>JAKZAO010000012.1:0-2667142 GCA_023053555.1 Branchinecta lindahli
TGTTCGTTGAAGTCCGGATCCCTGTTCGTTGAAGTCAGGATCCCTGTTCGTTGAAGTCAGGATCCCTGTTCGTTGAAGTCAGGATCCCTGTTCGTTGAAGTCAGGATCCCTGTTCGTTGAGGAGGACAAGGAGGACTAGTAGTAGTCGGAGTCAGCCAAGCGGCTGTCAGGAGCCGTGTTCGTTGAAGTCAGGATCTCTGTTCGTTGAAGTCAGGATCCCTGTTCGTTGAAGTCAGGATCCCTGTTCGATGAAGTCAGGATCCCTGTTCGTGGAAGTCAGGATCCCTGCTCGTTGAAGTCAGGATCCCTGTTCGTTGAAGTCAGGATCTCTGTTCGTTATAGTCAGGATCCCTGTTCGTTGAAGTCAAGATTCCTGTTCGTTGCAGTCAGGATCCCTGTTCGTTATAGTCAGGATCCCTGTTCGTTGAAGTCAGGATCCCTGTTCTTTGAGGAGGATTGAGGAGGACTAGTAGTAGTCGGAGTCAGCCAAGCGGCTGTCAGGAGCCGTGTTCGTTGAAGTCAGGATCCCTGTTCGATGACGTCAGGATCCCTGTTCGTTGAAGTCAGGATCCCTGTTCGTTGAAGTCAGGATCCCTGTTCGTTGAAGTCAGGATTCCTGTTCGTTGAAGTCAGGATCTCTGTTCGTTATAGTCAGGATCCCTGTTCGTTGAAGTCAGGATCCATGTTCTTTGAGGAGGATTGAGGAGGACTAGTAGTAGGGATCCTAGTAGGGAGGAGGACAAGGAGGACTAGTAGTAGTCGGAGTCAGCCAAGCGGCTGTCAGGAGCCGTTTTCGTTGAAGTCAGGATCCCTGTTCGATGAAGTCAGGATCCCTGTTCGTTGAAGTCAGGATCCCTGTTCGTTGAAGTCAGGATCCCTGTTCGTTGAAGTCAGGATCCCTGTTCGTTGAAGTCAGGATCCCTGTTTCTCAAGATTGAAATTCGACTAAGTCCACAAGTATCGGTAGTTGTGCCATTCTACTCTCACCGGAGGCTTCCGAAACATATATATAGGACTAGTAGTAGTCGGAGGTCAAGCCAAGCGTTGGAGGGGAGAAGAGTCGGAGGACTAGTAGTAGTCGGAGTCAGCCAAGCGGCTGTCAGGAGCCGTGTTCGTTGAAGTCAGGATCCCTGTTCGTTAAAGTCAGGATCCCTGTTCGTTGAAGTCAGGATCCCTGTTCGTTGAAATTCGTTGAAGAGGACTAGTAGTAGTCGGAGTCAGCTAAGCGGCTGTCAGGAGCCGTGTTCGTTGAAGTCAGGATCTCTGTTCGTTATAGTCAGGATCCCTGTTCGTTGAAATTCGTTGAAGAGGACTAGTAGTAGTCGGAGTCAGCCAAGCGGCTGTCAGGAGCCGTGTTCGTTGAAGTCAGGATCTATGTTCGTTATAGTCAGGATCCCTGTTCGTTGAAATTCGTTGAAGAGGACTAGTAGTAGTCGGAGTCAGCCAAGCGGCTGTCAGGAGCCGTGTTCGTTGAAGTCAGGATCCCTGTTCGTTGAAGTCAGGATCTCTGTTTGTTGAAGTCAAGATCCCTGTTCGTTGAAGTCAGGATCCCTGTTCGTTTGAGTCAGGAACCTTGTTCGTTGAAGTCAGGATCTCTGTTCGCTATACTCAGGATCCCTGTTCGTTGAAGTTCGTTGAAGAGGACTAGTAGTAGTCGGAGTCAGCCAAGCGGCTGTCAGGAGCCGTGTTCGTTGAAGTCAGGATCCCTGTTTGTTGAAGTCAGGATCCCTGTTCGTTAAAGTCAGGATCCATGTTCGTTAAAGTCAGGATCCCTGTTCGTTGAAGTCAGGATCCCTGTTCGTTGAAGTCAGGATCCCTGTTCGTTGAAGTCAGGATCTCTGTTCGTTATAGTCAGGATCCCTGTTCGTTGAAGTCAGGATCTCTGTTCGTTATAGTCAGGACCCCTGTTCGTTGAAGTTCGTTGAAGAGGACTAGTAGTAGTCGGAGTCAGCCAAGTGTCGGAGGGGAGAGGAGTCGGAGGACTAGAAGTAGTCGGAGTCAAGCCAAGCTTCGGAGGGGAGAGGAGTCGGAGGACTAGTATTAGTCGGAGTCAGCCAAGCGGCTGTCAGGAGCCGTGTTCGTTGAAGTCAGGATCCCTGTTCGTTGAAGTCAGGATCCCTGTTCGTTGAAGTCAGGATCCCTGTTCGTTGAAGTCAGGATCCCTGTTTCTCAAGATTGAAAATCGACTAAGTCCACAAGTATCGGTAGTTGTGCCATTCTACTCTCACCGGAGGCTTCCGAAACATATATATAGGACTAGTAGTAGTCGGAGTCAAGCCAAGCGTCGGAGGGGAGAGGAGTCGGAGGACTAGAAGTAGTCGGAGTCAAGCCAAGCTTCGGAGGGGAGAGGAGTCGGAGGACTAGTAGTGGTCGGAGTCAGCCATGCGGCTGTCAGGAGCCGTGTTCGTTGAAGTCAGGATCCCTGTTCGTTGAAGTCAGGATCCCTGTTCGTTGAAGTCAGGATCCCTGTTCGTTGAAGTCAGGATCCCTGTTCGTTGAAGTCAGGATCCCTGTTCGTTGCAGTTGAAATTCGACTAAGTCCACAAGTATCGGTAGTTGTGCCATTCTACTCTCACCGGAGGCTTCCGAAACATAAATATAGGACTAGTAGTAGTCGGAGTCAAGCCAAGCGTCGGAGGGGAGAGGAGTCGGAGGACTAGAAGTAGTCGGAGTCAAGCCAAGCTTCGGAGGGGAGAGGAGTCGGAGGACTAGTAGTAGTCGGAGTCAGCCAAGCGGCTGTCAGGAGCCGTGTTCGTTGAAGTCAGGATCCCTGTTTCTGAAGATTGAGGAGGACTAGTAGTAGGGATCCTAGTAGGGAGGAGGACTAGGAGGACTAGTAGTAGTCGGAGTCAGCCAAGCGGCTGTCAGGAGCCGTGTTCGTTGAAGTCAGGATCCCTGTTCGTTGAAGTCAGGATCCCTGTTTCTGAAGATTGAGGAGGACTAGTAGTAGGGATCCTAGTAGGGAGGAGGACAAGGAGGACTAGTAGTAGTCGGAGTCAGCCAAGCGGCTGTCAGGAGCCGTGTTCGTTGAAGTCAGGATCTCTGTTCGTTGAAGTCAGGATCCCTGTTCGATGAAGTCAGGATCCCTGTTCGTTGAAGTCAGGATCCCTGTTCGTTGAAGTCAGGATCCCTGTTCGTTGAAGTCAGGATCTCTGTTCGTTATTGTCAGGATCCCTGTTCGATATAGTCAGGATCCCTGTTCGTTGAAGTCAGGATTCCTGTTCGTTGAAGTCAGGATCCCTGTTCTTTATAGTCAGGATCCCTGTTCGTTGAAGTCAGGATCCCTGTTCTTTGAGGAGGATTGAGGAGGACTAGTAGTAGGGATCCTAGTAGGGAGGAGGACAAGGAGGACTAGTAGTAGTCGGAGTCAGCCAAGCGGCTGTCAGGAGCCGTGTTCGTTGAAGTCAGGATTCCTGTTCGTTGAAGTCAGGATCCCTGTTCGTTATAGTCAGGATCCCTGTTCGTTGAAGTCAGGATCCCTGTTCGTTGAAGTCAGGATCCCTGTTCGTTGAAGTCAGGATCCCTGTTTCTCAAGATTGAGGAGGACTAGTAGTAGGGATCCTAGTAGGGAGGAGGACTAGTAGTAGTCGGAGTCAGCCAAGCGGCTGTCAGGAGCCGTGTTCGTTGAAGTCAGGATCCCTGTTCGTTGAAGTCAGGATCCCTGTTCGTTGAAGTCAGGATCTCTGTTCGTTATAGTCAGGATCCCTGTTCGTTGAAGTCAGGATTCCTGTTCGTTGAAGTCAGGATCCCTGTTCGTTATAGTCAGGATCCCTGTTCGTTGAAGTCAGGATCCCTGTTCGTTGAAGTCAGGATCCCTGTTCGTTGAAGTCAGGATCCCTGTTTCTCAAGATTGAGGAAGACTAGTAGTAGGGATCCTAGTAGGGAGGAGGACAAGGAGGACTAGTAGTAGTCGGAGTCAGCCAAGCGGCTGTCAGGAGCCGTGTTCGTTGAAGTCAGGATCTCTGTTCGTAGAAGTCAGGATCCCTGTTCGTTGAAGTCAGGATCCCTGTTCGATGAAGTCAGGATCCCTGTTCGTGGAAGTCAGGATTCCTGTTCGTTGAAGTCAGGATCCATGTTCGATATAGTCAGGATCCCTGTTCGTTGAAGTCAGGATCCCTGTTCGTTGAAGTCAGGATCCCTGTTCGTTGAAGTCAGGATCCCTGTTTCTCAAGATTGAAATTCGACTAAGTCCACAAGTATCGGTAGTTGTGCCATTCTACTCTCACCGGAGGCTTCCGAAACATATATATAGGACTAGTAGTAGTCGGAGTCAGCCAAGCGGCTGTCAGGAGCCGTGTTCGTTGAAGTCAGGATCCCTGTTCGTTAAAGTCAGGATCCCTGTTCGTTGAAGTCAGGATCCCTGTTCGTTGAAATTCGTTGAAGAGGACTAGTAGTAGTCGGAGTCAGCCAAGCGGCTGTCAGGAGCCGTGTTCGTTGAAGTCAGGATCTCTGTTCGTTATAGTCAGGATCCCTGTTCGACGAAATTCGTTGAAGAGGACTAGTAGTAGTCGGAGTCAGCCAAGCGGCTGTCAGGAGCCGTGTTCGTTGAAGTCAGGATCTCTGTTCGTTATAGTCAGGATCCCTGTTCGACGAAATTCGTTGAAGAGGACTAGTAGTAGTCGGAATCAGCCAAGCGGCTGTCAGGAGCCGTGTTCGTTGAAGTCAGGATCTATGTTCGTTATAGTCAGGATCCCTGTTCGTTGAAATTCGTTGAAGAGGACTAGTAGTAGTCGGAGTCAGCCAAGCGGCTGTCAGGAGCCGTGTTCGTTGAAGTCAGGATCCCTGTTCGTTGAAGTCAGGATCCCTGTTTCTGAAGATTGAGGAGGACTAGTAGTAGGGATCCTAGTAGGGAGGAGGACAAGGAGGACTAGAAGTAGTCGGAGTCAAGCCAAGCTTCGGAGGGGAGAGGAGTCGGAGGACTAGTAGTGGTCGGAGTCAGCCAAGCGGCTGTCAGGAGCCGTGTTCGTTGAAGTCAGGATCCCTGTTCGTTGAAGTCAGGATCCCTGTTCGTTGAAGTCAGGATCCCTGTTCGTTGAAGTCAGGATCCCTGTTCGTTGAAGTCAGGATCCCTGTTCGTTGCAGTTGAAATTCGACTAAGTCCACAAGTATCGGTAGTTGTGCCATTCTACTCTCACCGGAGGCTTCCGAAACATAAATATAGGACTAGTAGTAGTCGGAGTCAAGCCAAGCGTCGGAGGGGAGAGGAGTCGGAGGACTAGAAGTAGTCGGAGTCAAGCCAAGCTTCGGAGGGGAGAGGAGTCGGAGGACTAGTAGTAGTCGGAGTCAGCCAAGCGGCTGTCAGGAGCCGTGTTCGTTGAAGTCAGGATCCCTGTTTCTGAAGATTGAGGAGGACTAGTAGTAGGGATCCTAGTAGGGAGGAGGACTAGGAGGACTAGTAGTAGTCGGAGTCAGCCAAGCGGCTGTCAGGAGCCGTGTTCGTCGAAGTCAGGATCCCTGTTCGTTGAAGTCAGGATCCCTGTTTCTGAAGATTGAGGAGGACTAGTAGTAGGGATCCTAGTAGGGAGGAGGACAAGGAGGACTAGTAGTAGTCGGAGTCAGCCAAGCGGCTGTCAGGAGCCGTGTTCGTTGAAGTCAGGATCTCTGTTCGTTGAAGTCAGGATCCCTGTTCGTTGAAGTCAGGATCCCTGTTCGATGAAGTCAGGATCCCTGTTCGTTGAAGTCAGGATCCCTGTTCGTTGAAGTCAGGATCCCTGTTCGTTGAAGTCAGGATCTCTGTTCGTTATAGTCAGGATCCCTGTTCGTTGAAGCCAGGATTCCTGTTCGTTGAAGTCAGGATCCATGTTCGTTATAGTCAGGATCCCTGTTCGTTGAAGTCAGGATCCCTGTTCGTTGAAGTCAGGATCCCTGTTCGTTGAAGTCAGGATCCCTGTTCGCTGAAGTCAGGATCCCTGTTCGTTGAAGTCAGGATCCCTGTTTCTCAAGATTGAGGAGGACTAGTAGTAGGGATCCTAGTAGGGAGGAGGACAAGGAGGACTAGTAGTAGTCGGAGTCAGCCAAGCGGCTGTCAGGAGCCGTGTTCGTTGAAGTCAGGATCCCTGTTTCTGAAGATTGAGGAGGACTAGTAGTAGGGATCCTAGTAGGGAGAGGACTAGGAGGACTAGTAGTAGTCGGAGTCAGCCAAGCGGCTGTCAGGAGCCGTGTTCGTTGAAGTCAGGATCCCTGTTCGTTGAAGTCAGGATCCCTGTTTCTGAAGATTGAGGAGGACTAGTAGTAGGGATCCTAGTAGGGAGGAGGACAAGGAGGACTAGTAGTAGTCGGAGTCAGCCAAGCGGCTGTCAGGAGCCGTGTTCGTTGAAGTCAGGATCTCTGTTCGTTGAAGTCAGGATCCCTGTTCGTTGAAGTCAGGATCCCTGTTCGATGAAGTCAGGATCCCTGTTCGTTGAAGTCAGGATCCCTGTTCGTTGAAGTCAGGATCCCTGTTCGTTGAAGTCAGGATCTCTGTTCGTTATAGTCAGGATCCCTGTTCGTTGAAGCCAGGATTCCTGTTCGTTGAAGTCAGGATCCATGTTCGTTATAGTCAGGATCCCTGTTCGTTGAAGTCAGGATCCCTGTTCGTTGAAGTCAGGATCCCTGTTCGTTGAAGTCAGGATCCCTGTTCGCTGAAGTCAGGATCCCTGTTCGTTGAAGTCAGGATCCCTGTTTCTCAAGATTGAGGAGGACTAGTAGTAGGGATCCTAGTAGGGAGGAGGACAAGGAGGACTAGTAGTAGTCGGAGTCAGCCAAGCGGCTGTCAGGAGCCGTGTTCGTTGAAGTCAGGATCTCTGTTCGTTGAAGTCAGGATCCCTGTTCGTTGAAGTCAGAATCCCTGTTCGTTGAATTCAGGATCCCTGTTCGTTGAAGTCAGGATCCCTGTTCGTTGAGGAGGACAAGGAGGACTAGTAGTAGTCGGAGTCAGCCAAGCGGCTGTCAGGATCCGTGTTCGTTGAAGTCAGGATCTCTGTTCGTTGAAGTCAGGATCCCTATTCGTTGAAGTCAGGATCCCTGTTCGATGAAGTCAGGATCCCTGTTCGTGGAAGTCAGGATCCCTGCTCGTTGAAGTCAGGATCCCTGTTCGTGGAAGTCAGGATCCCTGTTCGTTGAAGTCAGGATCCCTGTTCGTTGAAGCCAGGATTCCTGTTCGTTGAAGTCAGGATCCATGTTCGTTATAGTCAGGATCCCTGTTCGTTGAAGTCAGGATCCCTATTCGTTGAAGTCAGGATCCCTGTTCGATGAAGTCAGGATCCCTGTTCGTGGAAGTCAGGATCCCTGCTCGTTGAAGTCAGGATCCCTATTCGTTGAAGTCAGGATCCCTGTTCGAAGAAGTCAGGATCCCTGTTCGTGGAAGTCAGGATCCCTGTTCGTGGAAGTCAGGATCCCTGCTCGTTGAAGTCAGGATCCCTGTTCGTTGAAGTCAGGATCTCTGTTCGTTATAGTCGGGATCCCTGTTCGTTGAATTCAGGATTCCTGTTCGTTGAAGTCAGGATCCCTGTTCGTTATAGTCAGGATCCCTGTTCGTTGAAGTCAGGATCCCTGTTCTTTGAGGAGGATTGAGGAGGACTAGTAGTAGGGATCCTAGTAGGGAGGAGGACAAGGAGGACTAGTAGTAGTCAGAGTCAGCCAAGCGGCTGTCAGGAGCCGTGTTCGTTGAAGTCAGGATCTCTGTTCGTTATAGTCGGGATCCCTGTTCGTTGGAGTCAGGATTCCTGTTCGTTGAAGTCAGGATCCCTGTTCGTTATAGTCAGGATCCCTGTTCGTTGAAGTCAGGATCCCTGTTCTTTGAGGAGGATTGAGGAGGACTAGTAGTAGGGATCCTAGTAGGGAGGAGGACAAGGAGGACAAGTAGTAGTCAGAGTCAGCCAAGCGGCTGTCAGCAGCCGTGTTCGTTGAAGTCAGGATCTCTGTTCGTTGAAGTCAGGATCCCTGTTCGTTGAAGTCAGGATCCCTGTTCGTTGAAGTCAGGATCCCTGTTCTTTGAAGTCAGGATCCTCAAGATTGAGGAGGACTAGTAGTAGGGAGGAGGACAAGGAGGACTAGTAGTAGTCGGAGTCAGCCAAGCGGCCGTCAGGAGCCGTGTTCGTTGAAGTCAGGATCTCTGTTCGTTGCAGTCAGGATCCCTGTTCGTTGAAGTCAGGATCCCTGTTCGATGAAGTCAGGATCCCTGTTCGTTGAAGTCAGGATCCCTGTTCGTTGAAGTCAGGATCTCTGTTCGTTATAGTCAGGATCCCTGTTCGTTGAAGTCAGGATCCCTGTTCGTTGAAGACAGGATCCCTGTTTCTCAAGATTGAAAATCGACTAAGTCCACAAGTATCGGTAGTTGTGCCATTCTACTCTCGCCGGAGGCTTCCGAAACATATATATGGGACTAGTAGTAGTCGGAGTCAAGCCAAGCGTCGGAGGGGAGAGGAGTCGGAGGACTAGTAGTAGTCGGAGTCAAGCCAAGCTTCGGAGGGGAGAGGAGTCGGAGGACTAGTAGTATTCGGAGTCAGCCAAGCGGCTGTCAGGAGCCGTGTTCGTTGAAGTCAGGATCCCTGTTCGTTGAAGTCAGGATCCCTGTTTCTGAAGATTGAGGAGGACTAGTAGTAGGGATCCTAGTAGGGAGGAGGACTAGGAGGATTAGTAGTAGTCGGAGTCAGCCAAGCGGCTGTCAGGAGCCGTGTTCGTTGAAGTCAGGATCCCTGTTCGTTGAAGTCAGGATCCCTGTTCGTTGAAGTCAGGATCCCTGTTCGATGAAGTCAGGATCCCTGTTCGTTGAAGTCAGGATCCCTGTTCGTTGAAGTCAGGATCCCTGTTCGTTGAAGTCAGGATCTCTGTTCGTTATAGTCAGGATCCCTGTTCGTTGAAGTCAGGATCCCTGTTCGTTGAAGACAGGATCCCTGTTTCTCAAGATGAAAATCGACTAAGTCCACAAGTATCGGTAGTTGTGCCATTCTACTCTCACCGGAGGCTTCCGAAACATATATATAGGACTAGTAGTAGTCGGAGTCAAGCCAAGCGTCGGAGGGGAGAGGAGTCGGAGGACTAGAAGTAGTCGGAGTCAAGCCAAGCTTCGGAGGGGAGAGGAGTCGGAGGACTAGTAGTAGTCGGAGTCAGCCAAGCGGCTGTCAGGAGCCGTGTTCGTTGAAGTCAGGATCCCTGTTCGTTGAAGTCAGGATCCCTGTTTCTGAAGATTGAGGAGGACTAGTAGTAGGGATCCTAGTAGGGAGGAGGACTAGTAGTAGTCGGAGTCAGCCAAGCGGCTGTCAGGAGCCGTGTTCGTTGAAGTCAGGATCCCTGTTCGTTGAAGTCAGGATCCCTGTTCGTTGAAGTCAGGATCCCTGTTCTTTGAAGTCAGGATCCCTGTTCGTTGAAGTCAGGATCCCTGTTCGTTGAAGTCAGGATCCCTGTTCGTTGAAGTCAGGATCCCTGTTCGTTGAAGTCAGGATCCCTGTTCGTTGAAGTCAGGATCCCTGTTTCTCAAGATTGAAATTCGAGTAAGAAAACAAGTATCGGTAGTTGTGCCATTCTACTCTCACCGGAGGCTTCCGAAACATATATATAGGACTAGTAGTAGGGATCCTAGTAGGGAGGAGGACTAGGAGGACTAGTAGTAGTCGGAGTCAGCCAAGCGGCTGTCAGGAGCCGTGTTCGTTGAAGTCAGGATCCCTGTTCGTTGAAGTCAGGATCCCTGTTCGTTGAAGTCAGGATCCCTGTTCGATGAAGTCAGGATCCCTGTTCGTTGAAGTCAGGATCCCTGTTCGTTGAAGTCAGGATCCCTGTTCGTTGAAGTCAGGATCTCTGTTCGTTATAGTCAGGATCCCCGTTCGTTGAAGTCAGGATCCCTGTTCGTTGAAGACAGGATCCCTGTTTCTCAAGATTGAAAATCGACTAAGTCCACAAGTATCGGTAGTTGTGCCATTCTACTCTCACCGGAGGCTTCCGAAACATATATATAGGACTAGTAGTAGTCGGAGTCAAGCCAAGCGTCGGAGGGGAGAGGAGTCGGAGGACTAGAAGTAGTAGGAGTCAAGCCAAGCTTCGGAGGGGAGAGGAGTCGGAGGACTAATAGTAGTCGGTCAGTAGCCTGTTCGTTGAAGTCAGGATCCCTGTTCGTTGAAGTCAGGATCCCTGTTCGTTGAAGTCAGGATTCCTGTTCGTTGAAGTCAGGATCCCTGTTCGTTATAGTCAGGATCCCTGTTCGTTGAAGTCAGGATTCCTGTTCGTTGAAGTCAGGATCCCTGTTCGCTATAGTCAGGATCCCTGTTCGTTGAAGTCAGGATTCCTGTTCGTTGAAGTCAGGATCCCTGTTCGTTATAGTCAGGATCCCTGTTCGTTGAAGTCAGGATCCCTGTTCTTTGAGGAGGATTGAGGAGGACTAGTAGTAGGGATCCTAGTAGGGAGGAGGACAAGGAGGACTAGTAGTAGTCGGAGTCAGCCAAGCGGCTGCCAGGAGCCGTGTTCGTTGAAGTCAGGATCTCTGTTCGTTGAAGTCAGGATCCCTGTTCGTTGAAGTCAGGATCCCTGTTCGTTGAAGTCAGGATCCCTGTTCGTTGAAGTCAGGATCCCTGTTTCTCAAGATTGAGGAGGACTAGTAGTAGGGATCCTAGTAGGGAGGAGGACAAGGAGGATTAGTAGTATTCAGAGTCAGCCAAGCGGCTGTCAGGAGCCGTGTTCGTTGAAGTCAGGATCTCTGTTCGTTGAAGTCAGGATCCCTGTTCGTTGAAGTCAGGATCCCTGTTTCTGAAGATTGAGGAGGACTAGTAGTAGGGATCCTAGTAGGGAGGAGGACTAGTAGTAGTCGGAGTCAGTCAAGCGGCTGTCAGGAGCCGTGTTCGTTGAAGTCAGGATCCCTGTTCGTTGAAGTCAGGATCCCTGTTCGTTGAAGTCAGGATCCCTGTTCGATGAAGTCAGGATCCCTGTTCGTTATAGTCAGGATCCCTGTTCGTTGAAGTCAGGATCCCTGTTTCTCAAGATTGAGGAGGACTAGTAGTAGGGATTCTAGTAGGGAGGAGGACAAGGAGGACTAGTAGTAGTCGGAGTCAGCCAAGCGGCTGTCAGGAGCCGTGTTCGTTGAAGTCAGGATCTCTGTTCGTTGAAGTCAGGATCCCTGTTCGTTGAAGTCAGGATCCCTGTTCGATGAAGTCAGGATCCCTGTTCGTGGAAGTCAGGATCCCTGTTCGTTGAAGTCAGGATCCCTGTTCATTGAAGTCAGGATCCCTGTTCGTTGAAGTCAGGATCCCTGTTCGTTGAAGTCAGGATCCCTGTTCGTTGAAGTCAGGATCCCTGTTTCTCAAGATTGAAATTCGACTAAGTCCACAAGTATTGGTAGTTGTGCCATTCTACTCTCACCGGAGGCTTCCGAAACATATATATAGGACTAGTAGTAGTCGGAGTCAAGCCAAGCGTCGGAGGGGAGAGGAGTCGGAGGACTAGAAGTAGTCGGAGTCAATCAGCCAAGCGGCTGTCAGGAGCCGTGTTCGTTGAAGTCAGGATCCCTGTTCGTTGAAGTCAGGATCCCTGTTTCTGAAGATTGAGGAGGACTAGTAGTAGGGATCCTAGTAGGGAGGAGGACTAGGAGGAATAGTAGTAGTCGGAGTCAGCCAAGCGGCTGTCAGGAGCCGTGTTCGTTGAAGTCAGGATCCCTGTTCGTTGAAGTCAGGATCCCTGTTCGTTGAAGTCAGGATCCCTGTTCGATGAAGTCAGGATCCCTGTTCGTTATAGTCAGGATCCCTGTTCGTTGAAGTCAGGATCCCTGTTTCTCAACTACTAGTAGTCCCTACTAGTAATAGGGATCCTAGTAGGGAGGAGGACTAGGAGGATTAGTAGTAGTCGGAGTCAGCCAAGCGGCTGTCAGGAGCCGTGTTCGTTGAAGTCAGGATCCCTGTTCGTTGAAGTCAGGATCCCTGTTCGTTGAAGTCAGGATCCCTGTTTCTGAACATTGAGGAGGACTAGTAGTAGGGATCCTAGTAGGGAGGAGGACTAGGAGGACTAGTAGTAGTCGGAGTCAGCCAAGCGGCTGTCAGGAGCCGTGTTCGTTGAAGTCAGGATCCCTGTTCGATGAAGTCAGGATCCCTGTTCGTTGAAGTCAGGATCCCTGTTCGTTGAAGTCAGGATCCCTGTTCGTTGAAGTCAGGATCCCTGTTCGTTGAAGTCAGGATCTCTGTTCGTTATAGTCAGGATCCCTGTTCGTTGAAGTCAGGATCCCTGTTCGTTGAAGACAGGATCCCTGTTTCTCAAGATTGAAAATCGACTAAGTCCACAAGTATCGGTAGTTGTGCCATTCTACTCTCACCGGAGGCTTCCGAAACATATATATAGGACTAGTAGTAGTCGGAGTCAAGCCAATCGTCGGAGGGGAGAGGAGTCGGAGGACTAGAAGTAGTCGGAGTCAAGCCAAGCTTCGGAGGGGAGAGGAGTCGGAGGAATAGTAGTAGTCGGAGTCAGCCAAGCGGCTGTCAGGAGAAGTGTTCGTTGAAGTCAGGATCCCTGTTCGTTGAAGTCAGGATCCCTGTTTCTGAACATTGAGGAGGACTAGTAGTAGGGATCCTAGTGGGGAGGAGGACTAGGAGGACTAGTAGTAGTCGGAGTCAGCCAAGCGGCTGTCAGGAGCCCTGTTCGTTGAAGACAGGATCCCTGTTTCTCAAGATTGAAAATCGACTAAGTCCACAAGTATCGGTAGTTGTGCCATTCTACTCTCACCGGAGGCTTCCGAAACATATATATAGGACTAGTAGTAGTCGGATTCAAGCCAAGCGTCGGAGGGGAGAGGAGTCGGAGGACTAGAAGTAGTAGGAGTCAAGCCAAGCTTCGGAGGGGAGAGGAGTCGGAGGACTAATAGTAGTCGGTCAGTAGCCTGTTCGTTGAAGTCAGGATACCTGTTCGTTGAAGTCAGGATCCCTGTTCGTTGAAGTCAGGATTCCTGTTCGTTGAAGTCAGGATCCCTGTTCGTTATAGTCAGGATCCCTGTTCGTTGAAGTCAGGATTCCTGTTCGTTGAAGTCAGGATCCCTGTTCGCTATAGTCAGGATCCCTGTTCGTTGAAGTCAGGATTCCTGTTCGTTGAAGTCAGGATCCCTGTTCGTTATAGTCAGGATCCCTGTTCGTTGAAGTCAGGATCCCTGTTCTTTGAGGAGGATTGAGGAGGACTAGTAGTAGGGATCCTAGTAGGGAGGAGGACAAGGAGGACTAGTAGTAGTCGGAGTCAGCCAAGCGGCTGCCAGGAGCCGTGTTCGTTGAAGTCAGGATCTCTGTTCGTTGAAGTCAGGATCCCTGTTCGTTGAAGTCAGGATCCCTGTTCGTTGAAGTCAGGATCCCTGTTCGTTGAAGTCAGGATCCCTGTTTCTCAAGATTGAGGAGGACTAGTAGTAGGGATCCTAGTAGGGAGGAGGACAAGGAGGATTAGTAGTATTCAGAGTCAGCCAAGCGGCTGTCAGGAGCCGTGTTCGTTGAAGTCAGGATCTCTGTTCGTTGAAGTCAGGATCCCTGTTCGTTGAAGTCAGGATCCCTGTTTCTGAAGATTGAGGAGGACTAGTAGTAGGGATCCTAGTAGGGAGGAGGACTAGTAGTAGTCGGAGTCAGTCAAGCGGCTGTCAGGAGCCGTGTTCGTTGAAGTCAGGATCCCTGTTCGTTGAAGTCAGGATCCCTGTTCGTTGAAGTCAGGATCCCTGTTCGATGAAGTCAGGATCCCTGTTCGTTATAGTCAGGATCCCTGTTCGTTTAAAGTCAGGATCCCTGTTTCTCAAGATTGAGGAGGACTAGTAGTAGGGATCCTAGTAGGGAGGAGGACAAGGAGGACTAGTAGTAGTCGGAGTCAGCCAAGCGGCTGTCAGGAGCCGTGTTCGTTGAAGTCAGGATCTCTGTTCGTTGAAGTCAGGATCCCTGTTCGTTGAAGTCAGGATCCCTGTTCGATGAAGTCAGGATCCCTGTTCGTGGAAGTCAGGATCCCTGTTCGTTGAAGTCAGGATCCCTGTTCATTGAAGTCAGGATCCCTGTTCGTTGAAGTCAGGATCCCTGTTCGTTGAAGTCAGGATCCCTGTTCGTTGAAGTCAGGATCCCTGTTTCTCAAGATTGAAATTCGACTAAGTCCACAAGTATTGGTAGTTGTGCCATTCTACTCTCACCGGAGGCTTCCGAAACATATATATAGGACTAGTAGTGGTCGGAGTCAAGCCAAGCGTCGGAGGGGAGAGGAGTCGGAGGACTAGAAGTAGTCGGAGTCAATCAGCCAAGCGGCTGTCAGGAGCTGTGTTCGTTGAAGTCAGGATCCCTGTTCGTTGAAGTCAGGATCCCTGTTTCTGAAGATTGAGGAGGACTAGTAGTAGGGATCCTAGTAGGGAGGAGGACTAGGAGGAATAGTAGTAGTCGGAGTCAGCCAAGCGGCTGTCAGGAGCCGTGTTCGTTGAAGTCAGGATCCCTGTTCGTTGAAGTCAGGATCCCTGTTCGTTGAAGTCAGGATCCCTGTTCGTTGAAGTCAGGATCCCTGTTTCTCAAGATTGAAAATCGACTAAGTCCACAAGTATCGGTAGTTGTGCCATTCTACTCTCACCGGAGGCTTCCGAAACATATATATAGGACTAGTAGTAGTCGGAGTCAAGCCAAGCGTCGGAGGGGAGAGGAGTCGGAGGACTAGAAGTAGTCGGAGTCAAGCCAAGCTTCGGAGGGGAGAGGAGTCGGAGGACTAGTAGTAGTCGGAGTCAGCCAAGCGGCTGTCAGGAGCCGTGTTCGTTGAAGTCAGGATCCCTGTTCGTTGAAGTCAGGATCCCTGTTTCTGAAGATTGAGGAGGACTAGTAGTAGGGATCCTAGTAGGGAGGAGGGAGCAATGAGGGAGGGATCGGGATGAAACTTGGTGGGAAGAGTAAGCACGAGGACAAGGAGGACTAGTAGTAGTCGGAGTCAGCCAAGCGGCTGTCAGGAGCCGTGTTCGTTGAAGTCAGGATCTCTGTTCGTTGAAGTCAGGATCCCTGTTCGTTGAAGTCAGGATCCCTGTTCGATGAAGTCAGGATCCCTGTTCGTGGAAGTCAGGATCCCTGTTCGTGGAAGTCAGGATCCCTGTTCGTTGAAGTCAGGATCCCTGTGCGTTGAAGTCAGGATCCCTGTTCGTTGAAGTCAGGATCTCTGTTCCTTATAGTCAGGATCCCTGTTCGTTGAAGTCAGGATTCCTGTTCGTTGAAGTCAGGATCCCTGTTCGTTATAGTCAGGATCCCTGTTCGTTGAAGTCAGGATTCCTGTTCGTTGAAGTCAGGATCCCTGTTCGTTATAGTCAGGATCCCTGTTCGTTGAAGTCAGGATCCCTGTTCTTTGAGGAGGACTAGTAGTAGGGATCCTATTAGGGAGGAGGACAAGGAGGACTAGTAGTAGTCGGAGTCAGCCAAGCGGCTGTCAGGAGCCGTGTTCGTTGAAGTCAGGATCTCTGTTCGTTGAAGTCAGGATCCCTGTTCGTTGAAGTCAGGATCCCTGTTCGTTGAAGTCAGGATCCCTGTTCGTTGAAGTCAGGATCCCTGTTCGTTGAGGAGGACAAGGAGGACCCCTGTTCGTTGAAGTCAGGATCTCTGTTCGTTGAAGTCAGGATCCCTGTTCGTTGAAGTCAGGATCCCTGTTTCTCAAGATTGAGGAGGACTAGTAGTAGGGATCCTCCTAGTAGGGAGGAGGACAAGGAGGACTAGTAGTAGTCGGAGTCAGCCAAGCGGCTGTCAGGAGCCGTGTTCGTTGAAGTCAGGATCTCTGTTCGTTGAAGTCAGGATCCCTGTTCGTTGAAGTCAGGATCCCTGTTCGATGAAGTCAGGATCCCTGTTCGTGGAAGTCAGGATCCCTGTTCGTTGAAGTCAGGATCCCTGTTCATTGAAGTCAGGATCCCTGTTCGTTGAAGTCAGGATCCCTGTTCGTTGAAGTCAGGATCCCTGTTCGTTGAAGTCAGGATCCCTGTTTCTCAAGATTGAAATTCGACTTAGTCCACAAGTATCGGTAGTTGTGCCATTCTACTCTCACCTTAGGCTTCCGAAACATATATATAGGACTAGTAGTAGTCGGAGTCAAGCCAAGCGTCGGAGGGGAGAGGAGTCGGAGGACTAGAAGTAGTCGGAGTCAAGCCAAGCTTCAGAGGGGAGAGGAGTCGGAGGACTAGTAGTAGTCGGAGTCAGCCAAGCGGCTGTCAGGAGCCGTGTTCGTTATAGTCAGGATTCCTGTTCGTTGAAGTCAGGATTCCTGTTCGTTGAAGTCAGGATCCCTGTTCGTTATTGTCAGGATCCCTGTTCGTTGAAGTCAGGATCCCTGTTCGTGAAGTCAGGATCCCTGTTCGTTGAAGTCAGGATCCCTGTTCGTTGAAATCAGGATCCTTGTTTCTCAAGATTGAGGAGGACTAGTAGTAGGGATCCTAGTAGGGAGGAGGACAAGGAGGACTAGTAGTAGTCGGAGTCAGCCAAGCGGCTGTCAGGAGCCGTGTTCGTTGAAGTCAGGATCTCTGTTCGTTGAAGTCAGGATCCCTGTTCGTTGAAGTCAGGATCCCTGTTCGTTGAAGTCAGGATCCCTGTTCGTTGAAGTCAGGATCCCTGTTCGTTGAAGTCAGGATCCCTGTTCGTTGAAGTCAGGATCCCTGTTCGTTGAAGTCAGTATCCCTGTTCGTTGAAGTCAGGATCCCTGTTCGTTGAAGTCAGGATCTCTGTTCGTTAAAGTCAGGATCCCTGTTTCTCAAGATTGAAATTCGACTAAGTCCACAAGTATCGGTAGTTGTGCCATTCTACTCTCACCGGAGGCTTCCGAAACATATATATAGGACTAGTAGTAGTCGGAGTCAAGCCAAGCGTCGGAGGGGAGAGGAGTCGGAGGACTAGAAGTAGTCGGAGTCAAGCCAAGCTTCGGAGGGGAGAGGAGTCGGAGGACTAGTAGTAGTTGGAGTCAGCCAAGCGGCTGTCAGGAGCAGTGTTCGTTATAGTCAGGATTCCTGTTTGTTGAAGTCAGGATTCCTGTTCGTTGAAGTCAGGATCCCTGTTCATTATAGTCAGGATCCCTGTTCGTTGAAGTCAGGATCCCTGTTCGTTGAAGTCAGGATCCCTGTTCGTTGAAGTCAGGATCCCTGTTTCTCAAGATTGAGGAGGACTAGTAGTAGGGATCCTAGTAGGGAGGAGGACAAGGAGGACTAGTAGTAGTCGGAGTCAGCCAAGCGGCTGTCAGGAGCCGTGTTCGTTGAAGTCAGGATCTCTGTTCGTTGAAGTCAGGATCCCTGTTCGTTGAAGTCAGGATCCCTGTTCGTTGAAGTCAGGATCCCTGTTCGTTGAAGTCAGTATCCCTGTTCGTTGAAGTCAGGATCCCTGTTCGTTGAAGTCAGGATCTCTGTTCGTTAAAGTCAGGATCCCTGTTTCTCAAGATAGAAATTCGACTAAGTCAACAAGTATCGGTAGTTGTGCCATTCTACTCTCACCGGAGGCTTCCGAAACATATATATAGGACTAGTAGTAGTCGGAGTCAAGCCAAGCGTCGGAGGGGAGAGGAGTCGGAGGACTAGAAGTGGTCGGAGTCAAGCCAAGCTTCGGAGGGGAGAGGAGTCGGAGGACTAGTAGCAGTCGGAGTCAGCCAAGCGGCTGTCAGGAGCCGTGTTCGTTGAAGTCAGGATCCCTGTTCGTTGAAGTTCGTTGAAGAGGACTAGTAGTAGTCGGAGTCAGCCAAGCGGCTGTCAGGAGCCCGTGTTCGTTGAAGTCAGGATCCATGTTCGTTGAAGTTAGGATCCCTGTTCGTTGAAGTCACGATTCCTGTTCGTTGAAGTCAGGATCCCTGTTTCTCAAGATTGAGGAGGACTGTAGATTGTAGGAGGACTGTAGGGATCCTAGTAGGGAGGAGGACTAGGAGGACTAGTAGTAGTCGGAGTCAGCCAAGCGGCTGTCAGGAGCCGTGTTCGTTGAAGAACACCGGAGGCTTCCGATCCCTGTTCGTTGAAGTCAGGATCCCTGTTCGTTGAAGTCAAGATCCATGTTCGTTGAAGTCAGGATCTCTGTTCGTCATAGTCAGGATCCCTGTTCGTTGATGGCAGGATTTCTGTTCGTTGAAGTCAGGATCCATGTTCGTTGAAGTCAGGATCTCTGTTCGTTATAGTCAGGATCCTGTTCGTTGAAGTCAGGATTCCTGTTCGTTGAAGTCATGATCCCTGTAGGGATCCTAGTAGGGAGGAGGACTAGGAGGACAGAACAGTTTGCAAAACAGGTGGAAAGAAGTATATGGAGGTTCGTTTGTTAAGGAAAAAGTGGAGAAACTGAATATGAAGATGCTTTATGTGGAAAAGGAAAAGGGAGGTTTAGGGGTGATTGATTTCAGAAAGGTGACTAAATCTCTGTTTATCAGGAACTTGTGTGAGGTTCTAGCAAAAGAAGGACCATCGTCAACAATACTAAAAGAGTGGCTTCTCCCAATTTTAAATGAAACAAATGTAGCAAAACACCAGGAGATGGTGCTGAAAATCCCTTTACAGCTGCAGTGGGCAACCAAATCCCTATTAAAGCTAAAAGAAGAAGGTATTTTCAGGGAAAATTTAAAGAAAAATGAGGTAAAAAAAATCATCAGTGATTATTTAAATGAGCAAACGGAAGACCCAAGGGTCCATGCCCAACAAATAGAACCAGATATCGAATATAATACAGCATTTAAGAATTTACATGGACTGCGAGTACCTAAGGAATTGCTGGAAATTATGTTTATGATGATTCACACAATACTACCGTACAAGACGAGAACGAGCCGATTTATAAGAAGTGAAAATGCGAAGTATGAGTTATGTAGAGAAGACGAAAGTGACGGGCTTATGCATGAAATGGTCGAATGTACATAGTGGTGGTATCCTGGAAAGAGTGTTTCGTGATTTTGAAGATGAAGGAATTCAGTGCGAATCTACAGAAGAAAAAAAGAAAATTTTAAAAATTAGTTTGAAGTTTAGTGATGATAATAAGAAATGTTCATCGGTATGCTGGGTTATAACAAGTATGTGCGTGTATGTGTGGAAAACGAGAAAAAAGAAAAAAGAGGTGAAAATAGAGAGGTACCGAGGATGGGCAAGAGGGATGGTGAAGATATTAAGAGAAAGTAAAAAATGGGAAATTATGGATGATAATAAAATTTTGGAGATGATAGGCTAGTTTGATGAAGGGTTTGTGCTTTGAGTAGATGGTAAGAAAAAAAAAAAAAAAAAAAAAAAAAGGTAAAAAAATTTAAGAGGGACCTTAAGTAGCAGTCGAAAATTAATTGGTTTGTTTGGTAGCGAGTCATAAAAGAAGAAATTTTGATAGATTTGTAATTGTAAGTTAATAATTTCATTTTATTGTATTTGAAGTTTGTTAAAGGACACCTGAATGAAGAGTACCAGGTATCATCCCTATCTGTATGACTTCCGTTAACATTGCCTGCAGAAAACCCAATCCAAATACGAAATAGTGTTTCCAAGCTATGATTTTTGCTCCACTTTGCATCTGTCCTTATTTCAGTACCGAACAATTTTATAAATGAACAAATGTCACCAATCAACCCTTCTTCTGGAATATTTTTTAACCAGTTCAGCCCAGACGTATATCTAGAAGAAATTCCAATACGATCCGGCCAGCGCTGTACAAGATTTGAATGAATTGCGCTTTTTGTCTTGGAGTCTGCATGTGCAAACCTCCAGAAACGAACATCCCTATTTTGAAAACGTCACGCTCAGGAAGTCCTAGTAGGGAGGAGGACTAGGAGGACTAGTAGTAGTCGGAATCAGCCAAGCGGCTGTCAGGAGCCGTGTTCGTTGAAGTCAGGATGAAGTCAGGTTGACTTCAGCGAACAGGGATCCTGACTTCAACGAACACGGCTCCTGACAGCCGCTTGGCTGACTCCGACTACTACTAGTCCTCCTAGTCCTCCTCCCTACTAGTAGTAGTCGGAGTGAAAATCGACTAAGTCCACAAGTATCGGTAGTTGTGCCATTCTACTCTCACCGGAGGCTTCCGAAACATAAATATAGGACTAGTAGTAGTCGGAGTCAAGCCAAGCGTCGGAGGGGAGAGGAGTCGGAGGACTAGAAGTAGTCGGAGTCAAGCCGAGCTTCGGAGGGGAGAGGAGTCGGAGGACTAGTAGTAGTCGGAGTCAGCCAAGCGGCTGTCAGGAGCCGTGTTCGTTGAAGTCAGGATCCCTGTTCGTTGAAGTCAGGATCCCTGTTTCTGAAGATTGAGGAGGACTAGTAGTAGGGATCCTAGTACGGAGGAGGGAGCAATGAGGGAGGGATCGGGATGAAACTTGGTGGGAAGAGTAAGCACGAGGACAAGGAGGACTAGTCAGGATCCCTGTTCGTTGAAGTCAGGACTCCTGTTTCTCAAGATATCAGGAAAATGCTCTTCGTGGCCGTGTCTGTAAATGCATTCTCCATGGTGTGTTCAAGTATGGTTTCATTGTTCAGGTGTCCTTTAAAATACAATCAAATAAAACTGGACTGGTTTTTAATTTTTTTTATTTTATTTTTTTTATTTTTTATTTTTTTTTTTTAATTTGTATGTTTTTAATTAGTTTCTGTTTAAGGTTTGTGTTTGGTTTTGTTTTGAGTTTTTGTTTTGTGGAGAATAATTTTGAAATTTCTGGGGGAAGAAAGTGCCACCACAAAATAGATTCCCTTTGGAGGGAGGGCATCTATTGGCGTGGCAAGAGCGATGATATTTTGGAAAAAGGAAAAGGTTTTGGTGGGTTTCTCCCAAAATGAAAATTCTTATTTTTTGACTGCTAATTTTTTAAATGAGAAGAAATAGGGTAGAGATTTGATGAAAAAATAAGATTGTAAAGATTTTAATATGGTATAAAATTTAAAAAAGTAGCGTTAGAGGATAGTGTAGGTGACGCTAATTAGAAAGGCCGGTCTGGTTAGTGTTTGATATTTTTTGTTGTGATTTTGAGACCGTTGGCGTCACCGAGGGAAAGTGGAGGCGTAGTCACCAGACCAGTTCGTTTTGGGCTGGAAGAAATGAAAAGAAACTACGTGGCTTTAAAAAAAAAAAGAAAAAAAAAAAGGGTCCTTGGATCAAGGATCTTTGGATCTCCCGGATCAAAGGGTCCTTGGATCAAGGATCTTCCGATCTCCCGGATCGAAGGGTCCTTGGATCAAGGATCCTTGGATCTCCTTGATGAAAGGGTCCTTGGCTCTCCCGGATCAAAGGGTCCTTGGATCAAGGATCCTTGGATCTCCTTGATCAAAGGGTCCTTGGATTTCCCGAATCTAAGGGTCCTTGGATCAAGGGTCCCTGGATCTCCCGAATCAAAGGGTCCTTGGATCTCCCGGATCAAAGGGTCCTTGTATCAAGGATCCTTGAATCTCCCGGATCAAAGGGTCCTTGGATCAAGGATCTTTGGATCTCCCGGATCAAAGGGTCCTTGGATCAAGGGTCCTTGGATCTCCCGAATCAAAGGGTCCTTGGATCTCACGGATCAAAGGGTCCTTGGATCAAAGGTCCTTGGATCTCCCGAATCAAAGGGTCCTTGGATCTCCTGGATCAAAGGGTCCTTGGATCAAGGATCCTTGAATCTCCCGGATCAAAGGGTCCTTGGATCAAGGATCAAGGGTCATTGGATCTCCCGAATCAAAGGGTCCTTGGATCTCCCGGATCAAAGGGTCCTTGGAGCTCCCGGATCAAAGGGTCCTTGGATCTCCCGGATCAAAGGGTCCTTGGATCTCCCGGATGAATGGGTCCTTGTATCAGGGATCTTTTGATCTCCCGGATCAAAGGGTCCTTGGATCAAGGGTCCTTGGATCTAGGGTCCTTGGATCTTCCGGATCAAAGCGTCCTTGGATCAAGAATCCTTGGATCTCCCGGATCAAAGGGTCCTTGGATCAAGGATCCTTGGATCTCCCGGATCAAAGGGTCCTTGGATCAAGAATCCTTGGATCTCCCGGATCAAAGGGTCCTTGGGTCTCCCGGATCAAAGGGTCCTTGTATCTTCCGGGTCGAAGGGTCCTTGGATCAAGGATCCTTGGATCTCCTTGATCAAAGGGTCCTTGGATCTTCCGGATCAAAGGGTCCTTGGATCTAGGATCCTTGAATCTCCTTGATTAAAGGGTCCTTGGATCTTCCGGATCTAGGGGTCCTTAGATCAAGGGTCCTTGGATCTGGGTCCTTGGATCTCCCGAAGCAATTGTGACACTTTTATAAATCGTGCTATTGGCAGCCAGTGTTGCCAAATTGGGCGCAATTGCGCCATTTGGGCGCATTTTGAAATTCCTTGGCGCATATTTTTTTCAGAAATGCGCCTGCGCACTTTTAGGCGTAATTCTAAATTCAACCGGCGCATCTCCATTTTCTCGTTACAAGACTGTGAAAACACAATTTCACATTTCCTGTCTTGTTTTTATTTTCTCACAACACCATTCTGTCATTTAAACGACGTAAAATGCCGCTCGTAGGGCGGAATCGTAGGATTTTGAGGGCCTTATAGTTTATCTGAAACCCCTCTGTCTTAGAACTCTCCAACTGCGACCTTGCCCCCGACTTTCGCGCCAACAGTAACCCACAATCGAAGAATCACTGTGTTTTCTACCAGATTCCCGTACGCCTCGTGTTGAAAAAATACTTGTCTTACCAAGCGAGAATGTGCTCAAAGAAAAACGGGATCCTGGATCAGGCCTTCAGGACCTTGGAACAAAGAAATTATCGCTTTTCAAAAAGTAAAAAATGCGCCCAATTGGGCACATTTTTGCCAAAAAAAATCGGCCTTGCGGCCGAAAGTGAAATTCCGAAAAATTGCGCCGTTGGGCGCAATTTTGTTAAGGAGCTGCGCAATTTCACAGAAAGGATCTGGCAACACTGTTGGCAGCCCTGTTTTGGGCAACCCAAAATATTTAAAATTCTTTGGGCCACCCTGTCAAGTGTCAAAAGGCAATTTTTAATAGTGATGAGTTCCACAGGGAATGTGACTGAGGCCAGTTCTCCTGTTCCCAAATCTGCAAAAATGAGTGAGGAGAGCAGTTCCTCATCTCCTAAACCATCTAAAGCCCTTGTTGACCATTTTGAAGTTATGGTTGATCACATGAAGCAGCAAGCTTTGCAGCTTGAACAGGAAAGAGAGTTTTTGTTAACCAGCCTAGAGTCATTTGTTAATGGAAACCCATTGGCAGAGCTTGACTCTGGTAAGTTACATTTTTCTTCCTCAACGTACAGTAGAGGTATGCTTATGTGAACGTTTGTTGACTTCAGACTTTGCGATTTTCATTCGCTTGCTATGTCTAAAGCTAACTACCAGTTAGCCATTGTAGGTAAGAAGGGCATCTGAAAACACCTGTACAGTTATTTTTGATCTTCAGTCTACCATTCAGCCCAAAACTGCAGTGTTCACATTAAAGTAGGCTAACTGTTCACATAAGCATACCTCTACTGTAAATTAGGCCATTTTCTTCCACTTGCTGTGACCAGATAACAAAAGTTGACTATTAGTCAGCCAAAGTAGCTACAGGAGGGGTGTCCAACCTCAGACAAGATTTCAAATTTCCAGAGAAGTCTTTCCTTCAGAATAATCCATCTGGCTTAAAAAGGAACTAACAGATATGACAAAAATACAAGACTGAAGCTAACTGAATGGTTTACATATTGGATAATTAAATATTGCTGCAATATTACTAGTTAAACTTATTTTTCTTTTCAAACAAGATTACTTCATTCTAACCTCACCTCAATTGACTTAGAAATGATGAAAAAGGAAGAGTTAGCAAAGTCAATAGGCAGAAAACAGCTTTTCAAAACAGCTACAAAATGGAGAAAAAAGGCACAGAATTTGAATATTTTTGGACATTTTGCCTCTTGACTGTCAGGACAGCTTGTACATTTCGTTTTAACATTTTCGCGGCAAAAATCGAGGTAGTGTAAAAACGAGGTCAGGTACTGCTCATGTAATTAAGTTCGGGAAGAACACCCAAATGGTCTTTAGTGTTTTGGGTTCCGGTCTAATTTAGCCCAAATCTGCACTGTAAAAGTTAACCAATGAGAGATGGAATGCTTAATGTTGCAAACAATTGAAACCAAAGAATGCTGGTCCTGAAACATTCTGAGTTGCGTTTTATTTGAAGTACAATAGTAGGGGCATTATGGACACTTTTTTGCAAAATTGTCAATAACTTTTTAGTGGTAACAATCTTTGCACCGTTCATGGTACCAACACGAACTTCATCAATATGGCCATATTTTCGTAATTGATGACAATGTTGTCCTTTTACCAGTATTGTGTTATAAGCGATCTACGAAAAGCAGCGTAAGTGTCCATGTATACCAGAATACCGGGGTACAATGGACACTGGTGTCCAGTAGGCTATAAACTGGGAAGCTAGGGTTCTGAACAACAAGAGTGGTCAACTGAATGTATGTTTAGTTTTAATTAAAATAATGGAAATGTTTCAGATATAATGGATGTATCTCACACATTCAGCTACTTGTGTGGTCTCACTTCAGAGCTACTTTATGACAGACTTCGACAATTTCACCGGGAACACAAACTGTTCATGTGTTGGATGGTTCCACAAGTAAGCGGTGGCTGCCTAATGTTCATTTTTACATTGGAGCAAGTGTACAGTTTATTTGCGTAAAGTGTACACCCATGTCCATATTACCCTGGGCCTTGGTGTCCATAATGCCCCTTTGTCAGCCCGTCATGCAAATCTTAAAAATCTTGAAACCAAGAAGCGTCATTCCAGATTATAATAACCCAAATCCTAGCCAAAGTATCACTCTCTAAGACCCAGTTAATACAGCACCTGATATTACACATTACTTGGTGATAATTTTCACTAAGTGAGTAGCAGAAAAGTTACTTTACATTGCAAAATACAAATTTTTTACTCCCACAAATAGATGTGTAAATGAACTTGCAGCAGCCATTAGTCAAATGTCTCTACTAGTAATGCCACCTACTTTGGCTATGCTGGATTTTTAGGCAGGGTTATCTTAGTTACTTACTTAAAGTTACTTAAAGTTGTTCAGCACCATCCGGCAGTTGGCCTGCCTGTTCGATGCCCTCTATTTCTTTGATGGATTTGTAGTTGGTTGATCTTGTAGTTATTTGGTCCATTCAGCCAATGTGTTGTATTTGTTGTTGTTTTTCTCCCAGAACTTATCAACTCTGTTTTTAAGCTGTTTATATTTGGTGCCTGGATGGCGTGTTCAGGCAGGTTATTCCAAGTGTCGACTGCTCGCGTTGAGAAAAAGTTTGCCCCGGCTCTTTTTCTGGCTTCTGGCTTGTATATCTTTTCTGAGTGGCCCCTCGTTCGGTTTATGGCTGGTTTCCTGAAGAACTTTTCGAACTGCAGATTCTCTATATTGGTTTTCATTTTGAAAATCTGGATGTCGTCTCCTCGCTTACGTCTGTATGACAAGCTTGGCAACTCGAGGGTTTTTAGGCGGTCTTCATATGGCTTCCCTTTTAGGCCTGGCATCAGTCTGGTTGCTCTGCGTTGAACCTTCTCCATGGCTGTGCAGTCCCCGATGTAGGATGGCCCCCAGGCGATGTTGCCATACTCGATGATCGGCCGGACAAGACTTTTGTACAGCTGGGTGAGGGTCGTCCTGCTGAAGTACTTGAAGGATCGGTGGATCAGGGACAGTACCCCATTGGCTTTGTTGGCTGCTGCGTTGGTTTGGAGGTGGAATTTGAGTTCATCGTCAACGATGATGCCAAGGTCTTTTTCCTTGTCTTCGACTGGCATAGTGTGTATTTTCCCCATCTTGTCTCGAATTCTTAGATGAGGGGGGCGGCTGTTTTTTTGGTCTTCCAATCCACATTACTTTGCACTTCATGATGTTGAGTTTGAGGCCGAGATTTGAAAGGTTTGAGGTGAAAAGGCGTGAAAAATTTCTTTGCAGAGCGTCTACATCGTCTTGGCTGTTGTATGTACGGTAGATCTTTGTGTCGTCTGCATAGATTTTGTGGGGGCTGCTTTTATATGGAGTAGGAACAGCGTGGGTCCGAGGGTGCTGCCCTGGATAACACCGCTTTCTACGTGACTTCGCTCGGAGAAATGTCCATTGATTCTTGTTTGCTGGGATCGGCTTTTGAGGAAATCCTCTATCCAGGTGGTGACGGAGGGTGCCAGGTTGAAGAGTTTGAGCTGGTTTAGTAACTCTGGGTGAGGGACTGAGTCGAAGGCCTTTTCCACATCAAAGAATACTGTGAGAACAGACTTTCCACTCCCAATCGCTTCGGTCCAGTCATTCAGAGCTTCTAGGAGTGCGGTTGTGGTGCCCTTTCTAGATAGAAAGCCAAATTGGTTTGGGTTGATCAAATGATTTTCTAGTACATGTTCAATAATGCCATCTCTAAGGATTCCCTCCATGAATTTACAAACCAGGCTTGTCAAGCTGATAGGTCTGTAATTTTCGGGTTTGGTTTTTGAACCTTTTTTGAAGATCGGGGTTACTGAGCTATCTTCCAATCTTGGGTAGCTTCCCCTGCTCTAGCGAGAACTGAAATATATGTGAGAGTGGCTCTTTGAGTTCTTCTTTTCCTTCGGTTAGCCATTTCGCATGGATACCATCCGGTCGGGGAGACTTGTCGGGCTTCAGTTTGTTCAGTTGGTTTAGAACATGTGCTGGGGTGATTTTGATCTCTTTCATCTGAGGGCTGTTGTTTTGGCTATTGCTGGCAGCTGTTCTGTTGGTGCGGCCGTCTGGGAGGTGTATACGGAGCTGAAGAAGCCGTTGAGAAGTTGCGCTTTTTCTTTGTCCTCTGACACAGTACCACCATCATTGTTGGCCAGGTCCGGCACTCCTTGGCGAGAAGTGATTTTGGAGTTTACATGCTTCCAAAATTTTGTAGGGGCTGTTTTGGCTTCGGATGCTATCTTCTTTTCATTTGCTCTTGTTATCTTTCTTCACGAATTTCGGACTGCATTTTAGCCTATTTGTATTCGTCATGGTCTGAGACTAAACCAGTCTTCCTCCATTTCTTGAACTTTCTTGATTTTCTGTTGATGAGTCGTTTCATCTTGGAGTCCAGTCTAGGAAGGGTCTTTGGAACAAGGCTTTTCTTCCATTTCGTTGCAGACTCAATAGACCGTTCAATGACATCCTTCAAGATGGCCATCTTTTCATCCACACTTTCTGCAACTTTGACTATTTCCCAGTCAACAGCCTGCATTTCTTCCCTGTACTTCTGGAAGTCCACACAGGCATATTCCTGTTTGCTGCCTTGGGTGCGTTTGGTTGAGCTTGGTACATTCAGTGTTGTCACAGCAGTGATCGCTTTTCCCAATGGGGGGCATGTGCTTTACGTCCAGTATGCTGTCAGGATTTGTCGACAGTATCAAGTCCAGTATGTTTTCGGTCTGACCCTCTCTGTAACGTGTTGGTTCAGTTACATGCTGTGTCAAGAATAGATCTTGTAACAGTTCAACGAAGGGATGGCTTGGGCTTTCTGTTGAGGTCCACTTGAGTTCAGGTAGGTTGAAATAAATCACCCATAGAGAGGAGATGTCCCTTTGCACTGACAGTTTCCCTGAGAAGGGTATTTATGTCAGTTATTGAGATGGGCTGGCTTGGTGATCTGTACGCACATATCAGATTTATTGGATCTGCATTTGTGAGAACTGTGACTCCAATGGCTTCAATGGTGTTCGTCTTTGGTATGTCCAGTTTTTGCGTAACTAGGTCGTTTTTTATGTTGATGGAGCAGCCTCTTCCATTGTCTTCTAGATTGCTACAGAGGGTGTAGCCGTCGCAGTGTGTATTTCCTGCTCCTGTAGCTTACATTGAGATGACTTTGGCTTTGCTTCGGTCAGTAAGACCACGTCAGGTTTATTTGCACTCATGGTTATTTTCAGCTCGTCGAACTTTGACATAAGCTGGTCAACATTTGAATACATAAATTTCAAACATTTTCTTTTATCGTCAGGTGGTGCATCTTGCCTATAGCTTGGTTTGTCACAATGCTTTGCATTTGTCTGCTCTGGTTCACCCAAACTTGACTGTTTGTTCACGGCCGGTCTGGCCCTCCGTTTTTTGAGGCTTTGATGATGGGCTGGGGCGGGGCCTGTTTAATGATGGGTTGGGGCAGAGTCTGGCCGTGCTGAATTGGTCTGTACGTCCGAGGCACATCATTCCTGAAGAAGGTGGTCAAGTTTTCCCTCAGCTTATATGATTTACAATTTGGTTTCTGAGTTGTTGTTGTCCAGGTGCGAGCTGAATCAGGAGTGGGCGGTACCTGGCACGGCTACTTCCAGCTTCGTTTGCTGTGCTTCTTGGGCCAAGCCTGATTGCTCTGATGAGTATCTGAAGTGAATTAGAGGGAGGTGTCCGCATTACCCAGGTGTCCACAATGCCCCGGTCTCCCCTACAGCGGGAGCGGATGGTGAATTGTAAGTATCCGTTTTATTCCTGGTGGACTTCGTCAAAAGTACGCTGAACAACTCCCTGCCTCACCAAGCGTACAAACTAGTGGGTCAGCTGGCATTCAGCGGGCAGCCCTCTAGCAAATAAAATGACCTCGGGCATCCCGCGCCTTCCCAGCGTACGGCCTGCTTGCAAATAAAACAAGAGCTGTAAGCTCATATGGCACTTGCAATGCTTGGTATAATGATGAAAGTAGGAATTCGCCAATGCGTGTGTTTGCTGTGATCATTTGTAAGCAAAATCCGACTGTTCTTAAGTGAAAATTGTTAAGTCCCTGATATGCCTGCCAAGTTTCATCGTCCTAGCACATGTCTAAGCGTCTTGTCAGGATCACCGGCATTCCAGAACCCTCCCTCCAACTCCCCCACAGTACTCGGATCCGGTCCGGTCTTGTCAACGATGTATTTAGGGCTTGTGCTTGTTCTTCCCCCAAAGTTTCATCCCGATCCGTCCACTCTGAAAATGTCACACAAATTCCGCCCCCCCAACTCCCCCGAAGTCGCCAGATCCATTCCGGACTTGAAGTGTGACGTCTGAGACACGAGATTTTTCCAAATATCAAGTTTCATTAAGATCCGATTCCCCGTTCAAAAGTTATAAATACGTCAATATTCCGGATTCCCCCTCCCTCCACCCCCCACGGTGGTCGGATCGGGGAAATGACTATTTCCAAGTTAGTTTGGTCGGGTCCCTAATATGCCTGCCAAGTTCCATCGTCCCAGCACATGTGTAAGTATCTTAAGTCGAGATCACTGGAATTCCGGAACCCTCCCTCCAACTTCCCCCACAGTGCTCGGATCTGGTCCGGTCTTGTCAACTATGTTTCTAGGGCTTGTGCTTGTTCTTCCCCCCAAGTTTCACCCCGATCCGTCCACTCTGAATATATCACATGATTTCCGACTCCCCCCCTCCAACTCCCCCCAAAGTCACCGGATCCATTCCGGACGTGAAATGTGACATCTGAGACACGAGGTCTTTCCAAACATCAAGTTTCATTAAGATCCGATTCCCCGTTCGAAAGTTATAAATACGTCAATATTCCGGATTCCCCATCCCTCCTCTCCCCCCACGGTGGTCGGATCGGGGAAGTGACTATTTCCAAGTTAGTTTGGTCGGGTCCATAATATGCCTGCCAAGTTTCATCGTCCTAGCACTTCTGGAAGTACCCTAACTCGAGATGAGTGGCCTGACAGACCGACCGACCGACAGACCGAAAAGTGATCGGTATATGGCACTTGAGCGAAGCTGCAAGTGCCATAAAAACAACGAACAGTCCACTGTACTATGAGCTCTAAATAAAACGCAACTCTGGTAGGTTATCACAGGGTACAATGATGCTGATGGAAGAAGAATCTACCAGATAGTTATGTTTTGTAGCTGAAACTTTTATTCCTATCCTGAGAATAGGTAGAAAATAGAAATATGATGTTAATTAATAAACTAGTACCGTTACTTAGATTGTTGAAGAACATGAAGTTTATTACCAACATGCAGAGGCATAACTAGCCTGGGGGGGGGGGGGCAAGATATTTACAGACTGGCTGGTAATTTTTACCGAAAACAACAAAACACATCAACATCAACATGACAAACATCTACTGATTAAAAAAAAAAAAAAAATGACTTTTCATGAAAAAACAACTGTCTACGAAAAATCGCGACACGGCTATTTTTTACCGACTGGACAGCAACATTGTGTGGGGCGCCTCCCCCCCCCCCAGTCGTGACGCCCCTGCCAACATGCAATGAGGCATGCAGGGAAATTATTGGTCTTCTTCAGTCTTGGAAAGGCATGGGCGTTAGAGTTTGTCCAAATATAGACAGTTGAGGAGAGAGCTTGTTTGGTAAGTTGATCAAAACATTTGTTCATCCTAAATGTGTTCTCACAGATCCTTACACTTAAAAAGTGCAGTGTTGGGCGAAATGGTAGATTGAAGATCCAGGTATCTGTTTAGGTGGTTTCAGGGACTTAATCAGCTAGTCGCGGGCTAGTTAGCAAACAGTCAAATAAGCATACCTGCTGTACAAGAGGGGTTGCCAACCTTGAATTATGTGATTTCAAACTTGACCTCTAAAATCTTAAAAGAATATTCAACTAGGTCCTGGGTTGTTAGATATGCCTTGTTACAGCCTAAAGCTAGAATTTAGTTAGCTGCAAACAAATTTCTTTTCAACATTTTAGGCCATTTTCAAAGTGATATTATTCGAGGTTGAGTACCTCTCCTATACTTCTTTTATTTTTGGATCTGGTCACTGTCTTGCCAGGGTTTCCAGCAGATGGTCTTAGGATTCAAAAATTCAGCCAAGAAACCAACGAAAATTGGGTTTGCAAAGGCCAAAGAAAATACTGAAATAAACGGCGAATATTTCGGAAAACAACCGCTTCCCTTATTCAGCGCAGACGGAAAAATGCCAAAAAGTAGATGAAAATCAGCAAACGAGAAATACCAAAACAAAGCGGAAAGCCAACAAACAACCAAAGATTTAAAACCAAAATTGGAAGAAATCAGAACCTAAATTAAACAACGAGCCACTCACCAATACCTGCGAATAACAATAACAGTACTGTTCTCGCTCGGTCCAGCGAGTGACTGTTGAAAGAAATTTCATTCCACAAGCAAGCGACCTCGTCGAAAAGCTCGGGGCGCTACGTCATAATTCGTCTGATTTTGACAGCTGCTTCTCGCGCGCAAGCTCTTGTTGATCGAAGGGTGTGAGGACTTGAATTTAACTTTTGTGAATGCGCCTAGGTGATTCGAGGTTTATCTCAGGAACGACTAAGCTATCAGCTTCTCGTTTGAGAAAACCAAAATACGAATTGCTAATTCAATGTCACCAGTATCTCTGTTCAGGGATAGACCCAAATTTGGTATTTATATATTTCCCAAGCCTCTCTATAGTGCTGAACGGCACCTTTGTCATGAGAAACCAAATCAGCCTGATCAAATAAAATAATATGGTGTGGGTGGTCATAGATGTGTTCAGCGAGGGCTGAGTCAAAAGTGTCTGGTCTCTTTTGTCTCACCAACAAAACAGTATCAACACTAAAAAGAAAACTTTCAAGACGTTGTTAGACAACATGACCGTGGAATTAAGAACAAGTAATCAGATAGAACCTCCGCCTTTGTCCCATGCAGCGACTATGTATACCCTGATAAAACTAACCAGAGCTACAGGTATTTGCTGTGAGGTCCGATTTGATACCCGTCAACTTCCCTCTTTGCATACCATCTGAAAAACGCTGGATGCCTGCAGGGGTTGAGAACCCCCATCTCCTAGCGAGTTAGACGTGAATTCATAATGGTAGACAATCAAATATGTGAAGGACGGTTCAGACGACCTTCGTATTCTTCTGCGTGATTCGACTGCGACGTAGCTGTTTATGATTTGCGTAACAAATCATGATGTGCTGCGTAGCTCCTCCTCCGCCCGCTTGCATCGGGTATGGTATCAGAATGTATTCGACTCCCCATGGTTGTATTACAGAGATAGGGAGACAGAGCTGCTATCTGATTATTTGTGCCCAGGAAGTAGAGAAAACTGGGGCTAATCAGGAATATTTTCAGGTTCTCGGTATATCTTTTTCCCTGGTTGACCAGTCACAGACTTTATAATTCCATTGAAAAGGTATACTATCTGAGAGTCTACACCAAAAACTTCATTGCCCTATTCGTCACCATATTTTCAAAAACCAGCCATTCCCTGGTCTGATTGTGCTGTTCAAAATGTACCATGGCAGAGCATGTCAGGACACCAGTTCATATCTGTAAAGTCCATTCAAGTTAGGATATATGGTAAGAATCAGGACTCAAATTCGAACATAAAACGAATGGGCATGTTCGGACAGGCAAGAAATGCTGTCCGAAACATCCGTCTGACGCTATCCAATCCCGTCGTAGGTGCCTAGGACAGAAATGGAGGTAAAGCAGATAGTCGAGAGTTTAAAGTCCCTGACAGGGTCTGGAAAGGACGTGCAATTCAAGATGTGAAAAATGTATGAGAGATTCGATAAGTATGGTGAGGCTCCATGGGAGCTTCATGGTTCTGACCCTGAAGCATAGATGACTCCAGTTTGAACAACCAAACTCAGTCTACCGCAAATCCCTGACTTTGGATAAACTGTGCGAAATGTTAAGTAGGCCCATGCCCTTGGCGTCGAATAACGTATGTTAAGTGCATGGTTTTAGAAAATTCAGAAAACAACCATTCAGACTTCAAGTAATAGGGTATCCAATGTTTTGCATAGGGAGTAAAGAGTAAACCCCCAGTTTTGACATAACTTATGGTTTTTGTTAGACTGCTCGTGTTAGCAGTTTCTACTTCTGTTCAGCCATAATGTTCGCAAAGGACCAACATGACTTCATAAAAGAGCAATAGTGTTCCCGCAAAGAAGTTGGAAAGAAGAGACAAAGTTTCGGCGAATCTTCGAAGAAAAGGCAAAACTGTGTCAGTATTTGTCAGTCTGTAGATTTTGAGATTCTGACCATGTCGACTCTTTGCAGATGAGCGTAAGGACGCTGAAGAGCAACTCAACCGTGTCATAGAAGAATGCATGTCTGTAAGTGTTAAAGTTAAAGCATCCCGCACTCAGAAGGAAGAAGAAGCCTTGGATCACATTAATTTTTATATCAACAACCTTGTCGTCAATGTTTCCAAAGATCCGTCGCAAGCTAGACAGGAATGCCTGGATGCCATAAGATCAGTTGTGCAAGAAAAGCTTGAAGATGCAGAGAAAGGTATGTGTAGATTTTTGAAGCGCACCTCGCACTATTTATTGTATATGTCCCAATATTCAAAGCTACCTGAATACTGTCAAACTGAGCTCTGATTCTAACAAATTATCCACGAATTTGTCTGTTTTAAGCCTTTTCCGAGAGATTTGTTCATTGACTTTTAGCACAAACTTGGCAAAATTGAGAAAACCGGTTTTACGCATAAGTAACTAGTGAATCGCGGCAAGTGCAAAGATCAGTGAGGAGGTGTCGTTAGCGGGGAAGATGGTTCTGTAACTGCCAAAACGTCCTGTGGAAACCTTTCACATTTAAAAGCCGGAAAGAGTTGTTATACTGAATGAAAAATCTGACACGTCTCAAAAAACCTTTTTGGGATCCCAAAACGTTAGTGATGGATACCTATGACATCGCAAAAGTTGTCCGTCTGTCCGTCCGTCCGTCTGTTAGCACGATAACTCTCGAAGGGATGGAGATATTTTGATGAAACTTGGTGGGAGGATCCTTCGGGTCAAAGTACAAGTCAAGTTTGAAGATAGGGTCTGTCGCTCTATATTTGAGGGTGGGGGAGGGGTTTCAAATTAAGGGGCAAACAAAATATTTTTTGAAAGCTGTTTAGATAGTGGATTTAGGGGGAAGGAGACACGCTGAATCCGAATATGAAAGTTATTTTCTCGCCGGACAAGTAGTTCGCCCGGAATCCGGCCAAAACCGGAAAGTTTGTTAAAAGTAAAAGTTTTATTTGAAGTTGATCAGATGTTTGATTTAGGGGTAAGAAGATATGCTGAATACGATGGTGAAATTCATTTTCTTGCCTGACAAGTAGTTCGCCCGGAATCCGGCGCAAACCGGAAAATTTGATAAGAGCAAAATTTGTATTTGAAGTTGATTAGATATTCGATTTAGGGGTAAGAAAAGTTGCTGAACACGATGGTGAAAACCATTTTCTTGCCGGACAAAGAGTTCGTCCGGAATCCGGCCAAAACCGGAAAATTTGTTAAAAGCAAAATTTGTCTTTGAAGTTGATTAGGTGATAGATTTAAGGGTAAGAAAAAACGCTGAATCTATATATGACAATCAATTTTTAACCGGACATATAGTTCGTCCGGAATCCGGTTGAAACCGGATTTTTTTTTGAAGTTAAAGTTTTATTTGAAGTTGATTAGATGTTCTTTATAGGGATAAGGCGCTGAACTCGTTTCTGAACTATCTTTGGTTTTTGCTGGGCAAGTAGTTTGCTCGGAATTCAGCCGAAACGGGAAATTTGGCAGAAGTACACCAGGAAGTTTCGATCAGTATCGTCAAAATAGATATGGCTTACACACCTTTCCCGGGTTCCTTAGAAGAATAGAGAATATAACTTATTCGAGTATACATTATTACTTCAGCCTCCCTTCTGTGGAAGCAGTTCTTCCCATCCTCTTTGTCCCCTCCTTAGATACTGTCTTTACAGCGGGAAAAGATTAGCTGCGTTTTTTTTCGATTCTCCCTCATCCAGTTTACCGGCCTATTTATCAATATAGGCTAAACCTTTTTTTTTGGTATCCCATCCCGTTCGCCTGGCGATACAAAAACGGCTTATTTCGCATTCTACAGCTTAAGAACGAATGTAGGTCGGCTGGGCTGAGCTCCAACCTCGATCCACGGGTCGGTTAATCGAAGTAAGTCCCGCAGGTTGGTTAACTGGATGACGAAAAAAAAACGCAGTTATTGACTCGTAAACTCAGAAGCCGTCTGCGTTTAGGCACGCTTTACAATAGAGTTTCTCCCTCACGCCCCTTTCCACTGTGACCACGGCTTAAGGGCTTACGTCTGCGAGTTATTCGGTTCGGTGGAGTCTAACATTTAGCCATCTTCTTTAGACGAATCAGCGTTTGGTCTAGCTCATGCATCACTTAGTTTCGACGATCAAAGACGCACTCTTCGCCGCCTCCGAGGTCTTATGAGCTACATCCACTCCCTCCAAAGGGAAGCTGTGCAGATGCTAGAGGAGTAGTGACCAGCGAAAGTCACTCCTAACGTGATATTGTTTCTAGTAGCTTAGGTATATCTCTTTGTCTTCATTATCTTGCAGCAGTGATTTTCTTTTGATTGTTTCGTTAGAATCGAGTTTATAGTTAATATGGAAGCCTGTATATTTTGGTGTTATAGGCTATATGATGGGCACGGTTCTCTTGGCAGATGATGAGTTGCCAACTTTCCAGAATCCGGGTTCTGGTCAGCGGCAATAGAAGCAGAGATGGGCGAATCCGGATTCGGATACGAATCCAGGATTCGTCCTTTTGGCCGGATTCAAATCCAGATTCGAATCTTCTGCTCGTCAGGCTGGATTCGGATTCGGACTCGGATTCCAAACCCTCAATCTTACGAATCCGCTCAAATTTCTAGTCTACATCCTTCTAATTTCCGTTTTCCCAATTTTTACACAGTGGGCTTAGGCAATCCAACTTTTTATCTCCACCATCAACCATCCTCAGTAATCTATCACGTTATCTGATTACCTTAGATATCAGTGTTTTTTGTCACCTCTTATTTTTACACTATAACCTATGTAGCCTACATGATTTGATTTTTGTTAAGGTCGGATTCGATTCCGGATTCGAATCCTCGGCATGAAATGGTGGATTCGGAATTGGATTCGTACCTAGGCCTGGATTTGGATTCGGATTCGAATCGTTTCATGATCGGATTCGCCCATCTCTGAATAGAAGAAGGATAATTTGGTTTATACCTCGACCTCGCCACCCGCGCCTCATACATATGCAGGACCATGTGAAGCCTAATGCGGTTTGTGTTCTTGGGGAGGGCTGACCTTACATACACAGAACCCCTCGATGGGATCCGGATTTGCAGCACTCAGGGCGTTATATGGTAGAATCAGTATTGGTAGCAATTCTGTTGATTAGTCATGCGTCAAACTGCGTTTCGGTGGATACTGATTGTCATAAACCGGAGAACATTTGTCTCCGCCGCACCTGAGATCGCCTTCCCCTAGAACCTGCCCTACCGTTATTAGGTCAGGACGGTATTATCCATCACCGATAAGCGGAAAGGGGGCGGGCCTCTCAGGTCTGTTTGCATACCATTCAGATGGTTACTCACCTTCTTTGGTTTGAGACGTTAACATATAGGCCACTAGATTGAGATGATATGTTTCTAGACTGAGCTACCAACGTGACGGGAATCCTCGCAATTAAACTAGCCCTAGGCCGGGAGTGCTGAAGTTGCGCACAAGTCTCATGGGCGAGAGTGTTTCTGACCAAACGTGGCTGCAGTCGATATGCTAGAACTAGTAGTGTCGTCCTACGGGGACAACAAGTCCTGAAGACCTACTTTCCTTATGTTCCTGTGTAATCCTATTTCTATGCTTACATTGATGTGAATCGTTAGTTCTGAAGGATGTATAGCCATGGGGTCCTTGCGCTGTAGCCGAGTCGGGAGGCCAAGGTACCCTTGGATATACAGGTTCCAAAGTGCTGTCTCTACGTATATAGCAGCTTCTCAGGTTGCTCGTACCTTTTTTTTGTGGCTGTGATTATCCGTTTCTCGTATTTGGTGAACGTAGAAGTAGCTATGTCTTCGTTAATTAAATTTAAATAGATCTGAAAATCTCGTTTCTTCAAGAATCACAAGGAACCTTGTCGATTTCTGAACGGTGCCTGGAGGATAATGTAAAAATATGAACGGTTGAGTAAAAAATAAACGCAATATAACTTTAAAAGAAATTTTAAAAATGCAGTTTATCTAGTCGACGAACTTCAATCATGTAATTTGCCTACGGTCAAAAGTGCTATTGACTTGATGAACGAATCCAAAATGTCCCGTAGGCTATTTTAGGATCCTACCGAAAGCTATGGTCTTGTTTTGTAAATTACTGCCTTTTGGGGTCGTCCTTAACTCCACCACCTATCCACCTAACTTCTTATTAACGAATTCTCATATCTTTTGAGCCATCCGGTAGTCAATACATATCCAGGGTTCCAGCTACCCCCCCCCCTCGGTACCACAAAACCCCTGGCGAAACCCCCCCGGGTACCCCCCCACACACACACTGCACACAGTGTTAATAAAATAAAATACATTTTTATGTCAAATATATAGAGGGCGAGCGGCCAGCTAGCTGCCGTCACGCGTTTACATTTGACTCGCGTGTCTAGTAAAAATCCGTAAGTTCTCGCGGTCCAAACTACGGTTTTTAACAAGATTTTTTATAATTTCCTATATATTCGCATTCGGGGGGGGGAGGGTTGGTACCCGAGTTCGTTTTGTAACCGGGGGGAGCCCCCTAGACCCATATATCATAAGCGTGGCATGCAAAGTTAAAGTGTGCTGCAAGTCGGATGCGAATACTAAGACGAGCTCGAACTTGGCCAGGATTTTCGGCAGCACCATCATCACTTCCATATGGAAATTTTTGTATTTCTTTAACTTTATGATGAAAGTGAAGAAATCCACATCGGGTGTTCGCACTTTTATATTGATGCCAGTCCTTATTTTTAGTATACAGGCCAAGAGAAAGTCTGAGTTATCGTACGAGGTCGATCGTATGTTTCAAATGAAAAAATAATAAAAAATTTAAAGACGGAAATCACTAGAACGGGTGCGAACGTGGTATGTGGTAACGGGTTTCTCGAACAGCTCTGGGAAGAGTTCCTCAAGCACGTGGTCGAAAAGCGTGTACACCAACTGAAAAGTAAATAGAACCTGATAAGAATAAACAAAAATTGTTCAGAATAATCTTGGAATCACTGTGATCCGTCGTCTGAAAGTACATGAGATGCTCAAAGGTCTCTATTCATGGAACCTTGTCCTTGCTTTTACCCAAACACCTCTTCCCAGATTCCCTGTTCCACCTAGTTTTAGACCAGCTTGGTTTTATTTTTGTCTTAAATACAGTTAAATGGAAGTACTTACTAGGCTTTTGGGGAAAAGTTCTTCAGCTTCCCACGACATTAAGAAGAAAATTAAATGTTATTTCTGTAATTTTTAAATTAAATTAAATTTTATTCGTTACCCGTTTAGGTAAAGACAGAGTATGGTAAAAGATGGAAAAAAGAGAAACAACACAACAACAACAACCAAAATAGTTAAAATTCAGTAAACCGAAACATCATAGAGCTCCATGGGTGGTCTGTGGGTGGTTACAATTTTCCTTCGTCCTGTTGATGGATATCAGGACAGCCGTAGACGGATCAGCGATACGGAACTTTTCAATTAGGTGTCTGTTCCTTGTCCAGGGAGGCGTATCAAATATTTGGAAAACCGAAGAAAATGGAACGAATTTGACGAAGATTTTCGTTACCGAAGATGGTCCAGAAGAGGACAGATACAGAACGTGTGGAAGAGCAGTAGCACTGTAGGAGCAGGCAAGAATCTTTCGGTTAAACCGCAACTTTTTAGAAACGAAACAGTCATAAGCTCCACTGATGCGCTTCAGCAAATGGGCTATCAGTAATTTTCGAGTGGTTTTCACTGAATCTCCGACTGGCAGTCCTAGGTACGTCAGACTAGATTTTTTTACCTGTTCTTGTTTTTCCCTTCTATTTCTTAAGACGTTCTTCTATTTTCCTTAAGACGTTTTATTTTATAGAAATTGGTCACTTTTCGCGCAGTTCAAAGCTAGGCGACGTCGAAAGTAACAAACGTCTGCTGCATAAAACGGAGAGTAATTGCTCCACTCGTTTCCCATAAATTCCATAGGAACTCCTATGTAGAAAAAGCGTGTTCGATTCATTTCTCGACGAAGAAAAATTCAGAAATAGATAAAATTAACTGCTTCCGGAACTAGACTGTAAAGAAAAGATATTGCAGTATTTGCTACTGAAATTAATCTTGTCTCTATTGAGATAAGATTATCTCTAATTCGGATTAATCTTATCCAAGTAGAGATAAGATTAATCCCAGTAGCAAATACTGCAGTTAACTTTAATCCTTACTCGGAGAAACTTTTTACAGTGTAGTCGTTGGGAAATGGGCGTGCACAACGACCCGCGCCAATATAAATCCAGAAAATGTGCGATGTCAGCAGCAGTTATCTGGAAAGATGGAGATATACTGTCTACATTTGTTTCCAGCTTAAGTATCTCTATTATCCTCCTTCCCAAAGAAATAAAGCTTACCTGCTTGTTCAATACAGGGCTCTGTAGAAGTCGGTGGAGAGTGTCAATCCCCTCGTCTATCGAACCTGACCCAAAAATGCTTCTCACTAGGGAGGGAACCACCCCCTTAAGACGTTTTTTTAGCTCCTCGGCCGTTTGTGTCCTGTCTTGATCGGTGGTCGGAGCGCTGCGAGGACCGAAAACTGATTCTGGAAGGGAAAAAAATATTAGCAGCATCCAGAGGTGGGGGGGGGGGCCCCCCCCCGACTTACCGACTGACGTCACGTTGAATCCTCAATCAATTCGACCGACACTAAAAGCCGCCTTATGAAAGAAAACAAAATACCTTGGATCAGTGTGACTAGGATAGCAATCCTCTGCGGAACGAGGATGGCTGTGAGCCCGCCTGAGATTATCTGACTAGCTTTGAGATCAATGAGGTCAGATGCGACAGTCTGGACTCCAACGAGAATGGAGAGCAACCAATCTGGTGGCTTGAAGCATCTGGCACCTGAAATAAATAGATCATGAATTAAACAAGGGCAACTGGGAGTCATAAGCCCTTCGAAGGCGGGCAATGCAGATATTTATTCATTCGATCGATCATTGAGGAGAATACTGCGATTTTTCGCGGCAGAATTTTGGGCCACACACTTCTGATTGTTTGTCGCGGAAACACGATTGTGTGCCATGCAGCACGTTTTTGTCTGTTTTGGGCGGTACACTGTAAAAAATTCGGTACATCACCGAATTCGGAAATTTTTGTTCCGAGTCTGGAGAGTTAAAATCCGATGGAACATTAAAGGAACAGAAAACTTGACTCAAACTTGACTCGGGGAGCTAGCTAACATATCAAGAATGTACCCTGAGTCGATATTGAGAGTAAGAAAAATTCTCGTTACGACCATTGCAGTTTCCGGGCAGTTTCCGAGAATTCGACTTTTGAGTTAGTAGAAAAAAAAGCAAAAGGTTTGTGTGCCGCGACTAGGAATCGAACCCAGGCCGTCTTGTCGGGGAGGTTGTTTGTCTGTAGTCTACACGTAAAAAGGCGAACTTTTACAGTACATAAGTGCATAATCACAGTGCATAAGGGGTAAGGGCCTGCCAGCTAGCTTTGGAAACACTAAGGAGGGGGTTCGAGACGGTTCGAGATAACAAAGGAGGGGGGGCCTGTCGACGATAAGATCCTGTATATTTATCTACGCCTCCCCTGGCGATTCGATGGCCGAAAGTTGCGTAGTCAAGTTTACTGTTCCTTTAAAGCGCTAGAATGCCAACATACTGCAGATTAAGTTACCTGAAAACGGAGAGGTTTTTTTTTACAGTGTAATCTCAAATATCAGAAAAAAAAAAATCCAGATAAAATCTCAACAAATAGAAGTTCTAGGTATACCTCAATATTCCGTATTCCCCCTCCTTCCAATCCCCCATGATGGTTGGATTGGGGAAGTGACAATTTCCAAGTTAGTTTGGTCGAGTCCCTAATACGCCTGCCAAGTTTTATCGTCCTAGTACATCTGGAAGTACCTAACTCGCGATCACCGCAGACCGACCGACAGACGGAAAAGTGATCGGTATATGGCACCTGGCCGGAAGTCAAGTGCCATAAAAATCCAAACATACCTTAGAAAACATACGTCAAAAGGAAAAAGTTTTGTGCCGAGGTTTGTTCGCCTTTGCAACTCAAGACGCTATACACTTAGGCTATTAATATTATTAAATTTTTTTCTTTTTTTTACTTGTCGCATTTCTAGTCAACGTGTCGATTCTATTTTACTATTTATGCTACGTCGATTTCTTGACTATTGTTTTATTTTGAAGAAAACACACGACTAGATAGACCGTGTAAGTGTTTGGAAATAAAGGGTATTTTGATTCGAGGATCTTCCTAGCTTTCGGCCGCAGACACTACTACTGGTTTCATAAGCAATCCCGGTAAATTTTGGTATAAAAATCATTTTATGGCACTTGCCCTTCGGCCAACAGCGATCGTAATTCCTGTCCGTCTGTCGGTCCGGCTTTTGCAAGTTCGGGCACTTCCAGACAAGCGATAGGACGATGAAACTTGGCAAACGTAAAAAGGACCCGGATACTGCATGGACTTTCATTTCTTGTATTCAACCATCGGCGGGTTGTGGGGGTGAGTGGAGGGACGGAGGACTATTGCGAACGGGAGATTCGATTTGGGTGAAACTTGATGAGTGATAAGAAAAGATGCCCTAAATGATCCATTATTTAGCCGAACCGGATTCGGCCACTGTCGGAGAGATGCAAGGGGGGGGGGGCTCCGAAATATCGTGGCTTCCCTAGGGGTCAAACAATTGGAGCAATTGGAATGAAACTTGGAATGTAGAAAGTTCATATGCCCTTGTGATTGGAGTGAAACTTGGAATGTAGAAAGCTCGTATGTCCGAGATGACACATTCTGGAGTCCCGACAGGATCTAACAACGGTGTGGGAGGGGACCGCAATACCACGAAAAAAGCTTAGATTTGAGTGAAACGCGATGGGTGATAAGTGAAGATACCCTAGATGACCTTCTATGTGTGTCCAAACCTTTAAACCATCCGAAATTTTATGTGTCCGATTTGAAGAGTGTACAGGGAGGTGAACGCGGGATTCCGAAAAATCTGTAGCGATTAGAGTGAAACTAGAATTTACAAAGTCATATGCTCTAGATGATATATTTAAGGTTCCCAACCGGATTTGGCATGGGTGGGGGAGTTCGAAGGGGGGTACCGGAAATTTCCCGGAAATGCTCAGATTCGACTGAAACTGGATGAGTGGTAACATAAGGTACTCGCATTTATGTGCCCAAACCGGATTCGGACACGACAGGAGGAGTTGGAGGGGGGGTCCGGAAACTAAGTGGCACGCCTAAGAATTCAACGAATAGAGCGATTGGGGTGGCACTCGGAAGATACAAAGGTCACACGTCTTAGATGGTCCATTTTAGGGTTCCGGCCGGGTTTGGCCTCCAAATGCAGTCAGAGGGAGGTGCCGGAAATTTTCCGGAAATGCTCAGATTAGAATGAAACTTGATGGGTGGTAACAGGAGATGTCCGAGATGATACATTAATGTCTCTGAACCGGGCACTCGGACTCAGCCATGGACGGTGGGGGAGGGGTAGAGCTAGGGAGGGGGCATTCGGAATCCTGTGGCATGTGTACGTTGCAAACGGGTGATTTATTTGAGTGAAACTTGATCAGTGTAGTTTCATTTTTTGAAACTACTTCGATTCATTATGTGTCCGAACCAGATTCGGCCACTGTGGAGGGACTGGGAGTTAGGGAAGTCCAGAAATACTGCGGGTCGCATAGGAGTCAAATGAGTGAATCGACTGGAATGAACGATGGAATGTAGAAACGTCATATTCACTAGATGATCCATTCCGGGGTCCGGACTGGATCCGACCACGGTTTGGTGGAGTTGCCGGAATTACCGAAACATGTTCAATTTCAGTGAAACTTGATGGGCGGATGGGTAAGATACTCTATGATGCATTTACGTGCACGAACAGGATTCGGCCACGTAAGGGGGAGTTGGAGTGGGGTCCCGGAAACTGTGTGACGTACCTTCAAGACTTGGAAGCTACAAAGGACATTTGCCCTAGATGATCCATTTGGAGGGGGTTGCCGGACGTTTCCCGCTCAGACAAACTCACCTTGCTCATATTTTAATGTTCCGACTCGAGTGAAACTTGATGGTTTTACGAGCAGATGCAAAATATATCCCATTTCTGGGTCGAAACCGTATCTTTTGATGCCGGGACAGGGGAAGTGGGGTATATTATGACGTTCTTTTACTCTCTTGTACCTCCTTCCACCAACATCCTCTAAATTTTTCAGATCACAAACATTACGGCTATCCTCCGAGTTTTAACTAGCGCTAGTATTCTTTCCATAATCTCGGCTCGATCGGAAGTTACAGACGCAAGAAAACCTAGTGGACAAGTAGGTTTGGAGTCCGTATTCTGGATGAAAGATATTCCCTTAAAGGACCCCTCTTGCTTATTCTGCTTTTTACAATATATCTAGCTCCCATAAAGAATTATAAGCTTCTAAAATCCCCACCTTTCTCCATTGTTTCGTTTTGTGCCTACGATTTTTGGCGCTTTTTTGGCCTTGCCGAGTTCTGCCCGTCACACAACGAAACATTTGCCGGGATCACCAACGTCTGCCGACAACTCTTTCGCACATAATGATCTGAGAAGCTTTTGTTTATTACTTCTTTCATTTGCTTAGTTTTCACTCTTTTGAACCACGGCGCGATCAGTTTTCAAATGTTTTGCTCCCAGCCGCCGCGTCGGAGAGCAGGAAGGCTGGACATAGTCGACAGGCGCTAACAAGAAAATCGCTAATTTCAGATGGAAAGTAATGGTATTTTCGAAAGTGTTTTTTTCTGATCCATCTCATAGGGACAATATTATTTCTAGTAAGAGCTGTGCTTTAAGTAAGAGAAATAAAAATAATCCTTATTACCAAATCCAGGAAATCTGCGGCATTTCACGTTATACATAGAAAACTGAACCACAAGCCAAAATGCTACTTACAAAGGAATACAAATGCTTCATAGTAACCCTTAATGCTAAACTGGTTCACCGGTTTCAGCTTGACAGCGTCATCGTTGTCCCAGGACGCGCGAATTTCGTAGGCATTGTTGCCGAATACTTCGTTTTTAAAATCCATTTTGGCCGGGATACTATCGTCCACGTTGGCTTCCCGCACGTCTAATCGGCTGAAAAAGGGTTACTTTAAATTACCATATTCCACACTGATCTACTGATCCAGGGTCAAATTATTTGTTGAAACAACTTTATTTTTCCCGATAAGAGGCTAAAGAAAATATTTAGGGCTAAATATTAGCTCAAATAAATAAACTTATCATCTACGCGATTCCACTGGACCCTGCGCTTCAAACTAAAAAGCGGCTGAAGTCCGTATAACCTGGACATACCAGTCCCAACCCAATCTTCAGCTTTGGCTTAACACAAACCTACCCTGTCTTTTTGGGATTAATACCAGCCAGAAAAATTATTCCAAACATTTTAAATTAAAATTAAATGAGATATTCAAAATATTCACAAGGATGTTGATCTTAAAATAATCACAGTAATGTCGTTGCTAATTGTGCAATGACGATTTATTAGACCCCCAGAATTAAATCAAGAATCCGGGTGTCGCCGAGGCGCTAAGGGGTTAGTTAGTCAACAGCAAGTAGTAGTCTGAGCAGCAACCTGCGTTTTTTTTTATTATGGCACTTTTATGGCTGGTATCACGATATACACAGAGCAGTGGCCTGATGCAGAAACAGCATATGTTTAGCCCACTTTAAAAGACTGGCGACTTAAATAGTTCTAACCTTGCATTCACATCTTTTCGAATTACAAACTTAAGAAACTCGCAAGCTGCTTTTCTCCTGTGATACTTTACAGTTAGGAGCTAAACCGAGCAACCAAGAACTAAGCGCGACTGCCTGTATGACTTTCATGGATTTTTAGAGGACCATTCATTTCAACCGCGCAGCAGTCTCTGAGCGTTCGATTTTTTTTAACACACCGTACAGATCCAGTCGAATAGTGTGGCTAACGGTCCGAATTTCCTGATCGTTCTTCCTTCTGGACCAGACTGTCGTAACAATCCAGATTCCCAGAACTCAAATTTCAAGTACGGAATTGCTAAAAAGTTTCGATTTACCCGTTTTTAGTCATTTTCTTATGATAAATCAAGCAAAAATGTAGAAGGGGTGAGACAGCATTGTTTTTCGCTCAAATATTCAAAACCCCTGCCACCATGGAGGAAAGAAATAGCCTTCTTCCACAGAGATGGTTTCAATTTCAGACGTTGGTGCTTCAAGGCTCTTACCTAGGCTTGGGTTTAGGGCTCTCCGTAGAAGCCATGAACCCAGCCAGAAACTGCTCCAGACACTGCCCCCTCTCACCCCTTAGCTTCGCTGGGACATTTTTGATAATCCGACCTAGTCCCAGGTCCGGGACTGTCGGCTGTCCTGCACCCCCACTTGTAGATGATAGGTCGTCTAGGGTCAGGAAAGTGAAGATCTGGTCGCTGCCCTTTAATGTAGGCATCTGAAGAAGGGATTTCAAGTAGGACTCCATTGCCTGAAAAAAGCTTAATTTTTATGTTTGTCATCAAATCGATACCCTGTCGCAGTTGCCCTTACGAGGAATTTAGTGCGTCGCTGGAGGAGTTTGCTCGCCGTTCGGAGCTTCCTGCCTTTTTCCACGGATTTCTCCGGATGTGTATTCCGCGTACTATAGTTTTGCTCAATCAGAATCAGGCAAAATCGCCACAGCGACTATTACCAACCGGCAAGGGGCTCCACTGATATCCCCGCAAAGACATCTTGAACACAGACAACTGGTCATAGAGACAGGCCGTCTTGTAGACCACTGGTGTGCGGTTTTCTTCGTCACGCACTTAACTAAACATAGATAGACAAATCGATTTAATGCATAAAGGCCAACAAGTGCCATCGCACCAAAAACAAAAAGAAAAACATATAAGCAAGAAAAAGCATACAAAAAACTACTGTGCCTATATTTGACACTACGGGGATATACAATTTTTCCTGTGTGCTAATCCTATCCGGAGGAACCTCCCAAACAGTTGAATAGCCTGAAACTTTTCTCTAACATTCTCTCAATAATCCACTCACTCCCAGACACTCTCACTCCAAACAAGGTGTCTCAACCCATTCAATTTCACACACTCCCACAAAATGATTCATACTTTCTTTCTCGCTTCCACACATAGGGCAAGAGTAGCCTAAGGACCAGTTTTAACCCTAACTTTACCCAAATATTTTCTTCTTTTATCAACAGTAAACCGTCCCCTCCCATACCCATAGATAACACAAGTTCCTCATCAGACAGATACCACACTGAAAATAAAGTTCTTCACCCCAACAATATTTTGCCTTGGCGTGAAAACACAACGATTCTGCCGTGGTCCTTCCACTTGCCACGACTGGACTTCCCGATCTTGAACTCGTCGAATCAAACCATTGATACCCCCTTCTGGAGACTGTCGTCTAAGTCCCTCTACCAAACATCCAGGTATATTACACAGAAGGAAGAATATGACCAAGATATGACTGTCCATCCTTTCTCACAATTGCACAAGTGAAGAACCAGGGGAACCCCGAAAACGTCAATACGTCGTTATGTAACATCAGTATTAACCACAAATCGGCTTCGACAGTTGTATTGGTATTGGTATTGAACTGAACTGAGCTCTCACTCAGAGCAGCATATTCGTAGCTTTTGTATAAAAGTTTCAGACGCATCTATAAGCTCGATCGCAATTCTTCAGAGTTTTCAGAGGTGAACTTATATTAATGCGTCATTTGCACGGATGTTGGAAATTAACTATAAAGATTAAATCTGAATAAAACACGAGTGTCAACATTTACCTGGTGTCCCCACCACCCTAAGATCCGCCCGCTATGACCAACCCACCCAAACCGCGCTACCCAGTGGCACGCTTTCCAGGGGTAGAAGACTGGCCACACTTGGGGTAGAAGACTGGCCACACTCGGCCACATACACAGCAGATACAAAGTGAAAACAAAATTACGACGCGCACAAAAAGAAATGGATTAACACTTACTGCTCTTTTCGATTCAAGGTACTCTGCTCCTTTGAAACCGAAAATCCGTTTTGGCGGAAGACGGACATCGTGAAAAATCCCGTGGAATTTCGTCAGCTTGTCTTCCAAATTGTAGAATTCAGCGTACTGTCGCTCAACCGTCCACCGAAAATCGTCCGGGTTGTCTACAAAATAGATCAGAAAAAGTTCCATTATTTCTCCAGACAAAATCGACTTGGAACGGCCAATGCATGGCGAAGCCGATAGGTGTACAATAAACAAATAATTAAATAAATCCTTAGCCTACGCCATAAGAACTAAATCCCAGCAACAATTCGCTACTACCAGTACGTACCGTCTCACGAAACACGGGATGCAACTCTACTGGTAGCACTCGTTTTTTCGCGGCGACAGAAGTTTAAGCGGGGAAGAAGACACCGTCCTAACTGTTCATGCTTTACAGAAAGCGTAGGGTGGGGGGGGGGGGGGCTGAAAATGAGGTTGTTCAACAGCATCGAGCTCTCTGCCCTCCTTTGAACCTGTCAATGCTGGAAACTAAAAGAACTGCAGGAAAAGAGAATTCTTGCTTTCGACATTGAACATTAACTGGAGGGACCACATAACCAACCAGACAGTTCGCTCTTTCTCGCGCCAGCACCTGTTAATAGATGCCATGCGCCGACGACGACGGCGCTACTTGGGGCACGTTATCAGTATGGCGAAAGATATACTTCCCAAAACGGTACTGGAGTGGCAGCCAGAAGGAACCCGAAGAAGGGGAAGGAAGAAAAATACCCTTCGTCGTACCTACCAGAGGAAAAAGGACAAAACAAGAGTGGAGGGGGGAGTCTGGAATATCGAGGCATGCACAATTTTCGAATGGGTGATCGGATCTGAATGAAGCTTGATAACCGGCAAGAATACGTGTTTCACTTCCACTTCAAGTCCGGCCCGGATCTGACAACGGTTGTGGGAGTTAGGAGGGAGGGTGGAATTTCATTGCACGCGTAGACTGGAGGGATAAGGGCGAGACTTGGTGTGAAGAATAGGCGTAAGACCCATAGATGCATCATTTATACAACCGGACCGGATCCAGGCATTGTGGAGGAGGCTGGACAGGGTCCAGGAAATCTTGTGACCGCGAGTTTTAAGGTACTTTCAGATGCGCTAGGACGATGAAACTTGCAGGCATATTAGAGACCGACCAGATTGACCAACACAGTAATTTCCCGTATCCAACTATCGTGGCGGGGGGGGGGGGGGTCGAGAGACAATCCGGAAACGTGAGGCATAAGCCTACATAGCTGACATGATATCAACGAAACCTGATAATTGGCAAGAACGAATGTTTCGTATGTGCCATTTCAATTTCGGGTCCGACCGACAATCGTAGGGAGCAGATATGGGTACTGCGGGGGGAGCTGAAAGGCGGGGGGGGGGGGTCTTGTGACATGCATAACTACGAAACGAGTGATTTGATTAGTATGGAGATTAACAGATGGCAAAAGCACGCGTCCTAGATGTTCCAGTGGCAGGCCCAAACCATGTCCGGTCGCTGCGGGGAAAGTTAAAGGGGTGTCGAAAACGTTGTGGCACAGGGTCTTGTGACATGCATAACTACGAAACGAGTGATTTGATTAGTATGGAGATTAACAGATGGCAAAAGCACGCGTCCTAGATGTTCCAGTGGCAGGCCCAAACCATGTCCGGTCGCTGCGGGGAAAGTTAAAGGGGTGTCGAAAACGTTGTGGCACAGGGTCTTGTGACATGCATAACTACGAAACGAGTGATTTGATTAGTATGGAGATTAACAGATGGCAAAAGCACGCGTCCTAGATGTTCCAGTGGCAGGCCCAAACCATGTCCGGTCACTGCGGGGAAAGTTAAAGGGGGGTCGAAAACGTTGTGGCACGCGAGTTAGGGTACTTGCAGATGGGCTGGGGCGATTAAACTTCTCATACATATTAGGGACCCGACGAGATTTACTTGTAAATAACACCAGTGCACAGTGCAGTCCCATGATATCAGTCCTATCCTACCCAGTGCCAAAATTTTCTGGTATTGCCCTGATGTTAAAAGAAAAAAGTTCCAGAGGGCGATAACAACTATTATCGCGCTGCGATAACAACTATTATCGCCCTGCGACAACTATTATCGCCCTATGACAACTATTATCGCCCTTGGAAAAAGAGTTTTTAACTTTCCCATGTATTGCCGTCCAAAAAAGACAGTGTTTCGAAAGCCTGATTTCAGCCACTTTACACCATAATTCAGTCCAGAGGAATCACCTTGCTGGTGAATCAACCTGTTGATTCAGGTTGGTTGTTAACAAGAACCTGCTAACAACCAAGAACCATTGGCCTAGGTAAACAGCCATGCCTCACCTCTTAGATCTTGGAAATTCTCATCTTGGAACAAATCTGGCTTAGCTCACAGCTCACGTGATAAAATCAAACTGGAATTTGGCAAAACCAAACAAAAGCAAAAGAAGTGCGTTTTAATCTTTCAAATAAATTGCCATGAAGCACAAAACGCTAGTCATCTCTCCTTCCCGCTGCGCAGATCTGCGTATCATACAACCTTTAATCGACGGTCTAGCCACCTGGCGATAGACTCTTCGTGAGAGTTGTTCAAGATGTTTCTGACGCTAGATGGTACCACAACAAATCTTAACGAAACTTCTCAACCGAATTGAACTGAACCGTTTTGGTGATGGATTAAAGGTGAATCATCTACACTTTTCAGTTTTTCTGGCAAAGATTGTAAGAGACGTTACTAGCTACTAGCAATAATAGTATTAATTTTTAAGAAAAGATTGAAATAAAACAGTTGCTTTTTACCGAATTTCCGCCCGGAGGTATCATGGGGCTGCACAGAGTAGCCTACTAGTGTTATAATCATTATCGCCCTTGCTTTTCTTCGGGCGATAGCGAAAAATTTGGCCCTTGGGCAGCATGATGGGCAGATATCACACTCGCTGTCGCTCGGGCGATATCAGCCTATCATGCTACCTCATAACACTTTATTTCTAAGTGAAAAGGTGTTATTCAAGTGTTATGCGCGATCTGTTATGAAACTTCTGACAGTGTAAATAGTTGCGTTTTTGCAGATACCATTTTGCAGTTATCGTGGTATCTAATACTACGGTCAAAAGGCATTTTTGCAGTTGTCGTGGTATCTGGCCAGTTACCGTGGTAATTGATATTCAGATATCACGGTCCGACCGTGGTATCTGGTTGTGGTATCTGGAAAGTCTCTCACTTTCATCAAATTTTGTCAAACTGGTGAGGAAGAAGTTCAGCATGTAACTGGATCTCAGCTTTTCTTTTGGGATGACTTCGAAAAGTGCAATTTCGGCAATAGTCGTTTTCGCAGTGGACCGTATATCAGATACCACGGTAACTGCAAAACGACTAACTGCAGACCCAGTTACCGTGGTAACAGATACAATGGTACCTGCAAAAAGTTAACTATTGTCATTCCAACCAAGAGTATTGTCGGTAGAATGTGTTGTTTCGTCTGTGTGACAGCTAATGTTTTATTACCTGTATGATGCTCGCCTGCCGTCAGCATCATCACGTTTCCGGGTGCTAGCAACAGCATCAACAACTTGTACCACTTTTGTTGAGGTGATTTTTGGTATATAGATACTACTGTGAAGTATATGTGTTGTTTATTTGGAGAGAAAGAGCACATTGTGTTTGAGACCTAGGATACTCAGGATATTCCTGCGCCTTGTTTGTTGATTGGTTGGGGGAGTGAAATCAAGGTCAGACCCGCCGGTCTTCAGACAACTGTCACGTTATCAACGAGGTCCCAGCGACCCCTGTTAAGACCTAGCCTAATCTCCACCCTATAAACCACATCAATCACCAACACCGTAGCCTACTTTCACGAAACTTTACGGTTGCGAGCCCATAAAGGCGGACCTAACTCTGTTCCTCGTTTCCCTATACATCAGGCTAGACTATTAATCGAAGATATAAGTTAACAAACAGATGAACTCCTGATTCCAAAAACCTAAAGAAAATTCTTGATTCCACTAACTGTCTCGCCTAATGTTGTCCATCAATCTGTCACAGCGGCTTGGCAGTTTTGGTAAATTTTCGGAACAGGCAAATGGAAGGACGAACAGATTCAAGGATCTCCGTCACCGACGTCTGGGATCCCAAAACTGGACAGAAAAAAAAGTTTGATAGCGGAAAACCTAACCGAACAACTTGACTGTCAGCCACGTTTTATGTATGAAGGGGTCGGAGGAGGGGGCATACCTTCCGGTCGCAAGTCGCTCCGCTGGATTTCAATCTCATACGCTAGGAGCTGCTTCTTCTCAGAGGTCTTGCGAGAAACTACTCGGGGTATTGTCAGCCTCCAAGTGCTTAAATCCCTGTGAGGCTTTGAGCTGAGAAGAGTCTGCTCCAAGTGTCCGTAGTCATAATCCATGTCCTCGGGCTACGAACAAAAGAAAATTATCATACAAAGGCTCCTGAAACGATAAGACATGCTTTGGAAGTATGAGGAATAACTGTAGCTCCAAATTCCTGAAGATAAGCTAAAAAGGTGCCTCAAAGAATTCCTGAAGAATCGACACAGCTCAGAAGTTTGTGCCAAACAGAGATTTAATCTGTCTTGTTTGGCGATACAGACTCGGTGAATCATCAGAGTCGACGGTGGCGACGTTCTTCACTTGGTAAAAACATTGTCTGTTTCCAGAGCAACCCATCGCTACTCTTGCCGCCGAATATCGTAAGACTAATGACACACAGAGTAACTAAATACTACTTTTTTAGTGCGTGACTGAGTATACATGCAAGTCAACAGCGTAACAGGTTTCGTCGTTGTTATCCTAATATGTACCCAGTTATAAGCTGATATTTCTGAAAAAGCTGGGTCCAGATCCCCTCAACCAGGTGGGTTGGGAGAAGAGAAACCCAAAGCAGATCATCGAATTATTTTCATCCTCCTATTTCCTCGTCTCCCTGAAACTTAAAAAAACTCGACCTTAAAAGGAAAATCGAAGCGCTTGCAGTGAGGCAGTCATCCTCCAAAGAAATAAAAACACTTCCATTTCTCTAAGCTTACCAGGAGCAGACAGTTTCTCATTGGCTACGCTACTCAGGAATGCTACTCAAAGGAGCTCCACGACCAACCTTGGTGCATGCGGCGTCAGGTGATGCGATGCCAAGATTTTGTTACTGTATATGTGCATTACACGGCGACAAGCGCTAAGGTAAAATACGCTAAAAGGACCGCGGCTAACTGCTGAGTGCTGACAGCTTCATAGTGCTTATTTACAAGTATTCTAACGTCGCTCAACTACGACTTACAAAGTCAGCAGATTCCGTCAGCTCTTCACCAGTAGTTTCTTCGTCATCCAGAAGTTTCCCTTCGACAGGTGACGAAGACTTAAAGGCTCCTTTAAACTTCTGACCGATGATCCGGTTTATGGAGATTCCCTGTTCTTTTGACTTCGTTCTAAAGGGGAAAAACACTAAAGCTGAATGAGAGACGTTTTTTCATTTAAGGGCTTGCAGACGTCCTGAGCGCAAAGTTTCGTTGCAATTCGTCCTCCGGTCAAGTCCTTGGTCGTGTCATAAGATTTCCTTAGCACACGCCTCCAAAAACACTCACCACAGTGGCCGGATTACGCCTGGACCTGTAAACGGCACATCTAGGGTTACCCACTTACCCACCCTCTTACTACCACTGGTTTTATATTTATGCTTTTATTTGTTATTGTTTTATTTTATAACCGAATCCGGGAAATCGTTTTCCAGCTGGATCCGGCCGGATCCCTAATAGCCTACGCACGGCAAGTTACATCCTCCCAGACCTTCTGGGGAATACCTTGCCTCATGACCAGCGGACAGAGCGGAAGACAGACCAATGGTGATAATGCAGGTCTGTCATATGCGAATGACGGTAGCTGGTCGGAGTGGGGCTCGAAACGTTTCATCAGGTGATTATTATATTTGGTAGAAAACCAAGAGGTAAACCAATAAGGTAAAACTAATCCAAATAGGCAAACTTTCAAAAAGGGCATTAGCAAATTAAAACTTAAGTGATGTAATAAGTTGTCAAGTGTCGTTTTCTTTTTGTATATTTATTTAATTTTTAAACTCGCTAAAAAGACAAAATAGCGGAGTACGAACAAGGAAAAAAAGCTGAACAAGACATTAAAACACTAAATTTGACCCAAAGAAGAAGGAACATGATGTGCGACGAAGCTAGAATACGGGGTTCTGGGGAGTATTTATAGATGATAATTTTTCATTCATGATAAGGATTTCCGGCAGCCGGCCCGATTCTCTTCGCTTTCATCGTAGAGCTGAAAAAATCTCAGTTTTTTTCGTATGAAAATGATGATGGTGTCGAAAAACGGGGCAGGTTTTCCAGTTCGGGGTTCACCCAACCCTGATCGTGTGTTCGCACTATAAGCCGCGCTCAATGCTACCAGATCTAGGAACCTTTAACTTCAACGCTAAGGATTGAAGACGAGCGGTATTCAGAATTTATGGGCTTGGGAATGGTCTAAGGGTTTCAAAGCCTTGGTATAGAACAACAGAAATAAGCTCTTGTGTCCTTTTTGCTGTAACTGCTGTTTTCATAAACGCTCCAGCCTGAGTATGCAGGCTTAACCGACGAAGAACTTTTGCACGTATTACGAACGAATGCACACTTCCTCTACTAACTATCGCGTAAGGGCTGTAGTTGCAAAATAATAATAGCAATAATAATAATTTTATTTAAACCCTTCATAAAAATACAAAGTAAATGGTCGAAGGAGTTGATAAGGAAACAAAAGAAAAAGAAAAAGAAAAATATGTTGTACTTACTCAACCGTGAGTCCTTCGTCGTAACATTTCCTCTGACCCATAAAATGGGACATGAACTCCGGACTGTCGTAGAATCTCGGGAGCAATTCCTTCTCCAGCACTCCAAACGCGTGCTCGTAGCAGAGGTACCAGGCTCGGCTAATTCGAAGTTTAGTGATCTCACCGTGAGGTCCTTCAACAACTGAGAAAAAAAAGACACTGAGTCACTGACATGTTTTCTCCCAAAACTCGTGCTACCCCACAATCCTCTCCTTGCAAAGCTAAGGAGTTTGCTTCACACGCCAGAAGCTACGTCCTTACACTGTCAGAAGTTTCATAACAGATTGCGCATAACACTTTCAAGAATAACACCTTTTCACTTAGAAATAAAGTGTTATGACCAGTTCAGTTTACACTATTTCGTACCTAGATCTCCAACAACACCTTCAATCGGTACTGTCAGAAGTTACATAACGACAACAGAAGGATGCCCGGTTTCAACAGATAACACTTTGGGATGCCCGGTTTCAACAGATAACACTTTGGGACGTTATCTGTTTATGTTTATTTCGTTCCTGTTAGTATTTTTACCAATTGAAGGTGTTGTTGGAGATCTAGGCACGAACGAAAAAGCACGAAAAAGTGTAAACTTAATTGGTCATACACTTTATTTCTAATTGAAAAGGTGTTATTCTTGAAAGTGTTATGCGCTATCTGTTATGAAACTTCTGACAGTGTACTACGTCTATTCCTACGTCTACGGTAGAGTGTCCGAAGATAGAAAAGTTTTTAAAACGGCTCTGAAAAGGTAGGGGAGAGTGGTACATACTGGGTATAGGTACATAGTAGATCATTGAGATTGTCTGCCATCAGGTGAGAAAAAAAAATAATTTCAGTAGCACATGGCAATTCTTGACATATGACCTCCAATTTCATCCACTTATAAAGGTATGTTGCTATCTTTGTTTTCGAGATATCTGACTTTAAACTTTTTTGTATCTTACCCAAAAAATATTTAGGGATTCTGTTTTGATTCATAATTTCTTCAAGGTATGGCAGAATTAAGAGATTCTTCCACAGGTTAGTAGAACTATGTCCTGGCTACACATTAGCGCCATCTAACATTCAAATTTTTGAAAGTTCAAGAAGGTTTTTCAGTTTCTGCCAATAGGGTTGGGGTGGTACATAGTGAATCACCAATGGGTGGTACACACTGGGTCATGACATATATGATTTAGCTTAGGATTTAACTATATTTTCACTAAATTTCTCTGTGTAGTGGGGTAATTATCTCTCATCCGTATCTTTAAAGCTGCTATAGCATACTGAGGTCCGGTGGTTATGATAAACTGCACAGAAAGACACTCATAAGACCAAAAATTTGGAATATCTTGCAACAACTCAACAAGCTTCTACCATCACTATGATGAACTCCTTGGTCTACCGAGGTATAGGTTGCCCTATTTAGTATTCTTGGTCGTCTGGCTCAGCGCAGCAATTGTTGTGGCCAAGATAGAATGTGGAATTGTTGTGGCCAGGACAAGAGACAGTGCCCAAGTTAAAGTGATGACCATGGCAGTCACCTCGCGGTTTAAGTGGCCTGATAGAGAAGACTTGCTATTTTATCCGAAAGAAGATACCATGAAAAAGCTGGCTAACCCTGAGCCAGCCCGGGTACGGCTTCTAGAGCCTCAGCGTTCTTCATTTTTCGTGACTGGTAGAGTGACTAGAATGGGCTGATTTGATACAGTGAATCTGAGTTTAGTTCAACCTATATTTGAAAGTTTTAATCGAAGTATATATCGAAAGTTTTGTCCAACTATCTGAAGTTATATAAATATCCACCCATCGTATTGGAGAATATATTTGACAGAATATAGGGAATACGTAAGTGACCCACTATGTACCGTACCCCCGACCTAGTATGTACCACCCCCCGGTACATAGAAGGTCAAGTGGTACATACAAGATATAGGGGGGTAAAAGGGGGGTTTCTGGTATGAAAATTCCCAAAAAATCAGTTTTCATAGGGTTTTCGAGGGTCTTTCAAGCTGTGTAAGATTCATCCACATTGCCCATTGTCCTAAGAAGTTATTTAACTTTTCCAAATATTGACCCAGTATATACCACTCTCCCCTATATGTTATCTAGCAATTATATGTCTTCTGTCTGATTCTATTTGGTTAATTTTTGTTTGTGTCGGAGGAAGATCAGACCATTGTCGCAAGCCTTTTTTATTCTTCTTTTTTTTCTTTCGTTGTATGTCTGTTGTCGTAAATTCTCGTGTTGGTATTTCTATTTGTTTTAGTTATTAATTATCTTGTCCTAAAATTCCAGTGTTGAAGTGTTACTTGTTTTTTTTCTTCATAACCCCTTAGGCTAGCGTCATTTTTTATGCCACTGGCATGCCTGACGCTTTTAAGCAACATGAGGTTTATTTATGTTTGTAATTAAAATTGTACCTTACCTTGAACCTGATGTCCGAAATTGTGCAGATACAGTCACTGATGGATATACACCCGAAAAGTTTTCTGAAGAGCATTGCAGCCAAAGTGGCCAAGCTCAGCCGAAGGGGTGACCGATACTAGTTTAATGTTAACCACAGCTAGCAATGATTATAGTAGTAGACAGAGATGAATATCATAAAACGTTAGGCCACAGCTGGAGGTCACGAAAGCTCACAAATTCGTTATCGGCCGATAAAAAGACTAAAGGTTTCGAGGGATCCCAAAGGCGAATATTTACTGTACGTCCTCGGGATCGTCCACAATATCAGGTCTTATAGATTTCCATTCTTCACCAGATCCCGTAAACATGTTATTTGTCCCTCACCAGCCACTTAACCAGATCTGTTAGCTAATTCACTTGTGTCTTTAAATTCCAGTCTAGCCTAGATTACGACGGAAATACCATGGCTAGTCGATAACTCGGAGGATATTCTGATCCAACAATTTCTTTACCTGTCTCTACCTCGGTATTATACGCTGCCTTTAAAGTTTTTCGGAGGATTCTGTTCTTTCCAAAATTTCCAGTTTACATTATAACGCGATCTTAGAATTGATTTCAAAGATGATCTTACAAAGTATTCTTCTTATATCTAGACCAATAGAAATAGTGAGGGGTTGCCCCCTCTCAATTTGGTGCACAGCAAGTGCCCGGTACCCGGTCGGTGCGCGCCGGTTGCCACGTCTTAGAATTAAAATCAGCATTTTTGTAAGCGGGGATCGCATAATTTACGGCCGGCACCGCCACCGCTGGTTTCGGTCGGTCGGGAAAGGGTGTACAGCAATTGCCGGGGTGTGGGTAACCCCTCGACAAACAGCTGGGCAAAGATATTTATTAAAACGGACAACTTTTTTTATTCCAGCCGATTCCGGGGAATCTGAACGACCTAGCGTAGGAAAACGGAGATAAAAGATCAATTGTCTATGTCTTCTTATCACTGGATCGAAACACCAGACAACCGATGAAAACACAACAGAATGTTAACCGAATTTCCATTTTCACCAGATTCCGTCGGTCGTATCAGCAAAGCAGGAAAACAAAGCAAAGGATTCAAGATGCCAAAGTAACCAACTACTGATACTGTAAACCGCTTGACATATCAATTATAAGAACTGCCCAAATTCCGAGTTTTGACGGACGCGCCGCTCTTCAATAAACACAAATCTGAACAAATACCAAACGAGATACTGAATGGAAACGATCCGGGGACCTTCCACTTACGAGCCAGGCACTTAACACCATCATAGCTAACTGTCACAGCAAGCAGTATGAGAAATAACATATCAACCGTGTTGAAAGTACGGAAACCCCTATAATAGGTGGCCCCTTACTTTCACCTGTGACCCAAAAATGCCCTCAGATCATAAGGAATTCCGCAATTTTCGTCTGCGGCGCCTTTTGTAGTAACCTACGCTCAGTTTACTTTGAGGTTTGGGCACACAATTTCGGGCATGGGCCATTTTAAAACCTAAAACTTGTTCGGGCAGCGGTTTTGCAGATTAAAAAAAATCGCCTACTGCGCTCATTGCCATTTGTGGCTGCGATGGCTTCGCTCTCCAGCAAGTTCCTGATATCAGGCATGACCTTTGCCTTTGACAAACTGGTTCTTGAAATTCGTTTAGTTTTCACGATGTGGTGCAGTCCTTTTTTTTCAGCTGTGCTGGATTTCCGACAGGTATATTTTACGGTTTCACCCTCCCCGACCAAGCACTTCAAACCGCCCCTACGTAACGGTAGGGGCCCGGGACGCCGCCGCTGCCCCCCCCTTGTTTTCAGCGGAATGACGCCTCTGCTGTTATGAGGACGGCAGCGTGGTAGTCAAATACTGAAGATTCCTGAGGTGTGGGCTAGTGGGCATGCGTGCCCACTAGCACCAGGGTTAGTCAAGAAAACATGGAAAATGGGACACGGACCGAGGCAGATAACACCGGTGTGTTAGGTCTTTTGTCATTTACGTTGCCGGCCGTCGAACAGGCCACCCTTGCCCAACCGCTATTTTTTTATTCGGCAGGTTTTTGGGTCGATCTTTGCCACGTGTCGGTGAGTTTGTATAGGGGCAAGTGAGTCGTGAAATAATCATTATTTGTTTACGTAATTAGGTGTATTCTTTGACCCTTATTTACTTTGTATAGAAGTGATGTAAATAAAACTTTGAAGCCAACGCTTTGCGAGATTGGACAGAGTAAACAAACTGTTGTGCTACTCACTTTCTTTAACCTCTCGTGTCATTTCGGCACTGAACGTAATGTGACTGCTGGTGTCATCTGTGAAGTAAACATTGTATACTTCTAACGCCATCTTGTGAAGCTTAGACAGCTGATAGTCGGAAAGATCAGCGTTCATCAGCATTTCGTTGATATCATCTGAAATTCAGGATACATGTATCAGTTTATCAAATCAAGTATTTTCGCAGTAAGCCTATCCAGAGGCCTATATGGTCACATATGTCACTGATACATGGTCGGTTTTCCCGATATGACACAGTTGGAAAGGGGTGTTCATACGAGTGACTATGGTCATCTGGAAAGCCCGCCACTTTATGCGCCGGATGTCTTTGCAGACTCGCTTCGCCTTCCAGAGCTGACTCTGCGCTCCGCTGGTTTTGGAAAGTGACGTGGAACGTGAATGCACTTCGGAGTGGATAGTGATCTTGGGAAGTCAGCCAGAACTTGTAAAGGCGCTTCGGCTTTCCGTTAGTTCTTACGAGTTTAGGGTTCTCGCTTTGATTTTTGGGAACTGAACCCGTGAGAGCGACACGATTGTCCTATAAACGCCAGAGTAAAATTGCCAAATTTAATCCTGAAAACTCTCGAGGAGAGATAATTCGCTCCACTGACCAGCCTATACTTGAGGGTTTTCACGAGACTGTGGAATCAGTTCCAGTTCCAAGTCTACATACTGACAATCTAATTACAATACAAATAGGGAATTTGGCAGAGAGGTCGCGAGGTCAAATGCAAGTATACTTAATACAGTTAAGCATTGTTCCAATAGGTGTAATAAGCTGCGTAGCGCTATCCATTATGTTTACGCCTTATCACATGTCCTTGTTCAAACTGAAAGTAAACGGTTCTTATACATGCGACGTTCAGTGTTGCTACACTGATACAATTTTTCGAGCTTCTAAAGATCAGAAAAAGTGTTCTTAGTAGTGCTTGAAGTACAAAAGTACAGTTTGACGACCATTATGTTGTGCAAACTACTAAATTAACGTTTGAAGAACAGTGTTCCTCGAAGTAACAGTAAGCAGTCGTAACAGAACACAACTCATTATTTCGAAGAAAAGTTTAACTTCCGGAACTTTGGGGCTCCTAGTGTCACCCCTTTCTTTCCTCGGCTTGCTGGCAGAAACCAACCAAGCGATCTGATTGGCTCTGCATGAGAAAATGTAGAACCAAGGTCTATTCTCCGCAGCTTAGTATTTTTATGCTTAGTAATTTAGCAACAACACACTCCTATAATATAATAAATAACAATAACCGTTATCCTGTCAGATCCAAACCACCAAACCAAATTGGGATTTACCACTGCCCGCTGTGGGCTAAAAACAAAAACTGTACAAATTAAAGTTTAACTGAATAGCCAACTCATTTGTGTGTCATTTAACTGGATACACTGATTTATTTGGATTCCGCAAAGGGATTTTTTGATTTTCAACTATCTGCTCTAGTTATGAGGCTCGCAATACCTCCAGCCGTCCCCACAGCGTAAATTCTACTATGACGCGGGAAATTTTAATCTCAACACAAATGCGGCTTTTCAGTGGGCAGTGGTGAGATTGATGAAGATTGCTTAGTGCCTGAACAAAAAAAAACTTATAAATCTTTCTCGTAAGGCATACAGCAAAAATACAAGCGTATAGAGGCACCACAAATCACACAGAAATTTCGCTATCTGAAAATCGATTATTCGTGAATAGCGGAACAACGAAGTAACCCATTTTCAGCGGGTCTTCAAGCCAATTTAAGTGAATTAAGTGACGGGTAACTAGATTGTCCTATCCTAGCCTTTTTCGGTTAAACTTTAAAGATTCCGTTTTCCTTCTAAATATTTTCTCTAATCACTGATTGTACTTTATTTTTCAGCATATTCATACAAAGTTCAAGAGTCTATTACACTGAGACAAAGACAAGTGTACCATACCCTAAATAATGTATTTCTCAAAGAAAACCTCTACCGTACTTCGTGGATAAATATTCCTTGAGCCCAAGCTGACTTAGATTCATATATTCATATAATATATACAAGAACGGACAACGTCAGCTGTGATGCTTATGAAGCAATATTTCGGCCCTTCTTGGCAAGGGTCCTCTTCAGGCTGTTGTTCTTCTGGGCCAACGCTGGGGAAGGATACAAACCTGCAATGCTGATTGCAATGCTGATACAAACCTGCAATGCTGATTGCAGGTTTGTATCCTTCCCCAGCGTTGGCCCAGAAGAACAACAGCCTGAAGAGGACCCTTGCCAAGAAGGGCCGAAATATTGCTTCATAAGCATCACAGCTGACGTTGTCCGTTCTTGTATATATTATATGAATATAAAACCTCTACCTTTACGAAATTATCAGTGGTTGCCGGGTTTTACATAGATTGCGTGGGCTATGGCCATAATTCGAGCTAGTTCCGGAAGCAAGATCGGGCTAAAAAAAATTGGGGGATTACCCACTCTCCGGCACCTGTTGTACACCCTTTCCCAGGACCGAACGAAATCCAGCCGATCCAGCACTGCCGGCACCGGCGCCACGTACATTAGGCGATTCATCTTTCAATCGCTTCTAAACACGCTTATTTTACTGTTCTAGCACGGGGCAACCAGTGACGGCTGGTGGCATCCGGTGCCAGCAGCGGCGGGGCACCGCGGCGCTGGCGCTTGCTGTACACTGAAATCGAGGGTGTTCTACCTCTCGACAAAAATCTTCAAGTAGAAAATTATATCTACATTTTTTGTATTAATAATAAATATCGGTAAAGCGGTAAAGATTCCGGCAGACAGACATCGTAAAAACAACTCGAAACCTGTAGGCTACCAGGAACCGCTTTTCATTTTTCATTGGACGCGAGAACCAATGGGAACTTAGGATCAGATATATTTACATATCTACTAATTTCTTTAAAGGATGGCCAGGTAACGGCGCTGGTTGCTCGTTAATATTCAACTAATTATTCGAACAATTTTTCGTCAAAAAGATAGCCTACTTGGGTTCTTTTAAAGTCGACAAAATCTTAAGAGTGTTTAACACTTACCTACGGCTTCACAGAAACTCAAATAATTTTCCCCCTCCTCTCTCCTCAGAACATTTTTGAAAGTCTGACACATTTGAAAATCTTTCAAAATCGATCCAATCGGCACTGCCATAAAATTTGGATAACTCTCCTTCCCCCTATTTTGAAACTCCTTCAGCATGTCTGATGTCTCTGTAGACTCGGCGAACACTCCCATTCGTCCATTTTCGAAGAGTAGCAGGAGCAAAGAATTTAGATAGTAGGGATTGGCTGCGGCGTCGAGAGCGGGGAGAAGGACTGCGCAGGAGAGGACCTCGCTAAGAAGACAGGAAACGGCTCTGAAAAAATATATTTTTTAAGTACAGGCGTGTTACTTTCAGGGGCGTCACGACTAGGAGGGAGGGGGGACGAATGTTGTCGGCCAGTCGGTAACAAATAGCCGAGTCTGCGAAAAGCGCCGCGATTTTTCGTATAAACAGGCGATTTTTCCTTGGGCAAAAACAGTCGATTTATCTTAAAACAGTCAGTTTTTCGTAAAAATCGTCGATTTTTTTTTAAAATAGTCGTTTTCCATAAAATCAGTCGATTTTTCGACAACGCAGTCGTTTTTTTTTCTCAATAATAGTCGTTTTTATCTGCAAAAACAGTCGGTAAAAACGACCAGCCAGTCGATAAATACACTGCCCCCCCCCCAAAACATTTTGGCTAGTAACGCCTATTTTGTTGTTATTTTCAAATTCACTTATTTTGCTGGTAATCAACGTGAAACCCTGCTACTTTTACTAACTTCAGAACGGTAAACTTTCTCACTAAGAAAAAACGATCTAGACGGTATAGTTACGGTAGGCTATAGTTTTAAAGCTAGAAGACTAAAAAATTGTGTTCACTTATACGCGTATTTGTTTTTGTTTCTTTCTTTTATTTCATATGGCCTACTCCGCTTTCAAAAACGGGTGGCGAAAAATAAATTACTTACTTAATGCAGTTAATAAAGTGGACAAAACCTAGCACTTCCAACAAAAACTCTGGAGAATAAAACCGAATCAATGCTGTGGCGAAAAAAGGAAAAATTATTAACTTTGCTTGTAACTTGTAGCGGTAAATCCCACCTATGTTTGTTTATTTAGATGGATGATGGTTACTATGATTGATTTACACTTCTACTGGGGTATTTTGTATTGTGAGACAGTATACGTGAACTTTAACATTTTATTCGTCTTCCAGCTTGAGAAACTCTAGTACAGGGTTTGTCCAGAATAAGTGTTGTCGCCTGCGCTTGTTGAGCTTGCACGTAATGCCCGTTCATCTTTGATGTTATGACTTTGTCTGTCAGAGGACAAGTCTTATTCTCCTGGCGGCTAATCCAATTTTCCGCAACCTCCCAAACTGAAGACATCTACCGGGGACCAAGTAGTGCTATTTCATTCTGTTGATTTATTTTTATTTTTGTTTTTATGTTCGATTAATAATATTAATCATAACTGACATAAAAACTGAAACTGCAGCGTTTTACCCAAACGGCAAGACGTAAACCGTGTTTGGGAAAGAGGGGGTCAAAATCAAAGGGGACAGGGCGGCCCTAAAGCTAAAGGCACTCCTTGAAAGATCCAAAAGGCAATTAGTCCTACTTTATGATTTTTTCCAAATTCACTAAAATTCGACAGGTATTTCTTACTAATATCCTGCATCTCAAGAATAAATCGGACGGTTTGACTCTTGAACTCAACTGAACCTCAAAGACTTCCGGAAAGAGTTGCGTGTGACCAATTTCTGGACTGGTCCATTAGCAATGGAGTTCAAAAAGATGAGTCAAAGCTTGTTGGCTATGCAAGTATAAGAGACTCTTGAAGGGGCGGGTGGTTCCGTCTACTTCTCGTTGTCTACCGCTGCAGTATGTCGCCTTACCTCGATTCCATAAAATCTTTTCTGAATGTCAATGTGAGCGCTTTTTCCACTGCGTTCCTCAGGTACGCCACCTCACACTCTCTCGACTTGAGAGCAGGGTGCAAGTCGTCCCCAAAGAAAAGGATCGCAGCTTCTTCGTGACTTATTTTTTTCCATTTGGTAAGGCATCGCTCGCTGCAGATCCAGTTGTCTATGTGATACATCACAGCTGGGACTGCTCGGGACTGTATGACCTTCTCTAGGTTAACCTAGAAAAGGAGTTTACATCAGAGGGTTTTACTTTAGGAGAGCCCAAAGCTCCCGCCGAATGCCCGTGGCAAGAATAGTTGCGTTTCTAGATACAAGGAGGGAGCGGGCTTCAGTCCCATGCTCCACCCACGCAGTCCAGGTTAGAGGAGAGAACTCTGGAGCTCCAGCAACATACAATAACTAACTACTTCGGTCAGAAAAACCTTTTCGGATTTACCTTTTACAAAGTGTATTTCATTCGTTTTTGGTTGGCATCGTAGCCTGTTGCCCAGAATGTGTGAACGGGGTCATAAGAAGAGTTTTTTTTTTTTTATGGTTTACTATTTTTCACCCTTCCGAATATAGTCAAATCACACGTGCCATGGAGATAAGCAATGGCCCTTTTCTGCGTAAAAGATTCGTGCCTCCAGCAAGAACTTTGAATACCCAGTCGGCCACTGTGTATTCCCATGTAAAGAATGTTTCTCAACAATTCCGCTTGGAGTAAGCAGCTTGTCCTATGCCAGGGTAAAAGAGGGAGGACCTTCAGTGTGGGGAACTGATGGTGACTGAATTCCGATGAAGACACATCAAATGAGAGGTAGTCCAAGAACTAATATTGCTTCACCTGCTACATTTTTCTCAGTAGGATACCCTGGTCCGGCTTGACCATAAGAAAAAAACGTTCCTACCTGTGAGAGTCTGTGAAAAGACTAACTAAAAAGACTAGGGCTCTTAGTCCTGCTTGACCATAAGAAAAAAACGTTCCTACCTGTGAGAGTCTGTGAAAAAGACTAACTGCCAAATAACGAATGCAAAAGCGTAGTTCGGACGAGAAGGAGTTGTCATTCCCTAGCTGCTTTTCCCACACAATAATATATTGCTGAAGGATCTCTTCGAAAAGCTGAAAAAAAAAACCTAAATTTACAGTCATCAATTTCGACCATTGTCAAAGTCGCAAAAGCTTAGCCTTCCTGCGACCAGATGAGGACAAATTTCATATCTTTTCCTGCTGATAGAATTAGGTAAGTCGAGAAAGACGTTTGTCTGCATTCAACGGAAATGTCAAAAGCAAAATACTTGACTATCTTCATTAGTTGCGTTTTTGCTGATACCATGGTATCTGATATACGGTCTAAAGTCGTTTTTGCAGTTATCGTGGTATCTGATACCACGGTCAAAAGGTGTTTTTGCAGTTGTCGTGATATCTGGCCAGTTACCGTGGTAACAGATATTCAGATATCACGGTCCGACCGTGGTATCCGGTCGTAGTATCTGAAAATTCATCTCACTTTCATCAAATTTTGTAAAATTCGTGAGAAAGAAGTTTGGAACTTAGTGATGTAACTGGATATCAGTTTTTCTTTTGGGATGACTTCGAAAAGTGCTATTTCGGCAATAGTCGTTTTTGCAGTGGACCGTATATCAGGGGTCTAGGCAAAAACCCCCCCGGCGAAACCCCCCCCCCGGACAAAACCCCCCCGCCAAACCCCCCCCCGGCTAGCCCCCCCCCCCCCGTTACCAAACCCCCCCCCCCCGACCAAAAACCCCCCGGTACCAAAAACCCCCGGTACCAAACCCCCCCCCCCCCCCCCGCATAAGAAAAGACGGGTATGTAAGAGTAGAGTTAACTGGTAGGTAGAGAGTAAGAGAAGAACAGAAAACCACCCCGGTACCAAACCCCCCTCCCTCGCGAAAACCCCCCCGAATCCTTAGACCCTCACACATATTCAGACTGGGATTTACCGGGCAACAAAACGAACAACCATGTGACAGTTTTACCATCGACAAGCACGAGTAAGGTGAAGAGCTAGTAGAATATTTCTGGGACTATCTTGAAAGTGCTATCACAAAACGAGCTCAACCTTTCCCTTGAACCAAAGGATCCTCCCATCAAGTCTCATCAAAATATCTCATTCCCTTCGAGATTTATCCTGCTCACAGACGGAAAGCTGGACAACTTTTGCGGTGTCATAGATATCCCTCCACTTACTGCCCGTCTTCGATTTTCTGGTATGAATCACGGATAACTAAAGAGCAATCAGGCAAGGGGAGCTTCACATTGCACCAATGGGTGGCATCCTAGCTGCAGCTTCCTCGCCAAGAAGGGGGAGGCTTTGGGAAAGGATTTGTTGGGGGATCGTTACACTGAGTGGAACTGGCTCTGATTTGATCGTTCACATTTAACACCTCACTGACAACAGCTTCAGTTGAATGCGGGTGTTTGGTGACTTCAGTACTAAGTCTGTCACCATAACCTTAACCTTCGCCTTACACTCCCTTTGTTTATCATTGTTCTGACACCCACTGTACTTCAGACATTATTGTAGAGTCAAGTTTGCGAAAGAAGTTTATTCTACTCTTACTCTCTACCTACCAGTTAACTCTACTCTTGCATACCCGTCTTTTTTATGCGGGGGGGGGGGGTTTGGTACCGGGGGGTTTTGGTATCGGGGGGGTTTTGGTCGGGGGGTTTTGGTACCGGGGGGGGTTGGTAACGGGGGGGGGGGTTTAGCCCGGGGGGGTTGGCGGGGGGGGTTTGTTCGGGGGGTTTTCGCCGGGGGGGGGTTAGCCGGAACCCGTATATCAGATACCACGGTAACTGCAAAAACGACTAATTGCAGATCCAGTTACCGCGGTAACAGATACCGTGGTATCCGCAAAAACGCAACTATTGCCTTTTGGCCATCCTCCTGTATACTGACTGTTAACTCGGAGGCATGAGGTCTTCAATTTACTGGCTCGAGCCTCGACCCTCCTAAAATTAGTTTCTGACTCTGTTCCAACACAAACTTGCCCAAATCTGATTTCGTTTAATGGTAACGAAGAAAAAGATATTTAATGGTTGTAAAATATGGTAGGTTAAAGTTAATATTGTTAGAAAAATAGTAAAAAAAGGGGGTAGATCTCCATAGTAAACAGAGGCCCTATGGAGGAAAGGCTTCACAAAACAGGGAGACAGTTTTTATGAGAATGTTTGATAGAAAAATAAAAAGCTGAACGTTCCGAGTTTGCGCTGACTGCACAACAACCCAAAATTCCCCCCGACGTGGAGAATTTGAATTTCAACAAAGGCCTGCATTTCCAGTGTTACAGATGCGAAGCTCGGAAAAGTTAAGCCTGTACAAAGTAGGAAAATAATGTTGAGATATTTCCTGCAAGGAATCGGACATTTCTATTCTTGTCTTCGGCAATCGTTTACATTTGCGTTGAGGGACAAGCACACAGAGGTACCACGAATCCGAAAGAATAAGTTAATTTGGTGAAATCGACTATATGGCATAACGAACAAACGAAAGTGAACAAGTGATGTGTAAATAGATTCATAATCTCAGCCCTATTCGGTTAAACCAAGAACAAATAATCTGACAGAACCTTCGTCTCCCTATCTCTGTAATATGACTTTGCGGAGTCGAATATTTCCCCAGACCCTATCCCTACGAACGAGCGGAGGTTAGTAGCTTCGCGCCACATCACGTTTCGTTTCCTCTACAAATAGCTAAATCGCTGTGAAGCCGCCGGTGAGGAAAAGTAGAAGTCAAAGCATAATTGTTCTATGAACGCGCTCCAGAGCGGGTCAGCGCGCGGAGTAAGCCTCCTGCACTATTTTCTCTCCGATAAGCAACGGCGAGACGGAAGATGAGTAAACGGGTATCAAAATCAGCTTAAAGCTAGAGTAAATACCTCTAGGTAAAAAGGTAAGGTAAAGGTGTCAGCTATCAGCCTTTACAGGCCAAGCCGGCGGTGCTGATCTCCGATTCTCGGCCCTCAGCCAGGAAGTGCAATGGGGGGTTGGGGGCCAGCCATCCTATGCTTTCGCACACCCTTCCTGTCACCTTCCCCGGATTTCTCCAGGTACCCATTTGAAGCTGGGTGAACTTTGGCTTGTCTTACAGAGTTACGCCACTAACCCCCGCTCGAAACCAAACAGTAGGCACGGCTGAGACTCGAACAAGGGACCCTTCCCTTGCGAGTACGACGCGCTAACCATTCGGCCACGGACGGACCTCTTGGTCCGCTCAGTTTTATCAGGGTGTTCATAGTAACTGCATGGGACTAAAGACAGAAGTTCTATCAGATTATTTGTTCTTGGTTAAACTTTAAGTGCAACAGCGAGTGCTGGAAGCTGCGCAAGCAGCCAAATTTACGGATTCAAACCTTTGAAACCAACTGCCTCTGTGAGATCATCAACGTCACCAGGAAGCAAGGGATGTCAAACTAGAAGGTTTGCTGTCTAAATTTCCGACAATTCATAACCGGCGCTATCAAGATGAGAAGGTGGTGATACCTAAGCGATATCTCCCTATATCGACGACATCCTAAATTAACAGAAGCAGCGAAGACATCAAAGGTGAGAACAACAATTACGATTGGTTGCCTCTAAAACATTCATGCAGGACTGAAAACCCAGTGGTACTTCCTGGCAGCAGCCGACAACAGCGACGACTGGCGCCTACTCGTGAATGCCCATAGGTAACTCTGGAGGAAGGGTGCAAGGTCCACAAAACTCCGTATAACAATGCTAAACCTAGTTCAGTAGCTGACCCATTGCATTAAAAATAAATCTTTACCGTGTCTAGGGCTCCATCCACCACTGCGGGAATCTGGACTTCATTCCACGGCCTAGTGGTTTTCGTCCGAACATTCAGCTTGGACCGGAGTTCTTTTTGAATCTCAGATTGGTCCTTCGAACGAGTAACGGTTCTCCGCCGCTGATTGGAACATCTCTGCAACCATCTGAAAATGATGTGAAAGGAATGTGAATACTTATGCTACAAACTGGGTATTTTCAGGTTGGTGAGCAATGTGATCAGTTCTCAACAAAATTATTTCCATCCTCGGCTTCGTACCAAACAGAATCCCGAGAACATGGTCAGTCAGTCAGAGTAGCATGATTAACTTCCGGATCTATCTGAATATTTCTATTTAAGATGCGCAAGTAGGCTAGCTAACCAAATACTAACATTTAGTTGAGTCAATATTCAGCAAGGACAATCCTCCACCATAGATTCGCTGCAATAAGCATATCAAAATCCAACAAGTTCCAGTTTGCAGTACTGCAAATTATAAATACAACACTGAGCAGAGAGTTCCCGCATTGGACGCATTAAATGCAGCAAAATAAGCAAACAATTGACCCAAAAATTACTAGGTTAAGCACCCCAAGGGGGCCGTATGCATCCTCCATTTCGCTTGCAGCAAACAACAGGTTTGGAACAAGGGCATCCGCAAACGTTCCGATAGTGCTGAAAATATACCACTCAGGAATTAAAATGAACTTTTACGGACATTATTACTATACAATTATTACTATTTATTTCTGGTAACTGTTACTATTTACCAAGAATTCACAGTACTGCAATCTAACTACTTTACATTGCTTTGTTTGGCAGGCATCCAGGTTAACAATTGGTTGTCCACGGTTTTGATACAGATATAGACTACCGGTACGCTAACAAATACAAAATCAACTAGACCTACAAAGAGCAACCTTTGTACGGCTTCGCCGACTAAAGTGTTGCGAGAGCAACACTTTGGCTTTCTTTCTTCGCTATCTGTTAGATGCTGAATTGTATGTTCCAAGAAGGATTTTTGTCTTAACTGATGACACAATCCATAATCACATGGCAATCCCTCAGCGATGAAAAATAACAGAATATCGGAAGTAGGCCTAGGGACTAAATTGACTTTGCAGCCAGTTGAACTTCATCCTTTTAAATCGTGGACATCGTGACTGGTGAAAATTTGGAATATTATCTTTCATAATCTAGTAGATATTATCAAGCTATCCGTAACTTTTCAGGATCAAAATACTATAGATTCAACTATAAATGCTTAATTCTAGGCTACAGCGACAAACCATCACCGTAGACCATTCTAGCATTCTCGTGAAAATGACGATGTTTTAGCAACCGATTCTTACTTGAAAGTCCCTCTCCCCGTGATAGACATGGAACCAAACTTTTCTTATCATCAAAAACCCCGGAAACAAAATAAGTAGCCTACACAAACTAGGAAAAGTTGGAAACCCTTCACCGCAGAAGATGATTATGGTTTAACAGACGAATTACTTCCAAGTCCCTGACATGTTTCACAATTGGGTTCATCCTATTGTTTGTTCGAGTATGTACCTTACCACTGAAGTTGTCAACCCCTTGAAGCTTTAACATGATCAAAGGCTATCCCTCAATGTTTAAAAAAACAACAGATTGAAGAAGGGAATAAACTGACTTATAATTATAAGTTGCAATGATGACCAAAGAGACTAATTTCTTATCCTCAGATTCATAGAGATCGGATAAAATATGCACTAACTTTGCAGAAGTTTATAGCCCCTCGTGAACCGTTTCTTGTAAATGATTCTTACTTAGAAGTCCCTCTCTCCCTGATAGACATGGTACCAAACTGTTCTTACCAATAACAATTTCCATGCATGTCCGATTACCCGTTCCAGAGTTATGTATGTTAGTAGTTTCCCGACTCCGCATCCCTCTGCTCCCCCATGATGGCCGGATCGTGGAAGTGATTATTGCTAAGCTAATTTGGTCGGGTCCCTGATACGCCTGCCAAGTTCCATCCTACCTTATGTGGATGTGACAACAGCAGCAAAACCCGGACAGACCGACAGACATTACGACGCTATATGGCACTTGAAAGCTCAAGTATCATAAAAGACGGCAACTAGAGGAAATCTTTAAACGGGAGTAACTTAAAAAGTAACGACCATCTCTTTTTTTATTCCTCGGAGAAGTCAAGTATAAGTGGAATTGTCGAAGACGCGTAATTCAAAGACCAATTATACCAAAAGATTCTTTAAAACAAGTAAATTTCACGGAACTGCAATTCAAATAATCTCTATTAGAGGTCTTCTTTTTAATCCTGGTCTTATTTTAATCCTTAAACTGTACCTGTTCCCGCAGTCGGTCGAATCACAAATACGATTAGCCTAGTGGTCTAGGACACGGTCGGGTCCCTGATCGGGTCCCACGGTCGAGCCTGCCAAGTTTCATCGTCCTAGCTCCCCCTAATCTATATCAACTCCTACTACGCATGAAACTACGCAGTGAAGAAGGGGTAGGGATTTGACAAGAACTAGAAAAAGCGTTTTAAGAGATTGTGCGGATTCCCGGTAGGATCGGGAAACTGATTATTTCCAGGATGGTTTGGTCGGGTCCCTGATACGCCTGCCAAGTTTCATCCTCCTAGCGCCCCCTAATCTATAACAACCCCTACCACCATCCAACTACATATCCCAACCCCTTCGACCCATCTTATTAGACAAGCTCTCCCCGAACACCCAAACGATTTGAGCAAACAAATGACGCAACCATGCACAGAGCTTTACTAGTGGGGTAGGGGTTTGACACAAACTAGAAAAAGCGTTTCAAGAGATTGTGCGGATTCCCGGTAGGATCGGGAAACTGGTTATTTCCAGGATGATTTGGTCGGGTCCCTGATACGCCTGCCAAGTTTCATCTTCCTAGCGCCCCTAATCTATAACAACCCCTACAACCATCCAACTACATATCCCAACCCCTTCGACCCATCTTATTAGACAAGCTCTCCCCGAACACCCAAACGATTTGAGCAAACAAATGACGCAACCATGCACAGAGCTTTACTAGTGGGGTAGGGGTTTGACACAAACTAGAAAAAGCGTTTCAAGAGATTTCCGGTGTCCACCTCCAGCTCCCCCACCAATTATCGGATCCGATCCGAATTTGACAGTGAACATCCAAGAAACTTGTTCTTGATACCTGTCAAGTTTAATGCACGCCCGGTTATCCGTTACAAAGTTATGGATGTTGCTAATTTCCGGATTCCCCATCCCGCCACTCCCCCACTGATGGTGGGATCGGGGAAGTGATTATTTTCAAGTTAATCTGGTCGGGTCCCTGATATGCGTGCCAAGTTTTATCGTCCTAGGTCATGTGGAAGTGCCCAAACTAGCAAAATGCGGACAGACCGACAGACCGACAGACCGACAGACCGACAGACCGACAGACAGACAGACATTACGATCGCTATATGGCACTTGAGTAAGCTCAAGTGCCATAAAAACACCGGAAACAATTGTAATAGGATTAGTAGGTACACCAACTAGCAAAAGTTGTACACCCCTCATCGCCGAAGATGATTACGGCCTAACAGCCGATTGTTGGTCACAAGTCCCCTGCGTGTCTCACAATTGGGATCGGCCTATTCTTGGTTCCAATGTGTACCTTACTACTGAAGCTGTCAACCCCTAGAAATTTTCAAACTGTAGTATCTCATGAAGGAATTTTTATACCAAAAATTGGTTGACATATACTTTGATCAGCTCACCAAGGTCTACCGATTGCCGATTGCCGTTATCTATATCAGTTCAAAAGTTGACTTTTTTGCCGTAGGCCAGCTTTCTAATACCACCACTTAGAAAGGAGCAAAGGGTAAGCTCTAATTTCTTTAGCACTTAGAGAACTTTAAACGTTTAAAGGCACATCTGATACCATTTCTCTTCCTCGATCTCAAGTGCAAAAATGGAAGGATAAACTCAGCAGAAATCACGAACAGAAATGGGTAGAAACAATAGATGGCAGCACTCTCGGACCCGTGGGAAAATGCCACTTTTTTGGATCCGTAATTTTTCCTATTTATCGCTAAAAGAATATATTTTGGCTGTGGGGCCGGTGAAGAGCCGCACATATTTAGCACTTACAGATGTTAGTCAATCTTTAATTTGAAACTGATGTCTACCTGCTTGCCTGCTAGAACGGAGCTTTCTATTCGAAAGCAGAAAAGTGGTTTGATGAAACGAAAGCTTGGGTGCACATCTTCAGATATCCCTCTCTGACATAGGCTATACAACTCCACCTTATTTCACACACCGTAGGCTCTAGCCCGACGACAAGCAAAAATCATCCTTTTTGGCCCCAGGCATGAGCTCTAAGGAGCTAGTCAAAATGTAATGTCATAATCATCAATCCGGCCTAAGGTCCACACTTTCAGTAAAAACCGCAGAGGTTAGACCCTTACCACTTTCTAGCAATAACCTGAAACCGGTAAAAAAAAAAAAAAAAAGGGACAAAACCAAACAGTGTTCCTCTCGCAACACAATGAATTACGATTATTTTTTCTTTTCTTTTCGTACTCCATCTTTTATAGCCATGGGGAGAGAAAGGGGGGGGGGTAACCAACTTCAAAATGAAGAACAGGAAACTTACTTGATCAGTTTCAGAGACCCAATGAAAGACAGAGCTAACGTCAGTATCATCAATACAGGGAAGAGAACACTGGAAAAAAGAGAAAAATTTCAGGGAAAAAATCGACTTTGGTCCCAGGTTGACTGATAGTTGCAGGAAATCCGGGTCCTAGGGCATTTATTTTCACGCCAACCTTGAATGGTGATCATCATATTGCTATTTTAGCAAGGTCACTGAGTACTCGAGCGAATTTTCTAATTCGTAGGTTTGGGGACCTGCAATGTGTCCGTCAAGACGCTCCTTTTCAGAATGTACCAACTGGTGACTAACCTATCTCACAGGCGCGAAAAGACCTCTTGCGGCCTGTATAACAACTCTTTCCGATGGTTACAGCGGTATAGATGGAATTGTAGTACTTTGGGTATGTTTGTTGGTGAGGAGTTTTTTCTCTCCCTGAAATCCGCTGTTTCTCTTTTTTTCCTCTTCAGTCACGGTTCTGGCGTCGAGAAAAGGTGGTCCTGTCTGGACCACAAATGCACCTATCTCTGCCAGTCTTGGCAAGCTTGGGCGAAGAAATTCACTGAAGGTTCAACCTTGGAGGCTTCATGCCTTCTACATGTTTGTTTTTTTCTTAGTGTAGATAAACTGATTTGTTAATGTGAAGCCACAGTTAGCTATATTTTTAAACAAATCAAATAAACAAATAATTAATGACCCAAAGGAGCATAAAAAAGCAGATGTGTCATGGCTGTGTCTTGAGTGAAATCTCAGCACTAGCTTCACCTCCTGCGACTTCTAAGAAGTAGGCTAACTCTCTAGAAATGAATGTTCATAGTTGCTAGAAACTGAATTCATTTATACTGATAGTTAGGCTAGCCTAGAGCAGGGGCGGATCCAGGGGGGGGCGATCGCCCCCCCCTAGACGGACTAAAAAGTCTCGTTTTAATGCTGTTTTAGAGCAAGCGCAGATGAATTTGCAAATGCGTGGAACTGCTTTGTCGTTAAAATATGGAATTGGTAGTACAGAACAGAGAATTTGTGCTTGCAAAATGATGGGGGGACGTTGTAAAAACGTCAAATTTTTTTTTGCCTGCCGGCCGAAAAGAGACAACAATTTTCTCAAAGCATTCGCCCCCCCTAGAGTCGAGCGCTGGATCCGCCCCTGGCCTAGAGCAGGTTCATTAGTGTTCATATTACTGAATACAGCCTTAAGAGGACCATTGCCAAGAAAGGCCAACACATCACTGATATAAATTTAAGCTGGCTTATTTGCTTAGCACCATCAAACATGATTTGCAGTCAGTATGGGTTGAAGGAATGCTTCAGCCTTAAAGGACATGTCATACTTATAATAGTAATTTATTCTACTTAGTGGTTTTTCCACCCATGCTCCTTCCTGTGATTCTACATTTCATCAGTGTACCCTATCTCCTCTATTGGCATTACACTGATTATCACACTTGCCAGGTGTGTTCCCTCTATGTGACATATCAGGCTCCCAATCAGTGTTACCTAGAAGCTTACTAAACTAGAAGAATGGTTATGCAAATTTTGCCACATTTGTCATCCAAGGCAAGGGACATGGCCTCACATGCCTGGGACATGGAAAGAGGCTAAAAACAGCACACTTAGCAGAAACACTTTGTGCTGCAAGGTGTCCTTCAAATAGCCTACAGTAAATGAATGTTTATTTGAGTGTTTGTTCACTTTGAACAGTGCCATTTTCATGCACTTGCTGTGACAAAAGTCAACTAGCCTACAAGTTAGCTAAAGTACTCTGGATAATTAAGGCAAGGGCTCTGAGAACACCTGAGCAAGGAATTCTTCCATTTTGCCTAAAGCTGCACCTAAGCTTCACTGTTCAAATAAACACACCTCTGGCTCTAGTCTCACTCTACTGTACGGTAGCCTACTTGAGTTGTAAGTACAGGAGAGGTGACTGAATGTTAAGAATCTCAAAATTGGCCACAAAAATGATAAAAGGGAATTTCTTTGCAGTCCTGACCAGGTCCTGAGTAATTATATTTTGCTTCTTGATAGTTAGGAACTAGTTTGGACTGCAAAACAATTTCCTTTTTACATTTTTGAGGCCAAAATTAACATTTTTGAGGCCACAAGTTTTAAAAAAGCCATATTTTAAAGCAAGTTATCTTGTAGCCTACAGGAGGGGTACCTGACCTCGTTTTTACACTACCTCGATTTTGCCGCAAAAATGTTAAAACGAATTGTACACGCTGTCATGACAGTCAAGAGGCAAGATAATATGACTTTTTTCAAAGTCATATGACCAAAAATATTCAAATTCTGTGCCTTTTCTTCATTTAGTAGCAGTTGTGAAAAGCTGTTTTCTGGCTACTGACTTTGCTAACTCTTCCTTTTTCATCATTTTCAGGTAAATCGAGGTAAGGTTAGAATGAAGTAATCTGGTTTGAAAAGAAAAATAAATTTAACTAGAAAGATTGAAGCAATATTTATTTATCCAATATGCAAACCATTCAATTAGCTTCAATCTAGTATTTTTGTCATATTTGTTGGTTCCTTTTTAAGCCAGATGGATTATTCTGAAGGAAAGACTTCTCTGGAAATTTGAAATCTTGTCCGAGGTTGGATACCCCCTGGATACCCCCCTGTATAATGAGGAAAAATGTGAGTCCATCTTACCCAAAGAATGCATAGCACACGATCAGACAGGAGCAAGCAGCCACAAGGATTTGCACATCACAATTTTTAAGCTCTACCTTGGCTATATCAATAGCTTCATTATCCAAAAACTTTGTCAGAATAACAGAAGATATAAATTGCTTGGCACTTTTCATATTGTAGAGAAACTGACTGGGATCATTCACTTTCACTACCTTCACTAACTTTTTTGGCACTTAATTCACCCCAGCAATAATGCTCACTACTGTAGCACCTGCCATGGCCATGGCAGTCTGGTAAAACCAATAGCAAATATTTCCGGCAAGTTGCTGCAAGTTTAAATTTTCTGCCAAGAACAAGCTGGCGAACTAATGACACAGTATAGAAAGCGTCAATACAGGTTAGTGAAAAATGTCGACTGGACTCGGTGCACGAGCTCTGGATTAGCTTCAATGTCACAGGTCCCACGGTTCAGCCCGCTGAAAATACGCTTTTTTATCTCGGTGTAACATTTCCAGTAGTACATCGGCAGCAAAAACACACTGTCGAGTGGATTATTCGTTTTCAAACCACATTCAGACCGTGTTTAAATCCGGAAATGCATCACTCCAGGCTTCACCTTCCAGATTCCCAGAGGTCAGGGGCTTCCTCATGGTCAAGCCAACCCTTCCAGATTTTCATGATAATGATGACAGCGAAATTTGCTGTTCTTCAACATTTCCTAGATGTCCCCTTTGCATTTCAAACATCTCTTGCATCCCAATCACAACTTTCAATCACTTTCCCTTTTCTACCTACATTTGCATGTTTGTTGTGTCTCTCGAACGGGTTGCCCCTTTGGCACCTTTCAGACATCCAGAATCTGGGGTGTCCAGCACCTCGGAATTCCTGAAGTCTTTCGCCTGGCTTCACCTTCCAAATCCGTCTCGACGAAAACGGTTGTCTGGAATCCGGAAGAAAAGTTGGGAAGGTGAAGCATTTTTCTCACATTTACACAAATAAGGCAATTTGATTGCGACCGCGATAAGGCGTATTCTTGCCGTTCCCCGAGGACTCCTCGGGGAATCGAAGGGGATGGCGAGAATAGAGGGAGTCACTCCAAGCGGACTCCGCGTACAGAAAAAAGCGAGAACACGGAGAATGCTTCCAAAAACGGATTGTGTTCGAAAAAAATAATGCTGTTGACATTAGTTTAGATCTACTTTATTTTTGGTTTTATTAATTCTGATTGTTTTAATTAATTTTACATTGCACCAACACCAGCAAAAATTGATTCCCCTCCGAATCTGAAAGGGAGTCCTTTCTGATGATGGTGATGATTATTCCCCGTCCGCTGGGGCTCGTGACAATACGGGGAGTGAGTCCCCGGGACAAACAAAAACGCGGGGACACATCAAGTCGAGTCCTCGGGGAACGGCGAGAATACGCCTATAGCCTGATGGCTCCATAGTTTTGTTATGCAAGACCTGTCGAGTTTGCATGACTGTTATAGGGCTCTTCGGTCAGAATACAGCATATTTGTCTGAAGAACTAGAACAGGCACAAAAGAGAGCAGTGTCAGTTGTTTTAGGTCATCAAGTAACATCTGGCACTTGTGAATCGCTACTAACAGACCCTCCCTTCACACCGCGTCAAGCGAGCACCGTAACTCATTGATTTTCAAGTTTGGATGTAAAATCCTTGAAATTTGACATCACTACAGAATATGAGCTGGCCAAAAAGCGGAATAGCCTACATAACAATCAGAGCATAGGCCATTGCAAACTTTTGGGATGGTAATCCATTTGTCCTCGAAAACAACGGGTGATGTAGTAAATAGCATCTTCTAACGCCTTTGCCTTCGAAATTTCGGATTATCGTGTTGCGAGGATGCAGATGTTTGATGGGTGTACATTAATAAACTGCGCGTGAAAAACTTGTGGTGCAAGTTTCGTTTTTTCCGTCTTGAGCGGCTTTGAGCCTGAAGACGACCCTTGCCAAGAAGGGCCGAAATATAGCTCTAATAAATTTCAGCTGACGTATTCGTTTAGCACTGTCAAATATGATTCGCAGGCAGCTTAAAGGAGATGCATCATAAGCATTCTAGCACTTGCAACGTCTAGAACCCCCCCACCCAAGACCCAAGATGAAGACACGACTCGATCTGACCGCCGGGTCATCTAGTGGCGCGGGTCGGAAGTGCACGACATGGGGAGGCTGGGATAGTTTGACTATGGATCTAACAAATTGTTTTTATTGTATCAGGCACATGGAAAACGTGTAGAAAAATCAAACTAACTATTTGCATTATCGATTTCTTTGAGTATTTTGTTTTCTGTTTTTTTCTTGATAATTCCCGTAAGTCGAAAGAATTAAGGATATAAAACCAGATCACAGTAAACAAACGCCGTAAATCATACTAAATTCGTTATAACGATTTCTTAGAGATTTTGAAAGTAAGCTAAATAATATTCAGCTTCCGAGACCAAAAATTGTCAAACTGGCCGAGGGTTTCTACTTCTGACATATCTAAACGTCCTCAGGGTGATATACTTCGTCGTTTTAATCCTCTTACACGCCCCTCGATCTTCTCGAAGATTCTAGTATAACTCTGACACGCGTCAGGAGATCAGTGAATACTTAATGAGTAATGGCGAGCTGGCGACCTTGTTTTCAAGAGTGAAAGTAATTTGTGGATTACCTTGGATACCATGAAGAGTTCGGAGAAACCAAAGGTAACTGTGTGTTCGTAAATATTCGACCCATCGTAAAATTATAGTGTCTCCCACCTTCTCGGCCCACATGAATCAACTACTTTAATGGGCTGAAGGAAATTCAACGAACTAACATATTTTCATCGGGTCCTCGGAACCCAGATCCAGGTGACAGGAGCCTCGCTAGTTGATCCTATTTATGTGTGAACTATTTGTGTTTTGTGCTGAAGCAGCGTTTTGTGAATGAGAAAACATAGTATGGTGACAAATCTGAAGTGCAAAAACAAATAAAACACTAGAACGAACTCCAAACTCTGATCCGTCAGACCGACTAATACACGACGAAACTGGCCAAAATAGATACTAAACCCAAATCAATTAAATTAGAAATCCAGAACTCAAACACAGAAAAACCACAAATTAAAACTCAACAATATAATCCACAACTCATGAAGGAAAGACGACACATTATACTCCAAGCCTTTCAACTTACATTTGAACTTATTTTCAATTAAAACTTTCGTCTTTTTTTTAAACTTCCTTTCAACCTAATCGTATTTAAGAAATTGTAAACATCAGCGAGGAAGTTTCCTTCCCTTCAAGCAGTCCCGTTCTTGAGGTTGCTTCAGGGAGTAAAGCTCAGGCTGCAATGGGGCTTTGGTGGACCTTCAGGACCGAATAGTGATGAAATAGGGGAACTCTCTCGTTCGCATCTAGCATCGAAAAGCGACGCGGGGAGGCATGAAACGAGATCGCCTTTTGCTTTCTAAATTTCTTCGAAGCACATCTGCAGTAGAATATCATTCGAGCAGCCCTCGCCGGCGCTGGAGTCATGGTCAAATTCAAAAGAGAGTTACCAGTCGTGGTGCAGCCGCGCGCTGGACGTGACAATCACCGTTGGAAGGTGCCCCAGTGGTAAGTGAGGTGTTGGTCGGTTTTTTTTCACCATCATCTGACAGCCAAATAATCCAGGAATCCATCAGTAAGGATTTAGCAGTCAATCGTTAAATTAGCTGACCTTGTAAGATCTGATTAGAAGGAATTATGCTAGATAGGCTTAAGCTAGGTGCCCACAGAACGCGAATCTTTTCCGCCACGCGGCGCGAAACAAATTCAACTTGGAGTTGAAACGGCGAGGCGCGAATTTTTTCCGCTCGCGACGTCAAATTCGCCCAGGCGAACGCGAATTCGCGTTCTGTGGGCACTTGGACTTAAAGAGGCAAATTTGAAATTAACTTTACACAGCGAGATTTGAAAAAAAAACTTTTCTCAACTGAATGTGATACTGACGGAGCATAATAACACCAGGGAGTAGCACCAGGACTTTAGTCGTAGCGGTGTCTACTACGCTCGCGACATTTAAAGCGAGACAAACTTACGGGCTTAGAAAATTCTAGTTCAGCGAAGATGCAGTCTGCACATATCGAGGAAACAAGGTAGGTTGTATCTTTTTTTTTTTTGCTGTGTTCGGAACATGGAGTTATCGGAGCAGGCGCTGGTGCATGACTGATTGAGTTTCAGTAAGGACATTACGTATCGCTAGAGTGCTGGTATCGCTTATACTCGAGTGTGCGTCACCTTTTTCAAGTCTTGGCGTTACTCCCTAGTATTGTTTTGCTCTGGGTGCTGACTCGATGGACGTCAGCAGGATACTGAAAACTTTTCTTTATATCTATTCGGTCATTTTGCCATTTGCTGTTTTGGAGGGTAAACAATGATACCATCATTATGATCAGTTTTGTATTCACTCGACAGACCTACCCATCGGGGTGTGATGGTTCCATTCCGACAATTTTTATTAACAAAACCAGAACAAAAGTTTACTAACTATTTACCTCTTGATCACAAGTCTGAGATAGAAGGAGAGCTGAATTTTACCTGAAAAAAAAAGAAAGATCGATGAACAAAGAATAATAATAGTTTAGCCGGATATTTAAGCCCAGCCCCAAGCCCCACCTACAAATATAAACTTCTCTTCCAGCCAAGAACGAGCCATTGTGTTACGAGTCTCCCATTCTGGCTACCCAGCGTCAAACACGCCGGATACCCAAATTCGACGTGAAATGTAACGACTGCAATGGCCACTTCAGTTTTAGCGTTCATAAATTAGAGAGATTCTGAAGCGTCAGGCAAAGCAACGGACAAACGTTCGAATTTCCAGTCTCAACGAGTATCCATAGAACCAAAAACCATTACGAGAACTGGTGTCGTCAGTCCATGTGCACTGTGGGCTACTACATAGTAAACAAAATATAAAATAGATGTGCAGCCCGAAGTGGGCAGATGAGTTTGAGTGTTTACTAAAGAGTTGTGTCCCAAGAGATAAGTAAAATAAGTGTGAAAGAAAAGGAGCCGACTTCTCTAGACGAAAGACTACGACCCCTATACGCCTTTGAAGAGTTGAATCTCGAGTTGAATATCCCCCCACCGTTCGAACGCTACCTTGTAATATTCTCAAGTAGGACATAGACTACCGGTCACAGTTTCAACATCCAGACATTAGCCTACAAGTTCATCGCGGCCACTGAAAGTATAAGAGCAATAACCTCATTGGTTCACGTGGAAGCGAAAATTAACCTTTCTCTGTTATATTAAAAATTTAAATTTTAATCTTAAAGTTTAACTGAAAAGCCAACTTATTTTTGTATCATTTAACTGAATACACTGCATTTTTGGATTGTGTTAAGGGATTTTTGTTATTTTTTTACTATTTGCTTTAGTATGACGTTCAGAATACCTACGGCTGTCCTCACAACGTGAAATTCTACTGTAACACTGAAAATTTGGATCTCAAGACAAACGTGGCTTTTAAGTGGCCAGTGATCAGCTTGCGGAAGGTAGCTCACTGCATGAATACTTATTTTTCATAAATCGATTTCGTAAAGCATGAAACGCAGGTACAAACGCATACAGGTACCAGAATATGAAAATTGATTATTCATGAATTGCGGAACAACGAAGTAACGCATTTTCATAGGATCTTCAAGCCTCTGTAAGTGATTAAGTGATGGATAACTGGATTGTCCTATCTCAGCCGTTGTGGTTAAATTTTAGGATTTTCGAATAGCCTCTTTCCAGGGAAAAAAGGACTTACCCACTAACATATTTATAACACTAGTAATAGCTACACCTGTATCTCTACTCACCTAAAGTTTAAAGGTTTCGACCACTGGACACTGGATTCTAAACTCAAGAAGCGGAAATACTTAAATGAACACATATTACATATAAATTCAAAGGAACGCAGCGAGTCCCTACCTCACATGTTTCAATAATAATGCTCATCAGATCAAGTGCAATTTCCCGACAAATTTCAGTCGATAACCATTGTAGTGGTAGTATACGTCGCTTACTCTATCCATTTTCTCTTGATCGGACAAGATATTTTCAAACCACGACTTATTTAGTTTTAACACCTATACCTAGAATTCCTTCTTTACAGTCAGAGAAGTCATTGGACCCATAACATAATACTGAACGGACCGTGGGCGAAAGAGCTGTGCAGTATCGGCGCTCACAGAGGGAAACCCTCACCACGGTTCAATAGTTGCGTTTTTGCGGATACCATGGTATCTGATACGCGGTCTAAAGTCGTTTTTGCAGTTATCGTGGTATCTGATACCACGGTCAAAAGGCGTTTGCAGTTGTCGTGGTATCTGGCCAGTTACCGTGGTAACAGATATTCAGATATCACGGTCCGACCGTGGTATCTGGTCGTGGTATCTGAAAACTCATCTCACTTTCATCAAATTTTGTCAAATTGGTGAGAAAGAAGTTCAGCACTTAGTGATGTAACTGGATATCAGTTTCTCTTTTGGGATGACTTCGAAAAGTGCAATTTCGGTAATAGTCGTTTTCGCAGTGGACCGTATATCAGATACCACGGTAACTGCAACAACGACTAATTGCAGATCCAGTTACCGTGGTAACAGATACCATGATATCCGCAAAAACGCAACTAATGAGACTGGACGACCGAAAAAAAGGATCCTCGGAGTACTGGTTAACGTGCACAAAACATACCGGATGAGACTTCGGCAAATCGCCCTTTGCTTCTTTTCTCCTGTTGGGAGAGAGGAGCTTTAACGGTGAGGTGAGACAAACACTAGGCCGGTATCGAGGCAAGTTACGAGGCGTGCTGGGTCGCTTTGGTCTATGATGAGATTCTTCCACTTCGTCGCAAGCAATCATCGGAGAGGAGAAGACAGGAGACGACGGTGGTTTCGAAACATTTATGTCGGGCTGAAAATTCAAAGGACATTTACTACAGACAAAGCTATTATGGCTTTTGCCATAGCCCTATCAACGAACAAGAGCTTCGAGCTCATGTGGAACTTGTTACGATAAGACGGTACAAGACAGTGTTCCCCACCGTTGCTGGATTCCGGTCTGACGTACAAACAGAACACCGAGTGCCCAACTTATACCACCCATCAAGTTTCACTCGTTTCGGATCACCCTTTCGTCTGACACACCTCCGAATCTCCACCGTGGTCCGACGCGGGTTGGACAAGGGGTGGTTCCCAAAATCACCACGATCTTTTTGCCCACTCTCACAATGCCCACGCTCAAAATACCCACGATCAAAATGCCCACGGTTCAAAATGCCCACGATCAAAATGCCCACGATTAAAATGCCCACGACTCAAAATGCCCAAGACTCAAAATGCCCATGACTAAAAATGCCCACAATCCAGATGTGGAACAACCGAAATCGAAATCGTCCGAAATGCTGATAGCTTAAAAATGCTGACAGTTTCCAAATGCCAACAGTGCAAAATGGTCACAGGGGAGGCTATTATCGTCTTGGTTCAAAATGCCGACGGCTGAAACTTTCCACAGGGGAGGCCAACATCATCCTATGAATGATGACGACGAAACTACAAGGGGTAGGATTAACCACGGAAAAGGTTTTGAAATGAATTATTTTATTGTTTCTTGAAAAACGATCCAAAAAGACCAGGAAGTTAAAGCTCTTAAAGAAAAGTTCCAAGGGGGTTCCTTATCAGACAGAGGCTTCCTCAAGAAAGCACAGCGCTTTTGCGGCAACTAACCGCGAGCCAATACACATGTTTCTTGTAAGTATTTTACCAGAATTATATTATAATTGAGATTATACCAGTTCAACATACGATCATAGTCATTCTGATACTCCGTCTATTATACTCTTCCCGTTGCTCACTCACCCCTAATTCAAGTTTACTACGTTCTGAACATCTCAAAGAATCCAATCGTGGGCATTCTGAACCGTGGGCATTTTGAGTTGTGGGCATTATGAGTCGTGGGCATTATGAGTCGTGGGCATTTTGAGTCGTGGGCATTTTGAGTCGTGGGCATTTTGAGTTGTTGGCATTTTTAATGGGCATTTTGAGTCGTGGGCATTATGATCGCGGGCATTTTGAGTGTTAGCCTGGACAAGTATAGGGCAAACCTAGGGCATCTGCTTCCACCATCCATTAATACCCGGATCGCAGCATTTCCGGGAACAGTCAAGTACGCCTCTTCCAACTCTGCCTACCGGGATCGGGTCCGGGCCGCACCCAAAAATGGCATACTTAGGGCACGTGACATTTGTACCGTCAAGTTTCATCAAAATCCCTCCCTCCGTTTCGTCCCTACGCTTGTCAAAAAAAATTACACAGTCAAAGGGAACCCCACGGCGACATTTGGTACCCCAACAAAGATTTAAATACTGAAAATCCAAATTTTATAATTATAAATAGTGGGGAATGTGGTAGCTATCCAAGACAGATTTAAAGGAACAGTAAACTTGACTAGGCAACTTTCGGCCATCAAACCGGCCTGGGGGGCTTAGATAAATGTACAGGGACTTATTGTCGACAGGACCCCCCATCTTTGTTATCTCGAAACCCCTCCTTATTGTTCCCAGAGCTAACTGGCAGGGCGTTGCCCCTTATGCACTGTAGTTACGCACTCATGCACTGTAAAAGTTCGCGATTGTCTGTGTTATCAACATACAGGGTTGCCACTTTACTAAAATAAATTCACTATGCAAAAGGAAAAAAGTAATACCAAACAAGAAAAGTACTCAGAACGTGTTGCTGGGTCATAGTCACATTGGAAATAGAACCTGACAACTACTTTTTTCTTAAAATCTGCCGCCAAAGTAAAAATAAAGTTCTATTCTGAGCACAATTGTACTACCGGTGGAAACCCTGTTGACATACATTGTATTACTTTGTTTCAAGGCAAAGATCGTGGGTTCGAGTCCTACTCCCGGCACACAAACCTTTTGCTTTTTTTTTTTTTTTTTGTTCTACTAACTCAAAAGTCGAACTCTCGGAACTGCCCGGAAACTGCAATGGTCGTAACGAGAATTTTTCTAACTCTCAATATCGACTCAGGGTACATTCTTGATATGTCAGCTAGCTCCCTGAGCCAAGTTTGAGTCAAGTTTACTGTTCCTTTAAAAGCCGACTTTAGTCCAAGACAAGATCCTAAGGAAATTCAAATGCGTGAACAAATATCTGCAAGTAACTAAAACCCGTACATGATAATGTAGAAGCTTTAAGAAAGGCTAAAAGGCACACAAACCTCGGTAAAGCAGCTTAGTCTGTTCAATACCGATGACTGCTGAGGAGTAGTTTGTAGCAGCAGTTTGGATTCATCATCCTCCCGGCTAGTTCCGAAGGAAACCTGATTTCTCAAAGCAGCTTCGGCTTTTCGTTTTACGGACTTGAATGTGTTTCTTCTCAGAGGTTCTGTGAAGCTATCGTCCTTCTGCAATGTCCGACTTCTTTCGTGAAGCTAAAATGAATAAGAAATGTTTAGCGAAAAGTCAGAGCAGCAAAAGCAACCTTTACACCAGTTAAACAGCATCATTATCAGTTCGAAATTCTGACGGAGCATATCTCCATTTGCTAAAGAATTACCGGGATGCTCTTCCGAACCCCACAAATCAGCTACGGATTTAGCCTATAGGCTACCACATTTATTGAGCGTCAGCGTTGGAGATTAACTAAGGGGAAGAGGTTACACGGGATTGTTGTCGGCGAAACAAATTGGTCGACGCGTCTTCGCGCCACCGCCAATGTTTTTACTTCGTTTCTTCGCATCGTCACAGCACACCAGTTTCACTCAGCCCCTTCTGTGCAAGTGTAATAGAGTGCCAGGTGACAGCAATGCAATAAAAAGAATGTACTGTAGAAAGAAAATATACTCAAGAACCCATGAAATAATTCTAGTGACCGTTTACAAGGCATACCAGCCTTTGGCTCACAAATTTAAGACTATTCACACTTTTTTTGACAGTGCGAAACGGATAAGTCAGCTGAAATTTATTGGAGCTATATTTCGGACCTTTTTGGCAAGGGCCCTCTTCAGGCTCAAAGCCGCTCAAGGCTTTGAGCGTCCTTACCATTTCAGCTGACTTATCCGTTTCGCACTGTCAAATATGATTCGCAGTCAGCTTGGGCTGAAGGAATATTTATACTATTCACACTTACTTGGTCAATGGCTGCTCTAATTTTCGCCACCCACTGGGTTCCGTCTTCTGAGGTTGAAGTACAAAAATACAAGGTTTCGTCTTTACACTGAACCTAGGAGTAAAGCAAATCAGCTAAATAATTCCACTAAGGCGAACATTATGGCGCTTTCCGCGGCACATTCGTGTGTCACTCACTTCTGAGAGTTTGCCGCGGAAACTGAAGTATGTGCCATACACTCGGCCGCACTTGAAACTCCTGGAAACACCGTTTTGTCTGTTGTTCCCTGTCACTCAGCAAATCAGACGAAACTGAAAAGAAACTACGTTGCAAAGACCAACGTTCTGACCGAAGCAAATCTCTAAGTCTGAGGCCAAATCAAGAAGGAGAAGGCCAAACTTTCCACCCGGAAGGCCAAAAGGGACTCGACGGCACGCAGAGGACTTGCACTACTACAGAAAAAATCTCAATAAATAGAACTTCAGGCATACGTCCTTACCATTTTGTACTATAAGGATCATCAGTTTTATGTCTATCTGCTTCACAAAGTAATTAATTTTTTTTTTTTACTTCAACTTGTCACTTAAAGGAACAGTAAACTTGACTACGCAACTTTCGGCCATCGAATCGCCCGGGGGGGGGGGGGCTTGGATAAATATACAGGGTCTTATTGTCGACAGGCCTTTCTTTGTTATCTCGAACCGTCTCGAACCCCCTCCTTAGTGTTCCAAAAGCTAGCTGGCAGGCCCTTGCCCCTTATGCACTGTAATTATGCACTCATGTACTGTAAAAGTTCGCCTTTTTACATGTAGACTACAGACTAACAACCTCCCTGACAAGACGGCCGGGGTTCGATTCCTAGTCGCGGCACACAAACCTTTTGCTTTTGCAAACCTTTTGCTCAAAAGTCGAATTCTCGGAAACTGCCCGGAAACTGTAATGGTCGTAACGAGAATTTTTCTTACTCTCAATATCGACTTACGGTACATTCTTGATATGTTAGCTAGCTCCCCGAGTCAAGTTTGAGTCAAGTTTTCTGTTCCTTTAAGTTGAATTCCCCACAAAATTCGAGCCACAAAATGGAAAATCACCTCGACAGTTATTGAGAATTCTTGAGAATTATATTCGAGCCACAAAAGCCTTCTCGGTCGCGGAAACACCTCGTTCCACAGAAACGGCCGCAAAAACACTATTTTCGAGCCACCACCGAGTCGTAAACTCTTCATGCGATCGCAGGAAAACGCCCATAGGGTACGCTCAAATTCTTCTCCTAAGCCTCCTTATAAATAGTTCTTCAGTAAAATTGACATCCTTTTTGGGAAGGACCAAAGCTTGTATACCCAATACTGGAGGAAAAAGTTAAAGCAGTCGTGGTCTAACAAAGCAATTAAAGGTCAACCGAAAAGGGTTAGGATAGGACAATCTAGTTACCCATCACTTATTCACTTACATTGGCTTGAAGACCCGCTGAAAATGAGTTACTTCGTTGTTCCGCTATTCACGAATAATCGATTTTCAAATAGTGGAATTTTAGTGTGATTTGTGGTGCCTCTATGCGCTTGTATTTTTGTTGTATACCTTACGAGAAAGATTTATCATTTTGTTTTTGTTCAGGCACTAAGCAATCTTCACCAATTTCACCACTGCCCACTGAAAAGCTGCATTTGTTTTGAGATTAAAATTTTCCGCGTCATAGTAGAATTTACGCTGTGAGGACGGCTGGAGATATTCTGAGCCTCATAACTAGAACAGATAGTGGAAAATCAAAAAATTCCCTTTGCAGCATCCAAATAATTCAGTGTATCCAATTTAATGACACACACAGTTAAACTTTAAAGGCTTTTCAGTTAAACTTTAACAAAAAGAGGACTCTGACGCTCCTATTATATGTTTCATCGATTATCGGTAACAGTTGAAAGTTAGGACAGGGAGGGCCTGCTGTTATTCAGCCTTCTTGTAAAAAATTGGATTCCCGAGTCTGTCCTATTTTTGTCGCCAGTAAATCTGAGCCACCTAACGATCGGGAAAAACATATGATTTCGCTGGCTTATTAGTTGCGTTTTTGCAGATACCACGGTAACTGAATCTGCAATTAGTCGTTTTTGCAGTTACCGTGGTACTTGACATACGGTTGCTCTGCAAAAACGACAATTGCCGAAACTGCGCTTTTCGGAGTCATCCCAAAAGAAGAACTGATATCCAGCAACATCACTAAGTGCCAAACTTCTTCCCACCAATTTGAAACAAGACCAAAGGTTCCGATGGGATCCCAAAACTTCGATATCTGATCCAGACAATTAGGTTTTGTCTTCGTCAGATCCGGTCTTCGCCAGACTCCATGAACATTTATACTCTTAAAATTTAGAAATAGATTAAGGCCAAACAGCTAATCATTAAGAAAACCAAGATTCAGCTTGTGTGTTTACCCCTAAAAGTCGATTGAAACGATCCTGGCTTACTTCTGCGAATTTTCCGGTTTCTGGCGGAATTCCAGAACTACTTGTCCGACGAAAAACTAAAGCTCAAAAACGAATTCAGCGTATCTAGTTACCCCTATTTCCAACATCTAATCAACTTCGAATAAAAATTTAACTTATCACAAAGTTTCCGGTTTCAACCGGATTCCGAACGAACTATATGCTAGGCAAAAAAATTATTGTCATATACGGATTCAGCATCTCGTCTTACCCCTAAATCGGACATCTAATCAACTTCAAATAAAATTTTTAATTTTAACAAACTTTCCGATTTTGGCCGGATTCCGGGCGAACTACTTGTCTGGCGAAAAAACGGTTTTGATATTCGTGTTCAGCATGCCTTCTTACCCCTATATCGAACGTCTAATCAACTTCAAATAAGACTTCCACTTTTAACAAACTTTCCGGTTTTGGCCGGATTCCGGGCGAACTACTTGTCCGGCAAGAAAATGGTTTTCATATTCGTGTTCAGCATGCCTTCTACCCCTAAATCAAACATCTAATCAACTTCAAACAAAACTTTTACTTTTAACAAACTTTCCGGTTTTGGCCGGATTCCGGACGAACTACGAGAAAATGGTTTTCATATTCATGTTCAGCGTGTCTTCTTACCCCATAATCGACTATCACATTAGCTGTTTAAAAATATTTTGCTTGCCCCTTAATTTGAACACCCTCCCCCACCCCTAAATGTAGGGCTACAGGGCCCATCTACGAACTCGACCTTACTCTTGACCCAAAGAATGCTCACACCAAGTTTCGTCAAAATATCTCATTCCCTTCGAGAGTTATCGTGCTCACAGACAGACAGACGGACGGACAGACGGACGGACGGACGGACAGACGGACAACTTTTGCGATGTCATAGGTATCCCTCCACTTACGTTTTGGGATCCCCCAAAAAAATGATAAAAGTGAGATGACTTTTTCAGATATCACGATCAGTTACCACGGTCGGACCGTGGTATCTGAACATCAGATACCAATATAACTGTCCACGATAACATCAAAAACGCATTTTGACCGTGGTATCAGATACCACGATAACTGCAAATTCGACTTTAGACCGTGGTATCAGATACCATGGTATCTGCAAAAACGCAACTATTGTAAACAAACGAATTCCCTAACTGAATTACCGATGTCAGTGGGAGCAGGCAGGAGTAAAGGATTTCCTCTAGTACGAAATTGATCCCTTGGAGAAATGGAGATTGAACCTATGCCTCGAGATCGGTAAAAAACTTATTTCACACCCAATCTACAAAGAGTTTCTCCCTCCCCCCCCCCATACAACAATGTAGGGGAAAGGCAAGAGCGAACAGTCTCCACGAAGGTCCAAACATTCCAACCAGTAGCGGCCAAACACAGCCGTTACCAAAATAGTTTTATGCCAAAGATTTTTGAAATTTTAAATAGCCTTTGACCATTTGTTCGTACTTTTTAAAGTATATGTTATACTGATAAATTTGTGCATGACAGTAATCACCAATTTTGGTATTTATTATTATTATTATTACTTTATTTCAGTCCATAAGACCATAACAACAAAAAAAAAGATACACTAGAACAAGCACTGAACAAAAATACAAAAGGAATCTACCCCATGCAAAAGATATCCAGGAGGATACCCTTCCATATGGGTAGCACATAAAAAATGGCTAGAGCAGCAATTACTATTATATCCTAGTATATTTTGCTTGATATGACTGCAACGGAAATAAAACTGAAAACAAAGATGGCCGGTTTGCTGGACTAACCGAAATGACTGGAACAAGCCATTGAGCTATTGTTAGCTTACCTTGAACATGGACTTTCCGACAGCGTGCTCGGCTTGACACTCTTGCAGTGGCAAAAGGCAGCTGCAGTCTAACATCCGGCTCGGTTTGGCTTTGGCATACATAATGAGATCTGTGAATAGGAACAAGTGACGCTCGTGCTTCCCGCACCCAGTATTTGAGATCTACAAAAGGAAAACAACAAGTCACACCTCGCGTAATATCTTTAAGAAGCTGTGCCATTAACTATGTCCTTCGTTATTTGTCTCCACTCCTGTTGGGTATTTCAGCCGCTAAATTCTCATTCTCAAACATTTCGTTTCCTATCCACATCTGTCTTTCCTATTTGGCCTACCGTGCACACAGAGCATAATAACAATAGGGAGTAGCGCCAAGACCTATGCTTTCTGTTCTTTGCAAACGGGTCATACTCATAAAATAATAACGTTTATTTCCTGAATAGCTCATATAATTACTCGCTAGCATCGGATCGTCACACAATTATTAACACGGCTAAAACTTAATAATCACTTCTCAATAATTGCCTTAAAATATTTATATGTATGTACAATTAATAACGAATATATCACAGTTGAGAGTTGAAGTACTTCACGAAATATGGTACAAATGACGAAAGATACCGGTCAGTAGAGTGGATATCGGGGCGTACAAGTCTGGTACAATTACGGGTTGCAGCGCGAAGCCTTGTTTCGGATCGAGTCGTATGGTGACAAATCTGAACGGTCCACTGTCGTTAACCCATGGTTCACACTCAAGCCTATCTAGACCCGCTTCATACGACGTGTAGGCCGGGCCAAGCATGATCTTCACTGCTCTCTTCTGAATCCCTTCAAGTCTGTCCCTCTGACCATCATTAAGTCCCGGATGCCACACTGCACAAGAATATTCTACACACGGACGGATGTACGTACAATACAATGACCACATAACTCTTGGCGAAAGACCAAACCTACGAAGGATAGAATACGACTTAAGGAGTGGAGCTGCCTTCTGGAGTATCATGTCAACGTGGGAATTCCACTTCAGATCATTATCTAAAACAACGTCAAGAAGTTTTAAGCTATCTCGACATTCCAGACCAATGTTCTCCATAACTGGGAGATCTCTCTTAAGGAAGGAAACTCTTAATACAAAACTCTTAGTAAAACTGACTGACAATTTAATCATCAGCCAGGTCCTTCTTCATTATATCAAATATAGTTGAAAGTGTTTGCTCGGTCTGGATTGGAGGGATAGTTCGAAGTGACAAAGACGACAGATCGTCAGCGAATTTGAAACGGTTAGAAACAGCTAGCAAAACTTTGTTAAAAACAATTAAAAATGTTAAAGGTCCAAGCTTTGTCCCCTGGGGACTACCACAGAAAATGTCTAGAAAATCTGAAATATCACTTTGACTTAGCATTACACACTGTTTACATCCTGTTAAAAAACTAGCTAGCAATCGGACCAAAAACTGACGGGCTCCCATTTCTTTAGCTTCATTAATTGCCACCTGGTGATCTAGACTATCAAAAGCTTTCACAATGTCGCTCAACAATATTTCCGCGTACGCATTATCCCCTTCTAAATGCCTCATAACATCGTCAACTAGCCTAATCAAATAATGGGTGGTACTGCATCCAGGTCTAAATCCAAATTGTCTGGGGTCTAGCCTCGCTTCAATATCTTCAAATAAATGCTCAAAAATAAAACTCTCAAAAACTTTAGACAGAACAGGCGTTTTTGAAATCGGTCGAAGATCACTAACAGATTTAACGTTTTTACATTTGGGTATAGGTGTAATAAAAGCATTTTTAAAACAATCGGGAAAAATTCCATCCAAAAAACACTGGTTAAAAGTCGCAGCTAAAATAAGGCTCAATTCTTCTGCACACTCAACAACAAGCTTGATTGGTATTTCTCCAGGATAATTACTCTTGCTTGTGTCTAGCCTACTTAGCTTTTCACACACGCTATACGGTTCAATTACGGGGATATCGGCAGAATCTCCCTTTTCTGGAAGCGCAACTAAGGGTGGATGGATCCTGCAAACTGATGCAAAATACTCGTTTATCTGAGTTGATGTTATTGGGTTTCCCTCATCATCGTTTACGTTTAAGGGCTTTTTCTCCTTCCCCATCATTTCCCGGACTTTCACATGAAATTTGCTAGGATTTATTTTTTTGAGCTCTAACTCTGTTTTAACACAATACTGCCTGCGGGACTTCTTTATCAGTTTCACGACAGGATTGCGAAGCTTATTTGCTTCGGACCTATTACCCATTTTGTAAAGGTTATCTCTCTTTGTAATGAGGCACTTGATTTCACTAGAGATCCACGGTTTGTTCCGAGGTTTAAGCACTATTGACTTTACCGGGAATATTTCCATATACTTTTGATAGAGCTCCTTGGTCACTGATTCCATCATGAAGGTACCATCATCAGAGGTGAGAACGTCGGACCAGTTCTTAGTTTTTAACCACTCCTTAAAGTATCGAACCTTGTCGTCGTTCAGGGGTCTGTAACTAACCGTTTTCTTTATCCTCAAGGCATGCCAACCATTTGGCTCCCAGATAATAGTGACATGATCACTGAGTCCAAGAGCAGGTAAGCTGTATGGTGGTCGATAGTATCTTTCACAGCTAGTGAGGATAAGATCCAACGTTTTGTTACTTCTGGTGTTTATTTTTACAACTTGCGTTAATGATAACGAATTGGTTAGCGAACAAGGCTTTAAATCATTAAAATCCCCTAGAATATTGATAGCGGCATAGGGGTACTTGGATCTGATTGCATCGGTGCTAGTTTCGCGTCAAGACCTATGCTTTCCATGCTTTGCAAACGGACACTTGCGGCATTTAAACCGAGACAAACTTGCTTGTTTAAAAATTTATAGTAAAGACAAGATGAGGTAGCCTATACCCATGGAGGAAAAGTTAAGGTTTCATCTTTTTTCTGCTGTGTTCACAATACGAAGTTATTGGAGCCAGCGCTGGTGCACGACTAACTGAGTTTTAGTGGGGACGTTCACTATCGCTAGTGGTGCTAGTGTCGCTGCTACACGAGTGTGTGTCACTTTTTGCAAGTCTTGGCACTACTCCCTAGTGTTATTTTGCTCTGCGTTTACATTAGCAAAATGTTTTGTCCTGATCAGTAATCGAACGCTAGAATTTTCACGATTTGGAAGCCGATGACGGTCATTAGTCCCAGAATTTTCTTCTGTAAAGTTGACTATTTAATTTTATAACTTTTTGGAAATTAAGAACGAAAAGGAAGCAAGTGCAAAATAATGCAGAACGTTCATGTCGCCGTTTTTAAGGAAAACGCCATCTCTGACTGACAAAAATATACACCGTGATCATGCATTTTTCAAAATCCGGCCAAATAACCACAAGGTCAGACCAATCGTAAACGCTCTACATGGATTACTAAGAAACGGTTTATGTATGTTGTTAACAGGCTTTCACGTAAAGATAGGCTAAGTCAGCTGAAAGATATAAAATGGTGTCCTGTGTGCTTTAACAGATAGCAGATGTTATGCGAACTACTCAGGGCCTCGACAGGTGTAGTCACAAGCGATCGACGCTTGTTAGAAAAGAAAATACACGAAGTCTAACTGCTCCGTGTTGTTAGCAAACAAATCACGAAACAGTTGCTGTCAATTTTTATTCTTTAATCCTCTCTCTACACGTATATCGCGACATATATTTTTTTTGTAATCCTTCAAAACTGTTGAGTGTCTACAAATTGGTTTATTCACAAACAATTAAATGAAAATAAAGAAACTGTCCGAGACTACAGACAGACCCTATTATATCTGTACTTGTATGTGCATTTTAAGAGGACAACCAGCTATATAGACCTACAGCTCTCACTAGCGTCACTACGGTGACATACAGTTTATTACGGAGTCGTATACGGGCTCCAAGAAAGCCAGCGACGTTACCTGGAATCGAGTAAAACACGATTGTTTCTATTTTGTGTATTGTATTTCCTTTACTCTCCTTTTATCTAAAACAATTTTTCAAAAGAAATTATTTGAAGTTCTTTTTATGATCATGACGTATTGCCGCCTACCTTTAAAACAACTCCTTCGTGCAACAGTTTCCTTCCTGGCACAACAATCTGAGGATTCCCGCCCTGCAAACGCTTCTGGAGTTCAATCATACGCTGAATATCATCCTGGTTAACCACGGATGCATTGATATGTTTGGCCACCATTTCGATCTGGCTGAGAGCAACTAGAAAACCAAATTAACACCGTCAACTCACGTTACAAGTATACAAGTTCAAGTTATTTTTAATGTCAACATAACAGGTAGGGTCAGAACCCGGTGTCTCTGGTTGACACTTACTACACATTTTTCCACAATAGGAAAAATGCCCTATGGAGGAAGGGAATGTTTATACGAGAAGAGCATATGGAAATGAAGAGAAATAAATAGCATATTAACGGAGTAAAGAGAGAGAGAGAAAATGGTCGTAGTCCCCGTACATCAATATCTCCACATGTTAAATATTAGTAAAGATTGTTTGGCAACGTCTCCATATGTGTACGTGGAAGACATGTTAAAAAATAAAAATACAAAAATGTTCTTACCATAAGCGGAAAAGACGCGTGTTCCCGTAAAAGTATGCCTTCAGCATACTTTTTTACCTTCAGCAGTTCATGTATGTGTTTTTTTAGTGTATATAAATGGAGTTGTTATGTAGCAGCCCCAGTGGCTATATTTTGAAATAAATAAATAGTAAATAAAAAACGATGGGACAATCATGTGAATATGAACTCATTTTTGTGTTCATGTATGTGTACTCGCTGTTACGAAACTACAAATTAGCAATCTGCTACGAACCTTTTCGATTAAGCCAATATCTCTATTTACAGCGGAAAAAATTTATCCAAAACAAAGTGGAAAGAAGATCGTTCTACCGGAGGGGTCATGAAAGGGACTGACTAAGTTACGAACAGCTTTTATGGGCCGTTGCTAGGTGTGATCACCAAGGATTCAGAAGCCTTAAGAAAGTCCCGAAATTTTGCCCGAGAAGAGACAAGAACAAAATTCTATTCTGTTAAAGAGAAAATAAAGTATTCGGCTCAGCAGGACGTAACAGATGCGTCCCTGATAGCAAGTTTCAGTTTTCTTTGTTTTACTATTTATTTTTCCGCATGTTCCGCATCCAGCAACTCTCAAGCAACCTGATTATCATACCCAGTTAAGCAACTTTCTCCAAGACTGGGAGCGATAACAGACACACTCGCTTAAACGAGAAGAGGTCGTTGAAACTGGTTGAATTTTTTTTTTTTCAACTCGACAAGATTTGTTCATTCATCTGACTGTTGGAATGTTTTAGCCTGAACTGAACAAATTCCGGACGAACTATATGTCCGGTTAAAAAATGATTGTCATACATAGATTCAGCGTTTTTTTTACCCTTAAATCTATCATCTAATCTACTTCAAATACAAACTTTGCTTTTAACAAATTTTCCGGTTTTGGCCGGATTCCGGACGAACTCTTTGTCCGGCAAGAAAATGGTTTTCACCATCGCGTTCAGCACGTTTTCTTACCCCTAAATCTAACATCTAATCAACTTCAAATACAAATTTTGCTTTTATCAAGTTTTCCGGTCTGCGCCGGATTCCGGGCGAACTACTTGTCAAGCAAGAAAATGGTTTTCACCATCGTATTCAGCATGTCTTCTTACCCCTAAATCAAACATCTAATCAACTTCAAATAAAACTTTTACTTTTAACAAACTTTCCGGTTTTGGCCGGATCCCGGGCGAACTACTTGTCCGGCGAGAAAATAACTTTCATATTCGGATTCAGCGTGTCTCCTTACCCCTAAATCAACTATCTAAACAGCTTTCAAAAGAAAATTATTTTGCCCCTTAATTTGAAACCCCTCCCCCACCCTCAAATATAGGGCTACAGAGCCCATCTCCGAACTGACCTGTACTTTAACCCAAAGGATCCTACCACCAAGTTTCACCAAAATATCTCAATCCCTTCGAGAGTTATCGTGCTTACAGACGGACGGACAGACGGACAACTTTTCGATGTCATAGGTATCCCTCCACTCCCGTTTTTGGATCCCAAAAAGCCGGCTCCTCATTTAACAGCATAACTCGCAATAACTTACGCGGAACACTACCTAAGATCCAAGCTTGGTGACGCATATATGGGCCTACCTTTCAAATCTGCAAGGCCTGGTTCGCCGTCGCCACAAAGCGACACTAGTTCTTCCAAAAGCAATTTGTAGCGTGGAACACGCTGAATCGGAGTGATAAGGAGGGACTCGATCTTGCACATGACTTCTGGTCTCGATTCCTGTCGTACAAGGTGGCTGAGGAAAACTTTGTTGGTTTTCTTGAGATCCTATAAAAAAAAAAAAAAAAACTCTGGAACACCCGGCCTTGAATCTGTTACTGCGCTGACAACATTGCTGCAACCAAAAACTGCAACTACCCTCCTGTTGTAAACTTGGTGAAGGGAAAAGGTCCAAAGCCAACAATTTTTTTTTTTAAGAAAAAAAATTCATAGGCTACTCCGTCTTTACCTAGACAGGCTATAAAATAAAATAAAATTTAATTTAAAATAGGTTGATAGCTCGGATTAAGCTAAAAGAAATAATCAAATAATGCATCTACCCCCTCCCCCCCAAAAAAATAAGCAACGATCTTTCTGCTTTTATAACACCTTTCATACTATTCTGCTTATACTGTAAAAAAATACTTGCAGTATTTACTACTGGGATTAATCTTGTCTCTATTGAGATAAAGTTGTCTCTAATTCGGATTAGCCTGATCCCAGTAGAGATAAGTTTAACTTTAATCCTTACTCGGAGAAACTTTTTACAGTGTAGGCTACCCTTCACTCAACTTTTCATTGTTTATTCTTCAACACGTAATCAACATTCATATGATATACCATCCGTTTTATATGTGACAACAGGTCACCTATGCAAGACGGACGGCAAATTACCGAAAACTATTTTCGAACAAACTTTTTTTGTTCATCAGAAACTTACTTACTTACTTATTCCGTCCACTTTCAACGATCCTACTAAAACCAAGCTAAAACCGAGCTTTACTTGCCAACCCATCCAACTCCGGGCTTGTTTAAATCCCGTTAATTTCGGTTCTGTTCGGCTACCGACGAAATTACTGAACAATTATTCTCGTCTACCATTTTTGGAGACACAAATCTGATGGAGTTTAAGTAACAAGTTTTTGCTTACATGTTCAATTTTAAGTGTAGCCTAACGATCGACGTATTTATAATTCGGCGCTTGAAGTTGATCTATCTATCTAACTAACAGGGGTAAAACTTGCTCCCCAATGTGGGGCTCTTTTGGGATTCATTTTCCCAGTTCTGTCCAACTGAGTAGCAGTATTTTAAAACAGAATAAAAATAGGACGACAACTAAACGACATTCTTGCAAAAAAAAACTGGGACCCGTCTCTTTACTGAAATCACACACGGTAACCTGGCCAACCGGTTCCATCATTACTGACACATAACATGTTGTTTAAGAGAGTTGATCTAATTCGATTGCGAATAAAACGAGGCACGTTGAATACGACTTACTCTAAATAGATTGCCATTCTCGTGAAATTGCAAAAAGCTCTCTACAAAAATATGATCTATCCAACCACGAATGGTACCGTCGTGGACGAAATGCCACCGCCCCCTCGATCATCGAGACGGGCGGGCTGGAAAAAGAAGACCAAAATTTCGATGGGATCCCAAAAATACAATATTTGATCCACACAATTGGTCTTGTAGAACTGAAATTTTGAAACAGATTAAGGCCAATCGCTAATCGCCCGAGAAAACCAAGTTCAGATATCGATTCAGCATGTGTGTACCCCTATACGCCATATCTACTTTGACGAAATTGATCAAAACTTCCTGCCTTATTTCTGCCAAATTTTCCGGTTTCGGCCGGATTCCGGGCGAACTGCATGTCCGGATGGGAAATGATTGTCATATACGGATTCAATATGTCTTCTTACCCCTAAATCGAACATCTAATCACTTCAAATAAAACTTTAATTTTAACAGATTTCCCGATTTTGGCCAGATCCCAGGCGCACTATTTGTCAGGCGAGAACATGGTTGTCAAATATGTGTTTAGAATGTCTTCTTACCCCTAAATCGATAATTTCATTAGCTGTTCAACAGTCTTTTGTTCGTCCCTTAATTTTGAACCCCCTCCCGAACCTCTAAATGTAGGCTACGGAGCCCATCTACGAACTCGGTGTGTCCCTTGACCCAAAGGATTCTCACAGCACTTTTCATCAAAATATCTGCTTCCATTTGAGAGTGATCGTGATGACAGACGGACAGACAAATTTTGCGAAGTCATAGGTATCCCTCCACTTACATTTTCGGATCCCAAAAAACGTGAAATCCTACCTTTTCAATGATGGTGACCATCGATAGGAAGAGAATATGCTGTAGCCTAACATTTTTTGTCCGAAAAGTTAAAGGAGATTACAGAGGTGATGTTAACACCGATTTCAGGCAAAAAGAGAAAGGTCAAAATAGAAATTCGACGGGACAAAGCTGTCCGGTCGATTTTCCGATTTCAGCCAGAGATTGTCTGCAGATTCTTTTGTGTGAAGGATAAGGGATCTTTGGACTGAAGTTTTCATGTTTTCACCTTTTCTCGAAGATCGAGGGGAGGCGAGATTTTGTGTATAACAACTGTGCTCCCGGCCGCGCAATCCGGAAGTCAATCGGAACCGCGATCGTTAATGGTGCGATTTCCTTAATCCTGTTACCGTATACTCCGTAGCCAGATTAAAGCCGAAGTTGTTATTTTTTCCCTACTCCCTTTTGAAAACGCAACCTCTTTTGTCACTGTCGGAAACCAAAGATTATAAGTTATCTAACCTATTAATAATATAATTTTGTTTATCACCCATCAGAAAAAAAGGCACAGACCGGAGGAATTGAGAATAAAGAAAGAGAAAGAAACACTGTAAGAAGAGGAAACAAACAAAGATACTACGATAACATTACAACACGACAACGTAAAAGAATGCTCTTCAATTCATACTTGAATCTCCTGCTGAAAGTGGTTCAGTTATAAGTTAAAGCTACTTTACTATTCTGGTCCACGGAGGGAGGCACAGCGGGTATTTGCAAAAACGAAAATAGATTTTTGTATTTCGACCGTGGAAATAAAATCGGAAGGTAACGTAAAACCTTGTAGACGAGGACCGAGTTTCCCAGAGTGGAAAAATCAATCCTTGCTGGAGCTTCCATTGTTTTCTGCAAGTTTTCCGTCTCAACTCAAAATACGTGCCACGGATATCCAACCGTGTGTCCTCGTCAAACAGTCGGCCTAGAACCACAACCCCTTTTCCTCCTGCTAGAATCGACAGGAAGCGGTAACTCAGTATAAAACTAGATCTCTAAATCTGTTCAGCACCGTTTTGCACTCAAAGCTTGCTCTATAGGCGTACTATCTCGCCGTTACCCTGGATTCCTTGGGGAGTCGAGGAGAATGGCGAAAACAGAGGGAGTCATTTCTCAGGGACTCCGATACGGAAAACAATGAGAATACTCCCATTTGGATTTTTTTTATTATTTTAAATTCGCAGATGTGCGTCCTTGCCAAATTTAGTCAGATGATGCATTTCGTCTGTAAAGGTTACGACCCACATCCCTTTCACTTTTGTTTATTTTGATTAATTTTGCAGTTAATTTTACAACTTGTTTTTGAAAAAATCACAATAAATAAAAAATACGACTTTTTCTCTTACCCTACAAATAATCAGAAATTTCTCTGAACCATCATCCTAACTTTTGTAAAAAAAAAAAACGACACTAGCAACTCCCTGAATCGACTTCCCACATAATCTGAAAGGGAATCTCTTTTTGATGATGGTGATGACTGTGACATTTTCCGTCTATGGGGACTCGCGAGAGTGGGGGAAGTAAGTGTAAATAGTCTTGTTGACGAATTTAAGTCTTGCCGAAGCAGACTCCCCGTGTGCCCAGCGAAGAACGAGAAACATCACGACAACAAACGTTGTTGATAGGTTTACACAGGATTTGAATCATTTTCAGGGGTCGTTTGGGTGACATTCTTTGTTCGTCCCAAGTTTCACTGTCGTGTTTCGATACTGGGACAAACAAACGCGAAGACTCCGCTGTAGTCCCCGGCGAATGGCGTACATATGCCTTATGTTCAAGGTTCGCTTCCTCAATCTCCGAATCACCTATTCGCAACGAAATGGACGGACGATTCTCACTCATTCTAGCAGCTGGAAGGTCCTATTTTAAACACAGTTTCATTAGCTCTGAAAGCATTTTCAATTCAATGTCGCTGAACTTTCCTTCCTCAAACAAAGGCTTTGAAAGTCATAGAGCATGAACACCCCTTTCGTGACAGGCGAAGCTACTGGTCGACGGCAAATAACTGAATCACTGTACATAACTCGGACGGTTTTGACCCAACTCGAGTTGTTATGAGGAAGTTGAATTTAGGCTCAAAAACATGGGTACCTAAATAACACAACAAATACGAGAATCTCCGACTGAGGACTTGCAACGTTGCCATCCACCACCAATATGTAGGCTTACCTACCGAGAGCCGGTCGAGGCTAAGGTAGAATAACAAATCAACAGGAACAGGAAAGCAGAACTCATTCTGCCCAACCAATTCGCAACCGTAGGTATAATCGGCAAAATGCCCGACAAAAAAATATCCAAGGGTTACCACTGAAGAAGACACGTGTCTGGCAGAGCCAAAAGTGAGAGGAGCACATTCATCGGATGATCTCGATTTTACAAAACTTGGCGCAGCTGAAACCTGCACCAAGAACGGTAGCGGAGATGTAACCTTGTCTCTAGTATATATACTTCAATGATTCGCTAAACTCATCATCAGTTTACATTGTCTGGTTCTTTGGGTCGTACAAAGGAATTTACAAATTTCCTCAACATGAAAGTGGTAAGTTTCAATGAAAAGCTTACTACATAAACTTCTTAGCAGACAACTCTCTGTTCTCACTGATTTGGGTGATTGTGATTACTAGAACTTAAAAAATCGCACCCTCTGCACTAGGCTATTTTCTCAGGGTAGTTGCCTAAGAGATCTGCTTAAAAAAATGGGAACTGTCACTATTTTTATGCCCATGAATCGGAGCCGACTGGCAACTATTGGGTTACTGTTCCTGGTTCCCCCCCCCCAAAAAAAAAAAAAATTCAAGTTCAGAGCCACCGTTCCTATTAGTATCATCACCTTCATCAATGTGTGACTAAAACTCATGCTAGGATATGGGTTTGATAAATATTCCTTCAGCAGACTAAAGGGCGACTCTGGCGGTCTGAAAAGCTCCGCGAGCTTATGCGCCGGCTGTTCTTGTGACTTCGGCTAAAAGCCGCGACGCTTTCCAGAGCTGTTCTCGCACTCCGCTAGTTTCCGCCAGCACTTGGAAAGCGAATCCACTTCGCAAGTGGAAAGTGGTTTCGGCAAGTCAGCGAGAAGTTGTAAAGGTACAACTGAGGCGCAACGACTTTTTGCTTGTTCTTGCGCTCGGCAGATTCTTGCTTTGCTTTTCGGAAAGCGAATCCAGGAGATCGCCATAATTTGCCCTTAAAGTGCGACCCCCCCTGACGATGAGAGTTGTGCACTACCCTTCAATTTAAAAAGTGAGAGCTTATATTTTCTGCTCAATTACCGTATGGATCATCGTATAAATACGTGTGATGGACGCTGATAATGAGACGAGGAGGACAAATAAAGAAATTATACCGCTGAACTGGTATAAAGCCAATTGGTTTCAGGGTTTCCTTCCATCGAGGATGTCTCCCTTCTCATTTTTTTTTCCGTACGAAGTGAAGTCAATTTCAAATGCCCTATATTTCTTTACATTTATAGGCTATATTCTATATTACTCCTCAATTTTGAGGGACAGAACTGAATAAATATGAAAGCTGAGGGGCTTCGACATTGCTTAACTTCAGTTAGCCTATTTGTTTTTCCGTCCCAGAAAAGACAATGTGATAAGGCTTAAGATTCGAATGTACTTTTTAGATTGTCGTCCTCTGCGTGTTTGGAGTGATTGCAGCCAGCGCCGCACCCGCCGGCGACGATGCATCAGCCACCGTAGTGCGCGAATCCTTCGACCTGAACCCAGATGATGGAAGCTACAAGTACAACTACGAGACTAGCAACGGCATTAAGGCAGAGCAAAGCGGGAAACAGATCACCGTTGGCACCGAGCAGGGAGCATCCGCTACCGGTAGCCTCTCCTACACTGCCCCTGACGGAACAGTCATCAGCCTGAGTTACAACGCTGACGACAATGGTTTTGCCCCCCAGGGAAGCCACCTCCCTACGCCCCCTCCCATGCCTGAACACGTCGTGAAGCTCCTCGCTGACCTTGCAAAGGCCCAGAAAGCGTAAGCGGTGATTCTTCATCGTCTACCTAGCACAGTTTGTGATTCTTTGCCGAGCTTTCAATAAAAGTTAGTTTTATATTATACAGTATAGCCTATCTGCACCATCTATTATATCCTCATGACCGAGAACGAATACCCTAATCCCCATACCCTAGGGAAGGGGCCGCGATGGTGGCCGAGGGACTAGCCTGCTGAGCCCCCCCCCCCCCCCCCCACCGAAGCCCCTGCCAAGGCGTTTGGTCTGTCACCGAGATTTGACTAATTCCAGTTCAGCGGACCCATTGTCTCTTTTTAATTAAGTAAGTAAGAGCATGGAAAAGAAAAGAGAGAAATTAAATAAAACACAACAACACAAGTAGAATGTACAATTTTTCATTCTTCGGCCAGAAAAGAGTGTAGAATGGCATGCGCTGGCTGGGCCCAGTTGTCCATGATTTTTGGCAGAGCCAACAAAATGTCCAAAAGTGTGACGCTGGCATCTTTAACTTGGAACTGCTCCGTTAACTTAGGTAAATAAAGCATGTGCTTCGCATACTTAAAATAGCACTTCCTCATCTTTTACAACTCCTTCTTCCATAGAACATGCGCGACAACAGAGTGAAACAAAATGGAAAGAGCGCAAAAAGAGCTGAATAAATTTCGTAAAGCTTTCCTATTGTAGCGCCCACGGTTCGGGACGATGCGTCCATAAGTGATCCACAAGTCACTATCGAGACTTGTGACAGAGCGATAGTAAGATATGGATCCACAACGTATTGAACACAACATAATAACTTTAACTTTCTACTCCAAAGATAGTGCATAAGCTTCCATTGCTTGGGAAGCAGATTGCAGATTTTCTACTCATTACCTTTCTATTTAATTATCAACCGCAAGTGTTGTTAATGTGACAAGAGAGACTTTCTAAAACTAGTCCGCTTGGAAGCACTGAACTGGAATATGGCGAATAGCGTTTCAGTTTCAGTTTATTTCAAAACGACAACACAAATCGTGGCTTGGGGCCAAATGGCGTGTTGTCTAAGTCAAGATGCATGATATCAAAACAATGTCAATCAGAACAGCAATAATTAAATCAGAATGAAAATCTTAAAGATAAAACACACACAGGACAGAATAGAACTCATTGATAAAAACTTGTACAAATCTGGGGATAAAACTATTACGGTACCGCTCCGTACGGTAGGATCCCGTTCCTACTAGGAACGGGATTCAAGCTTGGGTACTCGCTCTGCACACTCTCTTTGTGGACGCAAACGTTGAGGTTGGAAGAGAGGAGGAAGGAGGGAGCGGAAGGAGGGATTCTGTAGGGATTTCATACCAAACTCTTTGCTTAGTCTTTCGCGTCGATGATGGAGGGTCTCAAGTTTAAAATGCTTTAGAAGAAAACAGTAAGGCATTTTAGGTCCTCTGTAAATAATTCTGAGAGCACGTTTCTGAAGACTTTCAATGGAATCTGTATCATCTTTTGTCAGAGCATAATGCCAAACCGGACACCCTGGATCACCCGTCTGTGCGGCCAGGAATGATCGAGTATGACTAGTTACCGTCCTTTAAGTGTTATTGTTATTGTTCATGTACTTTGTGTTCTTGTTTTTCCCTTTTTCAGTTTATTTTATTATACTCGACTAGTCCTCATTGTAGTGCAGTGGGTCAATAAAATTCATTCATACACCATAGGCCTAGGGGAGATGTGGGTACCCTGGGACATGTTCAAGTGTATGTCGGATATCTACAGAACTCATTGGCCAAATTGCTTAATTTTGATACTCAATTAAGTGAAACTGATTGGGTTTTCTTCCAGATTTTTTGCAGAGTTCTTTCCTTGATAGTTTTTTTGGTACTAACCCTCCTCTTCTGTCCCAGAGTACCCTGACCCCTTGGTACTCTGGGACATGCTTAAGAGTACTTGGGACACAGTGTCCTTTTTGGCTAAATTTCATTTTAAACAAGCCCGTGGTCAACTTTACGGACAAATAAAAACACAAGACAAAGCGTGTAGCACTCTTTTTCCAACACGGAAATGCAAAAGTTCGAAATCGAAAGTCAGGGTTTTCACATGACGTTATGCGGCCCCACTAAGTTTCAGTCTTGGTAGACATAAGGCAATTTCTTAGATTGTTACAAAGGCTTCGTCCTTTGCCTCTGGAAATATAAATTTCCAAGTAAGGAGTTTCCGTTTCAGGAAGTTCACATAATTCCCTTGAAGGTACCCTGGGACACAATGGACAAAAGGTGTCCCAGGGTACCCAGGAACACGTGTCCCAGAGTACCCAGGTAAGTAACTTTCCACAAACATTCAATTTCCTATCTCTAGATGCCAATGTAGGTCAACCGCTGAGCACTGTTTTGTAGCCAAGAAAAGAACTGCTTCAGACAAAAAAAACATTCATTATCTTCCAACTAATTGCTCAAAAGATATTTCACAAAAACCGGACCATCTTTCTTACTCAAACACCCACAGAAAACTTCTCACGTAAAATCTCTGATAAAAATATGTGTGGATTTCTTCAGGAAAACACATGTAGGTATCCTTGCTGACAGATGACTCATCGTCCGTCACTCAGGCGGAATTTTTCAACAAAGTTTTCTTCAGAAAGGTACCATGCCATTGCCCCATCTCCCCTACCTAGGCTATTCAGCCTATTCTAGAGGAAGAAACATACCGTAGAATGGGGTAACTTTGAACTAAAAAACGTGAAAAATCAAGGTTTTTTTACAATATTTTTCTTATAATAAATTTTTCCTCGAAATCCTTTTTGGCGTTTGGAGAACTCATCATTCTGCGTCGAATGGCACCTGTCTTAAGCTTGTAATCTTAATGATCTGAGAGGTACATCGACCCAAAAATGGTGTTCAAAGTTACCTCAGGGGTTGTCTAACTTTGAACACGCACTAACTTTGACAGGTAACTTTGATCACTGATAAGTTCTATGTTTGATCTGGTCCAAAATTTCCAACTATAATTGAAATCATTTACTGGAGCATTAATCTACTTATATAAAAAGACAGAAGAGTCAACTTAGTGCACTTACAGCAGACCTATGTCAAGGTCAAATATAAATTTTTTCATGCTATTCGTTCATTCGGTGAGTTAGCGTCCCAAAGTATGTTTCTCTGAAGCCTGTTTCGTAATTATATAGTTCTCCTTTCTTTTTAATATTTGTATGTCCTCAAGAGCTTTTTTCATCACTTCTGGAGTGCTTTCTTCATTTGCTTTTTTCATGTATGTTGTAGGCATCTGCAAAAATTGCTGATGAAAATACTTTAGAACGAGATAACAAAGAAATTTCAGTTTTGGTAGATTAAGCTTAGCCTGCACTGCCTTCGATCGCTTATTAACTACCATGGTAAGAAGAAGCAAAATAGGCCTGACCAGGGGCGTCACGACTAGGAGGGGGAGAGGGGTATCCCCCTCCCCCCGAATGTTGTTGGCTAGTCGGTAAAAAATAGCCAAGTAGGTGTGAAGCGCCGCGATTTTTCGTAAAAAAAAATCATATTTTTTTCTTGGAAATAGTCAATCTTTCTTAAAAACAGTCGTTTTTTTTAAATAGTCAAATTTTTCTTAAAATAGCCGATTTTTCGTCAACAAAGTCGTTTTTCTCAATTATAGTCGTTTGTATCTGAAAAAAAAAAAACAGTCGGTAAAGTTGGTTAATACCTTGCCCGCCCCCAATATTTGGGCTATTAACGCCTCTGGGCCTGACAGGATTAGAAAGTGGTGAAAATGTACCCGATAGGTGGACCCAACTTGAAGAGTTGAACTTGATTCGGTTCTTCTTAGGCTCTTCAGATGCTTCATGGGCTCTTCAGATCTCGTAGAAGGTTCGGAGAAGAGCAAAAATCAATTAAATAGAAAATAATCACAATCGGCTAGCACAAAACGCTTTATTTTTCATTTTAGAATTGTACCGTTAATCCTGTACATACGAAAAATAATAAATTTTTATGTTCAAAGTTACCCCGAAAAATCAAAATATTTGCGGGAAACATTGAACACTGCTGCCATCTTCGATGTATGGAATCGGGGCAGGATTTCACCAGAAAACCTAATCATTCAGCTTTTTAGCTACAGAAAAATATCAACCGCTAACGCGATTAACGATCACTTTGCTACAATCTGTACAAAATACCCTGGCCTTACATCACTTCCTGACCTCCCAGGTATCACCGAAATCCCAGTCATTGAAGCAGAAAACATCCGGGCCGCTTTCTCAAAACTGGACGCGTCCAAAGCCTCATTTCCAGGAGAACTACCGATCAAACTGATCAAAACATGCAGCAATCAGCTTGCCGTACCATTTACTGCCGTAGTAAACCAATGCCTGAGCGAGGGCACCTTCCCAACAAGATTCAAGACAGCTGTTGTCACCCCTATCCCGAAAAAGTCACCCGCCGCATCTGCAAATGATTTAAGGCCCATCTCAAAGACATCGACCTTCTCAAAGGTCCTGGAAGGAATTGTCTTCAAATGGCTCTTCGAAGATATTGGCGATCAGCTTGATCCTCGGCAATACGGCTTCCGTCCAGGCCACAATACTGTGCATTACCTTGTCCGCCTCATCAGAGACATTCTGGAACACCTCGAGAAGGACGGCGCCTATATCGACTGCATCATCGCGGACTTCGTGAAAGCGTTCGACTTGCTCGACCACTCAGTTGTTGTCAGCGAGGCAACATTCCTGAATGCAAGGCAAATTGTCTTGCGAATGGTTGGCAGTTTTCTGACAAACCGCAAACAGAATGTCCAACTTCCAAATGGCGAAATATCTGATCTCAGGGAGCTGACATGCGGTGCAGCACAAGGGTCGAAGTTAGGCCCTTTAGCCTTCCTCATAGTAATCAACAAGCTTCTGCGCGAAATCCCTGAACGCTACAAATTTGCAGACGATCTCTCTACTCTCCTCCCCAGACTACTCTCACAGAACATACAGCCAGATCCAGTCCAAACAGTAATGCGAAAGATCGAAGAAGAAGCAAACCAAGTAAAGCTCACACTCAGCCAGGAAAAAACTGTCCTGTTTAGGGTTAATTTCCTTAAACGGCAAGTTCCAGATCCGCCGTGCGATGGACCGGAGCACGTAAGATCGGTGAAGGTTCTAGGTGTCCACCTAGACGCCGACCTCAAATGGAATACCCACGTAGCATCAATCGTCTCAAAAACCGCCTTCCTCTTAACATCTTTCGCCTACCTTCGCCGCTTTGGCATGAAAACTCAGATCATGGTTATATGCTACAAATGCTACATTAGACCACTCACAGAATATGCTTGCCCAGTGTGGCACAGCTCACTGACCATTGATCAAAGTGACAAAATCGAAAGGTTGCAGAAAAGGGCCTGCAAGATAATATTGGGAAGTAACTACATTGATTATGAGACGAGCCTCAAAGTTTTAAAGTTGGAGTCCCTCAAAGAGAGAAGACACAAATTGGTTGTGGATTTCGGTCGAAAAATCCTTGACTCGGAAACACACCGCGATCTTCTTCCGGGTTTTGAGACCCCCCGAACCCAATACTCCACTAGACTCACAGAGAGAAGAAAAAACGCAACAAAGCTGGAACAACCAGCAACCCACTCATCTGAACGGTACCTGAAGTCATTTGGCCCATACTTTGTAAAACATTATAATGATGACCTGGACAAAAAATTGTGAATAAATTCTGTGTTAATAATGTAATTTTATAAGTGTTTTAAATTGTTTTTGACTTCCGCTGCTATTTTTGTCATCGACAATGATATTAAGGTAAAATAAAGTGAATTTGAATTTGAAATTTGAAAATGAAAGCCCTGGCTTATTTTTTCTAATTAATAAAGGGCAACTTACTTTTGCCACTTTTGCAAGATTTTAGAACCATGGAATTACTTTGCAATTACCAAGCTACACGTGTGTGGGATCAGGGATTGTACACTACCAACTGACTCAGTCGCATCCTAGGAACAATCTAGAAGCAAATTCGAACACCTAGTTCGACTCCTGTCCGATAGATGACGCTTTATGTTCGTTACGGATTTTGTTCAAAGTTACCCCTCACGTTCAAAGTTACCCCATTCTACGGTAATACAGCTTGGTAGGCTAAACTTCAAGAGTCACAAAAAACTAGCCCTCAGCTACCTGTATCGAAGCAATGATCCTCTCGTACTCCTGGGCGTAGGCTGAGTAAACTTTCAGGAAGGGTCCAACTGATTTAAAAGCAGATGCCATTCCTTGAATTGTTTCCTTCATAAACTTCAGTAGCATCTTATTTGTCCTGTATATTGGATCCAGATGCCCAAAAATTGCTGTGTGTACATCTTTAGACAGGATACTCTGCATTGGTTCCACAAAGAACTAGAAAAAACAGAATAGAGTAGTCTACAAGTAGGAAATTCAAATAGCAGCCAGTAACAAAACTATAGGCTGCTTTAATGGAGCAAACCACGAGCAAATCCCTCAATTTTGGATAAGTTTTCATATAGTTTTTTCTTTCTTTCTTTTTTCCTTTCTTTCTTTGTTCTTTTTCTTCTTCTATTTTACTTACTCCGTCTTTTTGTACATTTGTACACTACAATGGGCAATGAACCTATTATTAATATTACTGTTGCCCACAATTCCCAGGTGTCACAGTGACAGTAGTTGACAGTAGCCTATGGGATGGGCTATCTATACCAAAATTTGGAAAGCCTTTTTTGCCTATTGCAGCTTGAACCTTAAAACAGCCCTTGGCACCCTTGCCAGAAAGGCTGAAATATTTCTTTAATAAATCTCAGTTGACAAATCGCTTTCTTTATGCACTAGCTTAGTGCAGAACACAGTAAAAAAAAAGAATGAAGTCAAAGAAGGCCTAGCCAAGGCTAATCTTGAAAGAATTACCTGTCCTAATAAATCAAGCTGCTTGATGTAGGCTTCTTCAGATTTTCTCATTTCCGCCATTACCAAGTACTTTTTCTCAGTCATGTCATCAATAAAGTAGCCTAGACAAGGCTAGGCTAAGAGAGAGAACATGCCTGTGAACTTTTTTGAATTTAAATTCTAACTCTGGTTCTGCTAAAACGGCCGATAAAAGCGTCCAGTCAACCGAAATCCTCCTGACATTTCAACTTTCTAAACTATATATTTTGTCGTCGTCTATTGCACATGGTTTACTTTCATGATAGAATCAAACAATTTGGTCCTGATGGAAGCAAATTATAAAAACACTGAATTAAGCCATGACATCAATTTGGGATTTAAACTTCTTGTCAATTCAGCAACGCCTTGTGTTTCGCAGAAGTTTCAAAACTTCTGAACGTGACAGCTTGTGGGCTAAAAAGGACCACTGCACTGACAGTGCAGACCCTAAGGCACGCAGAGGAATTGGACTAGCACTTGTACGCAAGGACAAATAATAATCATACCCAAGGACCATGGCTTTTAAAAAGAAAATTGGCAATGACTCCTCTAGAATTGCAGTTTCTGGAGCAAAATTTGTTCAGAATTCATGGAAAATCTCTTCTGGAATGTCATCTGTTGATAAGTTTACTGGTAATTACTGTAGCCTATTCTTCATTCAAGAAGCAACTTAGCTTGAATATTTATTATTTTAGTGACTGTAGTCACTCCAGTCCAGCTCCAGTCACTGCATTAATTATTCATGATTCTTCCATGTTTTGGCTTTTTTTTTAAATACCATACATGTACGTGCAAAACAGTAGTTGCATTTTCATAGATACCATTGTATCTGTTACCACGGTAACTGGATTTGCAATTAGTCATTTTTGCAGTTACCGTGATCCAGCCGTTATCAGACCGTGGTATCTGATTCCACTGTAATTTGATAAAATCCTAGGCACTATTGTTGCTAATGATGAAAGTGAGATGATTTTTTAAGATACCACGATCAGTTACCACACTTACCACAGTCGGACCGTGGTATCTGGATATCAGATACCTCTATAACTGGCCAGAAACTATGATAACTGCAAAAACGCCTTTTGACTGTGATATCAGACACCACAGTAACTGCGAAAACGACTTTAGACCATGGTATCTGCAAAAACGTAACTGGCGTGTTTTTTTTTTTTTTTAACTATGAAAGTAAGGTTACAGAAGTAGACTTCAAGACCTTCCAGTTTGTTTGTTTTATGACAGTGAGCAAAAAAAAATAAATTGTGCGCCAGCATACTGCCGTTTGCAGCAGTTTTCTGTACTTTTTCTTTGTGGGCTTTTCTAAAATGTCTCAATTTTTTTGCTGTTTACTACTTTTTTCACTGTGATTTTGGAATTTTCTGGGCCATAAATCTGTAACGTGTTATGGCTAAAATGGTGTCATATGTTGATGAATGTTACAAAAATGTTGGTGGAACTGACCAGCCAGGTTTTAACACAGTTTCAGGTATTCCAGCATAAGGCATATTCTTGCCGTTCCAAAGGTTCTACAGCAGCAGTCCTTCATTTTTTATTGTCCTGTAGACTCATCTCCCCCATTCGAATTGGTAATGGTCCCCACAGCAGCCTCACAGAATCCCACTGATGGGGATCTCTCCACATCTAAAAGTGACTCCCCTTTGTTGTCAGTGGGGAGTCAATTTAGGAAGTTGCTGCGATGTTGTTGGTTTAAAAACTACAGATGTTAGGGATAGTCAAATGACTTGCGGGGGAATCAAGTTGAGTTTAAGGCAAATACTAAAACTAAGGAAAAGGAGTCAGTTTTAAATGTGAGTTGTAAGATTAAGTAAATAAATCAGAATAAGGAACATTCGGCTACCGTGGAGGTGCAGCATTAGCCAGGCCTTCGTGTCAAGCCACGTATGTACATTGGATGAGTTGCGCCGAAAAGCTAGAACTTCTCTGTTTTTGAGGCTATGGAATAGCGAGAATGTTCTCATAAAATATTCTTGCTCTCCTGTCATGCTTCATTTGCCGGTATGGCGCAATCTACTTGCCCGTACCTGAGATTTGATTTTTTTTTTTTTTCTTGTATTTATTTTGTTGTTGTGTTTTTCGTTGTGTATATGGCTTTTGGCTGAATTAAAGAGTAATAATAATAATAATTGGAAAGACAGTGGACCACAACATTCAAAGACTAATTTTGTCAGCTAAGTAAGTTTGGCAAGGGAGTTGATCAGCAAAGTTTTGAATAGAATCAGTATGAATACATCCTCTTTTTTCTTGTTATTTTCCATGTGGAGAGTCCCTTGTAAGTGACTCCCTCTATCCTCCTGCCTCCTCTGCACTCCCCAAGGAGGCTCTTGAGAACGGCAAGTGAAAAGAACAATTTAACTGGAATGGCTTCTACAGTTCAGTTACTTGTAAATAAAAAAGAACATAGGCCTACTGATATTCGGTCATTACCTGAAACTTTAGTAATCGTAACAAGAGCTACAAGCTCATATGACACTTTTTATGACTGAGTGGTGCAAAAATAAATGAGGATGTCATAAAATATAAACAAAAATCCCAGTCTCACTCTAGGTCTCCCCCCCCTACCGATGATCTGACTCTGTTAGTAAGGTGTCTTAGAGTATTTTTTCTGGTCCTTTTGCCAAGTCTTATTTTCCTACCTTATCTGACCTTATCCGTGCCTGAACTAGCAAAATTTGGACAAAGGGACATTCTTAGACAGGCTATTCCACACAGGAACAGCATTGTTGGTGAAGAAGTCTTGGACCACAGGAGAGGGGTAGGACCCTCGGGAGTAGTGAGAGCATCTGGGAGTGGCCATGATCTGTGACTGAAAGTCAGAGAGAGAGAGAGATATTTCGAAACCATCATAGCATAATTAAATTGAGTTTCTTAGATTTACATATAAATAACAAACGCTATGATTCCGCATGAACATAGATGTGAAGAAGAGCACAAACGACATATCGATTTTTTTCGGATTTCGGGAGGGGGTTGAAGTTTATTTGTGGGAGGGGGGTAGATGGTTGAGAGGTGCAGTTTCCGATAAGATATCGGTGGTTTGCACTGACGACGACAGAAATTGCCAAGCTGTACTATCAGGTGTGTCAGACGCATCGGATTTAAAGAGAAGGAGATACATAGTTTGAAGAGTATCAGTACCATCCCCCCCCCCTTAGAGCCGCAGATATATTTTGTTGCTCGCCTCTGGACGCCTTCGATTAGGTACCTGAATTTGTTCAGTACTCATTTCCATCTGTTAGGATATGTTCGATGGGGCTAATCAAGCGCTGATGAATTCCTAGTAGATTCCTTTTTTCTAGTAAATAGTTCTGCGTTCATTATAGCAAATAGCAAGGGTCCTTGCAGGTAGCCTACTACCATAGTCAAGACGATAAGCTGAAAATCTAGATTTTAACATAACATTGGGATTCTTGAGAAGCGCAGATTTATCACACACGAAAATTCACAACATGCTTTGTAGGCAGAACTACAAAGAACTACAAAGAGAATTTGTTTTCAGCAAGGTCTTAAAATAATAGGTTTATATTTTATTCCACATTATTTAGGATCCCTCAAGCTGGTATTTTTGAAACTAAGTTTCTATTTAGGATAGTCAGTTTGAAAACAAAGTTTCTTCTATTTTAGGTGACGGCTTGGATCTTGGTTCACTGACCATTGTTGTCGAAGATTCTTCTGCCTACTTGGCCAGACTGTTTACAAATTCCTTTTTGTGTGAAGGACAAAGATGTGGACATGACAGTTTTTTTGGAAGCGTCAACCATCCTATGCTGGACGTGGTAGGAATTATGTCTCTTAATTTAAGGGAGAATCGAGCAAATGAGGGACAGTTTCTCTAGCTGCCTGCTGCAGTTTTCGGCTTTACCGTGAACCGGTTGCGTGTAAGTCTATGGTAGGGTTCATCTTGTTCCCTAAGTAGGATACCCCTACTCTGATGACTATGTTCAACTGACACATGTAAGGGATGAAAGATCCTGATGAGACTTCCTGAGGACATCCAATAGTTAGTTTACATTCTACCCTGTTCTACCCGTCTACCCCTTACCTTCTACCCTTTTTTTATTTCAGTTTCTTTCCTCAAAGAAGCTTTGGCGAGGCTGCAAGTTTGGTCTTGGAACTTACCACGAACATCTCTTAAACCTTGGACCAAATTTATGTTTTCTTTTTTTCTTAGCGCGTGCCTCCAGTAAAAGTACCATCAAGTGACCGAACCTGCTTGAATTCACAATCAGATGATTCCCTCACTATCGCCTGGCGATACCAAAGTCTACCAAAGTATACTGATGGGTCTCAACCTTCCTTTCTCGTAGAAGAACCTCCAATTCAGCTTTCAAAAGTGAAGGAGTGGAACGGAAGCAAATGTGTTGAATCTTCTTCATGTGAGTAAGATAATCTTGTCAGTTTGGAGAATAACTAAAGATTTTTTAACCACCCATCCATGGCATGTAAGGTCTGAAGTAAGGGAGCTAGGCCACGAGTATTGTGCAAGAAAGTTCTGATGATGATGAGATTTTATTTACTCACTAGACAAGAAAAGGAAAATAGCGCAGTACAGAGAAAGAAAAATAAAAAAAATACACTGAGCTTTCAGTAACGGAGTAAATGCAAAAGATAAAAAAAATTAACATAAAAAGAAAAGGGACTAATCGGGTCTATAACATCTTCTTCCTAGATGAAATACGGAGAAATGGCCAGGGGCAGAAACGTGAAGGTCCTGGGCAATGGAAGATACCTTTGCAAAGGGCCAGAGGGCAAAAAATTTGCAGTTATACGGAAATTCTTATAACGTCGAGGAAGGTACAAAAAAAGTTTACAATATTTGAAATAGTAAGTCCTGATACGTTTTAAATCTTTTCGTCTCAGAAATGCCAAATTCCGGAAAGGTTGCAAACAGATGGAGAACAATAAATACATACATACATACATACATACAAAAGCTGCTATATAAGTTACCAAGGGCTTTTCTGTTATATGAGCGTTGTTTTGTTTACGGTGAAAGATGTTTGGGTGTGGAAGCTGTGCCGGTGTGAAAGTTCGGACAGTAAGTAAGTGTCGGCAGCAATAGCACAAAACTCGCCTAGGGTCATATATGCTTTGAGCCTAGGAATTGTTATGACAATCCAGTTGTTTTACCCAATAGCTGCTCGATCGGATCGCTTGATTACTGACATCCAAGTTGCACCAAATGTGGAATCTCTACTGTATTTGCATCATTTAATTAAGCCTATGGATTTTAGGTTAGGGTTGTGAGTGGAATCACTAGAGTCGGAAAAAAGCAGTGATGAAGGTATATAGCTTATCCGCGGAGCTAACTATCCGTGTGGTTAGACCATTATCTGATAATATGAATGACTATGATACAGAGAAGTAATATTAATCGTTCAAACTGCAAATTTTGAGGCCTTTTTTTTCAGATAGTCACCTGCTTAAGGACATCAACAATATTGCAAGCGAGTTCCGGATCACACCAGGAGATGTTGGGGAGAAGAAGGCGTTGAGGATAGCCCTGGTTTCTCTTGGAACTACCTTGTGGGGAGACGAAGACCCCCTTGCGTTTCTGGTTTACCTGAAGGCCATCTTACGCCGGTCTTACGCTGCAGCCGTAGTCACATTCCCTGCCTTTTGTCTACAGGTAGGCTACATATCTGTTTTTGTCATTACGCTTCTTCGCGGTATCTCGGACTTTCCATTTACCTCCGATGACAAGTACACGGACGCACCCCAGTCTAACTGAACATCCTATTGACGGTAGGTAGCCTACTTATATTGGGCCTAAAAAAAAGGATGATATCTTTCATACGCCATTTTTCTTCCAGAAAACTCCGTCCTTCACCTCCCGCCTACGGAACTTGGCTGACGTTTTCGTCACCTTAGTAACGATAGACCCAGGGGTTCACGAAGAGCTTCAATCCTTTGACGCTGTTGTCAGCATAGAATTTCCAAACACTGTGAATTCCTACTATGTCAGCTACCCGGATACCAAAGATCTGGCAGTCAAACTCTCAAGAAATCAGTTAGTGGTGGAAAAGGTGCACCTGACCCCTGGGATACGTGAAGATGAGAAAAAGCCCGTGTCGCGAGTAGATTTTTGAACGGAATTTGATAATAAAAATATATTTATATTCATTAATTTTAGTTTATGCATTTAGCGTAGTATGTGAGAGACAAGAAACACAGAAGCTGTCACCAACAGTACATAACATTGCAAATATCACCGTCAGTACTTACATCAACATACCACAAGACGGGTTCGCTTCTGAACAAGCAACCAGTTTGCCTGTCGAGACAGTTGCTGAAGTTTGTTGATTCGTTCAAGCATCTCGGTTTGACCTTTTATTAACTTTTTAATTCAGCTTTCGCCATAAACAAACAAACAAACAATTAATTAACATAAAACAATACTATGGCACAACATTAAGGGTCTCCAACAAATGCCTGCAAACTGGTAGATTGTGGAAAATTTTACCTTTACCTTTACCCCAAAACTAAGTAATGAATTTCGTGTTGCAGCCCTGTCCCGGCTTCTGTGTGCCCGTGCCAACGCGCTGATCCGTAGATTTGGTTCTGTAAATCTTTTCTTATCAGAGCGTACTGTACGCAACATTAGTTGCGTTTTGCAGATACCATGCTATCTGTTACCGCGGTAACTGGATCTGCAATTAGTCGTTTTTGCAGTTACCGTGGTATCTGATATACGGTTGCTCTGCAAAAACGACAATTGCCGAAATTGAGCTTTTCGAAGTCACCCCAAAAGAAAAACTGATATCCAGTCACATCACTAAGTGCCAAATTTCTTTTCCACCATTTTGACAAGAAATGATGAAAGTGAATTTTTTTTTTCAGATACCACGGTCGGACCGTGGTATCTGAATATCAGATACCACGATAACTGGCCAGATACCACGATAACTGAAAAAACGCCTTTTGACCGTGGTATCAGATGCCACAACAACTGCAAAAACGACTTTAGTCCGTGGTATCATATACCATGGTATCTGCAAAAACGCAACTATTATTGCGTTTCACTTGTGAACAAGCTTATTTGAAAGTGTGATAGTGCCGTCCGGGTCCTATACAACAATTCATTAAGGTGGTTGCGCGGGGTCTCTTGGAACTGTAGAGCTTTAGGTATGTTTGTTAGTGAAGGTCTTCCATCTTTTGGTGAAGTGAGACGCATCTGCCCCGTCACTTCAGACAAGAAATCTGCTCGCTGAGAATCCTACCCTTCTGGTATGGAGGTCCAAAATGGGACATTTGGAAATAACGTTTCATTGACGACAAAATAAGAATTAATTGACACCAAATAACAATTTCACTGACGAAAAACAAAATTTTCTTGTACACGGAATAACATTTTATTTCGAAAACATCTTTTCAAATTGTTTGCAGTATTTTTTTTAGTTTCGTTGCAACAAAATTTTTCGTTTGCAATGTTTTCTTATTTTCGTTGCAACAAAAATTTTCGTTTGCAATGTTTTCTTATTTTCGTTGCAACAAAATTTGTCGTTTGCAATGTTCTCTTATTTTCGTTGCAACAAAATTTTTCGTTTGCAATGTTTTCTTTTTTCGTTGCAACTAAATTTTGTTTCGTAAGTCAATGAAACGCTAATTTTGTCGAGCGGTTCAATAGTGGACATTCGTATCGATACACGCGCGCACTACAGGGCATTATCGTATGAAAAATCACCTTTCTGCCACCTGCATAACAGATGTAAACAAAATAAAATTATCTTTGGTCTGGCTTCCTGGCTCCAGCCTGGCTCCAGCGGCTTCCAGTTCACATAGTTTAGAAGAGAATGATTGACCATCTTTATCTGAAGTTCTTTGGATCATGGATTTTCCAGGAAGGAGCTTCTCTTATCAGGTTAGAAACCCATTATTCACTTGTTCAGTTTTCTGTACAAAACTCTAATGCTGCTCTAAGTAGCTGAGGAAACTGTGGAACAGTTCAGTCAACAAACTTGGGGCTATACACAACATCAATTCGTAGGCTAAACTGGGAACCTTAAACTTAGAAGACGTGAGCAGAAAATAAAATCGGTTTTCATAATTTATTCCCGATGAAAAATTCTTTGACTGTGTAGTAGTATGGTAGTTGTACGAAAAAGTTGCATGGAATGGTATGTAGCAGTATGGAGTAGTCTGATTAGTGATATGTAGTGGTATGGAATACTTTGATAAACATGCCTCCGACTGGGTTAATTTTATGTAGTAGTATCCGATAGCATCCAGTTTGCTAGTAGTAGCATGTAGTAGCAACAGTTACTACTGCATACTACTTTTTCGTACTACTCCATACTACTAATTCTCGAATATTTTTCATCGGGTTTACTTCACTACTGGTATAAATGCATCCATGTTAAAATTTATCATTGCAAGTGTTATAAGATGCGTTTGCAGGAATGACAAATGTGCACTGTTGGGCAATGGCGCTTTTTGTTGGTAAATTTTAATTCTTGTCTGTAAAATCTGGGCTTCTCGCCCCTCACGAAAATGGGCTAGTTTCGCCATTGATTGTAATGCGTGGTTTTGAATATGAGTTTACAAATGCTTCCTCCTGGGGAATGTTTTAAATGCTTTCTTTAGTTTCTACCTCTCTTGCAAAAAGTAGTTGCTGTTTAGGAAGGGAAATACCTGACATCTTTGCTTTCACTTTATTACTTGCTCAACAGTAGCCTACTTGCTGATAAGCATAAGCAAGAGATTTGATTAGCCTAGGGTTTAAGGTATCCAGAGTTAGATACAGACTGATTAGGGTTTAAGGTATCCTGGGCTAGATATAGACTGATTAGGGTTTATGGTATCCGGGGTTAGATACAACCTTTACTGGCATTGTGAGTTGGTTGCCCACAAGTTCACATTGATACTTAGTACTTGTTTTGTCAATACTTTGGTGGGTCAGTGAACATCTGTAAAGCAAACTTTATGGGCTGTGCATTTGAAAATCCATTATTACAAAACTTAACTAGGCTATCATTTTAATTGAAATATTTACTTGCAGGATAAGAAATGCCTGGTTGTGTTATACTTGGAGTCTCATGCCAAACTACCTTACATGCCAGTGACATTGTAACAGTTGTAATGGTCATCATCATTCGAAAGTGCACCTGATTTAGCAACATTCAGTTAAGCATAATGACCTTAAAGAATAGGCTAATACAGTTTTATCTCCAGTGCTTCGGTTATGTTAATAATTAAAGTATGTATGCTTTTCATCCTATGTTGTTGTGAGCAGGCCTGTATCGTCTGCAACTGTAATTCAGGGTGTAGCCTAATTAGATAGCCTACTTTTCTGCATATTCAATTCATGAGCCTCGACCTGATGACTTATGAGACATACTGGATGGAAAGAAAACATCTGAGCTGAATCCCGGAATTTTAGACAAGGTACTGGCAGTGCTGAGTATCACCAAGAGCCAGCTTTAACTGTTTACCAGTAGGGTGGAGCTTCACAGTTGTAATCTTTCCATGGATGCCATCTCTGGCGTCATCTTACTATTGCAAGTACCACTCTTCTAGTCGTAGATTCAAGGTTAATTGTTGATCCTAGACTGCCGACATTCACTCATTCACATGTGAAAGGTAGGAAATAGTTCCAGATAAAAGGAGTCTACATAAAGTATTCATCACACTGGTAGATCCTGTGTATGAGTCTCCCTGTAGAAATCAGACAGAAAGTGCCACAACTAGCCTACAGAAATCCATAGGCTACTATGGGATGATTGAGAAGGACTCTGGAAATTTGATGATTGCATTATTAGAGGGTTATCGATCACAGTGATTTGCCCCTTTATGTAGGTTAGATCTGTCTAATGCTTGTCCTACAACAAGGTTGAGATAAAACAGCAAAGGTACCAAACAAAACATGGGCGAGAGTATCATGTGATAGGTATTGACACAATAGAATGTAGGATGACTACATCGTACAGGCAAATTCTGTGGTTAACTGTAACATACAGGCAATGCTAGTGTTAGGGAAAAGGCCAAAAGTCTATATTATCGGGATAGACTGGTTTTGTCAATGTTATGTAATCCCATTTTTGAGGGTCATTATTCTTGTATCTGATAAGTACTAAGCAGGTAAGGTACAATATACCACAAACCCACATTTTTTTTCTTTACCCTGTCCCTAACCCTTGATATCTAATGCCAAACACTGGATACCTGCTGATACTCTAACCCTGACCTACAGCATTATAAAAGATTTATAACAGGTTGGTGTGTGAGCGTCAGTCAAACCATCAACATTTCCTAGGTTAGATAGTCCAGCATTTGGCATGGGGTAGCCTATACTATTCCAAACACTAGAGACACCCAGCGTCTGGCATAAGGTATCATCAACAGAATTAGGGGTCTGTGGTAGACTGGTAAGTTCTGTCAGACTTTTGGAAATTTAAATTCATGTTCAACCTTAGGTTTGAAGAACCTAAGATTAAACCCTAAGATAACCTTTTCCGTGATATCGCAGACGCAAGACGGCCGTAAAATGAGTTTTGATACGATATATTATATGATACGCACTTATTTGTGTCGATACGAATGTCCACTATTGAACCGTTCTGCAAAATTAGCGTTTCATTGACTTCCGAAACAAAATTTAGTTGCAACGAAAATAAGAAAACATTGCAAACGAAAAATTTTGTTGCAACGAAGAAAAAAAATATTGCAAACGAAAAATTTTGTTGCAACGAAAATAAAAAAAAACATTGCAAACGAAAAATTTTGTTGCAACGAAAATAAAAAACATTGCAAACAATTTGAAAAGATGTTTTCGAAATAAAATGTTATTCCGTGTACAAGAAAATTTTGTTTTTCGTCAGTGAAATTGTTATTTAGTGTGAATTAATTCTTATTTTGTCATCAATGAAACGTTATTTCCAAATGTCCCATTTTGGACCTCCATATTCTGGTGATGGCGAGTTCCCATATTTGTGCGGCTGAGTTTGGCAATGTGGCTGTCGTGGCTCGTGGGGTACCCTACTAGATCGTGGGTTCTCCCCAGGTTGATCTGCTGGTATTGTGCTTTTGTTTTTATTTGCCTTTATTGTGATGCCAGTGTTTGTTATTTATTTTGTCATTTTTTGACCCTAGTTGGTCGTTTCTTAGTTTAGATAGGCTAATACAAATAATAAATGAACAAATATGGAAAATAGTCCAGGTGACTAACTCATTCATTTCAGAAAGAAACTAAAGCTTCGTCGATCCTTCTGGAAAAGACAATCTACTTGCCATCTCGAGCAAAATATGGTAACTTGCTCATAAGTCACACAATTCACGAGTACCTTCACGACATATACTTCAGCTAAGCGATTCTCTCCTCCCTCTTTATTTGCGTCCATCGTCGGGTGATGAAAGAAATCTTTCGGTTAACTTGTGAGATTTGTTTTGTTTTCAGCCTGATCATGTTAGTTTTCGATTATCCTGAGGCTATATTGTGCAACAAAAAAAGGAGAAGTGCACAGAGCCTGTTTTTTCTAGCTGCACACTATCCTCTAGCGGAATCCGAGGAAACTTATAAATGTATTACAAGTTTCCTCGGGTTTGGGGAAGAATTTCTCCGAGAAATCGAGCTATAGCTGAAGGCCTTTGTGACGGTGTGACATCTAGCGTCTTACTGCTTCAGGAAAGGAAGGTGTCTAATCCCAGTTGACTCTTTTTGAAAATTAGCAGTTATAGGATAGGTTCAGCCGGACATTGGAGAATTATCTGTTATGAAATAACAACACACGGTAAGTCGATCTTAATGCAGAAGACCGAATCCTTAAAAAAAATGTCTATGACAAACTCTCCTGACTTTTTCTAGGCTGAATGATGTGTATTAAATACTCGAATATTATTTCCTCTTCTCGATGATTTCTGGTAATACTTCTTTGGATTTTTGGCAACTTCCTTGGGGATGCTGACTCCCCCAAGGGGAAAAATCTGGCGGCATTCTGTTGTCAGGACAGCAGAGATATCTAGCGAGGAAAACTGAAAATTTGATACTACTTTGAGCTTACTAGCCGTTGCCGGCTTTATGCTATACCTGCAAATCTGCAATTGCAGGCGAGTAGGATTTCTCCTAATATACGCCTTCATGGGTACTGTCTTGTTCAGGTTTCCTGTTGAACCTCCACGGTTTGCCTGGACCACTCCTTGTCCTTGTTTGAAACTATTTGTTGTTTGGCAGGTAACAGTGGAGTCTTCTAGTGCGTTCCACAGGTTGATTGATCTACTTGTGAAGAAGGTCTTCACTTCAGTACAGGCCTCTTCGTCAGCCTTTTAAAGTGGCCACCTGGTGGTTCTTCCTATGATGGCACGAAAATGTTGGGTAGGATGTTGTTGCTCAAATTTTTGTGCACAGCAATCATATTACCACGATTTCTTCTGTAGGTCATTGTGGGGATGTGAACGGTTTTGAGCATTTCTGGGTATGGGGGGCTTTGCACGGACAACTGGCTCGGGAATTTTTGTCACCACGAATCAGTTCCATATAGAAAAGTTGTGATTTTGTAGCGAAAGTGAAGAAAGTACGGCCGGGAAACCGGATCATGACATAATGCATTGTAATCACAGCATTCATTTTCTTTACATGTGGCTCTAAGGAGATGGAATTCGGTTATCTGTTTCAGTTACAGGTTGGATTCCTAGTCGCCGCTATCTGTCAAGCGGTTGTCGGGAAAGCAAATAAAATTATCCTCAATCTCAGCCCTGGGGGGCTGCAGAGCCCAAATTTTTACCGAGGTGTCAGAAATTCTACAAAATTCTAGAAGCCGACAATTCGAGTATCCTATATGCAAATATTATCACTACAGGGCAGCACTTTGATGACCTCTAGGCCTACCGGATTTAAGGTTTGGGCCAAATTGCGGGATTCGTATAATCGCCGAGTCCCGGCAGCTATACCGAAAAGTTATGGACCAAAGTTCGGGTTAAGTAGGCTATATACCGAATATTTATAGACCTACATTCTATGATTACGAAATAAGTTTGGACGGATATTCCTGATTCGGTATAACTATATATATTTATTTTTTTTCATTTACTCCGCTTTTTCAAATGGCGGGTTACAAATAAATTACTTACTTATTACTTATACCGGATGACGGTTATTCCAGCACATAATTATGGATTTATATTCAGAATCGGTCAACTTCGTCGAATGTCGAGAGAAGTTCGGGATTCGCGATAACCACCAAATCCATGGAATTATACCGACTAAATTACCGAATCCCGGTAATACCAGATAATTATGGATGGATAGCCCTGATGGATAGCCCTCTGTTTAACTACCAAATTCCGACGACTCCGATTAACTCTGTTACCGATTAAATATTTGAGCACATGTGTGGAGGAAAACTTCATGGGCGACTGAAGAGAAATCTTCGATTTCTAAATGCACTAGACTAATCATCTCCTGCACTAGAGTCTGCGTATGTTTCATAACAATTATATTGACCATCGGTATTTACATTTCTAACACAATTTGAATAGCAAGGGACACTGAATAATCGCCAATTTACCACAGCATTCATCTGGTTATCAACGGGCCCTTTACCGTACAGCGCACTCAGAAAGAAACAGTATGTAAAAGCTTCCTGACCGACGTACGAGAAAAAAAAACTCTTATCTCCATAAGCGTATTTTCGCTATTCTCCTGGGACTGTCACAGCGGAGTACCGGGGTTTTTGTTCAGCCCTCGGACTGACTTACGCTACTCAGATGTTGACTAGAGTCTAGAAGCGTACTTTCCGTTCCCCCGGGACTTCTCGAGAAGGCAGGGGAAATAGGAGGAGCGGCTTTCTAGGGGCTCCCCGGACGGACACTATGGGAACGCAGTGAATGCATTGGTTTGCATTTTGTTCGAACATTCGTTTACTTGCGTTCATGCCCGGAGCCAGATAACTACCGGCAGGGGGCATTCCGGGACGTTTTCCAAAGAACAGCGGCATCAGCAACTCCTCAAAAGGAATCCCCATCGATTCTGGAAAGAAGTCCCTGAAGATGATGAGAATCTGAGAATTTGCCATATGTCAGCCCGACGAACAAAGAAAAACGCGGGCACTCTGCTGTGGGAGTCCCGCCCCAAAATATGACTTGGGCCTAATTTTAATTTCTTCGGCGACTACTTCAGTGGCAAAAACTCGCTGAGGTACAACTCGGGTTTTGCGTGTATGAAATCCAGTGAGAAAATTTAGCTTCAAATGACGGAAGTGCGTTACAGACAGGACGACCGGATCCACGAGTTCAAATGCTACCGTTCACCCATCGCGAAGCCAATTGGGCAAGAGGAGCACTTGTTCTGTCTGAGCTGCAAGCATCAACGGATGCCGCCAGAAATATTCAGAAAGATCATCAGTCTGTAGGGTCTGATGGCTATTAAACACACACAGGTCTGGAGATTTCTAAGGTTATGTTACGTGGAATGACACACTGGGTAGCAAAATAGGCTAAAGGACGGACCAACACCTAGGCCTAATTGATTTGTGCGTTACTTAACGGTTGCGTCACTTTACAAACAGAAAGGGAATAAAGCACCAGGACTCTTCAACCACCTTTCCCCAGCAGATACAGCTTGCGGATGCTGCGCCATAAACAAGGCCTATGCCCCAAACAAATTTGTGATTTTCATCCTCTGCAACGTTGTCATGTTTTCGGAGAATTTACGGTATACACAACAAAAATTACGACTGCTCTCAACTTCGGGTATTCGGAAATCATATTGGGTCTGTTGTCTATTATCCCTCAGCCGTAGAAAAAATACATATGCGGATCACATTTGAATCATATTTGGCTGAAGGATATTTACATATGCGGAAAAGGCTAAGATCTACCGACAACCAGAAGATGTAATCATTTAGAACAAAGACTATAGGCGAATTCTCGCCGTTCCCTGAAGACTCCGCGTCTTGAGGAGTCCCTGCGTTTTTGTTTTTCCCGGGGACTCACTCCCAGTATTCTCGCGAGTCCCCACGGACGGGGAGTGCTCCGATTATCATCACCATGATAAAAAAGGACTCCCTTTCAGATTCAGAGGGGAATCGAATTTTGCTGGTGTTGGTGCAATGTAAATCAATTAAAAACAATCAGATTAAACAAAACCAAAAATGAAGTGGATCCAGACTAATTTCATCAGCTGCATATTTCTTTTTCGAATCCATTTTGGGGAGCATTTTCCGTGTTCTCGTTGTTTTCTGTACGCGGAGTCCGCGTGGAGTGACTCCCTGTATTTTCGCCGTTCCCTTCGATTCCCCGAGGAGTCCTCGGAGAACGGCGAGAATACGCCTTAGGTGTTTAATGTATTGGACGGTTACTCACTTTTCAATTAATTCGCAAGTGTTGACTGTAAATTGTATTTATATTTTTATTGACGACCAAACGAATATTCGGCTTGTCCGCTTCACGTTTTAGAAATAAATGGAACTGAATTGAACTTTCAGCGCCCCCAGAATTGGCTCTGGCTGGCTGGTGAGTATTTCCGCGACCAAGAAGGTTTTCGTGGCTCGCACTATGGCTAAAATTTGACAAATAACCCCCTCCCCCCGGAATGATTTTCGACAGCGAGAATACGTACTATCGAACTGTATTTACAAGGGATTGTAGTGTCACCGTTTTGCTGGCCAGTCTAATGAAGCTGATAACTTTCTGGAAAACGTCAAATTCGAATACCTCCGTTAACATCCAAGTCGAATTCTTATACGTCTCCTAGCTGAGAAGTTTCGCGTTCTATGGGCAATCAACCGCTATGCGGTTCCGGGCAGTTAAGAAGGTTCACAACAGAAGTGCAGCATTGCCAAAACTTCACCTCGAAGCTCTGCCTTTTGAAAAATCATTCCATTTCTGTCGTCAATTAAATCAAGCAACTTAAAGTGAATGATATCTCTAAGAGTTACATTTTTAGCGAAATCCTTTCGTGTTTTTTAACTCAAAACTTCTTTCAAAGTTGGAACATCCAAGGGCCCAACTTTTTTCTTTTAAGTTATCCTTACAGAGGTGAAATATCATTAGGGCCGATGACAAAAGACTCGTAATTTTTTATGAAAGGGACTCCATCAAGACTAGGTGGGACAAGTGTTGACACTGCACTGGAATATGGATAGTTCCGTGAATGTTTGCCTTCGTCTCTTGTCATTAAAAATCCACAAGAGATCGTACAGGCCGCTGCAGGGGGAGAATGACAGGAGTGTTTATAATTCCACAAAGTCAGGTTTCCCAGAATAAGCCTCGTATAAATAAAACCGTTCACATATCTGAACAGCCTCTTCATCTAGGAGAACACTTATCTCAATCTGCAAATCCACAACTAATTTGACTCATTTGATGCTGATTCCATTACAACCGGTTTACCGCCCAACAACTTGTATGTTTTAGTAATTACGCTTCAGTCGTAGTGCCAACTGTATTACCAAGTACAAATCCTAATAGATGAAATTTGCTCATTTCGTTGGAACAATCCGCTCAACATCAAATTAGAGCTGCAGAAGCAGGAACCCGAAGAAGGGGCTCTCAACTGACACAGAGGTCAGAATTATAGTTTACTGTCAGTAATCGGTTTTAATAACTGTTCTCGAAGTTGAAACCTGTAAACACGCAGGGAAAAATGAGTTTGTGTTTCAGAACGTACAAATCATGATATTCCAACATGGAAAGTGATGGATGACTTTCGCCATTGGCGCTAAACACAACATTTTCTTGTAGGCGAAAACGATGTCACATTTCAGCCTCTCAATGGTTGGAACTCGTGATTTTACTTTAGGGAAAAAAAGAAGTGACTCAGTTACAGATTGCGTGGCATTAGCATATAGTGAAAGCAGCCGAGGTTGGTGGTCTGGAAAGAGAGTGCTACAAGTTAGATGACAGCTGAAAAATCTAGAAAAGGCGCAATTTTTCCCGCATCGGCAAGTAATATCACGGGCTTCCTAATGGTAGTCCTTCACCAAGTCGGTCAAACAATCAGCCTTTAGTGAAAAGTGCCCTGTGGACCCGGATTCTGGGTCTCGGGAAACTTCATTTCGACATATTACATATACAAGGCTATAATACAACACAAGGCAGGGCAAAAGGTCGTAAGCGTCGTTTAAAATGTCTGAGGCAACCACTGCGTTAAGGGACTTCAAATGCAGACTCTAAACGTGAGAAATGGTTTCGCAGGACAATCAGAAGACTAACAAATGGGACTAGAGCTTCACTGCCCACTTTGCGGATCGCACTGTAGGAGTCTCACAATGGACGGGTCACTTTTTGCACCTTCAATAAATTCGTCTAAACTCAATTTTCCGTCCATGTTTTTGTCCATTTGTCGGAAAATTTTGTCGGTCCTTTTCTCTGGCGTTGCCTCGTCGTCGGGCATTTTCATCACAGAGCCGACCATTTTGTAGATTGCCTGAAAAAAACATAAGTTTTTTTTATTTGTCTTTTTTCCTTTACCACCTATTACAAAAAAAAATCATTAGTTAATATATCAAAGTATTACACTTTAAAAAGTGACAAGAAGTCACTGCGCAAGACGGAAGATTAATACATATTAAGAAATATTAATACAAGCAGAAACATCCGGCCAAACTGCTTGCTCAGCAAGACGATGCTTCTCCAGAAATGGATTTTCGCAATCAGTCCTTTCCACACAATGCACGTGGTCAAGCAAAATACTTTGGTCTGATCAGGATCTAACCCTCGGCCAATTGAGAATCGTGAATTAATAATTATATCAAAAGACCAATGGAAATTCATGACAAAACTACATGGCTTCTTTGGCCAGATCATTTATGTGGTTTCAGACATTAAAACAAAAATGCAATGCGCACAACAGTTTTGACCACTCAAGCCACCATCATAAAGGACGCGGGCCGTCAATGATTTCCCGAACATACTTTTTAGACAGGAAAAAGAAATGGCCATCTTTCGATCAGCTGCTTATTGCGCAACATAAGCAGTGCCAAGGATCCTTCCTTCTTCAACTTGAATTGGCTTTGGGTCCAACTTCGCTATCGGTCCCTTTTCGCCTCCCGTTTCGCCATGGGGACGCTTTGTCGTGGGGACGTTTCGCCGACAACCCGCGATTTCTTCCTAGATCGAACATTTTGAACAATCGGCGACACGAGAACCCCCTATTCTTTTAGAGCGACCCCTAGCGCTCTGCATGATCTGGGCTATGCGTTTTTCGTGTGAAGCAGCTTTCATGTGACGATTGCCTAAAGGGCAAGTAATTTCTGCTCCAAAAACACAATGACGTCACGGGTGCTATAAGTTTTATTCGGGACCCACGGCAGGGAAACGAATAATATGGTGTACTGATTCTTTAAGTTCGGACATGACCTCAATGGGCTTGGAAACCTTAGTTAAGTGGATAAATTAATTTCCAACATCCTTCGCGATTTTGAACGTAGACTCAAAGACAAAATAAAGTCCCGCCTGCCGATTCATGTAATCTTCCAGACAGAACAGTTACCCTATTTTTCACCAAACTTTTGATCCCAACACGAGCGTACTCCTATATAGCTCATCTGATCTTAATCGCCTATCTTGACTCTGAAATGTGGGCAACTCAAGAGCCTTTTCCGCATAAAGGGACTTCGCAGACTTCAGAAAGCCTCGATGAGAGGCACACAGTGCTTTATCGAAGAATGGGGACTGCCGGTCTTGGGAGAGCCCTCATTAGATGAGGACGCTCTTGATCCTAAGTCCCTCCTCTATCTCAAGTGTGGCTCACACGAGAATTGAAGTCACAAGATAAAATAGTCCAACGGGACTAGTAAGACAGTGGGTCATCGGCGTCATTCTGTTGTGAAAAGCTGGCACAAAGAAATAACCATAATCTGCATCAGTTAGTGTTCGCAAGAGATTCGATTCTATTTCCAAAACGAGAAGCAAAACTAATGGAAACGTATGCATAATTAGTAATGGAAAGCTAGGAGAAATCTCCAGGACTGTTAGCCCAATCCCATCCTGTAAGGTGAGATTGTTTCTCTGCATTGGTTAATCAGTTTGGCCGATTATGTTCGAAAAAAATCCGACAGACAAATTTTGCCATTAACTTAGTGGGTCGTCTTTTTCTTGTCTGTTTCCGCACAGGCTCTGTCGTTTTCGAATAGTAAGTGGCTCGGAAGATCGCCTGTTTCAAAACGGTCTATCACAGCTATTAAATGGCCTGTCACGGAATCCCGTCCATTGATCCATTTTCAATAGGTCTATTCGGTACTTGGTTCTGAAGCTTTAAATTCTACCGAGTTACAGATAAGTCAGCCTGCTCGTCAGAGGCGAAAACTAGCACCATATCCTGATTTGACATTATGTGTTGTTTCATCGTTTTAAAATGAAAAACCTGACAGAAATTGGTTTCGTTGCACAGCTTTAACTTTGTCTCTTCTTACAATTCTGTTTTTACTAGATCCAGGCCAACAATATCAATCCGAGACAAAGTTTCGTCAAAAATACCTAAGTTCTTCCTAAAGTTCTCCATGCTAACAAACAGACAGACGGACGGACTGAGTTAGGTGTCTCACATTATCTCCCATATTCGCGTGGAATACAAAACAGCAAAGATTATGTTCTTACTTTCAGACGGACAACTAGAAAATACGGAGAAGCGGCCAGGGTGAGCAGCGTGGAAAGCAAATATCGACGGAATAAATATAGTTCTATATATTTTGCGTGACTGTTACTATGAGCGTGTTCCACCCTTCTAACAATAGTAAATATTAGTTACTATTTTCGTTCCAACCTCTTGAAAAGTTACTACGCTGACCACTCCAACCTTCTCGAAATAGTAAGTAGTAGTAACTATTTGCTTACAACGCTCGGGAGCGTAGTTACTCCGATCTCTGTGACTTGATTGGCCCCATCAGCCCGCGGCACGATTTTTTGCCGACAATAGGAAAATTCGTTCCAGCCTTGACGCAAAGACGCCAGGATCCATGACGTCATGCGTAGTAACTAGGGTAAGTAAGTAGGATGGAACGATGGTAAGTAGGATGGAACGCGCTCTATGTACTGCACGTGGCCCACGGGCTTTTTTGTTCTAAAACAAATATCTGTCCAAATATAGGGGACAAGGATTGACAAAACTATGTGCTGTCAGAGCGTCCATTCATGTTCCCTCCGACTTAATTTCTTCAAAGCTACGCAGCTGCCGTGTCAAAGGCTGTTTATTGGACACTGACAAACAGCTCAATAAAAGAGAATTCGAAGTTAGCGTTCCTTGTTAGTAACGAGGACTACAAGAGAAAACCCTCACCGTCAAGATGAAACAAAAACTTCGCAACAAACTTTCCAAAGCAAAAATTTTCAAAGTGGAAATATTGATCAGAGAAGACGAAAGGACACAAGCCGCCGAGAATATTGTCTCGTCTGCTCCGGAGACTTCGCGGAAGGGGAGATGCTCTCGAAGAGATATAGGCTAATGCACACGCTGACACGGCCCCTTGTACTGCAAACTGTCGCAGATTCATGTCAAATAAATCGACCCTCGTTTTGTGTTAGGAACTTCGAAACGTAAATACTCCCGGGGTTCGAGCCTGCCTGCCGATTACGGATCTGTTCTCGGACAAAAACAGACACGGATTCGTTTTCGCGCGCTAAACCCAGAATAGGAACGGGAAAATTTGTCCCAGCACACTTCTTAAGCCTGCACTTGAGTCATATTGCCTGAAATCCATTATACACGCGTGTTAACTGTGTCTTCGCCGGTGAATGATATAAGGAGGGATATCTGAAATTACTTTTAAAGCAAAAATAAGTCGCAGAAATCTAGAAATCAACTTTTCTGAAGCTTTAAATGCAGAGCAAAATAACACTAGGGAGTGGCGCCAACTGCCAAGACTTATGCTTTCCATGCTTCGCAATCGGACCATAGTCGTAGGGCCGCCCGGCCCGCTTGCGGCATTTAAAGCGTGAAAAACTTTTGCGGGTTAGAAATTACTAATAAAGCTAAAATGCGGTCTGCAGACACCAAGGAGTCAGGGAAGGTTTTATATTTTTTTTGCTGTGTTCAGAATATGAAGTTATTGGAGCCATCGCTGGCGCACGACTGATTGAGTTTCAATAGGTACGTTCTCCATCGCTATTCGCTAGTGGTGCTGGTGTCGCAATTTAAGTGTGTTGGCGCTACTCCTTAGTGTTATTTTGCTCTTTTAAATGTCACTGGCTGATGAATCACCGGTGTCAACGGGCTGAATATCGACGGTGTTTTCTCCAAAAGGTGATTAGCTACGTTTTTATCAACGGTGAGATGTAAACAGTGCCATTCCGCACTTGTATCTTGCATGTCTGGTAGAAGTAACACTCAAATCGGAGCAACGCTAAGGAGAGAGTTTTCTTTCTGGGACTGTCAGACCCTTCCTGGCCTAAAGGTGAAAGGTTTTTGTTATTCCTGTAAGATTGAAAATGACGTTATAACCTTTTGGAAAAAAACAGTCGATATCTTCTCCGCCTGTCTGTAATGCAAAGTACGACTGTCGATCGACTGTAACACATAAGGTGTTTTTCCCAGATCCCGCAAAGCATTTGTGGCTCGGTAAGAGTGTTTCCGCGCTCGTTTGTGTGGCCCACAAGTGTTTCCTCTTTTGTGGTCGCTTAACTGTCGAGGTTAGAGATGATAAAATTGGCTACTGTATCAGGCAGGCAAGTTTTTGGCCAAATTTATGCCGACCCCGTGATTTGGTGATTATGGATGTCTAGGCTAGTTTTGAATTATTGTGTTTTTTGTACTTGTTTTTGTTTGTTACGGATTTTTAGTGTTACGAATTATGTGCACTAAGATCAGAAAATTTCAATATTTGTACGGTAAATGCTTTAACCTTTATACTTTTTGCTCTTCTTGTCTCGTCGTTTTGGCGGAATTAAAGCTTTTCATCTATTCGTTTATTTGTCTGTATTGTACCGGCTTATATTAATGATAATGAAAATAAAGCCATAAACCGAGGATCCTCTAGTGCTGAATGGTAAAATTTATTTAGATTGTTTTTTTATTTTCAGATGTTCAAATTTACCGGCAAGAAACAGACAAAAAGTCGTTTCCGCGAGTTTCAACTTATGGGTTGAGTGTGTGACACATTGTTTGTTCCTCAAACTTGCGACAAAAAAAAAACGAAATGAGAATCTCGATTTGCCGACAAGGCTTTTTCCTCCATAGCAGTGCAGCAGGATCATTTTTGGTGGGGAGCAAACTGAAATGGGAGTTGGGTTGGTGGGAGCAAACTGAAATCCTCATTTTGATTGTTGGTGTGTGCCAGTGTTTTAACTCAGAAATGTATGGCACACAAAAATGTCGCGGAAAAAAACCTCTAAGAAGAACCAAGTCCAGTCTCCTTTGTAAGCGGAGAAATCGCTCCGTGCTACCAAGTCCATTAATTCCCTCTTGCACCCTGTGAGCGTAATATCTCTAGGCATTTTCCCTTTACAAAACGGGAATTCGTAAGCGAGTTACTTAATTTCGCGAGACAAAAGATCTAGGAACAAACCGTGAGCCGACGTGGTGAACCCACATTTTGAAATTAAGATTTTGGTTACAAGGAGATGAGACAAAATGGAAATAATAGGACCAAAGGTGACAGCGACAGCCAGGAGCCTAGAAATTTCATTCTGCGAAGAGACTTTAATTAACTAAACGGATGAGCAGGGATAGTGAAGCTTGTCAGTTTCCCAGTACCGGACATCCGATGGACGGCCGAACAATGATATAAGGGTGATGCAGAGGGGAAGATACCCCCCCCCCCGAAAATTCTTTTAACAATACTCTTATCAAAATACGGTTTCATCACTCAGTATTTCTTTCGGAAACGAACAAGAGATCCAACATTTCATTGGAAACTGCTCTGAAAAAAAATCGTACTCCAAAAACACATCACGATTTCCTTCCTACTGTGTGTTTTCACGTACTCAGTTACACGCTAATTGACCCAATGGGTCGCTAAGATCGTCCAAGGGTGTGGCCACGCCACAGGCTTGAAACTAATTACCCCTCCCAACTACTGTGTTTGCCCTGGCCCTATAAATTATTAGGCTCTGTAGGTGTTTACATGAATAGACCGCAGCACGGGGCCCAGAAATCCCCTTTTGCGTTGCTCGCAATTAATGCCGGGAACAGAAATGAATTGTCGGCCAGCACGATCCGTCTTGCAATAGCGGTTATTAAGCCTGTAAATATTGCGTTTGGTTCCGTGCCATTATACAAACACTGTCAGAGGAGAATATTTGTAATGGCCTGTGTTACTTTCCGAGCACAATTCAGCGCCGAAATGTTACCTCACGAATCCAAGAACACGACGGTTTTCGGGGTTAAATGGATAATTTTATAACAAAAATAAAATCATGTCCAGATTATATCCGAGAAAACATTTTGTTCAACAATTTCCAGTTGTTCAACATTTTAAGTGTTACCTGTTGAAACCGCGCTTCCTTATGTCATCTGGTTTGAAACTTCTCACAAGCGTGGGCGCCAAAGAAAATGTCCTCTGTTCGTTGACAAAACGGCTTTCTATTTCTTTGACCCTGGTAAGCGTCTTCCATTAAATATCTTTTTTACACATTTTTATAAATATAATTTTTACAGATCTAAATAATAATGTATCATTTTTCTTAGGACCACGTTTGCCTTCAAGCGACTTGATCAAACATGCAAAACAGATGATGGGTCTGCACTTACCGTCACTATTTCCAGCATCTCCTGCCTAGATATGTACCCATTTCCGTCCAGGTCGTACATAGAAAACGCCCACTTCAGCTTTTGCTCCAATTTTCCCCGTGAGGTCACTGACAAAGCACACAGAAACTCTCTGAAGTCGATCGTTCCATCTCCATTGGCATCAAATGTTCGAAACACGTGTTCAGCGAACTATATAAACAAAGGAATATTAGCTAGCAAACTCTAATATCCGTTAAGTGAAAACGAGGTATCCGGTGCAAATAGCATTCTGATCCGTACAGAAACGCGCATTGAAGATTATTGTGGAACCCGGCTATCAGTCATATGACCAGGCACTGTCACAGTAGGGCTGAGATCCGACAGTCTAGTTACACTTCCCTCATTTACTTAAATAGGCTTGAAAACCCGATAGAATTGCGTTACTTCGTTTTGTCAGCTATCAACAGATAATCGGTTTCATCGAATGAACTTTTTCTTTCGGATTTGTGTTACCTCTATATGCTTGTCCCTCTGTGCTTGAAATATTCAGGAACTTCAAAGGTACCGCAGCAAGCTACAGTAGTTGACTCTCCAGTTCTCCGAGCTTAGCGTCCGTAACACATTGAAATGTCGGCTTCGCGTCTGGGTGAATTTTGGGTTGTCATGCAAGCAGCGCACATTCTGAACGTTATTACTAGAGCCCTGGGCACCACTGTACAAGCCTCCGTGAGCACCAGTTGGGCAAAGATTGGGCACCGGGTGCTTTGTGTACATGTCACAAAGCGTACATGACAACAAGAATCACTCCTGCAAATTTAATTGGAAATACTTAACCGCGGACCTATAACAAAAGTACCACATCATCGGTAGAAAAGCCATTACTTGGCCCCAAAACCGAGTTAAGAAAGCCTTAAAGGAACAGAAAACTTGACTCAAACTTGACTCGGGGAGCTAGCTAACATATCAAGAATGTACCGTGAGTCGATATTGAGAGTAAGAAAAATTCTCGTTACGACCATTGCAGTTTCCGGGCAGTTTCCGATAATTCTACCTTTGAGTTAGTAGAAAAAAAAAGCAAAAGGTTTGTGTGCCGTGACTAGGAATCGAACCCAGGCCGTCTTGTCGGGGAGGTCGTTTGTCTGTAGTCTACACGTAAAAAGGCGAACTTTTACAGTACATAAGTGCATAATTACAGTGCATAAGGGGCAAGGGCCTGCCAGCTAGCTTTGGGAACACTAAGGAGGGGGTTCGAGACGGTTCGAGATAACAAAGCCTGTCGACAATAAGACCCTGTATATTTATTTATCTAAGCCCACCCGGGCGATTCGATGGCCGAAAGTTGCGTAGTCTGTTCCTTTAATCTGGTTCCACATCCTAGGTGTTCTGACCTCTAATGGGTTTGTTTTGGGCTAATAAAATAATGCGGTTCACCTGAGACGATTACGAACAAGGATAGCGGATGACATTTAGCGGTCATGATCGGCATATAAATGGACCCCCCAGACCCGGGACCAAGCAAGTTGGAATTTTGATAGTTGTGCTGAAAGTGAATTTAGAAGAAGTCTTATACCCATCCTGAATATACGTAAGTGTTAAACGGAATCCAAACGGAAAGACTACGAACCCCACACGTCTCCGAGGAGAGTTGCGTATTCCCCACCGCTCGACGCTACCAAGATCGAGACAGCCTAAGGGCTATGGATTAAAACATACCATTTGTTTTATACAGCCATTTTGGGAGCGAGTAACCCCTCGGTTAATAATCGGTTCGATAACGGACTATAAACGGAAGACTGGTGAAACACTGGTGATAAACGGCTGACGGCTGACGAAATTCCTTGGTTTCCCCGTTAACCACTTGATGTTTTTGACCTTTTAACCGTAGGCTACTGAGACAACAGGTAAAGTAGTATTTATCTGAGTATCATTGTAGTCTAGTTCCAGATATTCTCATCATGTAGCAGAAAACTGCAAAACAAAAAGAAAAATTCGATTATATTCCGAAATTGTAAATTTGGTGAAAATGTCGAATCTACAGCTTGGCATGCTTCAGCAATCATAGTCGCGTCGCGTTTTTCTTCGGTACAAGGACTATAAGACTGATCCATCCATCTGCTGTTTTTTCTAGATATTCTCAAGATGTAGCAGAAAAATGCAAAACAATATGGAATATTCGATTTCGATAAATAAAATAAAAAACCATATATGCATTTGTCAAATGAGTAGACAAAACGCGGTTCGCGGTTTTTTTACTAACCGCAAATATAGTTGCAGAACAGCAGAATAGTGTTTCCGACATAGCTCTTGAGTCTTGTTCTACAGCAACCAAGCATCTTCGGAGTGTCAAGGGCCCATGATGCGGCTTCGATTGACATGATTTCTCGGCAGTAATGTTCTCAATAGCCTACTCGGTCCCTGCATCGGCAAAAAGTGGATGGAGCTCCCGTCTTGATGAAATAGAACAAGCTAATGGACACTCATTAATGAAGTAGTTCATTCAACCTAACAAAAAAGGTTGGCTGTGGACTAAAGTGATCCCACATAAAGAGGGGGTAAAGGACTACTAATATAGGATAAATGCTGGACGACCTTCGTGAATGAACACGATAAGCCCTTTGTAGCATGTTAAACCCGTAACCAGACGCACGAAAAAGACGTCAACATTTTAAATTCAAGTGGCATATCACTCGGACGTCATACACGTGCGCTCCATTCTAGCGGACTGCATAATTCTGAGGGGCGGACGTGATGACTAAAAACAAGATATTTTCCGTGTATTGGGCACAGAATTTACTTATTCACCATCTTTTACAGGGACACTGCTCAGATCGGACATCGTCGAAATAATATATGATACATCAAGAAATATCGAGTAAGCTGCACTTTTCTGAACAGTATAATGATTCACGGAAATTCTGTCGTTACTTCAGCAAGATCGCACCTCTTATACGGAGTCTTTCACTAATGACAAAAACTTTTAACGACACTCCGGATACCAATTCACATGATTAGGTTCCTCTCGGGACGGAAGAACCATTTGTCAAAGACATTTTCTTTGTTTGCTTTCCAAACGGGAGTCCCGAAAAAAGCAAAGCAGAGTTGTTCAGATTCCAGTTTAAAGCACCACGCTTTCAACAAGAATGGGTAACCTAGGTCAATCCTTGCAAACGCAGTGATTCGGACCAGGTTTCTTAATCAGAAACGAAAGTTAGGAATACTACCGATGTCTGTCTGATGTCCGTTTCGGGTTGTGACCTAGACAACCCCCAAACCAGGGACGCATAAATTTCCTTTACCCTGCCTGTCAATAAGAGATTTCTGATGCTATCTTGAGCGCACGGAATGTAGTTCGAGAAGTACCCACGGTCCAATGACGTTCAAGACCAGATAGACAAAATTTGGGATTGGCTGCTGGCACCTTGAGGGAGGAGTCTCTTTGGCACGCACGTCCAATGAGGCAAACAAGAATGCCGATCGACTCAAGCGGGGATTTTTGGAAACTGGATTTGGTTCGGTCATCATATCAATATAGAAGCATAGGAAATGACAGGCCTCCTTGTGTTTTGTAAATAATGTTGTTGTTTTTTCCTACTCTAGCTTTATTTGTGAGCTATTTGGAAATAAATGTAATTGATTGATTGATTGTAAGGAAATGTAGGGTCCCTGCCCGAACTGATATAGACAGGCTCTGGGTGGGCTTCTACTGGCTTTGTACATTCAAACTCTGGGTGGGAGGAAGGGGCTGATCAAACCGACTGCAAGATTAATATATACATAAAAGGATATACTGACTCAGAAACTACTTCTTCTTGCCACGGACTGATAGTTCCGTCGGGTGTCGAACCACGAATGCATGGATGGATCGAACAGTCAGACGAATGCGATTGGGGTACACGTAAAACAAAATTCGTGCACTCGGTCTGGTTATACTGTAAGTTTTAGGCTTGGACGGATCAATCCACATGAATTCTACGAAAACCAACATTTCAGAAATGATCAAAATCTTCATCATTCAAAGTAAAATATGAAGTAAAAGAAAGTTACATATATTCTCATCACAGATTCAGAACTCGAATTCGGTGCTTGGATATGCCCAAAAACCTCGGCTGAAGTGGAGGAAGCTAGGGACATTTACATAAGGACTGGGATTTTTAGAAAACATCAATTACCCAGAATGACAATTGTTTCCCGGAAAAATCTTTCAAGTCTCCACTCAGAGAGCATATATAAAAGCAGAAAAAAAAATTACCGGAAAAAGAACAAAGGGTTAAGGGAAGTCAACTTGAGAAAGCACGGCCCTCGACTAACATAGTCAGAAACATAACTCGTTAGACCGCGTAGGGTCTAATGGCAACAACGGGGACGATGGTAATTTAGGACATCTATCCAACGACGTAACAGCATTAAAGATTAAATATTCCTTCAGCCCAAGCTGACTGCGAATCATATTTGACAGTGCAAAACGGATACGTCAGCTGAAATTTATAAGAGCTATATTTCGGCCCTTCTTGGCAAGGGCCCTCTTAAGGCTCAAGCCGCTCAAGCTGGAAAATGAAATGAAAAATGGTTTTCACAGGTTTCGTTTTTTCCATCTTGAGCGGCTTTGAGACTGAAGAGGACCCTTGCCAAGAAGGGCCGAAACATAGATCTAAATTTCAGCGGACGTATCCGTTTTGCACTGTCAAATACAGTAAAGATTGCTCTTCCACTTACTACACATTTAACGTCACGTAACACCAACCAGAAATATTTGAATAAACAAATCTTTTCGATTCATCCTCAGAACATAAAAGAAACCTCCATTTCTAAATTAATTACAAATTAAGCAAACTGAGAAGAACTAATCCCAGTGACATTCGATTAGCTTAGTTCTATTTGTGATCAAATTTCTCTGAAACTGTGTGTATTTTTGTTTAGTGTTTTCTTATGTTTCTTTTTACTGTTACACTGCACTTATGCCCTCGGTCAGCTCGTAATTAATAAATTAATTCATTCAAAGAACCAACCAAGGCTATATCACTCAAGAACACATGTAATAGAATTTCCGAGACTCAGATTACCCCGCCACTCGCGGGTAAGAATTTAGCGGGAAAAATCAATCATCTACTGCATACCCCAATTTGGGATTCAATCGAACCTTTGGTCTTGTTCTAAGATACGAGGCGTTCAGAAGTTTGGACATATCAGAACAGGTCAGCTGAAACGTAGAAAAACACATGTTGCTGTATAATAAAGAGATCTGGCTAATTTGAGACCGCTATTTTTCGTGAGGAATCCTTCTAAAAAGCTCTTCACTGTGCCCAACTTCACCTGAGCCCTACGGTAGCAAGACGATACAGCGATCACTGTGACGTACGCACTTTGGCCTGCAATACACAGCAAAACGTTCGGGTCCTGCCAGACCTCGGGAAGAAACCCACCGAGAGTTCGTCTGTTCGATAGCACTCATAGTAAGCTATAGTAATGCCGCCGATTCTTAGCTTTTACCCTGTAATTCAACCCGTTACATTTCACATACATTTATCATGTCGGGGGGGGGGGGGCTGTAGCCTTACCGAATCTTTGTAAGTCCGTCAGTCAAATTAATCATTCCACCACTCGTTGGTATCTTTCTACGATCTTCATCGGCTGAAGTTGAGGTTCCGTGAAGAATAGGCGTGCCTATTACCAAGTAGTTTCCCTCCCGACTACACCCCAGTGTCCCTTTTATGCCTTAACTGCCATCAACCGGAGGCTCCCATTTTTATGAAGCTGATACAGGAAAAGACGAGTTCCCAGTGGGACTCATCCTGACAGCGCTACATTCGGAAAAGGTGATAAAAGTCGACATCCTTCGAAACCACAGGCAAAACGATGAGAGAGCTGAGCGCCGGCAGCAACGATTTCCTGACTGGAACCAAATATATGCATCTCCAAGGGCTCCAAGATGTCAGGAAAAAGCTGCGTCTGACAGAGGTATAAAAAATTTAGTCCAAGTGCTGTTCAGCGTATTTAGTAAGCTAATACTTCTTAAAAGCAATCTGCACATGAAAGCAGTTAGTTCATACTGCAAGCGCTAAAGCGCTCCGGCGTTGAGTGTCAAGAAAAGGGTTTCAGTTTGTCTACGTCTCAAGTTGGTACTGTCGCTTTGGTCCGCGTATCCTACTTCTATCTGAATCAACCATGAATGGCCCGACTGTCCTGGTTTCTTATATCTTAACAAACTAATGACGAAAGCCAGAAAATTTCCACTTTGTAACACTTTAGACTCGAGCACTAGTGTTAGGCCGAATATCGGGCTCTCAGCAAACATGGCCCATCTTTCTAGTTTCAGTTTTGCCATGTACACATTTCTTCGACCTACTAACGGTTCTACTTGGGTCAATCAGGGAAATCCTGACTGTCAACTCATTTGTTCCATCTCAGCTAGACATCATGGTAATGATATAGCCAGTATAACTCTTTAAACGCAAGACAACAGGTAAGAACGCGACCCGTAAGACACAAGTGGCTATCATTGCTAGACCAGACTGGCCGGCGAAGGAAAATGTCTGTTTTACTTGAAACCAATGCTAAAGAATGAGAAGTCGAAGCTATAAACAAGACCTGTCTCAAATCTTCCAAGAGTGTTCAATCAACTTGCGCGGCAAGATTCACTAAAAGGGCAACATGGACTCAATTGCCCAAGACCCGACACGTAGGGAGGTCGATCCCTAACCGGCATTAGATGTATTTGTTCGTCCTAATCAAACCAGCAATCGTTCACAAGTTACGACTTGGGCCCATCCCCATTGCCCCTGAACCGGAAGGGTGGGAGGTCTGAACACCTCAAACACATGTAGGCTACACCGCTATGTCCAAAATTATACCAGATTTGGATTTGATATTTGTCGCGGTTCACGAACTTAACACATGGACAATCTGGACCCAATTGTCCCTGACGAGTTTCGGTGCTGGGGATCGGACTTCCAAAAGACACACCTAGAACCCGGCAAATTTCAACTTGATACATGTCACATGGTTCGCAAGTTATGAACTGGGTCGGGCTGTGCCTAAACCGGAGAGTGATGGGGAAGAGGTCGCGACCAAAAAGTACAGGAAATTTCATCGTCTTAACTCCCCGACAGTGTCAAGGTACGATCATTGGTCGCTGCGCAACAACTAGACTCCAACGCCCGCAAGTACACATGTTTCAACTTTGTACCTGTCATGTTTCGGGAGTTATGAATGACACACAAAACGGTGAAAACCGGCTACAGTGGCCGCAAGAGCGGATTGTTCACAAAGTAACATTACCCAAAACGTGTATCCCAGTAAATCACGCAGAATAGCGAACGATCTATAAACTCTCAGTTTCTCTTGTGGCGGATTATTACAAAAAAAATTACATCTAGGAAGAGATCCTTCCTTCTACTTATACTGAGCGATAAGCAGCTGGCCGGAAGATGGAAGTTTTTTTTCCTGTCACAAAAGTCTGTTCGGGAAGTAAGAAAAGGAAATCAGACGGTACCAAAAATGAAGACTTGGGTTAGAATTATTATGCACTGACTTCCTTGTCGTCTTGGAAAAATGTTTTGAGAGAAAAAGAGAGAAACTGTTTTTGTTTGTAAATTTTCAGCCGATTAATTAGGCATAGGCTTACATACATGTTTACTTGGTCTGCCACAGACCGGAAATATACAAGAGCCGATCAGATGTTCCTTCAGCCCAAGCTGACTGCGAATCATATATGACGATGCAAAACGGATACGTCAGCTACATTTTATAAGAGCTATATTTCGGCCCTTCTTGGCAAGGATCCTCTCCAGGCTCAAGCCCCTCAAGTTTGAGCCGTTACAAATATAAGCATATTATTATTTATTCCTAATCAAGCGCTTGCAAATGTATACAAAAATGATACCTTAGTAGCGGTTTTTGGTGGAGTACGGCCAAGCGGCTGATCCGCTGAGAAAACCAAGTTCAGATGTGAATTCAGCATGTATGCTTACCCTTATATCCAGAGTCGTTACTAGGCAAAATGCTTTTTTTTTGGGGGGGGGGGGCAAATAATTACTGACTGGCTGGTCATTTTACCGACTGTTATTACGAAAAAAAACCACTAGGCTATTTTCAGAAAGAAAACTGCTTTTAAAGTCTGCTGTCTTCGCGCCTGCTCTTTTTTTTACAGACTGGAAGAAAGCATTTGGGGAGGGGCGTTCCCCTTTCCACCCCATACGTGACGGCGCTGACATCTAATTTTTAATCGACTACTTCTCCGGCAAGAAACTAAAGTTCAGACATAGATTCAGCTTTCATTTTTACCCCGATATCGAATCCGTAATCGACGTCGAGAAAAAAACATTTCTACCCAATTTCCGATTTTAACTGGATTCCGGGCGAAATGATTGTCCGGTGAGAAAATAAATAAAAATGGATTCAGCACCACCATATCGAACAACTAATCAATTTCGCGGAAAAATTTCTTCTTCTCCCGAATTTCCGGTTTTTGACTGATTCCCGGCGAGCTACTATTCGGGCAAGAAAACAAAGTTCAGTTACGGATTCAGTAGCCTATGTCTATCGACAATTTTATTAGCTTATGAGATTTCTTTTTTTCATATTTGACGGTGCAAAACGGATACGTCAGCTGAATTTTATTAGAGCTATTTTTCGGCCATTGCCACAAAATGCACTTGTGGAAAACAAAGTATTGTGTGTGTACCCGTGTATTCTTACCCCAAAAACTGAAGCTCGAATCGACTTGATAGTAAACTTTTTCTTCTACCAAATTTCCGGTTATGGCCGGATTCATGGCAAAATACTTGTTCGAAAAAACAAAGTTCAGATGTGGATGGAGCAAAACATATCTCGGATGCATGACAAATGGAAGTCCACCCAAAGTTGTAAAATCGTGAAATAATTAACTGAGGTTGGCACAACATTCTGACTCAGGGGACGAAATTTGAACTCTCAGATGCGAACCGATTCCTAACAAGGCGACTTTGTTTTTTTCATCGCACATATCGGACTTACAACTTCATTTTCATTTTCAGTTAGAGAAGAAGTTAGTTGTTTTTTGCGAGTTGGTGATAGTTTGGTCCAATGCAGGTTCATTTCTTCATCTTACTAGCCTATTGTGGGGTTCTTACTACTTTCCGTTTTTTCTTGGTGCTCATTTTTTTAGAAATGGTCTCAGTGGGGTTGAACCGGACACCTTCTGGGGGGTTGAACCGGACGTTATTCTAGAGGTCCGGTCCAACCCCGCTCTGTCCAGATGAAAATATTTACCATTTTCCGGAGTTCTGAAAGCAGGATAAAGCTGCTGTAGCCAAGCTTCCTAAATTACTTGCTTCCGTTGGAAAAAGTCAAGTTCAACAAGCACTTTCTTTTGAGTTCGAATTTCAAAAAAATTCGGTTAAGTGGTATGTTTGGATAGTTCAACTCTTCTCCAATAAGTGAAAACTTGATTAGCGCTTAGTTGTACCACTTATTCTGTCATATTCAGAGCTCATCTTAACATGTCCGGTTCAAAACACCACCCGCCCGAACCATCCCCACCGGTGGGGCTGGTGCCCATTTCTCGCTAGAAGAAATGACCATATCCGAAAAAAATGACGATTTTTTGAAAAAAAGAAAAAATCGCGGCACCAAAACCAGTTGAAATTAAATTCTCAACAAATTACAGAACGTAACCAGTCTCATTATCTTTCATTTCCAATCTTCAAAGTTTGTTCAAATTCTACAGAAATTGAATTATTCGCCAGAAACGAAAAACGTACGGTTCAACCCCGACCTCCCCTACGATAAATGTATTTTTTTACGAACAAAAAAGCTGAATACTGACACAAAAGATTAATTTTTAGACAGCCTAGAATGAACCTTTGGATGTGTCGATCAGATGTTTCTCTACTAGAGGCTAAGAGTTATTTCTCGACAAAACAAAAATTAACTGAAAGCTTCAAAACACGAAGTTTGTATTATAATACAATTAAATGTAGCTGTTGGAAATGCACGTCTCGAGGTGAAATGCTCGTTTTTGTAGGGAAACATTTTTCTAAACATAGTAAACTATCACAAATTATTAATACATTCTCACAAAAGGCTGAGCGGCAGCCCTGATCATAAGAACCAAATCGTGCTCAAGAAGTGGAAAAATTGGGAGAATAATTGACAGTGCTGGGAAATAAGCGAGCCGAAAAGTGATACAGATGACAGGCTTTAAGACGGCTCAGAAACTCATTTCGTCCAGAACCAAAGCACTAACAAACAAGAGGGATTAGTGGACGGACACAATCGATGAACGTAGCACTTTCGCCACGAATGCGACAACCAAAAACCATAATTCTTTTGGGATGACTTAAATAACGTACTAACATACTAAATAACGTACGCAGGAAAATTCGCCCCAAAAGCAGATAATTATACATCCCAAGACTTATATCATTTATATTATCTATGTATAGTCAGTGCATAAAATGGGGCCGAGCTAACGACGAGCTCGTATCCCTGCCAGCCCCCACTGATCGATATAGGCCTATAGCGTTATGAAGTGTTTCTGAAATTATAGAACCTGAACCTGAAAAATTACGTGAGCCTGTAGTATGCAGGAAAACAATAAACTGCCCCCCCCCTTCTCCGCCCACGGGAGCTTGATTTCATGTTCCACACCGAAAAAAATGAAGAAAGCTCAAAACCCAGGAACTGATTTCTAAACAAATTCCGATCATAGGTGATGCCATCTTCAATCTGAAAAAGTTGCTTGAATCAGGTTTAACCGGCGAAGTCCTATGATGTGTAGTTCATATATTTACTCACAAGGGCTCTCAACCAAGTAAGATCCTCGAGGATCTACTTCCCCTTATAAGTTTCCTCCGTTTCCACAAGATGATGTGCAGATCGGAAAAATGTAAAAGGGTGCACGAGGCGAGCTGTACTTTCAGCAGAAGGCAGTTGTTGAAAAATAAATAGTATTAACGAAGTCACAACTGAATTATGCAATCGTTATCGTTCTAACTACCCCAAAAGGTATCCTCCAGTTCCATAACAAGTAGTGAACACAGAAGACCCTAAACAAAAAGGAAAGCCGATGTCCCTATTAAAGGAGAGAGAAAAATAACGACACTTTTACGAGCCCATGTGTCTGGACAGACTCTTCTGGATTATAATCTTAAGGCAAAGAGCTATTTAACTCAACGCGAACGAGAATAGGACTGCAGGTTACCAGTGTGACGCTGGACAATGAAGAGCTCATGAAGCTCTTCGGAAGACGAACAGCCGTAAGGCGTACCTAAACGTGTACGCGCCTTAATGACCAATAGTACTACCAACTATCCGATTCAGAAGTGCCTCTCTACACTTGGTAGCGTGACAGTTCTGTTAGAACCACCATTTTAGGTTCCAGTACTTTCAACTGTGATAACAAATGCAAGCGGAAACTGCAAAGTGGCTTAGCACAACTAAGACCGATCTTTAAATTTCCAATTGTGTTCAATGCAAGCCCTGGTTACTGAAGTTATCAAACAATTTCCAAACTTGACTTTCTCGCCGCAAGAGACGGGAGTTGAGATTAAGCCTCCCAAAAACCTACAATCAAGTTAAGAGCGAAAAGTAGACTACTGGAGAGCGGAGAAATACATTCAAGTTTTTCAGGAGTTTCAGACCATCCTCTGTACAATTTCGGGATTTCTCAAGACCAAGTAAAAACAAGGCCCAAGGGAGGCTCCGAGTGTTTGGGGCAGGGGGGGGGGGACTCAAAAGTACGACTGGGTAAGGCTCGAGTTCTATACCAACTAGAAACAATGGAGCGCAGAACATGCGACGAAAAAAGTTGAAGAAATTTTAAACAGCGAAAAGCCTTATTCAACAAGAGCAGTAGGCCCATGGGGAGCGAAGTGCCGGCAGCAGCTTCGAGCCACTGCGTCCTAACACATATGGACCTTAGAGGCGAAATATTTTTAAATTCGCCTTGCAAAATTCGATCACTTCCCATTGAAATTCTAGCTTTCAGGTGACTCAAAAGCCCCCTCCCACGATCATACCGGGCGATTAAACTGTCGGGACTCAGCAAAGCAAATACAAGCCCAAGAAGACTGGTCATGTTCAAGTTCAACAGTCAGTGTGAATATACCCCACTAGTCCAAAGAAAACTACAATTCGTCGTCGACAACTGTCACAGAGACTTACTTGAAAAGAAGAGGAAGTTCACTGAGAAGACCTGATTTCCATCAAATGCCACGGAGTATACACAATGTATTATACATTCCAGGTTTTGTGTCTTTCTTTTTGCCCTTGAGTTTGTGTGTCACCAAAATGATTGGATTCCAATTAATTAATCGAACAAGAACTCACCTTAGATGCATCTCCGTAAGGAAAGAAATTTCCATATATTTTCTTGAACTCTTCAACGCTTAAGTGACCGCTCGGACAGTCCTTTAAGAAGCCTTTATACCACTCCTGAATTTCAGCATCTGAAAAAATAAAAAGTTTCAGAAATTATAAGAGACGATAAAATCCCCTCCACATTTATTAGGAAACCCATGGATACCCTTATCATCCCAGAAGATATCGTTTACGGAATTCCAGTTATGTTTGGAACCTTCCCATCTCAAGGAAAATGGGGCACTCGGATACCGAAGCAGAAGGTCGTAAAGAAAGCGATAAACGAATTTAAATAAGTTTTTTGGTCTAAACCACGAATGGACGAAGTGAGTACAACTAGACGATACTGATCCTATAGCATGTCTGATCTTGTATTCAAATTAAAATATTTTATTGACCTCCAAGATCGGAGAGTATAAAATGAAATAAATACAAACTAATGGGCCCAACATGTAATACTATACAAAAAAACAATCTGGCCAAAAAATACTAATATACACAAGAAAATAAAATTATACACACGCGTTAAACTATATTAACTCTTTAACCGCTAAATATAGGTTATGAGTAAGAGATTGGCTCTTTCGGATGGGTTCTTTTCTATGGTTGCGAATCCTGGACGCCGAAAGCATCTTAAGTACAAGCAAGAACAAATAATCTGATAGACCTTCTGTCTTTACTCCCAGGCAGCGACTATGAATACCAAGACAAAACTAATCAGCTTTGACTTCTACTTTTCCTCATCGGCGGGTTCAGAGCGATTTAGCTATTTGTAGAGGTAATGAAACGTGAGTGGCGCTATGCTACTAACCTACGCTCGTTCGTAGCGGACAGGGTATGGGGAAATATTCGAATACGCATAGTCAAATTACCGAGATAGGGAGACGGAGGTTCTGTCGGATTATTTGTTCTTGGTGCAAGACCACCACTCTCGCCTCCCAAGGATTCTTGGCGTCAGACAAACCGACTGAATGATCATAACTGATCTTCGACGATCATACGCTCAATGCCTTGACATCGGTTCGATCATCAAGAGACGCCGGTCACGCTGGTACGGGCACGTCCAATGCCGAGCACCCGACGCGGCCAGTAAAAGAGCCCTCCACTACCAGCCACTTCCCGGGTGGAAGAAACGCCAAGGGGGTCAACGCAAAACTTGGCTCGCCTGCGTCAAAGCCGATCGCAGAAGACGGGACACAAACTGGCTCGAACTCGAAGGACTGGACCAACGACGATGGAACTCGACTGTAGAACAACTCCTTGATGCCAAGGATGGCTCGCAGACGGGTGTCCTGAGTATAGCCTGTAGCCCCCTTCTATCTTGCGAAAATGGATCGCCACATCCACGAAATGATGATTTCACAGAAAATCTGGTCACGCCCTTAAAGGTAAGTTTAGTGCACACATAGGCCGATTTTCGCAGTCGAATGCGAATTTCTCATTATCTCCGAAACTTTGACGTATCGCATGCAGGTTTTCCCATAATGATGCGAAACTGCGCATGTGTATTTTCGGATTAGAAATCTTATCGGACTGTGAGTTCGCGTAGCTTAATATGCTTGCCAGTCTCGAGATAGCACCGCTGGCCCCTGGCGAATCTTCAAGATTGTGAATCTTGCAATGAAGTCTGAACGAAATAAAAGCACTGAAACTTCAACTCCAGCTAAATTATGCGTAGTCGTCACTTCGATCTAGCAAAGTCGATCTATGTTGAGCCTAGGGTTGAACCCTTGTAGTAATCCTTAAGCCTATTTGTCAGCTTAGCCTAACAAAATAATTCCCTCTCTCGCCAAATACTCGTGGACCTCTCCTATCTCGCTTCTATCTAGCGAACATGGAAGGTCAGATCCAAGAGTCGGATTCAAGTAAATGGAGACGCTGGCTGATCCTTGGCGAACGTTCAAGACACCGACACATTTTCTGACAATGAAAGTTTAACGAAAATAAAAGAAACAGAAGTTGAACTCCAGATTCCGTCTTAGCTTAGAGATGGGGCAACGACCCTAACTGGCAAAATCGATCCTTTTTAGTAATATGAAGCCTGCCTGTCAGCTTGGACGAACAAAACAGTTCCCTCTATCACTACGAATTTATAATTATTTATTAACTTGAATATCGAATTAACTTGAATATTGAATTTATTAACTTAAATATTGAAGTTTGATTATGACTTTTTTTTTTAAATAGGTTGTTTGTAGATATCGTGTTTATGTGTTTGTTGAGATAATTTGTAGCAATTGAGTAAGGTTGGTGTTAGTGTGTGTAGCCTAGCGGTGATGAATTACAAATTACAATAAGATTAAATGTTAAATTTAAATGATGGAAAAAAATGATCGATAAAATGATAAATTTAAATGACAGAACTGAATGATAAAAATAAAGATTTTTTTTTATTGCACCCTTAGAGAAAAAAAGTAAAAGTTTAAAGTAAATTAGATTAGATGTAAATGTTTGTTGAAAAGTTTTGGAAATAGAAGGTAGTCATATTTTGAATGTTTAAAATAAAGTTTTTTTTCTTAGGATGAAAGTGTAGCCTAAGTGACGTTAAAGCAGGTCGAACTGTTAGGAATTTTTTTTTTTTATTAACGTCACTGAGTTGGAGGTGGAGACGTAGCCACTGGTTTAGTTCAATCTAAAACAGGAAAAATGGAAAAAGAAGCTACGCAGGAAAAAAAAATTAAACAAAAGGAAATGGTTTTCTTTCTTTTTCTACAACTATCCATTGTATATATGTCTCTACTCTTCGCTTCTGTTTGTCTGGCTCATTCCTCCAGAACGAAACCCAATTTATGGCTCCGTCGGCCAGTCTGTTGCTAGCGCACGGCTTGAACCATCAACAGCTCAGTCATCACATTTGCATGTTTTTGAATCTGGAAATGGGACAGTCGTTCCGCTATAATGAAAGCGATTCCGTCTGAAATGCCGCACACTCATCTGCATAAATTCATCGCAAAGCCGAGTCAGACCGAGACATCAGACACCCTTAACAAGATGGAATATTAAATGCAAACTTCAAAGGTCAACACAATCGTTTGGAATATATTGGATTCCGTCGGAAACCCGTGGGATCTGCTTCCCAATGGTTCATCAAAAACAAAGTCACAAAATATCATGCCAAAGAATAATAGTCACAAGCTGCTGGATGGTACGACCAAAACAACCCCACTGAACAATTCTGCTACTACCAGTGACATTCAAGCACTTGCAAAACATGACAATCAATAAATGACTTAATCTGGAAGCATCCTCGCATTTCTCCAGATCACCCACATTCAATACGCTAATTAAACCAGAAGTCGGTAAGACCGTGAGAAGATTTAGTGGCGCAATTCCCGCGGTACGTGACTGGGCGCCGCCGGAATCGCTCTTAGCTGAAGAAGCAAAAAAAAAAGATTCCAATCTTGGAGGCAGGATCCGGGTTCTTTTACGAAATTTTTTCAAGTTCAAGTCAGGAGCCGGGTTCGTTGATTGAAAATACAAAGCCAGGATCCTGGTTCCGGACAGGATCCCGGTTCCTTGACAAATTTAACTAAGTCAAAGGAGGCCTGTGATTGGCTGCTGGAGCCAAGTCTCCCCCTTAAGGGAGGAGCTCCTTTGCCACCCCCCCCTGTGGGAGGATGCTAGCTAAAAACTTTTATAAATAAGCCTGCGATGGTACAGACCGTTGCACCAAAGAGCTTATTCGGTCTCTGTTACTTGTGAAAACGTAGGCTAGCGTGACGGTAACCTGGTAGTGCTTTCTTACCCCTTCTCCGGCACAAGTCCTTTAATTTCTATATTCTTCGGCTACGTCTGTTCGAACATCCCTACATAGGCTTCATAGAGGAATGTAATCAAGGAAAGAGTGGCTTAGTTATAGAAGACTAAGCAGGATGAAAAGGTCCAATTCCCCGGATGATTCCAACTAAGCTCTTGGCCACGCAGGAAGACGACGCGAATGAATCGCATCTCGAATAACATTAGTGGCGTTTTTGATCGCCGATTAGTTCGGCGATAGCGTAGCCGTTTGACTTTTTGGCGTTTTGACGTTCGCCGGAAGCCGATAGCCGTAGCTGTTTCTTCTAATTACTGTTTTTGTGCTCAACGGCTAACGTCTATCGCCTAAATTCCTGTCCATCGCCTATCGGCCTAGGACTCACCGATAGGCGATGGACGTTGCCTCCAACTCCAACGGCTATCGAAAACAGTAAATAAGCACGAATCAGCAAACTTCAAGCAACTAAACTCTAAGAGAAATACAGTCTTCGTTCTTATTTGCTCCATGAATTCTTATCCGAGAAAAGTAACTTCCGTCGACGTATCTGATCTGTATTAAAGACATTTGACTGACTTTTTGCTTTTACCATGCCGACTCGTTACCATGCGCCACAAATGGCTCTGGTGGAAAAAGGTCTCCTGCGCCACGAGTGATCTTCACAGCCGGAGGGGATGATGCAGGAAAACAACAGCTTTGCCAACTTTCCTCGGCTTTCGAACAGAATGCAGGCTAAATGCTAAAAATGCTGTTGAAAGAGGTGAGTTATTTTTTGAAGTTAGAGAATGATTATAAAGAGGGGAAAGATTTATAATTTTAGCACAGAAACACTGCCTACTGCTGCGCTTTCTTTGAAGTTTCGCCTCGATACATTTCCGATTTCACGTCTCCTCGTGGCAAAGTGTGGCTAACCTTCCGTCGATCTTCTCAAAGCACACCTCGCACCAGGGGCGTCCCTTTGGAGGGGGGGGGGTACCCCCATTCGAAGAAAAAAGCTAAACTGGGCGCTCGCAGAGAGCTCTGTCAAAATAAAGGAACTAAGCTCGGCGCTCGCTAAGCGCCCAACCACAAAAACTGAGCTAAACTGAGAGCTCATCCAGGAAAGCTAAATAGGGGGCTGGCAGTATGCCCGAAAAAGTCAGTAAGGCTAGTTGATGCACTGTATTGTACCATATTCCAGTAAAATGTCACATTTTCTGGATTCGTCGTGAAGGTAGACAGATAAGCAGATCCATGATCCAAAAAATTTTGCCTGTGGGGCCTTTCGTAGTAGGCTCTGTTTACTGGAGGGGCGCGTCATTTCATTCGGGTTTTAGGCTTGGAATTTCGGGGCTTAGGCCACATTAAAAGCTAGACTTTGTTGGGGAAAAGTAGTGTTTTGCCCCAAAAAGTCATAATCTATGTAAAAAAAAAAAAAAACTGTGGCGCTCATTTTCATTCCGTATGATAAGCAGTAGCCTAGTTAGAAACTGCTGCGGGTTGAGCTATTGTTCCTGTTATTACGAATGACGTTCACATCTTAACCTTACAAACATTAACTTTAATGTTTCTTTGAATTCGTACAGTTTCCGGCATGTGGTGCTGTAATTCTTGGCTATTGTTTCTAACTGGTACGACTCTTCAGCCTAGCCGGACATCTACCGTCGCATATTTGAGGTAGTCACCTCGCAAGCGAAAATAGAGTTTTGGCTAGCGACGACCCTGCCTCGCACCAAATAGTGTTTCTGCTCAGATATTCTGAATAATAGCTGATCACTTTACATCTAAGCTATGCTTGCAGAAAATTACACACGGTATCGGCTGTTTTAAGACTATTTCCATGTCCCTTGCCTTGGATGACAATCTTGGCAAAATGCGCCAAGCCTTTCTTTGCACGAATAAGCTCCTCGGAAACCCTGATCGGGCGCATGATACACGACTTAAAAAGATCAAACGTGGCAAGCATCATAATCAGTATAATAAAACCAGTACACCGTGCAGTCCCATGATATCGGTCCTATCCTACCCAGTGCCAAAATTTTCTGGTATTGCCCTGATGTTAAAAGAAAAAAGTTACAGCCGGGCGATATCAAAATAAATATCGCCCGGGCGACATTTATTTTGATATCGCCCGGCTGTAACTTTTTTATTTTTAACATCAGGGAAATACCAGAAAATTAAAACAAATGTACTAGTGTTATAATCATTATCGCCCTTGCTTTTCTTCGGGCGATAGCGGAAAAAAATCCGCTATCACCCTCAGGAAGGGCGATAATATATATTGCTAAAAGAGGATGTGTGAGGCACTACTGAACTGAAGAATCTCTGGAATGAGAACGGATGGAAAGACTACTGATGTAGAATGGATTGCTATCGTAAGTAAGGCGTCACCAAATCTCAAAACATCGCATGTTGGTTCTGAGGTGGTTACCACAGAGCCCGATGCACATTTGGATGCGGAGATTAGGGTGACCGAAGGGTTACCCACTCTTCGTCACTTGCTGTACACCATTTCCCGGAAGGGGCGAAACCAGTTGTGCCGGCATCGGTACTGGTCATAAAAGCTAATTGTATCTTTCAGCGCTTCTAAACATACTGATCTTAATTTTCTAACACGTAGCAACCGGTACCGGCACCGTTCAGGCACCGCGGCACTTGCCGAGGGATCGACGACTCTCATTTTTGATGTACACCATTCCGGAATAACGGAATAATCCTGACCATTCCGAATTATTCCTGGCCATTCCGGATTATTCCTAACCATTCCATATCCTCCCATTCTTTATCGAGTTTGGTAATTCACCAACTTTTGTTTAGTCCGCATTTATTTCGCCCCATTCGGTCTGTCCTGCGGCGAACAAAGGGTCGACGACTCTCATTTTTGGTGTACACCATTCCGGAATATCCTGAGCATTCCGGATTATTCCTTCGGGACGTGTACACCATTCCGGGAGAGCAGTTGACCCCTCGGTACTTGCTGTACTAAAATCGAGAGTGGGCAACCCCTCGAGATGACCCTCATGCAGACCACTGCGACGCGTCTCCTCAACTGCAATGAAAATTGTTTTCTTATCTCTTGCAGACGCTTCGTGGACGACAGCTCTGTCACCTTCTGCCCCACTTACTGCCGCCGTTCTATCGGATGTAGCTTAGAGCAACGACAGTGACACACACTTCCCGAGATAAATTGGCTAAAAGCTTGATCCCACAGAAACTGTGTCACAGATCCATCTAGGAGAGCGGAACGACTTTTCAACAGAAAGAACATGACCTCTCCACAGGGGGGCACTGGTATGAAATCCTAGGGTATACACTCCTAAATAGGTCATTCTTTCTACAACCCACCCACCCCACCCCTTGACCTACATACAAAATTTTGACTTTCTAAAATGACCCCCCCCACCCCACGTCCAAAATTTGGACTTTTCAAAATGACCCCCCCCACCCCACGTCCAAAATTTGGACTTCTCAAAATGACCCCCCCCACCCCACGTCCAAAATCTAAACTTTTCAAAATGACCCCCCCCACCCCACGGCCACAATCTGAAATTTTCAAAATGACCTCCCCCACCCAGCGTCAAAATCTGAACTTTTCAAAAACCCATTACACAGACTCAACATGTAAAATCTGTTCTATACATAGCCTACTGCCTGACAAAGGCAAGGTATCTATGCTTCCTTACCACACCAGTGATGGTGATGAACGAATTACAGACCCATCTTGACTACTAGGTTACATGGGTCTTCTATCCTTAAATCTGTAACACTCCTTAATTTATAATTGTTCGAGAAAAACTCTATCACATTCACTTATCATAATTATTGTCCTCTTCATCACATCTTACAATCCCTCCCGATCACAGTTAAAAATTGTTCAACCAGCTTTAAAATCTCTATACTCACATGCATTTGTAAATTCATATTTCTTGCCACTAGTTTTGTAGTCCTGGGCCTGGGCTAGATAGGAGAGATTTCACCCTACCCGAAGAAAACGGATATTTCTACACCCTCATCTTCGTGGATCATAACAAAGAAAATTAACATTACGAGGTATAGGACTTTCAACTTTGAGACTCTTTTGAGACTAAATTACCGGCCTTGGATGGCTACTGTGAGTCAGAGTTGTTGGAATCGTTATCTCGCTTCTTCTTGTTGGAATAATACAAATTTCGCAAATTAATGGTTTTTATGGCACTTGCCCTTCGGCCAAGTGCCATATAGTGATCGCAATTTTTGTCCGTCCGTCGGTCGGTCGGTCTGTCGGTCCGGGTTTTGCTAGTTCAGGCACTTCCACATAAGCTAGGACGATGAAACTTGGCACGCATATCAGGGAATCCAAATGATTAAGTTAGAAATAGTCACTTTCCCGACCCGAACATCGTGGGGGGGAGTGGAGGGAGGGGGAATCCGGAATATTTAGGAATTAATAACTTTTGAACGGGTGATCGGATCTTGATGAAACTTGGTAGTTGGAGAGATCTAGTGCCCTAGACGACTCGGTTAAAATCTGGACCGGATCCGGTAACTTTGGGGGGAGCTGGAGGGGGCAGCCGGAAATCTTGGAAAATGCTTGGAGTAGAGGGTTTGGGATGAAAGTCGGTGAGGAGAACAAGCACAAGTCCTAGATACGTGATTGACATAACCGGATCCGGTCACTGTGGGGGAGTTGGGGGGAGGATCCGAATTTCTACTGATCCCACGAGTTCGGTACTTCCTGATGTGCTAGGACGATGAAACTTGGCAGGCGTGTCAGGGCCCCAAGCAGATTGACTTCAAAATAGTCATTTCTTGATCCGATCAACTGGGGGGGTGGGGTGGAGGGAAGGGAAATCCGGGAAAGTGAGGTATTTTTAACTTGCAAAAGGGTCATCGGATCTTAGTGAAACTTGATATATAGAAAGATCTCGTGTCTCAGATGCCCCATTTTACATTCGGACCTGATCCGGTGACATCGGGGGGAGTTGGAGGGGGGAACGGAAATCTTGGGAAATGCTTAGAGTGGAGGGTTCGGGATGAAATTTGGTGCGAAGAACAAGCACAAGTCCTGGATACGTGAATGGCATAAGCGGACCGGATCCGGTCAGTGTGGGAGAGTTGGGGGGAGGGTCCGAAATTCTAGTGAACCCGCGAGTTCGGTACTTCCTGATGTGCTAGGACGATAAAACTTGGCAAGCATGTCGGGGACCCCGACATATTGACTTAAGGTCGGGCTTCACTACCCAGACGCCCCAGCATCTGGGGTTCGGATTATGTGAAGACGGTCCCAAACAGAAAGTAAATCAAATGTCTCTTCAAGCCCACTTTTGGGCATTTTTCAGCACTTCTGTCATTTTCTTAGATTTTAGCGCCTCTCCAAGTCAAATGATAACTACTTTCAAAGTCCCGCTTCTTTTCACCCAGAATCCGGGAATCTGGTAGATTTTTCTACCCGATTCCCGGACGCGTCCGGGGTGCTTTCGGACCGTTTCAGACCTGTCTTCACTACCCATACCGGTATCGAAGAAAACGGAACCCAGAATCCGGGCGAAAAATCTGGTTAGTGAAGCCCGACCTTTAAGAATAGTCGTTTTCCCGATCCGACCATCTGGAGGGGGGAGTGGAGGAAGGGGAATCCGGAAAATTGAGGTATTTTTAACTTTTAACGGATGATCGGATCATAATGAAACCTGATATTTAGATAGACTTCGTGTCTCAGATGTCTCATTTCAAATGCAGACCGGATTCGGTGATTTTCGGGGGAGTTGGAGGGGGTAACCGGTAATATTGGGAAACGCTTATAGAGAGGAGGGATCGGGATAAAACTTGGTCGGAAGAACAATTATAAGTCCTAGATACGTCATTAACATAACCGGACCGGATCCGGGCACTGTGCGGGAGTTGGGTGGACAAGATTTCTGGCAATCCCGCGAGTTCGGTACTTCCTGATGTAGGCCTACTAGGACGATGAAACTTGGCAGGCATATCAGGGACTCGAACAGACTGACTCAAGTGCCATAAATACCGATCGCAATTCAGTCTATCGGTCAGTCCGAGTTTTTGTGTCAAACTTTTTCGAGTTAGGGTGATTCCAGATGTGCTAGGATGATGAAACCAGGGCCTCGCAACCAACCACTAAAGTGTACGAGAGTACAAGCAAAGCGCATAGGAGTACAGAGTATGTCCTATCCTTGTACATGAGAGAACTTGTGGGAATACAGGAGTATTACACACGGTAAAGCGTACAAGAGTACAGCTGGTTGCGGGGCCCTGGATGAAACTTGGCATGCGCATCAGGGACCCGATTTAAACAACCTGGAAACAATCAGTTTCCCGATCCGACCATGTGGAGGGGGGAGCCGGGGAATCTTGCAAATTTAGTAGTAATGTCATACTTTTTTGAGATAAGGTGGGTCTTCACATTCCGGAATCTTGCTTCCCAGATTTTCCGAGATTTTTTTTTTTTAATTTCTTCTGCGATTCATAAAAATTCCGGAAATTCTGGAAGTTCAAAAGCCCTTTTTTCCGGATTATTTTGATATACTTTCGGACCGGTTCATATTCCAGATGCAATTTACAGAAGACGTCAAAGAATAATTTGGAAGCCCAGATTCCGGGAGTTCCGGGAGGTGAAGACCGGACTTTAGGGTACTTCCAGATGTGCTAGGTCGATGAAACTTGGCAGGAGCATCAGGGACCCGACCAAACTAATGTGGAAACAGTCAGTTTCCCGATCCGACTATCTGGGGGGGGGGGGGGTGGATGGCTGGGAAATCCGGAAAGTTTAGTGGTGTGTAAGTTTCGAACGGGTCGTCGTATTGGAATAAAACTTCGTAACGAATAAATGACATACCGCTGATGTCCCATTTCAAGTCCGGACCGGATTCGACAGCTATGGAGGAGTTGGGGGGTGGGAGACCAGAACTCTCGAGAAACGGTTAGAATAGCGGGATCGGAGTGAAACTTGCTGGGAAGAACAAGCATCTGTTCCAGATAAATCTTATATACAATGGGATTGGATCTGGACACTGGGGGGGGGGAGACGGGGAATTTCCCGGAGTTCCGGTAATGCCGGTTTACGGTTTTCACCATATTTTGTGGAGCTCATTACTCGTGAACCAGTGGAAGTATCAAGTTCAAACTTGGTACACTCGCGGGTGTTGGGGTGTAGTTGTGCTTTTTGGGAGTCTCGACACCCGCCACACCCACCCGGTTCAGGGGAAAATGGGCCAAGATTGCCCAGTGAATAATGTTCATAACTTGTTGTTCCTTGTACTGTGCTTGTTCCTTGTTCTGTGAAATTACTTTCAAGGTTCCACATCCCCCACCCAACCCGTTCAAGGGCAACTGGGCCCAGATTGCCCAGGAGTAAAGTTCGTTACCCGTGACAGGAATCAAACGGCACCAAGTTGAAACTTGGTGGGTTTGTGAGCATTGGGTTCTCTGTTTGCTTTTTGCAGGCCCTAAACCCCACCCCCACTTGCTACAGGGGAAAGTGGGCCCATTTTGCCCATGAGTAAAGTTATTGACCCGTGACTGGAATCAAACTCTTAAGTTGGTATTATGGAGAATATATAGGTCTAGATATGCAATATGATTGGTCGCGACCCCCCACCCACCCTCCTGTTCATGGGTAGCTGGGCCTAGATTTTCGGTGAATAAGTTCGATTTTGACATTTCTCAAGCTCAACTCTTGTGTACTTGTAGATATAAATGTGTATAGATGCGACTTTTGGTGTATCAACAAATAAGACCACGCGGCATACTTTCATTCTCAATCGTGAGTCGGAAACTGGACGGTTTTATCATATGATCGATGATTTGCCGATCTTAATGAAGTTGGACAAGGGGAGTATCAGGAAATAAAACGATTTGGTTTTCTTACACTTGTTATTGCCTTGCTAATGGAAAAGAGGGTTAAAGTGTCGGACTGGCTCAGTATTGAAACATACACCGTTCTTGCAAGATTTCGAAGATCTTCTTTGGATTTCTAAATGCTGTTTGTTTAAACTTTTAAACTGGGATGATTTCAAATTAGGTTATTTGAATATTTGTTGGCTATTGGGGATGTGAAGTGTCCTGGTTCTAACGCTCTTTGTATATAAGATCTGATAAACATTTTACTTTCACACTCTACGTCTGAGCTCTTGCGCACTTGTTTTGCAATAATCCCGATCAGTCTGGTTAAATTTCATTTTGTTATTTATTTTTTTAATCGGGTATATATTGGACAGTGACAACACGGTAACAACCATGAGATGTTAAATGCTTCTTAACATAGTTTGCTCCGTCGTAATCAGCGATTGAATAGTCGTCTTTCTCGTTTAAACGAAAATGTTGGAAAATGTTGGTATGAAATTCTTTTTTTTCTTGTAAGAAATTCTTGTTTTTGAGTGAAATTTGACACCCCACCCCCAAAACAGGTATGAAAATAATAATAAACATAAAATTTTAGACACCCCACCTTGCTATGAAAAGTGCCTTTTGGAGCACTAAAGGACCCACCCCCACCCAGCCCGATACCCTGGAATTTAAGACCAGTGCCCCCCTGCCTCTCCATTCCGGATAATGGTTCCAGCGATGAAGCTAAAATCATGCCGAAAAAGAGAAATTAGCGAAAGTAATTTTCCAGGAACAATGAAGCAGTCCGTGCTTTGACTGTCACCGTATCCAGGGAACAAAGTGATTAGCTTACAGACTCGGAGGCACTAGTACCTACAAGTTCACAGCAGGAACAAGACCAAAGGTGTCGATGGGATCCCAAAAATCTACTATATGATGTTGATAGATCAATACTCTTTACTTGTAATATTTAGAAACAGATCAAAGTTTAAGTTTCAAGCCCCTCGCGAACCCCTTCTAGCAACCGATTCTTACTTACAAGTCCATCTCCCCGTGATAGACATGGTACAGTATCATTCTTACCATGAAGTACACTGGCAAAAAATAAAAGGTATACCAACTAGCAAAAGTTGGCAACCCCTCATCACCAAAAATTCTAGCAACCGATTCTTACTTACGACTCCATGTCCTCGTGATAGACGTGGTTGTACTACATAAAGCACAGAAAACAAATTGTCGGTACACCAAGTAGACAAAACTGCTAACCCCTCACTGCCGAAGATGATTATGGTCTAACAGCCTATTATCAGACCATTAGAAGTCCCCCACTTGTGTCTCACAATTGAGATCGGCCTATTTTTGGTTTCAGTGTGTACCCTACTACTGAAGTTGTCAACCCCTCTAAACTTTCCAACTGTTACATAGCTCGCAACCACCTACTCTTTTCCATTACACCAACCCCTTCGACCTTGATCGCACTAGCTCTCTCTCTCTCTCTCACGTAAGCTCTGCGCAGAGCTATACTAATCCCGCGCAGAGATTTACTAATTTGAGAAAAGGGGTAGCGGGGGTCGACAAATTTTGTGTCCGGTTTTCGCCGGATTCCGGGTGAACTAATTGTCCGGTGAGAAAATAGCTTTCATATTCGGATTCAGCATGTCTCCTTACCCCTAAATCAACTATCTCAATAGATTTAAAAACAAAAATTTCTACCTATTAATTAGAAACCCCTTCCCCACCCTCAAATATAGGGCTACAGAGCCCATCTTCGAACTTGACCTGTACTTTGACCCAAACAATCCTCCCACCAAGTTTCATCAAAATATCTCGATCCCTTCGAGATCGAGAGTTATCGTGCTTACAGACAGACGGACAGACGGACAACTTTTGCGATGTCATAGGTGTCCCGCCACTTACGTTTTGGGATCCCAAAAACAGGTAGCATAAGGCTCACTCTGTTGTTGATCTTTGTCGCTGTCTTAGACGGAACTAACCATATCATCTTCAAGTGGGTTATTTCCTAATGATAGCTAATAAGGGTCCAAGTCGAAACTATTTGCTCCAAATAAAATGTAAGATTACAGAATCTTTTTTAGTTTTATCCTCCTCCAGCCCCCCCCCCCCATTTTTTCTTTCTCGTTCAGTGTTTCCCATGTTTTTCTCTATTATGTCATCTAAGATAAAACCTTCGGTTATTTTTCCCTCTCCTCCTTTTTGGGATCCCAAAACCTAAGTGGCGAGATACCTATGACATCGCAGAAGTTGTCGTCTGTCTGTCCGTCTGTAAGCACGATAACTCTCGAAGGGATTGAGATATTTGATGAAACTTGGTGGGAAGATCCTTTGGGTCAAAGTACAAGTCAAGTTCGAAGATGGGAAGTGTAGCCGTATATTTGAGGGTGGGGTTTCAAATTAAGGGGGAAAAAATATTTTTTGAAAGCTATTTAGATAAGTTGATTTAGGGGTAAGGAGACAAGCTGAATCCGAATATGAAAGTTATTTTCTCGCCGAACAAGTAGTTCGCCCGGAATCCGGCCAAAACCGGAAAGTTTATTAAAAGTAACAGTTTTATTGGAAGTTGATTAGATATTCGATTTAGGGATAAGTAGAACACTTTTTCTACCCGGACAACTTTTGCGCCCGGAATCCGGCCAAAACCGGAAATTTGGCAGAACTAAAGCAGGAAGTTTCAATCAGTATCTTCAAAATAAATATGGCTTATAGAGGTATATCTGAATTTGGTTTTCTCTAATGATTAGCCTGGCGAAGAATGGATCTGGCGAAGACAAGACCCGATTGTCTGGATCAAATATAAATTTTTGGGATCCCATCGAAACCTTTGTCTTGTTTCTTTGTATAGGGTATTCAATTCCTTGATTCCGCTAAAACCGGAAAATTTGTTAAAAGTTAAGTTTTGATATGAAGTTGATTAGATGTTGGATATAGTGGTAAGGAGATACGCTGAATTCATTTTTGAGCTTTATTTTTTCGCCGGACAAGGAGTTCTGGATTTCGCCGAAACCGAAAAATTCGCTGAAGTAAGGCAGGATCGTTTCGATCGGCTTCTAGGGGTAAGCACACATGCTGGATCCATATCTGAACATGGTTTTCTTAGATGATTAGCTGTTTGGCCTTAATCTGTTTCTAAATTATAAGAGTAAAAGTGTTCAAGGAGTCTGCAGGCGAAACCTAGCCGAATTATCTGGAATTTTTGGGATCTCATCGGAACCTTTGGTCTTGTTTTGCTGGACAAGTAGTTCACTCGGAATTCGGCCGAAACCGGAAATTTGGCAGAAGTAAAGCAGGAAGTTTCTATCAGTACCGTCAAAATAGATATGGCTTATAGAGGTATATCTGAACTTGGTTTTCTCAGATGATTAGTCTGGCGAAGACTGGATCTGGCGAAGACAAGACCCAATTGTCTGGATCAAATATTAAAATTTTGGGATCCCATCGAAACCTTTGGTCTTGTTCACCTGGATGCTGAATTCTCAGAATATATCCCGCCCTTCCAAATCAGTTTTCCCGGTGTGTGTCAACAGTGTACCTAAGTTCGACAGATGGCAATGTCTCGTATTATTGGCAATGTCTCGTTATTATGTCTGTATCCCGACAGAATTTGATAGACAAGGATCTTGCAAAGTTTTGTCGAAAAAGAACCGAGTTTGGCAAAAATCGGCTAATAGTATTCGACCATTTTACTTCGCACGAAGACACGGAATGTTGTGTGCGTACACGTCGCGTGTACGCACTAAATACTTCCAAAACGATGACGTGTCAAGCATGGGTGTTTGCTTTCTCCGCTGTTCTTCGTCCTGATGATCAACTATATTCTAAGAAAATGTGAGGGATACGGCACTGGCTGCATCGGGGATGATAAAAAAGTGGGGAATCAATGGTATCAGCCTAAAGGAACCTGAAGCTCCAAGACTTTCTCACAAAGACCAGCGAAGTAGCTGAACTGTTCCGACTGAAAATCAAGATCCCTAAAAAGAGTATGGCGATCGTGGAATTCAGGTGTCGATGTAGCACAACCAACACTACTGGAGCTTGTGCAAGAAAAGTCCAGCTAAGGCATGTATCATGCATCCGCCATGATACATGAGCAATGCCGTCGCGGTGGAAAGCACTATACACTCCCAAACCATGTCCTCCAGCAACAACTACAGGGATCCAGACGATGAAAGTGGCTGAAACATTCTTACCCGCGCTTAGCAGTCAGACTTCCGCAACATCAACGGGCTCTATTCAGCCCTGGATGTCTGACACAAGACTGGCAACTCTTCTTGGATCCCCTAAGCACCTCTAGAAGCACATGAGGAACTAAGGTCTAAAGTAAGGTTCCTTCCGAACAACGGGAGTATCCCCACACTAATCCCTGAGCTCTATTATCGCTGTCCCCATGCAACAAGCATACCTCTAGATGTTAGTTCTGTAAGCCACTGTATGTGCAAAAATCTTAACTGAATAACTTTGCCCCCCCCCCCGTTACAGGAAAGTGTTCTACTGCTGAATCCCCTTCTCTTAAGATGCATGAGCCAATTTCCCCGTTCGAGGTCTCGGGCTGTCTTGATTTATGTTTTGTTTCCCTGTCGAGAAAGCATGTAAGCCCTAGAGAAGGTTTTCACCAGACAATTCTATAAGTTTACGATTACTTTTTGACAAGTTTCCCATTAAAAAAGTTGTCTTGAATAGGCCAAATCAATAATTTATTTACGTACGAAATAGCAGGTCATAAAAATCAAGCCCTGAAAGATGAAACGACCAAATAGTTCAAGCACTACCACCTAGTAAATATGAATTCTTCGAGCGTAAAATCTAGCTCAAACTTATCGACTGCGAAATGCTGCCAACAAAAGTCATCGCGGAAAATGAAAGAGGATGGTTTCGGGCAGTGAAAGGTCATAACAAGGGCTAGAACCTCATATGGCACTTGCAAGACTGGGTCAAACGATGAAAGTGCGAATTAGTGTAAATTCATGGGTTTATTTTAATCCTTTGAGCAAAACCCTTGATGTACGTACGATCATGGATCAATGGTCATGTTCATGAGGCAAAAACAACTATGGACCCTTGGGGATCACGAAAATGTATCATTTGCTCTAAAGTACTTTTCTACTTTGCTGTTAAGGTTAGTACGTTCAGGAATTCACCTGTAATCCCTTGAGGCACCGAGCGACCGACGGAAAAGCGATCGGTATCTGGCACTGTTCTGGAATATCCCGTAGCACTTTGCTCTGCAATATTGCTCCTAGGTTAGTTACTCCTCTGTCACCTATTCTTCTAAATATTTCTTCGGTTTTCATCATCACCCTTAATTCGTGGCACTTGGTATTTCTTTCCCTAGCTATTAGCTGGTGTGTTAATTCAAGGTCAGGGTTTGATGCTTTTCATTTAAAGAGCTCGAGCCACTGAACTGATCCGTAACCGGCAATGGAACCTTTTTAAACGTTCTTGCCCTCAACTGTATTTTTAAAAGGTTAGACTGCGCGAAGCCGATACGTCAACGGAGTTTTAGTCTAGAGATATCTTGGTCCGAACCTGTGACCAGTTTCGTTTTTCGGGCCTGACCCTGAAGAGGACCTTGCCAAGAAGGGCCGAACGCTAGAATAAAACACAGTTAACGTATCCGTTTACGACGTTGAACTTAGTCGTCAAACATGACTTGCAGTCATGCTTGAGCTTGAGGAATATTCGGCAAAAAAGGCACAACAATTAGCACGAGTTTCTAACCCCTCTGCCCTGAAGCAGGTTGTGCTGTTCGACCTGCTTTTTGGGATCCCAAAACGTTAGTGACGGATACCTATGACATCGAAAAAACGTCTGTCTGTCCGTCCGTCCGTCCGTCCGTCTGTGAGCACGATAACTCTCGAAGGGAATGAGATATTTTGATGAAACTTGGTGTGAGGATTCTTTGGGTCAAGAGTAAGGTCGAGTTCGTCGATGGGCTCTGTAGTCCTACATTTAGGGTGGGGGAGGGGGTTTAAATTAAGGGACAAACAAAATATTTTGAAACAGCTAATATGATAGTCGATTATGGGGTAAGAAGACATGCTGAACACGATGGTGAAAACCATTTTCTCGCCGGACAAGTAGTTAGCCCGGAATCCGGCCGAAACCGGAAAATTTGTTGCAAGCAAAAGTTTTATTTGAAGTTGATTAGATGATCGATTTAGCGGTAAGGAGACATGCTGAACACGATGGTGAAAACCGTTTTCTCGCCGGGCAAGTAGTTAGCCCGGAATCCGGCCGAAACCGGAAAATTTTTTGCAAGCCAAAATTTTATTTGAAGTTGATTAGATGATCGATTTAGGGGTAAGAAGACATGCTGAACACGATGGTGAAAACCGTTTTCTCGCCGGGCAAGTAGTTAGCCCGGAATCCGGTCGAAACCGGAAAATTTGTTGCAAGTAGAAGTTTTATTTGAAGTTGATTAGATGTTCGATCTAGGAGTAAGAAGACATGCTGAACACGATTGTGAAAACCATTTTCTCGCCGGACAAGTAGTTAGCCCGGAATCCGGCCGAAACCGGAAAATTTGTTGCAAGCGCTAAAGTTTTATTTGAAGTTGATTAGGTGATCGATTTAGGGGTAAGAAGACATGCTGAACACGATGATGAAAACCATTTTCTCGCCGGACAAGTAGTTAGCCCGGAATTCGGCCAAAACCGGAAAATTTGTTGCAAGTAAAAGTTTTATTTGAAGTTGATTAGATGTTCGATGTAGGGGTAAGAAGACATGCTGAACACGATTGTGAAAACCATTTTCTCGCCGGATAAGTAGCTAGCCCGGAATCCGGCCGAAACTGGAAAATTTGGCAGAAGTAAAGCAGGAAGTTTCGATCAGTATCGTCAAAATAGATATGGCTTATATATCTGAACTTGATTTTCTCAGATGATTAGCCGCGCGAAGACTGAATCTGGCGAAGACAAGACCTAGTTGTCTGGGTCAAATATTAAATTTTTCAATCAATCAATCAATCATTCATCGTATTTATTCCTGAATATCTGTTTTACAACATGATTTTTGGGATCCCATCGAAACCTTTGGTCTTGTTAATCGTATAATTCAAGATTCAGACACTCGCTTTAAGCAAAACATCAGTTATGATCAAGATTCAGTTGTCCGGTAGAACTATTCGATTCAGTGTGATTCCCTTAAATTCGAAACGATTCAAGGAGAAATTGCCAATAATTCAGAAAGATACGCAAATAATCGTAATTCAAGAAAAAAAATATACGGTAAACTATAGGGTAAATAAACGTTGGGAAAACCAAATTTGAAACTTTAAATCGGAAACAATTGCAGGAATAAAACGACCGTTAATAGTCATCCAACATAAAATAAACATCAAATGACGGATGAGGTTTGATGTCAAACTGAAGCGATATCGTAACGTCACTCCACAATGCAAACAGTTTGACAGAATGTTTTTCACCCTTCTCAAGTGAAGCTAAATTGTCCGGTGATCTAATTCAAACCATTGACATGTTTACATACTATGGGTTATCAGTAGTATGACTTCATCAACCATGGTCCAGTGCATTATTTATACCTCTCTGTTTTTCAAGAGAATTATAAATATTAGACATATAATAGCAAATTGCAGAACCACTAAACCGAGCTATGTTGCTGGCTTACTTAGCAAACGAAAATTTCTCTAGACTTTTCTTTTGCGACGATTCACGACGATTTATTCAGTTTTGGGTCTGAGCTGTAATGCGATTCGACGGGATAAAAAGTGGTTACGATTATCTCAAAGGTTCACTAGGAAAACAAATGACGATTACTGATTATTAATAAAAACCTGAATCAAAACGGTGATTCAGAGAATAATAATTTTTCGTTTACAACTCTGCCCTGAATATAACCGTGCCCCGAAGACAACCGATTCTTACCCTCTCCGTGATAGACATGGAAACAATTTCAATTAGTACAAATTGTATTTCCGGAACTACCAAAGACGACCATCCTATTGCAACCGACTGTTACAAGGTCTACCAGTCCCTCCGTTGTCCCAGCTTTTACCTGATTTTTTTTTTCAATCCAACACTATAGTTGCAGACCCTCGACGCTTTTAAAATGGTAACCCTCAAGAAGGAATTTGAGTACGAAAAAACTTGTGACATACAGTCTGATCACCTCATCAAGGGCTATCACTCTCCGTCGAAACAAAAAATATATCAATCTTGATGTCAACTTTACGATAACCACCACTTAGATGGCCGCAAAATTTTAGGTTCCAATTTGTTTAGCATTGAGAGAACTTTAAAGTTTGGCAGGCACACATGATCAAATAATCAATCCCAAGTAAAGAAATGGAACGACACACTCTAATGAGATATTTTGGCTACGGGGCCATGGAACTGTGGCACAACTTGAGCCGTACATTTAGATTTTAGTCCATCTTCAGTATGAAGTGCGTGCCTGCTAGAACGGACCTCTTAACTCGAAAGCACAAACATGCTTTGAAGAAACAGAAGTCCTCTCTGACACAGACAGTAAAACTCCATTCAACTTCACACATAGTAGGCTCTGGATTCCTTCCAGGTAAAAGCATATTTTTTGGCCCCAGGCAAGAGTTCTACTAAGCTTTCCAAAATGCAGTTTCATATTCAACAATCCGACAACAATTTCCGTGAAAACCACAAAGTTAAGACCCTTACCTAGTTCTAGCACTGAACAAAAATCGGAAAACTAGGCAAATCGTTGCTCCACAACACAAATAGGTAGAGACTGTAGGCTATGCTATGTTCCAAAAATACTTGCACTAGACTCCTGATGATTCCCTCTCCCTCGGAAGTCAAACATCTCGCACAAAAGAATCAAGGGGACGAGAGGTTCGAGGAAAAAAATGGGAGCACTCAAGGCTGAGAAGATAAGGACCCTACGTCTGGGATGAAAACCTTAGCAGTCGGTAAGTATGAGTGCATTCAGCCGGAAGAACAAATATGCCCCACGGACTTGCAACGACGGGGCGAGTCGATTGGCTAAAAGACTTACCAGGCCGCTTTGGATGATGGAAAGCTTAATCCAGCGTATAAATGAAATTTTTGCTAGCTGGAAAGCAGAGCAAGACTCGCGCTTTCGCGGAAAGGTGCATAAGTTCACGTTTTTTTGTGTTTTTTTTTAAGTTCAATGGGTTTATTAACAAATAAACAGATAAATCACACATAATCAAAACACTCAGTCCATTCCTGGACGCCGAGAACCACCATCTTTACATTTTAAACATAATACGCAGAGTGTTCACTGCTCCTACTCTCAGACACAACCTTACCTCTCAATTTACAAAACAACTGAACCGTAAAAAAAAAAAAGCATTCCGCACCGGTTTAAACGATCTAGAAACCGAGACTGCCTCCCGGAGGCTAATGGCAAACTTCACGGCAAGTTGAAATGAGCAAAAAAAAAAAATCAAGAAACATGACCAATCTGGACAACAGTGACCTGCAAATTCATTAGCAACAAGATTGCGAGTTTTCGCAATCCGAACTGATTCAAATTACCCTTCCTCGAACAAAATACTGGTTTTTGGGATCCCAAAACGTAAGTGGAGGGATACCTATGACATCGCAAACGTTGTCCGTCCGTCTGTCCGTCCGTCCGTCTGTAAGCACGATAACTCTCGAAGGGAATGAGATATTTTGATGAAACTTGGTGTGAGCATTCTTTGGGTCAAGAGTAAGGTCGAGTTCGTAGATGGGCCCTGTAGCCCTAGATTTAGGGGTGGGGGAGGGGGGTCAGATTAAGGGGCAAGCAAAATATTTTTAAACAGCTAATGTGATAGTCGATTATGGGGTAAGAAGGCATGCTGAACACGGATATGAAAACCATTTTCTCACCGGGCAAGTAGTTCACCCGGAATCCGGACAAAACCGGAAAGTTTGTTAAAAGTAAAAGTTTTATTTGAAGTCGATTAGATGTTGGATCTAGGGGTAAAAAGGCATGCTGAACACGAATATGAAAACCATTTTCTCACCGGACAAGTACTTCGCCCGGAATCCGGCAAAAACCGGAAAGTTGGTTAAAAGTAAAATTTTTGTCTGAAGTTGATTAGATGTTCGATGTAGGGGTAAGAAGGTATGCTGAACAATAATACGAAAACTGTTTTCTCACCAGACAATTAGTTAGCCCGGAATCCGGCCAAAACCGGAAAATTTGTTAAAGTTTAACCGAAAAGGACTGGGATAGGACAATCTAGTTACCCATCACTTATTCACTTAAATTGGCTTGAAGACCCGCTGAAAATGCGTTACTTGGTTATTCCGCTATTCAGGAATAAACGATTTTCAAATAGTGGAATTTCCGTGTGATTTGTGGTACCTCTAATTTGTTGTATACCTTACAAGAAAGATTTATGACTTTTTGTTGTTCAGGCACCAAGCAATCTTCACCAATATCGCCACTGCCCACTGAAAAGCCGTGTTTGTGTTTAGATAAAAATTTCCCGCGTCATAGTAGAATTTTCACTGTGGGGACGGCCGCAGATATTCTGAACGCCATAACAAGAGCAGATAGTGGAAAACAAAAAAATCCCTTTGCAGAATCCGAATAATTCAGTGTATTCAACTAAATGACACAAAAATAAGTTGGCTTTTCAGTTAAACTTTAAGAGTAAAGGTTTTATTTGAAGTTGATTAGATGATAAATCTAGGGGTGAGAAAAGATGCTGAATCCGTATGACAATCATTTTTTAGCCGAACACGTAGTTCTTCAGGAATCCGGTTGAAACCGGAAAATTTGTTAGAAGTTACATTTTTCTTTGAAGTTGGGATGTTGGATGTAGGGGTAAGGAGATACGTGAATTCGTTTTTGAGCTTTAGTTTTTCGCAGGACAAGTAGTTCTTTAATTTCGCCAAAACCGCAAAATTCACAGAAGTAGGGTAGGATCGTTTAGACCGGCTTATACATGCTGAATCTATATCTGAACTTAGTTTTCTTAATGATTAGCTGTTTGGCCTGGCGAAGAAAAAACCTTACTGTCTGGATCAGATGTTGAATTTTTGGGATCCCATCGGAACCTTTGGTCTTGTCTTTGTTGCCTTCATAAATAAGGAGAAAAACGAACGAAAAGGCCATCCGAAAAGGTTCCGAGTAAACAATTATTCAAAGTAAGGGGATCAAAGGTTTTGATGAGATCCCCAAGCGGATTATTTTGTGGGCTTCTTGATACAGAAAATCGGGTCTGACAGATTTCCGGAGCGAGGCCCACTAGGTAATACTTATCACCGAAGATTCGTAATCTTCCGGTTCTGGTCGGATTCCGACCAGTGTGTCCGTCCGAGGTTAGAACAAATAGGCACTGTTTCCTGACCCACCACGTCTTTTTCCAGTAGCCTCTATCAACCTTCCAACCAACTTTACTGGACAACTTTTCACGTCACTATATGTTTATGGACCTCCTTCTCCGGATTACGGAAAACCGAGCTGAGACAACTAAGAACAAGAATAGATTGTTAATTGTTAAGAAGTATTTTTCAAATTAAAGAACCTGAACCTGATTCAGCATATTTTTGCCAAATTTCCGATTTTGGCCGGATTCCAGGAGGTCTACCAGTCCATCAAGAAAATAAATTTCAAATATGATTTCAGTACCCTATATATGTTCACTCCAATACCAAACCTTAAAAAAAAAATACTTTTACACAACTTCCTGTTTTTTCCGGACTCCAGGCGAACTACTTGTCTGCCAGGAAAAGATACGGATTCATATACGGATTGTAAATCGACTATCTCATCAGCTTGTTTTTATGGCACTTGCAGCCTCTGGCTCAAGTGCCATATACCGATCGCAATTCCGTCGGTCGGTCGGTCTGTCGGTCCGAGTTCGAGTTAACATGTTCGAGTTAGGGTACTTCCAGATGTGTTAGGACGATGAAACTTGGCAGGAAAATCAGGGACCCGACCAAACTAACCTGGAAATAATCAGTTTCCCGATCCGACCATCTGGGGGGGAGTGGTGGACCGGGGAATTCTGAAAATTAAGTAGTTTTTGTCACACTTTTTCGAGTTGGGGTACTTCCAGATGTGCTAGGAAGATGAAACTTGGCAGGAGCATCAGGGACCCGACCAGACTAACCTGTAAATAATCAGTTTCCCAATCCGACCACCTGGGGGGAGTGGAGGGCTGGGGAATCCGAAAACTGGAGTTAGGGGGGGGAAATCTCGAGAAACGGTTAGAATGGAGGGATCGGAGTGAAACTTGCTGGGAAGAACAAGCATCTGCTCCAGATAAATCGTTTATACATTTGGACTGGATCCGGATACTGGGGGGGGGGGGATGGAGGGGAGTTTCCCGGAATTCCGGTAATGGCAGTTTTGGGATTTTCACGTCGAAACTTGGGAGGCGAATCAGGGACCCAATCAAACTGACTTATAAATAAAAATTTACATGATCAGATAGTCGTGGAGGGAGTAGCGGGAGGGGGAATCCGGAATATTGAGTCATGCGTAGCCTAACTCTGGAACGGTTGATCGGATTTGAGTGAAAGTTGGTAATTGATCAGAGGACATGTCTCTGGTGATCTTTGTCATGTCCGGACCGGATTCGACAACAATGGGGGGGGGGAGGAACACGTGACCGGCTCAGACTGAGATCGGGATGGAACTTCGTGGGAATAATAAAGAGATGCTCAGGATAAATCACTTACAGAACCGGACTGGCTCCGGCGACTGTGGGGGAGTTTGAGAGGGGGCGGGGGTTCCGGAATTCTGGTGATCGCGATTTAAGGTACTTCCAGATGTGCTAGGACGATGGAACTGGGCTGGAATATTAGAGATTGACAAGATTGGCTCAGAAATTGCCACTTTCCAAATCCGAAATTCCTTAAAGTAGGCTACCAATCTTGACCATAAATTTAGAAAAATACTTTTAAGCAAATTATACATTTTCATGATCCCCATGAGCCCTTTATCATTTTTGTCTCAAGGATTTTGCTTACAAATTAAGTTCTAGCTCCCTTAAAGTGCGCATCTGAACCGCAAGTAAGAAAACTACTTTTGTATCAAACGATACATCTCAACCCATGATCATTTGTGCCACAAGGGTTTTGCTTAAAAATTTATTTTATCACCCTTAAAATGCACATTTTAACCGAGAAGTGAAAAAAAAAAAAATTACCAAACGGTAGGCTATATATCAATGATCTCTAGGGGCCTGTGATCGTTTTGTCTCAATGGTTTTTCTTACAGATGAATTTCTAGCGCCTATAAAGTGAGTATCATTACAGCCAAGGTCTAAAACAAAATACTTTTTCTCTAGCTCCCTTAAAGTGCGCATCCGAACCGCAAAGGTAACCTTAAAAGTACTTTTGATCAAACACTACATCTCAACCCATGCAAGTGCCATATTACGTTACAGCTCTTGTTTTGTTTTTATTACGTCTTAACCACCATTCCTAACCATCCCTAAGCATAGGCGAGTCCAATAGGACAACCCATCTATGAACCTACTTTTGCTTTGTCCCAAAGAATATTCAAAATAAGTCTCAAGAAAATATCTCAAACCCTTCGACACTTTTCTGCTAATAGACGGACAGACAGACAGGCGGACATAGGTATCCCGCCACTAACATTTCGGGGCCCCAACAACTTGACAAACACACGAATTTTCTTATAAGAAGGAACAAGATGTCCCAAATTTCACCGGGAAGTCAAATACACAAATAAAGCCTTTCACGAAACGGTATGAGATAATAACGATACCGAATTAAAAATACCCAAATTTATTCCGTCATCTTCTCTTCAAACCATAGGCTACTACCCGGTTCGGACTGTCGAAGTTTTGTATTACAGATTTTAGGAAAATCAACTTCATGGGCAATCAGGTATTTCTACCTATCATTTTTCCCCACTGGGACCTATCTTTCTTCTCCACAGCGACCTACGTAAGTGTCGTTGAACAATTGATTTTTTTTCATACCCGACTCAGTGATGGCTACCGTGGCTAGCGGCATACAAATCTTTGGGTTTACTCTGATGTTGCCAAAAAGGAACGCACACTCTTGACGCTATTTGGAGATCATGTAGCCAATAGGCTACATCAAAGAATAGGCGAGCTCCGGGTATAGATGGCATTTTAGCAGAAATGCTGATGTACTCAATAAGGACATGCTTATCTATTTAGGTCTGCCTCTTCACCGAGATCTAGACCTTAGCGAAAGTCCCTGGAGAATGGTCCAAATAGGTATTGGTCTAACTCTTCAAAAATGGAGACAGAATGAGCTGCAATAATTAGTGAGGTATCGACCTTCTTTCTGCGCTACGCAAACTATTGGCTTCCATTATCTTGCAACGTTTGCAAAATGCACTAGATGCAGATCTGCGCCACGGGATATGGTGTAAAAGCAAGCAACTATTCCGATCTTGACTGCACAAACGACATGGTCCTACTTGACTTGATGCAGCTACTTCATACAATCACGGAAAATGCAGAGAATGTAGGGCTAAGACATTAGTGGCATCTTTGATCGCCGATTAGTTCGGCGATAGCGTAGCCGTTTGACTTTTTGGCGTTTTTGACTTTCGCCGGAAGCCGATAGCCGTAGCTGTTTCTTCTAATTTCTGTTTTTGTGCTCAACGGCTAACGTCTAAGGCCTAAATTACTGTCCATCGCCTATCGGCCTAGGACTCGCCGATAGGCGATGGACGTTGCCTCCAACTCCAACGGCTATCCGCTATGAAAAACAGTAAATAAGCACGAATCGGCAAACTTCCTTCGTCTACCGGGCAAATTTCATCGGCGATCAAAAACGCCACTATTGTCAATCCAGAGCATGTCCATCTCAAGCACGCCACTTGTACTCCATTGCAAAAATAACCTCGACCAAGTCCAGGAGTTCAAGTACAAACCCGGTTTGACTGTGATCGAGAGAAAACGACCGAGTTCAAACTTAGAATTAGGCAAGCAATAGGTGCTTTTAAAAGAATAAAGCGTATTTGGAGGAGAAGCACGTTGTATGCGACTGAAGTTGCGCCTCAATAGTAATGTGCTTTCAATGCTTCTTTATATTAGTGAGTGCTGGAAAATAAACACAGCTTGAAAAGGGCTCTTTTCTTCCTGCTTTCAAGTCACGGGCAAAGAAGTTCATTTTGTCTCGGGATTGAAATTGAAACGGGTGAGAAACCCGAACCAGGTTGTCCATTCTGTTCAAGGTATTGTTCTCCGATTTTCTTTATTTGTTGTGTCTCATCTTCATCTTGTCTTTACATCTTTATCATTCATTAGTTGACTTTTTAGTGTCCGAGTAGCTCGGTATGAGTGTAGTGAATAACTATAAAGGAATAACCTCGTTTGCCCTTCCAAGCTTCATTGCCTTTCTTGGCAGGCGAAAGGTGAATAGTGTTTCTTTAATAAATGTATCTCTACTCTACTCTCTTATTTGAAAATATTTACCTTAGAAGATCTTGACTATAAACCTGGCAACAAAAAGACAGCAATATAGAAATACGCAAAAAACAGGTCAGCCTTCTGTTACCAATTTACTGAAAAAAAGACGGTGGGCTTCCTCAAACAGCCAAAGACTGGGCACCACACGGGAGAAGCCGGCTTCCTCAAACGCCGGCTTCCTCAAACAGCCAAAGACTGGGCACCACACGGGAGAAGAAAACGAGGCCGTCAAAAAAAACACAATACGACGAGCTTGTGACCGAGATCTGAGGACGGATGGGACGTCACCGCTGCAGCATCGCTCCGGGACAAGCGTAGAGGCTTTGTCGATGCCCTATGCGCCATCGATGGCTCTTGAGGAACTAAGGTTTAACGAGGCCTACGAGTAGATCGGTAGACGAATGGACCTGGTGAACAAATAAGCATCGAGGAAGCACACCGGAATATATGCGTTGGTCACAATAATCAAAGGGGCCTACCCTAGTATTATTTCTGGACGATCCCCTCCCCCCGTAAGCTAACTTGCTTTTCGCCACATAAGGCGCAGCAAAAAAAAAAGGTGGTCTTCGCGGTCTGCATCGGAAAGGCAAAAGCTACTGATCTTACTGAAAACAAAATAAAGCAAAACGAATTTCCATGAAAGTTCGAACCTCACCAAAAATGTGCTTTTCCGCGATGAGGTCCGCTGAGATTTGTTAATTGACTGAGATTACTGCAGATTCGTTAATTATAGGTACTGCTTGACGAGGCCCCTTGCCAAGAAGTGTCGGAATATCGCTAGAACAAATCTCAGCTGACATGTCCGTTTAGCGCAATCAAAAACGACATACAAGGATGTGGACAAGAGTTACTCTGACTCGTGGTTAGTGGTGGTGAGCCTTTGCGAAGAGCTACGTTGCAAACTTTTTTATGCAGGGCCCTTGATCGTGCCCAAACCTTGAAATTCGCTTACCCGTAAACTCCGTATTAGTTTTCAGATCCTCGAGAACTTCGGGTTTCAGCTTACTATTCTGCTTACCCATTGTAAATGTGGCTTTCTTGAGAAGACAGAAGAAGAAGAGGCAGAACCGACCAAACTGTAAAAAGTTCCACCTGATCAAACTGTTAAAGCAAAAATGTGAACGTTAATAATACAAACCAGATGTAAGCAAGATACGTACAGCAGTTTCCTTGGAAAAATAGTAAGTTGATCTGTACTCGGTTGTTCACAAAAGTTGTCTTAGCAATGCCTGTTTAGAATCCTATTCCATACTTGACCTCACGAATTCACATAATCGATTATAAAGTGGAATACCTCGAAATACAAAAAGAGCGCTACGTCACGCCTATGTGTCGACGCCGCTTCGTCTAAGTGTTTCCTGTAGCATTTTGTTGATAGTGTAGGTTTATCCGATGTTTTCTGTCTTAATAATTTTCCATTTTCCTTTTTTAATAATTTTTTTTTAATTAGCCTATTCATATAATATAATACAAATACATACTTAAACAGAAATTTATAAATATAATATATTACTATCTACAAATACTATCCAAATACCGAAACAAACGGGAAAGGTCCAATTTATAACCGTAAAATTTTTGTTACATCCCTCCTCCGCTCCCCTGATACTTAGTTCATAGAGACTAACCAAGCTTGAATGCGTTATGATAGAACCCTGTTATTACCTATTTCCGAAGCACAGCGATAGGCTACAAGACTTCAGATACAGATGGAAAATCAAGAATATATTCTCAACAGGCAACAAATAACAAAATTATCTTTCAATGGACAGGGTTCCCACGTATTTGGCCGGGATATAGATGAATCTCCCCTTCCGTCAACAGAATAATTTGCTTTGGAAAACCGTCTCTCTAAAAATTGGAAAACGATGTTCTGAATATGGACAGCAGCCGAGTCCAGGGGAAACGGGGAATAAACTGGACACTTTTTCTTCCAATACTCAGTCTGACGGCTGAGAAATTGCTTTCCTGGACCTGTCGAGTTAAAAAAAAATGCAGGCGAAAACTTTAGATAAACACATTTTCATCGTGGAGAGCGACCACTGTTTTCGTGATTTTCTAGCACGTTAAACATACAAACTTCGACTTGGTCATTTATATTATTTTTTCTTTTTTTCGTTTATCTTTATATACTTTTTTCTTTTCTTTTGTTTTTCTACGGCACTTGCAGCCATATACCGACCGCTTTGCCGTCGGACGGTCGGTCACGGTGATCGAGCCAGAATACTTTCAGACGGGCTAGGACGATACCGGAGGTTCGCAAGACCCGATTCTCTGGATCAAGGAGTCAAACAAATATTCTCCTTTGGGGTCCCATGGGAACCCTCTTGTTTCGATTCCATGACAACTCGCCACAGCGACAACTAGGAACCGAAAAGTGGCCACACAGACATGACGCAACACCGATGACTAGCCACACGAACTCGACCTTTCCCTTGACCCAAACGATCCTCCCACCAAGTTTCACCAAAATATCTCGTTCCCTTCGAGAGTTATCGTGCTTACAGACGGACGGACGGACAAACTGACGGACAGACGGACAACTTTTGCGATCCCATAGGTATTCTGGACCCAAACGATCCTCCCACCAAGTTTCACCAAAATATCGTGCTTACAGACGGACGGGACGGACGGGCAAACTGACGGACAGATGGAAAACTTTTGCGATGTCATAGATATTCCTCCACTTACGTTTGTTACGATATGTACCCGTGCCGTGGTACGCGCTTCCGTTCGGGTTTCTTCTTGACCCTATCTCCGAGCGGTATTCTTCGAAGGATTAGGTTCGAATCTGTGAAGGGGGAAGTTCGGACGGTTGTCCTAGGTTCTACATTCGGTAACCACTGTCTAGAAAATACACTTACATTTATTGATGAACTCGATCATTATTTACATCCTTTTCAATCACTGATTATATTCGAACTCCTCCAAAGGTGATCCTGACTAAAACTGCATCTGATTCACTAAGTGTGGCGAAGACTGACTATTGTCGATTAAGAATTGATTAAGAGCCCCGCGAGTCCCAACTCCTGGCTTATATATTTCCTTGATCCTGGATATGCTTACTATCTTAATTCTTGAAACATTTAGCAACCATGCTAAATGCGTGAACCCAATATTGCTTACCTTGGTTCATGAAACATTTAGCAATCTTGCTAAATTCGCGAGACTCTAATTCTGTACTCGTCATCTAAACGTCATCTCGTGGTGACGTGTACCGAGGGAGCTGTGACTCGCAGGTTTACATTCTAGTGCTATGATTGTTCACTGAACGAATTGCTAAACCTAAATTAACATTCGTTACACGTTTTGGGATCCCAAAAACCAGCAAGACGTTTGGGGCCCTATATGAGCCTTGGAAACCTTCGCAGAGCTGAGGATAAACGCAAATTTCGGCAACAACCAAATCTGAAGAAGGCTGACCTAATACTTACCGTGAAGGTCGGTTAGCAGGCTGAAGTAGAAAGAAGGAGAACAGCAGGTTCAGGAGCCCACCTCACCATTCGCGGTAAATCCCAATAAACAAGAATGCAACACCTGGAAAAGATACCACTTTTAGAGACCACTTTTAGAGAATTATACTCGACTCAATAACTAATTTAACAGTGAACTGAGTAGCTAACATGTTAATTCATTATACGTTCGAAAACGAGGTTAGAAAAGACGGCCTTATGCATTTCCGTGCTTTTTGGGATCCCAAAACGTTAGTGACGGATACCTATGACATCGCAAAAGTTGCCCGTCCGTCTGTCCGTCCGTCCGTCCGTCTGTGAGCACGATAACTCTCGAAGGGAAGGAGATATTTTGATGAAACTTGGTGTAAGGATTCTTTGGGTCAAGAGTAAGGTCGAGTTCGTAGATGGGCTCTGTAGCCCTACATTTAGGGGTGGGGGAGGGGGTTGAAATTAAGGGGCAAACAAAATATTTTGAATCAGCTAATGTGATGGTCGATTATGGGGTGAGAAGACAAGCTGAACACGATGGTGAAAACCATTTTCTCGCCGGACAAGTAGTTCGCCCGGAATCCGGCCAAAACCGGAAAGTTTGTTAAAAGTAAAAGTTTTATTTGAAGTTGATTAGATGTTCGATTTAGAGGTAACAAGACATGCTGAACACGATGGTGAATACCATTTTCTCGCCGGACAAGTAGTTAGCCCGGAATCCGGCCGAAACCGGAAAATTTGTTAAAAGCAAAGGTTTTATTTGAAGTTGATTAGACGTTCGATTTAGGGGTAAGAAGACATGCTGAACACGATGGTGAAAACCATTTTCTCGCCGGAAAAGTAGTTCGCCCGGAATCCAGCCGAAACCGGAAAATTTATTAAAAGTAAAATTTGTATTGAAGTTGATTAGATGATAGATTTAAGGGTAAGAAGAGACGCTGAATCCGTATATGACGATCATTTTTTACCCAGACATATAGTTCGCCCGGAATCCGGCCGAAATCGGAAAATTTGTTAAAAGTAAAATTTGTATTGAAGTTGATTAGATGATAGATTGAAGGGTAAGAAGAGACGCTGAATCTGTATATGACGATCATTTTTACCCAGACATATAGTTCGTCCAGAATCCGGTTGAAACCGGAATTTTTTTTTATAAGTTAAAGTTTTATTTGAAGTTGATTAGGTGTTCTTTATAGGGATAAGGAGATGCGCTGAATTCGTTTCTGAACTATCTTTTTTTGGCTGGACAAGTAGTTCGCTCGGAATTCGGCCGAAACCAGAAATTTGGCAGAAGCAAAGCAGGAAGTTTCGATCAGTATCGTAAAAATAGATATGGCTTATACAGGTATATCTGATCTTGATTTTTCTCAGATGATTAGCCTGGCGAAGACTGGATCTGGCGTAGACAAGACCCAGTTGTCTGGGTCAAATATTAAATTTTTGGGATCCCATCGAAACCTTTGGTCTTGTTTTATTAGCCGTTTTGGGCACTAGTCAGAAAATCTCTCCACGCCCCAGCCATTGTCACATTCTGGAAAAAAAAAATCAAAACGGATGTCAGGTAATATTTTTTTAGAGATATTTCGACCCTTCTTGGCAATGGTCCGCGTCAGGCCGTGGCTGGAAGAAACCACTGCAGGTCCGTTTCATTTTGAGGATCTTACCTGACTTTTCCGTTATGAGTAAGTTTTTATACATAATTCACAAGCCAGCTTTGAACTGAAGGATTACTTATACCATTGATCTTGGTGGACTGAGAAGTAGACACAGCACGAGAAAATCTATCGAGGACGTCCGAAAAAAGAACATGAAGCGTTGACGACAAAACGGGAGACGAAGTTTAGGCTCTCAGTTCTATTTTAAGGATCAAGAAACATTATTAGTTTCGTAAGGAGATAAAAACAAACAGAACGATGAGCTAGCTAGCGTATCTCCTTCACGAAAGACTTAACTGGAGTATATTATACGCTTTCCATAAGAACTTGAAAAGCAGAAAGTTAACTACATGGGTTCCGTCATAAGACGAAAGAAATCGACAAAGCAAGACGATTTAGGATGGTTTACGAAGGCTCTCATCGCAATATAATCCTGAGAGAGTCGTCTGTTGTTGTACATAAAAAACTGCTAAGCTTAGCGAAACTTTTTTAGTAATCATGTGACTGTCTCCCAGCAGGAAAGTTTTTGAAACATCACGTCTTGTTTTTACCCTACGGCAAAACGGCTACAAACCTGCGGCATAATACGGGATAATACCGACCCGCATAACACCGACAACTCCTTTAGAGAGCTATGTAATCAAGTACCGAACAGACGGACATCGAACCAAACTACTTACGTCAGTGACAAGTGACACCATTTCAGTAATCCTTAAGAGTAGAAGGGCAAAGATCAAATTTTGGCCCCGATCCCAAGTTTACCACACAGACTCAAATTTAGCTAGCGTGCTCTTTTGTCGGTAAATTTAAAGTAGTTTAGAACATTCCTTCCAGTAATGTCATTGCTTTGCATTTTGCCTCTTGAAACATATTTGGCGGCCAAAAATAGGACCGAGAAGGAAGACTATTTAACCCAGAGGGTCACCCCCCCCCCCGAAGTAGCGCCCCTGTGAGCGAATTGTGCATTTTGCGCAAGTTTCGATCCGCGACTGGCACACAGAATCGGGTATACTACGAAAAGGGTTTGGATCTCCCTCTCACGGGGGTGTTACAACTGTACCGCGCTCTGAGGAGTTGAATACCAGAAGGTTTTGGCAATCTATGACAGAACAGATGTCCATTTGCTACATGGCTTTCAATTTACTTAGCCTACATAAGAAACCTCTCCAAATAAGGGTTCCCCCAGCCACTCAGATGACATCCAAAACATGACGGGTACCGAGCTCGGTTCAAGCTCCATTACCTTTACCGACTTTACTGAAATCAGACGAAGGGAAGAACCCTGTTCTCTCGAAAGGCTTATGTGTCATTTCAGTTTAGTTCTACAATCAACCGAAGATGTCACTCAATAGAAAAGCCTTGACCTTACTCCATGAATGAAAAATAAAAGTCCAGAGGGAACAAAATTAGACGATTTGTTTTACTCTTGACAAAACGTCCTAAATCCCGGGAAATTATCCATCCGAGCAAACGACTCGAAACCGACTGGAATTGCAGATGAGACATGACTTTCAACAAAAAACACAGCGTCCGTGGCTCACGGTCGTCAGGTTTGGAACATACGAAACTTTAGAAACGAACCGGAATTTCTTATTTCCAGACTTTTCATGATAAGGCTGAAGCTTTTTATGACGAGCCGACTCGAGAGCCGACTAGGGTTGTGATCCAAAGAAGTTATTATAAGTTATGATGATATGAGGAGCCAGCTCTTCACTGTGGTAGTTAACTATCCCCCTCTGTAACGAAAATAACAACAGCGCAGACAGACACCACCACTCTGCCGGGACTTACAGCTAAACAGACAGTTTTTATCACTTATGAAGATCCCGACCATCATAAGTAAGTAGTATCGATCGCAACTCTTAAAGTTTAACTGAAAAGCCAACTCATTTGTGTATCATTTAATTGGATACACTGAATTATTTGGATTCTGCAAAGGGATTTTTTGATTTTCCACTATATACTCTAGTTATGACGCTCAGAATATGTCCAGCCGTCCGCACAGCGTAAATACTCTATATGACTAAGTCCAAAAGACGCCAGTGACCCTCAGGAAGAAGGAGTAAGCGCGACCGTAACGACTCAAATTTAACGACTCACATCCTGTGTCAAGCAATCACGGCGATCTTTGGGACCAGCTGTGACACCACTTCTGCCTTTCTTCCGCTAGATACCTGGAGAGGCCGGAGATTTCGCAGCGGCAAGGAGAGATAGTCATAAAGTGTATTCTACTATGATGCGGGAAATTTTAATCTCAGCACAAATGCGGCTTTTTAGTGGGTAGTGGTGAGATCGGTGAAGATTGCTTAGTGCCTGAACAAAAAAAAACTGATAAATCTTTCTCGTAAGGCATACAGCAAAAATACAAGCGCATAGAGGCACCACAAATCACACGGAAATTCCACTATTTGAAAATCGATTATTCGTGAATAGAGGAACAACTAAGTAACTCATTTTCAGCGGGTCTTCAAGCCAATTTAAGTGAATAAGTGATGGGTAACTAGATTGTCCTATCCTAGCCCTTTTCGGTTAAACTTTAAGGAACGAAAAAGATAAGAGGCAGGGGTCAATCTGCTTGTCACGCACGACGGTGGACAATAACAGCACAATCGTAACGGTGGCAACTGATAATAATCCCGTAGAACGCTACCTAGGTTTCCTTTCTTCCTTGTTCGGTATTGCTGGCTAGAATTCTGTTTTCGCTGTCTACCAAGGAAAGTAAACCCGCTGAATTGATCACCCGTGAGCAACTCAGAGCATTTTCCACTTAAGACCGTCACGCCGCCGGTTCAAGCCTATATATCAGGTTTTCTCTGGATGTCGCTCGGAGTCATTATCTGACGCAAACACTGATTCCATACTTTCCTTTTTTCAATCCCTTTCGTTGATGGAATTTTTTGAGTCCTGATGTCGAAGTTAAAAAGGACTCTAGCTAAACAATCCATTCGAGATCAAAATTAACAGCTTGCCCCGATCTTTACTTTTACCTCATACTGATCCCTGATCAGCTTGCTTAGAACATTTCAACTAATAGTAGGATTTCGCCGGGCTCGGGCAAAACCATGTCTCAGAAAACTAACACCAGGCCTTAATATGTTATTTTGCTTTAACACCGTTTCCCTGCAATCAGCTTCCGACACCTGATTTTGTTTACTTCCTTATCTCTGGCTTTCACCGGATTATCAATCTCAGCTAAAAACAAATTATAATTACTCTTTCGCTGAGTACGTTTAACCTCCCTCTCTTCACCCCCCCCCCTAAATAGATCTACCAATTACTTTGGTCTGAAATGTTACGTCACCCTTCTCAAATGCTGAAGTACGAAGACGAACTTCCAATCTGACCTTAATATTAACCTGAAAACCCACGCCCTTTTTTAGAGTGTTAACGTGACCGAGTATAACAAGACAGTCCACCTTTCATAGGGATCCCAAAGTGCCGATTTTCCAACCACACACAAATGGTGGTATCCGTTACCGGAAGAGAAAACGAGGCCGCTCACTGGCACAAATAATCGGGGGTCCACGAAAAGCCACGGATACCGTTTCAATGAATCTTCCAGAAAGAACCAATAACGATAGAAGAAAAAATGCAGTGACTTCCAATAAAAGGAGCTCGAGACAGGCCATAAGAATATATATCGGATTCGACGAGGGCAGATACAGGTAGGATAATGCTGTAGACTATATTTTTATTGAGGAATGAAAAAAGCTAACATTGTGCTAGTGACTTTGACAAGAAAACTTGCATCATGCTCGAGGGTTTACATTGGGTGGAGCTACTGCTAGTCTAACAACAATAACAAAATCGTTAACCTAACAACTGTCAAAAATATCGGAACTTGTCATTAACAATAAAGTGTGGGCAGCTGAAAATGTGTCACTGGGCGCGGTTACTGTTATATCTCAAACGTAGAAAGCACGCTCGAAGACAGGTGGCAGTAATTTCACGACAACTTGGCTCGAGACGAATCCAACATCAAAAATGCAGGACCTTAATTGAAGCGAACAAGGGTCCACAAAGACTTGCAATATGTTCTTCGTATTACAGAAAATGAAAAACAGGATCATACGCCTGAACGGCTCCACGAACTTATATTCATCCACCCGTTCTTCTAACAGATCTGAGCATAATCTTCTCAAGTCACAGTGTTTGCACTTGCCCCGTTGTCACTAGTAGGGAACAGATCTAAGGACGGTACGCGACCAAAGACGCTGAACAGAGTCAACACGGAGAGAGTTCCACTAGGCTGAGGTTGTTCCTTCGTTGCTCTGCTGCTGTTTCACACTTTTTAAAAAGCAGCGCAAAACAAATAAAGCTCTGAAAAAAACAAGAATGGAAGGCGACATTTCAGGAGCAGGAATGACAGGAATATTCGGATGGCACAAGTGTCTGAAACACCGATATAAGTAAGCTGACCAATCTTAATTCGAAAACTCAATAGCACACTAACGACCACTTACATGGTTCTGAAAATGTAAAAAAAAATAACATACAGGCACACTAGTTCATATGCACGCTTGACTCGTCACTTGTAACCACAATCATACCAGACTGGAAGGCTTGGATAAAAAGAATGTTTCTGCACATAGCGCGACAAAGGCCTAATAAGTTATGATTGTCCATTGCATAGATTCTGAGCATTGTGTCACATCCCTGGGGATAACATTTTTGAAAGCTCTTCATCCTGCAGGCAACCACGAAGAAACTCTTCTTCTGTCAACTGTCCATCACCGTTTTCGTCCATTCGAGCGAATATGCTTCGCGCTCTTTCTTCGGAAGAGTCTGTTGGCCGACTGGCAGAGGCGTTGCCTAGCATATCATAAATAGCTTGAACTATTTTCGTCATTTCTTGAAGGTCAATCACACCATTTCCATCAACGTCATACATCCTAAATGCCCACTTCAATTTTTCTTCCGGTGTCCCCGCAGAGGTGACGTCTATTGCCAGCAGAAATTCCTGAAAATAAACAAAAAATGAATTAGAAACTTCAGCAGCCGAAGTTCATTTTTGAATGATGACTGGAGCACCTTGCAATTGGCACGGCCAACTTCCAAGGAGAGGAGGATCTTGGGATGATATCCCCGCTTTAGACAAGGTGCTAAGAGAAGAACCACTCTTTATGGATTTCCGATAAACCGCCCAAGACGTTTTCCTTTTAAAGAGGAAGTATACTCGGGTCAGAGTCCAGAGAATTTGAAATATAATCACAGAGAATCGTGCAATAACGGCAGGGAATAGAAATTAGAGAGAAAAGACGTAGAGGAGCTTATTTCAAGACAAGTTCCATTAGCTATAATATTGTTTCGATCAGAGACAAATAGTTGAGCAGCCCAAATAAAGTGTAACGAAGCAACAATATTCCATCAATGTTTTTCAATGTGCCCTGCACCGTCACGCCCAACCTTTAAAAATTACATATCGGCTCGGGCAACAAGGGCTCAGAATCTATTTTGCCCGCCTTAAAGGACCCGTCACACCTATATTACTGATTAACTCTACGTCCCGAATCATCCCATCCATTGAACATTTTTGACATTAGAATCCACTTTAACGACACAACAGTGATTTCTGTGTTTCTCATGTTTGGCTCTTTTATAGGCGGGTCAAGCTCCCGATTACGGTTTCCGAGGACTCGATGGACAGAAAATACAGGTTAGGCTAATTTTCCGTATTTCTCGTCAAAACCAAGGGGATCGAGTGAGGCTAAAACAGCCGGGACAGGATTGCAATCTTTCAAAAAAAAACACAGCAAAGTTTCAAAGGGGTCACGTATAAACTGCATATTGGAATATAAACTGCATCTAAATAACACTGCAAGAACTTAACAGTTGTGTAATGCTTACTACATCCAGGGAATTTTGACAGGGGAATATACTGTACTTCATCACTTCACCAAAAAGCAAATTTACAGGTTTTTTTTAGTCATTACCTAAAAGACAGACGAAGTTTTATGATGTTTTAGGACCAGGCCTGAGAACTTTTGGTCAGATAACTTTTGCCAGGGCTCAGAACAACTGACTTCCAGTAATCAAGAAACTGAAGAGTGTAACGTCTCATCCTGAAAACAGACGACAAGAAGATAAAAACAAGTTCAAATAACTGATTATTTTCAGCAAGAATGGAAGTTGTCTGCTGTGGAATTTAGATTGGTTGCGAGTAACGACCAAACGACCTGCCATTCCTACTCGACGCCCGGACTTTTGGAAATGAAAGATAGAAGACTAAATGGTGTTTAAGACCCTAAAAGAAGGCAAGAGAAGTCAGTCTCAGCTTAAATTTTTAGGAACTCACTTTAAAATCAATGAATCCGTTTTTATCCATGTCGAAAGTCCTGAAAACATGGTCGCAGAACTCCTCGGCGTTGCCAGATGGGAAGAACATTTTGTACATGTCAACAAACTTCGCCGGTGTTAAACGCCCGTTTGGACAATCTTGCTGAAAGAATAACAGACAATAAAAGGGAGAAAAACAATACAAGTTTCCGTCTTGAGCCTCCTCCGATCTCGAAACTAATATTAGCCTACGCTGCGGACATACGGCGTTACAGCTAAATGCGAGAAAAAACTTTTTTTCTGTATTTATTTTTACTGGACAAGTGCAAAAGGGTTCACTTGAGAAAAGCAATTGTCTGACATACAGTTATACCGTTCTTGCGGCTAAGCTTAGGATGCTCAAAGACTTGCTTATGGAAATTCTGTCAGCTTTGTCTCTGCCAGCTGCCAGTCTTCACGGATACGATGGGCTGCGTCTCTTTAATTCCATCGCTATCTAGAGAGGGTCCGCGAAAGGCCCCAAAAACATCGTGAGAAAATCCTGCAGCTGATGAAACCTCTGTATGTATAAATAATGAACTATATTTTGATATAGTCGGTAATCGATACTGGCGCGGAGTAAATTTTACACAAGATCAGTATACAATTTTCCGATAACCTCGTATGGTATTTAGCAGATTAGAGATTAACACAGGGTTAACCAAGATAAACTGTGCCTTTTCCATTCTCATGGGTTGCTGATCGTCGCCGAAATATTCCAAACTGAAATCCAACACAACCGCTGAAAACAGCGGCACATTACATTCCCACGGTATGGTCGATAGAAGGCATGTCATTCCAGACTGAGACTAATGTAACCCGATATACGAAGGAACACAAATTTGTGTCTTTACTGACAGAATTAGAATAGCCAACTCTTGATAAAATTTAGGTGCTGATCAATGAAGGACCATCGGTACAGCGCATTAATACACTGGCTATATCGTAGGGTCCAAACAAATATCTTAAGAAAAGTTTTTCACTTGAGTAAAGCTTACCTTGAATCCTTTGAACCACTCTTTTATCGTGGCCTCGTCATATCTTGTGTGAGACTTCAAAAACTCCAAATCTTCCTTTGTCAACTTTTGCTTGCTTCCGAAACAGCCCATTGTCTTTCTTATATTTTTCACTGACTTTCACGCTACAGATGCATTTTCAGTTGCTCCAAGACTAACCGCAGGACTTTATCTTATCATCAAAAATTTTACGGCCGATGACTCTGAAGACGAAAACGAATGGAAACTGATAGTGAACTTGATGAACAACAGGGGGCAGAAGCCGAATGCATCAATAGCTTTCGCAGGTATTGTTTTCGTTTGGGGGGTTGGGTGGGGGTCGAGTTATTATTATGGTTATGAACGGCATGCGTTTCGGTTGTCGCTGATGTGTTAGTAATAAGGTAGTAGGTGGATATCGACAGTTTGCTTTTTGCCGTAAAATGTAATTTTTGCATATATTTCCTGTATGGACATTTTGATGAGATAAAATACCTATCTACCATAGTGGCAACGATATTTCTCGGTTGGCCTACTTTAGTTTAAATATATCACCCTTCTTTTATGTCGGCAAAGGAACACGAAAACAGACTTATAAAAGCCGATTAACAGGAATGTATTTTAAGCGTAAGCAGGTTTTAAACATATCAATGTTAGGTGGGTTCAGGCCTTGACCCAAGACTAGACGAACGCCAACGTATACCAATTCGGGAACTGCTACTCACTCGTGGGGGTCTATTCGATGTATTTTATTATTTACTGTTACTAAGCATGAGCGTTTTTTTTTCGGATCACGCGATATAAAACTGCAAAACCTCTTTGGAAAATAAAGATAGCTCACGGTCGGGACTGAGCTAGGTTTTGCTTGACTAAAGAAAAAATCCGATAACAGTGAAAGTCTAGTTCTTAATGAACGATAGCTTGAGAGAACAAAGTATTTCAGATTGTCTGAAACCCTCGGCATAGATTTTCTTTTCGCACCCATTGTTAGCTAGCCCTGCCCAATCTCAATTAGTGGCCAACTCTGATAGTTGATCCTACTTTGACAAACACTCCAATTCAGCCTAACAGCAAGTTTTCCCCCTTTCTAGGCAATTTAGCCAATAAAAATTCCAGGCTAGGTCGTCAAGGGACTAAGGAATTCCCTAGTCACTTGATGAATGATACAGCCATGGACTTGGTAATAACCGCGCCCAAAACGACTGGAAAACGGGCAGTAAAATTATAAAACCTGCCGTACGAAATGGTCTCTTGGCGCTGGGAAACTTGCAAAATGATTAACATTCAGACGGAATAGCAGCGACAGAATCATGAACTGAAAATCAATGAGGTTTGCAATCACTGCGGACGTTGAATTTTTTGCGGAACACGAAGTACAGTAAGGGTACGTTACTTCGGATGTCGCGTAGCTCTGAATAGCAATAAAAAAACGTAATACAAAAATAAAACCATATAGCCTAAATACATATGCTGGAACACTGAGCGCAAACAGCAATGCAGGGTACCTGATTGGAAAGTCTGCTTTTTCGCTGTCTTTAATTAAAATATAAATAATATTGGTTTTAAAGTATAACAGAAAATAAAGAGGAATTAGGGAATAATTTTATTATTGAACGAATCAGAAATAAATATGGTTTATGGGCGGATTGAAAGTTTTTATGCATACATAGAAATTTCCATTAATGCTTAAAGTGAATACTGTAGTTTGTAATTATGGATTTTGGAGTGTATTTGTATTTTTAGGGGACTCTGTCCGTGTTTTTTTTTTCATTTGTAGAAGTTTTGGTTGGCGTTATAGTCTTTATGTGTAGCCTAGAGGTGCTTTCGTAGACAAAAAAAATATATTTGTACTGAAATAAGAATAAATACATATTAAGATTGGTAAATGTAAATTTAAAAAATAAATTAAATAGTTGAAATGGAAAATGGAGTCATATTTTTAAAGTTTAAAGTTTTGTATGATTGTTTAGAAAGAGTGGGTGACGTTAAAGAGTTTAAGGAAACGTTAACGTCACCGAGTGGAGGAGTCGTAGCCCAAAAATTAAAATATAAAAAAATTTGGAAAGATGCAACGCGGGCTTAAAAAAGAAACAGTAATGCAATTCAGAAAAAAAAATTAAAGAAAAAACTGTTTATTCTTTCGGTTTAGCTGTTTACTCAATCGTTCACTGTTTACTCAATCGTTTGTTCAATTTTTCCTTCACTCCATTTCGCCAGATTACGGCGTAAAAATAATTACAAGTTTGGCAATTGGTTTAAAATTTAGAATATATATATGTATATATACATAGTGAATGCGAAAAGCTTCTCAGGCGATACTAAACCATATAAAAATGACTAAATCTTCAACCAAAGTAACAAAAATAGCTTCCTTCGGCACTCAAATTGTCAAAGATGTTGGCATTTTACAATTTCAATGAAAAGAAAAATAAACAAAACATTCGTCATACTGTTGATCGGAATCTATCCTTCAAGATGATAAGGAAACCAACAATCGAACTCCAACATAAAATCCTCCTTCCACGGCTGAAGCTGCTGATTAATGACTGAGCCCAAATGATCCCCCTGAATAACCCCCTTCGCAGAAAGAGCAAGTTCATTTGCGAAGTTGGCCGCCTGTCACCTTGCCTACAGAACACCCCCCTTGCAACGGTAGACAACTGGATAGCAGGAAAAATATCTCAAATAGAGTCAACGGAATAATTGATACGAAATAAAATTCAGGAATGAATATTCTTACAGTATGAACTACAAGATTTTTTCCTTGCTTCGTGTCATGTTCCACCTCACAGCATTGTTGAATGAGGACACAATTCTTTAGAAAGTTCAGGTGGACATTTTGTGGGCCTCAGACCTTCATTCTGAGGATAGGCTACTAATTGTGACCTAGAACGAACATGACTGTTTGCCTGCCGATCATAGTGGCTCATGATATGTAGTTTCAAATATATTATGCTTATAAAGAAGAAAAGTAACCGAATACATGGTCGAAGTATCACGTTCTTCTATTTGAATTCTTGAATTGACAAGTTAAGTCCAGTCCATATTTATCTTAGGCTAGTGTTCAGGGCCATAGAGGACAAAAATACTATTCGCAAAATGAACCATCAGGTTTGGGCAAGGGAATTCCAGATTCTGTTCAGTCCTATCCAACGACCAACAGCGATTCGTGTTAGACTTTCTTATCGAACCAACTCTTTTATCCATCAGGCTAACAGCCAAAATGACAGTGCGGAACGGTCCCACGATTAGGGAACCTGTTGATTTTCGAAGGGGCACTAAGCTAAATGATAGACGGTAGTATGTGTCTCGGACTTGTAGATATTTGCATTGAGCCGTTAACGCACTCTTAAGATTCACTGAGAAGGTTGGGAAAAAGTGGAAAGTGAAGAATAATTATTGAATGGTTAACTTTAAACAATAATCAAATTATACATAAAAATAAAGGAAGGAAATATTCTTAGAAAAGATAACTAAATAATAATTATTGTTAGTGATATATTGTGTAAGTGAAGGATAAAAGTTATTGTTAATGATATATTACTAATGACTAAGAAGTCATTTGAGCAAAATTACTAATATTAAAATTCACAAAGAGATGTTTAGAAGTAAGGTAGTTTCAATAATGCATTACGGGTCTGAGGTGTGGGGACATGAGAGAGAGGAAAAAATAGAGACAATTCAACTAGGTTATTTTAAGAGATGGTTAGGACTAAGTAAGTAAACGAACAGTTGAGTAGTGAGAGGAGAATTAGGTTTATTTTCTTTAAGAAATGTCAGGCTAGTAAATATGATAAGATTTTGGGAGAGAGTGATCCACATGCTAAGAATAAGACTACTAAAATCAGCGTATCTGGAGGCTCTGAAGGATGATTCACCAAAAGCGTGGCCCCGGTTAATCAGAAAAATTCGGCAGGATTGTGGTATGGAGGAATACTGGAATGGAGGGCAAGAGATAGACATAGAGGTTGGAGGAATAGGAAAAATGGTGAGTACCAGGTTAAAAGACCCAGAGATCCAAGCTTGGCAATTTCAGAAGGGCATTCCAGTGTCCCTGCGTTTTTTTGAGGCGGCAAAAGAGACATGGGATTAAGGAATTATGTTCAAAGAAGGTTGTAAGGAGGCAATTAAGTTTACTATTGAAATGAGGGCTGATAGTTTACCGCTTGGGGCAAGGAGAAAATATATTGGTTAAGTAAAAGAGAGAGCTGGTCCTTACTTCTGTCCTATGTGCGGTCATGAGGATGAAAGCGTAGTTCATTTGATGTGTGATTGTGTGGAACTGAATGAAGGGAGAAAGGAGGTGTTTGATGAGAGAGTATATAATAAAGAATGGATGGTAAGGATTTCCAAGTGTTTCCGAAGCTTCCAAACATTCTTTAGGGGGAAATTAGGCTCTCAATACTTGCTCTAAACAAAAATTTTCCTGTCGAAATCAATCAATGTTAACACCAGAGCTTTGAAAGTTTTCAGCTTCTCAAGAGGCAGCGTCTGTGATTCTTCCGCCAGTCATGTTCTATCAAATACTATCTTCTATGTCATAAAACTACTCTTGGATCGCCCAGAGAAGTCAAGCGACGGCGACAAAATCGTTGCTGGTGTCCAGACGGAAAAACTTTGTCTTCTTGTCATTCGACAACTGAGCGAACCGCTCGCACACGGATTGTTGAAAGAGCAAAGAACGACTTCTTCTCGAACTCAGGTCTGTTTCACCGCCGTACTGAAGTCCCCATCAGGAGTTCGGTCATGATCTATCTAGTCATGCGTCACACTACTCGGCGAATTCACAATTTTCGGCATCGCCTTGACCAATACGCCTACCAGGCGAATAAGGACAGTGCAAAAGAGCAAGCTATGGCAGAAGCTCGAAACCAAGCTCAACCACCTAACAGAAGAGAGTGATGATCGCACAAACAACAAACAACGATGAACTCAAAGAAAGCCTTATTCCGGTAAAACTCCAGCTAGTCTAGCTCCTATTACGTTAAAAAGTAGTTGACCGAATGTATGCCTTACTAGTGTTTGGCTGAAATCAATTAACTGACTGAACAATAAAAAAAAAGCTCTTTATAAGTTTCTAAGTCAAATTTCTTTCATGAAAATTACTTATCTGCTTACAAATCATTGCAAAAAAAATTGTGTAATATGTGCGACTGTCACAAAACATGCGGCATTAATGAATGATGTCGCCGTTTCTTGCCAAATCAGCAAGAAAAGCCTAACATCATTTATGAAAATAAAAAGATGTGGCACAGGCAAGCGGTATCCGATATTTGATGAAAAACACGGTAAAAGATGTCAACTCGGAAGCACCCTGCTGATTATCAAGTTCACTGTGTACTGGACTGTAATTCGGTTTCCCTGAACTCGGACTGCGCAGATATCCCACAGGCTCTCACTTTCTCCCCGACGAGAAATATTGATACTGAATAGCAGCTCCAGATCATAGCAATCCCGAGAATATAGAGCACTGAAGTCCCAACTCTCCTGGATGCGCGCTGCATATTGATTCCCTTACACCGGTTTGGGGAGATCCAGGTAGAAATCGAAACATATGTAAGATGGCAAAGATGGAATCATACATGAAAACAACAGACACGCAACTCGCTACCTGAGTAATATATATTATCGCCCTTGCTGAGGGTGATAGCGGAAAAATTTGGCCCGCGGGTGGCATGATAGGTTGATATCGCCCGAGCGCAGCGAGGGTGATATCTGCCTATCATGCTGCCCAAGGGCCAAATTTTCCGTTATCGCCCGAAGAAAAGCAAGGGCGATAATGATTATAACACTAGTACATTTGTTTTTATTTTCTGGTATTCCCCTAATGTTAAAAGAAAAAAATTGGCTGGCCGGGCGTTATCAAAATCAATAACGCCCGGGCGTTATTTATTTTGATAACGCCCGGTTGGAACTTTTTTCTTTTAACATCAGGGCAATACCAGAAAATTTTGGCACTGGGTAGGATAGGACTGATATCATGGGACTGCACGGTGTACTGGTGTTATTAAGGTTTAAAACTTAAGAATGAGTCTTCATTGATCGAGCCAGCCAAAAATACGGAAGATAGAATATTTGGGATAGGACAAGGTTCCAGGTCAACGCGCACAAAATCCACCATTTCCTCTGAAAACCAAACATCATGGTAAAAGCCAGTTGACGCACTTTGACTGAAATGGAGAAAAAAAGGAGTCGACTCGTGGAGCAGAAACCATTAACAGTCGGCAGGAATGATTAATGTGAATACAACATTAATTTTTTGCCTTCGAAGGCCAAAAATCCTGACAACAGCCAACATAATTCACAAATAACGGACACCTCACTTTCTCTTAACCCTTTCCGCAATAAATCAATCCCCTCGCTGGCTTATTACGAATTAAGTAAGTCTGAAGGTGTCCGAAGAGGACAAATCTTTTTTCCTGTTTAAAGAATTTCATTCATCTGGGCGGAGAAGTTGGGAGACCAATATCTTTCGACGGGTCAGATTTTTACGAACACACTGTTACCTTTATTTTCTTCAAAATCCTCACGGTGGCCAACACTATCACAAATTACTTGGAACACAATTCACTCTTCAAAGCAAGGTGGACGTTGCTCATTAATTTTCTCATTCAGTGATCTCCTGCCGGAGGTCAAAAGAGGTACTAAACCTTCGAGAGGATCGAATGGCCAGTAAGAGGATTGTCTCAGAAGTTGAATATGATTTAGTTAAATTTCAGGATCTTCAAGAAATTACTATAACAAATTTAGTTTGTTTATTGTGATTCAGTTTACACTTATTTGGACTTCCTGGAATTAACAAGAAAAACAAGAAAACAAAACACTAAAAGAAATCGATAATGCTAGTAATTAGTTTGATTTTTTCTGCAAATTTTCCATATATCTGCTAAAACACATTGTCAGATCCACAGTCAAACTATGATCCCAGCTTCTCCATGTCGGGTGCTTCCGAGCCGCGCCACTAGATGATCTACCGGTCGGATCGAGTCGTTGCTTCACCGTGGGTATTGGGTGGGGGTGTTCTAGACGTTGCAACTGCTAACATGCTTACGATGCAACTCCTTTAATTAAAGGCCGGTCTTCTAGCAAAATTATATAGGCCAGAAGGTATAGCAAGGTTCTGTCAACTTTTTTCAAGACACAGTTCGGTACTTCCATAACTTGATGATTTGTATGAATGAATGAGTACATTAGCGAAACAGAAAGAGGGCCATGGCCCATGGCGACAAAAATTACATATGTACACTGGCATATTTAAAATCAACAAAAATATTCCATATTCTTAAAGTTTAACTGAAAAGCCAACTTATTCTTAAATGATACAAGTATCATTTAACTGACTACACTGCATTATTTTGATTGTGTTTAGTGATTTTTTTAATTTTTCACTATTTGCTCTAGTACGACGTTCAGAATATCTACGGCCGTCTTCACAACGTAAAAATTCTACTATGACGTGGAAAATCTGAATGTCAGTACAAACGCGGCTTTTCAGTGGTCAGTGATCAGCTCGAGGAAGGTGGCTCACTGCGTGAACAATTATTTTTCGTAGAGTGTTTTCGTCAAGCATACAACACAGACACAGGCAGACAGAGGTACCGCAAATCACAGGGAAATTCCACTATTTGAAAATCGATTATTCGTGAATAGCTGAAGAACGAAGTAACGCATTTCCATCGGTCTTCAAACCTCATAAAGTTAATAAGTCATGGGTACCTAGATTTTGCTATCACATTCCTTTTCAGTTAAACTTAAAAAATCTCGTTCTATGCTCCATCGCAAGACTCGAGCAACGCCAAGTTTTTTTGTTTTGTTTATTGGGATCCCAAAACGTTAGTGACGGATACCTATGACATCGCAAAATTTGTCCGTCCGTCCGTCTGTCCGTCTGTCTGTAAGCACGATAACTCTCGAAGGGAATGAGATATTTTGATGAAACTTGAGGATTCTTTTGGTCAAGAGTAAGGTCAAGTTCGTAGATGGGCACTGTAGCCCTACATTTAGGGGTGGGGGAGGGGGTTTAAATTAAGGGGCAAGCAAAATATTTTGAAACAGCTGATGTGATAGTCGATTATGGGGTAAGAAGACATGCTGAACACGATGGTGAAAACCCTTTTCTCGCCGGACAAGTAGTTCGTCCGGAATCGGGCCAAACCGGAAAGTTTGTTAAAAGTAAAAGTTTTATTTGAAGTTAATTAGATGTTCGATTTAGGGGTAAGAAGACATGCTAAACACGATGATGAAAATCATTTTTTGGCCGGACAAGTAGTTACCCCGAAATCCGGCCGAAACCGGAAAATTTGTTAAAAGCAAAAGTTTCATTTGAAGTTGATTAGATATTCGATTTAGGGGTAAGAAGACATGCTGAACACGATGTTGAAAACCATTTTCTCGACGGACTAGTAGTTAGCCTGGAATCCGGCCGAAACCGGAAAATTTGTTAAAAGCAAAAAGTTTTATTTGAAGTTGATTAGATGTTCGATTTAGGGGTAAGAAGACATGCTGAACACGATGGTGAAAACCATTTTCTCGCCGGTCAAGTAGTTCGCCCGGAATCCGGCCAAAACCGGAAAATTTGTTAAAAGTAAAATTCGTATTTGAAGTTGATCAGATGATAGATTTTAGGGTAAGAAGAGACGCTTGATCTGTATATGACAATCATTTTTTACCCGGACATATAGTTCGTCCGGAATCCGGTTGAAACCGGATTTTTTTATAAGTTAAAGTTTTATTTGAAGTTGATTAGATGTTTTTTACAGGGCTAGGAGATGCGCTGAATTCGTTTCTGAACTATCTTTTTTGGCTGGACAAGTAGTTCGCTCGGAATTTGGCCGAAACCGGAAATTTGGCAGAAGTAAAGCAGGAAGTTTCGATCAGTTTCGTCAAAATAAATATGGCTTATACATGTATATCTGAACTTAATTTTCTTAGATGATTAGCCTGGCGAAGACTGGATCTGGCGTAGATAAGACGTAGTTGTCTGGGTCAAATATTAAATTTTTGGGATCCCATCGAAACCTTTGGTCTTGTTTTTTACAGATAATGCGCTTGCGAGTCCAAGGATTGTGTATTAAAACATCAAAGCAAATCCTTGAAAGAAATAGTCCCTGATCGTTATTTAAGAGTATTTTGCCATGTGCTTCCAATCACAGTACTATATCATCCTAAGGTCGTACCGAGACCTGATCTGAACTAGCGGTTTGAATGTGGGTGATGTGGATATTCCAAATACAATAATGCTTTCGAATTAACTAGGCTGCTACAAATTACCAAGAACGAGCCTGATTGATCAAACTAATAAGAATTCAAGCAGACTGCCAAAAAAATCAGTGATTGTAATAGGACAGGCTCCAGGCCTCCAGCTCACGCGCACTCGCACCAAGTTTATCGTACCAACTGACAAGTGCGCAAAGAGTTCAAACGTGGTACGTGAAAGTAAAACGTTTATCATATATACCAACAAGAACCAAGACATTTCACATCCCCAATAACCAAAAAAGTACTGAACTAACCTAATTTGATTTATCCCGCTTAAGAAAAGGTGACAACGAAGTTTTTCAGGCAGTTCAGAAACTTCTAATGAACACAAACCGCATTTTGAAATCGAAAGATCATCTTGCGACCATGGTTTAGATTTTAATATTGAATGTCTCTTACCAGCTAGTTCGACCTTTTAAACCTCTTTTAAATTAGCAAGGTAACAACAAGTGCAACAAACCTAGTCTTAGCAGCCTAATAGCCACTTCGTAACAACTTCATGAAGAAAGGCATATCATCGATCGTATAGCAAAACCGTCCACTTTCCACCTTTTTATAAAGCAGTAAAATACGTCGAGCAGTCTTATTTGTTGCTCTTACTCCTCAAAATCCATATCTCTACAGATATGTCCACAAATATAAAAGAGTTGGATTTGAATCCTGTCCCAAACTTAACTCGATGGGAATCTGGGCCCGGTTGCCCATGAACGGGAAGGTGGGGGTCAGGACCCATCAAAATGCCTTATCTAGACCTGCATCTCCTCAAGTATACCAACTTTGGATTTGAGTCAAGTCACTGGTCAGAAACTTAAATTATGGAAAATCTGGGCCCAGTTGCCCTGCCCATGAACGTGGAGGGTGGTTCAACTTCAAATACGTCTTCCCAATAGCTTCTCAATAGCCTCTGAACAAAGTGGGAGTGGGGGATGGGACTCACAAGAAGCAAAAAGAGACCCCAATGCCCACAACTCTACCAAGTTTCAACTTGATATCACGAACTTAAGCCTACTCTTGGGCAATCTGGGCCCAGTTGCCCATAAACGGGAGGTTGGGAGAGGTGTAAATTTATAAGTATTTTCCTAACCCTAGGATCTGTAAGTACATGGAATTTCATCGTCCTATATCCAGTTCTGGTTAAGTAATGAACAGCAGTCAGTTGGGCAATCTGGGTGCGATTGCCCCTGAACTGGGTGCAGGGTGCGGGGAACCCATAAAACGAATACCAATATGTATACCAAGTTTTATCTTGATATATGTCATGGTTCACGAGTTATTAACAGTGAAAACCGAAAACGGAAAACCGAAAACCGGCTTCAATTGACACAAAAGGGGAGTGTTCATAAATGAACACTCGACTAAAAACGAGCCTGAAAACCCAATGTCGACATGTTGTTATAAACCAATCAGAAACAATCCTTGCTCCGGGGAAGGTCATGCAGGCTAAGTAGAGGGTGTCCATGAAAAAATTCAGAAACTACTTTAAATTCTCCCCAAAAACAGTAGGCTATTTAACGTCTCTGAACCAACGATTTTGCTTGGCCTTTATAACTTAATCCCGTAGTCAGCTACAGTAAAATATACCGACTAAATTTTTGACAAACATGAAAAATCTGAACAATGAGTCGAACTAAAAGTTTCGTATGAAAGTTCAGTATTCTTTAAATGATGTCTTCATGACTAACAACATTGTATAACGACATTGGATTTTCGCCCTGTTTATGTCAAGCGCGGTTAATGCACGTTGTGGTCTTTTCCTGTCGCGGTATCGACTTCCGTTTCACCGCCGCGGCTTTTTCCTCCCACTGTTCCCGCATGTCGCTGTTTTTGTTTTCGCGGTTTGGGCCGGATACCGATTATGCTGGCGTAAACGCCATCTATAATCAACAATTTTTGCAGAAGAACGAATCAGGAAATATTATATATATACCACAGACCGCAGTCATACCGGGCAAACAAACGGCAAGAAAGACGGCGGATCAATAAGCCACATAATTCTAGAAACGGTATAAAGCACTTGCCTGAATCTCAACTTTCCACAACGGGAACGTCATTAATTACATGCTAGAACAAGCAGTGGGTCTGAAATGACAAAGACAGATCAAACACAGGGTTATTAGCAGAGGAACTCTGACCCTGGGGCCTCGTAAAGCTCATTCTCGCTAGAAAAGCACGTAACTGTTCCAAGAACAGAAAGAATCTTGTTTTTTAAGGGGGGATACTTCCCTAGCAAATGCCCTGATTCGATTAAGTTACCTGGCTTTTACAGGGAAACTAAATTAAGGACCATCATAAAAGAAACTCTTGTGAGTTAACCTGCATGTTTATGGTTTTAAAGGAAGAATCTCCAGCGGTAGAACTTTAGTCTGGACTCATCATTTCGAACTTCAGATGCCTTCAACTTCATCAACGAAAAAACGAAAACACGAAAAAGTTTAAAGGGTAGGCCTATACAGGAGTATCTTTTCATCTAGTCCATGAATAGCACCCTGGACGGTGCGAATTATAATAATAATAGTAATAGACTTATTTCCCATCATCATGCGCAAATGTACAGAAAGACGGAGTAACTAAATATAGAAGAAAAAAAAAGAACAAAGAAAGAAAGAAAAAAGAACATCACTGGCAACAACAATAATCATGAAAAGAAAAGGAAACAACACACATAGACATAATTTACACTGCGTAAAGCATCTGCTGAGCTATATTGAGGGTGCTCTTGAAGCGCTCTCGCCTTTCCCGAATTACAGATATGGCCTTGCTATTCTGTACTTTGATGACAATCTGTTACTGCTTGTCCAAGACATACTTAAATCTTTTTACAAATATGTGAAGTAGCTGCTGAGGGTCCCCCACCCTCAGCAGCTACTTTGAGCCAGAAAACAGCTTCCAAAAAGGTGCCAAAGCAATAACGTTCGAAACTACGAATGAATTATACATTTTAGCAAAAATAAATCTATTAAATTTCAGCTTCATAGAAACAAGGATTCCGTATGCTTTACGTGCTTTATCGCGAAGAAATGTTTTCAGAAGCGAACGGGTGACACGAAGACTGGTTTCCTAAGGTAGACCCAAGTATGTCAGGAAATCATTAAAGGTAACATCCAACCCAACCCCATTAATATGCTACCCCAAGTCCGCGAATCCCTTTCATCATTCAAGCCTAGCTTAAGCTAGCTTAATATTAAGCGGCGTTCATAAGCATGCCTAGCCAAGCACAGATGCTTAGGCGCGTGATCCGGCGTAGCCAGGCACCGAGTTCTAGAGCCTGGAACTCTGCGCTTGGCCCAAAATCTGTGCCTAGGCATGGGTGTGAACGGTGATACTAGGCACGTGCCTAGACATTTGTGCTTGGCTAGGCATGCTTATGAATGGGGCTTTAGGTTAGGGCTTTGAGAAACTAGCCGACATGATAGCGGAAATATCGATGTAACGATAAAGTGTAAGGCGATTGAATAATTTCCAGTATCCCATCCATCCTACTCCGTATCGGTTTTCGGATTGGACCTGCAATATAATGTCTGGGACACGTGCTCTTGTCATTTACCAAGTTTGATCCAGATCAGAAAACTCGTTCAGCGTACAACAAGATTTAGATTCCTTCTCCTTTTACCCCCCCCCCCACTGGATGGTTGGATATCCGGGAGATGACAATTTCCAAGTCAACCTGGTCAGCTCCCTCATACGCCTGACAAGTTTCATCGTCCTACCCCAACTGGAAGTACCCTAACTCGCGTACCAGAAGGTTTCCGGGACTCACCTCTAAGTTTTCCACACTGTACGGATCCGGTTCGGGTCTATAAATGGTACATCAAAGGCTTATGCTCGTCCTTCCCCCCAACTCCCATCCCCATTTCTTGACTCTAAGCATGCCACAAGACTTCCGGTACCCACCCCAACTCCCCCTACAGTTTCCAGATCCAATTAGGACCTGAAACTGAACATCTGGGACATGTACTCTTGCCAATAATCAATTTTCTTCCAGATCGCGTAATTCGTTTGAAAGTTATGTGTCCCAAAATGTTCTAGATTTCACCTCCCTCCACTCCCCCCTGGATGATCAGATTAGGGATGTGGCAATTTTCATGTCACTTTACCTAATAGCCTACGCTTCACAACTTTCATCGTCCCTGGAAGTACCCTAACTCACGTGCCACAAAATTTCTGGATCCTCCCTTCTAATCCCCATTAAGTGCCGGATCCGGTTCTGTTCAATAAATGTTCAATCTAGGGCGACGGAAAAGCGACCACTAAGAGCTGAAGGCTGCAAGTGCCATATTAAAAGAAGTTTAAGACATCCAAATTACTTGGTAGACAATCTCAAAATACGCTATTTCTGCTTCAAACCATCTTTGAGTTTTATTTCCTGACACCTATAACTTTTCCTTCCACCAAGATATCACAGTATTATGATAAAACCGCGAGAACATTCGCTTCCTTCAGTTCTTTCTCACAGAGTCTCTAACACCCTTGCTTATCGCCTGATGTCGGGATTCCAAATCCCACCATGATTAGTAAAAAATCATCTCTGAATAATTAGCAACGGCATATTTTTATTTTTAGATATGAACTTGTAAACAATATAAGCCTGCTAAGAACTGTGGATGTCTTTTTGGGATCCCAAAACGTTAGTGACGGATACCTATGACATCGCAAAAATGTCTGTCTGTCCGTCCGTCCGTCCGTCCGTCCGTCCGTCTGTGAGCACGATAACTCTCGAAGGGAATGAGATATTTTGATGAAACTTGGTGTGAGCATTCTTTGGGTCAAGAGTAAGGTCGAGTTCGTAGATGGGCCCTGTAGCCCTACATTTAGGGGTGGGGGAGGGGGTTCAAATTAAGGGACAAGCAAAATATTTTGAAACAGCTAATGTGATAGTCGATTATGGGGTAAGAAGACATGCTGAACAAGAATATGAAAACCATTTTCGCGCCGGACAATTAGTTGGGCCGGAATCCGGCCAAAACCGGAAAGTTTGTTAAAAGTAAAAGTTTTCTTTGAAGATGATTAGATGTTTGATTTTGGGGTAAGAAGCCATGCTGAACACGAATATGAAAACCATTTTCTCGCCGGACAAGTAGTTCGCCCGGAATCCGGCCAAAACCGGAAAGTTTGTTAGAACTTAAAGTTTTATCTGAAGTTGATTAGATGTTTGATGTAGGGGTAAGAAGACATGCTGAACAAGAATACGAAAACTATTTTCTCGCCGGACAAGTAGTTCGCCCGGAATCCGGCCAAAACCGGAAAATTTGTTAAAAGTAAAAGTTTTATTTGAAGTTGATTAGATGATAGATTTAGGGGTAAGAAGAGATGCAGAATCCGTATATGACAATCACTCTTTAGCCGGACATATAGTTCGTCCGGAATCCGGCTGAAACTGGAAAATTTTGTTAGAAGTTAAATTTTTATTTGAAGTTGATTAGATGTTGGATATAGGGGTAAGGAGATACGCTGAATCTGTTTTTGAGCTTTAGTTTTTCGCCGGACAAGTAGTTCTTGAAGTTCGCCAAAACCGCAAAATTCACAGAAGTAGCTACACGATCGTTTCGATCGGCTTATAGAGGTAAACGGACATGCTGAATCCATATTTGAGCTTGGATTTCTTAATGATTAGCTGTTTGGCCTGGCGAAGACTGAATCTGGCGAAGACAGAACAATTGTCTGGATCAGATATTGAAATTTTTGGGATCCCATCGGAACCTTTGGTCTTGTTTTCTTATTGTTTTCTTGTCTTCATCGAAATGGGTTACTATTAGGGACAGCATGTCTGCTACCGGACATCTTTTCTTGGCGCGATGGTGACCCACAAAAGATGGTGGATCAGAGTGAAGCTTGGATTGGGATTAGGAAGTCCATGTTTGTATACGGACTTTAAAGTGCACAATCGTTCCCTGCCAACTGGAAGGAAAGGGCCTAATGAAAAGCAGCTAGCACGAGACCAACCATTGTCTATGACCAAGAACAAGTAATCTAACAGAACCTCTGCCTTTGGTCTCCATGCAGCGACCGTAGGATGCCTGCAGGGGTGGAGAACCCGGTCTGCAGCGAGTTAGACGTGACTTCGCAATGATAGACAACCAATCAGCGGTAAAGGACGACTCAGACGGCGTTCGTATTCTTCTGCGGGGTCTACTGCAACACAAGATGTTTGTAGAGGTAACAAATTATGATGCTTAGCTCCTCCTCCGCTCGTTTGCACTATTTGACTCCGCATGGTCGTATTACAGTGATAGGGAGACGGAGGTTCTTGATTATTTGTTCTTGCTATGACCCATTTCCCTCTTAAGGCATCTCTACGAATCAAGGTAATGGTCTAAAAGTAACATAAAATCCCTCGGGGTCCCGTTATGCCAAGATACGAGGTGACACTGCAAGGTAAAAACTTGAGCGGAAGCTCACCAAGCAGAGGAGGCCCCTTTCTTTTTATGAGTAGCTAAATGAATCCGACAAAACGATGACAGAGACAGATACAGAAGATCCGGGGCGCCGCATTTCTCCAGAACCAGACAGTTCTTTCTCGAGGCTCCAGTTCAATAATGCCGCTCGACAAACACGGCATCTTTTGAATGAAGCACTTTATTACGGCACAAGCCATATTTACTCTACAGCCAAGACAAACATGAAACAACAACTAAGGTCTGGCTAGGTCTGACCGGTTGCAAAATCAGCAACAAGGTAAAGCAACGCTTTTGCTTTCGAAATATGTCTGAGGTCGTCGGGCAATTATGAATGACGGTTTCAGCATTGATACTAAACATTATCGGGAGCCGAATCAAACGGCGAAATATTGTAGTATAGGCAACCTTCAGCCGACGCTATCTCGACACAAGAAAATGCTTTGAAGATCATATATTTGACAACAGTAAGTTTTGAGCAGAGATAGTTTGACTTTGCTACTGAAATTCGAGAAGTTTGGTAGTTCCAGGTTCCCTTGCATGCAAAGACTAGCGATTTGGTAAGTTAAAAGGTAAAAGTAAGGTAAAGGTATCAGCACTAGCCTTGACAGGCCAAGCTGGCGGTGCTGATCTCCGATTCTCGGCCCTCAGCCAGGAAGTGCAACGGGGGGTTGGGGGCCAGCCCCTGTGCTTTCGCACACCCTTCCTGTCACCTTCCCCGGATTTCTCCAGGTACCCATTTGAAGCTGGGTGGACTTTGGCTTGTCTTACAGGGTTACGCCACTAACCCCCGCTCGAAACCAAACAGTAGGCACAACCGAGACTCGAACAAGGGACCCTTCCCTTGCGAGTTCTGCGCGTTAACCATTCGGCCACGGACGGACTTGGTAAGTTAATGCAAATATTGCGACCTAATCCCGTCCCCTTAGCTGCTTCCCTGGTTTTTGAACAGAATGGGAGACAATATTCAGACAGAAATCATCCTGAGCAGCTTCTCGTAATTTTTACTAATATATGAAAACTTCTAACACAATGTTACGAACCAATAGTAAAATATTTACCGTTGGTAGCTTACGCTGCTTGTTAAAAACCCATCGCATAGGTTTCTTTGTGTTATATAGTGCACGTAGTTGTCCACTGCGAACGAATCTCAAATCCTGATTTAAACCAAACATACTAGGCGTTAAAACTACTAGGTCCCACAAAAAGTATGCGGTTGAACTGCTTTCCCCCAACACAAGAACCAAAACTACACAAGTAAAGGTCGCAAACTCTTTCAAAGGTGGGAATTTCTTAGCCGAATTTTCGCTTAAATCTGACCTTGTATAGACTCGTGAAACTGAATGTGACTTTCAGTCAGCACGCAAAAGTATCCTGGAGAGTTGCGTGACTTATCAGAGAACTCCCGGCTTTGCCGGATTAGCTTTCCCTTCTGAACGGGAGATCGGAATTTATTCCGTAATAAATGAGATTGACTTGTCCCACAGCACCGGCACACTTATCTAGTTAAGACTCTCCTTTTCCCTAGGACCATACAGTGTCAAGAGTTAGTGCGGTTACTTACAAATACCAGCTCTTCTCCGTTTAACTAATCTTGACTCGACTATCTCAACCTTTCGTCAGTAAATTTTCCCAGATCAGTTTTCGGATCCTGTCCGGATAAGGCTTTCCGGCTCTTACTCCGTTATGTTGACGACGGATGGCAGTTTCAAGATCGAGCTTTTTTCTCCCTTTGGAGCATTTCCCCGTTAGATGGCCTACAGCTGCCATCCCGAAGACATCACTGTATACTTTATCTGTCTTAGAATGTGAAACTTATTCTGAAACGCCAGTTCTCAACATTAGCCTAGTGGAAACTCGATCAGGAGGAAGTGCGGGGGAAGGGGAATGGTATGAATATTGGTCTGCCATTTCAGCAAACATTGAAAAAAGCGATGAAAAAAATAAAAAAAATCCAATGGAAAACATGAAACCAGAACCTCAGCTTTTCCGAAGTTTAAGCTGTTCCACGAACGAACGGAGGGGTTACTAACACACTTGGCTTGACGAAATTGAAGTTGTACGAAAACGAAAAACGTTTCCTGTGACTATGTAAGATTCTGGACTGATGCCCGGAAGAGCCACAGCCGTTTGCGGTATTCATTAGTCAAGAGCCGAGAAAAGGAAAAAAGGCGTTTTCCTATGTTTCCCAGACCTCAATTTGCGCGGATCATTTCCGATGCATTAAGCGAGGTATCTACAGAACGCGAATATTTTCGCTTACGATCCTTTCACGTGAATAAGTGAGCCTTGTCAAATAATATCCTATGTCAATAATACCCATGTCAATAGTAATATCCCTATCAATAATAAATTCCCTTTTCTACTTTGTTCATTCTGATTTCTAACAGGCGAATCGATTCTCGACGCGAACGAAATTCGACTTGGAATTGAAACAGCGCGTCGCGAAACTTTGGGCTGACGAGGCGATTTTTTTCGAACTGCGACACCGACAGGGGAATCCGCGTTCTGTGAGCACCAACCTTTATGCTATTCGGCTCGGGACAGCACCTTAAGACGGTGTCAACCATCGCCTCACGCGACGACGTCAATTTTCTGTGATTAATTCGCCACTGTATGTTCCAAAGCAAAGGGGACGACCACTCAAACACGGTTACCTTCCTTTCCCCTTTTTCCCCAGTCGCCCACTCAAGAAACAGGGGAAACAATACAATACCTGAAGGTAGCAGAGCACTAATGATTTCCTACGAAATTGCACTCAGAAGTTCCTTGCGAGACGCTGGACCCCCTAGGAAAGAAACATATCGATCAGGAAAGCAAATCTTTGACCGCGGAATCCATAATAAGAGCCTTCGGGCTGGTTAAAAGTGCAAAAAGCTAGAGTGGAAAGAATGCAAAAAGCTAGAATTACGAGACCGAACTAGTCAGGAAGTAGACTAACTTATACGTTCATTTACCTATGAATGAATGAATTTATTAACGTACGCACTGCCCTAGGGCATAAGTGCAGTACAAGAGTAAATACATAAGAAAACACTAAAAAACCCACAAAAATACACATATTTCAAAGAATATAATCACAAATAAGAACTAAGCTAATGGGGTGGTGAACAAGTAAACGGCCAATGGAGGAGACTATTTCGAGGACAGATTTTTCATTATCAGTAGTGGGTCCTGAATCGACAAACGCCGGATCGAATTACGAATTAGCAGGAAATGGAGGTATTTGGAATACGTGGAACGTAAGCGACGTAGTCTTTCTTTTCTGAGTATACCATGTAGACCATTCAGAAGGTTCACATATGGTGCATAAAAGGCAGAACGGAACTTCCCGACTCCTTGCCTGTTATACCGCGAACGGCTCGGCACAAATTTACTACAATCTAAACGGATTGGCTACCATTAGCAGTTCGGAATAGTATGCTGGTCGCGATTATATATAACAAGATAGCCTACCGAAGGAGAGAAAATGAAGATTTATTATTTATACTTGGGATTCTTAATTTCTTCGTTTTATGTTTACATACTGGTACTGAACCTACATACTGGTACTGAACGTTCGAAGAAAGTTTATCTTTAGCATTTTTTGTGTTTATGTAAGAGAAAAAAAAATCGTATTTCAAGCAATTGACACATTTCTGGTCTGAAGAAAATAATAAAGACTTAAGGCACTTTATGATCATAGGCAACTAGCCACCCAGACATCAAAGAAACTATCCAATTGTCCGATTAACTTTCTTCTTAACCATAGTACCCGGCAGAAACAGATTAACAAATGCAAACTCATTCGCATTTAAAAGCAGGCTCCCTTAAAAGGGCGCTTTAGTCGGTTCGAGTTGTAAACATCATTTGAAAACCTCCTTGTTTAGACTGGTCTAGACCTTTTCTAAATCTTAAATATGACAAAGTTTCCAATCAGTGAGATTTAATCAATTACTTGTATATGCCAATTGCTGCAGATCATTGCCAGCGGGAAAACTAAGACAGGGACATTAGACTGGAGTTCATAAAGGACGCTTCGGAGCTCTCTAGCGGCCAAAAGAAAACCAACAGCTCACCTAACGGAGTGACTAGATGGCAGATTCCACACAAAACAGTGAAGATGGCTCGCCAGTCGCCACCAGATTGCATTTTAGGTGACACTACAGTTGGCAATGTTTTAACTCGGGCATGCGAATTGCGCAGCGCCTCTCGCGGATATCTAGATTTGGGCTTGATTCCACCCTGAGTAAAGCGCCGTCTCCATTACCGTAAACCGACCGTTTTACGGCCGACCGTTTGACCGTTACGGCAGTGAAGACGGGTCTTTCTCTACGGACGGCCGTAGCCGTAAAACGGCGGTACTGACCCCTCCGTAACCGTAAAACGGGCGTAGTGGAGACTGCTTTTTTGTCACAGTCCCATGTAACTGTTTTTCAACTGTTTTTCAAGTCACATATAAACTGTTTTTTAAATTTCAACACAAGATTCACCTATTTGGGACTAATGTAGACCACATTTTTGCGGTTACGGACCTAATGAAGACCACTTTTTTGCGGCTACGGACCGTCCGTAAAACGGTCGGTTTACGGTAATGGAGACGGGGCTTAACTCGACAAAATAAATTTCATTTGACACCAATAAGAGCGCTGCAAAATTCGCAGCCTGGCAGGGGCGTCGCAAGTGCATTTTCGTTGGGGGGGGGGTGCAGAGCCAAAAAAATTTCCGAATCCTAGAGACTCAGAATTCGAGCTTTAAATTATGGAAAAGAAAGGATTAATGTAGGAAGCGTAACATTAAAGGGTAGCATGGACGACGATAAACTGTTAGGCGGCGTTCTGGCGAAGCCCGCTTGGACAATATATTGCCGGGAACGAACGCAGTAATAGCTTCTATCTATTATAGCCAAGAGAAAATTAAATCGAGTGCCGCAGGCGAAAATTTTCGAAATCATTTTTTTGTTTCCTGTAGGCTAAAATTTAACAGCTTCTCTTGCAAATCGATCATTTACCGTGGATAGACTCTAGACTCTAGACCTAGACTCTTAAGAAGTTCCAGAAACCGGATGGAGCGACGTTCCGGCAACAGCAGCTACTGTAGTCTATTTAATACTACCCATGATCACATAACATGAGCGCCGCAGGCGATATTTTTTTTTAAGTTAGCTTTTTCTTGCCAAATTTAACTATTTCCCTCGAGATTCTAGCTTTTAATGTTTCGAAATCCCAATCCTAAAACTGTATTAAAACCCCAGTCAAATGACGCGCACTTCCACAAACTAGAGAATATAACGAAAAGCGCCGCAGTCGGAATTTTCGAAACATTTATGATTAGATCTTCTTTTTGGGATCCAAGATTAAAGTATGGACTACAGATCAAATCATAGATCAGTCTTTTGCCTTCCACCAGTGCTTCACTCAAACTCTTCCGAGCTTCGAGGTTCGTGGTAACTCCCGAATCCTGGCAATTATACCGAACAAATTCAGACAGATGGCATGTTCTGGATTCTGTATAACTACAGTATCCCGGTTATTATACCGAAAGTTTTGGTATCGAAAGACTACCGTATAATATTCGCAGCCTATTTGGTATAATTTCGTCGAAATCGGAACAAAAGTCGGGATTAGCGGTCACTACCGAATACTGAAAATTATACCGAATAAATAACCGAATCCCAATCACGATACCTAATAATTCTGAACTGATAGCTTATTCGGGATTCTGTGTAACTACCGAATCTCCATAAATATACCGAATAGTTCTGGCCCCGAAAAATTACCAAATAATTTCAGTAAATTCTCTCACCGAATTCGTCATAACTACCGAATACTGGCAATTATAGGGGAGACTAGCCATGATTGGGACAAAAAACGCTTGGATCGCTACAACTCCAAAAGTTGTGAACCGATTTTCTTGCTAAGTATGGCAAATGGAAGCCTAATCTATGCTCTGCTTATCAGATTTTTTCCGATTTTGTGTTGCTGTTAGCTTGAGAGCAAAAAGAGAAATGGCAAAGTCCTCCATTTTGTCCCAATCATAAACTTGCCGTCTACCCCTGGGACATAATGGTTGGGTTCATTGGGACACCATTACTTCAGATGCGGTAATGGCTTAAACATGCAAAAAAAATGTAAAAATGAACATACGGTGCAGAAAGAGAGACAAAAAGAAACAAAAGACATAAGATCTATATTGGTTGGAGATCTTCAGCCGAGACCAAGTGCTTCACCACTCGTTCTGTACCAACCGATCTCATGGGATCTCCCAGTTTAAGCACAACATTTATTTTTTCCAGCAAAGATTCCTCATCTGTGCAAAGAAATTTGTGCGATTTCAGCATTTTTTTCATGGAAAACAGCTTGATGATTTCGACGACTAAGTGTTTCGGACTTTTTTACGAGATAGATTCATAAGTCTTCCAAGCTTTCTTGCTCCTCGGAAGACCTTCCACGTGAAGCGATTCATCACTGCATCCATCGTTCAGTATGGATTGGTCGTAAAACCGAGAAATTTTACTTCCTTCTTTTTCATCATTCTAAACAAATACGAAAAACAGAAAATGGCTTTTTTTTCATCTTCGGAATGCTGAGAAACATTCCATGCTGTTAACAAACAGGCTGGAAGGAGCAAATAAATTGAACCGATAATGTTGAACTATCCTGTTTATGACCGGGATAATTGGGACACAGTGACAAATGAGCCCGCTTTGCACTGTGTCCCATACATCCCCATATTTCTGTTTGAAGATTGCTTGTCCCAAACATGACTGGTACATGTGTCCCAGTCATCACATTTTGACCTGAAGTTAAAGTGACCTAAATTTGAATGATAGATGGTGCTCATTGACGAAACGGGGATGCCTCGGAAGAAGCCCAATAGCAAGGCTTCATTTGTAGCTATCATTCGATCTTCTATCTTTATCATGTGAAAATCTGCCCAACTTTAAATTGCTCCATCGAATTTACAAACAGGGTCGAAAAACTCATTTCAAAAAAAATTCTGATACAAATTCCATCCAATAGTGGCCGCAACTAGGCTCATATGTGCGCCGCTAGATGGCGACTCATCCGTGAATTAACTAGAATTTTAGCTCCAACTTCTCATTAGAAAAACCTCGATGTCCCATATATAGACGTGTCCCAATCATGGCAACCCCGATCATTATACCGATTTGTATCGATAGCCCATTTGGGATCTCCTTAAATATACCAAATAGTTCTGCTATCGAAAAAACAACAAACAATTTTAATTGAATCTCGAATAGTTAGGGGGGTGCTGCACCCCCCCCCCCCCCCATGCGACGCCCCTGCAGCCTAGATATTTACATCGACTGTCTGAGAGACATCTATTGTTCAGAAAAGAAGTGAATAGCAGAATGACGCACCAATAACAGATGGCAGAACAACACTTCGCAAAACAAAGGAGATGGCACACTCGGCGCAACGAGAACACGAGGTGAGCAAATCGGTTGGAAAAGAATGCTGTTTCCGGCTTTTGCAAACATTAAGTGGCACCACAGCGCGGAAAGTGTCAAATAATTAACAAAGTCAGTTTTGTTCTTGTGCCATGCAATTAGGACACAGCGACTAAAGAACCGATACACCCCGGAAATACCTTTCCCGACAGACGGCACCCATCGTAGAAGCAGGAAAGGCAAGACGAAACTCAACGACTAGGCTAGATCACATAAAAAAAAGGCGAAAAAGAGACAGGCAAGTGTCCGGAGCGGTTCGTTTCTCTGAAGATGCTACACGGTTACAAAAAACATCAGAAAGGCCTAAATGAACTAAAACTGAAAAAAACTTATTATTTCAGCAAAAAGGCCATACTAAGGACCATGGAAACAGTACTAAAAGAAATTGACTAGACATTAAGTGACGAGCGAAACTCCAAAAATTCGCCGTGAGCTTCTGGGGCGGCTTACCACGAAACGTCCCCGTGGCAAAACGTCTCCGGCGAAACGTACCCGTGGCAAAATGTCCCCATGGCAAAACGTCCCTATGGCAACCATACCCATGGCAAAACGTCCCCGTGGTGAAACGTCCTAACGATTGTTAAAGGACCTCTCTTGCTTATTCTGCCTTTTATAACATACCTAGCTCCCTTGTGGAATTATAAGCTTCTAAAATCCCCACCTTTCTCCATTGTTTCGTTTGGTGCTGACGAATTTTTAGCGCTTTTTCTGCAGTGCCGAGTTTTGTCCGTCACACTACGCAAAGTTTGACGGAATCTCAATGTCCGCTGACAATTCTTTCATATATAAGGATATGAGAGTCTTCTGTTTTGACTACTTTTATTTGCTTAGTTTTTCCAACTTTTTAACCACAGCGCGTTCAGTTTTCAAACGTTTTGCGCCCAGCCGTCGCGTCGGAGAGCAGGAGTGCTGGATAGAATCGACAAGCGCTAACAAGAAAATGGCTTATTTCAGGTGGAAAGTAATGACATTTTCGAAAAGCGTTTCTTCGGGACGGTTTCGTAGGGAGAAGATCATTTCTAGTAAGAGTTGTCCTTTAATTTGCCTTTGTCTTCAGGGGCATGACCGAGGTAAAACAACCTCAGGGTCTGCATTAAAGATGTAGGAAGATCCTTTATAGGCAGGAAAGAGCGGACGTAAGACCAGCTGTTTCACACATGCACCGTTTTCCTTCAAAATAAACAGTGTAACACCCCTCGCCCTGGGCTCGTAACTGATCAGTAATAGGCTAGTTCTAGGTCGTTTAGAGCAACATGCATAGCTGATATTTTTGACAAATAAGCTCCTGGGAGGTGTAGTATTCTCGTGCATGTGACTGTGCTGCTTGCCATATTTTGTGCTTGTTGCTTTGCTTATATAACTTTGTTGTAGGTCGGTTGGCTTGAATAAAGAATCATCTTGAAATCAATACATGGTGTCAGAAGTCGGAGATGGACAACCTACTTCCATATCCATCGTTCAACTGGGAATCGGCCAGTCTACAAGCATGGACGAAATTTGAACAGCATGTTACTCTCATATTCAGTGGACCATTGAGTGGAAAGACAGCCAAACAACAATGTGCATACCTCCTGTTGTGGCTAGGAGAAAAAGGACGAGATGTCTTTAGTACTTGGACACTAACTACAGAGGAAAAAGACAAGCTTGATGTATATCTCCAGAAATTCAAGGAGCATATTGCCCCTGAGAACAATCCGATATTTGCCCGTTATAAGTTTCATAAGCGTGACCAGTTAGAGCATGAATCAGTTGAACATTATATCACAGCCCTCAAGGTGCTGGTCAAAGACTGTGAGTTTACGGGTGACTTCAAAAAGGAGATGGTGAGAGACAGATTGATATGTGGACTGAAACTACACAGAATTCGAGAAAAATTGCTGTCTCAGGGTGGAACCCTTACTCTTGACAGGGCAGTGACAATTGCAAGAGCTTTTGAGACAACTCAAGAACAGCTCATGTCCATGTCAGCCACGTCCATGCTGCCTATAACAAGGGAACCTACCGTGAAACAAGAAGTGGACTTTGTGAAGAAACAGAGGAAGTTTGACCAACCCACAACAAGTAAGAAGTGTTACTTCTGTGGTGGGGCATATGACCCAAGTCACAAATGTCCTGCAAGAGGCAAGTCATGTTCAAAGTGCGGAAAGACAAACCATTTTGCTCGTGTCTGTCGTAGCAAACCAGTAGACACAATCGATATGACAGAAGTTTATGGAAATCAAGAAGAAGAAATTTATATAGATACATTATTCATTGGATCTGTAGCTGAGAAAGCAAGCCAACCGACTGTGACCATCAAACTGAACAATTCAGCATGGGAGACTCGATTCAAAATCGACACGGGAGCCGAAGCAAACGTCATCCCGAAATCGGTCTACGAGAGGCTTAAGCCTAGACCAGAACTAAACAAGACGAGTCAGATCCTTGTAGCTTATGGAGGAACCCACATTCCAATTGCTGGAGTTTGCTCCTTGAATTGCAGACAGAATGGGAATGCCAACAGAAAGTACAGTTTCTTTGTAGTGGAAACACAATCGAACCCAATATTAGGGTACCAAGCATGCACAGAGATGGGACTGGTGAAAGTTGCTGCATCTATTTCTGCTTTGTCTACCAAGCACAGTAACCAGAAGACACAAATTCAAGAAGAGTTCGCTGATGTTTTCACTGGAATTGGTAAACTCCCAGGAGAAGTGAACATCCATGTCAAAGAAAATGCAATCCCATCTGTTAATCCTGTCCGCAGAATACCGTTTTCCCTACACGAGAGAGTAAAAAACGAACTTGACCGCCTTGAAGGTCTAGGCATCATTGAAAAAGTGACAACCCCTACTGAGTGGGTTAATTCTATTGTGGCAGTGGAAAAGTCAGATGGATCGCTGCGATTATGTTTGGACCCAAGAGAGCTTAACAAAGCAGTTCAAAGGCCCCACTACCCAATGCCAACCTTTGAAGATATTGCAGCTAGAACCCATGGCCACAATAAGTTCTCGAAACTGGATGCAAGGTCCGGATATTGGATGTTGGCATTAAACAAGGAGTCGTCCCTTGTCACAACTTTCAACACTCCATTTGGCAGATACAAATACAAAAGAATGCCATTTGGGATAATATGTGCACAAGACGAGTTCCAACGAAAGATGGAAGAGACCTTCGGCGACTTGAAAGGTATGGGTGTCATAGTTGATGATATTCTCGTATCTGGAAAAGATGAGGAGCACGATGAAAATCTGAAGGAAGTCCTGCAAAAGGCCAGAGAAGTTGGAGTCAAGTTTAATTTGGAAAAATGCATCTTCGGATCAACAAGCGTACCATACTTTGGCCACCTGATTACTGCAGATGGCATTAAACCAGATCCCTCGAAAGTTCAAGCTATAAGAGAGATGCCAGAGCCATCAAACAAAGATGAACTAGCAACGTTTCTTGGAATGACGAATTTCCTGTCCAAATACATTCCGAACTTGTCAGCTCTGAACTATCCACTCCGAGAGTTAGGAAAACAAAAGGACTTTGAGTGGACCAGTGAGCACACTGCAGCAATGGAGAAGATCAAAACTTCGATTTGTAGCAACCTTGCAACTTTTGATACGAAAGCAAAATCTGTTCAGCTGAAAACTGATGCTTCCAAGCACGGCCTCGGTGCAGAACTAGGTGTTGGTGGAAAAATTGTTGCTTTTGGATCAAGAGCTCTTACACCGACAGAACAACATTACTCCCAGATTGAAAAAGAATTATACGCTGTTCTTTATGGCTGTAGAAAGTTTCACCAGTTTGTCTATGGGAGGAGAATCATTGCACATACAGATCACAAGCCGTTAGAGGCTATATTATCCAAGCCTCTGTGCCAAGCCCCTCCAAGGCTCCAAAGAATGATGTTACAGTTGCAGCCATACGACATTACGGTTCAGTATGTTAAAGGAAAGGACTTACCTGTTGCCGACACACTCTCAAGACTGCATCCACCCCACGTCGACGAAGAATGTTCACTGGATATTGAATTCCATGTCCACTCTGTTGTGAAAAGCATTCCAGTCAGCGACAAGAAGATGGGGATAATCTGCGAAGAAAATCGGAAAGACCCAGTTATGATAGAACTGATCTCAGTAAAAAAAAAAGGGTGGCCGATTCACAGGCACCAGTGTTCTGTTGATATACAGCCTTACTGGAACGTTAGAGATGAATTGTCGAGCATCAATGGCATCATCTTGAAAGGAAGCAGAGTCGTCATCCCAGAAGCCTTGCGAAAGGAAATACTGCAGCAGTTGCATGTATCACATCTAGGGATGGAGAAAACCAAGCAAAGAGCAAGAAGTGCTGTTTACTGGCCAAGAATGAACTCAGCTATTGAAGATTTGATCCGGAGCTGCGAAACTTGTGGAAAGTTTTCAAGAGATAACCAGAAGGAACCACTGATAACCACTCCAATCCCAAAGTATCCTTGGGAATATTTGGGTCTCGATTTTTGCAAGGTGAAAGGTAGAGACTATCTGATAACAAGTGACTACTACAGTCGTTTCATAGAAATTGATCGAGTCAGTCCTGCGACATCTGCCGAAACAATAAAGAAGCTCAAGGCTCATTTCGCCAGATACGGTATCCCAGAGAAAATACGGTCTGACAATGGACCCCAATTTACATCAGATGAATTTCAGACCTTCTTAAAGAAATGGGATATTCAACATGTGACTTCAAGCCCAAATTTTCCCCAATCCAATGGCCATGCAGAGAAAGCCGTGGATATAGCCGGCAAGATAATGCTGAAAGCTATCGAGTCCAATACAGACCCTTACCTTGGTCTCTTAGAATATCGGAACACACCGATAGATGGAAATACATCCCCAGCACAGCTTCTTATGAGTAGAAGTTTAAGGTCCGTCCTTCCCTGCACACGGCAGCAATTGCAGCCAAAGACAGTCCAGAAAACAAAGTTCTGCGCTGCCAGAACCCGACGCCAAGAAAAACAGAAACAGAATTACGACAAAGACTCTAAGGACCTAACGGAGTTGAAAGACAACCAGCCCATCTGGGTCAAATTATCGAAGGATTCTGCAGGATGGACAAAAGGCATTGTGATGTCTTGTGTTGCCCCAAGATCCTACCTTATCCAGGCTGAAAATGGGGGAGTCTATCGAAGGAATCGAGTCCATTTGAAAACCCGGTCCACGTCTGTAGACTATCCCCAACAGTCTCTAGTAACCACAGGTGGTGAGGACCTGCCCCCAGAAATTCAACCCGCTTCGCCCCAACTCTCTTCTCCCAGAGTTGCTGTTCCTAAGACTCCAGAAAACACAGAAGGTACTGGGCAAAACTTCCAAGATAGCCCGTACAGAACCCCAAGAGCTCCAACACCCCCTCCCCAAGTGGACAGGAATGCTGGAAATGGAGAAGGCCCCTCACGTCCTTATGTGACAAGAACTGGCAGAGTGGTGAAGCCAAGGAAAATAATGGACGTTTAAGTTTACAGTGTCTGACCCAGGTCTGAACTGTTCGTGTGAAAGTGTACGTTTTTGTTAAAGTTAATTGAAGAAGTATTTTTGTTTGAGTTATGGCATTAGCGTGTCACAAATGTCATCATGTGCGAAAGAAAGGAGATGTAGTATTCTCGTGCATGTGACTGTGCTGCTTGCCATATTTTGTGCTTGTTGCTTTGCTTATATAACTTTGTTGTAGGTCGGTTGGCTTGAATAAAGAATCATCTTGAAATCAATACAGGAGGAAACAAGCGGAAGCCCGACCTGGCTCAAAACGAGTCAAATAAGGTGAATATAAAAATAAGAGTAGTACCAGTATGTTGGAGAAAATTGGCTTGAGAAGTTCAAGATCTTGCTTAGTGAACCTCGTATTCCTCGGGATGATATTTGTAAGGCAATTATAATATCTTATTCCCATTCTGTGGTCTTAACTTCGAGGGGTCGACGAATCTCATTTTTGATGTACACCATTCCGGAAAAACGGAATAATCCTGACCATTCTGGATTAATTCTAGCCATTCCGGATTATTCCTAACCATTCCATATCCTCCCATTCTTTATCGAGTTTGGTAATTCACCAACTTTTGTTTAGTCCGCATTTATTTCCCCCATTCGATCTGTTCTGCGGCGAACGAGGGGTCGACGACTCACATTTTTTATGTACACCATTCCGGAATAACGGAATAATCCTGACCATTCCGGATTATTCCTTCGGGACATGTACACCATTCCGGGAGAGTCGTCGACCCCTCGCTTAACTTAATTCAGTCTTTACGAATGCCGCGTCTGACAAAAATCTTGAAATCCCCCTCCCCCCCCCCAAAAAAAATATTATCATATTTTGGTTATTCGTGCATTTTAGCCGGGGACGTTTCGCCATGGGGGCGTTTTACATGGGACGTTTCACCATGGGGGCATTTTACATAGGCTAGGGACGTTTCGGATGGAGACGTTTTCTCATGGGTATGTTTCGCCACGGGGAAATTTTGTCATGGGGACGTCTCGCCAGGGGACGTTTCGATCAGGGACGTTTCGCGACAACCCTCTAGAGCATTCACTGCGCCCTTATGCGTCAGGAGACGGGGGTTCGTACGAAATCAATGTCGTCTTGTTGCCAAAGATTTGGTTGTTGCCAAAGATAGATAGCTTCCAAATTCTGGAAGAGGCCGGTCTCTTCGAAACAAACTAATAAAAGAGTATAACACCAGTACACCGTGCAGTCCCATGATATCAGTCCTATCCTACCCAGTGCCAAAATTTTCTAGTATTGCCCTGATGTTAAAAGAAAAAAAGTTCCAACCGGGCGTTATTTATTTTGATAACGCCCGGCCAGCCATGCCATATCAAGTGAAAACGCACGGTTGGAATTTTTTCTTTTAACATCAGGGGAATACCAGAAAATTAAAACAAATGTACTAGTGTTATAATCATTATCGCCCTTGCTCGCTGCGCTCGGACGATATCAGCCCATCATGCCACCCGCGGGCCAAATTTTTCCGCTATCACGCTCAGCAAGGGCGATAATATATAGTACTACCACGATGTAAAACGTCGACCTTATCACGATTTTTTCTCCCACACATGAATCAACTTCGTGGTCTGTATGTATGTGCCGATGGCGGAGTAGTTTCGGCTCTTTCAAGCTACGATGAAACATGACACGACCTTTCACCGACGCGCTATGTGCTGATAGTCCCGGGTCCATTAAGACCAGCAACGAATCGCCGACATAAAAAAAGGTTACCTTGAGAAATTTATTGGAAACAATTGATACGAGAGTCCATGGCTTCCACTTCACCACTAGATAGTCCCTGGTCCATCATTCAGGGAACTCAGTTTCGCCTCCTAAATGAATCTTACACACCAAATTGATGTCAATTATAATCTCATTCACCTTTTCGCTGATGCCACGAGAGAAGATTGCATCATCGATTTTGGTGGAAAAACGCTGATTTTACAACAGAAAAAACTCCCTTAGGACAGGGAAAAGAACGTGCTCCGGAATGTCCAAAATCACAGCGACAAGTCAACGAGAGCCGAAGAGAGAATATACTTGTTTCCCAGGAACGAAGCGGGAACGGGGCAATTCTACCCAGAGGCGCCATTTCAGTAAACCTTGGGGGGAGGGCAAAGGTCAATTTAAGGCCCCCATCCCAGGATTACTGCTTAGACTCGGAACTATATTACTCTTTTGGGGGTAAAAATCCACCTCAAAGTAACGTCAATGATCTGAATTTTGAAGCCTATTACGGAGCAAAAAAAACAGTACCAAGATGTAAGATTTCGTGCCTCTAGGGGGCGGAGATGCCCTCACCCCCCCCCCCCCCAATGGCGCCTTTGATTCAAGCATTTACGCTTGAGTACGGCTCGAGTTTTTCCATAAATAGCCGGCAGAGGCTGCGTAGTTTGGTCCCAAGTCATTAGATACCTTTACTTTTCAGTCGCCACTTTCAACCAGTTCACAGAGAATTCCCAAGCTGCCATGATCTGCGTTGTTCTCAAGTCAAAGTAAAACCAAACTTGCATTCAAACGAACAGCTCGAATTCATTCGGGAGTGGGGCTTCTCAACACGTATTTCTATAGCTTATCTACCAGAAAATTTAGTTAACGAAGTCCTTGTTCAAGGAAGTAGCCAACCCTCCTTCAGAAACAACAGAGCCATACACCATTACACCATTCAGAAAGGTTTAACGTCAAGCTGAAAACCTACATTGTTTCATCATTTTACGTCTCAGTTATTTATAACCAGTGCACCCAGCATTGAATTAATCCACAAGCTTCTGAAATCACCGCCTGTCGCAATTCTTTCGTTTTGCACCTACGACTTTTTAGCTCTTTTCGCACGTGGCGAGTTTTGCGATGCAAACTACAACGCGCCAGTGCACCCAGCATTGAATTAATCCACAAGCTTCTGAAATCACCGCCTTTCGCAATTGTTTCGTTTTGCACCTACGACTTTTTAGCTCTTTTCGCGCGAGGCGAGTTTTGCGAAGCAAGCTACAACGCGCCAGTGCACCCAGCATTGAATTAATCCACAAGCTTCAGAAATCACCGCCTTTCGCAATTGTTTCGTTTTGCACCTACGACTTTTTAGCTCTTTTCGCACGAGGCGAGTTTTGCGAAGCAAGCTACAACGCGAGCTTCAACGTCCACCAACTATTTCGCAAATAAGGACATGAGAAGTATTAAAGGGTTGTTTTGGGATCCCAAAACGTAAGTGGAGGGATAACTATGATAACTAATGGAGGGATTATAGTGGAGGGATACCTATGACATCGCAAAAGTTGTCCGTCTGTCCGTCCGTCCGTCTGTAAGCACGATAACTCTCAAAGGGAATGAGATATTTCGATATAACTTGGTGGGAGGATCCTTTGGGTCAAGGGAAAGGTCGAGTTCGTAGATGGGCTCTGTAGCCCTATATTTAAGGGTTGGGGAGGGGTTTCATACTAAGGGGCAAAAAAAAAAATTCTAAAAGCTATTGAGATAGTTGATTTAGGGGTTTAGGGGTATAAGGAGACATGCTGAATCCGAGTATGAAATTTCTTTTCTCGCCGGACAAGTAGTTCACCCGGAACCCGGCGAAAACCGGACACAAAATTTGTCGACCAATTTTCGGCTATAGCAGTCCCTACCCCTTTATTCTCAAACCAGTATAGCTCTGCGCGTGGATGACGACATTCAATTTGTTTATTCTATGGACGTCGGAGAGATCTAGTGTAATCGAAGGTCGAGTGGGTTGATATATAATGCCAGGGTTGGTCACCAAAAGTAACTTCGTACACCCTGGAAAGTAACCCAAAAGTATCTCAAAGTAACCCAATGTAACATAATGTAACCCAAAGTAACTCAATGTAACCCAAAGTAACCCAATGTAACCCAAAGTAACCCAAAGTAACTCAATGTAACCTAATGTAACCTAAAGTAACCCAATGTAACCCAAAGTATCCCAAAGTAACCCACATTATCCCAAAGTATCTCTTAAGTTTCCGTGACTTTCAATTGTTTCGCGAAGGAATTTCGCATCAGTTTCAAGATATTGCAATCGGCGCCTCGTCTCGTCTGACGAAAAGTTTGAAACGTCACCACGCAAGTCTTGCGCACGAGGGGTTGCTTTGGGTTACATTGGGTTACTTTGGGTTGCATTGGGTTACTTTGGGTTACATTGAGTTACTTTGGGTTACATTGAGTTACTTTGGGTTACATTAGGTTACATTGGGTTACTTTGGGTTACATTGAGACAATTGCAAGCGTAATGTACGCCATTTGTGCGCAAGACTCGTGACCCAATGTAACCCAAAGTAACCCAATGTAACCCAAAGTAACCCAATGTAACCCAAAGTAACCCAATGTAACCCAAAGTAACCCTGAGTAACCCAAAGTATCCTGAAGTAAGCACGTAACTCGTACACCCTGGTTCTTGGTGACCAACCCTGGATATAATGTTCAAACGAGGAAATATGTTGTTCAAGCGAGGATGTTGTTCAATGAGGATTCACTGGTAAAGTACAGGTCAAGTCCGTAGATGGTCAAGAGGCAGTCAAGTCAAGTCAAGAGGCAGAGGAGGGGTTTCGAATTTACGGTAAAAACATGTATGTTTTATAAGCTAATAAGATATTCATTGAGGGGGTAAGGAGGTCCGCTGAATCTATACCTGAACTTAGTTTTCTTGCTGGAAAACTGGTTCATCACGAATTCGGGCGAAACTGGAAATTTGGTTGAAGCTCAAAGTTGTTTCTGAAATCGATTACACATTCGATATATGGGCAAGGAGACATACTGAATCCATTTTTTAACTTTATTTTAACAGTAAAAATCTTCAAGGAATCTGACGAAGAATGAACGGCGAAGAGATGACCCAATTGTTTGAATCAAATGTCTCCCATCGAAACCTTTGGGTCTGGTTCGTTCTCGAAGACATGTTAGGACATCAGGTCTATCCTCGGTTCCTTTGTTTTGCTTGGTTTTCCAAATTTTCAACCACGGCACGTTCAGTTTTCAAATATTTTGCGTCCAGCCGCCGCACCGGAGAGCAGGAAGGATGGGTAAAGTTGAATTCACACGGAACGTAATGGTATTTAAAAAAAAAAAAAAAACTTCTAAGTCACTTCATCCTGAAAAGATCATTTCTCGAAAGAGTTGTTCTTTAACTAAACACACAAACAAGAAAAAAAGGATTTCAGTACGATAGTCTACAGTGTTTCAAAATGTTTTGAAGAACTCTCGAGGCCCTGACGTCATATTTGCTAATCCATAGGTAGCCACAGGTAGGTTCCATACGTTTGTTATTTAGTTTATTATTAACAAGACCAAAGGTTCCGATGGGATCCCAAAAATTCAATATTTGATCCAGACAATTAGGTTTTGTCTTCGCCAGAACCAGTCTTCGCCAGGCCAAACAGCTAATGATTAAGAAATCCAAGCTCAGGTATGGATTCAGCATGTGCGTTTACCTCTAGAAGCTGATCGAAACGATCCTAGCTTACTTCTGTGAATTTTGCGGTTTTGGCGAAATTCAAGAACTACTTGTCCGGCGAAAAACTAAAGCTCATAAACGGATTCACCGTATCTCCTTACCCCTATATCCAACATCTAATCAACTTGAAATAAAAATTTAACTTTTAACAAAGTTTCCGGTTTTGGCCGGATTCCGGGCGAACTACTTGTCCAGCGATAAAATGGTTTTCGTATTCTTGTTCAGCATGCCTTCTTACCCCGTCATCAAACATCTAATCAACTTCAGATAAAACTTTAACTTCTAACAAACTTTCCGGTTTTGGCCGGATTCCAGGTGAACTACTTGTCCGGCGAGAAAATGGTTTTCATATTCGTGTTCAGCATGGCTTCTTACCCCAAAATCAAACATCTAATCAACTTCAAATAAAACTTTTACTTTCAACAAACTTTCTGGTTTTGGCTGGATTCCGGGCGAACTGCCTGTCCGGCGAGAAAATGGTTTTCATATTCGTGTTCAGCGTGTCTTCTTACCCCATAATCGACTATCACATTAGCTGTTTAAAAATATTTTGCTTGCCCCTTAATTTGAACCTCCTCCCCCACCCCTAAATGTAAGGCTACAAAGCCCATCTACGAACTCGACCTTACTCTTGACCCAAACAATCCTCACACCAAGTTTCATCAAAATATCTCACTCCCTTCGAGAGTTATCGTGCTTACAGACAGACGGACGGACAGACGGACGGACGGACAGACGGACGGACGGACAGACGGACAACTTTTGCGATGTCATAGGTATCCCTCCACTTACGTTTTGGGATCCCAAAAAGAACCTGAACCTGAATTACAGTGATTTGTAATTACTTTTCAACACTGCATCTAATTCTGTGAAAACTGATGTAGCCCGTTAACACGGTTACGGCGACCACAACACAAATCCGACGAACTCGTGCACAAGGGAATAATCACTGAAGCAACCGGAAATATATACCGGGCAACTCTTGCGGAAACAACAGAGGTGAAACTAGCTCCAGACTCCAGTCCCATTTGACAATTATGCAGCTTTGCCAGAAGAATTATGAGGAATATTGTATTCATTCCAAAATTTATTAGAGAACCAAGATCGGAAGACTCGTTTTGAGGAGACAATTAGAAATTCGGCAATGAGAGATCCTTGAAGGACATCAAAAGCTGGAATTTCAAAAGTCAATCGAATCACACACCTGGCAGCCTTTGGTACAGAAACTACGAATCAATTTAAAGCAGGCGTTAATCTGCAGGGATAGAAAGTTGAGTCTCCCTCTATAACGAAGACTTTCCGGCCAGGAAATAGCTTCGTCTTGTCGCTAGGGAGAACTTCCTCGTGTATCGCGGGGAAACTAAGACGAGGCTTGGGGGAATTTTAGCGGGACCCAGGCAACCAGAAAAAGCGCAGTCTAGCACTTTAAATTGCTCTTTAAGTCTTCATAGCTACACTTGATGAAAGCTTTTGTTGCAAAAGGGTCATTGCACAAAAGGGTCTAAAGAAATTGAAGTGGGTAATGAGTGTTAGGGCAGCCGCACTTCGGGTGGGGGTCCGCAGAAAGTATATTGGTAAAGACAGGCAAGGTACTGGTCCTTATTTTCGACCAATGTATGGTACTGAAGGGGAAAGCGCAGTGTATTGGATTTATAACAGTGAGATGTTTGACTGGGAGGTTTGGGAGGAAGGAGATTTGGTTTCAAGTATTAAATTATATTGAATTTTATTTATAACCCGTCTAGGTAGAGACGGAGTATGTTGAAAATGAAAAAAAAGAAGAAGAAAGAAACAGCACTAACCAAAAGAATTAAGTCACTAAAGCGAAACATCATGGAGCTCCATGGGTGACTACAATTTTGCTTCGTTCTGTTTGTCGATCGCAGGACAGCCGCAGACGGATCAGCTATACAGAACTTTTCATAGAGATATTTCAATGAGTATGGCAAGTGAGTATTTCGATTACCTCCGAAGATTGGGTGGACTCCTGAAGGCTGCTATGGCCCACTTGACTGCTTTGTAGTTTTTATGGCACTTGCGGCTTCGCTCAAGTGCATTATACCGATCACTTTTCGGTCGGTCTGTCGGTCGGTCGGTCTGTCAGGCCACTGTTCTTGACTTAGGGTACTTCCAGAAGTGCTAGGACGATGAAACTTGGCAGGCATCTTTGGGACCCGACCAAACTAACTTGGAAATAGTCACTTCCCCGTGCGGGGGAAGCCACCATCGAGCGGGGAGTGGAGGGAGGGGGAATCCGGAATCTTGAGGTATGTCCCAAGTTTTGAACGGATGATCGGAATGAAACTGATACTCGGAAAGAGCTCATGTCTCAGGTGTCCAATTTCAAGTGCGGACAGGATCCGATCAAGGTGGGGGAGTCGGGGGTGGGGAACCGGAAATTTTGTGACACGCTTAGAGTGTCATCCACTATTGGGATGATAACTGGTGGGAAGAACAAGCATGGGATGATAACTGGTGGGAAGAACAAGCATAAGCCCTAAATACATCAGTGAGAGAACCGGACCGGATTCGGGCACTCTGAGAGGAGTTGGGGGCGGGGAGGTCCGCGATTTAAGGTACTTCCAGATGTGCTAGGACGATGAAACTTGGCTTGAACATTAGAGACTTGACAGGATTGGCTTAGAAATTGTCAATTCCCAGATCCAACCATCCCGTAAAGTACTCATCTTAACCGCAAAGTACGAAACAAATACTTTCGAGCGAAATCTACATTTTCATGATCCCCATGAGCCCATGCCTCAAGGGTTTTGCTTAGAAATTAATTTCTAGCACCCTTAAAGTGTGCAACTTAACCGAAAAGTAAAAAAAAAATAAAGTACTTTTAATCAAACCATGTATATTCATGACCCTAAAGGACCCAGGATGATTTTTGCCTCAAGGGCGTAACAGGAGCTAGGCAGGGAAGTAGAGTGACTAGAGCTGCAAATACGGGGGTTCGAAGTTCATGTGTGTGTGCTGGGGGGGGGGGCGAAGGCGGCGAATTACTTCAGAGTAGGCAAGACGTCGACAATTTTGACACTGCTGATAGTCGTATATTTAAACATCCAGAGGCTCGTATCGGGTAACGTAACTGTGGGATTCAACCCTTGGTCTTCAGTAAAAAAAAAAAAAAAAATCATGGGACAACAGCCAATACTTGATGAACTGGGCTAGCTACCATCTGAGAAGAGATACTCTGGATTGCAGGCAACAGGCGGAGCAGCTGTCTGAAGAAGCTAGCTCGGAGTAGCCTAGTCCTCGCCTAGATTAACAGTAGCCTACGGGACTCTCAACAACTCAACCAGAAAGGTCCTATCACACCGTCAAATTCAACGGGTCTCGAGGAACTTCTCCGTAAACATAAGAATCCTCTGAAACGTTCATTCTCAAAATACGAGGGACACGTATAATTAAATAAGCGAACTAATAAATGAAGTAACGCAAATAGTTTTTGGCTACACGTTAATTCTCTCGGCTCAGAAACTCTTAGGCTACAATCGGCTTATTTAAACTGTTTTGTTTTGTTCTGTCAATCGTCTGGGATCTATCCTACTGAACCCAGAAAAGCCTTGGGATATCTCCTTCCAGAATATACGACGAACACCCCCTGTCAAGCCCTTAATTAGGCCTAGAAAAAACGTCCGCTTCTTGGAAAGTCAGATATTCTGCCTTGTAGCCCACCTGTGGCCAGAAAAAAAGTGAGCTGAAACAATCCAATTGATCACCCGACTAGAACTAAACTGAGACACAATGGTCAACAGTGCTAAAGAGTCGAATTAGCTCTTTTCAGAGTTTTAAAATAAACAATCGGGACGCCAGCACGTCTGTTGTCGCCCAATTTCAAACCTCGAAACTCAGTGTTTCTCGTGGCAATAAGTCTTTCTAGGTTGGTCTGCCCTTTAAAGCTGTGGTTAGTCACTCAGCCAACTTTAAACCGTTTAATCAACTCTAACTCCTGGCAACACTTTAGCTTCAATGCTAAAATTCAAGGTTTACTTAGATCCATGCGACGTTAAGCTGCATAAGGCGTTTTTCCACGGTATGTTTCTGCGCCATATATTTCTGAGAGTTTGTCACAGTAGTGTGTGCCACACACTCGGCCCACAAGCTGAAACTCGCGGAAACGCCGTTTTGCCTTTGTTTTGGGCGGTATTTTCCAGAAAATAAAAAAAAATCTCAATAAATACAACTTCAGGGTTACGTCTAACCATTCTGTGGTAGAAGGGTCGTCAGTTGTATGTCTATCCGCTTGATAGTAGTTAATTTTGTTATTTGTACTTTTTTATCCTGGAGTTCACTGTTAAGTTTGAATTTCCCGTCAAATCCGAGCTCTACCTTTGAGCCACGAAGAGAGCCACAAAAACCTTGTTGGTCGCAAAAACACGGCTTTGGGCCAAACAAACGACCGAGGAACCACACATATTTACGGGATCGCGTAAAAACGCCTATGGAATAACTAGGGTACTCGGTCGAATGTTAAGCATGACACGAGATTTCCGGGACCCCCCTTCAACTCCCTCCACAATGTCTGGATCTTGGACAATTTTATAAATGGTATATATACGATCATCTGTAATTAGTGGCAAATTACGAAGGGGAACCTCCACCTCCCCTGGAAAATAGATACCTTTTTATATCAAACGGCAACCGAACTGAAGTCTTAAATACGCCCCAGTGTCAAACCTCCAACGGCAAAACTATCACATCACCCTCCCTCAAATTACAGCTCTCCTATCAGGGGCGGATCCAGGGGGGGGGCGAGGGGGGCGATCGCCCCCCCTAGACGGACTAAAAACTCTCGTTTTAATGCTGTTTTAGAGCAAGCGCAGATGAATTTGCAGATACGTGGAACTGCTTTGTCGTTAGAATGTGGAATTGGTGGTACAGAACAGAGAATTTGTGCTCGCAAAATGATGGGAGGAAGTTGTAAAAACGTCAAATTTTTTTCGGCCTGCCGGCCGAAAAAAATTATTCAGACAACAGTTTTCTCAAAGCATTCGCCCCCCCTAGAGTCGAGCGCTGGATCCGCCCCTGTCTCCTATCCACCGGAAATCAGAGAAAAAACTACAAAGAATAGGCGGACAGGACCTCGCCGACGTCAATCCGGCCTCCTCCCCTCCTTTCCCTAATCTTCCACTTTAAAAGGCGACAGTCCCCGCTTCTCTTTCCTTTGTGTGGAATGAAAACTGCCCTAGTGAAATGACCGCTGACCCGCAAACGACTGTTTTTGCAATGCGGATACGGATAGCTAACTTTGACGCAGGGAATCGGAGCAATTTCTTAGATATCCTGGACGATCGATTCCTGGTCGCATGCAGATTCCTTAGTTGCCAGCATCTCTCGAAAAGAGACCGGGGGGACACGTCGGCAATATCGACGATTCTAGGCTATAACTTTTAAGCATCCGTTCGCACAGATTAGACAGCGCCGGAGAACGAGAAACAACAAAAGCTTGCTTTAAGTCTTCATTCAAACAAGGAACTTATAAAGCAGAGCTTGCATGAACAACTTGCGCAAAATCCATTCAAGGAAATTTTCCATAGCATATCCTCCCCGGAAACGAACGAGAATGCGCACATCACATTCCATTTTAAAGCTGCAGAACTTCATCAAGGATATTTTCACTATATTTTGTCAATTCTCATTTAAACCCACCTCACCTTCCAAGTTGCCCTTGCCGTACAACTACTTGTTTTTAGCTTTGACTAGGCTGAAACATTTCTGTGAGTTTTTGAGTGTGTGACTGTCGCACACACTCAAAGATATTACAAATGTGTAATATCTATGCTATGCCATACATTTCTCTCATTCTTGTTTTTCTTCCTTCTTTTTCTCTCGTTCTTTTCTACTCCGTTTTGTTCTCCGTGAAAAATACGGGTAATAAATTCATTACTTACTTACTTGCTAGGCTTACTTATAACATCACTAGGATCAGCCCAGCCTATGACTAGATAATAATTCTTTAGTTTATCACAGGCTAAACCTCATAATGAATTTTAGATCAGGGATTAGAATACACTTGCGACCGTGTCCATACGGCATGAACCAAGTTACAACTTCTAGATAATTCAACGGATTAGATGAAAACTTCTTGGGATGATGAAAGGCCACGGCCTCGGGCCCGACAGCCTGAGGAGGTAGTCTCAAATAAGCTAAATAAATTAGCTAAGACTTTGCAATCCTACCAAACTAATTTCTGGTGAAAAAGCTCTATCGCGAACGAATTTTACTCCCCCTTCCTATAGCTATCAATTTGGAAGTCCGGCTCAAGTCCTAGCTTGACTAAACATCGCACCAATGACTGCAGCGACGAGGAGACCGACTCAACAAAAAGAGAGGCCCAGATTTCTGAGATCCCAGCGACTCGGCTCCTGGATTAGATCCTTAAGATAATTAGGGTCCCCCTCGTTTAGTTATTCTCGCCTCGAAACACTGAACACTCTCAAACAGAATCAGAAACAATGAAGCCGTGATAGATTTGAAAAGGGATATCGAAAAATTTTCATCTGAAAAGTCTCAAAACTGTTAAAGTTTAACCGAAAAGGGCTAGGATAGGACAATCTAGTTACCCATCACTTATTCACTTAGATTGGCTTGAAGACCCGCTGAAAATGAGTTACTTCGTTGTTCCGCTAGTAACGAATAATCGATTTTCAAATAGTGGAATTTCCGTGTGATTTGTGGTGCCTCCGTGCGCTTGTATTTTTGTTGTATGCCTTACGAGAAAGATTTATCAATTTTTTTTGTTCAGGCACTAAGCAATCGTCACCTACCTCACCACCACCCACTGAAAAGCCGCATTTGTGTTGAGATTAAAATTTCCTGCGTCATAGTAGAATTTACGCTGTGGGGACAGCCGGATATATTCTGAGCCTCATATCCTAACTAGAGCAGATAGTGGAAAATCAAAGGGGGTTAGGGGGTTCAACCCCCCCCCCCCGAAACCCACAAAAGTAACAGTTTTTTGTAGGCTTTAACCTCTGATCTATGTATTTTTTGTACTTTTTGGTCCGACCAGTGAGCACCCCCCCCCCCCCCCGAAATAAATTCCGCGGGCAAACCCCTGAAATAAATTCCTGGATACGGGCCTGAACGTAAGCCAGTTACCAGAACTGGGCTTGCTTTCACATTGCCCCTTTATTCCAACGGCCTTTAGACCGCACCCTGAAATGTCAATTTTTCAAAATGTCAGTATTCCGGAAATCCAATTTCAAGATTTAAGAGTAGGCTAAAATAGGCTAATCTGGAATGTCAACGTGAATTTTATCCAGTGGTCAATACCTCAGAACCGTTTTTTAGGCAAACGTCGGGCGGATTTTCCAACCTCTGCTCCACGGTCAAGCAGCGAACAGTATTAATTTGCTTAGAAAGGGCGAAGAAACCGTGAGAGTAAAACCACATCTTGATCGAGGCAGGAGAAACAAGAGTTGCGTTTTTGCAGATACAATGGTATCCGTTACCGCGGTAACTGGATCTGCAATTAGTCGTTTTTGCAGTTACCGTGGTATCTGAAATACGGTTGCTCTGCAAAAACGACAGTTGCCGAAATTGCACTTTTCGAAGTCATCCCAAAAGAACAAGACCAAAGTCTTCGATGGGATCCCAAAAATCCAATATTTGATCCAGACAATTAGGTTTTGTCTTCGCCAGATCCAGTCTTCGTCAGACTCCTTGCTCATTTTTACTCTTAAAATTTAGAAACAAATTACGGCCTACTAGATAATCATCCGAGAAAACCAAGTTCAGATATGGAATCAGCATGTGTGTTTACCTCTATAAACCGATCGAAACGATCCTGCCTTACTTCTGCCAATTTTCCGGTTTCGGCGAAATTCCGGAACTACTGTCGGGGACCCGTCTTTTCGCCCACCCGTCGATTCGCCCACCCGTCATAATGCCCAAAAAATACGTCACAACCCCCACTTTTTCCGACAGTTCGCCCACCCGTCACAAGACTCAAAATATCCGTCGATTCGCCCACCCGCTGATTCGCCCACCCGCTGATTCGCCCACCCGTCGATTCACCCACCCGTCAATTCGCCCACCCGTCGATTCGCCCACCGTCGATTCGCCCAACCTCGGTTTCAAGAGGCGTCGATTCACCCACTTCTGAAATCCGTCGATTCGCCCATCCGTCAATTCACCCACCCGTCATAAGACCCAAAAAATCCGTCACAACCCCCACTTTTTACGCCAGCTCGCTTACCCGTCACAAGACCCAAAAAATCCGTCACAACCCCCACTTTTTACGACAGATCGCCCACCCGTCATAAGACCCAAAAAATCCGTCACAGCCCCCACTTTATACAACAGCGCGCTTACCCGTCATAAGACCCAACAATTCCGTCACAACCCCCACTTTTTCCGTCGATTCGCCCACTTCTCAAAATCGACCTCTGATCCAGCGCGGCTCTTATCATTGAACGCAGCAAAAGAAAGCGACCAAGTCTCAGGGGAGTAATTAAGAAGGATACGATACCGTCCGATTTAAATAAGGGTGAAAACTAGTTTATATAGCTTGAGCCAGATTGATCAGAAGCATTACGTCAGACATCGGTGCTGATAATGAAAGAGGTAATAAAGATGAATGCATGAGTAAAGTTTCCGAAAAAAGAGCTACCTTTTTTAGGTACAAGTGTACCGAAAGAGGTCGGTTACATATTGCGATTATGTGGTACGTCAAAAGAATTATGATGCCACAAGATCAATCAAGTCTCAGTAGAGTGTAAGCGTAAGGTATTATATCTTATGTGGTACGTCAAAAGAATTATGATGCCACAAGATCAATCAAGTCTCAGTAGAGTGTAAGCGTAAGGTATTACATCTTCCCCAAACTTCTGCAATTAAGCTCAGTTTCGTCTCAACTCATACCGCACACAAAAATGCAGAACACATGCATAATAATGCTTATTAATTATAGTATTCAGTATATTCTCAACATTTGCAAAATCGTCACAGGTAATATCCCAAGTGTTATATGGAGAAGTTTTCTTGGGATCCCAAAACGTAGGTGGAGGGATATGTATGACTTCGTTAAAGTTGCTCGTCTGTCTGTCCGTCTGTCAGCACGACAACTTTCGAAGGGGTAGGATATTTTCTTCAAACTTGGCATGAGGATCGACTGAGTCAAAGTACAGGTCAAGTTCGTAGATGAGCCCTGTAGCCCCATATTTGGGGGTGGGAGAGGGGTTTCAGTTAAAGGACGAAACAAATGTTTATAAAAGTAAATAGGATAGTCGATCTAGGGGTAAGGAAATCAATATCTGAAACTTATTTTCTCGCCGGACAATTAGGTCGTCCGGAATCCGGCCAAAACTGGTAAATTTGTTAAAGTTAAACTTTTATTTGAACCATGCATTTTCCGGAAATGTCGTCCCACTGTAACCCCTCCCGCAATGAGCTTTTCATCAATTCCACACGCAGTCTGGCGATCTACTTGTGATACTTTTTGCGCTTCTGTGATATGCGCAAACTGGATATTAACAGTCACAATATGAACAAGACCAAAGGTTTCGATGGGATCCAAAAAATTTAATATTTGACCCAGACAACAAGCTCTTGTCTTCGCCAGATTCAGTCTTCGCCAAGCTAACCATCTGAGAAAATCAAGTTCAGATATACCTTTATAAGCCATATCTATTTTGACGGTACTGATCGAAACTTCCTGCTTTACTTCTGCCAAATTTCCGGTTTCGGCCAAATTCTGAACAAACTACTTGTCCAGCCCAAAAAAGGTAGTGCAGAAACGAATTCAGCGTATCTCTTTATCCCTAGAAAGAACATCTAGTCAACTTCAAATACAAATTTAACTTATTTCGGACGAACTATATGTCCGGGTGAAAAGTTGTCCTATACAGATTCAGCGTCTCTTTTTACCCTTAAATCTGTCATCTAATCAACTTCAAATAAAAATTTTACTTTTAACAATTCCGGTGTCGGCCGGATTCTGGGCGAACTACTAGTCCGGTGAGAAAATCGTTTTCACCACCGTGTTCAGCATGTCTTCTTACCCCTGAATCGAACATATTATCAACTTCAAATAAAACTTTTACTTTTCACGAACTTCCCGGATTTGGCCGGATTTCGGGCGAACTACTTATCCGGCGAGAAAATGGTTTTCACAATCGATTAGAGTGCAGAGATAGGGGCAAGAAAACCTTAAACAAACAAGCAAAAATCGGTCCATCAAATATATTTCTCGGGTGGGTCGCAAAATCACCACGATACCCACGATCAAAATGCCCACGGTTAGAAATGCCATAATTCAGGTTGTAGACCCTGAAATCAAAATCGTCAGAAATGTCAACAGTCCAAAATGCCCACAGTTTAAAATGCTCTCAGGGAAGACAAAAATCGTCAAAAGTTTCAGTGGAAGATTATCGCCATTCTGATACTCGGTCCGCTCCTTTTGTGTCAAATTCATCACTAGCTCCAGTTTACTACGGCCTGAACACCTCAAACTGTACAATCATGGGCATTCTGAACCTTGGGCATTTTGAGCCGTGGGCATTTTGAGTCGTGGGAATTCTGACCACGGGCATTATGAGTGTCAGCCCATTTTTCATGCTGGACTGATTCAGCTAAAGTCAGTCACAGCCCGGAACTACTGCAATAACACATAAACCGGAAAAAACTTGAGTGAAAAAGTTGACTGATCATTGTCGTCGGCCAGCTTTTCTGTAAAAGCTTGTAAAGATACCGAACAATTAGTACAATCGTCTTCCGATTCGTCTGACAAGGGCCATTGATGAGGAAGCATAACATGGATCATAATATTCCTTGAGCTTCAAGATTCCAGCTATATTAGTTTCATTAGTATCATCCTCTGGGATTCCGTTGGAACCTTTGGTCATGTCTGCCGACCAAAAGTATTGGGGAGCACCAATCAAATTTTAATCGGATTAAAAATAGTAAAGTTTCTTATAAGGCTTAAAAGCTCAGTGATTAAGTTCACATTTGTATATCCGTATTTCCAATACGTAGCCTACCGTTGTCGGTACATGTTGTACCTCAAATACGGTAGCTCCTTCATCTGATGTTTTACTCTCGCATTCATCCTCTCCATTCCATCTTTCAGAACCGAGGTCTTTTATAATGCTTCTGATCATTCTGGCTCAAGCTGTATTGACTTCACCTTTATTTAAATCGGACGGTATCGTATCCTTGTTAATTACTCCCCTGCGACTCGATCGCTTTCTTTGCTGCGTTCAATGATAAGAGTCGCGCTGGATCAGAGGTCGATTTTGAGAAGTGGGCGAATCGACGGAAAAAGTGGGGTTGTGACGGATTCTTTGGGTCTTATGACGGGTAAGTGTGCTGCCGTATTAAGTGGGGGTTGTGACGGATTTGTTGGGTCTTATGACGGGTGGGCGATCTGTCGTAAAAAGTGGGGGTTGTGACGGATTTTTTGGGTCTTGTGACGGGTAAGCGAGCTGTCGTAAAAAGTGGGGGTTGTGACGGATTTTTTGGGTCTTCTGACGGGTAAGCGAGCTGGCGTAAAAAGTGGGGGTTGTGACGGATTTTTTGGGTCTTGTGACGGGTGGGCGAATCGACGGGTCATAGAATTGGGTGAATCGACGCTCAAGCAACATAACGTTGGGTGAATCGACGGGTGGGCGAATCGACGGGTGGGCGTATCGACGGGTGGGCGAATCGACGGGTGGGCGAATCAGCGGGTGGGCGAATTGACGGTGGGCGAATCGACGGGTGGGTGAATCGACGGATTTTTGGATTGGGCGTATTGACGGGTGGGTGAATCGACGGGTGGGGGTAGTGACAGCGACCCCTACTGTCCGGTGAAAAAAAATTAGCTAAAAACGAATTCAGCGTATCCCCTTACCCCTATATCCAACATCAATTCAACTTCAAATAAAAGTTTAACTTATAACAAATTTTCCGGTTTCAACCGGATTCCGGACGAACTACATGTCCGGCTAAAAAAATTATTGTCATACACGGATTCAACATCTCTTCTTACCTCTAAATCGGACATCTAATCAACTACAAATACAACTTTTGCTTTTAACAAATTTTCCGGTTTGGGCCGGATTCCGGGCGAAGTACTTGTCCGGCTAAAAAATGATTTTCCCATAAGTGTTCAGCATGTCTTCTTACCCCTTAATCAAACATCTAATCAACTTCAAATAAAACATTTACTTTTAACAAACTTTCCGGTTTTGGCCGGATTCCGGGCGAACTACTTGTTCGGCAAGAAAATAGTTTTCATATTCGTGTTCAGCATGTCTTCTTACCCCATAATCGACTATCTCATTAGTTGTTTAAAAATATATTGCCTGTCCCTGAATTTGAACCTTCATTTGTTAAATTCTCAACAATTTGAGAAAAAATCATGAAAGTGAGACGACTTTTTCAGATACCACGATGAGTTACCAAGGTCGGACCGTGGTATCTGAATATCGGATACCACGATAACTGGCCAGATACCACGATAACTGCAAAAACGACTTTAGATCGTGGTATCAGATACCATGGTATCTGCAAAAACGAAACTAAGGACTTTTTTCGAACTCCAATGTCTGTTTCATAGTGCGAACAGATGATCAGGATTTCTCGGCCGGGTTTTACGCACTTTCACATGAGAAGTCACAAAAATCTCATTTTTGGGATACCAAAACGTAAGTGGAGTGGAAATATATCCCTTGATTGATCTTTTTAAATGTAATGACATGTCCAGCACTATTTTTGTTTGTAAAAGATATTTATGGATAAAATAAACCGAATTGTAATTGTAATTGATACCTATGACTTCACAAAAGTTGTCCTTAATTCTATCCGTCCGTCTGTCAGCACCATAACTCTCGAAGGGGTAGAGATATTTTCTTCAAACCTGGTATGATGATCCACTGAGTCAAGGTACAGGTCAAGATCGCAGATGAGCCCTGTGGCCCCATACTTAGGGGTGGGGGAGGGGTTTTAAATGAAGGGACGAAAAAATGTGTTTTAAAAAGCCAATGAGATAGTCGATATAGGGTAAGGAGACATGCTGAATCCCTATCCGAAACTTATTTTCTCGCCGGACAATTAGTTCGTCCGGAATCCGGCCAAAACCTGAAAATTTGTTAAAAGTAGAGTTCTACTTGAAGTTGATTAAATGCTCGACTAAGGGGGTAAGAAGACATGCTGAATCTGTATAGGCTATGACAACTGTTTTCTACCCAGACAAGTAGTTCGCCCGGAATCCGGCCAAAACCGGAGAAAACTGTTAAAAGTTAAAGTTTTATTTGAAGTTGATTAAATGTTCGAGTTAGGGTAAGAAGATGTGCTAAATCGATATATGACAATCATTTTCTTCCCAGACATATAGTTCGCCCGGAATCCGTCAAAAATCGGAAAATTAAAAAAAAAAATAACCTATCTGAAGTTGATAAGATTTTCGATGTAGCCTAGTGGTAAGGAGACATGCTGAATAGGTATATGAAAATTATTTTCTTACCTGGCAAATGATTCGCTCGGAATTCGGCCAAAATCTGAAATTCTTTTAAAAGTAAAAGTTTTTTTGAAGTTGATTAGAGGTTCGATACGGTATAAGGGTAAGGGGATGCTCCATTCTTTTTTAGCTTCAATTTTTGCTGGACAAGTAGTTGTCCCGGAATCCGGCCGAAACCGTATATTTGGCAGAAGTAAGGCAGGAAGTTTTGATCAACTTTGTCAAAGTAGATATGACGTATAGGCTAAGCAGATATGCTGAATCCATAGCTGAACTTTGTTTTCCCAGAAGACTAGTCATTAAATATTCCTTCAGCCTAAGCTGACTGCGAATCATATTTGACAGTGCAAAACGAATACGTCAGCTAAATTTTATTAGAGCTATATTTCGGCCCTTCTTGGCAAGGGTCCTCTTCAGGCTCAAAACCGCTCAAGTTGGAAAAACGAACTTGTTTGTCCACAAGTTCGTGACACAATAGTAAAAATATTCAAGGAGTCTGGCGAAGACCGGATCTACAAGACGCAATTGTCTGGATCAAATATTAAATTGTTGGGATCCCATCGGAACCTTTGGTCTTGTTACCATATGGAATTGATGATGATGTCGAAAATCCAGGCAGGAATTCCCATCCACAAGCACCCGACCGTGATCGCCTGTTCAAGGCATCAACGAGTACCAATATGAAACTCAGTTAGACAAGGTCTTAAAAATTCACCCCAGATCTTGTTCCAATGGAACCTACGGAAGCTATCAACAAAAGGTCAGAAAGATGGTAGGTAGCTTACAGCAAAATCTGTCAGAGAAGTGTCCGAAGGATTACCTTCAAACAGACAAAGAAAATAGGCAAGTAGCAGAATCATAGAGCCAATAGTCGCAGCCGATAAGCAATTTAACGTATTGTTGCAACGCCCTAGCGACCATAGTTGGAACGGTGTATTTTTCTATTAGTGCACTTCTCATTTTTCATTTACATTGTGTTTCTGTTTGTTGTTTTTCCTATTTTTCCGTTTCTTTTGTTCTTAGTACTCCGTCTTTTGCACTTCTCATTTTTCATTTACATTGTGTTTCTGTTTGTTGTTTTTCCTATTTTTCCGTTTCTTTTGTTCTTAGTACTCCGTCTTGTTTCCTCGCGATTGTGTGACGGGTAATAAATAAAATTCATTCATTCATTCATATTACCCTTGCAGCGTCACATTGTGCTTACTAAAGGCCAAGCACTGTGCCTTTACACTGGATTTACGAAAAAATAAGCCTCTTGCCCTAAAACCGAGAAACCTGTGTATGACTGGTAAAAACCATTTTCATATTTTCCACAGACTTTAGTACCAGTAGTCAGGGGCATCACGTATGGGAGAGGGAGGGAAGGACCCCCCCCCCCATGTTGTCTGCCAGTCGGTAGAAAATAACCGAGTCGGCGCTAGTGCCGCGATTTTTGTAAAAAACAGTCGATTTTTTCCTGGAAACAGTCGTTTTTTGGTAAAAATAGTAGATTTTTCTTAAAAACAGTCATATTTTCTTAAAATCAGTTGAGTTCTCGTCAAAACAGTATTTTTTTTCTTGAAAACAGTATTTTTCTGAAGAAAAAAAAACAGTCCGTAAAAATGGCCAGCCAGTCGGTAAATACCCCCCCCCCCTCCACACGCATTTTGGTAAGTAAAACCTCTGCCAGTAGTATTATTGTACCACAAACCCCTGGACACACCATGACACATGCTGGGTATTTGAGTTCAGAGATCAACCAAACAGAATTGCTGTATTGTAGACCAGGTCAGGGTTAAGGTATCCACAGGGAAAGGTTATCATGCGACAGTCCTTAGGCAAGTGCAGACACAGGCCTTATTGGAGGTTTGCAGTTTGCCCAAGGCATTTGATATTCGGATGTTTTAATTAAATAATTCTGTTCTCACGGCATATCCTTGATATTCAGATGTTTTCGGTAAATAATTCAGTTCTTACAGCAACTGTGTATCATGAAACTTCGTGGAAGCAGCTACTACAAACCCTTGATTTTTTGACACCTTATGCCAGTCTACCACAAACCCTTGATTTTTGGACCCCTTAAGTCACAATCTGGATACCTGTTGGTTCCTTAACCCTGACCTACTCCACTGTAAATGAATTCCGATTGGTGGATTTCTGAGCTTCACTCAATTCATAATTATTTTTTTTTGTTAGACAATCCAGCATTTGGCATCGTGTATCCAGCGTTAGGGATAGGGTATCCAAAAATCAGGGGCTTGTGATAAACTGTTTGATGCCTACTCCAATGTGGACTGAAAGCCAAAAATGCTCATTAAGCAGGATTTGAAACCAAAACCTTTGGAATAGCTTTTTTGGCCTTGAGTCCTGGACTTCTAAATTTAATTCAGAATCTATCTCTGTTCTGGTTTATTTTTTATGGTGAATTTCCCTTGTCCATCTTTACTTGAATTAAGCCTTAATGTTATGTCTTTTTATAACAGGGAAAAAGGGTGTTGACTAAACTTTAGCCAATTACCTATGGCTTGTGACATCACAAAGAAAGTCTATATTTTCCATTTACTAACAGAACTGATTATCCCTAGAACAGTTTATAAGTGTAATTGCTTCCAGCACCTTGTTGGCCGCTTAGCTCTATATATAGGCTACAGTAGAGGTATGATTATGTGAACAGTTACTTTAATGTGAATTGTGCAGTTTTGGACTAGCCTACATGGTAGAACGAGGATCCAAAATACCTATTTAGGTGTTTTCAGATGCCCTTAATTACTTACTTTGGCTAACTGGTACAAACGTTCACGTAAGCATACCTCTACTGTATATAGATAGCCTACAAATATATATTCTGCATCACTAATTTAATCGAATTTCCCTAGGCTATAGGCGTTTTTCCGTGACACAATTGTGGGCCACACACTTCCGAGTGTTTTTCGTGTGTACCACACAGTCGAGCAACAAGTTGAATCTTGCGGAAACGCTGTTTTGTCTATTTTTTGGGCGATAATTGGGATCCCATCGAATAAAAATCATTTAAAATCTCAATAAATAGAACTCCAGGCTTTCGTCCTTGCCATTCCGTGCAAAAAGGATCTTCTGTTTTATGTCTAAATACATGAGAAAGTTTTTATTTTGTTGTTTAGAAGTTATTTTGCTGCTAAGTTTGAATTTTCCACCAACTTTGAGCCACAAAATCGACAATCACCTCGGCAGTTGTTTGTCGGATTTGAGCCACAAAGCGAGCCATGAAAGCCTTGTTTGTCGCGGAAACACACTCGTGGGGTCAGTGGCGCCATTTGAGGGGGGCAGGGGGGGGCCATGGCCCCCCTCTGAATTTTAAAGGGGCCCAAAATCCGAGGTTTGTTTGTTGATATTCCTTGTTGTCTGGTATGCTGACATAAATGCATTTACCAAATCGTAAATTTCACCCTTCATACAGTTTGAAATCTGGTTTTGAACCGAAATCTTTGTAGGCTATTTTAGCAGAAAATAGGCTGATTTTTTTAAATTTTGCCTGCAGCGCACAGTTTCAGTATAGCATGGTGTTGAGGTCTCTGTATCTTAGCGGTACACAGCTCGATTTTTTTTTCAATATTCGTCCTGTAAGGCAAGATTTCAACAATATAAGCGTTGAGATTTGATTTTAGCAGAAAATAGGCTGATTTTTTTAAATTTTGCCTGCAGCGCACAGTTTCAGTATAGCATGGTGTTGAGGTCTCTGTATCTTAGCGGTACACAGATCGATTTTTTTTTCAATATTCGTCCTGTAAGGCAAGATTTCAACAATATAAGCGTTGAGAATTACATCTTTTTACATAAATTCAGAACAAATCTAATTTGTTTACTTAATTCTGTACGACCACCGCTTGTTTCGGAAGGGGCTGCGTGGAACAGAACTGACAGGGTACGAAAATCTTTCACTCTGTTTGAGAGTTATCGTGCAGTGGCCAAATAGGGAAGTCATTGTTTTCTGTTGGGATTCCAAAAAAGTACTCTGATCGTAAACTGATGAAACTTTGCATGCGGTGCCTTTCTTGGTATTGTCTATATAGGCCTAGTCGAAGGAGCGTGTCATTCAGGTGTGGTTTTCAAGCTGAAAAATTTACGTGCGAGATGTCCGAAGATGTTAACCCCATATCCGAATTCAAAAGATTTCATGAATCAAAGATAAATCTGGATAAGGCTTTGATCGAGAGCCTCGGAGGGTTTAAAGGAGCTTATTCTGTCAAAAGGGCAGGCCTCAAACTCAAGTTCATAGCATGCTACAGTCTTTGAACAACGCGTGACACTTTAATTGCATTTCCTCTTTATGATATATTCAGAAACCCCTTTAATTTAACCCCGAAAGAGCAAATAAATTTTGCATCTGAAAAAAAAACAAGGATAGGGGCCCAAAATGGATTTTTGGCCCCCTCTGAAGTTTCCTGAAATGGCGCCACTGCGTGGGGTGCACGAAAGACTGCGGAAACACTCTTTTCGAGCCACAATCAACCCACAAACTGTTTGTGGGAGCAATGTCATGGGCCAAAGCATAATAAGCTAAGGTTTGGTTTCCACCAGTTAAAACAGTAGTTGCACCACATCTTTCGGCAACCTTCAACCCTGCTTCAACTTCAACCTTCAAGGAGATAGTAAATACAAAGTAAAGCAAGTAAACACAATGAGAAGATTCATGCTACTGGGAATATTGTTCCTGTATTAGGGTAGCCACAAAAACACCTAGTGGCAAAAATTGGCGATTTTTTTGTAATGAATGCATGAATTGCTGTGAATTTTCCTTATCAGTTTTACCTATCTAAAACATCTCCAAAAAATATTTTAAAAATACCATTGCATTCAGGACAAAATTGTCTATTTTATAAGGCTAACAGTAAGATGTCCTAGCTATTTAATATTATTTCTTAATATTCAATGTAAATTTAGATGTAAAAAAAAGTAGCTGAACTTGCCTACAAAAATTTGTTGATACTAAGGAGGAAAAGTCAGCAGCCTATAGCAGCAATAGGTCTATTGGACTATAACCTTGATGATCATATTCATATTTTCTCATCTAACTCACTTGCTGGGGCTCCCCATGCACTCAAAACCAGATCAAAATCACCCAGTTTCATAGAATTTCATTGAAGCACATAGTTCCAAGCTGGTCACTAGATGGACAAAACCCTAAAGTCAATGGATGAACATAGGCATTTTTTATGTAAAATACTGTTTTCTAAAGAAGATTTAAGATGCTTTGAGACAAGATAGAGAGGTGATTTTGGCCTCAAATCAAAGCTAAAAGATAGGAGAATCACATTTTGATCTTCAAAAGCTCAGGTTTGATTAAAAAAATTTTTATTGGCTACCCTACCTGTATTGTTCCACTGCAACCCTAGGCAAAACTGCCTGACTCCTGAGCCCTGAAACATAGTAAGGCCTTACCTCAAGCGGAGCTGGCAAAACTTATCCTGTTTTCTTACGAACTTCCTATTCTACTTATTTCCCTTCACAGGAATAAATTCCAGTTCCACACAATTTTATTCTGGTCCTGAACCTGAAGCAGTGCTTCCACTTTCTTTTTTTGAAAATCAGTAATTGCTCCGAAAAAAATCGGGAGATTATCGGGAGATCTTTTTAAGAAATCTGGAAATAAATTGGGAGTTTTAAAAACAGTGATTAAGTCTGAAAAAGTAATTTTAGAGTTAGCTTTTTTACAAAAAAAGGTATTGAGTAACCGCATTCAATTTGTTATAGCACGTAAAAATACTCGTTTTATTTGTCATACTTGTTTCGAAGGGCAAAATAAATGCCACACTTTAGTATATGACCGGTTTGATAGCAAGGCTGATATTTCCGTGTGCACCTCGAAATTTAAAGGACACTGAAAAAATTCCCCGGTACTTTGAAGTCTACTTAAATTTCCATTTCCCTAAGAGCCGGGGCCCCAAATATTGCAAATCTGAGGAACAGCGAGGATTTCTGGACTGAATTAGTCGAATTTTTGTTTGAGGTTTACAAAATGGGTACGTCCGTCCGATAGGAAACTGAAAATCCTTTGGGGACCAGCAATTTAGTTTAAATTGTGTCGAACCTATGTAAACCCTTTAAGCTTCCCAGAGGTTCTGAGAAAGCTCTTTGAGCCCTTAGTTGTCAAAGCAACCATCAGACATCTAGCCTATGTCATCGGGGCGTTTCAAGTTCTTTTTCGTTTTTTTTATGGGGGGGAGGCATAAAAATTCACGAATCTGCCAGAAATTCTACCTAATCCTTGAAACTTACAACTGAAATTATTTCAAATTTTTAAATGCAAAAATGAAACGACTACATGGACGGTGTAAGCTATTACTGGACACCATTCCAGCAGTAGTTTATAATTTTTGTACCCAAGACGAGATTAAACTGAGAGGCCCATGCAAAATTCTTGAAGTTAGTATTTCGCACAAATGCTTCCCATACAAATTCTGGGTTTTAACGTTCATCAAACCCTAAGACCCCGAGGATTTCCAGAAATATTTAAAACCAAAGACAAAGACATCTCCCAAAGACTATGTTAAAGCCGTCCCTTCCGGCCAAATTTGAAATTCAGCTTTTTTCTGCCAAAATTCAACTATTTTCCACAGATTCTGGTTTATAATGTTTCTCAGATCCTAAGCCTAAAACTGTTGTATAACCCACGTAAATGGCGTGCTTCCAGTAAATTTAGACAACTACGGAAAAATGGACCAGAGTTTTACTCGACCATTTTCTCTAAATGCTTATCAAGACGATTTATGTTCAAACGTTGCCATGCAGATTTTTTTTTTTTTTACAAATTTACTTACATTTTGACAAACTATGCATTTTTGCACAAAATCAAATAACGTTGCAACCATGCGCCGCAGGCGGAATTTTCGCTACTCAGCCATTTCTCCGATTAAATGAAGAGATTTTGGTACAAAACTCATATTGTTTACTGACCTTATTGCAATTCTAGCATGATTACGAAAATCGGGAGATTATCAGGAGAAAATTTTTGTCGGGAGACTTCCAAAAAAGTCGGGAGATCTCCCGAGAAATCGGGAGGAGTGGAAGCACTGACCTGAAGTAACCAAAACAGCGTTGCCCGAGTTCTACATTCAGTTCTTCAGCAGCGTTGTCAATACTACGAAAACTGTTATCCCAAACGATTTATCAGAAACTTTGTTGATAGGTCTCGCACACAAAGTGACTCTGTTTATCGACAATCAATTCCTGATCAATTCACATACAAGGTCATCGTCTGCTCTACTAAACCGTTTGATATCCAAATCGCGACCAGATCAGCGACAGCCAACGATGTCTTTAGCCCTCTGACCAGCCTGACGAAAGCGATATGGTTCTTGGTTGGGCATTTACCGTAACTAGTGTCATGCTTCACTCCTCGGAAAAACTATGCTTTTACTGCATACTTTAGCTCGTATTTTTCAATAAAAATGTGAATGTTTCGAGAAAAATCAGCTTTTCTATGTAATTTTTGTTCAGGAAAATTTGGAATTTTTCAGTGAAAATCGATCTTTTCGGGTCATTTTTGAAAGAACTGAATTTTACACAGTAGTCGAGTAGACCACTCAATTCAAATTGGGTTGTGGTACTTTTTCGAGGCATACCTCCCGTTTCAATTGGGTTGTAGTTCTCAAAAAGGACCACCCCCACGGGGGTTGACGTCTTCCATTTTTGGGATCCCAAAACGTAAGTTGAGGGATACCTCTGACTTCGTAAAGTTGTCTGTCTGTCCGTCCGTCCGTCTGTCAGCACGATAACTCTCGAAAGGGTTGAGATATTTTGATCAAACTTGGTGTGAGGAGTCCTCTTTAGGTCAAAGTACAGGTCAAGTTTGAAGATGGGCTCTGTAGCCCTATATTTAGGGGCAGAGGCGTTACTAGCCAAAATGTTTGGGGGGGGGGGCGAGCTATTTACCGACTGGCTGGTCATTTTTACCGACTGGTTTTGCAGATAAAAACGACTGTGTTGACGAGAAATCGGCTAATTTTATGAAAAAAACCGACAATTTTTACGAAAAACCGACTGTTTTTAAGAAAAATTGACTGTTTCCAAGAAAAAAATCGACTGTTTTTAAGAAAAATAGCGGCGCTTCGCGCCGACTCGGCTATTTTTTACCGACTGGCCGACAACATTGGGGGGGGGCGTCCCCCCCTCCCCCCCCCTAGTAGTGACGGCCCTGTTTAGGGGTGGGGAGGGGGTTCAAATTAAGGGGCAAACAAAATATTTTTAAACAGCTAATGTGATAGTCGATTATGGGGTAAGAAGACATGCTGAACATGATGGTGAAAACCATTTTCTCACCGGACGAGTAGTTCGCTCGGAATCCGGCCAAAACCGGAAAGTTTGTTAGAAGTAAAAGTTTTATTTTAAGTTGACTAGAAGTTCGATTTAAGAGTAAGATGACATGCTGAACACGATGGTGAAAACCATTTTCTCGCCGGACAAGTAGTTTGCCCGGTATCCGGCCAAAACTGGAAAGTTTGTTAAAACCCGTATGGAAATAATTCAAGTCGTAAACGATCGTAAACGATCGTTTTTTTACAATTGTATTATGGGACATTCCGATCGTAAACGATCGTTTTTTTACGATTGGAAACAGTTGTTCACGATTGGAAACAGTTGTTTACGATTGGAAACAGTCGTTTACGATTGAAAACAATTGTTTACGATCGTATTTTTTCGATCAGAAACGATCGTAAACGATCGTTTTTTCCCAATTGTATTATGGGACATTCCGATCGTAAACGATCGTTTTTTTACGATTGGAAACAGTTGTTAACGATTGTATTTTTACGATCGGAAACGGTTGTTTCCAATCGTAATTGAAGGGCCGGAACTGTTGTTTCCATCGAATTTTCACGATCGGGATCGGGTGTTGTTTCCCGACTGGGTGTTTCAACTTCAACTCACCGTCTCACCCTGCACCCCCAACCCCTAGCCTAGTCCCTGGCCCTGAACTGCAACGACTTCTATCCTATCCAAGTATTCCAACCCCAACTAACCTTTCATTTTCTGTGATAGTGTCGAAGGATATTTGCGTTGTTGCATATAGAGGCAAATATTTTTGTTTCCCAAATTATCGATTAAACGGCAACACTCTTAAAAAATCACCAGAGGAAGGTTTAGCACCATAGAGGGGGCTTCGACTACGAAAGATGCTTTTGAAATATTTTGCGCTTCAAAAAAAAGTGAAAGTGGCAAAAACACGGATGACAGTTCTCAACTTCAAGCATTTCCACGGCTTTTATTTATTTATTATAAATAAACAACTGAAAACGATCGTAAACAGTTGTTTACGATCGGGATTTCAGATTCTCCATTTTTGTTAAACTTTTCGATCGTTTGCACATTAAAAAAAGAATTAACTTCCCTTCTATCGTTGTTGAGATTCAGGTCTTGTTTCAGGTCTTGAAAACCGAACCAAATTTTCCCGATTGAAAACGACTGTTTCCGATCGGAAACAACTGAAAACGATCGTAAACAGTTGTTTTATGACACTTGAAAAAACAATTATGCAAAACTAAAAACTAATCAACTTTCCTATTGCCGTAGTTAGAAATCAGGTCTGTATTTATCGTCTTGAAAATAAAAACAATTGTTAATTACGATCGTAAAATTACGATCGTAAAAAAACGATCGTAAAATTACAATCGTAAAAAAACAATCGTAAAATTACGATCGTAAACAACCGTTTCCAATCGTTAACAATTGTTTCCGATCGAAAACAGTTGAAAACGATCAGAAACAACTGAAAACGATCGTTAAATTACGATCGTAAAAAAACGATCGTAAAATTACGATCATAAAAAAACAATCGTAAAATTACGATCGTAAACAACCGTTTCCAATCGTTAACAATTGTTTACGATCGAAAACAAATAAAAACGATCGTAAACAGTTATTTTTTGACACCTGAAAAAAACGATCGTAAACAGTTGTAAAATTATGATTGAAAACAGTTGTTTCCGATCGTTTACGATTGGGACTTTAGTTTCAGCTTTTTGTTAAATTATTTTGATTATGCAAAACTAAACACTAATCAACTTTCTTATTGCCGTAGTTAGAAATCAGGTCTGTATTTATCGTCTTGAAAATAAAAACAATTGTTTCCGATCGAAAACAGTTGAAAACGATCGGAAACAATTGAAAACGATCGTTAAATTACGATCGTAAAAAAACGATCGTAAAATTACGATCGTAAACAACCGTTTCCAATCGTTAACAATTGTTTACGATCGTTAACAACTGTAAACAATTGTTAACAATTGTAAACGATCGTTAACAACTGTTTACGACTTAATTATTTCCATACGGGAAGTAAAAGTTTTATTTGAAGTTGATTAGATGTTCGATTTAGGGGTAAGAAGACATGCTGAACACGATGGGGAAAACCATTTTCTTGCTGGACAAGAAGTTCGCCTGGAATCCGGCCAAAACCGGAAAGTTTGTTAAAAGTAACAGTTTTATTGGAAGTTGATTAGATGTTTGGTTCGCCCGGAATCCGGCCAAAACCGGAAATTTGGCAGAAGTAAAGCAGGAAGTTTCGATCAGTATCGTCAAGATAGATATGGCTTACAGAGGTATATCTGAACTTGGTTTTCTCAGATGATTAGCCTGGCGAAGACTGGATCTGGCGAAGAGAAGACCCGATTGTCTGGATCAAATATTAAATTTTTTGGGATCCCATCGAAACCTTTGGTCTTGTTTTCTCTGAGTCCTGTTTCTCGACGAAGTTAGGCAAGCTGCTGTAGTATATCATCTGGCGAATGATCACCTACACGACTGGCAGAAGTTATCTCTCTCAGCTAGAGCTGCTCCCGAGTCCATGCGTGTCCAAAAACAAGGTCACCCACGAGTCAAGCAAGGCGAGTCCCAGTCTTGAACGGAAACCCATCGGGACGAGACGATAAAATTTGTTCTCGAGATGTCTCGGCTCGAGAATGATTCACGCCCCGATTACTAACAATCTGTATTTTTTTAAGTAAATAACTAGAACAAGAATATAATGGATAATATGTTACAACACAAATACCACAACCATCGCTCCGCTAATCGCTGAGGACGTCCGTGGGATTTTAAATTTGTCGGTCGAGTGAATATCGAGTCCGAGTCTGAAAAAGTTGTCTCTACTCAAGACGCCCTCGAGTTCATCAGCTCTGCTTTTGTAGTGCAAGCAGACGACCAGGGTCGGGTGCCTGCTGATAGCGATTAGAATTCCTGCCCGAATTTCTGCAACATCATTAACTCCATATGGACAAGCTGAGATTTTTCTACTTCAAACAATGCATAAAACGGATGCGTCAGCTACGATGCTTTGGCAGCGATATTTCGGCCCTTCTTGGTGAGGGTCCTCGTCAGGCTGTAGGACGTCAGGGACAGCGTTGGGGAAGAAACGAACCTGCAATCAAATAAACAAGAGCTAGAAGGTCATATGACACTTGCAAGGCTGGATCAGAGGAAGAAAGTAGGAATTCGTGGGTTTGTTGTGATCATTCGTAATCAAAACTCTTGAAGCAAAAAAATGACGAACTTATCGGGAGCACGAAAATGTATATTTTACTCAAAACTATTTTCTGTACTTTTAGGAAATCAGTTGTAAGCAAAACCCTTGAGGCAAAAATGATCATAGGCTCACAGGAATCACGAAAATTTATATTTTGCTTAAAAGTATGTTTTGTACTTTGCGTAGGATTAGTACTTTAAGGGATGGTCGGATCTGGGAACTGGCGATTTCTACGCCAATCTTGTCAAGTGTTCAATTTCCAATCCAAGTTCCATCGTTCTAGCACATCTGGAAGTACCTTGATTCGCCATCACCGGAATTCCGAACCCCCCTCCAACTCCCCCACAGTGCTCGAACCCGGTCCGGTTCTGTCATTGACGTATCTAGGGCTTGTGCTCAGTGCTTGTTTTTCAACCAAGTTTCATCCCAATCGCTCCACTCTTAAGCGTTTCACAAGATTTCCGGTTCTCACCTCCACCACCACCCAACATTTATCGGATTACATCCGGACTTTAAACAGGACATTTGAGACATGAGGTCTTTCCAAATATCAAGTTTACCCGTTCAAAATTTATTCATACATCAAGATTCAGGATTCTCCCTCCCTCCACTCCCCCCACGATGGTCGGATCAGGGAACTGATTATTTCCAAGCCAATCATGCCAAGTCTCTAATTTTCAAGCCAGGTTTCATTGTCCTAGCTCGTCTGGAAGTACCTCTGCGATTACCGGAATTCCGGACCCCCACCCTCTAACTCCTCCACAGGGCCCGAATCTTGTCCGGTTCTGTCACTGATTTACGTAGAGCTTGTGCTTGTTCTTCCCATCAAGTTTCATTCCGATCTCTCCACCCAAAGAGTGTCACAAGGTTTCCGGTTCCCCCCCTTCATCGGATCTGGTCTGTACTTGAAACAGGTTCACTATGATCCGATCACCCGTTCGGAAGTTATGAGCATACCTGAAGATTCCGGATTCCCCTTTCCTCGACTCCCCCACGATAGTCGGATCGGGAAGTTGACTATTTCCAGGTTAATCTGGTAGGGTCACTGATTTGCCTGCCAAGTTTCACTGTCTTAGCCCACCTGGAAGTAACTTGACTCCGTATCACCGGAATTCCCGAACCACCCTCCAACTCCCCCACAGTGCACGAATCTGGTCCGGTTCTGTCAATCATGGACCTAGGGCTTGTTCTTCCCACCAAGTTTCATCCCGATCGTTCCATTCTAAGCGTGTCACATGATTTCCGGTTCACCCCTCCGACTCCGGATTTTAAATAGGACATCTGAGACATGACGTCCTTCCAAATATCAAGTTTCATTAAGATCCGATCATCCGTTCGAAAGTTATGCGTGCCATTGACTTCCGGATTCCGGCACCCCTCCCTTCCCCACGATAGTCGTATCGGGCAAGTGACTATTTCCAAGTTAGTTTGGTCGGGTCCCTAATATGCCTGCCAGAGCCCTAATAGTACAGTCAATATAGGGTTTGACCGCAAACAAATTGCAACAGAAATGATTTTTAAACCATCTTGTAGAGAAAAAAAAACTATACAACATATCAAAAGTTGAGAAACCTAGCGGGGTGCAAAATTCGTGTTTTTTAGCGTTTTATATTTTATTTATTATTTTTCAGCTGATATTTTCGATTTTCTTATAACTTCGTGTTTTCTCCATTGGAAAATTGTTTTCTGGTGTAGTTTTCTGTGCTGAACTCGAATATCACATCAGATTCAAGATACGGTCAACCGGAAGTGTTTCACATTCATCACTATTCAAGAAATACATATTTCTATTACATTATCCCGTTGTTCGCACTAAGGACCGAATGCAGACCCAAGTGGATGTGTTGAATGGCTAACTAATAAATGTGCTATATTTATTGTTAATAATTACAAATCATTTAACTATTCTATATTTATTTGACGTCATTAATTTTAAAGTCATTATTTTTCCCTCGCACTGTTTTTAGATAGGACCATGAGAAGGCAGATACTGTGGTAGGCTATAACTTGGGGTGAATTTTAATTGCGATATAAATATAGTTAATCCATCTGTTTTCATGTAGGCCAGTTTTCGACTCTAAGACAAAACTTGCTGTGTTTTATTGGCTACTCAATCTTATGTGTGGGGTGAGTCAAGCTTAGCCTGAACAGGTATCGTAGTTATGCAAGGATATAAATCAATATAATACCAAGTTTTACCGGTAGCAGCAATTATTATCGTTATATCATACAATTAAACCTGTAAGGTGTATATATATATATATTATAGTCTACATATATGTAATTATTAAAATAGTTAAATCCGTCCTCGTTCAGTGTTTGCTGATGTTCTCGTCGGGCCATGTTACCCTGCAGCATCTCTTCTAGCGACTACTTTCAGCCTACGGTTGCCTGTAGCAAGTGGGTTCAGAAACTTACGGACGTCTTTTGATACTACTTTATTAGGGAACTTTAAGATAGCTGTTTCCACTGGCGGGATCAGTCGCACATATATACCCATAATCCATGGTCCAGCCTTTTCGTGCTCTGCCGGATTTGTGAAAAAATTTATTTTGTAGAAGTAGTATGAAAGCTGCGTCCATCTAAGTCTCAGCTTCCCTTTCGATCCTGCAATTAAGGGCCTCTAGTTGTTTCAAGCTCTAAGGAGCTGAGTCCTGGATGTTTTGGTCCTATGACAGGAATAATGTGGTGTTTCTGATTATTACGCTCTTAATGATTCATGCTGGCTAAGTTCAAATATTATTTTCATATCGTTCATAGTCTTAAGGGGCTCAAGATCCTTCTTAGGGACAGGTCGTGGGTTGTCCTGGAATTTAGTCGTTACGAAGATTAGCCATTTGGGGCTTCATGGTGACTGGTTGGCGATGTTGGTTAGGGCCTCGGTGTCCGTCGTTGCTTTCTGCAGGGCTCTAGCGCCATCGGTTTCCATTCGTTGGTGCGTCTGGACGGTACTTGCTGGTACTGTGCGGTCTCTCCGCGGGGAATTTTTGGAGCTGAAACAGATTCCCCCATGTTACACCGTATACCTCGGTACCTCCCAGTCAGCTCTTGCTTCTCCGTCTTTGATCCGTAGTATGTCGGCTTCTTGGTTTAGGTTCGTTGGCTTCTTGGTGTAGGCCGATTTTTTGTTGTGTTCATCGTCTTATCATCGTGATGGTTTAATTTCGAATGGTCCGAGACGACGGATGGTTTTGCTAACCTGCCTGTCGTCTAGGGATTCTAAGGTTAGGATTCTAGGCTTGAGCCGTTCCATAAAAAATATTTGCCTGGAGCGTTGACGACTCTCGACTCCAACGACACGAAATATAAGGAGGGTTTTCGCGAGCTGGAAAGAAAAGCTGGAATCACTTTCCAGAGGTTTTCGCGCTGCTTGGAAACCGAAGCAGCTTTCTCGGATAGTGATTCCAGAAAGTTAGTGAAAGCTCTACGGGAAATTGAATGCTCCGGCGGGAATTTTGAAACTGTTGAAATCCAGAATTCAACTACATCCCGGCGAGTTCAGCTTTCCATGCGTTTTTGCAATCGGTCCAGCAGGAAACTGGACAGTGATTCGAGGAATCGCTTTCACAGTGTTTTCGAGATGCGCTTCGCTTGCCGGAAGGTGATTCCGGAATCTCGCGAAAACCCTCTGATAGCACTCTAGATGATGTGCAAGTAAAGTGGGGGAACAAAATGTGCATATCCTTGCACTGAACTGGACGGGGTAGGCCTAAACCTGCTCGGCCTTTTACCAATGTGATTTTTGTTACCTGTGAATCAAGTTTTATTAATAACTGAGAGGTGATGAACAGGACAATTTGAAGAATTCTACTTGACATGGTATTACCAAACGATAAATAATAAGACTTCCAAGGAAACTTCTTGTATGGTTATGAATACGAAACATTTTAAAGTTGAACATATCTTAAATCTGAGGCGATATTCAGATTCACCACAAAAAATTACCTTCAAAACATGTATCCTATGAAGCAAACGGTAAGCTGTTAGAAAATCGAAAATACCAGCTGGAAAAGAAAAAGAAAAAGAGAAAACGCTAGAAAACACGAGCTTTTACTTGAGATAGGTTTCCAGCTTTAGACAAGCCGAACAGTTTCATTTTCTCTACACGACGGTTTATTCATCTCTGTTGCGATTTGTCTGCGGTAAAACGACTATGCTATAAGATAATCACGGATTTATATGATGGTGATGAATGTGAAACATTTTCGGTTGACTGTATCTTAAATCTGATGTAATATTCGAGTTCAACACGTAAAACTACACCAGAAACATGTTTCTCATGAAGTAAACACTAAGCCTTAACAAAATAGAAAATTTCAGCTGAAAAACAAAAAATAACATTTAAAACGCTAAAAAACACAAATTTTGCACCCCGGTGGGTTTCTCAACTTTTGATATGTTGTACAGTTTTTTTTTCTCTACAAGATGTTGTAAAAATCATTTCTGTTGCAATTTGTTTGCGGTCAAGTCATATTTGACGCTAGATTGACTGTACTATAATATGAACCACAAACAAGTAACAATATGTAAACAAAAATAAACCAGGTTTAATAACGAAACGATTGCGCAAAACACAAGGACAAACAGACCGACAAACATATCACAATGATTGATTTCAGGGAAAGATCGGATACAAAACAGACCGACGACGCAAAGATAATCGGGGGATTCTTGCGTTCTCACGGATTCGCTTTACAAAAGCAAAGTGAAATACTCTTCACGACTAACTCTTCCTGCCGATGGATAATCGCACTGTACCTAGCGAAGAGCCGGAAGCGTCTCCACAGCTGTACCCAACGATCCCCGTTTCGTTGCTTGAAACAGGATTTGAGTCACCGTTCGGGCGACGTTTCTCGTTCTTCCGAGGTTCACTGGCGTGTTTTGGACTTGGTCATATAGAGTACACCAGGCGCAAGAATTCGCGGAAAGCCTTTGCGCCTTTACAACTTCTCGAAATACCTCTCCACTCCCGTCTTGAGTTAACTTTCTCGTCGCTTTCCAAAACTAGCGAAGTGCAAAAAACAGCTCTGGAAGGCGAAGCGAGTTTCAGCCGAAACAGCCGGCGCATATTTTTGCGGAGCTTCCAGACCGCCCTAGTGCCTTCTTTCAATACTCTATATGATTAAGTCCAAAACACGCCAGTGATCCTCAGGAAGAACGAGAAAACGTCTCAATAAAGGCGTTTTTCCCTGAAAATCCCGGATTATAATCCTGGATAGCTAATTCTTCAGAGAATTACAATCCCAGATTGTACAAACGACGATCCGACGCTCCGTTGCAAGATTCTCGATCGACAATCCAAGCACGAATCCGGATTGTCACAGAAAACGATTTTTCATAATCTGGATTGTCAGAGAAAACGTATTTTGGAGAATGCGGATTGTGAATCGTCAATCTAGATTGTCACGGAAAAACGCCTTAACTACTCAAACTCTACGTTGAAATCCTGTATCAACCAATAGATCAACCATTGATCACATCTGTGGTGCCGCTTCGGGCTCTTCCGCTAGGTACCCGGCGATTCTGCATCGGCAAGGCGAGCTAGTCATCAAGGGTATTAGTTTGTACATCATTCAGCCCCCGGAGAGGTAAGCAGCCACTACGATGTAGCCTAGTGTAAAATGAAACCACAAAGCTGGAGGAAGGGTTTGGCGAGATTTCAAAATCTTGTTCCAGCAGCGAGCAAAGTGCATCTATTCCTGGAATCGTTCACTCTCCATTTCCACCTACTACGAAAACCCATGGAAAGCTAAAGCATTGTTCAAATTCGTGTAATAAGAAGGCATAAGAGATATCAGCGTCAACTTATACTGCGAGCAAGAAGTGATTGACGTGATAATTTTTTTTTAGAAAATCAATCCTATTTCTCTTATGCAGCTCCAATGTTCCTACTACCGCCTGCTTCAATTGCTCTAGCCAGTCAAAAAAGGATGCCGCGGAAAATCCTTTTGCAGCTTGTTACACCAATTTGAACAACAAGAAGATTCCAAAAATAAACAGCTTCTGAATGAAGGATTTCGCCAGTAGGTTGGTGTAGGAATTCAGCATATTATTTTGATTACTACCAAGTCCACAATCTGAATATTGGCCCGAACGTTCTATTGTACACTATTATGGCCAAACAGAAACATTGTCCGGGAAAGATGGTTCTGTTTTCAGAGCACTGACAGCTCGTCATCTTTCCGCAGTATTTTTACTTCGCTCTCCACCTCACGAAAACCCTGCTCAGCTTCTGCCAGGGCACGACCGATTCGGTAGACGAAAATCATCGCTCAGCGTCATATGGCGGCGTTCGCTTCCGATTTTCCCATCATAACAACATAATTAAAAAAAAAAAAATCTTTGTGCTAACAATGGTTATGCGTAATTATTCACAAGGACATTCGGTTATGCTGTAAACAAGATGATTAGGTTAGGAAGGGTCGCGGACTAAAATTACACAATTTTTCTGTAAGAAATTGACGATGGTGCCTGAGCCCGGGCAGGAATTTTCATAAACTGGGCTTGGTTTTCAAATTTGAGCGTGAATATGTTCTGCCGGGGCAAATTAGAAACAAGTACTTTTCATTATTGGTAAGCGTTTTTTATATTGACGTGGGGGCACGGATTCTGTACCCTATGCTCGTCTGATGTTTAGAATCATAAACGTGCCACTGAGCCTCGCTTATGCTGAAGAATTTTACAGTGCGAACACCAGTCTTTGTGGATGGATCACCAGGATGTCGCGGCCGGATTTTCTGCACTTTCATCATAAACTGAAAGACCGTGTCCGAAAGCTTTTAGTGCTGTAAATGCTGCATTTATTGCAGCATATTTATTTATTTTTGTCCGAAAACTTTACCTTAAATTCTTTTCTTCTGTGACACTTCTAGAATACCAAAATTTAAGCCAGGAAGAAGAAGAAGAAAAAAAGAATTAGCTGTATAAAGGACGACTCAGACTTCGTAAAGTTTTTCGCAAAGTATGCTCCGTAAAGTTTATCGCCGCTCGGACGGGAATTCGACCTAGATAACATTACGAGAATTTTGTGTGGCAATTTGTTCTAGAAAGAAAAAGATTCTAGGAAGATATTAGGAGAATTGCCGTGCTCCCCAGTTTCTTCTTGAAAATTCAGCATCTTTGCAGAATTTTTCGATGAATTTTATGCTGAATAAATGCTGCATTAACTGAGCGAAAATGTAAGTCTTCAGTTCAGTTCAGTTCAGTTTTATTCATAAAAATAATAAGCACCATTAACTCATTATGACCCCACCATAAGGCCTGGCAATGGGCGGGGCTTATTCTTTATTCATATAATCTTAAGGGAAACGAACCAAACAAATCTACAAAAAGAATGATAGAAAAAAGAATAAAGACATGACAAACTGTCAAGAAAATCCGTTGATGGACGATCTTTCGTCAACAAAGCGCCCTTGCCCCCCCCCCCCCAAAAAGGGAAAAAAAATAAATAAAGGAAGGAAATTATGTTTTTGACAAGAAAAAGGACTTGGCCTGTCTGAAAGCAAAATGCTGCATAAAATTCATTTTCGTTCGTTCCGGAGCTTCCGGACACGTTCAAAATTATCAAGTTGAAAAAATGATGATGGTGCGGAAAACCCTAGCAGGAATTCCGGTCCGCGACTGTCCGATCTTGATCGTGTGTTAGTGGATACCAGAAATTTGAGATATTTTTCACCTTAATAATGAAAGTGCAGAAAATCCGACCGGAAACCTGACCGTCTATCGGCACCATTTGCAGGATTTCTCTGTGATCCTATTCACAAGTATCAACATTTCCGCTACATGACGCGCAGCGAGGCCAAAAAACGGTGCTCTGCGTGATCTACCTCGGACAGGACAAAACTTAACAAGTAGTGAACTGAAAGACAAAAGTGCTCCTCAGCCGAGATTTGAAACCAGGCCCTTTGGTTTTCTAGGCCAGTGGTCTACCACTGAGCTACAGAGAGGCTACAGTTCAAAAACCACTACATCAGTCAGACAGAAGCCAGTAACAGAAACGATTCCTCCTGAAGGAAAATTCATCTAACCAGTTCACATTCCCATGTCACGGGATTAATAAATGGAACGTTACACAAGGGACCTGTACCGCAACAAATAAACCAGAAGTACATTTCTGAAGTCAATGTTATCACTCACAAGTCCCCTGTATAACGTTCCATATCCCCCCCCCCACACAAAATTGACTTCCACGCATGAAATACATTACCCATATATGAAGAACAGAGCAACTTATTATGAGCCATTGGTGTTGATAATATTTCTATGTTTCGTGTGGCAGCATGTAGGACGCGGCAACCTTGAAACAGAATGGTTTAGGTGCCACCTTCTTACACAGTAATGTCTTTTCTCTTTCTCGCTCCACTAACACCCAGTCAATTTTTTTCGACAACAGCCATAAGTCAAACAACACAGACTTCAGTCCGATGCCACCGCATCAACACTAGAGTTCTGTCTACAAAAAACTTATTAAAAAAGACCGTGGTCTCGGATTCGTACAGCACTGAGCTCATCCGATGTTCGTGCCTGTTTAAGCATATGGCCAATCTTGATTATACAATTACACTAGCCATTCGATTTGCGACACGTTCCTTATTTTTAGAGGAACCATATTTAGAACAATCTTCAGTGCATAATCGGGGCATCTCGGACTAGGGGTCTGAAGTCTCAAACCCTCGCCTCCGTTTCACAGTTTGATCCATCGAAAACCGACTGGCAAACATTTCTTCAGGGTTAACACTGCTGGCTCCAGGCTCAAATAAATTCAAATCGTCTCTTGTGTTTGAACTAGGGACTGAACTTGCAGCTGAAGCTTCGACTGCATGTCTTGAACTGTCGAGAATGTTCGAAATAGTCTGCTCGATCGACTGAGTCCTCAACAGCTCCGTTACAATTAGATGGCGAGGGTAGCCAGGAAATACATCCTGAACCTGAAACAGACAATAATAGTATCGAGTATCCATAAGAGTATCCAGCATACTACGAGACAGTAAGTCCTAAATAGCCGTACATTAGCATTACTGGACGACATGAAAAATTCCTATATTTTTATGGCACTTGCAGCCTATGGCTCAAGTGCCATACACCGATCGCAATTCCGTCGGTCGGTCGGTCGGTCTGTCCGAGTTTTTTGTCACACTTTTTCGAGTTAGGGTACTTCCAGATGTGCTAGGACGATGAAACTTGGCAGATATATCAGGGACCCGACCAAACTAACCTGGAAATGATCAGTTTCCCGGTCCGACCATCTGGGGGGGGGGGGGGAGTGGGGGCGGGGGAATCCAGAAAATTGAGTGGTTTTTGTCACACTTTCGAGTTAGGGTACTTCCAGATGTACTAGGACGATGAAACTTGGCAGGCGCATCAGGGACCCGACCAAACTAGCCTGGAAATAATCATTTTCCCGATCCGACTATCTGGGGGGAGTGCAGGGCGGGGGAATCCGGAAAATTACTAGTGTGTAACTTTCGAACGGGTGATCCGACTGGAATGAAACTTAATAACTGAATAAATAACATACCGACAGCTTAGGGGGAGTGGGGGGGAGAACGGAAATCTCGAGAAACGGTTAGAATGGAGGGATCGGAATGAAACTTGCACCGGACAAATGCTCCAGATAAATCGTTTACACAATTGGACTGGATCCGGACACTTGGGGGGGGGGGTGGAGGGGATTTTCGTGGAATTCCGGTGATGGCGGTTTTGGGGATTTTCACGACGACACTTGGAAGGCGTATCAGGGACCCGATCAAACTGACTTGTAAATACAAATTTACTCGATCCGATAGTCGTGGGGGAGTGGAGGGAGGGGGAATCCGGAATATTGAGTCGTGCGTAACTTTGGAACGGGTTATCGGATTTGAGTGAAATTTAATATTTGAACAGATGACATGTATCTGGTGATCTTTTTCGTGTCCGGACCGGGTCCGATAACAGTTGGGGGGGGGGGGGAGAATACGTGACCGGCTTATACTGGAGAGATCGGGATGAAACTTTGTGGGAATAACAAACAGATGCTCTGGATAAATCATTTTCAGAACCGCATTGGCTCCGGCGATCACTTTCCGGCGATAATTTTCAGAACCGCATTGGCTCCGTCCGGAATTCCGGTGATCGCGAGTTAAGGTACTTCCAGATGTGCTAGGACGATAGAAAGGGGCTGGAATATTAGAGATTCGACAAGATTGGCTCAGAAATCGCCACTTTCCAAATCCGACATTCCTTAAAGTACCAATCTTGACCGTAAATTTAGAAAAATACTTTTAAGCAAATTATACATTTTCATGATCCGCATGAGCCCATTGTAATTTTTGCCTCAAGGGTTGTGCTTACAAATGAAGTTCCAGCTCCCTTAAAGTGCGCATCTGAACCGCAAGGTCGAAAACTACTTTTTTTTTTATCACACGATACATCTCAACCCATGATCATTTGTGCCATAAGGGTTTTGCTTAAAAATTTATTTCTACACCCTTAAAGCGCGCATTTCAACCGAAAAGTGAAGAAAAGCAACAAATTGACCAAACGGTATATACCAATGATCCCTAAGCGTCTGTTATCGTTTTTGCTTCAAGGGTTTTGCTTAAAGACGAATTTCTATTGCCTTTAAAGTGCACATCATTACAGCCAAGTTCAAAAATAAAATACTTTTTCTCTAGCTCCCTTAAAGAGCGCATCGGATCTTAACCGCAAAGTCGAATATTACTTTTGATCAAACAATATATCTCATCCCAAGATCGTTTGTGCCACAAGGGTTTTGCTTAAAAAATTGTTTCTAGCGCCCTTAAAGTGCGCACCTTAACCGAAAAGTGAACAAAATGCTTTTGACCAAACGGTATATTAAAGGACACCTGAACAATGAAACCATACTTGAACACACCATGGAGAATACATTTACACACATGGCCACGGAGAGCATTCTTCTGCTGAGCGTGACGTTTTCAAAATAGGGATGTTCGTTTCTAGAGGTTTGCACATGCAGACTCCAAAACAAAAAGCGCAATTCATTCAAATCTTGTACAGCGCTGGCCGGATCGTATTGGAATTTGTTCTAGATATACGTTGGGGCTTAACTGATTAAAACATATTCCAGAAGAAGGGTTGATTGGAGACATTTGTTCATTTCTAAAATTGTTCGGTACTGAAATAAGGACAGATGTAAAATGGAGCAAAAATCATAGCTTGCAATGGAAACACTATTTTGTATTTGGATCGGGTTTTCTGTAGGCAATGTTAACGGAAGTCATACAGATAGGAATGATACTTGGTACTCTTCATTCAGGTGTCCTTTAATGATCCTCGGCCCGTTATCGTTTTTGCCTCAAGGGTTTTGCTTACAGATGAATTTCTAGCGCCTTTAAGGTGCGCATCATTACAGCCAAGTTAAAAAATAAAATACTTTTTACCAAACGATACATTATCGTGATTTCCAAGTCCATGATCATTCCTATCTCAAGGGTTTTGCTTACAAATGATCAGAACAAACTCACGAAAAGGCAACTTCTATATTTCATTTTCTGAGCCAGCCTTGCAAGTGCCATTTGAGCTTCTAGCTCTTGTTAGGTATTTTCAAGGAACATGGCCGGGATGCCGAAAAAAACTGGTACAAACGACAACTTACTTGTAAAACAACTTGATCTATGGGCGATGCAGTTGCCATCTCCCGCCTACCTCGAGAAGCCGCAATTCGTCCAACATAATAACCAAGCGTGGAGAAGGTTCTTCTAATGACTTGGCCGACGGGTCTAACCTCGACGTTGGTTTTCGCTTCTTCTTTCCAGGGTGGTTGTCTGCACGTGGGACAGCTGAAATCTTGCTCAAGCCATGCCTGAAGACACTCACTGAAAGAAAAGAGCACATCTGATTTATGTGTGATACCGGCTACAAAAAACGTTGTCTCGAAACGAAAAAGGATACAAGGAAATATTGGAATACAGACTGCTTGTGTGTGTGTGTGTGGGGGGGGGGGGGGGGGGTAAAATTTCTCATTTATTGAAATAAAATCTCTAACGACTCAATTGAGCAGCGAAAAACAGCAGCCGTGTCCAAAATGAAATCGCAGCATCAGCTTTATAACTCCAAGTAATTTTCAGGAAGTAATTTTCACAAAATCAGATATTTAAGGAAGAATCTAAAGTTGTTTTTCACAAGTTCATTTTTCAGCTTGAGCCTGAAGAGGACCCTTGCCTATAAGTGCCGAAATATCGCTCTAGCAAAAAGTAGCTGACGTATCCGTTTTACAGTGTCAATTGTCAAATAACGACTAACTAGAAACACTCACAAACATACAGAAGAAAAAACAAAAACAACAGACAAATCAATAACAAAAAAAGAAAGAAAAACACAAACAAACGGGGACTTGGTTCAGTTCAGTTCAATTTTATTCACAAAAATAATAAGCACCATTAAGTCTTTATGACCCCACCATAAGGCCTGGCAATGGGCGGGGCAAATCAAATGTTGCAAAATAATAATAACAATAATATAATATATTGCTAAAAATCAGGCCACAAAGCCTGGCTTGTTCATAAGTATAAATTCTAGCTCAAACTTACTCGTGGAAGAGATGGCTGCATTCCAACTGCGTAGCTACCTCCATGTCTTCCCAACAGATTGAACACATTTCATCCTCGGGATTAACGGTCTTGCAGTGCTCCTTTAAAGAGCGACGAACCTTCAGTACTAGTCGGTGACGTTTCATTCGAATACGAAGCTGATTGAACCGTAAACGTATCTAAATAAAGAAAGGGTTTAGCCCAACTGTTATGTCAAAGTCGCTGACATAATTATCAGAAATGCTACAACTGAAGTAAAATCGGACATTTCTACAAGTTCCACGCCTTGTGCTTTGGTACAACCATGTCCACCTATCCGACTGGCAGTACTGATCCAGGGATGTTGGCCTTAACGAGTTCGGCCTCGCATTTAGTCAACCCATAGACACTATTTGATCACCAACTACTGGAAGACCCCATTCATCGTCCAGCCACAAGAGGCTGGCAGCGTGGACAGTTACTAACATCCAAATCATACGTACGTCACTGGTGTGAGAAGTTTTGTTACCGAACCTCCTTTATGTTTTTTTTTCAACGCGAATTTTAGACTGAAAAGTTCAACTTAATATCGCATGAAATATTTTCGAATCATAGTTAGCAAGTAAATAAGTAAGTAGTAGTTTTATTAGGCCAAAAATTCACAAGGAATTAATACCGAGTATGAACTGAAAAAAGAAATATAGGTATACTACTAGTCTACAGACATATTACATTGTTGTTGAACCGTGTTTTTTGAGGACCTTGTGCACATATCTGTCGATAAAGACTGACTGTTTGACAGTGTCGAAGAGGGCAGCGAGTATACGGTAGCGGTAAATCCGAGGGTATAATAGAGGTATGCTTCTCTAGAAACTTGATTCTGTAGCCTAGTTGTTATAACTCTCAAGAGTTTAACCATATCGCCACAGACCTGGGCCCTGAGTCCTATAGTCTATTTTGCCCGAAGCGTATTGTTTTAAATGTGAAAAGGAACTGTACGCTGTTCGCCCCCCCCCCTTCGTAGACGTTATTATTTTGTCAACATATTCTTTTTGTCATCTCTGTGTCCTCAGTTAACTTTTTTCTTTTCTATTTTTCAATCCGTCTTTATGGCTTAGGTCAGTGACTAAAACCCAAGTTATCCAGAAACTGAATCAAACTTTCCTTCAGCGATAAATGTTTTTAAACATTCTTGTTCTTGAAACTGATTCAGAAATCAGAGCACAGCCACAAACCGTGGCAAAGAGCCAAATAGCGTACTTATTTAGTCAACAGATATATACGATACCAAAAATAGCCATGCGGGGATACTTCGGAAAGCCTTGGAAGTAATGCAAAAATGTTGCAATCCTTTGTATACCGAACGTGTCCGAAAGCTTTTTAGTGCTGTAAATGCTGCATTTAATTTTTTTTTGTCCGATTTTTTTTTGTTTCCTTTATTTCTTCTCTGACACTACTAGAATACCGAAATTTAGCCTCAGTCGCCTGCTCCCCAGTTTCTTCTTGAAAATTCAGCGTAAAATTTAGCATCTTTGCTGGATTTTTCGATATTTCATGCTGAATTATTGCTGCATTAACTGAGCGAAAATTTAAATCCGAAAGCGAAATGCTGCATAAAATCCTGAATTAGTTCAGCATTCTCGTTCGTTTCGGAGCTTTCGGACACGTTCACCGTAACCTGGCCGTAAAGAGAACAAAATATACGGAAACAAGTAACCAATGGACAAGCAGGTTCTTACCTGCAGAAGGATCACTAGAGATGACATGGACAGAATCAGATGTGAAGCAATCATCAAATGAGCATGATGAAGCAGATCCACAACAAGAACAGCCACATCAAAGATGAGGTCGATGTTGTAGAGCTTGCTTCCCCTGTCACCATTGTTCAGACGGGTGTTTTGACGAAGTATAACGTGAATCGAGCGAAGAATTAACAGCAAGCACTTAAAAAGGTATAAGTATATATGAGTGAACTAACTAGTGGGTAACCGCTTTTTTCTGTCGACTTTATTTTTATTATATCTTTTTTTTTTTACTAAGGGCCATAATTATACTCACAGAACAAAGTATAACAGACGAAACATGAGAGCCCAGTCACACTTGGCTCATTTCCTGGCTTTTTGGGTTGCAAAAGTAGAAAAAAGAAAAGGAAATAAGATACAACTAATTCTGAATTTTGTCGTTTTAAATTCAGATTAATTAGAGCGAAACAGTGATTTTGCGGATATCCCACGGAATTCACCCGGCGACTCTGACTTCTTCAAGTCAAGTTTTTAGACGTTAACGTTACTACCATGTCCTATACTCATACACTGTCAGAAGTTTCATAACAAACAGCAAAAGGATGCGCGGTTTCAACAGACAACATGCAACACTTGGAATGTTATCTGTTGTCACGACTGTTATTCAGAAGCATTGTCAGGAAAAGCCGAAAAACCGCCAAAAAAGCAACTGCTGGCTTTTTTGTTTGTCGTCGTGACATCGGAAAATTCAGCAAATGATTTTTTGGCGGTTTTTCTCTGTTCTTCCTGGCACTGGTTGTTATGCATAACATTTAAAGGACACCTGAACAATGAAACCACACTTGAACACACCATGGAGAATGCATTTACAGACATGGCCACGGAGAGCATTCTTCTCCTGAGCGTGACGTTTTCAAAATAGGGATGTTCGATCTGGAGGTTTGCACATGCAGACTCCAAGACAAAAAGCGCAATTCATTCAAATCTTGTACAGCGCTGGCCGGATCGTATTGGAATTTCTTCTAGATATTTGTTTGGGCTTAACTGGTTAAAAAAAATTCCAGAAGAAGGGTTGATTGGAGACATTTGTTCATTTCTGAAATTGTTTGGTACTGAAATAAGGACAGATGCAAAATGGAGCAAAAATCATAGATTGGAAACATTATTACGTATTTGGATTGGGTTTTCTGCAGGCAATGTTAAAGCACAACTCTTACTAGAAATAATATTTTCCCTATGAAATGGATCAGACAAAAACATTTTCGAAAATACCATGACTTTCCATCTGAAATTAGCGATTTTCTTATTAGCGCCTGTCGACTATGTCCAGCCTTCCTGCTCTCCGACTCGGCGGCTGGGCGCAAAACATTTGAAAACTGATCGCGCCGTGGTTCAAAAGTGTGAAAACTAAGTAAATAAAAGAAGTAGTAAACAAAAGCTTCTCAGATCCTTATGTGTGAAAGAGTTGTCAGCAGACGTTGATGATCCCGGCAAACGTTTCGTTGTGTGACGGGCAAAACTCGCAAGGCCAAAAAAGCGCTAAAATTTCGTAGGCACAAACCGAAACAATGGAGAAAGGTGGGGATTTTAGAAGCTTATAATTCTGTATGGGAGCTAGATATATTATAACAATCAGAATAAGCAAGAGGGGTCCTTTAACGGACGTCATACAGATAGGGATGATACTTGGTACTCTTCATTCAGGTGTCCTTTAATGCATAACGTATGTCGCGACAACAGATAACATTCCAAGTGTTGTCTGTTAAAACCACGCATCCTTGTGTTGTCTGTTGTGAGAATTCTGACATTGTGCCGCTGAATCAACACCCGAGGTCTCAAAACGTCGCTTCCGATATCACATATTCTTACCTCTGGGGCAAGCAGAAGAAAGACTCCTAAGCCTATCTGTGTACCGATGAACCCGGCGAGGCCAAGAAGGCACGAGGAGAGGCAAAGGATCCCAAACAGGAGCACAAGAAGACGCTGGTGCTGCTGCTTTGCCGAAGTAAGCGACATCTGGAGCTAAAAAAAAAAATCTCAAGTAAATATCCTGCAGTATCTTCCGTAAATAGGCTAAACATATAACAGAAGTAAGTAGAAGTTGTAACTGAATCTGATGATGCGGTATTTATCTGCGCATAAATCGAATACTGCAATCCAAACTGATGTTTAACAGAAAGCAGATAGGACTAGGCTAGTATGGTGTAAATATTCCTTCAGCCTAAGCTGACTGCGAATCATGTTTGACTGACAGTGCAAAACGGATACGTCAGCTGAATTTTATTAAAGCTACATTCCGGCCCTTCTTGGCAAGGGTCCTCTCCAGGATACAGTTCTTTTTTTTCACAGGTTCATCTTCCAGCTTGAGCGGCCTGAGCCTGAAGAGGACCCTTGCCAAGAAGGACCGAAATATAGCTCTAATAAAATTTAGTTGATGTATCCGTTTTGCACTGTCCGTCAAATATGGTTCGCAGTCAGCTTAGGCTGAAGGAATATTTACACCATACTAGCCTAGGCCTACCCGTCTCTTCACCTTCACCGGTGAAGAAAATTCGGGTCAAAATATTTCAGTGTATTCAAATGTCAGATGTAAAAATAAGCTGCCTTATCAGATAAACTTTAAGCTGGGCAAATTACTGATGTCGGACAATTCTCTAAAATAAAAAAATAAAATAATGCCAAGACAAGCAAATAAATGGGGTAGGAATAGAATACGTACAAAGTCAAATCGTTCCTTTCCCAGCTGAACATGGAGTAGAAGGAACCCGATGATTGAGAACCACGCACACCATAGAACCAAAGTGTCCAACTCTTCACCACTCATCACACCGAACACAAATATAAATTTGTAGAAAACATAATTCCAGAACTTCTGCCGAAAATGATCCGCTTCAACGATTCGCAGTTCACCAAAGACGAGCTTCTGTATGTAGTTGCCGAAAAGGACCAATATGCAGTAAGCCATGTTTGCCAATGCCTAGAAAATATTGACTACTTACAACCATCCCTCGATCACAATACTCTAAAATCAATCATGCCTTACGGGCCTCTCACTAGTTTTACTTTGAGGACACAGCCTTCATTTGAATAATGCAAAGAGATGTGAAGAACGTTCAGGCACGCAGAAGGCGTTTCTCCGCAGTCCCACACAGAGACTGCGGCTCAAAAAGAGCGTTTCCGCGATCGTTTGTGCGGCCCACGCTGTTTCCGCGACCAACACGGTTTTTTGCACTGATAAAATACGTCCCTAATAAAATCCAATGACAAATTGCCGCCAGATGCGCTAGAGAAACAATAACAATCACACGTGAGACCTCGGTGTAAGTTATCTGCCCCGTGGAAAATTCAACCAGCAGTCAGCACTGAAGAAGCCAGAATTTATAAACTTGACAAAGTTCGACAGAGCAGAGCTGGGTATAGCACAAATAGAGGCAGAGGTAATTTGATCAGTTTTACTACGTAACCCAGGTTGCGGGGGGGGGGGGGGAGGGGGTTAGGGAGAATTCAGCTACCCTTAAACACAGTCAGAGAAGGAAATCCATTGCAAAAAAAAATAAAAAAGAGCTCAGGCTATTACACGAGCAGCAAACATATACTGAGATTTTTTGTTGTTGTCATGTTTTGTCATGTGGCACCTATAAATACAATATCAAAATAAAAAAGTTCACAAAAAAGCACATCACAAATTTCTGCATTCCTCACTAGCCTATTCCGTCCACGCGTGTAAAAATTTGTCGGCACAATTCCGGCTGTCCCCTCCCCCCCAAGCCCTAGAATGCCTTTTCCATGCACTTGCTTCGAAGTCATTTATTGATGAGCCAAAGTAGTGCCATAAGGGCAGCTAATGTGGGTGTTTCGATTTTTATTTATTCCATTTGGCTCAAAACTGTACAGTCTATGCTACAATTGTCAAGAAGGAATATTTAATTGTCATGAAGCCCTTTATGACATGTAACTAGTGAATCAACATACCCAATACCACTTTGGATCTTCGTACAGCAATTCAACTGTGAACTTCGCATTGTGGACGGTCTCCTCTTCATCTCCACCAGTACTGGCAGATGTACAAGCATATAACGTCGCTCCGACGAGAAGAAGAACACTGAATGCTGTATATGACTTGAGACTGATTAAAGGAAGCCTGTCCAATATCAATAAGGCCATGATGGAAGCTGAGTTGATGTAACTTCATATACGAAGAAAGGCTGCAAAAGTATTTCCTGTTCAATTTGCAACCACAATGAGAAAGAAACAAAACTTTCAGATTTGAACCTCATTTTTTGTGTGGTCCTTCTGTTGCTGCAGTGCCAGTGACGAATCGGCAGTTCATTTTGAGGAAATGTCCAGATTTAACTTTGTCTTTTTGATAAACAAGAGAAAGCAAAAGGAAAATAACGAGAATTAATGTGATAGATGATGTTATGGAACGATTGAGGGAGTTTATGTTGCATCCACTCTCTGACAAACATAAAACTGGTCCTTGGCAGTGCCAAGCTAAAAAAGCCAGAAGGAAACTGTTAAAAATGGTTCTTGCAAGAAATGCTGGAGGTCCTAAACTTTTGTGCAAACTCATAGGCTACTTCTGAGTAACTTAGGGCAATCAAACTAAGTCACTTAATTGGCGAAACAATAGGCTACAAAGTGTTAGGCCAAAGTTAAAACTGGGTTGTGGGTCCCTTGGACCTTAATCCAACAGTGGAGGCTGCATGTCTTGGGCCATCCTGCACTCAGGACATAGCCTACTCAGGAAAATTGCTGTAGCCTATTACCACATGAAGGCTTACCTACAGAGTTTACATTTTTGTCGCAGTGCAGAGGTTGCCTAGTCTACCCTGGTATAAGGGATCTTTGGACTACCTCATTCTATTACCACCATGCCAATCTCACCTTAGCCCTGTCTGCCCAAATTCATACAAACTATTGAGTATTGAGCAGACTGATTTAGTGGCCTGAGTCTACGATGGCACATTCACTCATGATGTAACTAAAAAGATTTACATTCACATTCCCTCTACCATGAAACTTTATGAAGGCTCCGTTCTTTCGCCACTCAGCAATGGAACAGATAAATGCATATCTTCATTTGTACCATATATGTTTGACATTTTAACTCGAGAGTCTGAATAATATGTACAGACGATCCTACACTAGCTACTGTAAACTATTCTGGAACTAAACTAAGATTATTATTATTAACATAACTTGAAGTCTGTTGAGAGCTGGTTGAGACTAGATTCAGCTGGAAACACAGCTAAAGATTGAAGGTCAAAAGGATATGGTTTAATTGCTCTAGGTGCTATTCATAGTTCATACCCCAGCCCTAAATGGCTCACAAACGACACTAGAATGCCAAACCAGAAATCAATATTTGGCCTTCTTTTTTAGTGAAGAGGACCCACCTATCAGCAGCTATCAGTAGGCTACCCTATGCCTGAAGCTGGCTGGATACCCCAGGCCTAGCCTATAGACATTTTTCGGTGATCCCACAAAGAGATTCTACTCCAAAGTGGAGCGTCTTAGCTCTGCTTTTGAGTTAAACTGAGATACATTTCTGCAATCGCCTGGATTGACCGACCATAACCCCAGTTGATGTTTTGCTTTTGCGGGGATTGGACCGAACAAAAAAAAAAGAGTGATAACGCAGAGTTAATGGTTGGGGTCTTGGATAGCCTATAGATTATAGATATAGAGATGATTATTGACTAAATAAAGAAAGGCCTACAGAGATAATCTGTAGAGATCTTTATAGAAATCAAACTTCAAACTTGGTAAGTTCTCGTTTAATTTACAAATTGTAGCCTAGCTCAAAAATAGTGTTTTTGTGGTTGCTAGTGAGACACAAATGGTACCCTGACCAAAAAAGTTTTTGTGGCTCCGATTTGCCATGCCCATGGCATGGAATTCAAGTTAAAATAATAATGTTAGCTCGTTTTTAAGAAGAGACAGAAATAAAACTGTAAGCTGCAAGCACTTTGACAGACATAAATCTGCAAGCAAACAGACATAAACTGAGAGTGAGGATCCTTCTAGTTAGTAGCAACAGATACAAGATTCTGAGCTGTTGAAGATCAGAATGTGATTCTCCTATCTTTTAGCTTTGATTTGAGGCCAAAATCACCTCTCTATCTTGCCTCTAAGCATCTTAAATCTTCTTTAGAAAACAGTATTTTACATTAGGAAATGCCTATGTTCATCCATTGACTTTAGGGTTTTGTCCATCTAGTGACCAGCTTGGAACTATGTGCTTCAATGAAATTCTATGAAACTGGGTATTTTGAGCTGGTTTTGACTGGATGGGGAGCCCCAGCAAGTGAGTTAGATGAGAAAATATGATTAAGATCATTAAGGTTATAGTCCAATAGACCTATTGCTGCTATAGGCTGCTGACTTTTCCTCCTTAGTATTAACAAATTTTTGTAGGCAAGTTCAGCTACTTTTTTTTACATCTAAATTTACATTGAATATTAAGAAATAATATTAAATAGCTAGGACATCTTACTGATGGCCTTACAAAACAGACAATTTTTTCCTGAATGCAATGGTATTTTCAAAATATTTTTTGAAGATGTTTTAGATAGGTAAAAGGCAGTGTCTATCGTTCCCCTATCTGGGAATCGGTACTCCACACGCTATTGTTCCCCGTTTGTCGGGGATTCGACGTGTCAGGAGCTAATGTTCCCTCATAATCAAATAATAAATTTTGAGGTCGGGGAATCCAAGTGCCAGGAGCTAATATTCCCCGATAAGCAATTATGGCTTTTGAGGGCGGGGAATCGAAGTGTCCAGAGCTAATGTTCCCTCATAGTTAAATAATCGATTTTGAGATCGGGGAATCGAAGTGTGAGGGGCTAATATTCCCCGACATGCAAATATTGATTTTGTTGAGTGAGGTCGGGGAATCCAAATGCTAGGGGCTAAAGTTCCCTCATAATCATATAATCAATTTTGAGATCGGGGAATCGAAGTGTGAGGGGCTAATGTTCCCCGACATGCAAATATTGATTTTGTTGAGTTGAGGTCGGGGAATCCAAATGCCAGGGGCTAAAGCTCCCTCATAATCATATAATCGATTTTTGAGATCGGGGAATCGAAGTGCGAGGGTCTAATGTTCCCCGACATGCAAATATTGAGTTTGTTGAGTTGAGGTCGGGGAATCCAAATGCCAGGGGCTAAAGTTCCCTCATAATCATATAATCGATTTTTTAGATCGGGGAATCGAAGTGTGAGGGTCTAATGTTCCCCGACATGCAAATATTGAGTTTGTTGAGTTGAGGTCGGGGAATCCAAATGCCAGGGGCTAATGTTCCCTCATACATCAAATAATCGATTTTGAGATCGGGGAATCGAAGTGTGAGGGGCTAATGTTCCCCGACATGCAAATATTGAGTTTGTTGAGTTGAGGTCGGGGAATCCAAATGCCAGGACTAATGTTCCCTCATACATCAAATAATCGATTTTGAGATCGGGGAATCGAAGTGTGAGGGGCTAATGTTCCCCGACATGCAAATATTGAGTTTGTTGAGTTGAGGTCGGGGAATCCAAATGCCAGGGGCTAAAGTTCCGTCATAATCATATAATCGATTTTGAGATAGGGGAATCGAAGTGTGAGGGGCTAATGTTCCCCGACATGCAAATATTGAGTTTGTTGAGTTGAGGTCGGGGAATCCAAAGGCCAGGGGCTAAAGTTCCCTCATAATCATATAATCGATTCTGAGATCGGGGAATCGAAGTGTGAGGGGCTAATGTTCCCCGACATGCAAATATTGAGTTTGTTGAGTTGAGGTCGGGGAATCCAAATGCCAGGGGCTAATGTTCCCTCATAATCAAAGAATCGATTTTGAGATCGGGGAATCGAAGTTTGAGGGGCTAATGTTCCCCGACATACGAATGTTGATTTTAGCTCATACAAATATTGACATTGGCTCTGGACACTTTCATTCCCCGACCTCAAAAACCATTATTGCTTCCCGGGGAACATTAGCTCCTGGCAGTTGGATTCCCCGACCTCAAAATTGATTGTTTGATTATGAGGGAACATTAGCCCCTGTCACTTCGATTCCCCGATCTCAAAATCGATTATTTGTTTATGAGGGAACATTAGCCCCTGGCATTTGGATTCCCCGACCTCAACTCAACAAAATAAATATTTGCATGTCAGGGAACATTAGCCCCTCACACTTCGATTCCCCGATCTCAAAATTGATTATTTGATGTATGAGGGAACATTAGCCCCTGGCATTTGGATTCCCCGACCTCAACTCAACAAACTCAATATTTGCATGTTGGGGAACATTAGCCCCTCACACTTCGATTCCCCGATATCAAAATCGATTATTTGATGTATGAGGGAACATTAGCCCCTGGCATTTGGATTCCCCGACCTCAACTCAACAAACTCAATATTTGCATGTCGGGGAACATTAGCCCCTCACACTTCGATTCCCCGATCTCAAAATCGATTATATGATTATGAGGGAACTTTAGCCCCTGGCATTTGGATTCCCCGACCTCAACTCAACAAACTCAATATTTGCATGTCGGGGAACATTAGCCCCTGACACTTCGATTCCCCGATCTCAAAATCGATTATTTGTTTATGAGGGAACATTAGCTCTGGACACTTCGATTCCCCGAGTAGTCGGGGAATGTTAGCCCAGGGCCTATCGATTCCCCGACATTGCGGGGAAGATTAGCCCTGGGCCTATCGATTCCCCGACATCGCGGGGAACATTAGCTCCTGACACATCGAATCCCCGACAAACGGGGAACAATAGCGTGTGGAGTACCGATTCCCAGATAGGGGAACGATAGACACTGCCTAGGTAAAACTGTTTAGGAAAATTCACAGCAATTCCTGCATTCATTACAAAAAAATCGCCAATCTTTGCCACTAGGTGTTTTTGTGGCCACCCTAACAAGAAGGACCCAGCGTCAAACTCCGTCAGCCTGACAGAGGTTCTTCATACGATTACACAAATATGCCAATGAAAATGCCTTATGCTGGATACCTTATACATAAAAATACTGATGATTTTTGAGAGTGGCTCAGAAATCAACCACTCCGAAGTCATTTATAACCTAGAGTCCTAGACTAGAGGCCTAGGGTACATGCAGGTATTCAGCCACAGGGTATCCCAAGAGGGGTATTCATGGTAAACTGACACTCACTTTATATACTTGCTTTTCAACTCTGGAAATCAGTTGACTACTTGACTCAAGCCTGACTCAAGCCCTTTGACTTGACTAGCTTCTTCTTCTTCTTTTCGTAGGGCCAATCGAGCTGGTTGCTCACTCTGGCCTCTTCTTCTTGCTGTCTAGACGGGTCTAGACGTCATCAAGGAGTTGACACTTCCGGAGAATGCCGAACGCCGCTTCGTAGATTTGCTTCTCGCAGCTGATTGAGAGGGTTCTGCTTTTTAGTGCTTCCACGGTTGGGGGCAGGCAATGCGACCTTAGGATCTGTTCGATCTGTTTTCTTTGGCGATAAGCATCGGATGGGATTTTGTTGCACCTGTAGAGTACATGGTCCATTGTTTCTTCATCGGCTTGGCATAGTCGGCAGAGTGGGGATACAGGTGCTTCGCCACTCGGTTGCTTCAGCTTGTAGCGGTGACCTTGTTGGCGTAGGCCGTTTGCGTTGGATCGTATTCTGTGGTAGGCGCGGCTGTCCGTCTTCTTGGCGAAGGGGGAGAGCTTAGGTGGTGGGGGTACAACGCAATGTTGAGTGATCCGCAGGTTCAGGAGGTCTCTCGTCGGGAACGGTCTGCCGGCCTCACGAGGTAGGTTTAGAGCTGTTTTTGCTGCATCGTCGGCTACGCAGTTTCCTTTGATCCCCATGTGGCTAGGGATATATTGTAGGTGTACTTCTACGTTGGCAGCGAAGAGCTGTTGGATGAGGCTGCAGGTATGGCTCACATCTACGTCTTTGCTAGGAGATTCCCAATCTAGCAGGAGTTGTAGCGATGACTTTGAATCGGAGAAGACTACGACTTTCTTGCTTCTGACGGTTTTGTTGACCAAAGTCTCCAGGGCGATGTTTATGGCGTTTATCTCGGCAGACATGATGCAAAAAGCCTTAGGGAGGCGTTCGCTGGCAATCATGTTCCAGGCACTGAAGTAGGCGGCAGAGCTGCAGGCATGGGTGTCCTTCGATCCGTCAACGTAGATGTGGAGGTGGTCGTGGTATGTGGTACTGGAGATTTCCAGAAATCTGGTTTGGACTGCTCTTAGCGATAGTTCGTTTTTCTTTTCGCCAAGGAAGTGCGTTGTGATCGTTGGGCGTTTTACTATCCATGGTGGGATTGATTGTATTTTTGATGATAGAGACTGGTTGAAGATGGGGGTTGATATTTGTATTCTTCGGAATTCAGCTGCTGGGCCTCTGAGTGAGAACTGCGACCGTAGCGGGCTGTGAAGTATGTGGTGTGGTGTTGCTTCAATGTTCGTGAAGTACTTTACTAGTAGGATGTTCCTTCGATCAGAGATGGATGTGATGCCAGCTTCGTCGAGTAGTATCTTGGTTTTCGTTGTACGTCGGAAGCCGAAGATGATCCGTATTGCTGCATTTTGGGTTGCTTCCAACTGACTCATGTACTTTCTGCTGCATGATCCATAGACGACAAGGCCATAGTCCATTTGCGGGCGTATGTACTGCTTGTAGAACTGCAGAAGGATGCGTTCAGGGCATCCCCACGGGGTGTTGTTGAGTCGTTGTAGTATCCTCATTTTCCTGAAGCATTTTGCCCTTACCTCTCGGGTGTGCTGCTGGAAAGACAGTTTCCTGTCGAGGTGGATTCCAAGATACTTGACGAAGGCTTGTTCAGCGATGGCTATCCCATTAAGTTGTATAGTTGCTGGTTGATGATTTCGTCTTTTGTGGAACTGGACTATTACAGACTTGTTCGGTGCCAGTGGGAGTTTGGAAACAGTAGCAAACTCATCAACTTGGTTGATTAGGCCCTGAAGTTTCTCTTGGGCTTCTGCGAATGTGGTTCCAGTAGCCCATACACCGAGGTCGTCAGCGAATTCCCCACGTGTGTTCGGGAGCTTAATGTCGTACAGGAACAGTGCAAATAGCATGCAGCTCAGCACTGCCCCTTGTGGCAGTCCGTCATCTATCGGCTGAATTGTTGACATCTTTCCGTTTATTTTGACGTAGAACTTGCGGTTCTTTAGGAAGCTGCTGATGAGTTGCACGAACTCGGGAGGAAATCCCATCATGGTTAACTTGTGCAAGAGTATCTTCCTTTTCGTGTTGTCGTAGGCACCTTCAAAGTCAAGGAACGCTGCGATCAGTATGGTGCCCAGTGCGAAGCACTCCATTATGGCGCTGACTATTCTGACTATGGTGTCCAGTGCAGAGTGGTTTTTGCGGAACCCCGTTTGGGTCTCGGGTATGAGTAGGTTCTTCTCAGCATACCATTTGAGTCGGTTGTATATGAGCCTCTCATACAGCTTACCTAAGGTGGGTAGGACCATGATGGGGCGGTATGATCTTGGGTCGTCTTTTGGTTTTCCCTTCTTTGCTACTGGCGAGAGGACGGCTATCTTCCAAATGTTGGGGAAGGTTGATTGTTTCCAGCAGATGTTGTAAGTGGCTAGTAGTCCTCTTCTGTATTGGCTAGGGGTATGTTGAAGCCATAACGGGTGGATGTCGTCAATACCTGGGGCACAGGTTGTGCGCATCTCGTTTACAGCTACTTCTAGTTCTGCCATGGAGAACGGTTGTAGGAATTCGATGGTCCCGTGCAGTGGGTGTTCTATTGTAGTAGAAGTCCTGCTGTCATCTGTATCGGCTGGGCGTTTGAATTTTGCGCAATAGTAGCTGGAGAAGTATGCGGCTTTCGATTCGTCGTCTTCCAGAGTTTGGCCATCAAGGCAGAGGGAGTATCTCAGGGGATTTATGGCTACGCCTTTGCCATTTATCCTGTCGATGAATTTGTGTATCTCGGACTCACGCGTTTGCCGGGATACACCATCCATGAAACGTTGCCAGGCCCTTGACTTGGCTGCCTTCGCCTTCTGACTCATTAGTGCGCATGCCCTTTTCTTGGCTATGTAGGTTTCTACTGTGGGGTTTTTGTTAAAGTTTCTTGTTGCTTTTTTCTTTCCATCCCATGCTTGCTGGCATTCATTGTCCCACCACGGTTTATGGGGTCGACCCTGCTTCTGGTTCGCTTTGGTTGTTCTCCTCTGCACTTTCGGTCTGGGGATTGCTTGTTCAGCAGCTTGGAGGATAGTTGAAGTAATTTCTCTAGCAGCGTGTTCTGGTTCAAAATCTTCGAGAGTTGCGGGGTAGGGGTAATTGGTTAGGAGTTCAGTGAACTTGTCCCAATTCGCCTTTTTGTTACAGAATCTGGGGGTTAGGGTTTCTTCAACGGGGGCTTCTCCTATGGTGGTCAATATGCCATAGTGGTCAGATATTAGCTCATCGATTCTGTTTACTGTTGTTTGATTGATGAGGTTAGCTGACACAATTTGGAGGTCTATGGTTGAGAATCTTCTTGTTTTTGCATTGTAGTGGGTGTTGAGGTGCTTTGGGGTTATAACCACAATTTCTGGGTATTCCAGAGTTAGTGTCTCCAGGTACAGCCCTGCTCTATTGGCTTTGTCAGACCCCCATAGTCTACTATGGGCATTCATGTCTCCAACAATAATGCATCTTCCTTTTTCCATTATGGGCTTCATGTCATCAAAGAAATCTGATGCGCTGTTATTTCCATTTGGGTTGTAATGGCACACTATGGTTATTTCCTTGTTGTTCTTTAACCATATTTTCACTCCAACTGCATCAACTTCGTTTTCGTACTCTGGAAGGGGGAGTCCACACCTCTTGATACAGTTCCTTACTGCTATTGCAACCCCTCCTCCTTTACGGCCCGAGGTTCGGTCTTTCCTCCAGACTTCATATCCTGGTATTTTTATTGTGCAGTTACTGTTCAGGTTTGTTTCTTGTAGGCACACAACATCCGCTTGGACAGTTGATATGCTTCTGGTTAGGGCTAGGATTTTGCTATCTGATGCTGAGTTGATATTCCACTGAAGAACCCTAAGAGTTTTGGGATGCATACTGTGGTAGGACCTCATATACATTCAGTAGTGTTGCAACCTGTAGTTCTGCTGTCTCCAAGAACTCTCTCCCGAAGTGTTTCTGTGCCAGATCCCTCAGTATATTGCACTTTATTGACTCAGGGATGTTGGATGAGCTCACGATTGTTGCTGCTATGCTGTAGATGGCTAGCTGTCTGATGGGGTCTGGAGATTCTTTTATGGTCATATTTTGGGCAGTTGCTGACTTGCTCTTTGCTGCTGCACTATAAGTACGTGCGGTCGGTGGTTCTGGGGGCTGTGGCGGTTTTGGATGTGGACCTCGGGTATTTGCATTTCTCGTTTGGATGATACCTGGTAGGGTGGTTGGACGAGCAGGCTTGGAGCTGGTACTGGAGCTACTGCTGGGTGGGGCTGGAAACACGGATGTCAATCTTCTGTATGATGATGGGGTTGCCAAACGTTGTGGGGTGCTTGCTGAGATGCTTGGAGGCTGCGACTGGGGTGATAAGGTAGAGTATTCAACTGGCTCACCATGTTGAACAGCTGTTGCTTTTGTTGATTTTGAAACCTCCATTGCTGCAAATGCTATTGGGATTTTCTTCTCGCTGGCGAGTTTAAGGATCTCAACTCTTTCTTTGTATTTTGGGCATGATTTCCTATCGTCTGACTGGTGGTTCCCCCCGCAGTTGGTGCACTTCAGCTGTTTGGTGCACTCGGATCCATTGTGTACTGGTTCTAGGCACTTCCTGCACTGTTTGCCTGGTTCTCTGCAATGGTTTGCAGTGTGACCTAGCTTTTGACATTTTGGGCACTGCATCGGTTTTTCTCTGTATTCCTTGAATGGCTTTTGCTGGCCGAAAAGGAATATTCGGTCTATGTATGGGGCACCTTGAAGGGTAAATAAGACTGTCTTACTTTGAATTGCTCCAGATTCATCAGGTTTTCCCAGCCTATGGGTACTTCCTACATCAATGGGTTCTCCTTTACCGTTCATTAGAGCCCCTGTCAGGTCGTTGGCTGTGATGTCTTCCGGGACATTGTAGACCACAATCTTCTTTTGCTTGGTCGGCGGCTCCCACTTACTCGCTGCTACTGGTTTTTGGCATACCTGTGTCAAGTTGAGAGCTTTTGACACTGATGCTTGATCCTGCAGGAGAACATCCAATGACCCGTCTCTACAAATATTAATAGTAAAGTTGCAGCGAAGGGATTTGAATAAATCCATTCTTATTTTCTGCGCCTCCTTCACAGTAAATGGATCCTCTTTTGATAGGGGAGATATGTGGATAATGAGGTGGGATTGTGCTTTTGGTGGTAAAACTTGCTCTACAGCCTTCTGCGACCCTTCATGCTCATGACTGCGGTAAGCATGTTGTGGGGGAGACTTTGTTGCCTTTCTTTTCCGTTTGGTTTGGGCTGGTCGGAACCCATCTTCATCGTGTTGCTCAGTTATTGGGGATGACCTTACAGTCTGCAGGGTGTCGTTTAGTGATGAGCTGTCATCATCATCACCCCAGTTTCCTGGGTATTCTGGGTTCATGGCGTCTGGAGTCGGTTCAGGCGGCGACGCTGTCCTCGGAGGTACCCCGTCACGGTCAGTCCTAGGTGTCGGGGTACGGCCCCTTTTACCGTCCGTACCGGGCGATGCCTGGGCTAGGGTTACAGGGGGGTCGTTCATCTTTAAAATCGGTGGCCAGGGATGTGCAGGGTCGTCAACAAGGGAACAATATCGTAGAATGGGACACTGGGGTCGGTCTGATCACTAAATATTTCGGGTTTTTTTTATCTAATAAATTCGGCAGATTGGTTTGGCTAGCTCCGTAGTGATGTTTTTATTTTTAACTCTGGGCACGGCTGCAGTGTTGCCAGATTATGTTTGCAGAAAAACGCCCTGTGATTTTGAAAACAAGCCCTGCTCAATTTTACCAAAATATTCGGGATCAACTCACGATTTCAGGCAAGTCATTCGGGGGAAGAGGGACTCTTAATTTAAGCCTAAAAAAGAGTTAAAAATTTCGAGTCTGTGTGAAAACCTGGGGTTAAGACTCAAAACAGATTTCAAAATGCAAAATACAAAGCTATGACCTAGCTTTTAGAAATAGTTGAAAAAGGCTTAAAAGATACCCCAAAAAAGAAATATAATAGGTTTTTTTGTAAGAAATAATAGGTTTGTAACGTATTATTGCCCCATTTCCAAGAAAACGCCCAAAACAAGCCACATTTTAAAACAGTAAGTCCACTTTCCCGCACCAAGCCCGTCGCAAAATCTTCCGCCCCAGCCCTCAGAAACAAGCCCATGGGGCCGGAAACAAGGCCACCTGGCAACACTGCACGGCTGGACTGATCAGTCGCTAAAACAGATAGAAAATCAAAGGAAACTCCTACAGAGCCATCTAGCTTTATTAGTCGCTTCAACCTAAGGTGTCGAGCATAAAACTGTATATTTAAAAAAAGGCAAGAACAATACGATATCTTATTATAAAACCAATCAAATATACTGTATCACAGCCGAGAAATAGTTGACAAAAAAAAACAAAAAAACAATGTGAAAAGTAGTCAAACACGCAATCAGGATTTCGCTTATTCGTGTGGCGGTCGCTCGGTGTTACAGGAGTAATGAACTAGGGTTCCATTGGGATTCCGAACAAATGCACTGAAACAAAAAAATAAGGAACTGAGTGAATTATGCCCATTCAGATGTACCAGACAGAATTGACAGGAGATTAAGAGACTGGTAAGGTTCCCGAAGGAAGCTTCGGTCTACAGAGAAAATTTCCTTTAGTTCTGTAGTTCGTTGACTATTTCGTACTATGGCCTCAGGCTTTTTGTAAATTATCATTCACTTATCTACCCAATAGACCAATGACAGGTCCTGACGGGAAAATCTGAACGCGGTGTACAGATCAGCATGTCACTGAGAATTTTCGACTCGTGGGAATCAAGCCTCATATACGTGCACACACAGTTCCATACGACTTCGTATGCGAAAACTCGTATGTGAAATCCACGTCACGAGTGAATGAATAAGAGCTAACTTATCAGCAGAGCCAAGTAGCAGGAAGCGATATTCAGAAACTGGATTTACAAAGCCATATCCCAGGCCAAAGTGGGATAACACGAAAGAACTCTGCTCCCGGAGCGTACTATTGCTGGGAGAAAATCAGGTAAACGATTTGATTTATTTTTACGGAAGGAGTTGCAACTGGATAAGAACAGTTCGGAGGCAATATGACGGAAGCCCAATGCTTACAAGATATTAACCTCAAGCTAGCCCTTATTCCGAAAGTTTCAGAGGATGTATCAAATATCCAGAGCAAAATCTCGGACATGTCTGTCCAAATTGCCCGTAGTGTTGAAGCAGGGGAGGCAGCAAAGGCCGAAATTGCAAGTCTACGTAGGGCCCTGGTCACAGCCGAGGACAGAATCAACCAATTGGAATTGAAGGACAAACGATTTAACCTGGTCTTGCACGATTTTAGACCAACAAGGCCAGGCCCATCAGTGGCAGCAGATGTTATTTCCCTGCTGGACTATTGCTTCCCGTCTCTTAACATTTGTCGTTACGATGTAGTCGAAGCGTATAGACTACGAGCAGGCCCAGTTGTAGTTAAATTTGCATCAATGGATTTTCGTAATCACGTTCTAAGGAACGCAAAAATAATTCGACGAGAAAGTGTCGGTGTTAGCCCTGATTACTCATTCATTCAACGTGAAGCGCGCAGAGCCCTTAAGCCATTTTTAGAAAAAGCATTGGATGAGAACCGACGAGCGTATCTGAGGGGTGACAAACTGTTTGTAGACGGTGAACTATTCGTATATGAGGGAGCGACGAAAAAACTTAAAAAAGTGGCATCTCCACAGGCTGGCGTAGAAGGGATGTTAGCGGCTAGAGACAGTCAAAGTGAAGCCCAAGGTAGTGTTATGGAAATTGAGCAATCATCTCAGGCGAAGGAAGTTCCTGAGCATTCGGAACGGCCCAGTGGTAAGCCAGGGACTAGTACATCGGTGGAGTCAGAAACTGTAAGTCGTGATAGTGTCGATGCGCTAAGCTCAGATGGTAATGACAGTGATGCGACCACGGTGGTAGAGATCCCTACTAGGAGTTACAAACAAGCAGTGTCAGGAGGTCGTGCCAGAAAGAGTAGCGAAATCAGCCCTATAGAACATGAGAGGCACGCCCCCAAAAATCCTCGTGTGGGAAATAGAAACGTTGCGCGTCCAGGGTACCGTTCATTTAGGGAACGAAGCGACAGGTCTAATGGTGATTATTACCGGTTTAGCTTCGGTCCACAAGAGATTGAAGATTACTAGGGTAAAGAGGGCCATGAGCAGAGTCTAAAGATTGTGGAGTGGAACATTCAGGGATATAGTGATGTTAAGCTTGATAGTTTATTTATGTCAGGAAGTTGGGATATTGTTTGTATTGTGGAAAGTTGGAAACCTGATCCGATTATACGAGTAGATTATGATTCTTTTGGAGTATCGCGGAGGAGAAGCAAAAATAATAGAGTGTACGGGGGTGTTTCTATTTTAGTTAAGAGTGGTATATTTAAGTGCGTTCAGTTAAAATCGTCATCCGAAAATATTGTTTGGATAAAGTTGACATTAGGAAATGTTTCTCTGATTGTTTGTGGTGTATATATTCCGCCGGAGACTAGCAGCTATAGTGAAAAGGAAGATACGTGGGATATTCTGTTGAATGAAACTTACCAGTATAAGCGGATTCACAGAAGTTACCAGTTTGTATTTTTAGGAGACTTCAATGGGTATACGAGTAGTAAAATGGAAAGGACTTTTGTACCGTCGCTGCCGCACGAGGACCCCGACCCTGGATTTGTTGATATGAATGGAGTTTGTGTGGATGATCAACTGGAACGACCGGTAGAGAGGACAAGTAAGGACCGAGCTCGAAAGGTAAATAAATGGGGTGGAAAAATACTGGATTTTTGCGGGATTGAAAATTTGGTAATTTTAAATGGTAGACTGGGGAAAGATAAAAATATTGGTGATTTTACTTGTTTTGCGGGGAGGATGCCTAGTATAGTTGATTATATTTTAGTGGATATGTCTCTCTGGCCGTGGTGTACAGACTTCAGGGTGCTCTCGGTGGTTGGTTCGGACCACGTGCCAATAGAAGCGACAATAGACATTAGAATGTCCATTCGGGGAGTTAGGGATTCAAAAATTGGATTAGATTTGGATTCAGATGATAGGATGTTGGTATTCCCAAAAATTAGGTCAGAAAATGTAAGTGATAAAACGTTGAGTAGTAGGTTAGAGAAGCAATTAATAGAAGAGCGGATAGACAAATGTAGATCTACTATTGTGTCGGGTAAAACGGAAGATGGAATTGAAGCAATTTGTAAGGTTGTCAGGGAGGTAAGCAGAGGGGATGAAGATAATGATAAACAAAAGTATAGAAGACAAGGTAAGGACTTTTTTGATAAGGAATGTGAAGTGAAGAGAAGTAAGGTTAGAGCTGCCCTTCTAAGAATTAAGGATAGTATTTATGTTGATAAAGGATCTTTAGAGGAGTATAGGGAGCAACGAAGGGAGTATAAGCAGTTAATAAAGAAGAAAAAAAGTGAATTGGAGGAAAAACGAATAAAAATGATGGAGGAGGATTATATTAAGAAAAATAAGAAAGAGTTTTGGAATGGAATTAAGGGGTCATTTCGACAAGAGGAGCTGGGGACTGGCCCTTCAACAAATGCGTGGACAGATTACCTGGAAGAGAAATATTCAAGTGAAGATAACCTAAAGGGAACAGCGCAGCGACTAAGGGAACAAGTAAAATTTCCCTTGAGAGAGGAGGACTACGCCCTGACGGATCCTGTTAGCCCAGACGAAGTGTGGGAGTCGATGAAGAAGATGAGGGGGGCGTCATCACCGGGACCCGATGGGATCCCTACGATTATTTGGAAACGGGTTAGAACGTTTCTACTTCAGACTCTGGCATTACTATTTTCAGGTATACTAAGCAATTTTGTGTGGCCGAAGCAGTGGAGTTTATCAATAATGACACCCCTGTTTAAAAAAGGTAATAGGCAGGAGCTTGGTAATTATAGGGGTATACACCTGGGGAATAGCATATCAAAGGTTTTTTGTAAGATTTTAGATAATAGGTTAAAGAAATGGTTAGATTCTAGGGAGGTTTTAAATCAGGTACAAGCAGGGTTTAGACAAGGTTATGGACCGATGGATAATATTTTCGCATTAAAAGTGGTGATTGATAAGTATACTAGGCCTAGAAATGGAAGACTGTACGCGGCATTCGTAGACCTGAAAGGGGCGTTTGACAACGTAGAGAGAGTTCTATTGATAGATAGTCTGTTAAGTATAGGACTACCAGCAACATTTGTGTTAATGTTAGCAGAGATATATAGATTTACACGATTGATAGTAAGGGTAGGGAAACAACTATCTAAGGTAATAAGTTATAATATGGGTGTAAAACAAGGTTGTACCCTGTCGCCGAAACTGTTTGGAATATTTATTAATGATGTTGTGGAGTTTATGTTAAAAAAAGGAGCACCCACGGTTTCTTTAGACGTATCTTTGCTATGCATGCTTTTGTTCGCTGATGACATAGTTTTGTTAAGTGATAGTAGAAATAATCTGCAGATTCTACTTGATTTGTTGAGAGAGTACTTAGAAGGGAAAAAACTGGAGCTAAACACAGGTAAGACGGTAGTATTAGTATTCAGGAAAGGAGGAAATTTGAGGACGGACGATAAGTTCAATTATGGAGGTAAAGAAATAGAAGTTAAGGAAGAGTGGACATACCTGGGAGTAATACTCAGAGCTAAAGGTAAGACATTTAGTAAACATATTGAAAAGAGTGTAGAGAAGGGTAGATTATGTTCGAATTTGATACTTAGGAGCGAAGTAAAGGATATTAGAAACCTTAGGGCCCATAAAGAAATATTTAGGTCTAAGGTAGTGGGGGTAATGCATTATGGGTCTGAAGTATGGGGGTATGAGAAGATAGATAAGATGGAAGTCGTGCAGTTAGGTTATTTTAAAAGGTGGTTAGGAGTAAGTAAATTTACAAATAGTGTTGTTGTTAGGGGTGAGTTAGGTTTAACTTCTTTAAGAAATGTAAGACTAGTGAGTATGGTTAGGTTTTGGGAAAGGATTGTTAGGATGCCACGCGTTAGACTATTAAAATCTGCATATTTAGAAGCGTTGAAAGAAGAGTCTCCTACTTCATGGCCATATCTAGTAAAAAAGATACTGGATGATTCAGTTCAGTTCAGTTCAGTTTATTAAATTTAAAAATAATTGAACAAAATAAATTTCGGACCCCTACAAAGCTCCAATGGCCCTCCGTGGCCCGGAGTTGGTGAATTGTGGAATGATGGATTAGGAAGGGAGGAAGGAGTGACTAAGGTAGTGAAAGAAATACTTAAGAGCCAGGAAATACAGGTTTGGCACGCCCAGAAGGATCAATCGGAATCTTTGGGGTTTTATGCTACGGTAAGGGAGACATGGGGTGAGAATATAATGTTTAAAGCGGGTCTTAGACGGGATGAGTTAAAGATAATTATTGAACTGTTGGCAGATTGTCTACCAATTGGGGGTAGAAGACGTTATATTGGTAATTGTAAGCAGAAGTTCGGTCCTTACTTCTGTCCGATGTGTGGGTGCGTGGATGAGAGTGTGATTCACATGCTTTGCGATTGTATTGAGCTGAGTGACTGGAGAAAAGAAGAGTATGATGTACGCGTATTTGACGAAGAGTGGTTAAAACGAATTTTTAAGGACGAGTGTTTTGCTGGTATAAAGAAAATGGGGCGATTTTTGAGGCTAGCGGTGGAACATAGAAGTAGATTTTTGGAATAAGTAAAACAATTCAAACGGAAATTATGTTCGAGTATTATTATATGTCAGTGTTTGTGTTTTTTCTTTTTTCTTTTGTATGTTAAATTTTTGCCATGGCCCTCGGGCTGCTTATAGCAATAAACTATCTATCTATCTATCTATCTATGCCAATGTTCCCATTTGTGCCTAAATAATAACTGTCTATAGCAGTTCTGGAACCAGAAGAGAATTTTGGCTCACACTTAATTCGCTCTGATAAAGTATAGAACATTTTCCACTAGCATCGGACCAAAATTTCCGGACCGAGCACCGGACCTAAATGGGAAGCGAAGGAGGAAAATCACACCCAACTGCGAAAATCGGACTGTATGTGCACGTTTCTTTAAACACGCGTTAAAGGTCTGTCAACACGTACGCGGGTTAAACCTCCACAGATAGTTACTAAAGGAGGGTTTTCGCGAGAATCCATAATCCCTTTCCAGGAAGCCAAGTTCATCACGAGAACTGCGAGCATCCGATTCCTGGGATTGCTTTCACCTTTCCCACTGGAATGACCGAGAAAACATATGGAAAGCTGAAATCGCAAGAAAATTATGAAGTCCAATTTTTTTTTTAAAGGACAACTGAACGATCCTACCATACTTCCATGAACCCCTCAGATCGTCCTTCACAGTACCGGTACAGAGAAGACGAATTTTTTCGCTCCGTGATTTCGGCGCTATCCACTCTTGAAGTTCTAAGTCTCCCTATGGCGATTCGTTACGACCTCCCAAGACAAATTTAGCGCCAATATTTAAATTGTCATTATCGCATGGATAAACGTACGTTGATAACGCATGGGTGGATAAACAGCGCATGGATGGATAAACGCATGGACTGTTACGGCGTGGACTGTTACAACATGAACTGTTACGCATGGACTGTTACAACTGTTACGGCGAGCGTTACGATCAAGACAAGTCGGAAAAAAGGCTGAAAATTATAGCACGGTGAAACTTCATCCGATTTTAGTCCGGTTTTCGAGAGATAAATGGTAAGCAGTATGTAAAAGTGGCAATTTAGGGTGTTAGACTTCATTCAGATGACCTTTAATAATAAATCGAGATGTGGTTGAGCGGACATTCCTTCGATTCTCTTATGGTCGAACGAATTCATCCTTAAAGTTTAACCAAAAGGACTGGGATAGGACAATCTAGTTACCCATCACTTTTTCACTTAAATTGGCTTGAAGACCCGCTGAAAATGCGTTACTTGGTTGTTCCGCTATTATGGAATAATCGATTTTCAAATAATGGAATTTCCGTGTGATTTGTGGTACCTCTAATTTGTTGTATGCCTTACAAGAAAGATTTATGACTTTTTTTTTGTTCAGGCACTAAGCAATCTTCACCAATATCGCCACTGTCCACTGAAAAGCCTTGTTTGTGTTTAGATAAAAATTTCCCGCGTCATAGTAGAATTTTCGCTGTGGGGACGGCCGCAGATATTCTGAACGTCATAACTAGAGCAGATAGTGGAAAACAAAAAAATCCCTTTGCAGAATCCAAATAATTCAGTGTATTCAACTAAATGACACAAAAATAAGTTGGCTTTTCGGTTAAACTTTAATGATTTTTTTCGCAGTTTCACAATTTCTGCCGAAGCATTCAACTAGCGCGAAGCTTTCCACTATTTTTCTGGAATCACTTTCTGAGAAAGCTGCTTCGGTTTCCAAAGCACGAAAACCGATGCGGATAGTTCGGCAACTTGCCAAAGTAAAACAAAAACCACTGGAGACTGATCTCCAGCCCACAAAAAAAAGCTCCTTAAGCAACGGTATATCCCTTTTTATAGACTGGAATGCACATTCGTCGGAACTATACCTCAACTCTCCCGTGCCATATTTTACTAAAATTTTCAACGCCTTTTAAAAGTTGGCTTCTCAATTTTCCAACGAGTTTTATTTATTTTTTGCTGTTATATAAATAATTTTAACCATTTGATCCTTGATAAAAAACGTTTTTATGTCTATACCTCAATATTAGTTTATTTGATAATTACTCTCGTTGTCCGTTCTTGCCCCTTGAATCTAACAGAAATAACAGAACAGAAACGTGTCCTTCGACATGCCGTTGACATTCCTCCTCGAGGTTTGAATGATAATAATTGTAGAATAGAATAGAATTTTATTGTTTCAAAATTACCTGTCACAGCGTTGCCGCCGAATTTGACCTTTTTGTCATACAAAAATGAATAAAATAACACTCTCTCACTCTATAGTCTTGTTACAAAAAAGAAAAAAAAAAACACAGAAAGGAAAACTTATCGGTTATTGTACATTGTGTCTTGTTGTAATATGTCCTTTTTGTTGTATTTTTAGAAGTTATTTGCGTTTAATTTTTTCTTTCCTTCAGTGCTCCGCTTTTTTCTTCGTGTTGTTGTAAGCGGGTTTCTAATAAATTAATTAATTAATTAATTAATAAACTACCTTACCTTTGACTTGTAAATCGCTTTTTGCAGACGTGGCACACGTCTGTTTCTCTCAACACGACTCTTGTTCCCTGAATATTCGATTTGAGGTATTTCAGTTGGAGGTAGTCGGCCTGAATCAATCCTTTGAGTAGGGTGAGGGAATGACGCTCAGATCCAGAGGTATTGAGGGCTTGAACGAGATAGTCGAACAGTCGCTGGAGTGGTACACCGTCAGGCAGAATAGGAAGAGCCTGCAAGAATATTGGTTAAGAATCTGCGACGCCAACAATCCTTCCTTCTCAAATTCCTTTACCAATTTTCACGCGCAAAAGTTGTGTGTGCCATACAGGTTGACACGGCCTACTGAAAGAGGCAATCGGAAATTTTTCTGACAATCCACCATTTTATGCTGAGATTTCGAAATACCTTAAAGGACACCTCTCACTTATTATGCCTTTTATATTATTCCTAGCTCCCTTAAAGTTTTAGGAGCTTCTGAACTTCTGAAGTACCCGCCTTTTGCAATTGTTTCGATTTGTAGCTACGAATGTATAGCGCTTTTTCGGCCCAGCTGACTTTTGTCAGTCACGACACGAAGCTCAAACGTAGCCGGAAGCTTCAAGGTCCGCCGACAACTCTTTTAGACATAAGGACATGAGAAGCTTCAAACAGTTGTTTTTATTTTGGAAGACATGGTAGGCGATTATGTCTATCTTATGTTTTGGACTTTTCTTTGGCTTGGTTTTCCCACGTTTTAACCACGGCAGGTTCAGCTTTCAATTTTTTTGGCGTCCAGCTGTCGCGTCGGAGAGCCGAAAGGATGGATCATACAGTCGACAAGCGTTGTCAAGAAAATCACGAATTTCACGGGTCAAGTTATGGTATTTTCGAAAACCGATATTTCTGAGCCATGTGAAAGATCATTTCTAGTAAGGTTGTTCTTTAACAAAATGAAATCATGTATAGGTGCGCGAAGCGCTGCGTAGAGGGCATGTCAAGTCCCCCAGCCTGCTTCTGCATCAACCGATTACGTGTCTTGGACATGTAATCGGATGTCGTGTCTCGGATAGAGACAGCAGGATCTTGACAGATTACTGGGGTTGGTAGTGGATACGAAAAAATCGGATTACCCAAGCAAAATATGAAGCACACTGGGAAAACGGAAACTGGAAGGATGAAGCTTAGAAATTTGAGCGGGTTCGTGATGCTGGATAGTTTTGAATCCAAATCCGGCCTGGCGAGCAGAAGATTCCAATCCGGATTTGAATCAGATCCCGGATTTGAATCCGATCCCGGATTTGAATCCGATCACGGATTTGAATCCGATCCCGGATTCGCCCATCTTTGAAACCTATATGAAAACCAAAATCCACAAATGGGAAAACGGAAGCTGTAAGGATGATGCTTGGAAACTCCTGCGGATTGGTGACGGTGGAGGGTTTGGAATCCGAATCCTGCCTGACAAGCAGACGATTTGAATCCAAACCTGGATTCGGATTCAACCATCTCTGAAACCTATGAGACAGCCAAACTACCCAAAGGGGAAAATGGAAACTGGAAAGATGAAGAATAAATATTCCAGCGATGAAGCTTGGAAGCTCCTGCGCATTGGCGATGGTGGAGGGTCTGGAATCCGAATCCTGCCTGACAAGCAGACGATTCGAATCCAAACCTGGATTCGGATTCAACCATCTCTGAAACCTATGTGACAGCCAAACTATCCAAATGGGAAAACGGAAATTGGAAAGCGGATTCATGATACTGGACGGTTTTGAATCCAAACCCGGCATGACAAGCAGAAGATTCCAATCCTGATTCGAATCCGAGCCCGGATCCGCCCACACCTCGAAGAGTAAACAAAAAAAAATATCCAAATGGCGCCCAAGCCAAGGACAGAAAAGACAAAGAATCCTCTTACCAGATCCGGTCGAATTTTAGCACCAGCAGTATCCACGAGCTTCAAAGCTTCTTCCAGCATAACTTCTCCGGTCACCTCGTCCTTGCTAGTCAGTAGTAATTTAAGTAGTATGACATACACGTCTTTCGCCTGCGACGAATTTTTGTACTCCCGTTCACAGTATCTTTCAGCAGATCGAACGTCATTAAGGTTATTCACGAAGACTTTGAGAGCATCCTGGTGGCGTCCCAAACGGCCAAAAATGAAGGCTCTCTCTTCCAAAAGCGCTAAAAAGAATAAAAGATCGGTTAAGAATCTAGATAAAGTACTATGCGGAACCATGAAAGCCGTATCCAGTGGGAGGGGATCACCCCCCCCCCCCGCCACCGAAATAAAATCCTGGATACGGCCCTGGGAACAATGAACTTTTGCGCTTTTTCCTTAAAGCGCTTTACGTAATCCAGCCAAACTTCAACCAGACCTGTGCATTTCTGAAGTAGCATCAATCAAGCTTTAGTTAAGTCAGTCAGCACAGACCAACAATTTTAAAACTTCGGCTATATTTCGTAATAACAACAGTTAGTAGTTTATCTTACACAAAACAGGTAGTACTGAAGGCTGAAGGATCTTAAATTCCTCAAATAAAGTTATACAAATTCAGGAAATGGTCAAGGAAAGAAGGTCTGATTACAGACAATTTTCATGACTGTATCCCAGAACAGATGTCACTGGAGGATGGAAGGATGGAAGGATGAGGAGATTGGATGAGGATGAGAATTTTGTTGACGAAATGAACTGCGTGTGGACCAGAATAGACAAACAGAATAAGAAAGATACGAAACCTAAAAAGTGATGAAACAAAGACAACAATCAAACAATAACCTTGATGTCGGACTAGGCGTCACGTATGGGGAGCGGGGGATGCCCCCCCTCCCCTTCTAATGTTGTCGGCCAGTCGGTAGAACAGTCGACTCTCATGAAAACAGTCGGTGAAAATGACCAGCCATGCAGTCGGTAAATATCTCCCCCTCCCCTTCTACCAACTCTGCCTGATGTCACATCAATCATAGGCTATCATTTCTGTAGTTACCTCTGGCCTAACGGCGGATTATCCAGGGGCGACTGTAGAAACTGTACCCAGACATCAAGATCTTCCGATACGGTACCAATGCCAACAATCTAAGCCATGTTAACCAAATAGGTGTCCGCGTCCATATAGGAAACTGCGGCAGAAAGACCGATAGCCAAGCAGTGGCCGCTAGAATTCTTGATATGTTTGCCTCTATCCAAGATACGATACCTGATTCATCACATTTCGACGGTTTCCCACCCGTATGTTCACCGGATTTTCGTGGGCGAAGTGACGGGTGGATGTAATCATAAAAAGATATCCCCCTCATCCGTATCCAAGAATAGGATCTCCACCTTTCCTCCTCTATTCCAAAAATATGATATTGGTCTCAGTTTTTTTTTGTATAACTAAAACTACCCATTATAACTCGATGATTCATCAGCTCTTTCATCCCACTTACCATCTTTGGGCATGTGAGTGAGGACAGTTTCCCAGGAGCAAGATGACGACGTCTCGATAAAGAACTGAAATCTCCGGCGAAATTCAGCTAGCAATGTGGAATCCCCATTCAACGAGGATGCGTGGCTTGTTACAGATGAAGGAGAAGAGCATAGGCTGAAAAAGAAAACAGATTCAGGACTGATATCTCTCACATTACCGGGCAGTATTTCTTTTGTGGTGACTTCTAAAATCGCGACTTCGGCAATTGTCGTTTTGGGCAAAGCAACCGTAGTATCAGATACCATGGTATCTGCAGAAACGCAACTATAAACTAGCTTAATAACCCCATGGATCTTTAATTGCACTAGCCAACAGCAACTGCAGTAACCGGATTGTATCGTTTCCTTCCAGGGCTTCGAGAAGTCTTGTGTTTCCCTGAAAACAGACTTAGTAGAGTACTTCTCTACAACTAGTAGAGTAGAACCACAATTAGTTGCGCGTTTGTCTGTGAAAACATCCTACTCTCAATTCAGAAGCATGCAATAAAGAGCGTGTTCCACCCTTCTAACAAAAGTAATTGTATAATTACTTTTTCCGTTCCAACCTCACGAAAAGTTACTACGCTGACCGTTCCAACCTTTTCGAAACAGTAACTATTTGCTTACCATGCTCAGGAGCGTAGTAAGCGTGGTAACTACGGATCTCTGTAACGGGATTGGGGACTACCCCGTGGAGTGATATTTGATCGAAAATTCAAAATGCGTTCAGCCTTGACGCCAAGAAGCCAGGATTCGTGACGTTATGAGTAGTAACTACAGTGCGCGTGTTCCACCCTACTTACTGGAATTACTACGCATGACGTCAAGAATTCTGGCTACTTGGCCTCAAGGCTGGAACGTATATTTTCTATTTTCAGCAAAATATCATGCCACGGGCTAATCCGGCCAATCACGTAACAGAGATTCGTAGTTACCACGCTTACTACGCTCCCAAGCGTGGTAAGCAAATAGTTACTATTATAAGTTACTATTTCGAGCATGCTGGAACGGTAAGAGTAGTAACTTTTCACCAGCTTTTCACGAGGTTGGAATGAAAAACAGTAACTTACAGTTACTATTGTTAGAAGGGTGGGACACGCTCAGTAAGTAGGGTGGAACACGCTCAAAAGTTTCATACTACTATATTAATTAAGCCTTTACAACTGAATTCTTTATTCCAGAAAACGCTAAAATACACCGACAAGCAGTTGGTCAATCAGCCGACTCTGACTATAAGTCTAACAAGGGATAAAAGGAAAATTGGTTTGAATTCGCAAAATAAAATTCTCTCTTAAAACTCTGTTGTCTGGTGCGTTTAGTGAGTTAACGTAATTCTTCGTCAGGCACGGTTTTACATATTGCGATACAGACTTTCGCGTGTTTTGCCCTGTTGCGGGTATCTGCATGATGCTGTTTCTGCTTTCACGATACTATCCCTAGTGCCCTTAACGCTCGCGGTTTTTGTATTCGCATTATTGACCGGATACCATTTCTTTTTTTAGTTATTATTTTTCTACTCCATCTTCGACTTTTATCTTTCTGATGGGTAGGAAATTTATAACGGTGATGATGATTACCTCGTATACTCTTCCAGGTCGGGTAGTGGCGAACAAGTTCCCGTTACATCTGCAACTGGGTCCGTACCATCCAGAGACATCAGGCGAGATATTCGCTCTATGTAGGTAATGGCCAGTTTATTGTGAAAGAGGGGGTTAGTGTCGGCCCAAGCGTAAACCACATGCTCCTGCAACAGATCAAATACTGGTGAAACAACGAGTGGTATTTTTTTCGCCATACCTCATCACTCCTGACACTGAACATGGCGTAGAAAACCCACCATGGCTCGCCGAATACAGAAATACTGAGCTCTTGGAACCTGAAGGCGAATCTAAGATCATATTAATAGTCTAGATCATATTAATAGAGACGATCATACGTCTAGATCATATTAATAGAGGATTAGACCTTAAGCAGTTGGTGAAGTGCCCTGCTACTAGAGGCGGAACCTCGCTGGATGTGATTTCGACGAATATGTCTGAATTTTATGAAGAACCTGTTGCTGGTTCTCCCCTTGGGGGTAGTTACCACTATAGATTAGAACTGAATCCTTTGCAACAGCGTTAAAATAGAATACACGACGACAGAAACTACTTGCCGACCAATCACCGATGACGGCCTCCTGAAGTTCGGCGACTGAAACTGCAAATAAACTAAATGCTCATTTAGCGTCGATTGTTCAGACTCTCCCTCCCCTTCCCCGGGATGAGATTCCTAATGCAGAGACTGATTTTGATTTCCCCCAAATTAGTGAAGATGATGTAGTTAAAAAACTGAAAAAACTTAAGAGAACTAGTGTAACACCAGTAGATATACCCATAGAGATTATTAAAGCATTTCCAGAAAAAATAAGTGGTCCACTCTCTAAAATTTTTAATGAAATAACGGTATCTGGTGATTATCCCGCAGTTTGGAAGACTGGATATGTTACACCTATCCCGAAAAAGGATTCTCCTAATGATTTTACTGGGGTGCGCCCCATAACTATGACCCCTATTTTCAGTAAAGTTTATGAACAGTTCCTTTCATCCTGGTTGAAAGAAAACATCCTGAAACATGTTGACCCTAAGCAGTTCGGCAACCTGCCAAAAACATCAACAGCACATTATTTAGTTAGTTTATTAGATCGGATATTAAAGAATTTGGATAAACCCAGTACATGGATAAATTTAATAGCAATAGATTTAAAGAAAGCATTTGACCTAATTAACCATAGCAAGCTCATTGACAAACTTTTAATTAAATTCAAAATTCAACCATTCCTAGTTCGACTGGTTGCTCAGTTTCTGTCCAATCGAACACAAAAAACTAAGTATAAAACAGTTTTTTCTGATAGTTTACCAATTTTTTGTGGGGTTCCACAGGGTACCCTGTTGGGACCGCTTCTTTTTTTAGTTATGGTCAACGAGCTTGCTCTGTCTTTCACAGATAGATGGAAATACGTGGATGACCTGTCGCTCCTGGAAGTTTGCCGAAAGAACATAAAGAGCAGTGCAAAAGTCATCATTGACGACATCTGTGAGGAGGCTGTTGTGGATGACATGGTTGTCAACATGGACAAATCTGTCGTCCTAACCATAAATTTTTTAAAAACCGAACCGCAGTTTTTCCCATCCCTTCCCAAGCCCCAGCAGGTTGATGATATCAAGCTGCTTGGAATACATATCACTCACGATCTAAAATGGAATAAGCAAGTGGATAGCATGGTCAAAAAAGGTAATATGGCAATCCGGTCACTTAAACTCCTGGCCCGTTATGGAGTACCCACTGACCATCTGTTGGTAATTTTTTTGACTTTTGTTCGTCCAACCCTTGAACACTGTTGCCAGGTTTGGCATTTCGGGTTGACCCGTGACCAGTCGGATCTACTTGAACGGGTGCAGTATAGAGCCCTCCTTGTGGCCTCGAAATCCCCCAAAGTCCCTTATCTCGAATTGTTGAAAAAATTTAATCTAGAGTTGTTAGCACAACGCCGAAAAAAGTTATGTTTCAGTTTCGGTCTAAAAACGTTGGAGAGCCCTGGTCTACGAGAAATTCTTCCCCCTGAATATCAACCTATTAGGCCGAGACCGGCACGAGCTGCTGCCCAGCCTGTTCCTAAGTTGCAGCCAGTATCCTGTTCCCACGACCGATATAGAAAAAGTTTTGTTCCGTCATTCACGGATCTTTTTAACGGGCATTCCGGAATACCTCCTTAATTTTACCGTATTCCTGTGTGTTTATTGTTATTGAATTGTAAATATTATAATTGTAGATAATATTTAGTGTTTGTTTGGGGTTATTTTTGACCAAATAAGAAAAAAGATGTTTGCTTGGTAGATGTTATTTATGATGTAAGGTTTATTGCGAGTTTTATTGTGCGACACATGTAATTTGACCAAATGAAGATTATTTGTAATGTGGCTGTTGTTTTTAATTGTTTAGTTGTCATGATACTGTATACGACGAAAAATTCAGTGTTCGGCTTTGTCCGTGAAGGAATTTTTGAAAATAAATTGAATTGAAATTGAATTGAACTGGATTTACCAAGAGAAATGGGAAACAGTCAACACGGCAAAAGATGCGAATAGTAAAGCTAGTATCCTTCAAACTACATTACTTGAAAAATATCATGAAGGTTCTGTTAGTAATGTGGGGCTGTTGTTTTCAATTGTTTAGTTATGTGATGATGGTATACACGACGAAAAAATTCAGTCTTCGGCTTTGTCTGTGAAGGGATTTTTGAAAATAAACTGAACTGAACTGAACTGATTTCCACCGGGAGTACGATGCGTGGTTGGGCGCAAATCACCCAATGCTTCGGAGGACTTGCCGCAAAAAAAAAAAAAATGGTCGAGAGCTATTTAGAATTGCAGCAGCCTTTGGCATATAACTATTTTGTAACGGTCCTGGCGATACTGGTTGGAAGTTTTGGAACGTCACTCTGATGCTGTCGGAACAAAAAAAATAGTTTTGTGAGAAACTATACCCAACATATATTCAAACAATGCATAAAACGGATACTTCAGCTACGATGCTTTGGCAGCGATATTTCGGCCCTTCTTGGCAAGGGTCCTCGTCAGGCTGTCGATCGTCATGAAGACCCTTACGAAGAAGGGCCGAAATATCGCTGCCAAAGCATCGTAGCCTGACGTATCCGTTTTATGCATTGTTTGAATATATGTTTCCCAGTCAGCTTGGGCTAAAGGAATATTTATCTATACCCAACTTACCAAATATGGGAGAACCAGATGCCTGTGTAATCGGCTAAGATAGTCAAGGACCTTTCCACGCGGCAGGTACTCGACTTCCTGGATGTCTTCGGTGAAGATTTTAATGCCGTCTTTGGGATGAGCACAGAGAACCCAGTCGCTGAAATGCAGTATCAAGTCCAGATGATCTACTCCTGAAAGAACCAAAATAAGAAATGCATTTTGGCTGACTTTCTAATCCTCCTCCGCCATTTCCAATCCTCACAGAAAACCATGCCCTTGCATCAGACACTTCTGACTGGCCGCTTACCTGTTTACGATCCAACAAAGTTATCCTTACTGTAAATACCAATTCTGTAAACTGTTCAGATTTTACTTCTTCTTATTTTTTAAGTCTGCTTAAATCCGGAGCAGTGCGTAAAAGATTCATGCATCCAGTCTATTAAAAAATCTAAAGAGAATGTCAACTTTTCCTTGATTGACAAATATTTTTTTTTCTTGAGACGTTCTGGAAGGTGTTTTATTCCTCGGTAAAAAAAAAAAAAAAAAAAAAAAAACTATGCAAAGGAATTCAATCGATGACGATGACTACCTATGACTTCGGAAAAGTTGTCTGTCTGTCCATCCGTCTGTCAGCACGATAACTCTTACTGAATTTTGATGAAACTTGTTGTGAGGATTCTCTGGGTCAAAGGCCAATTAAAGTTCGTAGGTGGGCTCTGTAGCCCGAGATTTAAGGGCGGGGTAGGGGGTTCAAATTAACGGGCGAACAAAACACTTTTCAGCAGCTAATGAGACATCGATTAAGGGGTAAGAGGACACTCTGAACAGGTATATGAAAATTATTTTATCGCCGGACGAATAGTTCGCCTGGAATCCGGCCAAAGCCGGAAAATTTGTTAAAAGTAAAAGTTTTGTTTCAAGTTGATTAGATGTTCGATTTAGGGGTAAGAATACGTTATTATTATTATTTATTTAAAAATCAGGTACAACATTGCCATGATCTTTCGATCAAATTCGTTGCCCTTTGTCAAAAAGACGTGCTAAATCCGTATATGACATAAGTGTTTTCCATCATGTTTTGCATATAAGTGTTTTCCGTCACCCTGACCACTCTACGAATAATAAAAAAAACGGGTTATGTGTGGTCTGAGTTTCGACCAGATACCACAAAATAACCAAAAAATTCAAGTTTCCCTTACCCAAATGTTGGAGGTATGACACTGTCCTCATATGGTTGCCAAGGGGGAGCTCCGGAGACTTTAGTGCTTGGTCCTTCAGCAGATCCAGTGCCTTCTTGTGAAGTCCTTTGCTTTGATACAAAATAACTAATTCACCCCATTTTGAGTTCTTCTTCAAAACTTGCTCCGTCTCTTCGACATGGCAGTTGTTATCTTTCAAACGAAGGAGACTGGAGACTAGGGCATCGTTTGTCTAAAAAGATACAACAGACATGAAATTCATCCCATACAAAATTCAATAAATTCATTGACTCCCAGTAGTATTTGAGCTTACCTGAAAACCAACAATACCAACATAAATCATGGCCGGGAGCCCAATGGCGTGTTCTACTTTGAGGACCAATAAGTGGTCTTAGCGTCAGGGACCACACCTATACGCATGAATGCTTGTTAATTTTTTAACGATAAAAGTTGAATCGTATCAGAAGTCCGTCAGAGACGAGCAAAAGGATGCCATGACACCCGTCAAGCAGGCGGTCCCGATATTTTTGGCAGCACTAAAATGTGTCGCCGATCATTATGGCAGGTTATCTCGAGTCGACAGTTGCAAAACAAAGAAGTTTTGAGTTTTAGGAATAAGGCGTTTCGTTTAGTGTTGCATTTTACCGGTGCGCGTTTTTTCCGATTTGAATAGATTGCCCAGCAGTTCCCTATGACTGTTAAATTGTAACCCTATATAGGTCTACTATAATTTATCTGTATGCGTATAGGCTACTGACTATACCAAACAAATTTGGCGTAAGCCATGAAAGGTTTTTGGTCAATAAAAATATTCATCTATCTATCTATCTATCTATGACGGTTGGCACAGCCCATTTTTAATCATAAATGACGACTCAATGTTAGTATGTAGAATGCAAGCTATTGAGGAAATAAAGTGCATCATTATTATTAAAAAGAAAGTGCTTAAAATATTTGCTCACTAATGAAAATGTTATATATTCTTTCCATCGTTAAAGTTTAACTGAAAAGCCAACTTATTTGTGTGTCATTTAATTGGATACACTGAATTATTAGGATTCTGCAAAGGGATTTTTTGATTTTCCACTATCTGCTCTAGTTATGAGGCTCAGAATATCTCCGGCCGTCCCCACAGCCAAAATTCTACTATGACGCGGCTCAACACAAATGCGGCTTTTCGGTGGGAAGTGGTGAGATTGGTGACGATTGCTTAGTGCCTGAACAAAAAAAAAATGATAAATCTTTCTCGTAAGGCATACAATAAAAATACAAGCGCATAGAGGCACCACAAATCATAAGGAAATTCCACTATTTGAAAATCGATTATTCGTGAATAGCGGAACAACGAAGTAACTCATTTTCAGCGGGTCTTCAGGCCAATTTAAGTGAATAAGTGATGGGTAACTAGATTGTCCTATCCCAGTCCTTTTCGGTTAAACTTATCGGTTAAACTTTAAAAATAAAGTGCTTATAATATACGCTTACTTATGAGAATGTTATATATTCTTTCTATCTTTAAGTCTACGATATAATAAGAAGGCTTATGGCGGAATGAAGTCCCACAACACTGCGACCAAATGAACGCGTACTTCCTGTAAAGAAAGGGGGAATAAAACGAAGTTACACACCTTTAGATAACACTTGAGAAGTGTAGTGTCTATAATCTGTAAAAGCTGATTCTTAGTCTTGATAGCCGTGTGGTTTCCCAGCGCAGGACTAGGGCCTGTTAAGGACTTGATATTCCCCTGAAGGTTCCGTCTAACCTGAAAATAAATTTACACAGTAAGGTACCAGGCTCTACAAAATGACCTCTTAACATAATCTGCTGGCATAAAACATGATGACCAAATCCTCACTCTGTAATTGTTATTTCTTTCTGAGCCTTCGTATATTTATTGATACTTCGGAAATAATAAATCAAGTGCAAAGTTGCTGCACTTCCTGGGATAACGTAAAAGGGTTCAGAAGAAACAGAGAAACAAAGAACGAAATATTCAAGATAACAGTTTTTTGGCCTTTGGTTTAAAATGGTTGAACTCAAACCTCTAGTTTACTCATCAGAACTCAGAACTGTTCATAAATATTCAACAGATTTTATTTTGATAATATTTTCCAGAGCCGCTCAAAGTTAGGAACTCTCAGAAGTAAAATCTAGGATATGTGCAATGTCTGCTGACGAACAATTCCAGGAAAGTTTTCCAAGGGATAATCCTGTCCCACAAAAACTTATAAACCATGTCTCACCTCCGTCAGGTATTCAACAAGGGCTACCAAACCATTTTCAAGGTCTTTTCCCTGGAGTACCGGAATATCTTCCGGATACGAGAACTGCTTCCGCACAGAATCCGGTAGCAAATCCGGATAGAGTCCTATGACGTGCGAGGGATCCGTCTCAAGCTGAAGGAAGAGTGTCATAGCATCCTTGAACTGTCGGTTGCAGAAGAAGTCGAATGCTTGAATCGACTGGATCTTCTGGATTTGCTCTTTCTGGACCTCCGGTGACTCGTCACTTATTGTCTAAGAAAACAGAAAAATATAAAAAGGCGTTGGAATCGTAAGGTTTTTAAGTAAGCCATTACTCACATAACCTTAAGTTGAAATGGCGGGGTAAAAGGCAAATGGAGAATTGCGCACAATATTTCAAATAATTCTCAAACTAATGTTCACTCTGAAAGACTTGATTCAGACTTGATTAGCAAACACCTAGACCCTAGCTAACGTAAACTGCAGAACTTAGACTTGTGCAGGAAGTTGCAGCGCAGACGTCCAGTGTCCAAGAACCAACAAGACCAAAGTTTTCGATGGGATCCCAAAAATTTAATATTAACTACGTCTTGTCTTCGCCAAATCCAGTCTTCGCCAGGCTAATCATCTGAGAAAACCAAGTTCAGATATACCTGTATAAGCCATATCTATTTTGACGATACTGATCAAAACTTCCTGGTGTACTTCTGCCAAATTTCCGGTTTCGGCGGAATTCCGAGCAAACTACTTGCCCAGCAAAAACAAAAGATAGTTCAGAAACGAGTTCAGCGTATCTCCTTATCCCTATAAAGAACATCTAATCAACTTCAAATAAAACTTTAACTTCTAAAAAAAAAATCCGGTTTCAACCGGATACCGCACGAACTATATGTCCGGTTAAAAAATGATTGTCATATATAGATTCAGCGTTTTTTCTTACCCTTAAATCTATCATCTAATCAACTTCAAATACAAATTTTGCTTTGAACAAATTTTCCGGATTTGGCCGGATTCCGGACGAACTATTTGTCTGGCAAGAAAATGGTTTTCACCATCGGGTTCAGCACGTTTTCTTACCCCTAAATCGAATATCTAATCAACTTCAAATACAAATTTTGCTCTTATCAAATTTTCCGGTTTGCGCCGGATTCCGGGCGAACTACTTGTCAAGCAAGAAAATGGTTTTCACCATCGTATTCAGCATGTCTTCTTACCCCTAAATCAAACATCTAATCAACTTCAAATAAAAATTTTACTTTTAACAAACTTTCCGGTTTTGGCCGGATTCCGGGCGAACTACTTGTCCGGCGAGAAAATAACTTTCATATTCGGATTCAGCGTGTCTCCTTACCCCTAAATCCACTATCTAAACAGCTTTCAAAAAATATTTTTTTTTGCCCCTTTATTTGAAACCCCTCCCACACCCTCAAACATAGAGCTACAGAGCCCATCTTCGAACTTGACTTGTACTTTGACCCGAAGGATCCACCCACCAAGTTTCATCAAAATATCTCAATCCCTTCGAGAGTTATCGTGCTAACAGACGGAAAGACAGACGGACAACTTTTACGATGTCATAGGTATCCGTCACTAACGTTTTGGGATCCCAAAAAGAAGTACTACGCAGGCAAAAGAAGAAGAAAAACAAAACATATGAAAAGGGGCAAATTATAGTTTCATTATGTTATCCGTAAAAAGAAAAGTTTCTGTGTTCTGTGTTCTGTCCTCTTCTTTCTGTTTAAGCACAGGTCACAGCACACATATTTTATGTTGCAATATTTTAAAGTCCTCTTTCGAAACTGTGCGGTCTAAAAAAAATTACAAACCACTTCAGATTTTTCATTCAAGCGGCGATCCCCTTGGCTTTGATCAGAAATTCCCGCCCCCCTTCCCCCACAACCCACCAAGGTCGGATTTGGCCCCAAATGACAGATCTTCTCTATTATTATGACCTCTGTACCTTCAAACACGCGTCGAAAAATTTCAGGGAACCCCAAGTCCGTTCTCCCTCCCCCTCCAACTGTAGCAAGATCCGATACGGACATACAAATGGCATATCGAAACACATCTCTGACTTATCTTTTCGAACTAAAGATCGAAGCTACCAGTGATACATCAGTTCACAGCTTAACTACTAGGCAGTTACGCGGAGTCGTATCTTGCCCATAGAAAGATTTCAACACACATCTTTAGAGTAGGCGTTAACCTCCGGCGCTCCCACAGCCAATCAGCGCGGAAAGATCTAGGGCCTATTCCGTGAGTGAAAACAGAAATTTCTGTTGTGACCACCGTGGGTGCGTAATGTTATCAGAAGAAAGCAGTGGAGGTCTCACATTTATTGCGCACGCCGCACATGTTGCCTCTTCGGAATCAAGTTTCGAAATGCGAGAGTGTCTAGGTTTGACGCAGCGCCAGTTAATGTCGCGACGATAGCTATGTGTTGCTTTTGAAAAATGTTTGCGCAACTGCCTAGTAGTTAAGCTGTGCATCAGTTAGAGTGTATTGCTTCAAAAAAAGCGGCTTACTGCCAGTTTGATGGCCAGGCCGAACAGCTTTTCGGACATCAATGCCGGAAGTTGTATATCCACAGGCACGCTCGTCAAACACCAGATTTGACTTTGAGACGCGGCGAAAAGGCAAGCTCTTTTCCCCTGGACCCTCCGTAGGAACTTAACCCTTGGTATTTCTATTTTCTGAATCTGCAGCCAAGGTTCATAGCTGTGGATTTCGAGACCGGATGACGTCACACCAATGACGTAAGGGCTGTCGTCAACTGTAAGGAAAAATGCAGTATTTAGTGAACGGTGATTCCCACTACAGTTACTAGTGCCAGGAAGTAATTATCATGTAAATGTCTTCAGCCGTGCGAAGTCATAAATTTAAATGGATTTCCGAAAATAATAAGCAGGTTATGCTTCTTATTTTCATCTCACCAATTCTAACACTAGGCTAACGAAGAAATCGATAGTGTGCCTGGAACGAGCCTGTTTAGCCCCTCAGCTGAGCTACGAGCACAAAGGTGGCTACAAATTCACCTTTCATTACCAAGGCTTCCAAACTCTTCCAAACCCATCCAGAACCCGTAAAATCCCAATACCACAAGTCTTTAAATCCTAGGGCTGGCCCACAAAAGATGTGGCCCACGACTACCGGTTTCTGTGGCTCAGACTGTTGCTCAAATCTGACAAACAACTCTCACGGTTATTTTCGATTTTGTTGCTCGAACTGGACGGGAAATTCAAATCTAGCGCATAATAAACTCCAAATAATAAAATCAAACAGACAGTTATAAAACTGAGGACATTTCTAGTACAGAATGATAACGGCGTAAGCCTGATCTTCTACTTACTGAAATTTGTATCTTAGTTCTAATTTATTTTCAGGTCTCTGACTCCTCCTCAAAGGCGAGAAACCTGTCACTTGTCACTATTTGACTCTTCCCAAAGGTGGAGCCAACTTAAGTCCATCGGCCAATCCCGGGCCTCGGAACTACCTGAGTCTTGGAAAAAAATGGCGTTCCTCGAGTTTCAACATGTGGGTCGAGTTGTAGCACCCACTGCTGTTTCCGGGACAAACACTCATAAATGTGAGGGATCCAAATATGCCGCAGAAAACGCCAGCATCAGAGGAGTTGCGTGAATCAAGCATGAAATTGTTCAATAAAATCTGCTTCTGTGATAACTGGACTCAAGGAACTAGCTGAACCAATACGCATAAGGGAACTCAAGTTTGAAAGTGCAAAACGGATAAGTTAGCCGAATTTTATTATAGCTACATTTCGGCTCTTCTTGGCAAGGGTTTTCTTTAGGCTCAAAGTCGCTAAACAACTCTTGAAGCCTGAAGAGGACCCTTGCCAAGAAGGGCCAAAATATAGCTATAATAAAACTCAGCTGACGTATCCGTTTTGCACTGTCAAATATGATTCGCAATCAGCTTGGGGCAATTTTTGACTTGTCATCGTCGCTGAGGTTTGCCATGAATGTGGCCTTGAGTTCGTGGGTTGTCTTCTCCCATTTCGATCTTAAACCAGCAATCTTGTCTTTGAGGATGATCTGTGAAATTCGCTGCTCTACTTTTCTTCTGCTCCTTGAATCAGGATGTCCAATGTGATGAAACATCGAAGTGGGGATTAAGCCGTTGTCTCAGCATTTCACTAAAAACTCAAAAGCTCAAGGGAAACCCATTACAGGATGGAAGTTAGGAGTTACAAAACACAAAATAAATTTTGAAATGTAGGCTAGCGGGGACGTATCTTACCGACACAAGATGGCGCCTCGCTCCATTTAATCTTTTCTTCCGACGGTATGCCATCAATATCCACAAATATAGATAAGTCGTCTTTGCCCAAAAGAAATCTGTCATCAAGTAGAGTAGCTATGGTTGGTTCTGGAATCTTACCAGTGAAGAACAATTCTTTCGTATCACCATTCGTCTAAAAATATAGCTATTTAGAGCCAAGTTGGTAGACTACCATTAGGTTTCAACAGAAAATCGAAGCGAGAGCTACAAAACAAAACTAAAACTGCATAAAGTCCTTCCGCACCGAAGGACTCCCACTAAGAAAAGAGCGATGTTAATGGAAATTCACAGCATTTGCGTTTATTCTTTGACTTTTCCGAATATCTCGGCGGACTGTAGTATACCAGCCTAGACGAAATACAAGAACCATTAGCTTAGATTAATCCATACCCTTTTTGGGCAGAGGGTCTTTAAAAAGACGACCAAAGAATGGCAAATTATCAACACACCTTAAATTACGATGAATCGCTCTTGCTGTCGAAAAGATTATGTTGCCTCTTGACGTCACAAGCGAATGTTCACCCTTTTAGCTAGTTTAAGATGCTGTGTTGTGCCAAAAATTGCCCGAAGTGGCCCGAGTTTTGACAACGTATGTTCTACCCCACTACCATAGTAATGAAAAGGAGAAGTAAGATCACCTAACTTGAACCGACATCCTAAACAGGCCTGTTCCGTTGTATACTACGACAGATCGAAAACGCGTTTCCGCCAAAAACTTACCCTGAGTAACATGTACTCTCCTCTGATCCCAACACAAATTGACTCTCGTACCCATCCTAATGCTCTTGGGGTGTCGGGTAGCAACAGATCCGGAACTAAGTCCAAAAATTCTCTAGATTTCCAGTAGTATACCTGAAGTTTTCGCTTTACGGCAACGACGAGACGGATGACGGCAGCTCTTTCGCCAGTCAGTGAAGTTTCACTCTGGAATTCATAAACGTCAGACCAAGTTCTCGCAGAACGCGAAGCCCGTCCTGCTTACGCAGCCGCAAGCTGGCTGCTTAGTCGGAGCCTTGTTCCTTTGGACATTCGTAATGGTAACTACATCAACGAACAAAGCTTCAAATTTTTATTTCGCGTCGCATAACGGATAACTTTGATGTTCTGTTGGCTTCAGCGTGGAAACAACAATCACTACAAATTCTTAAAGGCGGAATCCTTTTTGGCTGCAGTTGAAGCCTATCCGTATGTTTTTTATTATTTATTTATTCATTTGTTTCCCTCAAAACTGAGGAGTACAATATATAATTATAAAACAAAACCATTCCTAAATCAACTATAATCCTTTCAGTAAAATACTGTGAAATACTATAAAAAATACAAATTATTTCAGCAACTAACTTACAATTACTTACGTATCACATTAATCACTTGTTAAAGAATGGGTACAGGTTGTGGGTTAGGAGGGCTTCCAATGCTTTTTTATAAAAGTTTGTCAGCTTTTTCTTCAAAATTAAAACTGGGTCTTTTACTTTAAAATCAGAAACTCACCGCGAATTACTAAAAGAAATCGGGAACCCAAGGAGAAATTTGGAAAATTTGAAATAAGATATTTTTATAGCAGAAATGTCGCAAATTCGAAATTTTTCTACAATTGTTGCAGTAAAAAGAACGTGAGGTAAAGCCACGGCAGTAAACAATGACCCGAGGATATCTTTCCTGTATCGTCCACGAAAACGAATTAGGAGGCCAAATGCCTTACGAATTCTATTTTAAATATGGCTAACAATTATAGACAAACAGTTTATCATAGCCGAACACAGTTTACAGTTACAATAACGTAGAATCAAGGCCAAACCCTCCGCGGGATCCCAAACCGAAGTATGTCTTTCGTTCCTGCCAACACTGTTGCCAAACCAACTGGTCTGTGCTGCATAGCATTTAATGCCTTATGAGCCAAACCTCTAGTCCAATTAGTTTTCATTTTTCATGGCACTTGCCTTCCGGCCAAGTGCCATATACCGATCATTTTTCTGTCGGTCGGTCAGTCCGGTGATCGCGAGTTAGGGTACTTCCAGATGTGCTAGGACGATGAAACTTGGCAGGCATATCAGGGACCCGACCAAACTAATTTAGAAATAATCACTTTCCAACCCGGCCATCTCGAGGGGAGTGGAGGGAGGGGGAATCCGGAAAATTTAGTAGTGCGTAACTTTCGAACGAGTGATCGGATTGGAATGAAACTTAAGAACTGAATAGATGACTAGATGAATAGATCAACAGCTGTGGGGAGTTGGTGGGGGGGGGGAGCGGAAATCTCGAGAAACGGTTATGATGGACGGGTTGGAGTGAAACTTGCTGGGGAGATCAAGCATCTGCTCTAGATCAATCGTTCACATAATTAGACTGGATCCGGACACTTGGGGAGGAGGCTGGAGGAGGTTTGCCGGAATTACGGTGATGGCGGTTTTGTGGATTTTGACGACGAAACTTGGCAGGCATATAAGGGACCCGATCAAACTGACTTGGAGTTATCGTGGTGGGAGTGGAGGGAGGGAAATCCGGAATGTTGAGTCATGCGTAACTTTGGTACGGGTGATGAGATTTGAGCGAAATTTTATACTGAACAGAAGACACGTCTCTGAAGTTCTTTTTCATGTCCGGACCGAATCCGACAACTGTTGGGGGGGGGATACGCGACCCGCTTACACTGGAGAGATTGGGATGGAACTTGGTGGAAATAACAAAACCTTGCTGGAAAATCGGAGATTCGACAAGATTGGCTAAGAAGTTGTCACTTTCAAAATCCGACCATTCCTTAAAGTACTAATCTTAACCGCAAAGCAAAAAAATAGTTTTAAGCAAACTATAGGACATTTTCATGATCCCCATGAGGCCATGATCTTTTTTGCTTCAAGGGTTTTGCTTATAAACGAATTTCTACTCCCTTAAAGTGTGCATCTTAACTGCAAATTCAAAAAGTACTTTGGATCAAACGATGCATTTTGGCACACTATAACTTGTACCACAAAAGTTTTGCTTAACATTTTTTATCTCTAACACCCTCAAAGTGCGCTGTGAACAAATTACTTTTGATCAAACGATGATCACCAAGGAACTATTATCTACAGCCAAGTTCAAAAATAAAATACTTTTTTCCAAACGATACATTTTCGTGATTTCCAAGGGTCTATGATAATTCTTATCTTAAGGGTTTTGCTTACAAATGATCAGAACAAACCAAGGAAAAGGCAGATTCTGTATTTCATCCTTCAAACCAGCCTTGCAAGTGCCATTATGAGCTTCTAGCTCTTGTTTTTTACAACTTTCTACACTTCAGGCGACCTATCCAGCCTTTACCTCTTTCAGTGCACACTTTAAATCACATACATTATTCAGTCTGTCTGATTTTAATATTTATGTTCGTTCCTTCCGCACAAAATAACGTCGTAGTTGCAGGTCCATCTTCCTTAAATTAACTTTAATTACACTTGAGGGGGAAGAGGCCTTGATTCCTGTTGACTGCGTCATCAATATAAGTAAGTCAGAAGATCGTAAAAAGCTTGGTAGGCATACCTTTACGTTAACTGCAAATAGCGTTGCTCCCTTGGACTTCTTTACAGATGAGATTACTGGAACACTCGGACACGACAGGTCGTTTACGCTCACAAGATAGTCTAAAAAGTCAAAAAGATTACGGATTTTTTTTTCTTAACGTATTTAAAAAAAAATTCCCACTGGAAAAAAACATATTCGCTGCAGAACCCGAACTACATAGATCAGGCGAAAATTAAAGGCAGGTCTGAAATTAGCATGCCCGTTTACCATATGTTTATACATCTGATCAGCTTCACTAAGAAAATGTTCCATAGAAAACCTGTAAGCATCTTAGGTGTTGAGGGGTATTCCTCAGTTACGTCCTGGATAGGCTACAGAATGTTTCTAGTTTCTAAAGCCCCAGCTTTCTTCGTAGACGGACTCTTCTATCTCTACTGATTATCTCTTTTATGTCAATCAATCAATCACATTTATTTTTTCCAAATAGCTCCAAATAAAGCTAGAATAGGAATAAAAAAAATAATACAAAATACACAGATATGGAAAAATTTAACTGATACACTTACAAGATCTGACCAGAAATAATTAATGGAATGAAACTATGTAAAAACTGGGAAGAGATATTAGCCGGATATGGAGAAAATTGATTGCCAGTGTTCCTCTCGGACCGACGCACGGAGGACGGAAGGGGAGGGGGAAATAGACGGACCATCTGAGGACAACACATTAGCTTTGCTCCAAAATTTTTTGAAAGAATATTTCTGCGGTCAGGTAATTTAGGAACGTCAAGTTTAATGAGTACCTTTTCATATGAAATATCATGATCACCCAGAACGATTCTCACTGCTCTTTTTTATGGCACTTGCCCTTCGGCCAAGTGCCATATAGCGATCGCAATTTCTGTCCGTCCGTCGGTCGGTCGGTCCGGGTTTTGCTAGCTCGGGCACTTCCACATAAGCTAGGACGATGAAACTTGGCAGGCATATCAGGGACCCTAAATGATTAAGCTGGAAATAGCCACTTCCCCGATCCGAGAATCGTGGGGGGAGTGGAGGGAGGGGGAATCCGGAATATTTCGGAATTTATAACTTTCGAACGGGTGACCGGATCTTAATGAAACTTGACAGTTGGAAAGACCTCGTGCCCCAGACGACGTGATTAAAATCTGGACCGGATCCGGTGACTTTGGGGGGAGCTGGAGGGGGGAGCCGAAAATCTTGGGAAACGCTTGGAGTGGAGGGATTGGGATGAAACTTGGTGAAAAAAATAAGCACTAGTCCTAGATACGTGATTGACATAACCGAACCGGATCCGGTCACTGTGGGGGAGTTAGGGGGGGGGATTCGGATTTCTAGTGATCACGTGAGTTCGGTACATCCTGATGTGCTAGGACGACGAAACTTGGCAGGCGTGTCAGGGACCCGAGCAGATTGACTTGAGAATAGTCGTTTCCTGATCCGATCATCTGGTAGAGGGGGGGTTAAGGGAGGGGGAGTCCGAAAAGTGAGGTATTTTTAACTTACGAACGGGTGATCGGATCTTAATGAAACTTGATATATAGAAAGATCTCGTGTCTCAGATGCCTCATCTTAAATCCGGACCGGATCCGATGACACTGGGGGGAGTTGAGCGGAGAACCGGAAATCTCGAGAAACGCTTAGAATCGAGTGTTCGGGATGAAACTTGGTGGGAAGAACAAGCACAGGTTCCAGATACGTGAATGGCATAACCGGGCCAGATCCGGTCACTGTGGGAGGGTTGCGGGGTGGGGGTCCGAATTTCTAGTGATCCCGCGAGGTCGGTAGGCTACATCCTGATGTGCTAGAACGATGAAACTTGGCAGGCATGTCAGGGGCCCCAACAGACGGACTTGAGAATAGTGGTTTTCTCGATCCGACCATCTGGGGGGAGTGGAGGGAGGGAAATCCGGAAAATATAAATATTTTATAACTTTTTAACGGATGACCGGATCTTAATGAAACTTAATGTTTAGAGAGATCTCGTGCCTCCGACGTCCCACTTCAAATCCGGTCGGGATTCGGTGACTTTCGAGAGAGCTGGAGGGGGGACCGGAAAAATTGGGAAACTTATAGAGTGGAGGGATCGGGATGAGATTTGGTCGGAAGAACACTTATAAGTCCTATATAGATACGTCCATAACATAACCGGACCGGATCCGGGCACTGTGCGAAAGTTGGGGGTCCCGGATTTCTGGCAATCCCGCGAATTCGGTGCGTCTTGATATACCATACTAGGACGATGGAAATTAAACTGACTTGAGTACAGTCGTTTCCCCGATCCGACCATCGTAGGGGAGTGGAGGGATAGGGAATCCGGAATCTAGTGTCGTGCATAACTTTTGAACGGGTGATGGGATATGAATGAAATAGGATCCCGTATGGAAATAATTAAGTCGTAAACAGTTGTTAACGATCGTTTACAATTGTTAACGATTGTTTGCAGTTGTTAACGATCGTAAACAATTGTTTACGATCGTAAACGGTTGTTTACGATCGTAATTTTACGATCGTTTTTTTACGATCGTTTTTTTACGATCGTAATTTAACGATCGTTTTTTTACGATCGTAATTTAACGATCGTAAACAATTGTTTACGATCGTAATTTTACGATCGTTTTTTTACGATCGTAATTTAACGATCGTTTTCAATTGTTTACGATCGTTTTCAACTGTTTTCGATCGGAAACAAATGTTTTTATTTTCAAGACGATAAATACAGACCTGATTTCTAACAACGGCAATAAGAAAGTTGATTAGTTTTTAGTTTGGTATAGCTAGGGGTAGGGTTGTTGGGATAGTGTTAGAATAGGATTAGGTTGAGGTAGTTAGGTTAACGGATCACTAGCGACCATTGCCATGCGATCATACCTAACCAATTGATTACCTTTCCTTTTCACTTAACCACTATTATTCTACCTTCTACCCACTCTGAAAAGTTACGTATACCATTATTCACCCCTATAACTTGGCGCTGACAAGTTATACCGAAAATGCCTTCTTCCTATACAATGAATTCCCAGAGGTATGCTGACCTCACGTACGCAAAGCATGACCTGTGACTGCGCTCTGCAACAAGCCAATCAGCGCCGACCGCCTCAGACCGCGACCGCCTCAGGGAGTGACATTTCTTCGGGGTGTTGCGGATAAATGTTCCCTTCGTTAGTTTTTATTCGTTTTGTCCAAACAATTGAACAAATGTAGAACTGGCTGAGAAATCTGAGAATGATATCCTTTCTACTCTAGTGGGTGGCTTAGTGGAATCTTCATGTCTTCTTATGGTCGCAGATCTTTCAGGACCTCACCAGCTGGAAGTGGAATGCCTTCATGACAGCATATTTTACAAAAATCTGGAAATATCAGTTCTTAATTCAGTTATAAAAATGGAAGTGACTACATACAGTGTGGAAATATGCCCAATGCTCGTATTGAAAAAAAAATCTTAGAAATAACTGTTTTCGATAATAACGATCGTTTACTATTGTTTTTTTTTTCAGCTTGAATTATCTGCCATAATCATACTGGAAATACGATTGGGAACAACCGTTTCCGATCGGAAAAATACGATCGTTAACAACTCTTTCCAATCACAAAAAAAACAATCATAAAAAGTAATTTGTGGATTACCTTGGATACACGGAGATTTTGGAGAAACCAAAGGTAACTTGGTGTTCGTAAATATTCGACCCATCGTAAAATAATAGTGTGTCCTACCTTCTCGGCCCACATGAATCAACTACTTTAACGATCGTTTTTTTTACGATCGTAAAAATACGATCGTAAAAATACGATCGTTAACAACTGTTTCCGATCGTAAAAAAACGATCGTTTACGATCGGAATGTCCCATAATACGATCGTAAAAAAACGATCGTTTACGATCGTTTACGATTGGAAACGATCGTTTCCGATCGTAAAAATACGATCGTTAACAACTGTTTTCAATCGTAAACGACTGTTTCCAATCGTAAACAACTGTTTCCAATCGTAAAAAAACGATCGTTTACGATCGGAATGTCCCATAATACGATCGTAAAAAAACGATCGTTTACGATCGTTTACGACTTGAATTATTTCCATACGGGATCCGATACTTGTGCGGGGGTTGGAGACGGGCACAGGAAATTCGTGTAACACTTGCAGTCGAGGGATTGGATAGGCTACGCTCCGACTCCAGTCGAACCTGCTGGGCGGGAAGAGGACATGTCAGAGATTCGGATTTTAAGTTTTCAAGTCGTATTCGGCCACAGTAGGGGGGGTCCTGTAAATCTTGTGGCTCGCATAGGGGTCAAACGAGCGCAGCAATTTAAATGCAACTTGGAATGTAGAGTAAGTATGTGTCCTAGATGGCATATTTTATTGTCTGAACCGGATCCGACCACGGTGGGGGGGGGGGCGGCATCTACCGAAAAACGCCCAGATTCGAGTGAAACTTGGTAGGTGGTGAGTAAAGATGCTTCAGGAATCGGAGCCGGATTCGGCCACGGTAGGGGAAGTTGGAGGGAGGTACTGGAAACCGTGGCACGTCTAGGGATCAAACCAGTGGGTTTATTGGGATGATACTTGGAAATTACAACAGTCATTTGCCCCAGATGATACGAGGCGATGTCAGACATGATCAGACTAGAGTGAAACTGCATATTCTATTTCTAAGTCCGAACCGCATTTTGGATGGCGGGTTTAGTTTGTGACGTTCTCGTGTACTTTCTTGTACCGCCTACTCGTAACAAGTGCCATATGAGCTCGTAGCTCTTGTTGGACATTTTCCAGTCGATCAGAGAACCCTGCAGAAAGAGAAGAATGCCAAACTGGTGAAGCGTATCCTAAATGAGGACGGTTATAAGCTAAAATAACAGAGGAGGCATTTAGTATCCAAACCGAAAGATTTGAGGGTAGAGAGGGATTTACGTCGGTTTTATGGGTAATATTATCAACATGAGAATTCCATTTCAGATCGTCATCGATTATTACCCCAAGCAATTTAACGGATTTACACTGAGCGTGTCCGAAAGCTCGGAAACGAACGAAAATGCTGAATTAATTCAGCATTTTATGCAGCATTTCGCTTTCGGAGTTAAATTTTCGCTCAGTTAATGCAGCATTAATTCAGCATAAAATTCATCGAAAAATTCAGCGAAGATGCTAAATTTTACGCTGAATTTTCAAGAAGAAACTGGGGAGCTGGCAATTAAGGCTAAATTTCGGAATTAGAAGTGTCAGAGAAGAAATAAAGAACTTGTCCGAAAGCTTTTAGTGCTGTAAATGCTGCATTTAATGCTGCATATAAGGTAAGAGCTTTCGGACGAAAAAGAAAAGAAAAATGCAGCATTAAATGCAGCATTTACAGTCCTGAGAGCTTTCGGACACGCTCACTGCTTGAATGACGATGGATATTCAACGGTTTCTCTTATCAGTCTGCTAAACGGCATAACCGAAGACTTGGTATCATTAATTTGCATTTTCTTGCTTAACAGTTGGATCTCTGCCCTTGATTCCTACTACCTACATACGTCAGGACAATTCTTCACTGGCTATGTTTTCTGGGGCTTTAAAGACAAGTGAAATCACGTTGTAAGATTTGTTGCCATTGCCAGTTCTGGTTTCAGCGTATGAAAGCGCACAAAAATTCTGTTTGTGTACAAACAAGCCTTCTAGAGCCGCAGAAACGGAGCTGAACGTAGGGGAATCGCGGAGAAGCTTTAAACACAAAAAACAAGAACTACGAGCTCATATGGCACTTGTTACGAGTAGATGCTGCAAGATAGTAGATGAGAACGTCACAAAATACCCCCTTGCACCTGATTGCGGGTTCGTTCCTTCCCCAACGTTGACCCTGAAGTTCGACAGCCTGATGAGGACCATTGCCAAGAAGGTCAGAAATATCGCTGCAAAAGCACAGCAGCTGACGTATTTCGTTGTATGCATTATTTAAATATAACCCCCTAGGATTGGACCTAGAAATAGGATATCTAGTTTCACACGAATCTGAGCATTTCCGGCCTCGCCTCGGCTTATCTATGGCAAATGGTTCATACCACTAATCTGATCCCTAGGAGCCACACTATTTCCAGTTCTCACCCCCTCAAACTCTCCCTACATCGGCCGAATCTGGTTCAGACACATAAACAGATCATCTAAAGCATCTTCTCTTACCGGCTATCAAGCTTCGCTCGAGTCCGAGCATTTTTCGCGAAACTCCGGTACCCCCCCCCCCCACACACACACACCGCGTCCGGTTCGGACCTTAAAATATGTACCTAGGGCACACCGTCTCAATACTTTCCAAGTTTCATTCAAATCACTCTACTCGTTTGACCCCTACGCGAGCCACAAACATTTCTTGGACTCCCCCTCCAACTCCCCCCACTGTGGCCAAATACGATTAGGACACATAGACGTCGTATCTCTGACATCTCCTATTCTCGTCCTTTAAGCTTGACTCCAATCAGAACATATCTGCACATTTCCAGTTTCCGATTCATCATCCTCCTCCGCTGTCCGGATCCGGTCCGAACCGTAAATATCAAACTAGGCCGCATAAAATGGGTACTGTCCAACTTATAACCCATTCGGCCCATTCGTTTGGTTTTTGTGCATGTCACAAAGTTTCCAGACCCCCGCCCTCCAAATCCTCCAACTATTGCCGCATAAGGTTCGGAGACATGTTTTGCATGTCTAGGTCATAGTTCTTATCACCCAAAAAGCTTTACTCGAATCGTGGACCACCCTTTCGCAACCTACGGAAGTCAGTAATTTCCGGATTCACCCTCCCTTAACTCCCTCGAAAATGGTCGGATCCAGAAACAGAAGTTTTCCTAGGGCATCGTGGGGCATTTGGTTGGGTCACTAATATGCCTGCCAAGTTTCATCGTCCTTAGCATATCCGGAAGTATCCTAACCCGCGATCAACGGAATTCTGGGAAACCCCTCCAACTCCCCCTTAGAGCCCCGATGTGGTCTAGTTCTATCAAGAACGTATCTGGAGCTTATGCTTGTTCTTCCCACCAAATTCCATCCCTATCCCTCAACGCTGCGCGTACCACGAAAATTCCGGCGCCCCCTTCAACTCCCCCCACAAGTATCGGATCCGGTCCACAGAACATCTGAGACGACCCCTTCTTTCCACTTGCCAAGTTTCATTCAAATCGGATCGTCCGTTCAAAGCCTAAGTTATGAATGCCACTTCATTCCGGATTCCTCATCCCTCCACTCCCACAACGATGGTCGTTTATTTTCAAGTCAGTTTGTTCGAGTCCTTGATACGCCAGTCCAGTTTCATCGTCCTAATATATCAGGAAGCACCGCACTCGCATGATCACCAGAATTACGGACCCCCCCCCCCCCCAACTCCCCACAGAGTGCCCGAATCAGGTTCGGTTCGGTTCGGTGAATCTAGGATTTGTGCTTGCTCTTCCCACCAAGCTTCATCCCCATCCCTCCACTCATAGCCTTTCCCAAGATTTTTGGTTCCCCTCTCCAGCTCCCCCCAAAGTCACCGGATCCGGTCCGGATTTTAAGTAGGTCATCTGAGGCACGAAATCCTTCGAAATTTCAGGTTTTATTAAGGTCCTATCACCCGTTCAAAAGTTTAAAATATCTCAAAATTCCGGATTCCCCCTCCCTCCACTCCCCCCACGATGCTCAGATCGGGGAAGGGACTATTTCCAACTTAATAATTTGGGGTCCCTGATACGGCTGCCAAGTTTCATCGTCCTAGCTTATGTGGAAGTGCCCGAACTAGCAAAACACGGACCGAACGACGGGCGAACAGAAATTGCAATCGCTATATGGCACTTGGCCGAAGGGCAATTACAATAAAAATAATGAGGGATGATGCCTTTGCAGAGATGTATGGGGGGAGCCGAGCTTAAAGAGTTTTCCCTGATTGGATACCTGACTGGAATGCCTACTTTTTGCTACTACAGTTAAAATATTACATATATATTATAAATATTATATCCTACAGTTATAATATTTAACGTAAATTTTTTTATTTAAACAATCTGATGAAACTGAATTTGATTATGATGTTTTTAGGTAGGAAAAGAGAAATTTTGAAGGATATTGGTGTAAATGAAGTAACCTCTTGTCAATCTAGAAAGACAGGGAAGATGCTGAGGAGTATACCAAAGCAAGGACTAGGCTAATACTAATTATCTACTTATCCGAGGAACTTGAAGACGTTGCAGTAGCAGCAATTGACAATATCCTGCTGAGTGTGGGTTGTTGCCTCCAACTCCACAGGCCCCTTACTTGTGTCCTTGTATGCTTAAGCTACCTTCCCCATACATACCTGACAAACTAATCAGAATCTCATTCTCTGATACTGCACTAAGCTGGATGATTGGCTTCTTTGAGAAAAATTTGTTTGATGTCACCAGTTGGACTGAGGAATCACTATCTTCAATGCCAGACCCAGAGATCTTGACCTGATAAATTAGCAAATTCCCTTGTCGAGTTCCGACTATCAGCTTGTCATCTGCAAGAGAGATTATTCATTACCATCTTGCTTAAAAATGTAAGATCCCCACAGTCTAAACGACGCGATACAGATAAAAGTTGCGTGTAGTAGTATGAGTGATATTCTGTGATAGTAAGAATAATTCGTAGAACTATATACACCTGCATGCGACTGTCTCAGTTTGATTCAATTTAGCGTGGACCTATTTGAGTTATATATTCCGTTGTCCTACAGAGAAAAGTTGCATGTGTAGTTTTTCTTACTCTCAGTTGTATGGACATTTCGGTACTACTTTGTAGAATGGTATCCTACGAAATAATCGAAGGGATAAAAAACCACTGAGCAGTCGCTTAAAGTAGCAATGATCAGGGGTGTCACGACTAGGGGACATGTTTGAATGCCCCGAATATTGTCGGCCAGTTGGTAAAAAATAGCTGAGTCGGCGCGAAACGCCGCGATTTATCGTAAAACCAGTCGATTTTTTTCTTGGAAACAGTCGATTTTTCTTAAACAGTCGGTTTTTCGTAAAAATAGATTATTGATTACCATCTTGCTTAAAAATGAAAAATCCCCACACTGTAAACGACGTTTGTTCGTGCTGGGAAAGATCTTAGGCATAGAGAACAAACTTTGCAAACGATGTAGGCCAACAAACAGCATTAGCAAAATTACAAAACTGCCATAGCTGATAAACATAAATCACTGTTTCAGGCTGTTTCAGGCTTAATTGACCAGTCATCTTTTGGGTCTAGCAACTTGGGAATTATATAAGCAAAGCAACAAGCACAAAATATGGCAAGCAGCACAGTCACATGCATGAGAATACTACAGGAATACTACACGGCAACACCTGAGTCTTCACATTTTGGTGCAATAGTTAGTTTTTTAATGCACCCATCATAGTTCAGATAGCCTAATTAACAAAACAAAATCGATACTGATACTTTATTGTAAAACGAAACTTTCACAGCATTGGATTGCCGAACTTGTCGTTTTCGTCAGGTACATCATAATTACAAAACTAAGGTGGTTATACATAATAAAGCAATAGTCAAAAATGATCAAACAGAATAAAAACCCTAGACAATTAAAACATTAAAGGGAAATATTTGATCAATTGTTTAAAACTTCAACAAAAGATGGTACAAAGCTCTTTCTGTAGCGTTCGGTTCTTGTACAAACAGGGTTAAGAACCGGAACTTTTTGTGCTACAACCCGAGGTAGTCGAGGTTTTGGCGGGCAATATGGGGTAGGAAATAGGTGCTCAAAACCTGAGTGGGAACGCAGACTGTTCCCGAAACTAGTACAAAGAGTAAGACGTCGGGCTGCTAAAGTAGGGAGGCGGAATTCTTTGAGGAGGAGGATATAAGGCACTTTGCCCTGGCGGTAGATGATTCTCAAGGCTCTCTTCTGAATAGTTTCAAGCCTATCAGACTGATCTACTGTCAGGCCAAAGTGCCAAACCGGACAAGCATACTCAAGTAGCGGACGGATGAAAGTAACGTAAAGGCGGAGAACATGTGATTTAGGGCACGAAAATTTGGAAAACAATTTTAGGAGAGACAGAGACGCACTGGCTTGTTTAACAATCAAACAAATGTGAGCCTCCCACTTCAAATCATTCGTCAGTGTGATCCCCAAAAGTTTGGTCTTTGTTGTAAATATTTCATTTGGTATTGGAGTAGTGAACGATGGCTTTGATTTAAGAAAACTTATGGTCATGATATTAGATTTCTGGGGATTAACTTTCATTTTCGACTCGGCTGCTTCGGCAGCGATATCGTCAAGTATTTCCATTGCGGTACTCTTTATGTTCCTTCTGCACCTTTCAAGTAATGTCATGTCGTCCACAAACTTCCAACGATCGGCTGATTCGTTAGCAAGATTGTTAATCATTACCAAAAATAATAGAGGACCCAAGAGCGTTCCCTGTGGAACCCCACAAGAAATAGGAAGTGCATCAGAATAAATGTTTTTATACTTTACAACTTGACTTCTATTTGACAGAAAAGATGCAATGATATTAACTAGAAAAGGTGGTACTTTAAAATCATTTAATAATTTTTCAACTAAAACATTGTGACTAACAAGATCAAACGCTTTTTGGAGGTCAACCAAAATAAGATTCAGCCATGTATCAGGCTCATCAAGTAGTTTATATACAGTGTCGAGAAGGCTAACCAGATAATGTGTCGTCGATAAACCTTTCATGTTACCGAACTGGTTTTCATCTATTAAATCAAGGATCGTTTCTTTGAGCCAATCTGCTAGAAAACTCTCATACATTTTGGAAAATATCGGTGTAAGAGTGATAGGACGGACTCCACTAAAATCCAGTTTAGCCCCTTTCTTCTGTATGGGAGTAACGTACCCTTTTTTCCAGCAATCAGGGAATAAACCGGTTTTGGTTATCGTGTTGAAAATATCTGATAAAGGTTTTGATAGTTTGTCGGGAAATGCTTGGACCAAATCAATCGGAATATCAAGGGGGCATATTGAAGTTCTCTTTAGTTTACGGATTTTTGCTTCAACATCCACAGGTAGTATTGCTGGGATAACGTGGTCTGGTAATGGGGGAAAAGAGGTATTACTTGGGAGAGGAGGAAGAGTTTGCACAATAGCCGAAAGGTGTTTATTTAACGAATTAGCTGTGGTTTCTGGCGGTTCATCAAGGTTGAAATCAACAATTTTGACTGTTTTACCGCTAATTTTCCTGACTGTGTTGTACCACTGCTTTGGTCGGGATTTGAAGAGTTCGCTTACTTTATTACGGTAGTACTCGGATGAAGCTTTTCGGATCTGCTTTTTTATACCTTTTCTTAATAGGTTAGCTTCTTCAATTTTTCCTTGACGGAATAGCCTTAGTTTTTGGCGGATTAAATTTTTCAGTGCATCGTTTACGTACGGCTTATCATTCGAACATCTTTTCTTTTTAACTTCTGGGAAGTGAAGGACATAATGATTAAGAAGCTTTTCCTGAAAAATTTCGGCCTTCTTATTAGAATCATCAGCAGCAAGGACATCATCCCATTGCTCTTCTGACAGCCATGCCCCGAACTTAAGCAGACCACCATCAGTAATTGGACGGTATTTAAATTCATCAAATTTGTACTTTGGAATCAGGCCTTGTATTGGGTTTAGTGATAACGTGAAATGGTAGCTTCCGCCAAGCGGGGGGAGGGAATTGGGTTTTTGATAAAACTCATGCATGTTTGTGCATATTATGTCGAGTGAAGTGCCACCTTTTGTCGTTGGAATATTAACGATTTGTTTTAAATTTGCTTCCCGACAAAGGTTACTGAGGTTTAGCTCATTCCCGTCCCCTGAAAGCAGGATCCCAGCGTTAGGATGTTTTGACTGGAGGTAATCAAGAGATGCATGAAGTTTGTCCAAGAAATCTTTTCGCTGCTCTGATTTTTGGCCCGGTGAATAATAAAAGCATCCCACAATAATGTTACTGAAGGGGCGAGGTAAAATTTTTGGTTTAACTTTTATCCAAATCATTTCATCATATTCATTAATTCCAGGAACTTTTACTTCGCTAGGTGACAAATTATTACGGCAAAAAATCAAAACTCCTCCACCCTTTTTACCAAGCTTATGGTCATGTGGTCGAAGTTTAACAAACTCATGGAAATCAGCCATCTTCAAAGTATCGGTGTTCTGGGATTGAACCTCAGTAATGCAAATTAAATCTGAGGCTAAATTTTTTGCAGTAAGTTCAAGTTCAAGAAGTTTATCAAAGTTAAGGCTTTCTGCATTACTTAATAAGAGGCGAGGGAAGTGATACCGTTGATTATTATTTGTATGCTCGCGGGTGGGACTCCCAGGACAACCCTTTTCATCTGGCGAACGATTTGACGCGGAAGTTGGAGGACGCGAATGGGATTTAACAGATTTTCCAGGAAGCTGAGTACGAGGGATGGGTGAAAAACTGTTTTCCAAAACAATCGGGCAAACAGGAGGAGGTGCCAAGGAATTCCGGCTCCCAACCGTAGGAATCATGATATCACTGTAAGTGAGGGGCTCAAATCTATTTTTTACTGGAATTGATGAAACGAGCGAAACTGCGTCCTCGCCAGTAGTAGAATTATCTGTTACACTGCGGTACCCAGATAAGGGAATGCTTGATGACGATTGGGGTAGAAAAAGGACTGGGGGTAGGGTGGGGGTTGGGTCAAGTTCGGCAGAAACGGGCCGCCCGCGTGACTGGTCGGAGTCATATGTGGATTCGAGGCCGATACAGTTGGAGAGGCCTGGTCGGTGAAAGGGCGGGGGTACCGAGAGGCTAAGAACGATGGGTGGGGATACCCCGGGTGGTTTAAAGTGTTCCGCGGCTTTGGAATTTCGTTCATGAGCATACTCGATCCAACGTCTGTCAGCGGGGGGAAGAAGTCGGTGTTGGAGGGAGGGGGTGGTAGTGGATCGAGTATGCTCGGTAAAAAACGCTGTACATTGTCACTTGCACTAGGTAAACTTGACAACCTTTTCGGGTGCCCTGTTACTCTGACTCTCGACTGATTTAAGCGCAAGGTCTGAGAGCACGCGGGTGCCGAGTGCTGGCTTTTCCAGCTTTTTGGCAGAGTAACGTGAACTTTATCGCATCCGAAACAGGTCCCGGATGAAAACTTTCTACATACTAAAACATGTGAAAACCTGCACGAAGTACCGTTTCTGCATTTTCCGCTTTCAAAAAACTTACACGCCTTTTGCTTGGTGACTGGTTTCGCAGCAGCCGGATTAGTAACCTTTTCACGGGATGTTTTGACCGAGTCATGAGCGTGGCTACACTTGTCACCTAATCTACAAAAACCAGTAGTGACGAAAGTAAAGCACTTGAGTTTCACTAGTGACATGCCAACCTGTTCATCACTGCGAGACTGGGGGGGATTGCTAAGAAGTTCATTTGTACTAGCACTGGCAGTACTCGCTGGTGGTCCGGTTTGTAAAGGAGTTTGTAGTGGTGCATTTTCCCCTTCATGGCTATCGAGCGGAACACTGTGAGCAGTCGATTGCTCCTGTCTTAAACTATCACTGTGAGTCTTTAGCATGTCTTTAAAGCTAATATCTGTCTGTAGGACTCGATGGTCTTACGCAGCTCTTCTATCAAAAGGCTCTGCGTTTCGATAGTTTTCTGTTGGTTTTCAACCTTCAAGCGTAGTCCGTCGATTATTGGGGCGGAGTAATGTTTGGTCGTAGACGTTTGCGGTGTAGAAAGATAAGGGGTTAGTCCTTTCTTGTCCCAAAGGAGAGACTGTTGGACTACTGGGTTTGAAATTGAGTAGGAGCTAAAGGCACTGCAATCAAGGTCATCTTTGATATTTACCAATTCTGACCCACATTGTTCAATTGACTCCTCTTCTTGTGAGACACCTGGACACGGGGTAATGCATGTCAAGCACTCTAAAATCACTTTCTTTGGGGTAGTCGATTTGATTGGTGACGGTTCAGGACAGCCTTCAGGATCAAGAACAGTCGTGTTTGCAGTCGCAGGCAAGTTGAATTGCCTGCATGGGGAATTCTCAGTGAAGCTTGCTTCTGTAGTTTTTGGCTCTAGAGTAGGCGTAACCTGTGGTGGGGCTACTTGGATAGGTCCGGGACTTAGAGCTTGCGCAAAACACTTGGGGCATATCCAGTCATCATGATAGTCACCAAAACAAGTGTCAGCGCATTTGCTGTGAACCCAGCAAGTACACATGCTGCACTTCATTGATGAGCGTCCGACGGAATGGTTGCAAATGGGACAGGAAAATTTCGTCGTTGGTTTTGACGCCATCTGTTAGGCTTCAGACACGGAACGACTCATTCGTTCGTCGTTAGGATTGACCGCTAGATGGCAATGCGCCACTAACGGTGTGATTGGTCGGAGGTGACGTAATGTCAAACGAAGGACAAACGAGGCTAACTGTCAGATCATGTGACGAGTCTCGCTTGCGATAATTGAATAATGTTATACAGCAATCGGGTGAAGGATAAACGAAGTAATAGGACGAATGTGAAAAGAGTCGGACTTACGACAAATTGCGTCTGAACGGCAAAACGAATTATCCAAAAGGCTGATTGCGGAGGAAGCCTAACTAAACGGGGTGGAAAAACAGTGCGTTCTGGAGACGTAAATCTGGAAACTTCAACCTGAAACGGCTGGCTAGACCATTTCAGGCACTGGTTCTTGATATAGTAAAGTTCAAACACTGCCCCCGCGTTCACTAATCAGAGCCACTTACAACCACTAATGAGGGCTGTTCTATTATTCGAGAGAACAGCGATAAAAGTCACTCCGCAATATCAGTTTAATAGCACTGCATGACGTCAGGTGTATGCTGATACAGGTAAAAACAGGTAGATGCGATTGGAACGGGCTCTGAGAGAGAACTGGCCTTGCCCCCAAAGGCAATTACCATAGGCCATACAGGAGGGGTATCCCAACCTCGAATTTATATGACCTCGAACTTGGCCTGAAAACATTACAAGGAAATTTCTGTGCAGTTGAAAACAGGTCCTGGGTCACTCAGGGTTTCCTTCTTGACAGTTAGTTAGGACCTTGTTAGGACTGCAGTAAAATTTCCTTGCAACCTTTTTAGGACAGGATCAAGGTTGGATGCCCCTCCTGTACGTCTTGTAGTCTCACTAGGCCTGCAGGAACCTATACTATTTCCATCACACTGGCTGATTCTGTTGCCCAGCTTTGGTAATCTATATCTCACCACAGAAACTTCAAAAAAAAGGTAAACAGCATCTCAATAGAAAGCGAGCTTCTTCTTCTTCATTGTACGCTTTCTTCCGAGATATTAGCATTTAAGCAGCGTTGCCAGTATGTGAACTTCTGCGAGGACCAGTCTAGTACACTAGCCCCTTTTCAGGCACGGTGCTCAAACGTCTAGCACCATGCCTGGGTGCTGGACGTTCAAGCACTGTACCTTGGATTTCATGTATGGTGCATGGATTCCAGTATACAGTGCATGCATGAAAAACACAGTTTCTGTCACCACAACTTATCAACGGCTCGGATAGGGCTGAAATTACTACCAAGAATTAGAGAAATCAAAGACAATCCTTATCATATTTTTCCTAACAAAAACAAAAGGACGCGACTGATGATGGAGATGAAAAATCTGATGATGGGGATGAAAAATCTGACAGCAGCCTATCTATTTTCCATGTAGAGTGCCCTAGGAGCCAATATTCTACCTTACCTTACCTTACCTTAAATCACAGCTTGGAGTGAAATAAGGATTTTTGATCCTGTTGAATCACTCCTTGTGATGACTGTTGTTGATGGTTACGTTCTGGTGGAAGATTCCGGTGCTTCCCAGTCGAATTTCCACGGTGCATCTTGCCACTCACCATCCAGATGTCGTTTGAAAGCATCTGTTGACTCAGCAGCAACAGTGTCCTCCTTGAGGTTGTTCCAGAGGTTCACAATCCGATTTGAGAAGAAGTTGCATCTTGCTCCAGTTCTGGCGTGAAGTTTGCGGATTCGTTTAGGGTGTCCTCGTGTTTTGTGGGAGGGGTCAATCTCCAGGATCTCATTTTCTTGATTGGTTGAGAGAAGTTTGTGCACCTGGATCATGTCCCCGCGTTTCCGTCTGTATACTAAGGAGGGGAGGTTGAGTTCCTTCAGCCGTTCACTGTAGGTCTTATTTTCCATACCGGCGATCAGCTTGGTGGCCCTTCGTTGGATTTGTTCAAGACTGGTTGACTGTTAGGTAGAAAAAGCTGAGGCACAGGACACTTTGCATGCAAAACCCTTGACTATGTAGAAAAGGAAATGAGGTTTTTCATCTCCCTCATCAGTCGCGTCCTTTTGTTTTTGTTATGAAAAATATGATAAGGATTGTATATGATTTCTCTAATTCATGGTAGTAATTTCAGCCCTATCCGAGCTGGTGCTCAGTTGTGATGACAGAAACTGTGTTTTTCATGCATGCACTGTATACTGAAATCCATGCACCCTACATGAAATCCAAGGTACAGTGCTTGAACGTCTAGCACCCAGGCATGGTGCTAGACGTTTGAGCACCATGCCTGAAAAGGGGCTAGTGTACTAGACTGGCGAGGACCCACAAAATTTCTGGTGACTTTGTTACCGTCATGGCTGGTCACCCTATTTTTTTTCCATCACATCATCATTTTTTAACTGTAAATGCTTGGAAAAATATGAAAGCAAGTTGCAAAATTGTTGGACACAAACATGAAGTAGGCTAAGTATATAAGAAAAACATTAGTGTTTTAAACAGAGAAGATCTTTGGCTTTTTGGCTTTCAGATATCAATGTTGGCTCTCTTGTACTGTACCGACTCAGGATGCAAAGATTTCAATTTCATCACAACACTACACTGCCAAAATAAAGAAAGATTTATCAGTGTATATGCTTTCAAACTCACATCTTTCAACAGGTTTAACTAGTTTTTGGTGCATCTAAGGCACGTCTAAGCTAGAAAACTTTCTGTAAGGTGAGTTCGGAATTAGAGACCGACGAAAATAGTATAGGCTCCTGTCCTAGACTGTAAAAAGTTACTATGAAAAAGGATTAAAACTAACTGCAGTATTTGCTACTGGGATTGAGCAAATCTCTACAGGAATAAGATTAATTCGAAATAGAGATAATCTTAGCCATCTTAGCTTAGGCTATATCAACAGAGACAAGATTAATCCCAGTAGCAAATACTGCAAAATTTGTTTACAGTGTAGTCTTACTATAGCTAACAGAGTAAGAAGAGAAGGCTTTGGATATCTCATACCATAAACGTCTACAGCCTCGATCTGCAGCGGAAACTTTTCAAGAACATTGGAACATTCGTAAGCCGCATGCATTGCAAAATTTAAATTCTAGCGCTCAGCAAAGTATGAGTTCTACACTTCTGTATTTTAACTCTAGGATCGTCAACCTTCAGAATTGTTTGAAATTTAGTTCCTGCGTGAGTTTGAGAAGATGTCTAAAGGTGCGTTTTTTTTATGTAGTTTCGGTGTAGTTTCGCTGTAGTTTGACGTACTTTTGTTTTCGTTATTAAAATACAGTATGTGGAATGGACAAAAAAACTGTAAACATACTTTACTTTCATAACTGAGTCTGAAACAAAAGTAGCCTACGTCAAACTAGAGTGAAACTACATCCAATAAAACACACTTTAAAGAAGACGCTGGATTGCTGAACCTCTGAAAATACGAATTTGACGTCAAAGGGGTGAAAGGACTAAAGCGTAGTCCACATACCCTCTCACCTTTTTGGAATTGGAATTGAGATCACAAATAGCCAATGTTAGGGTAGCCAGTAAATTTTTTTTTAATCAAACCTGAGCTGTTGAAGATCATAATGTGATTCTCCTTTCTTTTAGCTTTGATTTGAGGCCAAAATCACCTCTCTATCTTGCCTCTAAGCATCCTAAATCTTCTTTAGAAAACAGTATTTTACATAAGAAAATGCCTATGTTCATCCATTGACTTTAGGGTTTTGTCCATCTAGTGACCAGCTTGGAACTATGTGCTTCAATGAAATTCTATGAAACTGGGTATTTTGAGCTGGTTTTGAGTGCATGGGGAGCCCCATCAAGTGAGTTAGATGAGAAAATATGAATAAGATCATTAAGGTTATAGTCCAATAGACCTATTGCTGCTATAGGCTGCTGACTTTTCCTCCTTAGTATCAACAAATTGTTGTAGGCAAGTTCATCTACTTTTTTTTACATCTAAATTTACATTGAATATTAAGAAATAATATTAAATAGCTAGGCCATCTTACTGATGGCCTTACAAAACAGACAATTTTGTCCTGAATGCAATGGTATTTTCAAAATATTTTTTGAAGATGTTTTAGATAGGTAAAACTGATCAGGAAAATTCACAGCAATTCCTGCATTCATTACAAAAAAATCGCCAATTTTGGCCACTAGGTGTTTTTGTGGCCACCCTACCAATGTTTTTCGATGCAGCACAAAAATTGGTCACAGTGAAATTCTCCTAAGATGTCTAACCAGGCCAAGCTGGTTCATGTTCGCCACAAATTATCCCAGGTTCGCCACTGGGTTCGTCAAGTTCATTAAAGCATCTATTGCTGGGTGTTTGGATTCAGATACAAGTTGGTAGGTTGCAAGAATCAGTGCTCCAGATAATAAATCCGGACGGGATCTGGTCATGTTTAAGTGACAGATGATATTGTTGCAGCTCTTTAACTGGCTATTTCTCTTGTTTTGATCATTTTCTTCTTCTTTAATTGTATGTTGTCCCTTTTAGCATGAAGTGAAACAAATGGATTGCCACAAATTCGATCGATTTGGAAGTATGGCCGTCAGGTTAAATTCCTCTGTGTCTATAAGGCAGACTGCAGTCTTGGCGAAAAAACAGACCATATCGCTAGCAGCTCTCTATAGTTACCTTATCACGATTCAAGGGTCGACTGGGTGTTGTCTCATCGCTGATTAATGTAGGTAAGTTGAAGTAGGGGAGACTCGGGTAGTATGACACGGCGGGTAGTATGACCCACTCTCAGAACTATTGGTTCTATTAGTTTTATTCAACTATGCTCGCAGCAGCTAAGAGACATCTACTATACAAAGGAGAAAACGAGTTTTCAAAGAAAAATAATTACTCACTCAAAACTTATGCTAAAAAACATATTTTTTTACCCTCAGAGCAAGTATTTTTGTCTAATTACGAACTCAAGTGTGGATAAGGTGTTATGACATAGAATAATCATTTCTTGCAGGGACCTAGGTAACATATTTAATTATCATAAGCAGTTGAGAAACTACTGGATATTCACACAATTTAGGAAGAAATGCAGATCCCATAAAAATGGGGGAGTCGAGTAGTATGACACACTTCTTCTCAGTTGTCGGCTTGTAGTATAGTGTAGGCTATGACACACGTATCATAGTACCCGACTGGTGTTTTGACATGTAACATTTCTGTTGTATCTGGATGATTCTGTTATTTCTTCAGTTATAAAAGCACTGAGACTCATAATTCATAATATGCAATAAAAATGTACAAAACCTTCATTTTTCGGGTCAGTCACCCATGGGAGGTGGAATGGACGCATATATGTGTTCAAACCGGATTTAGCAACTGTGAGAGTTGAAAGGGACACAAAGAATCTTGTGGCATCGCTAGGGATGAAACGAGTTGAGTGACTGGGATGAAACTTGCAAGTTATATTATTATTTTATTTCTTCAACGACCAACAAGGGCCATAAACACAAAAATAAACAACAACATGTAAAGAAAAACAAAAGCAAAAAATTAGCTCTCAGCCGGGACAGTATAAAGCACATGTGTCCACTCCTTCCACAGCGGAAGAGAGAGCCTAAAGTAAGGCCCAGAAAGCACCAAAAGGAGCGGATTAGTCGAGCTGAGGATCCTAGACTGGACCGAAAACACAGCTTTCCTCTTAAGCTCCCCAAACGAGGGTAGACCACCACCAGCAAACATACCAGAGGCACTGCAATTCCAGGGAAGACCATGAAGCCACCGGAAAGAATTGTTATAAAGAACCCGAAACCTGCTTTCACATTTAGAGGGGATACTCTGCACAAACGCAAGGCAGTACAAAGGTGTGCAGTATGACCTGAAAAGGAAGTTTTTAACCGCAGGCTCGCACTTTCGGAATTTACGAATAAGTATATTTGCTCTGGAGCACAGAGACCTGGAGACAGCAGCAACGTGCGTTTCGTCACTCATGGTTGAAGTGAAAGTGTAACCAAGGTATTTGAAGGAACTGACGAAAGCCAAAGGTACTCCAGACAGAAAGGCATCAGGAATATGTTTCAGCCGCAAGTTCCGTGGGATGAACGCCATACAAAGCGTCTTCTTCGTGTTGAAAACTATATCATTTTTACAAGCCAAACGATCGCAAACGCCCAGCAGAAGGTTAAGAGCAGCCACAGTTGGAGCCAGGATCAGAATATCATCTGCATAGCTCATGTTATTGAAGCATGTATTGTTGATGAAACAGCCAACTCCTGTGCGAGAAAGCAAGACGTTCAATTCATCAACATACAGATTGTAAAGTAGGGGTGAGAGTACCCCTCCTTGGCGTACTCCGTTCTGTACACTAAACGGCTGACTAAAAAAGCCACTCCATTTAATCCTGAATTTCTGCACCTTGAACCAATGATGCAGGGTGCCAATTACTCGTACATCCACTCCTTTCTCACTCATTTTATCGAACAGCTTTTCGTGGTTTACACGGTCAAATGCTGCTTTCGCATCGATGAAGCACACAAACACCGGGCTTGAAAACATCCAAAAATATTGGATCACTGATTTAAGAATAAATATACAAAACTCGGTCGAAGATTTTTCCTTGAATCCGAACTGATAAAATGAAGAATCCACTTGTGGCAAGATTAAATCATACACACACTTCTCAAACAGCTTCGACACAAGTACACAACCGCCGCCAGAGCTATTGGCCTGTAGTTGCTCAGAGAAGTCATGTCGCCGACATTAGATTTCGGTACAGGCACAAGGCACACTTCTGTCAAAGAATCTGGCACAAAACTGTGGTTATGTGAATGTCATATGCTCCAGATGATCCAGTTTTGGTACCACTATACCAGTCGGATGTTGCCTCGGTGGGGGGAGCTTGAGGGGGTACCTACCATAAATTTTCCAAAAAGGCTCAGATTCAAGTGAAACTTCACAGATGGTAAAAGAAGATGCCACAGATCATGCTTTTTTGTGTCCGAACCGGATTCGGCCACGTTGGGCACCAGCATCAGAAATTTTTTGGCAGCCCTAGTGATGAAATGTGTGGAGCGACCGGGATGTTACTTCGAAGGGGTGGAGCTGATATGCCCAAATAGCTCAACCCATTTTGTGGTCCTGGTCGGATCGAATTGGTGGTGGGGGGGTAGTTGGACGGGGATAGGAAATTTCCTGGAAACTATAAGTGAAATTTGGTAGGCAGTATGAAGAGATAGCCTAGATAATCCGTCCGAACCGGATTGTGGAAAGGGGGGGGTGCAAGAGCCCCGAAAAATTGTCGGGCATGCCTAACTAGGGATTAAACCATGGGGTGACTGAGATGAAACTTGGAATGCTCTTTTTTCGTTAAAGGACCCCTCTTGCTTATTCTGCCTTTTATAATATACTTAGCTCCCTTGTGGAATTATAAGCTTCTAAAAACCCCACCTTTCTCCATTGTTTCATTTTGTGCCTACGAATTTTTAGCGCTTTTTCGGCCGTGCCGAGTTTTGCCTGTCACACAACGCCAAGTTTGCCAAAATCTCAATGTCCACTGAGAACTTTCATAATATAAGGATATGGGAGTCTTCTGTTTTGACTTCTTTTATTTGCTTAGTTTTTCCAACTTTTTAACCACAGCACGTTCAGTTTTGAAACGTTTTGCGCCCAGCCGCCGCGTCGGAGAGCAGGAGGGCTGGAATCGACAAACGCTAACAAGAAAGGGGCTTATTTCAGGTGGAAAGTGATGGTATTTTCGAAAAACGTTTCTTCGGGTCCGTTTCGTAGGGAAAAGATCATTTCTAGTAAGAGTTGTCCTTTAACGTTGCTGAAAACACCATATTCTTGATTCCTAACGATTCCAATTTTCTTAGTTTTTTTTTAATGAAAGTTTTTGAGTGAAATATGATAATAAACGTGAAAATTAAAGAAGTGTCATATTGAACCTAGGGTTTTGTCCACAGGCGGGTAGTATGACACAGTGACCATGTCAGAATTAAGCCTACTATTGAAAAACTGTGAGAGAGAAAAATCCGAAAAATTCCCCAAGATTCTGTAGGGAATCTAGTACATGCTGCCAAAAATTTGGCACCATACACACAAATTTCAGAGAAATAAAAAACAAAGAAAAGTTTAGTTTCAGTTTCATTTGACTATATTTAAACACAAAAAATACAAATGTGTCATATGGTACTACCCGACTCTCCCCTGTCCCTTTCTGATATTCTACAAGTTGGACCGGAACCTCAGACTGAACGAATATTCGGCTTGTCCGCTTCCCCTTTTATAAATAAATTGAATTGAAAAAAGGTTGGTTTCGGTTACTATGGTACGACGCTCTACATTCCCTCCCGTGCATTACGAACTTCCATCCCGTGCATTACGAACTCCATCCCGTGCATTACGAACTTGTCTTCTCAGCCGGGCTCTGGACATTTTGTTATTTAATTTATTATTAAAAAGAACCTGAACCTGAACAAGGAGCTCAACTCTACATATTCTTGGGACTTCAGAAATTCTGCTGGTAAGGACGGTCGCTGTTAAATCATGGCGTAAAAAAAACTGGTGAAAACAGGTGGCTGTAAAGAGATATTTTGCTGCTTGTGTCGCCGGACCTCGAGGTAAACTTTTGTATTTTGCGCGATGCAAGCTATGTTAGTTTTTAGCAAACTCACTATTTTTCACAGCCGTTCCCGTGTCCAAGTCCGGAGCCAAAGTCGCGCTCACCAATCATAGACGAGTCCGAGTCCTGGACAAAATCCTCCGACAAGAGCGAGACCGAGCCCGTGAAAAGGCGTCTCGAGACCTAGTCACGCGCCGAGTCCAAACAATACGCTTCTTTTTTTTCTAATAATGAACTATAGGCTACTCTTCATTTATGTACAAAAGTATAATCAGTTGATGTACCTATCAAAAAATGTTGCTAAAAAATGTTCGCGATACTAGGAAAGGCGGATGCTATTTCAGGTAGGAAAAAATCGTGTGAAAATGAGAATTATCAACTTAAAATTTACAAATGAAGTGGAGGCACACAATGAATAGGCACAGTGACTGGCGCGGCTCCTTTAACTTTTCTCCGGACAGAAGATCCCGGTGTCCGTTTTTCGTAATTCACGTAAATTGGCTTGAAGCCCCGCTGACAGTGCGTTACTTCGTTGTTCCGCTGCTCACGAATAATTGTTTTTCATTAAATAATAATAATAATAGTGGAATTTCCTTGTGATTTATAGTACTGAATTTTTGTTGTATGCTTTACGAGAAAGATTTATGATTTTTTTTGGGTTCAGGCACTAAGCAATCTTCACCAATCTTACCACTGCCCACTTGAAATCTGTGTTTTTGTTGAGATTAAAATTTCCCGCGTTATAGTAGAATTTACGTTGTGGGGACGGCCGCAGATATTCTGAACGTCATAACTAGAGCAGATAATGGAAAAAAAAAATCCCTTGCAGAATCCAAATAATTCAGTGTATTCAATGAGATGACACAAAATCAAATCGGCTTTTCACTTAAACTTTAAAGCCAGGATTCACCTTCCAGAATCCGATTTCTTCGAGATGGATCCAGAAGGTCAAGCCAGGCCAAAAAAGTCTGCAAGTCCGGGTTATTGGACACCCCAGATTCCAGAATCTGAAAGGTGTCATAGAAGCAATACATCTGAGACCCAAAATAAATGTGTAAATGAATGGGGTGGGAGAAAAAGGAAGATGGATTGACAGTTGTGATTTGTGAGGCAGAAGATGTCGGTCGATGTCGGAAGGGGGCATCTTGGAAATGTAGGGGAATAGTGTAATTAGCTGTGGTCATTATCATGAAATCCGGAAGGGTTGGCTTCGCTGGACGGAAGCGCCAGCTATCTGAAAGACTGGAAGGTGAATCTCAAGGTTCAAGGTTTTAATTTACGCTTCATTATAAAATAATAATACATGGGGTCAAGCTGGAGACACAAGGTCGATTGACCAAAACCCGATCAGGGCTTTGCTTTTACTCTCGATACTGAAACGAAACGGCTGTCTGAGAAGCAATCAGCGTTGGCTGCGTCACTGGTCCAGTAAGTCCGACAGTTGGGCGCATCCACGAAGCGATACGGAGCGCATCGTTTCCAAGACACCTAGTAAATATTTTAGGGATAATAGATGTGCTGACGACCTAAGCTGCTCAGAAATGACAAATGAATTCGAATACTTTGTGTTCCAACAAAAACAAATCCACTGATACGTCTAATATGTAGAAAGCTTATCCTATAGGGATACTAGATGTGCTGACGACCTAAGCTGCTGAGAAATGACAAATGAATTCGAATACGTGTGTTCCAACAAAAACAAAGCCACTGATACGTCTAATATGTAGAAAGCTTAATCCGCGTTAAAAAGTAAAACATTTAGACCTTCAGCTTTCTTGGAACGTTAGCAAAATGCGTAAGATACACGGAAATTCACTCGGTCGATATATCTTTGCATCTCTGCTTTCGGTAGGTTAACGATAGTAAAAGTTGACCTATACCTGCTTTAGCTGTTCCCTCATAAAAAGTACGTTAATAATTTATATCTAATTTCTTAGATACCTCGTTTTCCTGAACTGTCGACTATCACACTCGAAGACACCTCAAGTCTCTGCTAATTAAAAAAATGTCCGTACCTCTCAACGTTTATAGAAAAGTAATTTTCCGGAAATTTGTCTTATTGAGGTTGGAAATACCGAAGAAACACGTGACCTGGGTATTATCCTTTCTAATAGCGTAACGATAGTTTTCTTCTTTTTTTTTAATCTTAAGCAATCCCTAATTATGGAGTAGAGTCTTCCATGTTAAGTCAGGCACGCTCTCCGATCGGTTTCTAATATTTTCCAGTCTGCACCATCAGTATCTTGCTAGCTCAGCTCCGGAACGGACTGAACTCGAAGAAACTGTGCGGTGAGTTGGAGATTAATACGCAAGCGTACTAGGCCTCAGTGGCTGAGTGAAAAGTGTGTTAGCTATATGGCAACAATGGTGTCTTAGCTGAGGCAGAATCATTCTGTTAAACAAATTTCGGTTGAAGACGTGGAGAAAAAAATACAAAACAGTTTCACCTTAGGGTCTCAACTCAAACATACATTGACATGTTTGTGAGTTTAAAATGAATGCAGTGTTTGTTCACTTAATTATCTCTGATCTACCCTTTCTAGCCTTTCCTAGTTCTTAAAGTAGAAATAAGAAACGACAATGTTTCATTGATTAAGATCAATTGTCTGAAGTTATTTTATTTGTCAGTAACCCGCGGTCTGCAGTGTAATAAAATAGAAGAGACTGAGTTATATTTTGTGCAGAAGGACGCAGGACATTGGAAATACGGCTGCTAACTAATTTCTCAAGCCAGCTTTTAAAATAACGAACTTAAAATAATGAAAGGCAAACTGGCAATACTGTAGGACAGGTTAATAGCCAGTTTTGTTTTTGCTTTTATGTCTGTGATAAAATATGGAGCAAGTACCTGTTTCTGCGAGCTTGGTAGAGACCGAGAGTCTCTCTATCAAGGAGGCACACTCGTGCCTCTTTAAAGAGGCGAACCACGACAATGTTAAGCGATCTTCGGTTCCAGTGGTCGCAGAGGGATGGGGAGGGATGCATTTCGTAGCCCGAGCTCCAACTAAGAAACCTGCCAAATTTCATTCCCCTCCGACTTTTCCTTCATGGGGAAAATCTGGCCGAAAGTTTCGACCCCCCAACCCCACCCCACCCTTTAACGTTGTCCGATCGGGCTGAAATTCACAAGTTAAGGTCCCCTAGGGCCCAGGAGCTTATCCGCGAAATTTCAGCTCGATCCGATAACTCCTTCCCTGTTTTCCAGAAACCACGCATAGCCACTTAATGTTCATGTTCTCCTTTTGTTTTTTTTCGCCACGCCTACAGGTCACAGCCGACATCGGATCTGGGTGTACGAAGACTCATTCGACGCGGAATTCTCCGAGTAATTTTCCTGGAAAGTTTCGTCGGAAAATCTTAACCCCCCGATTTTCTAGCTTAGAAAAACCCCATTTCCCCATAAGAGCCCATGTTAATTTTTGAAATTCTTAAAAGTTACGAATATCAACATTCAAGTACATCAAAATAATCAGCTCGGCACGGCGAGAATGACTGCAAGCATCATAAAAATCCAGCTCCATTCCAGAAATTAAATTATGTAATTGGAAAATCAGTTCGAGCCAAAATCCAAAAAAACGTTGAGTTTCTGCGAAACAACCGTTGAGTTTAGGCCGTGCTGATATTAGTGCTGAAATCCAACGGCTTTGACGAATTATAAGTGAACAAAAGCAGTATGGAGCGCAGAGCCTGCCGGACAAAAAAGGGCAACCCCCATTCGTCGAAAGATTCGCCGCCCCCCTTGAACGGAGGACTGGATCAACCCTTGGTGTCAATGAATTAGTAACAATGAAGTTGACCACTCCATTTACATTTTAACATAATTATACTTCCTCTCCTAATTCCTGTACGAGGAGTACAGGAATTATTAACTTACATCCACCGTGGATTGTAGAAAAACGTACAGAAATAATATGAAAAAAACTTCGTTTTCTTAAAGAGTTAAAGAGGCTGCGTCCCAAAGTCGAACCTTAAAACGTACAGGAATTAGGAGAGGCAGTTGGGGGGCTGCCGCCCCCCAAACCCCCCGCTTTTAAAGACTCTTTTGTACAGGTTTTTTGTTGTGGGGGGCTGCCGCCCCCCTAACCCCCCGCTCTTGGCTTCGGAAAGGCCCTCTTTTAATTAACAAAAAATTGAAATGAATGAATAATGGAATAACTTCGAAAAATGTTAAACACAAGAGGACAGGAGAACCATTGCGCCGAAACTAGTAATTAGTAACAATGAAGTTGACCACTCCATTTACATTTTAACATAATTATTGAAACTGTTTCCCAGACACAGAGCACACAAGCTAAGAGCTGGGGGTGGGGGTAGGGTAGCAAACAAAAACCTCTTTTGTATTTTTTGTTAATTAAAAGAGGGCCTTTCCGAAGCCAAGAGCGGGGGGTTAAAAAAACTGTAGAAAAGAGTCTTTAAAAGCGGGGGGTTTGGGGGGCGGCAGCCCCCCAACTGCCTCTCCTAATTCCTGTACGTTTTAAGGTTCGACTTTGGGACGCAGCCTCTTTAACTCTTTAAGAAAACGAAGTTTTTTTCATATTATTTTATTTAAGGGCTGCAGAACTACGCATGAAAAAAAAATACTAGAATGTGAAACAGAACCATTACACTTCAGGCCACCAACACTGAGAAGATCTTTTCGAGAGAATTGTAATACCCCCCCCCCCACCACCAAAAAAAAGGAAAAGTATTTTTCTCGAGGAAAAAGATTCACATTTTGTTTTTAGAAAATTGTTTATTCTCATATTTTCTAGAAAATTGGCTCAAGCTTATCTGTCAAGGAGATTGAAATATACCTAGAAAAGATTATCCCAGACATTGGAGCATATACGTTATATAATTGCATTGGAGGGAATGATAGCCTAAACGTTAATGAGTAGTTGTAGGATGTCAAATGGGGGACATCTAATGTGGTGATTTTGTTTCACACATTAGTTGCGTTTTTGATCCGAATTCTCCGTTCTGAATTCTCGAATCTCGTACAAAATTACCGTTTTTGCTCCTCTAGCTTCTCCATTCTCGCTTTTGACAAAAACACTAATTTGACAGCTCGTCTGCCACACGGTATAGCCTACCTGTTTGTGCATATTAAACACCGCACCCTGTTGACCAATCAGGGAGGAGAACGGGGAGAGGAGAATCGAGAATTCACTATCAGAGCAACTTCTCGATTCTGCAGAATTCGGAGGCTTTCCCCGTTCTCGATTCTGACAAAAACGCAAGAAAAGGAGAATTCGCTTCATCTGAATAGTCCAAAAACGCGAAATAGGAGAATTCGGAGGAGAATCGCGAGGAGAATTCGGATCAAAAACGCAACTATTAAGCTTCTGACAATACTCGTCACGTAGCACTGTATTGTCTGTTTTGTCTACTTCGTGCAGTAGCGTATATTAGGGGGGGGGCGATCGCCCCCCCCCCCCCGAAATTCTTGAAAAAGGGATTTTTAGTGGGAAAAACGTATGTGAAACACGGGCGACAGGGGCGATCCTCGCCCGAAATTCTCGGAAAAGGAGTTTTTTACGGTAAAAACGTACGCTAAAATACAAATTGAGAAGATCAATCGAAATTATTTACAGCACGGTTCAGTAGCCTAATAGATCTCAGAAACAGTTTTTGTGTCGTAAAGTGAATGATTACAAGATTAAAAGGTGTTGTTTGCACCTCGTTCGTAACAAAATCGTCATTTGGAGTCGAATTTTAGTCTGGCTAGAGGTGTTTTTAGTGTTAAAAACGGTCAAAAAATGAAAAAATCGCCGAAAATTTGTAGGCCTTCCGGCCGGAAAGGGGGTGGCATTCGGCCGCATATTTTCACTGAGCTGTCGCCCCTCCCGAAACAAATCGGAATATACGCTACTGACTACGTGCCACTTCGGGCACACTACCCAGCCCAAAGTCAACCGTGATAATTAGATTCAGTTAATTCAAAGACCGTTCATCATATTAAGCCATTTGTTTAAAATCGATGGAAGTCCTGCCGAATCGCAGGTATCCTCTTCTGCGAAAACCTCTTTTACCGTAGCATTAAATAAAAGAACACTGCAAATTTTAAATTGTTAAAAAAGGAGAACAAATCCGAGGTATTTACTTTGTCGCGTATGAAAAATGAACCACTTCGGATGAAAATGTCATGTCGAGGAGATGTTCCTTATTTTATCGCCCAGACTTGTCAATAAATCATCTGTCAGTCATTTAAACAAATAATGAAGAATGATGAAACACACATGCAACAAAGCCGATAAATAATCAGAAAGGTTTTGTAAGATTGTTCAAGAATGATGACCAACTGATGTTAGTTTCCTTGCACATCACAGTCTTTTCACTTTCTTTTTCTTTTTTTTTATTGTAGATTAAGTAGGCTAATATGTTTGTAATCTACATCAGTCTTTTTATATTTATGTAACTGTTGGTGAACTGTTTGAATTGGTTTTGTTTAAAATTTTCATATTCACTCTTTTCATATTCAGTTTGAAGGATTCAGATAAATAATAATATTGTTTATGTAATTATATATAATATAATGATGGCGAAAAGCTTCTAGTTTACCTTTTTTGGAAATAATAAACCTTAAAAATAAATAACTATAATAATAATAGAAGCAGTTTCTGTCAGAGGAGTTTTGCTGCTCCGTTGTTCACCCTGTATATCTGGTTGGAAGATCCAATCAGTCTTTGATCCTCGATTAAAGAGGGCAAATAATGTCATCGCGTTTGTAATCCTCGCTAGCAAGCTCATATAGGTATTTCTATACGAGTCAGTTTACCGTTCTGTGCCTCAAATGTGTCACAAGTCGAATGTCACCCATAAAACGGACTGACAATAGATGTGAGAATAATTAGTATTCTTCCACCTGCTCTGGTCAAAACGAGCTCAAAATACTTGATAGTAGTTCGGTCCAGTTTGAACCATCTTTGCATAACTAAGTTTTCCGCGCCTTGTAAATTAATTTATTCTATGCAAAGTCATTGACACGACCTGAGCACATCACGATTTTTTTTTCTCGTAAGACGCAAACTGTAAATTAAGCTTGTGATTAATAAGATTCATGTGTTGAGTATTGACGCAAAGACATTAAATAAACGACAAATAGGCCTAGGTTGTTTAGTCGTTAATGAACTTCCTAAGTGACCACATTTTTTAGGGACTAAGTATATGTGACTGTGAAATGGCTCAGCTGGTGGCAGCCCTTGTGTCGGTACTTCTTTGCGTCGCCACGGGTAAGCTAAATATTTATCCTTCTTTTTTTCAAGTTTAAAGTATTTCTTCTCCTGCATTTATGAAGTTGTCGTTGTTCTGATTGATCCATCATAGATTACGGGGTCTCTGTTCTGGTACTTTCTGATGGAGTGCGTCCAGCACAAAAGTCGACGTTTTTCGCCAGAAAGCAGGTAACGTCATGGGTTAGCTTGCGGGTTCGGCTAGGTAGATATCCAAAGCGCGCGGTGTTTGCAGTAGGAAGTTTTGAAGGCTTAAAGTTCAACTGAAAAGCCAGTATATGTTTGTATCTTGTGTTGTTTATTTGAAGATACTGAATTATGACTCGGTTGAATGATCTTTATTTTTCACAATATCACAATAGGCTCTTGTAGTGACGTTGAGAAAATGGAGCGTCCCGACAAGACCGAATTCACAGTTAGAGCGCTCAATTTGAATTTCATCGAGACTTTCTTTTTGTTCTTTGAAATCGCAAACGACAGAAAATAAAAAATAAGCCTGGACGCAAATAAGTTCAAAAGGTTCTCAAAAACTAGCAGCCTACAAGAAAGATTATTTTTTGACAGTAGGTGATTTGGTGCTGTTATTGATTCTAAGTAAACGCCTTATCAGTAAAGATTTTGTCACAATGCGACCTTTAAACGATGTCTTGGCTAGACAGTTTCCTCAGGCAAAACGTAAAACTCGTCACCAAAACCAGATAGAAAAAGAAACAGGAAGTGGTGAAGTTAAGCTTAGATGATTGGTATCTCTATTCAAGCTCAGTAAAATTCTAAAATGTCAGTTTTATGACTATTTGTCATAACGGTTATACCAGAATCAAAAACCCTAGCTTTCGTGATTATTTCAGGCGTCGATCAGGAGTAGCGTTTTCAATCGTCGTAAGACCACTCGGAGTGCTCAGTTGAGAAATCGCGAATTCAGGACTTGGTTCCTTTTTGACGTAATGCATCATTCCGAAAGCCTTCGTGTCGCGGATTTTTCCCCGTCCAAATCAATCTGAATCAAGTGTCTCTGAGCCATTTCCTGATTAAATATTGGTTCGGAGACGGATTCAAGTGATCTCCGAGAGTCTGGTGCTTGATAATGAAGATGAATCCGGAATGAAAGAGTGCCCGGGCAATCTCTGACGAGATCGTTCGTCCAATCAGTTCGATTTCCGGATTTACAGGGGCTTAGCGATACGAGCAAGGATGCTTCCGAGTTACATCGAAGAGTCTGTAGCCAGATTTGGACGAATTTTGGTGATTAGGAGTAACTTGCACTCTTTACTAATCCTTTACTAAACCTAACATGTCAAATTTCGCCGTGTAACTATGATAACCTGAAAGTGTTATTGACGGCTTTTTTACTGTTTTTGTTTACAGTCCACAGTTCATAAAATATCTTTGTGGAGGGAAATATCATCAGACATGTCAATACAATAAAAATTAAATCATTAGCGCCTTTGCAGTTTATGGGAACATATAGTTATCAGAATCGGTGTCAAACAGAAAAAAAATGACCTATATTATGAATTATTTGATTCGTTCGTTAATTGTACCTGTGAATTAGGGGCCTTTGTTGTGCGTCTTCGTAGGCCATAGCGTGGTAAAACCCAGCGGCATAGACGTTTTGTTAGGAAAGTTACTTACTTAAGAAACAGATTGAAGAGTATGGTCAACAAAGATTTATTCGCCAATTTGTGTTCCAGGCATACTACCTAGATAAAACACTTCCGGCATTAAATTAAGTTAAATTTTATTTGTAACCCGTCTAGGTAAAGACGGAGTATGGTAAAAGATGAAAATAAGAGAGAAACAAGAACAACCAAAAAATCTGCGCCACAGATATTGGGACCGGGATATATCCAATGAGGTCCATTTCAGGAAGTCCTTAATATCTGGTGTAGAGAAATGAAATGAAAGTGAACGAGTAAACCTATTTGATATTCGATGTAAAAATACGGAAATAATATGAATAAGAATACGTATAGTGACATCGAGCTCCTGGTAAATGTAACTTTACAACATTTTTTGTTGGGAAACAAATTAGGGTTAGATACGACTTAGATGGTAAAGCTAATTTGGACATTTTAAATTTTACAAGCTGCCACTGCACAGAAAAAGTCGAGGCCAAAAGGTAAGCCGTTCTTCTACCGAGGTCTAGGGCTAGGAATCAGCGAGAACAGATTTAGAAGGAATAGTGGTTTTAACGTGACTGTATGATTCCTGGGAAAATCATGCGACATTCTGTCAAGTAGTCTACTTTGGATTTGTCCGAGGCTCGTCTTGTAGGAGTGTTGTTCGTATGGATTGAGGTCAGATTTTTTCATATTTTTTTAAATACATAAGTGATAGTAAATAAATAATTTGAATTTTGTCTTTCAGTGTTCTCCGACCCTCATGGTGTAACATGGACCTACACTGGAGATCACGGTAAGTTCAACTTGTTTTTATACTTGGGCTAAGTAGACTGCCCTAGCCTACAATAAAAATAATTATAAAGTAAATGGCTACCTCCTTCATCCGAATTTCTAGCCTTTCGAGACTGTGTTTGCCGATCTACTATCTGTCTGATCCAAACAAGAATAGGGAATTTCCGCATGTAAGTGCCTTTTAAGCACCTAGTATCGTGTGTTATAAAAACAAGGACTTAAAGTAAAGTAAGGTACTAATATAATTTAAACAGTAATAAACGCATCAGACATGCTAGTGGCATACAAAAATGACGCTTATTTAATTGACTAATTGATTGGTAAAAAAAAAAAAACTCTAGCCCATAAGATACAAATTAGACAAAAACAAACACACATCAGCAGGAGACTTTTAGGACAAGGTTAATAATTATGCTGTATGTAAACCACTTATTGCACTTTCCTTCCCTTAGTCGGCGATAAGCTGAGCTGCTTATTTTTTCGTTTATTTTGTTTAGTTTACTTTAGTTTATGCAGACCAAAAATTACATCATTTACTTCTGGCCACAAAGGAAAGAGAACAGAAACTATAAAAGAAAAAAAAATCACAAAACTAATAAACAAACAAGTTCGGACTCAACAGAAGCAAATCACTGCCTCGAAATCAGATATCACGAGTCAGCTGCGAGGATACTAGTTCTGACTCCTCCCATATTATAATAGGAAAAGGTGTGATCTGGCCAGTATTTAATAGCTGTTCTTCATAATTGTAGAAATTGTAGAAAACACTGTTTGTTTTACTCAGTTAGATTTCAAATGAGGATTCAGACTAAGGGATTGAAGAACTGACAGTCCGTGGTTCTGCGGGCGGAAGGGATGGGGGGGGGTCACAGGTTGCCGATGCATTCAGCCAGAAGCCTTTCAGACGTCATCGCTTTCACCAACCTATTCCACTACTAAAGAATTATCTCTGTTCCAGGTCCGGAGCACTGGTACGAAATCGAGCCTGTCTGTGGTGGTACAGAGCAGTCTCCAATCAACATCGTCCCTTCGTCGGCCATCCCTGAAAAGTTCATGCCGCTGTTTTTTGTTAACTACGAAGCCAAGCCTCAGAAAGTTACACTAAAGAACAACGGGCATACAGGTAATTCATACTTTTTGGTTCTTCCCGTGTAGCTTCTTTCTACTCGTCCCTCGCAATGGAGTGAACCAATCGAGCCAAAGCCACTAACTTCAAAAAAAATTATCAAACATTATAATTCCTTGCCTAACATCACTTAAACTATTTCATAGTAGACGCTTAGTCTGATGTTTTTATCTTTTCTCGTCGTCCATTCATTTCTTATAGGTCGTTTTAGTTCCGCGCTCTTATCGTGCTGTCCGTAAAGAATGTGTGGTGGTGGAAGTTTTTTTGGGGCAGACGCGCCTTCCTTACCGGTCTTTCTTTTTTGGCGGCGCAAATGGGGGGGGGGGGCAATGCGGATCTGTCGGCTCCGTAAATGGGGGGGGGGGGGTTATTGCGGGCCTCTAAAAGCACCTGACCCGGGATTGAAGCAAAATAGTGAAATTAACAGAGAATCAACAGTTTAAGTTCTCGATACATATTTCTAGTGTAGGCGTATGGATGCTGCGCGGGGGTAGGAGTACCAAATTCACTTTCGTGTACTGGCGGTCACTATTGTTATAATTCCTAACATTATAATTCCTTGCCTAACATCACTTAAACTATTTCATAGTAGACGCTGATGTTTTTATCTTTTCTCGTCGTCCGTCTATTTCTTATAGGTCGTTTTAGTTCCGCGCTCTTATCGTGGTGTCCGTAAAGAACGTATGGTGGTGGAAGTTTTTTGGACGCGCCTCCCTTACCGGTCTTCCTTTGTCGGCGGCGCAAATGGGGGGGGGGGGGGGGGGCATTGCGGGCACTGTCGGCTGCGTAAATGGGGGGGGGGGATATTGCGGGCCTCTAAAAGCACCTGACCCAGGATTGAAGCAAAGTAGTGAAATTAACAGAGAATCAACAGTTTAAGTTCTCGATACATATTTCTAGTGTAGGCGTAGCCTATGGATGCTGCGCGGGCGTAAGAGTACCACATTCACTTTTGTGTACTGGCGGTCACTATTGTTTCGCTTGCATGCTTTCTTGAGATATGCGGGTGATTCTGGGGATCTCACTGATTTTTTTTTGTTTGCTAATAGCAAAGCAAAAATTCCTCGCGCTCCTCTCCGAGTTCACTTTCCGCTCCAGTCGCAGATTCGCTTTCCCAGGCGATTGGCTTCGCTTTCCAAAACTAGCGGATCGTCAAAACGTGTCGCGAGTTTTAGCCGAAGTCGCAAAAACAGGGGGCGCTTTGAACCAGCGGAGCTTTCCAGACCGCTACCATCGCCCTTTATTAAGACAGATCTTCTACTGCGCGCTTACTCACACCATCAAATGTTTGTTAGTCCGAATTTCCTGCATCTGCGGCAGTTCCCACGCTTTTGTTCCATCAAGGTTTCCCGTCGACGTTACCTCTCTTGAAAAACATGACCTATTTGACGTGTTTTCCACGTTCCGCAGCATCCAGAATTTTGGAAGTCCCTAGCGTTCTTCTGCGCTAAAGGGAAGTATTTCATTCCGCTGAGTTTCGTAAGCACTGAGAGAGAAGCTGAAACAGTTATTTGGCTTCGCTATGAGTTCTTATCATGTTAGGAATAATAACTCAAAGACTTAGCTTGAACGGACAACTCCCGGGGGAAGGTTATGTAGAAAGACGTCATGAAGCAAAACACCATCAGTTCCGAATTCGAGACTTTATCGTTCTTTCCCGAAATTCTGCTTAGGAGAAATCCATGTGACATCCGTGTCGTTTTTTATTTTCACCGATTGTTTTTTCATCGGTCTATAATTCAGTTCAGTAATTGTATATGTAAGTGATTCCGGCTAAAAAAACAAACAAAAAAACACCTATCCCCTCCCCGCCTAAAAAATGCGAAATTTACCCGGTACCAAAAAACCCTGGCGAAACCCTCTTGGGTACCCCCTGACCCCCCCCCCCACTCACACACAGTGTAAATAAAGAGCCGCTGTCACGCCGTTCTTTACATTTAAAGGCACAGTAAACTTGACTTGGCAACTTTCGGCCATCAAACCGGCCTGGGGGGCTTAGATAAATGTACAGGGACTTATTGTCGACAGGACCCCCCATCTTTGTTATCTCGAAACCCCTCCTTATTGTTCCCAGAGCTAGCTGGCAGGGCCTTGCCCCTTATGCACTGTAGTTACGCACTCATACACTGTAATAGTTCGCGATTGTCTGTGTTATCAACATACAGGGTTGCCACTGTACTAAAATAAATTCACTATGCAAAAGGAAAAAAGTAATACCAAACAAGAAAAGTACTCAGGACGTGTTGCTGGGTCATAGTCACCTTGGAAATAAAACCTGACAACTACTTTTTTATTAAAATCTGCTGCCAAAGTAAAACGAAAGTTCTATTGTGAGCACAATTGTACTACCGGTGGCAACCCTGTTGACATACATTGTATTACTTTGTTTCAAAAGGCGGTTAGGGCAAAGATCGTGGGTTCGAGTCCTACTCCCGGCACACAAACCTTTTGCTTCTTTTTTTTCTACTAACTCAAAAGTCGAACTCTCGGAAACTGCCCGGAAACTGCAATGGTCGTAACAAGAATTTTTCTAACTCTCAATATCGACTCAGGGTACATTCTTGATATGTCAGCTAGCTCCCCGAGCCAAGTTTGAGTCAAGTTTTCTGTTCCTTTAAAGGAACAGTAAACTTGACTACGCAACTTTCGGCCATCGAATCGCCCGGGGGGGCTTAGATAAATATACAGGGTCTTATTGACGACAGGCCCCCCTTCTTTGTTATCTCGAACCGTCTCGAACCCCCTCCTTAGTGTTCCAAAAGCTAGCTGGCAGGCCCTTGCCCCTTATGCACTGTAATTATGCACTTATGTACTGTAAAAGTTCGCCTTTTTACATGTAGACCACAGAGAAACGACCTCCCCGACTAGACGGCCGGGGTTCAATTCCTAGTCGCGGCACACAATCCTTTTGCTTTTGCAAACCTTTTGCTCAAAGTCGAATTCTCGGAAACTGCCCGGAAACTGCAATGGTCGTAACGAGAATTTTTCTCACTCTCAATATCGACTCAGGGTACATTCTTGATATGTTAGCTAGCTCCCCGAGTCAAGTTTGAGTCAAGTTTTCTGTTCCTTTAACTCGCGTCCAAACTGCAGTTTTCGATAAGATTTTGCAACGGTTACTATTTTATAACCAAAATAAAAAGGGCATAAAAACTTGGAGCTTATTGAAAAATTAAAAAGTACAAACCTGGTCCTTAGTATTAGTATCCTTAGTTTTTCATCCTGCAAGTATACTCTGCTGAGAGCAACTATGTTCAAGAAAGGTATTTTATAACACTCTCAGAGGGAGTTTGCCACTGATTCCAGGTTCCTTTTTTTGGGCCAATTATATAAGTAGGCTGGTTCGTTTATAAATAGTTGAGATGGTGGAATAACACAACATATCACATATAGTAAAAAAAATAATGTAAAAGAATGTTACAAAAATATTAAATATTAACACCAAAAAAGTTGGAACTAATAAGGAAAGTAGGAGAAAAGATGTAACGTTTACGATAAAAAATCAAGAGCAGCACAGCATACCTGTGGACCGGACCCACCTGGAACTTGAGTAGGCATGACCAGCTTGACAGCTCATCGGCGAACCTTTAAGAAGAGGGGTTCTTCATCTCTGTTATGACTGGATTAAACTGCCTTTTAAATCTTCCTCTGAACTGCAATCGATTTGAGCGATGCGGCCAGGGATATAACTAGGACTATTCCATGTGACCTGGCTGTCAGTCACACCTCATCGATCTCGTCGATCCTAATTGCCATCTCATCGGTCTTAGTTCCTAAACTTTTTCGAGGTTGCCCCGTCTGAATATGGATTCCGGAGGGAGAACGGGTGTTCCTTCTTCCTCATATTCTCATTTAGGGATGTAATACAACGGATTCATCGATAGTCTACAATGTTCGTTTACCGAGAAAAAGTAACAATCTCCATTTCACGGCCACCCCAAGAAGTAAAAGCTTAATCTAAGGGCGGTTGCAGACTATTATTGTAAATTAGCCTGTGCATACTAAGTGCCTAATAATAATAATAATAATACTAAGCGACTTTCGTGCTGAGCGGATACACGGTGACAAAGATGTATACTATATTCAGCTTCTTTGGTGAAGTGGACATGGAAAAAAAACCTGGAACAAAACTTAATGGTTACATTCTTATAGAACAACCAGTAGACTACTCATAATCTTAAACAACATATCATATTAACTTTGTACCTTTGAAACAACATTTAACCAATCTTTAGCCATTTCTTGAAATGCATACTCTTTATTTTCATATTCTAAATCAAACCTAAGAATTAAATAATATCTTTTAAATAATAGCTTTAAAATATGATCTCTTCATTTTATGTACTTTTTGGTCCGATCCGCGGGAAACCCCCTCCCCCCCGAAGGGCAACCCCCCCCCCCCCCCCCCCCCAAATAAATTCCTGGATACGGGCCTGCCGCAGCTCCATCTCTGATCATTTATACTGTAAATAATAAAGATGTTCGGTACCATTACGAGAACGTCCGCAGTTGAGCCCGTAAACCGTACCCAAGAGCGCCCACAACTTTCCTACACAGCTTTCTGGAAACAATTTCGAATGGGTAAAAAACGATGATGATATTTATTTATCGAATAGATTGTAGTTGCCCTCAGTGTAATTGTTACGGCTTTTACCTTCTGTTGAGTAAATTATAGTTTCTGCGCCAGAGTCTAGAGATGGTACCTATCACCTGACAAGGGAGGGACAAGAACTTGTTTCGAACGTTTGCCTCATTGAGCTTCTCATTTTTGCTTGCTTGTGCTCTTGTTTCTGATTTGATTTGATTTTTGAATAAAGAATAAGCCCCGCCCATTGCCAGGCCTTATGTTAGGCCTTATGGTGGGGTCATAATGAGTTAATGGTGCGTATTATTTTTATGAATAAAACTGAACTGAACTGATTTGCTGTTCTGCAACGATCATTGGCAGAAGACTAAAACTTAGTTCGCGGATCAAAATGTTTTAGATGAACAAGGGATTCAGTTTAGTTTAATTTCAGTTCGGTTATAATTATATTATTCGTTTGTCACAGCAACGTACAGAACGATCATGAACGGCTCAACCATGTCTTGTGCGGGGGTGTACAACTATTCACTCACTTACGATAAACCATGACACATTTTTTTTTTGTCTGAATAATAGTAGGCTAGCAATAATAATTTATTTATGACCCACTGCATATGAACAATGCGAAGATAGCGTAGAAAAGAGAAATAAAGATACAAACAACAGAAAAAATGGTAGTAAATTAGTAGTAAACTAGTAGTAAACCAGTAGCCTATAAAAGAATAGACAACAAAAATCAACAGAACAAACAAATGACCCCATGATATGGAGAAAGCCTTTGATGTGCTTGGGGAAGCTAACAGTAACGACTAAACTCCAGGAGTTTGCCATTACAGTTAATCTTTCCTTCGAGTGAGAATTGAAGGTTTCGGCGAACCTTTAACATATTTTCTTATTATTTATAATCTGCTTGGCTTCAGCAAAGGATCATCTTTCACAGTCCGAAGTTACTTCCGATTCGAATCCATTTTATTGTAACCATCTATGTCAGCTGTTACCGCCAGATGGTTCGATCGTCTGGAAGTAGTAAAAATAAAAGAAATGATGATATTAAAGGTTAACTTCAGACATCGAGGCTGATATCGGAAAATAACAGCGAGATGGACATTGAAAATAACCTGTCCGAGCCGAAGGCGAGGCAGGTTATGGAAAATATCAGCCGAGCCGAAGGCGAGGTTGATATTTTGAAATGGCCGTCGAGCTTGTGATTCCGATATCAGTCGAGATGGAGGTATGTTAACTATTATAACTTTTTCGAACAGAATTTCCGCTTTTCGGGGCTGAAAATAATCCAGCCAATCACGTTTCAGAATTAGTCATAACAACCTCCGGGGAGGTTGATATGACAAATAACAACCGCTCCAGCAGGTTGTTATGACTAATTCTGAAATGTGATTGGCTGGATTTTCCGTGGCGTTTTCATTGTGAAGTTTATCGTAATATAACTGACCGTGGGTCATAGGAAGATATACATTACACACCTGTTCGAGAAAAGTTATTGTAGATTAACCAAGATATTCCCCAGTATTTCCTTTTGCTATACGAGTACGAACATAATCCGTTTGTAACGATTGGTTCCGAATTGGCTTTCTCTCCCACTGTAGCTGTGGAAAATTGGGCGGGGATTTGTTCTTGGAACTGCTTTTGATTTGTAATCATACTCAAACCTTGGCAGAAAGAACCATGGCATTGCTTCCGCTAGAAATAATGTGAACGTGATCTTGTTTGAGCCTTTCAGTCTTAATGATCCTCCTTGAAAGACGGATTTGAGTCGACCGTAGTGAAACGGGACACTTTTGCAATACTTGCAAATAGACGACGTCCTGATTTGGGACGTGGCACCATTCTTTCGCTGAAAAAATGGTTTAGCATTTTCAGCGGATTGTATCTATGTGTGTGAAACAAATCGTCGCATTTTTTTTGCTGATCCGATCTTCCTGGAGTCTACTGCCCTCTCCGGATTTTTAAGTTCGATTTTAGTCATAAGTAACTATCACAGCGAAAGTGGACTCTAGGCCTATTTGATGTTGCATGGAGATTTTTGGTTCTGCAAGGATACGCGTTGACGATAGACCATTCTTCTTAGAATAACATTTCATATGATTTTCTGGTGTAATTTATAATTAACGGTAGGCATAATTACGTGTTCTCATATATTTTCGATTTAGTTCAGTTATCCTTATACTTCGTTGCGAAAAATAGCATATAATAGGAAATGTCAATAAAACCTTTATTCTTCGTTACGAAAAATAGCATATAATAGGAAATGTCAACGAAAATACACAGACATGCTAGTGAATAGTATTAGTTCAAATACTTTTCTACACCATTGAAATACAATTTTGTTTGTCAGGGTTAAGTTGTTCTTTCAGAACAGTAGCCGTTGTAGGATAAATATACGTCTTCGAGTGGAAGCACGCTGTTTCTGCCTCAAACCAACCCTCTCTGTACTCCGTGATCCGTGCATCCTCTTACACTGTCAGAATTGTGGGCGAAGACTGTTTCGTTCCTGAAATCTTGCCTGGTGTATTGATGATGACCGACAAGAGAGGCTAGGAGCGTGTTCCACCTCTCTACCAATAGTAACTTTTAGTTACTATTTCCGTTCCAGCCTCACGAAAAGTTACTACCCTGATCGTTCCAACCTTCTCAAAATAGTAACTAATAGTAACTATTTGCTTACCACGCTCGGGAGCGTAGTAAGCGTAGCCTAGTAACTACGCATCTCTCCAACGTGATTGGTCCGATCAGCCCGCGGCCTGATATTTGACCGAAAAAATAAAAAAGCGTTCCAGCCTAGCGTAGTAACTACGGTAACTAGCGTAGTAACTACGGTAAGTAGGGTGGAACACGCTCTAGGTTTGTATCAAGCAGAAGCCCCGGCAGAAGCTAAAAATTTGGATTAAAGTTAGTGCGTTCAGGTTTTGATCCGGACTGTATTTGCCGGCTTCTAAATATGTCGAAAACATGAAAAGTGCGTGGGAATATGCCTTTTGGATTCCGAGGTAAAATTCTCGCCTAGGCGCGTAAGGAAACCCGAAAAACGTTTCCTAGCTTCCATTACTTCTGGCATTGGTGTGTTCCATATTGGCAATCAGTTGGACTTGATACTCTTTATCCTGTCAAATCGTCTGTTTGTACTTCTCTTCATTTTTGTGTGAACGCTCTAGCTCTCTAGCCTTACATCTCTCCTTTTTTGCTAGGACTGCAGGCTATAAATAGAGACGTCTTGAAAGTCGATTTGAAGATGTAATCGGAAATCGGCAAACAAGGTCTCTGAAAAGAAGTTCTATCGTTCGTCGTCTGTGAGAACGGATAGATTTTCGTTCAGCAGAAGACTTTTCCGGGAACTTCTAACAGCGTTGGATCTATTAAACTTCACATCGATCCGGTGATCGACCGAATTCCGAAGCGACAGGCCTACGAACCTCTCGTCATACCTCAAGCTAAAAGTTGGCATAAGCCATAACCAGTGTGAAAACAAAACTCGCAAAAGAAAATAAATGAAAATGGAAAAAAAATTTAAGTTGTGCGGAGAAGCTGTAGACTCCTAATGAGGCTATCAGGTTCGCAAACGTTTAGAACATGCCTGCTAAGCCCTTCGGTTAACCTTTGTTCAGTATCGTAGGGAAGACCCACATTTCCGTAGAAAAATTACTCCAGTATGCTCCACTTGTCTCGTAATCCCATGAGCATTAAAGTTTAACTGAAAAGCCAGCTTTATTTTTATTTTTATGGATTTGAATACATTGAATTATTTGGACTCTGATGAACTATTTTTTCTTTTTTCATCCTTGGCTCTAGTATAGTAACGTTCAGAATATGCACTGCTGGTACGACAAGACAAAGTTTATCCCGACGCGGAGAATTTGAATTTCAGCCGAATCGTGCATTTTAGTGGCTAATCAAGCGAAGCTCGGGAAATGTTCAGTTCCAGATCGTAAGGTCACTTTTGAAGACAGCACCCTTTTGCATGTGATCCCCAAAACATTTTCTTTTTGGCAGTCGTTTACCGTTGTAGTTGCTAAATACTTCAACCATAGAGGTACCATCTCATAGAGGCACCACAGGTCCGAAAGAAAAATTTCGTTCGATGAAAATCGATTTTATGAATAGCGGAGCAACAAAGTACCGTATTTTCATCAGCTCTTCGGGCTTGTTTGTGTGAATAAGTGACTGGTAAATAGACTGTCGTATCTCAGCCCTTTTCGGTTAGACTTTAATAAACGAAATAAAGTTGCAACTTTCAAGCATGAAAGCAGAATGGAGGAATTTGAAAAAGAAAGGTTGATATGAAGTCACATCTACTTTCAGAGGGGTTGGTATTAATTCATATCCACCGCTAACTTTCTGTGTGAAGATGATCATATAGAAACTGTGGGGCTTATGATGATATGCATGGTTAATTATTATTTCAAAAAGCTATAACAGTTAACATACCTCCATCTCGTTTGATATCGGAATTACAAGCTCGAAAGTCATTTAAAAATATCAAACTCGCTGCGCTCGGTTAGATATTTTTCAGAACATGCCTCGCCTTCGGCTCGGATAGGTTATTCTAAACGGCCGTCTATTTGTTATTTTTCTGATATCGAGGTGTCTAATAATTAAAGTTGTATTTGTTTTGCAGCTGTACTATCTATGGACATAGACCGAACACCGTATATCGCTGATGGTGGCTTGATTGGAAAGTACAATTTTGCGCAGCTGCACTTCCATTGGGGAGGAAACAGCTCCGTTGGATCCGAACACACAGTCAAGGGTGCAAGGTAAGCCTTTCGTCATGACCCGTGATCTTGAAGTTTCTTGGGTCTTAGGCGCCACACCGACCAACTGTGAGGCCACACGGACGCAAATATTCGTAAAAGTAGGCTAATCGTTTTTACCCCCCCCCCCCCCCTAGGACAGGCCAGTGCTTTCTGGGGTGGCCCTTATGTAGTTTGTCTTATTTTGTCTTATTTGTCTTATTATTATCCTCTCTCTCTCTCTCTCTCTCTCTCTCTCTCTCTCTCTCTCTCTCTCTCTCTCTCTCTCTCTCTCTCTCTCTCTCTCTCTCTCTCTCTCTCTCTCTCTCTCTCTCTCTCTCTCGCTAGTGGAGTATTTATTTATTATTTCCGAAAACGGTAAGTTAAAAGTTTGTCGCCAGGAACAATCCACTCTTGCTGCCGCTGTAGCCGGTTTTCGGTTTGCACAGTTTTGTGTGTGTTCGTAACTCGTGAACCATGACAGGGGAAATTGGACCAGATTGCCCAATGACCAATTTTAGTGACTTGTTCACAGTTGGAGTTAGGACGATGAGATTCCTTGTAATTATAGATCCTAGGGTTGGGGAGATACTTTTCGAGCTGCACCTCCCCACCCTCCCCATTCATGGGCAAGTACGGGGAACTGGGCCCAGAATGCCCATGAGTTGTTCATGAACCTTGACACGTAAGACTGGTTGGAAGGTCGGAATAGCTTGGTATACATGGGGAAACAGAAAACAGTAGTTTCTTTTTTGGGGATACCATGGTATCTGTTACCACGGTAACTGGATCTGCAACTAGTCGTTTTTGCAGTTATACCGTGGTATCTGATATACGGTCCACTGCAAAAACGACTATTGCCGAAATTGCACTTTTCGAAGTCATCCCAAAGTAAAAACTGATATCCAGTTACATCACAAGTGCTGAACTTCTTTCTCACCAATTTGACAAAATTTGATGAAAGTTAGATGCGTTTTCCAGATACCACGGTCAGACCTTGATATCTGAATATCTGTTACCACGGTAACTGGCCAGATACCACGACAACTGCAGAAACGCCTTTGACCGTGGTATCAGATACCACAATAACTGCAAAAACGACTTTAGACCGTATATCAGATACCATGGTATCAGCAAAAACGCAACTATTATTAATTCTCGCCTCGGATGGATAGTCCGGCCGTGACCCGGTCATAACCGGAAGTCTGCGAATTAACCTAATTGTCTGATAATATTTTCGGTTATGAGCGTTCTTAGAGGCGAAGACCGGAAATCAGCAAAACGCTGCATGGAAACAAAAAGCTATGGCCTTTCTTAGGTTTGGAGAGAAGTCTGAAGGATTTGATGCAGACGCACGAAAATACAACAACGGAGACAGACAAAAATGTACCGATTTTCAAAAATCAACCAATATTTCCCTTCGGGATCCCATTGGACCTTTCGTCTTGTTCTGTGTTTCATTCCTTTGTAATGAAGAATGGCTTTAACTACTTTAAGTGTAAATGATATCCGATTCGCTTGACTTTTACGGTCGCCAAATGACCCTTACCTGACTGGGACTCCTAGCGTCAAATGATTTCGGTCACGGGTCCATGCCAAGGAATCCAACTTATTTCCAATGCCTTGTCATCGAATTTTTTGTCTTGTCTGGATCGTTATCCATGGCCCGTTGCCTACCAACGCCTTTGGGACAGGTATGAAATAATCTGTCCTGGGCTCTCCAAAAGATTGATGTTTTCTTACCCGAAACCGCGGATCGTGACAATTTATCAAACGACGAATGTGGGATTTCCTAGACTTTTACAATGGCTCTAGAAACGTATTTGTCTCTAGGAATAAGAAAAATCCCAGGGACACAGGCAAAAAAAGAGGCTTTCTTATATCAAACTTCTGTGTCGTTATCCTGCTATTTTTCAGCCCCCCCCCCCCTCCCCCCAGTAAACAGTAATAGCATATTTATTTATTTTTTCTTTTTTTCCTCAGATAGACGGTTGAAACAAACAAAAACAAAACTACATATTCAGTCAGGAAAATTGGTAAACTGTTAGAAGTGCTGAATAAGAAAGCAGAAGACAAATAAATCAAGACGAAAAGCTTTGTTAGCCCAGCCTTTCCTAGAAGGTGGCCATGTCAATGATCTGATCCACCGCATTTTAGCAAAGATACCCAATAGTGTTTGCTGCGTAGAATAAGATGAAGCGTGGTGAGTTGACTTCCGAAGTTCAGGCATGGTTCTAAAGGGTTTAGAATCAAGTGGAAAATAAGCTTAGCAACGTCTGTCCTATAATGTTAATTTCTATCGGCTTTACCAAATACTTTATACCTCGGTTTATACTGATCCACATTCAAAAGTTACAATTGTCGGGTTTTATTTTTACTGTAAAAACCTCTTCAGTCATATGTTTGTGGAGACGAAAAGTGACATGCGAGCGTATGAGAGTTTTAAAGTTGATGCAGTTTCCGAAAATGAATTCCCGAAATTTTCTGATGCTGCTCATAATAACCGAGTTGTCTGCCCCTCAGATTTGGCTGAATGCACACCACGTCTCAAAGAGATGTGCTAACCACCCCACCTGCTTATCAAAATGTAATTTCGCAATCGTTTGGAAAACAACTTTTTTATTCATTTTACAGCCGCTAAACTGTTAGTTATTCTATCATCGAAGGCAGGTGTTTATTATGCAAGTCTTTTCCTGCTTGATTGACCCCGCGAAGTTTTCTGTTTGTTGCCGGGGAAAATGGTGTCTGGCCACGGGTTATTGGATGCTTATCCCTGTAACTGTTGCGCAAGAGTTAATAAACACATCACATAATCAAAATCAGAGAGGATTTGATGGAACTGTGCCATAACACAGCCACAGCATATTAAATATTTATTGCTAGAATCTAAGAACTGATTAGAACCGTTCTTTATAATGTACGTGTGTATATCTATCGTTGCCATAATTTATCGGGATCGACTAAAATCGGGAACGGAACGGAACGACACGGGGCAGGAGGAACGCGTACTAAAAAGGGGAACGCGAAAATCGGGAATGCCCGTTCCCTGTTCTTTAGCACTTGGTTCCACACGGGGCAGGAGGAACGCGTACTAAAAAGGGGAACGCGAAAATCGGGAATGCCCGTTCCCTGTTCTTTAGCACCTGGTTCCACACGGGGCAGGAGGAACGCGTACTAAAAAGGGGAACGCGAAAATCGGGAATGCCCGTTCCCTGTTCTTTAGCACTTGGTTCCACACGGGGCAGGAGGAACGCGTGGTTCCACACGGGGCAGGAGGAACGCGTACTAAAAAGGGGAACGCGTACTAAAAACGGGAACACCGTACTAAAATATTCCGATGCACGTAGGGGGAACAAGTACAAAAATCGGGAATGCCCGTCCCCTGTTCTTTAGTACTAAAAACGGGAAGGCCGGGATCCGTGTTTTTTGGTACTTTTGGTTCCATACTCAGGAGGAACAAGTACTAAAATCGGGAATGCCCGTCCCCTGTTCTTTAGCACTCGGTTCCATTTTCATCAGATGCAAGTGCAAAAAACGGGATTGACGGGATCCCTGTTTTTTAGTACTTTTCTCCCTGCTGCAGGAGGAACAAATACTAAAATCGGGAATGCCCGTCCCCTGTCCTTTAGCAATCGGTTCCATTTTCATCAGAAGCAAGTGCAAAAAACGGGATTGACGGGATCCCTGACTTTTAGTACTTTTTTCCCTGCTGCAGGAGGAACACAACTGGGAACCCTGTTTCCTACTTCCTATTCTACTCTCCCCGCTGCAGGAGGAACACAACTGGGAACCCTGATTCCTACTTCCTATTTCAGCATAATGAGTTCCTTTTTTCTTTCAGGTTCCTCATGGATTGCACGTCCGAATGCTTGCGGCTCCTCTTTTTACTTCCTTTGTATCTGTGACACCATATTCACAAGCAAATAATAAAACGATTTTTTAATAGTGCTTCTAGCAGCTACAAACAATTCCTTATTCCACGTAGTTCTTCTTTCCCAACCCACATTTTTCTTCTCGTCTTCGTTGTCCTCTTCTTCTCCTTTGCGTTCACCGTTGCTTCTGGAATGTACATTTAACAGTTAGAAGTACTCTTTCAGCCAGCATATCTAAACGTCCACATGTGGTATACTTAGTTGTTTTAATCCTCTTACACGCCACTCGATCTTCTCAAAGATTTAGTACGCTTTTGACTTGACCCGGCAGATTAGTGAATAGTAAATTCGCAATGGCGACCTTGCTTTCTAGAGTGAACGGTTTTTGGATAACCTTGGATACCGTGAGGATTTTGAGGAAAAAAGGTAAGTGTGTTCGTAAAAATCCGACTCTTCGAAAATTGATGGTGTCTCCCACCTAGTCGGCCCACATGAATCAAATACTTTAAATAAGAATATTCCTTCAGCCAGGCCCGTATCCAGGAAATTTCGTTCGTGGGGGGGGGGGGGGCCGCGGATCAGACCAAAAAGTGCAAGGAAGTAAAGTAAGTAAGTAAACATGATTGTACAAGTAGACATTTTTGTACATTTGGGGGGGGGGGTATCCCTACCCCTGACGGCCCTGCTGCTTCAGCCCTGATTTGCCAAGATATAGCTCTAATTGAAGTATCCGTTTTGCATCGTCAGATAAAATACGAACCCCGGCGTCACCCATCCATATCAACATAGTAACTAAACAAAGTCATCAACCATGCATCTTCCCATTTCTAGAAATTTTCGGATCCCCTTCCATCTCCCTCATTCACCAAGGTGTATTTCCGGCGAGCCCGTGTTTCATCCAACTCCGTCCATTCATTTGTATGTATTTCAATATCATTGAATTTATTTCGGGGGTTGCCCGCGGGTCGGACCAAAAGTACAAAAAAGATGTTTCAGAGGTTAAAGCCTCTGTAAAAGGATAATTTTTTTTAACTTTCCGGGGGAGGGGTTGAACCCCCTAGCCCCCCTTGGATACGCCCCCCTTTTCAGCCCTGATTTGCCAAGAACAGCCGAGATATAGCTCCAAAAAGTCCACTTGTGGTATACTTAGTTGTTTTAATCCTCTTACACGCCACTGGATCTTCTCGAAGATTTTAGTACTCTTTTGACCTGCGCCGGGAGATCAGTGAATAGTTAATTCGCAATGGCGACCTTGCTTTCAGGAGTGAACGGTTTGTGGATAACCTTGGATACCGTGAGGATTTTGAAGAAAAAAGGTAAGTATGTTGGCAAAAATCCGACCCTTCGAAAAGAGATGGTGTCTCCCACCTAGTCGGCCCACATGCATCAAATACTTTAAACAAGAATATTCCTTCAGCCAGGCCCGTATCCAGAATTCCTTTCGGGGGGGGGGGGGGGGCGCGGGTCGGACCAAAAGTACAAAAAAGATGTTTCAGTGGTTAAAGCCTCTACAAAAAGGACTGATTTTTTTACGTTCCGGGGGAGGGGTTGAACCCCCTAGCCCCCCTTGGATACGGCCCTGCTGCTTCAGCCCTGATTTGCCAAGAAGAGCCGAGATATAGCTCCAATAAAATGTAGCTGACGTATCCGTTTCGCAGCGTCAGATAAAAATAAGAATCCCGGCGTCGCCAAACCAAATCCACATAGTAACTAAACATAGTTATCCGCCATGAATATTTGCATTTCTATACATTTTCGGATACCCCTTCGAACTCCCCATTCACCAAGGTTGATTTTCGGCGAGAACATGTTCATCCAACTCGGTCTATTATTTTGACCCGTAGGCGTGCTACGAATTTTCCACAATCCCTGTCAACCCCACCCCATCTTGCGTCTTATTTTACCACCCATTATTTAACTCAAATTTTATTATTTTTCCACGCTGTACAGATCCGGTCAGTACTCAAAAATGTCTATACGACAAAAATACATAGTAGTATCAAGAACAAATAAGTCAACATAATCTCCTGGTCCAATGAACCAACTACAGATACCCCAACAAAACTTGGGAGGAAGGGCGTGCATGTCGTCAAATGTTACATTACAATTGTAGGTGAGATGGGTAGATGATCAAGTGTATGTCGGATATCTTTTATACACTTTTGCTAAATCGCTTAATTCTTCTGTTGTGAAATTGCTCCTGCTTTGTTTCACATATTTTGTAGATTACTTTTTTTACCAAGCTTTTCGGAACCGACGATTCTGCTAACACACCTTTCCCTGAGCACCCTGATCCCTGGGTACTCCGGGACAGACTTAAGGGTTCTTCCTTTTTTCGGACAGTCCAGAACAATTCGGCAAACCTCTCTACCGCACCCCAACCGGCGTCGGATCCGGTCCGGGGATCACTTAGAACATAATGTATTCAAGTAACTTACCATGATAAAAATCATCTTCTGTCACTGGAGTTCCATATGTAATTGCAAGGAACTACATTTTCACTAGTACGCTAACGAGTACATTTTGCCATCCTCATTACTCCCCAAGAAATTTTCAAAAGCGATTTAAACATTAATGTTGCTAAATTTTAACTAGTGCATTAACGACTAAATTTTGCCATCCTTACTAGTTCCCAAGAAAAAGTTAAGTTCTCATTTATGACAAATTACTGGCTTCCTTGCAATTACATTTCTTTGCTGTTCCTTCATACGTTGCAACAAGTAGTCTCGGTTGAAACAATGACAGACGAGGATGAGTAGATTGACCTGCGAATTAGAGAAGTCAGTTCCTTTTTTCTTCAAATAACTATATTATTCCTATGGTAGTTTGTATTAGATCAGTATCGACAATTTCCATTCTCCTTATAGTTTATACAGCCAGAGGTTCTCTTTGTTACACAATAAAACAAGAGCTACGAGCTCATATGGCACTTGATACGAGTAGGTGGTACGAGAAAACAGAGGAGAATGTCATAAAATACCCCAACCCCTTCAACCCCCTAGGATCGGACTTAGAAAGGATATCTGGTTTCACTCGAGTCTGACATCACCTCGGGTCATCTAGGACAAATGGTTCATCCCACTAATTTGATCCCTAGGAGCCACACTATTTCCGGTACTCCTCCCCCTACCTCGGCCGAACCTGGTTCAGACACATCAAGTTTCGCTCAAGTCTGAGCATTTTTGCAAAACTTCGATGCCTCCCGCCCACCGTGTCCGGTCCGGACCCTAAAATACGTCATCTAGGGCACATCGTCTCTCTACTTTCTAAGTTTCGTTCAGATCACTCCACTCGTTTGACCCCTATCCGAGACAAAAAAATGTCTTGGACTCCCCTTCCAACTCCCCCAACTGTGGTTAAATAGGACTAGGACACATAGATGTCGTATCTCTGACATCTCCTCTTCTCGTCCTTCAAGTTTGACTCCAACCGGAGCATATCTGCAAATTTTTGGTTTCCGGTTCATCCTCCTCCTACCCTGGCCGGATCCGGTCCGAACCGTGAATAAAAAAAACTAGGCCGCATAAAATTGGTACTGTCCATCTTGCATCCGATTCGGCCCATTCGTATAGTTTTTGTGCATGTCACAAAGTTTCCAGACCCTCCCGCTCCAACTCCTCCAACCATTGCCGCATGTGGTTCGGAGACATGTTTTGCATGTTAGGTCATTAGTTCTTATCATCCAAAAAGCTTTACTCGAATCTGACCACCAGTTCGCAACCTACGGAAGTCATTAATTTCCGAATTCCCCTTCACTTAAATCCCTCGAAAATGGTCGGATCCAGAAAAGTTTTCCTAGGGCACTGTGTCAGGTCCATAAGTCTGTTTGGTTGGGTCACCAATATACCTGCCAAGTTTCATCGTCCTTAGCACATCTGGAAGTATCCTAACTCGCAATCACCGGAATTCTGGGAAACCCCCTCCAACTCTACCAAAGAGCCCCGATATAGTCTAGTTCTGTCAAGAACGTATCTAGGGCCTATGCTTGTTCTTCCCACTAAATTCCATCCCTATCCATGAACGCTAAGCGCTCCACAAAAATTGTACCCTCATTCAACTCCCCCCACAAGTATCGATCCGGTTCGGACTTTACACGGAACATCTGAGACGACACTTCTTTCCACTTACCAAATTTCATTCAAATCGGATCGCCCGTTCAAAAGTTATGAATGCCACTAGATTCCGGATTCTCCGTCCCTCCACTCCCCCCACGACGGTCAGAACATGCAAACGACTATTCTCAAGTCAGTTTGTTCGAGTCCTTGATATGCCTGCCCAGTTTCATCGTCCTAATACATCAGGAAGTACCGCACTCGCGGGAACACCAGAATTCCAGATCCCCCCCCCCCCAGCTCCCCAACACAGTTCCCGAATCCGTTTCGGTTATGTCAATGATGAATTTACGACTTGTGCTTACTCTTCCCGCCAAGTTTTATCCCGATCCCTCCCTAACTGCGTTTCCTAAGATTTCCGGTTCCCCCCCAGCTCCCCCCAAAATCACTGGATCCGGTCCGGTTTTTAAGTGGATCGTCTGAGCCACGAGGTCTTTCCAAATATGAAGTTTCGTTATGATCCGATCACCCGTTCAAAAGTTATAAATACCTCAAAATTCCGGATTCCCATCCCTCCACTCCCCCCACGATGTCCAAATTGTGCAAACGACTATTCTCAAGTCAGTTTGTTCGAGTTCTTGATACGCCTGCCAAATTTCAACGTCCTAGTACATCAGGAAGTACCGCACTCGCGGGATCACCAGAATGCCGGACCCCCCCCCCCCAACTCCCCCCACATTGCCCGAATCCGGTTCGGTTACGTCAATGATGAATCTAGGACTTGTACTTGTTCTTCCCACCAAGTTTCATCCCGATCCTCCACCCATAGCGTTTCCCAAGATTTCCGGTTCCCCCTCCAGCTCCCCCCAAAGTCACCGGATCCGGTCCGGATTTTAAATGGGTCGTCTGAGGCACGGGGTCTTTCCAAATATCAAGTTTCATTAAGATCCGATTGACCACTCAAAAGTTATAAATACCTCAAGATTCCGGTTTCCCCCTCCCTCCACTCCACCCACGATGCTCGGATCGGGGAAATGACTATTTTCAACTTAATCATTTGGGGTCCCTGAATCGCCTGCCAAGTTTCATCGTCCTAGCTTATGTGGAAGTGCCCGAACTAGCAAAACCAGGACCGACCGAGTGACCAACGGACGGACAGAAATTGCGCTCGCTATATGGCACTTGGCCGAAGGGCAAGTGCCATAACAATAACGGATGTTATTCTACTATTCGTCCTTTACACCAATAAAGAGATCCAACCTATGGTATAAGTAACCTATTATTCGTTGTTTTGTGAATAAAGTGACCTTAAACTAAGATAAGTAACCTACTGCTGGAAATATCCATTGAGGATTAGTAGTTACTTTTATGAATGCAATAATAACTTATGCCTGTCAATACGAGACCCAAGCTTTCTCTCACAATTTAAGATTATATTTTTATTATTTTACCCATTTTATTATGAAGGAATATTGGAGTTTCACGACGTTCCACTCATTCCATTAAAGGACACCTGAACAATGAAACCATACTTGAACACACCATGGAGAATGCATTTACAGACATGGCCACGGAGAGCATTCTTCTCCTGAGCGTGACGTTTTCAAAATAGGGATGTTCGTTTCTTGAGGTTTGCACATGCAGACTCCAAGACAAAAAGCACAATTCATTCAAATCTTGTACAGCGCCGGCCGGATCGTATTGGAATTTCTTCTAGATATACGTTTGGGCTTAACGGGTTAAAAAATATTCCAGAAGAAAGGTTGAGTGGAGACATTTGTTCATTTCTAAAATTGTTCGGTACTAAAATAAGGACAGATGCAAAATGGAGCAAAAATTAGAGCTTGGAAACACTATTTCGTATTTGGATTGGGTTTTCTGCAGGCAAAGTTTACGGAAGTAATACAGATAGGGATGATACTTGGTACTCTTCATTCAGGTGTCCTTTAACTTTCCCTGTTCTATTGCTTCGAACAACTATAGGCTAGCATTATTGAATCTGGTTCTGACTTCAACAAGACATCAGAGATATGTCATTTATTCAGGTATTAAGTTTCGTTCCAATCCTATCACCGTTCCAAAATTACAAACCACTCAGTTTTACGGATTCTCCTGCCCTCCACGACCCCCCAGATGGTTGGAACGGGAAACTGATTACTTCCAGGTTAGTTTGGTCGGGTCCTGATACGCCTGCCAAGTTTCATAGTCCTAGCACATTTGGAAGTACTCTAACTCAAGAAAGTGTGACAAAAAGTGCTCAATTTCCCGGATTCCCCCTACCTCTACTCCCCCTAGATGGCTGAATCGGGACACTGATTATTTCCAGGTTCGTTTAGTCGGGTCCCTGATACGCCTGCCAAGTTTCATAGTCCTAGCTTATTTGGAAGTACCCCAACTCGAAAAAGCATGACAAAAAAACGGACCGACCAACCCAAAGAATCAGTAAATGGCACCTGAGCCTGATGCTGCAAGTGCGATGAAAACAAATGGATGCACAAACAGAAGACATACAAAATCCCTGGGTTCCAACACATATCAAAGTCCAAGTATCTCAGCCCTGCAAGCTTTTGTTTCAAGGCATATCCACAATGATCTTCGGCATGATGTAATCGACATGGGTAGCGTTCCAGGGACGTAATATTAGTTATGATCGTTACTATTCTTGTTATTATTGCCGTTCCAGAGCCCGCCGTAATAAGTAAATTGGCTCCTCCCACTTATTATTTTCGTTCCAGGACTGTTACGATTTACTTATGATGGTCACGAGCATCATAAGTGATAATAACTATCGGTTCTGCAGGAACTCCCGTAAGAGTGATGACATAATTATGTATGCGTTGTTATTATTTGCGTTCCAGAGAGTGTGATAACTACGACAATACGACAATCGCCCATCCTCTTATCATCGTAACTTGTAATAACTTCACTGGAACGCTACCATGGTACCGAACATATTAAAGAGACTTTGAAGTACCCTCCATGTTAGCTACTCCTTAAGCAGGAGACTAGGTCATGACTCTGATTCGGCTGTGGGAAAGAATAGGAGAATATAGACACTAAGTATGTACCCAGTTACCTACCTCAATGTCAATAAAACTTCAGTGTCCTTTGAAACCATTTTTACTGATACCATCTTTAATAGCTGAGCGACGATCAGAAGGGATAATTGCAAATAATTTGGGACAGGATATGGGGGGCCACCGTTTCCTTCCTGTATTCAAGGAATTTAATGCATGGAGTTACTGGGAAGTTGTTTGTAAATCTCCTGGCAGAACATTCGAATGTGCAAAAGCAGGCTTTGAGACTTCAGATGCCAAGTCTTCAGGTAATAGACTAATTTCCTAATGTTGCTCACAGTGTCAAAGGCCTGCTTATGCACATTCGATAGATTCAAATATTCTGCCACGAGATTTACAAACTACCCAGTAACTCTATGTATTATATTACTCTACATATTCAGGAAGAAAACGGCTCGTAGTGTTGGGCGATATTTGGATTTTTCGATATATCGATATATCGATATTTTCACTTTCGATATTCGATAATCGATATATCGATATCGATATTTCGGTACCATGTTTCGCTATAGTATAGGCCTCGTTTCGCCAAAATTTAAGAGCAAATCTGTCGTTAGAAAGTACCTTGCATGAACCCAAACTTCGAATAAATAGAAACTGCATTACGAAGATCATATTGCTCCAGTTTCGGAAATATAGATGTAACTTATTTTTGATTAATTACAATAATTATAACTGAAGAAATATCGTTTTCGATATCGATATTTACGTTTCGATATTCGATATCGATATTTGGTCCGATATATTGATATATCGTTATCGATATCGAATATCGCCCAACACTAACGGCTCGGCCATATCTTTCATCTTTGCTTTGGGCCATACCTTGTTACAAAATTCTTAGTTATCGCTTCTGATCGTCGCTCCAGCTATTAAAGATGCAATTAGCAAAAATGGTTTCGAAGGATATTGAAGTTTTATTGACATTGAGGTAGGTTACTGGGTACATAGTGTCTACATTCTCCTATTCTTTCCCACAGCCGAATCAGTTTCATCCTAGTCTTCTGCTTCAAAGTCTCTTAAAAAGTTACTTCAAAGTCTCTTAATGTGTTTGGTACCATGTCGACTACATCATATCGAAGATCGTTTTGGATGCACCTTGCAAGTAAAGCTTGCAGCTGTGAGGATGGTTCCCAAAATCACCACAATCTTTTTGCCCATGACTAGGGTCGAATCCCTGAAATTGAAACAGTCCGAAACGCCGGCAGCTCAAAATGTACACAGTTCAAAATGGTCACAGGGAAGGCTAATGTAGTCCTCAGTTGCGTTTTATTTGAAGTTCAGAGTACAGCGGGAGCGGACTGTAAGTAGCCGTTTATTGCTGCTGGACAAGGTCAGAAGGTACGCAGAACAACTCCCTGCCTCACCCAGCATACAAACTGGCAGTTCCACTGGCCCACAGCGGACGGCCTGCGGGCACATAAAACGACGTTGCTCACCCTGCGCCTTCAAGCCTATGGCCTGCTTGCAAATAAAACTACTTTGAGCACCCTGCCCCTTCCAGCGTACGGCCTGCTGGCGAATTAAACGACAACAAACAGCTCTTGTACTATGAACTTCAAATAAAATGCGGCTTTGGTTTAATGCTGACGGCTTACTATCGAACTGCAATCGCTTTGCAGTGCTGGGGTTCTTAAATTTAAGCCGTTGTGTTGGTAGCCAGCGATTTGTTATTTACCTAGATGAAGTCTCGCGGCGGTGAGATTCTTAAGTTAAGTGGTTTTTAGTGGCAGTCGATTTATCATCTACCCGGAATCGATTCGCCGATTCCGGGTTTCTTTATTTAAGTCGTGTTAGTGGCCAGCGATTTTTTTACATACTGGTTGTGGATTGGCTTAACTTCAGTCCGTGTTAGTGTCAATCGATTTATTATCCTCCAAAATCTGTTCGCTGATGCCTGAGTTCTTGATTCAATCCGTATTTGTAGCCAGCGATTTGTGATTTATCCGGATGAGGTTTGGCAGCGAGGAGATTCTCAATTTCAGTCCGTGTCGGTGGCAATTGATTTATTATCGAACTGGAAATGGTTTTGCTATGGCATGTTTTTTTTATTTAAGCCGTGTGGCTAGGCAGCGATTTGTTATTTACCTTGATGCGGTTTTGCGGCGATGATATTCTTCATTCATGTCTTTTAATGGCAATTGATTTATTATCTACCCGGAAGTTCGGTGATGCCTGGCTTCTTAGTTTAAGACGTGTTAGCGAATAGCGATTTGTTAACTGGATGCGGATCAGTGGAGTCGATTTCCTCAACTACTACACACTAACGTCGAAGAAAATTGAAATGAAGTCATAATATAACTTAGTTACGCTTTACATACCCAGGGAAAAGTCATACTTTAATAATTTTTTTTTTCAGGAAACACCGTAAGGACAAATAGGCTAACAACTGTAAGCTACCATCACGGATTTCAGTGTCTAATCAAAAATGATGAGTTTCGTCAAAGGTAATTAAAAAAGATCTAGTAATGAAAACCGCCATGGAGCAAAAATGTGATTTATGCTCAGTCTTACAAATACCTCCAATGAGTAAAGACTGTACAAAGATTCTGATTCCCGAAAGACTTAGAGTTACCAAATTGCTCCATGGCAGTACTATTAAAATCTAGCAGCGTCTGAGAAATGATGAGAAAACAGCAGAGGACTGATATGACCTGGTGAAGTTTGGTTTCTCTGGGGTTCGCGTAGCGATAAGCGATCGTGAATCCAGGATCTATAGAACTTGGGTAGAGCTACAATGCGTCGTAAAACCAAGAGACGTCGAGGTTTGATCGAGTATTGTAGTTGTTCTATAGGTCTTAACACAGAGAATTAAGTTAGTCTTGTATCCGTTGTGTGTCGCATAATAATGACGTGGAACCTAGCCAAGAAGTGGCCGGAATATCGCTGCCAGAGCCCCGTAGCTGACGTATCCGCTTTATGCAATGCTTGAATACATGTTTCACATTCAGCTTGGGCCAATGAGTATTTATGACGAAATTTGGAGATGGAAGAGAAAGGATAATATCCATTGATGAGCAATAGTTCTTGATAACTAGTTAACTCTGGTTAACCAACAAATTAATGCGCCGAAGGTTATAAAGAGTTCCAAGGTTTCTAACACAAAATAAACAGGGAAAATAGGCCTAGAAAAAATTATGACGAATGGTCGGCTGTAGTGAAAGATTGACTGTTAGGAATGTTGTGACTAGAACGTCTGTTGCTTGTTTGAATGTCTGTTCAAATAATAAGTGTATGTTGCGGATTTCAGGACGTGCATATTACCGTTTTAGTATGGCGTACTGGTGTGATCTTCGGAAAAAGGAATCCTATAATGCTATAGCTGTTCGAAGCAATAGAACAGGGAAAGTTAATGGAATAAGTGCTACGTCCTGAAACTCCAATATGCCTTGATAATAAAATTTGAAAAACAATAAAAATATAATATGAAATTGTGAGAGAAAGCTTGGGACTCGTATTGACTGGCAAAAGTTATTATTGCATTCGTAAAAGTAACTACTAATCATCAATGTATATTTCCAGCAGTAAGTTACTTATCTTAGTTTAAGATCACTTTATTTACAAAACGACGATTAATAGGTTAATTACCATAGGCTAGATCACTTTATTGGTATAAAGGACGAATAGTAGAATAACATCCGTTAGTTTTTTATTGTGTAACAGAGAACCTCTGGCTGTATAAACTACAAGGAGAATGGAGATTGTCGATACTGATCTAATACAAACTACTATAGGAATAATATAGTTATTTGAAGAAAAAAGAACTGAATTATCTAATTTGCAGGTCAATCTACTCATCGTTGTCTGTCATTGTTTCAACCGAGACTACTTGTTGCAACATATGAAGAAACAGCAAAGAAATGTAATTGCAAGGAAGCCAGTAATTTGTCATGAATGGGAACTTAGATGGCAAAATTTACTCGCTGGTGCACTAGTTAAAATTTAGCAACATCAATGTTTAAATCGTTCTTGAAGGAGTAGGGAGGGGAGTAGTGAGGATGGCAAAATATACTCGTTAGTTTACTAGTTAAAATATAGTTCCTTGCAATTACATATGGAACTCCGGTGACAGATGATGAATTTTATCATGGTAAGTTACTTGAAAATAATTATGTTCTAAGTGATCCCCGGACCGGATCCGACGTCGGTTGGGGTGCGGTAGAGACGTTTGCCAAATTGATCTGGACGGTCCGAAAAAAGGAACTATACAAGTACCCTTAAGTCAGTCCCGGAGTACCCGAGGGGTTACTCACTCTCCGGTACCCGGTGTACACTCGTTCCCGGCACACCCCGGCACCACCCGACTTTGGTCAGTTTTTAACCTCTCTAGGGCGAATTTTCCTAAATCAAGTAATATGGCGCTGTCTAGCGTCAAAAGAAAGTACCGTAACCGATCAACTGCATCATAATAATCAACAACTATTCACCCTAGAGAGGTTAAAAACTGACAAAATTGGGTAGGTGCCGGGAGGTGCTGGAAGGTACCATCCTATTTATTAGTGGGTTTTCGAAGCTCTCAAAGTTCAATAAAGGTGCATTAATTGGTGCATTAGTAATGTCAGATTATTTACAATAATTATAACATGAACAAATATCGTTTTGGTATCGATATTTATGTTTCGATATCCATATTAGGTCCGATTTATCGATATCGAATATCGCCAAACACTATTCCCAGTCGCCTTATAACAAGTATTTTTCTCGTGTTAATACACAAGTAGTTTCATGAATCTCTAGGCCTTTACAGCAGTTTTTATGGCACTTGCAGCCTCTGGCTCAAGTGCCACATACCGATCACAATTCCGTCTGTCTGTCTGTCGGTCGGTCTGAGTTTTTTGTCACACTTCTTTGAGTTAGGGTACTTCCAGATGTGCTAGGCCGATGAAATTTGGCAGGCTTATCAGGGACCCAATCAAACTAACCTGGAAATAATCAGTTTCCCGATCCGACCATCTGGAGGGGAGTGGGCGGGGGAATCCGGAAAATTTAGTAGTGTGTAACTTCCGAACGGGTGATCCGATTGGAATGAAACTTAATAACTGAATAAATTACATATCTCTGATGTCCCATTTGAAGTCCGAACCGGATTTGACAGCTATAGGGGAGTGGAGGGGGAGACCGGAAATCTCGAGAAACGGTTGAAATTGAGGGATCAGAGTGAAACTTGCTGGGAAGAACAAGCATCTGCTCCAGACAAATCGTTTACACAGTTGGACTGGATTCGGACACTTGGGGGTGGGGGTGGAGGGGAGTTTCCTGGAATTCCGGTGATGGCGGTTTTGGTGATTTTCACGACGAAACTTGGGAGGCGTATCAGGGACCCGATCACTGACTTGTAAATAAAATTTACTCGATTCGATAGTCATGGGGGGAGGGGAATCCGGAATATTGAGTCATGCGTAACTTTGGAACCAGTGATCGGATTTGAGTGAAATTTAATATCTGAACAGAGGACATGTCTGCGGTGATCTTTTTCACGTCCAGACCGGATCCGACAATAATTGGGGGGGGGGCGTAAAACACGTGATCGGCTTAGACTGGAGAGATCGGGATGGAATATGTGGGAATAACAAACAGATGCTTTGGATAAATCATTTACAGAACCGGATTGGCTCCAGCGACTGTGGGGGATTGGCGGTTTTGGTGATTTTCTCGACGAAACTTGGGAGGCGTATCAGGGACCCGATCACTGACTTGTAAATAAAATTTACTCGATTCGATAGTCATTGGGGGAGGGGAATCCGGAATATTGAGTCATGCGTAACTTTGGAACCAGTGGTCGGATTTGAGTGAAATTTAATATCTGAACAAAGGACATGTCTGCGGTGATATTTTTCACGTCCAGACCGGATCCGACAATAATTGGGGGGGGGGGGGCGTAAAATACGTGATCGGCTTAGACTGGAGAGATCGGGATGGAACTTTGTGGGAATAACAAACAGATGCTCTGGATAAATCATTTACAGAACCGGATTGGCTCCAGCGACTGTGGGGGATTTTGAAGGGGGGGCCGGAATTCCGGTGATCGCGAGTTAAGGTACTTACAGATGTGCTAGGACGATGAAACTTGGGTGGAATATTGTATCACTTCTCTTGATGAAAAAAGTTTCTATTTTGTTTACACGTAGGCTACACTTCTATTTCATACACTTTATTAAACTTTGTGAGTTTGGAACACCGGCTATTACATAGGATGGTACCTTCCGGCACCTGCCGGCACAGGCACTCGGTGTACATGGGTTGTGGAGTGAGTAAACCCTCGGGAGTACCCAGGGACCAGGGTGCTCTGGGACAGAAAAGGTGTGTTAGCAGAATCGTCGGTTCCGAAAAGCTTGGTAAAAAAAAAGTAATCTACAAAATATATGAAACAAAGCAGGAGCAATTTCACAATAGCAGAATTAAGCGATTTAGCAAAAGTGTATAAAAGATATCCGACATACACTTAATCATCTAACCATCTCTCCTACAATTGTAATGTAACATTTGACGACATGCACGCCCTTCCTGTCAAGTTTTGTTGGGGTATCTGTAGTTGGTTCATTGGACCAGGAGATTATGTTGACTTATTTGTTCTTGATACTACTATGTATTTTTGTCGTATAGACATTTTTGAGTACTGACCGGATCTGTACAGCGTGGAAAAATAATAAAATTGAGTTAAATAATGGGTGGTAAAATAAGACGCAAGATGGGGTGGGGTTGACAGGAATTGTGGAAAATTCGTAGCACGCCTACGGGTCAAATGAATGGACCGAGTTGGATGAACATGTTCTCGCCGAAAATCAACCTTGGTGAATGGGGAGTACGAAGGGGTATCCGAAAATGTATAGAAATGCAAATATTCATGGCGGATAACTACGTTTAGTTACTATGTGGATTTGGTTTGGCGACGCCGGGATTCTTATTTTATCTGACGCTGCGAAATGGATACGTCAGCTACATTTTATTGGAGCTATATCTCGGCTCTTCTTGGCAAATCATGGCTGAAGCAGCAGGGCCGTATCCAAGGGGGTTCAACCCCTCCCCCGGAACGTAAAAAAAATCAGTCCTTTTTGTAGAGGCTTTAACCACTGAAACGTCTTTTTTGTACTTTTGGTCCGACCCGCGGGCACACCCCTCCCCCGAAAGGAATTCTGGATACGGGCCTGGCTGAAGGAATATTCTTATTTAAAGTATTTGATGCATGTGGGCCGACTAGGTGGGAGACACCATCTCTTTTCGAATGGTCGGATTTTTGCCAACATACTTACCTTTTTTCTTCAAAATCCTCACGGTATCCAAGGTTATCCACAAACCGTTCACTCCTGAAAGCAAGGTCGCCATTGCGAATTAACTATTCACTGATCTCCCGGCGCAGGTCAAAAGAGTACTAAAATATTCGAGAAGATCGAGTGGCGTGTAAGAGGATTAAAGCAACTAAGTATACCACAAGTGGACTTTTTGGAGCTATATCTCGGCTTTTCTTGGCAAATCAGGGCTGAAAAGGGGGGCGTATCCAAGGGGGGCTAGGGGGTTCAACCCCTCCCCCGGAAAGTTAAAAAAGTTATCCTTTTACAGAGGCTTTAACCTCTGAAACATCTTTTTTGTACTTTTGGTCCGACCCGCGGGCAACCCCCGAGATAAATTCAATGATATTGAAATACATACAAATGAATGGACGGAGTTGGATGAAACACGGGCTCGCCGGAAATACACCTTGGTGAATGAGGAAGATGGAAGGGGATTCGAAAATTTCTAGAAATGGGAAGATGCATGGTTGATGACTTAGTTTAGTTACTATCTTGATATGGATGGGTGACGCGGGGGTTCGTATTTTATCTGACGATGCAAGATGAATATTTCAATTAGAGCTATATCTTGGCAAATCAGGGCTGAAGCAGCAGGGCCGTCAGGGGTAGGGATACCCACCCCCCCAAATGTACAAAAATGTCTACTTGTACAATCATGTTTACTTACTTACTTTACTTCCTTGCACTTTTTGGTCTGATCCGCGGCCCCCCCCCCCCCCCCACGAGCGGAATTCCTGGATACGGGCCTGGCTGAAGGAATATTCTTATTTAAAGTATTTGATTCATGTGGGCCGACTAGGTGGGAGACACCATCAATTTTCGAAGGGTAGGATTTTTACGAACACACTTACCTTTTTTCTTCAAAATCCTCACGGTATCCAAGGTTATCCAAAAACCGTTCACTCTAGAAAGCAAGGTCGCCATTGCGAATCTACTATTCACTAATCTCCCGGGTCAAGTCAAAAGCGTACTAAAATCTTTGAGAAGATCGAGTGGCGTGTAAGAGGATTAAAACAACTAAGTATACCACATGTGGACGTTTAGATATGCTGGCTGAAAGAGTACTTCTAACTGTTAAATGTACATTCCAGAAGCAACGGTGAACGCAAAGGAGAAGAAGAGGACAACGAAGACGAGAAGAAAAATGTGGGTTGGGAAAGAAGAACTACGTGGAATAAGGAATTGTTTATAGCTGCTAGAAGTACTATTAAAAAAATCGTTTTATTATTTGCTTGTGAACATGGTGTCACAGATACAAAGGAAGTAAAAAGAGGAGCCGCAAGCATTCGGACGTGCAATCCATGAGGAACCTGAAAAGAAAAAAGGAACTCATTATGCTGAAATAGGAAGTAGGAATCAGGGTTCCCAGTTGTGTTCCTCCTGCAGCGGGGAGAATAGAATAGGAAGTAGGAAACAGGGTTCCCAGTTGTGTTCCTCCTGCAGCAGGGAAAAAAGTACTAAAAGTCAGGGATCCCGTCAATCCCGTTTTTTGCACTTGCTTCTGATGAAAATGGAACCGATTGCTAAAGAACAGGGGACGGGCATTCCCGATTTTAGTACTTGTTCCTCCTGCAGCAGGGAGAAAAGTACTAAAAAACAGGGATCCCGTCAATCCCGTTTTTTGCACTTGCTTCTGATGAAAATGGAACCGATTGCTAAAGAACAGGGGACGGGCATTCCCGATTTTAGTACTTGTTCCTCCTGCAGCAGGGAGAAAAGTACTAAAAAACAGGGATCCCGTCAATCCCGTTTTTTGCACTTGCTTCTGATGAAAATGGAACCGAGTGCTAAAGAACAGGGGACGGGCATTCCCGATTTTAGTACTTGTTCCTCCTGAGTATGGAACCAAAAGTACTAAAAAACAGGGATCCTGGCCTTCCCGTTTTCAGTACTAAAGAACAGGGGACGGGCATTCCCGATTTTAGTACTTGTTCCTCCTGAGTATGGAACCAAAAGTACCAAAAAACACGGATCCCGGCCTTCCCGTTTTTAGTACTAAAGAACAGGGGACGGGCATTCCCGATTTTTGTACTTGTTCCCCCTACGTGCATCGGAATATTTTAGTACGGTGTTCCCGTTTTTAGTACGCGTTCCCCTTTTTAGTACGCGTTCGTCCTGCCCCGTGTCTAACCACGCGTTCCTCCTGCCCCGTGTGGCACCAAGTGCTAAAGAACAGGGAACGGGCATTCCCGATTTTCGCGTTCCCCTTTTTAGTACGCGTTCCTCCTGCCCCGTGTGGAACCAAGTGCTAAAGAACAGGGAACGGGCATTCCCGATTTTCGCGTTCCCCTTTTTAGTACGCGTTCCTCCTGCCCCGTGTCGTTCCGTTCCGTTCCCGATTTTAGTCGATCCCTAATTTATCTCCGTTTTGTTCGTGTTCCTTCATTTTTTCGTTCCTTCTTTTTTTACTCCGTTTGTTATGCGTAAAAAACACGGGTAATAATTACATTACTTAGCCTACATACTCACCTTATTCTTACCATCCAGGGAGATACCCTTTGTCCCGTTCAAAGCGGCCTGTTAGACTATTTTTGATTGGCTGCTGTATATATAGAGCCGAGCGGCCAGCGAGGCGCCGGACTCGTTTACACGTATAAACCGTTCTAGGGACACTCAATAGTGTGATAGGCCGCTTTGAAGCGAACAAGGGGTATATCCCTGAATGGTGACTTACTTAGACAAGCGTCAAGTAGACATCAGTAGGTCCTCCACTGGCAATCGTAAGTCTGTCGTAACCGTGCCCGTCCGGACCCCATGTGCTCTTATTGGCTGAAGACCTCCAAGATGGCGGCGTACCACACGTTACGATTGCTTTCGACAGCTTACGATTGCCAGCGGAGGACCCACTATCCTTTAAAGTTTAACCGAAAAGGACTGGGATAGGACAATCTAGTTACCCCTCACTTATTCACTTAAACTGGCTTGAAGACCCGCTGAAAATGCGTTACTTGGTTGTTCAAATAGTGGAATTTCCGTGTGATGTGTGGTACCTCTAATTTGTTGTATGCCTTACAAGAAAGATTTATGACTTTTTTTTGTTCAGGCACTAAGCAATCTTCACCAATATCGCCACTGCCCGCTGAAAATCCTTGTTTGTGTTTGGATACAAATTGCCCGCGTCATAGTAGAATTTTCTCTGTGGGGACGGCCGCAGATGTTCTGAACGTCATAACTAGAGCAGATAAAGGAAAACAAAAAAATCCCTCTGCAGAATCCAAATAATTCAGTGTTTTCAACTAAATGACACAAAAATAAGTTGGCTTTTCAGTTAAACTTTAAAAAGGGACATGGATGAAAAGAATAAAACAAGCATTTCGAAACTTCATCTTCAACGAATTGCTGGACGAGAACCGCAGATATGGAAACAAAAGCTGCTTTCTACAGATGTGTAGAAGAGACATGACTGATGAGAGGTTTGTGACCCAGAATAATGAAGCCAAATGGGTGAGCTTGATCGAGACTTCGGCTGTAGCTCACTCCGACTTCACGTAGCGGCCACGCAGTATTTACGGGACAGAAAATCATGGGCCTTTACCGCTAGCTAGTTGTATCTCAGATCGGACGAAGAATTAGGTAAGCAGCAGACATAGTCCGATATGGGGGATATGGATCGAATACGAAATTCTTGATCGGCTCCAGTCTTCACCGACACTGAATCCGTCCCAATGTCCCGGCGCTCCAACTCCTTCAACTTCCGTAGAAGTGAAAATGTTCTGGTTATTGCAGCTACGCTGGCGAGCTTCACTTGGTTCACTGGAATAAGAAATACGAAAGCTTCGGCAACGCCTTGGGAAATAGGGATGGCCTCACCGTAGTTGGAGTTTTCATTCAGGTAATTGCCCGCTTCTTTCTCTTTAGGTAGTTCTGTCCGTCATTCAGTTGATCCCACTAGCGGGTTAGTTTGTCGGTCCACCTGCGGCAACGTTCTGGTTGCCGTTGTGCGTTCCGGTCTTGGCTGTAGATGGTTAGGCTGTCGAGCGTTAGACTGGGAAAACTTGTAAAATCTATCCTTTATTTTCTAATCGAGGTTCTAAAGGCCTTCTGTTAGACAGTACGTTTACCTGCGACGTTGCTTTGCAACCATTTTTGTGTGTAGGCTGTACTGGAAAAATGTATGATTTTGCTTAGAATATGATTATATGATCCCAGTTTTTTATGGCACTTGCAGCCTCTGGCTCAAGTGCCATATACCGATCGCAATTCCGTCCGTCGGTCGGTCTGTCGGTCGGTCTGTCCGAATTTTGTTGTCCCATATGTTCGAGTTAGGGTACTTCCAGATGTGCTAGGACGATGAAAGTTGGCAGGAAAATCAGGGACCCGACCAAACTAACCTAGAAGTAATCAGTTTCCCGATCCGACCATCTGGGGGGGAGTGGTGGGCCGGGGAAATTCTGAAAATTAAGGAGTTTTGTCACACATTTTCGAATTGTAGTACTTCCAGATGTGCTAGGACGATGAAACTTGGCAGGAGCATCAGGGACCCGATCGGACTAACTTGGAAACATTCAGTTTCCCAATCCGACCACCCGGGGGGGAGTGGAGGGCTGGGGAATCCGGAAAATTTGAGTAGTGTGTAACTTTAGAACGGGTGATCGGATTGGAATGAAACTTGATAACTGAATAAATGGCATACTTCTGATGTCCCGGTTGAAGTCCGGACCGGATTGACAGCTATGGGGGAGTTGGGGGGGGGGAGACCGGAAATTTCGAGAAACGGTTAGAATAGAGGGATCGGAGTGAAACTTGCTGGGAAGAACAAGCATCTGCTCCAGATAAATTGTTTATACATTTGGACTGGATCCGACCACCCGGGGGGGGGGAGTGGAGGGCTGGGGAATCCGGAAAATTGGAGTAGTGTGTAACGAACGGGTGATCGGATTGGAATGAAACTGAATAACTGAATAAATGTCACACTACTGATGTCCCGTTTGAAGTCCGGACCGGATTCGACAGCTATGGGGGAGTTGGGGGGGGGGAGACCGGAAATTTCGAGAAACGGTTAGAATAGAGGGATCGGAGTGAAACTTGCTGGGAGGAACAAGCATCTGCTCCAGATAAATCTTTTATACATTTGGACTGGATCCGGACACTAGCGGGGTGAAGGGGTGGGGAATCCGGAAAATTGGAGTACTGTGTAACTTTCGAGCGGGTGGTCGGATTGGAATGAAACTTAATAACTGAATAAATGACATACCTCTGATGTCCCATTTGAAGTCCGGACTTGATTTAACTGCTATGGGGGAGTTGGGGGGGGAGACCGGAAATATCGGGAAACGGTTAGAATGGAGGGATCGGAGTGAAACTTGCTGGGAAGAACAAGCATCTGCTCCAAATAAATCGTTTATACATTTCGGATGGATCATGACATTAGGGGGGGTTGGAGGGGACTTTCCCGGAATTCCGGTTATGGCGGTTTTGGGGGTTTTCACGACGAATCTTGGGAGGCGAATCAAGGACCCGATCAAACTGACTTATAATGAAAAATTTACATGATCTGATAGCCGTGGGGGGAGTAACGGGAGGGGGAATCCGGAATATTGAGTCATGCGTAACTTTGAAACGGCTGATCGGATTTGAGTGAAATTTGGTAATTGAAGAGAGGACATGTTTCTGTTGATCTTTTTCATGTCCGGACAGATCCGACAGCAATTGGGGGGGGGGCGAAAATACGTGACCGACTTGGACTGGTGAGATCGGGATGGAACTTTGTGGGAATAACAAACAGATGCTCTGGATAAACACTTACGGAACCGGATTGGCTCCGGCGACTGTGGGGAAGTTTGAGGGGGGGGAGGTCCGGGATTCCGTTGATCACGATTTAAGGTACTTCCAGATAATCTAGGACGATGGAACTTGGCTGTAATATTAGAGATTTGACAAGATTGACTCAAAAATGGCCACTTTCCAAACCCGACCATTCGTTAAAGTACTAATCTTGACTGCAAATTTCGAAAAATACTTTTAAACCAAATTCATATTTTCATGATCCCCATGAGCTCATTATCATATTTGCCTCAAGGGTTTTGTTTACAAATATCGTTCTAGCTCCCTTAAAGTGTGAATCTGAACGGCCAGGTCGAAAAGTACTTTATTTCAAACAATACATCTCAACCCATGATCATTTGTGCCACAAGGGTTTTGCTTAAAAATTTATTTCTGTCACCCTTAAAGTGCGCATTTGAAATGAAAAGCGAAAAAAAAAACTTTTGACGAAATTGTATACATCAAGGATCCCTAAGGGCCTGTGATCGTTTTTGGCTCAAGGGTTTTGCATACAGATGCATTTCTAGCGCCTTTAAAGTGCGCATCATTACACCCAAGTTCAAAAATAAAATACTTTTTATCTAGCTCCCTTAAAGTGCGCATTTTAACCACAAAGTCGAAAAATACTTTTGATCAAACAAAACATCTCAACACATGCAAGTGCCATATGAGCTTACAGCTCTTGTTTATTTCACCCAGAAAAGATCAAAGATTATAAACTAACAACTACAAAAGAAGAATTTGACAGGTAACGACCCTACTGCAACTTAAAAACAGAACAAAAGGTGGTCAACAAATCTCTTATCTCAGTAGCGAATGGGTTATTGTTATTGTAATCATTTGCCATTTTTTTTTACTTCTCATAGTTGTGACAGTTTATTTATTTACATAATAATGATAGGAATCAATGGAACTAAAAAGTTGCAAACAGTAGAAACTTTATCTTTCCAAACATTTCAGGCATTTGAATGGTTTGCCACAACAGTTCCAGTGAAGCTTACCAATGGGGCAAACGTTCACCGACCTCCTAAAATACGATTATAAAATTGCCTCAGAAGCAATCCGTGAGTAATTGTGCACTAGACAATGCCCCGAGGGGGTGCTCACTCCCAAAATAGCTTACAGTAAGTGCCCAGTCAATGCCCACGGAGGCTGTAGAGTGGTTCCTACCAAGCGAGCACCCCCTCGCCAAGCATGACTGTGGCAATATGTTTTAAATAACCAAATTCTAATCTCTGAAGCCGTAGCATACATTGGAATTTGCAAATTGACTTCGCGGATTTATACAAATAGCTAAGGCAGGGATTCCGCACGAACTGATTTTCCCCTGTAGTGGTGGGCAACAGTTTGGATTTTTTGTGTACATTGAAATCGATATTTTGGGATTTAAGAACGAAAATTCTAGTCCCAACAGATTTTTGCATCCTCGTTTGTTACAAAGTTCGAATTGTGTGAAAATTTGAATTACGAAAACACATTGGTACAACTTCGGATATTTAAGAGTTACTTATATTATTATTTTCAAGGTTTGGAAAATAAATGAAAATATCCAAATATCGTTTTTTATTAATCGGTGTATCGATATCGGTGTTCGGTCCGATGTGTCGATATCGAATATCGCCTAACACTGATCCTGTAGTTTGGCACGTCACATTTCATTTTCCGACTGCGAAGACTAAGCAGTGTCTCCAGTAGCACGTGGCTAGAATCTTTAGTTTCGTGACGACGGACATTTTGACACTTGTCAATTAGTAAATTACAAAAGTTTCCGAGGCACGTTTAGTGTTCTGGAAATGTCACCTTTACTGACCGGATGCCCTCCGCACTGGAAATCGAACGAGAGACTTCGCGGAAAAGTATCAACGAATCCGCAAGTCACTGCGAGAGATTTAGTTTTTCTTTTTCAATGGGCAGCCCTCCCGTAATCCCGTGACATGGGGATTGAATACTCTTGATGACTTTCTTCCGGTCGATGAAGAATCGCCGTGTGCCTAGCGAAGAGTCAGAAACGTCACTGGCACGACACGCAACAAACGTTGTTAATTGGTTGACAGAGGGTTTGAATCGTTCGAGGATCCGTCTGGGCGACGTTTCTCGTTCTTGTCAAGGCTCACTGGCGTGTTTCGCACTTAGTCATATAGGGTATTGTTTAGATGAATTTGGGTTCGATCACTGTTCCGACGGCCTGCTTGTATCTAACTATTGTAGTGGTTTACGAACTATAATCACAAGCGCCTCTGTAGCTCCGTGGTAGAGCAGTGGTTCCCAACCTTTTCCGTACTGTGTACCCCTAATGAAGGTTCAAAAAGGTGCCGTACCCCTTTTTTGATGAATTCTTGTTTTACTATATTTTACCACGATCAGACCGTCCGAATGAATTTATTGTTATCAACGATAAGGAATGTAAATCTGAATTGCGTACGATGGGTATCTGATTTTGAGGACAATACTGAAACTAGTTAGGGGACTCGAAAACGACTGAAGCGATCGGTATTAAAGCTATAGACTAACTTGATTTTGGGACCTTAGCGTACCCCTTGTGAGAGTTGTGAGGGTCCCCCGTACCCCTTTGGGTACGCGTAGCACCGGTTGGGAACCACTGGCCTAGAGAGCCGAAGGTCTTGTGCTGAAATCCCGTGAGCACCTCTAACTTTCAGATATAAGTGCATTTATCTCAAGGTCGTCATCCCCATCAATAAGGACCCGCCATGAGGGCCCTGGTTTGCCTATGAGGTTCCGATATCGGAGCCCTAGGCTTCTGAATTCAATAAAAAAAATTGCTTCTGGTTTATCTGTCACTGTACAAGTCTCTTGTAAAACATTCCATCTACGTAAGACCCAGCCTTTCAGAACAATACAGTGTGTGTTACTTTGGAAGTCGTGTAGCTTTGAACGGCGGTGAAAAGTATGATAAAATGGAACCCATAGCAGGTATTTTGCAGAATACTACGCGTAACACGGATAATCAAAGAAAAAAGTCAGACCAAGGCGTACACTTTGCACTGTCCAACCTTTTGCTCTTTTTGGCTATGTTTTCTTCTGCAACTTGTTGCGGCGAAGTCTTTGAAAGAATTGCAACAGTTTTGCATTACTTTCATGACCGTCGTTAGCATCCCAACAGAAAACAAAGACGTTTTCATAAGCAAATAAGAAACCACAAGGAATTTTTGTTTAACCGATTCTTTACATCAAAAGACGCCTAAACACTTGCCTCTTTGCTTAGAATAATTTTAACTAAGCAATAATTCCTGTTTAGCTGTTTAAGGAGCAAAATATTTAGCACAAAAGTGAGTGCTAGAAAATCACAAGTGCAAAGACATGACTTGACTTGCAGACGTGTGAACAAGCGTAATTCTATTAGCGTGGCGACATGAAGGCGAGAATTATCGGCCAGAAAGCCCTTGTCCGGCAATTTCATCAAACTTTCTCGACGTAGTCCAGATATCCCAGAGGTTCCCACAGTTTGTTTTCAGAAGGATTCTTAATATTCCAAAAGTTAAATAAACAACTTTCTTTGTTGTTTGATGTCAAGATGCATGGTCACCTTTCCTTGAAGCTATTTATGAACACCACAAGTTGTATCACTTAAATCTCAGCCCAGTATCAAGCAGCATTTGGATAAAATGCAACGTATTGGATATACCGTACCAGCTCAGAGAACTGTGCAGTTCAGTCCGCAGTCCTTGCAGTTCAAGGACACCAGCATAAACTGAGGACGGAACGCTTTTATAAGGACATAGGCCGCTGGACTTTCGGCAACCGAGTTGTTCAGCACTGGAACTATTTACCAGAGATAGTGATATGCTCCACAAAAATTTACTGACATTCAAGAAGGAAATAGATGAATTTTTCAAGTGAAGTTTTCTACCTGTGCAAATTAAAAAGACATATCAATTAAAAAACTTGTAGAAGCTTCACGGGCTTCCATTCAGTTTGCGATTTTTATTATTAATATACTATCATTATTATTAAACCTGTACGCCCACTAAGGGATCGAATAATGCTTGAAATAGACCAGCAAAGGTTACAAGTAGAAGCGATTGACTGGGAAGCATCTGGATCGTAGGCAATAGCTACAATAGCTACAAAAGCATAAGATGGAGTATAAGAAAAAGAAAGAAAAAATAACATAAGAAAAAAAACAATATGATCACAACTTATACGAACAAACAAGGATGGTGAGACAAAACAGCTATTATAGATTTCTCAGTCTCCAAGAAATATTGCATCTTGCTCCCAATAAACAGCATAGAACGTACAATATCACGGTTACGTCATGCAGTTATTGTTGAATGATAGTGAGCTATAACAGTAGCAGATTTGAATGCTATATCCGGAATAGGGGTAATCTTCCGCCCAAACGCCCCCACTGAGACTTATGATATTGAACTGTTTGACCTCGTATGGTCGTCAAAGTAGAATTTGAAGACGAATATTTGTGTGGATTCCTTGGAAACAAAGGCTAAACAAGAAATTGTCTTTCTTGAGTGATGATCACAGAATCAACCAGTAGCTTTCCGTTTTGGTTTTCGTCTCGCAGACGCTCCAGTCAATGAAATATTCTTGATGAGAATCCGCGCCGATGAAAGATCGCCGTGTGCCTAGCGAAGAGCCAGAAACTGACCACAACAGACGTTGTTGATTGGTTTGCATAGGATATGACTCAGTTTCAAGGATTCGTTCGGGTGACTTCTCTTGTTCTTCCCTAGGTTCACTGTCGCGTTTCGGACTTCGTCATATTATTTAAGACTAGACGTATTTGTAAACATAACTCTGTGCAAAAAAACTGACAAGCCTCATGCCCATTCATCTGAGCGACTTTTAAAAACATTTGTCTTATACTTACTGTTTTATTCTCTTATACTGACAAAATTATTCACAATTTCTTGTTCGCTTTGTATTGTAGAGTCGACGTACCAACGTTATAATTGCTATACATTTGTTTTATGGTGGATGAGTCTGAATTGAACGGAGGATAACCAAGACAAGCCTTTCAACTGGGTGCAATCTTGCCTCCCGGATTGACATGCGGGCGGTACGGATCTAAATTATTTTTCCTTTACAGGCATCGAAAGAAGACAATCCCAGGCTTGCCCCTCTTATCGATCTTCTCGGCGACATTCAGAAGCCAAACACCAACGCTAGCAAGACGAACATTGACTTCGCTCTCAAGGACCTCCTCCCAAAGGACATGTCAAAGTTTTACCGATATCACGGATCCCTGACAACTCCTGGCTGTAATGAGGTTGTCTTTTGGACAGTCTTGGATATGCCAATCACAGCATCAGAGAAGCAGGTAATTTTTGCTTCATTTTTGGGGGGGATCGCAAAACGTTAGTGACGGATACCTACGACATCGCAAAACGTTGTCTGTCTGTCCGTCTGTACGGTATGTATCTTTCGAAGGAAATGAGATATTTTGATGAAACTTGGTGTGAGGATTTTTTGGGTCAAGAGTAAGGTCAAGTTCGTAGATGGGCTCTGTAGCCCTCCCTATATTTAGGGGATGGGGGAGGGGGTTTAAATTAAGGGGCAAACAAAAAATTTTTTAACAGCTAATGTGATAGTCGATTATGGGGTAAGAAGACATGCTGAACACGATGGTGAAAACTATTTTCTCACCGGACGAGTAGTTCGCCCGGAATCCGGCCAAAACCGGAAAGTTTGTTAAAAGTAAAAGTTTTATTTGAAGTTGATTAGATGTTTGATTTAGGGGTAAGATGACATGCTGAACACGATGGTGAAAACCATTTTCTCGCCAGACAAGTAGTTCGCCCGGAATCCGGCCAAAACCGGAAAGTTTGCTAAAAATAAAAGTTTTATTTGAAGTTGATTAGAGGTTTGATTTAGGGGTAAGAAGACATGCTGAACACGATGGTGAAAACCATTTTCTTGCCGGGCAAGTAGTTCGCCCAGAATCCGGTCAAAACCGGAAAGTTTGTTAAAAGTAACGGTTTTATTGGAAGTTGATTAGACGTTCGATTTAGGAATAAGAAGAACACATTTTTCTACCCGGACAACTTGTTCGACCAGAATCCGGCCAAAACCGGAAATTTGGCAGAAGTAAAGCAGGAAGTTTCGATCAGTTTCGTCAAAATAGACATGGCTTATAGCGGTATATCTGAACTTGGTTTTCTCAGATGATTTGCCTGGCGAAGACAAGACCCGATTTCCTGGATCAAATATTAAATTTTTAGGCTCCCATCGAAACCTATGGTCTTGTTCCTTTTCCAAGCAAATGGGTATTTAACTTTAGACGCTGCAGCTTTTGGTAAGGTTTGGTAAGTAAGACCGAGAGACGGAATGACCCACCCAGATATTTTAGTGGGCTAATTTGACACTTCAATGGGTTACAGCTAGTAACCCAACGTAACTTAAACTTGATCAAAATGGCACCGTCCATTGTGAAAGCACAATGGCCACTAACTATGCTTCAACTCTCGCATCTCACAATCGCTAGATGGCTCTGATTTCTTGACGTCACGAATAGTCCCGTTTTCGGGACGTGTATGTTACAAACAGCGGCGTCACGAGGGGGGACGCTCCCCTCCCCCCAATTTTGCCGGCCAGTCGGTAAAAAATAACCGAGCGAAGTGCCGCGATTTTGCGTCAAAACAGTTGATTTTTTTTTCATGTAAACAGTCGTTTTTTTCTGAAAATCGGTCATTTTTTTCAAAACTGCCGTTTTTTTCTCGAAAACAGTAGTTTTTTCTGCAAAAACAGTCGGTAAAAATTACCAGCCAGTCGGTAAATACCTTCCCCCCCCCCCCGGAAACATTGATGTATCTGGGTACAAAGCGACATTATTCTAGCTGCAAGATGGGCTTTTAATCACCCCTCTTACAATCTTTGGCAATGATCCAATGTAATCAAAAGACAAAGAACATGCCGATCAGGTGGTTTTCCTTAGTCAGGCCTATTCGATCCTTACAATATTCATGGCATGGGGCCAATACCGCCCGTCCTAGTACTGATTCGACAATCAATTCGCCTTATTCCAGTTCATCGCTCCAAGTGGACTAGTTTCCAGTGTCTCATTACTAAATCTTGTGACAGAGAGATAGTAAAGATGTACCCATAAGGTAACGAGCAGAGCCTAATAGCTTTTACTTTCTACTCCAAGGGCGGTGCTAAACGTCCATTGCTAGGGAACCAGATTTTCCGCTCATCAACTTGTGAATCTGTTTTATTACATCGATCACAAGTGTTGACAAAAACTCATTTAGAAAGGCCTGACGGGGACCGACATCGCTGAAAATTAACACAATTTATTTGGTGCTTTTGACGGATTTTTTTTTTGCTTGCTTTTGAAGGAAATTTTTAAAAATAAAAGATTAGCGACTTATCCATTTAGATAAGGGTAATGAGCACTTTAAAACTAGTAATAATAAGTAAGCACATGCGAAGTAGTTTTGACTGGATAGTCCAAATCCTTGCTGGTATTTTAAGCTTCTTATCTCCGGTTGTGGTTGTAGAACATTAAGTTCGACTTTAATCGGTTTAGTGACATATTATTGTGGTTTTATCTCGGTTTTACTCCTTCTTCCTTTCCGGTTTCACTTTAAGTTTCTGTATCAGTTTGATCAAACAAGTTTGCGTATTTGCGCGCATCCCAGTCTGATCCTGGTATCCATGAGGATATTTAAGAACAGTACGGACAGACATTGAAATATTTCTAACAAGCTTCTCTCACGTATGCAAATCAATGCATCTGGTAATTACCAGAACGGGGCTCATGATGTTAGCGCGGGAACTTGGAGGAAAGTGAAGATTGAGTTTCCTTCTCGAATTCAACTCGCCTCAGCCCAGTGTCATTCCTGTGGACTTGCGAACGGCGTTTTCGATTGATTGGACCAGGGACCCATAAATTTCCTGTAATGACTCGCCATTCAGGGGGCTTGTCATTTCCTATGCTTCTGTGTTGATATGTTGCCCGAGCCTCACCTAGTTTCCAGAAATTCCACTTGGGTCGAATCGGCGTTCTTGCTCAGATAGAGCCAATCCCGGGCCTCCTTGGACGTGAGACCAAAGAGACTCCTCCTCAAGGCAATATTTTATCCCTGTCGGTATTTCTCGAACTATCTGACGCTCGGTCAAGAGCGCATCAGAAATCTCTTATTGACAAGCCCCCTGAATGGCGAGTCATTACAGGAAATGTATGGGTCCCTGATTGGACGTAGAATAGGTTGCGGCCGTTCGAGTTCTTTGCGATAAAATGTGTAACTCTCGAAAGTGTGCATATCTGTCGGTGCCGCATAGGGAGCCTAACTCGGTCTTCATTCATAATCCGAGCATTCGTGGGGGATGCAGGGAAGGGCAATCGGAAACCGTGAGCCACGCATAAATCACGCACGGAAATACCGTATACTTTCCCGGATTTGACCGCCAGTGGGGGTGGAGGGAGGAATCCGGAAAAATTATGGCATACGTAACTTCCGAATGGACGACCCTGTACAGAGTGTTTCCCTTCGGTCTCAAGAGCTGCTCATGTTTTTGTTTTTGTTTTTTTCCCAAAAATGTGGAGTTACAATACTGAAAACTGGAATCGAAACCTCCTGTATTTTCAGCGAGCTCAGTAGCGCCATTTCGGTAAACCTTGGAGGGGGGGGGGGGGGGCAAGATCAGTTTCGGGCCCCAATCCCAGGTTTATTACACAGACCCAAAATTTAATTGCTCTTTTTTGGGTACTTTAGACTAGATAATCCTTCGGCCCAAGCTGACTTGCCAATCATATTTGACGATGCAAAACGGATACGTCAGCTACATTTTATTAGAGCTATATTTCGGCCCTACTTGGCAAGGGTCCTCTTCAGGCTCAAGCTGGAAAATGAACTTGTGGAAAAACAATTAAAGATTCTTCCTTAAATTCATTTTCCAGCTTGAGCCTGAAGAGGACCCTTGCCAAGAAGAGCCGAAATCTATCTCTAATAAAATGTAGCTGACGTATCCGTTTTGCATCGTCAAATATACTTTAGAGTAGTTTCGGAATATACCTTAAAGTAAATTCATCGATTGGCATTTTGCCTTTTGAAACCTATTTAGTGGCCAAAAAATATAACCAAGGAGGAAGATCTTGAAATCTAGAGGGGCTTGCCCCCCCCCCCCTAAATGGCGCCCCTGAGCAAGCTTTTTCCACAGCTGGCGCCTGAAATACACCTTGTTTTTTAGCTGGAAAAATTCAGAGATCTCATGGGAGAGGATAGTCCACTGGAGAACAACTTTAGGCCGGTGCAGCCTCTCAACACCCGAACAGTTCACGTCCGAGCTGGCGCATCCTTCGCCGCCGCCTCTGTAACAACTGTCCTCTTCGCCGCCATCCTGCAACTGTCGCTACATTAGACCTAGTCGTGACGCTGTAACCTTTAGCACTGTGATGAGTTAAGCACTGACAGTTAAACTGTCTAGTGTATGAGAAGTGGGGTTCTGGGCTGTTTGGGGCTCCGCTCCATGCCGCAGCATGTCACTGTTGACGCTGCGTAAGGTGTTTTGGGTGAAGCAACGGGGGTCACGACCATGTAGCAATGTGCAGCAGTCGTTCAGATGGCACCTGACCTTTTAGAGCATTGAAAGATGTAAAGTATGTCTCAATGAGAGAACAGTTTGATATCTTCTTTCGGAAGTTGATTTTCTTTTGTTTCCAACCTGACCTAAGATTTGAAAGGCAGCCAACCATCGACTGAGTTAGCCTACCTTAAAGATTGACAATGAATCTTATTTACATACAGTAGAGGTATGTTACTTCGGACAGTGCCGCAGTAGTCGAAATCAGACCTAACAGCATTTACGCAGTGTACGAACGGAAAGAGTTATTAAAATGGAATTCAGTCAAAAGAAATACAAAAATACTATTCTTTTGAATCTTTTGCTTTTTGCAGCTCTTCTTACTTCTGGAACCTGTTACGAGATTACAGTCCAAAGAACTGCAACAGTTTGGTAGTACTTTCATGACCGTCAGGAGTATTCCAACAAAAATAATTAGAACAAAAATAAGAGTTATGTAATTCATTTATATGAAAAAAAAAGCTGAAACACCGCTTTTAACGAATATCAAGGTCATGATTTGTTGTTCCAACTTGACTGTTTTAAAAGCAAAAAGAGAACCCAAGTGGTCAAATTTAGATAAGTTTTCGAAGAAACATGCCTTTATTATAATGCAAAAGCTAAGCTGAGTCTCTGTCACGTGCTCGTTTCGGTTTGTACTTGCGAGCGTATGTAACATTTATGTTTAGAAGAGGGTCAGCAACGGTTTGAAAATGTATTCAATTTATTTAAAATTTCGTTATTTTAAATTTTTGGGCCAACACACTGGGACAAAGCTTCGAAACCTCGTTTACTGCAGAGCCTACTTAACCGTTGCTATACCTACGTCTTCATTATCGGAATATCTTTCAGTAAGCCACGTCATTGCCATAGCCATTGAGTGTTTATTTAAAGTAGGTCTGAAGTTTATTTTGTCCGAGTTCGTTCGCAGGTTTCGAAGCAGTGTCTTGGAAATTCAATCGGCACCTATTGTTGATTTTTCCGACCTCAGCTGACAGATGACCGAGGGTAACTGTTTGTTATGGCTCGATGTTTCGCTGTGTTGGAAATTGAGCTTATCCCAGCTGACGTGTGGGACTATAGGACGAGGAAGGACTAAAAGTGGGGTAAGAAAAGGGGAGACTTGGTGTAGAGAGGAAAAGTACGAGGAGCTAAAGAGGGGTAAGCTGACCCAGTAAGGAAGTCACGGTCCTAAATATTAGAACTAGGAAGAAGCCCTTATTCGTCTTTACCTCGTGCCATTTCTTGTTTTATTCAACAAGCAACATATAATAGATCGCGTACTCGTAGATTCCTCCGTTTCTCTTGTATTTCCGTCCGTTTCCCTTCGCTTCTGCTTAGGCCTAAAGGTTTCTAAAAAAAAAAAGCCTAGTCTGCCTTTAGTCGCCGCTAGGGTTTTGAAAGTTGAAGAGGTGACCCTTACATGTGATCAATTCGGCCTTTCCTCTGTTCTCCTTTCCTTTACGTAGTTAAGGCAGATGAAAGGAAAAAGGAAACCCTGATTTCCTTCGGCACGAGGAGGATCCTTCTCTTCCTTTTTTCTGTTAAGCTTTAAAGGAGTGAATGGGTATTGCCAAGATTGGGGAGAAACCATTACCTGTGGTCGGTGGACAGGAATGATCATTTTTAATAAAACTGTAACTTTTCTTTCAGTAAAATCCTAACTCTAGTATTTTTTTCACAAAGAACAGAAATTCGAACGGACCATTTAAGCAACCCTCCCCGCATATTAATTATTCACTAGAGCATCTTTTCCTTCTTTTATATTTTAGCACCGTGCCTCTTATGCCCCCTTTATATTTAGCCACCGTGATCTTTCACCTTTTAGCATCTTTCCTCCCTGAACCATACCTTCCCTGACCTCATTTGGTTCTTCTCAGTCCAGATGGACCACTTTGATTAAAAAGTAACGGGAGCTATTGGGGAGAGGGGCCGGAGTAGTATAGTTTTCATACTGCGGATTTTATTCGGGTGTGACGGTTTTCAAGAAGCGGTCTTATCCCTTGATTCAGTTACTGGCAGAAAAAGTTTGCCTTCTTTGACCGTGCCTATACAAAAGGACGGAGGCGGCTCCGAAGGTTTGAAAAGAGGTTGCTTCCTTAGATTTGAGCTTTTGACTAAATTTCGTCTTTCACGCAAACTTATTTTCTCACTAATTGAGACGCTCAATTTCTTAGTCCAGGTAGTAGTTAGATAACCAGAATCGTGAGATTAGATTTGTGTACCACTTGTATCTTGCCATTGCCCTTGCCAAATAATGCTGTTAATTCTTTCTAACAAAACAGTTTGTTGCGAATAGTGACAGTATTTAATAGTGATTGTTAATATTGTGTATATGTTTTCAGAGAATTAAAGAGTTTGTACCTACCGCTGCTTCTTGCAATGGCGAGACTTAATCCATGTTCTCTTTAGCTTCGTCTTGATCACATTTTACCAAACGTTTTATTTTCTGGCTTGTCTCCCGAATGCCGTGTGTTTGCCCTGTTCGCTGACAGTTGCCATCGCCACGTCAGACAAGACCCGATCAATGACGACTTGATTCCTGGTCCTGTCCTCGGTCTTGTCTCGACTTTTGTACTGCGTGACATTTTTCTGTAGTCATTCATCTGGCAATAGTTGCGTTTTTTACCTAGATTCTCAGTTCTCGATTCTCGTACAAATTACCCTTTTTTGCTCTTCTCGCTTCTCCATTAACGCTTTTGACAAAAACAGTAATTCAGCGACCAGTTAAAACCTGATTTCACGGGTTGAACATCCGCCTTTTCTTGACCATTAAAGTTTAACCGAAAAGGGCTGGGATAGGACAATCTAGTTACCCATCACTTATTCACTTAAATTGGCTTGAAGACCCGCTGAAAATGAGTTACTCCGTTGTTCCGCTATTCACGAATAATCGATTTTCAAATCGTGGAATTTCCGTGTGATTTGTGGTGCCTCTATGCGCTTGTATTTTTGCTGTATGCCTTACGAGAAAGAATTATCATTTTTTTTTGTTCAGGCACTAAGCAATCTTCACCAAACTCACCACTGCCCATTGAAAAGCCGCATCTGTGTTGACATTAAAATTTCCCGCGTCATAGTAGAATTTACGCTGTGGGGACGGCCGGAGATATTCTGAGCCTCATAACTAGAGCAGATAGTGGAAAATAAAAAAAATCCCTTTGCAGGATCCAAGAAATTCAGTGTACCCAATTAAATGACACACAAATAAGTTGGCTTTTCAGTTAAACTTTAAGGACGGAGAATTGACTGTCGAAGCAACTTCTCGATTCTGCAGAATCGCGAAGCTTCCCTGTTCTCGATTCTGACAAAATGGCTTCATCTCAATTGCCTAGTCATAAAACGGGAAATAGGAGAACGGCGAGGATCGAACCGATATCAAAAACTCAACTAATGCTCAAACAGCGTTAAACCTTGACAGGGCAGTTACAAGAAGCCAAGCAGACTAAATAGAACGCGGCTTTAGTAAAGTCGTAATTAGTAGACTCATCATAACCCTGTAGCGGTAGGTCATTTTCCATGACGGAGGGGCATCCAAATGTTTCCTTTGACACTTTCTTGGCTTCCCAAAGAAAATCCGTCTTGGACGTTTTCAGCTTAGCGCGACCCCTTTTGTTTTGACAAGAAACAAGAAATCTTGCCCAAGCCGTGTTCCTGACGAATGAGCTCGTCGGAAGCAATGAGTTGGAGCCTGATCTGCCTTGAAAAGAGTCAAACTGGAGGATCCAAAACTCGACGCAGTGTCGCTGGGGTGGATAAAAATGACAGGAATTTCGAAACCAAGGAAATGAAAACGGAAGGAACAATTAGGGAAGCAGTGTGAATATACCTACGACAGAGCCGTGAATTCGTTGGTGCCTGTGAATACCTCGTCAATACACGTGATATTGCTCATGTAGCGAACAGATAAAGTATCGGAAAGTTAACAATTGAGTTGCCTTTTAGGCAGTTAGTGTGTTGGACCCGGGTCCTGACAAGGTTCTAACACGATGCCTGTGTTTGTTCTCTAATGTAAAACCCGGCCACTAACAAGTGCGCAGACATCTAAAATGCGCTGCTTTCCTCGATGATGGTAACTTTGTGACAGCATCCGTTGAAGACGTGAAAAAGGTCTGTGAAGGTCTTCTGTGGTTTGAGAAACATTTTCATGTGCAGGTTCATAAACAGAAAACCAACATCCTACCGCTTAACACCAACACTGATTATTCAGACGTGCTAGCTAATTGCTGGCTACCAGAAGTTGCTCGGACGAAAATTCTGGGTATTACTTTCGAGCCACTGATGTCAGTAGAAAAACTGTGGAACGAGAAAGTCGCCAAGATAATTGGGAGTATCAACGGAGCAAGAAATGGACTCCTGGAAACAGCATTTGACAGAGCTTTGTTTATAAACACGTATTGCCTACCTCACCTATTTTACTTAGCTCCGGTGTACCCTCTCCCCGAAGAACAAGCAAAGAAAATCGAAAGAACGATCTGGAGATATGTGTGGTTGGGGAAACTGGAGAAACTAAGCATGAAAATGCTCTATGTCCCGTTAGAACTGGGTGGGCTTGGCGTTTTGGATTTCAGAGTCACGTGTAAATCTCTTTTCTTGAGGAATATTTGTGAGTTGATAGTAAAAGATGAAGCCCCCTCTACGCTAGTGCGACAGTGGTTGCTCCCGGTTATTAACCAAATAGAAGATGAAACCGCTGAAGAAATGTCAAAAAAGTTACCTGTTCCCCTGCAGTGTTCCGTGAGTGACCTGAGGAAGCTAAAGCAAGCCGGCGCATTTTCAGCTAGCGGCAAGGATGAGTTGAAAAATAGTAGCTTCAGCACTGACGAATACTGACCCCGTTAGCTTTAATGCTAAATTGAAAGAACCTTCTGTCGATTTCGAGCTTTCGTTTACGAACCTGCACGACCTACCATGTGAGCAACTGCATAAAGAATTGGCTTTTAGCAAAATACACGGGATTTTACCATATAGAAACAGACTTAGCCGGATGCTACGCTCCGAACCTCCGGAGTGCACGTTCTGCCATGAAGTAGTAACCGACGGATTATTACACGAGTTCGTTGAATGCCCGGCAAGTGGAAACGTGTGCTCAGACCTCTTCGCAGTTTTCCGGCAAGAAGGTATAAATGCTGATATGAAAGAACAAAGGAGAAGGGTGCTGAAACTCTCTTTTTCGCACAAAGATGAGAAAAGGAAAAAGGCACTATGTGTCCTTGCCATATGTGTGTGCGTGAACATATGGAAAACAAGGAAACGGAAAAGGTGGGTCGACAAAATAAAGCTAAATTATTGGCTGGTGAATTACCTGAAGGTGATGTGTGAAGGTCTAAAGTGGAAATCCCATTTAGATGTTGATTGGCTGTGTAAAATAAGTTTATGAAAAAAAAAAATTGTAAATAAAAAATTGTTAATGATTTATATTTTGTAAATAGATTTTTGATATTTGTTTTTTGTTTGATAATATTTGAGCAGTTAAAAGGGTTTATGGATGTTTAAATGGATAAAAGTGGGGAATAAAATCCTCTATCTGCGTATGATTTATGTTGTTTTGTTCCATCGTTGTTTTGACTTTTTGTTAAGATAGAGTATTTTATTTTTAGGTCATTTATTGGGTGGTATGGGAGGTTGGAATGATAATTTAGTAAAGTGGTGAAGAGCCGTAAAAATAAAGGTTTTCATTTTTTAATTGGTAATTTTGGTCACGGTGGAAGGGGTTCCCTATGCTGGAAGGGCACCCTGTGATACCGGTTGAGCCATTATTTCAATGTGAATGTTTTAGTTTGTTTGTAGGATACGGCTCTTTTTGTGTTTGTGGTTTTTAACTGCTCAAATAAAATATAATTAAAAGAAAAATAATTATTTAAAGTAGGAAATAAGTAATAATTTGATTTTAGTGTATGAGTAAAGTGTAGGTGACGTATAAAGATAAGAAATTTGAGTTGTAATAATAAAGTAAGTTGCGTCACTGAGTGGAGGTGAGATTTAAAAAAAAAAAAAAAAAAAAAAATGCAAATGCTCAAACGTGGAGTGTAAAAGTAAAAAGTTTGGAGTGTGGAGGGAAGGTGGGCAGGACCCATCAGGATGCACATCTAGACCGATATATCCACAAATGTACCAAATCTGGATTTGATACCGGTCATCGGTCACAAACTTGACTCATGGGCAATCTGGGACCAGTTGCCCATGAACAGGGAGGGTGAGGGTGGAGGAGGAGGGTCAAGACCCATAAAAACGCACCATGACCGGATCAGATACCAGCCACAAACTTAACTCATGTGCAATCTGGTCCAGTTGCCCATGAACGGGGGTGGTGGGCATAAGTATCTTACCAGCCCTATGATTCTAAAAGCACAAGGAATGACTACTGGGCAATCCGCGACCAACTGCCTTTGAACCAAGCGGCTAGGGGGTTGGGACCCTTCAAAGGCACAAAGAGACCTTAATGCACACGAGCCTGACATGTTTCAATTTATAACCTATCGATACCTGTCACGAACTTTACTTTTTGGCAATCTGGGCCCAGTTGCCCATAAGTGGGGAGATTGGGAGTGACGAAACTCCAAAAGTATCTACCCAACCCTAAGCAAGGTGGCAGCATTACTCACTGGACAAATTGTGCCAAATTGCCCCTGAATTAAGCGGAAGTGGGGCTGGGACCACCAGACGGCACAACTAGACCCCAATGCCCACAAGTGCACCAAGTTTCAACTTTATAGGCTACCTGTCATGGTTCACGAGTTATGAAATCCAGAAAACACGGTGAAAACCGAAAACGGAAAACCGGTTACCCCGGATTGGAAAACACGGAGCGGATTTCGCTTTTCTTTCGAATCCTGTTGGGTCTGGATCCGATCCTGAACTCAAAAGAAACACGGTAGCTCAAAACGCTTCAAGCCACAGAACACGGGAACCCGTATTAGCATACGCCCCGAATTCGATGACTAGTGGACGAGTTGAGAATCGCGAGCTTGAAAACGCAACTGTGGTTTTCTGGCCTTTTCCGAGCATGACTGGTATAAGCTTTGCGGCTTATTTCGGCCTGTAAAACAAATGCTCTCCTTTGTCCGGGCGGCACGGACAGCATCCAAGAAATTTGCTCTTCCAGGTCACGCGGAGACCTCGGATAGTAAATCGATAGAGCTTGCCTTATCTTAGCTAAGGAAAAATGAGGATATCATATTTTTCTCTCTAAAATGACAGATGACAAAATATTCCGATTTAGGACCCAGAAATTATAGACACGTGTTGTTGCTAGCGGGATCTCGCAATATAAATATGGGTAACGCAAGGATCTGTGAATAATAAATTAATGATTTAATCCAATAATATCTCTGAGATGTACAAAAATAGCTTTAGAGGTGTTAATGTTTAAATAAAGGGACTCAAATCAAAAATAAAATACATTATTATGAGCAGAGACGGGTCAAAATTACATGGCAAAAACAATTAGAATTTTTAACGAATTTGTTAAAATCTGTAATTGTTTTTGCTATGTATTTTTGACACGTCTAAGTATGGTATAATGACTTCAGATAACGCTTGGATAAATTGTACTGGAGCAGGAAGCAGTCTTTTTTTGTCATTCTTGTATTTCGGAACAGTTTTTACGGAGAATTCGAACAATTTTTCTGGGTGTATCATTTCGATGCTGGTATTTTAGTTTTATCGCACCTTTCGCACCTGATTTATTTTTCTCCAATCTAAAAAAGTGTTCGTACTCGCAGTGGAAATTAAAAACACATTTTAGGTAAAGCACTAGTTCGAGTGCTCGAATTTAGTATGTGCTCGAAATATGAAAAATGAAAAAATGAAAAACCAATTATGAAAAATGCACAGATAACATCCTGAAAGAAGAAGGAAAGCTACCCATCACAACCTGACCAGGCCCATCCTCTATAATAAATTTTATAACTGTATTATCACATAGCAATGTTATTTAAAAATAAGTTCTCTTTGAGCTGAGAACGTAGCAGAGCCAGTCAAGAGATTCGGGGCCCCCTTTTCGGTAATCCAGAAAAAAAAATATTTTTATTTTCCATAATACAGATTGCTTTTCTATCGGTCCTACTATTGTGAGTTACGGTACTTAGGGCAATGAAATGTGTCAGGTGTATAAGGGACCCGACTTGTTCCCCGATCCAGCCATTCTGGGGGGAGCGGAGGCGGGAGGTAGGAGGAATCCGGAATCGTCTGGCATGCATCGGATCTGATTACAAATACAACTTGATAATTGACAAGAGCCAGCACGTCCGTCCATCGGCCTCTTTTCCCACAATAAGCAATGGGGTGGTACTGGAACTGGGTCAGTGTTTTGATGACGGATGGTGCAGATCTAATCGGAAAATGTTTCATGGAAGTGTGTATGCTAAAATTGAGATCACTGCGTGCAATCATAGTTGGGTTCCCAAATGCAATTCGACATTTTCAAAGCACGTTCAATTCAATAAAATTTATTCTAAAAAAAAAATTCAGTATTTTTCTGGAAGGGAAATAATGTTTCGGGGTAATAAAAAATCTTGCGAGGTTCATCCGGATAGCAGCAAGACTTTACGTACTAGATATGTTTGTTTTAATGAGTATGTGATTTTCTGATTTGTTTTTCTTCTTTTTGAGAGCATTTGTTGCTGCTATATGGCCTGCTGGCGTTTGCAACAAAATACAAAAATATCGTATCATCATACCCTCACAGACGAAGTCGAACATTGGATTTTCGTCAAAAACGTGGTAGTGCAATTAACTGCCTAGTCGAGGCCAACCTTTATCAAGCACAATAAACTCCTGAGCGACAATGACACAGTTTTGCATATATCAGACCCCACCAAGCAGATACAAATTGCTTCAAGTTCGTTTAAGCAGCAAATCTGATTTCGAGTTTAATATCCGCTTCGCATTAAGCTCGCCCCAGTTTCAGAGCATCCCATGAAACGCTGTATCGATTACCACTTCCAGTCACATGCAGAAATCGGGACCACGTCCTTCTTCCAAGTTTGAAAAATGGCACTTCAGACCTGTTTAATTCTAGTTCTGTCAGGGATTATATTGATTTCCAAAGAGATAGCTGGAACCCCAGGTAAGACAAACTACTTGGTTTTTCTTGGTAACGATGTTAGGTGCGAGGAGGATTTCTGGTATAATGTCCGTAATGGGATAAATTCATTGGGACGAATAGGATGTTAGGGGGGATTTCAGTTACAGCAGAGACAATATGATTCGATTACAGAGCGGGTTGCCGTGTAGCGTCTATTTCGCCTCTTCCCTCGTTTATTCGCTATGAGTTCATACTATCACTGTCACGTCTGATGTATGAATTTACACATTACTATAATGCTATCGAAGGCAGTGTCTATCGTTCCCCTATCTGGGAATCGGTACTCCACACGCTATTGTTCCCCGTTTGTCGGGGATTCGATGTGTCGGGAGCTAATGTTCCCCGTGATGTCTGGGAATCGATAGGCCCAGGGCTAATGTTCCCTCATAAACAAATAATCGATTTTGAGATCGGGGAATCGAAGTGTCAGGGGCTAATGTTCCCCGATTTTATTGAGTTAAGGTCGGGGAATTCAAATGCCAGGAGATAATGTTCCCTCATAATCAAATAATCAATTTTGAGGTCGGGGAATCCAAGTGCCAGGAGCCAATGTTCCCCGATCAGCAATTATGGCTTTTGAGGTCGGGGAATCGAAGTATCCAGAGCTAATGTTCCCTCATAATTACAATAATCGATTTTGAGATCGGGGAATCGAAGTGTGAGGGGCCAATGTTCCCCGACATGCAAATATTTATTTTGTTGAGTTGAGGTCGGGGAATCCTAATGCCAGGGGCTAATGTTCCCTCATAATCAAAGAATCGATTTTGAGATCGGGGAATCGAAGTGTGAGGGGCTGATGTTCCCCGACATACAAATATTGATTTTAGCTCATACAAATATTGACATTGGCTCTGGACACTTTCATTCCCCGACCTCAAAAACCATTATTGCTTACCGGGGAACATTAGAACATTAGCCCCCCCCTGGCAGTTGGATTCCCCGACCTCAACTCAATAAAATCATTATCTGAATGTCGGGGGCCCCTCACATTTCGATTCCCCGATCTCATAATCGATTATATGATTATGAGGGAACTTTAGCCCCTGGCACTTGGATTCCCCGACCTCAAAAGCCATAATTGTTTAATAAGCAATAAAATCATTATCTGAATGTCGGGGAACACTAGCCGCTGATATTTCCATTCCCCAATCTAAAAATCTATTATTTTATTATGAGGGAACATAAGCTTTGGACACTTCGATTCCCCAATCTCAAAATCGATTATTTGATTATGAGGGAACATTAGCCCCTCACATTTCGATTCCCCGATCTCATAATCGATTATATGATTATGAGGGAACTTTAGCCCCTGGCACTTGGATTCCCCGACCTCAAAAGCCATAATTGCTTAATAAGCAATAAAATCATTATCTGAATGTCGGGGAACACTAGCCGCTGACATTTCCATTCCCCGATCTAAAAATCTATTATTTTATTATGAGGGAACATAAGCTTTGGACACTTCGATTCCCCAATCTCAAAATCGATTATTTGATTATGAGGGAACATTAGCCCCTCACATTTCGATTCCCCGATCTCATAATCGATTTTATGATTATGAGGGACTTTAGCCCCTGGCACTTGGATTCCCCGACCTCAAAAGCCATAATTGCTTAATAAGCAATAAAATCATTATCTGAATGTCGGGGAACACTAGCCGCTGACATTTCCATTCCCCGATCTAAAAATCTATTATTTTATTATGAGGGAACATGAGCTTTGGACACTTCGATTCCCCAATCTCAAAATCGATTATTTGATTATGAGGGAACATTAGCCACTCACACTTCGATTCCCCGATCTCAAAATCGATTATTTAACTATGAGGGAACATTAGCTCTGGACATTTCGATTCCCCGACCTCAAAAGCCATAATTGCTTATCGGGGAACATTAGCTCCTGGCACTTGGATTCCCCGACCTCAAAATTGATTATTTGATTATGAGGGAACATTAGCTCCTGGCATTTGGATTCCCCGACCTTAACTCAGTAAAATCATCATCACGATGTCGGGGAACATTAGCCCCTGACACTTCGATTCCCCGATCTCAAAATCGATATTTGTTTTTGAGGGAACATTAGCTCTGGACACTTCGATTCCCCGAGTAGTCCTCCCCGACATCGCGGGGAAGATTAGCTCTGGGCCTATCGATTCCCCGACATCGCGGGGAACATTAGCTTCTGACACATCGAATCCCCGACAAACGGGGAACAATAGCGTGTGGAGTACCGATTCCCAGATAGGGGAACGATAGACACTGCCGCTATCGAAACCTCAAAAACAATAAAAACTAATTTTATACCCTTTTCGCAAACCTATTTTAATTAAAACATAGTCTTTTATGCTCTCCCTATCTGCTATATGCTACCTATCTTTATTAGAATAACGAACCTAATTTTTTTTTTTTACTTTAATAAAGGTACCGAACTATTACGATCCATTTCAGGGGCTATTTTTACTAGCTTAGTCGTCTTCGAGCATTCTCGCGGCCTCGCATATTTTGAGCCTATCCTGGTATAAGCGTTATTATTTTTCGACTTTGAGGCATCTTTTCGGGAGTTTAGGCGGCACAGTGTTTCCTTTTTCTCGTTTCCTTTGAATCTCATTCTCTTCTACCTCTCACCTACCTTTGTACCTCTGCATAGGCTGGGGAATGGCAAAAGGCGTTGGAAAAAAAAATCTGAAAAGAGGGATCCTTTTGTCTTGACAAAACAATAGCGAAAAGCAATTACCACAGCAAGCTGTTGTCGCTCACAAGTTATTGTAGCTACAGCAATCAACCGCTCTCGATTTCGCTAGGGATAAAGCGAGAGGCTGCACTTCCAAGCGCTGACTAAAATCACAATCTGGGAAAACTGAGAAACATTTGTATCCTTGTTTTGAAAGAATTACGAATAAGGGTTCAGAAGTGTGGGTTCCTAACCAGGAGCGACCATGATTTTGTCTTCAAAAATGGAAAAGGCAATCGATTGCTCAGGTACTGGTACAGATAGGTAAGACAAAGGCAAGAGCGGTCCTTGTTTTTGTCCTATGTATAATGGGGACATTAAGAGTGTGTGTGATACATTTAGGACCAAGTTAGTGAAGATGAAAGGGTGTATGAAGAGTGCGTTTTCAGTGAAGTAAGGATGTTAAAGATGAAATGTTTTGGGAGTGTGAATTTTTTCCCATCACGAGTTTCGTGTCTGACCAAATCTTTTCACTTCATCCGCAACCTGGTATGTCACATTAGTGGTGTGATTTTGGAGGACTATAGCCACAGTAGAAAGACGTTATTTGAGGTTCGCGCTGGATCATAGAACAAGGTTCCTAGATCAATGGGGACTACGGTTGGTAGGGTTACGATCAGTTGTGTTTATGTTGGAAATAGACATTAGGTTCAATTATAACGCGATGTAAATCCCGTAGGCGATGTTTAGGCTAGATCATTTCTCTTGGACAAACCAATGTTAAAACACATCCTTTGTTACAGCCAAAACGGGAGCGATGCCTATCGTCTACCAATTGTCTAGATTCAAATCCACACATTCTACTGGAAACGATACAGACCGGATTCTCGAAACGACATCACTCGCTGAAACCGGGCGATTTTTTGCCGGAAACAGCCTCCTAGTCCTAACCGGTCTAGCACAAAGAATACAGAACACAATCCAAGGCGGAATCCTCGGGGCTATAATCTGGCTTCTAGGCTTGGCCGCCACCAATGTGCTCGGCGCCTTCCAGTTCCTCACAGTCATCCTGCGAGGAGTTGCTCTATGGCCCGTCAAAATTGTGGCCTTTATTTGGCTGGTGATTTTCAGCATTTTGACCTTCCTTCTTGCGCCAACTGGCGTCGCGGCTAACCTTTCTGCACCAATGGCCTTAATCAGTACAATTCTGAACAGTTAACGTGACGTATATTATTTGTTATTTAAATTATTTGTATTTATTTGAGTGCTGTATTATTATATGTTGAACTGCGATGATCAGGAATTTTTGTTTAAATAAATATTTTTACTTCATTGACGACCTGGTATGTCACAACTCACACTCGTGGCATGAGTGAAGGAATATGGCCACGAAAGGTCCAGCAGTAGAAAGAATATGTATATATTGTTACGTAGATGGAATAATATACATGAAATCATCGTTTTTTTAGGCTTTAACCTTATGATCTATGTAATTTTTGAACTTTTAGGTCCGAGCCCCCCCCCCCCCCCCCCCGAAATTAAACTCCTGAATATGGACCTGGTTGGGAGGTAAGGACGCATGCTGAATCGACATCTGTTCTAGTTTTCTTAACGGATCAGTTTTTTGCCATAGTTGGGGAGAAGGAGAGCTTAAGATTACGAGAGCTTAAAGTTTACGAATGAACCTAATTTACCAGATATTCTTTTCGGTGAAAAGTATTACCTAATGGATCTCGATAAGGGGTCTGCAAGTTTACATTGCAAGTTTACGGATTTTGGAAATCTGTCAGTCCCGACTGTCTGTCTCAGGAAGTTTAAAAATATTAACTTTTGGGATCCCATCGAAACCTTTGGTCTTGTTTCTGATGATGACCTTCTTGTAGGCAGTGGTTGGCAGGATAATACGCATCAAAAATAGCACGGCAAGTATAAAGTTCAGTATGGTGTCAGTGGAACGTAGCCTATCTACATCCTGCAGACAGTCGAATGGGAAACTGAACTGGGACTGATATCGTATTTCGTAAAGCAGCCTATACCAGATCAATGAGGTCATTTATTCAAGAGTTTGTTTAGGTCTGTGGTCTTGTCATTAGCCGACCTTGTCCCGGTAATGACTTTCGCTGTTTCTACCGTCACATTTTTTGCGCTGTGGGTGAAACTCTGTATTTCATTTTATACCGAAAACTATTTGGTTGTGAAGTCGGTTCATTTGCACAATCACTGACATTGAAATGGAGTCACCAATACCGAATTTGCAACTGTCGCAGTTTTTGCAAGACGTGGTTTCTCTTTCCGCGATTTTGACATATAAAAGAATTTTGCATGGTAGCGTTTGAACAAATCTCTATTTTCCGATGGTCCATTTTGTCTATTTTTTTTGTTTTCGTTTTTATAAAAAGAATTAACAAACCCTATACTCATTTCTTTCCTTCTACCATTATAATATGATAGCCAAACTTTGTCTTAACGGGAGGGTCAGTATATATTGGGTTACCAAGGCTTGAAATTGGCAAGGCAAAGGCAGCTTCCTGGAATGGGCCAACCATGGATCCACGGGCCATCCATCCAAGGTCCCCCTGAAATATAAAAAAGGAGGTATTTCTGGTACTGCAACAGGTAAGGTGCAATGGAATAAGTCTGAGTAGAAAATGCTGAAGCTAAATTGACCAAAGCCTTTGATTTCGCCTGATTCAAAGATCTTTAGGATTGAAAATTAAGCTGCAGTACATGTTTCGCTGCAAGAATTGGCTGCAGGGTGAGCTTGAGTTCAAGTAAACTTTCATCTGGATCTGCTAGATTTCGCCAAAAGCCCTTCACGTCATCTGATTGTCTGGATTTGAGCTTCTAGAAAAACTTACTTAAAGTAATAAGTACCCAAGTACGTAAACTTTATTGCCAATGGTTCAAAAGAACATGCAATGCGTTACCAAGAAAAAATGACAAGAAAACAAAAAACACAATAAACGGATTGACCAGCATTCCGAACAGGTATGTGTATTCTGTTCTAAATGATTTCTTACAAAAGGTATTACTCACCCCTGACCGTGCTTTGTCTTCACTGTAGGTTGCAGCTACTTCATTAAACTTCATTCCAGCTTTTAGCTTTTCCATTGCTTCCATGATCTTTGATTGTTTCTCACACAGTATATGTCTCACCTAACAGAGAGGGCTGTAATTATAGCCACAGCGACATAGACAAGACTAGCATGCCAATCATACAACTATCATCTGACACCCATAAAAGTATATAACACTGGAATTTGGAGGATCAATAGCAGAGGCTAACTAACTGAGTCTCTTCTGAATGACTGAAGAGGCTACTGCCAAGGGGCGGTTCGAAGGGGGGGGGGTGGTAATTGTACTCTCAGTCCAGTCTCAGTCGTATATTTTTTGCTGGATTCAAATTGTGTGTTCTCAGTTTGTCAGAATACAGTTGTATGTTTTGAGCCTGTTAGAATAATATCAACCCGTGAATTTCTCTTGCAAAGGCTACAAATGACCTGTTTCTTGCCTTATTTTACGAATGGATTTTCTAGTCGTATATTGGAGACAGTGATTATATTAGTTTTGAGCTTGTCAGAATGAATGAACTGGTGGCCTAATCGTGAATTTTGCCTGCAAGTGACCTGTTTCTAGTTGTGTGGTTACACAGAGATTTTCTATAAGTCATACCTTACAAGACGATCGTACGTTTCGAGCTTCACGGAATGACAGAAATGCAGTTACTGAATCGCGATTATCAGTTTGAACACAACTGGTTTTGTGCCAAAACCTCTGTATTTTAGCAGAAAAGAGGGTTGTCGAATAAGTGCAACTGCAGGGGTCGATGATGTAGTATTTTAGCAGAAAACAGACTGATTTTGACATTTTGCTTGCAGTAGCCTACAAAGTTTCAACATTATCCGTTTTTGGGCAAATGTTCATATTTTAGACACATTTTTTTTTTTTTTTATATAAATGACTTGCGGGTTGGGTTTGGACGTAAACAAGCTAGGTAAGCACTGTAGGCCTAATGATGGATACTATTATTGCAACATTTTTCTTTGTTAGTGGAAAGTCATGACAGATCTGCTTTGTGTCTTTTTATTTATTTATTATTAGAAAAAGAGGTTAAGCCTAAGCTTCTCTCCCTCTGGATGGACACTACCTTTTTTTGGAAAGGGTCGAGTGGAAGTACTGTCATATCCCAGCTTCGAGCAAAACATTTCGCTATGTCTGGGAGTTATCGGTGTCACACACACACACATACAAATCTGTAATATCATAGACAGCTCTTGGTTTCATTTGGATGAAAAAAATGTTTCCAGAAACTTCAACTTTCATAGTACGGCAGGTTTCATAGTACGCGTCATTTTTGATGAGGCTTTAGCTGGGGGTTAGGCCACACTAAAAGATAAAACTTGTAAAGGGAGAATTTTGCCATAAAAAAGGCAGATTAAAAAAATGTTCACTATGGCACTTAGTAGCCTATTCTCTATGTAATTAAAGGGTCCGTCATATAGCTGGGTTGTTTGGCTTGCGATTTTCGGATCTCAACTACATTTTATCTATAATTTGTCTTGTCAGAAAAAAAGGGCAGATCAGATCACAAAAGTTTCGCCTGCAGCTCTTAATTTAATTTTGTGCAGGAGGCAATAATCAGGTGTGCACAGGCTACGTTAGAAAATGCTATCGAGGCTACACTCCCTTCAGCGAAAGCTGAAATGAACACCATGCTGGAATTCCTGTTGTTTATTTTTAATATTTTATTCCTGTAACAACAATTTTTCAAAAATATATGTTGATATTTCTTGAAAGTCGTACATTATTTTGTCTTTGGTCTATTATTGTTCAAAATGCCAGTGGCCCTGCTACTGCCCTTGGCCTTGCTTTACCTTTTTTGACATTAATAATTGTTTGTTTTTCTTCTAAAACTGCTCACACTCAAGAAGTTCAGATTGCATCCATGTGCCTTCTTAACTCTGATTGGCATCCCGACAGGCACCCAGATCCAAATGCAACAAACCTTGAGAAAGGTTACTGACTTCTTTTCTTACTGGTTTGCCAGCTTTTGGCACTGGGAATATTATTTTTATTGCAAGTGGCTTCCTCTTCCATATTCCTTAAGGTACATCTTTAATCTTATGGCACATCTTTAGTACTTTTGTATAAAGATAACATGGAATTATACGAATTAATAATTATTAATCCTTTCTATCACACTTGTGCACACACTAGCAATTACAATTTCCAGTGATTAACCAGTAGGAAAACGAAGTCGGTAACCTCTGTCAATATACTTGCATACTGGATCAGAGTGCCAATATCTGAGCCTCATTTTTGTTGCAACTGTGCTTCGGCCCTCCTTTGCTGCTACACAGGATGCATTTTTGGATTCACTGCATACAAGATTTCTTCTTGGTTGAAGCAGCAGTAGAAGCAACTTGCAGGGGATCACTGACTTAGTGGGTAAGCAAGTCTGCAATTCTCGGATGCACTGCTGTCTTCCTGGAAAGCACTGCAGTGCAAAAACAAATGTAGAAAGAATCAACTGGAAGTCGCACTTCACTGCTGAAGTAAAAATGCCATTTAGCAGAAGCGGCTGAGATGTGTACATGCAGCATGCAACAAAAAACGAGCTATAACCTTTATGGGATGCTCATCAGAGTTAAGATGACACAGGGTGCAATATTGGCATGAGCATCTCATTCAGGAAGATGCTAGCCAGCTGAACTACACTGTAAAAAAAAAATCTTGCAGTATTTACTACTGGGATTAATCTTGTCTTTATTGAGATAAGATTATCCCCAATTCGGATTAATCTTATTCCAATAAAGATAAGATTAATCCCAGTAGTAAATACTGCATCCTTATTCAGAGAAAATTTTTACAGTGTAGGAGTAGCTCCCCAAATAGTAAACAGATTACTGTTCTCAAGTGACCTTGCCAGTCTGGACCAAATTCTCCCATTCTCCTCCTGCAGCAAGGAGAGTAGCCAAGTAAAGCAACTGTAGTTTATCGAAAAGGATTCTGCTAGCAAGGGGCGTCACTATTGGGGGGAGGGGGGACTCAACCCCCAAAGGTCTTGAGAAAGTACTTTCGTAGGGCAAACCCAGAAGAAATAAAATTGTGCATGCTTATGTCGGGCGTCGGTCGACTCGTCGGCACATCAGGTTCTTTTCATATTCAAGAAATCATATTCTGCACACATTTGTCATGCAGAACACAGTAGAAACCGATTTCTGTGTTCTATTTTCAATTTTGTATGCTTTCGTCGGGCGTCGGCATATTGAGTTATTTTTATACGCAAGAAATCGAGTTCGGCAAACATTTGTCAGGCAAAACACAGAAGAAATTGACTTCTGTATGCTTTTGTCGGGCGTCTGTAGACTCGTCAGCACATCGGGTTCTGTTTATCTGTGATAAATCGATTTCAGCAAACATTGGTCGGGCGCACCCGGGAAGTCCCAGTATCGTCGGCACATTGGGTTCTTTTTATATGTAAGAAATCAAATTCTGTGAAAGTTTATCAGCTGCATCCCGAAAGTTTAGGTTTTGCGGGCACATCGGCTTCTATTTACACGTAAGAAATAAAGCCCTTTACAGTTTTGTTGGGCACAACAAAGAAGAATTCGAATTCTGAATGCTTTAGTCAGGCGTCCGTATTCTTGTCAGCAAATCGGGATATTTTTATTCGCAAGAAATCTAATTCTTCAAACATTTGTCGGGTGCACCCTGAAAACTTAATTCTCTTTCGAAGATCGGGATCTCATTACATGTCATAAATCAAATCTGTAAACTCTTATCCAATCTCGAAAATGTGTGTCTCTTCGGCAAATCAAGATGCCACTACTTTATTCGCGGAAAGATCTGTGATTTCACAGGTAGCCTTAGCCTACTTTTATTGGGGATCAGCGTTTCAACCAAATTTCGTCTGCTGCACATTTCTCAGTATTTTCTATTTGGAAGAATGGTGTTTCATTTAGTTGGGCGTTTAGGATTGAAATTCTTGGGGATTGGAAACACATTCAAAGCTAGAAACTGTAAAGTATAGGTAAGCCTAAAATTTTCCCCCAAAAAAAAGATAAAAAAATTTTGCCTGCTGCGCTTGATTTAACTTGTTCTGGGTTCGGTTGTTGGAAAGCTTGGCGAGGCGGCAACCAGTCATGCACAAATCCTCAATTTTTGGGCATGGTGCCCCAACGTCAGGGCATGCCCCAAGGTATGGGCATGGTGCCCATACGTTGGGGCACCATGCCCTGGAGCATGGGCATGGTACTAGCATGGCACCCCCATGATATTTGGTTGAACTGAGATTGATTCCATACCTAAATAGGGCCTTCTTCCTCTCCTAGACCACAAGATACTTGATCTTATGTTCTATCTAACCTCTTTTTCCAATTTTAAAAATGTTAGAGAACTTCCAAGAAATTTAGCCTTTAATGAAGACCACTTTTTCCTATTGGTTTACCATGGTTTACCTATCCATTTCAAGGGAAAAAGGGGAATTCATTCATTTCTTGGAAGCTCTCTAATATTTTTAAAATTGGAAAAAGAGGTTAAATAGAACATAAGATCAAGTATCTTGTGGTCTAGGAGAGGAAGAAGGCCCTATTTAGGTATGTAATCAATCTCAGTTCAACCAAATATCATGGGGGTGCCATGCTAGTACCATGCCCATGCTCCAGGGCATGGTGCCCCAACGTATGGGCACCATGCCCATACCTTGGGGCATGCCCTGACGTTGGGGCACCATCCCCAAAAATTGAGGATTTGTGCTTGACTGGCGGCAACAGCTTATTTTGTCTGCACATTGTTTAGTTCGTCGGCACAAACTAGACATCCTGAGAGTCTTCAACCAGTAGAAACCATTGCAATGGAGGGTCTCTGGCCAGCATAATGCTTTCTGAATGCCCAGGCCCCACTACCAGCATACCTGTTAGTGAATTGTTTTTAAATGTTTTAAGGCTGGTTTTTAGGCAGGTTTATAATGGGCCTATATCAGTCATGCACAAATCCTCAATTTTTGGGCATGGTGCCCCAACGTCAGGGCATGCCCCAAGGTATGGGCATGGTGCCCATACGTTGGGGCACCATGCCCTGGAGCATGGGCATGGTACTAGCATGGCACCCCCATGATATTTGGTTGAACTGAGATTGATTACATACCTAAATAGGGCCTTCTTCCTCTCCTAGACCACAAGATACTTGATCTTATGTTCTATCTAACCTCTTTTTCCAATTTTAAAAATATTAGAGAACTTCCAAGAAATTTAGCCTTTAATGAAGACCACTTTTTCCTATTGGTTTACCATGGTTTACCTATCCATTTCAAGGGAAAAAGGGGAATTCATTCATTTCTTGGAAGCTCTCTAATATTTTCAAAATTGGAAAAAGAGGTTAGATATAACATAAGATCAAGTATCTTGTGGTCTAGGAGAGGAAGAAGGCCCTATTTAGGTATGTAATCAATCTCAGTTCAACCAAATATCATGGGTGTGCCATGCTAGTACCATGCCCATGCTCCAGGGCATGGTGCCCCAACGTATGGGCACCATGCCCATACCTTGGGGCATGCCCTGACGTTGGGGCACCATGCCCAAAAATTGAGGATTTGTGCTTGACTGGCCTATATTAGATATTATTAGATAATGGGCCTAGACATTTACCTTAATGGTAGAGCCAGTTCCTGCTTTTTTATCTTTATCTTTGTCGCCTCCAGACTCTTTGCCTTTAGAAGCTCCACCACCAGCAGCTTTTTTAGGACCCATTTCGGACACCACGTTAAGCAACGATTTCGAAATTCACGCCACCTACGCAGTATTGCCGACGCTCCGAAAGAATTTACCGAAAAACGGTACCGAAAAACGCCCGCAAAATTTACCAACTGACCAAGAAATTGTGCCAGGTCCAAAAATTTTTCCCGCGCGTTGCGCTTTTCAACCCATTTCGGCTGAAAATACTTATCAGACCTGTATCAGACCCTTCTTTGTCCAACCGAGGTCGGGTTGGGTTCAGTCCTGGTTCAGACCTGTATGAGACATGACCCAGTTATTTCATTCACCTAAAAAAAGTGACATAACATAATCTTGTATTTTTAAAACTGAAACTGGCATCTAAAATCCATGTTTTGACTATCACTACGTTTCAGATCGAGAAAATTTCGAATATATGTTCACATATGAGTAAAACAACCAATCAGGATCGATGAGTCACCATGCTCTTGAGGGCAGGGACGGTTCGGACTTCGAAGTGCTTGAACACGGAGGGGGAGGTGTGACGACCTCGAAACTTGCAACAGGATAATGCCCTACGAATTTACCGATTTTAAACAGTACAAATTTCAAGAAATTTTAATACAGGTTTCTAAAAGGTGAGGCAAAAGGAGTGAAATAAATACAAATAAATCACAGGAATTTCAGTACACTGTTCATTTCAGCTTTCGCTTCAAAGAGAGAAGCCGATTATAACAAATGTAGCCTACCGAAGGCAAACACACACAAATCATACGACTGTCTTTAGGTCAAGCTCATACACACGACTGAGAGTACGACTTTCTAAAGCATGGGGGAGGGAGTTTCCCCTTTCCCATCCACGCGAGCAATCCCTTCGAATCGCCCCTGCATGAGGGGTTTCCAGTCGCTGATAGCAACTACCGTAGCACCCCAGAAGAGCACTAGGTTTAGTTAAGCCTAGTTTATTGAATAAATTCCGCAAAATAGTCAAACTCTTCAGCGTATCTAACGGGATGGAATTTCTAATACACCTCAGAAGTGACTTGATCAAAACAAGTTGCTATGTGCATAATAATAAAAAAAATACACCTCTGCTTGCTCAGTCAGTCATTCTTCCTTGACATAAATACACACAAAAAAATGACATTGTTTGATTGTACCATATTGTGAAAGAAATGGTGACACGGGGGCGAGTAGCATCAGCGGCAATATTTCAAAATCAGACATTGATGGGAATAAAAACATTAAAGATCCACAGACATATTTTTACTTCGAAAATAATGCCGGTATTCCACTATGGTGCGGAATTATGGGGTTTCGAGGCGGCTCCACAGATTGAAACCCTTCAGCTACAGTATTACAAAAGAGTTTACAGGCTTCATCCCACAACCCATTCACAAGCATTAAAAGGGGACCTTGGGCTATTTTCAATGAGAAAACAAAGATTAGGCCAAATCATACAATTTTGGCTAAAACTTATCCATCTGCCTGAAGAGAGACTGCTCAAATGTGCTTATAATGAGCTTCTTCTAATGGGAAAAAAAAGGTCATGGCCATTCCAAGTCAAAGCCCTCCTAGACTCGGTGGGACTATCGAGTGCTTGGAACAATGGCTTAGGGCCCACATCGGAACCATCATCTCTGTTAAAAGAAATGTTACGTATAATAGAAAACCAAGAAATACAGAAATGGGCAGGTATTGTTAATGAATCGGAAACACTAGCAAACTACAAAACGGTTAAAGAGATTTTCGGGCCCGAATTTTACCTGAAGCTGAACCTACCAAAAACTTACATCACGCTCTGGATCCAGTTGCGAGCGAACTGTCTACCAGTACATGGGAAAAGTAAGTTTGATAAGAAAAATAGAGGTTCAGCCAGAGCGTACAGCCTCTGTCCCCTTTGCGGGGATGGTGAGGATGACCTAGCCCACTTGGTTGCACGGTGTCGCGAACTCTCGAGGTTAAGGGAATCTTGCTGGGGGGAAAGGGAGATACTGTTTCCTGATATCCTGAAGAGCACATCACCAGCAGTAATTAGTGCGTTATGTAGATTTGTAGTGAGTAGTATTACATTAAAAGTTGATCGGACGAGTGTAGTTTAGATTATGCAGTGTGCTGTAAGAGTTTATCATGAAGATTTATATTTTGTTGTTTTGTATATGGCCCTAAGGCTTTAAATACATTATTATTATTATTGTACCAACTTTGGGAAAATGTACCAGAAAAAGTGTGACTGTGCCATACTGTACCAGCAGAGTTGAAATGTACCAAAATGGTACAACTGTACCGCTGTTGGCAACACTGCACCTAAAGTAAGTCCTGGAGCAGCAGGAGAAAAAAACAGCAAGTACTGACACATTATTACACATTATTAGGATTATAATGCTGAGCTAGACTGACTAAAACGAGCTAAAACTTCAAGAATATGCGGTGTCATACAAATCATGTCGGAATACCATACTGTCGTCACGTAAATGGCAGGCCTAACGTCATATTGATGAGGACCTGACATAGGATTTGATTGTCCCTAGAACGGTTTATAAAATGATAACGCGACCGGTGCCTCGCTGGCCGCTCGGCTCTACTTATAAGACTCGAATTTTTTTTTACCGATAGGAACAAACTACAATTTTTCGTGTTCTACATCCTCCAGTGACACGATAAAACTAACGATTTTTATCCTTGGATGGTACGTATCTTTTATCCCTAGAGACATCAGATACTGGTGAAAAAAAAGGAACTTTAAGAGACTTCCTAAAGAGGAAGTCCTATTGGTCAGCTATGACGCGTTTCTTGAAGTCCGCGTCATAACAGACCAATAGGAGGCGAGCCTCCGTCTGTGTTTACAAACTTTGAAGCCTTCAAACTCTCATAAAAAAGAACATTAATTCGTAAAATTTGTATTTCTTCCAACAAGAAGAAGCCAGATAACGATTTCAACAGCTCTTAACTCACAGCAGCTATCCAAAGCTGGTAATTTAGTCTCAAAGTTGAAAGTTCTATACCTCGTAATGTTAATTTTCTTTGTTATGATCCCGACGATGACGGTGTAGAAATAAGGCGTATTCTCGCCCTTCCCCGAGGACTCCACTTGAGGAGTCCCCGCGTTTTTGTTTGTCCCGGGGACTCCCTGTATTCTCGCGAGTCCCAACGGACGGGGAATGCTCCGATCATCATCACCATCATCAAAAAGGACTCCCTTTCAGATTCGGAGGGGAATCAATTTTCGCTGTTGTTGGTGCAATTTAAAATTAATTAAAAATAACCAGAGTAAAGAAAACCAAACATAAAGTGGATATAGACTAATTTTGTCAACTGCATATTTTGTTTAAGAGCGCACGCGGAGTCCGCGTGGAGTGAGTCCCGCTATTCTCGCCGTTCCCTTCGATTCCCCGAAGAGTTCTCAGGGAACGGCGAGAATACGCCTAAAGTCGTTTTCTTCGGGTATGGTGATATTGGTGAAATCTCTCTATTGTCCCGGGGACTCATTCCCCGTATTCTCGCGAGTCCCAACGGACGGGGAATGCTCCGATTATCATCACCATCGTCAAAAAGGACTCCCTTTCAGATTCAGAGGGGAATAAATTTTTGCTGGTGTTGGTGCAATGTAAAATTAATTAAAAACACTCAGGATAAACAAAACAAAAAAAAGTGGATCCAGATATTGTCAACTGCATATTTTTTTTTGAACAAAATCCAATTTAGAAGCATTCCCCGTGTTCTCGCTGTTTTCCGGACGGGGAGTCCGCGCAGGGGCGGTTCGAGGGGGGGCGTGGGGGGGGTGACTCACCCCCCCCCCCATGCTTCAGAGAATCGTGCTCTCAGTCGTATGTTTTGAGCTTGTTTGAATGACAGTCGTATGTTTTGAGCTTGCCAGAATCACATAAAGGCAGTTACAAAACGTGATTTTGCCCGCAGATGTCATTTCTAGTCGGATGGCTACGAAGATCTTTCCTAGTCGTATGTTTTAGGTCTGTCAGATTCACAGTAGACGTATTCTGAGTTTGTCAGAATGATAGTCGTATATTCAAGCGTGCCAGAATAACACCAGATCGTGAATTTCGCCAGACGCAAATCACCTGTTCCTTGTCGCATTTACGAACAGATTTTCTAGTCGTATATTAGAGACAGTTGTAAGTTTTGAGCTTGCTAGATAAGGCACCTAATCCTGAATTTTAGTCGCAGATGACCTGGTTCTGGTCGTATGGTTACGTATAGATTTTCTGTAACTCATGTCACGAGTCAATCGTATGTTTTGACTGAGCTTGTTAGAATGACAGTCGTATGTTTCGAGCCTGTCAGAATGACATAAATACAATTACCGAATCTGATTTTCACCCGGTGGTGCACGGTGTGAACACAACTGGTTTTTACCAAAACCTTTGTATTTTAGCAGAAAACACGTAGCTGATTTTTGAAATTTCAACAGTAGCCTATCTGGTTTTGTGCAAAAGATCCTTATTCTAGAATATTACAGGTTGATTTTTGGCTTGCGGAGTAAGGTTTGACCATACACCGGAGATGTACGCATGGTAAGGACGGGCCTGATGATCGCACCATACTGTTAATTCAAACCAAATCTACTTTGTGTCTATTTTATTATGGATGGCTACTCCCTTTTTTCGGAAGGGGTCAAGTATGGAAGCACTGCTGTGTACCAACTTCCGGCAAGATATCCTACTCCGTTCTAGAGTTAACAGGGTTACGGACAGATCTGTAGCACTTACTTTTGTTTGGGTTCCGAAAAAGACCCATAAATGTTTCCAAAACTTCGCCTGCGGCGCTTTTCATGGTAGCCTATTCTCTATCTAGTGACAGGGGGCGTCATTTAGGTGCCGTTTTAGACATAAGATTTGAACCACGTTAAAAGCTATAATTTGTGCTGGAAGTAGTTGAACTTTTCCCAGAAAAAAGGCGGATTTAAAAAGTTTCGCCTGCGGCGCCTTTCGTAGCAACCCTTTCACTGTTTAGTTGAAGCGTGGGTCATTCAGGTGGGTTTTAAGCTTGAGATTTTGGGGTTTGAGCAACATTAAAAACTATAAATTGGATGGGAAGTAGCCTAGTTGAATTTTGCCCGTAAAAAGTCAATTTAAAAAAATTTAGCATGCGGCGCTCAGTTTTTCTTTAGTAAATACGTTCGAGGCTTCTGCTTGGGATCCTTATAGCTACGTTACAAGCAGAATTTAAATGGGAAGTAGTTGAATTTTGCCAGAAAAAAGGCTGATTTCAAAAAATTTCGCCTGCGGCGCCTTTCGTAGTAGGCCTATCCTAGTAGATTTTTTTTTTTTTCAAGGGTGCGTCAATTAGGTGGAGTTTTAAGCTTCAGATTTGGGATCTGAGATACATGAAAAGCTAGGATTTGTAGGGGAAGCAGTTGAATTTTGCTCGGATTAAAAAAAATTTCGCCTGCGGCGCTCAGTTTAAGTTGTCTTGAGCACATCCGTCAGAAGCTGGTACCGAAGATTGGCTGTTTCCTGCGAAAGTTCAAATGAACGTCATGCTGAAACTCATAACCTTTTAAAAATCTATGTTTATATTTCTTGAGCCTGTGGTACTGTGCTTTTCTATTCAGTTTTTTTTTTAATCGACATAATTGCCGATTATCTAGTCGTATGTTTTGAGGTCGTCACCCCCCCATGCCCAAGCACTTCGAACCGCCCCTGAGTCCGCGTGGAGTGACTCCGTCTATTCTCGCCGTTCCCTTCGATTCCCCTTAGGCGTATTCTCGCCGTTCCCCGAGGACTCCACTTGAGGAGTCCCCGTGTTTTTGTTTGTCCCGGGGACTCACTCCCCGTATTCTCGCGAGTCCCCACGGACGGGGAATGCTCCGATTATCATCACCATCATCAAAAAGGACTCCCTTTCAGATTCGGAGGGGAATCAATTTGTGCTGGTGTTGGTGCAATGTAAGGTTAATTAAAAATAATCAGAATAAACAAAACCTAAAATAAAGGAGATCCACACTAATTTTGTCAATTGCATCTTTGTTTTAAGAACAAAATCCGTTTTGGAAGCATTCCTCGTGTTCTCGCTGTTTTCTGTACGCGGAGTCCGCGTGGAGTGAGTCCTTGTATTCTCGCCGTTCCCTTCGATTCCCCGAGGAGTCCTCGGGGAACGGCGAGAATACGCCTCTTGTCACAGATTTTTGCAGCCAAATGTCCCAGGTCAGGTTCTGTCAGAGGAAAGTGGCAACACTGGTCGGATTTCAAAATACACTCCGAATTTAAAGCAAAACAGGAGAGGAATCAGGAAAGCGATGAATGCTATGGCACTGCAAAAGCTAAAAACTCTTTTGAGAGAATCACCACCTTCTAGTTCCATCCAACCTGATGAAGTTCAACCTGTGGTGTGCAGACATCACAGCGATCCGTGGACTATGGTCTTACTACCTTCTAACCATGTAATCAAGGCCACAGAAATGGAATTACTCACACTGAATGGCCTAGGGCCACATTACGGGGGCATGATAATTCTCTCTTCTATCTACTTACTGTTCCCCCATGTCCGGAATTGGTTAGGTACAGAAGTAACTGTCCTAGATTATGAAGCTGCTAAGAAAAAATTGTCCTTGATGATACCTCGTCCTACTGCCCAGGCCACTCCCGACACATCCAAAAAGATCATTCTAATGCTCTCCTATGCCCTCATGGGCCCAGCATGGAGCAATCCCAAGGACTTGGAAAAAAATTTGCACAAGTGGATAACCACCCTTTGCGAATCGGGTGAGATGAATTATGTTCCCTCAAAACAAGATACATTCAGCTTTCTGAAGAGTGTTCAGTGGAAGCCTCACAACCCTCAAGACATAGTACTTGATGCTCTTTGCCAGGTCCTAGCAATCGATTCAAATATGAAATGTGACACAAAGGTAAAAAGATCTGACCTATTCACTGTGCAGGCAATGAAAGACGTTGAAGGAGTTTCTTCATTGGGGTGGATGTTCTTTGAACAGATGAGGATGGTTTATGCTGGTTATGGATCCAGCAATCTCCGTTCAGCTGGACTATGTATCCCTGCTTTTAAAGAAGCCACCAAGAACCTGCCAAGAACCCTATGTATCCCTTGGACAAAGGAGATTGACTTCGTGGAGAGAATTGTAAGTGAAACTGATGAGATGGACTACATAGGATTGGGATCAAAAGCTCGGGAAGATTACCACACCAAAAACTACCCCCACCTAGCATATGCTGGGGTGCTTTACCATGGAAAGCATCTCAGTGGCACTAAAGAGATAGAAAACTGGAACAGGAATGTTGTGGCCAAAAAACGAGAACGAGTTTTCAGCAGGAATCGAGAGAGCGGGACTATGATTGAAATTATAGTTGGAATGCTCCCCACTGAGGATGTTTATGGTCTGGCAGAACTGATTGAGTCAGCTGATATGCTGGTTGCACAAAAACTGCTGAGCGGACTTGATGCTCTCAAAGTAAGAGAAATCTACCTTATTCTTCGTGCCAGAAGATCCACATGTGTGTGGTATCTTTCAGAGAGGAAAGAGTTGGAGAAAAAAGAAAGGAAACAACGCATGGACGAAATGTTGGCGGAAATTGAGAAAGAGTATGCCAGAGAGAAAAACAGATGGAAGAACCAAATTACTGATGAGGAAGACATCAGTGTTAAGGAGCAGCTCAAGGACGCTTACACTGTATGGGACGAGGCTGTGGAAAAGGAAATGAAGTTGCTGAAGCTGTGACTTATTCCACAGGGTGACAGATGTGCCGAGAAAGATTTAATAAGCTGCTACAAATCCAGGTCAGGTCTATTTCCTTTATGAGACAGGCCGAGCGTCATATAAAAATGTAAAAGACTTTGGACTATTTGCACAGCTTTTAAACAATTACTACAGTTGCATTTCTGCAGATACCATGGTGTCCAGTACCATGGTAACTGGCATGGTATCCAATACCAGGGTAACTGTCATGGTATCTGCAAAAACGCAATTTGTGTATCTTTTGTATGCCTAAATTATATAATTAAAATATTTGGAAATGTGTTGCTACATGTGTACTGGGTACGGCGTCGCAGCTGACCGCAAGAAAAAAATATATCAGAACATTTATGTGTATTAAAGGACTATCCAGGTCAGGTCTATTTCCTTGAATAGACGGGCTGGCCTCATCATAGACAAGCGTCATATAAAAATGTAAAAGACTTTGGACCATTTGCACGGTAGCAAATTGCTACGATCAGTTGATTTGCAGTTGAGTCACTGAAAATTCGGAATATTTGTGATAGGTTTGGTACAGCTTATAAACAATTACTACAGTTGAGTTTCTGCAGATAAGGTAAAGAACCTAGTATAGTGCAGGAAATGTCACGCTTTTTTCTTTTTCTTGTAACTTTTCCTGTGTAGAATCTGCAGCAGATTTTGATGTCATTCGACGCTCCGAAACCTCGCCTATCGATCGTACATCATATCTCTTTTCTGTGTGTTTCACAAATAACAGAGATCCCGTGATTTGAGCATCGTGCACCCGCAGGGTAAGGTACCTGCTTGTCGTGCCCCTATACGGAAAGGTACATTCTTTCGCGCATCACACGGCAGAATTGCTTAATTCGCGCAGAATTGCTTAATTCGCGCAGAATCAAGCAACCAACTTTTTTTCAAAAACACAATAGAACCATAATTACCACTTGCCTCTTTATTTTATTTTCTCTTATTTTGAATTGTCAAGCTGTACGAAATGCAACTTATGCTCTCACGATACCGAACCGGCCACCGATCAGGCCGCAAGAAAAAGAACGTTTTTTCGTGCAGGCATAGCGCGAGTCCACGATAAGTCGATTACTGACCAAGCATTTACTGATTTAAAGGAACAGAAAACATGACTACGCAACTTTCGGCCATCGAATCGCCCGGGGGGGGGGGGGGGGGGGGGGGGGCTTAGATAAATATACAGGGACTTATTGTCGACAGGCCCCCCTTCTTTGTTATCTCGAACCCCCTCCTTAGTGTTCCCAAAGCTAGCTGGCAGGCCCTTGCTCCTTATGTAATTATGCACTTATGTACTGTAAAAGTTCGCCTTTTTACGTGTAGAAGCAAATGACAAACCGGCAAGGCGGCGTGTGTTCGATTCCTAGTCGCGGCACACAAACCTTTTGCCTTTGCAAACCTTTTGCTCAAAAGTCGAATTCTCGGAAACTGCAATGGTCGTAACGAGAATTTTTCTTACTCTCAATATCGACTCGGGGTACATTCTTGATATGCCAGCTAGCTCCCCGAGTCAAGTTTGAGTCAAGTTTTTTGTTCCTTTAACTAGATCGATATGCTACTTTACATAGCACGCACTCATGTTTTGAGTCTCTGATGCTCCCAGTTCACTTCACAGTTGTTATAGGATTTGATGCTCAAGGTAGGGGAAAACTCATTTTGATTCTAGCGTCTCACTGGAGCTATCGCCAATTTTTAAGAAATAGTGGTGAATTTTATGAATAAAATGAAATATATAGAAGTTGGAAGCGAACTGAAATATTACAACTAATTGCCCACATATTTCTGTTATCGAAGCCTTAGTGCTGCTCTAGTACAATACGGCCGAAATGGCTGAAAATTAAAAATTGGAAACCATATTATAAGTGTGAATTCTGATCGATAAGGTACTGTATGATAAGCGTGATCGGTGCTAAATTTGCACGGTTCTATAGTACTTACCCTGTACTTACCTTACCAGGCTAACTGGCATGGCATCCAGTACCAGGGTAACTGTCATGGTATTAAAGTATTTGGAAATGTGTTAGCAGTACGAGTTAAAATCGGCGTTAGAAAGTTAAAAAATAAAGAGAGAAAATTTTCCTTTCTCTAAACATAGAATAAAGTACCCAACTAGTCGCAGTAGTGGGATTGTAAACTCGTTTAGGAAGTAGGCCTAGTAACGAAAAGACGAAAGTGCTCTTCAGCCGGGATTTGAACACAGACAGGACTTTTCGCTTTCTACAGGCGAGTGCTTTACCACTGAGGTACGAACGGGCTTGCGAACATAGTTCACAACCTCATGTCTCGGGATTACAGAACAATTATATCCATCTACGTAATTTTCGTGTGGTGTAGTAGTATTCTGTGATGGCAGTGTCTATCGTTCCCGGACCTGGAACTGATACCTCAAAAGCTAAAAGTACTCGACCGGTCGAGTATGCTGCCACACAGGAGCTAATAGTACTCGATCAGTCGAGTAACAAGGGTCATGGGAGCTATTAATACTCGACCAGTCGAGGAATCGAGCCTCCAGTTGCTATGAGTACTAGACTGGTCGAGTACTCGTGTCTTGGGAAGCTAAAAATACTTGACCATATGGAACTTGCAGTCAGAAAGGAACAGGTCGAGTAATTACTTTCATAGGAGCTATCTTTCCTCGACCATACAGATGAAATCCGTAAAGTTTTAAGGTCGAGTAACCAGCCCCCCAGGGACTAATAATACTCGACCATGTGCATGTTTAAGTAGGTCGAGTTTTTATAGCAGTAGCAGCTATTAGTACTCGAACTAAAAAAGAGGATAGATGGGTCGAGTACGTGACGTCCCAGGAGCTAATCGTACTCGACATAATATTACAACGTGACGTCCCAGGAGCTAATCGTACTCGACATAATATTACGAATAGGAGGTCGAGTATTCAGGGTGATAACGGCTAAAAATACTCGACCTATTGAAGAAGGACTAGTAGGTCGAGTACTTGACGCCCTAGCAGCTGTTCGTACTCGACCAAAGACTATTTACACCTAGGGTGCATATATTCTTTGTACTCGACCTAATATTACTAAAAAGAGGTCGAGTATTCAAGGTGGTAACGGCTAAAAATACTCGACCTATTTAAGGAGGATTGGTAAGTCGAGTACTTGACGCCCTAGAAGCTGTTCGTACTCGACCTAATATTACTAATAAGAGGTCGAGTATTCAGGGTGGTAACGGCTAAAAATACTCGACCTATTGAAGGAGGATTGGTAGGTCGAGTACTTGACGACCTAACCGCTGTTCGTACTCGACCTAATATTACGAATATGAGGTCGAGTATCCAGGGTCCCAGGAGCTAATCGTACTCGACATAATAATACGAATAGGGGGTCGAGTAATTAGGGCCATAACGGCTAAAAATACTCGACCTAGGGAAGAAGGACTAGTAGGTCGAGTACTTGACGCCCTAGGAGCTGTTCGTACTCGGCCAAATATTACTAATAAGAGGTTGAGTATTCAAGGTAGTAACGGCTAAAAATGCTTGACCTATTGAAGGAGGATTGGTAGGTCGAGTACTTGACGCCCTAGCAGCTGTTCGTACTCGACCCAATATTACTAAAAAGAGGTCGAGTATTCAGGGTGGAAACGGCTAAAAATACTCGACCTATTGAAGGAGGATTGGTAGGTCGAGTATATACTTGACGCCCTAACCACTGTTCATACTTGACCTAATATTACGAGCAGGAGATCGAGTATTCAGGGTGGGAATAGCTATCAGTACTCGATATCCCATTAACCTAGTTAATGGGATATCGATATGTCGAGGATTTGACGTCCCACCAGCTATATTTACTCGTCCTAATTTACTCGAGCAAAACGAGAATCCACCGAGAACAAGAAACATCACAACTTCTCGCTGACTTGCCGAGATTACCTTCCAATCGTAGGGTGAATGCACTTTATACACGCAATGACTTATTAGGTCGATTATCAGTAGCTAGCACATCCATCAATAATCTACCCTAATTAATATACTATGTCAAGTTCGAATTGAGGGTTGAGCACGAATAGCTGCCAAAACAATACTCTTGATGACTAACTCTTCTTCCAACGAAAAATCGCCATGTGCCTAGCGAAGAGTCACTCTGTGTCACTCCGCTCACCAATCCTTCTTCAACAGATCGAATATTTTTAGCCGGCCCCACCCTGAATACATAGCCTCTTATTCATAATATTAGGTCGAGTACGAAGAGCGGTTAGGAAGTCAAGTACTCGACCTACAAATCCTCCTTCAATAGGTCGAGTATCTTTAGCCGTTACCACCCTGAATACTCGACCTCTTATTAGTAATATTGGGTCGAGTACGAATAGCTGCTAGGGCGTCAAGTACTCGACCTACCAATCCTCCTTCAATAGGTCGAATATTTGTAGCCGTTATCACCTTGAATACTCGACCTCTTATTAGCAATATTAGGTCGAGTACGAACAGCTGCTAGGGCGTCAAGTACTCGACCTACCAATCCTCCTTCAATACGTCGAGTACTTTTAGCCGTTACCACCCTGAATACTCGACCTCCCATTCGTAATATTAAGTCGAGTACGAACAGCGGTTAGGGCGTCAAGTACTCGACCTACCAGTCCCCCTTCAATAGGTCGAGTATTTTTAGCCGTTATCACCCTGAATACTCGACCTCCTATTTGAAATATCATGTCGAGTACGATTAGCTTCTGGGACGTCAAGTACTTGACCTACCAGTCCTCCTTCAATAGGTCGAGTAATTTTAGCCGTTACCACCCTGAATACTCGACCTCCTGTTCGTAATATTAGTTCAAGTACGAACAACCTAGAGTTAGCAAACAACATAGACGAACGACCTAGCATAGATGAACCGGCGTTGCCGACTATTTGGCTACAATACAAAAAATATAGTAGAAAACTTGTTTGAACTAGCGTGATACTTTCTTTCCTCTAATGATTAAATTATTTATTCAACTAGTTCGCGCTGTTTTCACTAAAGGTCCCATCAAGAACGGCCAACAGACTATAAACTATTCCCAGACAACTAAAAACAAACGGGATTTGTTTTTGGAACCGGAATGGAGCAATTTTTTCACATATTTAGACGTTTTTTTCTGATCTGGATTTTATTTGAAATCATCTCCTCCGCATTTTTCCCTTCCCCATTTTCTTATTTCTCCTGTCAGCTGCTTTCTTTCCTCTTCTGTCAGCCTTCATCCTCTTGTCCACGACCTTGTAGTTGCCATCCACTCCACTCGGTCGCTTAGCCCTAGCACTGGCCGTGTGCTTTTTGCTTACAACGTATTTTACTTCTTTCTTCTTCGTAACCATAGCCTTCTTATATAGTCTAGAAAAGGTAGAAATTTGTTAGTGCTTCTAACATTACCGATAATTGTTGTCTCTTCTATCTTGTCACACAAATCGGACCAATAGTCAATATCCTGCAAAATAAAATCAGCGTTTTTGATCGAAGTTTTTGTTGACTGTTACCTTGGCCGGTTGCTTATTTTCGTTTTCCAACGCCGTCAAAGTGCACAGTTTGCCTAATAGGGGTTTTCTCGACTCTGCCAATCCTTGCCGGACATTCCACCTAGCAGGCAAACTTCGAACTTGCTAGCTCACCAAGTTCGACGTTCAAAGTTTGAAGGAAAAGGAAAAATAATGGCGGACGGTAAAGGTCCAGATATTGGAATTAGTATTTAAAGCTGAAAAACAGCTCGTATTTTAGTACCAATATGCTAAATTTCGTTTGCTAAAACTTCAAGCTTGAGCAGCGACCGGCGACCAAAAACGATATTTAAGCAGAAATCTTCGGATTTGAAGGTAGGCTAACCTCAAACTTCGATCACTATTTCACAAACGCAGCTGTTGGCGTGCAAAGCGGTCCACGGTTGGTTATTTGTCCTCGTTAAGTCTGCAGATAATAAAATCGACGACTCCGCGGCCAATGTGACGTTGACGTCAAGTAAACCAAAAGGAAACTCGGATTCCACATGAGGTACAAAAGTCAGAAGGCTGCTGCACGGCTTATAAGAGGGGGAGTGGGAATGTACCGCATCGCACCGTGCTCCAACAGATTTTTTGCCGAGAAAAGATAGTAACGTGGGGGGCTGAGCGGTTTGAAAACACTCTGCCATTCCAGCTCATACTCTTTAAGCGGGCAGATTAGAATTACAGACATTCCTACAACAGAGATAATGCATGGGCATCGAGCGCAAATAGGAGTGTAGGTCGCGGTATGGTATTGGTGCAGTGAAGTCCGAATTTTGAGTTCGATGCACGGATTGAGACAGCAAATGCCCTACTGGTTAAGAACAGCTAAACATAATAAAAACCCTACAATTAATAACCAGGGGCGCAACTAAAGGGGTGGACTCCCCACCCCCAACATGGTCTGAGGAGAAAATTCCTCGGCACAATTTAGCCCAAAATGAGCACCGGCAAAGGTATGCCAACATTTTTGTCGGAACATTTAAACAAAAAGAACCTGCTTGTTGTGGCAAGTCAATTCTAGTTTTCATATTCTGCTTCGGTCCAACTTTTAGGCAAAACAAATATAAGTAATAATATCACACGATCCAAAAACAAAAATCAGTTGCAACCTTGTAATCAAACCGATAGGAATACTTCTGAGGAAGAGCGTCGGCCCAATTTTACACAAACGTCGGACGTGAAGTCGACTCTGTTTTAGTTTTCAGCTTCAAAATTCGTCTTGGTGGCAAAATAAATCGAAGTAATTTCGCACTTTGCATAAAATTCCAACTTCAACTATGTAATCAAACTGATAGGAATGCTTCTGAGAAATCCGTCGGCACATTTTGGCCAAAATAAGCTTTTGTCCCATCTAAGAACTTGACCTAACTCGTGCCGGAAAGAGTCTATGCGCCAATTTCCGTCCACCAAATTTCGGGAACGATTCAATCTACATAAACCCGTTCTACCCAAACGCGGAAATTAAACGACTAACGAACATAATTTCCCTGCTGAGTGCTGAGTTGTCCCAAGCCATCTAGGGGCTGTAACCTGAAATACTTACGATCTAATTTGCTGGGCCTTATCGTAATCTGTCATGCCCATGTCGGCTGAGATGGACTCGATCTTCTTTTTGGCCTTGTCCATTTTCTTTGTGGCCCTGCGCTTCTTACGGGCCTTGGCTTCGACAACCTTCTTGATCGTCCTCACGTTAGCTTCCTTCAATTCCTCACGGTAGAGGGCTATCAGCTCCTGCAAATATTATAATGTAGTCTACTGATTGGGAATTTCCCCGTTTTCACCGGGTTTTGGCGAATCCGGCCGTTCTATCGATTTGGTAGAAAAACGAGGCCGCAAATCGATTTTGCCTGCCCTCTTTCCCCTGGTTCGAAACTTCAAACACCTGATTAAGATTTAGGACAACACCTCCGGAACCCGCTCAAGCTGGAAAATGAACTTGTTTGACAAGTTCATTTTCCAGCTTGAGCGGCTTGAGCCTGAAGAGGACCCTTGCCAAGAGGGGCCGTTATGTAGCTCTAATACAATGTAGCTGACGTTTCAGTTTTGCATCGTCAAATATGAAAAGACTGAGTTGTGATTTTGCAGGTACCGCGCAGGTCTAATACCACGATCTGAAGTCGTTTCTGCAGTTACCGTGGTATCTGATATTCAGATTCCATGGTACAGACCGTAGTAACTGAACGTGGTATCTGAAAAAGTCGTCTCGCTTTCACGCACCAACAACATAAACTTTTTTTTTTATCTGTGAGAAACAATTTTGGAACTTGTGGTGTGAGTGGATATAAGTAACTCTTGTTTGGCTGACTTCTAAATATGCAAAATCGGACATTGTCGTTTTTGCACAGCAACCTTAGTATCGGATACCATGGTAACTGCAAAAATGACAAAATGAAGATCCAGTTACCATGGTATCAGATACCACGGATACCATAGATACAATGGCGATCACAAATAGTGTGATCAGAAACGCAGCTATACCCCTAAATAAAAGGGCTACGTCGCCCATCTTCGAACTTCACCTTTCCGCAAATTCTTGATGACGCTTCACTTAACACAAGGATGCACGCACTGGTGTTAAACGTTATCCAACTTCCGACAGTGTCTTTGGCCTGATTGCTTCTCTGACCAGCCGACTGTTTTTACAGTGCTTTTCTCAACCCTCTCAATAGGTAAAGCTAGGCTACCTGTAACCTATCACCTCGCTGGGATCTAGTGTGCATATGCGCTGTAAAAGCATCCTATGAGAGCTGAACGTATTTACTGCGCTAATCATATGAAAAAAAAAACGGTATTTGGTGGGCAAAGACCAAGACATTGTATCTCCAAATACAAAGACCTTTGCACCAAATCTGAGGCTGATTTGTTAGTCGTTGTCTCACGCTTTCTGGTGAGCACAGCATACCTTTGTTACTGGTGGAGGTCGCTTGTTATTCTCCTCTTCATCTTCCATGAACCAAGTTGGCAAATTCTCGTCGTTGTACATATAACGATTCCAAGCATCGTCGATGAGGTCGCGCTTGGCCTTTTTGGATTGGATCATCATCGTACCAAGAGCTAAGCCGTCCGGTCCTAGGTCACGTTTCTTCAGCCCTCCTGCAAAAACGAATCAGAATACGACCTTGCCTAAACACAACTACTCCTTCGGCCCAATTTTACTGGGAATAATACATAAGAATGAATGGCAGCAGGAAAGGCTGATACGAATATAGGAAACAAATTATTTGAAAATGAGAATTCGAATGAGAATACACAACCGGAGTGGAGACAATAAATAATGGGCATAGTGAGTGGCACGGCTGCTTATTTTCGGCATGCAGTCTCAGAATGACGTCAGCGCGGATCTGGAAGAACGCATTGGCCTGGCACCGAACTCCGCAAAATGCAGCTGCGTCCCAGACGTGAAAGAAAGAGCCCTGTTATGGCATTAGTCAGCGCACAGTCGACTTTAAATCAAATCAAATCAAGTTATTAATTAGCCATAATTATCCAAAAACGAATAGCACTGGCACGTCAAAAACAGAAAAACACTTGAGGTCACAATTTAAGTCAAGTCACTGAACTGTTAAATTTTTTGCAGAAGTACGGTACGAATGAACGGTCATACCGAACACTGCAATTTGCAGGAGGGAGCTTTAACTTTTGCTTCCCCGAATTTGATCCTCGAGTGGTGCGTTTACTTTCAGCTGCTGGCTGGAAATCTGGCAGAATGTTGCGAAAGAGCTGCAATCACAGACAGGACCTCCCAAAAGCCATGAGAAGCTCATGCCGTCTGTTTGATAAGGTAGTCAGGCCTAGTGACGCCAGACTCGCCTCGTATGATATGTAATCGTGCCCAAGTAAAAACTTAGCTTTGCACGTAGTTTTACTTGACCAACATCCCTCTGGTTCCTCCGAAAGGTGTGATTAGCGCGTTTTACGCCGGAAAACTCAGCTTGAAAGCCAGGCTACCACCCGCCCGTTGTTGCCTGAACCTCGTCATAAACAACATGCGGGTGGCGATTGTTTCTCTACCCGATGAAAAATTCTTTGACTGTGTAGTTGTATAGTAGTTGTACGAAAAAATTGCATGTATTGATATGTAGTAGTATGGAATACTTTCATTTAACATGCCTCCGACGGGGTAATCTTAAGTAGTAGAATCCGATAGCATCCAATCTTGCTGTAGTAGCATCCAGTTTGCTGGTAGTAGCATGCAGTGGCAACGGTTACTACTGCATGCTACTTTTTTGTACAACTCCATACGACTAATTCTCAAGAAAATTTCATTGGGTATGTCATTCCGTCTTAATCAAATAGCAGCAAACGGATATTCGTTTTGTTCTTAGTCCCGAACTGACGCCAATCATCGGCTTTCCGACACCCGATATTCCAGCGATATATTTGGACCAGGATTCAGAAGGAAGAACGGGACGGTCAAATCACGCTTTTAGTTTGCGAAGAGGGTGCTTAAATGACATTTTTTTTTGTTCTGTTCGCGAGCAGATACCAATTGACAGGCGCGGGAAGGGGTTATATAAAAATAATTCCTTACGTGTTTCTGCCTTCGACACGACTTCGAATCCATCACTCTTTCCAACTTCGCTCTCTTTCGGTTGAAGTTTGGTTATCTCTTCGGAGTCCGATTCGGTATCGGAATCCGAATCCGTGTCGCTGTCACTTGCCTCGATTCCAGAATCTTTTCCATTCGTCACTTTTTCCGGCTTTTTCTCTGATTCGTCGTCTGCCTCTAATAATTCTGGGGCAACTACCAACGATTTCTTATTGGACTTCCCTTTGGGCGGATCAGGTTTAAGTTCGGCTGAGGGCTTACGCTGTTTGGCTAGAGCGATGTCCAACTCCATATCTTCGTCAGCGTCGTCCTCGAGGACCCCGGCAAAAAGATCCTAGAAAATTTAAACATACGTCAGTTCGTCCAGAGTGTGACGGAAGAAAAGGAGGTTTAGGGTCGAGAAGGGGGTGGGGTCAAGGACCCATAAAAATGGCAGGCACCACAGAAAATTCTTCTGAATAATTTGACACTGAGACACTTCTGGATATCCCAAGCACCGCCTTTGGTGGCAATCGTAAGGCAGCTTTCATCCTTCGTTATTCGGTCGATTCGAGATACACCGATCCTCCAAAAGCAAACATGGTTAGCGTAGGTACAAGTTAGCTCATTCTTCTATGATACTGTGGACACCCTCTTATTGCCGTTTTAAAAATCGCAGTCCGTCGCTATACTAAGTTCGAGACCCTCTTGGACTCCGCTGAAGTGGTAAGGACCAATCCAAACAGTTTGCAACTGCAGGAAAAGGCAGCACATTTCATAAGAGGTACCTGCAACTCGCTCTGGACTCAACCGTAGCAATGTAGGCTCCTACCACTCCCAAGTTTCTTCTTGTTTAATTTACAAATCAATAAGTTAATTCAACATGGAGTAAGCAACTTTCATGCCAACGGAGTTAAGTTCGCTCTTTTTGTTTTTCTACCTTTGGGCTTTCCCTCATGTGTAAATACACCAAGCAAGGTATAAATGATCTCCGTGTGGCATACAATGACAGCTTCCGTTTTCTTCACGGGCTGCCACGGTTCCCTAGCGCGTCCGAAGTCTTCGATGATTTCAAAGTGAAAAATTTCGCATAGCTTCAACATTCTTGCAATGTATCATTACGCGAGCGACTCGTTTCTTCGGAAAATGCAAATGTTCGCGTTCTCACGTGTGCGGTACTCCGTTTGCCTCTGCCTATCTGGCTGCAGGTATACGAACCTGAAGCTAGTTAACCGTTTGTTTGTTTATTGTTCTATTTGTTTAAGTTTGTATTGTAGAGTGTAGATTATGGTCTTAAAGCTATTGCGATTACGATTATTACCATTTTCAATAAAATTGCCTCTTGCCTTACCTTGCGTGTACCACCTACTTGGCTACTGACAAAGGACTTTTCTACTATATTTCAAACAGGGAAAGGCTGCAGGGATCGATTTACATTGCTTACCTGTTGGAACCACGATTCCGCCTTCCTCTTTTTCCTCTGGTCCGTATCTCCTTGTTCAAGGTCAGTGATGAGCGGATGCCTTTTCTCCTGTTTCTTTAGTTGGGCCTTGGTCATCTTCTTCGTCGGAGGTTCAGGGTCGGCTTTGAGTCCGAGTGTCTCGTCATCAGAGGCTATTTCGAGCTCCGATTCCTCACCTTCTGAGTCACCAGTGTCCTTGTAGAAACTGGAAGAAGGAAAACGAATGAACTTGGAACGTCAGTGGTTCATCAAACCCCTTGTAATCACGTATGAATTATCCTCTAAGCGAGATGGTACACGTCAGAGCAGACACAGATTCTGTTCCAGTATTATAACATACAGGCCCCTTGAAACCATTCTTTGCTTTCGGAAAATTACAATACACTTTGACTGTTTCTGGCCGAGCTGGGCCCCTTTGGCTTTGATGAGAAACAAGGAAAACTGTGTATAACAGGTCTTTCTGATGGCCCGTCTTAAAAGGAGTCGAACATGGCAAGTGCAAAAATCACTGTAGTGGTGTAAGGGTCAATTCTCGTACACGAAAACGGATGGAGTGATTAGGGACATACAGTGAATTAGGAGTGTGGGTACGACTGGTCCTTGAAAAGACAACAATGTCCCCCACCTTGTCCAACAGCAACACAAATAAGGGAGGCGTTCGGAAGGCAAGAGGGGGGGGAGATGAGTACATGATAAGTACAAAAGCTATAAAAAATTAAAGCAAAAATTCGCAAGTAACACTGGGGTGTGCAACTTTTTGTTAAATCGGCTCGGTTACTTCCTTACTTCATTCAAACTTGCAAAATGACGATTCAACAAGGATGTGTACAAGTGAAGTCTTGCAAAACAGAATTGTTGGTTGGTAATTAACCAGCCTTACGAAGATACGGTTAAAATGAATCGCTCAACAGTTTCTAGTGTATTAAAAAAATAAAATAAAAATACTCTGCTCTGTGTGGCTGCTCTGAATTTCGAGTTATGTAGAGGTGAAAGCCTTTGGTGCTTAATGCAGTACATTAAAGGACTCTTCTTACTTATTCTGGCTTTTATAATATACCTAGCTCCCATACAGAACTATAAGCTTCTAAAATCCTCACCTATCTCCATTGTTTCGTTTTGTTCCTACGAAATTTTAGCGCTTTTTTGGCCTTGCCGTGTTTTGCCCGTCACACAACGAAACGTTTGCCGGGATCTTCAACATCTGCTGGCAACTCTTTCACACATAAGAATCTGAGAAGCTTTTGTTTTTTACTTCTATTATTGCATTGTTTTCGCACTTTTTAACCACGGCGCGATCAGTTTTCAAATGTTTCGCGCCCAGCCGCCGCGTCGGAGAGTAGGAAGGCTGGACATAGTCGACAAGCGCTAACACGAAAATCACTAATTTCAGGTGGAAAGTAATGGTATTTTCGAAAATGTTTTGTCTGACCCATTTCATAGGGAAAGGATCATTTCTAGTAAGAGTTGTGCTTTAAAGGTTTGACGCAGTACATTGTCATAATCGTTGAAACAGTACATAATACTTACAGTCCTTCGTCATCGAGCTGTCCTGATTCCTTTGACCAGGTGACCTTCTTTTTCAACGGCTCGGGCTCGACGGTTCCGTCGTCAAAATCAACGTTATCCAATTCTTGTTCGGCAACCCTGTTCAATTCCTGCGGATTGTAAAACAAGCATTAGCCAAAAAAAAAAAAATCCTTAAAGAAGCTGCGATAAAATTCTTCAACAGAGGCACGAACGTATTCAGTGTTTTCGATAGAATTCGATTGTGTAGAGAAACACGATTCGACGTACGTCGACGCCAGTTTTCTCGGTCCTCGATTTTTGCCGTATGAGAGAGTGACGGAAGTTAGTTAGGTAAAATTTTCAACTTTGGTCACAGTAGTTAAAGGGCGCTTCCTTAATTCATTTAAAAAACGCTAATCAAAACATAACCACGCAACTGATAAGACTGGAACCAAATTAACCAAATTAAAAGTCAGAATAAAATCACCAAACAGAAAAGAGATAAATCTGAAGTACATTTGGCTTCAGGCTTCTATTAGTTTAAGAAGCTTCGAGTTTCACTGAACCTTGGGTCCTAGTAGTGATGTCCGAGTGACTTTCGGAATATACACTGCTGTCCCGACAAAAAATTCCCCCCCGACACGGGGAATTCGGATTTCAACAAAAACGTGCATTTCAACGGCTAATGAAGCAAAGCTCAGGAAATGTTCAATTTCAGATGTTCACTTCCGAAGAAAGCCCTTGCGTCCTTGCGTGTGACCCAAAAAATATTTATTTTTCGGAAATCGTTTACCGTTGTAGTCGCTAAATATTTCAATCATAGAGGTACAGGCACGTAGAGGTACCACAGATCCGAAAGTAAAAGCTCATTCGATAATGACCCATTATACTAATAGCGAAGCAACGAAGTGACGCATTTTCATCCGCTCTTCATGCCTATTTAAGTGAATCAATGATGACTGATGAGTAACTAGACCGTCGTCTCTTTCCGTATTTGGTTTAACTTTTAGGTTCGCTAAAAAGTTATCCACTCTATTCACATACTGTCTCAAGAAAACTATTTTGCTAGTTTTACATCTAGTATAGCTGTTGATAGTCTAGTGGTGTTGCAAAATATCTCGACCCCCCCCCCCCCCCCGATAGCCGGCATGGATAACATAATTTTTTTTTTAATCGTCAACGGTCATGTGGTGCGTAAAAACTGCCCGGCAGTCCAGTGTGAAAAGCTTCTGGAGTCCCGAGTAACCCCTCCTAGTGCAAATAAATTAGATCTCTTGACCACCGCCGGCGGGAATCCTAATAGCATACCAAAAACGTGTGCGATGGAAAGTGTTTTAGACGAACTTCATAAACGCCACAATAGCCTATTTTTGCATTATATTATTAATATGACGGGCGTTGGGTATCAAAGCGGAAAAGAAAATACTGATTCTGGATATATATTTTTTTAAATCTGCCTACAACTTTCGTTCCTTGCCCAACTACCGCCCGCTGTTCAGAGATGGGCGAATCCGGATTCGGTTTCGAATCCAGGATTCGTCACCTTGGCTGGATTCGAATCTTCTGCTTGTCAGACTGGATTCGGACTCGTACTCGGATTCCAAAGCCTGAATCATACGAATCCGCTCCAATTTCTACTCTTTCCCAGTTTTTACACACCGTGCTTAAGCTGTTTTGTGCTTAACGAGCCCCAAATTCATTCCTGGTTGTCAAGGGGAAAACCCATACCATAGCAACCATACCTGAAAACCTAGAAATATGGTTTAATCGCCCAATTAACCGTCTCATTTCCCTTAGGTACCAGTGCTTTTTTGTCACATCTGATTTTTAAACTAAAACCTATGTAAATGATTTTTGGTTAAGGTTGGATTCAAATCCTCAGTTTGAAATGGTGGATTCGGATTCGGAATCGTTCCTAGACCTGGATTCAGATTCGAATCCTTTCACGATCAGTTTGCCCATCTCTGTCGCTATTATGACTTAGTCTAGAGAGTTAATATTTAATGTGCCTACTTACTTTCTCGTCGTGAATCGTGCTGAGCTTGAACAGCGACATTTCTTCGAGCACCGGTCCAATATCTCCAGGAATCACCATGTCCAGGTTCATTTTCTCTACCAACTTCTTCCTCTCTTTCAGAACCTTTTTCTTCTTCCTCTTTATTTCTTGCTCTTTCTCCGTCTTTAAGCTCTCTATTTCAGTATCCAATTCGTTCAGTTCTTTCTCCTCTTCGTCAAGCTCGTCAACTTTTTCTTCTACCACTTCTTCTTTCGGTTCGAGTTTTTCTCTTTCAGCTTGTGCTTTTTCTAGTTCTTTTTTGAGGGCTTTTCGCCAGTTGATAATGTCTCGTATGTCTTTCTTGCCGAGAACTTTAATGTCGCTGAAGCATTCAATGAGTTCCGGAGTAGTGGAAGGGTGGGAGGCGATGTATTTGTCGTCCAATGTAATCTAAAAAAAGAGAGGAGCAACGTCAAACGAAATCACTCAATTGTTGGATGGGCACACAGTCATCACAATTTGCAGACCGTTCATTGGAACCTTGAACTCCCACAAATATTACCTTTCTCTTTCAGCGAGATAAGGTAGGGTGACCCCTTGTAGAGTCTCTCGCTGGTTGGAAGCTGGGTTGTTACATCGGCTCACTGGCATCCCAGTGTAGCCGACATTCAGCGCAGGCCTCCAATCCTCGTCTAGTCCTTTCTTGAAGCTATCTAGTGCATGAAGGATAAGCGTAAGTGAATTCAATGGGAAGCATTCTGACCACGTCTCACCCTACAGAAGTCGCTACTGCTTGACACCGGGACTCGGTGAGACCATGGGATAATCTAGTGGCGTAGCTCGGAAGCACTGGGCAAGCTCACAATGGACTTTAGAAAGAATACCGACGAAAAAGAAAAATTGTTTTTAAGTTTTTACGTCAATCCTAACAATCGTCGAAGTATTCAAGAAGAAAAGGTGTGTCAAATACGCTATAGTGTCTACAGTCTGGTTCTATGAATAATGTATGAACGGATGGGGTTGAAAGACTGTGTTTTCACAAAGGGTCGATCCAGTTCCTCTTATTTGTAAAGAATATACGTTGGGATTAGGAATCGGGAGAAAGTAAAGGCACAAAAGTATTAAAAAAATAGTCATTCCTATCGACTGGTCGATACTATTCATTGTTCCTCGCCCATTTTTCCGCGATATCACTTTACTCCTTTAAAAACATTCGAAACGAGGAACACTATTTTCCCAAGATTCCCAAGCTCTTAAAAAAGGGTATGCGCTTAATTTCCTACGATCTTAAACAGTAGGTAGAAAGATTAAGGTATCAGCACTAGCCTTGACAGGCAAAGCTGGCGGTGCTGATCTCCGATTCACGGCCCTCAGCCAGGAAGTGCAATGGGGGGTTGGGGGCCAGCCATCCTGTGCTTTCGCACACCCTTCCTGTCACCTTCCCTGGATTTCTCCAGGTACCCATTTGAAGCTGGGTGGACTTTGGCCTTGCGAGTTCGGCGCGCTAACCATTCGGTCAGGGACGGACGGATCGGATCTTAAACAGTAACATCTTGTTGGACTTGAAGAGAACTCGGGAGAACGGCATACAAATTTCTGCCGTCTATTCGGAGCGCGACCGTGTGTGTCCACACGCCTAGCAAGCGACCAATCAGAGATGCGTTCCCTTTTAATCAGAACAATCTTGAGTTTCTTTTATTCTGACTTAATTTAGTATTTACTTATTTATTTAACTGAATCGACGGCCAACAAGGACAATATGAATCTACAAACAACAAAAAAACAAAGAGAAGAAAGAAACGGGAAGAAAGATAGACTGACAAAACGGGTTACGCTCTTACCTCTGTAGCGTTTGCCAGAATATCCAGGTACGTTTCACTATTTATAAATTCCATAACCGGGACTGCCCTGTGGAGGTTCAGCTTTCCTTCTTCGTAGCCCTCTGCCTTTGGTTTCCTTGGAAGGGGGGCACCTAGTTGTGGTTGTGCCTTGGTCAGTTGTGTGGTGGGCTCCACTTCCTTGAAAAATAATAAATATAATATGTAGTTTTAGTTAAATAAATAATACAAAATGAATTCTATCTTCCAAAATCTATCTACTCCCGCGCTCTGCTGACGTAGATACACAAAAACAACCAAGAGTGGAATCAATGAATTAATGCAAATGTTGATGGTTCCGTCAATCCACGAGGAGATAAATCATTCCTATTTCCCATTAACAATAAGGACGATAAGCATATGAATGACGAGTATACCCTCTATTTGGCTACACAAGGGCCTTTAGTTAACACTGCTTAATTTCTGAGGGAACAAGAGTGGCCAAGAAAGGAGATACGCGACTGTCCTTCATAACACCTTATTAGATGTTCTGTAATTATGATGTTCGTGACAAGAACGGCAAGTTCGGCAATCCAATGCTCTGAAAGTTTGTTCTGCAATAAAGTATCGATATCAGATTCGTTATACTGTACTATTTCACTTTTCTTGTCTTAGTGCTTAATAAAATTTATCTTCACAACTTGTGTCGAAGCGTCAAGCTGGACATTATGGAAGTATGTATTTCTTGGTGTATCTCCCGGCAGGAGCACTGAGCAGAAAAAATCAAACATAGGTTTGCCGAGTGGCGCTTTGATGCCAAGTCTATAACGGAATTGTACTTGCGCACTCACAAACAGGCTCGCAACTTTCTTCGTGATAAGTTTGGTATAAAACTTTCACACGCAAACCATTACGGCGCGTATTGCAGGTTCAGGTGTCCTGTCCCTGCCTTCAACCGGGAATACTAAGCCTGGCTGGGGGCAAATCATCCGACGGTTCCAACGATTTACCCTAGATACCCGTTTTACAGCTGGGTTGTCTGCGGCTCGTCTTACAGAACCTCACCTCTGGTTCCGTCGATTGTCGAGCGCCTCGACGACAATTCGAACTCGGAGCCAAAACCATTCTATTCGAAGTTCAACGTGATGACCTAGTAATATTTAACCCATGGATGTGCGATTTCAACAGATAAAACTTGGACTTTTTTCAATTCACTTTACCAATTTCTTAAGCATCTATAAGACTTACAGAATGTTTCCGTTTTGACCTTTTAGGTGTTACTTTTCGTTAAAAAATGATGATGAAAAAACTCATGACACAATTTTCTGTAACACTGAAAGACAGTGTTTTGTTATCTGCTGAAATCGTGCATCCTTGTGTTAGATGTTCTGTTGAGATCTCCAGAGGCTATGTCTTTAACTTCTTCTTGAGCTGAAACAACTATCTAGGCGCCTAAGCTGTAGTTAAGGTGAGTCTTCACCTTCCGGAATCTGGGTTCCCAAATTTTCCGAGATTTTTTTTTATTTTTTCTGCGATACTTAAAAATTCCGGAAATCTGGAAGTTCAAAAGCCCCTTTTTCCGGATTATTTTGATATACTTTCGGACTGGTTCATGTTCCAGATGCAATTTACAGAAGATGTCAAAGAATAATCTGGAAGCCGAGATTCTGGAAGTTCCGGGAGGTGAAGACCGGACTTTACAAAGTAAGTGTCCCTACCTTGAAGACGAATTTGGGATCCAAGAACCTTGGATCCAACTTATCCGGTGCCTTAAAGCCTTGGCAGATTACGAAGATTTCAGCCGTCTCTAACCTCGAAGCCTGTGGTTTTGTTGACTGAACTTTTTTGAAGAGTTGACTAAGTGCCCAAATGAGTGACTGATAATCTTTAGATCTGAAAATCTTAGTGATGAACCATCCTCCTTTTTGGAGGAACTCTGTTGACAACTTCAGGGCGCTCAGGACAAGCTGGTTCTGTATGAAAGCATCGTGGATCCAGTTCTGACCTGAAAAAAAAAAAATCTAGCTCCATTTGTCCCATTTGCAGCACATGGGAGAGTGACCATATAAACAAGACCAAAAGTTTCGATGGAATCCCATAATTTTCATACCTGTTCCACACAATCGGGTCAGATATCCGGTCTTCGCCAGACTCCTTGAACATTTGTACTATTAAAATTCGGAAACAGATTAAGGCCAATGGCTATCATCTGAGAAAACCAAGTTCAGATATGGATTTAGCGTGTGTGAAACGAATTTTCACGTTTTGGCCGGATTCTGGGCGAACTATTTGTCCGGTGTGAATATAATTTACATATACGGATTCAGCATGCCTCCTTACCACTACATCGAACCTCTAATCAACTTCAGGTAAACTTTTACTTATGACAAATTTTCCGGTTTCAGCCGGATGCCAGGCGAACTATACGTCCGGGTAGAAAATGATTGTCATACACGTATTCAGCATGTCTTCTTACCCCTAAACCGAACATCTAATCAAGTTCAAATAAAACTTTTACTTTGAACAAATTTCCGGTTTTGGCCGGATTCCGGGCGAATTACTTGTCTGGCGACAAAATAATTATCATAGACGTGTTCAGCATGTCTCCTTACCCTTAAATTGAACCTCTAATCGACTTCAGATTAAACTTTAATTTTTCACAAATTTTCCGGATTCCGGGTGAACTACTTGTCCGGCGAGAAAATAATTTTCATATTTGGATTCAGCATGTCTCCTTACCCCTAAATCGACTATCTCATTAGCTCTTAAGAATATTTTTTTTCGTCACTTAACTTGAAACCCCTCCCCAACCCTAAATATAGGGCTACAGAACCCATCTTCGAACCTGACCTGTACTTTGTTTGACCCAAAGAGTCCTCATGCCAAATTTGAAAAAAATATTTCATTCTCTTCGAGAGTTATCGTGCTAAAAAATGGACAGACGAACAACTTTTAATCGTAGGCAGGTCGTTGGTATCCCTCCACTTACGTTTTGGGATCCCAAAAATAGAAGATTTTCCCTTCTCTATCCTCTGACAAGACTCCAACTTCACCCACTTCAACAAACACCCACTTCATGCACTGACTCGAAATAACTTCTCACCATGCAGGCACATCTGGTACTCTCTCTACAAATCAGATTTCTACTCGCTAGTAATAGGTCTTATACCTTCTTGTGCTGCTGCTTTTTGGGATCCCAAAACGTTAGTGACGGATACCTATGACATCGAAAAAACGTCTGTCTGTCCGTCCGTCCGTCTGTTCGTCTGTCTGTGAGCACGAGAACTCTCGAAGGGAATGAGATATTTTGATGAAACTTGGTGTGAGGATTCTTTGCGTCAAGAGTAAGGTCGAGTTCGTAGATGGGCTCTGTAGTCCTACATTTAGGGGTGGGGGAGGGGGTTTAAATTAAGGGACAAACAAAATATTTTGAAACAGCTAATATGATAGTCGATTATGGGGTAAGAAGACATGCTGAACACGATGGTGAAAACCATTTTCTTGCCGGACAAGTAGTTAGCCCGGAATCCGGCCGAAACCGGAAAATTTGTTGCAAGCATAAGTATTTGAAGTTGATTAGATGTTCCATCTATGGGTAAGAAGACATGCTGAACACGATGGTGAAAACCATTTTCAAGCCGGACAAGTAGTTTGTTAAAAGTAAAAGTTTTATTTGAAGCTGATTAGATGTTCGATTCAGGGTTAAGAAGACATGCTGAACACGACGGTGAAAACCATTTTCTTGCCGGACAAGTAGTTAGCCCGGAATCCGGCCGAAACCGGAAAATTTGCTGCAAGCAGAAGTTTTATTTGAAGTTGATTAGATGTTCCATCTAGGGGTAAGAAGACATGCTGGACACGATGGTGAAAACCATTTTCTCGCCGGACAAGTAGTTAGCCCGGAATCCGGAAAATTTGTTATAAAAGCAAAAGTTTCACACTTCCCATCTGATAAGCATACCAATCTGTAAAACAAAATACAGTAAAAATCTTCAAAAAGTCTAGCGAACACTCAATCTCTCGAAAGCAAAACCTATTTGTCCGGATCAAATATTCACTTTTTGGGATCCCATCGGAACCTTTGGTCTTGTTATTCGAGCTGCCATTCTCACAATGGTCAGTAACAGATCACGTGGACAAACAGTTCGAAAGAGAAGACAGGGTTTTTGGTGAAATTACAGATTCCCAATGAAATACTACCATTCAACATTTATAAAGGCTAACATGTATGTAAACCTGATGCCTTAAACATTTCACTGAACTAGGACAGGTTCTGAATGAAGGGACACAATCACTTGGGACAACAAGAGAGGAAATGCAAGGACAACCTTCAAGGTCGTCCTTCTCATTATTTAATTGTCTATGGTCGTATGGAATGTCCGCCTGATTATGACTCATACTCTGTATTAGTGACTTAGCTGGTCGTTTTCCCACTATTATAACGAACAACCACCTCCGAATCTTAACCCCAAATACCTATCCCTGGGACGCAAAACCCAGTCGCGTATTTAGGATTTCGGTTCTATGAGATACATGACCTCGCATTGGTATGTTATGAACAGGTTAATCAACTTGAGTTCGAGTGGGAATAATGTGGTCACCAGGCCAATAATAATTCAATTTTACCGCCTAATGCTCACTCGCTTTTCTGGTTTAAAGCACTACTCAGCACTAGGGCGCAAATTTAGTTTTACGTAAAGCACAAGCTTTCAGTTTGGAAGTATGAATTTCTAATTCTGATGGGTCGATTATCGATGTTTGGCCGAAATTTGCTGACTTACTAGAGCTTAAAGGAACAGAAAACCTGACTCAAACTTGACTCGGGGAGCTAGCTAACATATCTAGAATGTACCCTGAGTCGATATTGAGAGTAAGAAAAATTCTCGTTACGACCATTGCAGTTTCCGGGCAGTTTCCGAGAATTCGACTTTTAAGCAAAAGGTTTGCAAAAGCAAAAGGTTTGTGTGCCGCGACTAGGAATCGAACCCCGGCCGTCTTGTCGGGGAGGTCGTTAGTCTGTAGACTACATGTAAAAAGGCGAACTTTTACAGTACATAAGTACATGTGCATAATTACAGTGCATAAGGGGCAAGGGCCTGCCAGCTAGCTTTGGGAACACCAAGGAGGGGGTTCAAGACGGTTCGAGATAACAAAGAAGGGGGGGGGCCTGTCGACAATACGACCCTGTATATTTATCTACGCCCCCCGGGCGATTCGATGGCCGAAAGTTGCGTAGTCAAGTTTACTGTTCCTTTAACTGAGAAATAAAAACTCAAGTTGTCAAACCACGTCCAACATGTTTTCTAAAAGATGCTGTAGAATTTGGGAGGCACGCAGGTGCGATCGAACATTTTGGGTCATCAGGTTGGCCTAGATGAGTTTTTAGCAGTGAGCTCATTAAGTCACTGCACCAACCAAACTGAGGCATGTGTGAAGGAGCTACCCTGATTTATTTGGACCGACAATTTTCCAAACAAATTCTAAGACAATATGTGCAAGATGAGCAAGCTATGACGAAGAGTCACCTGGGAGAAGAGTTAATGGGACTTGATGTCCCCTAAGGTTAGATGTATTTGGTCTCCTCACTGCCATAACATTTCGTTTTATGTGCTGCAAAGTCCAGGGTGGTGTAAGTGGGAGGGGGCTAACTGCTCCCATTTTCTTGGATGTTTCAACTTACCAACATTGGGTGCACCGTCGTGCAAGATAAGGTCAGCCTTCCAAGTCTTTAGTTCTGCTTTAAGGGATGCTCTGCATTTGTCGGTGGTAATATCTTCCAGAAGTGCCACAGTGCCAGCAATAGGTCTGATTGGAAACAAATCAACACCTAAAAAAGGAAAATTTCAAACTGTAAGTAGCCTACTGCTTTCCCTTGTTACAAGAGTTTATATCACCTGTGTTTTCAGTTGATCACAATTAGTTCATTAGCCGTTTCTCCTACACACTGAGGGTCCTCTTCAGGTCAAATTATGCAAACAATTCAGCAAGTACTAACACTACAAAACACTCAGAATGATAAAAAATGACTGTTGAGTCAGTTTCAAATGAGAACAGGGTTAAAACAAAACTGAATTACGACATAGCATTTCCTGACTTCTGGACCCATGATCCGATCAAGATTTATTTATTTCGCAATGAATATCAACTCTCTCCTCTCAACACCTGGAACAATAACTGAGACATCCCTCCAGAAATATGTATCAGTTTATTTGGATGTACCAGGGAGAGCTTTTTTTTCGATGTCCACGATGCACCAGCGTTAGCTGCTGATCGCACCAGTTGGAGGAGGCTGAAATCACTCTCTACGCTGAGCCACGCCCGGGAGGAGACATAAGTCAAAGGGAGAGCTGCTCCCACTGAAGTGCCTGGCCAGGTTCATAACCAAACAAGAGCAATCACAACTTTTAAACTTTTTGTATTGTGTATCTTGTGTCCATTGAGGGAAACAAAGCATTCGTGTCAGATAATAGTACCGTGTTCTTCAAAACTGTGCTAACTGCATGCAGGATGAGCATGCAGTTAGCACAGTTTAGAAGAACACGGTACAATTATATGGCTATCAATGCCAAAGGTTCAGACTTACTAGACAGACTGACGAGGTGAAGAAAACAGGTTGCTTTTCTCAGGTTTTGAGATCTATGTAACTTACCAACGATAAGGCTGGAAACTGGCATGTGCTGCTTGGCAACTTGCATCCATCCACCTGGTGCTGCACAGAGATCAATGCACACTCTACATCTTGGTAAAAAGTCAAATTTTCTGTTGAGCTGGATCAACTTGAAAGCAGCACGACTTCTGTAGCCTTAAAAGAAAGATCAGATCAAACCTTCTGGCTGAAGTATAGTGACGCCTGGCTAAAAAAATGATCAGAACTCTTTTGGGGCTTGATGTTACTGACAAAGACGTGTTAAGAGTTTGCTGTTAGAACATCCAGAAATCAACTCTCTCTCTCCTAGAGAATTTACTTGCTGTTCCCAAGTAAGCTCTCTCTCTCCCAGAAAAGACAACACAGCTTTTCTATGTAACGACTTCTGTCTCTAGAAAAGAGAACAATGTAGAGGTTTCTCAGAGATGACTCTCCGACTACGTGAGAATCTGCAGTTACAGACATCATTGTCAGACAATAAGTCCCATGCATTCCTTGCCAACAATCTTCAGAAAGCAACAGCAGTGACAAAATAAGGAAGAAAGCCAGCACTACTTGGCAAAAGAATCTACCAACTCTCAAAGCCACTGCTTACTCTGAGAACTGAGAACAGATTTGAACAGTGTAGTCCCAAACCTATCAACTTGTTGTTTCAAAGAATTAGCTAGACAACTATACAATTATAAAACCTAAAGATATCTACAACTCCATCCCCTTGCATAGGTATATGGAATTTTAGGTAATTTAACTCTCAACCTTGGACAATGAAGAACATTAATTCACATCCTCATTCAATCTTTCATCCTGGCTCCCTTTAGGAAACTTAATCATTATTTTCTACTTCTGAGTTTTACTGGAACTACAACCAGATTTGCGTTTTATTTGAAGTTCATAGTACAGCAGGAGCCAAACTGTAAGTAGCCGTTTTATACCCGGCGGACTGGAGCCCAGGGAGCCAAACTGTAAGTAGCCGTTTTATACCCGGACTGGAGCCCCAGGAGCCAAACTGTAAGTAGCCGTTTTATACCCGGCAGACTACGTCAGAAGGTATGCTGAACAACTCCCTGCCCCACCCAGCGTACAAACTAGCGGGTCCGCTCGCACTCAGCGGGGGGCCCGCTAGCAAATAAAACAACTTCGAGCATCCCGCGCCTTCCCAGCGTACAGCCCGCTGGCGAATAAAATGGCAACGGACAGTCCGCTGTACGATGAACTTCAAACAGAACTCTACTCAAACCAATCGTCCAAGCTGCTTTTCCCGTCCCATACCAAGTTTCTGAGGCTTCGCAGGTCTGCAGCTGGTCTGCAGACATTCTAGCTCTACTCTGGAAATGTGTGTTAGCTCTTCCTAGTCTTCATTTGTTTCAGGGTACTTACACCCCCACTCACTCAAGTGTAGGCTGTTCACAACCAGTAGCGTATATTAGGGGGGGGGCGACAGGGGCAATCGCCCCCCCCCAAAATTCTTGAAAAAGGAATTTTTAGTGGGAAAAACGTGTGAAAAACAGGGGCGACAGGGGTGATCCTCGCCCGAAATTATCGGAAAAGGAGTTTTTTTACGGTTAAAACGTACGCTAAAAAACAAAATGAGAAGATAAATCGAAATTATTTACAGCACGGTTCAATAATAGATCTCAGAAACAGTTTTTGAGTCGTAATGTGAATGATTACAAGATTAAAAGGTGTTGTTTGCACCTTGTTTTTAACAAAATCGTCATTTGGAGTCGAATTTTTAGTGTTAAAAATGGTCAAAAAATGAAAAAATCGCCAAAAATTTTTCGGCCTTCAGGCCGCAAAGGGGGTGGCATTCGGCCGCATATTTTCACTGAGCTGTCGCCCCTCCCAAAACAAATCGGAATATACGCTACTGTTCACAACCATCATCTGCCATTGCTTTCTACTTTTCAAGAAGGAATTTCTGCATCATTCTGGCAATATCTAACATATCACCAACATCATTTAGGTTTGTAAAAGACTGATTAAAAGACGACGGTGACTTTCTATCTATAAGGAAGGCAAGGAGTATGGGGCATTATGATTAAGTTTAGGCTAACTAGGAAGTCAGTTTTTCTCTTCCACCTGATGTGCGGAATATTATTATGATCATTGAGATTTAATATCGATTAGGGCCTCTAATAGTGACATTGAGAATATGGATAGCTTACTGGTAAGCAGAGGCGTTACTAGCCAAAATGTTTGGGGGGGACAAGGTATTTACCGACTGGCTGTTCATTTTTACCGACTGGTTTTGAAGATAAAAACAACTATTCTTGAGAAAAAACGACTGTGTTGACCAAACATCGGCTGATTTTGAGAAAAAACGGCTATTTTTAAGAAATAATCGACTATTTTTTCGAAAAACCAACTGTTTTTAAGGTTGTTTAAGGTGTTAATGTTGTTATAATTAATCTTAGAGGTCAGTGTGGCTGAGTTCCACATTCGGTTACAGTACATTTCCAAGCAACACACGGGTGCTGAAGATGCGTTTTTACTTAGAATATTCGATCGATGTGCTGCCAAAACCCGCATTTTTTCTTACGCGACACGAAGTGAATCTGGGGGGGGGGGCAGATGGAGTTCATGCCCACCCCAAGATTTGGCCCAAATGGCGCCTCTGGACGCCCCTGCTGGTAAGAGCACACTAACAGGTAGTGGCACAATTTCATTTTCATAACCTAGCTCATAATATCAAAGATATTTGTTTTATTCCTTATCACTTACACAAAAATCTTCACAAAGTGCTCAGTGTTCTGATATCACACACAAAACATTTCAGGGTCTTCAAGTGAGCCTTTTTTAGGAAGAAACTCAAATTCTGGTAGTGCAGCTCGTGCAGCTAGGCTAGGATACAAATGTTAAGTTAAGCCAAAGGATGGCCTAAAATTACTCACCTGTTTCCTTGGCTAAGTGGTAGAACTTATCCTGACGGGATTTTCCTTTAGTTTTCGTTTTCTTTGGCATTGTTTCTTAAATAAAAATTAAACTGGGAAATCTCAAAATCCACGTGCCCCTTGTTGGGAAATCTCTGCGACTGATAGTACTAGATATGGGCGAAGAAGGAACGGTTCGATTTGCCGCTGCATGGACCGAGATTCAATGGACCATCTGCTGCCGCGTCTTTTCTTGCAAATTTCTCAAATGGCGGGATATTTGTATTTTGATATTTAACTTTGTATTTTTGTTATTTCCAAACAAAAAATCATATCCTTAATAAAATAGATACATTTTCTCAAAGTCAGTCTCATCCCACCGGCCACGCAAAACAAAATTTTGATCTCTGAAATTCTTTAACCCTCCCCCATATGTGTTTTTCAAAAACCAACAATCCCAGAAACTCCCAGAATCGATTCCACATTGAATCTGAAAGGGAAAGGAGTTTTTGATGATGATGGTGAAAATCGGGAGCATTCCCCTCTGTGGGGATTCGCGAGAATACAGGGAGTGAGTCCGTGGGACAAACAATGAGACTCCTCAAAAGAAGTCTTCGGAGAGTCGGAGAACGGCGACATTACGCCTTCTGGAACGTCAACGGTCGACAAGACAGTAAGTTACCATTCGTCAATTTGATTTGGAGTGGTTGGCGAAAAACGATATTGATATAGAAACGATAAACATATAGAACAAAAGTGAAACTGAAAAAAAGCAAAAAATATATTTTCACATAACATAGCAGCAGCCTGAAATATAAACCCAGAATTTCATGTATGAGAAGGTTAAGATGGTTTTGGAATTATGTCCCAAATGTTAATGCCAGCCAGGGCATCATTGAGGAAACTAACAATTCCTGTAGACAGTTTGGAAGTTATGGTTGGCATTACCTGAAAAAGAGAGATGAAATTCAAAGAGATGGAATTATTTTTTTCCTTTTTTTTTGCTGTTGTGGTCGTCAGCTGGTTACGTCAGCTGGCTTTCTGACTTTAGACAGAAGTGGATCCTTGCCAAGAAGGGCCTCAATATTGCTAAATAAAGCCCCGTCTGCATTACCGTAAACCGACCGTTTTACGGACGGTCCGTAGCCGCAAAAATGTGGTCTTCATTAAGGTCCGTAACCGCAAAAATATGGTCTACATTAGTCCCAAGATTCACCATCTTGGGTTAAAATTTAAAAAACAGTTTATATGTGACTTGAAAAACAGTTGAAAAACAGTTACATGGGACTTTGACAAAAAAGCAGTCTTCACTACGTCCGTTTTACGGTTACGGAGGGGTCAGTACCGCCGTTTTACGGCTACGGCCGTCCGTAGAGAAAGACCCGTCTTCACTGCCGTAACGGTCAAACGGTCGGCCGTAAAACGGTCGGTTTACGGCAATGCAGACGGGGCTTAAGACTCGGCTGACGTATAACGCGGTCGTAATAATATGATTCGCAGTCAGCTTGGTCTGAAGGAATACTTCCGTGGCCGGATGCACAAAAACAAATGTAATTAATACTGAATTTCGCTGTCTTTTCAATAATGTGATTTGATCTTTCCTTTCGAACTCATTTCTTAAATGCTCAGCCGCTACTGTCGTGATTCGTCGACTCCTGTTAATACACTCATTTAAGAGTATGCTACAGCTTTAGCATCGTTCAAATAGGTGTTAAAAGATGTGTTGCGGCGAAAAAGCTGTGTCACAGATTCCTCTTTTCATCAGGGCGCGCTGTAATAAGACGAATAAGGAGAATAGACCCGGGTTCTAATTTCGCTTATGCAGAGCCAGTCAGATTGCTGGGTTGGTTCCGCCAGCGGGCCGAGGAAAGGAGCAGCTAGGACTCCAATGTCGGAGCCACGTAGACAAACCAGGTCCCACTTGGCGGGGTCTCATGGTGAAAACCAAACAAATCCAAATGTAATTTTATATGGGAAAATTTTTATGCATCTATGTATTATAATTTCCGTGACTAGTAATTTTTTATGGATCTATGTATTATAATTTCCGTGACTTGGGGATGTGAACTGATTAGATGAATTTGCCTTCGGTCGGGATCACTGTTCCTATGGCCGGCTTGGCCATAGGAACTCTGTGCATTGTGAACATTGTGAACGCATGTGAAGCATTGTGAACTCTGTTCACAAGCCCCTCGGTAGCTCAAACGGTTAGAGTGTCTGCCTTGTAAGCAGAAGGTCCTGGGTTCAAATCCCGGCTGAGGAGCATTTTTGTCTTTCAGTTACTACTTCTAAAAATACTTACAGCGTTTATAATGCCTGTTCCCAGAGTCGAAAGCATTTCATTAATTTCACTGCCAAAATCTCCTCCTCCGAGTAATCCCTGGAAATCGGTGACCATCTGAGAGAAGCTTAGCTGCAAGTCCAGCCACTGTATCTATATGAAGAAAAAAAAAACTATATACAAAAAAGGGGATGCAGTAAGGTACCGGGTAGCCGGTAGGTACCGCAAATCTTCGCCGGAAGGAGAAGATTATTGTAGGCTAAAGTAAAGACATGCAATTCCTAGCTTTTCCGTTCTCAAGTTCAAGTTTTTTAATTTTTACACAAACATACAAAAACACCAAACAAGCACTGCGGAGAATAAAAATTCGAACATTCAGTGCATCGCAACTGATCTGACTGCCCTTGTTATTACTATTATTGTGGGAAGACCAAAACTGGCTGGCCGAACTCGGGGCACGCTCGGCTCTTTGTCGCACACCCCAAACTACAGCTGATGGCGAAGCATCATTGAATGCAAAGTTTAGGTTTAGTGGCGTTTCCCCGTAAGGCAAGCCAAAAGTCCACCAAGCTTCAAATGGGTACCTAGAGAAATCTAGGGAAAAGCACTGGAAAGCGTCGGATGATTTGCCCCCAACCACGCATTACACCCCGGCCGAGGGCGGAGTATCAGGAGATCGGCAACCGCGCTACGCGAACCTTAACCGGTTTGCATGCCAAAGTTTGCTTTTTTTTGCTTTTTGCTTTAATTGTTGTCATACTTGTCGTGTTCTTTTGGATTTTGAATTTGTCCTGTCTCCCTGTCAGTCGAAAGAACCTGGTCAGCTCATTCAGACGGGCTAGCCTCTCAGGGGATACTGAGCCCTTGCTGCCAGTAACAATATAGACATTTGCACCGCCGATTCTTATTCAACTGACTCATACTAAGGTTTAAGGTTCTTTCCAATTTCTGTAACAACTACTCTGAATGACTGCTGCTCGTTTTCAGAGAGTTTTATATAACTGACAAAACTGACCTGATGCGATGTATAAGTATCAGGTGCAAACATAAATACTATAAAGAATGATTTCAGCTCGCTTTACAGAAGTTTCAGTTTCCCACCCAGATTATACTGAAATATGTACGAAGAAATCTCAGACATGGCTTCAGTTGATCATACAAACCTGAAGCTGCCCAGTCCTGACATTCACAGTGATCCCTCCTCCTCCGCCGAAGGATGCATCAGAGATGTCGATGGTGTAAGGACCTTCTCCGTACAAAGGCAGGACCCCGAGAGTAAGCCCATCCAACCAGTAGTCACCACTGACCTGCAATTAACCATGTTTCGTTGCATCATTTCATTTGGAAGGAGAAAGCTGAACAGTGTTTACAGTCGTGAGACTGGGATGGAGCAAACATCTGCAGGGTCACATTGTTCAAGATCTGTCAATAATCCTGGCAATGTCTTCCCTATGTAAACAGTTTTGTAGCTCTTTAAGTGCCATTTCTCTAAATTATTACAGACAAGTCCGTTCTCTCCCGCCTGTTTTAGCTACTGCCTTCTGCCAGCGCAAAATGCAAATAGTGTTGGGCGATATTCGATATCGATATATCGGACCAAATATCGATATCGGAAACGGTATTGTACGTTTATAAATATTGTAAATAATCTTACATAAATTACATTTACGTAAAACTGGAGCAATATGTTTTCTGTAATTCATTTATTCGAAGTTGGAAATAACACGAGGTGCGTTTTTAAGACAATTTTGTTTTTGCGAAACGGGACGTATACTATAGCAAAACATGGTACCAAAATACCGATATCGATATACCATTATCGAAAGCGAAAATATCGATATATCGAAAAATCCAATATCGCCCAACACTAACCGCAAGAGCTTGCGCCCTCTCTACCGGTCAAACAGCAAGCATATCTATACGAGAGAAGTCCGCATAGATGGGGATGAACGTCTAGTGGGACTTCAAAGAAGTTGCGGATAAAGATAGATGGCATCAGGGACTTCGGAATGAGCCGTTTCTTCGATGAAGCTAAGCGGAATGATTCACAGGTATGGAATGACCAAGGTCTTAGTCCATGTGACAGAAGAATCGAGGTCTGTTAAGAGCCTTCCACTTGAGGTAGTTGAAGTTTAACGGAAAAGGCAGCTTATTTTTGCGGCAGATTTTTGGATACACTGGAATATTTTGACTTTTTATTTGGATTTTTTCTATTTTCTCCCGAAGCTCTAGAAATAACGTTCAGAATTTGAGAGAATTTGAATTTTTGATAAATATTCCTTCAACCCAAGCTGACTGCGAATCATATTTGACAGTGCAAAAACGGATACGTCAGCTAAATTTTATTCGAGCTATATTTCGGCCGTTCTTGGCAAGGGTCCTCTTCAGGCTCAAAACCGAAATTTGAATTTTTGAAGGCGCTAAGCCTGGAAAAGTCACGACTGAAGAAACTAGGAAAATTAGTGGGAAGATGTCTCTCAAGGAATCTGCAATTTTTACTCGATTTTCGGAAATGGCTTACATTATTAGTCAGTAAATATTTCAAGCTTAGAGGGACAGGCACATAGAGGTGCCACAAATAAGAAAGAACAAGTTCATTCGACGAAATCGATTATCTGTGGATAGCGGACAAATGAAGTAAAGGTGAGTCTTCACCTTCCGGAATCTGGGTTCCCAGATTTTCCGAGATTTTTTTTTGAATTTCTTCTGCGATACTTAAAAGTTCTGGAAATCTGGAAGTTCAAAAGCCCCTTTTTTCCGGATTATTTTGATATACTTTCGGACCGGTTCATATTCCAGATGCAATTTACAGAAGACGTCAAAGAATAATCTGGAAGCCCGGATTCCGGAAATTCCGGGAGGTGAAGACCGGACTTAACTCACTTTTATCAGGTTTCCAGGCCTATTTAAGTGGATAAGTGGTGTGAAAGGATCTCAGCCCTATGTTAAACTTGACTGAACTTTGGGAAGATTTCTTTTCCGGGTTCGGATCTGAAACTTCAAGAGGCAATACAACAATCATAACTGAACAAAGAACACCTTCTGATTTCTAATAGCGAAACTATTAAAGGTTAACTTCAGACATCGAGGTTGATATCGAAAATAACAACGAGACGGCCATTGAAAATAACCTGTCCGAGCCGAAGGCGAGGCAGGTTATGAAAAATATCAGCCGAGCGGAGCGAGGTTGATATTTTTGAATGGCTGTCGAGATTGTTATTCCGATATCAACCGAGATGGAGGTATGTTAACTATTATAACTTTTTCGAACAGGTATTGACACTTACAATATGCTTTATAACTTTTTTTTAACATGTTTTTCTGTTCCTACTGACGCAGTATTCCCTAAGATCATGGTCAAACTACACTAGGCTTTTGTCTGCGCAAAATAGGGCACCGAAGTGTCTGTAGACAAGTAGATAAAAAAAAAAAGCTTTTCGGGGCTGCAGAAAAAAAAGTAAGAAAATTTACCAAAGTCTGAATATTGGTGTTTAAAATCCTCACGGGCGACCGCACAACGTTTTGCGAATCTGCGCAAAACAGTAGACTCTATGCCGTTTATGAGCCTAGTGTGACCAAGGGTCTAAATACATTCCGACTGTGTTCACACGCGTTTAGTATATTTGATACCAGGCAGAAGACTTGATAGCTTCGCGCGAAAAGTTTGAAATCCAGTGAGAACGTGCATTGCGATAATCACGCAGTGTTGCCACGTCGAGTACAATTGTACTTTTTCAGTACATTTTCGTTACGTCTGTACGAAAGTACAACTTTTTCTAAAATGGCCAAATCTGGTACATTTTCGCGATTTCTGTACAAATTAAGTACATTTTTTTGTTTTTCTACATTTTCTTGTTTAGCTACTTCATTCGAGTCCCTTTCTGACGTCTTTTCAGTAACCAACTCCCCCACTGCAAATTCTGCAAGATCTGCGGTTTGTTTCTGTGTATAATGCCTTGCGACTCAAGCACGATTCTATGGTCGGCCGGCGTAGGTACGGCCTGAGAAAATATTGCGATATATGCAATATTGCGAACAATATGATTACTGCATTGCAAAGTGCCAAAGACAGTCTCTCTGGTTCACAGCTTACGTATCTAAGCTGTGCTCTGGTTCGACGATGCGCGTGTTGCGCGCAGCGCAACACGCGCTGAATTTTTTTGGTATAAGTACATTTTCGGGCAATCTGTACATTTTTTAGAGCGATATCTGTACATTCTGAAAACTTAGCGTGGCAACACTGTAATCACGTGGTGTTTGAGATCTTTCCTCACTCAGAGACAGAGTGAAGTGCTCATTAACCACCATTTTGGAAAGTAGGATGTTGTTTCAGTTGACAAGCTGTATTTTGAGTGGAAATCTGAACGTGAAAAGGTATGACATAAGGCATAGGCTGGTTTTCAAGAGCGTAAAATGCTCTGTCATTTTCCCAGTGCTGAATAACTAGCTTTTGGAAATCAAGGGATAGTAGGATGTTGTTTCAGTTGACAAACTGTATTTTAAGTGGAATCTGATTGAGACAAGGTATGACCTGGGCCATAGTCTGGTTGTCTAAAAGAGTAAGAAGTTCTGTCATTTTTCAAAATTTATTTTATTTTTTATTTCATTTTTTATATATTTTTTAAGTATTTTTTTATTGAAAGTATTGTTTTTAATTTATTTTTTGGAGGTCAGCTTCTACTTTTCCATATTTGAGGTAAAGTGCTCGATGAATTCAGTATTTGAGGAAAAGTGTCCGAAGAACATCTGCGGAGGTTGATACGGCTTCGTATCAACCTCTCTTGAGGTTGATACGATATCTCATTCAACCTATTGAACCTCCCTGAAATTTATTGTCAAAATATAACAACCTGGGGGGCATAGGAAGATATGCATTACATACCTGTTCGAGAAAAGTTATAACTTAATAACTTGATAACTTACGTGGAGGTTTGGTAGGCTGAACCTCATGTTCATTGTTCCGTTATAAACAACTGGAATGAACCCTCCACCCGCTTCAATATTCACGGTAACGCTGTCGGATCGACAAGTAGAAATTCCAGCAACCTGTGTGAAGGCGATTTTGGCGTCCATGTATCCACCTGGTAGCCTAGAATTAAAGTAAAATAGGGTGGCATGATAGGGATGTCAAGTTAGTACTGAAGCCAGTCAAGGGTGTAGTTGGTTTTTAGACTTTCGTTGTAATTTTCCGTTTATCCGTCACCCATCAATACAGTGGTAGCTGAAGTTGGTGAAGTATAACAACTGAGAAAAGAAAATTAACGAAAAACCACAGAAATATTTCACAGCTAAACTACGCATGGAATTCGGGTAGTCGTAAAAGCGCATACAAATGTTTAAGAATTTGCCAGCAGTTGTTTGCATGTTTAGCGTTAAGCCGTCGATGTAGTTCGTCAAGCTTTGAAACCGGACCAGCACTATTGTGTTTTTTTCTTAATCGTTTTTATTACTATGTTTCCTAAAGAAACAAAAAGTAAAAATTCGGGAATAGACATATAAAGTTTCCGAGAAATGTCTGGCACCCATCGAACTCCGTCCATTAATTTCGGATCCAACGCGGGCCTTAAGATGTACATCTAGGGCATATGACCTTTGTATCGTCCAAGTTTAATCTCTATCGCTCCAACCGTTGGCTACGCGTGCCACAAATTTCAGAGACACCCCTTTAGCTCCCCCACTATGGCCAGATATGGTTTCGGACAAATAAATTGCACATCTAGATTATCTCTTCATAATACCTCCTGGAGCACTGGCTCCATTCGAGTTCATTTTGGTAAGCCGTCTACACTATCTCAAATGAACTCGAATGGAGCCAGTGCTCCAGGAGGTATTATGAAGAGATAATCTAGATGTGCAATTTATTTGTCCGAAACCATATCTGGCCATAGTGGGGGAGCTAAAGGGGTGTCTCTGAAATTTGTGGCACGCGTAGCCAACGGTTGGAGCGATAGAGATTAAACTTGGACGGCTTACCGACGAAACGTCCCCATGACAAAACGTCCCCTGGCGAAACGTCCCCGTCGAAACATCCCCGTGTCAAAATGTCCCCGTGTCAAAACGTCCCCATGACAAAACGTCCCCGTGACAAAACGTCCCCATGACAAAACGTCCCCATGACAAAACGTCCCCATGGCGAAACGTCCCCAAGCATAGATTTTTAAGTTCGCCTCGATCTTCAGGTGCATGATCGAGGTAAAACGAATTCTGCACGCTGAGAATCCTCTCCTTCTGGTGATGTCGAGTTCCCATATGCGGCTGAGTTTGCCAATTTGGCTGTCGTGGGGTGGCCTACTATATTGTGGGTTCTCTCCAGGTTGATGTGCTGAAATTTTGTTTTATTTTCTTTGTAGTTTATATTTATGCCAGTGTTTGTTATTTATTTTATCATTTTTGACCCTAGTTGGTCGTATCCTAATTTAAATAAATAATTAAATAAAAACAACTTCACAGTGTGCATTACAGATGCGGGAACATTCCTTATAAGCAGGAACATTTGGGAACATTCCTTTTATAACTTATTTTTCGTAAATTCTTTGGTCAAGCATACGACACAGGTACAAGCGCATAGAGGTACCACAAATCCGCATTTCCATTGAATCTTCGTGTCACTTTAAAAGAATAAGTAATGGGTAGCTAGATTGTCCTATCTCATCAATTCTCAGTTAAACTTTAAAGTCTTACTCCGTTGCAACTAATTTGCTAATGTGGACAAGTATTTAAGCGCCGGCCGGTAAGTGCCTTCCAAACCTAGAATTCTGGATCAGTGTCATTGGAAAATCCAGCGCATGCAGATATACCTATTTACGTGTAGGTTAAGAGTGCCCCCAAAATCTGCAATGGCTCATAGCCGGCCGAGTCCCGTTCCTTCTGAGACAAGTAAAGAGAAAAGCTAAACAAGTCCTAGTTTGCTTACCTTCATGAAACAAATTCATAGGTGGATTCGGATCATTGGACTTTGCTTTTTGAGTTGGTAACAGCCTGTAGCTCATTTGCAGCAGTCGCCAAGTGATTAATAAACACTGATTTCTCGGGATAACATTTATGTACCTAGGCGATTTTAATCCCTTATTCCCATGCCGTGGTCTTAAATTATTCCGCTATTTATAGCCGGGGACGTTTCGCCATGGGGACGTTTCGTCAGGGGACGTTTTGAGTGGGGGCGTTTTGTCACGGGGACGTTTTGTCGTGGGGACGTTTTGTCACGGGGACGTTTTGTCATGGGGACGTTTTGTCATGGGGACGTTTCGACGGGGACGTTTCGACAGGGGACGTTTCGAATGGGGACGTTATGTCGACAACCCGTGTAGACGTGGGGTAGTGTCGTTTAAAACTCTTGATGACTCTTCGTCCCGCTGAAGAATCGACGTGTGCCCAGCGAAGAGCCGAACACGTCACGACAACAAACGTTGTTAAAGGTTTACGCAGGATTTGAATTAATTTAGAGAGTTCGTGTTTGGGACTTAGAGTATCCTACGATTATACAACCCATCAAGTTTCACACGATTCAGAGCATAGAATAGAATATAATAGAATATAATATATTTACACAAAAGCCGAAGGCCTTGGCAAAACATTGGAAAAAAACAACAACAAAAAAACACGGCATATTATCAACATGAAAAACAGAACGAAATGGGAATAATGTATTCCAGAAAAAACAGTTCGCGGTGACGCAGACCGATCCGGAGGAATTTCCCAAACATCCGTATATCTCCAAAATGCCTACTTTTCAACAACCTTATCATCCACTCTTCCCCAAATCAGTTCCCTACACTCATACATAAAATGGCTCGCACTATCATCCACACACCCACACATCGGGCAGAAGTAAGGACCAGTCTTATCGCGAAGTTTTCCAATATATTTTCTTTTTTTTCCAAATGCTAAACAATCTCCCCGAAAACTTAATAACACCTTTAAATCCTCCCTTTCTAGACTTGCCTTAAAATAAACTTCCTCCCCCCAACTCTCCTTGACCACCGCGTACAGACCCAATGTCCTGGATTGAGAAAATATGACTCCGCGTTTGCCATCTATCGGTTCTGACGGCACTTCACACTGGAGAACATGAAGTTCCTTCAATGTCCGACAGGCTGCAGAGCTCCTTAATTTCTATTTTATTGATAAAAGGCAAAGCCTCGGGCAAAGCATATGTCATCTATCGGAAGTATATTAGGAGGAACTCCACATCGGTCTATGTAAATAGTTCTCCATCGCTGCATTTCAATCGGTGCAGGGTTTATTTTTTCTATATTTTCAAAATTTCGGCACACCGCAAATTCGATCAGAATCTGGATAAACTACATACAGAGATCCGTCTGAACCCGATAAATGACATATGCGATGTGTTTATTTTTCGTTACCAGACGAGGGATTTAAATTGTAGCATGACTCTTTATTTCAAATTTTATACATTTCTTTATATCTTCCCGCGTAACTGCAAACTTTTCGCCCTCTGATCTTTAAGTTACGATGAACCGCCCAGGACCTCCACGTTTCTTCCCTCGACCATTTTTCCACCTGCCATCTAGGAAGAAAATCTTTTTAAACCCAATTAGTCCCTTTTATTTTTTCTGTACTTGATTTTTTTTTTATCTTATGCATTTACTACGTTTTTTAAAGCTCAGTGTAATTTTCCTTTTCTTTCTTCTTACTGCGCGATTTCCCTTTTCTTGTCAAGTGCGTTAACAAAATTTAGTTTACCGTCCCATCCCGAAATTTCTCCGATTCAAATGAAACTTCGTATGCTGCAAAAAGGGATGCTCTCTACATCCGGCCACGGTAGGGGTGGATGGAGGTGGAGGTTGGGCCCCAGAAACAGTGTAGGACGTTGCGGAACTATATAACAGATATAACGATTATGTAGTTCAACGAAAATCCGATAGCTCTTCACATTGCTAAGCTCACAGCTTGACTTTATTTCATGTAGCCTAAGACTTTCTCATCTTACTGACTTCCTTGTGTTGTTATGGCAATCTTCCGTCCAACATAATGTCGAGGGAACGCAACCAATTCTCATTCCGAAAATAACAAACTACAACAAACGATATCCCGATTCAGCGCACCAGATATCGGTCTGTCACTGAATAGACAACTTTAGTTTGATGTTAAGGTATGGTAGACACCAGGGAATTTTGACTGCTTTACTCGTTTTTTGAAACTTCATCAGTCCTTCATTATGTATTTGAAATCGGCACACATGTCACTCGATGACACTGCTTTCGCGATTTGGGAATATTTTGCGACCCCGTATCTATCGCCGGATCTTTTGAGGAATGACCGTCCAGATGGTGATGACTGTACTATCAGCGCTGTCAAGAACCTCACTCAGGAACTTTGAAGAGCAGTGGTGGAGTACCGATTTTCTAACCTATTTCGTTTGACCAGATACCCAATTCATACCTCTTGCCCCTGTTCATTAGCGAGAGCGAGTATTCAGATGAATAAACAAACAATTCAAACGCAAATACTAAAAAGAGTATTGTTCGTCGATATGGCTTGGCACTTTTTCTTCGTTACTTCGCCCGATCCGTGTGATTCAAAATAACGCTGTCAGAGTTTTTTGTGGAGCGGGGAACCGGGAGTCCATAAGGTCAGTTTACAAGGAAATAAATGTAATGCCTGCCGCTGGATTACGCGATTTTTATACGTTGATTTTTATATATAAGTACTATAATGATAGTCTTCCGGATTGTTTTGCAGGAATATTTTGTGAGAGGTCAGATGTCCACCAACACAATACTCGGATACGAGGAAATATTGAGGTTCCTCGGCTAGTTTCAAGTAGGTCTTCCTTCTCTATTATGTACAGAGCTTCCAAGCTGTGGAATAAACTTAGAAAAGATATTAAGGAAATAGGTAATTTTAACCAGTTCAAGTCTGATTTACGTATGGAGTTGCTCGGCAGGTATACCTTCGAAGCAGATTAAATATGTTTTTTTTCCAGGTTTTTTTCTGTATCGTTGATGTAATTATCGTTTGTTGTTTTTTGTTGTTTGGGCGTCACGCAAGGTAATGTTTTTGTTAATTGTTGTTTTTTTATTTTTTTGGTATCGGTATATGGTCTCATTCTCCACTCTCCATTTTTTCTCTTGTTTTTGTTTTTCTAAGTTAGCACAGCCTCGCAAGCCCCGCTTTTGTTGTGCTATGGAAAAAATAATGTTTATCTTGAATAAAACTGTTCTACTACTACTACTACTACTAATGGGCAAGGCCCTAGTGAAAAATGTTTGTATTTTTATATTTATTTATTTTATTTTTAGTGGTAAGTTTTAAATATGTGTTGCCAAACCAAGTCGGACAGTGCGCGTCTGTTCGAGTCCCTCGCCCAAAATTAGGAAGGGGATCCTGTCCTAGGGCAGTCAGTCATACACAAACCCTCAGTTTTAGGACGCAATTCTCCAATGTTTGGGAACCATGCCCAGGAGTAAGGTCACAGCACCCCTCCTGAAAATCTGTTGAATATTAAGTCTGAAAAGAAAATTACGATTTTCAAATACGTCTGAATTGGGATACTTTACCCTTGTTCCAGGGTATTTTGCCCCAACGCATGAGCGCCGTTGCGGTGTGTCCTGGCATTGGAGTCTATGCCCCCATAATTGAGAATTTCTGTATGACTGGGGGGGGGGGTCTGCCATGCTGATTTCCCGCAGAGCTCACCGAGGGAGGGAGGTGCAATAGCAAGTGCTTTAACCTGTCTTTTTTTTGTCGACTGTTATCCATCACGCTTCAGGGGTCAAATGTACCAAATTTTATCTGGGTAATTATTGTCACTTACGGTATGGTAGGAATGGTCAGGTTGAGAATCGGCAGGGGGTCAAGCGGTGGAACGCCAAGGGATGGAATACCTTCTCCCAAAATGGCGAAGAAGTTGTTCAGCAGGTCGGAAACTATCGAGCCCAATTCCTCGCCGAGTTTGGCGTCCTCGTATTGCTCGAAGTCGACATCGAATTTGATTGGCTGAACTGCTTGAGCTGTAAATAAATAAATTAGGCTACAAAGAGATTTACTAGCCGAATGTTCAACTCTGTCTTCTTTGTCTTACGGGTGATGACATCTGGTGTGTTCTGATTTGCGCGATACTGTTACGGTATACTATAATGTTAGATATTATCATCAGTACTCTTACCATTTGATGTCATCGTCCAAAGCTGGTAGTCTAAAATACAAATTATTATCTAAAAAGTTCCACGTAGTACAAATTCAATCAAGTGGACCAAAAATGTGTAAATGTAGAAAAGTAGTAGACAAGTTAGTGAAAAGAGAAAAAATACACAAAATCCAGAACCCTTTTTTGGGAAGAAAGGGTAGAGGTTATGCTGTATAAAGATGTTGTCAACTTCTTTTTATAAAATAGTTTACGCAAAAGATTCGTTGATTTACCATCCGATTCAGCCCCGATTATCGGGTGATGACATTCCTCGGTGGTAGCCTGTCTGTAAACTCGACAGAAAATAGTACCCGAATATCATAATTGGTTTTGCGGACCGAACATTCTGCCAGTCCTTGGGTTTGATTCGGTTAGAAACCAAGCATCCATAGTTCGTATGCCACCAAGGTTTGTGCTGCACTTAAATTTTGAGAGAGCAATTTCTTTACGAATTCATAACCTTACCTTACCTGTTTGGTTTGGACAGAAAGATCAGGGCCGGTCGGGCGCGTACTGGAATTCTTGCCATCGGCATCCCCCGGACGAAATAGCTGAGATTTCTCAACTTCACGAAGAAAGTGCAGAGAGTCCGACCGGAAAATCCTGATCGTCCGTCCACCCTCAATGCCATTATTATGTTAAAATAGTGAAGAATCGTACCAAAAGCAAAACCTGTGCAAATCAGGAGAGTAAGTGCTATCCAAGTTTTCACTGTTTTCTGCATTTTCGGTGAGCACCACCTGGGTTGCATTCAAACAGGCGAATGGTTTGGAAATCTAGTCCTTTATCTTTGTTGTTTCTAATTTTTTATCTTGTCGTTATTTGTTGACCTGGACTTGACAGAATTCCGATAAATTTAAGACATATAGTTTCTGACAGCCTGAGTGTGACAAAGCCGTGCATCATGTAAACAAGAAGCATCTGATCTCATTCATTCGAGTCGAACTCTTGTCGGCGGCGGTTCGAGAGTGGGGTGTGGGGATGCCTCCCCCCATGCCTCGAAGACTCCTATTCTCAATGTATGTTTTGAGCTTGCCAGAATGACTATAACGTCAGAAATCGTGAATTTCGCCATGAAATGACAATCGTGCTTTGTCGAACTTCACGATTAGGACGAAAACTAAGTAAGAGATTTCTATTCTTAGTAGTATGTTTTGAATATGCTAGTATATTAAGCTTGTCAAAATGACATGACGGCAGCAGTAATCCTTACTTTAGACATAAAACCTCCTCGACTGTGATTTGAACCAACCTTCGGCCTGATATGCCGACGCTCTAGCCGAAGCATGGCTGCAGAAGTCCCATGTATAAGTTCCAACATCACATAGGGGAGCTCGGGCTCGATCGGACACTGGGTTGGTCTGGACACCCGCGAAACAAATATTGAAAATTGTTGCTAAAATCTGTTTTTTCGGAACCGTCACTGACCCGTGTACGCAGACGGCCGATATTCAATAATATATCGGCTTTCACGATAGTCTAGGTCCCTTTGCCACTCCATTTCACCGGGACTTCGCAAAATCTAAGGAATTTAGTATTTTTCCGATAATAGATACGAAAAAGGTTATCCGGCTAATCGGCTAGAAACGCGATTCCTGTTACCAATGGTTTTTTCTGAATTAGTAACGTATTCAGTCTGTGAAGCAAACCTTCTGATGTTGTTGGATTTTCATTTTGCGAAAACACGAAAACACATTTGTGAAAACACATCCAGCTAATCGGCTACAAACGCGATTCCAATTACCAAAGCTTTGTTTCTCAATTTGGAACGTATTCTTACTGTGAAGCAATCCTTCTGATGTTGCCGAGGGGTTACCCACTCACCGGCACCTGCTGTGCACCCTTTCTCGGCACCGGCCGGCACCAACCGAAATAGGCGGTGCCGGCCACGGTGCCGACAATAAACAGGACGATTCATCATTCAAACGCCTCCAAAAATGCTTATTTTGATGTTTTAACACGTGACGACCGGTGACGACAGGTTTCAGCCGGTGCCGGCACCGACCGGGCATCGCGGCACCGGGCACTTGCTGTGCATTAAAATCGAGAGTGGGCAACCCCTCGGATGTTGCTGGATTTTCATATTTGCAAAAACACTTGCAGAGGTTCTGCCCTCACTAAACCCGTAAAATTTTGGGCACTTGGGTTCCAAGTTGGGTCGTAGATTGGGGTCGTAGACTTGAATGAAGCGAATTCTTAAAAAAAACGAAAGATTATCGAAAACTTGCCATCGATCTATCTATCTATCTTCTATGCTTCTTCCAAGCCCGATAACTGTAAATCGCCAAGCGTAAAACTGAGTCTCTGTTCAAAAAATAAAGACACACAGTATCCTAAATTTTGTATGCCGTACTATTATTCAATATTCTATTCCACCATCATTACCACTAGCTTTGTAACAGCTTGTAAGAATTAAACGAATAGGACTGAGGCACGAAACTCTAGTTGAAGATGCATGCAAACCCGATGAAAATGCATTACTTCGTTGTTCCACTATTCATGTAATCGATTTGATCGAACGAACTTTTCGGATTTGTTGCACCTTATGTGCTTGTCCCTTTATCCTTTAAATATTTATCAACTATAACGGCTGCCGACAAACAAATCTGATAAATCCGTTTTGGGTCACTTGCAATAGCTGGCTTTCTTCAGAAGTAACCAATAAGCTGGAACTGAGCATTTCCTAGGCTTTGCTTATTAACAACTGAAATGCACACTTTTGTTGAAATTCAAATTCCCCGCGCCGGGATGGACTTTGCCTTGTCGGGCCAGCAGTGCATGTTCCGAGTACGTTACTACTAGAGCTCAAGAACAGAAGAAAAAATTCTGTAGCACAGTCAAAATAATTTATTTTAAGTACTTCAAGATATGATTTTGACTTAAACTTTAAAGTTTAACCGAAAAGGAATGTAATAGCAAGGTAATAGCAGAATCTAGGTACCCATGACTTATTCACTTAAAGAGGCTTTAAGACCCGATGAAAAAACGTCACTTCGTTCTTTAGCTAGTCACGAATAATCGATTTTCAAATAGTGGAATTTCCCTCTGATTTGTGGTACCTCTATCTATTTGTGTCTGTGAGTTGTATGCTTGACGAAAACGTTTTACGAAAAATAAGTGTACAAGCAGGGAGCCACCTTCCTCGAGCTGATCACTGACCACTGAAAAACCGCGTTTGTATCGAGATTCAGTTTTTCTGCGTCATAGTAGAATTTTGCGTTGTTAGGACGGCCGTAGATATTCTGAACATCATACCAGAGAAAATAGTGAAAATAAAAAAAAAATCCCCTAACAAAATCAAAATAATGCAGTGTAGTCAGTTAAATGATACAAAAATAATTTGGCTTTTCAGTTAAACTTTAAGGCTTTAACCGAATAATGCAGAGATACGACATTCTAGTTTTAGCCATTGCTTATTCACTTAATTAGGCCTGAAGCCCCGATGAAACTGCGTTACTTCGTTGCTCCGCTATTCAGTGTGTTAAATCTTGTATGGCCTTTTGGCTGAATAAACAAGCGTAATATTATATTGTATGTTATATACTCGATTTTCTTCGAATTAACTTTTTCATTCGGATTTGTGATACCTATGTGCTTGTACCAGGCTTGTACCTTTATGATTGAAATATATAGCAACTACAATGGCAAACGATTGCCGATAAATAAATTTGTTTTGGGACACACGCAATAGCGGGCTTTCTTTAGAAGTGATCTTACAATCTGGAATTGAACATTTCTTGAGCTTCCCTTCATTAACAACTGACATGCACGCTTTTGTTGAAATTCAAATCCTCCGCGTCAGAGTGAACTTTATCTTGTCGGGTCAGCATTGCATATTCTGAATGACACTACGAGGGCCCAAGGTAAACAAACCAAAAATCCATTAGCAGAGTAAAAACTATTCTATTATTCAGATCAAAGATGTACAAATAAGCTGGCTTTTCAGTTAAACTTACAAGACCGAACATGACTGCAACCAGTTTGTGACGTTCGAAGCCCATTAGGCCGGCCCGAGTCATAAGTCATCACCTAAATTTGAACTTCCCGCCAGTATCGAGCCACACAAATCTTTTTGGTCGCGGACACACTTGTGGGCCACACAGAAGGCCGCAGAAACACTCTTTTCGAGCCACAATTGACCCACAAACTGTTTGTTGGAGCACGGAAAAACGCCTTTAGTCTCGTCCTGGATTTCACTATTTACTGTTTTAAGCAGATTGTTTACCAAGCCTAACTTTAACTACGAAATCTAGAAGCAACTTCTGTATTCCCAATCCTTTTGTTCATTCTCCCTTCGATCCGAAGCAGAGCGCTCCAAACTGGTCGACTTCCCAGCCGGGAACTATCCTGGGGCAATCCCTCTGTCACCTCAGTCTCTAAATGGTTCCTTACGGTGATACAGGTGACGGTCGGGATGCACCACTGGGATAGGCACACTTTTGAGTAAGTGCAAAAGTTTATCGTCCACGATGGGGGTCGAACCCACGACCTTCGGATTAGAAGTCCGACGCGCTAATCCACTGCGCTACGCGGACCTTGTGTAAAATCACCACCGGGCTTGCATTGACATATTTGTGATGCAAATAAACCGTGGCTATAATAGCGAAAGCCGGCCGGTTCGAAGGCAGTTCTGTTACCGTCACAGATTATTATTATTATGTTTTATTGATCCACCAAATTGATGATAACAAGATAAATAAATAACAATATAAATACAAAAAAAACAACCAACACTAACATCAAGTCGCAAACTGTAATCCATCGGAACGACTAAAAAACAACACATGAAAATGGCGAAGGCAGGATAAAAGCCGCAAACAATGACAAATACTTTTAAAACAAAAAATTATAATTAACTCATTTAATCTTTGGCTTTTTGCCTTTTTCTCATTGCCCGGAGCAAAATGCTCTAAGGGGACTTACCTATTGCTGTCCAACGAAGCATATATTGGTTGAACCTATAAAATTTGACTGCTTGAATTTTAAGGGTTTAAAAGTTTTCTTAGTTTTTGTCTTATATTTTATGAATACGTTAAGCGTGATGACTAAATTTAGTTAATATTTTCAAACACTGATAGATTAAAGTAAAAATTATTACAATTAATATTGGTGTTAAAATGTATTATCTGTGTAGATGAGTATGGTAAGTTAGGATTTAATGTCACCGGGGGAGGAGGAGAAGACAAATCTAGTCTGAACAGTGCGAAAAATTGCTACGCTGGTGAAAAAAAGACCGAGTAGGTTAGCCCTTTCTCATTCCTTTTATTTGTCTTGGTGAAAAGAACTTTCTCTGGCTTATTTGATAAATCCCGTTTCCGATAACTTTTTATAGGATGGTTGGTGACCACAACTTAACTTTAAAGTTTAACCGAAAAGGACTGGGATAGGACCAGAGCAAAATAACACTAGGGAGTAGTGCCAAGACTTCAAAGAAGTGACACACACTCGTATAGCAGCGACACTAGCACCACTAGCGATAGTGAACGTCCCTACTGAAACTCATTCAGTCATTCACTAGCGCTGGCTTCGATAACTCCATATTGTGAACATAGCAAAAAAATCATGCAGCCTCAGTTGTTTCTTTGGTGTGTGCAGACCGCACCTTTGCTTTACTAGAAATTTCTAAACTCGCAAGTTTGTTTCGCTTTAAATGCCGCAAGCGTAGTGGGCCGCGCTACGAATGTGGCCCGTTTTTAAAGCATGGAAAGCATAGGTCTTGGCGCTACTACCTAGTGTTCTTTTGCTCTGGATAGGACAATTTAGTTACCCATCACTTATTCACTTAAAATGGCTTGAAGACCCGCTGAAAATGCGTTACTTGGTTGTTCCGCTATTCAGGAATAACCGATTTTCAAATAGTGGAATTTCCGTGTGATTTGTGGTACCTCTAATTTGTTGTATGCCTTACAAGAAAAATTTATGACTTTTTTTTGTTCAGGCACTAAGCAATCTTCACCAATATCGCCACTGCCCACTGAAAAGCCTCGTTTGTGATTAGATAAAAATTTCCCGCGTCATAGTAGAATTTTCGCTGTGGGGACAGCCGCAGATATTCTGAATGTCATAACTAGAGCAGATAGTGGATAACAAAAAATCCCTTTGCAGAATCCAAATAATTCACTGTATTCAACTAAATGACCCAAAAATAAGTTGGCTTTTCAGTTAAACTTTAAGCAATTTCTTTTTGCTTTTTGCTCTGGGCTTTGCTAGTCTTAGAAACAAAAATAAAGGATTCACAAGAGATGATACTTAGTGCACTTTCGATATTTTTAGAGCTCACGTAGGCATTTGATTGTGTTGACCTTGATAGAAAAAATTCTTAATATTTATTAAGTCTGTTTGAAGACCGGAACACTTTACATAGAACAAGCTGTTCTGGAACTGAAAAGCGAGAGCCACGGGGTCTAGCCGTGAGGGACTTGTTAGAGTTCATTGTTTCTAAATTTATTTACGACACTTAGTCGTAATTAAATCCGGACATCACTAACCTGTATTACCGACCCCCCCCCCCCCCTTTTCTCACTAGTTAAAATCCCCTTGGACTGAGTCTTCCCGAGGACTTGACCCCCTTACGGTACAACTTCTAGGTCTTCACATTCTCTTCTCCCGTACTTCGCCCTCCATGATTTTACAATGTATGGAACAATGTATCCGAGGGCGATGCATACATTGTTGCGATAAGTTTGTATAGATTTTTAGTAATTTCCCAATTCCCAGAGCGAGATTGGCTGATCATTTTCTTAATACTGCAACTGACGGATTGGCGCCGGCGGTGTATTTTTCAAACTTGTGCGAACTTAAGTCTCTAAATGCGGATTACTTTCATGCGAGAGGAAATGATACCGACTACGGATGGTTCTCGTAATAAATTGGACTTCTTCCTGGTAAAACGATGTGACCTTCGTAGAGATAAGATTGAACCGAGTAGAAAATACTGCAGTTAACTTTAATCCTTACTCGATTTTTTTTTCTTTTTACTGTGTATGCGTCTTCCCGTTAACGAGCTTATTCTGATATAGCTGTTATGCGATGCGTTTCTGTACCCCCATCTTTCGTACCCATCACCGAGTCATAACAGTTATAGGGTTTGCAAAGCAATCTACGAACCTAGTTTGAGGTTATCCTCTTGTGATTTTCTGGCAAAATGGGGTTGCAAACAGGGGCGTCACAACTAGTGGGCACGCCCCCCCCCCCCAATGTTGTCGACCATACGGTAAAAAACAACCGAGTCGGCGCGAAGCGCCACGATTTTTCGTCAAAACATTTTATTTTGTTCATGAAACGGTCGTTTTTTTCTGAAAATCAGTCGATTTTTTGTCAAAACAGTCGGTTTTTCTGGAAATCAGTCAATTTTTTTCAAACTGTCGTTTTTTTCTTGAAAACAGTCGTTTTTCTGCAAAAACAGTCGATAAAAATTACCAGCCAGCCGGTGGTCGGTAAATGCCTTGTCCCCCCCAAACATTTTGGCTAGTAACGCCTCTGGTTGCGAACGTCTAATTCGGTGACCTAATAGAGTCGGATCAAGGAGGATTTCGTTTCTTCACACCATGCAACATAGTCACTTATTAGAATTACTTACTAGATATAATTACTTACTAGACTCTGTGGATTATTTTTTTAAAGAAACAAATAATAACATCATTTCTCTAATCTCGACTGAATCGCTATGCCTTGGTTTTTATCCGCATATCATTTGCCAGTCTAATAAAAATAGTTTGGTTCGTACCTTAACATATTACCACCTTCCAACGCCTGAATACTTTTACCCAGATAGGATCCTTACACCGACTTAACGATATACCTCAACCCCTATTCCTAACACACCGACAAACAAGCGTAAAAATCAAACATTTAACTCTCAAACAAAAAAGGAAATAAGTGTAAATATAATAACGTAATAACGTAATAATAATAAATATAATAACGTTTTAGCTATATAACTCACGAAATCATTGATAACTTAAATTTAGATTAAAAAAGCTTCAGCCATCAATTCCAGATTCGATTTTCTATCAGTTCATACGAAACCTTTTCCTTTCTGTAGGACGAGAAAAAACATTACGTCCTCGGTTCACGTCTCACAAATTAGCATATGAAAAGACAGAAATGGTCCGGAAAATTCTGATGAAACGAAGCGAAGAAAGAAGCTTCAGATACTCGGTCCCTCGCACATCTCAAGAGTAGTGCAAATAACCTGTCTTCGCTGTTCCGCACCATAACCACAGAGAAGAATGAAATCCCCCAAATCCAACCAGTTCCGGCAAAATAATGGCACCGGGGTAGTATTGTCCCAAGAAGTCCTGCAATCTACAACGCATCATAAAGCTGCTATTTATTCTGTACGTATGGTCGTATATGTATAATTTGTATAATTATGTACGTATAATTTGTTGTATGTCAATTATTTCTGACAAAGTTTAACTTACTGTTTTCTGTTATTGATATTCGTCAAAAAATAAACTTTTCGTATTAATATCGTTAATATGAATATGTGTCAACAATACAAATAATCCGGAGTATATATTAACAACGAAAGGATAAAAAAAAGAAAATCCGCTTATATATGTCAAAGCTAGTAAATCGGAGTATGGCAGTCAGCAAAAAAACGGCGTAACATATATTAGCGAAAATAAGTTGTCGAGGAATTTGCTGATTTCTGATGTAACATTGTATTCTGGGGGGTGGGAATGTGGCATCAGGATTGTTTGGTCCGCCCATTGAACTTATAAAGAATAAAAATATAACACATATCCTAGCAGAGCTTTTGTTAAACACCGTTGCTGAACTAGTAATTGAGGTAACTAATTGGAACTAAACCGCATGGTGGGTGTTTTGATGAAGGAAACCGCAAATCATTTTTTTTACCTTCCTAGTTTAGAGTGTTCAGTTAGATTCTGGCTGCTTGTGCGACCAAAGTTTGTCGAAAAACATGGCGTACCCTAGTAACGGTCGCATGACAGCTCGTTAAGACTGAATTTTGTGGTCATTTAAACTGAAAGAACACGAAAATATCCGTCGTTACTTTTTCTTGTCATTGCGGCAGTCGAAAAAAGTAAAATTGAAGTTCGTGTAATAAGAGTTAGATTGTTTAAAATATCACCGATCGGATGAGGAGTCATTGCCGAAAAAGTAAAAAATGTGAAGAAAAATAAGAAAAGGTACTTCGTGGAATGAACAAGAGAAAACCGAAATCAAGCTAGAAACTACAATATATCAATAGTTTAAAAGCAGAGTTTCGTGACGAATCAAAATAACTTGAATTTCCTTGGAATACGGGGTCCCGTCAGTACCGCAACACGTCAGTTGACATAAACGTCAGTTCGCTACAGAATTCCGTCAGTACGACAACATTTTCCGACAGTTCGCATACACGTCAGTTGACGCCCAAAATTCCGTCAGTAGACCAACACGTCACTTCCCCAACACGTCAGTAGACATACACGTCAGTAGACATACACGTCAGTTGACATACACGTCAGTTGACCAACCGTCAGTTCGCATACCGTCAGTTGACATACACGTCAGTTGACATACACGTCAGTTGACATATTTTTGAAATACGTCAGTTCGCCAACACCCTAGAAGCCTTCCGTCAGTTGACATACACGTCAGTAGACATACACGTCAGTAGACATACACGTCAGTAGACATACACGTCAGTAGACATACAAGTCAGTAGACATACACGTCAGTAGACATACACGTCAGTAGACATACACGTCAGTTGACATACACGTCAGTTCCCATACAAAATCCTTAACTACGCCCAAAGACCCGCCTATTAGTTTGAAATCGACTTGGTCGCCGGTAGCAATTAAGCAGGGGGAAGAATACCCAGGGGATTGATTAAAAAGAAGCCGACATTTGCGCATTTTGATGAGGGTAAAATTAGTTCCTAGTCGGCGGGAGCTTACAATCAGAAGCGAAAGGTAACTTCACTAAAGGCGGATGCATCAGAATCAAGCTGTTGCGTAACAGCCGTGTTTGCGTAGGTTTTACGTAACAGCCGTCGCAAGGCAGAGGTGCTGCGAGTCCGCTGTGATCGAGTCCAAGACGAGACCGAGACTGAAGTGACGCTCACGAGTCAAGACGAGTCCGAGTCCGCGAACAAAATCGTTCGAGACGAGACGAGACCGAGTCCGCGAAAAAGGTGTCTCGAGACGTCTCGAGACCGAGTCACGCCCCGAGTCCTAACAATTTGTTTTTGCCAAACTATAAACTATAATCTTCAAATACAGAGTAATTATAAAAAAAATCATCTATCAGTGTTACACTTAAAAAAAAACAAGCGCACCAAGGTGGTCGTGCCTCATCTTAGCTCTGTGTGGTCGCATGTAAATTCCTCCAGAACTGAAGATGCGCTCTATAGGGGCACCTGGGGCAGGAATCGCAAGAATCCGCTTTGCCAAAGGATAGCCTACAATATGTTTAGCTTTTCCTTGTGTTGATGCCAGAAAGACAGGGCATCGCCGTCTTCAGCTGAATGTTCACTTGCCAGCTGCAGGTAGAGATCGACCTGTCCATCAAATTACAAATCTAGCCCTAAATATCCTCTTCTTTACCAACTTAGACTTTGATTCCAGTCACGGATGAATTTGCTTGTCCGAGACGTCTCTTGGACTCGGGTGACTCGGCCGGATTTCGAGACGAGACGAGTCCGAGTCCTCTTCCACAAAGGACGAGTCCGAGACGAGAACGAGTCCCAGAAAAAGGTGTCTCGAGACGTCTCGAGACCGAGTCCAGAGTCCGAGTCCACCACCTCTGTCGCAAGGTGAAGGACCAGAATGTGCTAGTGAATCCTAACCTTTGCCGAAAGGGTACCGCAAGCACTGAGGGAAGAATTAGTTTTCTCTTGGCAAGTGGTTCCACTAGATCCTCTTAAAACAAGACCAAAGGTTTCGATGGGATCACACAAGTTTTATATTTGATCCAGACAATTGGGTCTTGTCTTCACCAGATACAGTCTTCGCCACGCTAATCATCTGAGAAAACCAAGTTCAGATATACCTCTGTAAGCCATATCTCTTTTGACGAAACTGGTCGAAACTTTCTGCTTTACTTCTGCCGAATTCCGAGTTCGGGCGAGAAAATGGTTTTCACCAGCGCGTTCAGCACGTTCACTTCACCACTTCACTATAGTATTTAGCTGTTTAAAAATATTTTGTTTGCCCCTTAACCCTCCCACACCTTTACATGAAGGGCTACATAGCCCATCTACGAACTCGACCTTGGGCTACTCTCGACCCAGAGAATCCTCACACCAAGTTTCATCAAAATATCTCATTCTATTCGAAAGTTATCGTGCTCACAGACAGACAACTTTTGCGATGTCATAGGTATCCCTCCACTTACGTTTTGGGATCCCAACACGAGCTGTAAGCTCATATGGCACTTGCAAGGCTTGGTAAAAGGATGAAAGTAGGAATTCGCCAATTCGTGGGTTTTGTGTAATCACTTGTAACAAAACCATTGAGATAACAATGACGACGGACCCTTGGAAATCACGAGAATCGTTTGTTAAAAAAAAGGTTTTGTGCACTTGGCTGTGATAATGTGCACTTTAAGGGCGCTAGAAATTCATCTGTAATAAGAACCTTGAGGCGAAAAGAATCCTGTGCTCTTTAGGATCATGAATATGGGGTTCGGTGGAAATTATTTTTTTTTTCTTTTCGGTTAAGAAATTCATTTCTAAGCAAAACCCTTGAGGCAAAAATGATTTTGGGCTCATGGGGATCATGAAAATGCATGTTTTGCTTAAAAGTATTTTTTGGAGTTTGCGGTTAAGATGAGTACTTTAAAGCACAACTCTTACTAGAAATAATATTTTCCCTATGAAATGGATCAGAAAAAAACATTTTCGAAAATACCATTACTTTCCATCTGAAATTAACGATTTTCTTGTTAGCGCCTGTCCACTATGTCCAGCCTTCCTGCTCTCCGACGCGGCGGCTGGGCGCAAAACATTTGAAAACTGATCGCGCCGTGGTTCAAAAGTGTGAAAACTAAGCAAATAAAAGAAGTTATAAACAAAAGCTTCTCAGATCCTTATGTGTGAAAGAGTTGTCAGCAGACGTTGATGATCCCGGCAAACGTTTCGTTGTGTGACGGGAAAAACTCGGCAAGGCCAAAAAAGCGCTAAAATTTCGTAGGCACAAAACGAAACAATGGAGAACGGTGGGGATTTTAGAAGCTTATAATTCTGTATGGGAGCTAGATATATTATAACAAGAGCTGTAAGCTCATATGGCACTTGCATGGGTTGAGATGTATTATTTGATCAAAAGTAATTTTCGACTGTGCGGTTCACATGCGCACTTTAAGGGAGCTAGAGAAAAAGTATTTTATCGTTGAACTTGGCTGTGATGATGCGCACTTTAAAGGCACTAGAAATTCATCTGTAAGCAAGACCCTTGAGGCAAAAACGGTAGCAGGCTCTTAGGGATCATTGATATATACGTATGATCAAAAGTATTTTTTTTTCCACTAATGCGGGTAAAATGCGCACTTTAAGGGTGCAAGAAATTATTTTTTTTTTGCAAAACCCTTGTGGGACAACTGATCATGGGTTGAGATGTATCGTTTGATAAAAAGTACTTTTCGACCTTGCGGTTAAGATGCACACTTTAAGGGAGCTAGAACTTCATTTGTAAGCAAAACCCTTGAGGCAAGAATGATCATGAGCTCATTTGGATGATGGAAATGCATATTTGCTTAAAAGTATTTTTCTTAATTTGCGGTCATGATTGGTACTTTAAGGAATGGTCGGATTTGAAAAGTGGCGATTTCTAAGCCAATCTTGTCGAATTTCTAATATTGCAGCCAAATTTCATCGTCCTAGCACATCTGGAAGTACCTTAACTCGCGATCACCGGAATTCCGGACCCGCCCCTCAAACTCCCCCCACAGTCGCCGGAGCCAATCCGGTTCAGTTTTGGACTTGTTTGTTATTCCCACAAAGTTCCATCCCGATCTCTCCAGTCCAATCCGGTCACGTATTCCCCCCCCCCCCAGTTGTTGTCGGATCCGGTCCGGACATGAAAAAGATCACCACATGCACGCCCTCTGTTCAGTTATTAAATTTCACTCGAATCCGATCACCCGTTCCAAAGTTACGCATGGCTAAATATTCCGGATTCCCCCTCCCTCCGATCCTCCCACGACTATCGGATCGAGTGAATTTTTATTTACAAGTCAGTTTGATCGGGTCCCTGATACGCCTCCCAAGTTTCGTCGTGAAAATCCCAAAAACCGTCATCATCAGAATTCCGGGAAACTCCCCTCCACCTCCCCCCCCCAAGTGTCCGGGTCCAGTCCAAACGTGTAAACGATTTATCTGGAGCAGATTCTTGTTCTTCCCAGCAAGTTTTACTCCGATCCCTCCATTATAACCGTTTCTCGAGATTTTCGGTCAACTCCCCCATAGCTGTCGAATCCGGTTCGGACTTCAAATGGAACATCAGAGATATGTCATTCATTCAGGTATTAAGTTTCGTCCCAATCCGATCACCCGTTCGAAAGTTAAACAACACCCAATTTTCCATATTCCCCCGCACTGCACCACATATACAAACCCCTTTGACCCTCGAATGCACTAGGTCTTTCCAATGTTAACAGAGTGATCCGATGCAAAGAGTGACGTCACGCCGCGCGCAGATCTACTAGTGTGTAGAAAGGGATAGGGGTTTTACAAAAACTACTAAATTCTCAGGATTCCCCCGCCCTCTACTCCCTCCACGGTGGTCGGATCGGGGAAGTGACTATTTGCAAGTTACTTTGGTCGGGTCCCTGATATGCCTGCCAAGTTTCATCGTCCTAGCACTTCTGGAAGTACCCTAACTCGAGAACAGTGGACCGCCCGACCGACCGACAGACCGACCGACAGACAGACCGACAGACCGAAAAGTGATCGGTATATGGCACTTGAGCGAAGCTGCAAGTGCCATAAAAAGCAGAATAAGCAAGAGGGGTCCTTTAAATATTTGATTTTGTGCATTGTGAATATCTTAGCTTGAAGAGGACCCTTGTGTGTTGTGTTGCCACCACAGTAGAGGTAGGCCTACCCTATGATGGAAGGGTACCTCTCGGCGTGGGTTGAGCTTGTTTGTTCAGTTGTTTTTTTACTCTCTTTCCCATTACAATAATCTTTTGAATGCTTTTCGTTGATTTTTTTTGTAGTAGGCTAAGCCGCAGGTAAAAAATTCGAAAATCAAACTCTATCATGGTAAAATTGACCAGATTGTTGCATACACAATTTTTGAAATCTATTTTTCTGCTTGGTAATCCGCCCGAAAGAAAATAAAGAGTAGAATAAATTGTTAAAAGGCTAAAAAGAGTAGAAATAGTATCCTACTTGGAAAGACAGCAGAAGTGGAAGCACTTACCTTGGCATCATATGTTTGTAGAGCATTTCTATTTTGGTAACGGCCACTGAGCAAAACAGAAAACTAATCTTAGTACCTCAGCCAAATCATGTATAATTTTTTTTTTTTCACAGTAAACTAGCGAAAGTTATAATTTTGCTACTTTACATATTACATATTCTGACGAATATGTCTTCTATTACTCATAACCTATATTTAGCGGTTAAAGAGTTAATGTAGTTTAACGCGTGTGTATAATATATTTAGTATTCTTTGGCCAGAATGTTTTTTTGTAGTGTTATTATATGTTGGGCCAATTAGTTTGTCTTTAGTTCATTTTATACTCTCCGATCTTGGAGGTCAATAAAATATTTGAATTTGAATTACGATGTACAAAATTGATAAACATTCTGGAAACACTCTTGCAAGAAGCATTGTTGCGTAAGGTGAGACAACATCAGGAAATTTTAGCTTTTTATTTCACGGAATCCCCTCACCTGAATGAAGGACTATCTGTCATAAAGAAAATATTGAGAAAGGCGCCGCAGTCGAAAATTTTTTGGTTCAATAGGAAGGAGCTGGGAAATCGGGGTGATTAGAAAACGAACAAAGACAGAAGCTGCGACAGATAAAACAAAGTTAGCGGCGATAGGCTTGAGCTATAAGGATAATTCACACGGGATGGCGGAAAGAGACCTCTGGGGACTTATGCGGTCTCTGATTATACTTAAAAATGTAAGCCCTTTTTGAGTGTGAAACCTCAAAGCCGATTATAGTGTGGTCCTTCACCTTGCGACGGCTGTTACGTAAAAACTTCGCAACAGCTTGTTGTGATTGAAGAACTTTACATCCGCCTTTGGCGACGTTACCTGCCGCTTCTGATTGTAAGCTCCTGACGATTCGGAACTAATTTTACCCTCATCAAAATGCGCAAATGTCGGCTTCTTTATATTAATCCCCTGGGTATTCTTCCCTCTGCTTAATTGCTACCGGCGACCAAGTCGATTTCAAACTAATCGGGGGGTCTTGGGCGTAGTGAAGGATTTTGTATGGGAACTGACGTTTATATCAACTGACGTGTATGTCAACTGACGTGTATGCCTACTGACGTGTATGCCTACTGACGTGTATGTCTACTGACGTGTATGTCTACTGACGTGTATGTCAACTGACGTGTATGTCAACTGACGTGTATGTCTACTGACGTGTATGTCAACTGACGTGTATGTCAACTGACGTGTATGTCAACTGACGTGTATGTCAACTGACGTGTATGTCTACTGACGTGTATGTCTACTGACGTGTATGTCTACTGACGGAAGGCTTCTACGGTGTTGTCGAACTGACGGATTTCTAAAATATGTCAACTGACGTTTATGTCAACTGACGTGTATGTGAACTGACGGTATGCGAACTGACGTGTTGGTGAACTGACGTGTATGTCAACTGACGTGTCGGTCAACTGACGTGTTGGCCAACTGACGTGTATGTGAACTGACGTGTATGGGAACTGACGTGTATGGGAACTGTCGGATTTTTGTTTTATGCGAACTGACGTTTATGTCAACTGACGTGTTGCGGTAGTGACAGCGACCCTGGAATACGTTAAATCTGATAGCAAGAACTTACCTTCAATTAAGTCTCCATTTCTGCGTCTTAATTTTTTTTTTTAGATAAAACCCGACACAAAATTTCAGAGACGTCCTGTTTTCTTTTGGTATTCATCTTCCATTTTCTGATACTAGGATTACCCAGGACCAATTTTCTTGCTATCTCTTTTTTTCCTATCTATTGCATTCTTTCGGATCGTTTTCTATCTCCCGGCTTATCGCGAGGGGTTTCGATGTGGAAAACAATGAACTTCTTTGCAACTATTGGGAAAGAACTATTCGTGTTTACTGTCATGTTGGCATGAATACGACATACCGTGCACGAAGACAGTCGTGTCAGCGGTTGAGCCGAACTTCTGCCAAGCGTGATGATGTTTGGTCCTTTAGCAGAATTACTCCAGTGGTGCCCTTAAAGTACCCACCATACCTAGAACTGCCAATGCAACCTACTTGCGGAACTGCATTCATTAGCCCGTAGACACAAATTTCATGCTACATTCGAAACCCGCTAACGACACCTCGCTAATCTTTGAACTTGCCGCGATCCACTATTTTCCGTGCGCATTATCGTCCCGAAAAGCGTACGCTCATCATGATGCGTAAGACCGGTTACCTGAATTTTGCCGAATTTTTGCTGGAAGTCAGTGCACTATCAGAAGTTTCATAACAGATCGCGCATAACACTTTCAAGAATAACACCTTTTCACTTAGAAATAAAGTGTTATGACAAATTAAGTTCACACTTTTTCGTGCCTAGATCTCCAACAACACCTTCAATTGGTAAAAATACTACACTGTCAGAAGTTACATAACGCCAACAGAAGGATGCCCGGTTTCAACAGATAACACTTTGAGATGTTATCTGTTATGTTTCTTTCGTTCCCGTTAGTATTTTTACCAATTGAAGGTGTTGTTGGCGATCTAGGCACGAAACAGTGTAAACTTAATTGGTCATAACACTTTATTTCTAAGTGAAAAGGTGTTATTCTTGAAAGTGTTATGCGCGATCTGTTATGAAGCTTCTGACAGTGTGGGCCCCGGGAAAAGGCTTACAACAGCCAAAGCCATGGATAAGTTTGCTATAGGCAAAGCCTAGTTCTACAGTATTCAAAGTTCTGATTATTGGAACATAAACAGTAAATAGTACGAGGTGTCAGTTAAATGCGCGCCAGTAACTCATTCTTTTCACATCTCCCGTTGTTCACTTAAGTTTTTTCAAGTCACTCCTTTAATCGTTTTTCTATCGTAATCGCCTAAGTATTTGATAATCATGCGTGGTCAAATATTTTGGCCTGATCAGGATCGAACTATCGACTCCTGGACCAGATGTGATATCCAGGAAAATTTGTGTTAAAGCGGCTTACACGAGGAGATTGCCTAAACGGCAAGTATTAAACAGCTGAAAAGCAAAAAGTAGTGTCATAATGGATGCTTTAAAGTTTAACTGAAAAGCCAACTTTATTGTGTGTCATTTGGTTGAATACACTGAATTATTTGGATTCTGCAAAGAGATTTTTTTGTTTTCCACTATCTGCTCTAGTTATGGCGTTCAAAATATCTGCGGCCGTCCCCACAGCGAAAATTCTACTTTGACGCGGGAAATTTTTATCTGAACACCAACAAGGCTTTTCAGTGGGCAGTGGCGATATTGGTGAAGTTAGTGCCTGAAAAAAAAAGTCATAAATCTTTCTTGTAAGGCATATTAGAAGTACCACAAATCACACGGAAATTCCACTATTTGAAAATCGATTATTCCTGAATAGCGGAACAACCAAGTAACGCATTTTCAGCGGATCTTCAAGCCAATTTAAGTGAATAAGTGACGGGTAACTAGATTGTCCTATCCCAGTCCTTTTCGGTTAAACTTTAACGACTGCTTGCACGTCTATGCGTAAACCTCTTTGAAAAATTGGATCCTATAGATAGATACAACTAGCGATAGATTCATTACTAAGCAAACGGGCCATGGCAACGGTCAATCACAAAACAAAACACAAAACGTAAAATCACAAAAATCCCCTCCAGGACATTATTTCTCTAATTTGATGACAAACGTTCACCTGGCGCATCTACTAAATCCCAGAATTTACTTCTATATTCTATCACCCCATTCTGTTTACACTCGCGAAACACTCGTCCTTAAAGCACACCTCTTACTAGAAATAGCTTTTTCATGATAATATGGTCCGAAAGTAGTGATTCAAAGTATTCAATTTGCCTCGTTAAATTAGGGATTCTATTGTTAGAGCTTGCCAACTCTGACCGGGCATCGAAATAAAACTTTTTTGCGAAACATTTAAACATTTGCACGCCGCGGTTAAATGCTGAAAAATCATAGCGAACCATGACACCTCCCTCCGCGAGCGCCGCCCGCTGTGACGAAATAAGGTTTGGCAACGCCTGGCGCTTGCTCGCTGACGTCTCAAAACAAAAGTAAGTTATTGTCTGGCGACCGAAAACTTAAGTAAGCGCTGAAAAACGAAAAACTCAAAGAAAGTGATTCACAAAGATTCTGTAAATGAGGAGATTACAGAGGTCAGTAGACCACGCAAGTTGCCACTGGGAGTGTGAAAACAGCGAAAAGCAACGGGGGTCCTTTAACAACTTTATTCAATCACTCTTAGTCAAATATCACACACACCTGACACGCCATACCGATCTTCTTTCCATTCACTCAGCTCTTTACTTTCGCGATCCATGTGAACCAAAATACCCGCATTTCGGACAGAAGTAAGGACCGGAAATGTATTAAGTATCGATAAAAAACAGATCAGGTCATGAAAACTCTCATACGGTATCGATTTCAAGCTACCGAAATTCCCCAGAGTCATTCCTTTCTAGAAAAATTGTTCTTCTTCTTCCAGGAATGAATTCCCACTTGGAATGGCACGAGAAATGGATAGCGACTGCTGCGGGGTCCATCCTTTTTGGATTCATAGCTCTTGTTGGAACAGTCACCAATGCCATTGTCTTGGCTGTGTTCTACCGGAGGCCATCCTTGAGGACCCTTTCAAATCGGTAGGGTGTCTTTGGCTTGGTGTCTTTAGGCAATGGGGAATATCGTCTTTGGTTCATGTGGGGCGAGAAGGTGGGAGGCACCATCATTTTTCGATGAGTCGGATTTTTACGAACACACTGTTACTGTACCTTCCCCAGCGTTGGCCCAGAAGAATAACAGCCTGAAGAGGACCGTTGCCAAGAAGGGCCGAAATATCGCTTCATAAGCATCACAGCTGACGAATCCGTTTTTGTTATATTATATGAATATATGAGTCTAGGTCAGCTTGGGCTCAAGGAATGTTCTTTGTTTTCTTCAAAATCCTCACGGAGCCAACGTTATCCACACATTACTTGAACACAATTCATTCTTGAAAGCAAGGTCGCCATTGCTTAATAACTATTCATTGATCTCCCGGGGAAGGTCAAAAGAGTTACTAAAACCTTCCAAAAGATCGAGTGGCGTGTAAGAGGATCAAAACAACTAAGTATATCACCATGTGGACGTTTAGATTTGTCGGAAGAAGAAATCATCGGCCAGTTTGACATTCTTTTTTATCTCGGGAACTGAATATTATTTAGCTCAATTTCAGAATCTTCAAGGAATCACTAACGAATTTAGTATAATTTACGGCGTTTGTTTATTGTGATCTAGTTTACATCCTTCCTTCATCAGACTTACGGGAATTAACAAGAAACAAGAGCTGGAAGCTCATATGGCACTTGCAAGGCTGGGTCAGAGGATGAAAGTAGGAATTCGTCAATTTGTGGGTTTGTTGTGATCATTTGTAATCAAAACTCTAGAAGTAAAAAACACGATGAACTTACCGGGAGCACGAAAATGTATATTTTACTCAAAAGTATTGTTTGTACTTTAAGGAAATCACTTGTGAGCAAAACCCTTAAGGCAAAAATGATCATGGGCTCACAGGGATCACAAAAACGTGTATTTTGCTAAAAAGTATTTTTGTACGTTGTGGTTGCGATTAGTACTTTAAGGGATGGTCGGATCTGGGAACTGACAATTTCTAAGCCAATCTTGTCAAGTGTCTGATTTCCAAGCCAAGTTTCATCGTCCTAGCACATCTGGAAGTACCTTGATTCGCGATAACCGGAATTCTGGACCCCCCTCCAACTCCCCCCACAGTCCCCGAACTCGGTCTGGTTCTGTCACTGATGTATCTAGAGCTTCTGCTTGTTCTTCCAACCAAGTTTCGTCCCAATAGCTCCACTCTAAGCGTGTCACAAGATTTCGGGTTCTCCCCTCCACCTCCCCCCCCCCAACATTCATTGGATTACATCCGGACTTTAAACAGGACATTTGAGACATGAGGTCTTTCCAAATATCAAGTTTCATTAGGATCCAACACCCGTTCAAAAATTATACATACCTCAAGGTTCAGGATTCTCCCTCCCTCCAAACCCCCCACGATGGTCGGATCAGGGAACTGACGATTTCGAAGCCAATCATGTCAAGTCTCTAATTTTCAAGCCAAGTTTTATCGTCCTAGCACGTCTGGAACTTGCGATCATCGGAATTCCGGACCCCCCTCCCTCTAACTCCCCCACACTGCTCGAATCTTGTCCGGTTCTGTCACTTTCGTACATAGGGCTTGTGCTTGTTCTTTCCACCAAGTTTCATTCCGATCGCTCCACTCCAAGCGTGTCACAAGTTTTCCGGTTCCCCCTCCGACCCCTCCCCCACCTTCATCGGATCTGGCCCGGACTTGAAACTGGACATCCGAGACATGTGGTCTTTCTACGTATCAAGTTTCATTATGATCCGATCACCCGTTCGGAAGTTATACATACCTCAAGATACCGGATCCCCCCTCCCGTCACTCCCCCCACGATGGTCGGATCGGGAAGTTGACTATTTTCAGGTTAATCTGGTCGAGTCCCTGATTTGCCTGCCAAATTTCATTGTCCTAGCACACCTGGAAGTAACTTAACTCCGTACCACCGGAATCCCGGAACCCCCCTCCAACTCCCCCCACAGTGCACGAATCCGGTCCGGGTCTGTCAATGACGTACCTAGGGTATGTGCTTGTTCCTCCCACCAAGTTTCATCCCGATCGCTCCAGTCTAAGCGTGTCACATGATTTCCGGTTCCCCCCTCCGACTCCTCCCCACATTAATCGGATTCGATCCGGACCTGAATCGGGACATCTGAGAAATGACGTCTTTCCAAATATCAAGTTTCATTAAGATCCGATCACTCGTTTGAAAGTTATGCATGCCCCTAAATTCCGGATTCCGGCTCCCCTCCCTCCCCCCACGATGGTCAGATCGGGGAAGTGACTATTTCTAAATTAGTTTGGTCGGGTCCCTGATATGCCTGCCAAGTTTCATCGTCCTAGCACATCTGGTAGTACCCTAACTCGCGATCACCGGACTGACCGACCGACAGACCGACCGACCGACCGACGGAAAAGTGATCGGTATATGGCACTTGGCCGGAAGTACTAAAAGAAATCGACAATGCAAATAATTAGTTTGATTTTTCTACACATTTTCCATATGCCTGCTAAAATAAAAACATTTTGTTAGATCTGTGGCCAAACTATGATCCCAGCCTTCCCATGCTGGGCGCATTCGACCCATGGCGCTCTAGATGACCCAGCGGTCGGATCGAGTCGTGGCTTCATCTTGGGTCTTGGGTGGGGGGGGGGGAGGTCTAGACGTTGCAAGTGCCAGAATGCTTATGATGCAACTCCTCTAACACGGCACGTATATCTTTCTCCTCAGCACTTCCACATTTAAATTATACTTCTCACTTTTTTAGGGTTTCTTCTTCTTGTTTAGCTCATCTTGTTTAGTGATGATATGATTGCGTGTCAAAGTCAAGCTAAAGCTAGATTGAAAGCGATTCTCTAAAATACTATATGAAATAGTTGACGGATCTAATATTTGGTCTACAGGGAAAACGCTATAGTAGAGAATGTTTGTGTGGTTACGGACGGCGAGTAAAATGCAAGTATGGTGTCAACTGTGCTGTTCTTTCCCTGTCTTTAAATGCTGTTCTTCCCCAACATTGGGGAAAAAACAAAAACAAATATCACTCTCGCCAAACTCTTGCGTATTTCTTCTCTGCAGAGCTCATATCCTTTTCTCAATTCTCAATTTTGTTTATTCTTCAACACAACCAACACTTAATATGTTCCCATACCAATAGTCCGTGTTAAATAGCCTATGTGACAACAGATCACCTGTCCAAGATTGCTGAGACTAGCGTAACATACTGCCATTACAAAATAAAATTGACTGCGTGCAAGTCAAAATGGGCCTGCGGATTGCGAGAGCATTCAAATAAAGACTTACTTTAAATTAACCGATACAAAATTTTGCAAAAAAAAAAGTAAACGAGAAAAAAGGAAAATATGGGAAAATCATTCTGCCACCTAATAATCATCGAAAAAAAAACCTTTCTCAACGGTCGTCTGTCAAAAAATGTTTGTCCATCCGCGCTCTGAACTGACGCGTATTTACCGCATTGCGGATCTCATCAGGAATCGAACCCACATGCTTTATTGACAAATCCTCAAATTGTAATATTTCCCGCATTACTTACCACAGTTCTGCATTTTGTATGTTATACTCGTGACCAGGACCGTATCCAGGGGGGGGGGTTAGGGGGTTCAAACCCCCTCCGAAACAAACAAAATATTTTTTTTTTATAGGCTTTAATCTCTGACCTATATCTTTTTTGAAATTTTTAGTATGGTTTAGGTCCGACCCTCGGGTATCCCCTCCGAAATAAATTCCTGGATACCGACCTGCTCGTGACTAAGCATATTCGTCTTAAATAAATCAAAAAACATTTTTGGGTCAAGTCTAATGTGAATATTTAGCTTATCCAACTTTGTATGTTTTTTTCTCAATTTATTTGTTGCCTATTGCTGTTGCGGCAATTTTCTCTTAAACCTTAAAGTTATGAGCGACCATCCAAATAAGCGATCGCTATTGCAAAAAAGCTTCTGCCTTCGGCTTAGTGATTGAATGCATGAAGGACCTCAAGGGGGGGATTTCCCATTCGCTATTCAGACAAGAATAGTTCAGAATACTGGTCTAGTCTACCGTGGGGAAAATCAAAGCGTAATGTTCGGAATGGCCCGGATAGAACCAGCCTACTGGAAAATTCCAGTAGTTCCAAGCCGAATTCGAGGCTTTAGTCTGAATCGTATCTACGCTGGAAATGATAATAGGCAACTACTCCAGAACTTTTCAGGAGATATACATACGTAATTGGGAGGTGATCACGCTCCAAGTAACAATGGTTCCTTAGAATTTTTTTGTTACTTTTAATTAATTAGTTTCTGTTAACAAGTCACCGCTGCTTCTGGTACCAGACTTGCCCTCCAGTACAGGTCGTCGATGAATGAGCTCTCTCACTATTTTATGTTTATGTTCCAGTTTTCTAAAATAGTTGAATATTTTAAAACAAGGCTCTGTTTAAAAAAAAATCAACCACGGCTTTGGGTGTTTTAAGCCTTTGTCCAGGCCTGTTAGATTATAGCAAAAACACGGAAAATTTATCAGCTTCTTACAAACAATCGTCGGGAGCATGATACGCATCTAATATATTGAAATGCGGCAATTAAGTGTGAAAATCAGTGTAGTGTCATTAAGGGGGTTAGCATGTATAGTATGAAATCCAAGTCTCTGAGGTTAAGAATGGATGTAGCGATTAGGATCCTTTAATGGACTATCTTTAAAGGCCGTTAAGATATACTTCATTCGTATTTCGGTCAGAATCTTACCTGAACCTGATACTAAACTACAATGCGATTTAAAATAACGAAAGCAAGTTTTCGGGTAAAGAAGACGTAAACCCAGCGTAAACCAGAAACATAAACAAATAGAATGTTTGCAAAAAGTTGAATAAAGCCGACCAAGAGCTCGTATATTATACAACCAAACTATCAGACTGCAAATTAGCAAAATACAGTTTTTTTTTTTAATGTGTCTAATTAATGGTTTGTCTGCGACATCCCCTCTTGTAATGTCTCCTGGCGAACACCCCCGTGACAGAACATCATGTAAAACGTCCCCATGAAAACTTCCGTGGCTAAAACAGAGTAATAAAAAACAAGAGCTACAAGCTTACATAGCACTCGTTACGAGTAAGTGATAGGAAATGGCAAATGAGGAAGTCACAAAATCCCTCCACTTCCAGCTCCCTCACTCACCGGCTATGGTTCGGAACTAGAAATGGGACACACAGTGCCCATATCCGCCATCACGTTCAGAGCATTTCCGGGAAATCTACGGTAACCTCCCTCTAACTCCACCCACAGTGGCTGAATTCGGCCATGACCTCGGAAAGGATCATCTAGGGCATGAACTTCTACCCCCTCAGTTTTCGTCCCAATCGCTCCATTCGCTTCATCCATCGCGGTGCCACAGCATTTCCCGGACCCCCCGCAACTTACCCACCGTCCTGTCTGGTTCAGACACAAATGGATCTCACCCAGTGAAGGGGCTCCAGTGATAGGACCCTTGAAGGATTCTGGTCCCTCAGCCTTCTTCTCCACCGAAAAGACTTGTATCTAAATCTGCAAAGCAAAAATTTGAAATTGTTTTTACCTAGATGCGTATTCTTGCCGTTCGAAGCGATCGGCGAGATAGAGGAGTCACTCCACGCGGACTCCGCGTACCGAGAACACGGGGGATGTTTCTAAAATGGCTTTTGTAAAAAAAAAATAAAAATGTATGCAGTTGACGAAAGTTATCTGGATCCTCTTTATTTTTTGTTTTGTTTTAACTAAAGTTGTCAATAAAAAAAAAAAGATTGTATTGTACCTGATGGGTTTTTTATTGGTTTTACATTGCACCAACACCAGCAAAAATTGATTACCCACCGAATCTGAAAGGGAGTGCTTTTTGATGATGGTGATGACAGTCCGAGCATCCCCGTCCGTGGGGACTCGCGAGAATACGGGGAGTGAGTCCCCGGGACAAACAAAAACGCGGGAACTTTTCAAGTGGAGTCCTCGGGGAACGGCGAGAATGCGCCTAGATCATGTGCCTGAAGATACAAGGCGAACGACTGAACCGATCTTTAGGGACGTTTCGTCCATGCAAACGTCCCCATTATTAGGGTGGCAATATGAATCTGGGCAAACATTTTGGAACCTGGAAATGAAAGCGATCGGTTCTCTAACTGGGCGCAAAGGGACCCCCTACCTTGACAGTAGATTATCCTGAGAGCTCTCTTCTGAATGGATTCCAAGCCTCTCTCCACTGTCAAACAAAGTGCCAGACGAGACAAGCATACTTGACAACCGGGCGAATAAACAACGTGTAAAGGCGGAGTAGATCGGAATGAGACTTCCGAAGAAAAGCTTCACAATCGAAAAGGGTGTGTTGGATTGTTTGTAATTGTTCGCACATAAGCGTCCTACTTTAGAGAATCAACCTTTGCATGAGCATCGTGACACACCCATCAGGGGAACAAAATCCATCGGTGGTGTTTGAATGCATGTTGAAATCCATACCTATGATTCAAATGCATTTAACAAATTTGACACTGAACGGATTTTTTATGGCCTGACCCGAGCAAGACGAAGTTCATCCACACACGGAAAATATAAATTTCAACAAAAGCGTGCTTTTCGAGGGGGACAAAGCAAAAATCAGGAAATGTTCAGTTCCAGATAGGAAGGTCACTTCTGTAGAAAGCCCGCTATTACCTGACGTCAAAAAAGATTTATTTTTGTGTGATCATTACCGTTATAATTTCTAAATATTTCAAGCATAAAGTTACAGGCACGTACATGTACAAAAAAAATCGGAAAGACCAAGTTTATTTAATGGAAATCAATTATATGAATATCGGAGCAACAAGTAACGCATTTTCATTGGTTCTAAAAGACTATAAAATCTCAGCCCTATTCGGTTAAACTTTAAAAAAAATCTCTAAGAATCACAAGTATTCAGTCAGCCCAAGCTGGATTTAAATGACGCTTGGTCGCGTCGAAAGAAAAGTCAGCTAAAATTTTTTGTTGGTGATATTTCGGCCCATCTTGGCAAGAACTAACTTTGTTTCTGACAACTAGCTTAGTATCAAGCTAGACCTTCAAAGTAAATAGTAAGACAAACACAGGGATTTTTTTTTCTGTAAAGAAAATAGTAACAATAGTAAGACAAACAAAGGGAAAACCCTTAGAAGGTTTCCGTGGTTTTAGGCAAAGTATATCGACGCCTGGTCAACGTAACCCCCTAGAACCCACAAGCGAAGTGTCACGTTTCGGTGATGCCAACCGATTGGTTTAGGGCGGGGTCAGTGGCGTGATCCTTTAAAGTTTATCTGAAAAGCCAACTTATTTTTGTGTCATTTAGTTGAATACACTGAATTATTTGGATTCTGCAAAGGGATTTTTTTGTTTTCCACTATCTGCTCTAGTTATGACGTTCAGAATATCTGCGGCTGTCCCCACAGCGAAAATTCTACTATGACGCGGGAAATTTTTATCTAAACACAAACAAGGCTTTTCAGTGGGCAGTGCGATATTGGTGAAGATTACATAGTGCCTGAACCAAAAAAAAAGTCGTAAATCTTTCTTGTAAGGCATACAACAAATTAGAGGTACCACAAATCACACGGAAATCCCACTATTTGAAAATCGATTATTTCTGAATAGCGGAACAACGAAGTAACGCATTTTCAGCGGGTCTTCAAGCCAATTTAAGTGAATAAGTGATGGGTAACTAGATTGTCCTATCCCAGTCCTTTTCGGTTAAACTTTAAGACAAGCCAGTCTACCTAGCTTCAAATGTGTAGGTCTACCTGAAGAGATATGTGGAAGCTAACAGAGAGGTTGTGCGAAAGCGGTAGGATGGCTTGCCCCCGACCACGCAATTCACCTCCTGGCAGAGTACCCGAGGGCAGAGTATCCAGCACCGCCCATTGTGCCCTGACAAGCCTAATGCTGCATCTTTACCTTTTACCCACCTACCCTGTAACAAGAGCTGTAAGCTCATATGGCACTTGCATGTGTTGAGGTGTTTTGTTTGATCAAAAGTATTTTTCGACTTTGTGGTTAAAATGCGCACTTTAAAGGCGCTAGAAATGCATCTGTATGCAAAACCCTTGAGGCAAAAAGGATCACAGGCCTTTAGGGATCCTTGATGTATACTGTTTCGTCAAAAGTTTTTCTTTCGCTTTTCATTTCAAATGCGCACTTTAAGGGTGACAGAAATAAATTTTTAAGCAAAACCTTTGTGGCACAAATGATCATGGGTTGAGATGTATTGTTTGAAATAAAGTACTTTTCGACCTGGCCGTTCAGATTCACACTCTAAGGGAGCTAGAACGTCATTTGCAAACAGAACCCTTGAGGCAAAAATGATAATGTGCTCATGGGGATCATGAAAATATGAATTTAGTTTAAAAGTATTTTTCTAAATTTGCAGTCAAGATTAGTACTTTAACGAATGGTCGGGTTTGGAAAGTGGTCATTTTTGAGTCAATCTTGTCAAATCTCTAATATTTCAGCCAAGTTCCATCGTCCTAGATTATATGGAAGTACCTTAAATCGTGATCACCGGAATCCCGGACCTACCCCCCCTCAAACTTCCCCACAGTCGCCGGAGCCAATCCGGTTCCGTAAGTGTTTATCCAGAGCATCTGTTTGTTATTCCCACAAAGTTCCATCCCGATCTCACCAGTCTAAGTCGGTCACGTATTTTCGCCCCCCCCCCAATTGCTGTCGGATCTGTCCGGACATGAAAAAGATCAACAGAAACATGTCCTCTCTTCAATTACCAAATTTCACTCAAATCCGATCAGCCGTTTCAAAGTTACGCATGACTCAATATTCCGGATTCCCCCTCCCGTTACTCCCCCCACGGCTATCAGATCATGTAAATTTTTCTTTATAAGTCAGTTTGATCAGGTCCCTGATTCGCCTCCCAAGATTCGTCGTGAAAATCCCCAAAACCGCCATAACCGGAATTCCGGGAAACTCCCCTCCACCCCCCCCCCCCTAATGTCATGATCCATCCCAAATGTATAAACGGTTTATCTGGAGCAGATGCTTGTTCTTCCCAGCAAGTTTCACTCCGATCCCTCCATTCTAACCGTTTCCCGATATTTCCGGTCACCCCCCCCAACTCCCCCATAGCTGTTGAATCCGGTCCGGACTTCAAATGGGACATCAGAGGTATTTCATTTATTCAGTTATTTAGTTTCATTCCAATCCGACCACCCGCTCGAAAGTTACACAGTACTCCAATTTTCCGGATTCCCCAGCCCTCCACCCCGCTAGTGTCCGGATCCAGTCCAAATGTATGAACGATTTATCTGGAGCAGATGCTTGTTCCTCCCAGCAAGTTTCACTCTGATCCCTCTATTCTAACCATTTCTCGAAATTTCCGGTCTCCCCCCCCCCAACTCCCCCATAGCTGTCGAATCCGGTCCGGACTTCAAACGGGACATCAGTAGTGTGCCATTCATTCAGTTATTAAGTTTCATTCCAATCCGATCACCCGTTCGAAAGTTACACGCTACTCCAATTTTCCGGATTCCCCAGCCCTCCCCCCCCCCGGGTGGTCGGATCCAGTCCAAATGTATAAACAATTTATCTGGAGCAGATGCTTGTTCTTCCCAGCAAGTTTCACTCCGATCCCTCTATTCTAACCGTTTCTCGAAATTTCCGATCTCCCCCCCAAACTCCCCCATAGCTGTCAAATCCGGTCCGGACTTCAAACGGGACATCAGAAGTATGCCATTTATTCAGTTATTAAGTTTCATTCCAATCCGATCACCCGTTCTAAAGTTACACACTACTCCAATTTTCCGGATTCCCCAGCCCTCCACTCCCCCCCGGGTGGTCGGATTGGGAAACTGAATGTTTCCAAGTTAGTCCGATCGGGTCCCTGATGCTCCTGCCAAGTTTCATCGTCCTAGCACATCTGGAAGTACTCCAACTCGAAAAAGTGTGACAAAACTTCTTAATTTTCTGAATTTCCCCGGCCCACCACTCCCCCCCAGATGGTCGGATCGGGAAACTGATTACTTCTAGGTTAGTTTGGTCGGGTCCCTGATTTTCCTGCCAAGTTTCATCGTCCTAGCACATCTGGAAGTACCCTAACTCGAACATGTGGGACAAAAAATTCGGACAGACCGACAGACCGACCGAACGACCGACCGACAGACGGAATTGCGATCGGTATATGGCACTTGAGCCAGAGGCTGCAAGTGCCATAATAATGAAAAATGTAAGAAAAAGGGCATTTCTCTTGATGATGATGAAATTTTATTAACGCATTAAACAAGGTAGTATAGATAAAGAAAGGAAAAATTACAGTGAGCTTTCGATAACATAGTAAATGCACAGGAACAAACAAACAAAACACAAAAAAGGGACTATAATCCGGTCTAAAAAATCGTCTTCCCAGATGGAAAGTGCTTAAATGGTCTAGGGCAGAAACGTTGAGGTCCTGAGCTATGGAGGATAGCTTTGTGCAAGGGTCAGACGGTAAAAAGTTTGCAGTTATGCGGGAGTTTCTGTAGCGACGAGGACATTTCTCTTAGAGCTGACCGCGGTTTTAGGCGACCTATAGTGACACCTCGTGAATGTACACCCCTGGAAATGACAGTTAAGCCGTGGAGAGAAATCCACAAATCCTTACCCTTACCTCCTTTGGCCCCCACTCGCTTTGTGTCATCCTGCTCATCACCCTCTTCAGCGCTTTGAGATGCTCCATCTTCTTTGAAGTTCTGTCCTTCCCCAAGCAATCAAGCGAAATTAATTAAATCTCTTACCTTGTCCCAGTAGAAACGCCGTCGATTAAACTCCTAATCAGTTTTGAGGAAATTAGCCCGGAGGTCAGAAAGGGTATTGGCAAACATAGATGAGATTTGACGGTCGTGAAACGCCTAAAGCCTATTTTCAACGAGGAGCCAATTTCGTTTCCATCTCTGACAAAATTAGGCTGTTTCTGGAAAAGCAAAGCGAAATTCGTCCCCTGTTTGAACATTTCCTAATTCCCGTTTGCTTGGTTCTGCTTTCAAGTACGGTAAACGTGAATATTTTATCGCGTTATCATAAAATAAAAACAAAAAATCTCAACTTCTTAAGTTAACCACTGTTCAACCATGGAGTTGATTTTTTCCGTGGTATTGTTTTATTTTTCTCCGAACTCTGTTAACGACGGGACGAATGACAACTCTTTTCGACCGGAGTCGTACAGAGTCGACCGGAATGAATCAAACGCTCTTAGCTAACAGAGTTAACCGTCCAAGGCAACCATTATTTGAAACTTCTTTTTTATTCTAGGTTCATCATCAGCTTGGTGTTCGCCAACATTACCGTCTCCCTTTTCGTCGCCCCGGGCCACCTCTTCGACCTTCTCTACCCTGATTGGTCAATAATTTGGCGAGACACCCTCGCGGGTCTCACCGCGTTAGCCATCGTCACCAGCGTCTTCTCAATCCTCCTCATCTCGCTTGACCGTTATTTCGCCGTTACGAGCCCATTACACTACAGCATGACCATAACACGACGGAGGAGCTTATTCATGATTTTCGCCACTTGGCTTACTGCAGGGGTCCTGAGCGCTCCCGCTTTTATGGGATACCTTACTGTTACGAACGAAAATGAAAGCCGGACGTGGATAGCGTTCCAGGGTCCCGCATCGACCGCTTGGAATTCCACTGGGATTCTCAGCTTCTGCTTTGGAATGGTCCTTACGAACGCAGGCTTTTTACTGCCTCTAATTCTTCTTTCATGCCTCTATTTCCGGATGTATAAAGCAGCGAAGAAAAATAACCAGCGAACTCGCCGGCACAGCATCAGCTCGAATCCGGCGGAGATAATAAACTTTCATGTACCTGACTCGGATGCAAGTTCAACCCAGGGGATAATGACTCCCAACACGGTGAAAAGAAAACTGAGAAAGCGTTGGGATTCCAGCGCCACCTTTTCATTATTTACCAGGGAGGAAAGCAAGGCGATTCGAACCTCGGCGATTGTGATCTCATCCTTTTTGCTGTGTTATTTTCCATATTTTGCCACGTGTTTATTAGAAACTCAAATTTTGCGGATACACATATCAAAGCTGCTTCGCGTAGCTGTTTACGCCGTCGCATTCCTCAACTCGGTGCTAAGTCCGTTTATATACGTTTATAGAAATGAATTGGCTCGAACGGAAGCCATTCGTGTTATTTGTTTATGTGCAAAATCGTCCCGGTATCCAGCTTACCGCTCCCCGGGTATGCATACCCCGAGAATAGTGCACCGCGAGACGCAGGCGGAGTGCGTTTTAGTTCACGCGTTACCGGATGGGACAAATCGTTGTGAAGTGATTCACTCCACTCCTAAGTGGAAGTCTCCAATGTGCGGAGTGCGCGAATCACAGTTGGGGAAGGACGACCGCCGCTCGCCGTGCTCGAAGAACCGCTCGTTCTTCCACCCGTCAAGCAACCTCGGTCACCCCATCCGCTTCAGTCAGACGCGGAAGGAAATTAAGTTTGAATTTACACCGGCAGACGATGACGACCAATTATGTCGCAAGCGTGTTCAAAGTCAACGCAGTTCAAGTTTTTCCAAAGTACTTCTCGCACGGAAGCGGTCGATTAAACGTCGTTTGGTGCAGCAAGGAGTGAGCAAATGTGACCTGTCGTTGAACTCGGTTGAACCGGAGAAAAATCCCTCATCGCCCAAGTCACTGAACTATTTAAAAGCTGATGAGAGAATGGGCTGTGAACTGGAAGTTCGCCAGAAGGAAAAGCGGCGACCGAGTGTTTCCCTTCCCACCAGTCCTTCGTGTATTCTCAATTATCCCAGCTTTTTGTTTGATGATATTCACCTGAAAAGATGACATGAGGAGCTTTTGTTGTAAATGTTTCGGAATACACGGGCGTTGACTTCTCCATACAACGTGGTTGGTAGATGGCTTCCCGGATGAGAGAACAAACTCAGTCATAAGAAAATCCTCAATTTGAGGGCAGTACTCGAACGTGAAGGCATGCCCCAACGTATGAGCACCGGTACATGGGTTGGGGTACCATGTCTTGGAGCAAGGGCACAATACCCCCACACAGATCTGGGGGACTACTGTGTTGAGGGGCTACTGTGCACTTGCTTATTATGTCCGGGCGAGCAAACCACATCAGACAAAGTTGAAGGACAAAGATTGCCTACTAGTCCACTTAACTCCCGTATCCTTTTCTTCGGTTCTTATCCCCGAGATCCCCCCCAACGGCACGACACTGGGTCCGCTTGCCATGTTTGTCCTTTTTCAAGACTCATCAGACTCCCTCGGTTATTATTTTCAGGAAGCTTACTGGTCAGAGGACTAGTTATGAAATTTATCCGTTCGGTTGCTATAATGGTATAACACCAGTACGTACAGTCCCATGATATCAGTCCTATCCTACCCAGTGCCAAAATTTCCTGGTATTGCCCTGATATTAAAAGAAAAAAGTTCCAGCGGGCGATAACAATAATAATTACCGCCCGCTAAAAACTGTTTTCGCCCGCTAAAAACTGTTATCGCCCGCTAAAAACTGTTATCGCCCGCTGACAACTGTTATCGCCCGTTGACAACTGTTATCGCCCTGTGATAGCAGGGCCCTAGGTGTTATAATCATTATCGCCTTTGCTTTTCTTCGGGCGATAGCGGAAAATTTGGCCCTTGGGCAGCATGATAGGCAGATATCACCCTCGCTGGCGCTCGAGCGATATCAGCCAATCATGATACCCGCGGGCCTAATTTTTCCGCTATCACCCTCAGCAAGGGCGATAATATATCATACCTGCCGACGCAAGTATGGGCTTGGTTGTTTTTCCACCACATTGTGTTAAGCACGAAGGGCACTATTATAACTGTCACATTTTTGGTGCCATTTTGTCGGCGAAGATGGAACTGGTTCCTGGGTGCAGATGCTTTGGTTTCAGGAAAGAACGTCTTAGAGAGGTGGAAGACGATTTTCGGAAGAAATAAATTGCGGGTAAATAAATAATAATGGTCAAAATCAAATCTTTAAAAGATTTGTGCTGTGTACTGAGTACACTTCAGTCGGCTGTTTACGTTTGCCATGCCCGAACTTCTGGCGTCGGAAGAACCTACTTGGTTGTGTTTCCTTCCAGTAGCTTCTTATGTGCCAATGAAAGTTTATCCGCCAACTTAGAAAGCGCGAAAAGGGCAAGTCTAAAGGAGCGAACTGAGCAATACCATTTTCATTTACTTGCTGCGACCCAAGTCAGCTACTGCTGAGTAGGAATAAGTCTTCTCCAGACATCTCAGTGGTTGCTTTAAGCTTTTTACCATTTCGCCACAAACTACAGCGTCCAAGGAAAATAGCCCCATGACAAAAAAAAACTTCTACTCCACCTTTTTACGATTAGCAACAGTTAGTATAAATGACGATTTATTTATATACCAGAGAACAACTCAAAACAGATAGGAACTCAAACACGAAAACAAAAACTCGGAACGTAGACACAATGACTCGATACTCTGGACACGAAAGCTTATTCTTCAGATCATCCTACACCTCTACCCGTGTAACAGTTGGGTAGAGTACAACTCTGCTTGTTGGTGCTAAAGCATTGTTCAAACTGGTGTAATAAGCTGAATAAGAGCTATACCCATCTTATTTTGCTATAAGGACGTGACGGGCGTGATCAAGAAAACAAAAACGGATCTTATTTTGTCTACAAAATCATCCTGCAGCTTTATACGCCGATTCGAACAATGCTTAAACAAATTATCAGCGAACTTTGTGCCTAGGACGAGACTGAAACGTTACTTGCAAGCCTATCTGGAATGACGACATTATCACATTCTCAACAGTTTATTATCACACTCGATCGCTTTCACCCCTTTCTACAACATAGGGCGTTAACGCCTACAACACTTAGACGAATGAACACCACTGGGAATGCAGTTTTCAGAAGAGGTGGATCGATTGTCAAAATATAAGCTTCGCTTACGCACAGTTGCAATGCTGTTGTTTGTGTGTCTTATGATATATCAAGACATTAAACCCATTGTTTCCGTAAGACTGCAATTTCGACAAAACAAACGCCTCGGGGATAAAATTTTGCTTTGAAGTTTGATGATGTTTCAACGACGTGGCGTAGTGCATCTACGAAAATAAAACCAAGGCAGTAGTAGCATATTAAACGAACCTCTGCTGGGTTTAAGCAATATTCAAATTCGTTTGATAAGCTGCATTAGAGCTATACCTGTGAGCTTACAGCAGGAAGTGACAGGCGAGATTAAGAAAGATTGTAGCCACCCAGCGAAAACGGATAGGAGTAGAAAAAGAGTAATTTAACATTGTGAAGTATAGGACTTTCGATTTCGAGACTGAATTATCCATGCTTGATGGCTACTCTAAGCCTGTAAATAATTATAAACATTTCGTTAGATTTTTCTTAATTGTACAGTCACAGAACACGCCCTGAGCGACCAACAGGATTTGAGGCTCCGTTTTTTGTTTTCAAACTTTGAAGCCTTCAAGCTCTCACTTCCATGGAAAAATTGAATCATACAATCAAGGAATAGTCCAATTAACATTTCCAGCAAGTCCCTAGCTCAGAATGATGAGCAAACGCCGATAATTTCGTTTCAAGGTTGAAAGTCCTATACCTCCCAATGAAATTATTTTGTTATGCTCCCCTGATGATGGTGTAGAAATATCGTCGGATAGGTTGCAATCTCTTTACAGAACTAGATCCTATTATTCTCTTATGCAGTTCTGATCAAATCACCACCTGCTCGAGCGCTCTCATCAGTCAAGAAATGATGACACGGAAAATCCTGATGCAGGTTAGTGGTAGGTGCAGTAGTGGTAGGTGCAGTGGTAGCGCTGACGTTGCCTCTAAACCAGAGGCGAAGTTACCAAGGCCCGCGCCCGCACTACCACCTGGATAGTCTCTCATTCTTTCTGCCAGAATCCCCAGGGAAAATATTTAAGTTCGCTCCGATACGGTCTTTTTTTCTCCTGGCTAGCATCTGGTTACCAACAGCTTGTTATCAAAAATCATAAGACACTATGAGCGTGTTCCACCCTACTTACCGTAGTTACTACGCTAGTCATCGTAGTTACCACACATCTTGGCGTCAAGGCTGGAACACCTTTTTCTTTTTTTGGTCAAATATCATGCCGTCGGCTGATCTGACCATTACAGAGATCCGTAGTTACTACTATGCTTACTACGCTCCTGAGCGTGGTAAGCAAATAGTTACTATTTCGACAAGGCTGGAACGGTCAGCGTAGTGACTTTTGACGAGGTTGGAACGAAATTAGTAACTAATAGTTACTACTGTCAGAAGGGTTGAACACGCTCTATGAGTATAAGGGAGCAAAATTCGGGCAGTGACTGTGTGACAGCTTATAATGCGAACAGGCGATCAAAATTTTTCGACTAGGGTTTTCGTATAGTCCGACCGGAGAAGTCGAACAAATCCAACTTTTCTGGACGAGGTGGTGCAGAAAATCCGGTGCAGGCACCGAGTCTATGCCTGTTCACCTACTAATTGGTACGGCAAAAATATTTCGATAGGGAAAATATTTTACGATAGATCCAAACACATCAGGGTAGAGGTTGTAAGACCTAGGGCTTAAAGCATAATATTAGAAAACAAAGGGCGAAGTGCGGAATTCTTTTTGCAAGCAGTATGTGCACGTCTGGTTGATAAGTAAAAATAATAATAATAACCATAATGATTCCAATAAAACGGCCTTCGGTAAACTGAGAAACAAACAAAATAGCTAAAAAATTTCAAAGCATAACACAAACTAATTATTGCTATAGCAAGATAACATACAAATAACGCTAAGCTAATCGTGAACTACGTATTACGCGTCGATAGTATAGATAGATTGTGATATGATTAACTCACGGTATTCAGGCGAAAACGATATAACACTTTAAATAACAAGAACATCGTATGTTAAAAGCTCTAACGCTTGGCAGTTGTAAAAGTGCATTCAATAGTGTAAGAATTTTCGCTTTAAACGGATATCAACAAAAAAAACGGAAATTCTACTCCATTAAATAAACACAGTCAAATAGAAAACAACACTAGCGGAAGGATCAGTAATAACAACTCTTGTAAACAATATTTAACTCCACTGAACTACTTATCATGACCTCCTCCTCAACTGAAGCTACGAGTCAGATAAAAGCGCGACTGTTTGTTCCCACACACACCTTTTTCTTGCAAAAATCCAATGAATTTCCTAGAAAGCTGCATAAAAGCAGAACTGTCAAAAGCTCTCAGAGCGTCGAACTAATGACCCCCCCCCACCCAGCGTCTTCCGAAGCCTATTAGGCAAATGGATTTTCATCTGATGTTTCTATTCAAAAGACCAATTAATTTCTTAGGAAACGAAATTTAGTGACTGGCTACCCACGTTCGAAACCCATGAAAGATGTTCTACAGTTGCGGTATTTTTCTATCGCAAGTAAAAGCCGAATAAAAAAAAGAGAGTGGGTTTTCACTGGAGCAGGCTGTCTCCTTTCTGTTCCCAAGGGGTTGCCCACTCTCTATTTTGGTATGCACTAAATGACCGGTGCCGGGATCGGTGGACACCAAGTGCCCAGGATTGGTTAACCCCTTGTCTGTTACAGGGACAAATATCTAGCCCAGGATAATCTTTAATGGGTAATCACAGAAAAAGTTGTGAGATTTATAGGATGGCAAAGAAACTGATACGAAGGGCTCAAAGTATGAAGGGAAGGCGGGTTAGCGAGTAGGGATCAGAAAGCAATATCAATAACTTACACCACAGGAGTAATAATTACCAAAAAGATCCCAGACTTGGTGCGAAATAACGTAGACATCGAATGTCATTATTATTAGTACATTTGGCTTGATAATAAAAGGGAATTTTACCGTAGCAAACCAACCTGACCCAAACTTTTGAACTGAATTTAGAAGTTTAGGACTCCAGTGTTGGAGCCTCGCAGACAAACCAGGGCCAATACGGTGGGTCCTCGTGGAGGTGATGTTCGCCCGCCCCGGAGTCTGCCATGGACAGCATTCGTTTGCCATGGAGTTCGTTCGTCATGGAGGTAATGTTCGTCCGCCCGTCTGTGACTACGAGATATATTTTTGGGAAACCGATAAATGGAATGTTCACTCAAAAGTGAGGCCGAGTTCGCAGATATCTGGTTAAACATCAATATTTAGCAATAGTTTTAAAAGTTGAGGTACGCAAAAAGTTAACAATAAAATTTACTGGAAGGCAGCAAAAGGGTAGAATGTCATGCTGGACCTGGGGACGCGTTTACATCTCGCCGGGAGGATTTGTCGGCAGGAATCCGGTTAAAGCCATAAACGAGAAGGAACATAATTGCCCCATGAATCTGATGGGGTGGCCGATGTAAGGAAAAAAAAAACACGCTGAGACTGTAGGTTACTACGAGTAAGGTAATACTGAATCTACAAATCCATGCTATTGGGTCTCGACTTTGATGGGGATTGCGACCGGAGTCCGCCGGTCAGACCAATTTTTTTTTAATTAATCTACTTTCCCCATGAATCGGATCTGATTAGCTGGTCGAAAGGCTTCCTCGGATATGCTAATAGTTTCCCGAATCCAACAGGTATGCGGTTAATACCGGATATTTAAGAAATGATTCAATTTACATATGTTGCTGTAAGATTTCAGCTCGGATGGATAGTTCGGACGAAATTTCGGAGAAAAAAGGATACTACTTATAAAATCAAACTCCAGTCTGGGATCCCACAAAACCTTCGGCGTTGTTTCTAATCTAACAGGTGGGAATTTTGATTGAGTTTACAGGTATGTTGGATTTTTTTTTGGGGGGGGAGATACTCGTTAAATGAAAATGGCTCTGTTTTCGGGTCATGGCCCTTTTGTAAAATAGTCCTTGCTATCTAATGACCATATTCTTAACATTTCAGACAATCCTTACTATGAAACTTTTCTTACGAACTGTAGACACAGGGATACCTAGTTCCAACAAGGGCATCGTTAAGTAGTCCATTTGAGTCCCTTCCCTAATAAATTTGGCTTTGTTTACTATGTCCCGACATTTCGCTGATTGCAATTGCTAGGCTGTTGCTATCTCTAAGGAACCTATTCCTGGCAGGCAGTGAAGTAAGGCTTCAGCAGCCATCGCTGGGATGCGAAATGAAATGAAAAATAAGTCGACAATCGAAAGTAAACAGAGGGTGCGCTCCAGCCCTATGTCAATAGTAACCACCGGGGTGGGGTTTAGCTGCAAAACTGGACAAGATTGGAAGAGAACTAGGGCTATACTGTCCTTACTCTGAAGATTTCTGATTTCTTTGTTAAAATTGTTAACTGAGCAAATATATTTTACTTGTACACTCGGTGAACAAAAACATTTCAACAAAATACTAAGTAACGGTTCCGACTTTTATTATTCGCTGAAATTTAAATTTCCCGCTCTGATTTTCGAAGCTAGCACTACAGAAGAGGTATGCATTTTTATTTGAACAGTCACTCAACTCTGAACAGTGCAATTTTGGGCTAAATGGTAAATGATGACCCGAATCACACCATCAGGTTTTCTTAGGATCCCTTGATTCGCTACTTTGGTCAGCCACGTGCTGTGACCTAAGTCAGCTGGTAGTCGACTGAGGTCGCAGCGTGTGGATGAAGTGGCACTATTCAAAGTAGTGTTGGGTGATATTCGATATCGATAACGATATATCGATATATCGGACCAAATATCGATATCGAATACCGAAACGTAAATACCGGTATCGAAAACGATATTTTTTCATTTAAAATTATTGTAAATAATCTAAAAGAAGTTACATATATCCAAAACTGGAGCAAAATGTTCTTCATAATTCAGTTTTTATTTATTCGAAGTTTGAATTGATGCAATGCTATTTTAAGACGATTTTGCCCTTAAATTTTGGTGATACGGGACGTATACTATAGCAAAACATGGCACCGAAATATCGATATCGATATCTCGATATCGAATATCGAAAGTGAAACTATCGATATGTCGATATATCGAAAAATCCAAATATCGCCCAACACTAGTTCAAAGTTAAGTGACTACTCAAAGAAGCATACCTCTACTGCACATAGACGTACCTTCTCGGATTCAGACTTTGAGTGCCGACCTGTGTAAGAAGACTATAGCAAAACATGGCACCGAAATATCGATATCGATATCTCGATATCGAATATCGAAAGTGAAACTATCGATATGTCGATATATCGAAAAATCCAAATATCGCCCAACACTAGTTCAAAGTTAAGTGACTACTCAAAGAAGCATACCTCTACTGCACATAGACGTACCTTCTCGGATTCAGACTTTGAGTGCCGACCTGTGTAAGAAGACTATCAACTTGATTCACGTTTACGACCCTCTGCGGACCTTCTTTCTTATTGATGCTGGTTAGTTTGTTCTTGTTGACATTGTGTTAGTTTGTTTGTTTTGTTATTTTCGTTGTTTATCCTTTTGTCTTTCTAAAATACTCCGTATTTTGTGTCTTTCACTTTACGGGTAATAAAATTCATTCATTCATTCATTCATTCATACCCTGATCTGGAAGACGATAGGTAAATTTAGAAGTATCTGCAGAGGGTAGGAACGGTTTCTGTGGTAGCTATGTCGCAGTTGTAACGATAACGTTAGGTGGGACATTGACGACTCTGGGTGAAATAAGAATTTTAGGACACAAGGGAAAGAAACGCATTGGCTGAACGGCAAAAACAGCCGTAGACCATTTAGAAAGTATGTAAACGGTGGGGAACTGAGAAGGTATCAACTATAAAGAAAGGAACAAAAAAGTACTTGTCTATAAGAAACAAGAGCTGTTGGCCCCTAGTCCACCAAAACACCATTGCATAGAACAACCAAAACAGTCATTCAGGACTGAAAGCTTCATGTTTCAAATGGACGAGATTTTCAACTAGTACCCGGTACGAATGGCAGGCTAGTACGCCTTGGTCGTCTTGACTGATGACTGACTGTGCGTGCACGTACACCAAGAGACACATTAGGCGAAGTCATCGAGGTGGATTTCGCGAGTCGGTATTTTCTTCTGTCACGCAAAATCTTTCTAACAGATAGCTTAAAGCCAGTGGTAGTGACAAGATATTCCCCAAACGCCCAGGTCGAATCACCAATCCCTACCAGACGTACTACTCAAGCAAACGTCCTAAATCCACTAGTGCGGAAAACAAAAGTTTTTCCATGAGCTGCCAAACTTGACACTTCCCTAATCGTTAATCCCCCCCCCCCCAGTCGGGGATAGCACCTCTAGGAGGTCCGGGAAATTAAACATCTGGATCAATTTTCGCGTCGTTAAAATTAAAGCCAAGTGGAACAAATAAGAATGTTGCGCTTGTAAGAAATGCGTATTTTCAGACTTTTAATTGACAAAGTTACTGTTTCTGTGATATCTTTCTATTCTTAGACCTTACCGTATGTATTTTCATCAATATTTCAGTTATCTGTTAGTTACTAACAAGAGCTGTAAGCTCATATGGCACTTGCAAGGCTTGGTAAAATGATGAAAGTAGGAATTCGCCAATGCGTGTGTTTGCTGTGATCATTTGTAAGCAAAATCCGACTGTTCTTAAGTGAAAATTGTACTCGGTTTAAGTGAAAGTTGTACTCTAATTGTACTGAAAACTGTAACCCCACAGTACTCGGATCCGGTCCGGTCTTGTCAATTATGTATTTAGGGCTTGTGCTTATTCTTCCCCCAAAGTTTCATCCCGATCCGTCCACTCTGAACATGTCAAACAATTCCCCCCCCCTAACTCCCCCCAAAGTCACCGGATCCATCCCGGACTTGAAGTGTGACGTCTGAGACACGAGATCTTTCAATATATCAAAGCTTCATTAAGATCCGGTTCCCCGTTCAAAAGTTATAAATACGTCAATATTCCGGATTCCCCCTCCCTCCATCCCCCCCGGTGGTCGGATCGAGGAAATGACAATTTCCAAGTTAGTTTGGTCGGGTCCCTAATATGCCTGCCAAGTTCCATCGACCCAGCACATGTGTAAGTATCTTAAGTCGGGATCACCGGAATTCCGGAACCCTCCCTCCACCCCCCCCCACAGTGCTCGGATCCGGTCCGGTCTTGTCAACTATGTATCTAGGGCTTGTGCTTGTTCTTCCCACCAAGTTTCATCCCGATCCGTCCACTCTGAATATGTCACATGATTTCCGACTCCCCCCCTCCAACTCGCCCCAAAGTCACCGGATCCATTCCGGACTTGAAATGTGACATCTGAGACACGAGGTCTTTCCAAACATCAAGTTTCATTAAGATCCGATTCCCCGTTCAAAAGTTATAAATACGTCAATATTCCGGATTCCCCATCCCTCCACTCCCCCCACGGTGGTCGGATCGGGGAAGTGACTATTTCCAAATTAGTTTGGTTGGGTCCCTGATACGCCTGCCAAGTTTCATCTTCCTAGCTCATCTGGAAGTACCGTAACTCGAGATGAGTGGCCTGACAGACCGACCGACCGGCCGACAGACCGAAAAGTGATCGGTATATGGCACTTGAGCGAAGCTGCAAGTGCCATAAAACTCAAAACCTCTTTTTTCGAACGATTTTAAAAGATCTCGCAATGACGAAAATTCCCATTAGTTTGCGGTATCCGTAACATAAGAACATCATGGACAACTGCTGACAGTTGAACGAAGGCTTGGCTAAACGTAGGCTATGTTTTTCAAACCAAGAAAAAAAACCTTCAAGATGTCAAATACAGTCTATTTTTTTTATATTTTTAAAGATCGATAATTTAAAGGAAATATTATTCGAATGATACATTTCATGAAATTTAGCAAATAATGTTAAAGTTTCTTATATATGATAGATAGATAGATAGAAAGTTTATTGTAAAAATTGACTATCGTGGTTATAAACCAAATTTGCGATTATTGTCAAACAACATAATAAATTACAATATATGTAGCCTATTGAATGTCCGTACGTTTAAAAAACCGTCACGCTTCGTTAAAATATTTCACGAACTCGGGAATAAAACTTTTTTCATATCTAGCGTGTTTTGTAGGTACGGGACAGAGCTTGGGAACCCTAGAACTTACCACTCGTTCTGGTCGATTTCTAACATTTTGATAGGGGGGAGGGAGGATTTGGGAGTGGAGAGGATGAGATACCATGGCTGAACCGAAGTCAGCGCTTAGCTCCTTTCTGCGCTCCTGCAGTGTTTTTAGGTTAAAGTGTTTTAAAAGGTACGAGTATGGAAGCTTCGGTCCGCTATGAATAATAAGAAGAGCCCGCTTCTGTATTCTTTCCAATTTATCTCTTTGTTCCTGCGATAATGAAAAATGCCAAACGGGTGCTGCGTATTCCAGGGTTGGTCTAATGAAAGAAGTATAGACACGTAGTAGGTGACACTGGGGTATTTTCATTTTTGAAAGAAGTTTTAGATTTTGTATTCCCGCATTGGCACGTTTCAGCATGTCCTGACAGTGCGCTTCCCATTTTAGATCTGAGGTTATGGTAACAACCAGTAGCTTAATTTTCTCTGCCTTCATTTTTTCCGGTATTTCTTCTTTGAAAGCAGGTTTCGATTTTAGGAAAGAAATAGTTAAAACCGCTGTTTTCGCGAAGTTAACTTTCATATCGCTATTCTGTGCCTCGTCCGCTACCTCTTGGATTATTAGCTTAGCATTACTCATTTGGGAACGATGACGGATTTCAACAATACTCAAGTCGTCTACATACTTCCAACGGTTTTCCTCATCTACTGCAATATCATTTATCATTACTAAGAAAAGGAGAGGACCCAAAAGAGTCCCCTGTGGCACTCCACAGAAAATTTCTTTTTCTTCCGAAAAAACACCCTTATACTTAGTTTTTTGTTTTCTTTTTTGGAGGAAGCCAACAATAATTTTGATCAAGTAGGGGCTTACATTTAGTTTAATTAGCTTTTCCACAAGCACTTTGTGGTTAATTAAGTCGAACCCTTTAGTAAAGTCAATTGCGATTAAATTTATCCATTTTTCTGTATCATCTAGGTTCTTTAAAATACAATCAATTAAACTTAATAGGTAATGGATGTAGACGACTTCGGTCTGTTGCCGTACTGACGTGGATCTAATTTACCAAGAATTTCACTTTTTAACCACTTTTTAATGCAAATGGCATTAATAAGAAAGATTATGTTAAGTTAGGATTTAATGTCACCGAGGGAGGAAGAGACTTAGCATCGAACCAGTGTCAAATCTAGTTTGGTAAAAATCTAGTAGAAAATAGTTATTTTAAAAAAGAAAGAAAAATAAGATCTACGGTAGACGATTTGTATGTTTCGTAGCGCAACGTAGCCTACTATATCCCACATAATCAACGCTGACAAATCGGTCGTTTTGTCCGAAATAACGACCAAAAGGCGTTGCAAGAAAATGGCATGAGACTGAAACCTAACCGTAGGAGTCGGTAGAGCTGATGAACGAAAAAACGAAGAGAAGCACACGACTGCATGATATTGCATAGCTAAAAAGTTACTTCCTCTAATCTTTCAGTTCTAGTACGACCTAACTCACTGTAATCCATCATCTACGAATCATCTGTCGGCTGTGATTGTTTTGAAGTCGCTTGTGTCTCGTCGCGCCATCTAGCGTACCCCGGAGATTCGCAATCACACCTCTCTGAAAAAGAACGAAGAACATAAGTTTCTCCTGGTGATGAGCGCCTGAACTACGCTGGGTGAATGAAATGAACGGATGAATCGACGAACACTGTGGAATTCGAAAGCGCTGTTGCCTGTGAAAATGTTTAAAGTTTAACTGAAAAGCCAACTTATTTTTGTGTCATTTAGTTGAATACACTGAGTTATTTCGATTCTGCAAAGGGATTTTTTTGTTTTCCACTATCTGCAGTAGTTATGACGTTCAGAATGTCTGCGGTTGTCCCCACAGCGAAAATTCTACTATGACGCAGGAAATGTTTATCTAAACACAAACAAGGCTTTTCAGTGGGCAGTGGCGATATTGGTGAAGATTGCTTAGTGCCTGAACAAAAAAAGAGTCATAAATCTTTCTTGTAAGGCATACAACAAATTAGAGGTACCACAAATCACACGGAAATTCCACTATTTGAAAATCGATTATTCCTGAATAGCGGAACATCCAAGTAACGCATTTTCAGCGGGTCTTCAAGCCAATTTAAGTGAATAAGTGATGGGCAACTAGATTGTCCTATCCCAGTCCTTTTCGGTTAAACTTTAAGTAGGAAATTGTATAGAAATAAGAGAATAAGAAATTGTATATTTGTATGAATAGACATAGATATGAGAATAAAGTTGAGAGAACAATATGTGAAAGTTTAATTAATATAGTGAACAGTGAAACATAGGAAGAAGTTGTACGGGTCGTGTAAGGGTGTCATCAACCAACACCTGTAAACGCAAACATCACAAAAAAGAAGAAGAAGAAGCGCTGTTGCTACGTCAGGATGTACATGGAGAGAAAAAACGCAGAATGGAGTAAGGGCGTATCCTAAGGAAATTACAAGAAGGATCGTGGAATCGTAATATCCGCCGATGTCTGCAATACGGAATGTTACAACAGCAAAATTCAAAGACCGTACGCCATAGAACGATTTTAAAAGTCATGGAAAATTTAGAATCCATCTTATTTTGGACAAACACTGGTCTTCTAGGACCGAGGATGGCGTTTTCTTACTTGTCAATCAGACGTGAGTTCCACTGTTGTCGTTGGCGAAACGGGATGGATGGAATGAAAAATCCCTTCACCGAGAATGTTACAATAGTATTATTAGCTTTTATTTTCAGCCGAAGAATACATCTGAGGAGTACAGAAGAGGAAATAAAATGGCAAATAAAATAATTTATCGCAATCAATTTACATGGCAGCAGAAAAAAAAAAAAAAACCAGCTAATTTATTCAGAAACAGAGAAAAATACCCTCGACAACATCTGTTTTGTTTGAAGTAGGTTAAAAGATAATATGGCATCGAAATTTTCTTTATTTTTACAAAATGAACCAGGTTTCTTCCAATGTATCGTCAGTGGATCTTCAACGTTGTGTAGCCATGCTCGCTGGTACACTGAGGGGCACAACGCATACTTAATACCAAAAAGGGCTTTACATTGCCCTTCAAAATCAAAACGAGCAAAAACACTATCAAACAAGGAAAGTCAGATAGGGATGAGAATTGAAACCCTTCAAAGACCACGGAGGAAGTTGTCCGGGAACCCTTCTGGCTTATTTACTTTCATCGTTTTCCACACGGAAGATGACGAAAATCTCAGATGGTAAAAGATGAAAGAAAGAAAATCCGACTAGCTCCAATCCCGATTCTTGATGAAATGGTATTCGGTCCTGTGCACAAGGCTTTGGGTCCGCCCTCCCCCACCGAATGCAAATATGTAGGAAATCAGAAAGTATTTTAGGAACTGCAGTTTTGACCGCGAGCACTTGATTTTTCTCCTAGACAAGCAAAATATAAACGCATCACGGCGGCTCGCTGGCCGCTCGCCTCTATATATAAACTTTTAACGAAAAAGTTAAATTTCATAAGCAGGTCTAGACATGTCTGGGCGGGGGTTCACCAGAGGGATTTTAGCCGGATCCCGTTAAAAATGCACTGCTATCATTTTTTTTTTGGCGTAAGCCGTATGTTACAGCTGTGTCAACAGTTCGTACTGTGATTTGCAAGAGCGTGATACAGAGGATTGTTAGAGGTCCTGTTCGTCCGCCTGCTTAACAGAGGTTGAGTCAGGTATTTTCAGAGCCATAGCACCTTAACTGAGCTTAAAGGAACAGTAAACTTGACTACGCGACTTTCGGCCATCGAACCACCCGGGGGGGCTTAGATAAATATACAGGGTCTTATTGTCGACAGGCCCCCCCTTCTTTGTTATCTCGAACCGTCTCCTTAGTGTTCCCAAAGCTAGCTGGCAGGCCCTTGCCCCTTATGCACTGTAATTATGCACTTATGTACTGTAAAGTTCGCCTTTTTACGTGTAGACTACAGACAAACGACCTCCCCGACAAGACGGCCTGGGTTCGATTCCTAGTCGCGGCACACAAACCTTTTGCCGGAAACTGCAATGGCCGTAACGAGAATTTTTCTTACTTTCAATATCGACTCAGGGTACATTCTTGATATGTTAGCTAGCTCCCCGAGTCAAGTTTGAGTCAAGTTTTCTGTTCCTTTAACTGCACTTTAACTGAGCTTGCGCGAAAAGCCCCCTGGTTTAACGATATGGCGGTCTGAGAACATTCTCCTGGTGGCCAACCCTGTTTTCCAAAACCTCCCAATTTGGAGGCATCTGTTGGGCTGTATGTGTTGTTGTTTTTTATCATTTGTTTGTGGTTTATGGTGACAGCTTTATGGTTAACAGTTAATAAATAAAAAGGAAAGCACAAATGATCAAGTAGTACGATTCCAAGAAAACGACCAAGTAACAGTTGACGGTATTCAACTTGTCTCTGATCTTTGAAGTTCCGGAGTGTCTGTATGTGTCGACTACCCTGGAGCTTGAAGTATTTGATGTTTGAAAAATTTAAACAGGCACAATTTGTTCGACTGATAGCGAGATAGACCCTTCTCGGACCACTTGGTTAGTTTCAGGGGTGCGGCTGACTCCTCTCTATTTTCCCATGACCGACTACCGCAAGAATCATGTCTTTTTTTTATCATTCTTCAGGTCAGCATCTTTTCTCTTTTCTTGCGCTTCGCCGGTCGATCGCATTATTAATGCACTGGATTAAGCGCCTCATTTCGTGGCGTTAGCGTTGGTCCTTTATCCCACGGTGATGGGAGCTAATAGGTCACGCTTCCCCAAGCGCAGATTCGATTTGGTTAGTTACTGTCCCCCTCCCCCACGCACTCTCTAGGTTTGATTGGATCAAAGGTGTCGCGGGAGGATGAGAAGTAATAGCGACAGGAAACTCCGGCGGATGTAATGTAGGCCCCCCAAGGTCTGGGAATTAGGATTGCATTACCTTCACCATCAGTTTCAGACGGGTCACGTGACTAATGCTGCCTTCATATCGGAGCGGAAGTCTTTCGCACTGAGCTTTCTGCTGACTTTTTTGTTGGTCGTTCCGGTATCGGAAAATTTAGCAGGTACTTTTTTAGCGGGTTTTCGGCACTTCCTGGCAATGCTTGTTATGCGTAACATTTCATGCATAACGTTTGTCTCGACAACAGATTACAGTGTTGTCTGCTGAAACCGCGCATCCTTGTGTTGTCTGTTATGAAATTTCTGATAGTGCAGGGCCTATGCAGGATAATCTCTCAGCACCGACCTCCCTCAACCACCGACCGACCTCTGACTCAAAACACAACAAATTAACTTTTCCTGAATTTTACCGTTCAACCCGAATGACTGAAACTGACTTTGAAATTGATGAAAATGACTGAATATTCGCTGGCTAATCAGTTGAATGGACCAAGGTGTAGCCGGTTCCTTGGTTAGACAGCACCTTGGTTAGAGGTGTAACTCTTCCAAAAAGAACCGACTACGGTTCTGAAATTCAACTTCCACCTGCCCAAATTTTTCTTACTCCTCCCATAATCCCACCCCTTACCCCTAGTAAAATAAACCCAACCCCCAAACAAAAGAAATACAATGTTGCCAATTTAAGTTATTTTTGCAAAATCGCACTACTCGTAGGCTATACTATCGCACGGACAGAATGACATAACGCAATTCGGCCTATCGCACTGCACCATAGTCACACCTCAAGTCCTTTTTCGCGATTCTCTATACCGCACACGGATTCCAACACCAATATTCTCAGCTTGGCAACTCCTGATGCCAACGTCGACGACCGGTAGCGCTCGCAACGATGCGCATATTGACGTCGACAAACGCAGATAAACACAAGGATTTAACATTACTACACTGTCAGAAGTTTGGTAATGCTGTATATTAAGACACATGTTTGCGAAGCCTTGTGTTAATATTTCTGTTATGACACTTTTAAATGTTAAGTTTCCTCAAAAGACAATTTAAAGGGGATTCACAGATATAATAGCATAAGGCTTAATACAGGGATGCGAACATGTGATACGTTATCAAACTTCTGAGAGTGTAATATAGATACATATTCAAACCTCACACAATTAATATCATTCTTCAACTAGCAATCTCACTTTCATGCGAATGGACAAAGCGAGCGCACACAGTGTGAAATGACCGACGCTGCGCACACAACTCGGACTGTAAGCTAGCGCAAGGCTCGCGTTCTCAATGCGAGAGCCCCTTCAGATTTACTTCGTCCTTTAACGTCACCACAGGAGGCAGATTAGATTTGGTTTCTCTTCTGCAGCCGGAAGGACAGGTCCCTTATTCGTTACCAATTCCGAGACACGAAGGCAAAGGTCGCTTCACTTTTGGTTCTGGAACTGTCAGTCTGTAAAGACTTTCTTTGCCTCGAAGATTCACAAGATAAGGCTAGATCACCACATTATCTGTTTGGTAAGTCCTGGCTGACCACGGTTGACCCGAAAAGGAATCTTATGTCCCTTCAGTTCGGTACTATACGACCCTACCAGTTCCCCGAATCACGTCCCATCTTTCAAGAACACCGGACAACCGTCCGAAACGACTGCAACATTAGAAAATGTCGGAGGAGTTTTGGTCCAGGTTTTGTTATGCTGTGGAAAAGCCAGTAAAACTGGTTAGTTGTTACTGTTGAACTTATTTTTAATTTTGTCTCTGACCCTTTTAAATGGCGAAATGACTGGTTTTGTAGATACATTAATTTAAATACTGGTGTGATTTCGTCGGACGTCAGGGTATTGTTTGGAGCGAGGGCTGTGAAAAGAAAACGGGAGCCTAATTCGAACGGACGGAAATTCCGTTTTGAAATGTTGGTACCGCAGCTTCCTCAGAGAGACTTTGGCGAATATTACTTTAATTATTATCTTTCTCTGGCAACCGCGATTCTGTCTGTTTGGTGATAGGCTTTTCAGTCGAAGGACTGCAATCCGTTGTTGCGAAGAAAATATTTGAAAGTCGTTGGGGCAAACGAGACGCCGGACGATTCAGACTTCGTTGAACTTGTCTTCTCAGCAAAGGTCGAAGGGTGTGGAAATAATCCACACGAAAATAACTGTTAAAACATCCAAAGCTTAGTATCTCCAACGCTGAACGTATCTTCAAGTATAATTAATAGCTTTGACCGTATATCCTTAGGTCAATTGCCCCGATATAGTCAACATCATCAACTGCATGCTATCCATCGGGTCGCAACATTTGTATCAAAATCTGGACTCCTTAATCCTACTTCACTCTTCAGCTTTTGCTTCATACAACCTGTGGTCCATGGTCAAAACAAGGCAGGATTGAGGATCAAACATTCCCATTTTAAATAGCAACTATTCGAGGGAGAAGAAAGTGCAAAAAAGCATTCGAAGTATTCATAAGGATGTGGAGTTCACAGGTCGATACTCTGAGCTCACAAATACGTCATTACTAATTATTCGTAAACGATTCATTATGCTCATGAACGGAATTTGAGAATCCTATCATCGCGTACCTGCAGAGTAGGTTAGAGACTCGGCAATAAACAACCTGAAGGAATTGAATGTTTTGTGCTGTTTGGTGGAAGAAACAGCTTTGCATCACGATCAAGATATTAAATGTGGTCTTGAGCAGAAACAACGCGTTTTGAGGCCGTCTTCAAGGTAAAGATAAAATATCGCCAGCGGGTCACAGTAACAATCTCAAAGACAAGTCCTTCCTGACGTATCTCCGAGAGATACGCAGACTAAAGTTCAGCTTCGACGAACTTCGTATCAAATCAAAACTTTTTAGTTGGCCATTACCAACCTCAGAACGCTTGTCAGATAAAGTGCAACTTAACAGAAAACCATGTACATAAAAGTGAAGGCTGACATGCCCTGTCTGACGTCGTGGCACGAAAAGGGGAAAACAAAGGACGCTGGGAATTCCACGAGTGGGCGAAAACAAACATCACTATAACAAGCGCTGAACCGGAACTTGGAACGCCAAGGAAAATAACCACGACTGCGAAGTTCAAAATGTGAGAATTTTATGCACCCAACTTGTGGAATTGATTTCGACATGAGAAATGCAAAATAACGATTGCAGTTTAGATGTGTTTACATCTATATACCTGCTCTGACCTTTGTTCAGAACTAAGCGGGTTAATGTGGGCCTTAAAACCCATGTCACTTCTCTCCCCCTTAGGGATCAAAGCTGCTTTTGGAAGGTGTAGCGATCCACTTCTGACAACCACCAGTTATACAAAATGGTGGACATTAATTGCAAAGGGACGCACAGATCGGGACAAGATACAGGTTATTAGATGGCTTGCTCCCAAATAAAACTTCATTCCATGTCATACCTTTGCCGGAAACTTTCCGCATTGCCGAACGTCTCTCCCTATTATCAATGCGAGTTTTATGGTTACGGATAGTTACAAATACGTCCCTCAAAATCCAATGGCGAATTGACGCCAGATGCGCTAGAGAAACAATAACAATCACACGTGAGATCGAGGGGTAAGTTATCTGAAGGGTGAATAAGCGATTAGGCTTTCGCTTCATACCGAGTCGCGCATTAGCCCCGTTTAAAAGTCAACTAGCGCTCAGCACTGAAGTCGGAAGCCAGGATTGACAACTTGATGAAGTTTGACAGAACAGAGTTGGGTAGAGCACAAATAGAGGCAGAAGCATTTTAAACAGTTCAAACATGAGGAAAACTAAGAGGAATTGAAAATAGCCAAACAAACCTGGATAAACGTATACCCGGAAGTAACGTGTCATTGTTTATTTTATGCTAGCGCATCTAGCGGCCAAAAATGAACAAATCTGGAAGGAATTTAATGAAGGGCGTATACACACGAGTGATGGACGGAATGAAGGGTGAAGTGTTGGAGTTAGTCAAGTTAGAGTGACTGTGTTCGTCAAAGTCAAGGTGTCCCAGTGTACATATTAACTAAGAGAATAATTAAAGCATAGTTTTGAATACACAGATCAACATGGGATTAGCTTTATCCGAGCAAAGGGAAATATGATAGCAGGGACATGGGAATAAATCAGAATAACCTAGACATTTATAATGGATAGAGTCGATTTTTCAGTGTACACACGATGCCAGCAGCAGAGCCGATCTTGAACTCAATCCCGTGTACAGCCAGTGCCGGGACTGCGAAACCCATCGAAATTCCTCCTTCCCATTTCTTCTTCTATCACAGACCCTGTCATATCTTGCGATCGTGCACGAGGGGAAAAGGCCTACCGTCAGATAAGCCGCTCGGTGAACCATGCACCAGCGCCTCAATTCGACTGATAAATCTCCCACAATTGCTGAGCTAGTAGGCACACAAACCGAATGACTTTGCTGGCTGAGGGATCCATGCTAGAGGATCCCTGGCTGAGGGATCCATAGATTTGTGACGGTGAAGTTAACTTCTGGCAAGCAAAGAGAAAACGCTCTTACGTTATTGATCATCCTTGCGACCCAGCAGAAGAAACATAATCAGTATATTCAGGGGTAACAGATTTCTACTAAGGGTATTACGAATCCTGGAACCCCGGAACTCCGGACCCTCCGCCACCGGACCGAGTGGCTAAACGAAAACTGGACCCTCTCACACGAAAACTGGACCGAGTGGCTCGGGGGACAAAATAATGACGTATCACACGAATCCTGAAACCTCACTATATTCGTATTAAAGCGCTCCATAATAGTCCGGAACCTCCTTACAAGGCGGTCTCTTATTGCGGAGGGTCCGGAGTTCTGGGGTTGCAGGATACCCCCATTGCGCAAGTGGTACCGCACTTGCGGTACCACTTGCGAACGTCCTTACAAGGCGGGCCTTTTTAGGTACAACCAGGGACCCATAAATTTCCTTTACAGGGGGCTTGTCATTTCTTATGCATCTATGTTGCTATGTTGCCGACCCTTGCCGACACGAATTCCTGTTCCTTTTTTAAGACATCTAGAATGTCGCAAGCAACAGGCTCCAGCTCTGGCAGATTACGAACTGAAAGACTACCATAGCACTAATACAACGCACTTACCACTTGCGCAAATGGGGGTATCCTGAAACCCCGGAACTACAGACCCTCCGCAAAAAGGGACCGCCTCGTAAGGAGGCTGAATCGGTCCAGTTTTCGTGTGTGACGGTCCAGTTTTCGTTTAGCCACTCGGTCCGGTGGCGGAGGGTCCGGAGTTCCGGGGTTCCAGTATTCGTAACACCCTCTACTAACTCCCGACGAACGCAGCAAAACCTTTCAAACTGGGGTATTCCCCTTCGGCTCGCTTTTTTAGAAACTTTCCGTACACGAACAGAAGAAGTACTGTAACGCCTGTTGCCGAAATTTCTGTTCCTGAATGGTTTTTCCCTTCGAAAAATTTTCTGAGTGTAGTATAGGCACACAAACCGAATGATTTTGCTGGCTGAGGGATCCACGCTAGAGCTTTGTGCCGGTGAAGTCAAATTCTGGCAAGCAAAGACAAATGCTCATATTTTATTTATCATACTTGCGACCCAGCAGAAGAAACATCATCATTATATTCAGAGGTAACAGATTTCTACTAACTACCGACGAACGCAGCAAAACCTTTTCAAACTGGGGAATGACGTGTGTATTCGCTACACTCATACAGAACCTCAGCAAGTTCCTCAAATCCCCTTCTACCCCCGTCGAGTTTCAGGAACGCGCGAAACTGAAAGGAAAATCGTTGCAACATATTTTTCAAGCGGTTCTTTCATTACAGGAGTTAAAAAGCATTCCAACGTCTCCTTTGTTTAGATCATCGTTTAAGTGGCGAATTCAAGCCAGACTAGGAAGCACCCACGGACAATCACGAAGCATCATTCGGAAGCACCCTTATGGACAAGCTCGACATTTATCTTAAAAATCAGATTTTTTATTTATTTATTTAGCTGGGATATAAAGTAAAAACAAGAGCTAAATATTTGGTGAAATCGCTTTGTTACAATAATCTTCTTTGAGGTTTAATTATAGTCGTTCCTCTTGACCGGTAAAGGTTTCTCGCCCATTTAATACACTCAATTTTTATCATCCTTGCGACCCAGCCAGAAAATCTCAAGAGGGAAACGCCCTCACCCGCAGGTAAAATTAAGCACGGGTATGAGATTTTCGACAACTTGCTGATCCCATCAACAACTTCTGGAGGCTCAGCAAAATCGTTGAAACTGGGGAATGATAAATTTGTTCGTCACTCATGGGAACAATCTCAGCAAGTTCCTCAAATGACCTATTACCCCCTGCCGATTTTAACGACTCGCATGGAAGTGAAAGGAAAAGCGCTGCGACATTTTTCTCTCGAACGGTTCTTTCACTGAAATAGCTCCTGGGATCGATTGTCTTCGCTATATACCTACCATCAACGAAAATTATTAGGTGTAATCCATGGTGACGGATAGTACATCAAGTTACTTGACCAGGATAGCTGACTATGGGAAGGACACTGTTGCAGTCCCGTGTTGAAGCTAACGGAGGCCCCCTCGGGGCCCCGCTCACAAATTGTTATTATTACTATCACACCACTTATTTTTATAATGTTAGTATAAAATGAATTATTATCTTTTAATCAGACTAATTATTTTACTTGAAATCTAGTGGTTAAGCAGAAATGACAGAAAAAGCTCAAAACAAGAAGATAGATACTGCCGAATATTTTTTTTTTTTAATTTTTCGTACACACTTAATACAAAATTAAAATAAGAAAAAGATTTATTCTAATTGTTTTTTATTCTGAAAACCCACGGGAGAAGATGACCTCTGAAGACCTGGGACATTCCAATAATTGGGAATATCTGTCATCTTATTCAGAGAGAATGTTTTCTTTGAAAATTTTGGTGTTCGTCCACCGAAGGATTACTACATTTCTTCAATATTGTAGAACAACTTTTAGCCTTGAAAAACCCACAAATCTTTTCTCTATCTTTCCCCAGACACCCCCACAAAATAAGGGTGTTCCTGGACGAGCTAACATTAATATTTTCAGCGCATCCGAAACTGCGACAACAGGCGTTCGGCGCTACTTGCCTCTCAATTTGTACCGTATGTCGGAAACCGAGGCAGTGTGAACATGTGATACACATATAGTTTTATGAAAGCTTGATTCATTGTTATCAAATACTTTTTTGATTTTGTCGTCGAGACCCTAAAGGTGGGGCCAACAGGATGGTACTTACTTTGACTATTTGATAACCTTTGTGTTATGCCCCACCCCTATTGAGAGTCGAGACTATTCACGAGACTATTCACGACTATTCACGATACGGAGATAGTACTTACGATGCTTCGACCGAACAGTCCGTTAGGAGTAGGTCTTTCAGTCTTATAAAATCTCTACGGGACTTTTGATCGCTACCAGAAACAGTGATCTGAACGGAGCTAATGCCTTCGCAAATTTCGGCGACTTCCAGTCGAAACTTGTTTGCTTCTGACACGGATTCCTGCAAAAAAATGTGGTGTTACGAAAAAACATTAAAGTTTAACTGAAAAGCCAACTCATTTGTGTGTCATTCAATTGGATACACTGAATTATTTTGATTCTGCAAAGGGATTTTATGATTTTCCACTATCTGCTCTAGTTATGAGGCTCAGAATATCTCCAGCCGTCCCCACAGCGTAAATTCTACTACGATGCGGGAAATTTTAATCTCAACATAAATGCGGCTTTTCAGTGGGCAGTGGTGAGATTGGTGGAGATTGCTTAGTGCCTGAACAAAAAAAAATGATAAATCTTTCTCGTAAGGCATACAGCAAAAATACAAGCGCATAGAGGCACCACAAATCACACGGAAATTCCACTATTTGAAAATCGATTATTCGTGAATAGCGGAACAACGAAGTACTCATTTTCAGCGGGTCTTCAAGCCAATTTAAGTGAATAAGTGATGGGTAACTAGATTGTCATATCCTAGCCCTTTTCGGTTAAACTTCAATGGAAATAGGGCATCATTTTCTCTTTGTCAACTGCTTTGTACATGCCTGTTTGGCAACCTCCACGATAAAGCCACATTCAATAAAGAAAACGCATTTCCCTGCAAACCTTATACGCGCATTCGCTTGAAGGATGTCTCCAACCTAATGTGGCTTTTTTATAATTTCGCCCCAAGGTTCCTTGTACTACTTACGATAAGCAACTAGTAGCTAACCTAAATGTGGAAATTATTAATTTCTAAGCTGAAAAAACAAATGGACAAGACTGATAAGATGGATAACTTTTGGAATTGCTGTTCTTGAATCGTCGGAACTATTTGGCATTTTCTTCCTCCCTACTACTCAATGTCCACGACTGCCTAAAGATGAAAGAGCTAAGTAAGCGTTCCGCTTTACGAGAAACCCCGACGGCAACCCGACTTCATTTGCTTCCAGATTGACAAGTGTAGTCCGGGATGGTTTCAAGTGAACAAGAGTTACGAACTCCCCCACAGGATACGGTTGTGCCCCTCACGGGAGAATTATGTGTGTTGTTTTGTCGGATGAATGATAAAAATAAAAATGTACTGAAGTGAAAAAAAAAACTGAACTGAAAACTCTGAATTGGATGATTTTATTCTTTTCAGGGAAAAAAAAATCTGAAAAAAATTCAGTATTTTATCGACTGCGTTAACAATAGCTTTTTATGGCACTTGCAGCCTCTGGCTCAAGTGCCATATACCGATCGCAATTCCGTCCGTCGGTCGGTCTGTCGGTCGGTCGGTCCGAATTTTTTTGTCCCACATGTTCGAGTTAGGGTACTTCCAGATGTGTTAGGACGATGAAACTTGGCAGGAAAATCAGGGACCCGACCAAACTAACCTGGAAATAATCAGTTTCCCGATCCGATCATCTGGGGGGGAGTGGTGGGCCGGGGAATTCTGAGAATTAAGTAGTTTTTGTCACACTTTTTCGAGTTGGGGTACTTCCAGATGTGCTAGGACGATGAAACTTGGCAGGAGCATCAGGGACCCGACCGGACTAACCTGGAAATAATCAGTTTCCCAGTCCGAACACCTGGGGGGGAGTGGAGGGCTGGGGAATCCGGAAAACTGGAGTAGTGTGTAACTTTCGAACGGATGATCGGATTGGAATGAAACTTAATATCTGAATAAATGGCATACCTGTGATGTCCCGTCTGAAGTCCGGACCGGATTCGACAGCTATGGGGGAGTTGGGGGGAGGAGACCGGAAATCTAGAGAAACGGTTAGAATGGAGGGATCGGAGTGAAACTTGCTGGGAAGAACAAGCATCTGCTCCAGATAAATCGTTTATACATTTGGACTGGATCCGGACACTAGGGGGGGGGGCTGGAGGGGAGTTTCCCGGAATTCCGGTAATGGCGGTTTTGGGGATTTTCACGACGAAACTTGGGAGGCGAATCAGGGACCCGATCAAACTGACTTATAAATAAAAATTTACATGATCCGATAGTTGTGGGGGGAGTAGCGGGAGGGGGAATTCGGAATACTGAGTCATGCGTAACTTTGGAACGGTTGATCGGATTTGAGTGAAATTTGATAATTGAGCAGAGGACATGTCTCTGGTGACCTTTGTCATGTCCGGACCGGATTCGACAACAATGGGGGGGGGGGGAGGAAATACGTGACCGGCTCAGACTGGGGAGATCGGGATCGAACTTTGTGGGAATAATAAAGAGATGCTCTGGATAAATCACTTACAGAACCGGATTGGCTCCGGCGACTGTGGGGGAGTTTGAGGGGGGGGGCCGGAATTCCGTTGATCGCGATTTAAGGTACTTCCAGATGTGCTAGGATGATCGAACTGGGCTGGAATATTAGAGATTCGACAAGATTGGCTCAGAAATCGCCACTTTCCAAATCCGACATTCCTTAAAGTACCAATCTTGACCGCAAATTTAGAAAAATACTTTTAAGCAAATTCTACATTTTCATGATCCCCATGAGCCCATTATCATTTTTTTTCCTCAAGGGTTTTGCTTACAAATGAAGTTCTAGCTCCCTGAAAGTGCGCATTTGAACCACAAGGTCGAAAACTACTTTTTTTCAACAAACAATACATCTCAACCCGTGATCATTTGTGCCACAAGGGTTTTGCTTAAAAATTAATTTTATCACCCTTAAAGTGCACATTTTAACCGAAAAGTGAAAAAAAAATACTTTTTACCAAACGGTATATATCAATGATCCCTAAGGGCCTGTGATCGTTTTGTCTCAATAGTTTTTCTTACAGATGAATTTCTAGCGCCTATAAAGTGCGTATCATTACAGCCAAGTTCTAAAACAAAATACTTTTTCTCTAGCTCCCTTAAAGTGCGCATCTGAACCGCAAAGGTAACCTTAAAAGTACGTTTGATCAAACACTACATCTCAACCCATGCAAGTGCCATATGAGCTTACAGCTCTTGTTCTATTTTGTATTCATTGACAAATTCAATGACAGTACATACAATTTTGTTATAAAACGTAACAGTGAATACTCCAAAGGAACATATTAACCTTGTTCGTCAACGTTCTTTTCCCTGGCATCGAACCCAACACATGAAAGAACAGTTCGAGGTCGTTTTTTTTTTCGTTTTTTAATGTACCAAAGAAGAGGAAATAATGTGTGTCTCAGTTTGGTGGTTTGAATTCTGTTGGCATCTCAGGCGTCCGACGTATGGCCGTATTTGGCTTTTTCGAAAAAACTTGTTATTATTATATATTATAGTGGTGTGGTCACAACACCGTCAGAAGTTCCATAAAAGACATCAGATTACGGTTAACAAAAAAGTCAGCATATGCTTTTTCTGCAGTTTTTTTGCTCTTATTGGCAATGCTTGTTATACATCACATTTAGTGCACAATGTTTTCAAAATCACAACAGATAGCGTCCCAATTGTGTTGTCTTCTGAAACTGCGCATCCTTGTGATATCTGTTATGAAATTTCTGACAGTGAAAGTGTAAAATAACATAAATCGATTCATTATTTCACGGGAGAAGGGCGATCCTTCAGCTAACAGGAACAGAACCTTGAGAATCGAAATACACAAGAAGGGATTTCAAAAACAGTAGCTGGTTTCCGTTCCTTTTGGGAAAAGACAAAGGGAAAGTCCACTCTCTATCCTTTAGCTTCGTGTTCCCCTCAACGACTTTCAATTCCTTTTCTTAGCAACAACGAACTGCAGTCTTTCGGCTGAGAAGCTGATCAACGAAGAGACAGAAGCGCAGTTATTCCGGAAAGGTCGGCCAAGCCCAGCATCAAAATAATTACTGAGCATCATCATAATCATATGTATATTTTTTATTTACTTACTGCCAAAAAGGTGGTTACGAACAAACTAATTTATTTATTTCCCTCCAAGCCGAGGAGTAGCAGAATTTAATATATAAACAGAACTATAGGCCTACCTAAATCACCTGATCAATTCAATAACATTACAGATATTGTGTTAAAAACACAAGAACTAAATCAAGATTATCAACAGCTTGCACAGTTGCACTACTCCGTGTTGCGGGTTGGGAGGTTTTCGAAAGCTTTTTTTCCAAATTTGTCAACCGTTGCTGTCGAATCAAATCCGGATCTTTTAATTTAAATTCAGAAAGCAGAAGATCAACCCGGTTGATTTACTGATGTTATCATCCAAGTAGCCTACACGTTGCCAACTCTGCATACTAAAACTTCCTTGCAGGAACAGGCGAAATCAATTATGGATGCAAGTTCAAGACCATTTTTGTACCAACACCTACTTGTACAATTATAACCTAAATGAAGTACATGCGGTACGTGACGACTTCATGAACGAAGATCGACTGATGGTCTCTCTCGTCGAACAGGATCGCTTATTACCCATCATAATACTTTAGTACATACTGCTGTACTGTTTTTCTGCTGGATCAGGAGACGACGTCTTCCTTTTTCATTTCATGCAGAAGTAATCACAATGAAAAAGGGACATGTAAGATGATAGCCATTCCAAAGAATGATTTATTCCGCAGAGGAAGTCATTTAGTGTAATTTGTGGGATAAAATACGGTTATTGAATCAGATATATATATGGACCAGGACACGTGGATGTCAATAGGCAAACGCTCATGAGACAGACTTCTGGATATGACAAAACAGGAACTGAAACTTGAGTGGCGTGACCAAGCCAATAAAGGTAGGAAACCATTCGTGAAAAAAAAACAAGACCAAAGGTTTCGACTGGATCCCAAAATTTTCATATTTGATCCAGACAATTGGATCTTCTAGATATCCGGCCTTAGCCAGACTCCTTGAAAATTTTTACTATTATAATTTTGAAATGGATATTTATCCCTCCCTATACGTCATCTCTACTTCGACGAAATTGATCAACACTTCCAGCTGCCTTACTTCTGCCAAATTTCCGGTTTCTGTCGGATTCTCGGCGAACTACTTGTCCCTTAAAAAAGCTTAAAAACGAATTCAGCATATCTGCTTACCCATATACTGAACTCTAATCAACTTAACTTTTGAGGAATTCTCAGGTTTTGGCCAGATCCCGGGCGAACTATTGGTTCGGCGAGAAAATAATTTGCATACATGGATTCAGCATGCCTCCTTACCACTGCATCGAACCTCTAACCAGCTCATTAGCTTTCAAAAATATTTTTTTGTCGTCCCTTAATTTGAACCCCGTCCCCTATAAGGGTTCAGAGCCCATCTTCGAACTTGACCTTGACAGAACGTGCAAAATCTGAACAAAATACCTCAACCCCTTCAAGAGTTATCGTGATAGCAGACGGACAGACAGACAAATTTTACGATATCACAGGTATCCCTCCACGGGATCCCCAAAAAAGGTATCGAGTCGGGAGGATGAAGTCTTGTTGCACACAGAGAGAGAGAAAGAGAGAAATTCCTCGTATCCGCATAACACCTTCTTAAAAGTTTATTGTTAACCCAACCTAACCTAACACCTTCTGAAAAGTTTATTGTTTTTGGCATCCTAAAACGTAAGTGGAGGGATACCTATGACATCAAAAAGATATTTTGTTCAAGCTTGGGAAGAGGACTCTTTGGGTCCAAGTACAGGTCAAGTTCGAAGATGGGCTCTGTAGGTGGGGGTCCAAATTATTATTTGTAAAAGCTAATGATATAGTCGATTTGGGGTAAGGAGACATGTTGAATCCAAATATGAAAATCATTTTCTCGCGGGACAAGTAGTTCACTCGGAATCCGGCTAAAACCGGAAATTTGTGAAAAAATAAGAGTTTAATCTTAAGTTGATAGAGGTTCAATCCAGAGTTAATGAGACATGCTGAACACGTACATGAAAATAATTTTTTTGCCGGACAATTAGTTCGCCCGGAATCCGGCCAAAACCGAAAAATTTGTTTGAAATAAATGTGTTATTTGAACTCGATTAGGTGGTCGGTTCAGGGGTAAGAAGAAATGCTGAATTAGTATATGACAGTCATTTTCTACCCGGACACACAGTTCGCCCGGAATCCGTCTGAAACCGGAAAATTTGTTATAAGTAACTGTTTTTTTCTGAAGTTTACTAGAGGTTCAATCTAGGAGTAAGGAAACATGCTGAACACGTATATGAAAATTATTTTTTCGCCGGACAAGTAGTTTGCCCGAATTCCGGCCAAAACCGGAAAATTTGTTTGAAGTAAAGTATTATCTGAACTCGATTAGATGTTCGAATCACGGGTAAGAAGACATGATGAATCAGTATATGACAATCACTTCTACCCGGACACATGGTTCGCCCGGAATCCGGCTGAAACCGGAAGGTTCATTAGGCTCAAGTAAAAGTTTTTCTGAAGTTGATTGTAGGTTCGAGAAGGCATGCTGAATCCATATACGTAAATTATTTTGTCGCCGAATGAACAATTCACCCGGAATCCGGTCAAAACCTGAAAAATTCATTAAAAGCTAAAATGAGAATTACCGTTTTTTTTTGTTTTAACGGACAAGCAGTTCGCCCAGAGTCTTACAGTAACCGGAGATTTGGCAGAGTAAGGCAGCTGGAAGTTTTGATCAATTTCGTCGAAGTACAGAAGACGTATAGGGGTAAACACAAACACCGAATCCATATCTGAACCTGATTTTCTCAGATGATAGCCATTGGCCTTAATCTGTTTCCAAATTTCGATAGTAAAAACTTTCAAGTTGTCTGGCGAAGACCGCGGATATCTAGAAGATCCAATTGTCTGGATCAAATATGAAATTTTTGGGTTATTTTTTGACAGGATTGTATCTCTAAATTTATTTCCGTTTCCTCTATGTTGGTCTGTACATACGATGCAACATTAAATTCCCATTTCATTAGAGGGTTGTTCAATTAAAAACAAAATTCACCCGAAAGGGCTGTTCAATTAGAAACAAATTTCAAGTTCCCGCTTCCCTCTCAGTTCTTTGGTGAAAAGAATTTCTGACAAGATTTTCTCAACAACAGAAAATCAAACCCATCGAGAAGAGCAGTATATGCACCACATGGGACCAATGAACAGAATGAATATCCCTCACAGCAGAATTTCCAACGACTTTGCTACTTTTCCTCGAACAACTTTGAACACACATTTCAGCAAAACAATTACTCTTCTTGTCTAAAACTTTGCAAAGACGACAGAATAATGTTCTTCTTGTATTTCTCTGTTCAAATAAATAGAAATCAAAGGCACCGGCTGACTTGGGATACCCTAAGGGCGGAAACTTCCAAATTGAAGGAAAAATGGCATCAAGTCGAAAAAAGAGAGAATAATCTTTGCCACACGAACTTCCCTTACCGTTTGCAGCGAAATCCCTCCTAGCAATACAAAAGTATAACAAGAGCTACGAGCTCATATTGCATTTGTTGCGAGTAGTTGATACAAGAAAGTAGACGAGAACATCACAAAATACCCCCTTCAAACCCCTAGGTTCGGACCTAGAAATAGGATATCTAGTTTCATTGGAGTTTCGGAATTTCTGGCATCGCCTCTGATCATCTAGGACAAATGAATTTTCTATCCCTCCCTACTCGTTTTATCTCTAGACGTGCAACACTATTTCCGGTACCCCTACTTCCAACTCCCCCTACCGCTGCCGAATCTGGTTCCGACGCATAAACGGATCATCCAAAGCTTCTTCTCTTACCACTTATCAAGTTTCACTCGAGTCAGAGCATTTTTTGGGATATTCCGGTCACCAAACCCCCACCGTGCCGGATCCGATCCGGAACTTAAAATATGTCGTCTATGGCATATGACCTCTCTACTTCCCAAGTTTCATTCAAATCGCACTACCTGTTTGACCACTATGCGAGCCACACAATTTTTGGGACAGAATCAAAATATCCAGCTCCGCAGACTGTGGCTTGGACTTGTGCTTGTTCTTCCCATCGAATTTCATCTTGATCCCTCCATTCTAAGCGTTTCCAAAGACTTCCGGTTTCCCCCTCCGACTCCCCCCAACGTCACCGGATCCGGTCGGGAATTTAACTGGGTCGTCTGAGACGCTAGGTCTTTCCAAATATAAGTTACATTCAGATCCGTTCGAAAGTTAAACATACCTCAAGTTTCCGGATTCCCCCTTCCTCTACTTCCCTCAGATGGTCGGATCGGGAAAGTGACTTTTCGGGCCCCTAATACGTATGCCAAGTTTCATCGTCCTACCTTAAGTGGAAGTGCCCGAACTAGCAAAATCCGAACCGACAGACCGACCGACAGACGGACAGAAATTGGGGAAGAAGGGCAAGTGCCATAACAAGAGCTACGAGCTCATATGGCACTTGTTACGAGTAGTGGTACGAGAAAGTAGAAGAGAACTTCACAATAAACACCCCGCCATTCAAAAATGCGGTTCGGACCTAGAATTAGGATATCTAGGTTCATTCAATCTGAAAGCTCTAGATGACATATTTAGAACTTATGCTTGTTCTTCCCACCAAGCTTCATCCCGATCCCTCCACTCTAAGCGATTACAAAGATTTCCGGTTCGCCCCTTCAACTCCTCCCAATGTCACCGGGTCTGGTCCGGATTTAAAATGGGATGTCTGAGTTACGAGACACCTTTCTAAATATCAAGTTTCGGTTAAATCCGATAACCCGTTCAATAGCTGAGCTTGCCACTGGATTCCGGATTCCTCTTTTGTACACTCACCCTCGACGGTCGGATCGGGGAAACGACATTCTCAAGTCAATAGTTCGGGTACCTGACAAGCATGCCAAGTTCATTGTCCTTGCACATCAGCTGAAGTACCGAACTCGTGGGATTACTACAAACTCGGATCCCCTCCAACTCCCCCACAGTGACCGGATCCATTTCGGTTATGCTATTCACTTGCTCTTCCCACCAACTTTCATCCCAAACCCTCCAATCTAAGCGTTTCCCAAGATTTCCGGTTCCCCCGTCCGACTCCCCCCAATATCACCGGATCCGGTTCGGATTTAAAATGGGGCGTCGGAGACACGAGATCTTTCTATACGTCAAGTTTCATCAAGATCCGATCACCCGTTCGCAAGTTAAAAATACCTCACTTTTCGGATTCCCCCTCTCTGCACCCCCACCCCCCCCAGATGGTCGGATCCGGGAAACGACTATTCTCAAGTCAACCTGTTCGGGTCCCATACACGCCTGCCAAGTTTCATCGTCTTAGCGCATCAGGAAGTACCGAACTCGCGGGATCACTAGAAATTCGGATCCCCCCCCCCCCCCCCCACACTGTGAACGGATCCGGTCCGGTTATGTCAATCACGTATCTAGGGCTTGTGATTGTTCTTTCCACCAACTTTCATCCCGATCTCTCTACTCAAAGCGTTTCCCAAGATTTCCGGTTCCCCCCTATAGTTCCCCCCATGTCACCGGATCCGGTCCGGATTTAAACTGGGATGTCTGAGACACAAGGTACTTCTATATATCATGTTTCATTAAGATCCGATCACCCGTTCGTAAGTTAAAAATGCCTCATTTTCCGGATTCCCCTCCCTCCACCCCCCCCCGGATGGTCGGATCCGGGAAACGACTATTATCAAGTCAATATGTTCGGGTCCCTGACATGCCTGGCAATTTTCATCGTCCCAGCCCAGCACTTCAGGAAGCACCGAACTCGCGGGATCACTAGAAATCCGGATCCCCCCCTAACTCCCCCAAAGTGAGCGGATCCGGTCCGGTTATGTCAATCCCGTATCTAGGACTTGTGCTTGTTCTTTCCACCAACTTTCATCCAGATCTCTCCACTCTAAGCGATCTTCAAGATTTCCGGTTTCCCCCTCCAACTACCCCCCATGTCACCGGATCCGGTCTGGATTTAAAATGGGAGGTCTGAGACACGAGGTACTTCTATATATCAAGTTTCATTAAGATCCGATCACCCGTTCGTAAGTTAAAAATACCTCATTTTTCCGGATTCCCCTCCCTCCAGCCCCCCCCCCCCGGATGGTCGGATTGGGGAAACGGCTATTATCAAGTCAATCTGTTCGTGTCCCTGACATGCCTGCCAATTTTCATCGTCCTAGCACATCAGGAAGCACCGAACTCGCGGGATCACTAGAAATCCGGATTCCCCCCCCAGCTCCCCCAAAGTGAGCGGATCCGGTCCGGTTATGTCAATCCCGTATCTAGGACTTGTGCTTGTTCTTTCCTCCAACTTTCATCCAGATCTCTCCACTCTAAGCGATTTTCAAGATTTCCGGTTTCCCCCTCCAACTACCCCCCATGTCACCGGATCCGGTCTAGATTTAAAATGGAAGGTCTGAGACAAGTGGTCCTTCCATATATCAAGTTTCATTAAGATCCGATCACCCGTTCGTAAGTAAAAAATAAGTCATTTTTCCTATTTTTTCCGGATTCCCCTTCCCACCACTCCCCCTCAGGTGGTCGGATCGGGGAAGCGACTATTTCCAACTTAATCATTTGGGGTCCCTGATATGCCTGCCAAGTTTCATCGTCCTAGCTTATCTGGAAGTACCCGAACTAGCAAAACCCGGACCGACAGACCGACAGACCGACAGACCGACCGACCGACCGACCGACCGACGGACGGACAGAAATTGCGATCGCTATATGGCACTTGGCCGAAGGGCAAGTGCCATAAAAACCCTAAATAAATTAAAATCTAGTTCACGAGATGAAGATGCGTTTGGATGATCGAGACCAACTGGCAAGCAACTTAATACGAGATCGAATTTTTTGTCTGTCATGTTTTCAAGAAGAAAAGGTGTGCCCGCTAGGGTGAGATAATACAGTCTTAACTAGCGAATTAATGAGCGGGCCGCAAAGAGGGGGGAATTACTCTAAAAGGTTGAAAATGCTTTCTGTAATGTTGGCTGGTGCTAGGATTTTGCAGAATGAAAAATGGTAAAACTCTGTTCGAAATAATCATTCCTATCGATTATATGTGTTTTGTGTTTCTACCACATCCGTTCAATCTTTGGAACAGACTGGAACCGTAAGCAAAGAGAAAATCTTGTGGTCTGACTAGTAGTCTGCGATGAGGCGCAAACTGACCACCTACATGAATGCCATTTTTGCTCTTTCAACTGTTTTTTTTTTTACTTGACTGCGCTTTGTACTCAAATTCTGCTACTTTAAAAATCTGAACTGACTAACAACGTCTAGTGAGCTTGCGTCCTTCTAGTGAACTTGCAGGCCACTAGAAGGTCTAGTTTGTTGCCTGGAAAAGCGCTTATATCGATTCCTTAGCCTCGACCATTTTCCTTATATTGTCAGAACTGATTTTGATTAATTACGCTTTTCCGACTAGCTTTGGCAGCGAGTCATTCACATTTCTCTTCTCTGAAAACTGATTACAAGAAATCATTTCACAAAGAGGGAGCAAGAAATCAGTTCACAAAGAGAGAGCAAGAAATCATTCACGCACGGTGTGACGTGAACGATTGCTTTCTCGTGGCGCGTTTGAAAGGGAATGAATAGATCAGTGTAAAAAAAACGCATGCGATAAACACTGTCATTGGTTGCATTTTTGCAGATACGATTGTATCTGATACCACGGTAAATTGATTTGCATTTTGTCGCTTTTGCAGTTACCATGGTATCTGATACTATCAGGGCCGTAGGGGAGACCCGCCCTCGTTCGGCACGGTCCACCTTCGGACAGAGCCGATTACGAGAACACGGTTTGTTATAAAATTCCGAAATAACGTTCAAAAGACACGCTAGATGGTAGTTGATGTTTTAAAGATGGCCACTCGGCATTAATTTCCGCAATTTGGATTTTGAACAGGTAGGCCCCTTTTCTTGGTCAAAATCGTGTTTTTTCGAGCTTCGAAAATTCCGAAAAACTGCTATCTCGCGTTACGCAAAAAGAATGAAAGTTATACAGGCAGAAAAGGTAAGTTTTAGTCGTACTTCTGTGGTACTAACACTGCGCCACCTTTACCCCACATTTTGTATCTTTAACTTTAGTCAATAGGTGGCAAAATCCCTCGTTCGGACACCCAGAGTGGGGTCCCTCCGGCATGCCGAACCAAGACCGTCCGAACGTGTACCAGAAATAAGTGATAACAGTTTTACGTCCGCATTCAAATCTTTTCATATCATAGACGGTCTCTTGATATTAGAAACACTGCAATTGTGCGTGTCTCTCCAAAAGGCTCCCCAAAGGCTCTCTTCCAAAAGGCTCCCCACGTAAAGCAAAAAGACGGGTGGCGAACAAAAAAATCTGTGAGATTCTAACTGATACTCCCGTCAAGAACAGAATAAGTGAGGAAGAGAAAAGCAAAGCACAGAAAAGGAAGATTACAGCCGAAAAGAAAGAAAATGCGGCGAAGAAGAAGCTTGCAAAGTCTCGAGTAGCTAGTCAGCCCAAAACCAAAGCAAAGGTATGGTTGTTTGAGAGTGATGATGAGTCAGATGCTGACGATGACCAGTCTGACACTTCCAGCATGGCCTTAGGACTCAGTGATGTCGGGGACGAGGACGATAATGAAATCAAACCGGATGATTACATTCTAGTCGCTTTGGCAGGGAAAAGTAAGCTAGTACATTATGTCGCGATGGTGATGCACGATTCAGCGCTTGACCTAGAAGCGTAGTGAACGCTGATTCATTCTAACCGATGAAGTTGCAATAATTTCCAAGGCCGAAGTCGCAATGAAGCTGGGAAGACCGACCAAATCGGGAGGGAGTTCACGCTTGAGCGAAAAACTGGCATTCGATATTGATTTTACATCATACAACGTGAAGTAGACATCAGCCATGTCGTTTTGCCTATTTAATCTGTGCTTTTCCCGAATACCTACCTGTAGCCGATTTTTTTGTTTAATTTTTCACTAATTTTGTACGTGATTTTTTACCTTTTTTCATTAAACGAGATGATTGATATTGGTTGTCGGTTTTTCAGAGAATTTGATGCTCAGAGAGTATAGTCAACAGGTAAGGCCGAACCTGTACCGGTATATGCCGAACGTGCACCAGGGTGGTCCTGGTTCGGACGTTTTGGAGGTTTTCAGAAGATGGGTATTATCTCATAAATGGTACATATCCGGATGCTCCGATTTTTGCACATCGTAGTCTACATAAATGTAAACGTCTTGCGACAAAAAAGACACAATTCTGTCTATTAACAAGACCACGAAAATTCTTCGAGTGAAAAGTGGCCGAACGTGGGCGGGTCTCCCCTATCCAGGAATTTATTTCGGGGGGGGGGGGGGGTCCACGGGTCGGACCAAAAAGTACAAAAAATACATAGATCAGAGGTTAAAACCTGCAAAAAACTATTACTTTTGTGGGTTTCGGGGGGGGGGGGGGGGGGGGGTTGAACCCCCTAACCCCCCCTGGATACGGCCTTGGATACTATGGTTTCTTTGCAAAAACGAAAATTACCGAAATTGCTTTTTTTCGAAGTCATCCCAATAGAAAAACTGATATCCAGTCACATCACTAAGTGCCAAACTTCTTTCCAATAATTTTGACAAAATCTTGGGCTCTATTGTAGATGACGATGAAAGTGAGATCACTTTTTCAGATCCCACGGTAACTGGCAAGAAACCACGATAACTGCAAAACCGCTTCTTGACCATGGTATCAGTTACCACGGTAATGTCGAAACGACTTTAGACCATCAAATACCATGATATCTGCATAAACACAAATATTATCATGCTAATGAGGTGCAGCGAAATGGCAAACACAATCTGAACACAATGAGGGTCAAAGACGCGAAGGTATAAACCGCGAAATTCATTACCTCGACAGTCTATGAGCGTGGTCACACTCAGCTTGCTGAGTCTCAAGAAAACACGAACCGGCACAGGAAAACGCAAGACGATCGATCTATTCATTTTTTAATCTTCTAAACGGCCAAAAAGGTCAAACTAACCTAAACAAGAACCAAAAAAACAAACAACTCAAAAAGGGTCACGAACTGCGTACTGTCCACTGCGTACAACTGCGTACTGATTACGCGCCAAGTCAATAATTATAACGAAAGTCAAAATGATGCTATGCAAAAACCCGTGACAGTAGGAAAACGCAACTGTCAAAACTGCATTAGCTAATAGAGCGACAGGTAAAATTTAGATGGTGAAAACCCCTCCTAGTCAAATTAAAAAAAAATTAAATAATTTTTATTTTACATTCACATCAATATTTCGTTTACTCTATGTATATATCTGTACTGAAAACCAAAAGGCCATATATAGGATAAAAAAAAACTCATAAAAACAAGAAAAAATAAAAAACTAAGACAGGACTTCTCAACTCTAGTGCTTTTCGCACAAAATTACAAAAGAAACAATCAATCTTGGTGACGTAGATCGTAAGAACCAAGGAGATTCCAAAGCTGCTGACGTTTACTTAGCGCAGAAGTACATAGGCGACGATGACTTCGACGGATATCTGAATACTATCGATAGCAAATAAGCCAATAGAACCTCCGTCTTTGGTCCCCTGCCGCGACTATGGATATCCCGACAAAACTGAGCTGAGCTAGAGGTACTTGCTTAGGTTTGATCGCCGCTGAGTATATGAGGAAAAAGTGCAGAGTCAGCGAGTCACATGTGACTTCATAATGGTAGACAACCAATCCGCTTTCATTATCGAAATTTCTTCGCCGGGGCTGTACTGTAATACAGCTGTTTGTAGAGGTAAAGAAGTGTGATGTTCCGCGTAGTTCCTACCCTCCGCTCGTTTGCATGGGGCAGGGTATAAGGAATTTATTCGACTTCGCATGGTCGTATTACAGAGGTAGTAGACGGAGGTTCTGGTGAGGTTATTTGTTCTTGATACTATTTACTCTTGGCTTTTTACTAGTAAATGACGCTGCTACAAAAAAAAAAAAAAAACAGTGACATTCTTCAGATCCAACAAGGATCTGCCACAACCCGTTATCAATTACTTCAAAGAAATCTCGACTGCAGCCTCCGACGAAACAGAACCACACTTTCTAGTTGCGACGGGAACACGCACAGTGCAACGATCCGGTGCCAAGAACGCCACTTTAGGCGTTCTAGCGCTCCGAGCCCCAAAATCTCAAAAAATCCATCGAAGAAAACACCCTTTTCGGATTCTCCCCAGCCAAAGAAACATCGCATACATGAACCGAGGGGATGCTCACTCCCAAAACAGATGTACGGCCAGTGCCAAGTCGGTGCCCACGGAGGCTGTTCGTATCAAGTGAGGACCCCCTCGTCATTGACGTCTTTCACGCAGAACGACATAATAAAATACGACAAAGGAACTGTCTGTGTTTCTTTTCTTATGCCGCAGTCAGCAGGTCTGGGCCATCCTGGAAACCGATGAAAGACCAAGAATGATAGATCTCTACTGATGCGACAGAAAAATATTGTTGCTTTTCGTTTTGGTCGCTGCTCAGTTCTAGCTTCGAACAACTATTATTTCCGCTGACAAGCCCTTTACTTACCTTGGTGGCGAGAAACTAATTTTGTTTCAACCACGACCGACTTATGCGATGAAACCAGTGACAGAATATGGCACAGATATGGTAGACGGATTGAGTCTAGGAAGTCCGGGAACCAGTCGGTGTTAGCGCCTTTTCAATGCGTTATTTCTTTTGTGTGTTTTATATTTCCCTCTTTAATCTGTTCTCAGTATCACTGAGCGGGCAAATAAAATGGATAATAAAACCGATTTCTTTTACTAAGCGACTGATAGTAAAAAATAACAACCCACGCACTTCACCCATCTTGAATAAAAACAAAAGAATTTGTATCCGTCCCTTTTTTGTTCCCCACCCCCTGTTCCCATCCAAACATATTTATGCAGATCTTCCTAGATCAGATAACATGGCTACAAAGCTAGCAACAAATTGAACAACAGATCGATAGTCGGAAGAAAGAGAACAAAGAAGTTCAAGATCCCAACGAAACACGAATCACTCAACTGCAACGAGTCGATAATCCGATACATCTAGGGCAGGTGAGCCAAGATGACTTCTATGATGAGATGGTGACGCTTACAAGCTGACACTAATGGATTTTTTTTTTTATCAAACCAAACGAAAAAAGACCAAAGGTTTCGATGGAATACCAAACGGAAATCTTACTTGAACTTCTTCGTCAAGTCAATCGGGTCTTGCAGCTTTTCGGTCTTTGCCAGGTCCCGAGAAATTTTCAGTTGTCCCCAATAAACTGCTTAACCAGACCCATTAGGTATGCTGCGTTGATGTATGATGTTCTGTATTCTGATTTCACGTCTAACCCTGTTACGACTGGAATGTCAATGCTAGTCGAAAACACGCTGAATATTCTTGATTATATTTTTTTACGCTAACCTTTAAGCTTATCATGGATTAAATTTAAAATTTCATCGTAAAGCAAAAAAGTACGGTTCATAAGAAGTAAAAGGTCAGTATGGAAGTGATGATGGTGAGAAAATCCTGGCAGGAATTTCAGTCACCGACCTCACGACCGTAACTGTCTGTCTGACCACTAGCTTAAAGTTTCACTGAAGATCTAATCGCTCTCACCTCCCATCAGGGAATGTATTGGCTCCATTCCATTTCAAATTCTACGGAAGAAAAAAAGATCCGCTCCTATTCTTTTGCAATAGTTGCGTTTTTGTTCGCCTTTTACTCGCCGTTTCGATGACTTCTTACTTGTTTTGTGTTTTCGTTCAATGGCCCTACCTAACCACTGTTTACTCGTTTTTTTTTTTCAAAAAGCAAACACCGACTTCGCTTTTTCCCTCGCCTTTTTGCAAAAAGGGCAACTTGATAGCTGACCAAGCTGCGCTCTCCTTTTGGCTTATTCCTCGCGACTTCAGTCAGTTTACCCCAAAATCCAATAACAGTCCAATAAAAGATGGATTTGACTCAAAGTGATAATCAGTATTTGCAGACTGTCTCAGATTTTAAAGACGAAAAATTTACAGTATACAAGTAAAATGGCATTTGTCAAAGTTGTGTTTTATCCAAGTGTTTTATCCATCCATGGCAAAATCTGATTTGCCTTGACAGCAAAAGGAAGAAAACAAATGTGAGAGAGAAACCGAAAACAGGCAGGCTTGTGATGGTGATTATTATTGAACAGGAAAATAACCGAATGGACTCAGAATGGTTTCAGTTCTGCTTCAAATGACAGTGCACGGCCGAATTGAGAAAGCAGGGTGTTGAAGATTATAGTACTGGCTGACTGACTGATTTTATTCACAAAATGAAAAAGCAACCAGCGAATCCCCGAACTGCCAACATATCAAAGGCCTCTAAACTAAAGGGTCAGTTTGGGAACTCATAACAGAAGAATCACTTCTTGAAACAAGAAAACCACTTACTCTTATTAAAGAAAGACCCCTTTTTGCATCCCTTCCTCGTCGGACGCGCCAAAATCTCAAATAAAGGAAACGAAAAACAAAGTAAAACAAATACAACAACTCTCTTAGCCCCGTAGCTGCGATGTTCCCAGAAATCTTAGGACGCTGGAATTTTTTACGGAAACAGGGGTCCACATTCAGAAAAAGTCCATTGTCCGGAGTCTTGAATGGAGAATATATCTTTCTAAGTGTGCTTTCACGTGTAGGACAGTCAGCGGACAATGAAGCTGGCCAGAGACTCACGTCGCTTTATCTTAGAAGAGCTTGCTCCGCAAAGAACAAAGGCAAAGTGCCGACCAGAAGATATTTGTTCTTATGAAAGGTTCTAGACGTGTTTGGTTCCATTTCTACGATAGAAAGAATGTTTGACAACACCTTGTGCTGAAGGAATATTTATGGATTTTTCCAGATTATTGCTTAATTTTCTCCGGGGATATGATTACTAGGAAATTAAGTTTACTATTTTGTTTTAGTGACCGAAAAATGTTGCTGGGTATAGGCCTATGTTGGTCATTTTTATGTTTATATAATTGTTTGATATAGTTATCCTACTTGTGAAAAGACTGATACTTATTTTTGCTCCCGATATTATAACCTTCACCTTTGAGGGATCGTAATTAAATAATTTTGAAGAGACTAAATCTGAAAGCCAGAATTTTCCTGAAACTAGTGCGAACCAAGGCGTACCAGGATATCTATGTCACAGTCAATTCACTCCAGCAGAATCTACGATTACAACTTCTCTTCAGATTTATTTTAATCTCTAGGTTGAATATATGCATTTTTATGCAATCTGTCAGGTGTGGGTACGTACTTTAAGAGGGAAGAAAAACAGCCTACACCGCTGGGCACAAACGGGGAAATACTTTCTCAGAATAACGGAGGCGACTATGGTGAGACAGCACGTTTAGTATTTTTTTTTTTAAGGCCGTTACAGACAATGCAATTTTGAAAGCGTGTGTCATTAGTACTTTAAGGAGCTGCTTATGAGCCCAGACAGGCCCAGATTGACCGATTTCAACAAATTACTCTTTCGTCCTGCATGTGTTAAATTGACCTTGTTTCTTCTCAACGTCTCCTCTATGGCTCCTTTTGCCCTTCTAAATGGTCCTAGTTCCATTTCCTGCCTGACGAAAAGGCTCTTAACGCCATCCTTGAAATACGATTGACATTATATAAGAGTTAAAGGGATCGCAGGATAAAGCACAGGATGAAAGTGGGACAATGCAGGATTGGAACAATGAAACGACAAGGTTGGAAAGTAGGTCAGACTTAAAAGCACACAGGGCATATTTTTTGTCTATCAGCTGATTTATACTTGGCCTTTAGCAGGAGCTTCAAAAATCTGTGATCAAGCCTGGTATGCTGGTCGATATTTATTTGTATAAGAAGCATTTGACAACATTTGGTTTTCTGTTTGCGTAGCTTAAAATCATGTTTGGGAAAATCAACTCTTATCGAAACATAGTTATATTGTATTGAGACAGATACTGTAAGTGTATTGACACAGGTACTGTAAATATTTTGTTGACAGCAATCGCAAATTTGCTTATGTAACCATGACGGCCGATACGTAAAATACACTTATACTATCGATAGAAATACTATCTATCTATCTATGAATGAAGGATTCATTGTGCACTGCCATAAGGCATAAGTGCAATAGAACAATAAAAACATAAAAAAACACGAACACGAACACAATCTATCTACTTAAGATATTGTTGTGTCCCTCTGCCAAAGACCAACGCCGTCAAATTTCCTCTTTCTCTTCCTCTCCACCAAACCTTTTTTCTTACGAAGAAAAGGGCAAACGATCGATTTGAAGTCAATTATGAAACGAGGCACTGAAGGGCTTTCAGTTTCTGTCGCCATTTCCCAATATTGCTGGGTCCAGGAAATGCCAGTCTGATGAAAAGCGATGGACATTTCTTGTTCAACGTCAGGATTCATGTACTCATGGGGCCGACAGAATTTAATAAACAGAAACAACGGTTGCTAAGCCTTCGTTCGATCGAGGGTACCTCACAGTGAAGCAAGATTGTATCTGGAAAATTCCGTGTTTCAAGAATAAAACTGGCTCGGACGCTCACGAAAGCAATGGACCGATTCAAATTCGTCGACTCTGAAAACGAGTGCATAAAATCTCGAACAAGAACCGAGACGTTTCTCTTGCGACAATTACGGACTTTATTCAGATCGCAGGAAACTAGTCCCTCAGTGACAGTCCTGTGCAACTTTTGGGATTACGACCACCTTATCTACAATGGCTCTTTTTTACGGTATCAGCAGTCACGTCAGTCTGAAGATTTGGTCCTTATTCATGTGAAGAACTCAACCTGGCTACTCCGGAGAACAGTGGCGGAGGATGCCGCCGTGCAAGACAAAACCTACGATGTTGCCCCCCCCCCCTGGATACCCCAAAAGCACGGGTGGGCGAAACAGCGGTTGGGCAAATCGACGGGTAGGTGAATCGACCGGTGGGGCTAGTGACGGCGACCCTGTCACTTCGACGAAGGGGCTCTCCCCTTGATCCAATTAGTAGGGTTGTAAAGATGAACTGATATGAATCTTATCGCTTTTGGGGTAGCCAAGGGGGGAAAAATCGTAGGTTTTGTCTTACAAGGCGTCATCCTTCGCCACTGTTCTCCGGGGTAGCCAGGTTGAGTTCTTCAAATGAATAAGGACCGCGACACCCCCGGAAGTTACGAAAATTTACACAGGCCTGCCAGTGTAGTCTAGTATACAGGATGAATATTATTAGTTCATGCAGTTAGCTACCTTCCACGAGCTGATCACTGGCCACTGAAAAGCCGCGTTTGTACTGAGATTCAAATTTTTCGCGTCATTGTAGAATGATGCGTTGTAAGGACCGCCGTAGATATTCAGAACATCATACTAGAGCAAATAGTGAAAAAAATACCTTAACAAAAGCCAAATAATGCAGTGTGTTCAGTTGCTTATGCTACCTTGCTTATGCTGATGACATTCTTCTAATTAGTCGGTCTAAACTCAGTCTATCGCAGATGGTCCATAAAGTTTCTTCTTCTTTTACTAAAATCGGTCTTTCGCTTAATGTTGATAAATGCGAGTATCTTTCTTTCAACGTTCCTTCCACTACTAGACCTCTAAGTTCTCAAAATTTCTCTATCCCACACGTAGATTCGATCCGGTGGTTGGGTATTACACTTACACAAAATCTTAAAACCCTTCGGGAGCGTGCTGTACGGGATGCTAGAGTGAAAATCCAGATTGGTTACTCTAAAATTGTAGCCAATCGAGGGAAATACAATCGTGTCGCCCTTGGTAAGCTTTATTCTACTTTCTCCGATCATTCTGTTCTTTACCTTTCTGGGCTTTACCCTATATTTAAGAAAAAAGATATTAGTGATATTCGATCTTCTTATTTCCGGTTCTGTAAATTTCTTCTCTATCTTCCTCTGTGGTACAAGAATCGAAAGATAGTAAAAAAGTTTTATCTTCCGAATATTACCGAGAAGCTGACTGATCTACACAAGAAGCTCTCAGAAACAGCGTATGCGTCTATCGCCTCACCACGGTTTGATCCGTTTGTTTGATTAATGTTTTGTCGACTTTAGTTTTTGTTTCATGTCTTTTTCCGTTTTTCTTTTTCTTCAAGTTTATACTCCACTATTAATCTGTCTGATGTAAGTGGGTAACAAATAAATATTATTATTATTGTTATAAGCGATACAAAAAATAAGTTGGCTTTTCAGTTAGATTTTCAGGAAACTTCCGAAATCTCTTTTATCTCTAAAAAAAATTTCCTTCCCAATATTTGTTTAAACCATTCCTCCCCCCATGCCATTCCCCTACAAATTTCCTTCCCCAGGTCCTTTAATTCCCGACATTCACCGATAGATACTTCATTACCAAGCACAAATATTCAATAACAAATATGACTACGCGGAGTCGAATATTTCCCCATGCCCCGTCCGCTACGAACGAGCAGAGGTTAGTAGCTTCGCGCCACTCGCGTTTCGTTACCTCTACAAATAGCTAAATCGCTGTGAACCCGCAGGCGAGGAAAAGTAGAAGTCAACGCTGATTGGTTCTATGGACTCGCTCCACAGCGGGCGAGCGCGCGGAGTACACCACCTGCATTATTTTTTCTGCGATAAGCAACGGCTAAGACGGAAGATGAGTAAACGGGTTCTACAACATTCTAGGGAATGCGCGAAGGACATCTGTCTAATGGGACATCCCATCAGAGAGATACTGGGCTGAAACCAAGCAAACCTCTAGGCCACGATTCGAGCTTCATCCCACTCGGTAAACAGCGAAAAATAAAAGTTCGGAAAGTAAAACATTCCCAAATCAATTACTCGGATTCAAAAGCAAGCAAAGCAACACTTATTCCGCGAAGCGAAAAGCCGAGCATGGGAGACTAGGAAAAGTCTTCTGACGAATCAAGATGAGACAAAATTTACAACACGTTTTGTTATGCCTCATTGGCTTTGTGTCCAATTCTACTAGAAAGGACGGATCATTCTTGCCAGACCCGAAAAAAACAGGTAGAGACTTCTACTATCCAGACATTCGGCTGGAAGCCAAGTGAATCTCCAGACAATAAATTCCAGCATCAACCCACCAATAAACCACCAAATTACCCCCCACGTGCTCATAAAACTTTGGAAATTGGCCGATTGTCCTCCATTCTTGTCCGATTCGGCAAATTAGCCGAGCAAATCGAAGATCGACTTTGAGCATACCAAGCCACGTGGGGGGCTCATCAATTAAAGACGAGACTGGGAAGAAGAAGGCTACTAACAGTAGGATTGATGATCTAGAGGTCCAATTTTGTCACACAAGGATAGGGAACTGGGAAGAGAAAAAAACATTTCGTTGCTTTTTTTTTATCTTTCCTGGAAATCGGTCTCCGTAGGCAAGCCGTGATTTACCTTGATTCTGTCGTAGTTTGGAAACACGTAGTTGCAAGCTCAATAGCGCCAGACCCGGTTCTACCAATCCCGGAACAAAATGTCTATAAAATACAGATGTACCTTAACTCTACCAGTGTAAAGAAAATTTAAAAAGCAGGCGTTTCTAGACCCGTTCTAGTGTTGTGTCTCTTTTGTTGTAGTTGCTTTTGTTTGAGTTATTTTCTTTTCATTTCGTCAGGGCGTGACTATTAATTGTTACTTTTTATAGGTAAAGACGCAAGCTTTTAGCTTACCCCCCCAAAAAAATAATAATAAATAAATAAAAGAAGACTCTCTCCTCAGGGGGTGGATTACAAAGTTGAACAGAGAATGCTGACATTTCTACGCACTTTTGTTCCCTTCAGACAATAAAACCAGTCAGGTTTTAAAAATGAAAAGGCCTTATGTACGACAGTTGACACATAACTATACTTTCAAAAACTATTCATTGCGAACTCGTTTCATCAGTCTTTATATATTTTGCTCAAGAGGTTGAAAGAAGCTGATCTGGGATAAGTCTCTGGGAGTGAAAGCCGGACAACGACAATCCTCACATACGATCGAAACAGTTCAATTCAGCCCTCTGAACTAAATCCTGGAATGAACGCCTCAAAGCTCTCTGACAAAGTGTCCAACAGAGAGCAGTGCGGATCACTGAATATATTGCATCGCATAGGAAGAGGCTGCCTGTAAACCCAACCTTCCCAATTGAGTGTATGGAATCTTGTCCCAAGATGCAACCCGGAAATATACATCCAGGCTAGCTAGTTAACCGAGTCAGGGCTCCGATTTTGGTAATTTGGCACTTACTTTTTTCTTATTAACGTACTTTAACGACTTTAGAAAATAGACAAGCCGACTCAGAAATGAAATAGACAAGTTCCAACTATACTCTGTCTTACACATTTGAATTTTATTACAATGTCAGATATTTACATAGGTATAGGTAATGACAAGATGCCGTAACCCCTATCGAGGCTGGAGCCCTAGCCAGCTGCCTAGTTTGCCCCGTCTCAGCAATAGTTTTCCCAGCAACAACTTCTAACAATTAATTCCCCAAAATAGTGTAACGATCAGCTAGAGGCTTTTTTATGTACCGCGACGCAGGTGTGTTTCTTCCAGTTAGAGAAGGGGCGAAATCTTTGTTGATTTGTTCATTACTTTTACTTTATATTACTACAGACTGTAAAAGCTCAGAGAAGTTGAAATGTTGAAAGATGATCTGTCACAGAAAACGCAATCAACCTCCGATCAAACTCGCCCCTACAACGCCATCCCCCTCCTTAAGCCGAAATAGCCTCTCCTTTCCTAATCAAGCTCCACACAAAATGCAAACCAAAAAGGTCTTGACTAGTTCTTTGCGATTAGACTTTCATGGCAAAAACTCATTAATTTGAATAAACAATGGGGCTGTGAACGACAAATAAGGCTTGAACTGAAGTGCTTTACTTGCTGTGAAGGGTTTTTGTTAGCCCTTGTGGGAGCATGGAAGGAGACACTAAGTGCTTCAGCTAAAACACGAAGTCTGAGATAGGAAATAGATTAAACACGGAGAAAAATTCTGAATAAACTGTTCACGTGAATGCGTTCGTCTGTATTCCAACAGCCATAAGGATTTTGTTTTTATCTAGGATTGTCAGACTTTCCCGGTGGACTTCATCCATTTTCATCAGTTCCAGCTTGCAAATACTACGATTATTTTTGTTTCTTTATTCACGTGTTCCGCGAAACGAGGCTGGGTTCTCGAACCCCAGATTGTCCACATGAATCTGGGTGATCTCGCTATATTTTACGGTATAGTTCAGTAGTCAGGGCCTTCGCACAGACCTTCATGCAATTGCAGCAGAATTCTGAACTGAGAAAACAAGACTCTCTTCATCACGACATATGAATTAGAACAATTATTAGGTCAATTAGTTTTATGATTTGAAACTAAGGGCGCAAAAAATAATAGCAGTGAATGACTGAGAATAAGGTCAAATCCTAGGACTTGGACCCTTCAGCCAACTATAGATATCAATTCATTCCTTTGCTGAATAATAAGAGATCTGACAAACAAATCGGGTAACAGCTAGCTTCGGTTTCCAGTTGACAAGGCTTGATCGATGTCTTTACATTCCTTTCCCACAAAGAAAACGTGAAAATTATACGAAAAACATTTTTCGAACCGATTATCCTCATAGATTGTCGTAAATAGTATTAAAAAGCACTTTATTTATGAACAAAAAATTTGAAGAAAATTATAACTCTTGCTACAAAGACATTTCCGTACAGAAAACTGCGAGAAAAAACAAGCCGTCAACACTCGGACACGGCCCCATCACATCCATGAACAGAAAGGACATAGCGGGATAAACAGCAACATTGTAACAATTTACCTTGTTAATAGGTGGCTCCAGCGGTTGTTTCGGTTCTTGTCGCGAGGAGGTAGTTGGTGGAAGGGGTGGTGGTAATGTTGGTCTAACGACGCTAGATGGCGACAGAAGTTTGGTGAAGCGATAGTTGGGATTTGTGACTTCGTTTAGTCGCACATAGCCTAGAAGAAACCCACTGTGACTATAGCAATTTTTCGGATCAACTGACAGGTTGATAACTACCTTCTATACGTATTCAAACTGAGGATACTTTCGGGCTGCGTGTTGGAAAGGGATGGAGGGACTGAAAATTTGTTACTATGCAGAACGAAGGGTCAATCCCAGATCAGTGCTTGGGCGGTTGTCTAATCTGTTCCCTGGTAACCTTCCCGTCAACAAACTGAAGTCTATCTTCCATTGGGAAAACGATAAACTGAAAGAGTTAGAGGAAGCAAAGCTCCCAGCCATTTCGTACAGGCGGAAGAGGGGTACGATTGAGCACAACACTGTCAGAAGTTTCATAACAGATAACACAAGGATGCGCAGTTACAACAGATTACAGGTTATATGTTATCTGTTATGATTTCAGAAATGTGATGTATTACAAGTTATGCATAGGCAATAAATCTATCTAGAATCAAGAGTTGTCGTTCCAACAAACAGACGGACGGATAGACAGGCGTGCGGAGAGATTGAATGCGTCGTAGGCATCTTTCACTTTCGAATAGAAACCAACAAAGGGCATCCTCTCATCGCGTGAGCTCCCTCTTTTCTGTTCCAATCGTCCATCCCATGACAGGCCAGACAAAGGCTTTCTACTGCATACTCTCTGTATCTACTTTCCAATCTAAAGGAAAGGAAAAGGGACGAAAAGGCACGCCTGCTAGAGGATAATTGGGACTTGTTACTTCTTTCGTAAAGACTTGGTGTACTTTAGATACTAGGAAGAACGGTCTCATGAGTGAACCTAACAAGAGATAGAAGCTCATACGGCACTTGCAAGGCTGGGTCAGAGGATGAAAGTAGGAACTTGCCATATTGTGGGTTTGTTCTGATCATTTGTAAGGAAAACACAGAGATAATGATGACCATGGGCCCTTGGAAATCACGAGAATGTATCGTTTGTTAAAAGTATTTTATTTTTGCACTTGGCTGTGATAATACACATTTTAAGGGCGCTAGAAATTAATCTGTAAGCAAAACCCCTGAGGCAGAAATGATCATGGGCTTGGCCCTTGGGGATCATGAATAACTATATTGTTTGGTCAAAGTATTTTTTTCTCTCTTCACTTTTCGATTATGATTGTTAAAAGTAAGTTTGTCAAAAGTTTGTTAAAAGTAGAAGTTTTGGGGTAAGAAGACATGCTGAATCCTTATATGAAAATAAAAGCATTTTCAACTCGGACAAGTGTTTAGGTCGGAATGCGGCTGAAGCTGGAAAATTTTGAAAGCAAAAGTTGTGTTTGTAGTCGATTAGATGTCCGATTTGGGGGCAAGAACAGATGCTGAATATATAGTTCGTCTGGAATCAGGCTGAAACCGGGAACTTTTGGATGGTCTAAATAAATGCTTCGTTTCTCGTCGTGAATATTGTAGCCAAATAGCCTTTCTGGTTTTATCGGATGCACTACCAGACCTTGATTTGGTCGGTTGGGTTGTCCCCCTCCCTGGCACACTTGCTGCATTCTGACACCGAAGCTGCCAACTATTATTACCAACAATCATAGGCCCTTGGTAGCAGTTTTATAGTTTGAATGTTCTTTTACATATTTAAGTGATCGACGTGCCATCTCTTGCCATTCTTGTAGTGTCAGGTGTAATCGAGAATTAACACCACTTACTGAATTTAATGCACAATGTTTTCATATATGATTACTCTTTATCCATCTGTTATACCTAGCCAAAAAATACATTTGTTTTATCGTTACATAAGCGATGATATTTGTTTTTACCATGATTTCTAAACTTCGTTTTCTTAACGATCAGTTGTTTCTCCTTAATCCTTTTCCAAAGTTCATCAGTAAAAATCTTCAAGAAGTCTAGCGGACACTGGAGAAGACAAAACCGATTTGTCTGGATCAAATATTCGGTTTTGGGATCCCATCGGAACCTTTGGTCTTGTTTGTTTTGGAAAACATGGCAGACCACCATATCTATCTCCTGTTTTTGACTTCTTTTCCTTTGCTTAGTTTTCCAGCTTTTTACTACTGCGCGTTCAGTTTTCAAATGTTTTGCGCCCAGTCGCCGCGTCTGAGAGCAGGAAGTCTGGACAAGCGCTAATAAGAAAATAGGTAATATCAGGTGAAAAGAATGGTATTTTCGAAAACCGATATTTCTGACCCATTTCATAGTGAAAAGATCATTTTAAGTAAGAGTTGTGCTCTAAGATGTGCGGGACATGACGTTTGTTGGTGATTCTAAGGCTTTAAAAATCAATGTACCATGAGTGGTGATGTGAAAGCGGTGATGCAGTGACAATACGAGACCGTGATGAAATCTTCGAGAATGGAAAGTCAATACACTATCAGATCAAAGCAACGAAAGTCGACAGCAAATGTTGACATAGGGACTGAAATATTCCAGAGAGCCACTCGAAAGAGAGGAGCGAGATACTTAATCTCGTATACCATCTTGACAGGACAAAAGAGATGAAGGAATCTCTTTGACTGTCGCTGTTTGTTTTGCCATACCCTAGAAGAAGTTCATTAGGGTCACAGGAAAATTCGAGAGGGGAACTGTGGTAGGCGATATTATGGCCTGCCAGGATCCACGTTTCAGTTTCAGTTTCATTTATCTATATTTAAACGAACACACACAAACTAATCTGCCAAGAAAACACAAGAATGTAAGCTTGGCTAGGGCAGGACCCTAATAATGTTAACTGAAAACAAGCGTAATCAACAGATTAACTGGATTTGTCAAGAAAAAGAGAAAATTTAAAAGAAACAAGAGCTAGAAGCTCATATGGCACTTGCAAGGTTGGGTCAGACGACGAAATTGGGAATTCGTAAATTCGTCGGTTTATTGTAATGATTTGTAAGCAAGTCCCTTGAGTCACATATGGCCATGGGCCCTTGGGGATCCTGATACCGTATCGTATGGTCAAAAGTATTTTATATTAAACTTTGTAGTTATGATGCGCACTTTATGAGGGCTAAGAATTTGTTTGCAAGCAGAACCCTTGAGACACGAATGATCATCGGCCCTTTGGGTGCATGAAAATGTATCTTTCGGTCAAAGGTATTTTTTTTTTCACTGTGCGGTTAAGATGCGGACTTTAAGGCAGTTAGGATTTGTAAGCAAAAACCCTTGAGGCAACAATTACCAGAGGCCGTTGAGGATCAAGAAAACGTATCGTTTGCTCAAAAGTATTTTGTGTACTTTGCGGTAAAACGAACACTTTAAGAGATTCATTTTAAGCAAAGAAAATTGTAAGCATTACCCGAATCCAGTCCAGTTCTCTAGATGATTTATTTAGAAGATTTGTTTGATCTTCCCAACAAGTTCCATCCCGATCCCTCTAGTCTAAGCGTGTCATGAGATGTCCCCCCCTCAACTTTCCCCACAGTAGTCGGATCCGGTCCGGACTTGAAACGGAACATAAAGGACACATGCTCTTGTCAATTTATCAAGTTTCATTCGAAGCTGATCACCCGTTCGAAATTAATTCGTGACAGAAGATTCCGAATTCCATTTTCCTCAACTCCCCCCATGATAATCGTATCGGGGGAAGTGGCTATTTCCAAGCCATTCTGGTTTGGTCCTTGATACGCCTGCCAAGTTTCATTGTCCTATAATAGCACATCTTGAAGTACCTTAACTTGGGATCACCGTAAACCCCCCCGTCCAACTCCCCCTACAGATTCCGGGTCTGTTCTGGTTCTATAGACGATGTATCTAGGAATTCTGCTTGTTCTTCCCACCAAGTTTCGTCTTACCCCCTCCACTCAGTGTCACGATATCCCCCCCTCCCGCTCCCCCGCTCCCCCGCATTCATCCGATCCTTTCCGAACCTAAAGTGGGAGGTCTGAGACCATTTGTCCCTCCAATCCCCCGTTCAAAAGTAATACATACCCCAAGGTTCCGGATTCCCCCTCCTTTCCCTCCCACCACGGTGGTCCGATCGTGGAAGTGACTATTTTCAAGTTGTTTGGTCGGATCCCTGATACGCCTGCCAAGTTCCATCGTCCTAGCACTTCTGGAAGTAGCCTAACTCGAGAACAGTGGACCGACAGACAGACCGAACGAAAAGTGATCGGTATTTGACACTAGAGCGAAGCTGCAAATGCCATAATAACAAACCTATAGTTTCTACTATAAATCCTAAGAGTAACAAAAGAGAGGAAAGAAAAAACAAAAGACGTCAAGAAGAAGGGGAAAAGGAAGAAAGTGAAAATGGTCTCCCATTTTGTGGGATTTGCTATATATGAATCAGATTCACGCAGCAAGCTTTCAACAGTAGTCAGCGACGTAACCGTAGTATAGGCTATCACTGGCTACCGGAAAACGCAGAACAGTTTTCCCCGCACCTACCAGTCCGACCGTCGACACGTCAACGAGGTCACCCATCCCCCAGGACAAACTAAGGTTTAAATTTGTCAGAGAAGTACTCTTCAGGAATAAAGCTCCAGCATTGCTTTTTTCAAGAAAAGAACCAAGTAAATATCAAGGCTACGTTGAAGCTGCAGTGTTAATGATTTTATTATCGCTTATGCGGAAATCTCGAAACACAAATCGTGAAGACTTCCCTTTAAAATATAATGTCATAGGATTAAACATTGACTGCGTGCTTCCCCGTTGACCTAACCTAAAGTTGGTCACTATGGAGACTGACACAACGGACCAAATCTAGGGAAAGATAAAAGCCAAAAGTGGCCCCTTTTTCCGATCCTAATGACTTCACTCCTGTGACAGGACCGAATTCGGTGCCGGTAGTCCTTTCTTGTATCCCTTGAAACAGTATACGAACAGAATTAGATTAGGAACCAGACCCGGCGGGGACGATTGCCAGTGCCGTTTTTACCCTTAGACCGGTGCTGGGGGGCCAGGGGAAACGAGAGGCTAAGCGGCCGGTGTAAATTGTTCACTATGATCCGGGTGCGATCAGCTACGTTATACCGTCATCGTTTACGTTGCCGAAATTATGCTCGGACCATTGCGTAGTGTGGCTAATGTGCTGGCGATTTTATGTTTTTGACTCATCAAAAGGGCCCAAGAAGGGTACATCCGTCTCCTGCGCAGGAGTTCACAATTTTCACTGACTTATAACAAACGATGGAATTAACCTCTTCCCCCCCCCAAACCCTGAATCACTAATAATAATAATTAAATATTCACCTTAAATAGACACCTAATTATCCGAACTCCTAGAAGATAATTCCACACCTTTGTTCATGTTGGCTGAAAATAACTATGTTGTTAAGTTATTGTAATTTTTCAGTCATGTGATTATGACATACAGGCAGAGGCGTCACTACTGGGGGGGGGGAGGCCCCCCCCCCCCGATGTTGTCGGCCAGTCGGTAAAAAATAGCCGAGTCGGCGCGAAGCGCCGAGATTTTTAGTAAAAACAGTCGATTTTTTCTTAGAATTAGTCGTTTTCTCTTAAAAACAATCAAAAGCAGTCGGTTTTTCGTAAAAATAGTCAATTTATCTTAAAAATAGTCGTTTTTTCTTAAAAATGAGCCGATTTTTCGTCAACACAGTCGTTTTTTCTCTCAATAATAGTCGTTTTTATCCGCAAAAATAGTCGGTAAAAATGACCAGCCTGTCGGTAAATACCTTGCCCCCCCCCCCAAACATTTTGGCTACTAACGCCTCTGTATACAGGACCAAAAATCCAATGTTCGGCTTCGTCCGTGGGGGTATCTGAAAGCAGATTGTACCGAACTGAATCATTTTTTTTTTTTTTTTTTTTTATAAAAATAATAAGCACCATTAACTCATTATGACCCCACCATAAGGCCTAACATAAGGCCTGGCAATGGGCGGCATAAGGCCTGGCAATGGGCATCAAATTAATGCAATTCTGTGAAGGAACCCGAAGTGTGATGGTTATAAGACACGCAAAAGGATCTTGCCGTGAAAAGTATTAATTCTTTTGTATACGCGGTAAGAGAGAGGGGGGAGGGGACTCTGGATGGATTTCTACAAGCAGGAAAACGGGAATGGCACGGGAATTTATTGTCACAATACTTTTGCGACGTACTTCTCAAACTGATCTTACTGGGGGAAAGTTGCAATTTACTAGCGCCGCATAGGTATTCAAAGAGTGAACCTGCTTGACTGTTTTTCCCCGGAGCCAGCTCGATCTTTGTACTTGGGTTCGGCGTAGCAACCATTCACCAGAGCAAGACCAGGAAAATAGTCCTGCGCATTCATTTTACATTTGTGCGGAAAAGGGGGGGGGGACACAAATCACAATCGAGTTGGCCTTTGCTGACATTCTTCCTGATACAACAGTCAACCGAGCATTAATTCCTTGTGAATCACAACACGGAAACACCTTTTCGCAAGCATTAATTCCTTGTGAATTTTAGGGTGAACTAAATAAGTTATTTACTTACTTTAAAGCCAAGCAAATATGTCACGGCTAGAAAACGTTTGATGGTACGACGTCATTTCGGAAGAAGCTAGTGATAATCAGTCAGTTTTTTGTCAATCGACATTGTGTCTCTTGACTTTTAATCTCTATCGATGGTCATTCTGTACAGAAGTGTAAATTAAAACCTTGAACCTTGAACGAAAGAAACTTGCTGCTACACTGTCATTGCTACGGACGAGGTTCAAACTGAATCTAAGACTATCGATGTTTACCAAACGTCGATTATTTAGTTTCAAAGTAAAAAAGTTATTTGCCTCACAATATTAGCTTCCGATGATGATGATATATGCATACATGTTTTTGTCGGGCAGGCTGCAATCTCTCTCTGAGTCTCTCTACTGCTGAGTCTACCAAATCAGGAGGGTTGAATTAACGGTAAAACTCGGTCGTAAGCCATACTCTCAGAAATTACGCATCCTTATGTTAAGTGTTGTGAGAATATATCTGTTATATGCTTTTTAAGTGTAACGTTTCGAGACAAAACTTCTGTTATGACTATTTTAAGTGTTATGTCTCTCGAAAAGATAACATTTAAAAGGATGAACATTTATATATTTAAACATTCAAATTCTACGTCGTTGGATCCAACTGAGGGCAAACTGCCTTCCAATTCAGAGCAGGCAGAAGGGTTTTTGAGAGAGGTAGTGTGGTTCCTGGTGGGAGGTATGCTTGCCCTCTCTGTGAGGAGGAGGAGGAAAATTTGGACCATTTTCTCCGTAGATGTCCGAATCTTTCTGATTTAAAGTTATCTAGATGGTGTAATTTTGTCACTTCCGAAACTGTGAGTAATATTAACCCTACTCTTATTACTCGAGTGGGCGTGTATATAGATGAATGTTTAGAATTACGAAGGAGTGTGAGTGTTTAAGTTATATTTTTTTTCTTTTCTATATATGATGGCCTTTAGGCTTTTGAAATACACTGATCTATCTATCTATCTATCTAAGTAGACTTCTTACCTTGACTACTCGTCTCAAAGTCTTCCCCTTCTGACGTTGCACTCAGGTGTAAAGAGGCACTGCTACTCACTCCGCTGGAGCTGAAGGAAATCATCGAATCCGCCAGTCCCGTGGAAGATGGCGCTAGTGATGGGTTCGGAGGCGAGGTATGAAGATGCTGTCCGTAATTCCAGGAAAAACGCTTCTGGATGGACGAGTCCTTCGTATCTTGTCGCTATAAAAGATACGTACAATAGAGGTATTGCTTATTTGAACGTCACCGAACAGTGATTGGTCGCCAAAGAAACTGCTGAATTCTTACCGAAAACTTTTACTTTATATCCACTTTTTCAAATGTTGGGTGGAATTTGAAATGATTGCTATAATACTTTGCATCTTTTCCTTAGCGGCCCGTTATTTCACCCTGTATATGGAGCACAAGCCAAATAACATGCCCATATGGAAGAAGCAGGAATAAATCAACAAACCAAACTCGCACCATCTTGTTATTGACAAGAAGGCTGAAACAGTTGGCTGTTTGTCATTTTCCCTTTCCATTTCGCTGTTTTATAAACAAGAAGCAAACCAATGCACTGAAACAATTTGAGAAGTGTTCAAACAAGCATACTTGGACTAAAAATCATTTTAATAAAGCTACACTGTTTTATGATTATCTTTCTCAGCATCCAGCGCCGTCTCCGCAGTCATTCTCGACCTACCATATAGCCCATATAGCAGTGGATTCAGTTTCTATTCAAATAATCTAACAAATGTGACTCCTTTGAATTTGAATCTCAGTGATTATAAACAGGTCCCGATGGTTTTCAGCCTCGCACGCCCAGGGTTGCCACATATAAAATATACAGATAGACTTTTGGCCCAAAAACTGAAGTGAACTGGGAGTGGAATTTTTTTTTCATGAAATGATCACTTTTGGTCAGACTCGTCGCTGCAAAATGACACATCTTAATTTTATTTTCATGAACAAACTTTAAATGGTTATTTCTGGTCGGAATTCCTGCAGCAAAAATGACACATTTGGACGTTTTCTGAAATCATGTTCAAGCTTAATTTGTGACACTAAACTAGAAACCCATTAAACAAGCACTGTGGAGAATAAAAATTCGTACATTCAATGCTTGTTAATAATTAAGGCTACCTTAACTACAACAACTACGTACTTTATAAATCTATAATAAACCTAACAAAATATATACAGAGAATAGAGTGTGAATAGAGCATAAATAGAGTGATTCTTATGTCCTACAACGTAGGACATACGTGAAAAAAACAAAATTGAGTGACGATTCACACTATCGTGCGACATGTGGCATCTCTGCGCTCACCCCCTTAGTACTGGTGAGAAACCCGGAAAAACTTGCATAACCGGTAATTTTGGCCAATGAGCCCATCGGAAGCAATAAGCGAGAGTCTGGCGCGCCTCGAAGAGTAAAACATGATTTATTGATTTGCTATCATGTTACATTAAATGCTTAAGCTGAGCGAATGGTTCAAGCCTCGCCGTTTCACACCAAATCACGTTTCTTTCTCTTTCAGCAATCGGTTACACGGGCAAAAGAGGCATAACACGGAAAAACGTCCCTGCACGACCTCACGTACTTCTTTGTACTTACGAGAACGAGACGGTTCGATCGCTTTGATCTTTACTGGATCCAACACATCGGGTCCTCTGATTACGGAAAAAGGGATAATATATCTCGGCCTAATTACTGAAAAAATGACGGTTTAACCTGATGAACAATCTGGTTGCTTCCCAATCAGAACCAGGATTGCTTTTCATAATTATGATGTCTGGTTACCAAGACAAAATGGTTACGTGATCGTTGCTAAGAAATAACTTTGCTTTCATAATCTTAGCATATCTATTACGCCCTAATTCAAAACAAGACCGAAGGTTTCCTCGGGGATCCCAAATGGGAAGCTTTACTTTTCGTCTTTATAGTAGTTCTGCCCTGACTCAACGCCCAAGGTTAACGACCATCTTACATCACATAAAAAGAAATCGATAATGATCTTACTTAGCAAGTTAAAAAATTATCTACTATGCACTGAGCCTCTCGACTGATTTAGTATCAACCGCGTTTTCGGTTAGGCCAAGAACAAATAATCTGACCGAACTTCTGTCTTTAGTCCCGTGCAGCGACTATGAACACCCCAAGAAAACTGAGTGGACCTAGAGGTATTAACTCTAGCTTTGAGCTGATGTTGATACCCGTTTACTCATCTTCCGTCTTCGCCGTTGCTTATTGCAGAAAAAATAGTGCAGGAGGCGTACTCCGCGCGCTGACCCGCTCTGGAGCGCGTCCATAGAACCAATCAGCTTTGACTTCTACTTTTCCTCACGCGCGGCTTCACAGCGATTTAGCTATTTGGAGAGGTAACGAAACGTGATGTGGCGCGAAGCTACTAACCCCCGCTCGTTCGCAGCGGACAAGGTATGGGAAATATTGGACTCCGCATAGTCGTATTGCAGAGATAGGGAGACGGAGGTTCTGTCAGATTATTTGTTCTTGGTTAAGCTGTTCTGAAGGTCATCCATCCGTGTCCAAAACTCAAGTTGTACACATCCTTTTGGAGACGTCATTTCTCAAGCTTAAACACGTGATATAAATGCATAAATTTATCCTATGTAAAATGGTGACTCAAACTCAATTCAATGTCATTTTCTAAACGGGAGGCGAAGCGAATATTCGCTCAGTAGTCATCATAGCCTAAGATGTTGTCATTAAAAGTACTAATTCTAAGTACGGTATTCTAAAATTGTTGGAAATCGTGGACATTTCCGGCGACAAGCACTTACAAAGCTGTACTCGAGTTTCTGCGACCATTCTGTGCTATTTTGTGCTGGGTTTTATATGCTTCTGAATAAAGGTGACGTAAAGAGGGTGAAGACGGATTACTATCGGTATTGTAAGTTCTTACTTTATTTACCACGATCATTTCGGAACCGAAGGTTAATTAGTCAATATCAGGCAACGGATATTGTTCTCTCAGTGGAAAAACTAAGTTCAAAATTAACTGATGAAGCGCCAATCCGTCTTGGTCCTAACAATCGTCTTATCCGCCTCTTTTGCTAAATTGTTATTTCTTTTTCTTGTATTTTGTGTTATTTGTAGTTCTTTGTTTTTTCTCCTTGTACTCCACTTTTTCCCTTTGTAAGTGGGTAAGAAATAAATTATTATTATTATTATTATTAATATTTATCGGCGGATCGATCACGTGATAGTGCTTGAACGAGTTATGCCAACTTTATCCCAGGGATGTCGGTTCAGAGTCGGTTGCTTATTTAACATTTTCCACACCTATGGAGTAAGAAGCCTAGCAGCTCCAAACCTTCGCAAATGTATGCGGAGCTAAAGTAGAAGATCTGAGGTGCGTTTTATTTAGGTCCATTCGCCCGCGCGGGTCACTAAAATCGTTTTATTTAGCGAGTGGGTGACAGATGACGTCATAGTGACGTCGCGATTTCGCCGTTTTATTTACCCCAGCGGACAATTCGTCCGCTAGCGGACCATGAGACACCCGCTGGAAAAGTGAGCGGGCGATTGTCAGGACATTACCATTTGGCGCCAAGTTTGAATCGGTCCTGATAACTGACCGAAACTTGCTCCGAGATCATTAATGTCGTTTTATTTACGCTCGCAAGCTCAAATAAAACGGCAAAATGCTGACGTCACAGTGACCCGCTAGCGGATCCTCGGATCGTAAATAAAACGCACCTCTGGTAATCAGAAGAAGCGAATCGCAATACTCTTGATAACCAACTCTTTTTGCCGATGAAGTATACCCATGTGTAACCCCAAGTATACCCATGTGTAACCACAACACACGTTGTTGAAGACACACGTTCGCGAAGCGCCAGACGCGCCAATTTTTTTTTTAGGTGGTACTTTTTCCCCTCTGATAGTACTTTTTTGCTACTTGGGTAGTGCATTTTATTTGAGTCAAGTGGCAACCCTAGTGGCGTGATTCAGAAGCATCCCGACTGGGCAAGATCAAAACAGATCTTAACAAGAAAACATAATAAGAAGATAAATATTTAGTCTGCATAAAAACTAAAAACAAATGCAGCTAAATGTTTGGAAGGATATAGTAATTTCAATAATTGCTATTGATGCAAAAAAATCGTTCGTTGACTTCAAAATTAGCTTTTCAGATCTACCAAATTTTCCGGGTTATGGAAAATTCCGGTAGGATTACTTCTCTGTTTTATTCTCCGGTACAATTACTTTTCTGATTTTTTGGAATTGTCGGCGTTTGCGGCTCCAGTCACATCCCATAATTAATGAACAGTTTTCCTCGTCGCGAGAGAAAGAATAATGGATTTTAGGCGTGGTTCATACTATTGAAAAAGGGGAGGGGGGTATACATGGCAACATTTCATTTTCCAGAATACCAGCAAAAAGCGATGTGATATCGACATCGCGGAATGGAAAACACTTTTTCACTTTCAGAATGGTAACCTATTAGTATCGATAACACATTTTCTTGTGTCCGATTGGCCCACCGTCTAAAAACTGAACAAAGACGCCCGAACTGTATAGTGCTGAACAGGCCAGCGGCACAGTCAGTGCGAGGCAGGCTCAGCGATGAAAAACTGCATTTTAAATGCCGAATTATTTTTAATGGAATTTCTTAAAGCACTACTGTTACTATAGAAATGATCTTGTCACGACGTTAATGGTTCAAATACCGTTTGTCGAAAATATCAACACTTTCCCCGTGAAATTAGCGATTTCTTTTTAGCACTTCTCGACTCTGTCCAGACTACCCTCCCCGCGATGCGGAGACTCCGACGCCGTTGTTAAAAAGTCCTTTGATAAATTCTGTTGTAGCCTGTTGTATTATTTTCTTTCTCGACAGCTTACGGTTACGTGCACTGACCGAGAGTCGGAACTTGAAAGGAATGGGGGGGGGGGGTCGAAGGCCGGACCCCTAGAATTCTAGCCGATCCGGCTAGGCCTCGGAGGTGCAGAGTGAAAAGTGGAAATGAGCTGTGTGATAATTTTTTGAATTTTGAAGTTTTGAAAATATCTCGGACTAAAGGAAGAAACATAGAGACATAAGAGTTTTTTGTTTCTTTTTACCAACTTTCAATTTCACCACCACGCCCTTCAATCCGTTCCCCCAGAACAAAACTGAGTTTAAATAACTCCATGTGATCTCTCCTTTATTTCTCCAGCTTAGAAACCCATGGGGGAACAAATTTCCTTGGAACGGGGAACTTGGAAAAAGCAGCATGCGGCAGAAGCCGCCCACATCTCCCATAGAAAACATTCCTTCAGCTGTTCAATATCTTAGAGAAAGCACGCGAAATGGAGAAAGTGAGGTCGATGCGGAAATTCGGAGAGAAAGGGGCTATCACAGACGAAATGCGATATACATTGGCCCTTTTTGTCCAAGTCAATAGATTCTGTCTATAAAGTGTTAATTATACAATGATGGTGTTATTTATTTATACAATGATGGTTATACAATGATGGTCTTTATTAGAAAGAGCTTGAACTTGAACATAACTTGATAATTCTATTCTTACAGTTCTGGTATTTTCTGCTAGGTGTATAAGGAGAAACATGCAGTGACTTAGATATCAACTTTCTTGTTCATTTGACAACGGAATGTCGAGGATGGGAACTTTAAAATAAAAATCAAATTCAACTGAATCACCAAATATCTTTTTTACAAATAAAAATGAAATCCTGTCAATTACATGTTTACAATCACTAATGAATGAATTAAACTGTTAAAGAAAGTAGTCAGTTATTTGCTAAGTTTAAACTGAAATTCTTAGTGGATGAGTGAATGAATACCTATGTTTATTTATTTGCACGAAATGTAAATGTAAGTCACGAAAATGTCGAGTAAAGAGAGGAGAAAAAAGGAACAACACGCAAAATACGATTATAACTCAATCACAAATAATTCCAAGGAAACAAACACTTTTTGTATAACTGTTGCTTAATTGCTGGAAGTAGGCTGAATAATTCCAGTCACCAAGCACGGCGCTCTATAAGAGCTTCTATGTGAACTCGGTGATTCGTGAAAAAAGGGTATTTGACAGTGCAAAACGGATACGTCAGCTAAATTTTATTAGAGTTATATAGGCTCAAAACCGCTCAAGTTGATATTTAACGCTAAGCTAGAATCTTTAGTTTGTTTTTCCACAAGTTCGTTTTTCCAACTTGAGCGGTTTTGAGCCTGAAGAGGACCCTTCCGCCAGCTCTAACAAAATTTAGCTGACGTATCCGTTTTGCACTGTCAAATATGATTCGCAGTCAGCTTAATTGGGCTGAAGGAATATTTGTGAAAAAAGGGAAAGGTACACTCATTAAGCAATTGAAGTCTTTCCTTTCTAAGATAAAACTTTGGGCGAAACTGATGCCACTACTGAGGGGGTATCAACATAAAAACGCCTGATCCTGATTTTAGTACGAAAATCCATACTATAAACGAGGGGTTGCTCACTCGCTAGGCACCACTGTACACCATCTCTGGGCACCGGCTGGGCACCGAAATGAAAAATGTAAAAAAGTGCCATCTATGATTTTTTTTTGTGAATGATGAATCGATGCGCGTGACAAAACTTAGAAAAGAAGAAGAATAAAAATTGTTGTGTTGTGAAGCTTGTTTCTTCTGATAACTCCTATTCACACAATAGAGAGATTGCACCATATCTGACGAAAACGGCGGGAGAATAACGAAAAAATTTAACATTAGGAAGTATAGCACTTTCGACTTTGAGAGTAAATTACCGACCTTGGATAGCTGCTGTGAGTCAGATAGTTGTTGGAATTCTGGCTTCTTCTTGTTGGAATAGTACAAGTTTTGCAAATTAATGTTCTTTTTTATGAGAGTTTTCAGCCTTGAAAGTTTGTAAACAAAGAGGAAGTCTCGCGTCCTATTGGTCAGCTATGACGCGTTCCTTGAAGTACGCGTCATAACCGACCAATAGGACGCGAGCCTCCGTCTTTGTCTCCGTCTTTGAGCACCCTGCATGAACAAGACCAAAGGTTTCGATGGGATCCCAAAAATTTAATATTTGATCAAGACAACTAGGTCTGGTCTTCACCAGATCCAGTCTTCGCCAGGCTAATCATCTGAGAAAACCAAGTTCAGATATACCTGTATAAGCCATATCTATTTTGACGATACTGATCGAAACTTCCTGCTTTACTTCTGCCAAATTTCCGGTTTCGGCCGAATTCCGAGCGAACTACTTGTCCAGCAAAAAAAAGATAGTTCAGAAACGAATTCAGCGTATCTCCTTATCCTTATAAAGAACATCTAATCAACTTAAATAAAACTTTAACTTACAAAAAAAGAATCGGTTTCAACTGGACTCCGGACGAACTATATGTCCGGGTAAAAAATGATTGTCATATACAGATTCAGCGTCTCTTCTTACCCTTAAATCTGCCATCTAATCAACTTCAAATAAAAATTTTGCTTTTAACAAATTTTCCGGTATCGGCCGGATTCCGGGCGAACTGCTTGTCCGGCTAGAAAATGGTTTTCCCCATCGTGTTCAGCATGTCTTCTTACCTTTAAATCGAACATCTAATCAACTTCAAATAAAACTTTTGCTTTTAACAAATTTTCCGGTTTCGGCCGGATTCCGGGCGAACTACTTGTCCGGTGAGAAAATAGTTTTCACCATCGTGTTCAGCATGTCTTCTTACCTTTAAATCGAACATCTAATCAACTTCAAATAAAACTTTTGCTTTTAACGAATTTTCCGGTTTTGGCCGGATTTCGGGCGAACTACTTGTCCGGCGAGAAAATGGTTTTCACCATCGTGTTCAGCATGTCTTCTTACCCCATAATCGACTATCACATTAGCTGTTTCAAAACATTTTGTTTGCCCCTTAATTTAAACCCCCTCCCCCCTCCCTAAATGTAGGGCTACAGGGCCCATCTACGAACTCGACCTTACTCTTGACCCAAAGAATCCTCACACCAAGTTTCATCAAAATATCTCATTCCCTTCGAGAGTTATCGTGCTTACAGACGGACGGACAGACGGACGGTTAGACAGACAACATTTGCGATGTCATAGGTATCCGCCAATAACGTTTTGGGATCCCAAAAAGGGCTAGTATACTAGACTGGAGGTGATTCAAAAGATTTTTTTCATTCAAGTATTTCCACTTTAGTGTCCCGAAGTTGAGATAAGATTTTATTGGCCATGTCGCGTACCGCCCATGGAACTCTTACTTCGAGTCTGAATTTTCAAGTAGTTTCCAAGAAAACGTAGAAGTGCATTAGGGTAGGATACTGAAGAGCCGACTGAGTATTGAGAAATATAATAGGTTAATTAATCTAATTGGCATTTTGGGTTCTGCCTTTCTCAAATAAATTATTTTTTTCGAATGTTCAAATTAAATAATAATAATAATAATAATTTATTTGTCACCCACTTTACAAAACAGAGGTTAAGTGGAGTAAATACAAAAGAAAAAACAGCAAGAGAAAACAAGAAACAAAGTTAATCACATACAGAAAAAAGACGGATAAGGCGATGAAAACACCCTAGCCTATAAGGCGCTTCAATGGCTAGCTTGGCACATAATTTTTCGAAAACACCAGTAATATCTGTCGCACAATACTTTTTTATCAATTTTGTATTCCGGTAAGAACGAGGCAGATATAGGAGAAATTTGCAGTACCGGTAATAATTTATGCGAATACGTTTTAGATCACCGGTCAACAGAAGTGGCCGAATACCAGTACAGAAGAGTACAGAATGATCACAAAAATTTGAGTAAAGCCGAGTTAGCGCTCTTCTCCTATAGTGTCCGCGATTTGCAACGATCTTAGAGTAACCGAGCCTCAGCTTATCACTAATATCTTTGACAGCACGCGACCGGAGAGCTTTCATAGAATCGCAAACTGTTATGCCAAGCCAACGAAACGATTTAACACGGGGAATACTAAAACCACCGCAGTATAGTGATTCTGAACAACTATTACCGTTGAAGACAAGAAACTCGCACTTGTCAATATTTAGGTACAGGCCGATATCGCGGAAAGCAGAAGTAACTGACTTCACTGAACGGGCAAGACCGGACTCAGTTTGACTAATCAGAAGAAGGTCATCCGCATATGCCAGATATGAAATATCAGATAGTCCTAGTAGGCACGTAGTCGATATTTTTGACAATACATTTTCAATACAAGCATTAAAAATATACGGGGAAAGAACTCCCCCTTGTCTTACTCCGCACCGAACAGGGATATGACCAAAATAAGAATTATCTAATGACTTAAGGCGAAGGTAAGAATGGGAGTACCAAAACCGAAGCACGTGAATTACCGACGGATTTACTCCTCTCTGGCATAATGCTGTCCATGCTTGAGTATGACAAACACTGTCAAATGCTTTAGACAAGTCGAGGGTTGCGAAATGAAGTACGCGACGAGTGCGATGGGCATCTTTTAACAAAGAAGTCAAAGCACGGTGAGCATGCTGACAACCTAGCCCAGATCTAAAACCAAATTGATTATCATCATTTTGAGCAAGCTTAGTGATATAAGGTAAAAGTGTCACCAGATTTGTGATTTATGGAACCGGCTGGGCTCACCCGGGCACCGCTGGGCACCGAGCACCACTGTACAACCATTTTGGGAGTGAGCAACCCCTCGACTATAAATTTCGAAAATGACTTTCCTGACAGAGGATAATCCTTCAAAGTCTTCGCCCTCCTGGCCTAACCTCGAAACTTTACTATTAATCTTGCACCGTAACTCGGGAGATGAGAGACACTTGCCACGTAAACATGTTTTTCCCTCAAGGTCAAAATCCATAAAAGTTTACAAGCCAAAGCAGATTTTTCTTATGAATGGCTTTGTTTATAAAAGAGCGGATACAAACACGATCTGAAAGTACTTATAAACCTACTTATTAGTTTACTCTTGGAATGTTTGTCGATATTTTAAATGTAGTGGACTAAGGAATTAAGTTATGAACGCTTGCCGGAGACATTAGCAAAAACTCCGAAAATATGCTTCTAAACGAAATCCTAGCTTTTAGCTGTAACTACTTCCATTGCTTTGACCGTCGCGGTATTCGCGGTTTTGACTGTTACGGTTTTTGACTGGCGCTGTTTTTGCTTTGGCCTTTTGGCCGTCGCTCTTTTTGCAGGAGCTGTTTTTCGTGTTCGCGGTTTTGACTTTAACCCATTTTCTATGGTATCGATGTACTTCTAAAAAAAAAAAGCGTCCAGCAGTTCAACTGAATGGATCGGTAATGTTATCATGTTCCTAACATCCGAGCACATAATTAATTCTTCCGGAGTCCCCCCCCCCGCTCAACGAAAGGGAAAAGAGTCGAAGTTCTACATCGTTTCAGCTGTTACAAAAATAGACATGACCGGATTTCGGAAACGTCCACCCCCACATCCCGCACATCCTAAAAGAGCAGATACCCCCCTCCCCCGAAGAAAAACAGTCTGTTGTTCCTCGTAGATTAAGTGAGTCATGAAGTGTCGGCTGTTCTAAAAATAAACACAATCGGAAAACGGGAAATCCTTAGAACTCTCTTCGAAAAATACCCCAGGAAATTGTTTCGGAAGATAGGCACGAGATGAGAGAATTGAATGGAACGCGATACATGTTATCCAGAAGAGGGGATAATAGCTTTGGCATGCGGTTTAGTTCCTATTAGTCCCCCAACGATTATCACCATCATCAACGTTTAACTAAGGTAGCGTTCCACCGAGTTATTATTACTATGTTTATGTTGTTGTTTTTGTTTGTTTTCTTGTTTTAGGCTAGTCAATATGAAAAATTCTTTTTCTGGATTAAAGAGTAATAATAATACTTACTTACGATCGTTACTGTTGCTTTTATTATTTTCGTTCCGTAGGCAGCCGTAATAAGTAATGTAGCTCTTTTCTCTTATTCTTTTCGTTCCACGACTGTTAAGATTGGTACAATTTACGCATGATGGTCAGGATAATCGTAGTAATAGTGTCGGTTCAGCAGGAACTCCCGTGAAGGTGGTGACGTAAGTCCGCGTCGTTATCATTTTCGTTCTAGAGAGCGAAGTAACCACCACAATACGGCGCTGGCCCCTCCTCTTACCATCATAACTTGTAATAACTTGCTGGAACGCACTCTAAAACACTGCTAACGCTAGGCTATTTTTTAACTGTATTCCTTCAGCAAAATTAAACAAGACCAAAGGTTTCGATGGGATCCCAAAAATTTTATATCTGATCCAGACAATTGGATCTTGTAGATATCCGGTCTTCGCCAGACTCCTTGGACATTTTTACTATTAAAATTCAGGGCCAATGGCTTATCATCTGAGAAAACCAAGTGCAGGTATGGATTCAGCGTGTTTTTTTACCACTTTACGTCATATACACTTTGACGAAGTTAATCAAATCTTCGCCTTACACTTCTGCAAAATTTCCGGTTTCTACCGGATTCCGGGCGATCTACGTGTCCGGCAAAAACAGCTAGAAAACGGATTCAGTATATTATCTCCTTCCGAACCTCTTATCAGCTTCAGATAAAAGTTTAACTTCAAGTTTTCAGGTTCTGGCCGGATTCCGGGCGAACTATTTGTCCGGCGAGAAAATAATTCACATAGCATGCCTCCTTACCAATGCATCGATCATCGAATCAACTTCAGATATAACTTTTACTTATATAACACATTTTCCGGTTTCAGCCGGATTCCGGTACAACTATATACCCTGGTAGAAAATGATTATCATGTACGGATTCATCACGTCTTCTTACCTCTGAATCGAACATCTAATCAATTTCAAATAAAACTTTTACTTTAAAAATTTTTTCCAGTTTTGGCCGGACTCCGGGCGAACTACTCTTCCGGCGAGAACAGGATTTTCATATACGTGTTCAGGAGGTCTTCTTGCCCCTAGATTAAACCTATATTCAAATTCAGATTAAACTCTTACTTTTCATAAATTTTCCGGTTTTTGCCGGATTCCGGGTGAACTACTTCCCCGGCGAGACAATACTTTTCATATTCGGATTCAGGCAGATTCAGCATGTCTCTTTACCGCTACATCGACTATCTCATTAGCTTTAAACAAAAAATTCGTCCCTTAATGTGAAACCCCTCCCCACTCCTAAATATAGGGTTACAGAGCCCATCTTCGAATTTGACCTGTAGACTACTTTGACCCACACAGTCCTCGTGCCAAATTTGAACATAATATTTCAACCCGTTCGAGAGTTATCGTGCTAACAGACGGACAAGGTACCATAGGCATCCCGTTACTTGCGTTCTGAGATCCAGAAAATTAGCGAGCCCCCTAATGATGATGGGCAAACAGAGTCTATTTTTAAGGCGTTTTCACCAGTACCGGATATGGACTTAACCCTGTCAAAGCCTTTTCGGGTGCACGCCTCGCAAATTATTTTCATAGTGTAAGTTTCAGTTTTACCCACCAAAAATCCTCATTTCACATTTATTGCAAGAAAGTGAACGCTGAAACCGTGGCGGAAGTGGGAGAATCAGTATGACTGATTATTACGATCACAATCGGATATTTTCTGTCTGCGAAATCCTAACACCAGCCAGCATCCTTCCCATAAACAACATCATAAATGTAATATTTGGCAACATCGAAAATTACCTTGAGGTCTTCCACAGCCCCGGCAGTATGGTATCTTCTTCCCTCGCCGTTCCTGGCCAATCGCTTTGCGAAAGCAGCGGCACCAGGCATGCTCTTAGCCAATGAGAGGTCTTCTTCGCTAAGCCCCACCTCCTCTATCAGGTTGTCCGGTAAGACTTCGATGCCCGATGGCGGGAGACGGAGAACGGTGGCTAAAACAGAATCAATTTCAATACTCTTCGGGTGGACGAAGAATTGCCGTGTGCCCACCGAAGAGCCAGAAGCGTCACAACAAACGTTATTGACTGGTTTACATAAAATTTGAATAAATTTACAGGTCACCGTTTGGGTGACGTTTCATACTTGCGTGTTTCCGACTTGCATTGTAGAAAAAAATCTTGCAGGATTTGCAACTGGGATCCTGTCTCTATTGAGATAAAATTCTCTAATTCGGATTAATCTTATCTCAGTAGAGACAAGATTAATCCCAGTAGCATATACTGCAGTAAACTTTAATCCTTACTCGGAGAAACTTTTTACAGTGTATATAGTCATATAGAGTATTTAATTCAATTTAATTCCAAGACGGGAAAGAAAAAAGAACAAGAGCTGTAAGCTCATATGGCACTTGCAAGACTTGGTAAAATGATGAAAGTAGGAATTCGCCAATGCGTGTGTTTGCTGTGATCATTTGTAAGCAAAATCCGACTGTTCTTAACTGAAAATTGTTAAGTCCCTGATATGCCTGCCAAGTTTCATCGTCCTAGCACATGTCTAAGCGTCTTGTCAGGATCACCGGAATTCCGGAACCGTCCCTCCAACTCCCCCACAGTACTCGGATCCGGTCCGGTCTTGTCAATTATGTATTTAGGGCTTGTGCTTATTCTTCCCCCAAAGTTTCATCCCGATCCGTCCACTCTGAACATGTCAAACAATCCCCCCCCCAACGTCACCGGATCCATCCCAGACTTGAAGTGTGACGTCTGAGACACGAGATCTTTCCAAATATCAAGTTTCATTAAGATCCGGTTCCCCGTTCAAAAGTTATAAATACGTCAACATTCCGGATTCCCCCTCCTTCCATCCCCCCCGGTGGTCGGATCTAGGAAATGACTATTTCCAAGTTAGTTTGGTCGGGTCCCTAATATGCCTGCCAAGTTCCATCGTTCCAACACATGTGTAAGTATCTTAAGTCGGGATCACCGGAACCCTCCCTCCAACTCCCCCCACAGTGCTCAGATCCGGTCCGGTCTTGTCAACTATGCATCTAGGGCTTGTGCTTGTTCTTCCCACCAGGTTTCATCCCGAGCCGTCCACTCTGAATATGTCACATGATTTCCGACTCCCCCCTCCAACTCCCCCCAAAGTCACCGGATCCATTCCGGACCTGAAATGTGACATCTGAGACACGAGGTCTTTCCAAACATCAAGTTTCATTAAGATCCGATTCCCCGTTCAAAAGTTATAAATACGTCAGTATTCCGGATTCCCCATCCCTCCACTCCCCCCACGGTGGTCAGATCGGGGAAGTGACTATTTCCAAATTAGTTTGGTCGGGCCCCTGATATGCCTGCCAAGTTTCATCGTCCTAGCTCATCTGGAAGTACCGTAACTCGAGATGAGTGGCCTAACAGACCGACCGACCGACAGACCGAAAAGTGATCGGTATATGGCACTTGAGCGAAGCTGCAAGTGCCATAAAAACAAAAAATGACGCTGCGCTTTCGATAACAATGTGAATGCAGAAAAATTTAAAAACAAAAATGAAAAAGGACTAATCGGACCTAACAAATCCCTAAGTGACAAGTGGAACAACGACCAAGAGAAGACTCGCGAATCTACAATAACGTTATCTGGGTAAGGCCTGGTAAGATCTAGTCCTGCGTGCTGAGGCATAGATCTAAATATTCACGGCTCTTCATTATTTATTTCCACCTCAACCGTCATAGCCTCCCGGGCCCCCAATTGTACCCCCCATGGCAACTGGAAGCTTGACTGGTTCTGACAACTTTCCATCCCGAACGAGGATGTTCATTAGACGAAAATTATGAACAAAGGCAAAAGCAGAATATTAGGCTAATTGCAGCGACACTACTCGAGATCAGAACTAGACGAGGAGAGGCTTGAGATATCGGGATTGTAAAGCCCCAGTGACCCTTGTACCTGACTGACTAGGATCAGGTCGTGCTCATAATAAAAGGCTTTTAAGGGCTAAGAGAAAGGTCTCAAGCGGGGGGAGCTCGTCGACTTGGGACATAGCCTACTAGTTGCATTTTAGATCACCACTGGCGGTCGCCTTTTCGCTGGATTTCGTTTTTACTTATCTAAACGTCTGACTTATTTCCGTTTCCCGTATAGCTTGCTGACGTTTCTTTTCTTCGTTCCAATGGAACATGTCTATACTATCTTTGTCTATCAGCCTATTCTCCACGATATAAGCAGATTTCATGTTTTCTTCTCTTCGTCAACCAAATTCGTGATAAAAAATGATGTGAGAAAAGGAAGGTCTCTACCTTGTCACTTCCCTTTAAGTCAGTTAACAACAAATCCTTACTAGCGTCGTTTGTTATGGCCCTTGGGCTTTTAAGGGAAATAAATATCATATCATATTCATGGGAATAAGCATCATATGTTGTGGCCTTAACTGTACAAGTCCTTACGCCTCAAACGGCGTGGATCCGCGTTTTGTGGCTATAAGGATTTCTACATATATTATAAAATCACCTAATAATCATATTTATATAGAGCGTGTTCTACCCTACTAACCGTCGTTACTACGCATAAAGTCGCGAATCTTGGCTTCTTGGCGTCAAGGCTGGAACACATTTTTAAATTTTCGGTAAAAAATCACTCCACGGGTAATCCTGCCAATCACGTTACAGAGATCCGTAGTTACCACGCTTACTACGCTCCCGAGCATGGTAAGCAAATACGTACTATTAGTTACTATTTCGAGAAGGTTGGAACGTTCAGCGTAGTAACTTTTCGTGAGGCTGGAACGGAAATAGTAACTAATAGTTACTACTATTAGAAGGGTGGAACACGCTCATATTTATATATCACGTAGCCTACTAAATTACTATACACTTTTCTTTTCTTTATTGCGCACACTGTAACGATACTACTTAAACTGGTATTTCGCCTTACCTTCCTGCTTCCCTATCACTTCCGGGTTCAATGCCTCAACAAGCTGCCCCTCATCCACCATGCTACCCCCAACCCTCCTTGTCTTCACAAGTGGGGGGTTCCTTGACTGTGGCACAGGTGACGCTCGCATTAGCCCTTTCGGGGACGGAGGCGGGTAGGATACCCCTCTGTGGGGGGGAACCCGTACGCTGAGGGATTGCTGAGGTACAGGGACGGTAAACGAGAGGAGGTTGGGTAGTGATTGTCCTGACGGAACGACTGTGACGTGAGGTACTTGTACTGTAAGGGTGTTGGGAGAAGGCCGGGTGGTAAGCAGGTGTTTCCTGAAATAACAAGAGAGGGGTCAGACACATCTAAAAGTAGGGTACAACACCCAGTGTGCAAAAACATGACACACAAACGACAAAATCATCTTGAAATGAAGTTGTTGCTAAGATATTCACACGGGCCGACGCTTAAGTGTAAGTTACGGATCCCGTGATTTCTATACCGACATCTAGTATCCCGTCGATTTTTAGATGAAGTTTTTGTTCCAAATTTTACAATATGATTAACTATAGTTGCGTTTTTGCAGATACCATGGTGTCGATACCACGGTCTAAAGTCGTTTTTGCAGTTATCGCGGTATCTGGCCAGTTATCGTGGTCTCTGATATCAGATGCCACGGTCCGACCGTGGTAACTGATTGTGGTATCTGAAAAAGTCATCTCACTTTCATCAATTTTTGTCAAATGAGTGGTAAAGAAGTTTGGCCCTTAGTGGTGTGGCTGGATATCAGTTTTTCTTTTGGGATGACTTCAAAAAGCGCAATTTCGGCAATTGTCGTTTTTGCAGAGCAACCATATAACAGATGAGAGCTAATACCATGGTATCTGCAAAAACAAAACTTATAACTTTGATGCTCCCACTTTCAGAAAATTGCCTGAATACACTAGCCGACGGAAGGCTAATGATCTTCAGTTTTCTGCTTTCTTCATTAGTTTTGTAATTTTTCGAATTTACGGAAGGAAGATTACTAGGAGTGAATCACGAGGAACGCCAGCTGTTTGCTGCGAAGAACGACAGTGCTAAAGAGGCGCAGATCAGTGTTAGTGTTGTATGCATCTCCGTTGACGTGGGATTAATTCCGTTGGCCCTCTTGTAGCGTCGAAGCATTTTGCTCTTTTCTTTCTTTTCTAATTTCTCGACACAAGTCCCACCCATACCAAGCAGTAGTTTTGCGGTGCATGTTCTCGTTCTTTCATTTACGACTAAATTTAATTAACTAAGAGAACGCTTCGGCTGTTTTTAGCCACACTCAACAAACACGGAAAATCTTCACTGATTTGTACCGCCCACTGAGCGTGTCGGAAATAATAAGTGTAAATCTGGTGCGTAAAGAGAAGAGCCGAACATGGCAAATGTTAAGCCAATTCATTACAGGTAGACTACGCTAAATAGACATACGGTGTGAACTTAAACATACAGGATAGGAAAATGGATGGAACAGTCCTGGAAGTAGCGAGGATATTGAAAGTAGGATGGTCCTTGAAGTTATGGGGACTCTTCTGTCTCTCAAGACACATGAAGCGCAAAGTCGTTGATGTTTTTCTCTCAAGTTGAAGAGTAATAGACAAATTAATCAATACTCCTCTTCTCTAATCGATCCATAATTCATTCCAAGAAGCTTTGAACTTTGTACGATGTATCCTACCATAAGGACGGACTTTCATTTTCGTAGTGACTTGGAATCCAGCAGGTTATCAGCAGGGCTGGTTCCCAAAATCACCACGTCTTTTTGCCCACTCTTAGAATACCCACGATCAAAATGCCCACGATTCAGAATGCCCACGGCTCAAAATGCCCACCAATGAGTCGAAGATCCAGAAAATGAAATCGTCCGAAATATCAACAGCTCAAAATACCGACAGTTCAAAATGTAGGCTACAATCAAAATGCCGACGGCTCAAACTTTCCACAGGAGAGGCCAAGGGGCCAAAATGTCCTGGGACAGCAGATAACGATATTATAAGGGACACGATTACCACGGAACACGTATTGAAAGGAATTATTTATAATTTGTTGATCTGATCAGAACTGTTAGCGTGAAAGTGCAGAAGAAATGGCACATAAAATTGTTCCGGCACCAAAATAGGCAATCCAAATCCTCCTGTCAACTTGGACCATGAAGGTAAGAGTTGTTCTGAACTATCAATAACACTTTTCAGATCGCTGTTTGGGATTCAGTTTTTCTTCAGAATTATTAGATTATGATTAAGATCATACCAGTTCAACACATGATTATCGCCATTCTGATACTCGGTCTACTCCTTCTGTTTCTCACGCATCGCTAATTCCAGTTTACTACGGACTGAACACCTCAAATAATTTAATCGTGGGCATTCTGAACCGTGGGCGTTTTGAACCGTGGGCATTTTAAGCTGTGGGCATTGTGATCTTGGGCATTATGAGTGTTAGCCATCCTCAGAGCTATACGGAAGCGAGGGTTGCCCACTCTCGGTTTTAGTTTACAGCAAGTGCCCCGTGTGGTTGCCACGTGTTAAAACATTTAAACTGGCATATTTAGAACCGTTTTGAAAGATGAATCACCGAATGTATGGCCGGCAACGGTGTCGGGAAAGGGTGCGAAGCAGGTGCCGGATAGTAGGCGACCCCTCGTACGGAAGGAAAGTCGGGTTGTCCCACCTTTCCCTCCGAGGCAAAGGTTTATTTTCTCAGATACAGATTTATCGAAAAGAGGAAAATATTTCTGAAAATCAGGAAAAAAAGCTTTATTATTTCCTTTAATTACAAAACTTCTCGTTTATTATATATGCTAGCGACTCACCCTAAAATCACTTTGAAAAGCCAACTCATTTGTGTGTCATTTAATTGGATACACTGAATTATTTGGATTCTGCAAAGGGATTTTTTGATTTTCCACTATCTGCTCTAGTTACGAGGCTCAGAACATCTCCAGCCGTCCCCACAGCGTAAATTCTACTATGACGCGGGAAATTTTAATATCAACACAAATGCGGCTTTTCAGTGGGCAGTGGTGATATCGGTGAAGATTGCTTAGTGCCTGAACAAAACAAACTGATAAATCTTTCTCGTAAGGCATACAGCAAAAATACAAGCGCATAGAGGCACCACAAATCACACGGAAATTCCACTATTTGAAAATCGATTATTCGTGAATAGCGGAACAATGAAGCAACTCATTTTCAACAGGTCTTCAAGCCAATTTAAGTGAATAAGTGATGGGTAACTAGATTGTCCTATCCTAGCCCTTTTCGGTTAAACTTTAAGGAAGTAGTAATTAAGCTCGAACCTAGGTTAGTTTTGCCCGTAAACTCCTGTCCACGAAGCGTGAGACTCACGAAAGACCTCAGCTCCCACGCTCAGAATAATTAAACAAATTACTTTCTCTCATGTTGTCGTGTACAGCGTTTGGTTAGTCTTTTCCTCGTAAATGCTGAAATGGGGATGTCACGCACATATTTTCTAACATGAAGGAAAATGCCAGTACAGGAAAAATTCTTGGACCAGAATAAACGACAAAATTATAAGCGGAGTCGAGTTCTCATGGACTAAGGTTTCTAGATCGAATCAAGACAAGATTTGGGCTTTAAGCACATCTCGCACTGTTTATTGTTAATGTTCCAATATTCAAAACTATCTGAATACTATAAAACTATGCTCTGCTTTTAACAAATTATCCACGGTTTTGGCAGCTTTAAGCCCCAGACCCACTGACTTCTAGTAACAAGAACTAGGAAATCATATGGCACTTGCAAGTAGTGTTGTAAATGGTAAAATTGGTCACGGTAAAATTCGGTATTTTACGTATTTTACCGTAATTTTACGGACCCCCGTAAAATTGGTATTTTACCAATTTTACTATTTTACGTAATTTACGTATTTTACGTAATTTACCGGTATTTTACGTAATTTACCGGTATTTTACGTAATTTACCCCGTATTTTACTGACATTTTTACACATGTTGACGGGAAAAACCACCCAGGGCCTGCAGGAAGGACTAGGAAACCGGTTTTCATACATCATTTTATGAATTTACCTGTATTTCACTGACATCTTTACATTTGGTGTCAAAGCAAAACTACCCAGGGACTCCAGGGACCAGGGCGGCTTGAGAAAGCAAAACAAGAGTATGACATCTGATTTTTAAAGGGAAGACACCGTGAATAGAAGGGCGGAATTTGGAAGAAAGTGACAGTAGTAGCCTACCAGTTGTGCAGGTCTGCTATGACATGTTTTGTGGGCAAGTGCTATGTCGTATTTTAACTTAGTGTCGCCTAATTAGTGTTGTCATGTGTTATTGTGCTGCTACCTGCAGTAAGCAAGCATTGACATGAAGCCCATGTCCAAAGAAAAGGAAATAATGCACAGAGATTAGGCGAATATGCCTTAGACTTCTACTCAAAGTCCTGGACACACACTACTAGAGGATCAACTGGTTGATTTGGTTACCGACTCCATGACAGCAAGTCTTTTTTTTTTAGCTCGATAGGGGGTTATACGAAGAGAACATGATAGGGGGTTATACGAAGAGAACGGAACAGTTAGGGATTTCTTCGAGTTACTCCGCAACTCACCTTGAGCTATTTTATTACTTTATTACTGTGATCAGAGTGTTAATGTCACTTTTTTCTATTTGTATTTGGAACTTAACAAAAAAGTAAATTCTCTGAAGTTCCTCAAAATCAATTTTGCCAGCTGCAAATAATGCAATTGCACAATGCACAATCATCCGAATTGCACTAGATGTAATTAAGTATTTAATAGATAGATTATTGATCTAATAGAGTATGATAGAGTATTGATCTAACTCGTAGCACCGACATGACACTAAATACGTCGACCTTGTCTCAATCCAGGTCTGAATCCTGTGAGCTACTGGTAAACATCAATTTTTCCCTATATTTTTCATGTAATACCTTATTTTACCCTATTTTACCAATTTTACCTATTTTACCTTATTTTACCAATTTTACCTATTTTACTTACCGAGTTTTTATTTTACGGTAATTTTACAACACTACTTGCAAGGCTGGACGAGAGGATGAAAGTAGGAATTTGAGAATTCGTGGGTTTGTTGTGATCATTTGTAAGCAAAACTCTTGAGACCAGAATGATCACGGACCATTGGAAATCACGAGAACGTATCATTTGGCAAAAGTAGGCTATTTTATTTTTACACTTGGCTTGGCGGTAATGATGTAATGATCATGGGCTCTCTGAAGTCATGAATATATATGGTTTGGTCAAAAGTTTTTTTTTTTTTACTTTCCGGTTAAGATGCTCACTTTAAGGATGCTAGAAATTCATTTTTAAGCGAAAGCTTTGTGGCACAAAGGTCATGGGCCCTCGGCAAGGCCGTTTCCAGGGCGGTTAGGGGGTTTGAACCCCCCCCCCCCCCGAAATACCAAAAAAAAATCCTTTTTTATATGCTCTAACCTCTCAAAGAAAACACACCAAAATGTTGATTATTTCGGTTCATCTTTAATTTATGTTTGACTTTGTCACCGGCTATTCGGCCAGTCCGTAATTGGTGTTGCTATAAATTTGATCTGAACACAACGTTGACAGTCTTATGCTATCATGTAACACATTAACTGTTAAGGAGCAAGCATGGAGCGTATTCCACCCTTCTAACAATAGTAACTATTAGTTGCTATTTCCGTTCCAACCCAACGAAAAGTTACTACGCTGACCGATCCAACCTTCTCGAAATGGTAAAGGATAGTAACTACATGCATATATGCTTAATATGCTCGGGAGCGTAGTAAGCGTGGTAACTAGGGATCCCTCAAACTTGATTGGCTGGATTACCCCGTGGAGTGATGTTTTACCGAAAATTTTAAAATGCGTTGCAGCCTTGAGGGAAAATAGCCAGAATTCGCCACGTCATGCGTAGTAACTACGGTAAGTCGGGTGGAACACGCTCATGATGAATGATCGACTGATGATCGAAAAAGGTCGATATTAGGGTGTACTATCATTTCCAACCCTTTGTCTCGCTGCCGGTTGTTTTATTCTAACCCGCCTCTCTTTCTCTCTCACTCTTTAGGCTACGTTGCTATGCAAGAGGTTTTGGGTTTCTCCGGAATGATGAATTTTCCAACACGTGTCCAGCAGGTTTGGGGAAAAAGCTGTTTTCCTGATGGAAAAACGACAATCCCTCTTTAGGACGCGCGGAGGTTTTGGGGCACGCGACGCAACTACATAGACACGAGCGGTATTCAACGACACTTATTTCTCTGCCGTGATCCGGTAGATCAAAAGTTAAGTCTTATTAAGAACAAATAATCAAATAGAGCCTCCGTCTTTGGTCCAATGCAGCGACTAAGGATACCCCGATAAAACTGAGCGGAGCTAGAGGTACATGCTGTGAGGTTTGAGTTGATACCCGTCTACTTCCCTCTACGCCGTTGCTCATACGAGGTGAAAAACCGTAGGATGCCTCGCAGGCGTGGAGAGTCCGCTCTACAGCGCGTCAGACGTGACGTCAGGATGTCAGACAACCAATCAGCTGTAAAGAATGACTCGGACAGCGTTCGGATTCTTCTGCCGAGTTGTAAACCGCCATATAGCTGTTTGTAGAGAAAACAATTATGATGTTATGCGTAGCTCCTCCTCCGCTCGTTTGCATCGTGTAGGGTATCAGCATATATTCGACTCTGTATGGTCGCATCACAGAGGTAGGGAGACGGAGGTTCTATCAGATTATTTGTTCTTGGTCTTGTTTTATGTACCAGCGTTTAGACCCCGACGGACGTCTAACTTTGAAGAAGCTGGGAGCCCTCCAGTTAACCCTGGACACAATCAAGTTAACATCACCTCAGAAATATGGAAACAGAACAGTGATTTAGGCTTACCTCGAGTTACGCGGTGAGAGGGTTGCTCTCCTTCCACTCGGCTCCTGCTGCCCCGACGACACTTCTTCCGAAGATGAACTCGAAAACTTTGGTCCTTCTACTGCTTCAAAGCTCGGCAGCCGTGGAATGTATACCTCGTTCTCCATTGACCCACTGAAACATACCATTTTTTAACATAATGGTTCGCCATGGCCGAAAATTCGCGATTTCATCGGGCCCGTGTCCATTTAAAACATAACTGAACTCATTCGAACGTTCGCGACTGATCGGACTCTTCTGGTAACCCAGCTTAAAGACGGCCTCAAGTTATTCAAGAGTCCATCCTTGAGCCCGGTTCCCAAATTTCGATGGATTGTCTGACGAGAAAGCGAACCAGAGATATAATAATAATAACAATAATAGATTTATTTCCAATTATAATGCACAGATGTACAGAAAGACGGAGTATAGAAGAAGGAAAAAAAGATCAAAGAAAGAAAGGAAAAAAGAACATCACTAGCAACAACATTAATCATAAAGGAAAAGGAAACAACACACATTGACATAATTTACACTGCGTAAAGCATCTGCTGAGCTATATAAGGCTGCTCTTAAAGCGCTCTCGCCTTTCCTGAATTACGGATACAGGTCTTGCTACCCCGTACCTTGATGATAAACTGCTATTGCTTGTCCATATTCACATATTTCACATATTTGTAAAAATATTTACGTATGTCATTTACATCAGATCGAGAAAACAGCTTCCAAAAAGGTAAAGAATCAGCGCGTCCTCTTATTCCTTTACCTATAATCCACTGCTTACAGACGGACGGACGAAACAGGGATTTCATATCCTATCACTGAAGAGATTCCAATAATTAGAGAAAATGATTTACCTGTGAGAGTGGACTAGGGAGGACCCTCTGCTGCCACGAGAGGATCCCCTTGGGCTTCTTGATATGACCAAATGCCCTGAGTTGTATTCATATTCATCGTCGTCATAGTCGACGATGAAAGGTTCGAAAGACGTCTTGGCCTCGGAATAGTATTCTTGAGCCTTCTTTATGTTATCAATCCAGGCCTGCAAAACACAATATTACATAATTTTCTTCTTTGCTAACGTTCACTGTATTTTTTTTCCCGACCCTCCGTCTCCCAACATACGCCACTGCGGCACAATGTTATCCTCCTATCCACCGCCCCCCCCCCCCCCCCCCCCCCCCCAATTTACGCCAGTGCAGGATAACCTTAGCCCCCTCCCCCCTCCCAAATACGCCACTGACTGCACTGAGAGATAATCTTACCCAAACCTCCTTAGGATAGCGCAGGCGCGGGAGAGCCCTGGGAAAACTTCTCAGCAGTGTTTACTCTCCTAAACCTAAAATGATGTTTTTGGAATTCTGGTTTCTTTTTCAGAATTCACGTGTGTGAGAATTTCCCTTCTAGATTTTTGGATCACAGCTCGCACAGAAATTGCGACGCTGCTGCAGGCTTATTTTGAGAACACGAGGCCATCTAACGTGATGTCTTTTAAGCAATGACTTTTCCAGATCAACTGAGCCCGTACATCTTTGAAATGCTAGATGGCGAGCCATACGTAACCTAGGAAAAAGAGTGCAAGTGGCGCTTTGTGGAGGGAAATTTGATCTTATCGGATCCGTGACGGACCTGGGGCCATCTACAACAACGTCTCTTGAGCAACGATTTCCAGATAAATTAATCCAGTAAATACTCCGGTATACTAGATGGCGGGGGGGTCAGAACCAGGAATAGAAGTGTCAGTGGCCATGGCTATGTGGAGGGAAATGTGACGTCTCCATACGGATCACCGGACCTGGTGCCATCTAACATAATGTCTGTTAAGAAATGAGATTCCAGATCCGTTAAGACAGAACAGACTACGAAATGCTAGATGGTGTGTCATATAGGCCTACAAAATACGAATGCATGTGGGAGTGGGAGTGGATCGCATGGAAGGAGATTTGACGTTACAAAAAAGTTTCAACTATACTACATATTCAGGCTATAGGACTTGACAACCCAATTTCATTTGTTTCTACCATGATGAAAAATTTTCGAGAAATAGTCGTATGGAGTTGTACGAAAAAGTAGCATACAGTAGTAACTGTTGCCACTACATGCTACTACTAGCAAACAGATGCTACTACAGCAAGCCTGGATGCTATCGGATACTACTACTTAGATTCCTTAGACTACTTAGACTACTTAGATCAATACATACAACTTTTTCGTACAACTACCTTACAACTACAGTTAGAGAATTTTTCATCGGGACGGTTTCGAACCAAGATGCAGAATCAATTTGGCCTAGTCATTCAAAGGGCGAAAGTAAAAATATGATTGCTTAATCCCACCTCGAAAATTCCTAAACAAAACATACCTTTTTCTTTTTCGCTTTCTCTTTTCACTTTACGGATTGTTCTGGCACTAGACAGTACAGTTATTCTATTTTCCCTGAGAATGTCTCGAGTTAACGTTGAAACGGTTTCGTCGGATTGTTCACACGACGTAGAGACAACGTAAGCGGGCACAGAAAGAGAGCAAGGGATTGCCCACTCCTGCCACTTCGTGGTCACCTTTTCCAGCACCGAGCCCTTGAACGAGAGTGGTCAAGATGTCGAAAAAGAGGGGACTCTATTAGGTCCAATTATGAAAGAAGAACTGGGACACAAACGGAAATATTAGTAGCAGGTTGGCGACAAAAAAAAAATCTAACTATTCAGATCCACTTTAAAGCTGAACTTGCCTTCGTTGTTTTAGCATCTTGGCAGTGCAACGTGAAGGCTCCAACCGCCACGGACAGCTCGTTCAAATAAACCAATCCTAGCGCGGTCGGGTCACGTGACAGCTCAGTGACCAATAGGCGATCAACAAAGAAGGGAGGGCGGATGATCTTCATTCGCTCAGCTTTCTTGCTGACGGACTTGCAAATGAGGAGCATGTCGGTAAACAGAACGATGTGAACGTCAAACTGCAATGTAAATCCCAATAAGTAAGGCTTTTATTTATTCCACAAAGGGCTGCAGAAATCGAATTGGACGACTTAATAGTGCAATCCTCAGCGTTTTAATGCGTTTATTTCGAAAGAAGAAATCGCATTGGACTACTTAATAGTGCAATTCTTAGCGTTTAAAGAAAACAAATAGGAAGTATTTGCGATTTCATACCCAACTAGACGGAACAACAGACACAAAGCAGCAACTGTAAACTGTACGAAACTTATTCACCCAAACACATTCAACTGACAGGTATCTGAAGTCCTTCGTACCCTTATTCGTACACCACTTCAATTTTATGCTGTAATAAACAAGATATGCAAGTTGTGGATCACGAGGAAATTAAAGATTATTATATAGATTGTATCTATATGTATTTTACTACGATACAAACTTTCCCAACATTGACTGCCGAACTTGTCGTTTTTGTCAGGTACGTTTTGAGTATCAAATTAAGAAAATGGTCAGGAAACGACGCGTCAAAATATAACGCTAAAAAGCTATAACATTATTAGGAATACATTAGACATTGCAGTGTCTAGATTTTTGATCCTCCACCCAAGCTGCCAGTTCAAATATCATCTTGCGGCGAGACTCAAAAGCACCTATATGGACAACATCAGAATAGATTTGAGTGGGTTCTCTAGAGCGTGTTCCACCCTACTTACGTAGTTACCACACATGACGTCACGACTTCTGGCTTCTTGGCGTCAAAACTGGAACGCATTTCAAAATTTCCGGTAAAATATCACTCCACGGGGTAATCCAGCCAATCACGTTACAGAGATCCGTAGTTACCATGCTTACTACGCTCCCGAGCACGGTACTATTTCGAGAAGGTTGGAACGGTCAGCGTAGTAACTTTTCGTGAGGTTGGAACGAAATAGTAGCCAGTAGTTACTATTGTTAGAAGGGTGGAACACGCTCCTACTGGCGATCGTGAGTCCGTCGTAGCCGTGCTCGTCCTAACCAGGCGTGCTCTCATTGGCTGAAAAACGCCAAAATGCCCGCTTACGACAAGTTACGATGGCTTCCGAAAGTTTACGATTGCCAGTGGAGGACCAACTTTCTGAAGACCCGACAGAAAAGAGAAACAGTTGCTGTATGAATAAAATAAACAGTTCAAGTCAAAAGCTTGGCAGTATCTATTTCTTTCAATAACTTGTTTTGAGGTTCTAGGTCATTTCTATCCAACAATGAATCAGTATTTGAGAGCAAATGGTGTATCGCGGGTTAACGAACAAGCTGTAGTAAGTAGTCGGACCAACTGAATAGCTCGTGAGAGGGTGGAATTGGTGCAAATCATATCCATAAGGGGGACATTAATTTTTCTGTTCTTCTTTTTCTTCGTCTGTTTGATTCATTACTATGTTATTTGGTTGGAAGTCAATTTCTTGTTCTTTATGGTAGTGTGTCTTTCCGTATAATACTTTTTTTGTAGTTATACACAGTCTTTCTGTGGGTCAAAATTAAAATTATTATTATTACTGTTGGCTCTTGTTTTAAAATTTCAGAAAGAAAATCGACAGGGATTATTGCACTAATCATCCCCGTCAACTGGTCATGGATTCCCCTCTATTTTCCACCACCTATAACGGATGATTGTAACACTGCCTATAGGATCATTTCTCGCCGTTCAGGACTCCACTTGAGGAGTCCCTGTGTTTTTATGGCACTTGCAGCCTCTGGCTCAAGTGCCATATACCGATCGCAATTCCGTCCGTCGGTCGGTCGGTCGGTCGGTCCGAATTTTTTTGTCCCACATGTTCGAGTTAGGGTACTTCCAGATGTGTTAGGACGATGAAACTTGGCAGGAAAATCAGGGACCCGACCAAACTAACCTGGAAATAATCAGTTTCCCGATCCGACCATCTGGGGGGGAGTGGTGGGCCGGGGAATTCTGAGAATTAAGTAGTTTTTTTTCACACTTTTTCGAGTTGGGGTACTTCCAGATGTGCTAGGACAATGAAACTTGGCAGGAGCATCAGGGACCCGACCGGGCTAACCTGGAAATAATCAGTTTCCCAATCCGACCACCTGGGGGGAGTGGAGGGCTGGGGAATCCGGAAAACTGGAGTAGTGTGTAACTTTCGAACGGGTGATCGGATTGGAATGAAACTTAATAACTGAATAAATGGTATACCTCTGATGTCCCATTTGAAGTCCGGACCGGATTCGACAGCTATGGGGGAGTTGGGGGGGGGGGAGACCGGAAATCTCGAAAAACGGTTAGAATGGAGGGATCGGAGTGAAACTTGCTGGGAAGAACAAGCATCTGCTCCAGATAAATCATTTATACATTTGGATTGGATCCGGACACTAGGGGGGGGGGGTGGAGGTGAGTTTCCGGAATTCCGGTAATGGCGGTTTTGGGGATTTTCACGACGAAACTTGGGAGGCGAAGCAGGGACCCGATCAAAATGACTTATAAATAAAAATTTACATGATCCGATAGTCGTGGGGGGAGTAGCGGGAGGGGGAATCCGGAATATTGAGTCATGCGTAACTTTGGAACGGTTGATCGGATTTGAGTGAAATTTGATAATTGATCAGAGGACATGTCTCTGGTGATCTTTGTCATGTCCGGACCGGATTCGACAACAATGGGGGGGGGGGAATACGTGACCGGCTCAGACTGGGGAGATCGGGATGGAACTTTGTGGGAATAATAAAGAGATGCTCTGGATAAATCACTTACAGATCCGGATTGGCTCCGGCGACTGTGGGGGAGTTTGAGGGGGGGGTCCGGAATTCCGGTGATCGCGATTTAAGGTACTTCCAGATGTGCTAGGACGATGGAACTGGGCTGAAATATTAGAGATTCGATAAGATTGGCTCAGAAATCGCCACTTTCCAAATCCGACATTCCTTAAAGTACCAATCTTGACCGTAAATTTTGAAAAATACTTTTAAGCAAATTATACATTTTCATTATCCCCATGAGCCCATTATCATTTTTGCCTCAAGGGTTTTGCTTACAAATGAAGTTCTAGCTCCCTTAAAGTGTGAATCTGAACCGCAAGGTCGAAAACTACTTTTTTTTATCAAACGATACATCTCAACCCATGATCATTTGTGCCACAAGGGTTTTGCTTAAAAATTTATGTTATCACCCTTAAAGTGCACATTTTAACCGAAAAGTGGAAAAAAAACTTTTTACCAAACGGTATATATCAATGATCCCTAAGGGCCTGTGATCGTTTTGTCTCAATAGTTTTTCTTACAGATGAATTTCTAGCGCCTATAAAGTGCGTATCATAACAGCCAAGTTCTAAAACAAAATACGTTTTCTCTAGCTCCCTTACAGTGCGCATCTGAACCGCAAAGGTAACCTTAAAAGTACTTTTGATCAAACACTACGTCTCAACCCATGCAAGTGCCATATGAGCTTACAGCTCTTGTTGTTTGTCCCGGGGACTCACTCCCCGTATTCTCGCGAGTCCCCACGGACGGGGAATGCTCCGATTACCATCACCATCATAAAAAAGGACTCCCTTTCAGATTCAGAGATGAATCAATTTTTGCTGGTGTTGGTGCAACGTAAATTAATTAAAAACAATCAGACGAAACAAAACAAAAAATAAAGTGGATCCAGACTTATTTCGTCAACTGCATATTTTTTTGGAACAAAATCCGTTTTGGAAGCATTCCCCGTGTTCTCGCTGTTTTCTGTAAGCGGAGTCCGCGTGGAGTGAGTCCCTCTATTCTCGCCGTTCCCTTCGAATCCCCGAGGAGTCCTCGAGGAGTCCCCAAAATATCGCCCCTCTATTCTCGCCGTTCCCTTCGATTCTCCGAGGAGTCCCCCACAATATCGCCTCCCACGCTACCTTTATACACCAAAAGCCCTCTACCACTATACACATTAATTCCCTCCTTTTAAAACTCCTTGCGCAAAATCGGCGGGCCAAGGTTCTAGGGGGTTCCTCCAAATTCTCGGAACGATTAGAACCGATGTCGATTTTCTTAAGAGCCGACAGGGACAAATTTTTCGCAAGATTAAATCTATTTCTTTCTATCTAAAAAGCTTTCATTTTCTTCAGCGTACCAGAAATCTTTCTGAAATGAACGAAGAGTAAACGATTTTCCGAAGAGAGTTTTATCGAAAATTCGTTTTGAAGATGAAAAGAGGCTAAAGTATTTCTCTGACAAATGGTGAGAAGGTGGTTTTCTCGAAATTGGATTGCTCGTGATGACATCAAACTTACAGTAGAAGTCGCGTAATTGACTTACTTTTTACTTGACTTACAAGTAAGTCGAAATTGACTTACTTTACTTTGAGCAATGTAGTTCTGTGCTAAACGATAAAATGAAGAACCAAAACACCCATTCAGGTATTTTTTAGGGGCCCTCAATTACAGAGACGATAATTGGGGGTGGGGGCAGGGGTGACATGCCCCCGCCCCCTAGAATCGGAGGGGCACAAAATCTTGCATGTCGGTACTGCATTTTTGCCCCCTATTTAGGTTTCAAAATGCAAAGCAATGACGTTACTAAAAGGTATATTCAAAAACTACTTGCAATTTATCGCAAAAAGAGTAGCCTAACTGTATTTTGATTTCGAGTACCTGGAATGGGGGCCAAAAATTGATCTTCTCTCTCCCCTAAGGTTTACTGAAATGGCGCCGCTGCTAATTAGCTACTTTGGCTGACTTTTGAAACAGCAAGTGGGTGAAAATGGCACTGTTCTAAGTTAACTGATGTTCAAAGAAGCATAGGCTACCTCAACCCCACTTTGTCGGAGCTCTTTTTGGTGACTAAAACCTTTTAAAACTAAAAAAGCAGTTAGATACCCCTTCCAACACCTAATTCATTCTATCAGGGACTCATAAATTTCCTTTACAGGGAGCTTGTCATTTACTATGCTTCTATGTTGCTATGTTGACCGAACCAGTCCTACTTTCAAAAAAAAACCCTTGGGTCGAATCTGCATTCTTGTTTGCCTCATTGGACGTGCGCGCCAAAGAGACTCCTCCCTCAAGGCGTCAGCAGCCAATCCCTATCTGGTCTAAACGTGACTGTACCGTGGGTATTTCTCGAACTATCTTCCGTGCGGTCAACAAAGCATCAAAAATCTCTTTTTGACAAGCCCCCTGTAAAGGAAATTAATGGGTCCCTGATTCTATGTATGATGCATTTCTATTGATCTCTTACCGTCAGTTGCCAAAAGCCACCACTTTCATTCCCATACCTTCATAACTAAGGAAGGATGCGTTCCAGGGAGTGTTATCGTTATAAGTATGTTATTACTTTCGTTTCACGGTCCACCATATCAGAGGTGGGCGAATCCGAATCCGGATTCGGATTAGAATTAAGGATTCGCCTTTTTGGCCGAATTCGAATCTTCTGCTTGTCAGGCTGGACTCGGATTCCGAATCCGAATCCGGATTCGGATTCGAATTAAGGATTCGCCTTTTTGGCCGAATTCGAATCTTCTGCTTGTCAGGCTGGACTCGGATTCCAAACCCTCAATCTTACGAATCCGCTAAAATGTCTAGTCTACTCCTTTCAGTTTCCGTTTCCCAATTTTTACGCAGTGGGTAAGGAAATCCCACTTTCTGATCTTCACCACAACCTGTCCTCAGTAAATCTATCACGTTATCCGATTATCCTAGATACCAGTGATTTTTTCACCTCTGAGTTTTAAAATACAGTAGAGGTATGCTTATGTGAATGTTTGTTGACTTCGGACTTCGTCATTTTCATGTACTTGCTGTGTCTAGAGCTAACTACCAGTTAGCCAAAGTAGGTAAGAAGGATAGCTGAAAACACCTGTACAGATATTTTGGATTTTCAGTCTACCGTTTAGCCCGAAACTGCAGTGTTCACATTATGATAATTGTTCACATAAGCATGCCTCTACTGTACAACCTACGTTTATAATTTGATGTACGTTATGGTCAGACTCGAATCCAGATTCGATTCCAGATTGGAATCTTCAACCTGAAATGGTGGATTCGGATTCGTACCTAGAGATTCCAATCCTTCCATGGTCGGATTCGCCCATCTCTGCCTCTTATCAGTTCGTATCTTCTCTTATCAGTTACAATTTGGGGCATGCCCTAAGGCCGAAGCACTGTCCCATAAAATTGAGGATTTGTGTATGACTGGATCATTGCGGTCAATCTCGTTCTGTCAGGGTGTTGAAATAAGCAGATTACTGGGAATTATCAGTGCTGATATTTTCACAACTATAACTGTACAACAGCTGTTGGCATTCGCACAATCATGTTTCCTACATCCCTGGTAGGCTGCAAGCTGCTGAGAAGGAATTGGCCATATTAATTTACTACCTCACCTTAGAAGAACTGCTATCTTTCATCTTCAGATCCGCTTCCGCCAGCAAGTTCCTCCTCATATGCTCCGGACAACTGGGCATGGGCCGCGTGAGATCTAGTACACTGTGCTGCCTTAGCACTTTATCTATCTCTTCGTCTTTGGACTCGACGGCGTCGTAGGAGTCGATCCGTGCGATGATTCCGCTCAGTCGCTCATGTTCCTGTTTTGTCCGCATGGCAGCGTTGACTTGCGAAACGAACCCTTCGACATGAAAAATCTGAAAATAGACAAATACACTCAATCTGTTTACAGCTGCATCATAAGTGTAAATTTTCCAAAATCCAGTCGAAGTCATACAAGTTTTCGCTCCATTCCAAGTCATTTGGAACCAGTGTTAAAAGATGAGATAACCAGTGACAAGAATGACAAACACTGCGGTTGGAGGGAAAATAACTTTCATCGATTGTACAGACGAAATCCAGAACCCAGGCGAAAAAGAAAAATCGAGCCCAACTCAAATCATCTTTAAAGTTCAACTGAAAAGCCAACTTATTTTTGTCTTATTTAATTCAATACACTGAATTAATTGGATTGTGTTAAGGGATTTTTGTTTCCCACTACCTGCTCTAGTAGCCTAGTAAAGTTCAGAATATCCATGGCCGTCCCCACAACGTAAATTCTACTACGACGCGAAAAATTTGAATCTCAATGCAAACGCGGCTTTTCAGTGACCAGCGATCAGCTCGCGGCATGGGCTCACTGCGTGAACACTTCTTGCTCGTAAACCGTTACCGTCAAGCATACAGCAACGGGACAAGCACACAGAGGTACCATAAAAACGAAAGAAAAAGTCCACTATACCCGAAAACCAATTAGTCGTGAATAACGGAGCAACGAAGTACGTATTTTCATCGGGTCTAGAAGCCTATTTACGTGAATAAGTTGCTGATACCTTATACTTTAAGGCTTTCGTGTCAATATGAGCTATTTCAGCTCTCCAGGGCACACATCAGTAAAGTCTTACGTTCTTTTAAATCGTTATCACCCCTTATTTCTAAACAGTAACTTTTCATTTTAACGTTATATATCAACTTTATTTTGATTTAGTTTCAGTTTTAAGTTGACACCGACTGTTCGGAACATGTCCAATGTTATTTCCGTTTCGAAGAACAACGGATGGGACTGTAGCGTCTGTAGCATAAATTTTCGATATCGTTTTGTCACGAAATTAGATCTCAGAACTCAGTGCGCTCGAGCTCTGCTCTCAGCAGCGGAAAATGTTAAGAGATAAATTTGTTTCTAAATAAAGATAACCTTGAACAGAATTATGCGAACACCCTTACATCGATAAAATCCAGCGTTTGAAACACGCGGAAATCGATATGATGATCGCAAAATATGGAACTTGCGGATATAGTAACACGAAGGGTCAAAACTGCTGAGACTTACCATATTCGACACTATTAACTTTTGATCATCTGGGTCCGTCTTCTTCATTATTGCTTTCAATAAAAGCGGGTATTTGGTTAACCGTTGCATAGGTTTGACTAGTAGGTCGGTGAGGCGTAATCGGGCGCAGTCCCTTTGCGTCTCACACCACTGAAAGCAAGTATTAATAATTAATAAAACTGCAAATATAGTTCTGCAGGCTACTTCTCGCTGTGTCCACCATAGCACCACCATTCGCGTATTTATAAAAAAAAATGAAACGGATAAGCCAGCTTGGACGTTCTTCAACGATATTTGCCGGTTCGTTTCTTCCAGCTTCAGCCTGAGAAGGACATTTGCCAAGAAGGGCCGAAGTATCTTCTGGCCACATGCCGATCATTGGCTTTGGTTTTCTTTGTAAACATGCTGTCTTCGCGAAACAAATGTACCCTACGACATTGGGAGGGGGGTGGCTTGAAAACTTGGAGCCGGGATGTTTTCGATTCATTTTGCAGTTCTATTATTCATGTCGGTAGACCAAAAGTATCGCCCCACATCACTTGCTTCTGCCGTTTCCCGGTCGAAAAAGGGAAAAGGCAGTCCAAGAGAACACAGACAGTCCAGTTACAGAACATTCAGGCGAAAATGCCAAAAATAGCGTTTCCACGATCGCTTTTGCGGGCCACAAGTCCGTTTCCGTGACCAAGAGTTTTGTGGCTTGCACTATGGCTCAAATTTAACAAACAGCTCTCGAGATGATTGGAATCTTGCAGTTTGATATTTGGCCAGAAATTCAAATTTTGCGGATAAAAATAATAAATGAGCTGGAGATGGACTCACAACTGAGGAATGAGGATCCTTCTGGTACAGAATGGTAACGGTACGTAAATGGTACTTACTGCCAGGTACGCTTTGAATAATTCACTATCATGATCCCTGTCTCGGCAGTAGCTTTGGCATTGAGATTGTTCAAGGCAGTAACGAGTGTACGGGTGAAATATCTCATCAAACTGGAAATAAAATATGGTGTTAATAGAGACGAATACAAAAAATATGCAACTAGAACATATCACGTTTGACAGTGCAGAACGGATAGGTCAAGTGAAATTCCTAAGAGCTATGTTTCGGCCCTTTTTGGCAAGGATCCTCTTTAGGCTCAAGCCGCTCAACTGGAAAATGAACTTGTGGAAAAATATGTGTTTGTGAACTTGTGTTTTTCCAAAGTTCATTTTCCATCTTGAGCGGCTTGAGCCTGAAGAGGATCCTGGCTATAAAGGGCCGAGATGTAGCTCTAAGAAAATTCATTGCGTTTTGCAATATCAAGTATAATACGCAGTCAGCTTGGGCTGAAGGAATATTTCTAACATATCACAATCGAAAACACTTCCTTCGTAAGAAGAAGATTGCTTTTCGAGCAGTTTCGTAATGTGTTTCAAGTTTCACCAACCATGGGGTTGCCAACTCTCGATTTTGGTGTACACCAAGCGTCCGGTGCCGGGAAAGGGTGTAAACTAATTGCCGAAGAGTGGATAACCCCTTGACTCCTTATGCCTCGATTTTGCTCTTTTTGACGGGCGGAAAACAAACCATCATCCTCGTCATCAGACACAAATAGTCAGTGACTGGACCACTTCAGTCCGCATTGCTATCTCACGCAAAAAATATAATTTGTTATCATTGAATGGATGAACTGATTTATTACATGCAGCCTAATAATAAGGCATTTGCACACTATATATAGAATCGCTTAACAAGAAATACAGAGCGGCATTACAACAACATGTACAACAACAGCAAAAGATAATTTGGTTTTTCCAAGTCTAAAGGTAAACCTATCTTGGAAAACTTGGATCTGGATAATTTGGCTGAAACATAATTTTTAATATGGTATGCAAAACAGGCAACAAAATCAAAGATATACGATTGATAGGCTACAGCCAACCGTTACCGACGAATCAGCACCATTTCTCAAACTTTCTCAAAATAACAAGTATGGGGGAATCAGGGAATTAGCGCCAGGAACGAACCAAATGTTCTTGAAACACCTTAACCTAATATCATTTCTATCACCACCATCTTGTAAAACGTCACGGAGCAACAGCTGCACCAATATCCTTTGATTTCACGGAATTCCAAAATCAGATCCATTTCTCATTTCGCCCATCGAATTCATTCCAGGCAATTCCTCGTGCAAGAGTTCAGTTGCCTACTAAAGTCCGATATCGAATTCCGATCTCATTCTCGCAACATTGGCCTACTTCAAGATAAGAGGTCCAAATCTTCTCTTCAGAAATGTAGATTGCTTGCAGCTTATCTGCTAGGGATCTGAACTTGTTTAGCTCACTGACTAAGAAGAAACACTTTAAGTCCGTATCAATTTAGTTCAATTCCTTTTAATTCAGTCTGCAGACCATACAAAAAGAAAAAACACACAAAATAAACAAAACAAGTAAGTCCGTATCAAAACCTGGAATCCTAATCCCATCTTCACCTTCTTCGTCATACCAATCCACCCTCTACTCCGGTCCATAATCCAGCAAGCCTAAATAAAGCTAATTTCGAGCGAAAAGATGATAACGATGAAAGAACGCATCAAATTTTTCTTAAAGGACCCCTCTTGCTTATTCTGCTTTTTATAATATATCTAGCTCCCATATAGAATTATAAGCTTCTAAAATCCCCAACTTTCTCCATTGTTTCTTTCTGTGCCTACGAAATTCTAGCGCTTTTTTGGCCTTGCCGAGTTTTGCCCGTCACACAACGAAACGTTTGCCGGGATCATCAACGTCTGCTGACAACACTTTTTCACAAAAGGATCCGAGAAGCTTTTGTTTATTACTCCTTTTATTTGCTTAGTTTTCACACTTTTCAACCACGGCGCGATCAGTTTTCAAATGTTTTCCGCCCAGCCGCCGCGTCGGAGAGCAGGAAGGCTGGAAATAGTCGACAGGCGCTAACAAGAAAATTGCTAATTTCAGATGGAAAGTAATGGTATTTTCGAAAATGTTTTTTTCTGATCCATTTCATAGGGAAAAAATTATTTCTAGTAAGAGTTGCGCTTTAAGGATGAAGCGTTTACACGAAGATACGTAGAACTCGAAAACATGTCATTACTAATTATTCACTGATAATTCATTATGCTAATGGCAGGAATTTTTGAATTTTGAACAAGTGAATAGTATGACGGGAGGTGAGTAAAGGAGTTAGATGTGTTAACAAACCGCAGGGGGTGAATGTGCAGTTGTGTCCTTGTTCAGAACTGTCACTATTTGTTTTTGGTTGAAGAAAAAGCTTCCATGTCTCACAAAACAGACAGCAGATTTGATTTCAAGCAGAGACAGCGTTTTTTTAAGTCTGTCTTCTTTAAGATCTTCAGAAAATTATGTTCAGCAGAATTCCACTGTTTTGATACTACTACACAGCTGTTACTAGAAATCCATTTTCACAGTAAAACTGTTCAGAAATTTTTTTTTCGGAAATACTTACAAGTTAGGGATTCTCTTGTTTGCGCTTGTCGACCCTTGCTTCGTGCAAAAATACTTATTTTTTCTCGCAAAAAAATTAAAACAAATGCGCGCCGTGGTTAAATGCTGAGAAATCATAGCGAAGTCAGCGAAACCCGAAACGAAATGTCTCGACGGTAAAAGCTAGTCAAGACAAAAATCCGAGGAAATCTCTGTTATCGATAAAAAGCGAAAAATTCAAATAAAGAGATTCAAAAGACTTTGTAAAGAGGGAAATTTCAGATGTCGGCGATCCCGTACATCGTCACTGGGGGTATGAAAATAATGAAAGCAAGAGGGGCCCCCCTTGAGCGGTAACGACATTTCACATCGTATCTATTTCGCTTTTCCAAGGTTTACAGGTTGTTAAAGTTTAACTGCAAAGCCGAATTATTTTTATACCTTTGATTTGAACACACCGAATTATCTTGACTCCAGTAAGGGATTTTTAGTTTTTACGTCGCGTAGTCTAGTAGTGACTATGGGAATCTCCGCTGGTTGTACGACAAATAATTTTACGGCTAGGCCGCGGGAAAATTTGAATATCTGCAAAAGCGTGCTTTCCAATGGCCAATAAAGTGAAGATGATGAAATGTTCAATTCCAGACTGCAAAACTTCTTCCTGGTCACTTTCGCTTTCCATATTACTTTCATCTTCCTTGCTTGAAGAATGCAAATCCACCACGACTTGTTATTATTCGGCAATTGTCTGCCGCTGTAGTTGCTAAACATTTCAAACATAGAGGTACGTCAGTACAGAGGTACAACAGTTTCGGAAGGGAAATTACGTCAGCTAAAATTCAAAAATCGTGAATAACAAAGCAACGAAGTAACGCGTTTTTGTCGGTTCTTCTAGCCTACTTAAGCAAATATATGACGGGTAACCAGACTGTCGTATCTTAGCCCTATTTGTTAACCTTTAAACGGATCTCTACAACCCGTGCAGAACCTCACTTTTCGCTTTGAGGAGATTCCACGTTCAAATGACGTGGACAATCAGACGAGACGGCAGACGACGGTAACTACTAATTCCATATGCAGACATCCATGATGAAATTAGCAATTCGATTGAAAGGGGCAAATCGGAAGGATCACGGGGAGGGGCCGTAGTGCAGTTGTCTTCGTAGAAGTCGTACAGTTTGTGCCGCATGTCGGAAAACGCAGAATTTTTCGCGAAATCGCAGCAGTGTTAACCAGGGGTGAGACATCCCTCCGGAGACATGAAGGGCTCTAATATATCTCCACTAGTGAAGACTACAAAATCATTTTACGCTGGATTGCCGGTAAGATTCCGCGCAACATACCAGGACCATTTACGATTTTCAAAACAGCTCTCGGCTGTAAGAGGAGGAAGTTGACGAAGTTCTGAAATACTAGACATAGCTATTCAGTTTCTTCAAAATTAAGCTTTTTGAAAAAATGGCAAAAACTGGCCATGCTCGGACCAGATAGAAACTAGCCTACACGCGACATTTTGCCAAAATGGGGCTGAGGCACCAACAAATGCGGTGTATGATACTGAGTCCCTTGAAACTTGGCTTTAGGCAGAACACAGCAAAACCCGACCATGCTCGGATGAGATAGAACCTACACGCGACATTCTGCCAAAATAGGGCTGAGGCAGCAACAAGCTGCCGGCCCGAAATGTGGCATAGGATATTGATTCAGGAAATTCTGGTACGAGAAATGCTGGTAAGCTGAAAAAAAGCCGTTCCGTCTTTTAAAACACCGGAACATCTAGGACAAATTTCAAATTTTACAGTCACACTTTACATAATATTGTCATCTGGTTCAAATCGGGTTAAATGAAGGCTATTCTTTTGAAGGTTATTTTTTGTTTAAACACTTGGTTTCGAAAAGGTAGAGCGGCTATACAATCTTTTTTTTTTCTCCACATCACGCGCTGCAATCTCTAGGGTTGGTAAATCCTAGCACTGTTTTTTCTTCCCTCACATACCAAATCAACTCCTACAATATACAATACAGAATATACATGGCATTCCTGATAGCATTTACTGTTAATACCGAGCGGATGGTTGTCTTTTGGCTCTGACAGTGACGACGGTCCTAAATCCGTCTACCAATGGCAGCTATGGTTCAATACAGACAAAATGAGAGACAAAGATTGCAAAATGTCCGATACTTTTCTTGTCGTAATCCCAATTCCCGACATTCCTGTAAGCGAATAACCAAAAAGAGCTAGCGTCATCTTTGAGATTGTGTCAATAACGGAGCAGATAAAAAAAAAGGCTAGGGATACGGTGCGTGTGGGTAAAAAATAGAAAGCCTTCGAGGAATCGGGAAATCGATGCTGGTCAATGCAGTCGGTGGCCTTTTGGAAGTCGGCTTGACTCGCATTGGACTTAGTGAAAGGGAATTTCTTGACCTCCTGAAATTTTCTCCAGACTGTATCATTCGTTACTTTGCCAATGATTACATTTCGAAAGAAGCGGTGTAAACACCAGACCATTATTTTTGGGTCTTTAAAGTAAAACTGAAACCTGACACTATGCCATTATTTTCTTCTCAATAACAACCGCCATTACCAATGGGTCTATTTTTCGACTTTCCTTTCACAGTTTTTTCATGGTTTTGCTCTCTAATTCAAACTAATATTCCTATGAGAGTATTTTCACCATCAAACCAGCCTCTCGCGTCGTTCCGTTGGAAGGTACGGATTGTACAAACCAACCAGCGACAACGATTGTTGGTGACGTTAGTCAAGGTTGCGCGTAATGCATAGTGTGCTTTGACAGTGGAGAGACACTGCAAGAGGTAATGCACAGAAGCTTGTCGTTTTTCTTTTCAGGGGAAGCTGAACTGAAATGCAGGAACTGTAGGTCCGTGGTGATAAATTGGAATGATCAGCTCTTCAGTAATTTTTTAATCACGAGTTGGTCGGTTCTACGCAACACTTCTCTATCAGGAAATAGTTTTAAACCAACAAGCTTTTCTCCTTCAAGTTTAACTGAAAAGCCAACTAACTTACTTCTGTATCATTTATCGGACCAAACTGCATTATTTGGATTGTGTTATGGGATTGTTTTATTTTTCACTATTTGCTCCAGCATGACGTTCAGAATATCTACGGCCGTCCTCACAACGCAAAATTCTACTATTTAGCGGGAAATTTGAATCTCAACACAAACGCGGCTTTTCAGTGGCCAGTGATCAGCTAGCGGACAGTAGCTCACTGCGTGACAACTTATTTTTCGTAAATCATTTTTCGTCGAACTTTAACACAGGTACAAGCGCCAAGCGCCTAGTGGTGCCGCAAATCCGACAGGGAAATTCCACCATAATTGTTATTCGTGAATAGCAGACCAACGAAGTAACGTACTTTCATCAGGTCCTCAAGCCTCTTTAAGTGAATAAATGATAGTTGAGTGTCCTATCTCAGCCCTTTTCAGTTAAACTTTAAACTTTCCAACTCTCAGTCCAACCAACTCAACAAAAATGGCAATTCAACAATTGTCACCCACACAGCCACACATGATTCCCAGTCTATTTGTGCAGTCTATTCGGAGCGCATTTGAATGTTAATTTTTATATTATTTATATTTTATTAATGGTATTTTATTATATTATTGACCATATTTATGATAAGACGTTGGTAAAAATGTTGAAAATTGTATATACGTATAGAATGTATTGCTGTGACTTATGTTGACGTAAAAACAACCCATCGGCTCGTCCGTTATATGTTTTTTAGATTATACTGAATTGAATTGAATTGAAGGAGTATATTATTTTTTTTTATTTTTTTTATGTTTACTCTCACAGTGAAAAGGCGCTATATTTACACAATCTCGCTCTCGGAGAGGAGCTGCAAGAGAGGGGTCTCCGCGGCCCCTTTTTTCTGTTTTAGGGAGCGTTTGCCAAGTACGAATGATGCTTTTAACCAACATTGTAAAACCTGTGCGTGCACTGTAAAAAGTTTCTCCGAGTAAGGTTAACCGCAGTATTTGCTACTGGGATTAATCTTATCTCTTGTGGGATAAGATTAATCCGAATTAGAGATAATCTAATCTTAACAGAGACAAGATTAATCCCAGTACCAAATACTTCAAGATTTTTTTTTTTTTACAGTTTGGTATCATATGACAAATGCCACGAGTACGAGAGGTAATTAACCTCATGAAGATGACTTTACTTAGCGCTCTACAATTGATAAGCTACTGACTAATTAACTAATTGGACAGCCCGTGAGTCTCAAGGAGAGATACAGTAGAATGAAAATTTAGTGGAGTGTAGCGGGTTGTCTGCGAAGCGTCTCCTGGCGAAACATTCCCACACAAAAGTCCCCGAGTAAAAAAAAACTCACACGAGAATTGCTTTTTTTTAATACACGGTTTTCATCTGACCACACATCATTTCAAAGCGATCCTTTTTCTGAAGAAATCTAAACATTTTGCAGAATGTATTTTTTTTCGTTTTCTATTACATTTAACTGGTTTCCTTTTGTGGTCTCGTTTTTCTTCGCTATAGTTTAATTCATTTGGGGTATAGCCTCTTGGTATGATCGATGATCCACAAACGTTAAGTATTTTATCAAGTTGTTACACGGAGAGAGAAATGAATTATTATGTTTGTTTCCTCTTTCAGGGTCTTTATGTTTGGTCTGATTCAATCAAGGTCGTTCCTACCTGGTTTACCCTCGCTACCCTAACAACAGGTAAATTTATAACAAGACCTGAGGCACTTGCGGCGATTGTTCGAGTACAACATGCTACATTTCACAGCCGTTACTTCAAACTTTTCTTGGGCAGATCTATTTACGCGTTTGATAAAAGTTCCGGGCCCCCCCTCCGCGTCCCCATGGTTGTCAAATCCGGAACAGACCTTGAAATAACCGAGCAAAAGCCAGTGCTTTTGCGACGGATCCACGGATACAAATCTAATCGTGCTACAGGTTTCCTGGAGCAATTCCCTCCCCCACACAGATGGTCGAATCAGGGAAACGACGTTTCTCTGCGAATCCGGCCTAAGTCTTCCACAATCCGGAAGAATCATTACCCGAAAAATAACTGATAGACAGACGGATAATAGACCGATGTACGGAAATTCAACTACGAATAGTCAGTCGAAAGACAGATAATTCAGTAGAAAAACTTATCATGTTGAAAGTTCATTGTTTTGCTGTTTATGGATTGATGCGTTATTCTCAGCCACTCCATTTTTCTTTTCTTTTTGGGGGGTATAGGGGTCTGTGGTAGACAACAGTATGTTAGCTTGGGCAGTTTTTGGTCGTTGCGTTTTCTGGGCGTCCCGATCGGGTAAGTAAATCTCTTCTTTCTTTCTTTCTGCTGATTTTAAAAATCTTTTTTACCTGAACAGGCAATTTCATGACTATAGGACACGGCGGTCTTAGTCTTTCTACTAATCGTTATCCTTCTACAAGGTCTAGCCTTTCTATTCGTCATACTGGTGTAAAAGTATGGAATTCATTGCCCGAAACTGTTAGTGTCCGAAGATAGGAAAGTTTTTAAAAGAGCTTTAAAAAGGTTTATGATATCTATTATATGTCTTCTGTCTGATTTGTTTATTCATTTTTGTTTGTGCTCGGAGGAAGATCAGATTCTTGTCGCAAACCTATTTTCTTTTTCATTTTTTTTTTTAGTTGTTTGTGTGTTGTCGTAAATTCTCGTGTTGGTATGTGTTTGTTTCAGCTAATTAATCATCTTGTCCTACAATTTGAGTGTTGATGTGTGATAATTGTTCGTTTGTTTTTTCTTTATAATGCCTTAGGCTAGGACTTCATTAATAACTTTTACAAACCAATCAGAATTAGTGAAGCGTCGTTTTTTATGCCACTGGTATGTCTGATGCTTTTAAGAAGCATCAGGTTTCTTTATATTTGTCAATAAAATTGTACCTTACTTTACCTTTCCTTTTCCAAGAATTTTTTTTCGTTCACGTTTTAGAGTTATTTCGTCCCTTTAAGGTTAGCCTGTGACCGCAGCGACGCCGTTTTTCGCAAACCCCAGACCCCGAAACCCCGGGTTTACTACAAGACTCAAAATTTAATTACTCTTTTGCGGGTTAATTCAAGGTAGTCTTCATATACCTTACAGTAAAGTTATTACTTTGCATTTCGCCTTCTAAAACCTATTTATTTGCAAAAATAGTACAAAGAAGGATTAAATTTCGAGGGAACCATACCCCCCCCCCCCCAAAAAAAAAAATTCATTCCTGGGCATTGGTTGTTTTTTGGGTCGGAACAAACACATTTATTCTCTCACCTTCAACATTCCTTCTTGCATAGTGATGGGGTTCAAAGGGCCTCTTCCAAATCGTGCTTCTTCTACCATTGGCCGCACGTAATTGGCCCAGAAATCCAAATGAGAATCCACAATCTCACCGATGTTTGCGAACAGCCGCTCGCTGTCAATTTCATTCAGGATGTGACAGGACTGGAGACTTTGTAGACAAGCGGCAAAAAGCTGGAAAGGGCAGTAGGCCATTATCTTCAGAAGAAACAAGGGAATCTTGGCCAAAGCACGGCAAGACAATATTGGATGAATGCGGAATGTCTGGATTTTGGGTTAAGAGAAAAGTGAAAAATTTGACATTTTATGCAAAGGCTATAGGGAAGCGCAAATTCCACTATATGAAAACTGATTATTCGTGAATCGCGGAGCAACGACGTAACGCATTTTCATCGAGTCGTCAACTCTCTTTAGGTGACTAAGTAATGGGTAACTCGATTGTCCTATCTCATCCCTTTCTGGTAAAAGTTCAAAGTTCTAAAAATCTTTCCATGGACCGAGGTTTCACTGACGAGACTGGAACTGGTTTAGGATACCAGCTAGACTAATTCTTAAGTTGAAATCCAACCAATTTCTGAGGGTGCTAGCCAATCAGATTATTTGCGGAATATTCTGATTGGATAATGTCGAACCACGACATACAGACAAAAACGCATCCATTCCTTGCTGTTTCGAAAACCGAATGTGAATTAGGTCGAATGTGAATTGGTTCCCCACAGTTATGTCTAAAGGGCTCTCGACCAATTTTTACACTCTCGAAGACATGCATGCAATGCCGTAGCGTCACGTAAATAAACCTATAGTTAGTTTTCCAGGATTTATGTAGTTATGTTCCTTCCCAAGTCGGTCACGTTATTATTTGGTTAAGCCAACAACCGCTCGGTTGGTTTATCATTCGCTACCAGTTCTTATTATTATTATTCTTTTACTAAATTGTAAGAAGGTAACAATGGTTTCAACAATGGTTAACAATATCAGAACGAGGGAGGAAATTCGCATCCGATTGCGAATTTCGGATTTTTTGTGCACGTACCTTGAAAGCTTACTTTAGAAATCAAACTCTAATTTTACACTATTAGGCGAGTTCAGTGTTCATCTATTCTCGCTCTGATTAAATACACTACCATGTCTGGACATTCCATCCCAGATCGATCATTGTCAGACAGCTCGCTCGCTAACTAAGAGCCAAACACCCTCAGTCTTACAGACGAGCCTCGGGGGCTTTCGCAACCAGAGTATATTATCCCTAACTTGCCCACTTTCCACCCGAACTTCCCAGGAAAGGTGCCCAAGGGAGCAAAACTTCTGACGCTCTGTGGCGCGGAGCCACAAATAGAAGAATGGGTTCTAGCGCCTCGGGAAATTTTCGTAACAGGCAGAAAAAGGAACTGGCCATGGACTGGTTCCCTGATAATAACAACTTTATTTGTTGCCCATTAAAAGGCACAAGGCATAGACAAAGTAATCCGTCAAATTGCTTGGGGTAATAATCGATGACGATCTAAATAGAATTCCCATGTTGAAAATATTACCCGTACAACAAACATTCTAATTAAATCCGTCTTTACCCTCGAACCTTTTGGTTTGGATAATAAATGCCTCCTTTATTTAAAAGCTTATATCCGTCCTCATTCAGAATATGCTCCATCGGTTTGGCATTCTCCTTTTTCTGTCGTGCTCTGTGATCACCTGGAATATATCCAAAAGAAAGCAGCAAGAATCATTATTGGTGATCAGATCATTTATATGAGGAGGCTCTGATTAAATCGGACGTTCCCATATCAATTGACGGCAGAAATACCCTTTCAAAAAATCTCGAAGCAAAGATAGCGTGCTGACCCCAGATGAGCCGTCTCTTCCCCCCCCCCCCTCCCCTCCCGTGGTCCATGCGTCGGTCTGAGAGGAAAACTAACAATCAGTTTTTTGCCGTATCCTGCCATTTCGTCAATCCAATTTTTAGATGGTTTCATTCCAACGTTTATTTCAGGTTATATTTTGTGACGTAGTGGTTAATTTGTTGTCGTTTTTGTGTATCTCGTAAATATTTTATTCACCTCTTCTAGCTTTAAGCTATTTGGAATCAAATTTGATTGATTGACTGATTGCAAAAAGATAAAAGAAAACGCAGAGGAGAAGAAAACTACGAGAACAGCTACATAATTAAACTTTTTTTTTAAATAATGCTCTTCCGATGACAGATATTCCTACAGCCCAAGCTGACTGTGAATCATATTTCTTGCCGGCAAGAAGTTCACAAAATCAGATATTTCAATCTTGTCGTCAGTCTATGTTATCCAATGGATAATTTGGTACAAGTAAACAATTGACTGAAATGGCTCACGTGGGAAAAAGCTGAGCAACCCAGTTGAACTGCCATTTAAGTTAACACTCGCAAAAAGTAAGTTCCTTAAAATTCAACCTGTTTTCCTCTCGCAAAATTCGAATTTCGCACTCAGGGAAGCAACGAATTCAATCACTTTCCGAAATAGAATCCTGAAATAAGGGGCTTTTACATTCAGAAAGCGAAAGATTAGCCATTTTTCCAGCAAAGACGTAGAGGAACCAGTGGTGCCATTCAGCAAACCTTAGAGGGAAGGGGCAAAGATCATTTCTGAGCTCCAATCCCAAAACTAGAAATTTATTTGCTCTGTTTGGAGTAGCTTAAAGCTTAAAGACCATAATTTGCTTCGAACTAAAATCACGGAAACAACGGTTTTCACTTACGTCGGTTATGACCCTCAGGGTTTTGATGTAAGCTGCTTCCGTGGTCACCAGCTCCCAAACGGCATTTTGTTGCTGTTGCAGTCGCTCGTTCAGAACGGACCAATCACTAACGATGTCTCGCCAGTCTTCTTCCAAGAAGAATTCTAAAAAAAAAAAAAAAAAAAAAAATATGAGTGTGATACTTTTTAAACCTTTGACCCACAAACGAAAACGACATTACCGCAAATACACGCCAGGGCTCATCATAAGTCTGAATTACACAAAAGATTTTCTAGTACCAATCCTTCCATCTAGAAATACCTTCCCCTTTATCTAGGCCGCGTTCTTTCAACGCTCGATACGACACTGAAAAGTTTTTACGAAGAAAGACTATAGTAGCCTACTTTATGTTGCTAGGTTTTGATCAAATCAGTTTGGTATCCACCCAAAATAGAACTCTTCTGATTTGTTCGTAAGTGAACCTCTTCTATGCTGCCGAAGACATAGAGAAACAAATTCAGAACCGAAGAAGCTCGCAGGTACCTCAGGGGCTTACTATGGGTATACTAAGCCCTTAGTACAGCCCTTACTACCTAGTACTAGGTAGTGCTTTTTGCGTTGTATGTATTTAGCTAATGTGGATTTATCAATCAATCAATCAATCAATCAGTTATAACTTGCCAATATCATCACAAGATAGTTTGGACGCGTGACAAAGAAGACAATGATACAAAACACACAACACGCACAACTGAGATTAAGCAGAAATACTGACAGTTATAAATAAATAAACTAAATCAAAAATGTATTTACAATTACTCAAATCTTATATTTACAATTTAATTCAGTCAGCAGTCAATTTCTCTAAGCTTGTCTTCATTAACAAGACCAAAGGTCCGATGGGATCCCAAAAATCTTCGCCAGGCCAAACAGCTAATCATTAAGAAATCCAAGCTCAGATATGGATTCAGCATGTGCGTTTACCTCTATAAGCCGATCAAAATGATCCTGGCTTACTTCTTTGAATTTTGCGGTTTTGGTGAACTTCAAGAACTACTTGTCCGGCGAAAAACTAAAGCTCAAAAACGGATTCAGCGTATCTCCTTACCCCTATATCCAACATCTAATCAACTTCTAACAAATTTTCCGGTTTCAGCCGGATTCCGGACGAACTATATGTCCGGCTAGAAAGTGATTGTCATATACGGATTCTGCATCTCTTCTTACCCCAAAATCTATCATCTAATCAACTTAAAATAAAACTTTTACCTTTAACAAATTTCCGGTTTTGGCCGGATTCCGGGCGAACTACTTGTCCGGCGATAAAATGGTTTTCGTATTCTTGTTCAGCATGTCTTCTTACCCCTACACCAAACGTCTAATCAACTTCAGACAAAACTATAACTTCTAACAAACTTTACGGTTTTGGCCAGATTCCGGGCGAACTACTTGTCCGGCGAGAAAATGGTTTTCATATTCGCGTTCAGCGTGGCTTCTTACCCCTAAATCAAACATCCAGTCAACTTCAAATAAAACTTTTACTTTTAACACGGACGGACAGACGGACAACTTTTGCGATGTCATAGGTATCCGTCACTAACGTTTTGGGATCCCAAAAATCCGAACGAAGTAAGGCACAAACGACTTCTCATAGCGGCTTGTCCTGCAGGGAGGCGTTTGTAGCTGCTCCACTTCACTCAGCTTTGATTTCAGCCTTGTATTTGTGCGACTTTTTGTCACTACTTTGTCCATGAAGTCTGGCAGAATGCTTCGATGTTTTGTTTGTTTCCTACATCTTTGTCTTGTTTCTTTCTTTGTATCTTTTTTCTTTTTATTCCATCCTCCATTTAAGACAAATTTTTTGTCATACAAATGGGACATAAATTTTTCATCATCATCATCACTATAGCTAGAGCTCATAGCAAATTTTAGATATACAGACGATTTTCTATTACTCGTCCTTTAATCCAGATATATATTTCCCCTTTATCAAGGTCGCACTTTTTTCAACGCTCGATATGGCCTGGAAGAGCTTTTAGTAACAGAGACGTACTTTAACCGCGGAAGTGCAATTCTGCCCAAAATAGAGCTCATACTTACAAGGAGTGTGGTGTGTGGGGGGGGAGAAGGTACATCAAGCCCAACAAACATCAATATGGCACAGTCTACCACAAATCCCTGGTTTAGCACAGGGTATCCAGCGTTAGGAATAAGGTATCCATAATCAAGGGTTTGTGGCAGGCTCGGCTGACATTATTACAGTTGTATCTTCGTAGGGTTAGTCATGAATAATCAGGGTTTACGAACCACCTAGTTACTTTAAAGAATCTTTAAAGATACTTTGGGATACTTTGAGCTACTCAGAGATACTTTGGGACACAAGACACACTGATCTACTTGGAGATACTTTGGGATATTTAGGGATGCTTAGGGATACTTCGAGATACACTGAGATACTTATAGCTGCTTCGGGATATTTTGGGATACGTAGAGATACTTAAGGATTCTTCCCGGTTGCACGAATATACTTTTGGTGACCAGCCCTCGACATATTCCTCCAAATTTAGGTCCAGCCCTCAAGAATATGCTACAGAGTTTTCCTGAGGAACGGAAACAAATCGCGAGTGAAACCTGAAGAAGCTAGAAATAAAAGAAAACGTCCCGACATATCCAGCTTACAAGCAAGGAGAAGCAATAATTTCCGAATCCTTCCCCTTTATCTGAAAACATGACACGAATCAGTGTTTCAATTTTCAAGTATAGCAACACGTATTGTCTTGTTACTATGCAATGGGGAACGTAGCTTTAGTAAATAATTGATATCCCTTATCGTTATGGAATGCGGGGGGGGGGGGGGTTACCGGTGGTTGCATGATATCTAATTACGACAACGACGGTGGCTTTGGCAAGGAAATTGCAGATTCTCGAAAGCGAGCAGATTCAATGGCAAGGACAGATATTAGGGTCAGGCTGTCTCGGGCTGGAATTTATACCAAGAGCTTCTGCATCATCATTCGAAAGAGAAGTTAAAATCACTCCAGCTCGATAATGAAAGTGCAGGAAACCCGGCAGGGTAAACGTGATCACCTGCCGTTAGAATCACGTAGCTAAGATGTGGATCCTTACCGAAATATTTCCTTGACGTATGTATACTTGGTCTTCCAGCCCCCTCTTTTGCAGCTAGTTCTACTGAGACGCGCCACCCGTTCCCTAGACAAACCAAATCAAGAACAAATAATCCGAAAGAACTTCTGTCTTTAGTCCCATGCAGCGACTACGAATACGCCGACAAAACTGAGCGGACCTAGAAGTATTTACTCTAGCTTTGAGCTGATGTTGATACCCGTTTACATCTTCTCCGCGCGCTGACCCGCTCGGGAGCACGTTCACAGAACCAATCAGCTTTGACTTCTACTTTTCCTCACCGGCGGTTTCACAGACATTTACCTATTTGTAGAGGTAACGAAACGTGATATGGCGCGAAGCTACTAACTCTCCGCTCGTTCGTAGCGGACAGGGTATGGGGAAATATTTGACTTCACATGGTCACATTACAGAGATAGGGAAACGAAGGTTCTGTCAGATTCTTTGTTCTTGACCAAATGCTTCAGCGAGGGTTTGAACTCGGGGCACAAAACGTTTAAAATCTTGGGAAATAAACTGAATCAATAGTGTATACATTTTCGTTTTGACACTACTGAATGAATAATTTATTGCGTGACTTAGTCTGAGCAGAAAAAGGTGCCCCTTAATGCCATACCAGGACGGAGTAAAACGAACCTAAACGACGGGCTAAGAAGCGCCCTCTACCTAAAGTGTCATTGTGGTAACTGCCGCTGCACGACAAGTCTGGCCTACAGTCTCTTTTGTTCTAACATTCGTGAGATTGCTGTTAGACTTGCGGCACTAGTTCGTTCGAGTGAAAAAGAACTTGACACTCTTTCAACTCGAATGACTCCTCCCTTGTGGACTTTATTACATTGTCGTCACTTCAATGAGTCCTTTTTCATTTTCATTATTTCATACTCCGTCTTTTGGTTTCGAATGCTACGGGGCCATAAACAAGTGAATAAACTTTCGTAAGGAGTAGGTAGTAATCGAATGCCTACTGTGTGACCTTGCATGTGGATTGTTTTTCTTAAAACTTGCTTCGTTGCAATTCGACAAACATCAATATCAAATCCTGATGTGAGTTGAGGATCGTAAAGCCTGCTCAGTCTACTACTTGTATGCTAATTATAGTTGCCTTTCCGAGCTGGGTTTTTCGCTGAAAAAGTTCAACATTCGATCACCGAGCAGCGGATGGGGGGGGGGGGTCCTAGGACTTATAAAACTACGGTGGGCCTCATACCAAGGGCGGTTTCCTACTTACTTTCATCACCCACTTCGCTTGCAGCTAGCCGGGGAATCCCATTTCTTCCATAGTCGTTTAGCTGGTCGGCCAAAACATCCATCTTTGTTTCCTGGAAAAAAAAAATCATATTAAAATATTGTTGATAATACTAATATTATAATAAAAATATAATTGCAGCAAAAAGGCGCTATCGCCTTATTTCGAATGAGGTAGAGATACTTGAATAAAACTTGACGCGATCTTTCGGAAAAATGTCAAACTCCGATGTATTTAGGAGTAAGTGTAAGGTAGGTAAAGGTATCAGCAGTGGTCTTGACATACTAAACTGGCGGTTCTCATCTCCAATTCTCCCCCTCCCCCCAGTGTGACAACCTTAAAAATCACAACTAAAATAGTAGTTGATTTAGCGTATAATTTTTATGGGAGCACAAGTCAGTGAAAAGTCCCTATCACGTCGAAAACTGTTCCGTCTGCGAAGAATTGTAGCTCACGAACGATGTGAGATGCTTTCATCAAACTCGAGTTGAGGATCTTTCGAAAAAAAGTACATTTCAGGTTCCCGAGGGGTTGAAAGGCCAAACTGGCGGTGCTGATCTCCGATTCTCAGCCCTCAGCCAGGAAGTGCAATGGGCGGTAGGGGGTAATGCACCCTCGTACTTTCGCACACTCTTCCAGTCACCTTTCCCAGATTTATCGCGTTACCCATTTGAAGCTGGGTAGAGTTTGGCTTGGCTTGTCTTACAGGGTCACGAAACGAACCCCGCCCTCGACCAAACGGTCGGCACTACGGAGTCTCGAAACAGCGGACTCGTATTACGAGTCCAGGCTGCTAGCCACATAACCAGGAAGGACACTTTTGATGGATTTTAGGGGTAGGGAGGGGTTTGAGAAAACCAGAAAATTTGTTAAAAGTTAAATTTTTATTTCAAGTTGATTAGATGTTGGATATAGGGGTAAGGAGATACGGTGAATCCGTTTTTGAGCTTTAGTTTTTCGCCGGATAAGTAGTTCTTGAATTTCGCCAGAACCGCAAAATTCACCGAAGTAAGCTAGGATCGTTTCGATCGGCTTATAGAGGTAAACGCACATGCTGAATCCATATCTGAGCTTGGATTTCTTAATGATTAGCTGTTTGGCCTGGCGAAGACTGGATCTGGCGAAGACAAAACCTAATTGTCTGGATCAAATATTGAATTTTTGGGATCCCATCGGAACCTTTGGTCTTGTTAGGTTAGCCTTTGATACGCTTCTGCAAGAGATAGAGAGAAATTGGTATAAGCATGATAACAATTTTCAGTTTAGGAGGTTGAAGTATATTTGTTGATGTGGTTGATGGTTGGGCCAATATTTCCTGGGCCATTTATGGGAAGGGTCAATTGGCGAGTATGTAAAACTGCTCTTCAGTTCTTGTCTGCCCCACTTACGTTGTACAAACAACTTTTAAACTAGCCTAGGTGCATGGATTATTAATGCATTCCTGTGACGGTCCAGGGTCGCCGAAGACGGCAACGCCACCGTCTTCACTCTCTGTTTCATACTGACAACCCTCTGTTCTTTTTTTGTACGTGGTCACTTTCAAATATATTTCCTGTCATAAAACATCCCCATTGTAAGCAGCAACTAATTCCAAGCTTGAAAGTCATAGAGATGGCTTAGCCTATTATTCCCTGACGATTCGTTACACTAGTGGAAGGAATTTGAGAATTCTGGCCTCGCGGGGGTTACAGATTACAGAATAAATGCCATTTGCAACGTATGTTAACAGCTTTCTTGTCCCCAGTCGATTCGTGACACTCGTTTCAGCCACATCATATCTTGTCGCAATGGCGTCAACTTTTCGCCTGCCTAATCAGTAGCTTTGCAGCTCTGAACCATTATCGCATTCCTAGGAGTACTTTGATCAGCGGCTCGACGAGATTGGGAATTTCCTCTATTGTGATACGTAAAATCTTTTTCTTTCCAAGCTGATTTTTATCTGACAAATTATTTTACGAGCACAGTTTTGAGCCAAAAAGCAGCCGAGAATGTATGAATTGTAGCCGAGAATGTTGAAAAGGAAGCCGAGAATGCTGCATTTGTCGCTGAGACGTTTTAAATGGACCCAAGAGGACAATGTTTGTCACCGAGGTTGATGCCTTTGTAGACAAGATCGTTGCGGTCAACATTTTAGTCTGCTAATGTATTTTCTTGTAATCTAGGCGACATTTTCTTGGCTACATTTTTGTATTTCTCGACGATGAGTATTTCTTTAATAAATATATATTTTCTTGAAATCTCGGTTACATTTTCTGTAATCTCGGCTGTATTTTCCGCAATCTCGAATTTCTGGGATTCTTGGGTATATTTATGACTATCTTGGAGATAATTTTCGTCTACAATGTTTGTATCCCTCGGCGAAATGTTTTTTGTGGCAATCCCGGCTACAAAGGCGTCTATCTCGACGACAAACAGTGTTTTCTCGGGTACACTTGCCACCTCTCAGCGACAAATGCGGCATTTTCGGCTACGTTTCCGTCATTGTCGGCCACCTTTCGTGTATTCTCGGCGACTTTTTGGCTCAAAACGGTGCTAAATCCATGCCATACATCCAGGAAGCTGACGGTGCACAGAGCTTCTTGCATTTTGGGTAGAACGTCCGTTTTTCCGTTCTTGCAAAGCAACTCGCCTTATTCCGCATCCGCGCTCAAAGCGGACTGGTTTCTCATAGCTCTCCATTGTCTCAACATTTGTGACTAATAGCTAGTAAAATATAGATCCATAAGGTAACTGAAGAAAATAATAGCTTTCACTTCCTAGTCAAGATGGTGCACAACTTCCATTGCTAGGGAAGCAGATTCCAGACTTTCTATTTTCAGTTCGTAGATCGATTTTTGCTTGGACAAGTGCTGACTGATAACGAGACGGGGGAGTTACAGAGAGTCGTCCGCATGGAAGCGCTGAACTGGAATATAGTACATTCTAAACCCGATTGAGGGCCACTGTACTTGAAACTTCAGCATTCTTGTAGTACTTAGTACACTACAATATACTACTAAACGAAAAACGATTTGAGTCAACATTGGCAGTAGGCTACTGACGAATTAGGGAATCATGCTTTGACTCGGAAGGTGCAAGAGCCGACCAATGGGATGCGAGAGTTATTTCGAGGTTTATTTTGCTGTAATTTACAGGTTCAGAATGGTTACCAAACGAAGAACTCAGATTCGAAGTAAAAAAAAAATCTTATATCTCACAATGTCAATGTCTTTTTGGGATCCCAAAACGTTAGTGACGGATACCTATGACATCGCAAAAAGTTGTCCGTCTGTCCGTCTGTCTGTCTGTCCGTCTGTCCGTCTGTCCGTCTGTACGGTCTGTAACTTTCGAAGGGAATGAGATATTTTGATGAAACTTGGTGTGAGGATTCTTTGGGTCAAGAGTAAGGTCAAGTTCGTAGATGGGCTCTCTAGCCCTATATTTAGGGGTGGGGGAGGGGGTTTAAATTAAGGGGCAAACAAAATATTCTGAAACAGCTAATGTGATAGTCGATTATGGGGTAAGAAGACATGCTGAACACGATGGTGAAAACCATTTTCTCACCGGACGATTAGTTCGCCCGGAATCCGGCCAAAACCGGAAAGTCTGTTAAAAGTAAAAGTTTTATTTGAAGTTGATTAGATGTTCGATTTAGGGGTAAGATGACATGCTGAACACGATGGTGAAAACCATTTTCTCGCCAGACAAGTAGTTCGCCCGGAATCCGGCCAAAACCGGAAATTTTGTTAAAAATTAAAGTTTTATTTTAAGTTGATTAGAGGTTTGATTTAGGGGTAAGAAGACATGCTGAACACGATGGTGAAAACCATTTTCTTGCCGGGCAAGTAGTTCGCCCAGAATCCGGTCAATACCGGAAAGTTTGTTAAAAGTAACAGTTTTATTGGAAGTTGATTAGACGTTCGATTTAGGGATAAGAAGAACACTTTTTCTACCCGGACAACTTGTTCGCCCGGAATCCAGCCAAAACCGGAAATTTGGCAGAAGTAAAGCAGGAAGTTTCGATCAGTATCGTCAAAATAGATATGGCTTATAGCGGTATATCTGAACTTGGTTTTCTCAGATGATTAGCCTGGCGAAGACTGGATCTGGCGAAGACAAGACCCGATTGTCTGGATCAATCATTAAATTTTTGGGATCCCATCGAAACCTTTGGTCTTGTTTCTGCTCGTTGTTGTTTGTGTCAAAATATCCGTTTTCGTTGGCCGCATTATTTGATGTTTGTTGTTCTGAAATTATGTATTTTTTTAACTTCATATTTCATCTCTTAGAGAAACATAATCGAAGAAAATAGACCCTACATGCACGTGCTAGACGGGCATTGAAAAAAAAAAAATAAGAAACGAACAACCATATTAAAACTATTGCGACTGTCCAGACCTGATCTTTCCTAAATAGCTCCCATCGGTAACGTGGAAAGAGACATCAAGCTAGACCTACCCGAACCTCTCACAACGTCTTTACACTTGCTTCTAATCCCAGACATCCCCCATCCTAATTTAAAGTACATTGGACAAGCAGCGGGACTAATCTGCGAATCCACTGATCTCGACTAACAATGTTTTGTGATGCAACGATCTGGCGAGATGGGGTGGGGGTAAGCCAGTTAATAATGTAGACTAGTCTCATTTTGTCAATGAGGTTAGAGTGAAGGGAGAGCAAGAAGATTACGGAGATTATTCTCGCCCAGAGAGCAACTTTGAGGAAGAACCAAATCGGGAAGGAGCAGCAACTGGATTTACTTTAGCGAGACCACAGCCACAAGTCGAACGAAACGTTCTGCAGTAAAAAAAAACAGGGGAGTTTGACACAATTCCTTGATGTACCATCCACGAACAAAACGCAATCATTGTGTAGCTGACCAATACAGAGAAGCCGAAAATCCTCCCCCTTGCCCCTTGCTATTGAACTTTCTGGACAACTTGTTACAATCCCTCTCAAGACAGAGCTGGTGGACTCGGACTCTGAATTGGTATCAAGAACGTCTTTTTCACCGACATGGACTCGTCTCAGTCTTGTCACTTATGGAGAAGGACTCTGACGCTGCTCCTCTCAAAATCCGGCCGAGTCCAGAGTTACGACGTCACTAAAACATATCCTTTTATCGTGTGGAGAGTTTGGTATGGCGTGTGTGTAAGTATACGGAATGGAACGAGTATTTCTTTCTTTTGTGTGCGTATTAGAGAGGAACGTCTCATTTATATTATCTACATATTGTCAGTATTTGTCAGTGTTTAAAACTGGGTCGAGCTCGTATCCATGCCGGCTCCCAGTGATCGACAAATATTGTTATGAAGTGTTTATGAAATTAAAGAGCCTGAAAATCATATGTATAAAATTTTTAATTATTTAGCGATATTTCGGCCCTTCCTGGCAAGGGTCTTCTTCAAGCTCCAGCTCGAATAAATCTCAGTTTTCTTTAGCACCATCAATATGATCAGGTACAGTCTCTGTCCAACAGATGCAACCACGACACCGCCCATTTAAAGAAACAAAAGGCTCCCTGTCAATATTTCCAAGGGAGAGCCTGTTGGTCTGTTGCCAAGAGACAAGAGTCTGGAAGTCAACCATCGGGAAACCAAAACAAGGAGAGTCATTTCTATGGTTCTGACTGTGACTAGGTGATATTCCTAGTTCCTTCAGATTCCTGGCCACGATTCGGTCTCCAAGTTAAGCTCGCATGTTAAAAATAAATAAATGAGAAGGTCAATTTAGCTTTCGAGACCCAAAATGAACTAAGGCAGAGGTTCCCAACCGGGGGTACGCGTAAACCAAGGGGTACGTGAGACACTCGTAAGGGGTACGCGAAGGTCCCTAATCTCTGAATTCGAAAATGTCTGGTTTTGTCAAGAAATTACAGGCTTACGAAGGTTCAGAGAAACAGCGCAAGTGTCTTTCCGACCCTTGATTAGTTCACGAACGAGAATGAAGTTGACAACCTTGTAGCCTCAATTATCCCAAATATTTCTATATATTTTTACACATTAATCCCTTACCATTTATGACAATACATGACGTTTTTTTGGCGCTCTGATCTTGACAGATCTTAGACAGTAGAACAATGATTCTTCAAAAAGGGGTACGCAACCTTTTTGAGCCTTAAAAGGGGTACACGGTAGAGAAAAGGTTGGGAACCACTGAACTAAAGGGATAACCGTGGCATCCTAAACATTCCACCAATTCGTCTATCGATGTGGGTTCGGGAAATGTTGACGGTCTTTGACATGGGTAATGCGGTAAATAACAGCTTTGCTGCTCGCAATTGCGAAAACATAAGACACCGGCTTCCGATTTTTTTCTTGTCCGGAATCGTTCCACATGTCGGCACTGGACCAGGAACTAAAAGCATTGAGATCAAATCTAGGGCATGGACATCCGGCTTAGTGGAGAAAATTGCGGAAAAGTTCAGGGTGTAGCTTTACTGATTTATATCACCTGCACGCACAATCTTATTATCCAAGTCTAAAGCAAATTTTCTCACCATAACACTTCGAAACATAGCCCGTTTTCCCCCGTTTTTGCTCTTCGGGATGGGATCTTTAATGCCACTAAAACCAGCCTAAGCCGTCATTTTATTTTTTGCAATACAGCAAGAGTCTGAAAGGAGTCGATTGCGTCAGATAAATCGAAAAGAAGCTGTGGCTAGTCTGCTTGTACATCACATTTTCTTATGCCACTGGCATGTCTGTCGCTTTTATGCTATTTCAGTTTCAAAATGTTGTCAATAAAATTGTACCTTACTTTGCCTTACCTTACCTTACAAGCAACTTACCTTTGAGGCTGAGCTGAAGAGCCCGCTCCACCGGTTCGACTGTTTCAGACTGCGTGTCGACTTCAGACTGCCATCGTTTGAACCGACTGGACTACTTGAATAGAGGGGGTTGATCGCAGTGAGTATGCCAGGATCAGGGGGGTCATCAATGCTGGTGGCCCCGGAGAGTAGACGACTGCTTTTCCCACTACCTCGATGACTCTACAAAAGAATAGCCAATTAAAACCCAGGTGTTAAACTATCCGGTGTCGTAATATTGCTCGAAAACATGAAAACAAATACGCCTGACGAAAACGTAAAACATGCCCGGTCTGAAGCAGCGAAGGACTATACTGCAAACTCAAGGTAGAAGCGAAACTCCTTCCGCCCTGGACGACCGCGACTGGGAATTTTATGTAAAAATGACTCAAAACTTAGCAAGGGCCCTCTTTTCCCTTGTCAAGAAGGGGTGAAAAATCCCTGAAGAAAATCCTAGCAGACTTATCCGCTGTAAGTCATTTTTTGTTTACGTTATTCTGCAATTTGTGGTCTGGACTAAATCTCAGCCGATCTATCCGATACTGGTGACATATCAATGGGACGTCATGAACGAAGCTGGGAATTCAATAAAAAAAATACGTTGTTTAATACATATCTGGATCTATATCTACATAAAAGCGAAACGACCCTGCGGTTACTGAATAAACCAAAGCCGACTTATCCGTTTAGCAAATACAACACAACACCAAGAACAACAACTCCCTATCTCTGTGATACGGTCATGCCGAGCACAGCTTACGAACGCTGTGATTCAAACTGCAAGGTTCCTGTCACAAACCGCTAGTGTCGCTACTGGTGTTACTCCCGCGCCACTGTGTCCCAAACATAAATCGAGTTTGCAGAACTGCCTAGATACGTAAGCTGTGATGCAGAGTCGAATATATTCTGATACCCTACCCGATGCAAACGAACGGAGGAGGAGCTACGCAGAACATCATAATTGTTATCTCCACAAAAAGCTGTATCGCGGTACAACTCCGCAGAAGAATCAGGACTCAGGACGCCGTCTAAATCGTCCTTTACAGCTGATTGGTTGTCTGCCATACTGACGTCACGTGTGATGCGCTGTAGAGCGAGAGCGGGCTCTCTGCGCCTGCGAGGCATCCTACGGTTTTTCACTATTTTCACATCGTATGATGAGACGGCGCAGAGGGAAGGAGACGGGTATCAATTCATGCCTCACAGCATCACAAGCTGTGCACAGCATGTACCTCTAGCTCCGATTAGTTTTATCGCGGTATCCATAGTCGCTGCATGGGACCAAAGACGGAGATTCTATCAGATAATTTGTTCTTGATGTCACTGCAGTTGACCAACAAACAAAGTTCGAAGGATCCAGGCCCAATGTCTGAGTCTATATGGTGAACAACTTCGCATTGTAACTTATTGTTCCGGACTCCTTCGCAGGTTCCAAGTCCCGGCCAAAGCGAGCAACAAAGTAATTACCCTAGAGAATTCCACTGCGACCGAATTTTCTGACAGAATACACCTCGAAATACACATTTTCTATCAGACGAAAGAGGTCATGGCAATCAACTTTTCAACTACAGCAACACCAACACAAACAAAGACACGGGGCCACAGCGGCGCATTTTATCTCTTCTGCTACAGGTATAAAGGGCCAAAATTTTCGTTATGTTCGGGTTAAGAAAGGGGGCGCCCTTCAGCAGATGTCCTTCTATGCACACAGAGTTCCACTTACCCCATCATCATCCCTATGCTACCTTTGAAAAGGAGCCTAGTTTTCCAATTTAGTTCCTAGTTTTCCACTTCAGCGATCCAGCGGATTAAGTACAGTTGGAAACGCTACTCCGAATCTATGCAAAACTTAGCATCAAAACAAGACGGACCGAAGACCTGGGAAAGTGCAAATAAATATTCCTTCAGCCCAAGCTGAATGCGAATCATATTTGACAGTGCAAAACAGATACGTCAGCTACTTTTTACATTATCAAAGAAATGCAAAGCTGTTGAATTATTTCGAACGTCGCAGTTCTGGCGTGAGTGCAAAAGTAACTGATCCAAAAGAGGCAAAAAATTGCTTTGCGGCTTTAATGTGACTTCCTTTATTTAAAAAAAAAAAATTGTGACCACTAATGTTCACAAATCTTTACTATGTCTGAATTGTTTGAATCACATTTTCCGACGTCTGAAGTAATTTACCTCTACCGTAAATACAAAAAGAAAATCTACATGGAAGTCGCCAAGCTTCCAACATCAGATACAAAATTAAGACCTCAGTCAAGACAGGTCGAACCCAAAATACAGTTCTTTCCCTGATAATTCGAGCAAATACTGGTTCGAACTAAGAATTTGCTGGTTGGTGACGGCTACTATGTTTTCTTCGTCTAAAATCAATATTTAATAGGTCATGTGATTTTGATGACATTATTGTAAGACTACTAGACAAGCATTGTCTTTAGGAAGTTAATTATCTGCAAATCTTCTCTAATATACATGATAGGCCTATTTATGTCATGAAAAAAAAAAATCTTAACCAGAAAGAAAACTTGAAAAGGTTTAAGCTATGGTACGGAAGGATTTGCTTTTGTCTAAACATTCGCCCCGCCTGCAGTTCCCCAAGGACTGAAATAAATTACCTAGCTAGATTCATATCCCTCTTGTGTTAGATGGAAACCATAAAGATAATTTGGACAAATACCACCACGAGGGAGACATTCATGTGGATCATGCAGGTACAGAAACGAAGTGAGAGACTGCGAGAAGGGAATGAACGAAGAAGGGAAATAAGAACAATTTTCATCTCAGGGATCTGATCCAATAGCTTTATGATCGTAAGTTCTTTGAACATTGCTTGAAGTCTTTTTTTCTTGTCGAAAACATAATTTTCTTTTTTCCTTTCATTTTTTTTTTTGGGGGGGGGGGGGGGGGGGCAAAGGCGCTTTTTGACGAAAGATCTTCCGTCCGCGGATTTTCTTGACAGTTTGTTATGTCTTTATTCTTTTTTTCTATCCTTCTTTTTCTAGACTTGTTTGGTTTGTTTCCCTTAAGATTATATGAATAAAGAATAAGCCCCGCCCATTGCCAGGCCTTATGTTAGGCCTTATGGTGGGGTCATAAAAAGTTAATGGTGGTTATTATTTTGTGAATAAAACTGAACTGAACTGAAAATTGAACTGAAAGGTTAAGACAAGCAATGTGTGTTTTTTACGTCCTTGTATAATATGAGTATAATAACATGTTTTGAAGCACAACATAAAATTAGCCACTGAGCTACGATTGTTGTGTAAATAAACCTTTCTCTCTCTCTCTCTCTTGTCATTTGTAATGGGAGAGAACTGATCTGCTGGTTCGTTTCTTCTAATTTTTACGCCGCGTTTTATCGGTAAGTTGTCAAGTCCCGTCTGCCCAAACTGGACGCCCCACCCCCAAAGTTAAAAGGCTAGTTACGCTTCGGCCTAGACGAGCCAAAATATCAATGAAATAATAGCCTACCTCAGCTGGCGGCGATCATTACCTTTCAAAACACTTTAACCTCAAAACACTGCAAGAGCGAAGAAACGTTCGTTCTTGACTTCGGTTCAGCCCTCCCACCCCTTCCCACCAAAATATGTGTGACATATATATTGTAATTTCTTCTGTTTTTTACAATAATCGCAAATCCGGTTTATAACCACCAAAGTCCAGTTTTTTAAATTAAATTTTCTATCTATCATAATATGATAGATAGAAAATTTAATCCACTAATCGAGTGTGGTGATATATTATATCACCACACTCGATTAGTGGCAAAACTCGGTTTTCCAGTCAAGTGGGGCGTCACACCCCGTTCTCTCGCCTGTGTTAAACTAATTTTATTTCTTAATATTATTTGTTATTCCCCGTCTATTTTCTTTATTAGCAGCTTTTTTGGAAATAAATAATGCTTTACTTTCAATTCCGCTTCTAGGTTACTACGAGCAAGAACAAATAATCTGACAGAACCTCCGTCTCCCTATCTCTGTAATATGACTATGCGGAGTCGAATATTTCCCCATACCCTGTCCGCTAGCGTGGGTTACTAACTTCGCGCCACATCACGTTTCGTTACCTCTACAAATAGCGAAATCGCTGTCAGCCACGCAGGAGTCAAAGCTGATTGGTTCTATGGACGCGCTCCAGAGCGGTTCAGCGCGCGGAGTACGCCTCCTTCACTATTTCCTGTGCAATAAGCAACGGCGAAGACGGAAGAGGAGTAAACGGGTATCAACATCAGCTCAAAGCTAGAGTAAATACCTCAAGGTCCGCTAAGTTTTGTCGGGGTTTTCATAGTCGCTGCATGCGACTAAAGACAGAAGTTCTATTTGATTATTTGTTCTTGCTACGAGGACGCGAAAATATTAAAGGCATCAAACACTGGATTATTTCAGAAATCCACTACCTCTAAAGACCGAGGAAACTCCAAATACCCTCACAGCTATTAAATATCTCTCTCCTGCATTCATTTCACGGCTTTTCATCAGCCCACTCACTCTTGGAGAATTGTTTCCACTTATTACGTCACTAAGAGGCAGGTGATGGGTCAGACACTTCTTTGTTGACACAAGAAGATGGAAACCGATTGTCACGTAGTTTTATCCCGTTCATGGACTTGACGCACCGTTGGGTTCTCCGACAAAGCAGACATGGAATGTATTCCAAAACCGCATCCAGAACCAGAACCGTAGTAGAGAGTTTTGCAGCTTACCGGACCGAAACGAGAAAGTACGAGTCGAAGAATTCAATACTGAGAAGTATGTGGGATGTTCTGCTCTGAGACAGAATTCGCATTAGCAGGGTCGGATTTCGCATAAAGCCATCCTAGACCATGGCCTATAGAGGGCAGCAGGTGGGATTGAGGCGTAAGTTCGGAAGAAATAACAACCAAATATTTAGAAATTTCTCAGTATTATTCTGAAAAGACAATATTGAAAAGCCAGCTTATTCTTGTATCTTCGATTTGACCAGATAAGAAAGTTTTTATTTGTTCATCTTGGGGTCTTATAGTAGTGACCTCCCGCACATTACAATGGCTATAATGAAGCGAAAGCTTAGGAAATTTTCAACTCCAGAAGGTAAGGTAAGGTCAGTTCCGAGGAAAGGCCGTTATTCCATGAGAACCAAAACAGATTTATTTTTCGGCAATCGTTTGCAGTTCTAATTGTTAAATCTTTGAAGCATAGAGGTGAATGCACATAGAGTAACTACAAATCCAAAGAAAAAGTTCACTTGATCAAAAGATACTGTTAATAGCGGAGCAGCAAAATGACGCATTTTCATCGGGTCTTCAAGCCTTTTTAACTAAATAAGTGATGGGTAACTATGTGTCGCCTCAGCCCTATTCGGTTAAACTTTAATGGTAAACGGATTTCGTCCATACCCAGGAGCGAACCGCTTCTATTCAGTGTTTTTGAGGGTGAGAAAGGGACACGCACTAGGGCGTGGAAACGTGTGAATCCGGCCCTGGCCTTTTTTCAAATATTCTGAATTTTTTCGAAACGATTCCTGCTCGTCCTTGAAGCTTTTTAACAGTTTTGACTGTTTTGGTAAAGCTTAATAGGACACGAGGTCTAGAGATTTCATACTTTTACCACACAACGAAATCTTCCACATCCATTGGTCGTTTTTGCATCCACGAATTATAAGCAACCAATAGGATGCGATACCATTAGCCATTTTGCATTCACGAATCATAAGCTGCGAGACTTCGTTTGCGTTTAAAATATATATACATGAAAAAATGAAAAATCAAGTCAAGTTAGTACAAACGACATTCGACCTTTCTCCGCATTCCGAGATGCATAGGCATTGTTCGAAGAGTCCACTTACACAGCGACGATGATGAGTAGTTTTCAAGAATTGTTATTCCACGCTATTTCTTGGCAATATCTAACTTTCCTAGCTGTTTCCTTTCAGTCAAAGGATTCGGACGGTTCAGGTTCATTTTCTAATAGGCCTACTAATCTAAACAGTAACACAGAGTCAATTTGGCCGAGAGATGGCCACGAAAGGAGAACTCAACAAACAAGGAACTCCAGACTTAGCTGGCAATTTTTCTTTCTCAACAACCACTAGTGAAGTTCCTTTTTGGTCGGTCTAAGCAACGTTCATCAGGGACTTTCTAACCTCTGGCGTTTCCTAATTACGTTTAAAAAGTTTAAACGAAATAACCAGCGAAGGAAAGTTTGAAGACAAAAATAATTCTTGATGGAGAGAGTAGTCAAGAAAGACAGTCCAGTCACTCTTGTAACGGATGAACGAAATAACCAGCGAAGAAAAGTTTGAAGACAAAATTAATTCTTGATGAAGAGAGTAGTCACGAAAGACAGTCCAGTCACTCTTGTAACGGATGTTCGGAACACTAAACTAGTATGCAACGATCTGCAAGTCACAACTCCCTCAGCATACGTCACCACGATTAAGGTTTAGATGACGACTGCAGAATTATGGTATCGCGTAGGTGTAGAATACTAAATGTATGCAAAATAAGGTAAACAATATTGGGTTCACGTAACTGGAAGATTGCAAACGTATACACAATTAAGGTAAGCACAACCACGATTAAGGAAAGTTAAAGTATAACCGAAAAGGATTAGGATATGACAATCTAGTTACCCATCACTTATTCACTTAAATTGGCTTGAAGACCCGCTGAAAATGAGTTTCTTCGTTGTTCCGCTATTCACGAGTAACCGATTTTCAAATAGTGGAATTTCCGTGTGATTTGTGGCGCCTCGATGCGCTTGTACTTTTGCTGTATGCCTTACGAGAAAGATTTATCAATTTTTTTTTTCTTCAGGCAGTAAGCAATCTTCACAAATCTCACCGCTGCCCACTGAAAAGCCGCATTTGTGTTGAGATTAAAATTTCCCGCGTCATAGTAGAATTTACGCTGTGGGGACGGCTGGAGATACTCTGAGCCTCATAACTAGAGCAGATAGTGGAAAATCAAAAAATCCCTTTGCAGAATCCAAATAATTCAGTGTATCCAATTAAATGACACACAAATGAGTTGGCTTTTCAGTTAAACTTTAAATAAGCCAGAAATTGGACTCGCAGTTCAGTTTTATAGTTTTTCGTCTTCAGTCTTCGTTTTAAAGTGAACGATCAAGTGATTTCCAGTTCGTCAGTATTCAGTGCCAGTGCAGTTCCTGTTTGCAGAGTTAAAGTTCAACTGAAGAGTACTGTCAATGTACTGAGAGTGGAGATACTGTGACGCCGATTAAGGTAAATTAAAGATTTCATTATACATCAACCTCATTATATATCTCTACTACCGAAGGTAAAGAATCCACTACACCGCCTACCGCGCTACCCCTTATATAACACAAATCTCTCTACCGCTATATTCTGCAGACTACACAACCTTAAAGTAAAACTGAAAAGCCAGCTTGATTAGACGCACTGCTGGCCGGACAAGACAAAGTTCGTCCCGACGAGAAGACTTTGGATTTCAACAAAATCATATATTTTGGTGTCTAATTAACCGAAGCTCAGGAACTGGTCAATTCTAGTTTGTTCACTTATGAAGAAAGTCCACTATTGCGTGTGAAACACAATTTTTCGGCAATCGTTCACTACTGTAATGGCTAAATTGTTCAAGCATAGAGGTACAAGCACGTAGAGGTACCACAAATCAAAAGAAAAAGTTTATTCGATGAAAAGAATAGCGGAGGAACGACGTGCCGCAGTTTCATCGGGTTTTTAAGCATATTTAAGTGAATTAACGATGGGTAACTAGACTTTCGTAGGCCTATCTCAGCCCTATTCGTTTAAACCCCAAGGGGATATAGAATCACAAGAAAACCACCAGAAAAATTCGGAGCAAACTCTTCGGCCTATTAGAGTGGACGGAGAGTTGACGGTGCGAATCTTTACGAATGTTTAATAGTGGGACGTTTGATGAGGTCAGCCGAACCAGATTTTTAGACTATGTCTGCTATTTCTCGATTATTTCGTCTACTTTATGTTACTTTTCCTATGCCCTTCAAGCTATTTCGCTAGATAAATCTTATCTTGAATACAGCAAGACGTATAGTATGCATCGTAAATTCTTTATATAAAAGGAAATTCCCCTGACAAAGCCTCTGCAGAACTGTTCCATCAACAAGATCCATGGCGACATCTGTATCTTTCTCTTGCAGAATCCCGACAAATCAATCAGGCAACTGTTCAGTCCCATTGTCTCCCACTACATCACGAGCTGCATCTGTCTGCGTCGCACGCGAAAATGGCCTATTCTGACGGCATGACGCCTTTTCCATCGCCTGACAACATCAATAAAGAAAGGACGAAATCATTGCCACGATCTCTCAAGAGGTAAGTCGAGAGTTGCTGACTTGGACGAAAACAGCCACAGGATAAGCACGAAGACTTTTACGGTTATCGCCAACACTTGCCTTTCTGTTGGTTGGTATCGTAATCATCTTACCAGCTCGAGTGTCTATTCGATGGAACTTTTTTATGTGGCAAAAGGGATTACTTAAAAGCCACAAATGCTTCCTGTTTAACCAACCTTCTGAAGTATGACCGAAATAGGAGAAATCATTAGTTGCATTTTTGCAGATACAATGGTATCTGATACCACGGTCTAAAGTCGTTTTTTTTATCGTGGTATCTGATACCAAGGTCGAAAGGCGTTTTTGCCGTTATCGTGGTATCTTCAGATACCACGGCCCGACCGTGGTAACTGACCGTGGTATCTGAAAAAGTCATCTCATGCACCTTCATCAATTTTTATGGCACTTGCAGCTCCGCTCAAGTGCCATATACCGATCGCTTTTCGGTCGGTCGGTCGGTCGGTCTGTCGGTCGGTCGGTCGGTCGGTCGGTCGGTCGGGCGGTCCACTGTTTTCGAGTTAGGGTACTTCCAGATGTCCTAGGACGATGAAACTTGGCAGGCATATCAGGGATCCGATATAACTAACCTGGAAATAATCAGTTTCACTATCCGACCATCTGGGGGGGAGTGGTGGGCCGGGGAATTCTGAGAATTTAGTAGTTTTTGTAAAACCCCTACCCCTTTCTTCTCACTAGTAGGTCTGCGCGCGGCGTGACGTCACTCTTTGCATCGGATCACTCTGTTAACAGCGGAAATAGCTAGTGCATTCGAGGGTCAAAGGGGTTTGTATATGTGATTCAGTGCGGGGGAATATGGAAAATTGAGTGTTGTGTAACTTTCGAACGGGTGATCGGATTGGGACGAAACTTAATACCTGAATGAATGACATATCTCTGATCTTCCATTTGAAGTCCGAACCGGATTCGACAGCTATGGGGAGTTGGGGGGGGGAAGACCGGAAATCTCGAGATACGGTTATAGTGGAGGGATTGGAGTAAAACTTGCTGGGAAGAACAAGAATCTGCTCCATATAAATCGTTTACAGGTTTGGACTGGACCCGGACACTTGGGGGGGGGAGGGTGGAAGGGAGTTTCCCGGAATTCTGGTGATGACAGTTTTTGGGATTTTCACGACGAAACTTGGGAGGCGTATCAGGGACCCGATCAAACTAACTTGTAATTAAAAATTCACTCGATCCGATAGTCGTGGGGGGATCGGAGGGAGGGGGAATCCGGAATATTTAGCCATGCGTAACTTTGGAACGGGTGATCGGATTCGAGTGAAATTTAATAACTGAACAGAGGGCCTGTGGTGATCTTTTTCATGTCCGGACCGGATCCGACAACAATTGGGGGGGGGAATACGTAACCGGATTGGACTGGAGAGATCGGGGTGGAACTTTGTGGGAATAACAAACAAGTCCAAAACCGAACCGGATTGGCTCCGGCGACTGTGGGGGGAGTTTGAGGGGCGGGTCCGGAATTCCGGTGATCGCGAGTTAAGAGATGTGCTAGGACGATGAAGTTTGGCTGGAATATTAGAAATTCGACAAGATTGGCTTAGAAATCGCCACTTTTCAAATCCGACCATTCCCTAAAGTACCAATCATGACCGCAAATTAAGAAAAATGCTTTTAAGCAAAATATGCATTTCCATGATCCCCATGAGTCCATGATCATTTTTGCCTCAAGGGTTTTGCTTACAAATGAAGTTCTAGCTCCCTTAAAGTGTACATCTTAACCGCAAGGTCGAAAAGTACTTTTTATCAAACGATACATCTCAACCTATGATCATTTGTGCCACAAGGGTTTTGCAAAAAAAAAAAAATTTCTAGCACCCTTAAAGTGCGCATTTTACCCGCATTAGCGGAAAAAAAAATACTTTTGATCATACGTATATATCAATGATCCCTAAGAGCCTGATATCGTTTTTGCCTCAAGGGTCTTCCTTACAGATGAATTTCTAGTGCCTTTAAAGTGCGCATCATTACAGCCAAGTTCTGCGATAAAATACTTTTTCTCTAGCTTCCTTAAAGTGCGCATCTGAACCGCGCAGTCGAAAATTACTTTTAATCAAATAATACATCTCAACCCATGCAAGTGCCATATGAGCTTACAGCTCTTGTTGTCAAACTGGTGGGAAAATGTTTGGCACTTAGTCATGTGATTGGATATCAGTTTTTCTTTTGGGATGACTTCAAAAAGCGCAATTTCGGCAATTGTCGTTTTTGCAGAGCAACCGTATATCAGATACCATGGTAACTGCAAAAACGCAACTATTCTAACACTGCTTATGATTATCCATGATTTTTATTGGTATGCGAGTTTGAACTGGTGAGTACTACTGTTTTTTTCTTGTATTTTGAAGAAGGTAATTGTTTTTCTTTATCACTCCCGTGCCATTCGTGCTTTGCCCTCTGCCGGGAGTATTTGTTAAATTATTTGTGTACCAATATTGAAAATAATAAATGAACCTGAACCTGAACCTGTAAAGCTTGTTATGATGTAAGTAAATATAAATAACTGCAAATCGATGAATGAAATGGCCGACTTAGCTGCATAGTCTGAGGGTGGGAGCCAGCTGCGACTCCGACCCCGACTTTGGACCTGAAAGTTCCGTTTTGTGCCGTTGTTTCATAACTGCAAATTCTCCGTGGACTCCTTCTCCTTTGATCATGTCGTGGCCCCCCCTTTTTGTTTCAGAAACAGCTTTTCTAATAGCCACTCCCCCCCCCTCCCTTCATGTCCAAACGTAAACCATTATTTCTACCTTCTCAGAAAGGCAAATTGGACTCTGAAAGCACTTTAAGGAGATTGCTCAGTCTTTCTTTGAAAAAACACAGGCCGATCAACAGGGTTGGAATTAGCATGATTGAGCTTTCGAAGGACGGAAAACAGATCGGCCTCTAATCACAAATCGATAGACAGAAGGACTAAAATAGCCGATAGAGAAAGACGGGGAAGCAATAAACTTCTGCGACACGATGATTGTCTACTTTTGTGACGGATGCTTTCACAAGCAAGAAATAGTTTTTGTTTTTGGAAACTTCTTGGGAACTTTTGAGGACGAGAAGGAGTCCAGTAAATAATCTCCTTTTGGGTCCCACTTACACCTTTGGTCTTATTTCAACTGGAGGCTCCCACGAAGAAATTTTTGGGAGATCTCAGATTTCAGTGCTTGGCAGTGAAATACCCAGTATCTGCACCAGGAGATAAATCAGTCAAGTGTTGAATTCTTTATTCAAGCTGACAAATTTGTTATGACTGAATTAGTACTTAGGTATAGTACCAAAAGCTACTTTAAGTACAAGTTCTGTACTTACGACTCGAGCAATACTTGAGTACATTTGTTGTCTGATCCTAAATACTTGACATTTAAGGAGAGAATTTGGAAGTACTTGATACTTAATCCTTAGTAGGCTACTTGTTCCAACACTGAACTTCGCGGACATTTTGCGCACTGTTGGGTACTTTTATAATGTACAAGGCAGTGTATATATCGCTCTTTTTAACAAGGAGGGTTAATTTTAGTAGGCAAGTTTATATTATTCAGAAATAAAACATTAGTTTAATTCTATCAAATAGTTATATTTCAATTTGATAAAAAGGAAATAAACGATTAGAGAGGTAAGCCAAATTTTATGAGAATCAATCCCATCATAAAATCAGTAAACAGGGAATAACCTCTCTCTTCTTCTCAAGTTTCGAGCCACACGGCAATTTCCTTGTCGGGCCAACTTTTAAAGAGGCCATTGTAGGTCGTAGTGCGGAAATTTGCTTTTTTGCTAGACAGAATATCTATCAGACAGACGACGTCTTATGTGAGCGAAAAAAGAAGAGAAAGGAGAAGGACCACTGACCAACAAGTCATCCCAATTTCTCAATCGATACACCGGCCGGGAGAGAGGAAAAACAGGTCTGACAGTGAACAAAATGTGGACACATTTCACAAGAGACCGTCCCATCAGCTAACGAAGAAATGGGGAAACAGGTAGGAAACAGCAGCAGCAAAAAAAAGACGTCTGATGTCCGACTAGACCAAGAAGAAAGTAAAAGAAAGAAGCACTCTATCTCAGAAAACACGAACAAAGCTTTCGATAGGATCGCAAACAATGGTCTTGTAGATTTCAATCTTCGCTTATTCTGTAAACATGTTAGTGAATGAATGAATGAATGAATGATTTTATTAACCCATTCTACAACACAGAGTGTGACAAATGGAGTATAAAAAAGGAAAAAAAAAGAAAGAAAAAAAAAAGAAGCACACTAAGCTAACAAATAAACAAGGAACTAGAATAACTAGCCTACTTCAAAAATGCCTGGTACAGGCTGTGCTGGGGATCCAGCGACTGCAAAAACTTTTCCCTACGGATGTTGATGACGTCCATGGGGTCAGGAACACCGTATTTGACACTTAGTGAAGTGTTTCTCGTCCAAAGTGGTAATCCAAGTAAAAACTTCGCGAACTTGAAATAAGTAACTCTTATTGCTCTCTTTTCCTTCAGTGTGAAAAGAATCCAAAAAGGCGACAGAGCGAGAATATGCGGGATAACCAGAGCTGTATAAAGACGTCCTCGAATCAGCCGGTTAAATTTCACCTTAGTCCTACATAGTGTACCATACGCTTTTCGCACTTTCGTAGACAGATCGGAGATCAGACCCGCGCGCGTAGATTTTAAATCTGAAGCAATCGGCAAACCCAGATAAACAAGAACCTCAGACGGGTATATTTCCTGGTCCTCAAACCTGACCGACCGTGATGACGATTTACCGTTAAAAACAAGCACTTCACTTTTAGCAGGGTTGAACGCAAGGCCGACACGGGAATACTCATTACTCAAAATACAATAATTTTCTTCAATACGAGAAAGAGATCTGCTCAAATTCAAAATGTCATCTGCGTAATTTAGCAACGAAACATCAGTCCCACGAAAAATACAACTCATCTTTACCGGGCTTTGAGCCTCGAGAACACTATTGTTAAATAGCGGTGGAGACGATATCGCGCCTTGACGAATACCCTTGTACACTGGTATAATTTTATCCGACAGAGATAGACCACCAGGACTGGGAACTTTTATACGCACTCGAAGCTTTTTATACATATCAAAAAACACTAAAACAACAGAAGGGTCAAGGCCTCTTTTCGCCGCTGAAAGTAATAACTGGGGATGTATGCCTGAATCGAAAGCCCGCCGTACATCGTGACCGGCAAGGACTAAAATCTCACCACTTTCATCAGCATCAAGCAATAAATTCGCAAGGACGCAATGTACGTGCTCGCGACTCAGACCTTTTTTAAATCCAAACTGCGAATCTGGGGTGCTACAAACAAGGCTTATTTCATCAATTACAAGAAGTTCCATTAATTTGCATAAAACCGGAGCAACCGTTATGGGGCGATATGACATACACTGGCTGGGATCTTTACCTTTCTTCACTACCTTCTTCACTACTAGTGTATCCTCATATCGACACCTTGACGAGACAAGTCAGGTAACCCTTTTCTTTCACAAATTTCCGTTCTACCCTGGATTCCGACCGGATTTTCAGTACGAGTCGAAAACAATCACAATCACAACAGTTCGAACGATGTGCCTCAGCCCCTCGAGAGCTAAACACCAGATACATTAACTAGCCATTTCTGTCACGATTTCTGTACTAGCCTACCCCGGATTACGACCGAATATATCAGTACGGGTCAAAAACCCGAAGAATTTTCCGCAAGTTCGAAGATAATACCTCAACTCCAAAGACAGTTCTCGTGTTGATAGACGGAATCTACCGTCGAACGGACGGACAAACCCTGCGAGACTCAAACCCCATCAGTGACATTTTTGGAGTATTCCAAAATAAACAGTCGAATCACCAGTGAGAATAGCTACACTCAAGGATAGTAGAAGCTGTACCTTTCTGTACTCTTCCAGTACACATTGAAAGACCAGGTTCAGGAGTGGTAAGAGGTTGAGGAGTAGACGTTCTTCAAACTGACACGTATAACCTTGCGTTGGGCTTCCTTCAACCCCTACTTTACACAGACTCTTTCACAAATTCAGGGAACCTAACCAGACTAGCGGAGGCGTCAAATTGCAGACTTTCTTTTTTCACCTTAATTAAAAGTTTTTTCTCCTTTTCTTTCTATCTTTCTTTCTCTCTTACTCCGTCTATGCCTTGTGCCTTTTTGGGGAACAAATTAACCTATTGTTATTATTATTCGGTTTCCAACCCTGGACAAACTGGCAAAAATTGCAGTCCATTTTCTTTCCTATTTTGTTAATTTTCTTCTTCCTCTTCTTAAGTTGGCCTACGTTAGGTTTTTTAGGTTGAACATAATTATTTCAACTTGGCTTAAAATGAACTAAATTGATAATTGCTTCGTTTGCTGGGTGTATTCTAGATGCTATAGCAATGGATTTTCATTGTCGTTAGGATAATTATTATAAACACACAATTACAAAAATACAACTTTCGTCTTTACCATACGTACAAATTCTATCGTTTCAAGTTCAACTGAAAAGCCAACTTATTTTTGTATCATTTAACTGAATACAATGCATTCTTTGGATTGTGTTAAGGTATTTTTTCATTTTTCGCTACGTGCGAAAATGAAGAACGTCATACGTTTACGTATGACGTTCAGAACGTCTACGGCCGTCCTCAGAACGCAAAATTCTGCTATGACACGGAAATTTGAATCTCAATATAAACGCGGCTTTTTAATGGCCAGTAATCGGCTCGTTGAAGGTAGCTCACTGCGTGAACACTTTTCGCAAATCGTTCTCGTTAAGCATACAACATCGGTACAAGCGTGTAGAGGTACCACAAATCCGACAGGGAAATCCCACTATTCAAATCGATTATTCGTGAATAGCGGAGCAGCGAAGTAACGAATTTTCATCGGGTCTTCAAGCCTCTTTAAGAGAATAAGTGATGGGTTCAACGTTTTCCGAGTTGGATTCTTACTAATTAGATTGTCCCACCTCAGCCCTTCTTCAGTTAAACTTTAAATTAACCAGCACTAAAATGTTGGGTAAAATAAGGGACAAAAGATTTCAGGTAACGATCGGTCCAGTTTAAAATATTGTATATATTAATAAAATAACTGCAGCAAAAGGACTTTCGCCTCTAGAGTTTTCCCACAACACTAAGGGGGCGGTCTTTGGGAAGCAGCGTCCCGTTTTCTTTGTCTCGTGTTGGGCCTGCTACTTGGTAGAGTTTCTAACAACGTAAGCCTTTCACGTCGACGTAACGACGTACGTAACAGTAACGGTGTGAACATTGTAAAAAGTCTCTCCTTTATCGGACTTTAGTAGTTGTGCGTCCACCGATTTCGGACCATTTTTATTCCTAATTCGGAGAACTAAAAATCCGAGTTCGGAGAGTTATCATCCGATGCAGGATTAAAACCCTAGAATACAAAATACTGCAGTAGGCTATACACCTGCATCGGATTATAACTCTACGAATTCGGATATTAATCCTCCGAATTAGGAATAAAAATGTCCGAAATCGGTGACGCACAACTACTAAAGCCCGATAAAGGAGAGACTTTTTACAGTGAATGGAGTACGTAAGAGTTTGTTTTTCAGTCTAAGGGACCGTAACGAATGCGCTAGAACTTCGATACTGCCTTTTACGGCGGCTGTAGAAAACAAGCGAACTTTGCTAAAATTTCCCACGGGAGCCCAAATACTGCAAACTTTATGGCGGTCGTGTAGAAGCAAGGGGCGATGACGTTAGTCGTGATATAAAGGAGCCCCCCTCCTTTATATCATCCATAAGAAACGCACACATGGTTAGAAACATGTAATAAGAAAAAGTGTTACTTACGTATGACGATTTTCTTGAATGGAGCTGCTGGTACACTTGAGGCCTCACGTAACTGCAGCCATTTTTTTCTTTCACTAAAAATTGATAGACATGAGTGATAAACATGCTGAATCGTACGCAAAGGCCCGCAAAAACTCCTCGTGTGTGATTTAGAAGGCCCTGGATATGCGGTGTGAATCTCAACTGAGTCCTCCTGTCAAGGAACCTACCACTATCATGTACAGAAATGATTCCAGCTTTTCCGTTTATTCCTTTAATGTCACAGAGAACTCCAGAAAGGAAAACATGAAGCAGATTCTTAGTAATAAAGCACACCTACAGATGACTCTGCTAGCGGGTAGGTACTAATCGGTTCTGATTGGTTGTTGACTGATCCAACACTTTCCTGATGGCGGCATCTTTCATATCAGTTGATAAAACGGTGTAACTGTCCCTTTCATAAATTACTTTTACCTACAAGTTTGAAGAGAATATATGATTGTTTTTAAATGTCTTTGCCGATGAACTCTTTTTTTTTTAAACAGAAATATAATCAACCTTAACCCGTCGTAGCCTACCTATATTACCAATGAAATCTACTTCCGCAATCGCTCTACCCAATCTTAAACCCGAACACCCAAATTTAATAGGTTAACGAGAGGGGAAATTTAATTGTGTTGAATATAAAATTCGGTATGTATGGCCCACTCGTGGCTGAATAAACGTGGCTGTCCCCCCCCCCTAACGACACCTCGACGATTTCACACTCTCCTCGTTTGCTATTTTCGATGCACATCATTCTCCCGACGGTGGTTTAGGAGAAGCACGCTCGTCAGAAATACTAGTTCTGTGAATTTTTCCTCGTTTTAGAAGTCACTGGGCCTGGAGAAAAACAGCAAAAGCCTTGGATAAATTATTGGAAGCCGGGCCTGATTCTATAGTCTTTATTTTCGAATATTGGGACATAAAACAGTGCGTAGTTCGAGATTAACTGTAACAATCCTTAAAGCACACATTGCACTGTTTACGGTTTATGTGTGATTTAAAGATTGTTACAGTTAAATCACATCTCGAACTGTTAACTGTTTATGTTCGATTATTCAAAACTATTTGAATACTGTAAAACTAGGCTCTGCTTTTAACAAATCACACACGGCATTGGCCGTTTTAAAGGAACAGTAAACTTGACTACGCAACTTTCGGCCATCGAATCGCCCGGGGGGGCTTGGATAAATATATAGGGTCTTATTGTCGACAGGCCCCCCCTTCTTTGTCATCTCGAACTGTCTCGAACCCCCTCCTTAGTGTTCCCAAAGCTAGCTGGCAGGCCCTTGCCCCTTATGCACTGTAATTATGCACTCATGTACTGTAAAAAGTTCGCCTTTTTACATGTAGACCACAGAGTAACGACCTCCCGACTAGGCGGCCGGGGTTCGATTCCTAGTCGCGGCACACAAACCTTTTGCTTTTTGCAAACCTTTTGCTCAGAAGTCGAATTCTCGGAAACTGCCAGGAAACTGCAATGGTCGTAACGAGAATTTTTCTTACTCTCAATATCGACTCAGGGTACATTCTTGATATGTTAGCTAGCTCCCCGAGTCAAGTTTTCTGTTCCTTTAAGCCTTTTCCCAGGCCCATCGACTTCTAGCAAGAATTGGGCAAAATTCAGACAACCGGTTTACGCATCGATAGCACGATACGCGAACACTCGTCGGGAACATAATGCGCATGGAAAATAGTGAATCGTGGCAGCTGCATGGCTTATGGTGAGGTGTCGTTAGCGGGTTTAAAATTTAACAAATGAAATTTGGGTCACCGGGCTTAAGAAATAATGAATGCAATTACGCAAGTAGGTTGCATTGTCATTATACGTACGACGGATCCTTTAAAGATTATCACCGAGCAACGGAAAAACAAAAGTCGAGGGACTAAGTCTTTAACTCTCTTCCTTCTGCAATCTCTTACGAGCTTAAATTTCGATTTATCGAAGCAAAATTGCCGGAAAAGAGCCTGGTTCTGACAAGTGGCTATTGAAGCGGATTTCGAAAGTTTCCCGAGCAAATGCATTCAATAGCTCTTGAAAGCGAGCCTGAGCGAAAATGAAAGTGATGCCAGAAATTGCTAAGTCGGTTGAATTCGCCATTCCATTTCAGCGCTTCCAAGCGGACTAGCTTCTGTTAATCCCCATATGCCTCACCTTCAGCACATAAGACAGACATGAGCGGGTCCTCCACTGGCAATCTTGGCCGACCGTATGAAGAATTTAAGAATAAAGTTAGTTCTTGGTCAATTCGTTTTTTTTAGTTCTAGAGAAGATTTATTAGCTGTTTCCAAAGTTCAGCCCTCTTACCATTTAACGCAGATTATTACGGGTCATTGTAGGCTAAATTTATTTCTTCATAGAATAAACAAAACTGGTACGGAGTTGTGCCTTTGCGGTGAAAATGAAACATGTTCCCATTTTCTTTTTGAGTGCCCCATTTTTGTTCGTGAACGTTTAGGTTAATATTTCACCTTAATAGGATCAATGTTCCTTTTCCGTTTCATCTTGGTTTGATTTTTAAATTTAGGAACGTTAGAAATGTTGTATCGGAATATATAAGAAAAACTAAACGTTTGGATTTGGAGTTATAATCTTATTTAAAAATATGTGGCTTTTTTTTATGTCTGATAATGGAATTCAGTGTGTATTATTTCGTTTTTTTTTGTTTTTTTTCGTTTGGTTAGATTGTATGTACAAAATATTGTTATTTGTAGTTTATTTTAGATGTTTAGTTTTGTTTCTTTGTTAGATGTGAAATGCCGTGGCTAAATCACGTAATAAATTCATCAAGCTGTCGGATGCAATCGTAACGTGTCGTAAGCGGCCATTTTGGCGGTTTTCAGTCAATGAGAGCACGCCGGGTTCGGCCGAGCACGGTTACGATGAGATTACGACTGCTAGCGGAGGACCCACTATATGGGCGATCTCTTGGATTCGCTTTCCGAAAAGCAAAGCGAGAATACGCCGAGCGCAAGAACAAGCAAAAAGTCGTAGCGCCTCAGCTGCTCCTTTACAAGGCGTCTTGTGGAAATTTTAAATTAAGGGGATAATGAATAAGTAGGCGTCGGTTCGAGTTGTTTTCGCTCGTCACCGTGTCTCATTAATTATTTAGTTTTCCTTTGTCATGGCTGCCTTTTCTTTTGCTTTCTTTTGCTCTTTCTTACATTCCGTTCTTCTGACTACTCTGATTAGAAGTCAGCCTAGGCTGAAGGAGTAGTTATCCTTATTCTGTTTTTCCTACAATCCATGTTTTTTTCTTCATTTCTCAAAGCACAACTCTTACTAGAAATGATCTTTTCGCAATGAAATGGCTCATAAATACCAGTTTTCGAAAATACCATTTGGCGCTTGTCGACTATATCCAGCATCCTGCTCACCGACGTCACGGCTGGACGCAAAATATTTGAAAACTGAATGCATCGTGCTTAAAAAGTGGGAAAACCATGACAAATTAAAGAAACCCAAAACAGAAGGTGGACCTAGTGGTCTACCATGTCTTCCAGAACGAAAAACAATATTTTCAAGCTTCTCATGTCCTGATGTGTGAAAGAGTTGTCGGCGGACCTTGTAGCTTTCGACAGAATTTGTGGTGCGTGAATGTCAAAACTTTGCTAGTCCGAAAAAGTGATAAGTGGCTTTAGCTGGAACCCATCCAATATATATGTATCGATTTTCGGCTTGTTTAGACTTGACCCACACAGGATTTCCGCCGATTCCAGTGCGAAACAACGCTATCCGAAATCGGCAACTATACACGCGGGAACTCTGACCCCCCCCCCCCCCACCTTATTAAGCAAGCCCGGGGAAAAGCCAATGATTTTGTCTCGATACCATTCGGACGATCCACCACCTTTTCGCACAAGGATCATTCAAGGGGATCCACGGGCTAAAATTTGTTAGAGACAGATCATTAGGCGAACATCGGCACGAAGAAACGATTTCTAAGAAAACGCTGGAAAATCCTTTCAAGGAACGGCTCCTTTGGGATCTTTTCTCACACGGTCTATTCACAAATGAAGAGATAAATGCCTGACGAGAGAGGGGCATGCCGCTTTTGTGAAGACGATGGGGCGTTGGAAGATTCGAAAAGGGAATTGTTGGACAATGTTGCTGAAAAACAATCAGCAGCATCTTTTGGTCCTGCACGCTGTTTAGGCCTTAGAACAATCGCTCGTCCATCTCTATCACTAAATTGTGGCTTACCTATACAACCAGGGAAACCCATTAGTGTCCATGCTTCAGCTAATCTTCCATTCCATCTGCTCTGTACGTCTAGTGAGTTGGATGAGTTGAGGCATGAGATTTTTTTAGAGAGTTTTTGATGAGGAATGAATGGTGAGAATGATGAGAAGCGAATGTTTTGCGGATTAAGGGTTTGGAAAGATTCCTCAAGATGGCAACGACGGATCGTGAAAACTCCATGGAAGACTTTAGTTAATTGTTCGATGTAATTGAGATTTTCCATTTGGTTGACGTTGAATTTGTGTTGTCATGGCCCTTCGGCTTTTTTTGCAAAAAATATCATATCACGTTTTCCACAGACAAAATGTAATGTTCGGTAAGTCAAATATATATTATACCAATGTCAATTATAATAATGCTGCCCTAGGCACCAAAGTTGATTCATCACCCTTCTTAAACTGTTCAAATCCAGATCGAGGAGCATATTATTTTTCAGTTCACTACTATGGATAATTCTTGTTATGGTAAATATTATTACACATTTATCTTACCTTACTGGATGAATGGCCGGTATACAGAACTGCGGAGTTCTTAACTACCGATTTATTTCGCCTCAAAATACTGACCTAAGCAAGGCCGTATCCAGGGGGGGTTAGGGGGTTCGACCCCCCCCCCCGAAACCCAGAAAACTAATAGTTTTTGTATACTTTAACCTCTGATCTACGTCTTTTTTGTACTTTTTGGTCCAACCCGTGGGCAAACCCCCCCGGAATAAATTCCACGGGCAACCCGATGAAAAATTCTTTGACTGTGTAGTAGGAGTAGTTTGATTAGTGATATGTAGTAATATGGAATACTTTGATAAACATGCCTCCGACTGGGTTAATCGTATGTAGTAGTATTCGATAGCATCCAGTTTGCTAGTAGTAGCATGTAGTAGCAACAGTTACTAATGCATGCTACTTTTTCGTACTACTCCATACGACTAATTCTCGGATATTTTTCATCGGGACCCCCCCCCCCCCAAAAAAAAATAAATTCCTGGATACGGGCCTGGACCTAAGGTTTTTTTCAACTACTAATGCCCTACATTCTCCAGAAAATACTTACATTTGATCCTCAGGTGCTTTCCTCCAAGCCAAAAGGTTTCGGTGGTGTTTAAGGCCAACGGTGTTTTGGAAGAGTCGAGGTATACTGAGACATTTGAGATGTCGAGACCCCTCCGTTCGCAAAGGGAGCTTAATGCATCACTGGAAAAAAAAGCATCTGGTGAAATATCGATCAGCAACAAGTTTCGATCCTTGGCTATTTATTCAACATCGCAACGGATTATAAACACAATTCGTCCGAATGAACATTAGCCTACACGATTAAATGATCCAGAAGTGTCGTTTTCAATGTCTATGCATTCAACAATGCAACGGATTATAAACACAATTTGTACGAATGAACTTTAGCCTACACGATTAAATGTCGTTTTTAAATATACCAATCATTGACCCGTGAATAAGCACTTGTCGACTGGGTCCAGACCTACCACCCTCCGACGCGGAGGCTCCGCGCAAAATATTTTGAAAACTGTGCTCGTGTGGTTAAATAACGGAAAAAGCCAAACAAACGAAAAGGACTCCGAATACAAGATGGACCTGTTGGCCCACCAGCTTTTCAAAAGTGAAAAACAAAATTTCGAATCTTCTCATGCCCTATTTTTGAAAGAGTTACCAGCGAACCTGATAGCTTTCGGCGAAGTTTGCGCTATGTAACTGGCCAACCCGGCTCGGCAGAAAAAGAGCTAAAAAGTCGTAGGCGCAAAAAAGAAGGGCTAATGATGTTATAAAAGCCAGAATAAGTACGAGGGGGCCTTTAATAATTTAAAGATCCAGTCACTAAACGACTAGCACTGGCCTTCGAACTCAAATTCGACAGGCTATTGTGGTTTCAATTTTGCCTGAAATACCTTGACCCCCCTCCCCTTCCATGAAGAACGTCAATTTTCCACAAGTATCTCCATCGAAGAGCATCATAACTCTCCAATCTAAGCTTTAAGAGCTGTAGAATCTTTATCATAATCTCGTCCCTTTTTTAAAACAAGAATACTTTAACCCAGTGTGTTTTTTCTTTGTAATATTGCTTGGTTGCGCTTTCAAAGGCTTACGTTGTCATCTAGATCTTCTGTAAAACAGTTTCTCGCCGAAGTTACTCATTTTCTTTATTTTACTCGTGCCTGGTGTACAGTGAGAAGAAATGCTATTATCATGCCTTTACTGCAGCCAAGGGCCCTACAAATACAATGACAACAAGACCACCAAAGGTTTGATAGGATCCCGAAAATGGAACATTTATTGGACCTCTTGATCCAAACAATCGGATCCAGCAGATTTCCGGTCTTCACCGGACCCCGGAAGCATATTACTCTTTACTCCTAATAATGATATCGAATGGTGTTTATGACAAATTACGGTCAAACGGCTAACCGTATTTGGATTCAAAACATATGTTTACCCCTCTCCATACCTCTAATGCCAACAGAATAAACTTCGATACGATACGATACGAATTTATTAGGTCAAATAACATAATAGTTAAATAAGACCCTATCAATAATTTATAAAACATACATGTCAACTTAGCCTACTCATTAAAATGCTTAAAGTTTAACTGAAAAGCCAACTTATTTTTGTGTCATTTAGTTGAATACACTGAATTATTTCGATTCTGCAAAGGGATTTTTTTGTTTTCCACTATCTGCTCTAGTTATGACGTTCAGAATATCTGCGGCTGTCCCCACAGCGAAAATTCTACTATGACGCGGGAAATTTTTATCTAAACACAAACAAGGCTTTTCAGTGGGCAGTGGCGATATTGGTGAAGATTGCTTAGTGCCTGAACAAAAAAAAAGTCATAAATCTTTCTTGAAAGGCATACAACAAATTAGAGGTACTACAAATCACACGGAAATTCCACTATTTGAAAATCGATTATTCCTGAATAGCGGAACAACCAAGTAACGCAATTTTAGCGGGTCTTCAAGCCAATTTATGTGAATAAGTGATGGGTAACTAGATTGTCCTATCCCAGTCCTTTTCGGTTAAACTTTAACAAAATATTGACGAAAAGAAGATCTATACCACTTAGAAGCTGCTGGTTTGCAGGGCTCTAATTTATTTTGATGCCTCGTGTTTTGTCCGGTTCGTGCCGCTTCCGGTAGCAAATCACGATGCTTACTTGATTCTAACATTTTATTCCCGCATGTCATAGTAAGCTGGTGACGCCGGGCAACAAGGCTTTCTATACCAAGGAGCTTTATACCTTCTTCATAATTTGTGTACTCCTGGCCCAATATCAAACGAACAGCTCGCTTCTGCACATTCTCAAGGAAAACTTCAGAAATGGTTTCATCGTGTGTGCTTACCCCTGATCCGAACCTGTCTAATCGGCTTAAAGTTTAACTGAAAAGCCAACTCATTTGTGTGTCATTTAATTGGATACACTGAATTATTTGGATTCTGCAAAGGGATTTTTTTTATTTTCCACTATCTGCTCTAGTTATGAGGCTCAGAATATCTCCAGCCGTCCCCACAGCGTAAATTCTACTATGACGCGGGAAATTTTAATCTCAACACACATGCGGCTTTTCAGTGGCCAGTGGTGAGACTGGTGAAGATTGCCTAGTAACTGAACAAAAAAAATTGACAAATCTTTCTCGTAAGGCATACAGCAAAAGAACAAGCTCATAGAGGCACCACAAATCACACGGAAATTCCACTATTTGAAAATCGGTTATTCGTGAATAGCGGAACAACGAAGTAACTCATTTTCAGCGGGTCTTCAAGTCAATTTAAGTGAATAAGTGATGGGTAACTAGATTGTCCCATCCTAACCCTTTTCGGTTATACTTTAAGAATGAACTTTTACTATGACAAAATTTCCTGTTTTGGCCGGATTTCGGGCGAACTGCTTGTTAAGCGAGAAAACAAGTTCCAGATATAGATTCAGAATGTCCGTTTACCGTGGATCAAATATAACGACTTTACAATTAAATCCGATTGCTTACTAAGTTCAATCAATCAATCATCGTATTTATTCCTGAATATCTGTTTTACAACATGATAACATAGGACTGTCAATTTAAACAAAATATAGTTGATATATACAATTCATTTTAAAACTTACACGACTAAACTTTTGTAACATAATTAAACGGTATGTCAAACATGAAAATATAAAATGTGTAATACTAGATTAGTTGTCAAACCATTATACGTGTCTTCACTTGTTAAAAAACTTCACAAAATATGGCACAAATGACTTAAGGAATCTATCAGAAGAGTGACTAGGTGGGTTTTGTAGCGTCACTTTATTTGCCGTTCTGGTGCATGCTTGTTTGCTACTCTTTACTGCGTAGTCTGGCAGAATACCCCTGTGCTTTTCTGTTGACAAGCACTTCCTTCCGAATTTCATGACTAAGTCATGGCGTCGTTCTGATAGGAGTTGTAATCCGAGTTTTTCTCGGCTTGTTTCATAGTCAACATATTCATATCCAAGTATGATTTTGCAAGCCCGTTTCTGAACGTTTTCTAGTCTGTCATTTTGTTCTTGACTCAGACCGCAGTGCCATACTGGACAACAGTATTCAACTGCAGGGCGTACATAAGTCTTATAACAAATAATGAGAACGTTTGTTTTAAAGCCAAACCGTTTGAGTTGACTGAAGGACCGCAGAAGCAGAGATGCCTGTGTGCAAAGTGCATTTATCTGCGATCCCCATTTTAGGTCATCATCGATGTGGACACCAAGTACCTTGACTGTTTTCACAGTTTTGAGGTTGGTGTTACCAATTTCAGGGACATCACGTTTGAGAAAGTTGATCCTGAAGATCGTGCTTTTTTCAAGGCTTAATGTCAGCTTAGAGTTAGCTGCTTGAGAGTTGATCTCTGCCAACAAGGTCTTCACGGGATCGCTGGAATGTGGATCAGAAAGAGATCGAAAGATGGCAGCATTCAAATCGTCTGCAAATTTGTAGCGATTTGGATACTCAATGATCAGCTTGTTTATCACAATGATGAAGGCGAGAGGTCCTAGTTTGCTTCCCTGCGCCGCTCCACACGTGATGTTCAATGACGTTGAGATGTCTTCTTGGCTTAGCTGGACACACTGGCTTCTTTCGTGAAGGAAATCTGCCAACATTCTCAGCACAAATCTTCTGGCCCCCATCATAGAAGATTCTTCGATAACTACATTGTGGTCCAGAAAATCGAAAGCTTTGACGAAGTCCGTAATTAGGGTGTCAACAAATGAGCCATCAGTTTCCAGGTGCTTTAGAACGTCATGAATATATTGAACCAGGTAATGCGAAGTATTGCAGCCTGGACGAAATCCGTACTGTCGTTCATCGAGTTTGTCTTTAACGTCTTCGTACAGCCATTTGAAGATAAACTGTTCGAAAACTTTTGAAAAAACCGACGTTTTAGAAATTGGTCGGAGGTCCTTCACGGATTTTGGAGTCCCTTTCTTTGGTATTGGGGTGATGTATGCCAGCTTAAAGTGCTTGGGGAAGATTCCTTCGACGAGAGATTGGTTAAAGACGGCTGCTAATGGCTCGGCAAGCTCATTTGCGCACTCTTTCACATAACGGATGGGAACTTCACCAGGATAAGTAGCTTTTCTTGGGTTTAACTTCGACAATATCTCGAAAACCTCTCCTGGGCGAATTGTGGGGATTTCTGTGATGGGTGGGAGATCTGGCATCGTGGAGAGTCCTGGATGTTCGCAGCATATTGCTGCAAAATGCTCGTTTATGGAGCTAGATGACAGTAGCTCTCCGTTATCGTCCCTAATTTCCAGTTTCGGGTTTGCTTTTCCCATTAACTGCTGGACTGTGGTATGAAACTTACGAGGATCAGCTGCCAGGACTTTCTTATCGCACTTCCTGCCGAACTCTTTCCTCGCTTTTTTCAGCTCTTTAACGATTTTGTTCCGCAGTATTTTTCCGTTATCCTTGTCACCTTCTTGAAAAAGCTCATCTCTTCGCTGTATCAGAGACTGGATATGTTTCGTTACCCAGGGTTTGATCTGTTCTTTAAGGAATATAGTTTTTTCGGGAAAAACTTCGGAGTAGATATTGTTTACGTCGGAACAAAATTTGTCTGCCATTGCGTTTCCATTTGTTAGACTGTACAGACTTTTCCAGTTATGGGCAGCGAGTCGCCTCTTGTATTCAGCTTCCTGTTCGGTTGAAGTTGGTCTGTAGGTCACTTTTTTTCGAGCAGGCAGAGGAAGACTAGACAGGGGCTCCCAATAGATCGTTAAATGATCACTCATTCCGAGCGCCGGAAGTGGAGTTGGACTCATGTAGTACTCATGAAGTGACGTGAATATTAGATCAAGTGTATTCTTGCCTCGCGTCGGGATCTTAACCGTTTGTTTCAGGAAAAGGGACGTTTCAATCCATGCAGCTTTAATATCATTAAAGTCTCCACAAATGATTATGCCAGAGTATGGATACTTTCCTCTGAGGTAGTCCATGGAGAATTGAAGGTATTCGAGTAGTTGTTTCCTAAATGGACCACGTGGTGGGTAGTACACAATACCGTAAATGATAGAGGAGACACTTTTAGGAAGCAGTTTAGGCCGTGTCCAGATCCACATTACCTCGAGGTTGTAGTCTTTGTGAATCGGTGGGAAGAGTTGCCGTTTTGGAATACTGCTTCTGCAGACGATTCCAATGCCACCACCATGTGTAACGGGTTGACCTGACGCATCTAGTCGAGGAGAAATTATGCTGTCATATCCGTCGATTTTTAGCAACCCTGCGTTGTCTGCCCAGGTTTCAGTGAGGCATGCAACGTCAATTTTGTGATCAATTAGAACCTGATTTAGCTCTTCAACTTTGTTGTTAATTGATCTAACGTTGGAGAGAATAATTCGAGGAAAACTGTATTTTGGGGATCTGAAGCCGTGGGATGTCTCTTTCAGTTTTTGTTTCCCAGGATACGCTAGACTTCTGGGAATTTGAGATTCTGTTGTGGATTTGAAACTCTGGACTGGAACGGCGGTGGCGGTTGTTTGTGTGTTGGTCGCCAAACTGATGCTCCATTTATCCGACGCATTGGGCGGTCTGTGGTCCTGACGAGAGGGCTGGGAGGGTGGTTGAACTTTTCTGTGTGCCTTGAACCAGAGGAGATCGCATTTGCTGATGGAAAACTGTTTCTTAGGCCAGATTTGAAAAAAAACATTGTTCTTTGGGGCACTGAATTTTCCTGGGGCGCTGGGGGGTGTAAAGGTGGGAGAGGACGCTTCTCGTTTTTTGGAGAGTGAACAAACCGGCAGTTGTTATGATTTCTGCAGTACCCGGAGCGATAGTAACGACAAATCTGTGGTTGTTCATGTCGATTCTGGTCAGTAACAACATTTCCGCTCACAACTTGGTGCAAGAAACGACACTCTGTGCCATTTCTACATCCCCCGTTCTTGAAAAAATGGCATGTTTTAGACTTAAACTTAGTTTTTGGTTCATCACTTCTGGTTTGTTTGGGAATAATCTGGGGTGAACTGGATTCTGCAATCTTTTCTGCTGGGTTTACTTCTGGTGATGTTTGGCTGAGTTTCAGTGCTTGTGGTTGACCGTAAGATCTCGCTACAGGTGAAAAACTCAGGAAATGAAGTTTTTCCGATGTCACGCTTTGTCTGGGGTCTTTTACGTGATGGTAGTTGCAGGAGCTCCGACGTTTGCACTTGCCTTCTAAGAACCTGGTGCACAAAACTGGGTGTAATTTCGTACAAGACTGTTCTTCTTCATCGTTACAGACTCCAGTCTTTGCATAGGTCATGCATACCGGTGCTGAATCGATTGGGTGGAAGAAACGGCATTTTTTTCCGTATCTGCAATGCCCATTCAGGTAGTGTCTGCAGTGTCTCGGCTCATTGTTTTTTCCTGTCGGAGTGTGGATGGTGGTTGTTTGGTGGGGTCTCGGTGGGGTACCAGGGGTCTCTGGAGCAGATAATGGTGTCTCGAATTTGACAACTGTATCTACTACTAAAAACTGATTTTCTGCTTGTACAATTTTTCTTGAAATTTTACGCACTATTGGAAACGTTGGAATATCTGTCTGGGCACTGCGATCTTGCTTTACCGCTGCTGCTTCTTCTCGGTCGTCTCTTAGCCTGAGTAACAGCGTTGCTTCACGCGCCAGAACTTTGTGTTTCTCGTTTGCTGTTTCGAGTTGAGCAATTCGTTCATTTAGATATTGAATGACCTGGTTCTGTTCGTTAATTCTCGATGTTAGAGCGTTGATCATGATGGTTCCAAATGATTCGTCGGGGCTCTCTTCAGTCGGCACTGGCGGTATTTCTCTTGGCCCGCGGTGCTGTTGGAGAACGTTGTGCGGTGTGGTACCTACTAAATCCCATTCGAGGGTTTTCGCAACGGTGAGGCAGTTTCCTTCTGTTACGGCGTTAGTTTTGATGGGAGAAGACGCCATTCTTCTGTTCAAGAAATTGGTCGCCCACTCTTTCGGGTCAAGTAGGAAGGAGTATTCTGATGTTGCACTTGATTTGTCCGTCATAGAGTTGGTATCTAGACAGGAGTGGTGTATCTCAGTTTGCTGTGTCGGGGGATGGCTGGACAGTGCTGGACTGGAAACTTGGTTGCTGCATGCAGTAGCCTCCTTAGCTTCGTGGGTTGTGTGATGTGAATAGCTGTTTCCAGTCGCATCAGGGGTGACATATGTCATGCAAGGGATAATCTGACGTTCAAATAGTCTCAGATTCACAGTTGTAGGGCCACCAGGTTTTAGTGGCGTGTCACAGAGGTCAACGCAGTTTGCACAGTCTTTTGAAACATCTGCGTCGATATTTTGTAACAGTCTTGGCTGGGAGCAGGGTGGACAGTGCCAACTAGGGTTCATAGTGGTTTGCATCCTTTTAAACTCATCGGTTGTCACATCAGAGCATTTCCTGTGCACCCATTGCTTACACTTTTGGCAGCATACTGAATTAGATGTCACGTATTTTTGACATACAGTACAGCTAAATCTGATCCTACTTCGCTTCGGCTTTGGTTGAGATTTCTTCATTTTTGGCTGATCGTGCAAGGGAACGTCCCAGAAGGGGAGCGACTAACGCTCGACCCCGAGCGTTGTTAGGGAGAACTTTTGCCGTTCGGAATCCCCAGCCGTGCTCTATCGTCGGAAAGGGGAGCGACTAACGCTCGACCCCGAGCGTTGCTAGGGAGAACTTTTGCCGTTCAGAATCCCCAGCCGTGCTCTATCGTCGGAAAGGGGAGCGACTAACGCTCGACCCCGAGCGTTGCTAGGGAGAACTCTTGCCGTTCGGAATCCCCAGCCGTGCTCTGTCGTCGGAAAGGGGAGCGACTAACGCTCGACCCCGAGCGTTGCTAGGGAGAACTTTTGCCGTTCAGAATCCCCAGCCGTGCTCTATCGTCGGAAAGGGGAGCGACTAACGCTCGACCCCGAGCGTTGCTAGGGAGAACTCTTGCCGTTCGGAATCCCCAGCCGTGCTCTGTCGTCGGAAAGGGGAGCGACTAACGCTCGACCCCGAGCGTTGCTAGGGAGAACTTTTGCCGTTCGGAATCCCCAGCCGTGCTCTATCGTTGGAAAGGGGAGCGACCAACGCTCGACCCCGAGCGTTGCTAGGGAGTTTGCGGTTTTGACCGGATTCCGGACGAAATAGCTGATCGGCGAGAAAATAGGTTTCAGAAACGGATTTAACATGTCTCGTTACTGCTGTAGGCTATCAAACCTCTAATAAAGTTCAGGTAAAACTTTTTCTTTCATCAATCTTTCCAGTTTTCATCGGATTTCGGATGAACTAGTTCTCTGGTTAGAAAATAAGTTTCAGATACGGATTCAGCATGTCTCCTTACCCCTAAATCGAATATCTCATTGGCTTTTTAAAACAATTTTTGTCGTCCCTTAATTACCCCCCTCCCCAAATATATAGCTATGGGGCCCATCTACGAACTTGACCCTCTTGACGAACTTGACCCAAAGGACCATAATATTTTGAAAACTGCGCGCCGTGGTTAAATAGTGGAACAAGACCAAAGGTTTCGATGGGTTCGGGTATACCTTTATAAGCCATATCCATCTGACTGTTTGAACAAAACATATCAATCCCTTCGGGAGTTATCGTACTAACAGACAGACGAGTGCAACTTTACGAAGTCTTAGGTATCCGTCATTTACGTTTTGGGATCCCAAAAAGTATAACAAATAAAAGCAAAACAAATCATATCTGTCTTTCGTTTTTCTAGCGAAAACCAGAATTCAGTACTATTTTTGAGATGAAACTTCAACCCTAACCGTTTTAAATTTCGGAAACTACAGTCGACGCATAAGAATAGCAATAGCATTATGATGTCATTTCTTTCTTTTCCTCGAGAAAAAATAGATTTTTTCCTCAACAAATTCAAACCCGTGGGTCCCAAATGCACTTGGGATCCCATCACCGAAATCTTTGAACTTGTTCATTCATACCTGGTCAAAATCGCGTTCGCTTGACTAGTGAAGTGGAAGTAAATGGTCGTCAAAATAATTGGCCCTTATTTAAATCCCAAAGCCAGAGAAAGTACTTGTTTGAATGAAATCAGAGGACAGGAAATCCACTAGAAAGAACATAAATAGTTGTTCGGGGTTCCGCATTCGGCAACTGCGGGATAAGAAACTGAAATCCGAATCAGAATTAAACTGAGAAAAAAGGGCTTATGTGAAAGGAAAATTATGGAGCACTACGAGCTTTCAGTTGTACTTTAAGGTATTAATGATATACGAATGTAAGGTTAGCTATTATATTCTCTGTACATTATCTGCCTTCCAATTTTGATTTTCGGGACTAAAAGAGACGTCTTTGGTTCTGACCATACATTTTACAGGGATTTCCATCTCTATATTCCCCGCATGAAAGATGGACGGAATTTTCGGAATCGCGAAAGATATTAGTTATATCTCAGTGCAAAACGCTGACAGAGACTAGGATTAGATAGAGCTTATAATATACAGTCTTCTTACCTAGGAGTACAATTCATGCTCTTACAAATGGCGGAAGACAAGATCAATAGTTACAAATCCAGAGGAAAAGCAACGAAAGGGTGCAAGTACTGAAAAAGTTTAGGAGATCGGGATTTCCTTTATCGGAATGGGATGGACGGGACGGGAGGGGGGGGGCTGGTCGATAAATTAAAAAGGAGCAAAGATGTACAGGCCTATTCGTTCATCAGTAATTATTTAGACAATTGTTTTGCCCGTTTCAAGCGGGAGCCTGAGATATTTTTTTTCAAAGACTCAAGACTAAATGCATATATAGTCTGATAAGATATCGAATGCGAAATTCACATCAACGATGCGATACATGCGAACTTGAAGACTACGAAAATCAAACTCTGTGTGCGCGTACGTTTGCTGAGAGAGGACGGTTCTAGTCACCCATCATTTATTCACTTAAAGGACCCCTCTTGCTTATTCTGCCTTTAATAATATACCTAGCTCCCTAGTGGAATTATAAGCTTCTTAAATCCCCACCTTTCTCCACTGTTTCGTTTTGTGCCTACGAATTTTTAGCGCTTTTTCGGCCGTGCCGAGTTTTGACCGTCACACAACGCAAAGTTTGCCGGTATCTTCTGTGTCCGCTGACAACTCTTTCACATAGAAAGATACGAGAATCTCCTGTTTTTGCCATCTTTTATTTGGTTAGTTTTCCAACTTTTTAACCACGGCGCGTTCAGTTTTCAAACGTTTTGCGCCCAGCCGCCGCGTCGGAGAGCAGGAAGCCTGGACACAGTCGACAAGCGCTAACGAGAAAATAGCTAATTTCAGGTGGAAAGTAATGGTATTTTCGAAAAATGTTTTTTATGATCCATTTCATGGGGAAAAGATCATTTCTAGTAAGAGTTGTGCTTTAAAGAGGCTTGAAGACCCGAGAAAAAAGGGCTACTTCGTTGCTCCGCTATTCACGAATAATCAATTTTCATATAGTGTAATTTTCATGTCGGCTTTGGGGTATGCGGTTGTACCTGTGTTGTATGCTTGATGAAAAGATTTACGAAAAATAAGTGGTCACGCAGTTAGCTACCTTCCAGGGGCTGATCACTGGCCACTGAAAAGTCCCGTTTGTATTAAGATTCCGATTTTCCGCGTCATAGTAGAATTTTGCGTTGTGAGGATGGCCGTATATACTCTGAGCGTCATACTAGAGCAAATAGTGGGGACAAAAATCCATTAACACAATCAAAATAATGCAGTTTATTCAGTTAAATAATACAAAAATATGTTGGCTTTTCAGTTAAAACTTAAGAGGGTGCTGGGCAGGGCCGTATCCAGGGGGGGGGGGGTTAGGGGGTTCACCCCCCCCCCCGAAACATACGAAAATACTAGTTTGTTATAGGCTTTAACCTCTGATCTACGTCTTTTTGTACTTTTTGGTCCGACCCGCGGGCACACCCCCCCCCCCGAAAAAAAATCCTGGATACGGACTTGGTTTTGGGGTATAAGGCGGAAAACCAGTGTGCATCTGTGCAACAGTGGTAACTTCTCAAAGGTGCCTGTGATCCCGAACTTCGAAACAATCTTTCTGTTCCTGTGTCAAGAGGGGGGGGGGGACGAAGAAACTAGCTGTAACGATATAATAACTTTTTCGGAGAGAAATTAAGGTACTTTGGGATTCCCAAAGGTAAGTTACGGGATACAAGAAGAAACTTGCAGTAACGATAATAACTCTCTTGCGGGGCAATTAAGGTCTTCTGGGACTCCCAAGAGGTAAGTGGAGGGATATATCAATGACTTGGTAAAGTTAGAGGATAACTCTCGGAGGAACTGAGGTAGTTTGTTCAAACTTGGTGAGAGGAGCTTTTGCTTCAAAGTACAGGTAAAGCCCGGGGATGGGCTTCATAAGAAATGGGGGGAAACTACTATTATTACTATTTTTATCTTCAGCGAATGACGATTTAAGGGCTAGGGTGTATCCATCGAATTATTTTCTCGCCAGTCAAACAGTCTAACCGGAGTCCGGCAAAAAAACAAAATTTTGTGAAAAATAACTTTTGTCAGAAGCCTACTGGTGCTGAAAAGAAGTAAGGAGACAAATTGGATCGGTACGTTTACTTTTGCTTTACTTCTGCCGGAGTCCGGAAAAAAACAGAATTTCGGTTTATAGCTGGAATAAATCTCAGCTGACTTTTCCGTCAGGCGCCATCAAATCAGAGATTTCGGATTCGAATCCGATTCCGGATTCGAATCTTCTGCTTGTCAGGCCTGATTCGGATTCGAATTCAAAAACTTCAATCTTACGAGTCCGCTCAAATTTCTAGTCTAAATTCCTACCAGTTTCTGTTCCCCAATTTTTACATAGTGGGTTCAGGCAATCCAACTTTTTTATCTCCACCGCCAACCATCCTCGGTGATATATCACGTTATCTGATTACCTTAGATATCAGTACTTTCTGTCATCTCTGATTTTTGAACTACAACCTATGTACATGATTCATTTTGTGTTAAGGTCGGATATGAATCCCGATTCGAAATCTCAGCATGAAATGGTGGATTCGGAATCGGATTCGTACCTAGCCCTGGATCCGGATTCCCATCTTTGAATCAAATACACTTACAGTTCATTGATCAAGACGTTTCGAATGTCAGCTGTCCAGATGAACTGGTCTATATGCATTTTTTTCCTGCTTGGTCGATATTACGGACAAACTCCACGTCGTGAAAACCGGAAACTAGGTAGGCCTAATGTTTGACCTTTGTCGGATGTTCAGGGTTCGATATGAGGGTAGTAACGTAGAAAATCTTTCTTCTAGGTTCGTTTTCCTACCAAGTAGGATTTCGGCAAGGACGGGAAGCTCACTCGATCAAACAATGTCTTTGTTCAGTTGTTCGTGTCGGTACAGGGATATTATATTTTTTTTTATTTTTTTTTTGTTGTTTATATGGCTTAGGCCTACGCTGAAATAAAAGTGTTATTACTATTATTATAATTATTATTATTAAAGTTTAACCGAAAAGGACTGGGATAGGACAATCTAGTTACCCATCACTTATTCACTTGAACTGGCTTGAAGACCCGCTGAAAATGCGTTACTTGGTTGTTCCGCTATTCAGGAATAATCGATTTTAAAATAGTGGAATTTCCGTGTGATTTGTGGTAGGCCTACCTCTAATTTGTTGTATGCCTTACAAGAAAGATTTATGACTTTTTTTTGTTCAGGCACTAAGCAATCTTCACCAATATCGCCACTGCCCACTGAAAAGCCTTGTTTGTGTTTAGATAAAAATTTCCCGCGTCATAGTAGAATTTTCGCTGTGGGGACGGCCGCAGATATTCTGAACGTCATAACTAGAGCAGATAGTGGAAAACAAAAAAATCCCTTTGCAGAATCCAAATAATTCACTGTATTCAACTAAATGACACAAAAATAAGTTGGCTTTTCAGTTAAACTTTAAGAAATGAATCCACCTTTCTACTTAGTTTCCCTACCGGGTGAATGTTCCGTTTGAAATTGGACAGAAACCCCACATTTCAGAAAGTACATCAATCCTGTGACGTAACTTCTAAGGTGGTGTCCGCCTATATTGGGATAAAAACAGGCTGGATCAATGTTCAATGAGTTTCGACTAGCATTGATGTTCTCGTCGTAATCTGGGCTAGACCGGAAATTAAAGACAAAAAATAATTAGGGGGGATGAAAAACATATTTACGGGACCTGGTGGAGACCGAACCTGTACGAGACACGACTCATCAGTTATCAGTCAAATATGAAGTTGTGGGCCAATAGGCTGATGTCAATAAGCGGATTACAAAATACCATCGAGGGCCTGAGTGGTACGTCTTGTTGTTATATTATTTGTCTTCTTTTTTTGTGCCTTATTAGGCCGTTTGTCTTTTTAAAATGAAACCATTCCGGTAAATATTTCCCTTGATTAAATCCAATGTTCGGCTTGCCCGTGAAGGAAATTTGAAAATAAATTGAAACTGAATTGAAACTGATTCCCTTCTACTACCGAAACCTCTGGTCTTGTTTGATAGCGCTAACTCGCCAAGAAGAATTATGAAGTTGTGGGCCAATAGGCTGTTGTCAATAAGCGGATTACAAAATACCACCGAGGGCCTGAATGGATAGAACTCTTCTAGTTACTGTTGTAAATAGTCCGTCTTGTTATGTTCTTTTTCTTCTTTTTGTTGTGCCTTACTCCGCCGTTTGTATTTTTATGATGAAAGAAGTCCGGTATATATTTCCCTTCTACTACCGAAACCTCTGGTCTTGTTTGATAGCGCTAACTCGCCAAGCAATGACAGGGAGAGAGATTCCAAAAGAAGAAGCACCATGAATCGACGGGAAGAACTTACCAAAGGGATGTTCCTCTTATTGCTGCAACAAATTCTTCGGTACCAGTTTCCTCTCCGCAATCGAAAACAACACTGAAAAACTCTGAGCTCTGGACCTAGAAAAAAAAATCCTTTTTTATTTATTCCTTGATACTTGTTGAATATAAGGTTCAAGCCCGAAATATCGTTTTTGTTTCTTCCCTTGGTACTTCGCTGTAAATCTCTAAACATAAAATCGAGTCCAAAAAAACAAAACAATTTTATCCTTTTCTGGTTTATGAAGTCAAATATAATTAATATCAAATAAACGTCATCTCCCAGTGCACCAACATCGCTCTTAATGGGACCGTCTGTTTGGTGGCCGTTAGTTCAATAAATAATAACAACAGTCGGTTTTACTAGCCGGAGCCTTGTTCTACTGCACATTGTCAACCGAACCAGGGCTATTGACCATTCACTGTCAATCAAAACAGGGTTCCTGCCTTATGCAGAGTTTATAAGTACAGAAAAACTTGAACAGAGCCCGTTCTTGGTGACAAGATCACGTTTACATACAGTGAGAAAAAAACTGTTTCTTCAATCCAGAAAATCGTTTTGATAGCATTTGTGACATCAGTACAGATGACTGTTGCTCTCAAAAGCAAACCAGACTTTTTTCTTTTTATTTCACCAGCGCCGCCGACGCGATCGACTACCTTTCAAGTGGACCGGGATTCCTTTCATCTTGAAAGAAATTCTCGTCCCGCTAGACATTTTTCTAGTCGTCTTCACGAACGGAATCCTTTCAAGTTGACCAGAATTCCTTTCTACTCGACGGGATTTCTTGTCTGTGTAAACGCTACATTAATCAAAACAGAGTTACTGCCTTTAATCAGAACAGGGCTCCTGTCTTACCTGAAATAGAAGAAAACCAGCAGAATAGGGGTCCTGCCCTCCGTAGTTTTTCGCGGTGGCGGCATAGATTCAGAGAGCCCCCATACTTGGAAAGGTGTATTTTTATGACTGCGTATCCTTTGAGTAAATTCGTGGTTTATGTTGATCTTTTTCGTGATTTTTTGTCTTTTTTCCTTGAGTTGTTCCGTGACTTGTTTGCTGCTCACGGAGGATAAGAAAACACCTTCATTTACTAATAAACAGTGGCTTCGACCTCACTTTACAAAACAAAGTTTCCAAGATCTGTTCAGCAATAGATTCACGATACCTTCAAATAGATTTGTTCTGCGTCCGCTCATGAATCCTTTATGCAATCGTGTCTTGTTCGTTGATAGCCCATATAGAATTTTTCTTCTCCAATTTTGTTTCTTGCGTTTAACGGGCACATATAACGTTATTTTTTTGTCCAGTAGAGGTAGCTTATTTTAAGACTTCTCTAAATGTTTCGCTACCTTGGTCCTTGGGTTTGTTTCTTTGAAAGGAGAAAGAACAAACTTGATCTCTGCTAACAGCCAACCGTTTCAGCTTTCTTTTGGCATACACACTGCTTAGGAATTCTTTTTTTAGGTAAAAGTTACCTCGTAAGAGTTTTTGCTTTTTTCTCGTTTCTATTTTGTTTTTCTTATTTATAATTTCTTATTCTAATGCCTTAGGCTAGCTTTTTTTTATTTCCTGGTACAAATCAATTAATGAATGATCAAAGAGTCGTTTCTATATGCACTGGCATGTCTGACGCTTATATGCCATTGGAGTTATTACCATCTTTACTAAGTACCTACCTTTCAATACGTTTTTACGGCGACCCTTCACCGTAAGGCGGAGTTCAAATAAGTATAACTCTACTGCACCTCAGTCTGCAGTCTATTTCATTTAACCTTTTGGTGTTTTGTTTTAACAAATTCATTCATTCAAATCCAGGTTTGAGTTGCCTCATTCCGTATTTTCTTAACATTCCTCATCAATTCCACCTCTCTACCGAAATGTTTCTGTTACCTGTCCAACTGTTGATTAAAAGACTATCTCCGCAAACAAAAGCCGGCTCCGTTACTCTTCCCTTCCGAAAGTTTTTGCTGACTACAAGATGAACCAAGAAACGGATTATCCCCATGTTTCCTAGGAATGAAAGAAAACGAAAGGGGCTCTGGAGGAAATTCCCAAGGGACTCCCGGTAATCAAATGTTTTCAGATGAAAGGATTAAATGGAAAATGCTAACAAAAGAGGTACAGTTGAGGTCTGTTACTTCGGGCGTCGCCAACTTTGAACGGTGCCACAGTCCATTACCCGTATGCCAAGTTTCGTGTCCTAGTTTATGTGGAAGTGCCCGAAATAGCAAAACCCAGACCGACAGGACAGAAACTGCGATCACTTTCATAACAGCTAACACATGAATGCGTAGTTTCAACAGACAACACGTGGGATGTAACCTCGTGTGATTTTGAAAACGATGTGCATTAAATGTTATGCATAACAAGCATTGCCAGGAAGACTCAAAAACCGTAGAAAAAGCATCTGCTGACTTTTTTGTTTGTCGTCATGGTATCGAAAAGTCTGCAGTTCTGCGATTTTTCGGCTCTTCCTGGCAATGCTTGTTATGCTTATCATTTAATGTATAACGTTTTCAAAATGACAACAGATTACGTCCCAATTGTTGTCCGCTGAAACTGCGCATCCTTGTGCTATCTGTTATGAAACTTCAGACAGTGTGTATACCCAAGATGTGCCCAGGGGCGTCACTATGGGGGGGGAGGGGGGGGACTCCCCCCCCCCCCCCAAAGGTCCTGAGAAAGTACTTTCGTCGGGCGAAGCCCGGCGAAAGTACACTTGTTTGTCGGCGCGGAGCGCCGGCAAACCCAGAAGAAATAAAATTGTGCATGCTTTTGTCGGGCGTCGGTCGACTCGTCGGCACATCGGGTTCTTTTCATACGCAAGAAATCAAATTTCGCACACATTTGTCGTGCAGAACACAGGAGAAATCGAATTTTGTATCCTTTTGCCGGGCCGTCGGTATGCTCTTCGGCACATCGGGTTCTTTTTATATATAAGAAATACAGAAGAAATTCAATTTTGTATGCTTTCGTCGGGCGTCGGTAGACTCGTGGGCACATTGGGTCCTTTTATACGCAAGAAATTGAATTCGACAAACGTTTGTCAGGCAAAAAGCAGAAGAAATTGATTTCTGTATGCTTTTGTCGGTCGTCGGTCGACTCGTCGCACATCGGATTCTGTTTATCTGTGATAAATCAGTGTCAGTAAACATTTGTCGGGCTCACCCTGGAAGACCCGTATCGTCGCATCCCGAAAGTTTAAGTTTTGTCGGCACATCGGCTGCTATTTACACGTAAGAAATAAAGCCCTTTACAGTCTTGTCGGGCAAAACAAAGAAGAATTCGAGTTCTGAATGCTTTAGTCGGGCGTCGGTATTCTTGTCGGCCCATCGGGATATTTTTATTCGCAGAAATCGAATTCTTCAAACATTTGTCGGGCGCACCCGGAAAGTTCAATTCCCTTCGGAAGATTAGAATCTCATTAGGCTACACGTAATAAATCAAATCCGTAAACTTTTGTCCAATCCTGAAAGTTTATGTCTCGTCGGCAAATCGCGATTTTCTACACACAAGAATCAACTTTGTGCCTACTTTCTTATGGATGGCCAATGGCCACTACTTTTTTGGCGGAAAAATCAGTGATTTCACACAGATTTCACACTTTTAATTGGGATAGCTCATCAGCGTTTCCACGAAATTTCGCCTGCGGCGCGTTTCGTAGTATTTTCTGGCGTTTAAATGGCGTTTTAGGATTGAAATTTTTGAACACATTAAAAGCTACATAGAAACTGTAGAGTATGGGTATAGAATGGCCTTAAATTTTCCGGAAAAAAAGACAGATTAACAAAATTTCGCCGGCGGCGCTTGATTTAACTTGTTCTGGGTTCAGTCGTTGGAAAGCTTCGCTTTTTAGCGAAAGGTGAAAAGAAAAGCCGAATATATAAATTTAAATAGAGGATTTTAAACTAAAGGAATAATCTCAATTAATGCATTACAGTTAGTTTTACACAAAATTTTGCCTGCGGCGCATTTCGTAGTATTATTCGGAAGAACGGTGTCTCATTGTGTTGGCGCTTTAGGATTGAAATTCTTTATGGTTTGAAACACCTTAAAAGCTAGAACTTGTAAGCTAAATTTTCTCAGAAAAAAGGCAGATTTAAAAAACTTCGCCTGTGGCGATTAATTTAACTAGTTCTGGGTTTAGCCGTTGGAAGCTTCGAAAATTTTTCCAGACAGAAAAGAAAGGCAGATCTAAAACATATCGCCTGCGGCGAATAATTTGACTTGTTCTGCGTACAGTCGTTGGAAGCTTTTCAGTGAAAGCTGCAATGAAAATCCGAATATGTGTATTCAAATCTCGAATTTACATTAAAGGACTAAACTACGCCGTTGCCGCGAAGCGGCAACGGCGTTTTTCGTCGGCACAGTTGGTCGTCCCCCCCCCAAAGGTAAAAGGCTAGTGACGCCCCTGGATGTGCCTCTCTGTCAACCACTGAGCACGGCGACAGCCTACACTCTCATAGTTGCCTTCTTTTGGTAAGGGTACTGGTCTGTAATCCCAGGTTCATTTTTCTAGCCTAAGCCTGAAAAGGACACATGCCAAAAAGAGCCGAAATATCGCTAGAATAAAACTTAGCTGACGTGTCCGTTAGAATCCAACGCGGGCGAACAAACGGGTTGGCGAACTTCCGGATTTTGGTTAGGTGAACTGACGGGAGGGCGAACGGCGGGCTTCTATCCGGATACCAACGTTTCAATTCCTAAGCCTCCAATCCCCCCTCCCACCATGTCTAACTGTCGAGGTACTGGCCTGTGCGCGAGAGTTAAAGGACACCTGAACGATCCTACCATACTTCCATGAACCCCTCAGATCGTCCTTCACAGTACCGGTACAGAGAAGAAGATTTTTTTCGCTCCGTGATTTCGGCACTATCCACTCTTGAAGTTCTAAGTCTCCCTATGGCGATTCGTTACGACCTCCCAAGACAAATTTAGCGCCAATATTTAAACTGTCATTATCGCATGGATAAACGTACGTTGATAACGCATGGATGGATAAACAGCGCATGGATGGATAAACGCATGGACTGTTACGTCGTGGACTGTTACAACATGAACTGTTACGCATGGACTGTTACAACTGTTACGGCGAGCGTTACGATCAAGACAAGTCGGAAAAAAGGCTGAAAATTATAGCACGGTGAAACTTCATCCGATTTTAGTCCGGTTTTCGAGAGATAAATGGTAAGCAGTATGTAAAAGTGGCAATTTAGGGTGTTAGACTTCATTCAGATGACCTATAAACGACTGATGAGAGAACATTATGCATTCCGAAATAGAAAATTTACAAAAAACACGAAACCTTATCTATACACGACAGCTACTTTCTGAAGACGTTTCAATCAGCCTTGCATGTTGGTTCGGAGAAAGCTTTTACGTAAGCCGCTGCTTTTTAAAGGACAGCCGGAAAAGGAACTTTCCCAAATATTTGGCGACCGAAAGATTACAGCGTTTGCGTCGGAGTGCCGGCATTCTTAAACGCAAACTATTTGGGAGAAAATGTGTGTCTGAAAAACGGCCAGGTGCACACATAGTCCAGCTTTCGCAGTCAGCTGCCAAATCTGGACTTTCTAATCCTAATCTGATCTTCTGGCTTGCTTCAGCACAAGCAAACTTTCGCATGAAAACCACTGAAGGCTCGCGTAGGACAGGTGCCTATTACCCTTTTCAGTGCCCTCGTCTGAACTTTCATAACAGATGAAACAAGGGTGCGCGGTTTCAGCAGATAGCACGTTAGGGATTTTATATTTTTCAAACGTTATGCAATAAAACGTTATGCATCTAGGAAGAGCCGGAACACCACCCAAAAAGCACCTGCTATCTTTTTTTTGTCACCATGACACACGAAAAGTCAGCAAGATACTTTTGGGGTGGTTTTCTAGCTCTTCATGGCAATGCTTGTTCTGCATAACGTTTACAAAATCACACCCTATAATATCCCAAGTTTTATCTGCTGAAACTGCGCATCCTTGTGTTATCTTCTGACAGTTTGGGAGTGCAATACGTGGTCGGGGGATAACCCAGTCATGGACACTAGCTCAATTTTGGGGTACTGATACCCCATATGAGGGGTACTACCAATTTGGGGAGTACTACCCAAATATGGGGGTATCCAATCTGGACAATAGTATACCAAAAGATAGGTAAGATTCATACCTATACCCTGTGAAAGTGAGGAACCACGGCTGCTTGTCGTTTAGCCAAGGCAAGTGCCAAAAGTGAGAAACTTAGTGGAAAGTTTGGCTGGTACCCCATATAGGGGGTAGTGATACCCCACATGTGGGGAGTACTCCCCCATATTTGGGTAGTACTCCCCAAATTGGTAGTACCCCTCATATGGGGTATCAGTACCCCAAAATTGACCTAGTGTCCATGACTGGGATAACCATACGACGTCTCCCGTGCTGTACCCTAGATTTTTCGGTACCCGTTTGCAGCTGGGTAACACATGCTTCCCAAAACCGAACAAGGATCAACAATCTTACCTTAAACGCATTCGATAACCTCCGCCGGCGACTGGTGACATCTGTTGAGTAGCTATTCGTAGACAATCCGCTGATATACGACCCGCTGGGTGACGGTAGTCCTAACCGAATCGTGCTAGGGGTGTCGTACTCCGATCGACTGCTTTCCACCGAGTCGTCCCGTCGCACTTGCATGGCTTGATCGAGAGCGTCGATGTGGGTTAAGCTTTTTGATCGACCCTAAAAAGTTTAATTCACATTTAAGTCTACCGAACTGAATCGTTTATGAATAACCCAACTTCACAGCTTACTTCCGTAAAAGATTCTAAAGTACAGTGGTATTTATACTTAATAAAGAAAGTACTTTACTCTAATTATTAAGTTCTGCTGAAAACTTCTGCAAAAAAGGGCAGTAACAAGTTTAAAAACTTTAAGGTTCGTCCTCCGTCAGGTACTAGCTTATTTTGTTGTCCTGCTATTTTTTGGGGGCATAAGGGGGGGGGGGCAAGGATCGATAATTCTCATTCGGCCAACAGACTTTTGCCCAAATTTAATATTGGTTATTGCCTTCGGTTGAAGAGGATCAGGATTCTTAACTCCATGACAGTGCCTGATCATATGATTGATAGCCGGCTCCCATTTACTTTCTTCAATGCTCGTTTCTGTACGGATTCGAGCTCTTCCGATAGATCAACCGTATTCCGTACATGAGGTTCCCATACCGGAAAGCAGTGCTCAATAAGAGGGAGCATGTGAGTAAGGTCAGATTTATTCGTGCATAACTTAGATATTTCTGGTACGATCTGAAGAAGACCCTTGCTAAGGGGCCGAAACATCGCCGAGTTAAAATGTCAGCTGACTCGTTAAAGTTCAATCGGCAGACCAAACAATCATGATGTCACATTCCCACCCCCTAGAATACAATGTTACATCGGAAATCAGCAGATTCCTAGACAACTTATTTTCGCTAATATATCGTTACGGCGTTTCTAGCTGACTGCCATACTCCAATTTACTAGCTTCGACAAATATAAGCGGATTTATTTTTTCTTACCCATTCGCTGTTATTAGATACTCAGGATTATTTGTATTGTTGACAAATAATCATATTGCCGGTGTTAACTGAGAATTCCTTGTAAGCTTTGGAGTCGGCTGCAAGTTTTTCGGTTATATTTGTACATTTCTGCCAGCTACAAAGACGATTTGTTTTAGCAGCCATGGCAATCTCATCAATCAGCTCTTCAAAATGACTGATTTTCGTTCATGGCCGAGAGTTTTTGAATTTCCGCGCCTTGCAATACCATGCTCTCAAATCGTCTCAAGCCGAAACGCCGAAGAGGTAATGACAAGCTATAACAAGAAAACGGCTTATTTTTGAACCCCTCTCTAGTGGAAGTCAGAAATTTCTATATGTGCAACATTTTATAAAAAATTAGAGCATAGTTAGTGCCCATTGTGCTTTAAGTACCCCTGGATATCATTCATTCTCAGCTTGGGCTGAGGAAATAACCTCGTACATTCCGAATGCTAGGCTACGTACGCCCAAATTTGAACTGTATGCGAAGAGAATTCAAGGTTTGTCGGCGACGACATTCCGAACAAAGCAGCTGAAGAATTCACGGAGAAAATGGTTTTTCCTGGAGAAATGATTCGCCAACTGAATAGAAAATTTTGGAACAAAAAGCCATGATATTGCGGCGTGTTTCTAAGAATCACGTAGCTGATTCTATCTCGAAGCACGAGCCCTTGACTGAAGCTGCTACACGAAAGGACTGTAGTGAAAGAAATTTGCGAAGGGGAAGGAGAAATCAACGTGAGAAAACAACACCCTAAACGAGGAGCGTGTTCCACCCTCCTAACAGTAACTATTAGTTACTATTTCCGTTCCAACCTCACGAAAAGTTACTACGCTGACCGTTCCAACCTTGTCGAAATAGCAACTAATAGTAGCAATTCGCTTACCATGCTCGGGAGCGTAGTAAGCGTGGTAACTACCGATCTCTGTAACGTGATTGGCTGGATTATCGCCATGGAGTGATATTTTACCGAAAGTTTAAAACTGCGTTCCAGCCTCGACGATAAGAAGCCCAAATTCGTGACGTCATGCATGGTAACTACGATAAGTAGGATGGAACACGGCTAAGAATGTAGTGAGCTGGCAGGGCAGGATGTTGGTGGAGGGTGAGCAGATTTCAATATGTACGGAGAACTGTACTGATGGTTTTCCTCAACACTAGAATTTGATACCTATTTATGATGGCGAAAGGGTTTTAGATCGTTCTTTTAGTTAAAAAAAAGTGCAGTAAGGCACTGAACACCCTAACTCTCAAATCCATTATTACAACCTCCCCCAAACCTTGAACTTGGCACGATCTATTCGATACATTGTAGCGACAAATGCCATTTCCATTGCACAATTTGGCTTACGGCCCAGACTCTATTTCTTCGGATAAACTCGGAAAAGTTCCCGTGCCCAATCGGCGGACATCATCCCCCTCAAACCACAGAAAAAAGTCGTTCGAAAATCGGCTTATATAAGCTCAAACATTTTTGGGCGTGTCAGCCGAAAGGTTTGATAATACCCTCCAAAGAAACAAACAATACCCACCAAAGTAGACCCCTGAAACAGTGATAAGGCCGAACTGTAGACACGAGACAAGATGATAAATAAGACTGTTGATATATAACGACTGTTTACACCTTGCTTGACAGACATTTTGCAAAAAAAAACAAGTCAAGTTTATCTCCACAAAAATGCCAGCCTTCTCCTAACCAAACTCATTCCACCAAACTAGACATGCCCCCACGCGCTAATGCACACATAAGAAAAAGGTCGAACGACCGAGCTCATTTGTCTTAAGAGATGGATGAAGGGAAGAAACGAAATACGTTAATTTCCAAGAGGAAGCATTGCTTCTCATTCGCTTGCGGCGTCTGGACGGCACCGTGAAGAAGAAAACCGTGCTATTTATCAGGGACTGGTAACTCCCAAGGCCGGACGGGTCTACCAAACAAGGGATTACCTACTCCCCGGCACCTGATGTACACACTTTCCCAGACACTGACCGAAATAAGCGGTGTCGGTCATAAATAAGGCGATTCCTCTTTCAAACGCTTCTAAACATGTTATATTGTATGTTCTAACACGTGGCACTGGACACACGCTGTACACTAAAATCGAGAGTGGGCAACCCCTTGCTACCAAAAAGCCCAATTCTGGAGGAAGGCCACTTATGATGATGGTGCTGATTTTTTTTTTTTTCATTCCAGCATTGACAAAGAAAAGGGAAACAATTACACTGGGCTTTCAATAACGAGGCGAAAAGCGTAAGATAAAAGATAAGAAGAAAGAAAAAACTGGGTTCCCGTAGATGGCAAGCGGAGTAATGGTTAAGGGCAGAGAAGTAAAGGTCCTGTGACCATGGACGATAGTTTCGGTTTCGTTTCGATTGGCTAAGGTTGTGCAGCTCGGTTTCTCTGTTTCCACCGGAAGCCGGACAAGCAACTCATCCGAACAAAACAACTGCAGAACATCGAACTTAACGGGCTGTTTATTCCTGTTAATCATTAATCATTAACCAATTCGTGTGGCAGACATTAAAACTTCAGGATCCGAGTTCAGTCATCAGTCCGAGATCATCAGTCACTAGTCTGAGTTCAGTCCCTCAGCCTGGTCAGAGAATATTCTCTTCCCTACACCAGAAGCTTCCCCTCCACCAACCCTAAATACTAGAGATTAAATCTCACTTTCGAACGACCTGAAGTTTCCGCAAAATATCACAACGCAGTCATGCCGATGGACAGACAGACAGACTAACATGTGTGATGTAATGGTTCTTTTGCTTAGGACCTCAAAAAGGACAAGACTGGACATGAATAAAAACAAAACGTCAGTAATAAGGAACTACTAAACATTTGCTTTAAAGCTTAAAATTTCACTGGCACTTCAATCTCACGAGCGGGACCGATAAGTCTTCGACTTATCACGCGTCTACAAAACTAGCAGGTAATGACAACCAGGGCCATAATCGTAACTATAATAATAATATACGGAATTACAAATGGTTTTCGCCCCTATTCATCACGAAGAAATTCGGAACGAACGTACAGGAGTTAAGAATCTTGTCCAAAACATCCTTGAAACTATTAATCGACTCCGCATCAACCCCATCTTCGGTAAGACTGTTCTACGGTAGAACGACCATATTCGCCAAACACCACTTGTACACACCTTTGCCGAAACGAGCCATTTCCGTTTAGTATGTAAACACTACAATTTTTAAGGCCCTATAGGTCCCACGATGGAACAATAGCTTGTTGGGGACATCCCACCGAACATGATAAACACACTTAGCCACTAATTCATCTACCTATTTACACTATAATTATCTTAAAGGACCCCTCTTGCTTATTCTGCATTTTATAATGTATCTAGCTCCCATACAGAATTATAAGCTTCTAAAATCCCCACCTTTCTCCATTGTTTCGTTTTGTGCCTACAAAATTTTAGCGCTTTTTTGGCCTTGCCGAATTTTGCCCGTCACACAACGAAACGTTTGCCGGGATCATAAACGTCTGCTGACAACTCTTTCACACATAAGGATCTGAGAAGCTTTTGTTTATTACTTCTTTATTTGCTTAGTTTTCACACTTTTGAACCACGGCGCGATCAGTTTTCAAATGTTTTGCGCCCAGCCGCCGCGTCGGAGAGCAGGAAGGCTGGACATAGTCGACAGGCGATAACAAGAAAACCGCTAATTTCAGATGGAAAGTAATGGTATTTTCGAAAAGGTTTTTTCTGATCCATTTCATAGGGAAGATATTATTTCTAGTAAGAGTTGTGCTTTAAATTTCTATTAAAATAAACCTGGACCTTAGCTTTCAAAGTCTGGTGTGACAATTTACACTATAATTATCTTAAATTTCTATTAAAATAAACCTGGACCTTAGCTTTCAAAGTCTGGTGTGACAATAATCCAAACGAGCGTAAAAAAAAACCCTGCAGAAACGATTTTAAGCTTTAAACCCAAGCTTTACGATTGCTCATTTGAATGTTGTCGTGAGTGCCGTTGACTAGTTGTAACGTCTTAATCAGATCTCCTTCAAAAGACCTGGATACTTTAAGTAACTTCAAGTCATATGCTTTTACGCTAATTCCTCCGCCAGAACAACATGATGACGCAGACAAAACAGTCCGCACCTAATATTTTTAACAAGAAACTTACTTGGAACTTGCGAGCGGGCGAGGTCACAGTGAGAAAAACTTTCTTAACTGAGGTGGACAACCTCTCGTCCGAATTCCTCGGAATAATTTTTTTTGCGGGGCGCCTCACACCCGGGAGCACAATTTCCGGCGTTACGCGCCCGTTACTTCCGTCCGGAATCATTCCAACAACCAACACAAGAAAATACGAACAACACAGAGACTAGAAATCTACGCGACAATCACAGCCAGTAATGCACACATCGTACAGGAAGCAGGACCTCTCACCAGGAGCGAGGAAGCGTAACTGAAGCGATTTCCCTAGTCCTTGATTTCTCCCCAGGATGAAATAGCTAGGCAGTATATGCCAGCTTCCGAAACCGACTGACGAGCGAACGCAGCGCTCCGAGCGGGGAAGTGAGTAGGAGTGCATAAGGGTGATTCTGGTGATTCCGGTAAGCTCCCCGATAGCTTATGCGCCGGCTGTTTTTGCGCCTTTGGTTAAGACTTGTTTCGCTTTCCGGAACTGCTGTCGCGCTCCTCTAGTTTTGGAAAGATACGTGGAAAGTGAATCACTACGTGAGCGGAAAGTGATCTCGGCAAGTCAGCGTTAAATTGGAAAGGCGCAACGGCTTCCCGTTAGTTCTTGCGCTCGGCGGATTCTCGCTTTGCTTTTTGAAAAGCGGATCCGTGAGCACGTCAGAATCGCCCTATAATCAACTGTCGCTATTTGCCATGGATAATTTGCGGAGTGGTAGCATTACCGCGAGACGCGTCTTAACCTGGCAGGTTAGTTAGACTGGGACAGGGCGATTATATGGCATCGTAGATTAAAAGGGGTCGCCATCTGTACATCCCATACAAAGGCCATCCAAGGACCGCCATGCACGCTCGCACATAGTCTAAGAAGAACGAAATATAACGTTAACGATTCCTAAACTACATCTGACACAAAATCTCGTTCGTGTAAATAATCTTGTGTGTCTGTGGGTTTGATCAACTCAGAGAACTCTTACTGTATCTTTCATTCCAATATATTTATAGGAAAGAAAATAAAATCTCGGCGCTGCGTGTCTTGCGCTATTTTCGACAACAAAATAACTTGAATCTGAACATTCGAGATAGAAAAAAAACTTAAAAGAGGGGAGGGGTCTTCCAAAGTGATGGGTGCAACCTGAAGAATTTTGGAGCGAGTGATTGCCGGAACTTAGGCCGTGTTTCAGTACCCCCACCTCGTGGTTGTTCGAAACTTGGGACTTCAGAGTAGTGGGTATGTATCGTTACAATATTAGTTTTTTCGTTCGGTAATTGATGTACTGAACTGATCTTTTTCTTTGTTTTGTATAGGAGTCTCGGCTTTAAATACAACATTATACTATACCGAATTATTATGCGTTTTAGACGCCGATACTGTTTTCTTGCTTCTTCTGCTGTTTCCATCCGCCGGGAGCAAGCGTGTTCCCCGGACCTAACTCAATTAGGGGATAATGCGGGCAATTTCGTGGGGAAAATCCTAGAAAGTTGAGGTATAGGGTCCGATACTAACGGTCGAATGATCAGCAACTAGTGATCCGAATGACATTAAGGGTCTTAGAAAAGAATATTCGGCTATTAATTAGAAAAGGAAGTTCTTTCAGTTAGGATTCTTTAACCGATACTAGGGAATGGAACAAATTCGATTCAGGGATTTTTGGAAGACACGCAGTGTTAAGAAGTTAGGGCCAGGGTCAAACTTTAATTTTCAGGTGTTCTAAGGTGTTTCTAAGTTCTCAGTCTTGTCTATCTGACCATGGGCCTACGGTGTGTTCTTCAGTCATTCACAGCGCAATTTCTTTGCTGTCTTCTTCCCGTTTATGTTTCCTCGGTTTCCGATAGACGTAGCTATACTGTTTAGATACTGGCCGAATCATGCAAACTTATCAGTTATACGATCGTTACGTTGACTGTTTTTTCGTTCCACCAACCGGCGTCATAGGAAATTAGCTCATCCCCAGTAGGGTTTCATCCCAATAGCGGCCAAACACAGCCTTTTCCAAAATAGTTTTATACCAAAGATTGTTGAAATTCTAAATAGCCTTTGGACCAACGTCTCCAGACCAAACTCTGTTTACTTGTAAGTGTTCACTTTAGTGGTTACGGACACGAAAGTCGAAACGCATATGCAAGTGCAAAATAATTCCGACTATTCGGGTCGCCTAGTTTAGAAAACGGCGCGTGACTACCTCTCCACAAAATTTTTAGCCAGGAAAGAAACAGCTATGCTTCGATTGGCTGCTAGTCGCGTAAAGCCCCGTTCAAGCTTACGTTTAAGGCGCAGAATTTCTGAATTATACGTGCTATCCGCGAATGTCTGTGGTAAATCTTTCATCCTGCCAGGCTTGCTGTGGTAAAAATTAATAGGAACGGGTTCTATTTTGTGTGTTAAAAGTTATACGTGACCAATCACAGCATGCGTTTCCATCACGTGACTGTCAAGGAAGAAAGAGAGAAACATTTAAGGAGAGATATTTGTAATGTAAATGTAATTGAAACTGAATGAACTTTTTGAACGGAAAGTTAGTCATACTAAACTATACTACTAGTTTTGTTTTGACAACTATAAGCTTTTACCTTATCTGAAATAATTCCAGCAATCCTGGTAGGCTCAAAACTAAATTGAGAAATTTACATTGGTCCAACAGACACAGCAACAGATATTATACTGAAATTACTGAATTGTCACAAAACCGGTCGAGGCTGATCTAAAATACCATATTTCAGGATGTTCATTGTCCCTAAAGTCATCAAAGGTTGTGTTCTCTTGGGATTCATTGTCAGGCTTCAGGCTTCGTTTTAATAATCTGCGCATATGTGGGCGTACAACTTGATTTTCAAGTTGAACGGGAGAGGAGGATAAGGCGAAGTATTTTTATTCATGTTACAACACAAGCGTGAACGGTCCTTAACGTAAGAGGCGTCATTCCTGAAAACTTTTAACACCGAATATTCATATCAGTCAACCCGACAGCATTCCTTGAAGCTATACCCACCAAAAATAAACAGGGAAATTGGTCAACGTTCATTTTGTTACCGTGCATGCCAGGCATGGAACGGTTTACCTGAGGAGACAGTTTCCCAACCAAATTTACTCTCGTTCAAGCAACATCTTGCTGGTACACCGTTCAGTTGTAGTTGTTATAGTGTATAGTAAATTGTTTGTTAAAAAAAAAAAAAAAAAAAAAAAACGTTTTCATTCCACAAGTTTTGTCACTTATGATGGTCGGGGCCATCATAAGTGATAACTACCCGTTCAGCGGAAGTTATCGTCAAAATGATGACGTCAGTCCGCGCTGTTTTTCTTTACTTTTCAGAAAGAGTAGTAACTATCAGAATGAAAAGCTGGCTCCTCCTCTTAAAAGACTGAGTTATTACTCGTAATAACTCACTGGAACCAAGAACAAATAAGCCAATAGAACCTCTGTCTTTGGTTCCACGCATCGACTATGGATATCCCGACAAAAGCGAGCAGAGCTAGAGCTACTTGCTGAGCTTTGCGTTGACGCCCGTCTACTTCCCGCGCTTGAGAGGAAAAGACCGTACGAAGCGTGTATGACCCGCATCTGCGGTGACGTCACAATGTTAAACAACCAATAATCGCTTCCTCTCAACTTTGCGACGTACTGTTTGTAGAGGTAAGGAATTGTGATGTTCCGCGTAGCTCCGAAACGTCCGCTCGTTTGCATCGGACCCGGCAACGGAAATCTCTTCGACCTTGCACGGTGGTATTACAAAGATTGGGAGACGGAGGTTCTTTTACTTCTTTGTTCTTGGTGCAACGCACTCTAAGATCTAAGCTAAGGTAATGCAAGACTCCGCTATGTTCCAATTTTAGTTAGTATCCCCTTCCCTAGGTAATTTATATTTAACACGTTGCGGATGGATCTTTGTTATTCCAAGGGCGATATCTTACCTCTCGTTTGCTCCGATAGTATGCTTTTCTCCTTTTCAGCTTAACTGGCCGCCTCTCAGGCTTGAGGCTGCAAAAGAAATAACATAGAAAACTCCCCGTGAATACCAATTCTACCAGCCGAGGCAAACATCCCACAAAATAAAATCTTTCCCGCTTCTGGCCGGAATTCAGGCCATAAAAGTCTTTGTATGTGTTTACATTTAGGGAAGAATGGAAATAGTATGACGGCGTAGTAGTTGCTGAATGAATGACTGTTTTTATTGCCCACTAAAAAAAAACCCAGATAAATCATCACCAGAGGAAAAGAAACGAAGAAAAAAGAGACAAATTCGTGTGTCCAAACTGTGTCCTAGGCAGCAGCATTACATCCATTGAATATTCATAATGACAGAGTAAATTGTCCATTGTTATAGCATATTTGATTTTACATGCTTCGGCTGCACTCTAAGAGCCTTTGAAATGTAATACAATCCAAGAGCTTGTTGAATCATGTTAATCCCCCCCCACGACCCCCCCCCCCACCCCAGCGAATCAAAGCGGTTCCTGCAAGCCCTAAAGTTGCGGTTATAAACTTCCAAAATCAACCATTTATAAACGGAAAATCCTGAGTTATTCCAAGAGTGGGAAACCGGCCTGACTCGACAAAATACTGGGAGGGGAGAGGAAAGCTATGCGACCATGATATTTAGAGACGTCTAGACGGAGGGGGTGACCACCAACGGCCGTAAGGTGTACACTTAGTAGGAACTCGTCGGGCTAAACTCTCAAGCGTTGAGAACCGAAAGAAAACAGGAGGCTAATGATTTAAATATAAGCACACTTCCTCGGAATTTCGTCAATCAAGTTTGTTACCATAGACGTATATTATTATTATTGTTATTGTTAAACTTTTAACCTAAATATGCTAGAAGAGTATAAAAAGTAAATAAATAATCGACCAAAAACTACACTACAATCAATTTAGGCTTCAACAGCGGCAGAAAACTAAAAAAAAAAAAGTAGCCAAAATTTGGCTGCTTCTTTTGGTGTTGATGCAGTTTGAGTCTGAATGAGGGGTACAACGAACAAGACCTAGGTTTCGACGGGATCCCACAAAAATTTAATATTTATTTGACCTTTTGATCCAGACAATCGGGTCTTGTAGATATCCGGTCTTCGCCAAATCTTAAACATTTTACTATTTGTCACTAATCAGCCGCTTGAAAATAAACAAAGATGATACCGTAGTGGTGTTTTACTGACAAATTACAGCCAAACGGCTAATAATCTGAGAAAAGCAAGTTCAAGTATGTGCTGATGTCTTCTACACCTTTTATATATCATGAAATTCCTTGTTTCAGGTCTATTCTGGACGAATCCTTTTCCGACAGAAAAATAAAGTTCAGATACGGGTTCAGTATGTATTTTAGGTCGACTGTCAAATTGCAGCCAAATTTTGGCAGTTACTACTACTCTAGTTTTGACTGAGGGGTGCAATGAAAAACCCAACAAGACCCAAAACAGCAAAAACAGCAGCTGCGTCAGAAAAGATATCTCAGCATTTTCTCCTATAGCAATTTCTAAAAACTAGCAACCCAAAACAGGATGATTATAGTTGCTATAAGCATATAAATGAGAATAGAAGCATTAAATTTATTCTATAGTTGCGTTTTTGCAGATACCATGAAGGGCCGTATCCAGGGGGGGGGTACGGTCCTGGGGGGGCCGTATCCAGGGGGGGGAGGATAAACCCCCTGAATCATAGAAAAATAATCGTTTTTTATAGGCTTTAACCTCTGATCTGTGTCTTTTTTGTACTTTTTGGTCCAACCCGCGGGCAAACCCCCCCCCCCCCCCGAAGTAAATTCCTGGATACGGACCTGATACCACGGTCTAAAGTCGTTTTCACACTTACTGTGGTAGCTGATCCCACGGTCAAAAGGCATTTTTGCAGTTATCGTGGTAACTGGCCAGTCACCGCGGTAACTGAGATTGAGTTTCGAGATTGCTTTATTCGTAAAAAAGAAAAAAAATCAATAGATGAATTCCGGAACTGCCAATATACCAAAGGCTCTAAACGGCCAGTTCAGGAACTCAAAATAATTAATACTTCTCTAATTAAACAAGACCAAAGGTTTCGATGGGATCCCAAAAATTTAATATTTGACCAGACAACTACGTCTTCTCTACGCCAGATCCAGTCTTCGCCAGGCTAATCATCTGAGAAAATTAAGTTCAGATATACCTGTATAAGCCATAACGTCTTCCTTCTTCCCTTTATTTTTTATTTTGACGATGCTGATCGAAACTTCCTGCTTTACTTCTGCCGAATTTCCGTTTTCGGCCGAATTCCAAGCGAACTACTTGTCCAGCCAAAAAAAGATAGTTCAGAAACGAATTCAGCGCATCTCCTTATCCCTATAAAGAACGTCTAATCAACTTCAAATAAAACTTTAACTTATAAAAAAAATCCGGTTTCAACCGGATTCCGGACGAACTATATGTCCGGGTAAAAAATGATTGTCATATACAGATTCAGCGTATCTTCTTACCCTTAAATCTATCATCTAATCAACTTCAAATACAAATTTTACTTTTAACAAATTTTCCGGTTTCGGACGGATTCCGGGCGAACTACTTTTCCGGCGAGAAAATGGTTTTCACCATCGTGTTCAGCATGTCTTCTTACCCCTAAATCGAACATCTAATCAAATTCAAATAAAACTTTTGCTTTTAACGAATTTTCCGGTTTCGGCCGGATTCCGGGCTAACTACTTGCCCGGCGAGAAAATGGTTTTCACCATCGTGTTCAGCATGTCTTCTTACCCCTAAATCAAACCTCTAATCAACTTCAAATAAAACTTTTATTTTTAACAAACTTTCCGGTTTTGGCCGGATTCCGGGCGAACTACTTGTCTGGCAAGAAAATGGTTTTCACCATCGTGTTCAGCATGTCATCTTACCCCTAAATCGAACATCTAATCAACTTCAAATAAAACTTTTACTTTTAACAGACTTTCCGGTTTTGGCCGGATTCCGGGCGAACTAATCGTCCGGTGAGAAAATGGTTTTCACCATCGTGTTCAGCATGTCTTCTTACCCCATAATCGACTATCACATTAGCTGTTTAAAAATATTTTGTTTGCCCCTTAATTTAAACCCCCTCCCCCACCCCTAAACATAGGGCTACAGAGCCCATCTACGAACTTGACCTTACTCTTGACCCAAAGAATCCTCACACCTAGTTTCATCAAAATATCTCATTCCCTTCGAAAGTTACAGACCGTACAGACGGACAGACGGACAGACGGACAACTTTTTGCGATGTCATAGGTATCCGTCACTAACGTTTTGGGATCCCAAAAACATTTCATCTCTTAACAAAATCACTTGTCACAACCCTATCCGCGTCAAACACGACTGATATTGAGATACCACGGTCGACCGTGGTAACTGATCGTGGTATCTGAAAAATTCCTCTCACTTTCATCCCCACCAACACAAGAGTTGTGAAATTGGTGGGAAGAAGTTATGTCACTCTAGATGTCAACAGATATCAGTATTTCTTTTTGGATGATTTCTAAAAGAGCAAACCCGACAATTGTCATTTTTGCAGAGCAACCGTAGTATTGGATACCACGGTAACTGCAAAAAGAACTAATTGCAGATCCAGTTAAGGTCGGGCTTCACTACCCAGACGCCCCAGAATCTGCGGTTCGGATTATGTGAAGACGGTCCCGACAGAAATCAAATCAAATGTCTCTTCAACAGTCCACTTCTGGCCATTTTTCAGCACTTCTGTCAATTTCTTAGATTTTACCATCTCAACACAATTTCTCACAAGTCAAATGAAAACTACTTTCAAATTCCCGCTTCTTTTCACCCAGAATCCGGGAATCTGGTAGATTTTTCTACCCAGAATCCGGGAATCTGGTAGATTTTTCTACCCAGAATCCGGGAATCTGGTAGATTTTTCTACCAGATTCCCGGACGCGTCCGAGGTGCTTTCAGACCTGTCTTCACTACCCAAACCGATACCGAAGAAAACGGGAACCCAGAATCCGGGCGAAAAATCTGGGTAGTGAAGCCCGACCTTTACCGTGGTAACAGATACCATGGCGTCTGCAAAAAAGCAACTTTTGCACGTTCGTTTCTTCCAGCTAAAGCCCGAAGAAGACCCTTGCCAAGAAGTGCCGAAATATGGGTGAAGAAGCTGACTTATCCTTTTCAAGTTATTTCTTTTATATGGTCCCGGTCAGCTTGGGCTGAAGAAGTATGTAATGATGAGATGGTGATGATTTTATTTATGACCCGTCAATATGTACACAAGGCACGAAGACGGAGTAAATAATAAGGAAAATATTAAAAGAAAGGAAAACACGAAATACAAATACAATTAACTTACAAATACAAATTATAACTTTTACCCTAAAACTAAACAAAGAGGGTTTTCCAGTCGTGATCTATATTTTGGCTATAGATTTATATTTGTTTCTCCACTGCTGTTAGTGGATCACTAATTTGATAACGACTCGAAATTTTGAGTTTCTCGTCCAAGGGGGAGGCATAATACGTATTTAGCAAAATGATAAAATATTGACCGAATTTTTTTGTCCGATCTGGTGAGAAGTCTCCAAAAAGGTACAGTATACAGGATGTGAGGTAGGGCGATTGACTTGTAGATAGCCGCGAGGACGGACGTTGAAAACGTAGGTTATTAATAATAAATCCTCTTCATACTTTCTTTCTCCTTGCACTCCGTCCCTTTCCTTTTTGTGACACGCGGGCAAGAATTAATACTGACTGAGATAATTTCTTCTGTCTTCACAGTTAGCCAGGCTCAGTAAAGAAATGGTGATTTTAGTGTGTTCTTAAAAAGAGTCATAAGTTTTTGACCCAATTATAAATTGTAACACAAACAAATTTGTATATAATATTTTGTACTAGTAATGTTTTATTATTGACCAAAATAAGAAACCAAAACTGTGTATTGCACTATGTACTTGCATGTCAGTGAATTTTTATTGACTTTTCCTATGCTATTTTTTGCAACCAAGAATTCTTGGAAAATTAAAGTGAATTGAACTGAATAGAAAATAACTAAACTGAATGGTAAATCTATGCTGATACGACGTACCGTCTCCGTCCGACCTCCATGACTCTTGCTACACGTCGAATACGCCCTTCATAAAATTCCTTTCAGACTAGTTCTTTTGTCAACTCTAGCTGCGCCAGCATAAAGTAAACAATGACATGTATTATTGGTTTACGTTTATGCAAGTTGGTTAGGCTATTTTCAATTCCTCTTAGGCCTAACCATGTTTAAAACTGTTTAAAATGCATCTGCCTCTATTTGTGCTCTACCCAGCTCTGTTCTGTCAAACTTCATCAAGTTTGTTAATTATGGCTTCCGACTGCGGTGCTGAGTGCTGTTTGACTTTTCCACCGGGCTAATGCGCGATGGTACAAGGCGAAAGCCTAATCGCTTATTAACCTTTCAGATAATTATACCAAGATCCCACGTGCGATTGTTATTGTTTCTCTAGCACACCTGGCGGCGACTCGTCATTGGATTTTACGAGGGGCGTATAGACCTGATCAAAAACAATCTAGAAAATCAACCAAACTTACCTCGGACTGCCATCTGTTGGATCCTGTTCGCACCATTCTTTTTTTGGCGTTGGAACCAACGTCGGAAGAGAGATGGCGTTGCCTACGAAGGTGTTGAACAAGTCTGGAAACAAACGGATTGGTGAAATTTGATTCGCTTCAAATGAAAGAGAATGAAGTTGATATAAAGGAGACTGAGCTCGTCCGGAATCCGGCCAAAACCGGAAAGTTTGTTAAAAGTAAAAGTTTTATTTGAAGTTGATTAGATGTTCGATTCAGAGGTAAGAAAACATGCTGAACACGATGGTGAAAACCATTTTCTCGCCGGACAAGTAGTTCGCCAGGAATCCGGCCAAAACCGGAAAGTTTGTTAAAAGTAAAAGTTTTATTTGAAGTTGACTAGATGTTCGATTTAGGGGTAAGAAGACATGCTGAACACGACGGTGAAAGCCATTTTATCGCCGGACAAGTAGTTCGCCCGGAATCAGGCCAAAACGCTGAGTGAGCACTGGACAAGACCAAGAAAAAGGGCTTAACACCACCGGCGAGGTGAGGCCACACTGGATCAATTACAACACTTCCATTGTTTTTTGTGTGACTATACGGTGATATTCACAAGAGAGACGAAAAAAAAATCCGAACTCCTTACCTCCAGTGCTATATGATCCAGCAAGCTGCTCTCTTAGATCGAAGTCGCTTACAGGTCGCTCTAATGTCTCGCTCTCACTTTCCTGAAAGAAAAAAATATATAATTCGTAAAAGCCGTTAAAGGAACCCTCTTCGCATCCATAGTAGCGACTTACTGTCATCTACTGACCGAGGGGTTGCCCACTCAGTTTTTGGGTGCACAGCAGGTGCCCGGTGCCGGCTGGTGCCGGCCGGTGCCGGCTGGTGCCGTCTGGTGGGCATTTTGATCGTGGGCATTCTGGCGTGGGCATTGTGAGAGTGGGCAAAAAAATCGTGGTGATTTTGGGAACCACCCTTCGCAAGGCTAATCAAATAATATTTGAGAAAACCAAGTTCAGATATACCTGTATAAGCCATATAATTTGCCATGGCCCTTGTGGCTTTTTAGCGCAAATAAATCTATCTATCTATCTATCTATTTTGACTATACTGATCGAAACTTCCTGCTCGGCCAAACTTGCGATTTCGGCCAAATTCTGAGCGAACTACTTGTCCAGCAAAAAAAAAAAAAAAAGTTCAGAAACGAATTCAGTGTATCTCCTTATCCCTATAAAAAACATCTAATCAACTTCAAATAAAACTTTCTTATACAAAAAAATCCGATTTCAACCGGATTCTGGACGAACTATATATCCGGATAAAATTGATTGTCATATACAGATTCAGCGTCTCTTCTTACCCTTCAACTGTCATCTAACTTCAAATAAAACTTTTGCTTTTAACAAATTTTCCGGTTTTGGCCGGATTCCGGGCGGAAAACTTGTCCGGCGAGAAAGTGATTTTCACCATCGTGTTTAGCATGTCTTCTTACCCCTAAATCAAACATCTAGTCAACTTCCAATAAACTTTTACTTTTAACAAACTTTCCAGTTTTGGCCGGATTCCGGGAAAACTACTTATCCGACGAGAAAATGATTTTCACCGTCTTGTTCAGCATGTCTTCTTACCCTTAAATCGAACATCTAGTCAACTTCAAAGAAAACTTTTACTTTTAACAAACTTTCCGGTTTTGACCGGATTCCGAGCGAACTACTTGTACGGTGAGGAAATAGTTTTCATCGTCGTGTTCAGCATGTCTTCTTACCCATAAATCGAACATCTGATCAACTTCAAATAAAACTTTTACTTTTAACAAACTTTCCGGTTTTGGCCGGATTCCGGACGAACTACTTGTCCAGCGAGAAAATGGTTTTCACCATCATGTTCAGCATGTCTTCTTACCCCGTAATCGACTATCACATTAAATGTTTCAAAATTTTATTTGCCCCTTAATTTAAACCTCCTCCCCTACCCCTAAATGTAGGGCTACAAAGCCCTTCTATGAACTCGACCTTACTCTTGACCCAAGGAATCCTCACCCCAAGTTTCATCAAAATATCTCATTCCCTTCGAGAGTTATCGTGCTTACAGAGGGACAGACGGACAGACGGACGGACGGACAGACAGACAACTTTTGCGATGTCATAGGTATCCCTCACTTACGTTTTGGGATCCCAAAAACCGTTCGCATAAGCATACCTCTACTGTAACCTTAACAGATGAAATGACCCTTGTTTCAGTACCTTACAATACTTAGTCCTTCAAATTAAACAGGCTAAAGGACGGCTCAGAGGGCGTTCGTAAAGTGCGTAAAGTCGTTCGTAAAGTTGCTCCGCTAACCCGCGTAAAGTACTTTACGGAGGCAGCCAAGAAGTTCAACTTTAGTTAACTTTTTTCGTAAAGTTCGGAAGGTTGACCGATAGGAGAAGAGATCGAAAACAAGTTATGAAAATAAATTTGAAAATGGGGATTAGGAAACGGAAAAATGATGAGATGATGACTCTTGTGGTTTGTATGATAATAATAATAATAAGGTCGAATAACTTGAAACTTGTTTTTTGCAAGAATAATAATTAGGAACGTTTTTTTTTAATTAATTTTATTCTTGTTGATTTTGTCAGGTGAATTGGGAAAAAAGAATTACTTATTGAATTAAATTGTTTAGAACTGACTTATTTATTTATATTATTTTTGTTGTTGGATTATTCTAATTTATTTATTGGAGTTTTTTTCTATCTGGATATTAACCATGGTCAATTATGGCTTTTAGTGTTAATAAATATCTACCTATGGTTCATATATGATACAAATAATCTCTAATAATTAGAATCTTTTTCTTTCTAGAACAAATCGCCATAAAAAATTCTCGTAATGTCATCTAAGTCAAATTCCCGTCTGAGCGGCGACAAACTTTCCGGAGCATACTTTGCGAAAAACTTTACGAAGGCCGTCTGAGTCGTCCTTAAAGTTGTCAATACTAGATCCCATTTTAAGGTTCTTGTTTCTTCTGTTTCTTCTGAAACAACAAGACCAAAGGTTTTGATGGGATCCCAAAAATTTAATATTTGATCCAGACAATTAGGTCTTGTCTTCGCCAGATCCAGTCTTCGCCAGGCTAATCATTATTTCCGGTTTTGGCCGAATTCCGAGCGAACTACTTGCCCAGGAAAAAAAATATAGTTCAGAAACGAATTCAGAGTATCTCCTTATCCTTATAAAGAACATCTAATCAACTTCAAATTAAACTTTAACTTCTGAAAAATCCGGTTTCAACCGGATTCCGGACGAACTATATGTCCGGGTAAAAAATGATTGTCATACACAGATTCAGCGTCTTTTCTTACCCTTAAATCTATCATCTAATCAACTTCAAATAAAAATTTTGCTTTTAAAAAAAATTCTGGTTTTGGCCGGATTACGGACAAACTACTTGTCCGGCGAGAAAATAATTTTCATATTCGGATTCAGCGTGTCTCCTTACCCCTAAATCAACTATCTAAATAGCTTAAAAAAAAAAAAAATTTGCCCCTTAATTTGAAACCCCTCCCCCACCCTCAAATATAGGGCTACAGAGCCCATCTTCGAACGGACAACTTTTGCGATGTCATAGGTATCCCGCCACTTACGTTTTGGGATCCCAAAAAGCTGCAGTCGCTATTTTTCAAAACTAAAATCCTGAATTCTCATGGTGAACGAAACCTTCTTAGTGAAATCATTTTGTTCTGAACAGGTTCAAAAAGCCAGTGCCGGTCGGTGCCGGCTGGTGCCGACTGGTGCCGGCCGGTGCCGGCTGGTGCCGGCTGGTGCCGGCTGGTGCCGGCTGGTGCCGACTGGTGCCGACTGGTGCCGACTGGTGCCGGCCGGTGCCGACTGGTGCCGGCCGGTGCCGACTGGTGCCGGCCGGTGCCGGCTGGTGCCGGCCGGTGCCGAGTCGGGGGTGCACAGCAGGTGCCGAGGAGTGGGCAACCCCTCGCTACTGACCTATGAAATCTCTCTTTGTAAAATCCTTGTGGATCAGTTTAGTTGAATTTTTCGCTTTCCAACACTAGCTGAGATTTTACTGGGTTGCCAGACAATAACTTTATTTTGTCTTGGGACTTGAGTGAGCAGGCGCTTCCAATCCTGATTACGTCAGCCCGCGCCGAGGAAACTTTGAGGTTCGCTATGATTTAGCAGCATTTAACCATTTTTGTCCTAAATTTTTCGCTGCACCTCATTCGCTCTGATAGGCTTGAGCGGATTTCGGTAACGACCTCGTTATCTTTCGCCAGCCTACTGTCGTTAGTGTCAAGAACTCAAGAACCCCAACTGGGAACTCAGGAGAGCAGTGGCCGAGCAAAGTATCTTGGCACTCAGAAACCTATTACGCCATGATCCCTTTAGCTAGGCCGACAGTTCTTAGCGTATCATACTATTGATATGTAAAATCGGTGATATTTTTGCTATAAGTCAATGAGTCTCGGAAAAGGCTTTAAACAGCCAAAGCCGTGGATAATTCGTTAAAAGTCAGAGCCTAATTTTATAGTATTCAAATAGTTTTGAATACCGGAACATAAACAGTAAATAGCGCGAGGTGTGCTTTAAAGGATTGAAAAATACATCGACTGGACACTAACCCATTCCTGAATGACGTCATACTTTATACACCCTTTCCGATGCTTTAAAGACAGGCACCTGAATGTTCTAGCGAAGTACATGTCTATAAGGGAAGATGGAATCATGCAGACATCCAGCTCTCGGTCGCTGCTGAAACTGTCCCAAAATATGGCATCCAAGGCAAAGTGATCTCCGAAACAGCAAGTTCGAACTAAAAATCCTCCCAATTTGTCAGCTTTTCAAATATGCCAATGCTGTCCAATACTGGTTTTCTATCCATCAATTCAGTAAATTATTGTGTACCAGGGTATCATGGGTACAAACTGAGATTTCTAGTTTATGAAACAGGACCCGGGAAAGGGCAGGTAAACTTCCACGCAGAATTACAACCACATTTCATCACAACGAGCACACGCGACTGTCAGCGCTCTCACCAAGCCATCTTCTCTGAATTTCAATGACACTGTTCTTGACACTAGTCACAACTCATCACTATGTTCCGCACAGGAGAACCTCATACCCCAACAACCAATCAATTTATCCGACAAGCCGTGATCAGTAAGCTATGGCTCTCATCCATGAATCCTGCCTCTTAAATTTTACTTCAGCAAAAACCAGGCTACCATCAACTAATCTTTCCCTGGTTTGAACGACTCAGGACTTTCAGCTATTTGCCGGCGACGATTAAGAACCTCTCAGGAAGGGTGGCAATGCTCTAAAGCTGTCGAGCTCATGTAAACACAGTCTGGCTCAATATTTCACTTCAGCCAAACCTCTCCTACCACTAAGCCATCATCTTCCTAGTCTGAACAAATCAGGGTTCCAGATAAATACGCCTGGCTAAGAACCTCTAAGGAGGGTCCGCATTGCCTCGGATCACTTTCGTCTGCACAAGATGAGTTCACCTCTCACTAGAGATTGTTCACGATGTCGTCAATCCCCTTCGTCACTACTGTCGTAGTTGCCTTGGTCGTTGACAGGGACTATGCCTGCTATCATCAACGCAAGAAAATCTCGTCGCCAACAAGGAGAATCACGACAATCAGACAGAATGGACTGGGGAAGTGGGCGAAGGATTTCTTCCGTTCCAGTGGCATAAGCAGCGAAAGTGACAACACTTGACACGCAGGATGTTGTAAAATTTGCCACTGATTCTGAATGCACACCAAGACGAGATTACTGACGGTGATAATGTCACCAAGGTCAAGTTTCGACGCGACCGATTTCTTGTGAAAAGTGAAAATTGGGGAAAGAATGGTAACTTTTACGACAGTCATCAGATACAAGTTATTTTTATTTTGATCGTGCACACATCTGATATTCATCGGGGACTTGGAGAACGTTCGAGAAAACCATATCAGTAGCCTAATTGCTTTCGCACTACGCATTTCTCCTTGTTTCCCTGCCAGTTTAAGAAATACAAAGCTTTCTTATTGTATTTATAAACGAAAGGGGGTCTTCCGGTAACGATTACGGAATAAATGATGGGCAAGTCATCAGTAAATTCGTGAAAAAATTATTATTATTATTAATTTGTTTATCCTTCATAATCTACAAGTACAATAAAAATGAAGTAAGAAAGATAAGGGAAAACAAAGACGTATCTACCACAAAGCATCTTCAACTAATTTGATTTGAGTCCTCATAGATTTAACAGCGGACAGAAAGCTTAATTTTTCGTTTAGATGTACTTTCTGGGACAATGTGCCAGAACAAAACGGAAAAAAATATCCGACAGTCTTTCAATCAAGATTCTCAATGAATCAAATGAAGGAGTGGTACATGTGAGATGGGGATTGCTCCGTGGACTGGTTGGAAGGAATTTGCTGAGCGTGAAGAAGGTCAAGGAATGTTGGAGGTGGGTGAGCGCAAAAGTAAGGACCAAGATCGTAGGAAGAATAGGTGGGGTGATCTTCTATTGGAGTTTAGTAATAATGAAAATTTGGTAATTGTGAATGGTAGATTGGGGGAGGATAAAGGGAAGGGTGATTTCACTTGTTTTTCTGGGGGAGCGAGTAGTGTGATTGATTATGGTTTGGTTAGTTTAGCTCTTTGGCCAAGATGTCGGGACTTCAAAGTACTCCGGGTTGTGGGCTCGGATCACGTTCCGATTGCCCTTTACGTTGATTTTCTTGAATCTCATAGTATAGTTCCTAGATTGATATCAATTAAGCCTAGACCAAATTTTGTTAAGGATATATTAATTAGAAGACCTATTGTAATAGAAGAGGGTCTGGAAAAGAGGATTGAGGTTCGTGTAGCTTTAGACGATGCCCAAGATAAGTTAGAGAAATGTGTAGGATTAGGAAAAGAAAATAGAATTGATGAGGTGGTGAGCGAATTGTCTGGATTAATGTATGATTTGGCGCAGGAGCAGGCTAGAGAGCTTGGTGGAGGCAAAATTAAGAGTGGTGTTAGAGAAAATTTTTTTGATAAGGAGTGTGTGAATTGTAAGGTAAAGGTGGTGGAGGCATTGAAGTTAGTGAAGAGTAGTAGTAGCAGTGATTTGGAAATGAACCTTCGTCAATATAGACAAATTCGTAGGGAGTATAAAGGTTTAATAAAAAGGAAAAAAATACTGCGATCGGAAGAAACCCAAGAAAAAATTAAAGAGGTAATAAAAAGTAAAGATGCTAAGGAGTTTTGGAAGTATGTTAAGGTATCATTAAATGGGGTTCGTGATGTGGAATAGCCAACAGCGGAGTCTTGGAGTAATTATTTTAAGGATAAAGGGGATCAGAAAGATGAGATTTTCCCGAAACAGTGGAAACAGGAGTTGGAGGAACGTACAAGTTACCCACTTCAAGAACATGATTATAAATTGGTGGAGAAGGTGGAAGAAAGTGAAGTTTGGGAAGTTATGAGGAAGATGAAAGGTAAGTCCGCTGCCGGCCCTGATGGTATCCCTTTATCGGTGTGGCGAGGAGGTAAGGTGTTGGTCACCCAGGTGATGGCGGTATTGTTTTCTCTGATTTTGTCCACGGCAGTATGGCCACTGCAATGGACTACATCCTTAGCAGTCCCAATATTTAAGAAGGGTAGTAGGTTAGTGCATGATAATTATCGTTGTATTCATTTGGGGAATGCTTTAGCTAAAATATTCAGTAAGGTAATTGATATTAGATTAAGTAGATGGTTGGAAAGTACGGAGAGAATGTCCCCGGTGCAGGCAGGGTTCCGGAAAGGTTATAGCACGATAGACCAGATTTTTGTGTTGAATAGTTTAATAAGAAAATATATTGGAAAAAGAGGGGGGAGGTTGTATGTTGTATTTTTGGATTTAAAAGCGGCGTTTGATAATGTTAGGAGAGATCTGTTGATGGAAGAATTATTAAATATGGGATTACCGCATCTTTTTGTTTTGTTATTGATTTCTATGTATGAAGTAACGAAGTTTGTGGTAAGAGTGGCTGGGAAGTTTTCAGGGACTATATCTTCATTTTTGGGAGTGAAACAAGGGTGTTGCCTGTCTCCGAGGCTGTTTTCTTTGTATATTAATGATTTTCATGATTATCTGGTGGATTCTGGTGCCCCGTTGCTGTGTTTAGATATTTGCCAATTATGTGCCCTGTTGTTTGCTGACGACATCGTTTTGTGTGCTGATTCTCCCGAAAAATTGCAATTTTTGTTAGATAGGACCCAGGAGTACCTCACAAATAAGCAGTTGAGCCTCAATGTGAGTAAGTCGGTGATGATGGTATTTAGGAAAGGTGGAAAAGTGAGAGAGAGGGAAAAAGTTGTATATAAAGGAGAAGTTTTGGAGATTAAGGAGGAGTTTGTATACCTAGGTGTGAAATTATCTTATAATGGTAAGTTTGGGAAACAAATAGAGTTGAGTGAGAGGAAAGGGAAACGAGGGGCGTATGCTATAGCTGGTAGTGATTTGGCAAAAATAAAGGACATGAGAATGCACAAGCAGTTGTTTTCAACGAAAGTGATCACTGCTATGCATTACGGGTCCGAAATTTGGGGATTCCAGCAAGGACAGAAGCTGGAAGGAATCCAGTTGCAGTATTTCAAGAGGGTGTTAGGAGTAAGCATAAGAACAAATAGTTTAGTGATTAAAGGAGATTTAGGGTTATTGTCGTTGCGCAGTAGAAGATTAGTTAGTATGATACGTTATTGGGAGAAATTGTTAAGTTTGCCTAGAGTGAGGCTTTTAAAAGCGGCATATTGGGAAACATTGAATGATCCCAAAATTGATGCGTGGCCGCAACAAATTAAAAAAATAATTGATGATTGTGGTCTAGGTGGTTTGTGGAATGAGGGAGCAGGGCCTTCATATCCATTAGGAGAGATAGCTAAGTTAGTTAAAGATAGGTTAAAGGACCAGGAGATTCAGTTGTGGAGTTGTGGAGTACGGAATTCTTCTTCCCTGAAGTGGTACGTCTTGGCCAAAGAGGCATGGGGGGAGGAACTGTTTTTTAAAGCGGGACTTAGGCCCGAGGAACTAAAATGGATGGTTAGTTTGCGGGCGGATTCTCTCCCATTGGGGGAGAGAAGAAAGTTTATTGGGAAAGTTAAGCTATGTTCTGGTCCTTACTTTTGCCCTATGTGCGGTTCACTTGGGGAAGATATTTTTCATTTGGTTGGTAGTTGCGTTGAGTTAAAAGAGTTGCGGATAGAGATGTTTGGGAAAGAAAGGATGGAGGAAGAGGATTTGGTTAAGATTATGGGGAAGAAAAATTTTGGGGACCTTCGTCGGCTGGGGAGGTTCCTCAAGCAGTCCATGGAGCATCGGGAGCGTTTTTTGGGGTAAGGCGTTATATCTTCTTGGTGTATATATTGAGTTTTCGTGTTATTTTGTGTTTATTATGTTGTTTTCCCGCCATGGCCCCACGGGCTTTTTTGGGAGTAAATTCATTCATTCATTCATTCATCATTATTCCCATGACTTCTCCATGATCTACCAGTAAATTCAGATTTGTTCACTCCAATATATATGTATAGCAATTATAACATTCGGTACGTCCACACTACGATATAAAAGGAACAAGAGATTATTAAAAATATTCAGGGCTCGTAGTTATAAAATTATTTGAAAATGTTTTTAAAATCGCTTGGAGGAATGGGCATAAGGCTCGTCTCATTTTTGCAAAGATGTAAACTAACCGGTAGGTGACACCTTTGAAGCTGATGGGCCCACGGGTGATACCCCTCCCCGCCCCAGGAGGGATCAGAGAAAAATGAGAGTTCCCTATACATCATAAGAAAACAGAAAACTCGTAAGGGTGAAACAAAAATACTAATATTCGGAAGGCGACGCTCCTCAGTTTCAGCAAGAAAAAGTGTGAATAGAACCTCCGTCTTTGGTCCCATGCACTGACAATGGATACCCCGACAAAACTCAGCAGAGCTAGAGCTACTTGATGGGCTCTGAGTTCCCTCTTAGCCGCTGCGCATTAAAAGGAAAAGACCGTAGAAGCAAGAACAAATAATCGGAAGAACTACTGTGTTCAGTCACATGCAGCGACTATGAATACCCCGACAAAAATGAGCGGAGATAGAGGTATATACTTAAATACTCTAGCTGTGAGCTGATGCTGATACCCGTTTACTCCTCTTCGTCTTCGCCGTTGAATCTTGCAGAAGAAATAGTGAAAGATTGCTTGGAGGAGGCGTACTCCTCGCGCTGACCTACTCCGGAGCACTCCATTAGAGCCAATCAGGTTTGAATGCTACTTTTCCTCATCGGGTGGTTCAAAGCGATTTGGCTATTTGTAGAGGTAACGAAACGTGATGTGGCGCGAAGCTAGTCAACTCCGCTCATCTGCGTCGGGAGTCGGCCGTATTTTACTCGACTCAGCATGTTTGTATGACCGATACAGGGAGACAGCAGTTCTGACTCGTTATTTGTTCTTGGTAGAAGGCGTGTATGACCCGCCTCTGTAGTGACGTCGCAATGTTGAACAACCACTATCGACTTTACTTCTCCGCGGCTCTAGTGCGATGAGCTGTTTGTCGAGGTAATGAACTGTGACATTAAGAGTAGCTCCTAACCTCCGCTCGTCTGCACCGGGCACGGCATCGGGAATCTATTCGACTCCGCATCGGGAGACGGAGGTTATTCTGCTTATTTGTTCTTGGTTTCAGGTGGTTTGAGAATACCTAGAATTGCACCTGGGAGGTCTTATTCATCTCTGTTCAAGCAGTAAGCTGTCCTCGTCACCGTTTCGCTGTCAACGACAATACACGGAAAAAGTCCAACTGGACAAAAGAAGCTTTAGGGCCGTGAAACGGCCTTATTAGCAAAGCAACTACAAAAGGCGGATTATGACATTAGGGTTGCATAAACCCGCGGGGTTAACGCCCGGCAGCCGCGGCAGTGACAAACGATTAAAGAACCAACAGAAGCTGTAAAAGTAGGGGAATGAACAATGTAACCCTTGGTTCATACTGCTGCGTCGTATGCGACACTACCTTTTATCTGATGTTCCGACGTGCGACAGAATCGCATGAACTTTCCCACTACCAGGCAGACGCAAAACGAAATTTTTCGTCGAGATTATTCTGCAAAAGGACAAAGAAGCCCTTGGAGAAATGACCTCTGAAGATGCTGGAAGATTACCCATCTGAATACCACCCCCTATTAGGACATTTTCAGCCCAACCCTACATGTCATCTTGTTCAAAACAGGTCAATAAAAGTCTATTCGAGTCTATTTAGAAGATATTTTGCATTCAGCCATCCTAGGATTACAATCAGAAAGAGGTAGAGGAAGTGCTTCGATTATCATCACCATCATCAAAAAGGTCTACATTTCAGATTCGGAGGGGAATCAATTTTTGCTTGTGTTGGTGCAATGTAAAATTGATTAAAAACAATCAGAATAAACAAAACTAAAAATAAAGTGGATCCAGATAAATTTCGTCATCTGCATATTTTTCTCCGTGTTCTCGCTGTTTTCCGTACAAGGAGTCCGCGTGGGCCGTGGAGTGACTCCCTCTATTCTCGCCGTTCCCTTCTATTCCACGAGGAGTCCTCGGGGAACGGCGAGAATACGCCTTATAGGTCCCTTCTGACTGAAAAGCTCTTACGTGCTCCGTTCACACCGAGACATTTCGGCCGTTACGACGAAGTAAAAAGCCTGTGTAGTTCTCCGTAACGTAGAAACTTGGCGTAAATTCAGTTTTAGAAATTTGACCCACAAAAACATAACGCCAGGCAACATAAGAAGAGGAGGAAATAATAGATAAAAACGGATTTGCTTGATGAAAAGATTTATCCAAGTCTAAAAAACTGCCCGGTTTGTCCAAATTGAATTTTTGTCATGTTTTACGAATTCTGAATAACTTGCCTTTGATAAAAGCAGGGGTAAGTTTGAAGGGGTTGACAGAACATACGGGATTACGGAATCCCTTTAGTCTGACAGGCCTTGAAGATGTGAGGTTACATTTAAGATAAACAAATATTTTGATCAAAAACTTACTAAACACACTCTGTTCTCAACTCTCTCTATTTTTCCACTAGCTCTAACGCCCACGCTTTTCTCCGGAAAGAAAAAGATTATTACCCTTTCTCCAATGACGAAAAATAGGACCTAGGATAAACTAACCCCGTTGGTCAACTCTCCGTTTTTGTGGAGCTACACACGACAGAGCTTCTGCTGTATACTAAACCGGTCTATTACAGGCCAGGAAATAGAAGATGTTTCAGAATAATTAAAGTTTAACTGAAAAGCCAACTTATTTGCATCTCATTTAACTGGATACACTGAACTATTTGGATTCTCCAAACGGATTTTTTTATTTTCCACTATCTGCTCTAGTTATGAGGCTCAGAATATCTCCGGCCGTCCCTACAGCGTAAATTCTACTATGACGCGGGAAATTTTAATCTTAACACAAATGCGGCTTTTCAGTGGGCAGTGGTGAGACTGGTGACGATTGCTTAGTGCCTGAACCAGAAAAAATGATAAATCTTTCTCGTAATGCATACAACAAAAATACAAGCGCACAGAGGCACCACAAATCACACGGAAATTCCACTATTTGAATATAGATTATTCGTGAATATTGGAACAACGAAGTAAATCATTTTCAGCGGGTCTTCAAGCCAATTTAAGTGAATAAGTGATGGGTAACTAGATTGTCCTATCCTAGCCCTTTTCGGTTAAACTTTAACGCACAAGAATACCTCATCGGAAGAGCAACTGGCAAGGAACTCCCAGCTGGAAATCCGAATAATTGGAATACACCTCATCATGTTTCGAACTGAAAAACTAAAAGCCAAATTTCCTGCGAGTCCCCAATCTGACCTTCAAAAGATTTTGTTCTGGACCGGAAAGCACGCAAGAAAAGTGAATTTAGGGATCGCTCACCTCTTTAAGTTTGGGCGGCGTTTTGTATCGTCGCCTGTTTCGGAAAGGAAGTTGTATTCAAAAGCTTCGGCAAATCATTCTTTCATTTATGTATTTTGATTTGTCGTGATAAACATGGAAGCTCAAGAAGCCTTACATGCAAGATTATATGGAGGAGTTTACCAGGCATGGGCTCCAAATTTTCATATTTGAACTCGAAAACCCGGAAGTAACCACAACCGTATAACAATTGCCTTACGTTTCCTACCTTCACTGCTAGGGTTTCGAAAAGGCGATTAGAAAAATTATCGAATTATAGGTTGCGTTTTTGCAGATACCATAGTATCTGACCAAGGTCTAAAGTCGTTTTTTGCAGTTATCGTGGTATCTGGTATCATGGTATCTGGCCAGTTATCGTGGTTCAGTGGTATCTGATATTCAGTTACCACGGGCCGACCGTGGTAACTGATCGTGGTATCTGAAAAAGTCATCTCACATTCATCAATTTTTGTCAAATTGGTGAGAAAGGAGTTTGGCATTAAGTGATGATATCAGTTTTTCTTTTGGGATGACTTCGAAAAGTGCAATTTCGGCAATTGCCGTTTTGCCACCTTTTACAGTAAAGCAACAGCCTGACGAGACCCTTGTCAAGAAGGGCCGAAATGTAGCTGAAGAACATTGTAGCTGACTTCCCGGTTTTAGCCATTAATGATTACATCATTTCAATATTATTATAAAATTTGAAGTAGTGTAGTAAGCTGTCAAAATCTGGAAAATAAGACACGAAGGCGTCTCTTCAAAGCCGGCGATACTGTTGATCTAATGGTGATGCCCAAGTGGTTGCGCATCAGGCACTGGCTGGGCACACACAAACAATTGAGTGTATATCCCCTCGGTGGCACTAAGCCAATCTTTCCAGTAAATTAGTTTTTAAAGCATGTGAAGAAATTTTAAGAAGTTTTTTGGAGTAGATTTTTCTTAAAAAAAAAAAAAAACGTAGATATTATTGGTTGTGGTTGAGTAGTTAGTAAATTTTGATGATAGAAATATATTTTATGATTATAATATAGAGGTTGGATTGAATGTTGCGGGGATGATTTTGGATGGAATGGTTTTGTAGTTATATTTTGTCGGAAAGATATATTTTTCGTTTTATTTTATTTTTTTTTTTTTAGAAACAGTTTGGTTGAGAAAAAAAATTTGTATGTGTTATTGTGAAGGTTTAAAGGACATAAACAAGAAATAATATTAAAAAAAAAGTATTAGGGGGGAAGAATAGTAAATGTAATTTGGGTTTTTATTTTCAAAAGTTAAGTGACGTAAATAGTTTAAAAGTGGGTAAAAATAGATCAAAATTAACGTCACTGAGGGATGGAGGAGTAGCCACAAAAAGTACGAAACATTATTTTCTCTTGTTTTTGTTTAAATAATGTAAAAATAAGTTAAATTAGAAAAGATGCTACGGGTTTAAATAAATTAAATATAAAAAAAAAAAAAAAAAAAAAAAAAAAAAAAAGCACAAAAATTTAATTTGATACCAGATGGACATTGCACTTTCTTTCGCTTAGTTTCACACTCTTTTTTCTTGCTCTTGTCAACAATTAGACTCCAACATTAAACTAGCAATACACTCATTAGTGTTCAACATTTTGCCAACAAGCCGAGGACAAAATCAGTCAGGAAGGCACGTAATGAGAGAATTACATCCTCGACTTGCTTTTTGGACGGTCTATCTCAGCAATTAGCGGAAAAGTCACTCACACACAAAAAGATCATTAACTCAAATCCGCCAGTGATTAAAACGACGCGCCCAAAGCCAGTGCTTACTTTTTCAAGAAGCCTAAAGAAGAAAAAAATTAGGAGACCGGTATTTTTGAAAAACTATTTTTGACAAGTTTCTTACTGGACAACTAGAAGAAACTGCAAGGAAACTGCAAATTAAATACGAAGACATAGCATTTAAATAATGTTTAGGGAGCTGGGGCTTCTGAACTGGGGAACAAAAAAAATGAATTTCGAACATCAAAAAGGCAAGTGACTGATAAGTTAAGGGGTCACTGAAAAGCCAGTAAAAATGACCCGGTTATGAAATTCCCAGTGCAGTTCAGTACAACAATCACTGTTCTCGAAAGAAAAAGAATATCATGATTTTCATTAAACCACGTCGCTGATAGCATTCAAGTCATTCTAAGAAAAATAATATCATAACTGTTCCCATAGTTTATCAGTATTGAAATTCGGTGATAACGAAAACTAACCTTTCCGTTTGTCACTGTTGGTAGCTTATGGACAGAAGAGCCACACGTGATGCACATCATTGTATATCATGTGACGAGCTCTCTCGAGCATTACACTTAATTGTTGGTTTTAATTTCACATGATTATAAGGAGGTGAACGAACGACAACCAACCTTTCCCAGCCTTTTTTTTCCAAACCGGACAGAAAATCAGACAATTGAAAAATCAGGTATGTAATGAAAATAGACATTTCAGTAATTTCATTTTATTTCTATATGAAATCCTAATCTGTGGAGCACCATTCTTTAGTGTCGGCCAGTGTAAAACAGACAAAGCTATGATTTCAGTGAGAACAGCATACGTTGAAAATCTGAGCATTTAATTAGTGTATGTTGAACGGGTCAATTAATATATTAGAAGTTGTATGAACGTACGGCAGTCCACCAACATACATTAAAGAACCAATCATTGGGATTAGAGACACGTACGGCAGGGTCGTCACGTATGGGGGGAGGTTTTTTTTCTGAAAATCGGTAAATTTTTCCTCAAAACAGTATGTTTTCTTAAAAACAGTCGGTTTTGTCACCGGTCGGTCTTAAAAACCCAGAAACTGGGTGCGTTTTACTTTATTTTTTGGGATCCCAAAACGTAAGTGGAGGGATGCCTACAACATCGCAAAACCCGTATGGAAATAATTAAGTCGTAAACAGTTGTTAACGATCGTTTACAATTGTTAACAATTGTTTACAGTTGTTAACGATCGTAAACAGTTGTTAACGATTGGAAACGGTTGTTTACGATCGTAATTTTACGATCGTTTTTTTACGATCGTAATTTAACGATCGTTTTCAATTGTTTCCGATCGTTTTCAACTGTTTTCGATCGGAAACAATTGTTTTTATTTTCAAGACGATAAATACAGACCTGATTTCTAACTACGGCAATAAGAAAGTTGATTAGTGTTTAGTTTTGCATAATCAAAATAGTTTAACAAAAAGCTGAAACTAAAATCTCAATCGTAAACGATCGGAAACAACTGTTTTCAATCATAATTTTACAACTGTTTACGATCGTTTTTTTTCAGGTGTCATTAAATAACTGTTTACGATCGTTTTTAGTTATTTCCGATCGTAAACAATTGTTAATGATTGGAAACGGTTGTTTACGATCGAAATTTTACGATTGTTTTTTTACGATCGTAATTTTACGATTGTTTTTTTACGATCGTTTTTTTACGATCGTAATTTAACAATCGTTTTCAATTGTTTCCGATCGTTTTCAACTGTTTTCGATCGGAAAAAATTGTTTTTATTTTCAAGACGATAAATACAGACCTGATTTCTAACTACTACAATAAGAAAGTTGATTAGTGTTTAGTTTTGCATAATCAAAATAGTTTAACAAAAAGCTGAAACTAAAATCCCAATCGTAAACGATCGGAAACAACTGTTTTCAATCATAGTTTTACAACTGTTTACGATCGTTTTTTTCAGGTGTCATTAAATAACTGTTTACGATCGTTTTTCGTTGTTTTCGATCGTAAACAATTGTTAACGATTGGCAACGGTTGTTTACGATCGTAATTTTACGATTGTTTTTTTACGATCGTAATTTTACGATTGTTTTTTTACGATCGTTTTTTTACGATCGTAATTTTACGATCGTTTTTTCACGATGGTAATTTAACAATCGTTTTCAATTGTTTCCGATCGTTTTCAACTGTTTTCGATCGGAAACAATTGTTTTTATTTTCAAGACGATAAATACAGACCCGATTTCTAACTACGGCAATAAGAAAGTTGATTAGTTTTTAGTTTTGCATAATTGTTTTTTCAAGTGTCATAAAACAACTGTTTACGATCGTTTTCAGTTGTTTCCGATCGGAAACAGTCGTTTTCAATCGGGAAAATTTGGTTCGGTTTTCAAGACCTGAAACAAGACCTGAATCTCAACAACGATAGAAGGGAAGTTAATTCTTTTTTTAATGTGCAAACGATCGAAAAGTTTAACAAAAATGGAGAATCTGAAATCCCGATCGTAAACAACTGTTTACGATCGTTTTCAGTTGTTTATTTATAATAAATAAATAAAAGCCGTGGAAATGCTTGAAGTTGAGAACTGTCATCCGTGTTTTTACTACTTTCACTTTTTTTGAAGCGCAAAATATTTCAAAAGCATCTTTCGTAGTCGAAGCCCCCTCTATGGTGCTAAACCTTCCTCTGGTGATTTTTTAAGAGTGTTGCCGTTTAATGGATAATTTGGGAAACAAAAATATTTGCCTCTATATGCAACAACGCAAATATCCATCGATACTATCACAGAAAATGAAAGGTTCGTTGGGGTTGGAATACTTGGATAGAATAGAAGTCGTTGCAGTTCAGGGCCAGGGACTAGGCTAGGGGTGGGGGTGCAGGGTAAGTTGAAACACCCAGTCGGGAAACACCCGTTCCCGATCGTGAAAATTCGATGGAAACAACAGTTCCGGCCCTTAAATTACGATTGGAAACAACCGTTTCCGATCGTAAAAATACAATCGTTAACAACTGTTTCCAATCGTAAAAAAACGATCGTTTACGATCGGAATGTCCCATAATACAATTGGGAAAAAACGATCGTTTACGATCGTAAACAACTGTTTTCAATCGTAAACGACTGTTTCCAATCGTAAACAACTGTTTTCAATCGTAAACAACTGTTTCCAATCGTAAAAAAAACGATCGTTTACGATCGGAATGTCCCATAATACAATTGTAAAAAAACGATCGTTTACGATCGTTTACGACTTGAATTATTTCCATACGGGAAGTTGTCCGTCTGTCCGTCTGTGGGCAAGATAACTCTCGAAGGGAATGAGATATTTTGATGAAACTTGGTGTGAGGATTCTTTGGGTCAAGAGTAAAGTCGAGTTCGTAGATGGGCTCTGTAGCTCTACATTTAGAGGTGGGGGTTCAAATTAATATTTTTTAAACAGCTAATGTGATAGTCGATTATGGGGTAAGGAGACATGCTGAGCACGAATATGAAAACTATTTTCTCGCCGAACAAGTAGTTCGCCCGAAATCCGGCATAAACCGGAAAGTTTGTTAAAAGTAAAAGTTTTATTTGAAGTTGATTAGATGTTCGATTTATTGGTAAGAACGCATGCTGAACACAAATATGAAAACCATTTTGTCGCCGGACAAGTAGTTTGCCCGGAATCCGGCCAAAACCGGAAAGTTTGTTAAAAGTAAATGTTTTATTTGAAGTTGTTTAGATGTTTGATGTAGGGGTAAGAAGGCATGCTGAACATGGATATGAAAACAATTTTCTCGTCGGACAATTAGTTCGCCCGGAATCCGGCCAAAACCGGAAAGTTTGTTAAAAGTAAAAGTTTTATTCGAAGTTGATAAGATGTCCGATTTAGGGGTAAGAAGAGATGCTGAATCCGGATATGACAATCATTTTTTAGCCGTACATATAGTTCGTCCGGAATCCGGCTGAAACCGGAAAATCTGTTATAAGTTAAATTTTCATTGGAAGTTGATTAGATGTTGGATATAGGGATAAGGAGATACGCTGAATTCGTTTTTGAGCTTTATTTTTTCGCCGGACAAGTAGTTCTGGAATTTCGCCGAAACCGGAAAATTCGCAGAAGTAAGGCACACACATGTTGAACCCTTATTTGAACTTGGTTTCCTTAATAATTAGCTGTTTGGCCTTAATCTGTTTCTAAATTTTAAGAGTAAAAATGTTTAAAGAGTCTGCCGAAGACTGGATCTGGCAAAGACAAAACCTATTTGTCTGGATCAAATATTGAATTTTTGGGATCCCATTGGAACCTTTGGTCTTGTTTATCTTAAAATCGTCATTTTTGTGGAACACGATTCTTTTTGGAGCCCCATTCTTTTGTGTCGGCCAGTGTAAAATATACTTTCCTGACAAAAGGTATATGCTATTCTGATAGCCATAAAATCAACAGAGAGGTGTTAGCACGCTTAAATGTGCCAAGTCAACACTTTAGGACACAAATCCTAATAATTTACCATTCCAGCGAAGGACCAAAGACGTCAGCATTTTTTTCGCAAGGAACAATCAAGTAAGGCGAGCACGCCAGCCGGTAATCGGTTTCCAGTTAGAAAACAATGGGCAAACAAGGGCGGACACCGCTAACACCTGCCAATGGACCTATTATAAACTATCCCCAGGCAATTACTGATATGGAGAAACGAGGTTGTGACGCATAAAGCAAGTTTTCAACAGCAGCCTAGAAAAATACAGAAAAAAGAGAGGGCAACGGGGAGCTTTGAAGAAAACCAGTGGTTTCGATGTCTTATTGATTAACTCAATATTAGTTTTGCCAAAGAGAGAAAAGAAAAATGATGGCGTGCGCGATCTCTGTGCGCATCACCCCTTGAGTCAAAGAGACAAAGAGGATAAAGGCAAATCCGTAATTCCAAAATTTACCGAAGAAAGTTTGTCAGCTTGCCGTTCGAAACGCACTAAACCCTCGACTAAACCATGACGTTTTTTTAGAATCGGAGGATAAGGCAATCGATATCTGAACTGGCCATCTTTAGTAAGGAAAGCAACTGTAACGAAGCAGCACGATTTCATCTTTAACAGCTGGGTCAGCACCCGTGTTAACGTCATATAAGGACGTCGTAGAAGTACCTTTGACAATGCAATTTCAACTCAAGCTATTACGGTATCTCTAACAACCTGAATGACTTCCTTCCGATCATTTTCCATCCTGGGTTTCAATTATTTCCGATAGTACATAGTTTCCATTAGCTGAAATTATAGCGACAACCTCCCATCGATGCGAGACATATTCGCAGACAAACTGGGCACAGATGCAACCTCGGATGCAACGCAAGACTTGCGTGGCTCGGTGCGAAAGCATCATAAGCCACTTGAGGTAAAAGGAGTTCATCCGTGACGAGGACTGGGCGATTCTGGTGTTCTGTTCTCACAGATTCGCTTTCTAGAAAGCAAAGTGACAATCCGCCGAGAGCACGAACTAGCGGAAAGTCGTTGCGCCTTTCCAACTTATCGCTTAATTACCCAGATCACATTCCATTAACGGATCCACTTTTCAAGTCGCTTTATCTAGCGGATCGCAAAAACAGCTCTGGAAAGCGAAGCGTGTTTTAGCCGAAGTCGCAAGAACAGTCGGCGCATAAACTAGCTGATGATGTATTTACACGCTGCGCAAAAACCGACCGTATTTTTCAAAACCGAGCGGAAAAACGGTCGTTTTTGTTGCTGGAGAATTTTTCAAGCGTAAAAACGAGCGTCAAATACGCTCGGATTTGAAATCCGCTCGGTTTCGCGCAGTGTGTAAATCCACCATGAGCTCTCAAGATCGCTTCAATCGCCCCAAAACCAGGCTGCTACACCACTAGCGGCAAAACACAATCAGGGTTCTGTACAATCTGAAAACTTCTCCTATTGAAAGGGTTCCAACAAGGATCTCTTACAGGGCCCCTAGTGGGACACACACAGACCAGTAACATATTTCGAGTGCGAAGTAAAGCATGCGAAGCTCACGCCACTATGGGAAAACACTGCATGTACTGCGTCTGCGTCAAAATCTAGGAGCCGTATTCGGCTGCGAAAATCGAACTATGTGTGCACGTATTTTAAGAACTTAAGAACTTTATCTGTCAACTGTTCCGTCATGTGCGAGTAATAACGGACTTTCCAGCATGTACCGAGTAGCAAGACCCATACCTACCCTTTTCAAAAGGAGCGAGCTCTTTAAGCGCAATCTCAACCCAGCGCATACCCTTATCCAGAGTCCTGAATATTTTCAAGCTTTTCCTACTGAAACAGCTCTGACGTTTCTAACAGAGCCCCTCGTTAAGTTAAACTGCGAGGGGCTCCTCGCAGAGCCCCAGTCAAACTTTAAGGGCCGCTTAAAGTTTAACTGATTTAATGGGACACTGCATCATTTGGATTGTGCTAAGAGACTGTTTTATTTTTCATTATTTGCTCCAGCATGACGTTGAAAGTATCTACGGCCATCCTCACATCGGAAAATTCTACTATGCTCAGAAAATTTGAATCTTAAAACAAATGTGGCTTTTCGGTGGCCAGTGATCAGCTCGTGGAAGGTAGCTGACTGGGTGACCACTTATTTTTTATAAACCTTTTTCGTCAAGCATCCAACACAAGTAAAAGCTCACAGACGTAACACAAATTAGACAGGGAAATGACACTATATTAAAATCGATTATTCATGAATAGCAGAGCACTTAAAGTTTAACTGAAAAGCCAACTTATTTTTGTGTTAGAGGTACCACAAATCACACGGAAATTCCACTATTTGAAAATCGATTATTCCTGAATAGCGGAACAACCAAGTAACGCATTTTCAGCGGGTCTTCAAGCCAGTTTAAGTGAATAAGTGATGGGTAACTAGATTGTCGTGTCCCAGTCCTTTTCGGTTAAACTTTAAGTAACGTATTTTCATCGGGTCTTCAAGCCTCTTTAAGTGAATTAGTGATGGGTAACTAGAGTGTCCCATCTCAGCCCTTTTCAGTTAAACTTTAAAGGTCCCATTTCACGGAAAAAGTAAATTGCTATACAAGAAAGCACAGTAATTAGATTTAAGTTTTGAGCCTGTTCAATTAAACTACCTTTGAGACTTTCCGTGGATAACTAAAGAAAGGATATTGCTCAGGATGAATTCCACATTACCTTGTGCGTTTTTGTTGCGGGGTTTTCGAATAGCGCTGAAGATAGACCCTTCCGTGCGAATCGAGGTCTTAAGGCTGTCGTATCCGAGAACTCAACTTTCCCGCGCTTTCCAGGAACAAGCAGAGTCCCGAGATTCTTCGGAAGCGTTCCACAACTTTCAATCTTTGCGACAAGTCGCCGCTTATAGCTCTCAATTATTTGTTGAGCCATGGTTATGAGCTAGCCCTGAATGGCTTTTGTGTTCGGATTTCCCTGGATTTTGGCGAGATATTTGAAAGGCAAAAGGCGTGGGAGAATCAGGATGATGGCTAAGGAATGGAGAAATCCCAAGGAAATGATCTTGTATCGAAAATGTTCCCCTGTTGCCCAGAAGTGAGGGCAATTCGAACAGATATCAGATAATAAGGGCTGCGACGCTCTTTGACAAAGGGCACCATGAGAAAGATCGGAATCGAGGAGGTGTACTACCATTCAGCCGTTTTGTTTAAATCCCGGAAATAAGCTATTCTTTGAAGTAGCCTACAGTAGAGGTATACTTATTTGAACATCGCCTAACTCTCAACTGCGCCGAAGAATATGACGAAAATCTAACCTAGCGAATGTTCGTGCACAGTGCTGATCGGGCACAGTAATTAAAATAAAGAACAAGTTATAGCCAAAAACTGTTACTCTTTTGAATGTTTTGCTCTTTGTTGCTCAGTTTATTTTTTCACCATTTCGACGCCAGGTTACGGCGTCTGGCGTTTCGCATTACTTTCATAGCCGTCCGAAATATAGCAACAGAAGAAAAGAATATAACAAAGAAACAAATCGCACCAAGAGGTTTTGGTTTCATTGTTCATCTTAAAAGAAAGGGCTGGCTTTTAGCGTATCTTAAGTTCTCAATTTATCCTTCCCATGACTGTTTCAGGGGCGAAAAATCAAACCAAGGTGTGAGCAGGTCCGAAGTCAGCCCTTCAGATATCCTAAACATACTAGATTATTTGCAAATTACTTGTATAATTGCGCCCTGTAAAAGAGGAGCAGGTTTGGCGACATGACACATTTGCAAAAATAGTAAAATACCGAGACCACCTTTAAAATTGTGGTAACAATCCACACAGAATTACAATTACAATTTAGAAGGATTTGTTCAGAAAGTAATTCCGTAGTTCTCTCCAAACACGAAAGAAAGCGGGAAAAGTTAGAAAAGACCCCATGCTACTAAAAGAGTTAACTAGCCCACAAAAAAGTTGAAACGGACAAGCTCACTATTCACTTTTTAAGGGGGAGATACGGAAGGAGATGCAGAGGTTTTATGCTGATTAAGACATCTCAACACAAAAGTGGAAACACAAGAAGAAAGAAAAAGACAGGGGTCTGAAGTTAGCGGAGCAAAGAGCTACTAGCTTCAACATTTCAAATAGTAAATTATTGTTAAACTGGACTGCGGGTTCATGGGGGAATTGGACCCGCGTTCTCCCCAGTTCCAACTCGACTCGACTAGGGGAAAGTTGCCAAAGATCTGCGCACTTTCGCTGAAGGACCGGAAGCTAGTTCGTACACAGACACGGATTTCTTAATCTCAATCTAACAATCAGCTTTTGCTTTCCCAAATCCAGCATCTTTTGTGGGGCACCATCAGCACAAGACAGGAACAAAAATCAATGTTCTGCTTCTTTTACTCAGTTGCTTTCTCGCCCTCTTACGTCAGGTTATGGCGTCGAAATTATTAATTTCACGATCGTCCGAAGTATCCCATTCGAATCCCCAGTATCCCATGAAAAAAAAAATCAACCAAAAAGGTGCTTATGTCACTCTTCATGTTAAAAAAAGCTTGAACCCTTGGCTCTCAGCTGACATTAAGTTTTCAATATATTATTTCTATTTGACAGTTTCTGGAGACGAAAAACAAGCTCAAGGTGGCCTAAAACTTTAGAAGTTCTCGAACAACGATAGCCTACCTCTACCGTGATTCTAACAGAGAAGATCAAGGAACTTGGTGGTCAAGCCTATAGGCGTTTTTCCGCGATCCACAATGAATTTTTGGCTCAAGAGTGTTGCGGCGGTCATTGTGTCGTCCACAAGTGTGTATCCGCGAGCAGCAAGGTTTTTGTGGCTCGCTTTGCGGGTCGAACTAGGCAAACCGCTATTAAAGTGATTTTCGATTTTGTGGCCCCAATTTGGCGGAAAATTCTAAATGCAGTCTCAAATTAAAGCCCAGGGAATAAAATTAGCTACTGTATCAAGCAGATAGACCTTACACTGAGGATCATTCTAATACAGAATGGTAAAGCCGTAAGCCTGAACTCTGAAGTTCTATTTCTTAATGCTTTATCTGGATTTTATTTTTATTCAAAAACAAAGACAAAACTAGGTTTCCACGAGTTTCCTTGGGGGTGGAGTGTTTGACACACTCCTTTTTCCGTGACGAACACTAAGAAACGTACGGCACACAAATTTGCCGAAGAAAAACGTCTTAAATGGAAGCCCCGCTCGTATGGGAATAAAAGGATATGGGAGTTCACTTGCAGGTTTGTCAGTCGTGACCACCACGAAGGACACATGAAGGGCACTTGGTTCATCGACAACCTATTTCCAAGTTGTTTTTATCATGTCACCTTGCTTAACCAAGAGAAAAAATGGACAGTAAAAAGAACAGGTACTGAAGTAAGACCGCCAAAATCCAGGGACAACCTATCGTCTTTCCGTAAGGCAAGGTTTAGCTGAAAGTAGCAAGTTATCAAACTTATATATCCTCAAGATCACATCCCAATCCACAAGTAATGACAACTGCTGTGTCTATGACATAGTTCGCTTTGTCCTCGAAGTAATTAGACAAATTAAATGCACAGGCACAAATATTAGTGACATCCCAGAATCGATTTAGATGAGATTCAAGGTAGCTTAGTGACAAGGAACTAATCAGATGATGCAACCACAAGAAATTGTTTTTGTTGTTTTCCCGTGAAGCACATTTAATTTTTTACTTTATATTATACTTTTCGGGCGCCAATGCAGCTCATATTCTCATTTTCTTTCAACCTAATGACTATTTGCTACAGATTAAAACTATGTCTTTTCGTGTTTACTTCATTCTTTCGTCGCCAATTTTTATTTCTTTTGTTATTTAATTCCTAGACATACACTCGTTAGAGATTTTAAGATATAGCTTTGCCAAACAACATTGCATACTCGTATCTACTTTCTCAAATCGCTTTTTACCGGAAGCCAAATTTATAAACGGGTGAGCTTGATTTTCTACCCACTGGACTAGGTTTTCCAACGAAACCCTTCCATGTGACAGCTCAGAGGACTAGAAATATGTTCTAGTTTACACATGTCAAACAAGTCCTCCGATGAAAGAAGGTCACGAGACTCGTTGCGACAGTTTTTTTGGGGGGTACATGATGGTGATTACTGAGGCCGGTGCTCTTCACTGCGACAGAAAACATGGTACGCTGGAACAACCGCCTTAAAACACATTCCTAGAGATTCGATCGTGAAGTTTGTCCAGCTGGGTACTACATTCCAAATTCTTACCAAATTTCAGCACGCATTCCAGCCAGATAGGCTAGGGTCTAACGAGATCTACATTATTTCAAAACAGGGAGACCTTCCTATCGTTTATGTCTATGAAACCTTATATGAGGTCTAAACCTTAAACTGAAATCTTCAACCGTCTGTATTTCTTGAATCCCGTTCTATAAAGATTCACACGAAATTACCTTTATTTATGCTGCTATTCCTACGTATCCACCATTCACCAACAGAGCACAACACTTCAACTATAGCAAGAATTTCCCCAGAAAATACTAGTTCTCAGTTTAGGCGCATGTTCACAGCCACAGTTCGGGGGACTTGAGGCGTGATTTTACACCGTTGAGCGGTCAACCGGCAACCTCGCCAGTACAGATTAGAAGAAAGGAAAAACGGATGAGCTAGATTTTCGCGTCAATTTTTTACTCTGCCTCACAGACGGATGACCTAATTGTTTAGAAAACAGTTTCTAAGACGCTATCTGGAACTCGCTACCACGGGCTAATGATTTGTGAACAATGGCTGATCCCACGGCATGTCACTGCCCTGCAGATTTAGACGTAGCAAACCGACCGTATAAGAATGGGCAAAGGGGAAGCAAATTTTCTCTTCGACCGTTCAAGTTCAAAAACTGGGGCTCAAAGTTTAGCCAAGCCAAAAGGGGCTAAACTAGGGACGACAGTCCCGTTACCCATGACTTTTTCACTTAATAGGCGTGAAGACACTATGAAAACGCGGTACTTCGTTACACCGCTACTCACATAGTCGATTGTATCGTACTTCTGTGGTACATGGTACCTTGATGGTACTCTATGCTTGAAATATTTATCAACAACGATTAATATTGCCGAAAATAAGGCTTGTTTGAGGAGTGACATTACAATCTGGAACTGAAAAAAAAATATTTCCCGAGTTTCGCTTCATTAGCCACTGAAATGCAATTTTTTATTGGAATTCTAATTCTCCGCATCGGAGTGAATTTTGTCTTGTCGCGACAGCATGCATATTCTGGACGTCAATACTTATAGAGCCCAAAGGAAAAAATTAAAAATCTTTTAGCAGATTCAAAATAATTCAGTGTATTCAAATCAGAGACATGAAATTAAGCTGACTTTTCAGTTAAGCTAACAACAATCGGTAATAGCCGGTACTGGCAAGGAGTCGACTCATTGCCATATGAGTTAAAGTGTTGGAGACAATCGGAGTATCGATTTAATTTTTTTAAGGTAGAACTTACTTTTTATGAACTCGAACCACTTCAGTAAAATGTCCCAGCCAAGAACTTAGAAATTCGGAAGATATGCATTTGGTCATATAAACACGTTACGTTTGTATAAAATTTAATGCTGGGTAAGTATAGAAATAGCAGCTTTTGTTTTAATGAGTATTATTGAATGTATCCATATTCAGTTTATTTTTATTAAACACTACAACAAATACCGCCAACTCTAAGAAATACCTCTCCATCCTATCGTGCAGGGTGTATGAGGGAGCCTTACTTTAGGGGTTTGTCCTTTCAATTTTAGGGTGGTATCATCTTAACGAGCATATTTAAACTTAGATTAGAGAATGAAATAAAGAAACGAATCCGATTAGATTACTTCGTTTAGCTTCACTACTGCGTAGCTACGATTGTACTGCGTGTGGCCTTAGGGCTAACAAATCCAATTACATTCCAGGGGCCATAACATTCGTTTTAGCGTTAAAAATGATTAGGTCTACGTCACCAAAAATCCGCTCCAACGGAATAAATGTAACAAAATTTCCCAAATCCGTGATGGTAAGATCCCGAGAGAAGAACTCTGCCTAAGTGGAGAAATTCCCGAGAATTTAGTGGCTTGGAAAAATGCTTACTCCCTTTTCGTCTCATTGCCTTGACAAGGAACTTAAGGACGCAGGAAGACCGGATGACGAGTCAATACAAGAGCTCCAGAGAAATGCCTTTATCTATTAACTGACTAAGAAGCGGATCCTATGATGTCCATTGTCCATTGCGACAGTCCAGCAAAAGATAAAATCAGGAGAGACGGTAGCAGAATTTCTTTTCTTAAGAATCAAGGGGGCGGATACGCGGTACCAGTAGGAGTTAAAGGTTACAAAATTCCGAAGATCGCAATTTCTTCTTCAACCGAGAGGAGATAGTGATGGCAGAAATTACATTTGTTTTCAAGAAAGGAATCGATAGGTACGTGACTTGGAAAACTAGCCCCTTTAAGGAGGTAAGCACTGGTGACGTCAACCGGATAAACAGTCCTGTCGCTTCAAAGTATGATTTAAGGTAATTAAAAGTCCGTGTCAAAACCCGAACATTCTAGTTCTAATCCAATCTAAAGCTTTTGCTTGAATTAAGCCTAACTTCTTTTGTGGGTCACTATCAATAACACAAGTGTGAAACATTCTTGTCCTTCATAGTAACCAAATTCGAGCAAGAACAGAAATAAAATGTAAGAAGACACTGAAAATATTCGCATGGATGAACTTGTGAACATGGGTGAACGATGACATAAAATCGTCCCTGGACAGCCAAAGGTCATATCTGCGCTTTTTAGAATTATTCAGGAGGGTGAAAAAAAGCGATTTTAGGACCACTGCGATGGCCGGAAACGAGCCATAATCATATCCAAGGATATGCGTCATAGAGATACGACATTTAGACCAAAATACGCGTCTTTCCTTCGGACATAAAGAAAGAAATCCAACAAATCATATTTCGGATATGTCAGATACGACCTTTTGGCTGTCCACGGATGGCATGTAACGAACATTACTTTGCCAATTATTCTAATGATTCTTCATGCTCACGGAAGAAAGTTCAGGATCACGGCGACTCCGAACCGCGTCCAGGTGGTGAGCAAAGGGGTTAGCCACTTGCGAGTAGCAAAATAAAGGAAGTGAATGTATGTGGAATTGGCACTTTCTTGTATGGAAAAAGTCGCTGGTAACACAATAAACAGAAAGGAGTCGGTTAAAACCAAAAACGACATATGCTGGGTCCCTCTGTAACATAAAATGGGGTTCATCTTCCGTTTTGGAACAAGTTCTTCCGAGAACGATTTTTACTACTTGGTCAAGCATTTTAGAACCAAACGATTCAAGGATTGCCCAAACCTGGTTCTGGAACAAAACGGTAGATCTCAACTCAGTAAGAACGCCTGATATAGAAATATTTACCCGCTCGACTTCAGTTAACGTTTTCTTAATCAGTCACATACGTCTAGGGTTTAAAGTCTTCAGTCATTAGCACAGAGGTAATCTTCGCTGGATTCTAAAACTGAACAATCGAGATGCAAAAGAGATTAAATTCATGTTTTTATTGTTTTAAGCAAAAATGTAAGCTTCTACCCAATCGTAAAAGAAATATTGAGGCTAGTTGTTTTCCTATTGACAATAATCGAATTCCATCGAATTCCATATTTTCAAATATAGACTTTACATTGCGGATTTCGGGAAGCGAACTCTTCACCATTGATAGACTACACATCTCTTTTGAGATCTCAACGAAGGCGAGGGATACCTATAACATGAAAAATCTGTCGGCCGTCAGTCTGTCCGTCTCTGGGAGGAGATTGAGATACTTTGATGAAGGATCGTGTATGAGTCTGGTAGCTGCCAGAAGAATCAGAAAAATATCTGCCAACAGAAATTGACCTTGTGTCGCACTGACCCCCCCCCCCCTTCCCAGGCAGTCCCATGACCGTGCGTGTGGAAGATACAGCAAGTACCCTAAACGATGCTCGAAACAACTTACACCAACGACGCAAAAAGATGTATTTCAATGGCCCATGAAACTGTCGTTGCTAATTATCCAAAAACCGTAACGTAAAAAAAAAGGTTCCTTCTGTCAGAAAAGCCCAAAAGCAACGTTGCACCGCACAACCGCAAATGAAGATGCAATGAACCGAGAAACCGAAAACGTGGTGACAATCAACAAGTTATGGGATTCAGGACGTCGAATCCGCAGTATGTGCGGTTGAAAACAAAAACCATTCAAGATGAAAAAAAAAGTTATGCATAAGCTTTGGGCTTCAGAAAGAACTTGATTCTCGGGGTTATGACCAGACAGTCTACACCAACTTTTAAAGCATATTCATCCTCACCACAGAATCCCTTTTTTTGTTCCCAGAGTTAAAACTGAACAGTTTACATCTGAAGGTAGTTAAATTGAAGATTTGGAACAAATTGCGCCTACGGATGAAAAAATAAAGTTAAAATAACATTACATTTTTGGGATCCCAAAACGTAAGTGGAGGGATACTTATGACATCGCAAAAGTTGTCCGTCTGTCCGTCCGTCTGTCTGTAAGCACGATAACTCTCGAAGGCAGTGAAATATTTTGATGAAACTTGGTGTGGGGATTTTTTGGAATAGTAAGGTCGAGTTCGTAGATGGGCCGTGTAGCTTTACATTTAGAGGTGAGGGAGGGGGTTTAAATTAAGGGGCAAGCAAATTTTTTTTTAAACAGCTAATGTGATAGTTGATTATGAGGTAAGAAGAACCGCTGAACACGAATATGAAAACCATTTTCTCGCCGGACCAGTAGTTAGTCCGGAATCCGGCCAAAACCGGAAAGTTTGTTAAAAGTAGAAGTCTTATTTGAAGTTGATTAGATGTTCAATATAGGGGTAAGAAGGCATGCTGAACAAGAATATGAAAACCTTTTTCTATCCGGACAAGTAGTTCGTCCGAAATCCGGCCAGAACCGGAATATTTATTTGAAGTTGATTAGATGTTCAATATAGGGGTAAAAAGGCATGCTGAACAATAATATGAAAACCTTTTTCTATCCGGACAAGTAGTTCGTCCGAAATCCGGCCAGAACCGGAAAGTTTGTTAAGAGTAGAAGTCTTATTTGAAGTTTGACCAGATGTTCGATATAGGGGTAAGAAGGCATGCTGAACACGTATTTGAAAGTTATTTTTCGCCAGACATGTAGTTCGCCTGGAATCCGGCCGAAACCGGAAAGTTTGTTAAAGCTAGTAAAAGTTTTATTTGAAGTTGATTAGATGTTCGATCTAGGGGTAAGAAAAGATGCTGAATCCGTATATGAAAATCATTTTTTTGCCGGACAAGTAGTTCGTCCGGAATCCGGCCAAAACCGGAAAGTTTGTTAAAAGTAGAAGTTTTATTTGAAGTTGCTTAGATGTTCGTTTCAGGGGTAAGAAGACATGCTGAATCTTTATATGAAAAGTATTTTCTACTCGGACAAGTGTTTAGGTCGGAATCCGGCTGAAACTGGAAAAAATTTTAAAGCAAAAGTTGTGTTTGTAGTTGATTAGATGTCCGATTTGGGGGCAAGAACAGATGCTGAATTCGTATGACAATTTTTTTGTTTTGCCGGATATATAGTTCGTCTGGAATCCGGCTGAAACCGGGAACTTTTGGATGGTCTAAATAAATGCTTCGTTTCTAGTCGTGAATATTGTAGCCAAATAGCCTTTCTGGTTTTATCGGATGCACTTCCAGAACTTAACACTGGATCTCGCGAAGACAAAACCTATTTGTCTGGATCAGATATTCAATTTTTGGGATCCCGTCGGAACCTTTGGTCTTGTTTTTCATTTGATCTGCTGAAAGAACATAAATGGTCATGCAATTTTAAATCTGAAAAAGTTACAGTTATCGAAAAAAAACAGATGAACTTAAAGGTCATCTGAATGAAGTCTAACACCCTAAATTGCCACTTTTACATACTGCTTACCATTTATCTCTCGAAAACCGGACTAAAATCGGATGAAGTTTCACCGTGCTATAATTTTCAGCCTTTTTCCCGACTTGTCTTGATCGTAACGCTCGCCGTAACAGTTGTAACAGTCCATGCGTAACAGTTCATGTTGTAACAGTCCACGCCGTAACAGTCCATGCGTTTATCCATCCCAGGGTTGGTCACCAAGAACCAGAGTGTACGAGTTACTTGCTTACTTCAGGATACTTTGGGTTACTCAGGGTTACTTTGGGTTACTTTGGGTTACATTGGGTTACTTTGGGTTACATTGGGTTACTTTGGGTTACAATGGGTCACGAGTCTTGCGCACAAATGGCGTACATCACGCTTGCACTTGTCTCAAAAGTATCCCAAAGTAACCCAAGTATGTCAATGTATCCCAAAGTAACCCGAAGTAACCCAGTGTAGCCCAATGTAACCGAAAGTAACCCAATGTAACCCAAAGTAACCCCTCGTGCGCAAGACTTACGTGGTGACGTTTCAAACTTTTCGTCAGACGAGACGAGGCGCCGATTGCAATATCTTGAAACTGATGCGAAATTCCTTCACGAAACAAATGAAATTCACGGACACTTAGAGATACTTTGGGATAGGCTACTGTGGGTTACTTTGGGATACTTTGGGTTACATTGAGTTACTTTGGGTTACATTAGGTTACTTTGGGTTACATTGGGCTACTTTGGGTTACATTAGGTTACATTGGGTTACATTGGGTTACTTTGAGATACTTTTGGGTTACTTTCCAGGGTTTACGAAGTTACGTTTGGTGACCAACCCTGGTATCCATCCATGCGCTGTTTATCCATCCATGCGTTATCAACGTACGTTTATCCATGCGACAATGACAGTTTAAATATTGGCGCTAAATTTGTCTTGGGAGGTCGTAACGAATCGCCATAGGGAGACTTAGAACTTCAAGAGTGGATAGCGCCGAAATCACGGAGCGAAAAAATTCTTCTTCTCTGTACCGGTACTGTGAAGGACGATCTGAGGGGTTCATGGAAGTATGGTAGGATCGTTCAGGTGTCCTTTAAAAATAAAAATGGACACAAAATATTTCAAATTTGAACTTTTGAAGAAATAGACGATAGGCTATATAGTTTTTAAGAAAATATATATATTTTTTTTTAGAAAGAGTAGGTGACGTTAAGTGGTTACAGAAGATTAACGTCACCGAGAAGAGAAGTCGTAGCCCCCCCCCCCCAAAAAAAAAAATGATACAAATAAGAAAAGAAACTATGCGGGAAAAAAAACGATCTACTAAGTATTTTGATTCTGACGACTACTTTAATGAGACTAAGATATTACGATTCGTAACTGTTTAACAAATTCGTACAGATGCCTCGACTATAATACTTCCTTAATCCTGCTTACATAAACTTTCATTCCCGAGACTTCGAAAATCGTAGACTATTTTCACCTACCCCTTAAGAACTACACTCATCTTAAGTTGCCGTGTTTGGCTCATTTAAAGACGTGTCAGGTTTCGGTTACTGACTTCAACAAGCCCACTGATCAATGACCTACTGCCGAGTTTCTAGATCGAAGCCAAGGAGCCCTGTGTGTAGCAAGGCCAGCAGAAGACCTCTCTAAACTTTTTGAGAACGGGGCAGGTTTTCAGTTATCTTAGAATACTGGATCATAGAAATTATCTAGGTAGCTTAACGCAAGAGGCATCAGGGAAACAGCGGGTATGGAAAACATACTGATTGACAGCTCCACGCTGATACGTCACAAGAGCAACTAAAAATCACCGTGTGAGCCATAAGAATCGAGTTAACGTGTAACAGACACGAAAACGAGATAATACAAACTGGAAACCCTTGGAACGAAACGGAAATACGACCTTCAAAAAATTAATGAAAGAGAAATTTATAACTTTGAGGACAGGGGCTTCCCCTTACCCCTGGTTCACACTGCTGAGATTTCGCGCAAAATTCTGCGTCATCCGAAATACGACACAAATCGTGCGACAAGCAACGCAAAACTTTGCGTTTTGTCGCAGTGTCGGGTGCGTTGAAATATTTCAACTGATCTGACATAACGCATGCGATTTTTGTAGGGAAAGAAAAGAAACAAGAGCTGTAAGCTCATATGGCACTTGCAAGGCTTGGTAAAAGTATGAAAGTAGGAATTCGCCAATTCGAGGGTTTGTTATGATCATTTATAAGCAAAACCCTTGAGATGGGAAAATCACAAGAATATATTGTTTGGTAGAAAAAAGTAAATTTTTTGCACTTGGATGAGATGATGCGCACTTTAAGGGCGCTAGAAATTCATCTGTAATCAAAACCCTTGACTCAAAAATGATCTTGGGTCGTTTAGGATCATGAATATATGGTTTGGTGAAAAGTATTTTTTTTTTACTTTTCAGTCAAGATGCGCACTTTAAGGGTGATAGAAATCCATTTCTTAGCAAAACCCTTGAGGCAAAAATGATCATGGGCTCATGGGGATCATGAAAATGTAGGTTTTGCTCAAAAGTATTGTTTGTACTTTGCGGTTAAGAGGAGTACTTTAAGGGATGGTCAGATCGGGGAACTGACTATTTCTAAGCTCTCTAACGTTCAAGCCAAGTTTCATCGTCCTAGCACATCTTGAAGTACCTTAAATTTCGATCCCCGGAATTCTGGACCCCCCCCCCCTCCAGCTCCCCCCAGAGTGACCGAATCCGGTCCGATTCTGTCACTGATGTATCTAGGGTTTACGCTTGTTCTTCCCACCAAGTGTCATCCCAATCGCTGTATTCCAAGCGTGTCACAAAATCCCCCCCCCCCCCCCGACTCCCCCACATTGATCGAATCATGTCCCCACTTGGAATGGGATATCTGAGACATGAGTTCTTTCCGAATATCAAGTTTCATTAAGATCCGATCACCCGCTCAAAAGTTGGACAACCTCAAGACCCCGGATTCCCCCTCCCTCCAATCCCCCCACGATGGTCGAATCGGAGAAACGACTGTTCTTAAGTTAAAATTGTAAAGTCCCTGATATGCCTGCCAAGTTTCATCGTCCTAGCACATGTGTAAGCATCTTAAGTCGGGATCACCGGATTCCGGAAACCTCCCTCCAACTCCCCCCGCAGTACTCGGATCCGGTCCGGTCTTGTCAACTATGTATCTAAGGCTTGTGCTTGTTCTTCCTACCAAGTTTCATCGCGATCCGTCCACTCTGAACATGTCACACAATTTCCGGTTCCCCCCTCCAACTCCCCCCAAAGTCACCGGATCCATTCTGGACTTGAAGTGTGACATCTGAGACACGAGGTCTTTCCAAATATCAAGTTTCCTTAAGATCCGATAACCCGTTCAAAAGTTATAAATACGTCAGTATTCCGGATTCCCCCTCCCTCCACTCCCCCACGGTGGTCGGATCGGCGAAGTGACTATTTCCAAGTTAGTTTGGTCGGGTCCCTAATACGCCTGCCAAGTTTCATCGTCCTAGCACATGTGTAAGCATCTTAAGTCGGGATCACCGGAATTCCGGAACCCTCCCTCCAACTCCCCCCACAGTGCTCGGATCCTGTCCGGTCTTGTCAACTATGTATCTAGGGCTTGTGCTTGATCTTCCCACCAAGTTTCATCCCGATCCGTCCACTCTGAACATGTCACACGGTTTCCGGTTCCCCCCTCCAACTCCCCCCAAAGTCATCGGATCCATTCCGGACTTTGAGTGTGACGTCTGAGACACGAGGTCTTTCCAGATATCAAGTTTCATTAAGATCCGATTCCCCGTTCAAAAGTTATAAATACGTCAATATTCCGGATTCCCCCTCCCTCCACTCCCCCCACGGTGGTCGGATCGGGGAAACGACTATTTTCAAGTTAGTTTGGTCGGGTCCCTAATATGCCTGCCAAGTTTCATCGTCCTAGCACATCTGGAAGTACCCTAACTCGCGATCAGCGGACCGACCGACAGACCGACCGACCGACCGACCGACAGACCGACCGACCGACGGAAAAGTGATCGGTATATGGCACTTGGCCGTAAGGCAAGTGCCATAAAAACTAAGATTAGTTACTTTTCAAGACTAAAAATTCCTCTACCTTGTTTTTACTGTAATCCTACGATGGCTGAATTCAAAATATCTTCTAAATAGACTTTTATTAACCTGTTTTGAACAAGATGACATGTAGGGTTTGACTGAAATTTCCTAATAAGTGGTGGGTATTCAAATGGGTAATCTCCCAACATCTTCAGAGGTCGTTTCCCCAAGGGCTTTTGTCATTTTGCAGAATAATCTCGACGAAAAATTTCGTTTTCCTTTTGCATCTGCGTGGTGGTGTGAACGTTCATACGATTCTGTCGCACGTCGGAACATCAAAGAAAAATCGTGTCGCATACGATGTAGCAGTGTGACTCTAGACCTGCAGAACAACAGACCTACCTCACGTTCCAGAAGATCCGTGGCTGACCGAGTAGTATAGCGATGCTCACCTCCGTGTATTCTCTGGAGGACCTCTGGTCGGATCTTCGAAGGTTCACAAACAGACCTGGACCTCATCCTTTCTCGCCTTGAACCTGAAAAAAAGGTAATTGCATCAGAGATTATTCAATTATACCATTTATACCGTCTTAGCCGGATGTTTTTCATTTGACGCCGTCGTCAGTATTCTAAACATCAATGAGTGCCTTGGAAGCACTTATAACAAACAATCACTTCAAACTACCCAATTTTATACGGAAATTTCACAATAGCACGCTATTACCCCTTGCTTGGTTGCTAGACTACCGCACAAAGGAAATCAGGGGTACTCCCTGAGAGACCTTAAAAGAAATCTCCAGAATATCTTCGGGAATCCTAGGAGATAGGCTACAGAGCACAAGGGACAAATATGCGGAACGATGCACCAAAAAGCAATTATGGGATAAACTTTTCAATTACGGCCGGCAGTTTTTCAAAATGTTACACGTGCGAGGTTCCATGCATAGATGGCTCTAAGTGCAATAGCATTATTTAGATACTGAAACGAGCAAATCACTGAGGGCGATGATATAGCCTACCGATGCTCCAGAGACAGAGATGGATGAGAGTTTCAACTTGAAATATTAGTTAAAGCAAATTGCATGTTTTTGAACATGAGGCTGACACCTTCTTTTTGAAGCGGCCACTCCTTGCAGCAATCGGCACAAGTGGCTCTTCCGTTGGTCTGTTGGTTCAGGGGGACTGAGGATCAATAGTTTGCTTGCCAGTTGGCTTTTGACTGAAATAAAGATTAGTATAACAGTAATAAATAAAGGAACCGATCCAATGGACCTTCCTTTCTCGAATCAAATCAAATCAAATCAAATCATTTAATGTAAACAAGATACAATCTCTCATAGGCATAGCCCAAATACGGTATCTTTTAGTCAAAACACTTAATACAAGAAAGATTTGTCAACGAGAAAAACAAAAAGAATAGGATAAAACGCACAAGTTACGAATTGTTAAAAGTACGAACAAAACTCGGCACAAAGCTTCGAGAATAACGCTGTGACCTGGAGTAAACCGGTGTCAGTTTTGGAACTTTCGCAGCCGCTTCTCTGGGGAGTCGGGATCTGAGGGGGACAAAGGGAGGCGGGAGGAAGTTCTTGTAGATGGGGTGGAGGAGGAGGGTTGAGCCAAATTTTAGGCACAGTTTCTCTCGACGGGCAAAAAGGGGGTCAAGTTTGTATTCTTTTAGATAAAAAGAGTAAGGCAGTGGGGAACCTCCGTAAATGATTTGTAGAGACCTCTTCTGAACCCGTTCAATTTTATCACTTTCTTCTTTTGTAAGAGCGAAATGCCAAACAGGACATGCATATTCTACTAGTGGGCGGATGAACATGCAGAAAATTAATTTTAGTTTATCCTTAGGAACCCGGAATTTCTTTAGAGTCTTCAGCATTTGGATAGCACCATTTGCCTTTTTTACAATCAACCTTGTGTTTTCATGCCAAGTTAGATCAGAAGAGATCACTACCCCTAGCAGGGTAGTGGTGTTACTGAGGAGGTTTGGGTCTATAGGTGGTTCGAATTCAGGTAGGCTTTTCTTGAGAAATGAAAATGTCATTACTGAAGATTTATCTTTGTTTACCACCATATTCAATTTTGCTGCTTCAGAGGTAACTTGTTCAATATAATTGAAAGTTTGACTTTTACACGCTCCAGATACTACCTCTGCTAGGGAAAGATCATCTACATACTTCCATCTTTCCTCCAGCCCGACAGCTATTTCATTGATCATGAGGAGGAAGCATAAAGGACCGATCACTGTTCCTTGCGGGACACCGCAAAAAACCGGTAAAGAAGAAGAAAAATTATTTTTATATTTTACGATTTGTTCTCTGTTTGTTAGAAAGCTTTTTACGATATTAATAAGATATTCAGGAATATTTTTCTCGGCCATTTTTTCCAGCAAAATCTTGTGATCTACAAGATCGAAAGCTTTTTTAAAATCTATTGCGATTAGATTAATCCATTTCCCGGGCTCATCTAAATTTTTAAAAATAAAATCAAGTAAACTAACGAGATAGTGAACAGTTGAACACTTCGGGATGTTACCAAATTGCCTCTTATCGATGACTTCCGAGAGATATTTTTTTAGCCAAGAAGCAACAAAACTCTCGTAAATTCGGCTAAAAATTGATGTAACAGTGATCGGCCTCACACCAGAAAAATCATTAGCTGCTCCCTTTTTCGGAATGGGAGTGATGAATCCAATTTTCCACTTTTTGGGGAAATATCCAGTTTTGGTGATATTATTGTAAATAATATGAAGAGGAAACGCCAATTCTTTCGCAAAAGCTTTAGCAATGGCTACTGGAACATCAAAGGGTGCCACTGATGTTTTCTTTAACGAGGAGAGTTTCTTTCTAATTTCTGATATTGAAATTTCAGGCATTAAATTAGAATTTGCATTTGAATCTTCTTGTGAATTTTGGGATGGTGCTTCAGCTGAAAAAGAAGGTGGCTTTTCAGGAGGCAGTGGTGGGTACGACTGTACAATAGAAGCAAAATGAGAGTTTAGGTCGTTCGCTGTTTTCTCTGATGGCTCCTCCTTCATGAAATCAACTGGTTGCGGGCCTCTACCAGTCAGATGTTTAACTTTACCGAAGAACTGTGAAGGCTTGGATTCGAGGAGGTTATCTACTTCCTTTTTATAATAATTTTCCTGCGCCTGTTTAATTTTCCATTTAATTTTGTTTCGTAATTTCTTTGCTTCTTCTTCCTTTCCTTTTCCAATTAAGTGTAGTTTATGTTTAATCATTTGTTTAATCTCTGAATTTACGTATGGTTTATCAGTTGAACACACTTTAGTCTTTTTTTCCGGAAAACATTCAACAAACTTTTCATTTAGTTTGCTGTGAAAATTCTGCACCTGTGAATCCAAGTCTTCAGCAGTTGAGACTCCGGCCCAATTTTCTTTCGTTATCCAATCCCCAAACTGCAAAAGTCCCCGATCAGTGATTGGTCTTGAGGTTATTTCGGTTACTGAGTAATTAACGTTAACTTTCTCAAAGGGGGTCCACTGCAACATAAAATGATAGCTACCACCAAGCGGTGCGATTTTACTTGGGTTTTGATAATAGGAGCAGAAATTCGTCATTATTACATCCAGAGAAGTACCACCTTTGGTTGTTGGAAAATCAACAACATTCTTGAGGTTAAGTGACCTGGCCAGAGAATTACAACTTAGTTCATTGGCATCTCCTAGCATGGCTACGCCAAAAAAAGGATGTGTTTTCTGGATATAATCTGCCGATTCCTGCAGCTTTTCCCAAAAAGCCTTTCTTGCAGCAGCGGGTTGGCCAGGTGAATAATAGAAAACACACACCGCTACCGCAGAGAAAGGTCTAGGGAGTCGCTTTGGTTGTATTTTAACCCATATAATTTCATCATATTCATTAAGGGACGGAATATTCAAAAGTTGAGGTCGTAGACTATCATGAACGAAAGTCATAACCCCTCCCCCCTTTTTTCCTAAAGAATGATCATCAGGCCTTAATTTAACAAAAGAAAGGAAGTTGGACATTTTCAGTAAATTTAAATCTTGCCTGTGAACTTCAGTTACACAAATAACGGAAGAATTGAGCATTTGGGCTGTAGTCTCAAGCTCCGTCAATTTTTCCAAATTCAGACTTTCTGCGTTACAATAGAGGAAAGACGGAAACACGTACCGTTTATCATTAAATTCGCGTGAAAACGCTTTCTTTTTAAAGGTTTTACACCCTAAAAGAGGATGGGCAAGGGGGTGGGGACTGGGAGGGGTGGGATTCCGGAAACGAGGGGCGCCTGTTGCCGGTTCCAAAAGTGATTCCGGTCGGTCAAGCGCACATGCTGGCATGGAATTTATGCCGTGATTGCAGAGAAATTCATCAGTGGGAGAGGAACCCGAAACGGCGGTAGCGGAGGAGGGCGACTCGGTTGAAAAAAGGGAACACTAACAGTGGGAGAATCGCTAAGGGGAGCGAACCGATTTCGTGATGCGTAAGGCTGGTAAAAATCGTCGGGCCTCACTGTGGAATTTTGCTGCAGTGGCGAAGTAAGTCGAACTTCATTTGTTTGGCGACTATTTTGACTAGAACAATGATTATCTGCAAGAATGTCAACGGCGGATATCCGATTGGGGCTAAAACTTGTATTACGGGGTAAAAAAACATGTAAAAATCGGCAATTGCGATAAAAACATCGCCCGCTAGCGTACTTTGAACAAACTGTCGCTTTACTTGCAACATGAGCAAACTTGCAAGCGGGACCACGATTACATTTGTCAGTAGCAAAAAATTTACAAGCAACGTCTTTACTTGCAACATGAGCTTTACTTGCAACTCTCGCTTTACTTGCAACATGAGCAAACTTGCAAGCGGGACCACGATTACATTTGCCCGTAGCGAAAAATTTACAAGCAACGTCTTTACTTGCAACATGATCTTTACTTTCAACTCTCGCTTTACTTGCAACATGAGCAAACTTGCAAGCGGGACCACGATTACATTTGCCCGTAGCGAAAAATTTACAAGCAACGTCTTTACTTGCAACATGAGCAAGTCTGATCGGGGACTGATCGGGTCTCTTATTATGGGAAAACAAACACTCGGTGCCAAGTTTGCAGTGGCCTTGGCTCAGATAATAAAAACAAGTTCGCGCTAGTTCGGTATTAGCGACGTCACTGCTGATCACGGTCAGAGTGGGTGCACTTGACAACTCGGATAAATCTGACGTAAGTCGGGCAATTTCACCATCACTGCTGATCACGGTCGGAGTGGGTGCACTTGACAACTCGGATAAATCTGACGTAAGTCGGGCAATTTCACCATCAAGGTTCTTAATTAGATCAGCACTTGATTTGAGTTCGATTTGCAAACGAAGAATATCGGACTGTAGCAAAGTTTTTGTACATTCTGAAGTAGACAAATCGTTCCGTAACACTGAAAGGATTTCATCAAAGCTTCGTTTTTCTGATTTGTAGGCATCGGATTCTAAGCGAAGTGTGGCTATTTCTTCTCGCAGGTTCGTCAAGGTGTATTCCAGGGACTCAACCTTGTTTTTGAGTTGGGTCAAATTTGAGTCTTTACTCGTAAGTTCAGCGAAAGAAGTTGTTCGAACCTCTAAATCACACTGGGTGAGAACATGTGCATTTGAATTGTCAGACTGGGAAATTCCATCCTTAGTTGTAGCTGTGACGGAGCTGGTCTCAGAATTGAACGGGGGGTCGTCACTAGTTTGGAATATCTGATTTAGGTCCTGTGTTGGGGGGTCAGAATTTGATTGGGGGGCCTCCGGGACGGACTTCGGGAAAAAACGGCGTACTGGTGAATCAACGTTGGTCGCCGTGTAGAATTTGTCTAGAAGTTTCTGCTTTTGCTTCGGGGCTGTAGACTGGGGGATTGGTGTTTGGATCAAGGATGGGTTAACATTTACCTTAGAAATGCAGTCCAGGCAAGTCCAGTTTTCGTCCCAAACTGAACCATTTATACCGGCACACCGGTCAGCGCCAGCATGGAACCATTTCTTGCATCCTTTTCCATTGCTTTGGCACTGGACCGAATTTGAAGTCACGAACTGGTTGCACTCAGGGCATTTGTGCTTGGTCATTTCGGGGTGGGCGGAGGGGTTGCGTAAATCGTTGAATAACGAGACAGAGCTGCGTTTATTTGTTCTTCAACCTGGCTTTGAGCCTAGGCACTGGTACTTGCTAAAGAAAAGTTCCGTGCTCTGCTCGCGTCACCTGAGCTCACTATCTGCCACTAATTGATTATCACAAACTGTTATTTGTATTCAAACAAATTAAGTAGCTTTTGGCAGCATGCTATGCGAGCATGATTACCGCGCTAACACCCTCGCCATGCTATGAATAAAGCAGGTAACTGAAATGCATCTGAATGGCACGGAGCTCAGGTATCGACTGAAATCCGAATCCGATCATCCGTGCGGGTGGGGGAGGCGGAATCCCCAACCTTGTGACATGCCTGAGTAAAAAACAGGTATTCCAATTCTAGTAAACTTGAGTGGTGGTACGATCAGGTGCCCTAGATTTTAATTATGTGTCAGAACCGTATGCGGCCACGGTGGGGGGGGGGGTGAAGGGGGTGGCCGGGAAATTTTAAGTGACATGCTTTACCACGTCGATCTGACGTGGTAATTTGCTTTATAATCTCTTATTGTTTTTCATGTTTTTCTTTCTTCTTGTTGTTCACGCTGTTACGATATAGGCGCGCTCTTAATCTGTTATTGGTTGAATTTTCTTCTCTTCTTTGTATGTTGCCCGAGCATTTGTTGAGTCCCTCTCTGCCGGGTAACTTCCTGATATTTAGTTATTTTGTTTTGTTGTAAATAATAAAACCTTGAACCTTGAACATGCGTAGTTACCTAACGGATGGAATGACTGGGATGAAGCTTTATATTTACTACAGTAATGTGTCCGGATCAGATCAGACCTTGGTGGGTGGTGTTGGAGGGGGAGAGGGGCCGGACATTTTGCGGAAATGCTCCGATTCCAAACAGTGGGCGGAATTTTAGGGGGGGGGGGGCTCAAAGCTAGAAAAGCTGACATATCCGTTTAGCGCGGTCAATAATAATACAAACTATTGAAACTATATATAAAACTTTGAGCCTGAAGAGGACCCTTGCCAAGAAGGGTCAAAACATCGCTCAAATAAAATCAGCTGACGTATCCGTTAGCTCAGTCAATTACGATCCACGGTCAGCTTGGCTTGATGGAATATTAACAGTTTATACCTTTAATTCCAGTTAAATGAATGAAATAAGCAAAAAATCGCGATGAAAAAAAGAGACATAAGGCCTTACTGCGGAGTAAAGACATCTGCTGGAAAAAGCTAAGGTTTCCTTCTATTTCGTTTCATGTCCTCCGAGATGGCTCTTTATCGTCCACGGAAACAACCACTGCTACACACAGGGAAAATTGTATATCCCTGTAGTAGTAAATATTGGCACAATGTTCATGTTTCTTATATTTATTTTTTCTTTTGTTGTCTTGTTGCGATGGCCCTTGTTGGCTTTTATGCATTAAATATCTATCTATCTGTCTATCTATGGTTCATGGGCATAAAGAGTAATTAAAAAAAAAAAAAAAAAAACATATTACGACAAAAAATGTATTAAGCGAATTGATAGTCTTACAGCGAAAAACCTCTGTGTTTAAAAGACCCAGCCGAAGTCGCACGTAAAAGAGGCAAAGAAAATTAACGGAAGGCTTACGAGGTTAGGTTTTCAGATTAGTCATATCTAACTGGGTTACGAACATTATTTGTATTGAACTGATTAGTTTCGCATCTGAGGATCAAATCACATTCACAATCTACTTAGGCCTACTTTAAATTTTGCAACAGTTAACCATTCATACAAAGATTTCTTTTTCGTTTACTTGAATCATCTATTTGGGGAATAAAATAATTATAAAATTAAAAATTACTTTCTGAATTATTTGACTTAAGTCTACTTCAAAGATGGTTCTGCCAGTTGGAAAACAAGAAGAAGAATCGAACATCAAGAACAACAAAGTCAACAAACAAGTCGAAGTCGTCAAGTGAACAAATAAAAATACAAATCGTAAGCTATTTTTAAATAGAGGTCTGACATTCATTATATTGGAAAAAATTACTAGTTACAATGTCGAATTGTTTTGTCTCTCATTTCTCAAGTGGTTAATTGCCACTTTTTCACGCACAAACAGCAGAGGTCATGACATGCGACAAAGAAAAAAAAAATCAGTGAAAGCTACACCATATACTTATTATGGGTAGAGGTTTGGCTATGAATCGGTGATTATCGCGTATAAAGATCATGTGAATTTGTTAATCTACATTTGAGTACTTCGGGCGGTTCTTTCGAACAGCGTTGCAACTGGTCGCAGAGTTTCTGCAATTTTGTCACAGGTTTTCGACTCCAGACTAGTAGCTGTGACAAAATTGGTCGTAGGAATCCACACTTATACCAAAAATCTTAGAAGGAATTTGCCTATTCGTCGGTTTGTTATAATTTGTAAGCAAAACTCCTGAGATAAGAATGATCATGGACCCTTGGAAATCACGAAAACATATCGTTTGGTTGAAAGTATTTTATTTTTGCACTTGGCTGTGATGATGCGAACTTTAAAGGCGCTAGAAATTCATCTGCAATCAAAACCCTTTAGGCAAAACCGATCCTGGGCCCTTTAGGATCATGAATATATGGTTTGGTCTAAAGTATTTTTTTTTTACTTTTCGGTTAAGATGCGCACTTTAAGGGTGCTAGAAATTCATTTCTAAGCCAAACCCTTGAGGCGAAAATGATCATGGGCTCATGGTAATCATGAAAACGTATATTTGCTTAAAAGTATTTTTTGTACTTTGCTGTTAAGATGAGTGCTTTAAGGGTTGGTCGGAGCTGGGAAGTGACAATTTCTAAGCCAATCTTGTCAAGTCTCAAATGTTCAAGCCAAGTTTCATCTTCCTAGCACATCTGAAAGTGCCTTAAATCGCGATCATCGGAATTCCGGACCCCCAACTGTCATCCCAATCGCTACACACAAAGCGTGTCACAAAATTTCCGCCCCCCCCGACTCCCCCACATTGATCGGACCCTGTCCGCATTCGATAAAGGATATCTGATATATTAGTTCTTTACGAATATCAAGTTTCATTAAAGTTTAACTGAAAAGCCAACTTATTTTTGTGTCATTTAGTTGAATACACTGAATTATTTGGATTCTGCAAAGGGATTTTTTTGTTTTCCACTATCTGCTCTAGTTATGACGTTCAGAATATCTGCGGCCGTCCCCAGAGCAAAAATTCTACTATGACGCGGGAAATTTTTATCTAAACACAAACAAGGCTTTTCAGTGGGCAGTGGCAATATTGGTGAAGATTGCTTAGTGCCTGAACAAAAAAAAAGTCATAAATCTTTCTTGTAAGGCATATAACAAATTAGAGGTACCACAAATCACACGGAAATTCCACTATTTGAAAATCGATTATTCCTGAATAGCGAAACAACCAAGTAACGCATTTTCAGCGGGTCTTCAAGCCACTTTAAGTGAATAAGTGATGGGTAACTAGATTGTCCTATCCCAGTCCTTTTCGGTTAAACTTTAAGATCCGATCACCCGTTCAAAAGTTGGATATACCTCAAGATTCCGGATTCCCCCTTCCTCCACTCCCCCCATGATGGTCAAATCTGAGCAACGACTAGTCTTAAGTTAAAATGGTCGAGTCCCTGATACGCCTGCCAAGTTTCACCGTCCTAGCACATGTGTAAGCATCTTAACTCGGGCGTAATAGACAAGCGAAAGTAATAGACAAGAAGGACAGATACCAGAACATCAGAAATAGGGTTCAGAGCAGGCCCGTATCCAGGAATTTATTTCGGGGGGTTTTTGCCCTTCGGGAGGGGGGTTGCCAGCGGGTCGGACCAAAAAGTACCCAAAATACATAGATCATATCTTAAAGCCTACAAAAAACGATTAATTTTGTAAGTTTCGTGGGGGGGGTCGAACCCCCTAACCTCCCCCCTGGATACGGCCTTGGTTCAGAGTGTATGTTATGTAGCAGTAGAGACGCCGGCTACGCTGGTGCGGGCATGTCCAACGCCGCCCACAAGAAGCACTCACCAAGAAGTTCAATTGTACTTCTTCAACATGTTCAACATTCAACATATTCTTAAACCAATAGCCCGTCTCAATATTTGACAACAGGTCACCTGTGCAAGACGGACAACAAATTACCAAGATCTATTTATCAATATTTTTTTTGTATATAGACACTTGGTGAGACTTCAAGTCACTCCAAATCAACTTTCTGAAGATCCTCCAAAGCCAGCCTCTTCTCGGGTGGACGAAACGCCAAGGAGGACAACGCAAAACTTGGCTCGCCTGCGTCAAGGCCGACCTCGAGCCCAAGGTTCCGCCATTTTGGAACAAGATGGGACAAGAACTGGCTCGACCTAACACAGGAATGGGACCACGATCGCAGAGGATGGAACTCTACAGTGGAATAACTCTTGGAAGCCACGGAGGGCTTGCAGCCGGTGTCACGATATAAGTACAAGTAAGTATAGTAGCAGTCGCAGCCGGTGTCACGATATAAGTACAAGTAAGTATAGTAGCAGTCACAGTCTTCGTCTAGCCAATTCTAGGAGAGATGAACCAAGTTGATGGTAATTTGATACGAACAATTAAAGACACCTAGCGAGTGACTGGAAAAGCATGTTTAAACACCTTGGTGTCCTGACGACAAAGAACATTAAAGCGATTGACGTCATCTAAAGAACAAGATGATTAGCTTTGTAATTGGTCTTTTGTATTCGATGCTGTGGTGTTTGAACGACTGTGGCCTCCCGTAGACCAATGAATGGTCTCGTTATCAAAATTTAACCGAAAAGCCCGCTTATTTGTATATACTGGATACACTGAATTGTTTTGACTCTGTTAAGGATTTTCTTCTTTTTTATGGCACTTGCAGCCTCTGGCTCAAGTGCCATATACCGATCGCAATTCCGTCCGTCGGTCGGTCTGTCGGTCTGTCGGTCGGTCTGTCCGAATTTTTTTGTCCCACATGTTCGAGTTAGGGTACTTCCAGATGTGCTAGGACGATGAAACTTGGCAGGAAAATCAGGGACCCGACCAAACTAACCTAGAAGTAATCAGTTTCCCGATCCGACCATCTGGGGGGGAGTGGTGGGCCGGGGAAATTCTGAAAATTAAGGAGTTTTGTCACACTTTTTCGAGTTGGAGTACTTCCAGATGTGCTAGGACGATGAAACTTGGCAGGAGCATCATGGACCCGATCGGACTAACTTGGAAACATTCAGTTTCCCAATCCGACCACCCGGGGGGGGGGAGTGGAGGGCTGGGGAATCCGGAAAATTGGAGTAGTGTGTAACTTTAGAACGGGTGATCGGATTGGAATGAAACTTAATAACTGAATAAATGACATACTTCTGATGTCCCGTTTGAAGTCCGGACCGGATGCGACAGCTATGGGGGAGTTGGGGGGGGGAGACCGGAAATTTCGAGAAATGGTTAGAATACAGGGATCGGAGTGAAACTTGCTAGGAAGTACAAGCATGTGCTCCAGATAAATTGTTTATACATTTGGACTGGATCCGACCACCCGGGGGGGTGGAGGGCTGGGGAATCCGGAAAATTGGAGTAGTGTGTAACTTTCGAACGGGTGATCGGATTGGAATGAAACTTAATAACTGAATAAATGGCACACTACTGATGTCCCGTTTGAAGTCCGGACCGGATTCGAATGCTCTGGGGAGTTGGGGGGGGGGAGACCGGAAATTTCGAGAAACGGTTAGAATAGAGGGATCGGAGTGAAACTTGCTGGGAGGAACAAGCATCTGCTCCAGATAAATCGTTTCTACATTTGGACTGGATCCGGACACTAGAGGGGTGGAGGGCTAGGGAATCCGGAAAATTGGAGTACTGTGTAACTTTCGAGCGGGTGGTCGGATTGGAATGAAACTTAATAACTGAATAAATGACATACCTCTGATGTCCCATTTGAAGTCCGGACCGGATTAAACAGCTATGGGGGAGTTGGGGGGGGGGGGTAACCGGAAATATCGGGAAACGGTTAGAATGGAGGGATCGGAGTGAAACTTGCTGGGAAGAACAAGCATCTGCTCCAGATAAATCGTTTATACATTTGGGATGGATCATGACATTAGGGGGGGGGGTGGAGGGGAGTTTCCCAGAATTCCGGTTATGGCGGTTTTGGGGATTTTCACGACGAATCTTGGGAGGCGAATCAGGGACCCGATCAAACTGACTTATAAAGAAAAATTTACATGATCTGATAGCCGTGGGGGGAGTAACGGGAGGGGGAATCCGGAATATTGAGTCATGCGTAACTTTGAAACGGCTGATCGGATTTGAGTGAAATTTGATAATTGAAGAGAGGACATGTTTCTGTTGATCTTTTTCATGTCTGGACAGATCCGACAGCAATTGAGGGGGGGGGGGCGAAAATACGTGACCGACTTAGACTGGTGAGATCGGGATGGAACTTTGTGGGAATAACAAACAGATGCTCTGGATAAACACTTACGGAACCGGATTGGCTCCGGCGACTGTGGGGAAGTTTGAGGGGGGGGGAGGTCCGGGATTCCGGTGATCACGATTTAAGGTACTTCCAGATAATCTAGGACGATGGAACTTGGCTGTAATATTAGAGATTTGACAAGATTCACTCAAAAATGACCACTTTCCAAACCCGACCATTCGTTAAAGTACTAATCTTGACTGCAAATTTAGAAAAATACTTTTAAACTAAATTCATATTTTCATGATTCCCATGAGCCCATTATCATTTTTGCCTCAAGGGTTTTGTTTGCAAATGACGTTCTAGCTCCCTTAAAGTGTGAATCTGAACGGCCAGGTCGAAAAGTACTTTATTTCAAACAATACATCTCAACCCATGATCATTTGTGCCACAAGGGTTCTGCTTAAAAATTTATTTCTGTCACCCTTAAAGTGCGCATTTGAAATGAAAAGCGAAAAAAAACTTTTGACGAAACGGTATACATCAAGGATCCCTAAAGGCCTGTGATCGTTTTTGCCTCAAGGGTTTTGCATACAGATGCATTTCTAGCGCCTTTAAAGTGCGTATCTTTACACCCAAGTTCAAAAATAAAATACTTTTTATCTAGCTCCCTTAAAGTGCGCATTTTAACCACAAAGTCGAAAAATACTTTTGATCAAACAAAACATCTCAACACATGCAAGTGCCATATGAGCTTACAGCTCTTGTTTTTTACCTTGAGCTCTAGTAGTGACCAAGGTAGTGACGTTCATGATATGCATTTCTGGCCTGACAAGACAAAGCTCACCCCCACGTGGAGAATTTGAACTTCAGCCAAACGCTTCCATTTCATTGGCTATTAATTTAATTTAATTTAATTTCAAATAAATGCGGCACAACATTTCATGCGCGAGCAAATTCATTGGCACTTGTCATTAACCTACAACTAAAACATATATACAATTGTCATACAATAAATACACTAATTCAAGTTAGGTTGTTATGATACAAGGTGAACTGAGGCACAAAGCTATTACGGTACCTTTCAGTTTTACAAGCGACAGGTGTGAGTTTTGGTACTTTCATAGCTGCTTCTCTTGGAGGTCTGGTTCTTTTCGGTTTAAAGGGTGGAGGAAGGATGTTTCGGTAGATAGGGTGGGATAACAACTTTGTTCCGAAACGTTGACACAGCTGTTCTCTACGTATAGAAAGGAGTTCCAGCTTACACTCCTTTAGAAGATAATATGAAAAAAACTTCGTTTTCTTAAAGAGTTAAAGAGGCTGCGTCCCAAAGTCGAACCTTAAAACGTACAGGAATTAGGAGAGGCTAAAGACTCTTTTGTACAGGTTTTTGTTTGCTACCCTACCCCCACCCCCAGCTCTTAGCTTGTGTGCTCTGTGTCTGGGAGACAGTTTCAATAATTATGTTAAAATGTAAATGGAGTGGTCAACTTCATTGTTACTAATTACTAGTTTCGGCGCAATGGTTCTCCTGTCCTCTTGTGTTTAACATTTTTCGAAGTTATTCCATTATTCATTCATTTCAATTTTTTGTTAATTAAAAGAGGGCCTTTCCGAAGCCAAGAGCGGGGGGTTAGGGGGGCGGCAGCCCCCCACAACAAAAAACCTGTACAAAAGAGTCTTTAAAAGCGGGGGGTTTGGGGGGCGGCAGCCCCCCAACTGCCTCTCCTAATTCCTGTACGTTTTAAGGTTCGACTTTGGGACGCAGCCTCTTTAACTCTTTAAGAAAACGAAGTTTTTTTCATATTATTTCTGCACGTTTTTCTACAATCCATGGTGGATGTAAGTTAATAATTCCTGTACTCCTCGTACAGGAATTAGGAGAGGAAGTTGGGTGGCTTCCGCCCCCCCCCCCCCCGCTTTTAAAGACTCTTTTGTACAGGTTTTTTGTTGTGGGGGGCTGCCGCCCCCCTAACCCCCCGCTCTTGGCTTCGGAAAAATTTAAGGTCATTTTTCTCAAATAAAAATTTTACGGATTAAGACAGAATTTTTTGAAGCTTGCAGTCAGTCTGACCATGTCGAGCTGATCATTTTGATGTACTTGAATGTTGAACTTCGTAACTTTTAAGAATTTAAAAAATTAACATGGGCTCTTATGGGGAAATGGGGTTTTTCTAAGCTAGAAAATCGGGGGGTTAAGATTTTCCGACGAAACTTTCCAGGAAAATTACTCGGAGAATTCCGCGTCGAATGAGTCTTCGTACACCCAGATCCGATGTCGGCTGTGACCTGTAGGCGTGGCAGAAAAAAAAAAGGGTTTCTGTCATTTTTCTCAAATAAAAATTTTACGGATTAAGACAGAATTTTTTGAAGCTTTCAGTCAGTCTCACCATGTCGAGCTGATCATTTTGATGTACTTGAATGTTGAAATTCGTAACTTTTAACAACAAAAAACTTAACATGGGCTCTTATGGGGAAATGGGGTTTTTCTAAGCTAGAAAATCGGGGGGTTAAGATTTTCCGACGAAACTTTCCAGGAAAATTACTCGGAGAATTCCGCGTCGAATGAGTCTTCGTACACCCAGATCCGATGTCGGCTGTGACCTGTAGGCGTGGCGAAAAAAAAACATAAGGAGAACATGAACATTAAGTGGCTATGCGTGGTTTCTGGAAAACAGGGAAGGAGTTATCGGATCGAGCTGAAATTTCGCGGATAAGCTCCTGGGCCCTAGGGGACCTTAACTTGTGAATTTCAGCCCGATCGGACAACGTTAAAGGGGGGGTGGGGTTGGGGGGTCGAAACTTTCGGCCAGATTTTCCCCATGAAGGAAAAGTCGGAGGGGGATGAAATTTGGCAGGTTTCTTAGTTGGAGCTCGGGCTACGAAATGCATCCCTCCCCATCCCTCTGCGACCACTGGAACCGAAGATCGCTTAACATTGTCGGTTCGCCTCTTTAAAGAGGCACGAGTGTGCCTCCTTGATACGAGTACGGCATTTTATGGCCACCGATTATAATTTGAACTGCACGTTTTTGAATTCTTTCCAACTTATCTGAATCACTCTTTGTAAGTCCATAATGCCATGCTGGACAGGCATATTCAAGAAGTGAACGGACAAACATACAATACAACTCTTTCATTCTTTCTTTAGGGACTTTGAATTTCTTTAGGATTTTTAACATACTCATGGAAGAGTTAGCTTTCTTTAAAATATGCTTGGTATTTTCCTCCCAAGACATATCAGAAGATATAATAATGCCAAGGAGTGTAATTTGGTCAGAAGTTAGGTTATCAGGAATGGGAGGGTGGAATTGTGGGAGAGTTTTAAGAAATGAAATTGTTAGTATTGTAGATTTGTCACTGTTCACTACCATATTCGACCGAGAAGCTTCTGTAGCAATATCCTGAATTATACCCAAAGATTGACTTTTTAAATTCTTTCCCACAACTTCTGCCAGTGATAAATCGTCTACGAATTTCCATCGCTCATCAGTATCCTGAGCAATATCATTTATCATAATAAGAAAACACAAAGGACCAAGCACAGTTCCCTGGGGCACCCCACAAAAAACTGGAAGCGCATCTAACATGCACTGTTTATATTTTACAATTTGTAATCTATCCGTTAAAAATCCCCGTACTATATTTACAATAAATTCAGGTACATTATTCTCAGTTAACTTATTTAACAGTATTTGGTGGTCCACAAGATCAAAAGCCTTCTTAAAATCGATAGCTATAAGGTTAATCCACTTATCTGGGGTATCCAGATTCTTTAGGATAAAGTCTATAAGACTTACTAAATAATGTGTTGTAGAAGCCTTCGGGACGTTTCCGTATTGATGCTGGTCAATAACTGATGCCAAATATTTTTTCAACCAAGCAGCAACAAAACCTTCATACACGCGGCTAAAAATTGAAGTCACAGAAATTGGCCTTACACCAGCAAAATCATTAGCACCACCCTTTTTTGGTATTGGTGTAATAAATCCCACTTTCCACTTCTTAGGGTACTGGCCACTTCGTGATATTTTATTATAAATGTTAGTCAGCGGAAGGGCCAATTCAGCTGCAAAAGCCTTAATTAAAGTCACTGGGATATCAAAAGGCGTAACTGCAGTTCGTTTTAGCTTAGACAGCTTAAATTTCACCTCGGATATCATTATTTCAGGGATATTGATTCCAGGGAGGTCTTGAGGCGGATTACTATGTTCTTGGGAAATAAAGGGCCCATTAACCGAAGGGGTCCTTGGAGAAAGTGGTGGGTAGGACTGAACAATTGCGGCAAACTGGGCATTTAAATCGTTGGCTGTTTTGACAGGCAGTTCGTCTTTCTTAAAATCAACAGGTGAAGGATTTTTACCAGCTAGTTTTTTTACTTCTTGAAAGAACTTCGCCGGCTTAGAAGCTAAAAGATGATCAACTTCTTTCGTATAAAAATCAGCTTGAGCTTTCTTAATTTTTTTCTTTATTTCATTTCTCAGCTTGTTGGCTTCTTCACGCTTACCTTCTCTAAAAAGTTTTAATTTCTTCTTTATAAGTTTTTTTGTTTCTGAATTTAAGTAGGGTTTGTCAGAAGAACAAACCTTTCTTTTCCGTTCAGGAAAAGAAGATTCAAACTGTGTTATCAGTTTTCTATGCATGTACTCAGTTTTAACATCAACATCTTCAATATGTAACACATCAGTCCAAGCCTCAGAAGTAATCCAATCACCAAAAGAGAGGAGACCAGCATCCGTGATTGGCCTGCTCGTAACTTCCGTCACTGAATAGGCTATTTTTATTTTATCTAACGGATTCCATTGGACCATATAGTGATAACTCCCCCCCAGTGGGGCCAATTCACTAGGGGTTTGGTAATACTTATTCAGATCAGTAAGGATAACATCAAGCTGTGTACCCCCTTTCGTAGTAGGGAAATTAATAACATTTTTCAAACTAAGTGACGACGCTAGGGATCCAGTATTTAAATCGTTTGCATCGCCCAACATTGCCAGTGCAAAAAGTGGGTTTTTCCTTTGGATAAAATCAGCAGACTCTTGGAGCTTTTCCCAAAAAGCAATTCGTGCAGATACGGGCTGCCCCGGTGAGAAGTAAAACACGCATACTGCGATTCCCGATAAAGGTCTAGGAAGGCGTTTAGGATGGAGTGTGATCCAAGTAATTTCATCATCCAATTCTAAACCCGGTACTTCAACAACTCTGGGCTTCAAACTCTCATGCACAAAAGCCATAACGCCACCACCTTTTTTCCCTAAGGGGTGGCTATCATGGCGGAGTTTTACAAATGATTCAAAATTATTCATCCGGAGAGTATTAACGTCTTGCCTGTGTACCTCAGTAACACAAATCACCCCTGAACCAAGCATCCCAGCCGTAGCCTCTAATTCAATAAGTTTCTCAAGGTTCAGACTTTCAGCATTACAATACAGAAACGATGGAAAAACGTAACGTTTATCACTGTACTCCTTAGAAAACAACTTTTCTTTAACAATATTTGGGCGAAGGAGTAAGGGGGGAGTAGACGCAAGATCAATATTTTCACTTGTTGGACTACACTGTCAGAAGTTTCATAACAGATCGCGTATAACACTTTCAAGAAGAACACCTTTTCACTTAGAAATAAAGTGTTATGACCAATTAAGTTTACACTATTTCGTGCCTAGATCCCCAACAACACCTTCAATTGGTAAAAATACTACACTGTCAGAAGTTAAATAACGACAACAGAAGGATGCCCGGTTTCAACAGATAACACTTTGGGATGCCCGGTTTCAACAGATAACACTTTGGCCTCTGTGCTTTTAGTGGAATAAATCTTATCTATCTTATCTTATCTGTTATGTTTCTTTCGTTCCCGTTAGTATTTTTACCAACTGAAGGTGTTGTTGGAGATCTAGGCCCGAAATAGTGTAAACTTAATTGGTCATAACACTTTATTTCCAAGTGAAAAAGTGTTATTCTTGAAAGTGTTATGCGCTATCTGTTATGAAACTTCTGACAGTGTAGCAAGTACATTTTTAAGCAGATTAGACTCACCAGAGGAAACTATTGCCGGATCCAAAACCCACGCAGTCGAAGTGTTCATTACGGATCCAAGATCCAAATTTCCGTAGTTTGCGTCCGCGGGTGCGTCATCGGTCAAACGGTCAAGATTTGAATTTTTATTTACAATAAGGGAAATAGGGCTATCTGAAACACTAAGATCTACGTAATAATCTAAACCAGAGTTGTCGTCATCGCACTCGAGACAAGAGAACGAGTTGCGTAAGGAGGGTTGGGAGACAAAATATTCGGAAAAAACTGTGAAGTACGTCGTACGGGAGGCAAAAGAGGATACATCTCCGCGGTAAGGGGTGGGGGAGGAATAGGCTCTAAAATACTTCGTAACAGGGGACGACTAGTAGAATAGTTTGGTGCAACTGTCATACATATAGCCTTGCTCTTTTCTTCGGCTGATCTAGGCTTAACGGTAGATCCTTCTCTATATGCGACATGGACATTTCTACAAGTGTTAGAAAAACAACGGCCACTGGAGAATTTTTCGCAAATCTTTGTGTGGGGGAGCCCACACGAATTATCGCATTTATCTATTGAAGCGAAGCTCAGAAAAAGCTCAGTTCTAGACTGTAATGTCACTTCTGAAGAGAAACCGCTATTGCGTGTACCCCCCCCCCCCCCAAAAAAAAAAAAAAATCGGCAATCCTTGTTGTTGCTAAATATTCATAGAGGCCACAAATCTGAAAGTTACTGATTCGACGGAAATCAATTATATGAACAGCGGAGCAACGAAGTGAAGTATTTTATCGGGTCTTCAAGCCTATTTAACTGAATATATAATGGGTAAATAGGATGTCGTCTCTTGGACCCATTCGAATAAACTTTAAGACGAGACACAGTGAATTTTTCCGAATAATTCCTTTTCGTCCTGTTCGGCAAGTCTTGAAGTTGCGGCGAATGTCATTCTTCCTTCTCCACAACTACGGCCAATCACGAGAAAAAGTCATCAATCGAAGGAAACACAATCGCATGACTAAACTTCACTAACGGTGTCCCTGACCCCGAACCACCGAAATAAACGGAGCAATCACATCCAAAAAATCTCTACAACTTTAAATTCACCATCTCGCGCCCTACCCTGCGGAAAAGACCAATGACATAATTTGATCGGAATGACATAATTCCTTCTGTCATTAAAGCAAATCGATTTAGTAGCCTTTGGGAAACGAAACGATGATTGACTCTCGACGTTTTCGTGTTAACTACAGGCATCTCGTCGTGCAACATGGCACTTGCCTTCCGAAAATGACACAGCAAACAAGAAAAGCTGGTAGAAAACATACTCAGAGTCAACAAACAATTCGAGGTGTTACCCATTCCCCGACATCTGCTGTACACCAGCAAGCACCAGATGAAACCAGCGATGTGGGCCATAAATTAGGCGATCCCCGCTTGAAAACATGCTGATTTTCATGTTCTAATTAGTGGCAACCGGTGTCGGCACCGGGAACTTGCTGTTCACTGAAATCGAGCGTGGGCAACCCCTCGGAACGATATTTAGTTTATGGTTCCAAAAATTTCTTTGATATGTTTTGGTATACCGGTCAACCTCTTTTCTTCAAAACCCTAGCACCAGCCAACATTACTTGCAAATAACCGAGTTCAACCCTTAAGAAAAATCGCTCCTCTTTATCGCCGAGTAACTGATTTTGTTTTTCTTTTTAAGACAATTTAGTGTCAACGGTTACCTATCACCATGTCAACGGTTGGACAGATGATTGTTGCTTTTAGTTACTATTGGTAGAAGGGTGGAACATCCTATACCATGTCCCGAACATACCACCATGTCCAGAACCTCCAACCAACATGTCCAGTCCTACCACCATGTCCAGAACCTAGAGCCTACCACGATGTCCAGAAACTCCTACCACCTGTCTAGTCCTACCGACCACAATGTCCGAAACCTAGAACCATGTCCAGAACTAGAACCTACCACCATGTTCAGAACCTTCTACCACATGTCTAGTCCTACCACCATGGCCAGAACCTTTCACCGAAGTCCTACCACTAAGTCAAGAACCAGAGCAGACCACCACGCCCAGAACCTCCTACCACACGTTCAGTCCTACCACCATGTCCAGAACCTAGAACCATATCCAGAACCAGAAAGAAACCACCATGTCCAGTCTGTGTATCTAGAAGTATAACCAAGGCGCCCTCCAACTAGATCAAAGATATTTATAGCGAACAAAAATAGCAAACAGATCGGCACGCTGAGATTACCACGCTTAATCAGCAGCGACAGCTGTACAGCTTGGCGGTGTCTTTCATATACTCAAGAACTGTTATAACGCGCTAATAAATCCACTTGACAAATTGTCGGTCACCTCTCATCGTTAGCCTACATGTTAGAGAAAAGAAAACGAATAAGCGCGGGAAGCATAGCAAAAAGACTAGTAACGTCCAGGGAGCCTAGGCAGGCCCGTATCCAGGAATTTATTTCGGGGGGGGGGGGGGGTCGCCCGCGGGTCGGACAAAAAAGTACAAAAAAGACATAGATCAGATTTCAGAACCTACAAAAAAAGATTACTTTCGTGGGTTTCGGGGGGGGGGGGTCAAACCCCCTAACCCACCCTGGATACGGCCATGAGCCTAGGCTGCATGGTTTTCCGGTTTTTCCTTTGTACTTTTTTTCTTCTTCTGTTTCAGTGTAGTATTTATTTTGACTGCCTCTCACATGTCACAGGCCCATTCGCAGTCAAAGGTGGCTATATATGTTGCCTAGCAAACAAGACGAAAAGCTTCGTCTACCTATCATTTCACAAGTTTCCACCAGAGAAGCCTATTAAGTTGCGTTTTTTCGGGTGCAGTATCGATGTAGTTTGACATACTTTGTGCAACAGTCTCTGGACTGGACAAATAAAAAGGTACGAAGCCGCTACGAAGCAAAACTTTTGAATGGAGTAAAAATCAATAGTGAAACTCCACCGGAACTACGTCCAATAAAACGCGACTTGACTTCACATGTTTGTTGAGAAGCTCGCGCTCGACGAGTTCCGCACCAGGCAAGTTGTCACGGATAAATCCACCAAAGCCCACCAAGTGAAATCAAAAGCTTTATCAGGAGGAACAAGACTAAAGGTTTCGATGGGATCCCAAAAATTTAATATTTGATCCAGACAATCGGGTTTTGTCTTCGCCAGGCTAATCATCTGAGAAAACCAAGTTCAGATATACCGCTATAAGCCATATCTATCTTGACGATACTGATCGAAACTTCCTGCTTTACTTCTGCCAAATTTCCGGTTTTGGCCGGATTCCGGGCGAACAAGTTGTCCGGGTAGAAAATGTGTTCTTCTTATCCCCAAATCGAACGTCTAATCAACTTCCAATAAAACTGTTACTTTTAACAAACTTTCAGGTTTTGACCGGATTCTGGGCGAACTACTTGCCCGGCAAGAAAATGGTTTTCACCATCGTGTTCAGCATGTCTTCTTACCCGTAAATCAAACCTCTAATCAACTTCAAATAATACTTTTATTTTTAACAAACTTTCCGGTTTTGGCCGGATTCCTGGCGAACTACTTGTCTGGCGAGAAAATGGTTTTCACCATCGTGTTCAGCATGTCATCTTACCCCTAAATCGAACATCTAATCAACTTCAAATAAAACTTTTACTTTTAACAGACTTTCCGGTTTTGGCCGGATTCCGGGCGAACTACTCGTCCGGTGAGAAAATGGTGAGGTGAGAAAATCCGGTGAGCATGTTTTCTTACCCCATAATCGACTATCACATTAGCTGTTTAAAAATATTTTGTTTTCCTCTTAATTTAAACCCCCTCCCCCACCCCTAAATATAGGGCGACAGAGCCCATCTACGAACTTGACCTTACTCTTGACCCAAAGAATCCTCACACCAAGTTTCATCAAAATATCTCATTCCCTTCGAAAGTTACAGACCGTACAGACGGACAGACGGACGGACAGACAACTTTTTGCGGTGTCATAGGGTCACATAGGTATCCGTCACTAACGTTTTAGGATCCCAAAAACTAAAGACTTTTACATTGGTGATGGATGAGGTTGGTCTTTAGAAGCAACGATCATGAGCCGGTCCGTGCTTCCATCGTCAGCTAGGAGTACGCATCTTTCGCTGCCATGTATTCGTCGAGCAGTCGGTTATTTTGCCTCGACAACGAAATGGTGGTATTTGAGGGTGGTGGTTAAGGGTCAATCTCATCGACGCACTGGTCATGGTCTTCTCGTAAAACACGCCAGTGAACCTCGGGGAGAACGAGAAACGTAGCCCGAACGATGACTCAAATCCTATGTCAACCAATCAACGGCGTTCGTCGGGGACAGCTGTGGTGACCCTTCCGGCTCTTCACTAGGCACAACGCGATTTTTCATCAGCACGAAGAGTTAGTCATCACGAGTATCTTTGCAGGATCGGAAATACGGATGGAATAGCCTATGGTCGCGCTCCTTAGAAATGGCTAACCATCTGAGAAAACCCAAGTTCACAGATGGATTCAGCATGTGTGTTTACCATCATACGTCAAAACTACTTTGTCGAGATTGATCAGAACTTCCTGCCTAACTTCTTCCAAATTTCCGGTTTCAGTCGGATTTCGGGCAAACGTCTTGTCCAGCAAGAAAAAACTTAAGCTCAAAAATGAAATCAGCACGTCTCCTTTCCCGTGAATCGAACCTCTAATCGAGCAAATTTTTTCCGATTTTGGCCTGACTTCGGGCGAACTATTTGTCCGGCGAGAAAATAATTTTCATATACGGATTCAGCATGCCTCCTTACATAGGATAGAAAGGAGGTAACTGGAGTGAATATATTGTAGAACGGATGGTAAGGATGATAAAGGATGAATGTTTTTTGACCGTGCAAAATCAGGGCGTTACTTGAACCTTTCGTGGAGTATAAAAGGAGATTCTCAGATTAGTCAGTTTTTTCTATGATTGTTTAACACTTACTTAATTATTTTTTTATTTCCGAAAAAAACGGCAAGCTAAAAGTTTGTCGCTATTACAAAAGTAACAGTTAATAGTCACGGCACAAAACAATTATAATTAATGTTAAACCCGTTCATGTATTTATGCAATCTTGTATACCATTGCCCTCAGGCCTTTTCCGTAACACATTCGATCATTCATTCGTTCATAACAAGTTGTAATTAAAGCAAACAAACCATGTGCGGTGAATTTTCACATTGACATCATCATTAGTATCTTTCGCTGGCTCTTAAAATAGGCAACAACCTTCACGCAATAAAACAACTATCCCGAGTATCCCGAGACAGAAGTCGAGGCTTACAAATCAACTCATACAGCCTACTTTACACAGACATTATTTACTAATCGTGACGTCGGAATAACATACGGTCGATAATTACAGAAAAATAAGGATACACGCGCAGGTGTTCTTATTGTGCACACAATAACATTTCAATCCTAGTTCTAGTGAACTATAAGCTTTTTAAAATTCAATAAGAAAACGTGTAGCTTGATGGCAGGCCCGTACCCAGGAATTTATTTCGGGGGGGGGGGGGGTGCCAGCGGGTCGGACCAAAAAGTACAAAAAATACATAGATCAGATTTTAAACCCTACAAAAAACGATTAATTTTGTGGGTTTCGGGGGGGGGGTCGAACCCCCTAACCCCCCCTGGATACGGCCTTGCTTGATGGCATCCACACTCTGGGTGCTTGCTTTACAACCACGTTAAACAGGGTAAGAATGATAGAAGATATACATTTTACGACTAAACATCTTTGGACAGACGAAAATAAAAAATGGTGCAGCCAGCAAACATATTGGACCCCCCCCACACACACACACACACACACGTCAAGACAACAAGAATGTCGGTAAACATCAGCTGCAACCAAGCTACCGTGAGATCCTGAAGAGTATCAGGCCTATCGCCAAAATTAAGGCAAAAGCACAGCTTTCAGCTTTCAATTCACACATAAGCCATGAGGCGACGTAAAATGAAGCAAGTCATCAGACATCGAACAAATCCATAGCCGCCAACATCTTTTCAGTTAGGAAGAAAGGTAGAACAACAAGAGCTGTAAGCTCATATGGCACTTGCATGGGTTGAGATGTAGTGTTTGATCAAAAGTACTTTTAAGGTTACCTTTGCGGTTCAGATGCGCACTTTAAGGAAGCTAGAGAAAACGTATTTTGTTTTAGAACTTGGCATACGCACTTTATAGGCGCTAGAAATTCATCTGTAAGAAAAACTATTGAGACAAAACGATCACAGGCCCTTAGGGATCATTGATATATACCGTTTGGTAAAAAGTTTTTTTTTTCACTTTTCGGTTAAAATGTGCACTTTAAGGGTGATAACATAAATTTTTAAGCAAAACCCTTGTGGCACAAATGATCATGGGTTGAGATGTATCGTTTGATAAAAAAAAGTAGTTTTCGACCTTGCGGTTCAGATTCACACTTTAAGGGAGCTAGAACTTCATTTGTAAGCAAAACCCTTGAGGCAAAAATGATAATGGGCTCATGGAGATAATGAAAATGTATAATTTGCTTAAAAGTATTTTTCAAAATTTACGGTCAAGATTGGTACTTTAAGGAATGTCGGATTTGGAAAGTGGCGATTTCTGAGCCAATCTTATCGAATCTCTAATATTTCAGCCCAGTTCCATCGTCCTAGCACATCTGGAAGTACCTTAAATCGCGATCACCGGAATTCCGGAACCCCCCCCCCCCCTCAAACTCCCCCACAGTCGCCGGAGCCAATCCGGATCTGTAAGTGATTTATCCAGAGCATCTCTTTATTATTCCCACAAAGTTCCATCCCGATCTCCTCAGTCTGAGCCGGTCACGTATTCCCCCCCCCCCCCATTGTTGTCGAATCCGGTCCGGACATGACAAAGATCACCAGAGACATGTCCTCTGATCAATTATCAAATTTCACTCAAATCCGATCAGCCGTTCCAAAGTTACGCATGACTCAATATCCCGGATTCCCCCTCCCGCTACTCCCCCCACGACTATCGGATCATGTAAATTTTTATTTATAAGTCATTTTGATCGGGTCCCTGATTCGCCTCCCAAGTTTCGTCGTGAAAATCCCCAAAACCGCCATTACCGGAATTCCGGGAAACTCCCCTCCACCCCCCCCCCCTAGTGTCCGGATCCAGTCCAAATGTATAAATGATTTATCTGGAGCAGATGCTTGTTCTTCCCAGCAAGTTTCACTCCGATCCCTCCATTCTAACCGTTTCTCGAGATTTCCGGTCTCCCCCCCCAACTCCACCATAGCTGTCGAATCCGGTCCGGACTTCAAATGGGACATCAGAGGTATACCATTTATTCAGTTATTAAGTTTCATTCCAATCCGATCACCCGTTCGAAAGTTACACACTACTCCAGTTTTCCGGATTCCCCAGCCCTCCACTCCCCCCCAGGTGGTCGGATTGGGAAACTGATTATTTCCAGGTTAGCCCGGTCGGGTCCCTGATGCTCCTGCCAAGTTTCATCGTCCTAGCACATCTGGAAGTACCCCAACTCGAAAAAGTGTGAAAAAAACTACTTAATTCTCAGAATTCCCCGGCCCACCACTCCCCCCCAGATGGTCGGATCGGGACTGATTATTTCCAGGTTAGTTTGGTCGGGTCCCTGATTTTCCTGCCAAGTTTCATCGTCCTAACACATCTGGAAGTACCCTAACTCGAACATGTGGGACAAAAAAATTCGGACCGACCGACCGACCGACCGACCGACCGACCGACCGACGGACGGAATTGCGATCGGTATATGGCACTTGAGCCAGAGGCTGCAAGTGCCATAAAAATAAGACATGCGAAATAAACATAAGAACGAAAATAAGACATGCGAAATAAACGTAAGATGAACAGGATGCAAAGGAAGAATTAGCGTTCACTGACGGCTCATTATCTAGTGATGCGTACTGAAGGAACCAAAGAATTACGGAGCAGCACCACCTTGCAACCGACACACAGGCGATGAGTAAAGGGTTACAGACTCCGCGATTACGATCGTCAACGCATCCTACAAGAAATATTCCGCTGGGTCTGGCCAGTTTTCCCCCACTGGACGACCGATCCGTTGCCATTGAAACTGTGGTAGGCTAGAACCTTTTCTGTTTTCCAGACGTATCCAAGGACGGTATGTTTCTACCGTTTTGAGTTATTGCCTACGCCGTGTCTTGCCACCGGAAAATCATATCTGTACGACATGCCAAAGTTAATCAGAACAATTATCGCACTTGCAATGTCGCTAATTTCACTATCGCTAGTTCAAATCAGGGCTCGGTACGACCGTGGGATGATCTAGTGGCGGGATTTAGAGGTTCGAGGCTGGGTGCTGCCATATTAGCCTCCAGCAGAAAAAGTACAGAAAAACAGTTGTCTGGTCTATAAATAAAGTTGTTCCTTTTCCCAATACCTTGTTCTGAGGTTTTTACATCATTTCTGCTTAATCTGCCGATTTTAAAGAAGAAGACGTGTCCGTTAAACGCAATAAATGCTATAAAACCAAGTGAATATATGTGCAAATAATTGTAAAAATGACTGAAAAATCAGCCGATTTATCCCTTTATTTTTTTTTATATTTGATTCCCAGTAAGCTTGGGCTGACTAAATAATTAATGAGTCGGAGAGAGGATGGACCCATTGCGCTAAATGTTGGCTGTTGTTGAATGTTACAGAAAGAAAAGGTACAGTTACATTTAAAAAAAAGTTTCTAAGGACTAGAAACGATTGCACTCCCCCATGTCCACACTATATATTATCGCCCTTCCTGAGGGTGATAGCGGAAAAATTTGGCCCGCGGGTGGCATGATAGGCTGATATCGCCCGAGCGCAGCGAGGAAAAGAAAAGCGAAGAAAAGCAAGGGCGATAATGATTATAACACTAGTACATTTGTTTTAATTTTCTGGTATTCCCTGATGTTAAAAATAAAAAAGTTACAGCCGGGCGATATCAAAATAAATGTCGCCCGGGCGATATTTATTTTGATATCGCCCGGCTGTAACTTTTTTATTTTAACATCAGGGCAATACCAGAAATTTTTGGCACTGGGTAGGATAGGACCGATATCATGGGACTGCACGGTGTACTGGTGTTATTCAACAATAACACCTATAAGTAAAATCAGGTTATCTGGTTGCGGAGTTTACTACTTTACGAAGTCAAAGTACTCCAGCTGTGTTTACATCCTCCTAATGGTGGGTTTACACTTTGTAAAATCCGAGCGTATTTTGAAATCCGAGCATATTTTACGCACGTATTTGGGCTTGAAAAGATTTCTGGCAATACGGACGCATTTATATACAAAACGGACCGATTTCTCAAATACGTCCGTATTTCTAGAGATTTTTCAAGCTCAAATACGTGCGTAAAATAGGCTCGTATTTCAAACTACGCTCGGATTTACGCAGTGTGTAAACGTAGCATAAGACGTTTTTCTGCGATCCCGCAAAAAGATGTTCCGCGGTCCTGTGTGTCGTCTACAAGTCTGCTTCCTCGACCAACAAGGTTTTTGTGGCTCTTACTGTGGCTCAAGTATGACAAACAACTATTGAGGCCATTTCGATTTTGTGGCTTTGGCGGAAAATTCGAATTTGCGACAAATAAAATAATCAATAATAAAATTGTCTGGCAGATCGACATAAAACTGAGGATCCTTCCAGTACAGAATGGCCAGGACGTATAGCTCATTTTCGATTAACTAACATTTTATCTGGATTTGATTTTTATTTGCAAGCATCCAAAAACAGACAAAACGGCGTTTCCGCGACAAACACTTAGAAACGTGTGGGACGCAAATACGCCGCGGAAGAACCTACATGTAATAGCCTTTTACGTACCTTGCTCAAACATTTCCAGGGAATCCGGAAACACCTCATCCTCATCACTATCATCATCCCGCTCCTTTTCTTCCGCCGTCATTATAATAAATCCGGAAATGAACGGTTTTGGTCGGAGAGAATCACTGACACCCTTGTCACTCAAACCTAACGATCGCTTTAAGTCACTGGGTAGTTCGTTTTTTCCGTTCAACATCGGCAAACTCAGCTTCCGGCGGCCACGAAGATTCTGACGTAGACGATTAAGGCTCTTCTCCATTGGCTGGAAGCACAATATATATAATAACTGGAGTGATTGTTGCACAGAGGTGGGAAAACTGATAGGACAAGAGAGGCCCACAGCATCTTTTCTGCAGTCCAGCGGAACAGCCAAATAATAGGCTATATTCTAATATTTGGACTGATTGCTGGGCAGATGTGGGAAAATTAAAAGGACAAGAGAGGCACACAGCAGCTTTTCGTGCGCTCCAACAGACAACCAGGTTTGATTAGTCGCTTCTAGAAGTGTAGCCTACCATGTTTTGTGGTACACTCACAAAAATAACCGTTCCCGTACGGAAAACTTCCGTCTGGGACGCGAGAAATCGAGTGATTTTCCAGATCCCAATTTACAGAACTTTTTTTTGCGCTGGCGGAATGATTACCGCTTTCCAACAGAAAGTTTTCCGTTCACGACAAATTTTTCCAGCGCGGTGGATTTCAGAAGTTTTCTGTATATGAACGATCTATTTCTTGAGGTTTCTTCGTTGGTAAACATAATTTTTTCTGTTTCGCGAGTGACCGAAGTTTTTCTGTTTCGTTACGGTATCAGCCAAGATTTTTACAGAAGTTTTCCGTAAGTACACGAGATACTTCAGTAAACGGTTGTACCGCCAAATCATTCGATTATCGATCGATGTAGACGGTTGTACCGCCGGTGTCTATTCGCCCCCCCTGCCCTGTGTGTTTTATTTAGTCAGTAGTCAGTATCGTTCGGTCTGGACTTCTGGTGTTGTTCTTGATTCAGTCCAACAAAGATATTGAACAATATTATTAATGAGTATATTGCATTGGCGACGAGGATGACGGAGATTGCACTGCTAATTAGTGGTGAAGAATATTGCTGAGGACTACTGCTAATGAGCAATAGTGAAATCGAAGAAAAAGAAGCGACGCGGGAATAAAAAAAATTAGTGAAATCAAGCAAGAAGAAGAGGCAACAATGGCGAATAGAGTGATTGGCGTATTGAACGAGTATGTTCAAGGAACAGACTTTGCCGAGTATGCGGCAGTATGCGGAAGTATGTGCGACATAACAAAGGGGAGAGATGCGGCAATTGCCCTGATCGCATCATTCTAAATATTGGCTGTGCCTTATCCAAAGTCCGCATTCCACAGCTTGCTGTTTCTGCAAAAGTAAGTAGAAATAAGTTATTTGCCCCATGTATAAAGGTTTACCTTCGAAAGTACCTTCGGGCCATATACCGATCGCAAAAAGTCTATCTGTCATTCCGTCCCACGAGTTCCTAGTTCGGGCTCTTCCAGGCAAGCTGGGACGATGAAATTTGGTACGCATATCAAGGTCCGGCTCTGGACAAGACTGAAATAGGTTCGGTCGCGATCCCACACACAGGTGGGGGATCGGAATCTTCTTAACAGCACATCTACCAGAAGAAGTTGGTGGATCTCAACCAAACTTGGCGGGAAGTAAGACCTAGAGTCCTAGTTATGCTTTTTGAGGTCCGAACCCGATCCGACCACTCTAGGGGGGGGAGGGGGGTCCCCGAATTATTGTTAACAGCACATCTAACAGAAGGAGTCGGCGGATCACAACCACACTTGGTGAGAAGTAAGAGCTAGGGTCCTAGTTATGCCCTTTGAGGGCTTTATGGCCGGGGGAGGAGCAAACAATGGCCTAATCCCGAGGGGTCATCGGCATGAACAAGTGCCATATGAGCTTTTATCTCTTTTTTTTTAGTTCCTGTGTACATACGTAGCCTACTTGCGAGGCCAACCCCCTTTTCGGCAGTAAAAGTGTATTTTCGCTACAATATGGTACTTGTAAGAAGCAGGGCACGGAGAAGTGAGGCGCTAATCCCCAATTTCAGATGTGTATAGAAATCAATTCAGATACCATGAAACTATGTCGGACGTATTTTTGTGCCATAGCGAAGATAGTGGCTTTCCACTGGTTCGCCACTCTTTCATAGTTTGTTTCCGGTTACCCGTTAAGGAGTGCTTAGTGTGCTCTTTGCCTACGAGCAATCGAGTAAAATCGTCATAATGTTCAATAAGTCATTATTCAAAGCAAAGGTTGGGATAAGGATCTGCATAAATCTTCTAATCTTGTGTCTGTAGATTCGTGGAAGCATTACGTCAAAACCTGAAAGTGTGTCTTCGGCACATAGCTTGCTAGCTCGTCTGTCCTCTTTAATCAGCTAAAAAAAAAAATAAATAAAAAAAAAAATATAAAAATCCTTTCTTTTCTAGGCACGTTGTTGGTCTGGCTGATTACGCTGTGCCATCAAAGGGAGTCAACATTACGAAGGCGACCGAGAGGGTTCAACGCCTATTCTCCGGCCTTTGAGTTTTCCCGTTCAAATCGTTCTTTGAGTTTCAGCTGGACTGACCAGCGAAGTGTTTTGCTTATGAAGTGTTCCCGTGAAAGGGTGTGAAGTCGTTCTGTCACGATCTCATTTTAATAATTGCGAGAAATAAATTAATGATTTTAATGAAATCGATAGCCTTCACGAAAACAGAAAACTTCTGTTTACGGTCGTTACGGAAAGCTTTCTGTACATGAACAGAAGTAACCCTGGGATGCCTGTTGCCGACATTTTTCTGAACTGAAGTGGAATATTTTCGTTTTGACAGAATCAAATATTCTAGTCGTGTACAGAAAAGTTTCCGTCCCAGTACTAGATTCTGAATCATGGAGAAACAGATATTCCGATTGTGTACAGAAAAGTTTCCGTCCGAAAACGGAAAAGTTTCCGTCCCTGTACTGGAACCATTCATTTTCTGAACAGAATACTACTGCAGCGGGACAGGAATGTTATGTTCGGAAAACAGTAAACTTTCTGCTAGTGAACGGAGAGGTGGTTACTGAAGTTTTCCGTCCCTGACCAAAGTTGCTTTTGCTCGCTGTTTCGAAAACTATTTGGCCGTGAACAGAAACATCCCTGGGATGCCTGTTGCCGACATTTTTCTGTTCCCGAACGGTTTTCTAGTCGAAAATTTTTCTGAGTGTATAGGCTGGCGCGGCGGACGGACGCTGTGCTCAATCACGGGACGATAAATTTAGCCCCCTCCCTGAAACTGGAGTCCTTCGAGGAGTCCTTAATACTGATATACTTTGGTTAGACCAAAAATCACTTAATAGAGGGTTCCTAGACCATAGAATGGACCTTCATTGATACTAAAGAAATAGGTCAGAAGATGCAATAAACAACTAGAACTAATTCTGTCGAACATTGGCAACAACTACAACAAAATTCCACTGATAGCAGACTCGGGAGTTTGAGACGGCGGAAGTACGTGATACGATTAGAGGAGTCGTTTAGTTGAAAACGATGTGAATCCTCGTGTGAATCCTGCCGTGACTACAGGGCTCAAAACCGCAGCTTTACTTACGCTTACTAATTGCTTCAGCGAAGTCCTGTTTTACAAAGAAACAATCGCTTTCCAATGATAACAAGACCAAAGGTTTCGATGGGATCCCAAAAATTTAATATTTGATCCAGAAAATTTGGTCTTGTAGATATCCGGTCTTCGCCAGACTCCTTGAACATTTTTACTATTAAGATTTAGAAACAGAAGAAGGTCAATGGCTAATCATCTGAGAAAACCAAGTTCACATATGGATTCACCATTTGTGTATTTACCCCTAGGCTATACGTCACACCTACTGATCAAATCTTCCTGCCTTACTTCTGCCAAATCTCCGGTTTCGACCGGATTCCGGGCGAACTACTTGTCCGGCAAAAAATAAAGTTCAAAAATGAATTCAGCGTATCACCTTACCCCTGTATCGAACATCTAATAAACTTCAGCTAAAACTTCAAATTAAAAAGAAAAATTCCGGTTTCAGCCGGATTCCGGCCGAACTACATGTCCGGGTAGAAAATGGATTGACAAAGCGGATTCAGCATGTCTTTTTATTCCTAAATCGAACATCTAATCAACTTCAGACAAAACCTATACTTTTAACAAATTTTTCGATTTCGGACGGATTCCGGGCGAACTACTTGTCCGACAAGAAAATTATTTTCATATAAAGGTTCAGCATGTCTTCTTACCCCCCCCCCCTAATCCATCTGAAGGTATTGAAAGGTATTCTAATTGGTATTTGTGACTTTAAGGGGGACGGGACGAGGACATTTCAAAAATTAAATGTAACTTGTTTATAACCATAATATATTCATTAGATTTTTTTTTACTTCAGTTGACGGGGGGCTATGATAAATTTGTTTCATCTACGACCTTACACAATTATTTTTTTATCTTTTTATGTCTGTATTTCATTGCAGATTAAGTAGGCTAATGTATTGGAAGCTGCTTTATATTCTGTAATTGTGTATGTATTTGACTGACGTGTTGCGGTTTAAAATATTCTATATTCGCGCTTCAGTTTTGAAGAAAATCAACTAATAATAATAATAATAATGGTGATTTTTTTTACTCATGTAAGCTTCGTCGCATTTGTTATTAGGTAAGTTCAAGGCGAGCCCTCGGTTCAAGGTACGTCCAACCAACGCACGTTTCCCCTCAATATTAATGCCTTGGGTAAGGAAAACTCGCTAAGTAAACGTTCCCAATGCCCATCTAAGCAGTTTACTCAGTTCAGTTCATTTAAATTCAGTTCAATAAAAATAGGCTATACAACTAATCTTGCATTCCTGCCAGGAAAACACAAAAAAGCGTGCTTGGCTAGAGCAGGAGGGTTCCGGCGAACCCCCGCCCCCCACCAAGCCCCCCCCCCCCCGGATACCCCCTGTTAAAAAATTGCAATAAATTTTTATGAAAAGTATATACTGAGGAATATACACGCGTTTACATCGAACTATCATAAACAATCGGGATAAATAGATTAACTGAATACATCACAAAAGAAGAAAAGATGGGAGCGGAACAAAAATTAACTTCAGACATAAAAAATAAGAAAGAAACCATAAGGAAACAAAACAAGGAAGAAGGGACATTTGCTTCGCAACCTAATCGGCCCACGGTTTAGTTTCTAACTACACAACACACTCCAATGACATGTTGACACACTATTTCTCGGCCGAGGAACTTGGTTTGCTGCGAAACTCACGTCAAAATAAATCCTTCGGATGCACTCAACCAGAGCAGAGCCTGCGATCAAAACTGTCGCACGTCCATCCAAATTCACACAGAGACAAAAGGACGGAATTTATACGAATAGCATATGGCAAAACGATACGTCAAATCCCCAAAATAATAGTAAAGACGGATCCCAACCTTAAAGTTTAGCTGAAAAGACAGCTTATTTTTAACCTCGGATTTGAATACAATTGAGCTCTAGACGTTCAGGTCCCGACCCGACAAGACAGATCACCCAGACGCGGAGTCCGTCCGTGGCCGAATGGTTGGCGCGTCGAACTCACAAGGGAAGGGTCCCTTGTTCGAATCTCGGTCGTGGCTACTGTTTGGTTTCGAGCGGGGGTTAGTGGCGTAACTCTGTAAGACAAGCCAAAGTTCACCCAGCTTCAAATGGGTACCTGGAGAAATCCGGGGAAGGTGACAGGAAGGGTGTGCGAAAGCACAGGATGGCTGGCCCCCAGCCCCCATTGCACTTCCTGGCTGAGGGCCGAGAATCGGAGATCAGCACCGCCGGTTTGGCCTGTAAAGGCTGACACCTTTACCTTTTTTTTTACCTTTTTACCAGACGCGGAGAATTTAACTTTGAACGAAGCCGTGCATTTCAATGTCTAAGGAAGCGACGCTCAGGAAATGTTCAGTTCCAGATCGGAAAGCCACTTTTTGGGGGTCGCCCCTTACTATGTGTGACCTAGAAAGATTTATTTCTAGCAGTCATTTAGCCTACCATTGCTGTTGCTAAATATTTCAAGCATAGAGGTGCAAGTACACAGAGGTACCACAAATCGGAAAGAAAAAGTTCGTCCACGAAATTCGGTTATTTGAATACTCTTGATGACTAGCTCCATTCTTCGTGCCGACGAGAATCGCCGTTAGCCTAGTGAAGAGCCAGAAACGCCGCTAAAACGTTGTTGATTGTTTACACGGGATTTGAGTCAATTTTGCGGATCGTTTGGGTGACGTTTCTCGTTCTTCCCTTGGATCACCGGCGTGTTTCGCACTTAGTAATAAAGACTATAGCTGAGCAACAAAGTAACGCATTTTCAACGGGTCTTCAAGCCTATTTAGGTGAATAAGTGATGGGTACGGGTCTTCAAGCCTATTTTGGTGAATAAGTGATGGGTATCTAGACCGTCATACCTCAGCCCTATTCCGTTAAACTTTAAAAGAGTTAAATCAGAAGCATTCTACCTTTTCGGGCGAATAGATCGCATACTAGAACTTCGTCCGATAATCTAGTGGCGCGACCAGGAAGCACCTACATCATCGTAGCTGACGCATCCGTTTTATCAAGAACAGATAATCTGATAGAACTTCTGTCTTTAGTCCCATGCAGCGACTATGAATACCCCGACAAAACTGGGCACTTAACGGTATTTAGGCTACTCTAGCTTTGAGCTGATGTTGAAGCCCGTTTATTCATCCTCCGTCTTCGCTGTTGCTTATCGCAGAAAAAATAGTGAAGGAGGCTGGCAGGAGGCGTACTCCGCGCGCTGACCCGCTCTGGAACGCGTCCATAGAACCAATCAACTTTGACTACCACTTTTCGTCACCGACGGGTTCACAGCAATTAGCTATTTGTAGAGGTAACGAAACATGATGTGGCGCGAAGCTACTAACCTCCGCTCGTTCGTAGCGGACAGGGTAGGCTTATGGGGAAACATTCGACTCCGCATAGTCCTATTACAGAGATAGGGAGACGGAGGTTCTGTCAGATTATTTGTTCTTGAATTTTGCATTATTTGAATACACCTACACCGGCAAGCTCAAAATCGATCATACAAGAAAATCAGACAAAAGGAATAACACTGAGCTGCTATATGAAAAGAAATAAAAAATAAATAATTGGTAGGCTACTATTTATTTATTTAGTAACTTGCTTTGGTGTTTTTATGTCATTTCTGCCTAACAATCAGCCAAGTTTCAAGAATAAAAGGTTTATCAGCTAAGCTATCGTCCACTAACCAAACCACTGAATAATTCATCTGTGAGCGGAATTGACTGACTTGTTGTCGTAAAGGTTGATTGATTTTTCTATTGCTGAAGATGCCACAATTTTTCAGAAAAAAGCTACAATAGCTTTCACAATAATCATCCCTGTTAATTGCTAATAGTTTCTCTCCTAATCTACGTTGTTTTACTCCAAATCAATCCACTCTTTTTTAAGTTTCCACCCAAAACACAGGCATCAATGTGCGAATGAACAAATTCCTCACCTACAGTCGATACAAATTTGGCAAGAAGCATAAATAGCTACAATACAGATTGATAAATATCTACATTAAGCAACAAAAAGAGATTTGTGCATGTTGTTAGCTTTTGGTAGTGCTAAACACTGTCCAGGCGCCGTGACGCCGTCGCAAAATAGACTGATATGTAAATTGAATTAAAAAAAAGGGCAACTTTGCAAAATTGATTATTCAGTCGTAGTCTATATCTTTTTGGCAAGGAACGAAGAATCGCAAAATTTGCAAGGACACACTCAGAGACGTGCACCAAATAATGAGGAAACTTTGGACACATTCGAGTGAATAAGACCAGTAAAAGTAGTGACAGATTAATGTCGTATCAGTCACGAGAAGGTAGCAACAGAAAATTCAAGGAAAAACAAGAAATAATATTAAAATTATCATTTGATATTTTACGATGACCTCTGATATTTTCAAACGAATTACCAGAATCGACACCCGTAGGAGCACCGCATCAGGATTATATCTTAGATTGCTCCGAAGTGCAATTTAAGGTAATTTAAGGTAATTTATTGAATGAATGAATGATTTTATTAACCGATTTTAAACACAAGACGTGACAAACGGAGTCTAACAAGGGAAAAAAGAAGAAGAAAAAAATCACACTAAACTAACAAACAAACAGAGAACTAGAACAACTAGCCTACTTCAGAAATGCCTGGTACAGACTGTGCTGTCCAGCGACTGCAGAAACTTTTCCCTACGGATGTCGATGACATCGATGGGATCAAGAACACTGTATTTAACACTTGGCGAAGTATTTCTCGTCCAAAGAGGTACTGCAAGCAAAAACTTATATTGTGAGCAGTCTGCCATTTTATGACGAAATAATTCACTCTTAATAAAACAATGGCTAAAAAACGGAAAGTCAGCGAAGATGTTTGACAAAGATATTTCGGCCCTGCAACAAACATGCAAGAAGCCTTCCCGTCCAGCAACAGCTTGACGAGGACCCTTAAAGGGCCGAAATATCGCTGTCGAACAACGTAACAGTATATACTGCATTTACTGCAGTATTTACTGCGTTTCTTGTTGGTTTTCGAAAGAATATTGAGAGTTTGAAATTTTGAAGCTGTTCAGTTAAGACCTTTTTGACATTTTTTTTTGTCTGTTTATTGAAAAAGCAGAATAAAATGGAACGGCCACCGTCACCCATCCCTATATGTAAAATTTATTTATCGGTCAACACTGAGCTGAAGCAAATCACTGAACCAACTTCAAGGATTAATTAATCGAATCACGAGTTTATCCCGTGATGATAATACTAGCGCAGATGGCATGTTGGCAAACCGGCTGTCTACGGTGTCTTAGTCTGAAACTCTTGGCCGAATTCAACAAAAATTATAACCAAGATGGAGCAACAACAACTGCGTAGTGAACTGGTTTACTAGTAACTACTTTTGCTATTAGAAACATATCAAATTTATAATCTTCAATTTCTTTAATATCTTGTGCAATTCATTCGCTAGCATTGGGTCGTCATCCAGTTAACAACTAGTAGCCTACTTGGTGTAATGCAGCTGATACGAAATCAATACACAAATTTAAAAAAAAATGTCAATAAATCATGTGTGAATAATTTAATTTTGTAAATGTTTTAAATTGTTTTTGACCTCCGCTGTTATTTTTGTCATCGGCAAGAATATTAAGGTAAAATAAGTGAATCTGAATTTGAATATCAGCGAATAGCTCCGTAGCACTAGAAAAACGCGAAATTCCGTAAAGGAACCTCACTGTATCATTGCAGGCTATACAACGTTCCTACAGAGCAACGACCAAACTTTCACAGTAACGTCTTACCTCGAGGGTGAACCAAACGAAGTGTATGAATATCTCAACGGGCATGCCTGCCCCCCCCCCCATGATACTGGGTCGAATTGAAAATCTCAAACGAAACAGATTTTAGGATTACAAAATATACATTAGAAATTCAAAAGAAACAAAACAAGAGCTGTAAGCTCATATGGCACTTGCATGGGTTGAGATGTATTGTTTGATCAAAAGTACTTTTAAGGTTACCGGCCTTTGTGGTTCAGATGTGCACTTTAAGGGAGCTAGAGAAAAAGTATTTTATTTGTGAACTTGGCTGTAATGATGCGCACTCTAAAGGTGTAGAAATTCATCTGTAAGAAAAACTACTGAGGCAAAAACAATCACAGGCCCTTAGGGATCATTGATATATACCGTTTGGTCAAAAGTATTTTTTTACACATTTCGGTTAAAATGCGCACTTTAACGGTGATAGAAATAAATTTTGAAGCAAAACAATTACGGCACAAATCATCTTGGGTTGAGATGTATCGTTTACAAAAAAAAATACTTTTCGACCTGGCGGTTCAGATGCGCACTTTAAGGGAGCTAGAACTTCATTTGTAAGCAAATCCCCTGAGTCAAAAATGATAATGGGCTCATGGGGATCATGAAAATGTAAATTTTGCTTAAAAGTATCTTTCTGAATTTGCAGTCAAGATTGGTACTTTAAGGAATAGTCGGATTTAGAAAGTGGCGGTTTCTAAGCTAATCTTGCCGAATCTCTAATATTCCAGCCAAGTTTCATCGTCCTAGCACTAATGGAAGTACCTTAAATCGCGATCGCCGGAATTCCGCCCCCCCCCCCTCAAACTCCCCACAGTCACCAGAGTCAATCCGGTTGTGTACAAAGATCAAGACATGACAAAGATCACCAGAGACATGTCCTCTGTTCAATTATCAAATTTCACTCAAATCCGATCAACCGTTCCAAAGTTACGCATGAGTCAATATTCCGGATTACCCCTCCCGCTACTCCCCCCACGACTATCCGATCATGTAAATTTTTATTTATAAGTCAGTTTGATCGGGTCCCTGATACGCCTCCCAAGTTTTGTCGTGAAAATCCCCCAAACCGCCATTACCGGAATTCCGGGAAACTCAGTCCAAATGTATAAACGATTTATCTAGAGCAGATGTTTGTTCTTCCCAGCAAGTTTCACCGCGATCCCTCCATTTTAACCGTTTCTCCAGATTTCCGGTCTCCCCCCAAACTCCCCCATAGCTGTCGAGTCCGGTCCGGACTTCAAATGGGACATCAGAGGTATGCCATTTATTCAGTTATTAAGTTTCATTCCAATCCGATCACCCGTTCGAAAGTTACACACTACTCCAGTTTTCCGGATTCCCCAGCCCTCCACCCCCCCCAGGTGGTCGGATTGGGAAACTGGTTATTTCCTATTCGGATCGGGTCCCTGATACTCCTGCCAAGTTTCATCCTAGCACATCTGGAAATACCCCAACTGGAAAAAGTTTGACAAAAACTACTTAATTTTCCGGATTCCCCGGCCCACCACTCCCCCCAGATGATCGGATAGTGAAACTGATTATTTCCAGGTTAGTTATACCGGGTCCCTGACATGCCTGCCAAGTTTCATCGTCCTAGCACATCTGGAAGTACCCCAACTCGAAAAAGTGTGACAAAAACTACTTAATTTTCAGGATTCCCCGGCCCACCAATCCCCCCCAGATGTTCGGATCGTGAAACTGATTATTTCCAGGTTAGTTATATCGGGTCCCTGATATGCCTGCCAAGTTTCATCGTCCTAGCACATCTGGAAGTACCCTAACTCGAAAACAGTGGACCGCCCGCCCGACCGACCGACCGACGGACAGACAGACCGACCGACCGAAAAGTGATCGGTATATGGCACTTGAGCGGAGCTGCAAGTGCCATAAAAACGAGATTTTCGGGGGTTTTCATGATCAGTATTTATGCCTCTAAGACGTTAAGCGAGGGATAACTACAATTTCGGATTTTTAAACGCGCACATTTTAAATATTCTTTATCCAATCCAAAAATGTAGAGCCACTGGGTCCAACGTTGCGTCGGTCCCTTTCGGCCTTTCTTTTGGGCACGGCAGGCCTCCACTGGAGCCGCCTCTACTGGTAGATTTCCTTCTCCGCGATGACACTGACTAGGGCTTTGTAGATCCGGTACTCGGTCTTCTTCGGGAACGTCGTTGAGGTGATTGTGTTGATGGATCTGGGGATTTTGAGCTCGTTGCACAGGATATTGAGTTGCGAATTCGAATTCGCATCGTTCTTCCGGTTTTCAATTGCATTTCATTTTGCGGTGTGTCGAGTCCGCATCGCTGTTCTGGTTGTTCTGCGCTGAAGACGATCGCCGGAAGTTCAACAGAAATAGTCGAATTTTATTTATATTACCCCCTCGCTTAACATTTTAGAAGGAGAATAGGCTGATCAAGAAAAACCGCGAAAATGTCGTTTTTGTTTCTTTCGTTATGAATAGTCAACTTGGCTTCAAACCTCATATTATAAACATGACTGTCCAATAATATTATACTATATGATACGCTATACAGTATTAGCTTAATTGGTTAATTAATCAACGGGATCCAAATTTGGTGACTACAATTATGTGAGTCAATATTAGCGAGCATAGTATATACGTAATTCCCAACTTTCTTATTTTCTGTGTGATGTTTGAAAGACGTGATGAGACCCGTAAATTACGGCAGGCGTCTATCATAAAGAAATTATGAATCCATCACTGTTACATTCACATGGATAATACGGATCGTGACGTGTTACGACATTCGACTTTTTTGCCTAATCACCACAAGCAAATTGGTGGGTTTCAGCTTTAATGGTTTCATTTTCACTTTGACTAGAACTGAGTCAGTGAATCTAGACATGACAATCCAGGTTCTGGATGTAGCGCATAATGGCAATGGTACTTTATTCATTCACACTTCCGTAGTAACAAGCCCAAAATGGGTGAATGTTGCTGTCAAGTAGAAAACGTTGTCAATATTACAGCTGCATTTAAAGTACATTAAAATATTTGTTATTGGCCAAAGGTTATAGCTGACGGATAAGGTCAGCTAAATTTTATTGGAGCTTTCGGACCTTCTTGGCAAGAGTGCTCTTCAGGCTCAAGCCGCTCAAGCTGGAAAATGAACTTGTGGAAAAACAAACTAAAGATTCTAGCTTAGCCTTTTAACCTTCCGTTTTTATCCATTGTATGAACATCTTGCCTTTCCATTACACTGTCATATGGGGTTGCTCTTTTAAAAAGTAAAGGAAAACAAAAGAAAGAAAGAAATAAAAATACCTGCAGGTACCGTAAGTATAGATAGGCTACTCGTACTGTAGTACTTCACGCCAACTCAGTAGTCAGGCAGAGGCTGCAACCTCCACCTACTTATGTCGATACAAAACACAGATATCTTATTAGAAGCTTGCTATAGACAGCTATACTCTGCCATTTCACTCACCAGACACCATTTATTTTTTTTACTTCTGCTATAACTTTTCACTTATCAAGGATCCAGCGAGGATCAGCTAGGCACTTTCAGAAACTGAAGCAAAGTGTTTTGGAAACCCATGACTAATCGATGTGACAGATTTCCATTTCGGAATTCGAATAAGAAAGACAATTGCCTATTCTACCGTATGCCTGATTCTTGGATAGCCTATAACACAACATCGGTTTTACCCAGTGTATGACAAATGCTCATTAAGGTATCACAAACCTGGGGAATACTTACCCAACACAATAGTGATTAACCGAAAGAAAAACGCTGTCTTAAATTGCATTTGCAAGCAATAAGGATGTGGGATCGCAATGAGTAGGTTGAGATTGACGCGGTGACTATTCCCGGGTAACAGCTCAGGGGTTAAAGTCCTCCAATCAAGTCTCTTTTGGGACAGCTGCTGGCTAGTGTCTCACTGAAACTCCGGAAATTGTGTTGACAGAGCAACACTTTTGTTTTATCGTTTTTTTTTTCAAATTATTTGTACTTGATTTCATTAAATAACAAATTTCTGTTATCGATTTTTCCCTACTTCATCTTCATTCTTCCCTTCTACTTTTCAATCTCTCCTTTATCTTTTTTTAAATCTTTTTTTTTTACTTTTTTATCACATATCCTACAAACAATTTTTTTTAGTGGGTCACGGTGCCGAAGAGTCTGGCATATCTTAACCAGGCATATCCATATTTTGTTAGATTAGGCAGGGTCAAGGTGTCCAGCATTTGGCAAAGCATAGGGTATGGTAACGCACACTTGACACATGATATTCCAAGCTGTCTGTATATGTATGACACTGTAAATGCATATGTCAGCCGAATTGCTGGAAAAACCACAAGTTCATTTTCCAGATTGAGCCTGAAGAGGACCCTTGTCAAGAAGGGCCGAAATATAGCTCTAATAAAATCCATTTTGCACTGTCAAATATGATTCGCAGTCTGCTCGGCCTGAAGGAATATTTGCTGTCATTATAGGCTAGGCTACTCAAAGTTTAGCAAAGCAATAAAAATCAGGAATTTGCAGCCAATAGCCTAAGTGTAAGAAAATGACAACATCACACTGTCAGAAGTTTCATAACAGATAGCGCATAACACTTTCAAGAATAACACCTTTTCACTTAGAAATAGAGTGTTATGACCAATTACGTTTAAACTGTTTCGTGCCTAGATCTCCAACAACACCTTCAACTGGTAAAAATACTAACCGGAACGAAAGAAACATAACAGATAACATCCCAAAGTGTTATCTGTTGAAACCGGGCATCCTTCTGTTGTCGTTATGTAACTTCCGACAGTGTAGTATTTTTACCAATTGAAGGTATGGTTGGAGATCTGGGCACGAAATAGTGTAAACTTAATTGGTCATAACACTTCATTTTTAAGTGAAAAGGTGTTACTCTTGAAAGTGTTATGCACGATCTGTGATGAAACTTTTGACAGTACAGTCATCAGAACTTCTGACATCAACATATTGTTAAATATAATGTATCACTAAGTAAGAATTACAACCAGGGATAGGCTAGGCATGCCTCAGATGACTAATACCAGCCAAACCTAAGATCTAAGAAGAGTGGTTAGAGTTGAAATTCTTTTGATTCAACAGCAGTTTACTTTTCTTACAGTAGAATAAGTCTTAGAAAATGACAACACAAACTAGTTCAGTCATCAGATGATCAGAACTTCTTTGACAGAAGTTTAAATTACTGATGTACAGTAAAGCTAGAATTTGTATGTGAAGTAGTTGTACTTTGGCAGTAAAAAGTCGGATTAAAAAAAAAATCACCTGTGGTGCTCAGTTTAACTTTGTCTTGATTACACACTTTAGAAGCTGCTGCTTGGGGATCTAACCACTTAGAAGCAAAATTTGTATGGGAATTAGTTGAATTTGCCAGAAAAAAAGGCAGATGTGAAAAATTCGCCTGCGGCTCCATTCGTTTACCTACCATATTATCTATTTAGTTGGAGGGTACGTCATTTAGGTGAGGTTTAGAACTTGAGATTTTGGGGTCTAAGCCACATGAAAAGCTAGAACTTGTATGAAAAGTAGGTCAATTTTGCTTTTATTTAAAAAAAATTCGCATGCGACGCTCAGTTTAATTTTCTCTTGAGCACATACAGAGCACATACATCAGAAGCAGGTCAGACTAAGGTTTGGCTTTCTCTAGTGAAAATTTATATGAAATTCGTGCTGGAATTATAAATATTTATTTATTAGTTATTTTTATTTCTGTAATTGCCTTTTGCACGATCTATTAAAAAATGTATGTTAATACTTCTTGAGCCTCTGGGGCTCTGGTGCTGTGTTTTTGTCTACTGTTTTATAATCTGTATAAATATAATTGCCGGACATTAATTTGCCAGTCGTATGTTTTGAGCTCTTCACCCCCCATGCCCAAGCACTTTGAACCGCCCCTGGAGAGCTAAGTAAGGTAAAGAGTAAGACAGAAAGCCCCAGTCATGCACAAATCCCCAATTTTTGGGCATGGTGCCCATACGTTGGGGCACCATGCCCTGGAGCATGGGCATGGTACTAGCATGGCATCCCCATGATATTTGGTTGAACTGAGATTGATTACATACCTAAATAGGGCTGTCTTCCTCTCCTAGACCACAAGATACCGTACTTGATCTTATGTTCTATCTAACCTCTATTTCCAATTTAAAAATATTAGAGAACTTCCAAGAAATTTAGCCATGAATGAATTCCCCTTTTTCCCTGGAAATGGATAGGTAAACCAATAGGAAAAAGTGGTCTTCATTAAAGGCTAAATTTCTTGGAAGTTCTCTAATATTTTTAAAACTGGAAAAAGAGGTTAGATAGAACATAAGATCAAGTATCTTGTGGTCTAGGCCAGTCTACCACAAATCCTTGATTTGGGAAAGCCTATGCCAAACGCTGGGTATATCTAGCGTTTGGTATACCCTATGCCAAACGCTGGATACACTATGCCAAATGCTGGATACCTGGGGCCCAATCAAATATTGATGATTTGAGTGAAGCTAAAAAATCAACCAATCAGAATTCAACTGTAGTGAGGTAGGTCAGGGCAGTCTAGTACACTAGCCCCTTTTCAGGCATGGTGCTCAAACGTCTAGCACCATGCCTGGGTGCTAGACGTTCAAGCACTGTACCTTGGATTTCATGTATAGTGCATGGATTTCAGTATACAGTGCATGCATGAAAAACACAGTTTCTGTCACCACAACTTATCAACAGCTCGGATAGGGCTGAAATTACTACCAAGAATTAGAGAAATCAAAGACAATCCTTATCATATTTTTCATAACAAAAACATAAGGACGCGACTGATGGGGGAGATAAAAAAACCTCATTTCCTTTTCTACATAGTCAAGGGTTTTGCATGCAAAGTGTCCTGTGCCTCAGCTTTTTCTACCTAACAGTCAACCAGAATATTGGCTCCTAGGGCACTCTACATGGAAAATAGATAGGCTGCTGTCAGATTTTTCATCTCCATCATCAGTCGCGTCCTTTTGTTTTTGTTAGGAAAAATATGATAAGGATTGTCTTTGATTTCTCTAATTCTTGGTAGTAATTTCAGCCCTATCCGAGCCGTTGATAAGTTGTGGTGACAGAAACTGTGTTTTTCATGCATGCACTGTATACTGGAATCCATGCACCATACATGAAATCCAAGGTACAGTGCTTGAACGTCCAGCACCCAGGCATGGTGCTAGACGTTTGAGCACCGTGCCTGAAAAGGGGGTAGTGTACTAGACTGGGTCAGGGTTAAGTTGCCAACAGCTATCCGGCGTTTGGCATAGGGTGTCCAGGGTTAAGCATAGGCTATGCCAAACGCTATGCATATCCAGCGTTTGGGATAGGGTATCCAAAAATCAGGGGTTTGTGGTTGACTGGTCTAGGCATGGTCTAGGAGAGGAAGACAGCCCTTTTTAGGTAAGGTAAAACATTGAAATTCGGACACATATTTACGTTCTTTTTCTTCTTCGACGATCGTGAGGGCAGCGTTGCCGGTATGGTTTTGGGAATTAGGTTTGTTGAAAGAGCAGAATGTCGGACGTTTTCTGGGCCTCTCCCGGGGGTTTTATTTCTACGTGAATAAAAGCTTTCTGGCGTGGAAGGGATGCCCCTCTGCTTTTGTGTTCGAACAGGGAGTAACCATCTCGAACAGCTATCGGACATTACGGACATACGCTTGTTCGTTATGCTTTTAGTAGCGAACGGACAAAATACAACTGTCCGAATAGCTTTATGTCGTCAAATACGGTGTCCGAATAAATATTTATCACATAACTATTCGAACAAAACTAATGACACGATATATCGCAATCAGTGCAACATTTACCAATTCTAGCAACTTAGCTACGTTAGCCACCTTCAACAGAAGCACTGACCTTTTCCCGGCAATTTTTCGCTTTACAGAACCACTTCAAAACAATTAAAAAGTAAAATTTGGCAAACCTTTTAGTTGAATTTTCCCTCGCCGAACTGTTACAGCGTTGCCATAAAGTAGCGGCAGTCGAGTTTTTGGTTCTCGCAACTAATGGCTATTCCGTTTTGTCTGCAAGTGCTAACACTTCGCCGTGAGAGATGAAAGAAAACGTCCGATTTGAAATGTTCGGTCAACGTGTCCGAATTCCGATGTGTTCGAATTTCAATGTTTTACCTTATGTAATCAATCTCAGTTCAACGAAACATCATGGGGGTGCCATGCTAGTACCAGCTAGTACCATGGCCATGCCCATGCTCCAGGCATGGTGCCCCAACATATGGGCACCATGCCCATACCTTGGGGCATGCCCTGACGTTGGGGCACCATGCCCAAAAATTGAGGATTTGTGCTTGACTGGAAAGCCCTGACAAAGACATGCTCAAAAACCTGAGTCTGAGGCACCTGAGCTGACCTGAGCCTCAACCTGCCCTCAAACAACAGGCAAAATCTAACGAATGCTGATACAGGAATCGCAAGTAAAAAGTCAAACTAAATACAGAAATAGGCTGACCGGCTGAACCCTGCAACAACTGGAAAAGTTACTCACCTCACAACACAACCACAGCTCAACTACTAGCCTACTAACGCCTAGTAGTTAAGCTGTGAACACAACTGAGAAAAATATGACAAGTCCTTCCTTCCTTCAAATGTCTGGCACTTGGGTTCCACTTTTCCGCGTTACGACAGTTTTGAAATTAGATGTCCGAGCTGATGCTGATAATACAGTGTTGTCAGTACTAGCGAGATCGTTTCTTCTTAAAAGTCCAGCTAAATGCTTACTCTAGATGGCGTTAGACTACGTGCTGACTTTAGACGAATTTGCAATGCCAGCCAGATTTTCCGTCGTCTGGCCAATTTGTGTTTTCGCTTCATAACAGCTTTCAGACAGACACCAAAATGTCTCAGTGACAGAAATATAAAAATAGAAAACTGTTTTTGACATGCTGTGAAAGATACTTATGCCTAGAAATATCAAAATTTGGGTGAAACCGCGTTATAAATTTGTCTCTTTCACGGCGATCACATGACGACGCGAAAGCCAGAACGCGACTGCAGGTAATACCGCAAGCCACGTTAAACGTAAATCGTAACCAAAGCTTTTACATTACTGACACGCGCCCCTTACATTACTTTTTACAGCGTCCTTTTACTTATTTTCCATACAAGACGAGCGCTTGCTCGCCGGTCGTGAAAGAGGAAAATTATTCTTACAAAAACTTGTTTCTCACGAATTTTTATTTTCTTGGGAGCAAGGCCGACTGACAAGACCGCAGTCTATAGTTGCCAATATGGGCTGTTGACCATCTCCGGAGAAACATCTCGATATATTGTTCCCTTCGCTGCCCACTGTTTGTTCCAATTAAACCCTACCTTTCGGCCCTATACTAAAATTAGTGTGCCTGCCTGTTTGAGTTCGTGTTTTTCTCGGTCACGACCATGCTTTACCTCGCGGACCGGACCGGACGACCCGTCTGGGTCGTCTATGTGGCTAAGCCATGGCAATCGTTAATTCTGCTGACATCCAACATATCACATTGACATCCAACCACATACGTCAATGACTATCCTGATTTGCTTACTATATACACTTGCATCTTTATTTTGTCTCTGAAATGCGGTGCCTCTATGGCAGCTTTTCCTATTTTTCCAGTTTCCGCAAGCGTATATTGCATCTATGCCTGAGATTTAATTAAGGGACAAAAGGTGGGGGGGGGGGGCAACGCCACGAGTCTGGACGAATAAGAAAACTTTACGTAGCAGTAAAATTTGGAAGACGAAACCTCATGCATTATACCAGTGCCTACTCTTGTTCACTCATCTCTTGCCTCACAACCACAACTCTCAACCACTACCCTTTTCCCTGCTTTTCCCCTTTTCTCGGTAACTTCCGATTTTCAAATGGGATAGGGGAGGGGAGTAATCCCAGGCACGGATCTACACTACGCACCTTAGCTTTAAAGCGCACTGTCGCCGTTCCCCGGGGACTCCCTGGGAGCGGAAGGGAATCACAGGAATACAGGGAGTCACTTCTCTGGGACTCGGCGTACGAAAAACAATACAAACACGGGGCATGTCCCAAGTTATTTGGGTGACGAAATTACTCAGTAAAGGCCATGACCCACCTTATTTTCACCTTCTTTTTTTACTCTGATTCGTTTAATCAAAATCAGAACCTTAGTAAAATAAATGTCTTTTTCTCAAAATCAGTCTTATTCAATAGCTAAACTCAACTGATCTCAGATATTCTTTTTAATCATCCCCAATAGGTAGCCTACCTGTTTGAAAAAAAGCAACTCCCCATATCGACTCCGAATCTGAAAGCGAGTCACTTTGTGATGCTGATGATGATAATCGGAGCATTCCGCGTCCTCGCTAGAATACGGGGAACGAGTCCCTTGGGACAAACAAAAACGGAGGGAAACATTCTCCCAGTCCCTGGGGTACGGTTATAACACGCCTTTAGTAAAATTCATGTTTAACTGGATCGTATACCATTCAACTTTTCCCGAACTGATGATTTCAATATTTAGCCTATATAGTTCACTCGTTTTGCACTGTTTAGCCTACCAGGTGAATCCCGTACCAGTAATGAAGAAAAGGTTTCACGTACTTCTGTTTATGAAGTTCAGGCCCTCGACCTTCCAAATATAGAAAAATCCAAACAGATATCGAGCACCCGCTCACTCAACCAAGCTATTAACAACTGACCATACCGGCTGGGATTCAAAACGCCATAAGGTTTGTGGGCATGAATTAAAAAGAGCAAATACTGCATTTATAATGCTCACTTTATAATAGTGGCGATATTAATTCTGCTCCGTTATCCCGTGAGAACAAAATCAGCTACCATTTATCGCTACAAGTGAGTGTTATTATGAGTGTCAGACACATATTCGCAAGAGTGTAAAATTTGATTTGATATTTGCGAAAATCATGGTCAAGGTTGGTGGTTTTTCACTACTCTATAAACGGTTATCATTTAGCAACGGTTCAGAGAGAAACTTACTGAAAATACGAATACGAACGAACAGGTGAAAGAGTTTTTCACCTGCAGTGAACTGTCTGAACCGTAGATTAAAAGTCAAGGGCGACCTCAGTTTCTTTAAAGGACGCCTCGCACTGTTTAATGTTTATTTTCAAATCTTCTAAAAATATTTTAATATATTCAAACCACGCTAATAGTTATCCACAGCTTTTGCTCGTGGACTTCTCCGTTGACTTCTAGCAAAAACACACAAAAATACATATAAACGTTTTTTTTCTGACAAGTGAGCTTCTCGCAAACAATAGTCTGGAGCATGACGCATCGAAAATAGCGACACACGGCAAGTGTGAAAATCAGTGGGGTATCTTTAAAATGTACTGTAACTTTAGTCTTTGCCAAAAATACGGAATTCGCGAGCCCCTCCGTGCAGCCGAGGCTCAATTTATTAATCTGTCAAGTGAAGTTACTCAGCACCCTTGGAAGTCAGTCTCTTTTTAGTTAGTTCAGTTTTGTAATATAGCCGCTAACCTTGTTAATGCGTTTTTCTTTTGTTATGTTTCCATTGTGTTATTTTCCTTTCGTTTTCATTTTCTTTTCTTTGTACTGTATCGCACGTTCTGTTGAACCTTGATGGGTAATAAAGTTTACTTACTTACTTACTTACTGTATTAAAGTCGGGTCTAGGGGCTCAAGAAGTTATGGCGCAATTGCGGAAGTAAGTTGCGTTGGCACTATAGGTGAAATGGATCCTTTAAAGTTTAACCGAAAAGGGCTAGGATTATCTAGGATAGGACAATCTAGTTACCCATCACTTATTCACTTAAATTGGCTTGAAGACCCGCCGAAAATGAGTTACTTCGTTGTTCCGCTATTCACGAATAATCGGTTTTCAAATATTGGAATTTCCGTGTGATTTGTGGTGCCTCTATGCCGGTCTATGCGCTTGTATTTTTGCTGTATGCCTTACGAGAAAGATTTATCAATTTTTTTTTTGTTCAGGCACTAAGCAATCTTCACTGATCTCACCACTGCCCACTGAAAAGCCGCATTTGTGTTGAGATTAAAATTTCCCGCGTCTTAGTAGAATTTACGCTGTGGGGACGGCTGGAGATATTCTGAGCCCCATAACTAGAGCTGATAGTGGAAAATCAAAAAATCCCTTTGCAGAATCCAAATAATTCAGTGTATCCAATTAAATGACACACAAATGAGTTGGCTTTTCAGTTAAACTTTAAAGATGACCTTAAAACACGCTGTTTCGGCTTAAACCCAATCCCTCTCTGCACATCGTGACATCAGCAATCTTCTGTCCTCGAAAGTGCCATAAACACTGAAAAAACGCACATACATTCATTTACTTCAGTCTGCTACTCGCAAGCGGCTGACCCCTTTGCTCGCCACATGGATGCAGTTCTGCGACGCCGAGGTTCTTAATTTCCTATCACTACCCGATGAAAAATTTCTAACTGTCTAGTTGTATGGTAGTTGTACGAAAAAGTTGCATGGAATGATATAGTAGTATGAAACAGTATGATTAGTGATACGTAGTAGTATGGAATACTTTGATAAACATGCCTCCGACTGGGTTAATCTTATGTAGTATATCCGATAGCATCCAGTTTGCTAGTAGTAGCATGTAGTAGCAACAGTTACTACTGCATTCTACTTTTTCGTACTACTCCATACGACTAATTCTCGGAAATTTTTCATCGGGTAGGATAATGAATGATTACTGAATAATTATCCAGCATCCTTGTGTTTTTTCATCCTTTCGAATGTTTTCAATATCTCATTTCACTTTTATTTCTGTTCTTGCTCAAAACTGGTTGCTATGTAGGAGAAGAATGTTTCATTCCTGAATTCTTGGCTGGTATTGATGGTGAAACCACAAGACACGTATGGGGAGGGGGGGGGACGCCCCCCTAATTTTGTCGGCCAGTAGGTAGAAAAAACGAGTCGGCGCGAGGCACCACGATTTTTCTTCAAAAAAGTCAGTTATTTCTGTTCTTCTGCAAAAAAGGTCGACTTGTCTGAAAAACAGTGAATTCTTCGTAAAATCGGTCAATTTTTTCGAAACACAGCCGGTAAAAATTACCAGCTAGTCGATGATTATCTTGCCCCCCCCCTCCCCCAAACACAAAAAAAAACATTTCGGCTAGTAACGACTCTGGTGTCAAGAGCAAGCTGAAGTTTGGACGTGGATTCACATCTCCAGGATTCGGTAAGGACAACAGTCCGAAAATTCCTCGGAGACAGTCAATCTCCGCGTCAGAAATGAAACACCTGAACCTTGACGTACAAATTTAATTGTTTGCAAAGAAGAGAAATACTGAACAAACGCCTTTAGCGAAGGGTCTTAGATCTTAGCGCCAGGTTTCTCCTACCAGACTTCCAGATATCTGGGACTCCCGCACAGTCAAGTAATTTTTTTCGGATTTTCACGATAATAACGGTGACTGACTAGTTTTGCTACCGAGATTTTCCCTTCAAACAGGTTTTGGATCCCAATAACAACTGTCCACTCACCCTTCCTTATTCCCTACCCCATCCATTTGTATATTTATGGTCTCTCTCAAATGCTGGGTCCATCTCGACGGAAACGGATGTCTGGAATCCGGAAGAGAAATTTAGAAAGTGAAGCCTAGCTTTCAAGGCTTATGCTGCGCAATTTTTTGGTTTGGCAAATTTTTTATTCCAAACAGCTAGATGGTTCCGATGTTTTTTGTTTCAAAAGAAAGCCAAGACGTGGGTCCGTCTTGGGTCTATATGCATCGAAAACATAACCACGTTTGCAATGCCACCGACACCTTTGGCCTTATTACATAGACCTAGCGGCGAACTGTGACAACACTATCCAAAGCTAACCTTTCTACCTTTTAGTCTCAACAGCATCCAAGAGTCTAGCCTAATTGTGTTACGATACTTTATTTTCGTTTTCGTCAAATTTATTGGCTTCTAATTCGCTTAATTTAAATTGTTCACGCGCTTTTTTGTTGTTCTGTCTTACCGAGGGCTCCTCGGGGAATCAAGGAGAACGGCGAGAATAGAGGCAGTCACTCCTCGCGTACTCCACCTATGAAAACAGCGAAAACAGGGGCTTCAAAATGGGTTTTGTTCGAAAAAAAATATGCAGTTGACGAAATTTATCTGGATCCACTTTATTTTTGGTTTCGTTTATCCTAATTGTTTTTAAGTAATTCTACATTGCACCAACACCAGCAAAAATCGATACCCCTCCGAATCTGAAGGGAGTCCTTTTTGATGATGGTGATGATAAACGGAGCATTCCCCGTCCGTGGGGACTCGCGAGAATACGGGGAGTGAGTCCCCGGGACAAACAAGTGGAGTCCTCGGGGAACGGCGAGAATACGCCTCTAAGGCTGCTATAATCAGGGAACCATCCCTACTGTAGTTCTACACCAACAATATCAAATCCGTAACAAAAAATATATTCAAAATAAATAATCAATACAATAAAAAACATAGAAATAACCAAAGTAGCTAAAAAGGGCCACACTCCGAGGCCGTTGACTCATTCTACTTCACACATAAATCTATTGACTGATTAACACGCTGTGAAAATAACTGGTACAAATAACAGCAATGACCGACGAAACCAAAGCAGACCAGAACCAAATTTCAAACCAAAAGCAGAGACTGTATAACATCCGTCGAAAAATTCATTTAATCTCATCATATTCTAAGACTTTCTTAGATAAATTGCCCAATATTGTGGAAAGGGCGTGTCTTCTCTGACACCAAAATTAAGGGCGGTTCTGGTGGTCGTGATATATATTGTTGACGAAAAATCAAATAGTCGGCTTACCGCCGTTTCAAGATTTTTAAGGAATAAACTAAATTGAACTGAATTGATTGAACTGAAAGCTCCGCTTGGCTTATCCGCGGTGTTTATTCCGACTGCGGCTAAAATCGCTTCGCTTTCCGATGTTGTTCCTCTCCACCAGTTTTGGAAAGCGACGTCGAAAGTTAATCCCCTCCGTTCGTGAAAAATGGATTCGGCAAGCCAGCGAGAAGTTGTAAAGGAGCAAAGACTTTCCATCATCAACCTCGGGAAGAACAAGAAACGTCATCCAAACGAACCACGAAATTGATTTTAATCATGTGTAAACAAATCAACAACGTCTGTTGTCATGGCGTTTCTGGCCATTCGCTGGGCAAACGGCGATTCTTAATCGGCACATAGTGTTAGTCATCACGAGTATTCTCGATTTACTTTTTGGAGAGCAAACCCACGAGAACTCCAGAATCGCCCATTAATGTTAGTCCTTTTTAAGTATCTGTAATCCGTAGCGTAGGCATACGGAATCCAAACATTTACTCTTCCAGAAGAAGAAGAGGAATGACACTACGGTCAGAACCATACTTCGAACATAGAATTTTGGAACGTAAAGAGCCTAACAACAGATAACAAGAGCCTAACACAAATACAACTAATACCATTCTCAATTCCCATAGGGAAACCATCCCGAAAACTGGCTTAATATTAGCATTCACTGGCAGTACGTTACCCCCCCAAAAAAAAAAAAATAAATAAATAGGATGTGTGTATCATTAGAGTAGAGAGACACACATTAAAACCGACTGGGGCTGAAGAATATTAGGGAGTGACATGCCCTTGAAATAACACGCGGAAAGGTCATGTGACCCGGTACAACTCACTTTCTGACATACAAACTACTTGGAAGTACATCATAAATGAGATCTCAGCTACCTGAGAATAGAAAATTAAGAAGCGATTTAGCTGGACTTGGTCTTCGCTTCAATTCGTTCTCGGATATCCAGGTTTCCAAGGTTCCTCCATGCAATGAAGCCTTGTAAGGTGGCTAGTAGAGACTTAACAACGGCGATAGGTGTGCATATCATAGCGACGAGTCGGAAGATACCAAAGCCGAACACTAGAAAATGAAAAACAGTTTGATCAACAAATAATCTCTTATACAAAACAAGAGCCTGCTGTATTACGTGGTCATGTCTTTCGCGGATTCGCACTCGCCAAGGCGAAATCGGCGTCACTAGCAGAAATAAATCCACCGGAGCCGCGAAAAGATAAGAAAGCCGCGCCGTTTCCGCTTTAAAGGAACATAAAACTTGACTCAAACTTGACTCGGGGAGCTAGCTAACATATCAAGAATGTACCCTGAGTCGATATTGAGAGTAAGAAAAATTCTCGTTACGACCATTGCAGTTTCCGGGCGGTTTCCGAGAATTCGACTTTTGAGCAAAAGGTTTGCAAAAGCAAAAGGTTTGTGTGCCGCGACTAGGAATCGAACCCCGGCCGTCTTGTCGGGGAGGTTGTTTGTCTGTGGTCTAAATGTAAAAAGGCGAACTTTTACAGTACATAAGTGCATAATTACAGTGCATAAGGGGCAAGGGCCTGCCAGCTAGCTTTGGGGACACTAAGGAGGGGGTTCGAGACGGTTAGAGATAACAAAGAAGGCCTGTCGACAATAAGACCCTGTATATTTATCTAAGCTCCCCGGGCGATTCGATGGCCGAAAGTTGCGTAGTCAAGTTTACTGTTCTTTTAAATCGATTTTATCCGCGCTGTATAAGGAACTTGCCGCACCGGAAACCGGAATCAACTTTCTCAGAAAATGATTCCGGAAAGCTCCGCGGGAAGCTGACTGCTTTCGCGGAAAAGCTGAAAGTATGGAAAAACACGGCAAGCGCCACTAGGATTAATTCGTTGGAACATTTGAGAATGAAATGAATGTCGAGTGAATCATATCTAGCGAACCTAGCCTGTCCTGTCTGGGGCCCGTCAGTATCAAGAACCACCTATTTAATGCAGGAACTGGAGTCAGTCCAAAAACGGGCAATCAGGATCATCCTGAGTAATAGAGACATTACCTACCGCGACCTTATCCTGAGGTTCGGGAACATGCTGCTGTCTAACCCTGCCCACCGTGATATTTTACCCCCAGAAGCCCCGACAGTCAGCCGTACGAGACAGAGGCTAAAACTTGTACCTGTGCGTGCTCGGACAAATCGCTACCAGAACTCTTTCGTGCCCTATTTTACGTCCTTGTATAATAAACAGTATATAATAACAAGTTTTGTGGTACAACATAAAATTAGCCACTGAGCTAATTAACCAAAGCTTCACAAGGTTATCCCAAGCTTCGTTTTTTCCATCTTGAGCGGCTTTGAGCCTGAAGAGGACCCTTGCCAAGAAGGGCCGAAATATAGCTCCAATAAATTTCAGCTGACTTATCCGTTTTGCACTGTCAAATATGATTCGCAGTCAGCTTGGGCTGAAGGAATATTCATCGCTGCTGTTCGAGTGTGTGTCACTTTTTCCAAGTCTTGGCGCTACTCCCTAGCGTTATTTTCCTCTGCTGGAAATTGACTCCGGAACTCGCGAAAATACTGTTATCAACGGGTTTTCCAACCGTCTGGCCCTGGCCAAACGTTCTTTTTTTCTGTCGTATTTATGTTTGTTTGTGTGTGTAGGTATATGGCTTTTGCTGAATTAAAGTGATTCATTCATCATATATTCATTCATTCATACTCCGCTGTTATCCAAAAAGCGGGTCACAAATAAATAAATAATGCTACTGATTAAAGTTTCATCACTCACCAAGAGGCCCTTCCATGAAGTGCAGCAAGTACAGCGTGGCGTAGAATAGCTCATTTCCGGCACACATTGTAAACAGGAAAACACGTGACGTGTAGTAAAAGCGTAAGAACACATTCTCGGACGGATCCACGTATTTGTGACTAGTTTTTCCAAGAAGCAGAGATCTAAAAAGAAGAACAAGTATGATTGACGGTACTTTAATGAGTTATCGTGTCCCCGTTCTTGACCTTTTCTACACAATGTCGGTTTTTTTATTTATTTATTTTGCATATACCGCTTTTTCCTCTACTCTCTCAAGTGCGGGAAGAAATAATCTAAAAACGTGCAAACGTGCTCTACATATTATCCATAAAGGCCCGAAAGTACCCTACTCCCTTCTTCTAAGCACGTTAAACTGAAACCTTGGAGAAACGGAGACTGGACCTATGCCTCGAGATCGGTATAAAAAAAAAAAGCTTATTTCGCACCCCATCTACAATGAGTTTCTCTCTCCCCCACAGAACAATGTAAGGGACAGGCGAGAGCGAGCAGTCTCTACGAAGGTCCCAATATTCCAATCCGTAGCGGCCAAAAACAGCCGTTACCGTACCAAAACAGTTTATACCAGAGATTGTGGAAATAGCCTTGGACCATTGTACGTATTTTTAAATGTTTATGTTATATTGACGAATTTGTGCATGACAGTACTCGCCAATTTTGATTTTGTTACCGTGAAAGTGTGAGCGAATAAATTAGTATTCTATTCTATTCTAAAGGTGACAAAATCCTGGTTTAAAGGTTAACTGGAAGGCTTAGCAGGGATATTTTCAACGTTCAACTGTTTCAAACAACTGTAAAGCTACATGCAGAAAAAGTACAATTAAAATCCACATCCGAAATTTGCGTCATTATGGAGATACGTGCATGCGATGCGTCAAAACTTCGGGGCGAATAAGGTAATTCGCATGCGACTGCGAAAATCGGACATGTGTTCACTCGCACAAACTTCTCTTTACTTTTGCAACTGAGCGGTTACTTTATACTGGGGCCTTATGGTTGGGCTCACATTTCATGGCACGGTACTGGTTCAAAATCAGATCGAGACTAGGCGGCCTAGTGATGACACTTTTAGAATACAGTCTTTCAATTCTACTTTAACGATTAGAAAGGTAGTTATGGTTGGGCTCACATTTCACCAGCTAAGAAACCATGGCACGGTACTGGTTCAAAATAAGATCGAGACTAGGCGGCCTAGTGATGACACTTTTAGAATATAGTCTTTCAATTCTATAGTAGACGAATGCTTATGTGAACGTTTGTTGACATTGGACTTTGCCATGTTGATGCACTTGCTGTGTCTAAAACTAACTATTAATTAGCCAAAGTAGGTAATTAAAGGCTTCTGAAAACACCTGAATAGGTACTTTGATCTCGATTCTACCATTTAGCTCAAAACTGCACTGTTCACATTAAAGTAACTATTCACATAAACATACCTCTACTGTACTTTAACGACCAGAGAAGGTAGTTATGAAATTTCAAAGTTCTTTAAACGGACCAGTCAATCCTTGTTAGAAAAGAAACCATACAAGAAAACCTCAGCGAAATAAGAGTTCGAAGCCGTATAACATTTAAAGTAAAACCTGGCAATCCGACTTTTACGTTGGTGGACAAAATCGATAGCGTACAGCCGAGACAGGAAACTCAGCTAACAAGCGATGGTTCAAGCGGTCATTAATTTTTGCAGATACCACGGCATCTGTTACCACGGTAACTTGATCATCAATCTTTCGTTTTTGCAGTTACCGTGGTATCTGATATACGGTTGCTTTGCAAAAAAAAAACTACAATTGCCGACATTGCGCTTTTCGAAGTCCCAAAAGAAAAACTGATATCCACTCACACCAATAAGTGCCAAACTTCTTTCCCACCAATTTGACAAAAACTGATGAAAGTGAGATGACTTTTTCAGGTAATACGGTCAGTTACCACGGTCGGACCATGGTATCTGAATAATCAGATACCACCGTAACTGGCCGGATACCACGATAACTGCAAAAAGACCATGGTATCAGATGCCATGGTATGGTATCTGCAAAAACGCAACTATTACAACATGGCAATATAAAATCTGCCTAGGCCCAATCCCTTAATGTGTTCGACCACGGATGCCTCCGAAAAATCTTGGGAGTGATACTCCGAGACCGTCTCGGTGAAAACGAAATCAGGAGCAGCCTCATTAGCGAAGAAACGCCGATTGTCCTGGTTCGGCCACGTGAACAGAAGAGAAGATTCCACCCTGGCGAAGAAAGCTCTGCTCGCCACCAGAGATGGGCGAATCCGAATCCGGATTCGAATCCAGGATTCGTCCTTTTGGCCGGATTCGAATCTGGATTCGAATATCTGCTTTTCAGACTGGACTCGGACTCGGATTCCAAACCCTGGATCTTACGAATCCGCTCCAATTGCTAGTCTCCATCCTTCCAGTTCCATTTTCCCGATGACTAAACGACTCCCAAAGTCATTCCTGATTGGCGAGAGGAAACCCATTCTAAAACCCAGAAATGAACGTCTCATTTGCCTTCAGTACTTTTTTGTAACCTCTGATTTTTTAAACTATAACCTATGTACGTGATTTAATTTTTGTTAAGGTCGGATTCGAATCCGGATTAGAATCCTCAGCATGAAATCGTGGATTCGGAATCGGATTCTTGCTTAGCCCTGGATTCGGATTAGGATTCGAATCCTTTCATGGTCGGATTCGCCCATCTCTGCTCGCCACCCCGATACCCGGTTGGAAGAAACTCAGGGGGAGGACAACGTAGAACGTGGCTGAGCATCCCCAAGGAAGACCTCGAGCCAATCGGAGGCTTCTGCCGGCATGGGGGGAGATGGGATCCCTATTGGCTTCAAATGTCGATGCCATTCACAGAAGACCGAGATGCCTTGGTCGTCAGCTGCTGTCGCCAGGGGAGAGCTGCACAGCTTGCGTCCTGACACAAGTACAAGTAAGTACAAGGTCATTACAACAAACTACACTGAGATAAAAGTCTCCCACAGAACAATTTTTTTTAAAGAAGTTAGACGATGCAATTAATATGAATCAACTCTAGGTCACACTCTCACAGCAAAGCAAATATTTGGAAAAAATATATTTATTAAATTTAATGAGAAATTTGAGTTTGCTATCCTATCTGTGATAGCAAGAGCTCGTAATTTTCGGTTTATGTGTAAGATATTCATGCCCCAAATCTAATTACGCCCCGTTCTATGATAGTCCAAAGCTAAAAAAACACAGAGGCAACGAAGATTTAGCCTACTCCCCAATGGAGGTCCCTGATCTTTCAAATAAATTAACTGTATTTATTTCGTTTGCACTCGTTGTGTGGCTCCTGATTTCACAAAAAGCCTATTTAAAAGCCCTTTCTACATTCTGTCTTTCCTTAGACAAACAAAAATTAGTTTAGTTTGGCTGAAAATTCAGCCTTACGAGTGCATATGGATCCAGTGGCACGAAATATCAATAATCATCGACAGCTGGAAGACGAAGGTCCATTTGGGATAAAAGTTGGACAGAGTCACAAGAAGTGCCATGGTAGCACAACGGTCAGTAAGCATGTCCAGCATTCCACCGAATTTGGTACCTAGAACAAAAAAATTATTTATAGAATAAATGGAAAATTTGAGTTTGCTATCCTATCTGTGATAGCAAGAGCCGATAATTTTCGGTTTGCCACTTTAGTCGCGTTAAGATCGTCGACTCATTGTCATTGTCGGCGAACGTTTTCTTTTCACAGAGCAAATCGAGTAGACGAAAAGTCACTATTCCGTTGCTAAATTTCCAAAGAAAACCGAAAAATTATAAGCCGTGTTCGATTCAACAACAGTTACGATATCCATTATTGTCGACGATCAGCCCTAGATTATTCAATACGGCGTAGCGCTGTTGTTGTTTTATTTAAAGCTGTAGTCGTAGTTTTACGAAACCGTCGGATGATATCCTTAATTCCCGACGGAAGTTTTTTTCGTTATAGGATTTCCGTCGAAGTTCTAGCGATGACGACAATCGTTCGTCTGTTGTCGTTCAATTCGTTCGAAAAAAATGAAATTTGCGTTTAGAATGACGTCATTTTCCGTGAAGAAAACAACTACAGACAATTTTAGGATAACGGAGGTGGATGACAGTTGGGGAATCGAATGCGGCTATACTCTATCGGAATTCGGGAGATTCTCGGACGGTTTTGTTGGATATGTACGACCACGGCTACAGCTTTTAAATAAAACGAAAGGGGAGCTACATCGTAGTTGAATAAAACGGAATCTAGCGCTGGTCGTCGACAGTAACTGATAAGATAATCGTTGGCGAATCGTACGCGGCTAAGGTACGAGCCTTCAATCCAACGTTTCACCCAGAATCTTCCTCTTTTCCTTATACTCCAGTCCTACAGTAGATCACTTACTTTGACCAAAATATCTTGCTGCATGTCCATCAAATGCGTCTAAAAATCCACTCAAAAGGTACAAAAACGCGGCAGTAGATGGAGCAGTGGGCATGTACCAGAGAGCCGCTAAACCAAGTACGACTCTTGCATAGCCTGAAAGATAAACAAGTACAAATCATTTGCAAATGAAATGCTTTTATTCCGCCAAAATGACGAGACTTCAAAAGGAAAAAAAGTACAAAGGCTAAAGCATTTACAATACATATATCCACATTTTGTGATCCTAGTGCACATCATCCGTAACAGCCAAAATAAAACAACAGATTTACAGATAAAATAAAAAATATTTTTGCACTCCAAGTCCTGTAAGTTTCGGCTTCGTAAAAGCTTCACATGGCTCTATCCTTCTATCCTAGTGTAATCAGGTACTTTCCCACTTCCACTTGAAGCACTGTCACCTCAGTACAATACCCCTGAGTAGCAATATTTTGCGATATTTTGCTCACAACATAACCATAGTTACAGGATTCTTTTTAGTGGGTCAGGGTGTTGCATAATTCAGCATATCCCAATCTGCCTTTCAACACAGGTCATGCTGGGTAATGGGTATACTCGTTGTTTGGCATAGGAATAGGTTATCAAAAACTACAGCATTTGCGGTACCGGTAGACATTACAGTGAATTTGCAAAACACCAAAATAAAATCATCTTGGGCTGATCTTAGGCAACCACAAAGTGCCTTAAAAGAGCTACTATATTCAAGGAATTGATTTTTTCACAGTAGGCTAAGTGGATGAAAATACAACAGTCCAAAGTTAACTAGCAACCAAAGCAATAGCTTTGATGTTAGGCTGCACTTTCACTGTAGCCGCCAGGCTCTAGCTGAGGATTTCCAGCACACAGAGGATCTCCAGAAAGCTTTCGACCTAATTGACCATAACATCCTTGTAAATAAACTGTTAATTGAGTTCCAAGCGAGTCCTTTTTTAGTCAAAATTGTTGCTTCTTTTTTAACAAATCGTTCTCAAGTGCTTAAATACAAAAACGTCTTTTCTGACTCCCTCCCTATTTTTTGTGGTGTACCCCAAGGAACTCTTATGGGTCCAATTTTATTTTTAATTATGATTAATAGCCTTTTGACTGACCACTCAGATCGCTGGAAGTACGTGGACGACCTGTCTGCACTGGAGGTATGTCGACGAAATATAAAAAGTTCAATTACGGCTCTACTTGAGGATGCCACTCAGCAAGCATCTTTGTCAAAGATGAAAGTGAACTCCCAAAAATCATCGATCATGACAATTAGTTTTTTAAAATCATTGCCCACTTTCACAGACCGACATATTAAATTACTTGGAGTAACTATTACAGCTGACATGAAGTGGGATGCCCATGTTCAAAACATCCTCAAACAAGCTTCCCCTTCGGTTTCCCTGCTAAAACTCATGAAAAAATTTTCTTGCCCCCCGAAGGATCTCCTCCAATTGTATTGTTCGTTTATCCGGCCAATACTGGAGTATGCTTGTCCAGTGTGGCATTTCGGGCTTACTTCTGAGCATGTATATAAGATTGAAAACATTCAAAAACGAGCGCTTAGGATCATTAATGGGGAAGGGAAGCTTCCTTACCATTATCTGCTTGGCAAGTTCAAGCTCACCACTTTGGACGCGAGAAGAAACCTTCTGTGCCTTAATTTCGGTACCAAGACCCTGTCTGTTCCCAGATTGCGTCCCATCCTCCCCGAACTCTACACACCCATCCGCAACAGACCACAACGCGACAAGGCTCAAAAAGTCCCCAAATTAAATCCAGTCCCCACAAAACATGAAAGATACCGAAGGAGTTTTGTTCCAAGTTTTGTTGAGTTGTACAACAGCCAGTAAAAATAGTCACTATTTTTGTTGAATTGTTAGTTTTAGCATTTGACCCTCTTAGTATGTTTTATTTTGTTTTATATATGTTTTTTAGTGAAATTTTGACGTGAGGATTAAAGTTTGACTTTGATTGAATTTGAAAAAAAAATATTCTTAAATCATTTTATTTTAGTGATTTGTTTCTTTTTTTTTCAGAATTTTTTGGCAAAATGTTTGCCGCCGTATGAGTCTATCGCATAAATTGTGGTTAGATTGTGGTAAACAAGTTTTGTATCGATTGATGGCTTTTTACGAATTGGTTTGTAATTATTATTTAACTGACAAAGTGATCGAGTGTGAAGTATATTTATGTTTGACGTAAAAGTCAAATTCGGCGGTCACGCTGTGAAAGCTATTTTTAGAAATAAAACTCTACTCTACTACTCTACTCTACATGGGAAGCTTGGGTGCTACATTATCCCAAGGCTTCCACAAAATGCAATACCTGCAACTCCTGCAAGGATCCAGTCAGACACAAATCACCTAATTTTTATGTAAGGGCCTATTCTCCAGGATGAGTACATTGACTCAATATAAATAGTATAGTTCTCAGCAGCAACAGCATAGTACTTCAAAGATTTCAAGACTTAAAGCATCCATGACATTATCTTTTATTTTTTGGCTGATCAGGCTACTTGCCTCTTTGACAATCTTCACGTTAAGGCTGCTCAGGGGCGTCGCAAGGGGGGGGTGCGAGGGGTGCAGCACCCCCCCACCTTTTTGAGATTCGGTGAAATTTTGGGCCTCGGCCCAAAATTTTACTAAAACTGTTCGGTGTTTTTTCGATAGCGGAACTATTCGGTATATTTACGGAGATTCGGTAGTTACACGGAATCCCAAATAGGCTATCGGTACAAATCTATTTGGTATAATGATCGGGATTCGGTATAATTCCCAGTATTCGGTAGATATCACAAATTCGGGGAGAGAATTTACTGAAATTATTTGGTAATTGTTCGATGCCAAAACTATTCGGTATATTTATGGAGATTCGGTAGTTACGCAGAATCCCAAATACGATATCGGTCCAGAATTATTCGGTATCATAATTGGGATTCGGTAATTTATTCGGTATCATAATTGGGATTCGGTAATTTATTCGGTATAATTTTCAGGATCCGGTAGTTACCACGAATCCCTGCTTTTGTTCCAGTTTTGACGAAATTATGCCGAATACGAAAATTATTCGGTACTGTTTCGATATCAAAACAATTCGGTATAATAACCGAGATACGGTAGTTATACAGAATCTCGTACATGCTATCGGTCTAAACTTATTTGGTATAATAACTGGGATTCGGTATAATTGCCATTCGGGAGTTAGCACGAACCTCGAAACTCGGAAGAGGTCGAGTGAAGCACTGGTTGCAGACAAAAGGACTGATTTATGATCTCATCGATTATAGTCCTTACTTTTATTTTGAACCCCAAAAAGAAGATTCAATCATGAATGTTTCGAAAATTCCGCCTGCGGCGCTTTTCGTAATATTCTCTATTTTGCGGAAGGGCGCGTCATTTGATTGGGGTTTTAAGACAGTTTTAGGATTGGGATTTCGAAACATTAAAAGCTAAAATCTGGATGGAAATAGTTAAATTTGGCAGGAAAAAGCTAACCTGAAAAAAATCTCGCCTGCGGCGCTCACTTTAGGTGACCATGGGTAGTATTGACTAGGCTCGAGTAGCTGCAGGAACGTCGCTCTATTCGGTTTCTGGAACTTCTTAGAGCATCGGTATTTAATCCACGGTCAATGATGGAATTTGTAAGATAAGCAGTTAAATTTTAGCCTACAGGAAAAAAAAATCTCGCCTGCGGCGATCACTTTATGTGATCATGGATAGTATTGACTAGGCTAGAGTAGCTGCTGCTGCAGGAACGTCGCTCCATCCGGTTTCTGGAACTTCTTAGAGCATCGGTATTTAATCCACGGTCAATGATAGAATTTGTAAGATAAGCAGTTAAATTTTAGCCTACAGGAACAAAAATCTCCCTGCGGCGCTCACTTTATGTGATCATGGGTAGTATTGACTATAAACAGTAGCTGCTGCTGTCGGAACGTCGCTCCATTCGGTTTCTGGAACTTCTTAGAACATCGGTATTTAATCCACGGTAAATGATAGAATTTGTAATAAGGAGTTAAATTTTAGCCTACAGGAAAAAAAAGATTCTGAAAATTCGCCTGCAGCGCTAGATTTATTTTCTCTTGGGTATAATAGATGGAAGCTGTTACTGCAATCGTGCCCGGCAATATATTCGCCAAAACGCCGCTTAATTAAGTTGGCTTATTGTCTTTCATGCTGCCTTTTAATGTTACTTTCCTGAGTAATCCTTTCTGTTCCATAATTTAAAGCTCGAATTTTCAGTTTCCAGGATTCGGTAAAATTTTTGAGAGATTCGGTAAAATTTTGGCTCTGCACCCCCCCACCGAAAATGCACTTGCGACGCCCCTGGCTGCTAGTTCATACAAATAATGCATTTTCCAGTAAACCATATATGGGTAAAGTATAGAATACTATCATTTAATGTGCCTCAGACTGGGCTAATCTTAAGCAGTAGTATTCAGTAGCATCTCGTTTTGCTACAGTAGCATCCTAACTTGCTATAGTAGCATGCAGTGGTAACCAGGGGCATCACATATGCGGGACGACCGCCCGAATGTTCTCGGCAAGTCGGTGAAAATAGCCTATTTAAAAAAAAAAATCATTTCTTGGAAACAGTAAATTTTTCTTAAAAACTGACGGTTTTTCGTAAAATAGTAAATGTTTTCTTAAAAACAGTTGATTCTTCTTAAAATCAGTCGAGTTTTCATCAAAATAGTATTTTTCTCAAAAACAGTTATTTTGATCTGCCAAAACAGTCGGTAGCCTATAAATGATTGGCCAGTGGGTAGATACCTTGCCTCCCAAAAACACATTTTGGCTAGTAACGCTCTGGTGGTAACAGTCAGGGGCGTCGCAAGGGGGGGGTGCAGCACCCCCCCAACTTTTTGAGATTCGGTAAAATTTTGGGCCTACAGGAAAAAAAATCTCGCCTGCGGCGCTCACTATCTGTGATCATGGGTAGTATTGATTATACTACAGTAGCTGCTGCTGTCGGAACGTCGCTCCATTCGGTTTCTGGAACTTCTTAGAACATCGGTATTTAATCCACGGTAAATGATAGAATTTGTAATAAGCAGTTAAATTTTAGCCTACAGGAAAAAAAAAGATTCTGAAAATTCGCCTGCGGCGCTAGATTTATTTTTCTCTTGGGTATAATAGATAGAAGCTGTTACTGCAATCGTGCCCGGCAATATATTCTCCAAGTGGCCTTCGCCAAAACGCCACTTAATTAAGTTGGCTTATCGACTTTCATGCTGCCCTTTAATGTTACTTTTCCTATGTAATCCTTTCTGTTCCATAATTTAAAGCTCAAATTTTCAGTTTCTAGGATTCGGTAGAATTTTTGAGAGATTCGGTAAAATTTTGGCTCTGCACCCCCCCAACGAAAATGCACTTGCGACACCCCTGGTAACAGTTACTACTGTATATTATAAAAACTTACAGCTCCATATAACTAATTTCTAAACTTTTTTTTTAGCAGGAAGGGAATTTCGAACATTTGATATTATCCAGAGAATTTTGAAATCCCAATTCTGGCAGGAAAGAATGACAAGTTTCACCCTTAGCTTGTCCGGAAGTGTCTGAACCAGCAAAATTAGGACATAGGGATGAACAAAAACAGACATTTGGCTACAGCCTCTATTTGGTAGCCTATGCGGTTTATGGAGCCAACATAGAACATTTGTTTGTAGCCTAATGGCTAATACCAAGACTGAAAACTCTTTCGGCTACTACACTTGCCAATGGCAAAAACAGAACAACAACCTGGAGCTTTTAGAGGAGCGGGCTCAACAGAAAGAGACTTTGAAAATGAAAGGGTTCACCTAAAAATGACCTTTGAGGCTTTGGACCAGTCAAGCACAAATCCTCAATTTTTGGGCATGGTGCCCCAACGTCAGGGCATGCCCCAAGGTATGGGCATGGTGCCCATACGTTGGGGCACCATGCCCTGGAGCATGGGCATGGTACTAGCATGCCACCCCCATGATATTTGGTTGAACTGAGATTGATTACATACCTAAATAGGGCCTTCTTCCTCTCCTAGACCACAAGATACTTAATCTTATGTTCTATCTAACCTCTTTTTCCAGTTTTAAAAATACTAGAGAACTTCCAAGAAATTTAGCATTTAATGAAGACCACTTTTTCTTATTGGTTTACCTATCCATTTCAAGGGAAAAAGGGGAAATTCATTCATGGCTAAATTTCTTGGAAGTTCTCCAATATTTTTAAAATTGGAAAAAGAGGTTAGATAGAACATAAGATCAAGTATCTTGTGGTCTAGGAGAGGAAGAAGGCCCTATTTAGGTATGTAATCAATCTCAGTTCAACCAAATATCATGGGGGTGCCATGCTAGTTCCATGCCCATGCTCCAGGGCATGGTGCCCCAACGTATGGGCACCATGCCCATACCTTGGGGCATGCCCTGACGTTGGGGCACCATGCCCAAAAATTGAGGATTTGTGCATGACTGCTTTGGACTTGGTGGCATAGCAGAATTTTACCGGCGTGCCGAACTGTTTTTGGAATTTTGGTGTCAGCCAACTGTGGCAACTGAGCTGTTTTTTAATTTTGAGGGCAAGTCACATTGACGCCACCAACTTTTGGCATGGAGACTAGCCTAGTTCTGACACAAAAAGGAAGACAAACTCAAAGCCAAAGGACAAAAAAAGGTAAGTTTGCTCATGTGGTTAAAATTCACTTACCTATGACATTTGGCACAAATAGAAACACATTATCACTGCTTTTTATACTTTCCATGCCCAGATGAGATTCAGTCTAAACTTTAGTTAGCTCACAGTCAACAGAACAGAACAGACAATTTTTGTGAGACAGAGCAGTTGGCTTGGCACTCAGGGTTGCCAAGAGCTCGACTCTTAAAAGTGTCACAATCCCTGACACAAAGGTGCTTTTTGACACCTCAGAATTTTTACGCTCACCACGCTTGCGCAGTGCGAATAATTGGTAATATTCTTTGTAGGAGCATTTTTCAGAATATTTCTTAATTGTTACATCACAGTTTTACAACAAAAATTAATTGGAAATGGGCTTTATACAAGCTTTATATAAGTGTTTAAAGTGTTTTTATGTACAAAACCAAAACAAAGTACATGTTTTTGGGGCGATAATCCGTAACTTTAGTAAAGTAAATGAAATGGTGATTTTCTGAACTAAAAGTGTCATTTGTATGAAAGGTGTCACTTTCAGAGAAAAAGTGTCACGGTGTCACCCAGAGGCAAAAAGTATCAAAAAGCACCAAAAGTGTCATACTTGGCAACACTGTTGGCACTGAACTGCGGCGAGCTACAAAAGCCAACTAGTGTGAAAAGTAGTTCGGGCAGGCGAGCGGACTACGAAGTACGAAGAGACTACGAAGACTCCTACCTTCGCGCCATCAAGCGGCGAATTGTAAGCACCAACCGGCGTAAATCTTGAAAACTTGGACATGAGGCTACAGTTTGACAATTTACAATACTCTTACTAAGTCCAAAACATCCGGTGATCCTCAGGAAGAAGGAGTAAACGTCTTCGTTACGACTCAAATCCTGTGTCAAACAGTCAGGGCGATCTTTGGGAAGCAGCTATGATACCACTTCTGCCTTTCTTCTGCCGCTAGGTACTCGGCTCGGAGAAGCTGGAGATTTTGCATCTGCAAGGAGAGATAGTCATCAAGAGTATTCAACATGCCGAAGGAAGGAAGGAAAGGACAATTTTGCATAATTCCTTGTGATCAGCTTGTTTTCCTGTGCTGTTGTATCCTGACCAGCATTGCTCAATTCTCTCAGAACAGGGCGATAATATATTATCGCCCTTCCTGGAGGTGATAGCAGAAAATTTGACCCATGGGTAGCATGATAGGCTGATATCGCCCAAGCGCTGCATGGGTGATATCTTCCTATCGTGCTGCACAAGGGCCAAATTTTCCGCTTTCACCCGAAGAAAAGCAAGGGTTGTTATCGCATGGCTGGCTGTGCGATAACAGCATCGGTTGGTTGGAATCGCACGGTTGGAACTTTTTTCTTTTAACATCAGGGGAAAATTTTACCAGAAAATTTTGGCACTGGGTAGGATAGGACTGGGATCATGGGACTGCACAGTGTACTGGTGTTATTATATACTAACAGTTTTACGGAAAAATTGAGCTATGACAAAATTGACATAAGTACAAACAATGCCGATGACTAGTGTGATGATAATTTCAGAATGTGATATATCAACAACAGTGAAAAGCAAACAGAACTGGTTTACCCAGTTATGTCCTCAGAGAGGACAGTAAGCATAATGCAGCTTCCACACATAAATAGACTTGAGCAGACACGACAGACAATGCAACAGACCAGGACTAAAAGTGCAGTGAGAGAGACATCACTAATCTGGTTTACTAAATAAAACATAACTTAGGCTACGGCTGTCTAAACGGATAATGTTATGGCTTGGTAAGGACAGAAAAGTGCAACGTTGGGGATTTAGGGGTGACTTAAGAGCCAATCTGACACTGATGCAACACTCCAAAATGATCCTCCCTGTACGGACTTAAAAATAGCCTAGATTGTTCTGGGAAGTGTGTGGGGGCGAAGAAAGCCCGAAGTTACCGTGCTATAAGACAGTATAATGTTCATTCACTGGCCCCCTTCTATACAAAGTTGTTGGAAGAGTGCTAATCCGGCACCGACTTTTTAACACAGGTTTTTATCCTGAACGTTGGTTTTACTCGTCCTCCTGTCAAATACGTCCCGAGGCACAAACGCAAGTTTATAGACAAAAAAATAAAATCGAGAACGAAAAAGAAGTGAAGCAAGTCAAAGGCAAATAACTTTATATGATTTGCCAGGGGCGTCATTTCGCGAAAATCTGGGGGGTGGGGGTTGTCGTTCACATTCATTAGCTCATGAGCTTATAGAGTATTAGCTCTATCATAAACTTATTGAGAGGTCTTCGTAAGGTACACTTTTGTCTGTCACGATTTTGTCAAATCGCTTTGTTTTTCGCTTTTTTTTCGTCGATAGCTTTGATCTCCTTTGGAAAGCCGTTGCCTAGAAGCGTACGGTATACCCCGTGCAAAAAACTGTCCTTGTGCACTTGATGTGCAGAAAAGGCGTCATTTCGCGGAAAACTAAGAAGGGGGGCAGCAGCGACATTCCGGGCCCCCTTAGCATTTTTTAACATAAACCTTACATATGTGAAAACGAAAAAACGTACGAGCGAAAAGTCAACAGTATATTCATCAGGGCTTGTGTAAATAAATATTTTGTATGAAGAGTATAGATACATAGCCTATTCGGTTTTGCGCCTTAGTTTTCGTGGGTGGCTCTGGGCCCGGTTGGAAAGCCAGGGGAACAGCCCCCCCCCCCGTAAATGACGCCCCTGTGCAAGATCCTGTGTGCAAGGTTTATAGTTCACAAACGTTATTGACTTCCAGATGCAGTCCTCCAATGGCAGCTGCAGGGATTCAAAGGAGAGGGTCAGCAAGGAAGACTCGTGCTTCACAAAGTCCGACGAGTATAGCGTTGAAATGGTTCATTCAACTTTAATGGGAAGATATTTGGGTGAAGAAGCCCATCTGAGGGAGTTCTTCATGCATGTCCAAGTCCTCTGAAAAAGTAAGATCACCCGGGGTCCAGGGTAAGAGAATCGCCAGTAGCCTATGGGCCTATACCGGAACTTGGTTCCTATTTAGGGGTCTTGGTGTCACCAAATCCAAGGTCAAATGTGTCAATTGAAGGGCTTTGTTGCGGAAGCTTTAGGGACTATTTCCTTCATAAACTGGAAGATCATCATCTAGCACATGTTAATATAAATAGTATATAAACATACTGTAGGCCTATTGACAAAAATACAATTTGGCATACAAAATGATATACATGAAATACATATGTGTAAGTACAATATTGGGTTTTCAGTCGTGCCTTTTACTCTTATTTTATGGCATGCCTTATTTTATATTACTACGCTGTACCCAAGAAGCGGGTTATAAAATAAAAAAATTAAATGTATAGATGGATAGCCAAAAAAGAGCCATGAATCCACTGAAAAAATTCAGTGATCACTATGATTGATTCATATCAGTATCGTCTGATCTGTGGCCGTCGATTAAATACTTTATTATTTACTATTGTATTTTCTTTTGCATTGAGCTGCCAGTTTGGCTAAACAGTTCCATCCTATAACCTTGCCAACTGAAGGAAGTAGGAGCTGTTCGCTTGTCGATGTCATTGTTTACGCAGAAGCAATGTTCTCCGTCGGCAACATACCGAGAAAAGAGGAGGGCGTCACAGAACAGAGCAGGTTGATCCAATTAGTGTCGACTCGTGACAGTACACTTTGGTAATCTAATTTGGTTCAGGAAATGATTATCATGGTGGAAGCTAGTTACCTTGCCGATTTGGAAGGAGGGTGAAGACTTCGAATCAGAAGGGATAAAGTGTCTAGGTTTTAAGACAATATAGTAGTGTCACTAGAGGTAAGGCTTTCCGGCGACTTTTGTCAGATATATTTGACAGTGCAAAACGGATACGTCAGCTGAAATTTATTAGAGCTATATTTCGGCCCTCCTTGGCAAGGGCCCTCTTCAGGCTCAAAGCCGCTCAAGATGGAAAAAACGAAACTTGTGGCCTATGCACAACTATTCTTCGCAGGGTTAGGCTACCTTCGCTACGCACATGTCCAGTGGTGGATAAGTAGTCCGTCAGTCAGGGGCGTCACGGCTGGGCAGGGGCGTCGCGAGGGGGGGGTGTGGGGGGGGGTGCAGCACCCCCCCCAGAAGCATCGAAAAAAAAAGTTCAGGTAAAAACCGCGGCGCTTTCCCTTTAAATCGCCATTTAAGCTATCCTGAATTAATGACACGCATCAGGTTTTATTTTTCTTCCACGTTTACCGTCATTTCTCGCTTCAGGTAACCTGAGTTTCATACCATTCACTATTACCTGATTTACAGCGGTAGATTCTAAATTTCTTTTGATTTTTGTTTTACCTGATCTACCTGACTTTTTTGTATCGTGATTTGATTATCTGTTTTACCTGATTTTTCGTATCCCTTCTTTACCTGATTTGCCACTTCAGAAGCGTTTACATCCAAGAGGCGAAACGCGTCCTTAATGTTCTTGTGCGAGAAATGGGGGAAACACTTGAAGAAGCCAGTGCTAGGATTTTTCCGCTTGTCCGATGTATGATAACACTCAATACGACAATAGAAGCAGTAGACGGCTTCCTAAACTCGTGCCCGGCTCTCAGTTTCAACAGAACTGAGTTCAAGAGTCAGATGGAGCTTTTTAAACGTGATGTGACCTCTCGGGTATATGGACCTCTAGACTTTAAAGACTTTGACGTACTTTTTGACAACGCAAAACAGCTAAAGGAAGTTCTCCCTCTTGTTTGGACAGCATACCTTTATGCAAAAACTATCCCGGTGACAACTTGCACAGGGGAGAGTCTTCAGCCGTATGAAGCTAGTGAAGACTGTACTGAGGTCGACAGTGGGAGACACCAGACTTCAAAACCTCCTGCTTATGGCGTGTGAAGCTGACCTCCTCGATAGGATTGATATAAAACCAGTTACGATGAAGTGGGGTTCTCTGAAAGCCAGACGAATTTCTGTTTAAACGAGTTCTTCTTTTTTTTTCAGTTCGTGAAGCAGTTCACGTCGCTTCCATTTTAATTGTTTGTCTCTTTATGTATGCGAATTAAACTATTCTTACTCACTTAGAATTAAGGTAAAAAAAAAAAAAATCAGGTATTTTTCCAGATCTGCACCCCCCCCCCCATAACCAGACCCTCGCTACGCCCCTGCGGCTGGGGACGAAACGGTCGGTTTTTTCTGAAAATTGGTCGATTTTTCGTCAAAACAGTCAGTTTTTCTGAAAATCAGTCAATTTTTTCAAAACTGTCAATTTTTTCTTTAAAACAGTATTTTTTTTTGCAAAAACAGTCGGTAAAAATTACCAGCCATTTGGTAAATACCTTGCCCCCCCCCCCAAAGATTTGGCTAGTAACGCCTCTGCCGTCAGCCCAAGCTGATTGTGAATCATCTTTGACTGCGGTAAACTTACACGTCAACTGAGTTTTATTCTAGCGATATTTCGGCCCTTCTTGACAAGGGTTCTCTTCAGGCTCAAGTTAAAAAAACGAGCCTGTGATCAAGAGTATCCTAAAACTCAGCTGACGTATCCGTTTACGCAGTCAAATATGGGTGAGGGGGTCGCTGGGGAGATGCCAACGTTTACAAAAAGTTACAGTTTTTGTTTTGCGAAGTACAGGTCAAGCCTACTTTGACTAAGGCCTTGTCGGTAACCTATCGGATTTCGAATTCCTGTCACACTAATAAGCTGTCATTAAAACTTGTTTTTATTGTTTGTTTGTTGCGTTTAATAAGGCGAATTCCGTAAGCCTATATTTGAGAATTTTTAGTAATCAGAAAGATAAGAATATCAGTAGAGATAGGAGCGTTTTCAGAGACTTTCTCTTCAGTTCGATTTCTTTTATCGATTGAGTGTTTTCCTCATTTTCCGAAAATGTAAGAAACCAAGAAACGTTCGTTAATGGGTTTCTTCATAATTTCTGCTGTTGACGAAAATATTTCGATGGTGTTCCCTGTCGATTGCTGTAACTTGATTGCTCCTTTTGTTGTGCTTTTGGCATTTTTTCTGCTGTTTAGTTTGTTCTAAGAAATATGTAAGCCTGAATCTTTTATGTTTAAAGTAGAAACCATAGGTTCTCTCCTCTCTTCTTTTTTCTTTCTTGATATGTTCAGTTGATCTGTTCATTCTGTTTGTTTCTATTTAATATCGGTTAGTGTCCTGCCCTAACCAAGCACACCTTTGTGTGCTTTCTGCCAGGAATATTATATAAGTTGTCTAATTTTCTTTAAATACAGTAAAATGAAACTGAAAACTGAAACTGAAATAATAAATCCTGTTAGGGTTGCCTTTTCAGCACGATTCGCGTTGAGGAAAAAAACGTCAGGATCTCCGTCCTTTCCATTCTTCGTTTCGCTCTGTAATGTTCATATTAATTATTGATTTTATCGCTTAACTTGAAAATTTCTTATCAATTTCACAAGCGATGTAGTAGTAGCATTAATTTAGCCACAAGTTCGTTTTTCCAACTTGAGCGGTTTTGAGCCTGAAGAGGACTCTTGCCAAGAAGGGCCCGAAATATAGCTCGAATAAAATTTAACTGACGTATCCGTTTTGCACTGTCAAATATTAATTTAACGTCTCAACTTTTTGTTAAAAATAAAGAAGCCGTCGAGGCCTACTCTCAATATATAGTCGACCTGCTTAGTTTGCTAGGACAGTGTGAAACTGAGTCCTTTTACGTGATATTGTTATGGAAAAAATTTGCTCAACTTTTTAATGCTGTTATTTTGCCATGTGTCTTAATTGCATCCCCTCGGTTTCATTTTTTGCAGACTGGCAAGAGGACAAACATTTGTACGTTTTGTACTATTTTTGGGAAGTTTCTTTGTCTCGGCTTAACTGGTTGCCAACGAATCTAAGACAGTAACGGTTAACGAATGTAACATGAAGGACCTACCAATAGTAACAAATAAAAAAAAGAAACTTAAAAGTATGTTTTTTCTTCCAAACACAACTTAACATTATTGCACTGATACGGAGTTCGTTGCTGGTAATGACTATTTATAATCACATCTTTTTTTTGATATTTTTGATTGATTTTCGCATCCAGATGCGTCGTTTTGTGTTATTTTTTTATAATTTACTCTTCAAATTTAATAAAACAATAATAATATTAATATAATTATAATGTTAAAATGTTTTATTTTGTAATAAGCCCTCAGAAAGCAAAATTGACAAAGGCAGCTGACTGAAAAGTATTTATCAGACAGATTTACCGTCGAAATGAACAAAACTGTGTCTTCACGCTAGTTAGCTAGCTGCACAGATAGATGCGTGATACGTGTGATAGCTACTAACCTTACCAGCTTACCCATATTTCCGAATATTTTTTTCCTTTTAACTCATCTGATTACCCACATTCACATCGTATGGGTTGCATATACTTTCTGTTCTGATTCCTTCCTGTTTCTCGTATTTAATATTAAGCTTTACTTAACTAACTTTACTTAACTAAGTACGTTTTGTACTATTTTTGGGAAGTTTCTTTGTCTCGGCTTAACTGGTTGCCAACGAATCTAAGACAGCAACGGTTAACGAATGTAACATGAAGGACCTACCAATAGTAACAAATAAAAAAGAAAAGAAACTTAAAAGTATGTTTTTTCTTCCAAACACAACTTAAACATTATTGCACTGATACGGAGTTCATTGCTGGTAATGACTATTTATAATCACATCTTTTTTTTTATATTTTTGATTGATTTTTGCATCCAGATGCGTCGTTTTGTGTTATTTTTTATAATTTACTCTTCAAATTTAATAAAACAATAATAATATTAATATAATTATAATGTTACAGTTTTATTTTGTAATAAGCCCTCAGAAAGCAAAATTGACAAAGGCAGCTGGCTGACAGGTATTTATCAGACAGATTTACCGTCGAAATGAACAAAACTATGTCTTCACGCTAGTAAGCCAGCTGCACAGGTAGATACGTGATACGTGTGATAGCTACTAAGCTTACCAGCTTACCCATTTTTCCGAATATTTGTTTCCTTTTAACTCATCTGATTACCCACATTCACATCGTATGGGTTGTATACTTTATGTTATGATTCCTTCCCGTTTCTCGTATTTAAATTAAGCTTTTAATAACTCTGGAAATCTTTGAAAATAAGGAATTTAGTTTCATTGGTTTTGCTCTATTTGATATCCTGGATTTCAAAAAAATATTTTTGAAATTAATTGTAGCTTATCTCCATCTTCTGTTTACAACTGTTCCAGGAACCACAAAAAAAAATAATGCATTTTCGTGGATTCCTTTGTAGAACAAATAAGCCCATAGAACATCCGTCTCTGGTCCCATGCACGGATGGATACCCCGACCTTCCCTTTTCGCAGCTGCGCACATCAAAGGAAAATACCGTAGCAGGCATGCATGACCCTCTCTGCAGCGCGTCAAATGTAGTCAACCAATCGGCTGTTACTCACGACATTTCTTCTCCGTGGCTCTACTGCAAAATAGGTGTTTGTAGAAGTAGCAAATGGTGATGTTCCGCGTAGCTCCTACCTTCCGCTCGTTTGCATCGGGCAGGGTGTCGGGAATTCATTCGACTTCGCATTTTCGTATTACAGAGATAGGGAGACGGAGGTTCTTGTGCTTATAGGTCCTTGATTCCGCGCAGAAGCAATCCTAGGGTTATTAGGCTTTCATGAAAATAACTGATTTCATGTTTCGAAATTTGCAATGAATTTTCAATTCTTTCTTGTTTCGTGGTTGGTCTTGATCCTTGCCCTTTCATTAACTTACTTAAATAACTTCGTGAATCAGTGACAAAACAACATTATTTTTAGAGCTTGGGGTTACACGCACGAACTGCTAGTCCAGTTGACACTTTCAGTCAAAAGGAATCGCTGGAGCGTAATGGAAGATTAGTGACAGGAAAAATGCAGTCGTCAGTAGTAAAATAGGCACGGTCTTGATTACTAGAAAGTGACAAAGTGTTGACAAATTCGCATTAGTGTAAGAAACGTGGTATTTGACTATTGCGTTCTGCGATGACACTGTTGGTGATCGAATAAGGAATTTTGTCTTTACTGGTAGAAACCAGTTTTGCTCTGTTGATTACAAATCTGGTAGGAACCCTTTTTCTTCCCGCGTAGTTTCTTTTTCCTTCTCGATCACAGTGGAGTGAACCAATGCGAGTGGCTTGTACGCCGTCACCTCCATCCGGTAGCGTTAGAAACTGTTATCAAAAATAAAAAAATAGCCTACAACTGATTGTTATTCAGCAAATAACTTGTTCTGTTTACTATTTTATTTATTTCATCTTCACTTTTCCCTTCAACTTTAAAACTCGTACTATTTTAAAATGTAATTGTAGCAGCAAAAAAGTAAACTTTCCAATCAGGTACCCTGGTAGGAACCTTTCTGGGTAATGCCTTGTCCCTATTATCAATAACAAATAATCGCCAGAACCTTCGTCCCCCTATCTTTGTAATACGACCATGCGGAGTCGAATAGATTCCCGATAACCTGCCCCATGCAAACGAGCGGAGGGTAGGAGCTACGCGGAACATCCAAATTCTTTACCTCTGCAAACAGCTATATCACAGTAAAGCCCCGGAGAACAAATTTTGAGACTCTACAAACTGCTATATCGCTGTAAAGCCCCGGATAAAAAATTCGAGACTCTACAAACAGCTATATCGCAGTAAAGCCCGGGAGAAGAAATTTTGGGAGTAAAAGTCGATTGGTTGTCTAACATTGTGGCGTCACATCTGGCGCGCTGCAGAGCGGGTCAGCACGCCTGCTGCCCTTTTTCCTTTGATATGCGCAGCGGAAAAGAGGTAAGTAAGACGGGCATCAACTCAAACCTCTAGCTCAGCTCAGTTTTGTCGGGGTATCCACAGTCGCTGCAGGGGACATGCAACAGACATCTGTTGGCTTATTTGTTCTTGCGATTGTGCATTGTCAAGATTGGTGCAATTAGCTGCAGAAGAGCAATACGCGCCAATACTGCAAGCAGGACGTGACAGAAGCGATTAAGGAAAATAGAAATCGATCCTATTTTCTCTAATTCACTCTAATTAATCGCCATCCTTATGCAGCTTAATACACCAATTTGAACGACGAGTTAGGAGATTCGATAATTGCCGTCATAACCTGGTGTTCGAGCTGTGGGTGATATCCCATACGTCTCAATCTTACACGAACCCATTGTGGGCAATTCAGCTGGCAGGTGTCTTATCTTCGACGTCAGTGTGGTCCGTTTGTCATTACGGAAATCCGAACCAGTTTGGGTAAAATAATATTTCGGGAAATCCCTGTATAGAAAGCGAAGTCAGGAATAACCGCTTTGCGGTTAATAATATGACGCAAACGAAGGAAAGATGTAAGCCCTCCGTGAACGTACGAAGTACTAACTTGTGGCTGAATGGCGTTGAGACTCGAAATAAGATTAGTTCTTTTTTGGCCGCTAGATGCGGTAGAAGAAAATAAACAATGACACGCAAGGGCGTCACGTGGGGGGGTTGAGGAACGCCCCGAGCGTTGTCGGTCAGTCGGTAAAAAATAACACAGTCGGCGCGAAATGCCGCATTTTTTTAAAAACAGATGATTTTTTTTCATTGTCTGTAAATCAGTGTATTTTTCATCGAAACAGTCATTTTTTAAATGGTCATCAAAACTGTTAAAACCTAACATCATCATGATCATGGAATTTTATTTATGGAAAATAGCGCAATACAGACAAAGAAAAGGAAAACATACACTTGAGCTTTCAATAATGTAGTAAATGCACAAAATAAAAAAATAAACACTAAAAAAAGAAAAGGGACTAATCGGGTCTAAAAAATATTCTTCCCAGATGGAATGCGGAGAAATGGCCAAGGGCAGAAACGTGAAGGTCCTGGGCAAGTGAAGATAACTTTGCACAAGGGTCAGAGGGACAATTGGAGTTGTGCTTCTAAATCATTAAGTGTTCATCTTAACCGAAAGTACGAAAAATACTTTTGAGCAAACAATACATTTTCTTGATCCTCAAGGGCCCATGCTCAGTTTTACATCATGAGATTTCTTTACGAATGATTACATTAAACCCACGAATTTACAAATTCCCACTTTCATCGTCCTACCAAATCTTGCAAGTGCCATATGGATCTTCTAGTTTTAATACTCTGCTAATTTTCGGACAATGCTTTCTTCTACACACCCTACGGATTAGGTGTACTTTCCGCAAGTTCAAGTTCAACTTCTGTTTAGCAAAGGTATAATTAGCAAATACAGAACCAATTTAGCGGAGAGTTGGCTGGTGGCAAATAGCAGACATTCGAAAATATACTTAATACACGTCTATAATGCAACATTATTTATTATAGATATTCCTCGAGCCCAAGCTGATTGCGAATCATACTTGGCTGCAAACTGACACAGTCGAATTTAATGTGATTTATGATAATAGTCGTTATCCATCCAGGTCGAAAGCATAACACTAAATTAGGATTTGCCACTGCGAGCTGAAAACAATTTTTTTGCGATGAAGGAATAGTTTTAAATTTGTTTCTGCAAGCATGGATTTAATTGCAGAAAACAAATCGGGTTCAGAAAAATGAAATATTAAAATGCTACTGAAAATCAGCATCGGTTCATTTCCCGGAAATAGACATCCAGTGCAGAGCAAAATAACACTAAGGAGTAACGCCAAGACCTATGCTTTCTATGCTTCGCAACCGGGCCATACTTGTAGCGTCTCCCACCACACTTGGGGCATTTAAAGCGAGGCAAACTTGCGGGCTTACAAATTTCCAGTAAAGCTAAGATGCGGTCTGCACACATCGAAGAAACAGGGGAGGTTGTATCTTTTTTTTGCTGTGTTCAGAATTTTAAGTTATTGAAGCCAGCACTGCTGCACGAATGATTGAGTTTTAGTAGGGACGTTCAGTCCCGCTAGCGGAGCTAGTGTCGCTGCGATTGACTCTGTGTCACTTTTCCAAAGTTGGCGCGGTACTCTCTAGAGTTAGTTTGCTCTGATCCAGTGCCCCTAGCCAGGTAACAGAGTCGGGGCTCACTTTTTAGTAACTGAGCAAAACAGCCTTTACTTTTATTTGTTTATGGTAATTTAACTCGGTAAAAATCGGCAAGCAGACTTAGAAATGGAACAGGCAAGTACCAACCATACTTTTGTACACATTATATTTTTGCATTTACATATAATTACAAGAAGCCGGGGGGGGGGCTTCTGGGGGGCGGGGGCCTAGATAGAATATTCGCCACTGTCCACGAATAGCAGATCTGCTGTAAAGTTGAAGCGTAATTTTTTTTCAGGGATAGTTACGGCATCATGTCGTACCTGGGCTTGAGCCAGCATGTCGACTTCGACAACCTTAGCGACCCGGGAGGTCGCTTCCAGCTGGAGGAAGTCATCGGCGAGGGCACCTATGGCGAAGTTTTCAAAGCTTTTGATCTGGAAACTGGTGAGTTGGGGATTTCTTCTTTCGGCGAACGTAAGGATGTCTTTCCTCTGCAGACAAAGGATCCTATGCAATCAACGAACCCCTTTTGGGACCTATTACCAATCAGTCAAAAGACATTAAAACAACAGACAACAAATGAGTTAACACGAGAAACGAAACGACATGAAACAAATGTTTGTATAAAACTGTCTAATATAATAGTTGCGTTTTTGCAGATACCATGGTATCTGTTTCCACGGTATCTGCAATTAGTCGCTTTTGCAGTTACCGTGGTATCTAATATACGGTTGCTCTGCAAAAACGACAATTGCCGAAATTGCGCTTTTCAAAGTCATCTCAAAAGAAAAAGTGATATTCAGTGGCACCACTAAGTGCCAAACTTCTTTCCCAGCGATTTGACAAAAATTAATGAAAGTGTGACGACTTTTGCAGATACCACGATCAGTTACCACGGTCGGGCCGTGGTATCTGAATATCAGATACTACGATAACTGCAAAAACGCCTTTTGACCGTGGGATCAGATACCACGATAACTGCAAAAACGACTTTAGACCGTAGTATCAGATACCATAGTATCGGCAAAAACGCAACTATTATGATTCGTATAGTCAGCTTAGACTGAAAGTAGTGTTGAGGATTTAGAAGCCTAGGTACCCAGCATTTGGCATTCTGTATCCAGCGATGGCATAAGATATCCAGAAATCAGTGGTTTGTGGTAGACTGATTCGGTCCACTACCTACCATGTAAGTAGCCTATTAATTTTCTCGTAATAGCTGCTTTCTTGTCACCCGAGTAGCCTACTCACTGGTGGTGCCTGGTTCCTATAAAGCGTTTTTGGATGCACCGGTGACCAATCACCGGTGTTGTAAAGCGTTTTAGGGCTCACCAGTGTCTGCTTATTCCTCAATCATACGAGCAGGCACTGACAGTGTTGAGAATCCCGAGTCTCTACTCCCGGAGAGAAGAACTGATTTTAAAATTCGGCAAAAAGCTGTTAGCGAGTGAAAAGTACCGAGTCTTGCTCCATCCTGATGCCCCCAAAAACAACAGGACAAGACGGCAAAATAGATTAGTGCCTGTCAAAGGACGAACCTCGAGGTTTATGAACTCGTTTGTGCCCTTTTTTACAGAGATTTTTAACAGAGTGAACTAGTGTAAATATTTTATTTCATTATTGTAAGTGACCAGCATAATTTAGCATCTTCTGCTGAAGAAAGCTACGAAGTTAGTTTGTCAATAAACGATTTCAGATTTCAGTCAGCAGCTCAGACGAGACGAGAAAAGTCCTTTTGGAGGAAATTCCAGACACGAGTGAGTAAAAAATACTGTGGGGTGTGACTAACGCACCTAACGTCTTGTTGTCTTCCGATTTACTATGAAACTTGTTTTTTTTTCAGGTGAGCGAGTAGCCATTAAGATCATGGAGAACATTGCCGACAACATTGAAGAGATCGAGGAGGAATATCTCGTCTTGCGTGACTTGTGTTTACATCCCAACATTCCCTCGTTTGTTGGACTATTTCTTAAAAAAGCAGGCAGGAGGGACGAGGACCAATTGTGGTTTTGCATGGAGGTAAGTCTTCAAGTTCAAATTTTCAAGCAGTATCAGTTGCCTTAAACCACAGCTCAGGGTGAAATAAGGATTTTGCATCCTGTTGAACACTCCTCGTGATATGGTTCGATGGTAGGTTGGTTAGTTTCTGGATGAAGATTCGATCTGGTGCTTCCCAGTCAAACTTCCGTGGCTTGTCCCTCCACCCAGCGTTTGGGCGGCGTTTGAAGATTCACAGATTCACCGTCCGGTTTGTGAAAAAGTTGCATCTTGCTCCTGTTCTTGAGTAAATAACAAGAGCTGTAAGCTCCTATGCCACTTGCAAGGCTTGGTAAAATGATGGAAGTAGGAATTCGCCAATGCGTGTGTTTGCTGTGATCATTTGTAAGCAAAATCCGACTGTTCTTAAGTGAAAATTGTTAAGTCCCTGATATGCCTGCCAAGTTTCATCGTCCTAGCACATGTCTAAGCGTCTTGTCAGGATCACCGGAATTCCGGAACCCTCCCTCCAACTCCCCCACAGTACTCGGATCCGGTCCGGTCTTGTCAGTTATGTATTTAGGGCTTGTGCTTGTTCTTCCCCCAAAGTTTCATCTCGATCCGTTCACTCTGAACACGTCAAACAATTTCCGCCCCCCCCCCAACTCCCCCCAAAGTCACCGGATTCATTCCGGACTTGAAGTGTGACGTCTGAGACACGAAATATTTCCAAATATCAAGTTTCATTAAGATCCGGTTCCCCGTTCAAAAGTTATAAATACGTCAACATTCCGGATTCCCCCTCCCTCTCCCCGGTGGTCGGATCGGGGAAATGACTATTTCCAAGTTAGTTTGGTCGGGTCCCGAATATGCCTGCCAAGTTCCATCGTCCCAGCACATGTGTAAGTATCTTAAGTCGGGATCACTGGAATTCCGGAACCCTCCCTCCAACTCCCCTCACAGTGCTCGGATCCGGTCCGGTCTTGTCAGCTATGTATCTAGGGCTTGTGCTTGTTCTTCCCACCAAGTTTCATCTCGATCCGTCCACTCTGAATATGTCACATCATTTCCGGCTCCCCCCCTCCAACTCCCCCCAAAGTCACCGGATCCATTCCGGACTTGAAATGTGACATCTGAGACACGAGGTCTTTCCAAACATCAAGTTTCATTAAGATCCGATCCCCCGTCCGAAAGTTATAAATACGTTAATATTCCGGATTCCCCATTCCTCCACTCCCCCCCACGGTGGTCGGATCGGGGAAGTGACTATTTCCAAATTAGTTTGGTCGGGTCCCTGATATGCCTGCCAAGTTTCATCGTCCTAGCTCATCTGGAAGTACCGTAACTCGAGATGAGTGGCCTGACAGACCGACCGACCGACAGACCGAAAAGTGATCGGTATATGGCACTTGAGCGAAGCTGCAAGTGCCATAATAATATATATATGTGATAATATATATATGTGATAATATAATATTTTATTTTAACCCACTGTACAGATTTAAGATAGTAGAGTAATTAAAGAAAAGAAATAAAGAGAGTACAACATATCACACATAACAACAGAAAAGCACTCGATGAAAAAGCCGGATGAGGCCATGGTGCGCACCTAGGCGGAAACACGCGTCAGCAACAATATTGGTCTGCAGATTTTCCAGCGAACATAGAGTGTCAGTAGCTATCTACGACAAAGAATATATGATCTACGAGGCGTCGGTTTCGGACCGATCTGGGTAAATACAATAGTCTAATGGAATTTGCGGACTCGTTTTGGGTTTCCTTGTGTGTGTGTTTTTTTTTTTTGGGGGGGGGGGCTTAGTCTCCAGGAGCTTGTTATCCTGGTTGGAGGAGCTCTTCCCTGCAGAGAGGGGACATGCAAACAAGATTTATAATGATTGATTTGTGCTTGGCACAAAGCCAAATAGCGTGCATTATACTATAAAAAAATATAAAAAATATCGTGATCCCCGTGCAGTCAATAAAATTTAAACAACTCAAATAATCAAAAGATATTGATTGATGACTTGTTGATTTTTGGGATCCCAAAACGTTAGTGACGGATACCTATGACATCGCAAAAGTTGTCCGTCTGTCCGTCCGTCCGTCCGTCCGTCCGTCTGTCCGTCCGTCTGTCCGTCTGTGAGCACGATAACTCTCGAAGGGAATGAGATATTTTGATGAAACTTGGTGTGAGGATCCTTTGGGTCAAGAGTAAGGTCGAGTTCGTAGATGGGCTATGTAGTCCTACATTTAGGGGTGGGGGAGAGGGTTTAAATTAAGGGGCAAACAAAATATTTTGAAACAGCTAATGTGATAGTCGATTATGGGGTAAGAAGACATGCTGAACACGATGGTGTAAACCATTTTCTCGCCGGACAAGTAGTTCGCCCGGAATCCGGCCAAAACCGGAAAGTTTGTTAAAAGTGAAAGTTTTATTTGAAGTTGATTAGATGTTTGATTTAGGGGTAAGAAAACATGCTGAACACGATGGTCAAAACCATTTTCTCGCCGGACAAGTACTTAGCCCGGAATCCGGCCGAAACCGAAAAATTTGTTAAAAGCAAAAGTTTTATTTGAAGTTTATTAGATGTTCGATTTAGGGGTAAGAAGACATGCTGAACACGATGGTGAAAACCATTTCCTCGCCGGACAAGCAGTTCGACCGGAATCCGGCCGAAACCGGAAAATTGTTAAAAGTAAAATTTTTATTTGAAGTTGATTAGATGACAGATTTTAGGGTAAGAAGAGACGCTGAAGCTGTATATGACAATTATTTTTTACCCGGACATATAGTTCGTCCGGAATCCGGTTTAAACCGGATTTTTTGTATAAGTTAAAGTTTTATTTGAAGTTGATTAGATGTTCTTTATAGGGATAACGAGATACGCTGATCGTTTCTGAACCATCTTTTTTTTGGCTGGACAAGTAGTTCGCTTGGAATTCGGCCGAAACAGGAAATTTGGCAGAAGTAAAGCAGGAAGTTTCGATCACTATCGTCAAAATAGATATGGCTTATACAGGTACATCTGAACTTGATTTTCTCAGATGATTAGCCTGGCGAAGACAAGACCTAGTTGGCTTGGTCAAATATTAAATTTTTGGGATCCCATCGAAACCTTTGGTCTTGTTCTAATAGCTGGGTTAGCGGATACTCATCAAATGGTTGAGCGGCGACAAAGCGGCTTGCTCTTCAATCGCCTCCAAAGTAGCATCAGAATTTGAGTGACACTCATTATCGATTGTCCTGACCTCTCTTTTTTCGGAACCGTGTCGCTTGTTGGCTTTTGTTTGATCTTTATTATCAAAAGTCTCAAGTCATGCTTGAAAGCTTGAACAAAAATAATTAGAATCGCGGCTATTTCTTTGGGATTGAAGTAAAGAAAACAAATTTATTGCGGTTTCTTTGTTATTTGTATCGCAGAGAAATCAGTGACCAGAACGTGTCGTTAAAACCATTCTTCTTCGTTGACTGTTTTATGGGCTAATTTCATTGCTGGGGCTCATCACGTAGTCGTACAATTACTTAAGTATAAATGTTATTGCACGGAGAGTACAGTATAGTCGCGTATTCGTAACCTATCTTTCATGGCCTTGGTTCATTTTCCCGTATTTGGACCCGGTGCTTACTCCTCACTGCTCTTTTGGCCGTTTTTTGACCGAGCGTTTGCCCTATCTACTCAGGCCTGCGAAAAAATGAGACTGGTACAACTCCGAGGTGAGTTAGCCAATGGGATTTGCGCCAGACAACTCGCTATTATACCAAAAACGGTCTAATTAGCAGAAAGGACAGAGGACTTGATTCGCCCTTCCTAAAATACCTTCCGAATTAGTTTTTTTTTTTTGTGGCTAGATGCGCTAGTGTAAAGCGTATGACGACACGTTACTTCTTGGTGTATATTTAACCAGGTTTTTAATTTTATACAATTGTGACGGTGGGTCGTCACACAGGCTACTTGTGGATGTTTCTTCAACTTCAGCTACCAGACGACTATATTTTCTCATTTACAAAGTGATGCTTATATACAAGAACACATATAGTACACATATATAGGATTAATTAGCGAGCTCCTGTCACCCGGATCTTGGGTTCGGAGAACCCAAGATCGTATCCGGGTGAAGGGGTTTGCTCTTGCAATTCAAAAATGTACACCCCATCACATTCCTCCCCCCTAAAATTCCAACTAATGTCCAGGGGTTTTTGGAAACCAAGGATGTGACGGGCCATCTTCTCCCAATCTGTTGTCATCGACGAAAACGTCAAACAGCTACTGATGACTTCTTTGCTCATGGAATCCGGCACGGCCTCTGTCGAATAGGAGGGTATTTCTTTGTATTGATGTGATGTTTTTCCAGTTGGGTTCTACAGCTTTCGCGTAGCTTTCTTTCTCGTGGGTAGATTTTGGTGGAACCCATCTGCTGCTAAAGCTCTCCGTACATCCTTCGTACTCTGGAACTGATTCTTGCGAAGAGATGCTATGCTGAACGACCTGTTCTTCCCGCTGGGTAATGTCCTTTCTGATCTGCCATGTCTGACATTCTGTACGCTGCACTACATCGGCAGCCTCTCTGTGAGAGTGCAAACTGGTTTGGGCAGTCTCTTTTATGCCCTGCGTGGCGTCTCTTCCTTCTTCTGCGGCCCTGCGAACGATCTTTCTCCTCTCATCTGTTACTTGCTCTGCTGTGTCTTTGGCTTCTTTGACTGCTTGATCGACCGTTTCTTTACTCTGCCCAAGAACTTGTTCGGCCGAGTCCGTCATACTTTGAGACTGAGCAATTCCGCTGGCTGCCAATGAAACGTCGCTTGCTGCGTCGTTGGTATCTTGGGCAACATTACCAACCTCGTCTTGTGTCCACTGTGCTGCATCGTTTCCTTTCACCGTCGCTAGACTATCGACAACGTCCTTTTCAGGATTTGCGACTGGAGCAGCTGCATCTTTCGACTCCTCCAAGCCTTGCTGCGCCGTGTCGACAGTTTCTAATGTCAAAGTCTGTCCAACTGTTGCTGCCTGGCCATCGGCATGCCTTAGGCATTTATCCTGGGAGGCGTTATCATTCGCCTTATCCAGCCTTGACAGGACCTTTTCCGTTGCTCCGCTATCGACACCAGGAGCATGCGTTTGAGCCAGTAGTCGTTCCATGTCAGCCAGATGTGGCCGCAGGCTCCTGACATGTGGGAAATGCGTTACTGCTAACAGATGAACTGCTGCTGCTAGCATCCGCACAAATTCGCCGAACTCACTGCCATCAATGTTGCCACCCGCTCCGCCAGCGTTGCCTCCTGCTCCGCCAGCGTTGCCTCCTGCTCCGCCAGCGTTGCCTCCTGCTCCACCAGCGTCGCCTCCTGCTCCGCCAGCGTTGCCTCCTGCCCCGCCAGCGTTGCCTCCTGCTCCGCCAGCGTTGCCTCCTGCTCCGCCAGCGTTGCCTCCTGCTCCGCCAGCGTTGCCACTTGCAGTCCTGTCGTTGCCACCTGCTGCGACAGCGCTGCCGACAGCCGTCCTGTGCTCTTCCATCTCAAGTGTATGTGGCGTCTTTCCGTCTGACGCTAATTCCCAGAGGACCTTCTCCTTGGTTGATCTGGTGATGCGCCTTACGCCGCTCCTGTCTTGATGCTGCAGATTGGCGAGATGTGCTGAATTGAAATGCTTGGAATTTCGAATCCCTCCGCTGCTCACCACTTATGTGACGGTGGGTCGAAACTCGCAGGCTACTTGTGGATGTTTCTTCAACTTCAGCTACCAGACGACTATATTTTCTCATTTACAAAGTGATGCTTATATACAAGAACACATATAGTACACATATATAGGATTAATTAGCGAGCTCCTGTCACCCGGATCTTGGGTTCGGAGAACCCAAGATCGTATCCGGGTGAAGGGGTTTGCTCTTGCAATTCAAAAATGTACACCCCATCACAACAATACAGCCACAATTCATCACACTTTTATAGACTACATTCATGCAATGTTCCCTTTCACGTTCCTATAATTTTAAGTTGATCGTCATTGCGATCTTATCAGATTATCTCCTTTCTTAGAAGTAGGTATTTGATTTTAACAAGTTTTTGTTCCATTTTCCAGCTCTGCCGTGGCGGCTCCGTGACAGATCTGGTTCAGGCCCTTTCAACTGTTAGACGACGCCTCGATGAGGAACAAATAGCCTATATCCTGAAGGAAACGTTACAGGTTAGAACGGATTTTTTACATTTTCATGCAAGCCTTTAAAGAAGGTTATGTATTATTGATATATATTCGTTTCAAGATAAGGAAACGTTGAGGAGTGGTAAGCGTATCCTCTTTTGTCTTTGCTGCTTTCTTTTTCTCGTCGTTTTGACGGATAAAAACCTTCATTTGCATTATAAGTAGTGAACTGAAATACAGAAAGGCTCCCCAAGCGGGTTAGAACCCACGACTTCCGAATTGCCAGTGCTCTACTACCTAGCTATCGAGGGGCGTGTGAGGGGGGGGGGGTGCAGTTTGCAAACTATCTCTCAAGCGGAAGCGGGAACCCGATAAAAGAACCCGGGATACCCGATGAAAAATTTGTAGCTTGCGTAGTTGTATGATAGTTGTTCGAAATATGTGCATGTATTCATATGTAATAGTAACAAATACTATCTCAGACTAAGCCAATCTTAAGCAGTAGTATCCAGTAGCGTCTTGCCTTGCTATAGTAGCATCCAGTCTTGTGGTAGCCCCATGTAGTAGCATCAGTTCGTACAACGTCATACTACTAATTTTGAGATAATTTTTCATCGGTTAGTAATCCCGCCGGTTGCAAATTCGTATAAGCTATACTCTTGATGACTATCTCTTCTTGCCGTTGCAAAATCGCCGGGTACCTAGCGGAAGAGCCAGACGCGGTATCACCTCAGGTATCACAGCTGCTCCTAAGATCGCCATGATTCTTGACACAGGATGTTGAGTTTGAGTCGTTACGTAGACGTTTACTCCTTCTTCCTAAGGATCATTGTCGTGTTTTGGACTTGATAGAGTATTCATATCCCCACGTCACGGGATCGGATAGTATTTAAACATTTCCTTTCATTGTGGATAGTAGGCTGTAGCAACAAGGTAGGCTACGGCACAAATCTGTGAAGCGAAAATGTAGAAAAGCTGAAAAAAAAGACCAGATCCGTCAGTAGCATGCAGCAAACGGTGCTTCCTTAATTCGATGATTTTCTGTGAGCGAAGTATAATGAACCCTGACCCCAGACATCCCACCATTCTTGAAATTATGACCGAATTGACCAAATTTGGAAGAAATTAAATAATAGCAATAAATGCATTTTCGTTTTCTCATTTTCGTCATCTCAATCTCAATGGATTTTCGTTTTCTCATCCTGGATATTGGCTTATCTCTGAATCTTGATAAATGTGAATTCTTGTCTTACAACCTGTCTTCGTCTACTCCTCTAGTATGTAATGAATTTTCTGTTGTTTCTGTTTCTTCTTTTCGGTGGCTAGGGATTACTGCTTCTGATTCTTTAGCTCTCTTCCGTAGACAGATTGTTGCAGATGCAGTAAAAGAAATTCAACTTAGTTATTCAAAAATTGTAGCAAACCGTGGAAAATATAACAGAAGAGCTCTTGGGCGTTTATTCTCGACGTTTTCTGATCATTCTGTTCTTTATTTTTCGGGTATTCATTCTGTTCTGAAGCTAAAAGATTTGAAGAAAATGAAAGTTACGTATTTCAAATTTTGCAAATTTCTGCTTTCTCTGCCACCGTGGACTAGAAATCGGTGTTTGGTAAAAAATGTAATGTTACGGATGTAGTTCAAAAGCTCGGTGACCTACACAGAAAGCTTTCTGCGGACGCATTTTGTAAAATGAATGAATGAATGAATGAAAGAATTTATGACGCACTGCCCGAAGGCGTAAGTGCAGTAAAAGTACGAAGAAATATAAAATAGTAACAAAACACTCAAAACTAATCTCCATAGCGGTTCACTAATTTAGAATCACATTGATAGGATCGTGGACAGGTAAATTTCCAATCGGAGAACACAAATTAGAGGAGAGGGCTTCAAGCGTCAACAAAGGGTCGGACATTGACAGACGGCGGATCAGGTAGCGGTTCCGCGTACGCCGTGGTAGGTAGAGAAGAAATCTCAGATATCAGAAGTATGTCGAGCGTATGCGCCGAAGGTCCTTAAATAGGCCCTGATCACGGTCTTATTCAGTTTTTTGTTGAAGAGGATAGTGTTTAGTTGAAGTTATTTTTCTTTTTATAGTTTACTGCACTTGTACTACTTGTTTCTTGTAGTTGTGGGTGATAAATAAATAATATAATAATAATAATAATTGTTTCTAATCATTACATTTCAGGCCCTCGTGTACTTACATCAGAACCACTGCATGCACCGAGATATCAAAGGTCACAACATCCTCCTCACTGAAAATGCCGAAGTGAAAGTGATCGATTTTGGAGTCTCAAGCCATCTAGCGTCCACAATGGGAAGGAAAAACACTTCAGTCGGGACGCCTTACTGGATGGCACCAGAGGTAAGGACTCGGATTCATTGGTGACTTTTTGTGGCCTTAGATCGATTCTGCATTGACCGTATACCAAGCCGTACAGAGGTCATGTCAGGACAATGTGAACGCTTCAAGTTTCGCTTTCAATGATCGTTAAAGAATCGTGACTGGGCCTTGCTCGACTATTTGTTGTTTGGAAGACTCTAGCTGGCACTTCAGACTTTCTAGACCAACGCCAAACAGCGTTTATTTACAGATGTATAGTGGGAGCAAGTTTCAGGAATCCCATAGATAACGAATCTTTGTACTTTATTATATATATATCGCTGCGCTCGGGCGATATCAGCCTATCATGCTACCCGTGGGCCAAAATTTTCCGCTATCGCCCGAAGAAAACGGCGATAATGATTATTACACCAGTACACTTGAAAAATCGAAATAAGCGCAAGCGACAACACTGTAATGCCTGGCGTGATATTTGAAAAGCACTGTCGACATGCCGTTCTGGATTCCACAGAAACCATGATGCGTAAGCTATTTTGTTTGAGTTGGTTCTAGTCGATATTCTCAGTAAGAATAGCATAGTGCGATATTGAAACACTTTTCAAAATGAACTTCCAATTGAACTAAAATAACCCTCAGCCGTACAGGAGAGGTATCCAACTTTGAATTTACCTCAGTTCAAACTTGGCCTGGAAATCTTACAAGGAAACCCACCCCAGATTAAATCCGCGATCTTGAGACCAAACCACCCACCCCCACCCGGCTAGATGTCAAAGATTTTAATACTTGTGCCCCCCTGCTAGTACACTTCTTTTAATTTTGTGGTATTCCCCTGATGTTAAAAGAAAAAAGTTCCAACCGTGCGCTATCACTTGATATCGCATGGCTGGCCGTGCGCTATCACTTGATATCGCATGGCTGGCCGTGCGCTATCACTTGATATCGCACGGTTGGAACTTTTTTCTTTTAACATCAGGGGAATACCAGAAAATTTTGGCACTGGGTAGGATAGGACTGTTATCATGAGACTGCACAGTGTACTGGTGTTATAAATTAATACTTCTGTTCAATGCTATAGTAGTATGCTATTACAATTTTTTTTTCAGGTCATAGCATGCGAGCAGCAGCTGGATTACTCATATGACGTTCGATGCGATATTTGGTCGCTAGGTATCACTGCTATCGAACTAGCGGAAGGCGATCCGCCATTGGCTGAACTCCATCCAATGAGAGCCTTGTTTCAGGTTAGTTCCTCATATGAAGGCATTTCTTCTTAAAGTTAAGGTTACCGAATTCCGTGAGATTCTGCTCGGTTTGTTTTACGAAAAAACTGACATCATACAATAAAGTATGATGAAGGAGCGATGTGCGCCACGATTCCGGGATAGTCCCCCTCCCCCACCCACGACGTGATCAGGGTTTGCTCAGACGCTTTGAATCGGCACGTAGCCACAGCGAAAGTTCTCAGCCGCATTACGTCATATTCCGGTATTCACTAATAGCATTGAGCTAACATGAATTTAATTGTATATAGTTTTGTTTGACGAGAGAACAAATATTCGATTTTTTTTTAATACCATAAGGAATATTTTTTTAAGAATAGAGACTGATTGATTGACACGAATTCGCTGCCGAATTTTGCACCTGATTGCACTGTTATAAGTTTGATAACAGATAATATATGTTTGCGCATCCTTGTGTTGAACGTTACGAGAATATGTCTGTTATGAACCTTTTTAAATGTTATGCTTCGAGACAGAACCTCTGTTATGACACTTTTAGATGCTATTTCGCGAAAAGATAACATTTGAAAGGCCAAAATGTTTCTCGTAACGTTTAACACAACGATGAGCACACAGTGTTATCTGTTATCAAACGTTTGTCAGGGTGTCATCCACTACCAGAAATTCTCGGTGAATTTCGGGCAAATGCAAGACCAATTCAAACCAGAATAAAAACACTAGAATGAGATAATCCACCAGTAGTCCGGCGTAATTCCCTTTTAAGTTTGTCAAGCTTTAACTTCGAATACCTGAATCTGTACTTCTGATTTCAGTTGCAGTGCATTTCGCTGATGATGCCGAACGTTACCGGGCTATAAGGCGGCAAGTAGCAATATACCTGTTTTCTCTGTTTTTAGATTCCCAGAAACCCCCCTCCCACGCTGAAACGACCGGCGGAATGGACAGAGGAGTTCAATGACTTCATTTCCGTCTGTTTGAAGAAAGACTTTGAGAAACGACCGTTTGCGCGAGCACTCATGGAGCATCCGTTTATCAAGCAAGTCCCGTCTCATCCCGACATGGTAAGCAGGTTTCTATAATATTCAGGCTTGGTAAGCTCGTCACCGGACTTCAAATTTTCTGCCAGTTCGTGTATTTGATCTCAGCTGACGATGGCTTCTCAAGATACAAGAGGCCTTTTTCCGCATATTTGTCAAGGAAACAGAAATGACAAGACTTTTGGAAATGCCGTTTTATCCGTTTTTGGGGGTAATTATAAGAATAAAATCAAGATAAAATCTGAAAATAACTTACGCTCTCATCGGCCTTAACTAGAAGGATCCTCAGTTTTATTTCTGTCTGCTTGATGGAATAGCTCATTTTATAATTTACCCAACATAAACTTGAATTTCCCGCCAAATTACGAGAGATGACATCGAAAACCAACTCGAGAGTTGTTTGTCAAGTTTAAGCCTTGTTGGATTTTTTTAGATTAGATTTTATTTTTATTTATTGCTAAATTACATAATAATCCATCATGATAGGTAACCGCCCATGAGAAGACATAAATGCACTGGCACTGGGCGGCTACCACAAACTACTTCAACTTAAGTTTATTTCATTCAACACTAATTAATCAAAATAATTTTTTTTTAATAAGAAAAAAAAAAAAAGAAAAAAAAAAAAGTAAATGTAGGCTAATAAGAAAAATGAATAAATATTAACGTATCACTTCATCCTCTGAATCGTGGCTCCTCACCCCTCCAACAAAAATTTCTTTAGTCTTGTTTTAAACAATTGTTGGTGTTCAGCCGCCTTAACACTATCTGGGAGTGAATTCCATACCGCCTGGCCCAAATGTTTAATTAAAAAACCAGCTCGTCTACCACTCCTATACTCCGTCACCAGGTTAGTAGCAGTCCTTGTAAAATAATCATGGAGATCATTATTTTGTCTATACAAATCTAAAAACACAGACGGACATACTTCATGCAAACACTGGTAAGTAAAAACCGCAGCCTGGTAATCACGAACTTGGCCCACATCCATCACCTTTAATTTCCTAAAACATGCTACTGTATTATTAGTATCTTTTACGTATCCACCAATCAAACGGACTGCCTTATTCTGTAAAATCTGTACACGCTTAAAATTACTAATAATCGCGGATAAAGAGTTGGATAAAGAGTTGTGGGTTTCAGGTTTCAGATTCTTTAATTTAAAAATACTTCTTAACTGAGGCGTAAATGAGGCGTTCCTCTGTAATACGCATGTGATGTTGCTATCGGAAACCTGGATCCGACGCGTCAAAATTTTGAAGCGAAAGAAGAAATTCGCATCCGAATGGAAAAGTCAGACTGTATGAGCACATACATTCTATGTCGAAGGCCTTTTTTCAACGTAATATGTTTTTGGTTTTGTACTATTGATTTGTATTATTGGGCGATTTTGGCGATCTCTTGGGTTCGCTTTCAGAAAAGCAAAGCGAGAATCCGCCGAGCGAAGATCTAGCAAAAAGTCGTTGCGCCTCAATTGCATCTTTACAACTCGCTGACTTGCCGAAACCACTTTCCACTCGCGAAGTGGATTCGCTTTCCATGTGCTGGCGGAAACTAGCGGAGCGCGAGAACAGCTCTGGAAAGCGAAGCGACTTTTAGCCGAAGTCCCAGCAACATTTCTAGTTCTTGCATGACCACTCGTTGTCTGGCGACTTCACAGCACAGTACGTTGTGTTTCCGATTTATTAGGTGCACGCGATTCAAACTTGTCTAGTTGTGCCTTCCCCCCATCGCTTATAGATTTGCAGACTTGATTGATACATTCAAACTGATCAAGGGAAGCTGGAAATACCCAGTTTAATAAAATTCAGCAGTAGCCGTCATCATAGGGGGCAAAGGATAATCCGGATAGAAGATTGGGACTAGTCGCTTGGTCTAAAATCTCGAAGAACGGGAAGCAAAAAGGTCGCTGGTTGGGTTGGGTACGGGAGGCAAAAGTGGCGTTTTTGACCGCCGATCAAATTTGCCCGGTAGACGAAGCGAGTTTGCCGATTCGTGCATAATACTGTTTTCGATAGCCGATAGCGCCAAAACGAGTTTTTCATTTTTGAAAATACCGCCGAAATCCATACGTCAATTGTTGCTTGAACGAAATCCATACGTCAACTGCTATCGGCGAGTCCTTGGCCGATGGGCGATGGAGACGAATTTAGGTGATACACGTTAGCCGATCAGAACGAAAACAGAAAATAAGATAAACAGCTACGGCAATCGGCTTCCGGCGAACGTCAAAAACGCCAAAAAGTCAAACGGCTACGCTATCGCCGAATTAATCGGCGATCAAAAACGCCACTAAAGACTTTGTTTGCATTATATTATTGTTATTATTATTATTACTATTAATTTTGTCGTTCAGATCCGAGAGCCACTGAGCGAAATCGTCCGAACAGTCCGAGAAGTGAACGCGCCCCGGCGTGAACCCGAGCCAACCACTCGCCAGGGAAAGCTGAAGCAAGATAGGAAAGCCAAACTCCAGCCAATGTTCGTGGATGACTTGGCATCTTTAGACAATTTGACAAACGTAAGTGTTTGCAATTCGTTCTACAAAGAACATATTATCTGATAGAACTTCTGTCTTTAGTCCCATGCAGCGACTATGATAGATAGATCCCGTATGGAAATAATTCAAGTCGTAAACGATCGTAAACGATCGTTTTTTTACGATCGTATTATGGGACATTCCGATCGTAAACGATCGTTTTTTTACGATTGGAAACAGTTGTTTACGATTGGAAACAGTCGTTTACGATCGTAAACGATCGTTTATGATCGTTTCCAATCGTAAACGATCGTATTTTTACGATCGTAAACGATCGTTTCCAATCGTAAACGATCGTATACGATCGTTTTTTTACGATCGTATTATGGGACATTCCGATCGTAAACGATCGTTTTTTTACGATCGGAAACAGTTGTTAACGATCGTTTTTTTACGATCGTATTATGGGACATTCCGATCGTAAACGATCGTTTTTTTACGATCGGAAACAGTTGTTAACGATCGTTTTTTTACGATCGTATTATGGGACATTCCGATCGTAAACGATCGTTTTTTTACGATCGGAAACAGTTGTTAACGATCGTATTTTTACGATCGTATTTTTACGTTTTTTTTATCGTATTTTTACGATCGTAAAAAAAACGATCGTTAACAACTGTTTCCAGTCGTAAACGATCGTTTTTTCCCAATTGTATTATGGGACAATCCGATCGTAAACGATTGTATTTTTCTGATTGGAAAGAGTTGTTAACGATCGTATTTTTCCGATCGGAAACGGTTGTTCCCAATCGTATTTCCAGTATGATTATGGCAGATAATCCAAGCTGAAAAAAAAACAATAGTAAACGATCGTTATTATCGAAAACAGTTATTTCTAAGATTTTTTTTTCAATACGAGCATTGGGCATATTTCCCGAGGGGCTACCCACTCCCCGGCACCTGCTGTGCACCCTTTCCCGGCACCGGCCGGCACCAACCGAAATAGGCGGTGCCGGCACCGGTGCCGACAATAAATTGGTCGATTCATCTTTCAAACGCTTCCAAAAATGGTTATTTTGTTGATTTAACACGTGACAACCGGTGCCGACGGGTTTTTACGATCGGAAACAGTTGTTAACGATCGTATTTTTACGATCGTATTTTTACGTATTTTTACGTTTTTTTATCGTATTTTTACGATCGTAAAAAAAACGATCGTTAACAACTGTTTCCAGTCGTAAACGATCATTTTTTCCCAATTGTATTATGGGACAATCCGATCGTAAACGATTGTATTTTTATGATTGGAAAGAGTTGTTAACGATCGTATTTTTCCGATCGGAAACGGTTGTTCCCAATCGTATTTCCAGTATGATTATGGCAGATAATTCAAGCTGAAAAAAAAACAATAGTAAACGATCGTTATTATCGAAAACAGTTATTTCTAAGATTTTTTTTTCAATACGAGCATTGGGCATATTTCCCGAGGGGCTACCCACTCCCCGGCACCTGCTGTACACCCTTTCCCGGCACCGGCCGGCACCAACCGAAATAGGCGGTGCCGGCACCGGTGCCGACAATAAATTGGTCGATTCATCTTTCAAACGCTTCCAAAAATGGTTATTTTGTTGATTTAACACGTGACAACCGGTGCCGACGGGTTTCAGCCGGTGCCGGCACCGACCGGGCATCGCGGCACCGGGCACTTGCTGTACACTAAAATCGAGAGTGGTCAACCCCTCGATATTTCCACACTGTATGTAGTCACTTCCATTTTTATAACTGAATTAAGCACTGATATTTCCAGATTTTTGTAAAATATGCTGTCATGAAGGCATTCCACTTCCAGCTGGTGAGGTCCTGAAAGATCTGCGACCATAAGAAGACATGAAGATTCCACTAAGCCACCCACTAGAGTAGAAAAGATATCATTCTCAGCCAGTTCTACATTTGTTCAATTGTTTGGACAAAACGAATAAAAACTAACGAAGGGAACATTTATCCGCAACACCCCGAAGAAATGTCACTTCCTGAGGCGGTCGTGGTCTGAGGCGGTCGGCGCTGATTGGCTTGTTGCAAGCGCAGTCACAGGTCATGCTTTGCGCACGTGAGGTCAGCATACCTCTGGGAATTCATTGTATAGGAAGACGGCATTTTCGGTATAACTTGTCAGCACCAAGTTATAGGGGTGAATAATGGTATACGTAACTTTTTAGAGTGGGTAGAATAATAGGGGTTAAGTGAAAAGGAAAGGTAATCAATTGGTTAGGTATGATCGCCTGGCAATGGTCGCTAGTGATCCGTTAACCTAACTACCTCAACCTAATCCTATTCTAACACTATCCCAACCCTACCCCTATATATAGCTATACCAAACCTCCCAGCCACTAAAAACTAATCAACTTTCTTATCGTCTTGAAAATAAAAACAATTGCTTCCGATCGAAAACAGTTGAAAACGATCGGAAACAATTGAAAACGATCGTCAAATTACGATCGTAAAAAAACGATCGTAAAATTACGATCGTAAACAACCGTTTACGATTGGGATTTTAGTTTCAGCTTTTAGTTAAACTATTTGGATTATGCAAAACTAAAAACTAATCAACTTTCTTATTGCCGTTGTTAGAAATCAGGCCTGTATTTATTGTCTTGAAAATAAAAACAATTGTTTCCGATCGAAAACAGTTGAAAACGATCGTAAACAATTGAAAACGATCGTTAAATTACGATCGTAAAAAAACGATCGTAAAATTACGATCGTAAACAATTGTTTACGAGCGTTAAATTACGATCGTAAAAAAAACGATCGTTAAATTACGATCGTAAAAAAACGATCGTAAAATTACGATCGTAAACAACCGTTTACGATCGTTAAATTACGATCGTAAAAAAACGATCGTAAAATTACGATCGTAAACAACCGTTTACGATCGTAAACAATTGTTTACGATCGTTAAATTACGATCGTAAAAAAACGATCGTAAAATTACGATCGTAAACAACCGTTTACGATCGTAAACAATTGTTTACGATCGTAAACAATTGTTTACGATCGTTAACAATTGTAAACGATCGTTAACAACTGTTTACGACTTAATTATTTCCATACGGGATAGATAGAAAGTTTATTGTAAAAATCGACTTTCGTGGTTATAAACCGAATTTGCGACTACTGTTAAAACAAGAGCTGTAAGCTCATATGGCACTTGCATGTGTTGAGATGTTTTGTTTGATCAAAAGTATTTTTCGACTTGTGGTTAAAATGCGCACTTTAAGGGAGCTAGATAAAAAGTATTTTATTTTTCAACTTGGGTGTAATGATGCGCACTTTAAAGGCGCTAGAAATGCATCTGTATGCAAAACCCTTGAGGCAAAAACGATCACAGGCCCTTAGGGATCCTTGATGTATACCGTTTCGTCAAAAGTTTTTTTTCGCTTTTCATTTCAAATGCGCACTTTAAGGGTAACAGAAATAAATGTTTAAGCAAAACCCTTGTGGCACAAATGATCATGGGTTGAGATGTATTGTTTCAAATAAAGTACTTTTCGACCTGGCCGTTCAGATTCACACTTTAAGGGAGCTAGAACGTCATTTGTAAACAAAACCCTTGAGGCAAAAATGATAATGGGCTCATGGGGATCATGAAAATATGAATTTGGTTTAAAAGTATTTTTTGAAATTTGCAGTCAAGATTAGTACTTTAACGAATGGTCGGGTTTGGAAAGTGGCCATTTTTGAGTCAATCTTGTCAAATCTCTAATATTACAGCCAAGTTCCATCATCCTAGATTATCTGGAAGTACCTTAAATCGTGATCACCGGAATCCCGGACCTCCCCCCCCTCAAACTTCCCCACAGTCGCCGGAGCCAATCCGGTTCCGTAAGTGTTTATCCAGAGCATCTGTTTGTTATTCCCACAAAGTTCCATCCCGATCTCACCAGTCTAAGTCGGTCACGTATTTCCCCCCCCCCCCCAATTGCTGTCGGATCTGTCCGGACATGAAAAAGATCAACAGAAACATGTCCTCTCTTCAATTACCAAATTTCACTCAAATCCGATCAGCCGTTTCAAAGTTACGCATGACTCAATATTCCGGATTCCCCCTCCCGTTACTCCCCCCACGGCTATCAGATCATGTCAATTTTTCTTTTTAAGTCACTTTGATCGGGTCCCTGATTCGCCTCCCAAGATTCGTCGTGCAAATCCCCAAAACCGCCATAACCGGAATTTCTGGAAACTCCCCTCCACCCCCCCCCCTAATGTCATGATCCATCCGAAATGTATAAACGATTTATCTGGAGCAGATGCTTGTTCTTCCCAGCAAGTCTTAATCCAATCCCTCCATTCTAACCGTTTCCCGATATTTCCGGTCTCCCCCCCAACTCCCCCATAGCTGTTAAATCCGGTCCGGACTTCAAATGGGACATCAGAGGTATTTCATTTATTCAGTTATTAAGTTTCATTCCAATTCGACCACCCACTCGAAAGTTACACAGTACTCAAATTTTCCGGATTCCCCAGCCCTCCACCCCGCTAGTGTCCGGATCCAGTCCAAATGTATAAACGATTTATCTGGAGCAGATTCTTGTTCCTCCCAGCAAGTTTCACTCCGATCCCTCTATTCTAACCGTTTCTCAAAATTTCCGGTCTCCCCCCCAACTCCCTCATAGCTGTCGAATCCGGTCCGGACTTCAAACGGGACAACAGTAGTGTGCCATTTATTCAGTTATTAAGTTTCATTCCAATCCGATCACCCGTTCGGAAGTTACACACTACTCCAATTTTCCGGATTCCCCAGCCCTCCACTCCCCCCCCGGGTGGTCGGATCCAGTCCAAATGTATAAACGATTTATCTGGAGCAAATTCTAGTTCCTCCCAGCAAGTTTCACTCCGATCCCTCTATTCTAACCGTTTCTCGAAATTTCCGGTCTCCCCCCCCCAACTCCCCCATAGCTGTCGAATCCGGTCAGGACTTCAGACGGGACATCAGTAGTGTGCCATTTATTCAGTTATTAAGTTCCATTCCAATCCGATCACCCGTTCGGAAGTTACACACTACTCCACTTTTCCGGATTCCCCAGCCCTCCCCCCCCGGGTGGTCGGATCCAGTCCAAATGTATAAACAATTTATCTGGAGCAGATGCTTGTTCTTCCCAGCAAGTTTCACTCCGATCCCTCTATTCTAACCGTTTCTCTAAATTTCCGGTCTCCCCCCCCCAAACTCCCCCATAGCTGTCGAATCCGGTCCGGAATTCAAACGGGACATTAGAAGTATGCCATCTATTCAGTTATTAAGTTTCATTCCAATCCGATCACCCGTTCTAAAGTTACACACTACTCCAATTTTCCGGATTCCCCAGCCCTCCACTCCCCCCCGGGTGGTCGAATTGGGAAACTGAATGTTTCCAAGTTATTCCGATCGGGTCCCTGATGCTCCTGCCAAGTTTCATCGTCCTAGCACATCTGGAAGTACTCCAATTCGAAAAAGAGTGACAAAACTCCTTAATTTTCAGAATTTCCCCGGCCCACCACTCCCCCCCAGATGGTCGGATCGGGAAACTGATTACTTCTAGGTTAGTTTGGTCGGGTCCCTGATTTTCCTGCCAAGTTTCATCGTCCTAGCACATCTGGAAGTACCCTAACTCGAACATGTGGGACAAAAAAATTCGGACAGACCGACCGACCGACCGACAGACCGACAGACCGACCGACGGACGGAATTGCGATCGGTATATGGCACTTGAGCCAGAGGCTGCAAGTGCCATAAAAAGAAACAGAAAAAATTACAGTACATGTACAGTGGTACTTTTGAGAGTAGCTTGGAGTTAAAAAGGTTGCTGAGATTTCATTTTGAACACGGCTGCTGTTTTTGCTGCTCGATTGGGTCTCTGTTCGGGTAGAGATTTTTCTGCAGTTGGGTCCGCAAGCTACTCTCAAAAAGGAATTTCACCAATTTAGATATTTAAGACTAAGCTAGAAGCTTCAGTTTTCTTTTCACAAGTTTCGTTTTTCCATCTTGAGCGGCTTTGAGACTGAAGAGGACCCTTGCCAAGAAGGGCCGAAATATATCTCCAATAAATTTCAGCTGACTTATTCGTTTGCACTGTCAAATACCAATCAACATCGTTTTTTGGGGCGGCGTGGTGACATTTCCTGCTGTTCGCTAGGCACACGGTGATCCTTCATCGGCACGAAGAGTTAAGGCACCAGTAGTATTTGAACGATAAGATCTTCAGTTGGACTTTAATCAAATCTATCCATTATCTTTATTGTGATGGCTAGGATGCTGTTGTTTAGCCCTGTTAAGTTTATTTTTATTTTATTTTTGTAGTGTATTGTTTATGGCGAAAGGTGGATATTAAATCTATCTATCTATTATCTTATCTTTATTGACTTACAAGCAGAGATGGGCGAATCCAATTATGAAAGGACTCGAATCCGAATCCAGGGCTAGGTACGGATCCGAATCCACCTTTTTATGCTGAGGATTCGAATCCGGAATCGAATCCGGATTCGAATCCGACCTTCACAAAATTCAAATCATGGACATAGGTTGTAGTTTGAAAATCAGAGGTGACAGAAAGTACTGATGTCTAAGGCAATCAGATAACATGATATATTACTGAGGTTTGTTGGTGTTGGAGATAAAAAAGTTGGATTACCTAGGTCCACTGTTTAAAAATTGGGAAACGGAAACTGGAAGGATATAGACTAGAAATTTGAGCGGATTCGTAAGATCGAAGGTTTGGAATCCGAATCCGAATCCAGCCTGACAAGCAGAAGATTTGAATCCGGATCCGGACAAATCCTGGATTGGAATCCGAATCCGGATTCGGATTCACCCATCTCTGCTTCTTGGTAACTCCTATATCACTTCATTTCCTATTTTTTTTTCAGTACCGCATAGTTTTCCAAATCTGTAGACCGAGACCAGTCCCGCCTTTTCTCCGGCGTAGCCTAGCCCCGTAAAATAGCAGGACAAGGCAGCTAAATAAATTGATACCTGCCAGAGGACGAACGTCAAGGTTCATGAACTCGTTTGTGCCCCTTTTTACAGAGATTTTTAAACAGTTTCAGTAGTTAATCTAATATATTTGATTTCGTGCCTGTAATGACCAGCGAAATTTAGCAGCTTCTGCTGAAGAAAGCTACGAAGTTGGTTTATCAGTAAACGATTCGATTGATTGATTGATGTTTCCAGGTTGGTCTCGACTCCAGCTTCAGCTCCCATCCCCTCATCCTTTATCAAGCTGATGCAGCCGACCATTCACAAACTTATCTATCCTAGGAACTCATTGTCGATCACCTCCACCGCCGCTTCACTCAAGGCCAAATATACACCTACATCGGGGACATTCTCGTAGCTGTCAACCCCTACGCAGACTTGGGCATATACACAGATCTGGAAGCCAACCTTTACCGAAGCAGAGGGAAGATGGACCATCCTCCACATATATTTGCAGTCGCCGATACTGCATATCACACCATGTTACATTTGAAAAATAGTCAGTGTATCATCGTATCGGGTGAGAGCGGGTCCGGGAAAACGGAAAGTGCGAATTTTCTCTTAAAGCAGCTGGTGTATCTTGGAAAGGTAGGCACTAGAGATAGAAATTCTAGGAACGTGTTCCACCCTACTTACCGTAGTTACTACGCATGGCCTCACGGGTCCTGGCTTCTTCGTGTCAGGGTTGGAACGCATTGTTCTGTTTTCGGCAAAATATCGTGTCGCAGCCCGCGACACAGTGACCATAGTTAAGTTCGGTCTTCACCTCCCGGAACTTCCGGAATCTGGGCTTCCAGATTATCCTTTGATCTTTTCTGTAAATTGCATCTGGAATATGAACTTCCAGATTTCCGGAATTTTTAAGTATCGCAGAAGAAATTCAAAAAAAATCTCGGAAAATCTGGGAACCCAGATTCGGAAGGTGAAGACTCACCTTTACCACGCTAACTGTGCTCCCGAGCGTGGTAAGCAGATAGTTATTATTAGATACTATTTCAACGCACATATAAATATTTTACATTATACACAACACAAACACACCTATAAATTACACGAAAAGGGAAGACCACTGGTGGTTCTGTTTACTGGCGGAAGATTTGAAATCTTCCACTCTTTTATCAATAATCTTAGCAGGCAGAACCAGCTGAAATTTCTGTGCCAAGAAAGAATTACTGGTCCAAGGGGGCAAATGCAGCAGATACTTGGCAAATTTAAAATAAATTCTGTGAACATTTTTCTTATTAGAAGCAAGAAGATGAGGCACAGTTAGACTGTTGTAAAGTTTAGAAAGATGAAACCGGCTAAGATGCGTGATATCAGGAACAAGTGAAGCATAAGCGATCCGGATCTTTTTAGCGAGGTTTTGAATGTTAAGCTTGATGGTTTCTTTGATAGTTTTGCGATGGGCATGCCAAGGTAAACAAGACTGTCAGAAAGCGGAATAGATGTTTCAGAAAGTTCAAGTCGCTTCTCTGAATTAACCTTCAGATTGAAAGCAATTGGAAAGCAACTATTTCGAGAAGGTTGGAACGGTCTGTGGAGAAACTTTTCATGAGGTTGTAACGAAAATAGTAACTAATAGTTACTATTGTTAGTAGAGTGGAACACGCTGTAGGTAAGTCGAAGAATATGAGCTCAGGCTTAGAGGATAGCTTATAGCAGGTGTTGCTCGTTCGTGGAAGCTTACGTTGTAACGCTAAGAAAAGTCGGCTTTTTTTTGGAACCGACGCAGGTTGCCCTAACTGAGATGCAGGGAAGAGTACCTCAGTTACTATACTAAAGGTTATTAGGTCAATGTTACTCTCCGGTTATTCTGATACTATCTTCCTACAGTGACAATAATAATATAAATATAGGCCATTGACCTATCTTCTAGGAGGTGAAAGTATTTAAAATGTTAATTTAGTCGCTGCGTGAAGTTCCTGAGCGTTCGTTTTCTAGGCGCCAAACCGAAATCTTGAAGAGAAAATACTTCAAATGAACCCTCTGATGGAAGCGTTTGGCAACGCTGCGACTGGAATCAATGACAATTCTTCTCGCTTTGGGAAGTTTCTTGATGTGACGTTTACTGAAACTGGAATGATCTCTGGGGCACGTGTTGCTGTTTACTTGTTGGAACAGTCACGTGTTGTCCGGCATGGAGTGTAAGTACGAAGCCAGATTCCGCTGCGCGGATCGACTCCGCCCGGCAGTTGCTGCCATTTTTCCGCCGGAAGCTGTAGAATCCGGTGGGTCCAACTGAAACTGCTTATTTTGAGAATCTTGCCCAAGTGGTTTTCGGGATCCCAAAACATAAGTGGAGGGATACCTATGACATCTTAAAAGTACGATAACTCTCGAAGGGGTTGAGATATTTTGTTCAAACTTGGCACGAGGACTCTTTGGGTCAAACCGTCAAAGTACAGGTCAGCTTTGGAGATGGGCTGTGTAGCCCTAGAATTAAGGGTGGGGGGGGGGGTTCAAATTAAGGGACAAACAAAAATATTTTTAAAAGCTAATGCGATAGTCGATTTAGGGGCAAGGAGACATGCTGAATCCGAATATGTAAATTGTTTCTCGCCGGACAAGTATTTCACCCGGAATCCGGCTAAAACCAAAAAAAAAATGAAAAATAAAAGTTTAATCTTTAGTTGATAGAGGTCCAATCTAGAGGGTAAGAAGACATGCTGAACAGTGAACACATATATGAATGAATGAATGAATTTATTTTTCACCCGCAAATACAATTAAGCAAATGCAGAGTACAATATTAAATAATAAATATAAAAAGAAAAAAGAAAGAAACAGACAAGACAAATTAATGTAAACGGCAAAAACATATACAACAAACATTCATTACACATGTGACTGGAAAAAAGTCTGAAGTGGGTCGTATGGACCCAACTGGTATATGAAATATATGAAAATTATTTTTTCGCCGGAAAACTTGTTTAAGTAAAAGTTTTATCTGAAGCTGATTAGAGGTTCAGTATAGAGGTAAGGAGATATGTTGAATTCTTTTTTGAGTTTTTTTTTAACGGACAAGTAGTTCGCCCGGAGTTCGACAAATACGGAAATTTGGCAGAAGTAAGCCAGCTGGAAGTTTCGATCAATTTCGTCGAAGTAGAGATGACGTATAGGAACACTGACAAACACTGAATCCAAATCTGAACTTGGTTTTCTCAGATGATAGTTATTGACCTCTGTTTCTAAAGTTTGAAGAAAAGATTTTCAAGGAGTCTGGCGAAGACTGGGTATCTAGAATAAATATATTCGCAAATTTGATGGCAGGCCGTTAAGCCTCTACAAAATTCTTAATTTACATTTCTTCTAAATTTGCACAGGGAGATAATGTCACTTGAATAGTATTCATCAACTTCCTTCTTGAATGTCAGTAGATTTGTGGAGCAGATTACTCTCTCTGGTAAGTTGTTCCAGTGCTGGACCACTCGGTTGCCGAAGGTCCAGCGGCCCATGTCCTTATAAAAGCGTTCCGTCCTCACTTTGTGCTGGTATCCTCGAAGATGATTATTATTGAACTGCACGATTCTCTGGGCTGGTACGTTGTCATAGGCTCCATTGCAGAGCTTGTACATCTCAATAAGATCACCACGGTGGAATCTATAGGCAGAGTTGGGATTTCAAGCTTGCGAAGCCGCTCTTCGTAGGGAAGGAAACGTAATCCGGGAGAAAATTTGGTTATCCTCCGCTGAACATTTTCGAGAGCATGTATGTCCTTGTTGTAGTATGGTCTTGTAGAGCAATGCCCATATTCAAGAATAGGGCGGACAAGTGACTTATAGAGCGTAGCAAGCGTTTTGTCGTCCTCGCACGAGAAGCTTCTTCTGATCATACCAGCAATTTTGGAAGCCTTCTTGACGGCAGCTTCATAGTGGCTACTGAAGTTCAGTTCGGAATCCACTAAGATGCCTAGGTCTCTTTCTTCTTTACTAAGAGTAAGTGCAGCTGAACCAAGAGAGTATGAGGACGTAAAATTTTGTGGTCCCAGAGTGAGAACACGACTTTTCTGAATATTGATTTCCATGATCCACTTCTTCATCCAGTCTTCAATTCGTTGGAGATCCGCCTGCAGGTGGTGGGTGTCTTCACACGACGAGATGACACGATAGAGCTTTGTGTCGTCCGCGTAGAGAAGGATGTCAGATTCGATGCCCTCGACTAGGTCGTTGATGTAGAGATAAAAGAGAAGAGGGCCGAGGATGGACCCCTGGGGTACTCCGCTGAGACAACCTTCTACGCACACAACTTGCTTTCTGCCAGTTAAGAAATCCGTAATCCACTGAAGAAGACTGGATGAGGACCCGGATGAGGAGAGACCGTATTTCATGAGCTTCTGAACGAGACGCTTATGGGGAACTTTGTCAAAGGCTTTCTTGAGATCCAAGTCTATGAGATCAATCTGGAACCCCTTGCCGATGTTTTTCTTCCAATCATCTGTGGCACAAAGCAGTTGGATTTCTGCAGATCGGTTCTTAAGAAAACCAAACTGCTTTTCTGTAAGTATGTTTTCTCGTTTTAAGTGCTCTAGGGTGTGGTCTGCAATAAGAGACTCAAGTACTTTACACGTGATACAAGTGAGGCTTATCGGTCTGTAGTTTGATGGGTCTTCACGTTTCCCACCTTTGAATATTGGGACGATAATAGCTTTTTTCCAAATAGCGGGTAGCTCACCGAGTTCAAGAGACTTTCTGTAGATGTAAACTAGTGGTTCTGTTATTACCGTTGCTAGTTCTTTGAGCCGTTTTGGATGTAGATTGTCCAGGCCTGTGGACTTGCTTGGGTTAAGTTCTCTGAGTTTCTTTAGAACATCGCTATGGTTGATCTCAATCGGTCTTATCGAGTCGCTCAGACCCTGAATTGGTTCTTCACGGCTAAAGTGGTCTTCATTCTCAGGTTCCTGAGTAAAAACAGAAGAGAACTGGCTGTTGAGAGTATTCGCCTTGTCCGTGGGGTCGTGTACCAGCTTTTGTCTCACGGGATCGTAAAGAGATGAGACTCCACTTTTGTTTATTCTTTTGCTGTTCACGTGTCGCCAGAAACTTTTTGGGTTTTCTTTTACGGAGAAAGCTAATTTACGTTCTCTAAGCTTTGCTTCTCTTCTTGTTGCTTTCCGAACCCTGTTGCGGAGCCTCTTGAATGTTTTCTCTCGGTCGTTACTTTGCCGATTGCATTTGTATAGTCTCTCCATGCTTTTTGTTTTGCTTTAATCAGTTCAATAGTGGCTTTAGGTAATGCAACACGGGTGTACTTCTTGTGCATAGGAATAAATTTTTCTTCCATTGAGGCTACAATCGTAGTGAACCTTTTGTAAATGGTGTCTAACGACTCCAACCCACCGAATTCTTCAATCCAGTTGACATCCGAAAGCTCTCTTCTCAGAGCAACGTAATCTCCCTTGTTAGTAGTTACGTTTCGGTGCCATATTTGTCCTCAAAACCTCCGTTTCCAGGTTGAACACAATTACCGAGTGATCCGATTTACCGATTGGCGACAACTGCTTAATATCTGATACCAGGTCCCCGTCGCTTACCAGTAGCAAATCGAGGATACTTGGCATATCAGATCCCCGCATCCTTGTTGGTTCAGATATTAGCTGCTCGAGAAAGTGTTCGGTTAGAAGATCCAGTTGTCTGGATCAAATATGAAATGTTTGGGATCCCATCAAAACCTTTGGTCTTGTTTCATTAGGCTAGTTAAATTTTCTGTGGAATCTTGTACGACGAAAGGGAGCGGGATGTGTCCTTATGTGTCCCTAACTTCTAAAACAAAACCTCTTTATTTTTAATATAATCTTAAACTTTTGGACTAGCTAGCCTGTTGTGTGTAATCATTGTAGGTGATATCCTAGATACCGTAACAAGCTTAGGGTTGGTCAATTCAGGTTATAATAAGTAATTTTCATTTTTCAGAGGAGAGAAGAATTTTCACATTTTCTACTACGTTTACGACGGCCTGGAGGCTGAGAATAAACTGCGAAACTACTGCCTTGAAGGTGGCAAGTTACACAGCCACCGCTATCTGTCGTCTCCACTTGGAATCAGCGCTACAAAGGAGGTAAATTTGAATCCTAGATTTATGGACACTAAGCCCGCTATGGATAGATGCCGCTTCTCATTTATTTTGTCAATTCTTTAAATGATCATTATACCCTACCAGTCAGTTTTTATGGCACTTGCAGCTTTGCTCAAGTGCCATATACCGATTTACCGATCACTTTTCGGTCTGTCTGTCTGTCGGTTGGTCGGTCTGTCGGTCAACTGTTCTCTAGTTAGGGTACTTCCAGAAGTGCTAGGACGATGAAACAAGAATAAATATTTATTCCCCCTTATTTATTTTTGTTATTATTAAGGCTCGCGACCAGATTATCGACACTTAGTATAGGGTCTGCGACAGAGTACTTCTGAATCAAGCTTTTCCGAATATGCTTGTCCGGCTGGGCACTTTGCTCTTGCCCAAGGTGAAACTGATAAAATCAGAAGAGATCGCTGCAAATTATGGCGGTTCCCCACTGCCATACTCTTTTTACCTCAAAGAATTTGAAATTGAACCCCTTTCTTCCCGCCGCGAAAAACTATGCCGCAACTTTGGCTCCTCCCTTCTCCAACACCCTATGTACCGTTCATTCCTTCTCGCCACCCTTTGTTCCTGTAAGATCTTGCCCCCCCCCCCCCGAGAAGTGGCTGAGAAGGTTCCCAAACTGACCCCAATCTCCTGTAACACTATGCGTTACAGTAGAAGCTTTGTGCCGAGCTTCGTAAAGCAGTATAATGATCTTTAGCATTTTTCTGCTTTGTTGACAATTTATTTTATTTTTGTTTATGACTAAAAAACATCGTATTTGGGCTCTGCCCACGAGAGATATGTTTTGTTTTATTTATGTATGTATGTATGTATATTCTTTGTAACCCGTTACATTCAAATGAACAAGAACGGAGTAAATGGAAGAAAAAGAAAAACAAAAGAGAAAACACTGTTAACCAATTACAAATATGTACAGCACTACAAATGACGAAAAACACAAAAGGCGAGTGAATGAAGTACCGGTTGCGGGAGCAACTGGGAAGTTGAAGAAGAAATTTAGCAGATTTGAAGAACAGCTTTTCTAACTCTTTCTTATACGTGGCGTTTATTTTTCTTTTTCTATTTGTCTGTTTTTGTGACCATAGTAAATACAGACAATACATAAGTCGTTTTTCCACGATACAATTTTGGGCCAAACACTTCTGAGTGTTTGTCGCGGAAACACGATTGTGTGTCACACAGTCGAGCCACAAGTTGAAACTCATGGAAACGCCGTTTTGACAATTTTTGCGGCGGTAATTTCAGATCTCCGAAAATAAAATGTAGATAAAATTTCATCATCAAAATCAAAATTTCAGGCTTTCGTACTTACCATCCTGTGCAAAAACAGACCATCATTTTATGTCTACATGTTTGAGAAAGCAGTTAATTTTATTGTTTCGGCAATGTTTTGCTGCTAAGTTTGAATTTCCTGCCCAAAACGAGCCATAAAATCGACAATCACCTCGGCAGTTGTTTGTCGAATTTGAACCACAAAGCGAGCCACTTGTTGGTCGCGGAAACAAACTTGTGGGCCGCTCAAAAGACCGCGGAAACGCTCTTTTCGAGCCACAGTCGACCCACAAACTGCTTGTTGGAGCGCGGAAAAACGCCTATAACAACAGTGAGTCACGTCGTCAGTCCGAGGCCTGCAAATGACAGGAAAAAGCAAAGGTTGGGCTGGGCTGGGATCTCACAAATGTCATTGCGATTTTCTCGTAGGAAAATGTCAGGCACTTCCAGCTGATCCAAAAATCGTTCGATCTACTTGGCTTTAAACCCAATGACATCGACTCTGTGTACAGAATCATCGCCGCGATCATCAACGTTGGAGATATTCAGTTCGACGAATCTCATGGACAGGATAATATGGAAGTTGCAGAAGTTGCCGACAAAAAATTGATAAACTCAGGTAAATTATTCGCCACTAGCGCAAAGCTTCGGCTTCGTGCAAGCGCCGAAGAAAATTTGCATCCAACTGCGAAAATTCGACTGTATGTGCAGTCGCATCCAGCTTCCATTCTAATATGTGCGATCCCTTCGAAACCCTGCTTTCGTCTCAAAGAGTATAAACCTGTCTCGGCTGTTTTCAGCCTCGCTCAGGGTTTTGATGAGAAACACGGAATACTTTCATTTGGCGTCACCGAGGAAAAGTGGAAGCGTAGTCACCTGGCCAAATCATATTGGACAGGAAGAACGGAAAAGATACTACGCGGCAAAAAAAAAAGAGAACGCTGATATCAAATGAGAATCGACGGAACGATTTGGAACATAGAGTGAAGCAGTAACATAGGTCACCTTTATGGTGTTTTGTATCGATCAGACGTCCTCGGATTGTACCTAATCCTTTCCAGTGGCGAAACTACTCTCTATCGAAGCCCGCGATCTCATTGATTCTCTGACGTCAACCAGTGTTGTAACCAAGGGGGAAACCATTACCCGGAAAAATACTGTTGGAGAAGCGACCAGCGCCCGAGATGCAATGGCCAAAGGGTTATACAGTCGCCTGTTCGACTGGATTGTACATCAGATTAATAAACATCTTTCACTTGGAAGGATTATCTAGTAAGTTGAACTTCACGTTTCCCAGTTCAGAATATGGGGCACTTCCCCCCCCCCCTTTGAGGGATAACTAATGCCTGTGGTTGATTAGTTTGGATATCGGGAGCAACGAAAGCCCTCACGACTTGCCGACAAACACGGGCTTAAAAAAGCTTATAGATTCCTCCTAGGTGATCCAGTCGTAACTTTCTAGACCTGTCCTAGCTGTTATGACAACTTCAGACCAGAAGATGTCCTCATCTTCAACCGCAACGGTCTCAGAGAACACGGCTGAAACCTAAGCATTGTTCAGATAGATTTTATAAGGTGTAAAACGAACTAAAGGTCAATTTGATAAAATTACGCTTGGTCGTCTTTGCAATGCCATGTTCGCGCCCCATGTCTTCTTTCTAACCCCTCTGTGGAATTCACTGAATAAAACTGAGCGTAAACAAGTCCGTTCTAATTTTTTCCGGTACTGCAAATATCTACTGGGAATTCCCATATGGTTCCGAAACTCTTATGTATCACAAAGGTACCGTATTTTTGAAATAAGCGAAAAAATGGATGAGCTAACTAGCCGTTTCATCAATCGAAGTAGGAAACTGCACGATTTTCCACTGGCTAGCCTGGTGTAATCATGTGATTCAATCATATTGTTGTTTTGGTTTCTCAGTTATCGCAGTCTAATTTTGTTTCGTAGTGTTGTTTGATTTCTCTTTTTCTTTTTCTTTTGTTCCTTTTACCAACTCCTTCGACCATTTACTTTGTATTTGTATGGAGGGTTTAAACAAATTATTATTATTATAAGGTTTATTACAGATTCCTCTTTTCCTCTGGACGCGCTGTAGTAAGGTGAATATTAAGGAGAATAGACCCGCGTTCTATTTTCGTTTATGCAGCGCCGATCAGATCGCTTGATAGGCTCCGCCAGCGGGTCGAGGAAAGGAGCAGCGTCGTCAGGGTTGCCACGGGAAGCATTAAAGCTGTACTTTGTTGGAAGTAACTTTTCTTCAAAAAGAACACTTCTGTTACGACTGCCTATTGTTAGTTCAAGGACTAATGCTGTCCATCGGATAGTTCAGTATGTTTTACAGTATAATGGGCGTCAAATCGTACTCGTGTACTTCAAGTAGTACTAAGAACATATTTTCTGATCTTTAGAAGCTCGAAAAATTGTATGAGCGTGGCAACACCGAACGCAGCATTGGTCAGAGCCTTTTCATTTTGTATTTGAACAAAGGTGTGTATTAAGACATAAACATCGCACAGCTTATTACACCTATTCGAACAATGCTTTGGTGGTGAGAAATTTTTGAAAGACGCGTTCTTTGTCAACGTGGCACTCACCGGTGGTGTATGATTTTTCCCATGAGGCGTTTTTGGATTCACTGCTGGCTGCTCCCTTGTGTTATAACCCGACTGGGACTCACCAGACTCTGTTTTTTCCTCGCCGGTGGGGGATAACCAGAACCTGGTCGGGGGGCAGGTTCCATTCAGAAGTCATCGGGAGATGGTGAGACCAACAAAACTCCTAATAGAGAAAACGCCGTACTCTAGTGAGTAAAAACCAGAAACTTACTAGGAGTGACACTAACGCGCCTTTGGAACATTTATAGTATTATTTTTGTTAGGCTACTATAACGTAGTAAGTTGCTCATGGTTGGGTTGATAACGTAAATCGGACTGAATTGGTAGCTCTTCTTTGAGTTCCGCTTCTTCTTCTTCTAGTGGTGAGCCATTGGCTGTTGGTCTTCTGGACATTTTTGGTTTCGAAAACTTTGAGACAAACTCCTTCGAGCAGCTTTGCATCAACTTGGCCAATGAACAAGTTCAGTACTTCTTCAACCAGCACATTTTCACGTGGGAACAACAGGTTAGTATCAGTAATTATGTATTGCAACAGAGAAGGCTTTTGCCTCTACATGAATCGAAGAAATTGGGAGTGATGCTACTGGAGGGAGAATAAAAAATCTTATTTATAATACATTTGTAACTGTTAATTGATTCAGCGTTAACCGCGTCTTTGGTAAGGCTGTTCCAAGGACCAGCAATTCTGATTCCGAATTCCGAAACTCCACCTATATACGTCCTTGCTGAATTAAGAAAGCTTGATGCAACCGCATACAGCTGCTTCAAGTATTTTTTTTGCCCTCCGACCCAAACCAAGTTTTGCAGACTTCTTATTTTTTTTTCAGGAATACATGGCCGAAGGGATCGATGTGAGAATGGTCGAATTCCTTGACAACAGACCCATCCTAGACATGTTCCTGAGTAAACCGCTTGGTATCCTGGCGTTGATCGACGAAGAGAGTCGTTTCCCCAAAGCCACGGAAGCTACCCTGATAGGTAGGTAAAGCGATTAAACGGGTTGAGTGTTTGTTGGTTCGTACCCAAGGAGGGAGCTCTGCTATAAACTGGACTGGTCCCAACCTCCACGCCTTAGTCTGTTCTCCAGCTCCAGCAGTATATAAAATGCCTGTAAGCGGCTCAAATATAAGTCTGGTTTGGCTTATCTATATGTTTGTCTTATTTGGAATGCATAAGACACTCTGATCTCAAACAGTCACTTGACAGCACAGGGACTACACTGTAAAAAGTTTCTCCGAATAAGGATGCAGTATTTGCTACTGGGATTAATCTTATCTCCGTTGGGATAAGGTTAATCCGAATTAGGGATAATCGTATCTCAATAAAGATAAGAGTAATCCCAGTAGCAAATACTGCAAGATTTTTTTTTACAGTGTAGAGAGGCGATGAAGATGTGTTCTATAATGCCCAGTTGGTAAAGAACAATTACGAGCTGTATGTATTTGTACGCGAAAAACCCCAAAAGACCATGGTACATAAGACAACACTTTACTCAATAACCTCACAATTTCGCAATTTATTTTTGCAGTTTGTCATGCACTTTGTAGCCTTAGTTCTTTCGACTGAAATATCACTTTATTTCTGCAGAAAAGTTCAACAAGAACGTTCCCTGTCGATACTACATCAAATCAAAAGCCGACAACCTCACGTTCGGCGTTCAGCACTATGCCGCCCGAGTCACCTACGATGCCTCCAACTTCTTGTCGAAGAACCGCAACTTTCTACCTCAGGAAATCATTCAAGTTCTCCGCCAATCATCGAACGAGGTCGTTCAGTTCCTGTTCCAGTGCCCTCTCACGAAAACTGGGAACTTGTTTTCTGCAACTCCGAAAAACAGCCCGGTCTCAACAATTAAGAAGAGTGTACCCAAGGTTCAGATAAACAGCATATCGGTGACGCCTCCTTCTGTATGTATTGAATTTTTCTGTTATTTCCTGCGTTTTCGGCTTTTCACGCAGCTTGTAATGGGCTGATCCGTCCTGGCCGAATGGTTAGCACGCTGAACTCAGAAGTTAAGGGTCGCTGGTTCGAGCCTTGGTGGTGCCGTACTGTTGGTTTGGGGCGAGGGTTAGTGGCGTTTTCCTGTAAGACAAGCCAAAGTCCACCCAGCTTCAAAATGGGTACCTAGAGAAATCTGGGGAATAGCACGAGAAGTGTTGATGATTTGCCCCCAAACACGTATCGCACTCCCGGCCAAAGGTTGTGAATCAGGAGATCATCGGCAGCTGATTTTATTGAGCGATTTTCCGGCCTTTCTTGGCAAGGTTCTTCGGGTTAAAGTTTTAAAAGTAAACTGTGACCTCTCGCAGATATCACTGAAATAAAATTAGCTGACGTATCCGTTTAGTGTGGTCAGCTACTGAGACTCTGGCGCTGTGAAAAAATATCCTGTTCCAGGAATGATTTCATCCATGTTGGACCATCAAAAAGCAGAAAACTATGATCATTTCTGCCGTAGGGACTTCAAGTCAAGTAGACTTTAAGCGAAATTAGCTTTACCCGGATGGCTGCGGCTTAGTTGCTGCATCCTTTCGGCAAAAAAGAGCTGGCACTGAAACTTTACTGCGCGAAAACAAGTTAGTTAGAATTTGCGAGAATAGTAGGCTATAACACCAGTACACTGTGCAGTCCCATGATACCAGTCCTACCCAGTGCCAAAATTTTCTGGTATTCCCCTGATGTTAAAAGAAAAAAGTTCCAACCGTGCGGTATCAAGTGTTAACGCATGGTTGGAATTTTTTTCTTTTAACATCAGGGTGATGGGGTTTTGAGGGTGGTTGATGAGCTAGGTCTTGACATGGGTCCTTGAGACCTTGTGGATAACGTGACAAAACTGTCTTGAAGCCGGCGTGCCTAGCCTTTTTCATCCACTCTCTCACCAATCAACAATTAGAGTGGAAGGAATGTCCTACCCTACTCAGCCTATGGCTCAAACTCACGTTCCTCTTTCTCTCCTTGCGAGTAAAGATAATCCTTTATTCTCAGTGTTCTCTTCACAACCCAAAACATGAATGAACACCGGAATGACCGGATGGATCTCTACGAATTAACATTATCGCGCGCTACCAAGCGCGGAAGACCTAAGTCTAAATAACTTACGCTGACGAACCTAGATGGCGTCAGCGTTCCAAACCGTTCTCGTCTATCCGCTTAGGTGGGAGCTGAAAAACTCAACTAAAAGGCTCAAAGCCACAGCACAGGGGAATACCAGAAAATTAAAACAAGTGTACTAGTGTTATAATCATTATCGCCCTTGCTTTTCTTCGGGCCTCGCTGCGCTCGGGCGATATCAGCATAGCATGCTAACCGTGGGCCAAATATTTCCGCCATCACCCTCAGGAAGGGCGATAATTTATAATATTATTTGGAGATGTTTTAGAATCCAGGTTAGAATCCACCACAGCTCTCAATAGAAATGCTTTTTTCACAATAAAATGGCCCAGCAATATTGTTTTTCGAAAATAACATTACCGCCGCGTGAAGTACATGACTGATTAACCCGACGTCCCTAATCATTGCATTCATTCCCGTTCCATTCATCCCAAGATTCCGAACTTCCTGTATAATAAATACTCCTTGAGGCCACGCTGACCGGGAAACATGTATTTGAACAATTACTAAAAATGTTTAGTCAGCTGCGATGTTTTGGTGGCGATATTTCGGCTCTTCTTAGCAAGGGTCCTCCTCAGGCTGTTAAACGTCAGGGACCAGAAGAAACGAACCTGGATTCCCTGTGTAATATTTATCCACTCTAACGGTGCTAGACTGATTCTTCCCTTCTCCTTGTTTTTCCCTTTCATACGCTGAGCTTTCATACGCCGATCTTTCATACGCTGATCTGATCGGAAGCTTATCGCTTCTACTGAACTCATTGATCAGAAATACCGATTATACAAGTTTCTCTGTGTTTCATTATATAAAACAAGGTGGCTGGACAAGGCTGAACACAGCCGAGATCAGTGGCACCATTTGAGGGGGGCAGGGGGGCCATGGCCTCTCTCTGGATTTTTGAGGGGCTATTGGTCTGAACCGCATACAGCTTGAACACAATCTGTGTCGACACTTTTGCATTCGAGGTCCTTTTGGCTGGGGGGGGGGGGAGGGGGCATGCTGACAAGCATCCGTTTTAGCTGGAAAGAAGGAACATGTGGTACCAAAATCAAAATGCAATCTCTTCCCTCTCAACGACACAATCGAGCAGCAAAAACAGCAGCCTTGTCCAAAATGAGATCGCAGCACCAGCTTTAACTCCTAGCACTTTGTATAAAGAAATTCATAAAACAGATACGTAAGCAAGAATCTTTAGTTGTTTTTCCACTAGTTCATTTTCCAGCTTGAACCCGAAGAGAACCCTTGCCAAGAAGGGCCGAAATATAGCTGTAAAATAATGTAGCTGACGTATCCGTTTTTGCAGTGTCAAGCATGATTCGGAGTCAGCTTGAGCCGAAGGAATATTTATGGGGGGGGGGGGTCGCCAGGGGGTTTCGATGGGAAGGGTTCGCCGGGGGTATTTTGACGGGAGGGGAGGGGGCCTAGACCCCTTTCAGTGCTCTCCTGGCAGGAATGTTATGTTAGTTGTGTATTTTTTCACCAAGTATATAGTTAAATGAACTGAACTGAATATTTTTTCTGCATAGAATCGAATCTACAACACCCAGGGTGTTGCCTCCCAAACCCGCGCACAGCAGACTGTATCCACCTATTTCCGTTACTCCCTCATGGACCTCCTTCAGAAAATGGTGGGGGGTGCCCCCCACTTTGTCAGGTGCGTCAAGCCAAATGACCAGAGCCGAGCGAAACTATTCGACAAGCAGAAAGTCGTGAAGCAGCTGGAATATGCTGGGGTTATGGAGACAGTCAAGATGAGAAGGAATGGATACTCGAGTCGACCGACGTTCGCTGAGTTCTTAAAGAGGTAGGTCTGTTTCTTTTTCGCAAAAGGAACAATACTTTAGAATGGGAAGATAATTCAGTAGAAATGCTGAGTAAGGCAAATCCAAGTCTGTACAGCATAATATATCCAGTCGTCACTTCCCTAGGATTCACACTCTTTCATAAAACCAATATTTAAGTCTGTATGTGCAGTGCGACATTTTTGTCTAACTGCAGGTTAGAACTCGCACATTATGATAATGCAAAATGCGCTGTCCGTATTTGTCCATAATGGCCCAAAATTACCCCACTCCCTTCAGCTCACGTACAAAATTGCAATTGTGCTTGGTTTCTAAATTCAGAGCTTTCAAACTGAGAAAGATTTTAAGACAGCCCTAGCCATTCAGTAGCCCAGTCTTGGAAGAGTTTTCTGTTGTTTGGCATATATTCATCCCTATGTGTTCCATAATCCCTCGACAACCAGCAGTCTCACGTCATTGTTAAATTCAAAAGAGAAGACTGACCTTCGGAAGCGCTTATCCTGGGTACGAGCAGGCACTACTGGAACTAAAATGGGGACAGAAGACTTTTGGTCTGTATTAACTTTTGGTCATTTAGTGTATAAAGTTAAAAACCGAGAAGAAATAACAATTTTGCATGCCTTCGAAGGGCGTCAGTCGACTCGTCGGCACATCAGGTTCTTTTCATATGCAAGAACTCAAATTCTGCACACGTTTGTCGTGCAGAATAGAGAAGAAATCGAATTCTGTATCCTTTTGTCGTTCCTTGATATTCTCGTCGGCACATCGGGTTCTTTTTCATAAGAAATACAGAAGAAATTTAATTTTTTATGCTCTCGTCGGGCGTCGGTAGACTCGTCGGCATATTGGGTTCTTTTTATACGCAAGAAACCGAAATCGGCAAGTATTTGTCGGGCACACGGAAGAAATTGACTTCTGTATGCTTTTGTTGGGCGTCGGTCGACTCGTTGGCACATCGGGTTCTGATTAGCTGTGATAAATCAGTTTCAGCAAACATTTGTCGGGCGCACCCAGGAAGACCGGGGAATTTCAAGTATCGTCGGCACATCGGGTTCTTTTTATACGTCAGAAATCGAATTCTGTAAACGTTTATCAGGAGCATCCCGAAAATTTAAATTTTTTCGGCACGTCGGCTTCTATTTACACGTAAGAAATAAAGTCCTGCACAGTCTTGTCGGGCAAAACAAAGAAGAATTCGAATTCTGAGTGCTTTAAACGGGCTTCGGTATTCTTGTCGACACATCGGGAAATTCTCGCAAGAAATCGAATTCTCCAAACATGTGTCGGGCGCACCCAGAAAGTTTAATTCCCTTCAGAAGATCATAATCTCATTACACGTAATGAATCAAATCCGCCAACTTTTGTCCAATCCCAAAAGTTTGCTTCGTCGGCGAATCGAGATTTTTTACATACAAGTTAGTTGGATCAATTAGCGCTTAACGTAACACGACTGTTTAATGTGTTATGTTTAAATTTATGTACAAGTGATTTTAATATTCGGCGTTCGACGCTGTGAAAGCACCTCCAAAGTAAATGCTATTATTTTAAGTTTATTATTTTTTCTTTTGTTGTAGGTATTGCTTCCTCGGTTTTGACTATCACGAGCGAGTGTTGGCCAACCGTGAGTCGGTGAGGGCCCTTCTGGAGAGACTCAATCTAGACGGATGGGCAATTGGAAAAACGAAAGTGTTCTTGAAATACTACCATGTTGAGTATTTGTCAAGACTTCACGACGACTATGTCCGAAAGGTAACGAGGATTCAAGCATGTGTCCGACGATGGCTGGCAAAAATCAGAATGGGGAAACAAAGCATCAGCGAGCCAGGTAAGTAGCCCTGGTCCATCAGCTTCTATGGCAGAGGGGCTGATCGCTGATCAATGGACATTTCTTTTTGCTATCGATCACAGTTGCAGCAAAACACGGACTTACCACCAAAATTACCGTCAAATTGTTCACGATAGAGTTTGTGAGCAAAATATATTAAATTAGAATAAATAGGATGCAACGGTGCTGGCAGATCTTAGCCTACAACGAAAAGAAAACAGTCAAGAAAATAATGAAATGATTTGATTCATAATTTCCAAGAAATAATTCCACAGAATAAGATACTTATGGTTGTTAGAATTTTAGATATATATTCGGTACCTTTATATATATTTGATATATATTTGGATATATATTTGATATATATTTGGGAGAAAATAATGTTCCCTTTGAAACTTGGTCCTCTGAGTTTAAGAATGGATGCTGCTGATCAGGTCCGTATCCAGGAATTTATTTCGGGGGGGGGGGGGGGGGTGCCGCGGGTCAGACCAAGAAGTACGAAAAAGACATAGATCAGAGGTGAAAGACCATAAAAAACGAGTAACCCCCTACCCCCCCCCCCCCCGGGATACGACCATGGCTGCTGTTAAGGTAGGGGGGGTGATATAAGACTTGAAACCGTTTTCAGCTGTAGGGCGCCAGTTATAGTGTAAGTAGTGTCATTCAGTTAAAGACGCGTATCTATCACAGAAGACTTGAGCTTAACTCGGCATATTTCCCTTTAATGTTTTAGTTGTCTAGGGTTTTTATTCTGTTTGATCATTTTTTGACTATTGCTTTATTATGTACAACCGCCTTATTAAATGTTTTGTAATTATGATGTACCTGACGAAAACGACAAGTTCGGCAATCCAATCCTGTGAAAGTTTCGTTTTACAATAAAGTATCAGTATCTGCATTGCATTTTCAGCTCCATTGTCTATCGTTACACCCATCTCAGAAGTGCCGAAAGATTTTCCAAACGTCAGCGAGAGCGGCATGACTAGAGATGAGGCAGCAACCATCATCCAAAAGCGTAAGTAATACCTAATTAATTCTTTTAAACACGATTTTGCTTATTTATTCAGTAGGCATTGAATCAATATCCGTACCGTCTTTCCTGAAGCCTATTGCTCAGTGTTTCTGTCAGATGCTTTCGCGCTAATTTGTGGAGTAGAAAGCGCCGATTTCCATTCGACGGTATTTTCTTTAGTCGATTTTGATTGCTTCAGTAAAGATATTAGTTGCGTTTTGCAGATACCATGGTATCTGATACCACGGTATCTGATACCACGGTCTAAAGTCGTTTTTGCAGTTATCGTGGTATCTGATACTACGATCAAAAGACGTTTTTGCAGTTATCGTGGTATCTAGTCAGTTATCGTGGTATCTGATATTCAGATACCACGGTCCGACCGTGGTAACTGATCGTGGTATCTGAAAAGGTCGTCTCACTTTCATCAGTTTTTGTCAAAAAGTCGTCTCATTTTCATCAGTTTTTGTCAAATTGTTGGGAAAGAAGTTTGGCACTAAGTGATGTGGCTTGATATCAGTTTTTCTTTTGGGATGGCTTCGAAAAGCGCAATTTCGGCAATTGTCGTTTTTGCAGAGCAACCGTATATCAGATACCACGGTAATTGCAAAAACGACTAATTGCAGATCCAGTTACCGTGGTAACAGATACCATGGTATCTGCAAAAATGCAACTATTCTCGTCAAATCTTTAAGGATGCGGACAGACCATCAGATTTTTTCGGTCGGGTTTTCTTCACCTTCATCATAAAAGTTGAACAAATCTCAACTTTCCTGTACGTGAAAGGATGATTGCGACGAATATCCGGAAAGGAAACATCAGTCTGGGAACGGAGTTAATTTCGAAGCATCCTAGAATTAATAACACCCCCGTCCAAGTCACCAAGAATCGGTGTGACCGTGGGATCCTCTGGTGGCGTTATCCAGAAGCTCCCACCTGGGCAAGCTCAAATTAGATCTAAGCAAGAATATAGATCATGAATATAGTTTCTGGATTGTACTACAAACAATTAGCTTAATATTTGGCAGTATTGAGTTCTGTCAATAACTGTTTTGAGGTTTTAAGTCAAGTCTGTCTAACAATCAGCCACATTTTCAAGAAGAATAGATGGATCCGCTAAGCTGTCGTGTGCTCACTGGCGCACTGGATAATTCATGAGCGAACGGAAAAGACGTGTTTTGGGGGGGGGGGCAAGGTATTTACCGACTGGCTCTGGACTGGCTGGTAATTTTTACCTACTGTTTTTGCAGAAAAAACTACTGTTTTCAAGAAAAAACAACAGTTCAAAAAAAACTGACTGATTTTCAGAAAAAACCGACTGTATTGACGAAAAATCCGAAAAAACAAGAGCTGTAAGCTCATATGGCACTTGCATGTGTTGAGATGTTTTGTTTGATCAAAAGTATTTTTCGACTTTGTGGTTAAAATGCGCACTTTAAGGGAACTAGATAAAAAGTATTTTATTTTTGAACTTGGGTGTAATGATGCGCACCTTAAAGGCGCTAGAAATGCATCTGTATGCAAAACCCTTGAGGCAAAAACGATCACAGGCCCTTAGGGATCCTTGATGTATACCGTTTCGTCAAAAGTTTTTTTTCGCTTTTCATTTCAATTGCGCACTTTAAGGGTGACAGAAATAAATTTTTAAGCAAAACCCTTGCGGCACAAATGATCATGGGTTGAGATGTATTGTTTGAAATAAAGTACTTTTCGACCTGGCCGTTCAGATTCACACTTTAAGGGAGCTAGAACGTCATTTGTAAACAAAACCCTTGAGGCAAAAATGATAATGGGCTCATGGGAATCATGAAAATATGAAATTGGTTTAAAAGTATTTTTCTAAATTTGCAGTCAAGATTAGTACTTTAACGAATGGTCGGGTTTGGAAAGTGGCCATTTTTGAGTCAATCTTGTCAAATCTCTAATATTACAGCCAAGTTCCATCGTCCTAGATTATCTGGAAGTACCTTAAATCGTGATCACCGGAATCCCGGACCTCCCCCCCCCTCAAACTTCCCCACAGTCGCCGGAGCCAATCCGGTTCCGTAAGTGTTTATCCAGAGCATCTGTTTGTTATTCCCACAAAGTTCCATCCCGATCTCACCAGTTTAAGTCGGTCACGTATTTTCGCCCCCCCCCCCAAATTGCTGTCGGATCTGTCCGGACATGAAAAAGATCAACAGAAACATGTCCTCTCTTCAATTACCAAATTTCACTCAAATCCGATCAGCCGTTTCAAAGTTACGCATGACTCAATATTCCGGATTCCCCCTCCCGTTACTCCCCCCACGGCTATCAGATCATGTAAATTTTTCTTTATAAGTCAGTTTGATCGGGTCCCTGATTCGGCTCCCAAGATTCGTCGTGAAAATCCCCAAAACCGCCATAACCGGAATTCCGGGAAACTCCCCTCCACCCCCCCCCCCCCTAATGTCATAATCCATCCCAAATGTGTAAACGATTTATCTGGAGCAGATGCTTGTTCTTCCCAGCAAGTTTCACTCCGATCCCTCCATTCTAACCGTTTCCCGACATTTCCGGTCCCCCCCCAACTCCCCCATAGCTGTTGAATCCGGTCCGGACTTCAAATAGGACATCAGAGCTACGTCATTTATTCAGTTATTAAGTTTCATTCCAATCTAACCACCCGCTCGAAAGTTACACAGTACTCCAATTTTCCGGATTCCCCAGCCCTCCACCCCGCTAGTGTCCGGATCCAGTCTAAATGTATAAACTATTTATCTGGAGCAGATGCTTGTTCCTCCCAGCAAGTTTCACTCCGATCCCTCTATTCTAACCGTTTCTCGAAATTTCGGGTCTCCCCGCCAACTCCCCCATAGCTGTCGAATCCGATCCGGACTTCAAACGGGACATCAGTAGTGTGCCATTTATTCAGTTATTAAGTTTCATTCCAATCCGATCACCCGTTCGAAAGTTACACACTACTCCAATTTTCCGGATTCCCCAGCCCTCCACTCCCCCCCGGGTGGTCGGATCCAGTCCAAATGTATAAACAATTTATCTGGAGCAGATGCTTGTTCTTCCCAGCAAGTTTCACTCCGATCCCTCTATTCTAACCGTTTCTCGAAATTTCCGGTCTCCCCCCCAACTCCCCCATAGCTGTCGAATCCGGTCCGGACTTCAAACGGGATATCAGAACTATGCCATCTATTCAGTTATTAAGTTTCATTCCAATCCGATCACCCGTTCTAAAGTTACACACTACTCCAATTTTCCGGATTCCCCAGCCCTCCACTCCCCCCCGGGTGGTCGGATTGGGAAACTGAATGTTTCCAAGTTAGTCCGATCGGGTCCCTGATGCTCCTGCCAAGTTTCATCGTCCTAGCACATCTGGAAGTACTCCAACTCGAAAAAGTGTGACAAAACTCCTTAATTTTCAGAATTTCCCCGGCCCACCACTCCCCCCCAGATGGTCGGATCAGTAAACTGATTACTTCTAGGTTAGTTTGGTCGGGTCCGCGATTTTCCTGCCAAGTTTCATCGTCCTAACACATCTGGAACATGTGGGACAAAAAAAATCGGACCGACCGATCGACCGACCGACAGACCGACAGACAGACGGAATTGCGATCGGTATATGGCACTTGAGCCAGAGGCTGCAAGTGCCATAAAAATCAAGTGTTTTGACGAAAAATTGACCCAGTCGTGGCGCCCCTGGTTCTCTGTGTTAATGTCAATTTTAAATAGTCCATATGACTTCAGCCACTTTTTCTGTATTCTGCTTGGAAGGATTGATTGATTCGTCGACGTAGATTCTTAGTGACTGCAGGAAATTTGTAGACTCTCCTTGCATTTGTTTTTTGAGAAGCACTCGAGTCATTGATTTTGGTCCAGTGGCTTTTCATCGTCTTCGCATTCATTTCAGACTACCGAGGGTATCACGTTCGCGAAAAATATGGACCAGAGTTAAACCGACGAATCAGCCAGCGAAACAAGCGACACTACGCCGACGTGAAAGACGAAAACTCGACCAATCAGGAAAAAGAATTCAAGCAGAGAAAAGAAGATACCATCGAAAAAGGAAATCATCTTAAAGACTATGCCCAGCAGGTACGCCGCCCTCGACAATGCGACCCTTTTTCTGTAATTTTACCCTTTTCTTTAATGCCCGGGCCCCATTACGGACACACCTGTTCGTAATACTCTTGACGACTATCTCTCCTTGCCGATGCAATATCTCCGGCCTCTCCGGGTACCTAGCGGAAGAAAGGCAGAAGTGGTATCGCACCTGCTCCCTAAGATAGCCGTGATTGTTTGACACAGGGTTTGAGTCGTACGGAGACGTTTACTCCTTCTTCCTGATGATCACTGGCGTGTTTTGGACTTGGTCAATTAGTCATATAGAGTATCCGGTTTTTAGACGTTTTAAGACGTTTAGAACGCCCCTCTCTCATTGGTTGTTCATAACAAATTAAAAACGGGAGATGGATTATTCCATAACCAGATTTTATGAACGGGTTGAGAGAGGAACATCTAAACCCGCTAAAAACCGGTCTTAAAAACGTCTAAAAACCGAATTACGAACAGGTGTGTCGGTAATGGGGCCCGGGCATAAATGTTCTGTGGGGTGACGCTGCTAGGTGTTCTCTTTGTTCATTCATGTATGGATGTTTGTCCAAGGTTGGAGCAGAATCGTAAGCCACTATTAACTATGCCGTAAGGTTCTTTGTCAATCAACACAGTCTTTTTCCTCAAACCGAAGCAGATCCCGGCCGATAAATCCGTAAATATTCCTTCAGCCCACGCTGGCTCTGAACCTGTGATCAAGCTTCGCTTTTCCAGCCTGAGCCTGAATAGGACCCTTGCCAAGAAGGCCGAAATGTCGCTAGAATAAAATTCCACTGACGTATCCGTTTAACGTAGCCAGGCTGATAAGTAAAACGACACTCTAAAGATATAAATAAGTAACCGATAGGCCTACAGATGATATTATGAAAATTTGATAACCTTTGTGTTTTATCGTGTATCTAGCATAGTTGAACCAACTTGACGGATCAGTTGTATATAATTAATCTAAATTTCTTCTCACGTCGTCTAGTGTATGATAATATTGTCGTCAGCCTATGCTATCCATTGGATAATTTGGTATAAATAAACGATTGATGATTTAAATACAATCAGTGATTTAAATGTATCAATGCAGTCTTACACAACTTGCGTCCAGCAATAATCACATACTATCGGTGTTCTAACGTCTTGCGTTGCAGAATAAAATGCATGCATACTATGTCAGTTAAACTTAGTCCTAACGGTCATGCACAACTGGACTGACGCCATTGCCAGTCGGCTTATTCTTATTTTTAATAGCAAAAAATCAGCGCGCTCTACAAAATTCTAGGAATAGAGTCATGCGGGCCTCCTTGACAATTGCTCTCGTGCATCTTTAGCTCAGCTCTATCTGTATAATCACTGCGAAGCTGTGACGCATTACTCGTCGCTTTCGTGCTCCTTTTCTTGCAGTACACCCCTGGAATTCTTGCTTTTGAAAATAAACAGCTTTTCTCTGTAACGGGCATGGGACTTCCGAAGTAGTTTACTCCTGGTCAGCCCCTCACGCAATCCCCCCCCTCCCTTAAGGGCAGCTCTTATTGACTATTTATAGGTCGCTTAGCATTATTCGATAGGAACAAAATTCCTGTACTTTCTTATTTTCTTTAAAATAAGAGGAATTACGTTTATTGATCTGAAGTTAGGGCATGTTTTGTTTAATGTACTGTATGCTTTAAGTGCTTGGGTTCCTTTCTGTCTGGGTGGTGCTTATGTTTGTCGTCCCTCCAGGTCTATGAGAAAAACCAGGAAGTCCATATAAACCTCCGCAACACCCGTGGCTCTGTCCGCAAAGAGGATTTGAAGCCCCAGCCCGCCTGGTATATGAAGCCAAAGGGTTTTGAATCGGTCCCGCAGATGATCTCCCACTTTGATCGCCACTACCGTGATAACAAGGTAGGAATGGAGTAGTCAGGTAATCCATGTTGGAAGGCTCACCTTATGCAATGTAATGCTCTTAAGGCGTATTCTCGCCGTTCCCCGAGGACTCCACTTGAGGAGTCTCCGCGTTTTTGTTTGTCCCGGGAACTCGCTCCTCGTATTCTCGTCCCCACGGATGGGGAATGCTCCGATTATCATCACCATCATCAAAAATGACTCCCATTTCAGATTCGGAGGGGGATCCATTTTTGCTAGTGTTGGTGCAATGTAAGATTATTTAAAAACAGTCAGGATAAACAACACCAAAAAGTGGATCCAGATAAATTTCGCCAACTGCATATTTTTTTTTTCCGAACAAAATCCATTTTAGAAGCCTTCCCCGTGTTCTCGCTGCTTTCCGTCCGCGTGGAGTTACTCCGTCTATTCTCGCCGTTCCCTTCGATTCCCCGAGGAGTCCTCGGGAAGCGGCGAGAATGCGCCTAAAGTAAGGAATGTTATGAAAAAAAACGATAAATAACGAAAAAAAAACCATGTGGTGTATGGTTGCGGACAGTGCAGGCACTCGGTAAGGCTATAGTCACGTGGAGGGTGTGGTCCGGTTGGCCGTGACACCGACATGGAATAATGCCTTGTTGGTAATCTCCCAGTGTGTTTATGCGGTGAAAAATTGTATCACTCTTTTTGTAGGGTCGAACCAAACCATCCATCACGATCACCCCGTACGAAGAGACATCTCGTGGAGAAATATCTCGGTAGGTGTAATCTAGAATGCTGAATGGATTCACCTGTTTGTCTGTCTTTTTATGCCATTACCAACACATCGGGATTATGCCCCGCACTCCACTGCGAATAGAGGATCAAGGTCTTGCCTGCCAAGAATGTCAGCATGATCATCGATTCCGTACGGAAAAACTGAGGTTTTTTCAACTTGACAATGAAAGTGATGAAATCCTGCCGGGAAATCCTGATCGTTTATTCGCAGCATAAGCCACGCCTAGACTGACAAAAACTTTTAGGCCTACAGACGTGAAGGAGGCTTTATTGCGTATAGCCAAGAACAAATAATCAGATAGAACTTCTGTCTTTAATCGCATGCAGCGACTAGGAAAACCCCGACAAAAACCTAGAGCTATTTATTCTAGCTTTGATCTGTTGTTGATACCAGTTTACTCGTTCCGTCTTCGCCGTTGCTTATCGCAGAAAAAAAAAGTGAAGGATGCTGGCAGGATGCTGGCAGGAGGCGTACTCCGCGCGCTGACCCGCTCTGGATCGCGTCCATTGAACCAATCAGCTTTGATTCCTACTTTTCCTCACGGCCGGTTCACAGCGATTAAGCTATTTGTAGAGGTAACGAAACGTGATGTGGCGCGAAGGTACTAACCTCCGCTCGTTCGTAGCGGACAGCTAGGGTATGGAGAAATATTCGACTCCGAATAGTCATATTACAGAGATAGGGAGACGGAGGTTTTGTCAGATTATTTGTTCTTGGTACAAATCAAGAACAATAACTAGAAGACCTGCTGTATGCAGATTGGAGTGGCATGCGAGATAGGCTAGGAGGCACCAGTCTGTAATGCTCAAGCGAATAGACAGATTCGTGTGACTCTCAGGGACCCACAAATATAATAGCTTCAGTTTCCAATTTTTTTTCTTTGCAAGCAGCGAGCTGGTGGATTTGGATACGGATGATTGGGATCTGCCACTGAGGCGGTCAACTTACAAGAGTCAAAGGTACCATTAACGTAAATAGAAGAGATTCCGTATTGGAATAGGATAGATTTTTTTTTCGCCAAGCATAGTTCGCAGTCATCTTAGACTGAGGGAATACTTACGCAACAAGTATAGCATAGACTTTTGACTGAAGTAGGTCTGTGGGGTGGTGGGGAATCCGATCGTCTTTTAAAATTTCACAGAGACCTTACTGACTTCTGGCAGCTTAGAGAACGTGATTGTTGGTATTCTGAACCATCCAACCGTCTTCGCTTCAGTCACTCTTCCTAGAACGGGAACTTTCGACCCCCTTTCCTTATCTCACATTTCAGACACAAACACTGAAGGTGAAGAAGCGTCAATAGTTGAACATGACTTGTCTGCTAATTAACTACAGAGACATTTGCGGTTCCGCGATTCTGGATCCACTTCAGGCTGGCTTCAGGCATAAACTATTCTTTTATTTTTTCAGCCGCCGGAAGCTGGAAGACCAGAAAATCTCCATCGACCTTGAAATGCGGGAGATTCTAGTTCAAGGCCTCAAGTCCCAGAATCGCTCCAATCAGGAGCGAGAAAACAAACTCATCAGCCAATGGAAGGGCGTTGTTCAAGCCGCTGAAACCAACGTTGCCGTATTGGAGCATATTGTTGAGAAAAGCGCTAAAAAGCAGGCGAATATCCTCAATGCCTGGGACCAAATGGAAACGGACCAGAAAAGAAATTCTCCTATTAGCCGGTAAGACATTTGGATAGGGAAGTCACGCGGTGAAAATTGCCAATGATTTGTGAAGGTCTCTACATCGTGATCTTCGTCCAGGCCGCTTGGGTGTTACTTTATATTCGAGAACCAGAGCAAAATAACGCTAGGGAGTAGCGCCAAGAAAAGTGAGAAAAGTGACACTGACTCAAACAGCAGCGATACTAGCACCACTAGCGACAGTGAACGTCCCTACTGAAACTCATTCAGCCGTTCACCAGCACTGGCTCCAATAACATCATGTTCTGAACATAGCAAAGATACAGCCTCAACTGTTTCCTTGGTGTCTGCAGATCGCACCTTTGCTTTACTAGAAATTTTTAAACCCGCAAGTTTGTCTCACTTTAAATACCACAAGCGTATTGGGCGGCGCTACAAGTATGGACCGTTTGCGAAGCACTGAAAGCATAGGTCTTGGCGCTACTCCCTAGTGTTATTTTGCTCTGTCGAGAACGTTGCCGGCTGTATAGACTGCAGCTTCGTCAGATGTTCTGCAGGCTGATAACGGCCACATCATATTAACTGGGATGTCCAGGGTTAACTGGAGAGTTTCCAGCTTCATTAACGTAGACGTCCGCTGTGTTCAGAGACCTAATTTTGGTAGCGTGGGCTGGACGAGCGGAACTTCGGATGTGGGATATCCCTGATGTGTGGTAGGACGGAATAAAGCGAACATTAATCACTATTTTGAATATACTATCGATGTACATGATTACGGTTAAACATAGTACATAAATGTCGACTTATCTCTGGGTCACGGCAGCAAAGGAAGTCCCCTCGAATCTCGCTCTTGTCTGACGCGCCCTCCAGAAACCTCGCCTCGGAAGCAAGGTGTTGCTTTGTCCAGCATACACCCCAAACCTGCTGAACGCGCGCTGGAATATTCGTCCTTCCGGAGAAATCAAAACCCTTGCATAGCAACCTATCAATCAAGGGGGGTGGGGTACGATCATAAACCCTAGGGGTGCCTGAGGCGTGCCGTTTGTATTTCTGGTCCCAATTGGTCCAGTGTGGTAGAGGGTCAAGGACACTTTATGGCATGCGAAGTGCGAAAGGGTGAAGAGATTGTGATGAAACATGGTGGATGGACGGTCACAAGCTTTACATGTGCATTCGTAGATCGGGGTCGATCGCGAGAGTTGCAGGGGGGGGGGGGGGGCTTAAAATCTTGTTGTGCGCATAAGTGCCGGACGGATGAAGGGATTGTGACGAAGTTTGCTAAGCAAAATGTTGGTGGATGACAAGACCGTATCCTAGATAAGCCGTTTCTAGGTCCGGAGTGTGTCTGGCCGTTTGCTAGTGCCGTATGAGCTTGTAGCTCCTATCCTTTATTCCCTTTATCCCAACATAATGAAGACTGATTCAAGTGCAGCCTAATCCGTTTAGCCACACCACACATAATTCGCAGTTAGCTTGACCTGTTATCCGGTATTCTCCTCTATGTTGTCTTTCCGTGACCTTGTATTTAATTTCAGGCCTTCTAATCAAAAGCCTTCAACTGCCAAATTCATTCGGCCGCAACCGCCGAACCGGATTCCCCTTAATCCGGATGGATTTCAAAAACCAGCACTTCGCCCCGTAAAATCTGGTTTCCAACCGGCCAGCGACCTTCAGAGCCTTTTACGGAACCAATTTGCCGAAATTCCGGCTGAAAACGGATCCTTTGATTTCCGAGGTCGCCTGAAACCCACCGCAAACCCGCCCACGGAGTCACTCCGGAAAAGAAGAGGGCTTTGTGGAAGCGACCCAAGATCGGTGAATATAAGATCACCTGTCGATGGAATAAGATCACCGGATTCCAATCGGAATCCGGTGCAGAAAGGTGTTAACGCTCAGCCAAAGCCGAGACCCATCACGGGAATTTCTAAGTGAAAATGCGCCCGAAATATCCGACGGATGTTTTGTTTTACGTCCGTCTTTCCTAAGTGAGAAAGTATGATAAAGAAGTAACTGGCCGCCGTAATAAGCTATTCCGAGCTCCATAACCACAACTATCAGGACTTGGCTGTAGCAGACCGACTGCCAATTTCGGACTTGACAAGTTGGCAGCGTTGGGAACATGTACTACTGTAGTTAGAAAACCTCTGCTACTTACTAAGGGAAGACCTGAATTTTGATTTATTGAGTTGCGGTCGATCCTTACTTGATTTAGTGCTCCAAACACGCAAGTAGGCTACAGTAGCGATTTGGGATTTTGTGGAATTTTCGCATTTGGCGTTGCAAGTTGATCCCGATTGCGCTGGGGCCAATTCACACTTTCGAAAAAGGAAGTGGGACAAGTTGATCCTTTTGCGTAAGTCAAGGCGCATGCAGTTCGTAAACCAAATGATGGTATTTGGAAAGTGCTGTGTAAAACCGAGAATTGCGATGGAACACGTTGAACCGTTTCCTGTACATCATTGCGTATTCTCCTTGAGCCAATTTCCTGACTGGTAAAAACACGAACAGGGTTTCCTGGTCGGATTTTCTTCACTTTCGTCATCAGGCGGAGAAAATCTCAACTTTTCCATATGGAGTTGACGATGGCGGCGAAAATCCAGGCAGGAAATTCAGTCCTCAAGCACCCAACCCTGATCGCCTGTTCAAGGCATGAGGGAACAAATTGACCTCTCGAGAAGACATAGTTTACTGCCTCTAGCTTTGCGGTCGGAAATCTTTCCGGGAAAGGGATTGATTTGATTCCCAAGGTTTGCAGTGTACCCCATCCCAGACTGTGTGATATGCCCCTGATTCCAGCTTATTCTTACCATCCAGGGAGATACCCCTTGTTGCCTTCAAAGGGGCCTGTTAGACTATTGATTGTCCCTAGAACGGTTTATAAGTGTAAACGCGTCCGGTGCCTCGCTCGGCTCTAAATATAGTATCAGGGACCCATAAATTTCCTTTACAGGGGGCCTGTCAATAAGAGATTTCTGATGCTATCTTGAGCGCACGGAATGTAGTTTGAGAAATACCCACGGTCCAATGACCTTCAAGACCAGATAGAAAAAAATTGAGATTGGCTGCTGGCGCCTTGAGGGAGGAGTCTCTTTGGCGCGCACTCCAACGAGGCAAACAAGAATGCCGATCGACTCAAGCGGGGATTTTTGGAAACTGGATGGTTCGGTCATCATATCAATATAGAAGCATAGGAAATGACAGGCCCCCCTGTAAGGAAATGTATGGGTCCCTGATAGTATCCAATCAAAAATAGTCTAACAGGCCCCTTTAAAGGCAACAAGGGATATCTCCCTGGATGGTGAGAACAAAGTGCTGATTCCTGAATTCTTGCCATTGTAAAATATTTACAACGCGTGTTAAGTCTTTTGTTTTTATTTGTGTACCCTTGTCCCAATCTGTGATTCAGTTTGATCTCAAACAGTATATACTAATAAACAGTCGGAGAACATATTACAATTCAAATAGCTATCCTTTTCTCTCTGTCGGTCACACTTTTTCTAGTTTTGGCAATTCTACATTAGCTATAGGAGGATGAGCCTGGGCATGCATGTAAAGGTCCCTACCCCTGTAGGAAACCATGTTTCCCGGATTCGATTCGTGGGGGGGGGGGGGGAATTCGGAAAATTGAGGCACGCGTAAGGTGCGAAATGGTGGTCCGACTGGAGCGACGCGTGATGGGTCGTAAGAGAAAATGCCCAGATGATGTGTCGTGGAAGAAAAAAAAATCCGGGACTCCCCCCACCGGGGCCGCGTATAATCTGGACACATAAATTGCTAAACTAGAGCATCTCTTCCTTACGACACATCAAGTTTCACCACAGCTTATCACCACAGCTTATACGTAAGCTGTGAGTTTTACATACGAATCGGATAATTTCCGGAAAAGCCCTGTAATCAAGAAAATAAGGCATCGCATACGCCATCTATCAAGCTTCATATGCTCCGTCTCTCCATATTCTAACGGAACCCAATAGACGGCCGTTTTTCGTGAAGATAAAAAATTTATACAACATTTAATGTACTGCCTATGCCATCTACTGGATTTTTTGGAAACTATCGTAGAAACTGGCTCGATCCCATAGCATATAGTTCTGACACGCGTGCTTTATTTTCTGGTTTATTGAGAAATAAGCCAACAAATGTGTTGTCTGTCGGATTTCACAAAACTACATGATCGGCTTCTTATACGTAATTCGAACAAAATCCAATAGATGTTATTCATTCACGTCCCTTAATTTTAAATTAAGGGACCGCAACGCTATCTATTGGATTTTTGCGGAACTACACGCTCGGGGAGTTTATACTAAAGTAATGCCATAGTTGGCTGGTAGATGATAAACGCAGTATCTGAATTTCTCAATACCGGCAGGGGCGCCACTATGGGGGGGGGGGGAGGGGGGGGGGGGGACTCCCCCCCCCAAAGGTCTTGAGAAAGTACTTTCGTCGGGCGAAGCCCGGCGAAAGTTCACTTGTTTGTCGGCGCGGAGCGCCGGCAAACCCAGGAGAAATAAAATATTACATGCTTTTGTCGGGCGTCGGTCGACTCGTCGGCACATCGGGTTCATTTCATAAGCAAGAAGTCAAATTCTGCACACATTCGTCGTGCACAACACAGAAGAAGTCGAATTCTGTATCCTTTTGTCGGGCCTCGATATTCTCGTCGGCACATCAGGTTATTTTTAAACATAAAAAATACAGAAGAAATTCAATTTTATATGCTTTCGTCGGACGTCGGTAGACTCGTCGGCATATTGGGTTCTTTTTATACGCAAGAAGTTGAATTCGGCAAATATCTGTCGGGCAAAACACAGAAGAAATTGACTTCTGAATGCTTTTGTCGGGCGTCGGTCGACTCGTCAGTTCTGTTTATTTGAGATAAATCAGTTTCAGCAAACATTTGTCGGGCGCACCCGGGAAGTTGAAGTATCGTCGGCACATCGTGTTCTTTTTATATACGTAAGAAATCAAATTCTGTAGACGTTTATCAGGCGCATCCCGAAAGTTTAAGTTTTACTATTGTCGGCTCATTGGCTTTTATTTACATGTAAGAAGTAAAGTCCTTTACAGTCTTGTCGAGCAAAACAAAGAAGAATTCGAATTCTAATGCTTTAGTCGGGCGTCGGTATTCTTGTTGGCACATCGGGATATTTTTATTCGCAAGAAATCAAATTCTTCAAACATTTGTCGGGCGTGGAAAGTTTAATCGGGATCGGAATCTCATTACACGTAAGAAATCAAATCCGTAAACTTTTGTCCAATCCCCAAAGTTTATGTCTCGTCTGCAAATCGAGATTTTCTACACACAAGAATTAAATTTGTGCCTACTTTCTTCTGGATGGCCATACTATTTTGGCGGAAAGATCTTTGATTCCACAGCCACAGGTAACCTTACTTTTATTTGAGATCGCTCATAAGCGTTTCCACAAAAGTTCGCCTGAAGCGCATTTCGTAGTACTCTCTATTTGGAAGAATGGTGTTTCCTTTAGTTGGCGTTTTAGGACTGAAATGCTTGGGGGTTGGAAACACAGTAAAAGCTAGAACTTGTAAAGTATAGGTATAGAATAGCCTAAAATTTTCCAGAAAAAAGAAAGATTAAAAAAAATTCGCCTGCGGCGCTTGATTTAACTTGTTCTGGGTTCGGTCTTTTTAGCGAAAGGTGAAAAGTAAAGCCGAATATGTGAATTTAAACATACGAATTTACATTAAAAAATAATCTCAGCTAATGCATTACAGTTAGTTTTACACAAAATTTCGCGTGCGGCGCATTTCGTAGTATTCTTTATTCGGAAGAACGGTGTTTCATTTAGTTGGCATTTTAGGATTGAAATTCTTGAGGTTTGAAACACCTTAAAAGGTAGAACTTGTAAGCTAAATTTTTCCAGAAAAAAGGCAGATTTAAAATACTTCGCCTGCGGCGATTAATTTATCTTGTTCTGGGTACAGTCGTTGGAAGCTTCAGTTTTTAGCAAAGCTGCAATGAAATCCCGAATATGAGAATTTAAATTTAAGAATTTACATTCAAGGACTAATCTCAGCTGATGCATCACAGTTAATTTTACACCGGTTCAATTTTGTGCTGGCGGGAAATGTACGCCGTTGCCGCGAAGCGGCAACGGCGTTTTTTGTCGGCACATTTTTGAGTCCGTCGGCAAAAACTGGACGTCCCCCCCCCCAAGGTAAAAGGCTAGTGGCGCCCCTGAATACCGGACATCCCGCAAATGTTTCGATTCCAGTGAAACTTGATGAGCTGTATAGAAGAGATGCTCTAAATGTGCCATTTATGTGTCTGAATATTCGGAAACGGTGGGAGGAGTTGAAGGGTGGTGGGTACCGGAAATTTTCAGTTCTGGTGAAACTTGATCTGGTAAGTAGAAATGCACTATGTGTCCGAACCGCATCCAGCCATGGTGCGGATGGGGCATTGGGACCAACCGGGTTGAGCGACTGGGAGAAAACTTGAACGGTACAAAGGTCATATGCCCTAGAAGTGTCATTTTGAGGTCTATGTCGGATCCGACCTCGGTGGGAGTAGTTTGAAGGGGGTGCCAGACATATCTTGGAAACTAGGTGGACGCTACGAGCAGATGACCTAGACGTCCCATTTCTTGGTCCAAGCCGCATCCGACGACGGTGCAGGGGAGTTTGAAGAGGAGGATTTGGTGACTTCCTCATTTACTTTCCTGTGCCGCTTACTTGTAACAAGTGCCGTACGAGGTCATACCTCTTGTTTTGTCATGTGAAGAAGTGCCGACTTCATTCACATCAACAGACACGAAGGATGCCCTAAGGCACGTGACCTAGTACATCAAAGAGCCATCAGTGCACAACTCCCCAGAAGAAAGGATCCGCGAGAAAAAAAACTCTATTTTCAAGTCGTCTCCTTACGTGGTCTTTGTCACTACACATTCTCCTTAAAGGACACCACGGACCACGCAACGTTTCTGCTAAGACGTTCTGAGATGAGCAGCGTGAGCGAGCAGTCTCTAAGTAATAGCGACCAGACACAGCCGTTACCAAAGCAGTTTTATACCAAAGAATGTTGAAAATTTAAATACCCTCTGACCCTGTGTACGTATTTTAACTGTAACTGTATTTTTTGCATGACAGTATCCACTAAATTTGGCTTTGTTACCACGAAAGTGAGAACGAATAAAGTATTGTTCAATTCGATCATAATTCACTACTTTGAAGCTTAGCTCTGCCTTTAGCAAATTACACAAAAATCAGCTGCTTTAACGCACCTCCAGGCCTCTTGCTTTGGATGACAAACGTGGTGCTAAACTCGACGAGGTGAACTCGGACTACCCCTACTCTATTAGAAGTCTGATGATAACATTCATCACAAGGATGCGCAGTTTCAACGGACAAAACTTTGGATGTTCTCTTAAAGTGTTAACCTAGGTTCACACAGAGGCGATATCGGCCATCGCCGAGATTTTAGTCGCCAAAATCGGCGATTTCTGTTGCTTCGTCAGGCGATTTTCGATGTTGGGAAAATTCAACATTAATCGGGCAACAGTACGATTTTATGCACACAACTGCAACGTGGACGACTCTTTTGATGATTCACTTTTAGAAAAATTTATTATTGCTGTTCAGTTCTTCCCCATTTTATATGAAAAGCGAGAAAAAAAAAATCTTTTTTAAATTTTCGCGTTAAATTCTATTGCCGACGAAAATCCAGTTTGACCATCCAGGCGATAAAAATCTTCTGTCGCTGCGATCGAAAAATCTCGTTCATCGCCGCGATTTGCTTTGTGTGAACCTAGGGTTACAGAATATTTCCGTTATAACTTTTTAAGTGTTATTTTCTCGTTCAAAGAAACACTGGAAACCATGTCATGTTTTACAAAAACGTAACGCTGAGGGCTCATAGCACATTTTTTCGATAGCATTAAAGGGCACGTCATACTTATGATAGTAATTCATCCCACTTCAGTAGAATTTTCATCCATTCTCGTTCCCGAGATTCTACACTTTACAAATGTGTCCTATCTCCTCTATTGGCATTATACTGATTATCACGCTTGCCACGTTTGTCCTCTTTACGTGACGTATCAGGCTCCCAGTCATTGTTTCCGAGAAGCTAATTAGTCAGAAGACCGGCAAGAGACATGGAAAGAGGCTAAATGTAAATACAGCCGAAGGCTTGTTTAATCTGCTGGAAGCACAGCTAAGTTTCAAAGTAGTCAACTATCCCAAAACATCTTTGCAGAAACACAGAACACTATGTAGTGAGAGGTGTACTTTAACAGATAGTATGTGTTTCTGTTATCTGTTGAAACTGCGCGTCCGTGTGTCAGATCTTACGAAACTTCTGACAGTGTCACGCCTTTTTTCGTATTCAACAATAATAATATCTAAAACATATTCAATTTGCTAAACATACAAACAATTCTTAGGCTTCCAATGATTTTATTGGCGCTACACACAGACTGAAGTAGAAGACAAATTTGAGCATCCGAAATAATCACCAGATCCATTGCTAATCTCAGATCAATTCTTACAACACCAAAAAAGCAAAATTACGAAGGCGCAATTCCTACACAAAAAATGCAAAATTGGTAACGAATAAACAAGCGCATAAACAATAGTAAACCCCAGACAAGCAAATTAGCAATAAAACTATAACAGTACACTTATTAAAGGAAAATACCCAAAGCCTATAAAGAACTAACGAAACAAAAAACATATAAAATGGCTAAGGATATCTATCCTACCCATCACAGTTCGAATTACGTTCACATCCACGAAATAAATATAAATGCAAACTCAGGATAATTATCCGGCTTAGGTGATCAGCTGCTTGCGTTTCACGAACAACATCGTACACAGTTAACCAATTCAAAGATTAATGAACTGAAAAAAGGGATTAGTCCACTTGAGAGCTACCAATATAATCGTCAAAATGTCCCCCCACTGAGCGCAAACTCCAGAAATGAAAGGATGGGAAGTAAATTGAACGTCATAACATATTATGACGCAGCTATCGTGGTTCGGACAATCGGGATTGGGATTAGTCTACCACAAGTCCCTGATTTTTGGACAGCACATGCCCAACGCTGGTTACTCTATACTAAATGCTAGGTACCCTAACCCGACCTACTCCACAACAAAGTAATTCTGACTGGTGGAATTCTGAACTTCACTCAAATCACCAATATTTAAATGCTGGTACCCAGCATTTGCCATAGGGTAACAAGCGTTAAGCATAGCCTGTGCCAAACGTGCCCAGCGTTTGGCAACCCAACTGATACCCATTCACTATTGGACATGACCAATCAGAGCGTCGACCATAGCGAATCACCGGAAACATTTCCTAAATACCGCAAGAAAGCTTTGTGACTGCTCACTCTACTCAGTGGCAACCAGCTATATCCAGAGTCTTTCGGCTCTACCTCAGCCTCAAAAATACCCACAAATTATCGGTCCCGAAGGGTTTTTATCTCCATGGCTACTGACAAGGTATTGAGGGTAGCCAAATGGTTGGGATGGATTTGCTGGTTTAAAAAAAACCAAAAAACGAATAAAAAATACTAAAACCCGACACTGTTCTCGTGTGTTTTTTGCACCTGTTCTTTACAGAATTGTCAGTTAAATGATTACTGCAATCTGCAACTTTTTTATAATATTAATTAATGATATAATGCAAAACAAAAATAATTAATTATTAAATTAATTATTGGAGCGAATCTGAAATGCGAGATAGCGAAAATTACTATAGGTTATTTGTGTTATTTTACCCATTGTAGTACCAAAGTGGTAAAGATGTAGTAAAAAAAGGATCACAAGTTACTGTTACGACCTATTCCTCAAAAGAGACAGTGATATCTGCAGGGGTTGTATTATAGAATCCCCGCAGATTGCATGGAACTGTATAAGACTATACAACTTGTATAGTGTTCCCAAACTTTGCATAGCTTTGCCAACTTGGCAACACTACCCACCACAGATCAACAGAAAAGTATCTTCGTCATTTCAATTATGCATAATTTCAACCAGCGTTAATATTTTTATGTTGACGATCCGCAGTTACCAATTTGTAAATTGTTCTTTACAGGGAATAAATAATAATTCAGGAAATACTAGCCTTAATTTTCCCGGTAATCATTAGGTTATTATAACCGCGGGCTCATTTATGGTATCAAACTAGCGCCGAGTACGCGATCTCGTCTAGTAATTAATAAAGTTATAAAGTTAATTTTATAGTAAAACTAATATTAGATAGCGCACTGTATTTTGTTCATAATATTTTGAGATTATTAGACAAGCACTTTTTTCACGGTGGATTCTCGGTAATACCTGTCTAACATCCATGATAGTTTTACATATAAAAGTCAGCTAGGATATTCTTCAGCGATATTTCGGCCCTTCTTGGCAAGAGTCCTCTTTCGGCTGTAACTTGAAGAAACGAACCCGCAAAGCAAAGGTGCGCCTAAATATCGCTTTCAGCTAACTTTTCCGTTTTGAGTCATTTTTTCCCCGTCAGCTTGGGCTGAAGGAATATAGCCTATACATGACAGGTTTGTCACGACACAAAAACCTTGAAATTCAGACCTATGTGAGGAACAAGAAATCCAAAGAATCCCTTACTTAAAAAGCTGCTATTAAAGCAGTTAAAGCTACAATCACTGGATCCACCGCTGCCATATTAGCAGTTCGAATTACTGCCTCAGATTTACTGCTGATACTTCTGGAGGGTATGCAAGTGACAACCCCGGCAGAGCAGCCGACCATGTAGAGGGTAGCATCGCTGTTCGGGTTCGTCAGTCAGCTGCACGCCACAGTCCTAAGAAAAAAATAGTAATGTTATTTTAATTCTCGCAGCATAAAATACCTTTATTCTCGCTACGGACAGGCCTGTCACCAAAGCTCATGAGTTCCGCTGGTCTGCTCTTCTGTCCCCCACCCCCCACATTGCCAGCCGCCTTTCCCTTACATTACTGTATGGGGGAGAGAGAAACTCGTTGTAGATGGGGTGCGAAATACGTTTTTTGGGATCCCAAAACGTAAGTGGAGGGATACCTATGACATAGCAAAAGTTGTCCGTCTGTCCGTCTGTCTGTAAGCACGATAACTCACGAAGGCAGTGAGATATTTTGATGAAACTTGGTGTGGGTATTCTTTGGGTCAAGAGTAAGGTCGAGTTCGTAGATGGGCCCTGTAGCTTTACATTTAGGGGTGGGGGAGGGGGTTTAAATTAAGGGGCAAGCAAAAATTTTTTAAACAGCTAATGTGATAGTCGATTATGGGGTAAGAAGACACGCTGAACACGAATATGAAAACCATTTTCTCGCCGGACAAGTAGTTCGTCCGGAATCCGGCCAAAACCGGAAAGTTTGTTAAAAGTAAAAGTTTTATTTGAGGTTGATTAGATGTTTGATTTTGGGGTAAGAAGCCATGCTGAACACGAATATGAAAACCATTTTCTCGCCGGACAAGCAATTCGCCCGGAATCCGGCCAAAACCGGAAAGTTTGTTAGAAGTTAAAGTTTTATCTGAAGTTGATTAGATGTTTGATGTAGGGGTAAGAAGGCATGCTGAACAAGAATACGAAAACCATTTTATCGCCAGACAAGTAGTTCGCCCGGAATCCGGCCAGAACCGGAAAATTTGTTAAAGGTAAAAGTTTTATTTGAAGTTGATTAGATGATAGATCTAGGGGTAAGAAGAGATGCAGAATCCGTATATGACAATCACTCTTTAGCCGGACATTTAGTTCGTCCGGAATCCGGCTGAAACCGGAAAATTTGTTAGAAGTTTAATTTTTATTTGAAGTTGATTAGATGTAGGATATAGGGGTAAGGAGATACGCTGAATCCGTTTTTGAGCTTTAGCTTTTCGCCGGAAAAGTAGTTCTTGAATTTTGCCAAAACCGCAAAATTCACAAAATTAAGCTAGGATCGTTTCGATCGGCTTATAGAGGTAAACGCACATGCTGAATCCATATCTGAGCTTGGATTTCTTAATGAGTAGCTGTATGGCCCGGCGAAGATTGGATCTGGCTAAGACAAAACCTAATTGTCTGGATCAAATATTGAATTTTTGGGATCCCATCGGAACCTTTGGTCTTGTTATATTACGAGTCTTGCTACCTTCTGTGTTAACTTCCAAACACCTTATAACCGATGTAGCGTGTACCCCAGCGGTTGGTACGTATGCTGACTATAGTGGTAGCCTGAGTGGTATCCTCGAAGGGTTGGTTCGGGGCTGTGGAGGGGGGAGCTTGGACGGTCGGCCCTAGGTCCCTACAGTCAACAAACCATGTTTTACAAAACACACTTACTTTTATTGTTGAAGTTCACCATACAGAATAATCATCGGTAATCCAACTGAACTATTACATTTAAGACTAAGACTGCGTCTGCGACTCGACTGCAACTGCAACTGCCCCACAAGCGCGAACACCCTGGCTTATATCTTAATCTTAGAGTTTCTCACAATTGTGGTTCGGAACCACAATTGTTCACCAAATGTGAGGAGATACAAATACTGCTGACCACAATTGTGTAGAACCACACTTCCGGTAAAGCACAAAAGTAGTTGCAGTACAAATCGTTCACGATAGAAGGTGCCTAGGGGTTTCTCACTTGCGGGATCCAGTTAAAGCACTATTAGTAAAGCACTAATAAAGAGCTGATCTGTTACGAAACAGAAGCGAGGGAATGCTTACGACGAAATATCTCCTTTCGCTCAGTTTGTTAGAGATTAATTCGTTACAGTCTTGTTTTTACCGATCTCGAGACATAGGTTCAGTCTCCGTTTCTCCAAGGTATCGATTTTGTACGTGCTTAGATGAAGGGAATGGGTTTATTTGGGCATTTATGGATAATATGGAGAGCGTTTATAGGGAACTGGTAGCATACAGCTTTCAGAACAAAACCCTGAGTCTTGTGAAGTCATTTGTTTCGAAATTCTTAAACATCGTAGCTTCCTTTCCTCATCAGAACAAGATTTCTCGTTTACCTGACAGATATAGCAGTCGATATGATAGTCGTTCCCCATAGATACAACTCGGACCGTCTCTTCTGTCCCCTCCAACGGAGTGATGGCCTGACCGCAGACGCCACACTTCGGAGCAAATATCCTGAAAAAGGAAAACTCTTAGACATCATAAATACATATATAAATTTAATTTATAACCCACCAAATGCACATGGCGACAGTGGAGTAAAAGGAAATAAGGAAAAACAAACACAAATAAAAAACAAAACTCATGACGACAATTTGGACTAAAATTATAATTAGGCCTAAAAAACTCATGAAAAAACTCATGTAGACAACGACCTGGATGAGTAGATAATTTTAACAAAGACGCCGACGTCCTCTCCAGTGACCGAATGACATCTTACACGCCGAACTTCTGGATTAACCTATACAGTGCCGAAATAAGGCAGTTCTACTTAAAGCCTCTACTTAAAAAAAAGAACAAATTAGTATAGAGACAAATTTTTATACAATAAATCTAACTAAACAAACATATTCGCACTGCAATAGGCAATTTTTAAATTTCAGTTTCTTTTGTGGTCCCGGTCGAAGCTGCTAACATCTATCACGGTAAGCAGAAAGTTTAAAAGATAACCCACCACCCAGCTCCAAATGGGCACCTGGAGAAATCCGGAGACGGTGACAGGAACCCCTCCTAAGCACAGGATGGCTGGCCCCCAACCCCCCATTGCACTTCCTGGCTGAGGGCCGAGAATCGGAGATCAGCACCGCCGGCTTGGCCTGTAAAGGCTGATAGCTGACACCTTTACCTTCTTTTTTTTTTACCACCCCCGTTCGACACTTAGAATGATCGCTGAAGCCCCAACGCAGGGTTTCCACATTTATACAGAACGCTAATTACAACGACGATTTTCTTCTTTTTTTTCTTTTCGCGCTCTACGCCCAGAGTAACATTCGGGCGCATCAGTCAATGTTGAGGAAAGAGAATCAGCAATTTCCTTCTTGTTTTGAATTCAAAATACTGAAACACTGAATACTGAACCTCATTTTTTTTTTTTTTTGCATAGCAAGCAAATATCCATCTTGACCCCCCCCCCCTCAATGATTTACTATTCTTCGACGATCTCATCCGATTGATCGGAAGACACACAGACTTACCAGAATGTCACAGAGATAGTCAGAAACACGTGCAGGGCTCCTCGCCGCACAGCTTCTGATTATTCGACACTCCATCTACAAGGCGTAGACAGCTATCTTCCGGGGCGAGCGTCGCGCAATCATAACGCGATTAATAGTGCGAACACACGATAAGGATTTCCTGGCCGGATTCCTGCACTTTCATCACCAAGTTGAAAAAAAATAAACTTTTCCATATGGAAGTGATGATGGTGCCGAAAATCCGGGCGGAATTCCAGTCCGGGAGCTCCCGATCCTGATCGTGTGTTCGCACTATAAAAGGGAAAGCGCAAGGAAGGGCAGATCTGAACGGACCGAGGTCTTACTTGCGGTTCTGACAAAACATCAAAAACGAAAATGTTTCACACAAAAACTTGAAAGATTGCTGACCGGTTTAGCAAGCGTATCCAACGTCTAAAACTCCTGCACAAAAGCAATTCCTCCTTCTCTTTTCTCTTAGGATATTTTTTCTTCTGTTTAACTCTAAAAAACACTGTAATGGGGCTTTTTAAAGGAACAGTAAACTTGACTACGCAACTTTCGGCCATCGAATCGCCCGGGGGGCTTGGATAAATATATAGGGTCTTATTGTCGACAGGCCCCCCCCTTCTTTGTCATCTCGAACTGTCTCGAACCCCCTCCTTAGTGTTCCCAAAGCTAGCTGGCAGGCCCACTCATGTACTGTAAAAGTTCGCCTTTTTACATGTAGACTACAGAGTAACGACCCCCCGACTAGGCGGCCGGGGTTCGATTCCTAGTCGCGGCACACAAACCTTTTGCTTTTTGCAAACCTTTTGCTCAGAAGTCGAATTCTCGGAAACTGCCAGGAAACTGCAATGGTCGCAACGAGAATTTTTCTTACTCTCAATATCGACTCAGGGTACATTCTTGATATGTTAGCTAGCTCCCCGAGTCAAGTTTGAGTCAAGTTTTCTGTTCCTTTAATTGGCTCAAATTTCCCTGGTTAAGAGAACTTCTACAAACAACCGAGGTAAAGGAAGGACTATAGTTAAAAATATCGAGACCAGGTGACGGTTGCCAAGAATCCAGAGGAGGGGATAATGTAGATTTCGGCTTCCCTTCTAAGGAGATGCTCGGTGTAAACCTCGAGGTTCTACGCGGTCTCCAGAATGAGTTTTTTTAGCGTGGATTTTGAAAAAAAATATCTGTTTTTTTTTTGAAGATTAGCCTATAATGTAGTATGTAAGGTCAGGTAAGGCCAGGGGATCATCTTGCAGTTACTCACTTGTGGAAATCATTAATGCAGTAGATTTTGTTGGATTCGTCGATCGTAAATGGGACACCGTCAAGACACTCGTTGCAAACGCAACAGCGGAAGCAGCCGGGGTGGAACGCCTGTCCCATCGCTTGCAGTATCTGAAAGTCAACGTTGTAAGTAATGAACGGACAAATAAAAATGCACTTTGGCGCAGTTTCAACAGATAGCACTTGGGATGTAATTTGTTGTGTTTTTGAAAAAGGTTATGCATAACATGCACTAGCAGGAAGAGCCGAAAAAGCATCATCTGACTTTTTTGTTTGTCGTCATGATAGCTTTTTCGGCACTTCCTGGACAGGAAGAGCCGAAATGTCATGCACAACATTTACTGCATAACGTTTTCAAAATAACAACAGATTCCATGCCAACTGTTGTCTGTTGAAACCGCGCATCCTTGTGTTATCTGTTATGAAACTTCTGACCGTGTAGTCGGGCTGCAACTGAATGAAGCAAATCACGCCTAACCTGCAATGTCACACTAGTTGCGTTTTTGCGGATACCATGGTATATGTTACCATGGTAACTGGATCTGCAATTAGTCGTTTTTGCAGTTACCATGGTATCTGATATACAGTCCACTGCAAAAACGACTATTGCCGAAATTGCACTTTTCGACGTCATCCCAAAAGAAAAACTGATATCCAGTTACATCACTAAGTGCTGAACTTCTTTCTCACCAATTTGACAAAACTTGATGAAAGTGAGATGTGTTTTCCAGATACCACGGCCAGAAACCACGGTCGGACCGTGATATCTGAATATCTGTTACCACGGTAACTGGCCAGATACCACGACAACTGCAAAAACGCTTTTTGACCGTGGTATCAGATACCACGATAACTGCAAAAACGACTTTAGACCGTATATCAGATACCATGGTAACAGCAAAAACGCAACTACTGTCAGAAGATTCGTAACAGATAACCCAAGGATGCGCGGTTTCAATAGACAACACTTGGGATGTAATCCCGATGAAAAATTCTTTGACTGTGTAGTTGTACGAAAAAGTTGCATGTATTGATATGTAGTAGTATGGAATACTTTGATTTAACATGCCTCCGACTGGATTAATCTTATCCGATAGCATCTAATCTTGCTCTAGTAGCATCCAGTTTGCTAGTAGTAGCATGTAGTGGCAACAGTTACTACTGCATGCTACTTTTTCGTACGACTAATTCTCGAAATTTTTTTATCGGGATGTGTTGTCACGACAAACGTTATGCATGAAATGTTATGCATAAGGCCACGAGGATACGAAAAAAAGTCCAAACAGCATCTGCTGAATTTTCCGATATCATGACAAAAACGTCACCAGATGCTTTTTTGACGGTTTTTCGGCTCTTCCTGACAATGCTTGTTATGTATAACATTTCGTGCATAACTTTGTCGCGACAACAAATTACACCCTAAGTGTTGAAACCGCGCATCCTTGTGGTATCTGTTATGAAACTTCTGACAGTGTTGTCGAGAGTTGAGCCATAAATTTCGCTGTTTGATAATAGGACAGTTTCAAAGGGCTTTCCTTAAATATCGCATCGGCAATCAGTTGTATCTAGAATCAAAATAATTCAACAAAACGAAATTTAAAAAAAACTGTGCTTCGGTTTAAGAGATACGATGTTTCAACGCGTAGAATCAAGCGCCCGCGCTCATTTGACACAAATGACGCTTCGACTGACCACACTAGGACGCTGTTTCCAATTTCGGGGCGTCATTTGTTTCAAATGAAGACCTTGGTTTACCAATCGGTCGAAGCCTCCACTCCACCGGAACGCTGCTTGTACGACACGTAGAGGCGAAAATCTGGATTGCGTACGGGTCCATTATTGGTAACAGACATCGGTTCAGCCGTAGATATCTTGCGTCGCTGTATAATGCCATTGCCCTTCCACATGTACTGTATATAGCACCTTTTTGGAAATACTAGTCGTCCGCCCAGTGTGCAAAAGTAAGAGTTCTGTTTTTTCGATTCGCGAAGTTCCTGCTGAGACTTCCCCCGTGGACGAGGAACTCCTATGTCATGCGTAATTACGGTGTATCCGATCCAACAGTGTGTTACCGGGTCGTTGAGAATTTTCTGGAAAAGGCTAAAGGAAGAGCGAACCCGTGGCTAGCCATCCTGTGCCAGTAGTTTTGCTAATGTACATAGTGGTGTAAATACTTCTGGTGATGTTCCGTAGTGTGATTTTTTTTTCTCTTTTCTTTTCTTTTTTTCCTTTTCCGCCAGCACTCTTTACGGGCTAATGTGTCACGATCGATTCTACGTAGCGAAACATCACATTAATGTAAGCAATTTTTTTCTAATCTTTCTTCGTTATCTTACTTAAGTTCTAATTCAAGTGATTACATATGCAACCTACCCGCTGTACCTATACTGCAAAAGCTACCTACTTCCGTAATTGCATTCACTAATTCTAAAACCCCGAGACACAAATTTCATATGTTACATTCTAAACCCGCTAACAAGTAACACCACTGCACTAGTCTTCACACTTGCCACGATTCACTATTTTCCGTGCTCATTATGCTTCCGACGAGTGTTCGCGTATCGTCCTACTGATGCATAAAACCGGTTATCTGAATTTTGCCGAGTTTTGCTAGAAGTCAGTGGGCCCGGGAAAAGGCATAAAACAACCAGCACATAACATAACGTTCTTTCACATAATAAAGCATGTTTTCAAATCATTTTTTTTTATACTATGCCATTTTATTGGGTTTTTTTTTGTTTAGACTGAGAGCGGATCAATATGGCCCTCCCTCCTCTATCCCTACAAGGCTGAGCTTCCTTAGCTGACGGGTATGTCAGCTAAGGAAGCAAAGGTCCTCTTCAGGCTCGAACTAGAAAAACGAAGCCTCTGATCACATCACAGGTTCCTATACCTTGTGTGGCCGACAATTTGAAGAAGAACAGTCGTGACGTCTACTGAACTCCCAAGGGATATTTTATGGCAGGTAAAGTTCTATTCAATTTAATTTATTTTCAAAACCATTCACGGACAGGCCGAATTTTCGGTTTTTTGTCAACAAAAATAACTGGAGACAATTCTGGCTATTTCATGAAGGCGATGGTAAAAACAACCCAGAATTTTTTTACAAGATTTAAAAAACAATGCAGCCGAAGTGTTGTGCGGTAACGCCGGTAACAACAACAATTCAAATAGAATAATGTCGGGTATATTTCGGCATCTCCTTGCAAGTGCCCTCTTCAGGCTACAGATAAAAATCCAAACTTCCGGGTCGAAAGTTTAGCTGCATTTGTGCAATCCGTCTGGCAACACCAAACATGATCCGTAGTCAGCTGGGGATGAATATTTAATAACAAAACGCGAAGCCTAAGCAGACAAATTTAAAGGAGTTGCATCATAAGCAATCTAGCACTTGCAACGTCCAGCCCCCCCCCCCCACCCAAGATGGAGCCACGACCATCCGACCGCTGGGTCACCTAGTGGCGCGGGTCGGAAGCGCCCGATACGGGGAAACTGGGATCATGGTTTTACAAATGGGTCTAACAAAATGTTTTTATTTTAGCTGGCATATGGAAAATGTGTAGAAAAATCAAACTAATTATTTTCATTATCGATTTCTTTTAGTATTTTGTTTTCTGCTTTTTCCTGTTAATTCCCGTAATTCCAAAGAAGGAAGAATGTAGGCCTAAACTAGATCACAATAAACAAAGGCCGTCAATTATACTAAATTCGTTATACTGATTTCTTGAAGATTATGAAACTGAGCTAGATAATATTCAGCTTCCGAGGCCAAAATTTGTCAAACTGGCCGATGATTTTTACTTCCGACATATCTAAACGTCCATATGGTGATATACGTAGTTGTTTTAATCCTTTTACACGCCACTCGATCTTCTCGAAGGTTTAAGTACAATTTTGACCTGCGCCAGGAGATCAGTGAATAGTTAATTAGCAATGGCGACCTTGTTTTCATGAGTGAACTGTGTTCAAGTATTTGTGGGTAACCTTGGATACCGTGAGGATCCGACCCATCGAAGAATGATGGTATCTCCCACCATCTCGGCCCACATGAATCAAATACTTTAATTTGACCCACTTACCATATCCATGATAAGATGACCACAGACGCCACATTTTTCTGCCGTTTGTTGGAAACCGGAGTACTGAAAAATAAAAGCAATCACAATTTGTTTCAACGTCGGGATTCCATATACAGATTAACTAGACTTTTAACCCAAATAAACTGAAACAGATGTCAAAGAAAAAACAAAATATTTCCATATTTTGGGACAAAAGTCAAAACGACACAAAAATACTTTGTTGCGTCGTCCTAGGACGTACAACACTGGACATGTTGTTAAAAAAAAATTATCTCTACAACCTGGTCAAAAAACATTTCTGTTACAATTTCTTTCGGATCGATGCATATTTTCCGCCCGTTTTCCTGTACTATATTGGGAGCGACTGTTGCGTATCTGAAACCGTTCCAGTAACAATGGCCCGACGAAGCATCTTCATTCCGCTCAGACCTTTCTTTAGCTTCCGTAGACCGTGCAATTTCCCGCTTGATTGGCCACTGAAATAATTTACGCACTGAGGAGATGGAAGGGGAACGGATCCTCTAATAACCTTACGGCTTGGCTTTCGAAAGTGTATATGCCTACCGCCGCAAAACACCTGCAAACAGTGCTGTCACGACTGGGGGGGGGGGACGCCCCCCAATGTTGTCGCCCAGTCGGTAAAAAATTACAGAATCGGCACGAACCACCACGATTTTTCGTCAAAACAATTGATTTTTTCACGAAAGCAGTCGGTATTTCTGAAAATCAGTATTTTTTTGGTAAAACAGTCGTTTTTTCTTGAAAACGATCGTTTTTCTGCAAAACAGTCGATAAAAATTACCAGCCAGTCGGTAACTGCCTTGCCCCCCCCAAATTTTTTTTTTTTTTTGGCTAGTAACGCCTCTGCCTGCAAAGCATCTGTAAAGTTCCTGCTGGGGGTTTCGACCCGGACAAGCAATCTATCCAGAGAGTATGGAGTGACGCGGCCCATACCTGCGGTTCTGGAAATGAAAGAGTGCTTCAAGCGCAACTAACTTGAGCTTGAAGAGGCCATTCAAGAAGGGCAATACTATCGCTAGCTTGAATCTCATCTGACTTTTATGTTTAGAGCAGTCAAATGTGATTATTTTTTTTTCCCTAGCGAGAGTGCGTAATATAATGCATTTAGCGATTTATTACAATACTGAAGCTTAGGGAGCTCGTTGCCCTTGTGAATCTCAAACATGATAAAACAGGACTATTCATGATAATAATGATGGCCACACTTTCAGAAGTTTCATAACAGGATGCTCGTTTTCGACAGATGAAACCTAGGATGTTACGATTTTCAAAAAAGAAGAGCCAAACACCACCGAAAAAATATCTGCTTACTTTTTTTTGTCATCATAATATCGGAAAAGTCAGCAAATACTTTTTCGGCGGTTTTTAGCATAACGTTTGCAAAATTTTAAAGGACATGTCTTACCTATAACACTAGTTCAACCTACTTCCATAATCACTCCATATATTTCTAAACCCAGAGACCCCAATTTCGTGCGGTCCATTCTAACCCTCTAACAAAACCACGCTTATTTTCTCACTTGCCGTGTTTTGCTGCCTTCGATATGTATCGCGCCGTCGACGGTTGCCTGCGAGGAGTTTTTCCATCAGAAAAACCGGTTTTGTAAATTGTTTCCCTGTTTTCGGTACAAGTCAACGGGTCTCGGAAAAGGCTTAAAACAGCAAAAACCGTGGGCTATTCGTTGAAAGCACAGCACAGTTTTAAAGTATTCAAATATTTTAAAATACTGTAAGTTGAAGAGTAAATAGTGCGAGGGGTCCTTTAACAAATAACATTCCCAGTGTTGTCTACTGAAACTGCGCATCCTTGTGTTATTTGTTATGAAACTTCTGACAGTACAAATAACAACCATTCAAACTTACCAAATAATCTTCCTCGCAGTACACCTGTCCTCGCACGTTGTAGAATGCTCTGCCCCTCAAGACCCTTCCACAGGAGCAACATATGAAACAGCTGGTGTGGTACAAGTTGCCCATTGCTTGACAAGCCTGTCCAACGCCGGTCACCTTTTTCCCACATGTGTAACAAATGCCTAAAACAAAAGTCAATCGATTACAAATAAATATTAACGAGTGGAGGAGGAGCCGCAGCCCAAACGGTAAAGTAATGATAATGAATAAGGAAAGATAATACGCAGGTTTAAAAAAAAGCAAAAAGTAAGAACAAAAGAAAGATCTTACTGAATGCTTTAAATTTGTCATGCCCACTATGATAACTTGCCTGCTGACACACTTCTCAATTTTAACAAGAACGGTCTGCGCGGACACGACTTTAAGCTGACTGTCTGGCGATTTTCCAACGACATTGGATGGACTTTCCAAAACAGAGTGGTGAACTGCTGGAACTCCCTCCCGTCTGAAGTAGTTTAGAGTGACTCTGTCTACGCCTTCAAAAATTCCCTGGACAACCTGTACGCTGAAAAGTGTTTTAGACGTACACTATCCAGGCCAATGGACTATTTTTTGGATTACATTATTATTATTACTATCAAAGATGTTGTAATCAACGGAAACGGGTCGGTATGGCGAAACAGCACAATTATCGTGCGGTCTCATCATCTCTTGGTGACTTTGCAAGAGAACTTGCCTACCGACCAGGTTCTGGTTAGTCCCCACCAGTGAGGAAAAAAAAACCAACACCAGTGATCCCAGAACGGGTTATAGTGGAATCCAAAACGCCTGACACGAAACACCACCTCCAGTGAGTAGCCTACTCCAGTGACAAAAACGCAATTAACGTTAATGGTTCGAAAAGAGTGGTTTGGTGGTCGTTTGTGTTGCTCACAAGTCACAAGTGCGTTGTGACCAACCAGGTTCTGTGGCTCAAATTTGACAAACACCTGAGGCGTTTTTCCGTGACAATCCAGATTGACGATTCACAATCCGGATTCTCCAAAATGCGTTTTCTCCGACAATCCAGATTATGAAAAATCGTTTTCTGTGACAATCTGACAATCAGGATTCGTGCTTGGATTGTCGATTCGAGAATCTTGCAACGGAGCAGGATCGTCGTTTGCACAATCTGGGATTGTCGATTCGCTGTTTCTCTGATGAATCAGTAATCTGGGATTATAATCCGGGATTGTCGCGGAAAAACGCCTCTGTCGAGGTGCTTCTCGATTTCGTGGCTTGATTTTAGCGGGAAATTCAAATTTAGAATCAAATTCCTATCCAATAATAAAATTAGCTACTAAATCAAGCATATAAACATAAAACTGAGGATCCTTCTAGTACAGAATGGTAAGGACGAAAGCCTGAAGTTCTATTTATAGATATTTTATCTTAATTGATTTTTATTTTCTGACATGAAATTAGTGCAAAAAAACGGACAAAACGGTATTTCCGCGAGTTCCAACTGGTGGCTCGACTGAGTGGCACACAATCGTGTTTCCGCGACAAACAATCAGAGGTGTGTGGCCTACAACCGTGGTTTTACCGCGGTAAAACGCCTTTGGTTCCACAAAATTTAAAGTTGGCAACTTGACTCAAGATCAGTAGCGTCCGGAAAATTAAATCATATCCTGACGCACGGCGCGCGTACACACTTTACACTAGACTCTGTGATAATCCACTGTATGTAGGAACTCATATTGAAGCATCAAGCAACTATAGACATACCAAAGTATTCTTCACCTTCCTCACTATCATCATTGTCGAGCTCTTCCTCTAATTGCTTTGTCAGTTCCTCTAACTTCCTTTCAGCTTCACAAACTCCCTAGAGAGAAACAACAAGGATCATAAATAGCTCATCAGAAATGCAATGGCCAGGTCTGCAGAAAATTACATGAGTAAAAGCTGAGTAAAAGGATCATGCTATCATTTCCAGCTATATGCATGCGTCACTTCCTTTTAGGCCTATAGCAAAAACGTTGAAAGCAGACTATCAAGCCTTCATACTCCATCAAGCCAGTGGCGCCATTTCAGTAATGCCCCCCCCCCCAAACGACGCCCCTGCATCTACCACGAACACAAACAAGAAACAGAAAGGTCACAAACAGAATTTCTGCAGATCCTCCTGGTAGTTAATCCAAGTAGAATATTCCGACAAAGACTCCTCCATCAGCATCTGGAGATTGACCTTAGAATACTGGTGTTTATGAATTTCAAGGAGAAGATTTTAAACCACCATCTAGGCTATCGCTATTGCATTCATCCTATTGACCTCTACCTGAAGAGTGATTTTCTCATGAACAGGTTTATCATTCTGATGGATCATGGGGCAAAAGCCAAAACCCACCACTGAATGTATCACACACTGAGTTTGTGTACAAATATAATCCTCTGTAGAATTTTTTAATACTGAAATTGCTTGAGCAGCCTAGGTTTTTTGTAGCTTAGTAGACTCACGTTTCTTTTCAATTTTACATTTATCATACTCTGTACTCTGTATTTTGTGGGTTATAAATTCAATGAATCAACTGTACATGGGTAAAGATCCTAAGTCTAAGTAAACATGCAACCATCACAACCTGAGTTGACTATGCTGATAGGAAGGTAGTAAAAACTTACAAATTTCTTTGGGGGAGTGACTTGCACAGGCAACAGTCCCTTCATCTGGCTAGATGGCCTCTCTTCCTTCCTCGGACTTGCTGGAGTCTTAGTGCGAACTTCTTTGGGTATCACTTTTGGCTCACTACTATACATTGGCACATACACACTCCTATAATTTTCCACAGAAGGGCTTTTAACCTCATTTACTGGTGAATGTGCTTCAAGCCTGTTATGCCCTTGCTTCGAATTGCTAGCATAGGCCTTTGGTATTAACTCTGGAGTGGATCTGTTGAGAAATGATCTAGGATCAACTGGTGAATCTCTTGGGTATGCATACTGCTGGCCTGGGTACACCTCACCAAGGTTCTGCTTATATGGCTCAAGAGGTGAAACTTGCCTAGGGTTAACTGGCTGAACTTTCTCAAACTGACTGAAATGCTGAGCATGTTTGGGTTGTTGCTGTGGATTGTTTTGATGCTCCCTCGTCGTAATAGTATACTGTGGCTGTGAAGCTCCTTTCAGATCAGAATATTCACTAACTTGTTTCAACTGTGAATCAGCACTAGACACATAGTCATTCACCATTTTCTGGACACCAGGATAAGGAGGTGGGGGAGGCATTAGCCCCACCCCACGATGCAACTCGAGATTCTTTAGCTGTGACTCAAGGGAGTTGAGATTTTCATAGATTGGAGATTCAGGTTTTGGCTGAAGAGATTTATAGCTGACAGGTACTTGTGGTTCAGCTCTTATGTTATGGAATTCTTGGGGGTAGCCAGTAATACTGCTCCTAGGTGAGGATCGGGATGATTCTTGCGAACTATGACTCTGCCTTGAAATATTGTTTTCTCGTAAGCTGCTCAGTGAACTTGTGCTATTCAAGCTATCATAGTAAATTTGCTTCTGAAGGTGTAGATCATTAAGATGTTGTGTCCTCAACCCCAGCCCAGCTGATCTAGGGGCATATACTTGCTGGTATGACCCATGACTGCCTGGCTGGTGAAGTGCTGGATTGTATGCCCCTTTCATTTGTGAAATAAATCTGCAAAGAAAAAAAATTCTGAACTTTCTTGACATATCTAGGATGACAAAAATTGCTCAATAGCCAGTCTTTTTGGTTCTTCAAAGAATAATTATAGCCTACTACAGGATCACCCACTTTTTGCATCTGTTTTTAACTCCGTACATGTGCCGTACGTAATTTGAAAACACATGGTACTAATGATGATTCTGAGAAAGTTGCTGTTGAGGTATAAAAAATGGCTGACCCCAGATGAAAACCAGCCAATCAGGTTCAAGACTTTTTAAGTAGCGAATGGGATAAGAGTGTTTTGAACAAGAAACCAGAATTTTCAGTAAGAAGATCTGCCATGACGGAAATATATCTCAGCTGAAGTATTGGAGTTGTTATTGTGCTTGTACTACTCTGGGAATACTATTAAGATAGGTCAGAAGGAAAAATATTGGGAAAAGTTTGATAATGTTATTACTAGATTGAAAACATGATAGAAATACCAAGTGATCCTATAATAGTCCCAAAACTCTCTAGTATGATTTATCTTTCTCTTTTGTTATATGCGCATTCCATTATGTATCTCCTCCTTTTGAGATTCATGTCACGTTAGAAAAAAGACGCTGTTGGAAATGTCAAAACAGTTTAGCACAGATCCAACAAAATGGATAAGAGTCAGCTCTGCTGAATTAATCAATTATTATTGTGCTAACTAATAATGTGCGAGCTATTTGATTCAATCATCCATATCTCTGCTCTATATAGGCTACACCGCTACAGTGCCAAAATGCAGATAACAGAAAATATCTTCACCCAAATTTTGTTGTTGTCACCTATTTTACGAGCTGGCAAAATGTCAAAAGAAGTCAGATGGAAACAAAACAGACTCTCATTTATTGGACAACCCCTGCCCTGGACAACCCTGAAGCAGCCCTGAAGTGAGAAAGCAACATTCAAAATCTAAAATCCTTTTTATCCTGTACCTAATACCTTTTGTTTTCTTCTTTCTAGAATTCTAACTCACTGTTTTACATGGGTTACTAGAAACATTCAAAATCTAAAATCCTTTTTATCCTGTAGCTAAGAATCTTTTGGTTTCTTCTTCCTAGTATTCTAACTCACTGTTTTACATGGGTTACTAAGCCTTAGTAACCCATCCATGTAAAACAGTAAGGTGGAACCAGTTACCTTCCTTCAAATGACTGGCACTTGGGTTCCACTCTGAATCCCTTTTGGCCTTACCACTTAGCCTACCAGTAGACGACAGTGGGTGAGTGCAAAGATAATAAGACCAGGGTCTTATTTTATTTTACTTACACGATCTTTGGGTGAGTGGACTGGACTGTAGATTAAAAATCCCGCAGCTTGCGGCACAGTCTCATTAAAATCCCTTTTCACTGAAAACCAAAATGAAAATCTACAGAAAATAAAAATGGGAACAGGATGAGCAATAAAATAACAACGATTACATAAATAACAAGGATATTTCAGCTATTTAATAGAACTATTTTTTTTTCAGAGGTAGCTAAACACAAGAAATAAATCTTTTGTTTTTTTTCACTGCTAAGTGGCAGCGACACATGTACGTTTTGGCGCAAAAGTTTCAAATTGTTCGAAATATTCCGATCAATCGTTTTTGTTTTTTATCCTTTGTAATCGGTTCTAAGAGCAGAAATGAAGCTTGTAAGGTAAGTTCTCTGAAATTATTTTCACAATTCCTTTTGTTTTTTGTCTTGTACCCTTCTGTTACTCCGGTCTGCTCTGTTGTTTCTTTTTCCGACAAAGGTAGATAGATGTGTCTTCAGCCTAAGCTGACTGCGAATCATATTTGACGATGCAAAACACCTTTATTAGAGGTATATTTCTGCCCTTCTTGGTAAAGGGCCCTCTTCAGGCCAGTCTAGTACACTAGCCCCTTTTCAGGCATGGTGCTCAAACGTCTAGCACCATGCCTGGGTGCTAACGTTTAGGCACTGTACCTTGGATTTCATGTATAGTGCATGGATTTCAGTATACAGTGCATGCATGAAAAACACAGTTTCTGTCATCACAACTGAGCACCAGCTCGGACAGGGCTGAAATTACTACCATGAATTAGAGAAATCAAAGACAATCCTTATCATATTTTTCATAACAAAAACAAAAGGACGCGACTGATGATGGAGATGAAAAACCTCATTTCCTTCTCTGACTCTACATAGTCAAGGGTTTTGCATGCAAAGTCTCATGTGCCTCAGCTTTTTCTAGCTAACAGTCAACCAGAATATTGGCTCCTAGGGCACTCCACATGGAAAATAGATAGGCTGCTGTCAGATTTTTCATCTCCATCATCAGTCGCGTCCTTTTGTTTTTGTTAGGAAAAATATGATAAGGATTGTCTTTGATTTCTCTAATTCTTGGTAGTAATTTCAGCCCTGTCCGAGCCGTTGTTAAGTTGTGGTGACAGAAACTGTGTTTTTCATGCATGCACTGTATACTGGAATCCATGCACCATACATGAAATCCAAGGTACAGTGCTTGAACGTCCAGCACCCAGGCATGGTGCTAGACGTTTGAGCACCGTGCCTGAAAAGGGGCTAGTGTACTAGACTGCTTCAGGCTCACACTTCAAGCTGGAAGCGGAGCAGCATGAGCCTGATGAGGACCCTTGCCAAGAAGGGCCGAAATGTAGCAGACATATCCATTCTGCATCGTCAAATATAAAGGTAGATAATTATTGCTTTATGATGATAGTGTACAGGAGGAGTCAGTCATGGACACTAGCTCAGTTTTGGGGTACTGATACCCCATATGAGAGGTACTACCAATTTGTGGAGTACTACCCAAATATGGGGGAGTACTCCCCACATGTGGGGTATCACTACCCCCTATATGGGGTACCAGCCTAACTTTCCACTAAGTTTCTTACTTTTGGCACTTGCCTTGGCTAAACGACAAGCAGCCGTGGTTCCTCACTTTCACAGGGTATAGCCATAGGTATGAATCTTACCAATCTTTTGGTATACTATTGTCCAGATTGTGACATGGTTTTGGAAGACAGGGTCTTCCAAAGCATTTTTGTTTTGGAGGTATTTTGAGTATTTGAAGTATTTTTGGTATTTTTGTTTTGGACATTTCGTGACAGGGTCTGCCTTTTTGGCAATAGCTTCTTGATGTCAGTGTGCATGACCGCCTTCAAAGTGAAACTTCAGAATGCTACTTCCTACCTTTTCACTTCTTCCTTCCTTTCTTCTCGTACTTTCCACTTGTCCAAGTGCTTTCCCCAAAAATGCAACTTTTATGTTTTCTAGCCAATTTTTTAGGATTTTTAGAGATAGGGTGGAGGGTGAGGAGGGGGTGCTGTGTGATATAGTTTCCCAGTGTCCCTAGAACTGAAATATCCAAAGATTTTTTTTCTAGCAGTTCTCATTTCCGTCAAGATCAAAATCCCCTACACAGGGGAATCTGTTTTCACCTCAGCAGGAGATTCCCCTGAGCAGGAGAAATCTCCAAAAAGTCTGGTGCCCTACTGTTCATGATGCTACTCCATTTGCTCCGGCTACAACATTCAAACTAAAGTTTTCACTCCTGCCACTTGTGTTGTATTGTTGTTGCTCCTGCGCCACTGTGTCCCAAAAATAAATCGAGCTTGCAGAACTGAAAAATGATTAAGCTGTGCAAAGTCCCAACTGTCAAGAAAGACACCCGGAATGACCCAGGGTAAATTTAGGAATGTACAGATGTTTGCTTGTAGTATTTTCTGGCCAAGTTCGAGGCCACACAAGTTTGAGGTTGGATACCCCTCCTGTAACATGGGCTATTGTTAATTGGGAGTGTGCTTTTGTGTGGATGGTACCAGTTCCATCCCTTGCTTTGATACAATAATTCTGGTGAGCCAAAGTCTTTTCAGGGATGAACATTGAATTTTGGACATGTTTATTTTTCAATTTAATCTTCTTTTAATATGTAGTATAGTAGAGGTATGTTAATCTGAAAAGTGCAGTTTTGGGCTAAATGGTAGAACAAAGATCCAAAATACCTCTTCAGGTGTTTTCAGATGCCCTTAATTACCTACTTTGGCTAACTGGGTAGTTAGCTTTAGACACAGTTAGTGCATGAAAATGGCAAAGTCCAATGCCAACAAACGTTCACATAAGCATGCCTCTACTGTACTGGAGCCTTGCTGATTCTGTTCTCGAACTTTGAATATCTACCTCAATACAAACGCTTCAAAAAAAGGTAAAAAGTATCTCATTTGACAGTGCGAAGACGGATAAGTTGATTCGCAGTCAGCTTGGGCTGAAGGAATATTTCAAAAGAATCTCAAAAGAAAGACAGCATATTCCTCTTCATTGTACATTTACTAACATACAATGAACAAATTTCTGGGAACCTTATTATCCTAATAGCCGGTCACCCGAATTTTGATTCCGTCATGGCATCATTGTTCAACTGTATACAGGCCCACTTGGAAAAAAAAATGCTAACAAATTGTGTAAATTTTGTAAACAAACATTGATTCACTACAAGAAAAATATTTAGTGTTGTGTTGTGTAAACAGAAGCTCTTTGTCTTTTTGGTTTTCTCTCTTTTAATGTAATAATGCAGGATGCAGTGTCTTCAATTCTGTCAGAATAACAGTGTCAAAAGTTTTGAATTAAGAAAGGATTACCAGTGAAAATATTTTTCAACAGGTTTAACTCTTTAAACAGGTTGAGGCGCATCTATGGCACATCTAAGCTAGAAAACTGATTCCTTCAGGTAGGCCTGCTACAGGCTCAGGCTGTACTGTATGAAATTGATGCATGATAGCAGACATTAAGTCAGGGAAATTAAAGTACTGGACAGAGATACAAACAATGAAAAGCCTGTTTCAAGCTCAACATGCACCTGCCTTTAGATTTTCTGGAATATGTGAAGTGATGAGTTCTAAGTTATTAAGTTAAGTGAATTCCTACTGAATTCTCTTCTTCCTAGACTGTTGTCTATGTTTATTTGATTGTTCGAGTGTGTTTATATGTCCTGGCTGAAATAAATCAGTCTGTTGGTAGAATTGCCCACTTTCAAGTTTCTGTTCTTCCAAAGGGCAAAGGCCTTTGGCTTATAGTAAACATAAGCAAAACGGCCTGGCCTGCATAACTTAAACTTATACATCCAATCAAGTTGCCCTTCGAACCATCAACTTCCTGTATTATATACTTTCTGAAGAAGCCCTTTTTTCTGTGAGAACCTAGTTGAAAAAAAATAGTACGCTGAATGGTTTTGAAACAATCGCATGCAGAGTAGTGGTTGTAAAGCTATCAAGGTGTCTCTCTGGCTGAAAGGAAGTTTGAAACACTGACAAAAATACCAGATGATGGTTTACATTTGAAGAACTACCGTAATTCTTGTTCAGTATTTCTAATTAGTAGAATTTTGAATATCCTGCTGAATCACCTCATTCACACTTGAGCTTGAATTCTTCGCCTAGATGTACTGGATAGAAGAACAATGTGAGTTAACAAAGTTACAACCAGAAACATCTGTTTATATTAAAAAAGGTAAATAATTGAATAAACTTGGGATAGAAAATAGTAATATTTTGCTTCAACTATTTTGCTGCCAGTTTCAAGATTATAGAATTCCAGGCCAGTGAGTAATCCTGTACTCACTTGAAATGATCATCAGTAAACAAAAAAAAATCAGCGGGAATTTCAGCTGAGCTCAGATCTCGTCTCAATAAAACATTTCTGGAGGGGATGGCATGGCCAGTGTATCTCTGTTTTCCAAGTACGCCTAAGAAGAAAGAATGAATAAATAGATCATTAATGTATTGTTTTTTTTACAGGTTTCTGATGAAGCTAAGCCATGAAACAGTGACAATTGAACTAAAAAATGGTGCTCAAGTCCAGGGAACAATCACAGGTGAAATTCTCATCTTATTTAGGTTAGGGTATATGAGTAGTAAAGTTTTTCAGTATCCATTCACCTTGTACAGTGAGTCAGTTGAGGATTCCTTTGAATGAAAGCTAACACCTATTTGTTTGTGCTGTCCCTACCCTAGTCTCTATCCCTCAAATTAAAAGCAATAGTAAACCGTCGCTCTCAACGCAATTGATAGGAAAAATACCACTTGCTATAACACTTGTTATTGCATTATTCTCAACTTAAAAACTTTCCAATCTTTCTTCAGTCACAGGAACCTGGACAGTTCCTACTGGTGGGCCTTACTCAAAACAGCATACACAGGTCAATACTCAAAAGAGTGGAATGCTTCTAGTCATTGTCGTGTCTATGCTGGAGAATTTGAGCAAAGATAAAGTCCTATTTTCGTTTATTTCACAATGGATGCAAGTTGGAAACGTCTGAGATGAGCGCATTCCAGTTGGTTTGAACTGGAATAAAAATAAAAACAGTTGCAACGTAACACTACAAAATCTGTATCTGTAAAAAAAATGGTTGTTGGACCTATGTTGGCTAGGGCTAATTTATGGGTGAATTGTCGCTGTAACTCGTGTCCGAGATGAGCGCATTTCAGTTCTGTAATTTGAGCTGGAATTCTATTGATTCTCAAAGAATAAGTATGGATATCGCAAGTGTACTTTGAGGATCAAAGTGGCTTGAGACAGTCCTACACTCATAACAACAGTTGCAACGTAACACTCGAAAATTTGTAAATGAAAAAAAAATAAAAAATGTTGTGTTGGTTGCTGGAGCTTATATTGGCTAGGGCTAGTTTATGGGTAATTGTCGCTGTAACTCATGTCCGAGATGAGCGCATTTCAATTCTGTATTTTGAACTGGAATTCTATTGATTCTTGGAGAATAAGTTTGGATATCGCAAGTGCACTTTGAGCATCAAAGTGGCTTGAGACAGTCCTACACTCATAACAACAGTTGCATCGTAACACTCGAAAATTCGTATACGAAAAAAAATGTTGCTTTGGTTGTTGGAACTCATATTGGCTAGGGCTAATTTATGGGTAAATTGTCGCTGAAACTCGTGTCCGAGATGAGCGCATTTCAATTCTGTAGTTTGAACTGGAATTCTATTGATTCTTGGAGAATAAGTTTGGATATCGATAGTGCACTTTGAGCATCAAAGTGGCTTGAGACAGTCCTACACTCATAACAACAGTTGCTGCGTAACACTCGAAAATTTGTATACGAAAAAAAATGTTGCGTTGGTTGTTGGAGCTTATATTGGCTAGGGCTAATTTATGGGTAAATTATCGCTGTAACTCGTGTCCGAGATGAGCGCATTTCAATTCTGTATTTTGAACTGGAATTCTATTGATTCTTGGAGAATAAGTTTGGATATCGATAGTGCACTTTGAGCATCAAAGTGGCTTGAGACAGTCCTACACTCATAACAACAGTTGCTGCGTAACACTCGAAAATTTGTATACGAAAAAAAATGTTGCGTTGGTTGTTGGAGCTTATATTGGCTAGGGCTAATTTATGGGTAAATTGTTGCTGTAACTCGTGTCCAGGATGAGCGCATTTCAATTCTGTATCAAAGTGGCTTGAGACAGTCCTACACTCATAACAACAGTTGCATCGTAACACTCGAAATTTTGTATACGAAAAAAAAATGTTGCTTTGGTTGTTGGAGCTCATATTGGCTAGGGCTAAGTTATGGGTAAATTGTCGCTGAAACTCGTGTCCAAGATGAGCGCATTTCAATTCTGTATTTTGAACTGGAATTCTATTGATTCTTGGAGAATAAGTTTGGATATTGATAGTGCACTTTGAGCATCAAAGTGGCTTGAGACAGTCCTACATACTCCTACACCCATAAAAACAGTTGCGTCGTAACACTCGAAAATTTGTATATGAAAAAAAAATGGAGCGTTGGTTGTTGGAGCTTATATTGGCTAGGGCTAATTTATGGGTAAATTTTTTGCCGTAACTCGTGTCCAAGATGAGCGCATTTCAATTCTGTATTTTGAACTGGAATTCTATTGATTCTTGGAGAATAAGTTTGGATATCGATAGTGCACTTTGAGCATCAAAGTGGCTTGAGACAGTCCTACACTCGTAACAACAGTTGCATCGTAACACTCGAAAATTTGTATACGAAAAAAAAATGTTGCTTTGGTTGTTGGAGCTCATATTGGCTAGGGCTAATTTATGGGTAAATTGTCGCTGTAACTCGTGTCCGAGATGAGCGCATTTCAATTCTGTATTTTGAACTGGAATTCTATGGATTCTTGGAGAATAAGTTTGGATATCAGGGCTGCCGCAAAGTCCCTAAAGTCCCTGCAAGTCCCTAAATCAGTCTTAGGTCCCTTTTGGTCCCTAAATCAGTTCTCAGGTCCCTTTAGAGTTTTTCTGACCAAAATACTTACGTTTTATTTGAATGTTTTAGCTATGCAAGCCACTATGCATTGTGCGGTAGACAGTTTTGTTTTGTGGGAACAACTGTCAACCTGCTTGCTCGTTCACTTTAATTTGCTCCAATAAGGCTAACTGCAATTGTGTAAAGGAAACCAGTAAATAAAGTGTACATGAAAAAATTGCACATTGAACTATTGACTAAAATTGTTCGGTATTTTTTCGATACCAGAATTATTCGGTGTATTTACGTTGATTCGATAGTTACACAGAATCACAGATAGGCTATCAGTACAAATCTTCGGTATAATGATCGGGATTCGGTATGATATCCCAAGATTCGGAAGTTATTATTAATTTGATGAACGAATTTACTAGAAATATTTGGTAATTTTTTGATGCCAGAACTGTTCGGTATATTATGGAGATTCGGTAGTTACACAGAACCCCGGATAGGCTATCGGTAAAAAATTATTGGTTGGGATTCGGCATAATTTTCAGGATCCAGCCTTTATGGCTGCTACAGTCTGAGTTGTCATAATATAATAAAAATAATATAATTGCATCAGAAGGCTTTCGCCTCTATAAATTTCTCTATACACTAAATTGAATTTCAGCCAGGTGGCGATCTACACCTGCTTTGAATTGATTGATGTTTTCGGCATTCACGACACTTTCTGGTAGGTTATTCCAATGTTCGACTATTCGGTTCCTGAAGCTCCATTTTCCAATGTCTTTTCGGAATTTTTCACCGCACAGTTTCAAGTTGTGTCCTCTGAGACCATTGTGGTTAAAACTGAGGACGTCGTGCTACCGATAGGTGCGCAGCTAGCTAGCCTTGAGTTCTAGGGGGGAACCTGACCAAGCCAAACATTCTGTGTAGCTGGATCCAAGCTTGTCGAATATCTCGCTTACGGTCTAAACAGTTATAGTCCCTTACAGTTGAGCGTTGACCAAACCACGTCTTATTAAAAGGTGGATTTGTCTTTATGTTCAAAAGAAATGCTATGTTATGTTTGTGTAAAATATAATTTCCGTCGCAAGGCAAAGACAAATTTGAAACTTGCCATTCAGGCTCAGGTTTTTAAAGCCATTAACCTAAGTTAAACAGCTACACCCTGGCTGCACCTACAATATCTTCTTTCTTGCATATTCTGATGATCAATACAAACATCACACTATTTTGCGATTGCCCATGCAGTCGGTACTTATTGTCCTCAATGGTTTAATCACAAAAAAGTTGAAAAACTCTTGTTTTCCTCCCTCCTTTCTCCCTTGACGGCCAGATTCAAAGGGCCATAGCCTGTTCCGATAAATGAGATACCAGTACTTCGAACCGGAGTCCTCTGATCCTAGCAAATAAAGTGCAAATAGGATTCTGCCGCTGTGAATTCCAGGTTTTGTAGCAGTGTCCTTAGGTCCCTATTGGTCCCTTTTTTTGTTTAAAAAAGTCCCTAAGTCCATATTTCCAAGCCTCAAAACCTGTGGCAGCCCTGGGATATCGATAGTGCGCTTTGAGCATCAAAGTGGCTTGAGACAGTCCTACACTCATAACAACAGTTGCTGCGTAACACGCAGCAAAAAATGTTGCGTTGGTTGTTGGAGCTTATATTGGCTAGGGCTAATTTATGGGTAAATTGTTGCTGTAACTCGTGTCCAGGATGAGCGCATTTCAATTCTGTATTTTGAACTGGAATTCTATTGATTCTTCGAGAATAAGTTTGGATATCGCAAGTGCACTTTGAGCATCAACGTGGCTTGAGACAGTCCTACACTCATGACAACAGTTGCTGCGTAACACTCAAAAATTTGTATATGAAAAAAAAAAAATGGTGCGTTGGTGGGTTGTTGGAGCTTATATTGACTAGGGCTAATTTATGGGTAAATTGTCGCTGTAACTCTTGTCCGAGATGAGCGCATTTCAATTCTGTATTTTGAACTGGAATTCTATTGATTCTTGGAGAATAAGTTTGGATATCGATAGTGCACTTTGAGCATCAAAGTGGCTTGAGACAGTCCTACACTCAAAACAACAGTTGCTGCATAACACTCAAAAATTTGTATGCGAAAAACAAATGTTGCGTTGGTTGTTGAAACTTATATTGGCTAGGGCTAATTTATGGGTAAATTGTCGCTGTAACTCGGTGTCCGAGATGAGCGCATTTCAATTCTGTGTTTTGAACTGGAATTCTATTGATTCTTGGAGAATACGTTTGGATATCGCAAGTGCACTTTGAGCATCAAAGTGGCTTGAGACAGTCCTACACTCAAAACAACAGTTGCAGCATAACACTCAAAAATTTGTATGCGAAAAACAAATGTTGCGTTGGTTGTTGAAACTTATATTGGCTAGGGCTAATTTATGGGTAAATTGTCGCTGTAACTCGGTGTCCGAGATGAGCGCATTTCAATTCTGTGTTTTGAACTGGAATTCTATTGATTCTTGGAGAATAAGTTTGGATATCGATAGTGCACTTTGAGCATCAAAGTGGGCTTGAGACAGTCCTACACTCATAACAGCGGTTGCTGCGTAACATTCGAAATTTGTGTATGAAAAAAAAAATGGTTGTCGGAACTTATATTGGTTGGAGCTAATTATGGGTAAACTGTCGCTGTAACTCGTGTCCAAGATGAGCGCATTTCAATTCTGTATTTTGAACTGGAATTCTATTGATTCTTGGAGAATAAGTTTGGATATCGCAAGTGCACTTTGAGCATCAAAGTGGCTTGAGACAGTCCTACACTCATAACAACAGTTGCATCGTAACACTCGAAAATTTGTATATGAAAAAAAAAATGGTGCGTTGGTTGGTTGTTTGGAGCTTATATTGGCTAGGGCTAATTTATGGGTAAATTATCGCTGTAACTCGTGTCCGAGATGAGCGCATTTCAATTCTGTATTTTGAACTGGAATTCTATTGATTCTTGGAGAATAAGTTTGGATATCGCAAGTGCACGTTGAGCATCAAAGTGGCTTGAGACAGTCCTGCACTCATAACAACAGTTGCATCGTAACACTCGAAAATTTGTATATGAAAAAAAAAATGGTGCGTTGGTTGGTTGTTGGAGCTTATATTGGCTAGGGCTAATTTGTGGGTAAATTGTCGCTGTAACTCGTATCCGAGATGAGCGCATTTCAATTCTGTGTTTTGAACTGGAATTCTATTGATTCTTGGAGAATAAGTTTGGATATCGCAAGTGCACTTTGAGCATCAAAGTGGCTTGAGACAGTCCTACACTCATGACAACAGTTGCTGCGTAACACTCAAAAATTTGTATATGAAAAAAAAAAAATGGTGCGTTGGTGGGTTGTTGGAGCTTATATTGACTAGGGCTAATTTATGGGTAAATCGAGATGAGCGCATTTCAATTCTGTATTTTGAACTGGAATTCTATTGATTCTTGGAGAATAAGTTTGGATATCGATAGTGCACTTTGAGCATCAAAGTGGCTTGAGACAGTCCTACACTCAAAACAACAGTTGCTGCATAACACTCAAAAATTTGTATGCGAAAAACAAATGTTGCGTTGGTTGTTGAAACTTATATTGGCTAGGGCTAATTTATGGGTAAATTGTCGCTGTAACTCGGTGTCCGAGATGAGCGCATTTCAATTCTGTGTTTTGAACTGGAATTCTATTGATTCTTGGAGAATACGTTTGGATATCGCAAGTGCACTTTGAGCATCAAAGTGGCTTGAGACAGTCCTACACTCAGAACAACAGTTGCAGCATAACACTCAAAAATTTGTATGCGAAAAACAAATGTTGCGTTGGTTGTTGAAACTTATATTGGCTAGGGCTAATTTATGGGTAAATTGTCGCTGTAACCCGGTGTCCGAGATGAGCGCATTTCAATTCTGTGTTTTGAACTGGAATTCTATTGATTCTTGGAGAATAAGTTTGGATATCGATAGTGCACTTTGAGCATCAAAGTGGCTTGAGACAGTCCTACACTCATAACAGCGGTTGCTGCGTAACATTCGAAATTTGTGTATGAAAAAAAAAATGGTTGTCGGAACTTATATTGGTTGGAGCTAATTATGGGTAAACTGTCGCTGTAACTCGTGTCCAAGATGAGCGCATTTCAATTCTGTATTTTGAACTGGAATTCTATTGATTCTTGGAGAATAAGTTTGGATATCGCAAGTGCACTTTGAGCATCAAAGTGGCTTGAGACAGTCCTACACTCTGTAAGAGGAATCGAATGCTCTTCCATAAAACTTAACAGTGTTCTTAAGATTATTTTTAGTAAATTTGCTACGGAAAGATCGCACTTTATAAGTTAAAAACAAAAATATTCTAAACCGTTTCGGAATATTTAAGCGAAGAATTGATGAATTTGTTGGTTGTCTAGTACTACACTTTATTAAAGGGTGTGCATCCCTGTGTTAATGTTCTGACGGCTCAGTCAAGTTGTCAATCCGGGCTGATTTATGGGTTATTTATCACTGTAGCCTGACTGTAGCATGTGTCTGAATGAGCGCATTTCAGCTCTAGTTTGAACTGGAATTCTGTTGGTTCTCTGAGTCTGGGCATCGCAAGTTTACTTACGCTATCATAGTGGCTTAAGACTCGAGACTAAATTCTGTAAAATAAATCACATGCTGTAATTAATTTGCCATAGCTTGTTTCACCATTGCGTAAAACCAAAAACAAATAAGCCAATAGAACCTCTGTATTTTGTCCCATGCAGCGACTAAGGATACCGTGACAAAACTGAGCTGAGCTAGAGGTAATTGCCGAGCTTCGAGTTGCTACCCGTCTACTTCCCTGTTTGCCATTGGGCATATCAGAAGAATTAGTGCAGGAGGCGCGCTGACCCGCTCTGCAGCGCGTCCAGACAACCAGTCGACTTATGACTTTTGGAAAAAAAAAATTCTTCGGGGCTTTACTGCGATATAGCTGTTTGTAGAGGTAACGAATTGTGATGTCCGCTCGTTTGCATCGGGCAGGGTACAGGGGTTTATTCGACTCCGCATGGTCGTATTACAGATAGGGAGACCGAGGTTCTTGTGCTTATTTGTTCTTGGTAAAATGTAATACTTGAAAATTGTAGGCTACAACCTTTAATATTGTTAAATTAGATAAATTATCTTACTTTGAGTATCAAGGTGGCTTGAGACAGTCCTACGTTCTAAAGGCGTATTCCCGCCGCTTCCCGGGGACTCGCAGCAGAATATTCGCATGTTTGTGAATCTTCGGGACCAGTAGAAAAGAAATGTGCTGATAATCAACATTGTTAAAAACAGGAACGGAAATTTAATTCTTCCACTATATCAAGCACATCAAAAACAAAATGCGGACGGCTGCATTCCGTGCGCTGTCAAGAAATCTCCAGGAAGTGACCCCTCCCCTCATGTTCATGATTCCCATAGACATCCAGAGGGAGTACGCCTTAAAGCACCCGTTATGACTGACATACAGAACGGGAGCTGAGATAAAGAATGAATGGGCATATTTACTGGCACGGATTCTTTAAAGCACAACTTTTACTAGAAAGAACATTTTCCCTACGAAATGGATCAGAAAAAAACATTTTCGAAAATACCATTACTTTCCATCTGAAATTAGCGATTTTCTTGTTAGCGCCTGTCGACTATGTCCAGCCTTCCTGCTCTCCGACGGCTGGCTGGGCGCAAAACATTTGAAAACTGATCGCGCCGTGGTTCAAAAGTGCGAAAACTAAGCAAATAAAAGAAGTAATAAACAAAAGCTTCTCAGATCCTTATGTGTGAAAGAGTTGTCAGCAGACGTTTATGATCCCGGCAAACGTTTCGTTGTGTGACGGGCAAAACTCGGCAAGGCCAAAAAAGCGCTAAAATTTCGTAGGCACAAAACGAAACAATGGAGAAAGGTGGGGATTTTAGAAGCTTATAATTCTGTATGGGAGCTAGACCAGAGATGGGCGAATCCGAATCCGGATTCGAATCCAGGATTCGTCCTTTTGGATGGATTCGAATCCGGATTCGAATCTTCTGCTTGTCAGGCTGGATTCGGATTCGGACTCGGATTCCAAACCCTCAGTCTTACGAACCCGCTCAAATTTTTTTCGTTTTCCCATTTTTTACACCGTGGGCTTAGGCAATACAACGTTTTGGTCTCCACCACAAACCATCCTCAGTGATCTACCACGTTATCTGACTCCCTTGGATATCAGTGTTTTTTTTGTCACCTCTGATATTTATTCTATAACGTATGTACATTATACATGATTTGATTTTTGTTAAGGTCGGATTCGAATCCGGATTCGAATCCTTTCATGGTCGGATTCGCCCATCTCTGAGCTAGACGTATTATAAAAAGCAGAATAAGCAAGAGGGGTCCTTTAAGAAAGCTTACCTATCGCAATTTTGCATTATTTTGCGTAAGATTTATGTTTGCAAATTTTGAACCGCGAACTGAGCTCATAGTACTATCATGCCCTCAACATTAAATTTGATTCTAGGCGTTGACGTTGCCATGAACACCCATCTGAAAGCCGTCAAGATCACTGCCAAGAACAGAGAACCCGTCTCGTACGAAACCCTTTCGATCCGAGGTAATAACATCCGATACTTCATCCTACCGGATGCCCTAGCCCTCGAACAGCTCCTTGTCGATGAGGGTCCAAAAGCAAAGAGGGTGAAGCGAGAAGGCGGCCGAGGAGGCGCTGGAGGGAGGGGAGGTAGAGGCCGAGGAAGGGGGCGTGGTAGAGCGCGTGGTGGCCCCCGTGGAAGAGGAAGGCGATAAAGTACCTTTTGTTTTCTCACCTTTTTTAAGTAAATTGAGTCGATTATCTTACTTTTGTACAGTTTTTCTTATATAAATATTTCGTTTAACTTTCTGTTCATGGGTTGGTTTTTCTGTGGTGTTTCAGCAAACTTGACCGGAGATGGCAACCAATCACAGAGCCGGAAATTGGCGTTATACATCTTCTGTGTGTGATCGTCTCCCCAGCAAGTGCAGAAGGATTCCAAAGTCGCACGTTTAACTTCCCTCCCTGGGTAATTGTATTGTAGGAACCATAAATTTAAACAATTCTTAAAAATCCAACGAAACGTTTGCCTCGAAAAATAATTAGAAAAATTGGGATACAATCTTTTCCCTGCACCCTTTGCTATGAGTATTTAAAAAATCAAAAGGGATTTGATGTAGCTTGGCTATTCTTTTCCCTGATTTCAATCAATCATATATTTCCAAATATCTCTTATAAGTGATAGCAGAGGGTTGTCAGTATAAGAACAAGGTATAATACACTTGCAAATCAATACGCATTTAAATATCACGCATGTCAGTGTATGTTTACTGACATTTTCCTACGCTATTTTCGCAACGAAGAATTTTTGGAAAAATGAATTGAATTGAATAATAATAATCAAACTCATTATAGTAATATACAATCAGAAGTCAATCAATCAAGTAGTCGAATTGTAATTTTTCACAAAGTACGGTACAAAGGACTTGAGAAATCTCTCTGACGAGGCAGCGGGGGGTATTTCTAGCATCTGATGTCCGATTTTTTTCGAAGATCGCGTTTTTTGCTCGCGATTTGGGCTCTGGAAGTCTGGTAGAATTCCTCTTGTGGTGCTCGGAACATAATAGTGACATCCCAAATTTCATCAGTAGCTGATGTCTGCGCTGGCTAAGTGACTTTAGGTCCAGTTTTGAAAGGCTGGACTCGTAGTCAGTGTATGACGGTCCAAGAATTATGTTGCATGCTCGCTTCTGAATTGTCTCGGTTTTATCAGCCTGCTCTGCAGTCAGCGAGGCATGCCAAACGCTGCAAGCGTATTCCGTTGCAGGTCTAACGTAAGTTTTGTAACAATTCAAGAGTGACCTTATCGACAGCCCGAATCTCTTTAGATATGAGAAAGCCTTCAAGAGGGCAGATCCTATTATGTGACTGACGTGAGTTTGCCAACGGAGATCGTCATCAAATATCAGTGATTTTTATCACCTCTGATTTCTAAACTATAACCTTTATACATGATTTGATTTTTGTTAAGGTCGGATTCGAGTCCGGATTCGCTTCCTCAGCATGAAATGGTAGATTCGAGATCGTACCCAGCCCTGGATTCGGATTTGAATCCTTTTGTTGTGCTCATTACTCACTACACCTCACAAACACTACACCTTTCATGATCGGATTCGTCCATCTCTGCTGGCTTCTCGTCTAGTAGTCTCACGGTATGTACTCAGAAGCTAGGGAGCCGGTAGGCGATACTAGAAACCATATAATTGGAACTAGTGTTCCAGTAGTGTCGACATGGAATATGGAACTCATGGAAGAGTTTGCCTGAGAACTAGGATTCCCGGATTTTCACTGACTTAGAGACAATAACATGGGAAACAATCTACTACCGGAACTCAGCTAATGGAGAGCTAAGGTTCCGGTAGTAGGATAGTTCCCAGCAAACGGGTGGAACATAACTGGCCTGGCCTCCTTTACTGACCCAACAAATATAAAGCTCTTGGACAACCCCGTAACAACAACGAATGACAGTCAACCACACAACTCATCGGTAAGTACAAACACTCTTCCGCGTCCCATCACTGATTTGTGCCTGTGTTCTGAATAAATCAATCTATCAATGACGGGTCTACTAAGCGACTCACAAGAACAAGAACGGCATAGAATAATGGAATGTAAAAGTCAATGCACTAAGGCGTTTTTGTGGCTCGAAAAGCGTGTTTCCGCGACCAACCAAGTTTTTCTGGCTGGCTTTGTGGCTCGAATTTGACAAACAACTGTCGCGGTGATTTTCGATTTTGGGGCTCGGGAAATTAAACTTCAGCTGCAAATTAAAGTATAACTAATAAAATTAGCTACTTTATCAAGCATGTAGACATAAAACTGAGGACCTTTCTTGTACAGAATGTAAGTCTGAAAATATTTACTGAGATTTTACCTGAATTTTATTTTTATTTTCTGACATTTGAAATTACCGCCAGAAAACAAACATAACGGCGTTTCTGCGAGTTTCAACTGGTGGGTTCGAGTGTGTGTGGCGCACACTTCTGTTTCCGCGACAAACATTCTGAAATGAGTGTGGTACACACAGTGTTGCCACTAGTCGCACAATTCTGCGATTTGTCACAAGTTTCCGACTTCTCCCCAGATTCACAGCTGTGAAAAAATTGTCACAGGAAACAGCACTTCTGCCGCACTTATGCAATAAATGTCGCAGATCCTGCGATTTCAAAGCGGTATTTGTTTACGAGTACTAGCTCGTCTTATAAGAGTAAACTAATATACGAGTTTTTCGTTGAAACTGAAAAAAAGAACCGAATTTTGTGGGCGCCAGAATGTCACAGATTTTCGCGGCATTTTTGCCAAGTTCCGCCAGAGAAAAGTGGCAACACTGGCCACACAATTGTGCCACGGAAAAACGCCTCTAGTAATGTGGGAAAATTGAAGCTTCACTTAGACACTTCCAACCGGAGTCCATCCATGTCTACTGAGACGGTGTGAACTGTGCAACATCTGAGTTCTTCGTCCTGGAAGCATAATCGATAATTAAACATATTTCTAATTACTTAAAAAATTAACTCTGGATAATTATAAACAATTCAACTATATAAAGAACTTGAAGCACAAAGTATCATTCTTCTTCAACTCTGTTGAGACCTTTAAGCTATCTAAACGTCGCCTAAACACGAGAATCAATTAGCCCATTTCTTCCAGTTCTCAGAGTTGGTGGATTTTCCCCGTCCAAATTATGACCACCTCCCATCAATGCGTGATACATGATTCGGTTGACTGAGGGGGGGGGGGGCTAGTTAGGTTGCCTGACGACCGTAGATCCTCCTGTGCCGCCAAAGGCACCCAGGGCATCCACGATATGCGCCAGTCTCTAGTGGGCTGCTGCCATGACATCTTCCCAGTTCCCACTCAGGCTGCAGATTTGCGTGTAAGTTTGCAAGGTCCCTCTGGTAGGTGCGACGGATCGTGTTTCTCGGTCTTCCCCATCGAGTTCTTCCTTTTGGTTGCCAATTTAGGATGTTGTTTGGCAACCTGGGTTCGCCCATGCGGAGGACGTGGCCCAAGTATCGGCATCTACTTGTTCCGTTATCATCGGCTGACCAGTCAGACGCCTGACGACCTAGCTAGACAAAAAAGTCTGGCGACATGTCAGATGTCAGTGCAACCCCTTGTACTGAAGTCATCAAGATCTGCCGTTGGATATACCTGGGTTACGCCGTCAGGATGGGCGGCACCAGACTCTAAACGCTATCCTCCAGTGACAACCCGAGGGTCTGCAGGCGAAGTGGGCGACAAAGAAAACCCTTCGCCACACTTACCGGTCGGATCTCCGCAACCTCAACGTCTCTATACAGCCTGAACTGGAAGATGTCTGGGCAGCGGCTTGTATGAGAAACGACTGGCGAATCTTCTTGGATGAGTTGGATGCCCCATAAGCTAGGGGGCCTTTACAGGTGTTTATCTTCGTTTGTACCTTATTTTATTCGTAATTTTAACTGTCTGTAAATATCAACCAGCCGTGATTTGTAATTTGACGATCCGCAGCAATCAGTTGCAAATGCTGTTAAAGGAAATAAATGAGTTATTATTATTAATCCGGCAACATGTAGATGAAACAGACAAACCTCGGATTCTTTTAGAATTTTCGCTATTCGCTCCCTTTCCAGCTCCTCCTTCAGAACAACAACTAGAAAACCCCCTCCACCAGCACCTGCTAGGCTTGCACCATGGACAAGAGGTCGAATCGTCTCGATCAGCTTCGTAACTCGAGCTGGTTCCGCATCGGTTGCCAATATCTTCTTCAGGGTCCAGTATTGGTCCAAAGATTTTCCGAGGGCTTGGAGATCGCCTTAAATGTCAGTAATCAGCAGAGGAAGATGCAGGATACGCCACTTGAACAGCAATAACACTTCTGCCAACAGAATCATAAAATATGTCATGGCTAGAATTCATAAAGTGATCGGAACCAAATGGGTCTTACTCCACTAAAAGTCATTTTCTTATTATCACACCCTTTTTTTTTCCTGAAGTTCTGTCCCTATATCTCTGCACTCTTCGCTATTCAGCCAGAGACTGTCGGGTTAATCACCACCACCCCTCTCTACGAATCCGGCCTAGTACATTATGCCGGACCTCCATTCACGGTCGGGGTTTAATCTGGGTAGGCCCCTACCTAAATCGTTCTATACACCCAACCCAATACCAAACACGGGAGAAATTAACTAACAATAAACAAACGAAAGACAACCGCGTTCTTCAGCCGCGGAGGCGCGTTAACCGGTGAAAACCGTCGAAACCTTGCAATAATTTTGCTACATATTCATTCATTCATTCAATATTTATTTCCCTCAAAATTATACAAGAGGAGTATAAAAATAAATAAATAAAATACACGTATCATTCCAATAAATTCATACCAAAAACTACTAAATCATTTAACTTAAAACTATTTCAAATTAAGGACTACGGAAAAACGGATACAAATTCTTCGCGGATAAAATATTAGACGCTTTGGCAACAAAATTATTTGCTATATATTTTCCACACGGAAAAAATTCCCTTTCCAATGTTCTAAAATTTATTCTTCGTAACTGGCGGGCTTCTCAAAAGCTTACAAACCCATCCCGTCCATTTTCAGCCTCACTTGGCCCTCGCAACCGAAGCTATTCCACACGTAGGCCGAATTTCGCCAGAGAATCCGAAAAATCGAATCACTTACCAAATTTCGGTCTAAACCACGAAGTAATGAGCTTGTCTAAATATTCCCACCGCACTCCGACTCGGTGGGAACTTGATTCAGTGAGAACGATACTTCACCAATTCCCGGACGATTCGTGCGACGGGCAATTCGTAAAAGGATAACGATATTGTTTAAATTTTTACCGAATAGGCTGGGATCCGACGGTCTAGTTGCACTTCACTTATTTACTTAAATAGGCCTGAAACCAGATAAAAGTGCGTTACTTCGTTTATCTACTATCCACAGATAATCTATTTCGTCGAATGAACTTATTCTTTCGGATTTGTGGTACCTCTAAGTGCTTGTCCCTCTACGCTTGTCCCTCTGTGCCTCGTTTAGACCCGGTGGTAGCTTTGCGAGCAAGGTAGGCTCAGAGTTTCGTCCCTCTTTTGTTCGTTTATTTAACTCGGAGCGCATTTGAATGTAATTTTTATATTATTTAAATTTTATTAATGGTATTTGGACCAGATTTATGATAAGACGTTGGTAAAAATGTTGAAAATTGTATATACGTATAGACTGTATCGCTGTGACGTTATGTTTTGACGTAAAAACAACCCATCGGCTCGTCCGTTATATGCTTTTTAGATTATATTGAACTGAACTGAACGCTTGAAATATTCAGCAACTACAAAGGTAAGCCATTGCCGAAAAATAACAGTCATATAACAAAAAGACGTATCTCATCATCAATTTCCTACTTTTTACATCCGCAAGTTTACCAGCCTAGCGTCCCTATCACATGAAAATGCAGGCTTTTGTTGAAATTCGAATTTTCCAGCGTCTGGGTGAATTTGGGTTGTCGTGCAAGCAGCGCACGTTCTGAACGTTATTAATAGAGCCCCGGGTAAAAAAAAAGCCTTTAGATGAGTCAAATTAATTCAGTGTATTCAAATATCAGAATCAGATGTAAAAATAAGCTGCCTTTTCAGTTAAACTTAAAAAAAAAAATCTTCCCGCTTCCAAACCAGTACGTTTGTTGTTCAAATAATAATATTTCTGTGTTAACCTGTGTGTTAAAAGATCCCGCAGATCCTTTCGGCCTTATCGGTGGTGGCCAAATCGGCGGAACTACAAAGTCCTGATTAATCGAAAGGACCACAGAGACACCTAGTCCTTTGGTTCAGGGAGTTGCGAAGCTCTAGGCCCTTTACAACCAAATCATCCTACCTTTTTCTAAGGCAGCGGCACAATCATCAACACCAGACAGAAGGCTTTCGAAAGCCCTGACGACCTCCGTTTCCCCTTCTTGCCAATTCTTCAAGACCGTTTGTAGCAGGTTCTTGGCAAGGCGTGATTTTCCCGTGTAAATAAGAAGCAGGTGTCTACTTAGAAGGTCGGTATCGACTTGGAGGGAGTCATAGGTAATCGAAAACTTGCCTTCTGCAATAGAACAAATCTTTAGCATAGCCACTTTCATCACTTTGCTGTATCAACATCCAAGGTACTTTCTATATAGATGGAGCCAGATGCAGGTAGGCCTAGGCCAACTGAGACTTACTTAGGCAATTACGAGGAAACAAAATTAAACGACATCACACAGGCCAACCATTCCCTACCTGATAACAGATTTTTTGTTTGTTCAAATTCTCAGGGACGGGTGACATCTAGTGTAGGAGGCACCAGCCAACTTTCTGTGCAAAAAGTTTATTCTTTGGAACTGAAGTCAAGATTAATCTTTTCCGAGACACAACACAGCAACGAACCATTAAGGTTCTCTGCCTTGCCATTGAAGTCAGTGGAGTTTGCCACACTTCACTGACCCAAAGCAGAGTATCCACTCCTGGTATGGTTGTAGGCTATCAGCTATAGGCTATCTTGGTAACATATTATACTGCTGAGAAAAGAAGGAAGGGTTTACCTACAGAATAGAAAGGATACTTGCCTCTGGGACATCGTCCTATTTTGGCTCCACCCACCACTCCTCCCACCTGGTCCTGCCACCCTCCACCGGTCGTCAGAAGGGATTCAACATCAAGGACACAATGTAGTAGGGACGTGCGTTCCTCTCCAAACTCCTCCCCTTTAAGCTTCCACAGCAGGACGATGACACAGGCTGCTAATATACTGCTTGTCCCAAGACCGGAACCGTGGGGAAGGTCTGAGTGGGTCAATACCTCTATTCCTCCATCCTACAAGGACGAAACATCATAAAGTGTCTGTGAAGTCACGAGTGGAAAAAAATAAAAGTCTGACACTGGTTTGATGTTTAACAGTTTCCCTTTTCGAAAGCCCAATAATTTTTTTCAATATTTAGATTTTTTTTTGGTGTACAGCCCTAATTACAGAACGAATAGAACAGAATAGAACTGTATTTGTCAAACGCAGCTGTCACAGCGTTACCGCCGAATTAGTCGAATTAGGATTCCGTATCTACCTTCTCTACCAACGATCACCCCACGACTGGTCGTAAAGGCGTCTTCACAAAGCTGGATGGCTTAATAACCAAATGGAGCCTGCGACCTCCACCCACCCCCTCGATTCTCTTACTTTCCAACCCACAGCCACAAACGAGGGCTGTTACTAAAAGCCCAGTAACGATTGTTGAAACTTTAAGGCATAAAAAGGCAAATGCATGATTTATCTAGCAACTGGCGCAGTTTATTCCAAATGGTGTAGGTTATCCAGAGGTTCGGTACTGTGCTGATGGCGTACTCACTTGCAGCTGCGATTCGAGATCTCTTCCTTCAGTGCTGATGAACTTGCTTCCTATTAAGCATGCTTTCAGCAGAGCTCCAGGACTTAAAGGGCTGGAATATCCATCTAAGTCATCAAGTGTTTTCAGCAGCAAAGCTGTACCTCCTTGATCCTGCAGTTTTATGGCTCTTTCTTGAATCCTTCGCCCTCTTGCACGAATGGGCCTCTGTGGTAAGAAGAAAGGAAATCATTAGGTGAAGGTTGGAGCTTGGCAGTGTAGAGGCCCTTGGAATCAGCCTTAGTGATACCAGCCGTAGCAACATGTCTATCAGAATATCAACACATCTATCCGTTGGCCGGCGGTTAGTTCCAAGACTGAGTCAGTTGCGAGACCCGGAATAAGAAGAAATTTGACCAAGTCCAAAGCCCTAAGTCGCGGAGCCCTGTTCATTGACTGACAGGGGAGTCACAGTCTCCTCAACGAACCCGGCTCCGACCCTCGGTCCTTGCAACACTTTTGTAACAAGACAAACCAGTATATTATTTTGACTTTGAAGATGTTGGATACTAGTGCCCCTGTGGGGAATAAGGGGTACAGATATGTACGAGCACCATACCAGCATACCCCAGTGTTCAAGCATGGTTTTCAAAAAAGTGGGTAGTGTACTAGACTGGTCCTTGGGCCAGTCTACCCAACACCCCTAATTTATGGATACCTTATGCCATACCCTATCCCTAACGCTGGCCAAATAACTCAATAAAACACTGGATTTGAGTGAAGCTCAGAATTCAACTAATCAGAATTCTTGTAAGGTGGAGTAGGTCAGCAGCTAGGGTACCTACAAGTATCTAGCGAATGGCATAGGGTATCAAGCATTAGGTATAGGGTATGCCAAAGACTAGACATGATATACCCAGAATTTTGCATAGGCCCAGATGGTTTTTAAAAATTGGGGTTCTAAAATTTACGTCTTAGTTAGGACTGCACAGAATTTCCCCTTAACAGCTCAAATATTTTTGAAGGCAATTGTGAGATTGACGACCTCTTGTGCTGTGTTTTGATTATCTGGACCACCTCACTGTTGTCAGTGGGGCCAAAAGCATGCGGGAGCAAGCAAATTCATTGTTAGGCTACTGGCTAGCTTTCTGAGTGAGAGGCTCCAATGCGTCCAACTCTCCCCTGACATGTTTTCTGAGTTCCTCAAGATCACGTGTGGTGCCCCACAAGGCACTATTTTGGGTCCAATTGCTTTCGTCATATCAGTAAACGATTTACTGAAGAAAAGACCAAACAGGGCCAAATTCGCCGATGATCTCTCTTCGCCCGTCTTCCGTCAATAGCAACAGCAAAGGATGAGCTTAAGCTAGCCTTTGACGAGCTAACAAGGGAGGCCCAGATTGCCAAGATGGAGATCAGTGAGGAAAAAAGCGTCGTCCTGCGGATAAATTTCCTCAAGAAACATGTTGAAGAAACAGAAGCGGAGGTGGGCCTTAAACCAGTCGAGTCTGCTAAGATTCTTGGAGTCGTCATCGATAAAAATCTGAAATGGGATTCCCAAGTTGATAAAATAGTCAGTAAAGGAGCTGGATTGCTGAGATCATTCGCTCACTTGAAGCGATTTGGTTTTTCCACCCAGGTACTGACTAACGTTTTAAAGACCTACATCCTACCTGCCCTAGAATATGGGTGCCAGGTCTGGCATCCTGGACTAACTAAAGCACAGGAAAAGAGGATTGAGAAAATACAAAAACGGGCTTGCCGAATCATTCTCGGACAAAATCACACCTCGTACGAGAACAGTCTTCGCACACTCGGGCTCAAGACACTATCTGAACGAAGGCATGAAGCAGTTATGAGGTTTGGGAACCAGTGTCTTGCTTCCGAAAGGCACAGGCAGATCCTACCCGACTTTGCGGCACCTACGGTCGATGGTCCTGTGACTAGAAGTAAAGCAGCCTTAAAAGTCACCCTAAAGCAACCACCTGCAAACTCCAGCGAGCGATACAACTTATATTTTGTCCCCTACTTTGTTCAGCACTACAATGCCAGATAATGTGCGTCTTGTTTTTGTCTGTGTGCTCTTTTTAACTGTTTTTTTTTACTATGTCTTGACAATGCCACTGCTATTTTGTTAAATATTATGGCAAATTATAACGATTGATTGATTGATTGATTGATTGTGTTGAGGCACAGATAATTATGAACCTTTCAGATTCATGAAAATGTATGTTTTAGGGGGTCCCGTCAGAACCGCAAAACGTCAGTTGACATAAACGTCAGTTCGCCACAGAATTCCGTCAGTACGCCAACATTTTCCGACAGTTCACATACACGTCAGTTGGCCCTCAAAAATCCGTCAGTTGACCAACACGTCACTTCACCCACACGTCAGTTGACCAACACATCAGTTGACCGGCCACACGTCAGTTGACCAACCGTCAGTTCGCCTAGCGTCAGTTGGCCAACACGTCAGTTGACCTACACGCAGTGCTTCCACAGTCCCCGAATTTTCGGGGATTTCCCCAAAATTCCATAAATTCCCCGACAAAAAAATTGCGTTCCCCGAATCCCCGAAAACTCCCCGAATATCTTTCTTCTCCCCTAAAATTTACCGACAACAGAATTAGTGGTTGGCTTACTTCAGCCTTCGCGGTTTGTTCCACACTTTTAATACTGTTTTGCACGTTTTCTGTTGCCAATACGTAATTAACGTGGGTTGCAGCAAAGGCTACTCTGTTTTAGTTTTGTTTCGGATTGTCATTTCATCTGGAAAGGTTCGATGTACCAGTTTCCAGTTAAAACACTATGAGCTGAGGTGGCCCTTGCTTTCATTTGTGATCCAAAAAGGCACTCTGATCATAAAGAATCCCAAATTTTTCGCCTGCGGCGCCTTTTGTAGTACGCTGTGTTTACTTCGAGGTTTGGGCTTGCAGGCAAACCTAAAATTTGTTCGAGAAGTAGTTAAATTTTGTTACAAAATATGCAATTAAAAAAAAAAAAAATCTCGCCTGTGGCGCTCAGAAGGTACTGCGGTGGCTTCGATTTCCAGCGAGTTCTTAGGCATGACCTTTTTTAGAAACTGAAATCACAGTTGAAAATCGTCAACCTGTGCGGTACAACACATCCGATCTTCGCGTTGTTTTGCAAAAAAAACGCGACGTAGCTACAAACTGCGTCCCCTATTTTTTCACCGAAACTCGAGTTTCTTCTCCCGAAAACGCCCCGAATTTCTAAGGCTTGTTCCCGAATGTGAAAAAAAGAAAGTGGAAGCACTGCCTACACGTCAGTTCACCTAATCCTAAAATCCGACAGTTCGCCTACAAGTCAGTTTGCCAACCGTCAGTTCGCCTACCGTCACTTCACACAAGCGTCAGTTGACATACACGTCAGTTGACGTACACGTAGGTTTAAATGCACGTCAGTTGACATACACGTCAGTTGACATTACACGTCCGTTGGCATAAACAATAGTTCGCTCACACATTGTTCTCGATGGGATAACTACGGAAGCTCGCCCGGGGGATTAATAAGGAAAGCCGACTATTTCACTTTTAATGAGGGCAAAAATTAAGTCAAGAGCCTCTCGTCAAATCTGACAGTTTTGATTTATGTTACGAAAGAAAGAAGACGGTTGGGAGACACCAGGGAAAATTTTCATTGTAATCAATAGCTTCGCTAAGCTGGAGCCAGAGAAACGAATCAAGACACTCGGCTCTCATGAAGAGAGATTACTTACAACCGATTGCTGGGCAACTAAAATTCAATTAGAATGTATTATAAAATGCCTCGATTATTACTAGTCAGGTAAATATACATTTCCTCAAGTACAATACATTTCCAAATAACGCACAAATACAAATTTACAATACAAAAAGTTTATGTCAACTGACGTGTATGTCAACAGACGTTTATATCAACTGATGGTAGGCGAACTGACGTGTAGGTGATCTAAGGTGTTTGCGAACTGACGAATTTCTAAAATATGTCAACTGACGTTTCTGTCAACTGACGTTAGGCGAACTGACGTGTAGATGAACTGACGTGTATGTGAACTGGTGTGTAGGCGAACTGACGTGTAGGCGAACTGACGTGTATGTGAACTGACGTGTATGGAAACTGACGAGTAGGCAAACTGTCGGATTTTTGGCTTATGCGAACTGATGTTTATGCCAACTGACTTGTTGCGGTAGTGACAGCGACCCTGGTTTAGTAAAAATATGCAATGCACTTTGCGGTTAGAATGCACAATGTAAGGGGAGGCTAGGAATCCATTTCTGTAAGCATACATGATAGCCCTGTTATAGCCTAGGCTACACAACATGAAAACTAACTAAGGTAAAACAATAAAATTCGGACACATATTTACGTTCTTTTTCTTCTTTGACGTTCGTGAGGACAGCGTTGCCGGTATCGTTTCGCGAATTAGGTTTGTTGAAAGAGCAGAACGTCGGACGTTTTCTGAGCCTCCGGGGTTTTTATTTCTACGAGAATAAAAGCTTTCTGGTGTGGAAGGGATGTCCCTCTGCTTTTGTGTTTGAACAGGGAGTAACCATCTCAAGCTATCGGACATTACAGACATACACTTGTTCGTTATGCTTTTAGTCCCGAACAGACAAAATACAACTGTCAAATACGGTGTCCGAATAAATATTCATCGCATAATTATTCGAACAAAACTAATGACACGATATATCCCAATCAGCGCAACATTTACAAATTCTGGCAACTTAGCTATGTTAGCCATCTTCAACAGAAGCACTGACCTTTTCCCGGCAATTTTTCGCTTTACGGAACCACTTCAAAACAATTAAAAAGTAAAATTTGGCAAACCTTTTAGTTAAATTTTCCCTCGCCGAATTGTTACAGCGTTGCCATAAAACAGCAGCGTTAGAGTTTTTGATTCTCGCAACTAATGGCTATTTTGTTTTGTCTGCAAGTGCTAACTCTTCGCTGTGAGAGATGAAAGAAAACGTCCGACTTGGATTGTTCGATCCTGGTTCGATCAACTTGTCCGAATTCCAATGTGTTCGAATTTACCTTAAATTACCTTAAATTGCACTTGCCAGCGAAAGGTAATATTTTGTTTTGTCTCCAAGTGCTAACTTTTCGCTGTGAGAGATGAAAGAAAACATCCGACTTGAATTGTTCGATCCTGGTTCGATCAACGTGTTTTACCTTACTAACTTATTTCTGCAACCAGATTAAAAATCAGGGTACCAAATACTTTGCTTGGCCTCTGTTTTCCCTTCCATTTCTTCCAGTTTGCAGTTTAGCAGAGCTATTTTCTAAAAGTCAAACTTAAAAATCATACCTTACCATCAACAGTAACTGCAATATTCAATACTGCTCCTCCCACATGATAGCAAATAGGAGGTGTGTCTGTCCATCCGCCAAAAAAGTCGATTCTTGCAGGGCAGCTTACTGCGAACCAGTCCATCTTGCTTTTCAAATTGCTGTTGCAAAAGCCGTGCCAGTCTACAGTTTGAAATGTTTGCCGAACTGGCTGTGGCTTCAGCTCGAATAGTTTAGTAGTACCTGTCCCTACGGCAACCGTGAGCGTGTTCCACCCCTCTACCAATAGTAACTATTAGTTACTATTTCCGTTCCAGCCTCACGAAAAGTTACTACGCTGACCGTTCCAACCTACTCAAAATAGTAACTAATAGTAACTATTTGCTTACCACGCTCGGGAGCGTAGTTAGCGTAGTAACTACGCATCTCTGTAACGAGATTGGTCGGATCACCCCGCGGCCTGATATTTGACCGAAAAAATTCAAAAAGCGTTCCAGCCTAGCGTAGTAACCACGGCGACTAGCGTAGTAACTACGGTAAGTAGGGTGGAACACGCTCCGTGCTAGCAGACGGAGTTGACGGCAAAGGTTGACGCAGTTGACGGTTGTTGAATTGTCTAGTTTTGTTTTGATGGTTGATTGGCTTTTAAGTTTTCCTATCTTCACTAGCCTGGTTACCAGCTTGAGATAAGTGTTTGTCACTATTTCCAATGCCTAAAGTTAGGAGAACAAAGAAGCAGCCCCCAGAAGGGTGGGAGTTGATTGAGCCTACTTTGGAGGAACTTGACAAGAAGATGAGGGAAGGTAAGGAATTTCAGCTTTCAAGCCTTATTTATTGGCTATTTCATCTTTTGATTGTTCTTTTGCATCGAATTGAAAGGTAATTTAGAATAAATTAAAGATATTTAACTTTAAATTGTGTTAAAGAAAATTACAAAATTCGGGACCGCATCGCATGACCACATTGAAAATTTAGAACTACTTATATAAAAGAAGTTATGTTGTGGTAGACTAATTAAGTGATTCGGAATGATGTCAAGTGATTGACATCTTTACAATATGGTCTATGTATTGTCAAAGTTAGATGTTTCCTAGTGCTTGGCATCTTAGATTTTTTCTATTGTATTAGTGGCTCCAAATGCTGTCATGCAAAAGACCACATTCGTTATCACTCCATAAATAGGTGAAATGTGGCACTGCGTATATGTAATCCGAATGACGTCAACCAGATGACCGCATTCATGCGCCGTCTATACATAGTTTGTTTTGAATGAAGCCGACCACGAGAACGGCATTCCTATAGTAGTAATCCCGAATGACGCCAACCAGATGACCGCATTCACGCTCCCGTCTATGCATAGTTGGTTTTGAATGAAGCCGACCACGAGACAACATTCGCGGCTCACTTTATATTCTCCTACAACGTAATATTACCGTCACATAATTTTATGCCGCAAAGGTTGTGTTCAAGTACTATACTCTAGCTAATAAAATATATTTTTATGAAGTCTACAGGGTTCTTGTATGATGTGCTCTGGTTCACTGGATAACCTTTCCATCAATAAATCCGCAATTCCGAAAGATGTCTCTTGGGAGACCACATTCATCCCACGACTATACTAGTAATCCCGAATGACGCAAACCAGATGACCGCATTCATGCGCCGTCTATACATAGTTTGTTTTGAATGAAGCCGACCATGAGACCACATTAACGGCATTCCTATAGTAGTAATCCCGAATGACGCCAACCAGATGACCGCATTCACGCTCCCGTCTATGCATAGTTGGTTTTGAATGAAGCCGACCACGAGACAACATTCGCGGCTCACTTTATATTCTCCTACAACGTAATATTACCGTCACATAATTTTATGCCGCAAAGGTTGTGTTCAAGTACTATACTCTAGCTAATAAAATATATTTTTATGAAGTCTACAGGGTTCTTGTATGATGTGCTCTGGTTCACTGGATAACCTTTCCATCAGTAAATCCGCAATTCCGAAAGATGTCTCTTGGGAGACCACATTCATCCCACGACTATACTAGTAATCCCGAATGACGCAAACCAGATGACCGCATTCATGCGCCGTCTATGCATAGTTTGTTTTGAATGAAGCCGACCACGAGACTACATTAACGGCATTCCTTCCTATAGTAGTAATCCCGAATGACGCCAACCAGATGACCGCATTCACGCTCCCGTCTATGCATAGTTGGTTTTGAATGAAGCCGACCACGAGACAACATTCGCGGCTCACTTTATATTCTCCTATAACGTAATATTACCGTCACATAATTTTATGCCGCAAAGGTTGTGTTCAAGTACTATACTCTAGCTAATAAAATATATTTTTATGAAGTCTACAGGGTTCTTGTATGATGTGCTCTGGTTCACTGGATGGCCTTTCCCTCAATAAATCCGCTATTCAGAAAAATGTCTCGCGGGAGACAACATTAGCACTGTTATATAAGTAATCCCGAATGACGCCAACCAGATGACCGCATTCACGCTCCCGTCTATGCATAGTTGGTTTCGAATAATGCCAACCATGAGACATTGTTGCCACAAACGAAACACGATAACTCTCGAAGGGAATGAGATATTTTGATGAAAGTTGATGTGAGGATTCCTTGGGTCAAGGGTAAAGTCGAGTTCATAGATGGGCTCTGCAGCCCTACATTTGGGGTGAGGAGGAGGTTCAAATTCAGGGGCAAACAAACTATTTATAAACATCTAGTCGGATAGTAGATTATGGGGTAAGAAGACATGCTGAACACGGTGATGAAAACCATTTTCGCGCCGGACAAGTAGTTCGTCCGGAATCCGGCTGAAACCGGAAAATTTGTTGTAAGTCAAATTTTTATCTGAAGCTTTATAATCCCTTTCAACGTAATAAAACCGTCACGTAATTTTTTAACCTAAAGGATAACCTTTTAAACCATTCCAACAAAATAGTACTGTAACATAATTAATGCTTAAATGCTTATATTCAAATAATTAATGTTCTCATAGCCTATTCTGTTCTTCATAAAGTCTACCGGGTTCTTGTAAGATGTGCTCTATGTCACACGATAGACTTTCCTCAATAAATACGCAATTATGAAAAAGAAGTATCCTAGGAGACGGCATTAGTGGCACTGCTTGCGTCAGTAATTCCGAACAACGCCAACGTCGCCGACCAGATGACTACATTCACGGGCCGGCTATGCATAGTCGGGCCTGCATGACGCGTCCGATGAGATATTGAATTTGTGTCATCTGGTTTAAGAACGAATGAATGAATGAAAAAGTTTATGACGCACTGCCAAAGGGCCTAGGTGCTGAAGAAAATGAAAAAAAAAAAAAAAAATTCATAGAGGTTCACTGATGTAGAATCACAGTGATGGGGAATGTATGGAGAGGTTAATTAAGTACGTTGCATCGGCATTGCAGATGCGACGGGTCCTTTAACGAATTGTGCTCAGGCTCCTGCTTTCTAATCTCCTCTAGCTTGTCAAGTAGACATTGTTAATTTTTCGCTTCTTCTTTTCTTAGGTTGCGTTCGGCTTGCTTGTCCAGCTGTCACTGGTATTCGAATCTGGCAAACTCAGTATTTGCTGTTGATGTTATGTTGGTACCCTGTTGATGTTATGTTACGTTACAGAAGTAGGCGACTCTCCGTAGGGACCGTAGGTATTGTCCGTAGGTCTCGTCAGGTCCTCTTTGTGAACGGCACTCAAATATGTTTCCTATCGACGTAGCCTAGCCTATCCAGTAAACATCCCGTTTATGGTTTCCTATCGACGTAGCCTATCCAGTAAACATCCCGTTGATGGTCGTTGCAAAACAGGCTTGTTCTTGCTGCTTAACTTCCATAACTGTTCAACAGCATTAGTATATTATGCCGTCTAACTCGGGTCACGAGAGTCACCTTGTTAAGGAATGGATCGCCGTTACCATTGGTAAGACGGAATGTGGCGACGCTCTGACCCCGAAAGTTTTTGCTTAACTTTGAAAATAACCTTTCTTCCTTATAAATTACCTCTATCATCACTTTCTCTTTTTTTTTTTTTTTTTTTTTACGTAGGTCACAGATCTCACTTCGTGCGACTGTACGTCCTCCGCCCTGCCGCCTGTTAAGCAAGTGGTTCCTCTTCGCTCCCCGTGCTAGACGCCATAGTATATTATGCCGTCTAACTCGGGTCACGAGAGTCACCTTGTTAAGGAATGGATCGCCGTTCCCATTTCCTTCTCCTCATTCTGCTATACTCAAAAACCTCTCTTTACACTCCCATACCTCAAATCTCAAATGTGCTGTATTATTTACATTTCAAATAAAACTTACATTACAGTAACGAAACGATTAGGACGAGAAAGCCGTTGCAAACTTCACCGGATCTTCTTGAAGGTGACCAGGAACGCATTCCTGGGTGAGTGCAGCTACAGTTTTCGCTGTACTTACAGGCTGCATAGTTCTCGCCTTCCCGGTGTACCGCTCTAGCATTCCCGATGATTTCCATCCTATGTGGGATTCAATTCGCTCTGCCGAGACACCTGACTCCAACATAAAAACTGCCGCACCTGCTCTTAGGCTGTGGAGTGTCTCCCCTTCGAACAAATGAATGCGTTTCAGAACGCTTCGCAATCTTTTGCTCATTACATCGTAACTGATTCTGTCTTCCACTGGGCCTTTTTTTGTGATGCCTTTGAACAAATAACCCGATTCAGTGGCTATCCCGATCCGCTTTGCACTGTCCACCATTTTGAACAGCGCTTGAACTGGACACATGTCTTCGTTAGACTGCGGTTCTAGTGCCAAAACTCTCCCGGCAATTTCTTTGACCGTCTTTCCCTCTGACTGAAGGATGACTAAGCCACCTTTCGGATTTTTTTTCACAGATGGCGCGGTAACCTTCGCTAAATCGGACGCGCGGCTTCCCGTGAAAAACTGCGTTAAGAAAAAGGCTTTGTCGCGTAAAAGAAGAAATCTGTCCTTTTCAATTTTGCACCGTGCCACCTCCCAATTTAAATGCTGTATGAGGCACCTTAACTTCCCTATTGACAATGGTTTTGCTTGTTTTACTGGGACAAGCGCATTCTTCTGTTCCATAGTTATCGCTTTCAAATATTCCTTAACTTCGTATGCCAAAGCAGGGTTGCCCGTTTTAGTCTGTATGCACCAAGGCGTATTGACTCCCATCATCCTAAATATGGCTGATATTTCACCTATTTGTGATGCTACAGAATTTGCACCCATTCGCGTGGGACATGCGCATGGCTCTTTGTTCAACCTGCACGGCTGCGAGTGAACCACTGTACGACCTCCAGCATCTTTCAAAATCAGAAACCGCACAATATCCGTCGGTGTTGTGGTCAAAATACCCCTCTCATCTCCGTAAAATTTACAAAGGAATGATTCCAGACTCTTTTTCATAGCAACCTTCTGCTTTCCATATTTGGTGTTAGACAAACAACTGATCAAATGAAGCCTCCTTTCTTCTATCAGATCGAGAGCCTGTGAATAAAATAAAAGAAACAGACATGAACGTTCGCAAAATAAATAAAACTATTTTATTTTACACCAAAAAATGGGGGAAAAGTGAAAACTAACAACAACAACAAAAGACTCCGCTCACACTAACTTTCGCTACCAGAAAATCGTTTCATCCTGACCGCGTACAAATCCCATGGTAATGGTTTTTCTATGTAGCCTCTTTCCGACGGGAACAAAAGAACAGCCCGTTGCCCTTTTTTCCCAAGAAGTAACCAAAACTGTGCCCTCGCCATGACTGCTGGCCACCACGGTGGGGTTAGTGGAGGGGCGGGGATTACCAAAGTGTAACCGCTCACCTTTTTTTCATCGAAATATTTGATCACCGGTAAAATCATCGCAAAAGGAGGGAAAACGTACAAATTTCCTTGGGGAATTTCCCGACTGAAGAAATCCACCCCTGCTGCCGATGGGAGCTGCCACGGAGCAAAATGTGGTAAGGGAACACCCGTCCTGGATTTCATCGCATTCGAATCTAGAGCCATCAAGTCAAAAGCGTGTCCCTCTCGTCCCCCGAAATGATGTTCAATTAGATGCCATGTCTTTTCACTCAACGTTGCGTCTTGCGCTTTCAGCGCGCGAGAAGGAGCATCTGCCGGATTGTCTGCCGACTTCACGTACTGAAGAGTCAACATCATATTATTTTCTACCGTGAAAAAGAAAATATTCTTAATTTCTTGTTCCATTTTTTCTGAGTTCCCGGCCCCCGATACCCACCGGTGTAGCAGAGCTTGGTTGTCTACATCCGCAATCACTCTCTTCCCTTGGATGGTCTCTTTGATAGATTTAAGCACGTTTAAAAGGGCTCTGGCTTCTTTTACCGATATGGAGTCGGCAACCGTCTCTCCAGTCCAGAAATCTCGAATCTCGTAAGAAGACCCGTCCTCCCGCGAAACGACCCCGCCCCATGCATAAAGGGATGAATCTGAACTGATCCGAATTTTCACATGTCCTTCGGCTGGCCATGGGAAAACTCTTCTCATATCTCTCAAAAAATACCAAAAAGAGATCTCGTCCCTGAATTCTTTCTTCAACGACATTCTCTTTACTCCCGTTTTCTCCATAACCGACAACGCTGCCGCACACTGCGAGATGAAAAGACGGGCATGAGGAAACGCGGGCTGTAGAGCTATAACAGTACCCATGAATCTCTGTAACGCCCGAAGTTCTATATCAGGCTTTCCGAGTATTTCATCCAAAATGGCGCAAACTTTCTTGATCTTTTCTTCTGGTACAATGAACGCGCATTTTTCGGTGTCGACGATCATGCCCAGAAATTTCATTGCTCTCTTCGGTTCGAACTCTGATTTGTCGGATAAAAAATAACCCAATGCGGTCAGTAACGCTACTTTTTTACCTATTGCCAATCTAGCTTCCCTCTTGGAAGGAGCTCCGGTTCCACAGTCATCCAAATATCTTATGGTAAAAACTCCAACATTTCTAAGGGCGTACACGGACACGTTACCAATCGACTGATATACAAACGCTGACGATTTCCATCCGAACGGCAACGTTTCACAAACGAAAAACGTGCCCAACCACTCAAAGCCAAAATACGTTCTAGACTCGCTGGTTAACCAAACATGGTCGTAACCGGAAACTTCGTCTGTTTTTCCCAATTCCCAGTCACGGCCCACTGTCGCTTTAATTTCTGCCAATCCTTCCAAGTGGAACGGCTTGTCTACTGTCCATAAGTTAACATACCTTGCATCTAAACAAAGTCTTGGTTTTGTCGGCTCTACTGTCAATGGAAGAACCACAGTGGGCGGACGACACTTATTTACTTTCCCCCAAACCGATACGGCGCCTGTCTGTAACCTCGCTCGGATTTGCTCGGTCACGAAACTTTCAAATAACTTGGTACTCTTACTGTTCTTAAAAACCATACCCGGGGGCATAACCGAGCTATACTGTTCTCCTCCATACACCCCTTGATACTTGTGAAAAAAATCCTCAACATTCACGCCCTTTTTCACCCACTGAATAGCTTGGGCTACTTCTGGTGAAGCGCCCACTTTTTCCAGTAATTCCTCCCAAACATGGATCCTATCCGCAAGAGATCCCGCCACGAATTGTTCTTTCCCTCTTGGGTTGAGGGGTAGGGAGTCTGGATCCAAACATGACAGTATTGCCTCTAGCGTGCCCGGCGGGTGGGTTGTATCCTCCCGTCGCCTCACCGATCCCATTGCGGTAATCCACCACGAATCCTCGTCGTCTATCCCCTTTAAACGAAAAACAAAAATCAACAACCAAAAATAATTTTTTTTTTTTTTTTTATTTCAAACTATCGAAAACCAAATAATGAAAACGATGAACCGTCCGGGCGTCAACAGATACGCAGTCACAATGCTGATGAAGTGCCTCACTTTCCCGGTAGTGGGGCTGACGTCGTCGGTTTTCCTGTCTTGTCTGGGCAATCCCGAGCGATATGGTTTCCGTATCTGTTGCAATTGAAACATTTTACTGTTCCTGGGCTCTTGGGTGCCGTGGACCATTTCTTCTGGCCCAGGTACTTATCTGCTGGTTTTGCGAATTTTCTCACACATTTTTGCTCGGCCTCAAAGATCTCCTTCTCTTCTTTACTGGCGTACAAATTCATTATGAGAAGAGAGAGACCATCGGAGCTTATTTGCCGCCGAACGGCTGCCGCCTTCAAGAAAAATTCCTTCGCGCCATCCTCTCCTACCTTTTTTTTCATTTCGTCGGCCAGTCGCCCTGCCAAGGATAGGATGCGCCCAACTTCTCTCTCTTCTCTCGGCTTCCAGGCTTGAGCGATGAGTTCTTGCTTCATGTCGTCGATGCTTGCAGATGCTTTTCCGTCTTTCATCTCCCTTATTTGGGCTCTCAACTCGTCTATTTCCGCTCGGACCTTTAAGGTAAAACATATGCTATGACCATCCATTCTCGCTTATATTGTGAAAGAAATAATAAACCGCCTCAGCGCAATTTATTTCTGTCACATCGTTCAACGAAAACGTGAGAGAGCTTTTATTCCCTTAATGTACCTCCCTCATAGCGTCTGTTCAGATCACTTGCGTCTCATAAGCTCGCCCTTTAACTGTTACGTCAGAACCCAATAAAAGTTGTGGTGTTCAAATCTCTAATAGCGTCCCTTAAGATCGCCGGTAATTGAAGCTCGCACTTGATAGTCCGCACCCACCAGCGTCCCGTAAGATCGCTGGCCTCCCGCAAGATGGCTGCATCCTCAATATCGTCCCTTAATATCTCTGGCGTCTCGTAAGCTCGCCCTTCACCCCTCGCCTCGGTTAGCGTCCCATAAGATCGCTTCATTAGTTACGTCAGTTCATTAGCGTCCCATAAGATCGCCAACTCGCTTCATTATTACGGCAGTTCATTAGCGTCCCATAAGATCGCTATTAGCTACTCGCTTCATTATTACGTCAATTCCCTAGCGTCCCATAAGATCGCCATCTAACAAGGTCAAGGCCTTGTGTCCTTATTACATAAAATTATTTCTTAAATAACTGCCCGGGTTATCAGTCTTTATTTTAACCCCGAATCTGGGTCACGAAACTCAGTATTTCCTGAATGTACAGTCTTACTTAGTACGTAAGACTCAAGAAGAGAAAAGACGAAGCGAACAAAACCTTATTTTTTTTTTTTTTTTTTGAAACAAATAAACAATAAGAACCCTTAAGGCTAAGATAAAAATTAATGAAATAAACAAATGGTCACGAAGAACCGGCTTAAGGTTAAGATAAATAGTTAGTGAAATGACCTCGTCTGCTCCCCTCTTCATTACCTGAGTTTCTCAGAAACAACGATCAACCCGCGCACAAATCCCCAGGCGACCCGAGGGAACCCGTCGTTTCGGAAACGACACCCTCGTGATTTGACTATGTAATCTCAACGTTGGTTCGACCCACTTTCGAAAATCATAAGATGGGTTGGCAACTTCTTTTTTCCTTTTCTTTTTATATATATATAGGGCAGTGGCTTGCTCTTTGCTCTGCCTTTTACAATAACGTACTAAAGGATCAAATTTCCTATACAAAACTCGAATAAAAATCCAAACTTTCCCTGAAAATAAATATTTAACGACTGACTCTTACGTTCTATCCTTCTACTTCTCCCCGTGGCACCGGCGTAACTTTAATAATGTAAAAACTGCCCAACATTTCGGCTGTTCTCAAAATTTAAAACCATCGAAAATTACCGTCAACCGAATTCTTTTCAAATCATTTTATTCCCCGTGGATAAAAAACTTTCCTCCTACTGAAGACCAAAATGAGTCTTCAGCTACAAAACAACAAAAGACCTCCCCTACCCGACGTAAAACTATAAATTCTCTGATCGCTTTACCTCTAAACGTGGCGGCTCCGTTGCTTTCGCCTTCTTTGATGGCGGTGGTGCTGAGTCCCCCGATGACTGACTCTGTCCGACGACAACTGTGGCAGCTTGGCTCGCGTGGGTCACGTCTACCCAGAAATGTAGAGCTTTCCGCATCGTTTCCTGCTCGAGAGGCTTTTCCCTCAGCACTCCTTCCAGCACATTTTCTTCAATTTCAGAAACGCGCACCAAGGCCGCCAGTAAGGCCGGCCTATCGAGGTCTGTCAAAGACCCCCCTTCCAAAATGTTCCAAACTAAAATGTCTTGCCCTGCGGTCTCGAACAACTTGACCGCCACTCTATTCAATGCTTCCCACTTGTTCATGTTAACAAAAACTTGAGGCAAATAAAAACACTTGTGACACTAAGACGTCTTCACGCTTGGCCGCCTGTTAAGCAAGTGGTTCCTCTTCGCTCCCCGTGCTAGACGCCATAGTCCCTCGTTTGCTCAAAAAGTCTGTATGGAGTTCCTGACCCCTCACTCTATCTTCCACAAACTCCCCCAACGCACGTGCTAAATAACGACCCTTCCAAAACACAACTTCTTCTGTTGTCATGCTGGCCTGCGCAAGCTAATTACGTGTAGCCAATACGACCCTTCTAGTATCTCAGGTAAACTTGTATTGCGGAGGCCAGCGGTGGGTGAGTGTCGAGCAATTGTTGGCACACCTAGGTCGCGTGATAGTCAGCTGACTTGTGAAACAAGACCAAAGGCTTCAGTAGGATCCCAAAAATCAATTTGATCCGGACAATTAGGTTGTCTTCGCCAGACTCCTCGAATGACCGAATTGATGAATAAGTGTGGATGGACGAGTGTGGGGGATTGTAAGATTATTTAAATTTCTGAATTGAAACTTTTTCCCTAGTATGGTGTAAAGGGAAAACGTTTCAAGGATTATGGGGTAAACTGGACTGTGGGGGTGGAAGGGCGTTTGTTTGGTAAGCGTGTGGAATGATAGGGGTCAGCCAGGGCAGAGTAACGTTGTTGTTTTTGGGAAAGTTAAAAGCCGTGTTAGAGGTGCCCTAGAGGGGGAAGGGCACCTCTTGAGCTGGCAGAGCGGGGGTTTGGTTGGAAGTATTGAAAGAGGTTGTTATTGAAAGAGGTGAGAGGGAAATGTATGTTGAGGGCGTGTTTTGGAAGAGAAGAAGATAAGTGTTGTGATGAATAATGGGTATGTGTGAATGATGATTGGGCGAAAAAGGAAGTGTTATTTTTTTTATGGCATTTGCCTTCCGGCCAAGTGCCATATACCGATCACTTTTCCGTCGGTCGGTCGGTGCGCTGATGGCGAGTTAGTGTACTTGCAGATGTGCCAGGACGATGAAACTTGGCCAAACCCGACCAAACTAACTTTGAAATAGTCACTTCCCCGATCCGACCATCGTGGGGGGAGAGAGGGGAGCCGGAATCTGGAATTTAGTGGCATGCATAACTTTCGAACGGGTGATCGGATCTTAATGAAACTTGATATTTGGAAAGATGTCATGTCTCAGTTCAAGTCCGGACCGAATCCGATGAAGGTGGGGGGGTTGGAATGGGGACCGGAAACCTTGTGACACGCTTGGACTGGAGCGATCGGAATGAAACTTTGAAGAACAAGCAAAAGACCTATGCACATCAGTGACAGAACCGGGCCGGATTCGGGCACTGCGGGAGAGTTAGAGGGGTCCGGAATTCCGGTGATCGCAAGCTCAGGTAGCCTACTTCCAGACGTGCTAGGACGATATTTGGTAGGACGATGAAACTTGGCTTGAAAATCAGAGACTTGACATGATTGGCTTAGAAATAGTAAGTTCCCTGATCCGACCATCGTGGGGGAGTGGAAGGAGGGAGAACCCTGAACCTTATGGTATGCATATAACTTTTGAACGGGTGATTGGATCTTAATGAAACTTGATATTTGGAAAGACCTCATGTCTCAAATGTCCTATTTAAAGTCCGGATGTGATCCGATGAATGTTGGGGGGAGGAGCTGGAGGGGAGAACCGGAAATCTTGTGACACGCTTAGAATGGAGCAATTGGGATGAGACTTAGTTGGAAGAACAAGCACAAGCCCTAGATACATCAGTGACAGAACCGGGCCGGGTTCGGGCACTACTGGGGGAGTTGGAGGGGGTCCGGAATTCCGGTGAATGCGAATCAAGGCACTTCCAGATGTGCTAGGACGATGAAACTTGGCTTGGAAATTAGACACTTGACAAGATTGGCTTAGAAATTGTCATTTCCCCGATCGGACTATCCCTTAAAGTATTAATCCTAGCCGCAAAGTACAAAAAATACTTTTAAGCAAAATAAACATTTTCGTGATCCCTATGAGCCGATGATCAGTTTTGCCTCAAGGATTGTGCTTACAACTGAATTCCTTTATAAAGTACAAACAATACTTTTGAGTAAAATATACATTTTCGTGCTCCCGATGGGCTCATAATCATTTCTGCTTCAAGAGTTTCGGTTACAGATGAATTTCTAGCGCCCTTAAAGTGCGCACAGCCAAATGCATTACCAAACGATACATTCTCGTGATTTCCCATGATCATTCTTATCTCAAGGGTTTTGCTTACAAATGATCACAACAAACCCAAGAATTTACGAATTCCTACTTTCTTCCTCTTACCAAGCCTTGCAAGTGCCATATGAGCTTCCAGCTCTTGTTTTAGTAGGAATTTAAAAGATTAGAATCATAAATCTAGAATAATCTTATATTTTATATTCATTTCTTGGGGGGAAAAATAGTAAATGTATTACGGGCTTTATTAGTAAAAGTTAAGTGACGTAAATGATTTAAAAGTTGGTAAAAATAGATTAGTTAACGTCACTGAGGGATGAAGGAGTAGCCACAAAAAGTACGAAGCATGATTTTCTTTGTTTTATTTAAATAAAAAATGGAACATTTTTACTCCTAAAATTTAGAAACAGATTAAGGTCAAAAAGCCGATTATCTGAGAAAACCAAGATCAGATATGGATTCAGCATGTGTGTTTACCCCTATAAGTAATATCTATTTTGACGAAACCGATCAAAACGATCCTGCCTTACTTCCGCCAATTTTCCAGTTTCGGCGAAATTCCGGAACTACTTGTCTGGCGAAAAATAAAGCTCAAAAACGAATTCAGCGTATATCCTTACCCCTTTATCCAACATCTAATCAGCTTGAGATACAAATTTAACTTACAACAGATTTTCCGGTTTCAGCCGGATTCTGGACGAATTACATATCCGGCTAAAAACTGATTGTCATGTACGGATTCAGCATATCTTCTTACCCCTTAATCGGGCATCTAATCACCTACAAATACAACTTTTGCTTCTAACAAATTTTCCGGTTTTCGCCGGATCCCGACGAACTACTTGTCCGGCGCGAAAATGGTTTTCATCACCGTGTTCAGCATGTCTTCTTACCCTATAATCGACTATCAGACTAGATATTTATAAATATTTTGTTTGCCCCTGAATTTGAACCTCCTCCTCACCCCCAAATTTAGGACTACAGAGCCCATCTATGAACTCGACCTTACCCTTGACCCAAGGAATCCTCACACCAACTTTCATCAAAATATCTCATTCCCTTCGAGAATTATCGTGTATCGGGGCTGGCAACACTGTCTCATGGTTGGCATTATTCGAAACCAACTATGCATAGACGAGCGCGTGAATGCGGTCATCTGGTTGGCGTCATTCGGGATTACTACTATAGATGTGATGTGAATGTGGTCTCCCAAGAGACATCTTTCGGAATTGCGGATTTATTGAGGGAAAGGTTATCCAGTGAACCAGAGCACATCATACAAGAACCCTGTATACTTAACAAAAAAAATATTCTGTTAGCGAGTATATATTACTTGAACAAGCCTTTGGGGTATAAAATTATGTGACGGTAATATTACGTTGTAGGAGAATATAAAGTGAGCCGCGAATGTTGTCTAGTGGTCGGCTTCATTCAGAACCAACTATGCATAGACGGGCGCGTGAATGTGGTCAACTGGTTGGCGTCATTCGGGATTACTACAATAGATGTGGGGTGAATGTGGTCTCCCAAGAGACATCTTTCGGAATTGCGGATTTATTGATGGAAAGGTTATCCAGTGAACCAGAGCACATCATACAAGAACCCTGTAGACTTCATAAAAATATATTTTATAAGCTAGAGTATAGTACTTGAACACAACCTTTGCGGTACAAAATTATGTGACGGTAATATTACGTTGTAGGAGAATATAAAGTGAGCCGCGAATGTTGTCTCGTGGTCGGCTTCATTCAAAACCAACTATGCATAGACGGGAGCGTGAATGCGGTCATCTGGTTGGCGTCATTCGGGATTACTACTATAGGAATGCCGTTAATGTGGTCTCGTGGTCGGCTTCATTCAAAACAAACTATGCATAGACGGCGCATGAATGCGGTCATCTGGTTTGCGTCATTCGGGATTACTAGTATAGTCGTGGGATGAATGTGGTCTCCCAAGAGACATCTTTCGGAATTGCGGATTTATTGAGGGAAAGGTTATCCAGTTAACCAGAGCACATCATACAAGAACCCTGTATGCTTTACAAAAATGTATTGTGTTAGCGAGTATATATTATCTGAAGAAAACCTTTGGGGTACAAAAATATGTAACGGTAATATTACGTTGTAGGAGAATATAAAGTGAGCCGCGAATGTTGCCTCGTGGTCGGCTTCATTCAAAACCAACTATGCATAGACGGGAGCGTGAATGCGGTCATCTGGTTGGCGTCATTCGGGATTACTACTATAGGAATGCCGTTAATGTGGTCTCGTGGTCGGCTTCATTCAAAACAAACTATGCATAGACGGCGCATGAATGCGGTCATCTGGTTTGCGTCATTCGGGATTACTAGTATAGTCGTGGGATGAATGTGGTCTCCCAAGAGACATCTTTCGGAATTGCGGATTTATTGAGGGAAAGGTTATCCAGTCAACCAGAGCACATCATACAAGAACCCTGTATGCTTTACAAAAATGTATTGTGTTAGCGAGTATATATTATCTGAAGAAAACCTTTGGGGTACAAAAATATGTAACGGTAATATTACGTTGTAGGAGAATATAAAGTGAGCCGCGAATGTTGCCTCGTGGTCGGCTTCATTCAAAACCAACTATGCATAGACGGGAGCGTGAATGCGGTCATCTGGTTGGCGTCATTCGGGATTACTACTATAGGAATGCCGTTAATGTGGTCTCGTGGTCGGCTTCATTCAAAACAAACTATGCATAGACGGCGCATGAATGCGGTCATCTGGTTTGCGTCATTCGGGATTACTAGTATAGTCGTGGGATGAATGTGGTCTCCCAAGAGACATCTTTCGGAATTGCGGATTTATTGAGGGAAAGGTTATCCAGTCAACCAGAGCACATCATACAAGAACCCTGTATGCTTTACAAAAATGTATTGTGTTAGCGAGTATATATTATCTGAAGAAAACCTTTGGGGTACAAAAATATGTAACGGTAATATTACGTTGTAGGAGAATATAAAGTGAGCCGCGAATGTTGTCTCGTGGTCGGCTTCATTCAAAACCAACTATGCATAGACGGGCGCGCTAATGCGGTCATCTGGTTGGCGTCATTCGGGATTACTACTATAGGAGTGCCGTTAATGTGGTCTCGTGGGCGGCTTCATTCAAAACAAACTATGCATAGACGGGCGCGTGTATGTTGTCAACTGGCTGGCGTCATTCTGGATTACTGCTATTGCTGTGTCTTAAATGTGGTCCCCCAAGAGACATCTTTCGGAATAGTGTATTTATTGAGGAAGGCCATACAGTGAACCAGACAACATCATAGAAGAACCTTGATTAATCATGCACTCTAAATGTCGTCAACAAGTACACTTCATTAAGGATATCTGCTACAATTGTAACTCCAAAGATGTGACACAATCGACATCATAGGTCGAAGTATATGTATTGTCCGTGAGAAAGATGTCAAGCAAGAGACATCTTTGTGAAACACCTGTAATAGTCGAAAGTTAATGTTGTTTCGTAGATGGCGTTTTTTGGGTTTACTTAGATAGATCAAAGACAACATTCAAATTCTTATTATATAGGTAAAGATTGACAACAAAAGTCATTAAGTTGCTCCCCACAAAATTCAAATCTAGCAATTTTTCTTTTCGAATTTCTTGGACTTTGGTATGGTTGTGTTGTAAGCAGGGATCCTATCTCAGATCATTGAGTAGGAGAAGAAAATCAAACGAAAAGAGATCCTGACTTCCTGGTCTTATGGTTGTTTCTTTGGCTGAGGTTGTTTGGTTTGGTCTGGGTTTAGTGTTGGGGTTGATGTCAATGTGTTGGGGTTGATGTCAATTCTGCAGCTGCTAGCTACCGCTGCTCCCGACGGCGACGGATTTTCTCCTGAGGAGATCAGATCGGCCGTAAAGAAACTTAAGAACAATAAAGCAGCTGGCACTTGTGGCATCGCTTCAGAGCTACTCACAACAGGCGGCCCTGCAATGATACTCTGGCTGCAGATGATGTTCAGCATAATCTGGCGCACTGAAGTTATACCATCAGACTGGAAGAAAGGAATCCTTTTGCCAGTGTTTAAGCGCAAGGGCAGCAGGACGGACTGCAGCAACTACCGCGGTATCACCCTATTGTCTGTTCCTGGAAAGCTGTTTGCAATGCTGCTGCTGAAACGTGCAACAAGTTTCCTACATGCTTTGCGCCGCCCCCAACAAGCCGGATTCATGCCAGGAAGATCGACAACTGAACAGATCCACACGGTTAGACAGATCGTCGAGAAGACAGTGGAATTTAACAAAAAAGCCTACATAGCTTTCATTGACTTTCGTTCTGCCTTTGACACTGTTGACAGACCGTCCCTTTGGCTAATCCTGATAGCTGCGGGCCTACCCACAAAGATAGTCAGCCTCTTCAAAGAGCTCTACAGCAACACAGAAAGCGCCGTCCTGGTTAACGGGAAGCTTTCTTCTTCCTTCCCCATACAAAATGGAGTACGGCAAGGAAGCGCTGCTGCACCTGAGCTGTTTAACTGCGTCATCGACCACATCCTGAAAGAGACGCACCATGCCCACCCTTTCGGCATCAGTTATGCCGGGAGGACTCTGTCCGATGTTGACTTCGCTACGATGTAGCTGTCCTTAGCGACAATCTCGACCAACTTAAGTCTGCTCTCGAGACGCTCTCCTCCACAGCCTCTAGAGTTGGGCTGCAAATCAACTGGAAGAAAACGAAGATCATGCCCATAGAAAAGACCGCATCAGCATCACCCTCAACTGTTGAGATTAACGGCCAAGCTGTCGAGGTGGTAAGGCAGTTCACATATCTCGGATCAATTATATCCTCAAGTGGCACACTTGACGCCGAAATCTCAGCCAGATCAGCCAAGGCAAGCTCTGTGTTCGGACGACTCCTGAGAGCAGTCTTCCACAAACCGCAAATTAGTCGCCATACCAAAGCCCGAATTTACAACGCCACAGTCTCAAGCATCATGCTGTACGCATCTGAGACATGGCCGATAACTCAGACTCAGCTAAGAAAGGTCGATGCCGTTCAGACTAGACACCTGCGTTGAGTGGAAGGCTTTAAATGGTATGACAAGATCCGCAATACTGAGATCCTGAAGACCTTCAAGCTGGCGAACCTCTCTACCCAAGTAGAAGCCCGCTCTCTAAGGTGGTATGGCCACCTACTCCGTCTCCAGCTAAGTACCCCCGCAAGGATCATCTCGGACTTCAACCTCTCGGAAAATGGCTGGAAACGCCCTCGAGGAAGGCCACGCACTGGATGGGCTGATGTAATAAACCAACGCCTGCTCAGCCGCAACATAAACCCAAATGAGGCCCCATCCTTAGCCCTGGACAGGGCTACTTGGAGAAGACTGACGGCGCTGTTAACCAGTTCCCTCTACGCTGGCGACCCTGCTGAGCAAGAGCGTTAAGTCAAAGTCAAGTCAAGTAAGTTGATGTCAAGGGCGTCACATCTGAGGGGAGGGGGCCTCTCCGAATGTTGTCAGCCAGTTGGTAGAAAATAGCCGAGTTGGCGTAGATGTCTGCAAGAACAGTAGGCAAAAATTACCAGCCAGTCGGTAAATACCTAGCCCCCCCCAAAAAAACATTTTGGCTAGTAACACCTCTGGTTGCTGTAACTTGGCTGTAGGCCTAATAGAGTTTTGAAACTAACTTAATGTTTCAGTTTGGGGATGGAGTAGCATATCTTTCACAGTAGGCTGGATAGACAAGAATTCGGTGCCAAGTTGATTTTATTTTTACAGCCACTTTTGTTTTATTGAGTGCTACTAGCAGGGGCGTCACTACTGGGGGGGATGCCCCCCATTGTTGTCGGCCAGTCGGTAAAAATAGCCGAGTCGATTTTTCTCAATACACTCGGCTTTTATTAAAATAATCGATTTTTTCGTTAAAATAGTTATTTTTTCGTTAAAATAGTTATTTTTTCTTAAAATCAGCTGATTTTAGCAAATAAAGTCATTTTTTCTCAAAAATAGTTGTTTTTGTCTGAAAAAACAGTCTGTAAAAATGACCAGCCAGTCGGTAAATACCTTGTCCCCCCCCCAAACATTTTGGCTAGTAACGCCTCTGGCTACAGACAGATACAGACTAGGTTGGCTAGTGTCAGGCAGTACGGTACCATAGGTACTGAATTATGCCCTTTTTACAAAAGTGGTAAGTCCAAAGGCTGGAAATCCTTGGATACCCAGAAAACTGAAATATTTTTGGTTTTGAGGGGCTGGTTATCAGGATTTAAACTGTTAGATCTTGACTGAATTGCAGATGATTGCAGAACGGAAGAGATGTACTGTTTTTAACTCCCAATCCAGAGGTGTCATGTTTTTTTGGGGTGAATAAGTCCTTAGATGTCTGAGGGGCACAAAATCTCCCATCTTGGTCCTAGTTTTTGGTCCCTAGGTAGGCTTCAGAATGCAAAGCAATGATTTGACATTTGTTAAGTATTTTAGATTTTAGTCAAAAACTGTAATAGGATTTTAAGTCTGAGTAACAAACCTGGTATGGGGCCCATTATCTTTGGTCCCTCCCCTAAGGTTTATTGAAATGGCGCCTCTGATATATATGTGCTATGGTACTTTTAGCACAAGACAACAATTTTTTTTAATCCCATGCAGATTCCATAAGTAAATGCAAGTTGTAAGCATTTTTCTTAGTTTTTCTCTTTCTTTCTTGGGACTTGAGGATATCTTTGGTTTCTCCCCTAAGGTTTATTGAAATGGCGTCATGTGATATAATGTGCTATGTTACTATTAGCAGAAGACAAAAAGCTTTTTGAATCCCATGCAGATCCCATGAGTAGCCTAAATGCAAGTTCCAAGCATTTTTCTTACTTTTTTCTCTTTCTTTTTGGGACTTGAGGATGGCAAAGGCTCAGATGTTTGATTTTGTATTTTATGGTTTAAGCAGTTCGTTCTTACATAAATTTTGAGTATCCTTGGCTTGAGATTTGTTGATTGCCAAAGGGGACCATCTTGACAGTTGCTCAAAAGAGAAGACTGTGCATCAAGCAAAAGCCGAAGATTCGATTCCCATTGTGTTGTTCTTTGTTTTTGCTTTTTAAATCTGACCTGTGTTTTCTAGCTGAAACGGATCCTCATGAAGGAAAAAGAAAGGTTGAGAGCCTTTGGCCAATCTTCAAAATTCATCATCAGAAAAGCAGATATATCTATGACCTGTTCTACAGACGGAAGGCGATTACTAGGGGTAAGTTGTGATTATTATTATAATGGTTATTAATTGCTAAAAATGTCATACTACTTAATCACACTATAAACATAGTTTTTGGTGTTGATTTCGCTACAGACGGGACCGCCAATGACTTGTGTGTGTTCAAGTGCTATCCAGAGGCGTCACATATGAGGGGTGGGGACTGGGGGGCACAGATTCTGTCACAATTCTGAATCGCGAAGCTTTCACCATTCTCGTTTTTGACAAAAACGCAAGAAAAGGAGAGTTCTTTTCACCTCAGTAGTAAAATGTGCAAAAAAGAAGAATTATGAAGAGAATTTGTTTATTCATCTTATTTCTATCCGCCGAAATCGTGGAATACATTACAAAGAGAAACAAGACCAAAGGTGTCGATGGGATCCCAAAAATCTAATATATAATGTAGATAGATCAATACTTTTTACTTGTAATATTTAGAAACAGATGAAATTTTAATGTTTCAAGCCCCTCGCGAAGCCCTTCTAGCAACCGATTCTTACTTACAAGCCCGTCTCCCCGTGATAGACATGGTACCGTATCGTTCTTACCATGAAATACACTGGCAAAAAGTTATACCAACTAGCAAAAGTTGGCAACCCGCCATCACCAAAGATTATAGCATCCGATTCTTACTTACGAGTCCATGTCCTCGTGATAGACGTGGTACCAAATTGTTCGTACCATATAAAGCACAGGAAACAAATTGTAGGTACACCAAGTAGACAAAACTGCTAACCCCTCATTGCCGAAGATGATTATGGTCTAAGAGCTTATTGTTAGATCATGGGACCATTAGAAGTCCCCTACTTGTCTCACAATTGGGATCGGCCTATTTTTGGTTTCAGTGTGTACCTTACTACTGAAGTTGTCACCCCCTCTAAACTTTCCAACTGTTATATAGCCGGCAACCACCTACTCTTTTCCCATATACCAACCCCTTCGACCTTCGATTACACTAGCTCTCTCTCTTACGATCATTGATTACGCGCTCTGCGCCTCGTCCACGCGTAGAGCTATACTAATGTGAAGAAAAGGGGTATGGTAGCCAAAAATTGGTCGACAAATTTTGTGTCCGGTTTTTGCCGGATTCCGGGTGAACTATTAGTCCGGTGAGAAAACAACTTTCATATTCGGATTCAGCATGTCTCCTTACCCCTAAACCAACTATCTCAATAGCTTTCAAAAAATATTTTTTTTGCCCCTTAATTTTGAATATAGGGCCCCGACTCGACCTCTCTTGACCCAAAGAATCCTCACACCAAGTTTCATCAAACTATCTCATTCCCTTTGAGAGTTATCGGGCTCACAGACGGACGGACGGACAGACGGACAACTTTTGCGATGTCATAGGTATCCCTCCACTTACGTTTTGGATCCCAAAAAGCACACAAATATGCACATAAATATTCCTACTCCTTTAATTATATTTAATCCTTTAATCCATCATTATACTGTGTTAAGCAATTGATTCAGAATAACATAACAGGTCACTGAATGTCAGAGGAGTTGTTTTTATTACCTCCCCTGTTGGCCCGCCATGGATAGGCTGTGCTGTCCCTATGGTATGGAACATGTTGATGCTCATTTTCAACCCATGCTAGGAAAATGCCGCGCGAAAAGCACAATGTTGGTAGAAAAAGGTCCTGTAACTTCAATAGACTACTTAAAAATTAAAATCATTCACAAATCACAAATCCGTGGCGGAAGACCAACACTTTTTTCGTATATCTAGGATACGGTACCTAGTAAACGGAGTGTCGGCTTCGAAAAGCGCTACATTTGATTTGCAGGTATGTTGAAATATTGCAGCTGTGGCCGTAGTGGCCTCACAAACTTAAAACAAATGTTTTCATTTAACACGGGAAAAGCGTATTCCATTTCTTAGATGGTTTAGATTACCTTTCCCCTTAATCAATACTGTACTGGATTCGTAACGGAATTGGGATCAGAAACGCAACTTTACAGAACTCGCATACAGAATTCTCATAATACGTTCAATGAATGTCTTATATAGCCTCGTCTAAACCGATTTATCAATGAATAAGATCGTGCCGTGCTGACGCCGGTTCAGGACACGTGATTAAGGAATGGTTATTGCATGGTACAGGAAACTGAGGGAAAATAATTAACAAAAAAGATATGGAAACCATCTCAGATGCAGGTTTTGACCAAGAAGAAGAAGAAAACTGAATTAGTTAACCTCTGTACCACCCCAGTGACTAGGGTGATTGAATCCAACAATCGAGAGTAATGCATGCCACAAGATCAATCTGACAAGTTTGGTCGTCCTAATTGTAATTATCTCATTTGCTTCTTCTTTTTCAGAGCTGTATGACTACTGCCTGAATGAGAAAATTGCCGATGCCAATCTGATAGCAAAATGGAAAAAGCAGGGCTACGAAAATCTATGTTGCCTGAGATGCATTCAGACGAGAGATACAAACTTTGCCACCAATTGCATCTGCCGTGTCCCGAAAACCAAACTCGAAGAAGTAAGTCTTAAAAGTTTTCAAAAAGACCTGTCTGAAGGAGCTGTCCAGGTTCCTTCAGTCATACAGAAATCCTCAGTTTTGGGGCATGGTCATGCTCTTACGGTGGGACATCATGCTCATACCATGAGCATGATTTACCATGAAAATCTGCTTGAAAAGCTAATTTCCATTTCAGATTCTCAATTCACCATATTTGTATGGGGGTATCATGCCCATGCTACAGGGCATGGTACCCCAACACATGAGCACCATGCCGATATGTTGAGGCATGCCCAGACGTTGGGGCACCATGCCCAAAAATTGAGGATTTTATGAAAGTTTTGCATTTTATTATTCAGAGTCTTCAAGGGATTCTTCACTTTAAAGTTTAACCGAAAAGGACTGGGATAGGACAATCTAGTTACTCATTACTTATTCACTTAAATTGGCTTGAAGACCCGCTGAAAATGCGTTACTTGGTTGTTCCGCTATTCAGGAATAATCGATTTTCAAAATAGTGGAATTTCCGTGTGATTTGTGGTACCTCTAATTTGTTGTATGCCTTACAAGAAAGATTTATGACTTTTTTTTGTTCAGGCACTAAGCAATCTTCACCAATATCGCCACTGCCCACTGAAAAATTCTGAACGTCATAACTAGAGCAGATAGTGGAAAACAAAAAAAATCCCTTTGCAGAATCTAAATAATTCAGTGTATTCAACTAAATGACTCAAAAATAAGTTGGCTTTTCAGTTAAACTTTAACATTAGAAGTTAGGAAAGAGTTACTCGCAGAAACTGCTCTGCTACTCTCTGCTCTGCTACGTTTCTGTGTGCGAGCAAAAACTAAATATTTTTGTTCTGTCACAAAATCAACATTAAAAGCGAACAAGAAAATAGAAGACCATCCAACCAGAGCAACCGGAGCATAACAGATCCTTCATCGATCTTATTCGCTCCAAAGTGCGAATTAGGTAATAAAGGTAGCCTACTGATGCTGTTACGATTAATATCATCATTGTTATAAATATAAATAGGCTTTTTCTTTATGGACTTTCTTAATTGTTTTTTCTTTTTTCTCTAGGGTCGAGTGGTGGAGTGCATACATTGCGGCTGTCGTGGATGTTCAGGCTAAAGGATATCGCTTCGTTTTACGTTTTCTCAAACTTTTTTGCAATTTTTTTAGACTGTCTGAATCTAATAATAAAGCGCGTAATTATTGTAGGATGTTTAGTAATTGCACTTCTGTTCTTTTTCGCGTGGGCTTAAGTCATAGCCTATTATAGCAAGCATCTTTACTAGTTCCACTTAAAAATGATATGGGCCTGTTTACCTGAAGTCACGAAAAAAAAAAAAAAAGAAGAAGAACCTTCTCAAAAGGGTGATGCAAGTTAGTCGTGTGCTTGATCTTAAGGATAGCGCATAAATGTGATGCAAGTTAGTCGTGTGCTTGATCTTAAGGATAGCGCATAAACGCGGACGAGAGAGTTTATTGGGAATGTGATGTCATAAGTTTGATAACAGATAACATATGGACGCACATCCTTTAAATGTTATTTTGAATGCCGAGGATGTATCTGTTATGTTCGTTTGAAGTATTCTGTTTCGAGACAAGACAAAGTTTCTGCTATGATTTTTTAAATGGTTTCGCGAAAAGATAATATTTAAAGGGCCGTAACAGATAAATTCTCATAACTTTGAACATCCGGGTGCGCAAACATGTGTTATCTGATATCAAAGTTCTGACAAGTGCAGGGAAGAGGACTGTGTTCTCTTTATGTTTTCTCTACGAACATTTTCCAAAAATTTCACCCCGGGCGTTTCATCCCGGCGAGAGGAGAAAGTCGGTAACCTCAAAATGTATTAGCTTCCAGTCCGTATCAGAACCTGGAAGTATTAGCCCCACTAGATAAGCTGTGGCCCCACTCCAGTCTTCAGCTTCTACCGGATCCAAACATACCCTCTGTGGGTCACCATCAGTCCCATCCAAGATTTCAGATATGAAACATTCTTCTCCTAAATAGCAACAGGTTTCTAGCAACAAATTAGAAGGAAAATAGGCATTCAAAGTAACCAGATTTGATCAGATTCATCTTTAACCGTCAACAGAATTGTTGGTCCTTGGAACCAAAGACAGTAATAGTGGGAAAGACCGGCGACTCGGCCAAAATCACGTCGTTGAAAATCGATCGTGCTGCTTCCTAGCGTTTGGTCTTTGTCCAATTTCAAACGGCAGGTTTGACGTAATCAAGGCAAGATGGCGTTGATTGGCGCTGTGATTATTTGCTGTGAAATTCCAGGGTTGGTCACCAAGAACCAGGGTGTACGAGTTACTTGCTTACTTCAGGATACTTTGGGTTACTCAGGGTTACATTGGGTTACTTTGGGTTACATTGGGTTACTTTGGGTTACATTGGGTCATGAGTCTTGCGCACAAATGGCGTACATCACGTTTGCAATTGTCTCAAAAGTAACCCAAGTATCTCAAAGTATCCCAAAGTAACCCAAAGTAACCCGAAGTAACCCAAAGTAACCCAATGTAACCCAAAGTAACCCAATGTAACCCAATGTAACCCAATGTAACCCAAAGCAACCCCTCCTGCGCAAGACTTGCGTGGTGACGTTTCAAACTTTTCTTCAGACGAGACGAGGCGCCGATTGCAATATCTTGAAACTGATGCGAAATTCCTTCACGAAACAATTGAAACTCACGGAAACTTAGAGATACTTTGGGATAATGTGGGTTACTTTGGGATACTTTGGGTTACTTTGGGTTACATTAGGTTACATTGGGTTACTTTGGGTTACTCTGGGTTACATTGAGTTACTTTGGGTTACATTAGGTTACATTGGGTTACTTTGAGATACTTTTGGGTTACTTTGCAGGGTGTACGAAGTTACTTTTGGTGACCAACCCTGGGTGAAATTAGTGGTTGCCCGTGAATTCAACACTTTTGTTCCATTAAAAAAAAATAACTGATTGTGTTTCTGCTTGCTTTTTATTCCAATTAAAAAGGAAATCTGAATGGAGAGTGGACGCTCATGGTATAGTCCGGGATCCAGACCGCGATACCGTTCAAAAACAGGGGGGGGGGTAGCAGACGTGCTGCAGAAGGTTTGAAGAACTTTTCTAGAACAACTGTTTGTGCTGAGAACGAAAATCCTACCGCACCACTCCGCACCGATGTACGTCACCGACGTTTTAGCCTATAAAGGCAGATTAGGCCTATAAAGACCAACACTATAAAAACAATTTTCCTAGCAGGACCGCATAAACTAAATCAAACAAACTATACATATTCTGAATCCTCTTTTTATCATCTATCAAATGGTATATTTTTTATTTTTTTAAACTTACATACTTTTCTTAGAAACGTCTTAGAAACCAAGAAAACTAAATTGTCATTTATCTCGGAAAAACTTCCAGCAAACTACATATTTTTATTATTCAGTTAGAAAGATAAGCTCTATTCCAAGCTTCTGTATTCTGACAAAAATCAACAAAACGCGCTCTGACGATGATTCTGCTGTTGATGGAGCATAAATGTCAACAGATCAATTTTTTAACGAAAGACCAACAGCTAAATGGCGCTGATTGTTGCGACTCATGGGGCTTACGGGAGTCGCCGGTCTTTCCCACTATTATTGTCTTTGCTTGGAACAGCCTTACCGAAAATACGGTCGATGCTGAATCGATTGATGGTTTCAAGTTTATTGTAGGTAACATTTTTGACTCTGCTCGGTAAGATTACCCCCATATCCCAGATGTATTTAGAGGCGCAAGCCTTTTCCGTTGAACTATATTCTTATTACCGTTATTATTATTACATGCATAATACTAGAGACTCACAAATCATGAAATTGCTAATTGTTCACTGACAATTCGTGGATTCGTTATGCGCATGGGAGGAATTTAATAATTTCGGCGTCACCGACTGTATGCAAGGGGCGAGCAAAGGGGTTAGGCATTTGCAAGTACCAACCTGTGGGCGAGGGGTTACTCAATCTCGATTTTCACTGTGCAGCAAGTGCCCGCGGTCCCCCGCCGGTGCCGGCACCGGTTGATACCAGCCGTCACCGGCTGCACGTTTTAGAATGTTAGGACGAGCATGAGCGGGAATCACCTAATTTATGGCCGGCACCGCGGGTTTCGGCCGGTGCCGGGAAAGGGTGTACAGCAGGTGCCGGGGAGTGGGTAACCCCTCGCCTTTGTGAAGTGAGCGTATGTGCAATTTTGTTAGTGTTACAGAATATTTTCGTAGAGATAAAACGTTGCAGGTATCCCGAAATAAAGAGATTTCGTTGCTCCTCTTCATCGAGTCACAGCATCTAAGACTCGGGCGCTGTGGGAGTTCGAAAGCTTGGAGGTTAAAGGACACCTGAACAATGAAACCATACTTGAACACACCATGGAGAATGCATTTACAGACATGGCCACGGAGAGCATTCTTCGCCTGAGCGTGATGTTTTCAAAATAGGGATGTTCGTTTCTGGAGGTTTGCACATGCAGACTCCAAGACAAAAAGCGCAAATCATTCAAATCTTGTACAGCGCTGGCCGGATCGTATTTTAATTTCTTCTGGATATGTGTTTGGGCTTAATTGGTTAAAAAATATTCCAGAAGAAGGGTTGATTGGAGACATTTGTTCATTTCTAAAATTGTTCGGTGCTGAAATAAGGACAGATGCAAAATGTAGCAAAAAACATAGCTCGGAGAGACTATTTCGTATTTGGATTGGGTTTTCTGCAGGCAATGTTAACGGAAGTCATACAGATAGGGATGATACATGGTACTCTTCATTCAGGTGTCCTTTGAGGGCTTTATAAAAATAACATCCTTCTTATTTATTTTCTCTGGTTCAGTTCTTTCACACTGGAAGTATATGAAGCATATTTTTACTACATACATTTTGTGTAAACTATTTGGTCTACACCTGTATTTCAAGTCATTGAAGTTCTCTGTCGCGAGATGGCTTTGGGAGGCGAGATGGCAGAAACAGGGTATGTTGGGTCAGTCTTCAAACAAAAACGCGTCAGGCGTGCCATCTATGCTGCATCTGTCGCCTATCTGTTTGTTAGGTGCAGAGTCGCCAGATGGGTAGCTCTGGTATGTTTGAGTGATTGTTAAACATCTGGAAGAAAACGTTTGGTTTAGGGTGTGAAATTAAAAAAAATACTCTGCCTTTTGTTTTCATGTAAGTTTTGATGTCATGTGATGTTTTTTTTTTGCCCTGTCAATGATGGATGAGAAACAAATCGCATTTTGTTGTCTGCCTTGTTAATGTTGAACCTCTTTTTCTATTTGGTTTTGTAGTTTCATTGAAAATTCCTTCCCTGACCCTGTGCCTGTTGTTGTTGGCCTGTTGTGGCCTTTTCCCTTATCATTCTTATCCATATGAAGCTCTTATTATGGGATAGGGCTGGGGTCATTGTCTGTATTGGACTTATGTTCTGGTGTTGTTGTATGAATTCAAAATTTTTGGCAAGTAGCCCTGCAAGTAGCCTATTAATATTTTGGCATTTTGCAGTAGAACTAGCTAGACTAGGCTAGAAGTTGTCTGTTAAGCTATGATTGAATTATTTTATTTGTCGTTTGTCCAGCCAGTGTCCAGCGTCTGTCCACTATTATTAGCAGCAGATTAGCAGACATTGAAATAAGCATATTTTTTTATCATAGCAAACTCGCATTGGGCTGTGGAGTACTACAGGCGTATTCTCGCCGTTCCCTGAGGACTCCTCGGGGAATCGAAGGGAACGGCGAGAATACAGGGACTCACTCCACGCGGACTCCGCTTACAGAAAACAGCGAGAACACGGGGAATGCTTCCAAAACGGATTTTGTTCTTAAAACAAACATGCAATTGACAAAGTTAGTCTGGATCTCCTTTATTTTTGGTTTTGTTTGATTATTTTTAATTAATTTTACATTGCACCAACACCAGCAAAAACTGATTCCCCTCCGAATCTGAAAGGGAGTCCTATTTGATGATGGTGATGATAATTGGAGCATTCCCCATCCGTGGGGACTCACGAGAATACAGGGAGTGAGTCCCTGGGACAAACAAAAACGCGGGGACACCTCAAGTGGAGTCCTCGGGGAACGGCGAGAATACGCCTTACATTGGACTACTAAATTGTGTATTCAGCTTCTGAAGCTTGCATGGTAGGTAGGTGAAGCCTATTCAAGCAGAACTCTTACTAGAAATGATCTTTTCCGATTAGGGGAGAGGGGGGCCATACCGAACGATTTTTGCTTTTTCTGCTGCTGGAAGCTTATTTTTTAACCAATATACTCAGTTTTTATGGTCAAGGGAGAGCAGACACTGGGCATTCTATGGTGAATTTATGAAAATTTTAGGAGTCAAGATAAACCCTTTGCAGCCCTAAAACCAGCAGTCTCTCAGTCGTTCGGGATAGCCCCCACCACGGGGCGAAAGCGGACGGGGTAGGGGCCAATCCGGACGGGTTGTAATTTTAGCTATTTATTGGAAAAGCAACGTAAAAAACACAAAATGACCAGATTTTTAACTATATAAGCATAAATGGGCACCCTCGTCACCTGACATTAGTTAGGTGATGAGGGTGGAAAAAATGTCAGCTATTTATGTGAAAAGCAACGTAAAAAACGCAAAATGACCAGATTTTCAACTATATAAGCATAAATGGGCACCCTCATTACCTAACATTAGTAGTGACATATAAACCTCAGAATCTGCAAAGTTGAAGGTCGTAGTTATCTTTGGTCAAGAAGGGGCGAAACCGAACGTTCAAAAATACATTCGGAATAGCCCCTAAATTTTCGTTCGGAATCGCCCCAGACAGACAAAAATAAATTAAATGGCAGCCGTGGTCAAACCCGTCGGCCGATCAAAATGAAAATCACACAGGATAGAGAACAAATACTAGTCTAAACGCCTGCAAAAGCACGGAATTCTGGCTGTCACAATTATTGAATTATCTTTCACCAACTTGCTATGTCCAGATTTCCAGCGAGAGCAAAAAAACTTCAAGGGCTCCCAAAACTTGTACAATTTGTCCAACTGATTTGAAACTTCCGCCAAATGGGCGCTAGGTAGAGGCCATCTAGTGTTATTTTTTAGAGTGAAAAAGCTGCATGCTAGGTGGTGAAAAAATTGAAGGTTCGGTTTCGCCCCCGTGCGGTATGGCCCCCCTCTCCCCTAAGTGGTTCAGAAATATCATTTTCGAAAATACCATTACCTGCTGCGTAAAATTAGCGATTTTCTTGTTTGTGCTTGTCGACTCTATCCAGTTCTTCCGTTTTCCGGCTTGGCGCCTGGACGCAAAATATTTAAAAACTGACTGTGCCGTGGTTAAAAGTGGGAAAACCAGGCAAAACAAAAGAAGTTACAAAATGAAAAACAACAGTGTAAAGCTTCTCATGTCCCTATGTGTGAAATAGTACCGGCGAACCTTGAAGCTTTCGGCCAAATTTGCGTTGCTTGACTGCAAAACTCGGCACGGTCGAAAAAGCGCTAAAAGGAAGTAGGAACAAAATGAAACAATGGCAAAAGGCGGGGGTTTCAGAAGCGTGCAATCGGTAGGGGAGCTAGGGATAATATATGAGGCAGAAAAAGAAAAAGGGGTCCTTTAACAAAATTCTACCCTACCAGTAGTTACTGAAATTTTCTATCGTCTCAGCCTGTATAAATGGATGTGGAGATTGGAACAAAGGTGTTCGTCCATAGTAACCATTGACTGGAGGTTTGAACACACCCTGAGTGGCAATCGTGTCTTGATGCAGCAGACATATCTTAGAATATCAGTGTTGTGTAATGCCATGGGTATTTTCAGTAAACCTACTAGTCATCATGTCCTCAAGAAAGACAGCCGGTCGTCGGGGAACCACCAAGAAGCGAGCTCAGCGAGCCACTTCCAATGTCTTTGCCATGTTTGACCAAGCTCAGATCCAGGAATTCAAGGAAGCCTTTAACATGATCGACCAGAACCGTGACGGATTTATTGACAAGGAAGATCTCCATGACATGCTTGCTTCACTTGGTAAGAATATGCTGCCTTAACTATCGATCAAATTCATTTGTGGTTTGTTCTTAGAGTGCTTGCACAAGTCCAGTCTGGTTAACTAATTGATTATAGAATTCGGACGATACAGTCTAATGGCGTACCGTCAATGTTTTTTTTTTTTTTTTTATCTTACACTGTCTCAGGTACTCTCATATAAAGAATATGTAGGCTACAGATAATTATTATTTTGATCAATTATCATTTCTCTTAATTTTAAGAGAATAATAACTATCTTATAAAGAATATTTACATATAATGAGCTACTGTTTTCCATCCGCTTCTGGTCAACCGGCTGCGGGCCACCTTGGGAAGCTAGGGGTGGACAGTATTGTTACTCCCCCCCCCCCCCAGATGACGCCCCTCCTTATGAAACACTGTGTATTAATAATAGGGGAGACTGGGGGCATCTTGGACAAGGGGCAGATTGGACACGGTTTTGGTTCGAGGACAAATTATGGGGCCAAGGTTTTGATTCGAGAATTAAAAGAACTGTTAACAGAAACAAGGATTTGATTGTTTTCTGTTTTTTTATAGGAAAAAACCCAACTGATGAGTACCTGGAAGGTATGATGAATGAAGCCCCAGGCCCAATCAACTTCACCATGTTCCTAACCCTGTTTGGTGAAAGGTTGCAAGGCACAGATCCTGAGGATGTTATTAAAAATGCCTTTGGTTGTTTTGATGAAGAAAATAACGGAATTATTAATGAGGATAGACTTAGAGAGCTGCTTACGACGATGGGAGACAGATTTACGGATGAGGAGGTGGGTACTTTGTTGTTTTATTGTGTTTTTTTCTTTCTTTAGGCTTTGAAAGTTCGACAAATAACTGTATGAAAGTGACATTTGAAAATTCGTGCAATTTGACGACCGAGGGAGGTGTCGCTCACTAAATTTATTGTGATACTGTGGGAGGCGATCGGAGGCAGGGGAGGAGATGAAGGAAAAAAGTAGATAACATATATTCAAATAATGCATAAAACGGATACGTCAGCTACTTGTAATCAAACTTGGATTACAAGTTTGTTCCTTCCACAACGTTGACCCTGAAGATTGACAGCCTGACGAGGACCCTTGCCAAGAAGGGCCGAAATATCGCTGCCAAAGCATCGTAGAACAAACTTGTAATCAAACTTGGATTGACGTAGGCTATGCGTTTTATGCATTGTTTGAATATATGTTTGAAAGTCAGCTTGGGCCCAAGGAATATTGTAAGTAGAGAACATAAGTGCAGGGAGCAGAGTGAGGGAGTGAAGTCCTTATGTGTGGCTGGAATGGATAGATATGGCACAATTTAGGGGACGAGTGAACGCCCCCTTAAGCCTGGTGCTCATAGAACGAGGATTCGCATTCGCCTAGGAGAATTTGGCATCGCTAGCGTGAAAAACTCGCACCGCGCCATTTCAGCTCAAAGTCGATTTTTTTTTTTCGAGTCACTTCACGGAAAATAGGCTTTTGATGGAAGTTCAAGTAGATTGATTTGACTTGATCACTTACTGTTCCCATGGAATTTGTTTTAATATTTTCTTTCCTGTTGTACCCAGCAGGCAGCTTGAACTGCGTCAATTGTTGGGTTGTTATATTGATATTATTTATAGTAAGTTCATCCAACGTTACCTTCCGGATAGACAAACAGTTCGAAGAATAAGAATAATAGTAGTTTAAAACCCGAAAAGAATCCTCTGAACTGTAGAACTAAAGGCCCATTCACAACGGGTTTTGGCTAATACTCGATACCAGCCAGTTCCTGAAATCGCTCTGAGACCGAGAATTAGCTGGGATTCTGCTGTTCGCAATTGGATATTAGTGCCAGTTTCGGGTACCAGCTAGTCTCGCACCCAAGTTGAAATCAGTTCAACTTATGAGGGCAGGGGCGTCGCGACACCTTCCTGATGGGGGGGTGCGGCTTCGGAATTTTACCGGAATTTTTCGGGATTTTACCGGAATTTTTCAACATTTTGCCGGAGATTTTCCATAGTGAATATCTCTGCAGGCACAGGCGTCACTACTAGGGGGGGGGGGGTCGACACCCCCAATGTTTTCGGCCAGTCGGTAAAAAACAGCCGAGTCGGCACAAAGCGCCGCGATTTTTAAGTAAAAACGCAGTCAATTTTTCTCTTAGAAATAGAGTCGTTTTTTTCTTAAAAATAGTCGTTTTTTCTTAAAATCAGCCGATTTTTCGTCAACACAGTCGTTTTTAGTGGAGTGTTCCTTGGAAAAATCCACTATTGCGAGCGCTGTAGCAGCTTTCGGCTTTCGGTTTCCGGTTTTCGGTTTTCACCGTATTTTGTGGAGCTCATAACTCGTGAACCAGTGCAGGTATCAAGTTCAAACTTGGTACGCTGGTGGGGACTGGGGTCTAGTTGTGCCTTTTGGGGGTCCGACCCCCCACACCCACCCGGTTCAGGGGCAAATGGGCCCAGATTGCCCAGTGAATAATGTTCATAACTTGACCAGAGTTGGACATAAGACGATGAAATTCCTTGTACATGTAGACCCTAGGGCTGGGACATTGCTTTTAAAGTTGCACCTCCCCCACCCATCACGTTCATGGGCAAATGGGCCCAGATTGCCCAGGAGTAAAGTTCGTTACCCGTGACAGGAATCAACAGGTATCAAGTTGAAACTTGGGAAGTTTGTGAGTATTGGGGTCTCTTTTTCATTTTTGCGGGTCTCAAACCCCACCCACACTTGGTTTAGGGGCAATTGGGCCCAGATTGCCCATTTTTAATGATTTCAACTTGACAATAACTGGAGATAGGGCGATGAAATTCCTTTGTGGTTTTGGATCATAGGGTTGGGGATTTATATGTGGAGTTGAACCACCCCCTGGCCCCTACCCTCCCGTTCATGGGCAAGTGGGCCCAATTTGCCCATGAGTCAAGTTTTTGGCCCGTGACTGGAATCATACTCTAAGCTGGTATAGTAGAGGATATTTAGGTCTAGATATGCAACTGATGCCCCCCCCCCCCCCCTCCCGTTCATGAGTAACTGGGCCCAGATTTTTCATGAGTTACGTTCGTCTATGACAGGTCTCAAGTTCAACTCTTGTATATTTGGGGAGATATTTCTATGAATGAGGATTTTGGTGTAGGCCTATAGCAGCAAGAAATAAGACGACGCGACGTATCTTTAATGAACAGCTGGAAACTTTACGGTGTTGTCATATGATCGATGATATGCCGTTCTTAATGAACTGTGACAAAGGGGGTATTAGGCTGCTACGATTTGGTTATTGCACTTGTTTTATTACCTTGCTAATGGAAAAGAGGTTTAAAGGGTCGGACTGGCTGGCAGACCGTTCAGATTCAGTGTTCTGATTCTCTGATCTAGTGTTAGAACTCATGCTGTTCTTGCAAGATCTTCAACATTTCTTTGTATTTATACTTGCGGTTTGTTTACATTTAAAGCTTTTAAAGTGGGATGATTACAAATTAGTTTATTTCAATACTTGCTTGGTTATTGGGGATGTGAAATGTCTTGGTTTTAACGCTGTTTGAATGTAAAATATGATAAACATTTTACTTCCACACTCCACGTCTGAGCGCTTGCGCACTTGTTTTTCTCAGTAATAGTCGTTTTTATCTGCAAAAACCGTCGGTAAAAATGACCAGCCAGTCGGTAAATACCCTGTCCCCCTCAAACATTTTGGCTAGTAACGCCTCTGTCTGCAGGAACTCTAGAATACTGTTGTGTTCTGACTTAGATTGTGTGTTACAAACGACGGTAAACAAAGACAGGCTCGTTGAAGTTTAACTGCAAAGGCATAGCTTATTTTTACTTCTGATATTTGAAAACACTGAAATATTCTGACTCTTTCATGAGAGTCTGTTACTAATCGCATGTGAAACCGATCTAGTTGACGAACGTTAAATTTTAACTAAAATTCACGAAAGAATTCGAATACCATATTTCTTCAAACTTTTTTTTGTTCCGAAGCTGTCCTGGGGACTTCCGAGATCATGTCGGAACAAGGCTAACTTGTGAGTCGAGAAGGCTGTCGAATCTAGAGTAGATGGTACTGTGATTTTATTCCTGGAACAATATTTGTAGCTGGAAATGGTGTAAATTTTGGTAGGTTGCCTAATTTTTGAAAGCTACAGAAATTTTGGAGATTACCGGAATCACCCGGTGAACGTCCAGGTTCGATGTTTTGTCCGTCTGCACGATTCACTCTGATAAGTTGTGCTTCGCGGTCATCCCTGTAAGCGGTAAGCAGCAAAATTCCGGTAGATTCCCTGAGCCGAATTTTGGAAGATTCCGCGCGGCATATTCCGGTAGATCCCCTGAAACACGTTCCAACAGATTCCCTAAGTCAAGTTCCTGTAGATTCCTTGTGAAAGGTTTCGTTAGATTCCCTGAGCGAAAATTCCGGTAGGCTAGATTCCCTCAGCCGAATTCTGGAAGATTCTGTGGGGCAAATTCCGGTAGATCCCCTGAGACACGTTCCGACAGATTCCCTAAGTCAAGTTCCGGTAGATTCCTTGTGAAAGGTTTCAGTAGATTCCCTGAGCGAAATCCGGTAGGTTCCCTGAACAATAATCCGGTAGATTCCCTAAAAATCGTCAAGTTCAGGTGAATTTGTCAAATTTTAACTGGCGCGGCTTCGCCGCACCAGTCAAAATTTACCGGATTTTTTTTCCACGGGCCTTCTGGGGGGGGTGCAGCACCCCCCCCCCCACCCCCCCCCTCGCGACGCCCCTGTATGAGGGTACTAGCCAATCAGATTATTTTGGGGAGTATTGAGGAATATTCTGATTGGCTAGTTTCGAACCAAGCCCAATAGATAAAATCACATCCACTCCTTGCTGTCTTGAAAACCGAAAGTGATTAGGTCATTGCTATTCTGTATGACGTGGTTCAGCATCAGCCAATCGGAATTTTCCTCAGTATTCCCCAAAGTAATGTGATTGGCTAGTACCCTCAAAAGTTGAAATGATTTCAACTTGGGTCCGAGACTAGCTGGTACTCGAAACTGGCACTAATATCAATTGCGAACGGCAGGATCCCAGCTAATTCTCGGTCTCAGAGCGATTTCCGGGACTGGCTGGTATCGAGTATTAGCTCAAACCCGTTGTGAATGGGCCTTAAAGAAAAGTCTCTGTGCGCTAAAGCTACCTTCAGGAACCTTACCTAACCTCGTACCTCCGTACGTACGTCCACTCACATCTTAGACTCAGTTTCTTGGAGCTGTAATAAAAACTCTTGTAGACTTTGAATTTGAATACAGAGCATAAGGCATGCCTCTGTTTTGTTTGGTGGCGCTGACCTGATTAGTCAATCCGTCGCAAATTTGAAGAAAAATAATATAAAAATATTTTAGATATTTTTTTTCAAGCATAAATACGCCCCTTGCCAAGAAGGGAAAATATCGCCGAATAAGAATGTTATCTGACTCACCCGTTTAGCATACCCAAACGGGACTCGCTGTCAGCTTCGGCCGAAGAAATACTTAAATCCAGTTTTATTGCAACACCACTTACGGACTAGCCAAATAGCAGGTGGTAGAATTAAACATGAATGCAGTGCCGTCTTTACCCTTAGGCCGGTTAGGCCTGGGCTGTTTGGCTAGGAGAAACGAGAGGGCAAGCGGCCGGTGTAAATTGTTGAGAAATCGGGCTACGGTTGCTAGCCGTGTTGCTTTATTCATTACGATTCAGGTGTGACCAACTACGTTGCATCGCCATTTACGTTAACGAAATTTATGCTCAGATGTGACCAGTGTGGCTTGACCAAGAATCGCGTGTGCTGGCGTTTTTACGTTTTTGACTCATGAAGAGGGGCCAAAACCCATGGATGGCCTAGGGTCAACCAAAAGTAAAAGACGACACTGCATAAATGAGCATAGTCAACATAGAACAGAACGTGGTCGAATTACATGCAGAAACACTGAAGATACACAAAGATAACGATTGGGGTATCAGACAACGGGGGAGGGTAGAACAATAAGCTACCAGTTATTATTATGTAGGGAAATAAATGGCTTTCTGGGCTCTAGATCTAATTACTTCCTCTTTCTTAGGTTGACGAGATGTACCGCGAAGCGCCTATCAAGAACGCAATGTTTGATTACATCGAATTCACCCGAATTCTCAAGCACGGCGCAGTGGATAAGGACGAGCAGTAAACTCCTCACCGCTAGTTCCCCATATTTCAGTCTTTCTAAATTTTCCAAATCTGGGAAACTTTCCAACCTTTTTCTTTTGATGACGTACTTTTTGTGTTCAGATTCTTCTTTCAGTATTGATTTCTTCCCGGTCGGCTTTAATGACAGGTCCAAGCTTTCACAGAACATGGATGGGGGGGGGGGGGGGCTAGCCTGATCAGATTTTCCTTAGGTCTAAAGTAGGCTCTTTTGGCTCCGCCGTCCAGTTCTGCTGTCCTGACGACATTCGTTTAAGGTTTGCAAAGACAGTGTTAGCGCGATACGCCGATATTTAAAGCCAGCAGTGCGCGCCGTCTCAGATTAGCTTTATAAGTAATGCTTCCCAGCCGAATTGGAAGCCCTTTGGAAGTGGGGGAGCGAAGATGAACATACTATGGGCCCATGGTAGCATTTAAAAAAAATTTAATAACTTCATACAGATTGTAGAGGGGCCTCTTAAATTATTTCCGTTTATTGACGAAGTTCATACTATACTGCTGACAGCTGACGTATAGGAGTGTTGATCTTCCACCGCGTTATCGACTAAAGGGCGATGATTCTGTCATAAATTGCTCTGCCAATTGATTGTTCAGTCGAGGGTACACCCTCCGTGGGCACTGGGATGTACATGTATTTTGGGAGTGAGCAACCCCTCGTGTTCAACCAGCCCCGTTAGCACCAAACTAAGGAGCAACCGATAGGCTAAATTATACTTTCATCTCGGAGATAAGAGCCTAGCTGCATAGAGCCTAGTGGTATTTCTACATGAACTAGTTAGTTATTCTATGCGTTACGACAACTTTGCAACTGTTCCTTCTGCGGATATAGTTGGAATCACCAATGCCATTTTTTGTCATCGATTATGCGACTAGCTGTAGCAGGCGTATTAAAGTGCCTATGTAGATTTTTGTACTTAGTCTACTAACCAAGTCATGTTTTTGGTTTTGGATTTTTGGAGTACATTCCAGTTGCTTTATAAAGATTAACCTTTTTCTAGTTTTGTAGGCATTTATTTATCACATGATATATTATAATAAAACAAAACTTTGAAAATCTGAGCGCGCTGGTTCGGTATAGCTGTGTTTACAGCCAAATGTTATGTTTTTACAGACAAAAGAAAGATTCTGACCGGCTAGACTTTTATGTTTCTCCGTTAAAGCCAAGCGAGAATACGAAAAGTACGATTTTCTTTTCTATCATCTCCTTCTTCGCAAAAAAATTGTTACCCGGGATTTCCATCCAGTAAAGAACCTGGCCAGATTTTCGGAAAAATCTGGGCAGTGTGAACCTACTTTTAGCGGCCCACTGATTTAGAAATACTGAGCGTGTTCCACCCTACTTACCGTAGTTACTACGCATGACGTCACGAATCCTGGCGTCTTGGCTTCGGTGTCGACTAAATCGTAACGGATTTCCATACAGCCGTGAAGTATTTGTGACGTCACGCGATTGTGGCCCCAACATAGCATTTGATTGTACCTAGGCCGTTTCATAAATGTAAACGCGACCGGCGCCTCCCTGGCCGCTCGGCTCTATACATATACATTCGAATATATATTCATCGATAGGAAGAAACCACAATTTTTCGTTTTCTGAGGTAAAATAGATAAAATGGGTGTGACGTCACGCTTGTATGAAATTCCGTTACGATTTAGTCTAGACCTTGGCTTGAAGGCTGGAACGCATTTTTCTGTTTTTGTCAAAATATTTAGCTGACGTATCCGTTTTTGCACTGTCAAATAAAATATGTGCCGCGGGCTGATTCGGCCAGTAAATATTCGGTCACGTCACAGAGATCGTAGATTCGTAGTTACCACGCTAACTACGCTCCCGAGCATGGTAAGCATTTAGTCACTACTTTGAGCGTGTTCCAACCCTCTACCAATAGTAACTATTAGTTACTATTTCCGTTCCAGCCTCACGAAAAGTTACTACGCTGACCGTTCCAACCTTCTCAAAATAGTAACTAATAGTAACTATTTGCTTACCACGCTCGGGAGCGTAGTTAGCGTAGGAACTACGCACCTCTGCAATTTGATTGGTCCGATCAGCCCGCGGCCTGATATTTGACCGAAAAATTGAAAAAGCGTTCCAGTCTAGGGTAGTAACTACGGTAACTAGCGTAGTAACTACGGTAACTAGCGTAGTAACTACGGTAAGTAGGGTGGAACACGCTCTTTGAGAAGGTTAAGCCCCGTCTGCATTACCGTAAACCGACCGTTTTACGGCCGACCGTTTGACCGTTACGGCAGTGAAGACGGGTCTTTCTCTACGGACGGCCGTAGCCGTAAAACGGCGGTACTGACCCCTCCGTAACCGTAAAACGGACGTAGTGAAGACTGCTTTTTTGTCAAAGCCCCATGTAACTGTTTTTCAAGTCACATATAAACTGTTTTTTTAATTTTAACCCAAGATTCACCTATTTGGGACTAATGTAGACCATATTTTTGCGGTTACGGACCTAATGAAGACCACATTTTTGCGGCTACGGACCGTCCGTAAAACGGTCGGTTTACGGTAATGCAGACGGGGCTTTAGAAAAGTCAGCGTAGTAACTTTTCACGAGGTTGGAACGAAAGTAGTTACTAATATTTACTATTATTAGAAGGGTGGAACACGATCACAATGTCACGTCACGAAGATAAAGTTCTTGCACTTCACTCGAAATTTCCAATGTCACTATGTCCTTACTGCAAAAGTACGCTACCCTCACACCGTGATTCAGACTTGCTAGCGACAAGGCGATGTTGCTTGTTGACTTTGCCGAGTGGCCGGCAGGGTTGCTGATGTCGCAAATGGGAATCAGAAAATAGTTGCGTTTTTGGAGATACCATGGTATCTGTTACCACGGTATCTGACATACGGTATCCGTATCTGACATTCGGTTCCTCTGCAAAAACTACAATCGGCGAAATCCGCTTTTCCAAGCCATCCCAAAAGAAAAACTGACATCCAGTCACATCAATAAGTGCCAAACTTCTTTCCCAACAATTGACAAAAACTGATGAAAGTGTGACGACTTTTTCAGATACCACAATTAGTTACCACGGCCGGGTAGTATCTGAATGTCAGATACCACGATAACTGGCCAAATACCACGATAACTGCAGAAACGACTTTAGACCGTGGTATCACACTGTCAGAAGTTTCATAACAGATAGCGCATAACACTTTCAAGAATAACACCTTTTCACTTAGAAATAAATTTTTATGACCAACTAAGTTTACACTATTTCGTGCCTAGATCTCCAACAACACCTTCAATTGGTAAAAATACCAACGGGAACGAAAGAAACATAACAGATAACATCCCAAAGTGTTATCTGTTGAAACCGGGCATCCTTCTGTTGTCGTTATGTAACTTCTGACAGTGTAGTATTTTTACCAATTGGAGCTGTTGTTGGAGATCTAGGCACGAAATACTGTAAACTTAATTGGTCATAACACTTTATTTCTAAATGAAAAGGTGTTATTCTTGGAAGTGTTATGCACGATCTGTTATGAAACTTCTGACAGTGCAGATACAACGGTATTTGCAAAAACGACTTTAGACCGTGGTATCAGATACCATGGTATCTGCAAAAACACAACTAACGTCGTCAGTTTTCGTCGTTTTCAGATACCACGATCAGTTACCACGGTCGGACTATGGTATCTGAATATCAGATACTACGATAACTGGCCAGATACCACGTTAACTGCAAAAGCTCCGTTTGACCGTGGTATCAGATACCACGTTAACTGCAAAAGCTCCGTTTGACCGTGGTATCAGATACCACGACAATTGCAAAAACGACTTTAGACCGTGGTATCAGATACCATGGTATCTGCAAAAACGCAACTAACGTCGTAAGTTTTTTGTTTGTAATCTTGTGGGACCATCCAAGAACCCGGGAAACCTGCAGGAACGTGAACAAGAAAAGGGCAAGTCATTGGTCTCCAATGCGGCTCGTTTCCCACTGGTTGCTGTTCGTCTATCATACTGGTTCGCGTGTACTTTCGGCTGCGAACGGACCAGCTTGCACTTTACTGCCTACTGCTTGAAGACGCCTCTAGCCTCCTAAAGCTTATGTATTTACACACTGCATGAAATCCGAGCGTATTTTTTAGATAGGAGCTAGATTACTAGATTAATAGACGACCGTACAAAACGACCGTAAAATATGCACGTACTTAAAATACGCTGGGATTTACGCAAAGTACGTAACATTAATGGTGCAAACATACGATCAGGATTTTCTCATCTTTTTCGTATGGAATTAATGACGGTGCCAAAAAATCCGGGCAGAAATTCCGGTCCGCGAGCACTCCACGTCTCCACCCTGCTCGTTCAAGGCACAACCCATGATTTAACTATCTGCTACAATGCATCGTAGCGACAGAATTTTGAACTGACATAAGTGGTAAAAACTGACGTAGAGTGCATTGCTGTCGAAGGCTCCCGACAAATTTGGCCAAGTGGCAGTATTTTTGAATTTGTGGCCCGTGTTTTATGTGATTTAGAAAAGTGTGATTATCTTCAGGTTTATTTTGTGAAAAAGAGTTTGTCTACAACCCTGAGGTAATTTTCATGGGTGGGAATTCTTTTTCCAGTTTGAATCTGAAGAATCATGCCATCATGGCTTAGCTCAGTGCGAAGATGATTGTAAAGAGCAATGTCGCCAATCAGTGTGCATTTCGGAAAATGCAAGTCTCGAAGAAAATGAACAAGATGATTGAAATCTAAGTATAATATGAATGCATAATTCTTCCATAAGCGCTTCTAACTCAATGTTGGACCTATGCATGGTATCAGAGGCGTTACTAGCCAAAATGTTAGGGGGGGGGGACAAGGTATTTACCGACTGGCTGGTCATTTTTACCGACTATTTTTGCGGATAAAAACGACTGTGTTGACGAAAAATCGTCTGATTTTTAGAAAATACGACCATTTTTAAGAAAAAATCGACTATTCTTACGAAAAACCGACTGCTTTTGGTTGTTTTAAGAAAAAACAACTATTTCCAAGAAAACAAGACCAAAGGTTTCGATGGGATCCCAAAAATTTAATATTTTTACGTCTTGACTACGTCTTGACTACGCCAGTTCCAGTCTTCGCCAGGCTAATCATCTGAGAAAATTAAGTTCAGATATACCTGTATAAGCCATATTTATTTTGACAAAACTGATCGAAACTTCCTGCTTTACTTCTGCCAAATTTTCGGTTTCGGCCGAACTCCGAGCGAACTACTTGTCCAGCCAAAAAAAGATAGTTCAGAAACGAATTCGGCGCATCTCCTTATCCCTATAAAGAACATCTAATCAACTTAAAATAAAACTTTAACTTATAACAAAATCCGGTTTCAACCGGATTCCGGACGAACTATATGCCCGGGTAAAAAATGATTGTCATATACAGATTCAGCGTCTCTTCTTACCCTAAAATCTATCATCTAATCAACTCAAATAAAACTTTTGCTTTTAACAAATTTTCCGGTTTCAGCCGGATTCCAGGCGAACTACTTGTCCGGCGAGAAAATGGTTTTCATTGTCGTGTTCAGCATGTCTTCTTACCCCTAAATCGAACATCTAATCAACTTCAAATAAAACTTTTGCTTTTAACAAATTTTCCGGTTTCGGCCGGATTCCGGGCTAACTACTTGTCTGGCCAAAAAATGAGTTTCACCATCGCGTTCAGCATGTCTTCTTACCCCTAAATCGAACATCTAATTAACTTCAAATAAAACTTTTACTTTTAACAAACTTTCCGGTTTTGGCCGGATTCTGGGCGAACTACTTGTCCGGCGAGAAAATAGTTTTCACCATCGTGTTCAGCATGTCTTCTTACCCCATAATCGACTATCACATTAGCTGTTTCAAAATATTTTGTTTGCCCCTTAATTTAAACCCCCTCCCCCACCCCTAAATGTAGGGCTACAGTGCCCATCTACGAACTTGACCTTACTCTTGACCCAAAGAATCCTCACACCAAGTTTCATCAAAATATCTCATTCCCTTCGAGAGTTATCGTGCTGACAGACGGACGGACGGACGGACGGACAGACGGAAAACTTTTGCGATGTCATAGGTATCCGTCACTAACGTTTTGGGATCCCAAAAATCGACTGTTTTTACTAAAAATCGCGGCGCTTCGCGCCGACTCGGTTATTTTTTACCGACTGGCCGAAACATTGGGGGGGGGGCGTCCCCCGCCCCCCCCCCCCAGTAGTGACGGCTCTGCATGGTATAGCCCAGACCTGGCCCAGTCCAGTGCAGTGGCTACAGAGACACAGAGTGGCTAGTGTAATAATATGTGTAAACCTTGCTGAACACCGAGCGATGAACTATCGCCGCAGGGAAAGTACCTGATCTTTACCTTTAGGGTATTCCAGGCAGGGATTATGGTAGCGTGGAGTGGGGAGAGGCGCTGGGTTCTATCTCCTAAGGTTAGGCAAGGCAAACCAGAATCATGACGAGCGATCCTTTATTAAACATCGTACTTACACGTTAGAAAGGGTACATCAAGAATGGTATTCCAAGTTATGACAGCACTGCAACTGAGACTGACGCAATACACGGAATAGAGCTGAACTAGGACGGTGGTACTGAACTGCACATGAGCTGAGCTATATCTCCGAACTGTCCTTGAACTTGTGTATGACGAGAACTGTCTAACTCACAAGACTAACGATAATAGAACTCTCACGACTAACTTCAGCAACGATAATATAACTGCCTCTAATGACGAACTAACTGTACAATGGTTCAACTCCTATCTTATATACATCCTACGTTCTAACTCCGCAATAATTCCAATACGTTCCAACCAACATCAGCTGGCACATCAGCTGACACAGAGGTTGCAACAGTACAGTGTTGAACTCTCCGGCGAAATGTCAGCTGACATCTCATCTGACAACTCACTAATATCTTGGTTGGAGAACAAATGCTGACACTGCACTATTAAATCTTCCAGCTGACTCTACTGGAGTCTCAGCTGGCGAATAAATGCTGATGCGTCATTCCTGCGAACTTGGGAATTCGCGACGACAATTAAGACGTTTTGTTACACTAGACTCAGCCTAGATTGGCCGTGGACCATAGTCTTAGTTATTTTGAAAATTACCAGTCCGGAACCAGTCAGAACTTCATAACTGACTAGAGCACACCTGGAGCACACTACATTTTTATGGCACTTGCCTTCCGGCCAAGTGCCATATACCGATCACTTTTCCGTCGGTCGGTCGGTCGGTCGGTCGGTCTGTCAGTCTGTCGGTCGGTCAGTCCGGTGATAGCGAGTTAGGGTACTTCCAGATGTGCTAGGACGATGAAACTTGGCAGGCATATCAGGGACCCGACCAAACTAATTTAGAAATAGTCACTTCCCCGATCCGACCATCATGGGGGGAGGGAGGGGAGCCGGAATCCGGAATTTAGGGGCATGCATAACTTTCAAACGGGTGATCGGATCTTAATGAAACTTGATATTTGGAAAGACGTCATTTCTCAGATGTCCCAATTTAGGTCCGGATCGAATCCGATTAATGTGGGGGGGGAGTCGGAGGGGGGAACCGGAAATCAGGTGACACGCTTAGACTGGAGCGATCGGGATGAAACTTGGTGGGAGGAACAAGCACATACCCTAGGTACGTCATTGACAGACCCGGACCGGATTCGTGCACTGTGGGGGGAGTTGGAGGGGGGTTACGGAATTCCGGTGATACGGAGTTAAGTTACTTCCAGGTGTGCTAGGACAATGAAATTTGACAGGCAAATCAGGGACTCGACCAGATTAACCTGGAAATAGTCAACTTCCCGATCCGACCATCGTGGGGGGAGTGACGGGAGGGGGAATCCGGAATCTTGAGGTATGTATAACTTCTGAACGGGTGATCGGATCATAATGAAACTTGATACGTAGAAAGATCACATGTCTCGGATGCCCAGTTTCAAGTCCGGACCAGATCCGATGAAGGTGGGGGGGGAGGGGGAACCGGAAAACTTGTGACACGCTTGGAGTGAAGCGATCGGAATGAAACTTGGTGGAAAGAACAAGCACAAGCCCTATGTACGTAAGTGACAGAACCGGACAAGATTCGGGCACTGTGGGGGAGTTAGAGGGAGGGGGTCCGGAATTCCGATGATCGCAAGTTAAGGTACTTCCAGACGTGCTATGACGATAAAACTTGGCTTGAAAATTAGAGACTTGACATGATTGGCTTAGAAATAGTCAGTTCCCTGATCCGACAATCCCTTAAAGTACTAATGCTAACCGCAAAGTACAAAAAAATATTTTAAAGCAAAATATACATTTTCGTGATCCCTATGATCCCTCACAAGTGATTTCCTTAAAGTACAAACAATACTTTTGAGCAAAATATACATTTTCGTGCTCCTGACGAGTTCGTCATGTTTTTTACTTCAAGAGTTTTGATTGCAAATGATCACAACAAACCCACAAATTGACGAATTCCTACTTTCATCCTCTGACCCAGCCTTGCAAGTGCCATATGAGCTTCCAGCTCTTGTTCATATCTGGACTTGTTCCAACTTTTTCATGACTGATAGTGCAAAACAGATACGTCAGCTGAATTTTATTAGAGCTATATTTCGGCCCTTGTTGGCAGGGGTCCTCTTCAGGCTCAAAGCCTCTCAAGTTGGAAAACGAACTTGTAGAAAAAGTTTTACACAAGTTCTTTTTTCCACATGTTCGTTTTGAACGGCGTTGAGCCTGAAGAGTACCCTTGCCAAGAAGGGCCAAAATATAGCTCTAATGAAATTCAGCTGGCGTATCCCGTATGGAAATAATTAAGTCGTAAACAGTTGTTAACGATCGTTTACAATTGTTAACAATTGTTTACAGTTGTTAACGATCGTAAACAATTGTTAACGATTGGAAACGGTTGTTCACGATCGTAATTTTACGATCGTTTTTATACGATCGTAATTTAACGATCGTTTTCAATTGTTTCCGATCGTTTTCAACTGTTTTCGATCGGAAACAATTGTTTTTGTTTTCAAGACGATAAATACAGACCTGATTTCTAACTACGGCAATAAGAAAGTTGACTAGTGTTTAGTTTTGCATAATCAAAATAGTTTGAGAAAAAGCTGAAACTAAAATCCCAATCGTAAACGATCGGAAACAACTGTTTTCAATCATAATTTTACAACTGTTTACGATCGTTTTTTTCAGGTGTCATTAAATAACTGTTTACGATCGTTTTTAGTTGTTTTCGATCGTAAACAATTGTTAACGATTGGAAACGGTTGTTTACGATCGTAATTTTACGATTGTTTTTTTACGATCGTAATTTTACGATTGTTTTTTTACGAACGTTTTTTTACGATCGTAATTTTACGATCGTTTTTTTACGATCGTAATTTAACAATCGTTTTCAATTGTTTCCGATCGTTTTCAACTGTTTTCGATCGGAAACAATTGTTTTTATTTTCAAGACGATAAATACAGACCTGATTTCTAACTACGGCAATAAGAAAGTTGATTAGTGTTTAGTTTTGCATAATTGTTTTTTCAAGTGTCATAAAACAACTGTTTACGATCGTTTTCAGTTGTTCCCGATCGGAAACAGTCGTTTTCAATCGGGAAAATTTTGTTCGGTTTTCAAGACCTGAATCTCAACAACGATAGAAGGAAAGTTAATTCTTTTTTTAATGTGCAAACGGTCGAAAAGTTTAACAAAAATGGAGAATCTGAAATCCCGATCGTAAACAACTGTTTACGATCGTTTTCAGTTGTTTATTTATAATAAATAAATAAAAGCCGTGGAAATGCTTGAAGTTGAGAACTGTCATCCTTGTTTTTGCTACTTTCACTTTTTTTTGAAGCGCAAAATTTTTCAAAAGCATCTTTCGTAGTCGAAGCCCCCTCTATGGTGCTAAACCTTCCTCTGGTGATTTTTTAAGAGTGTTGCCGTTTAATCGATAATTTGGGAAACAAAAATATTTGCCTCTATATGCTACAACGCAAATATCCATCGATACTATCACAGAAAATGAAAGGTTAGTTGGGGTTGGAATACTTGGATACAGGGTTGCCACGGGTAGCACGAAAGTGCTACTTTTCACACTTTTTTCTAAAAGTAGCACTATCAAGAACACGTAGCACTATTATAGCACTTTTCAGCAAAAATAACACCTTTTTAGTTAAAAAGAACACTTTTCTTCTGTTCATCTACTATTCCGTTTACAGGCACATAAATAGTTTGAAGTCTAGTGCTCCAAACCCAAAGGAGTAATTGAAGTACAAATTAAAGTGGATTTGCAATCCACAACAAATATCGTCTATTTAACCCATAACTTGACCATTCATTACACTTTTAATTCGACAGGTGAGAAGAAACAAATTCACTTTGACGAGCTTTCGTTTGTGACAGTTTTTATTTGTCAGCGTACAGTTGTTTATCAGTGTAATTGCATAATAACATAGATAACTCACTGATAAACTTGACTGAGGGTCTAAAAAACTGCTTAGGCTCATGCACCTTGGTAAGTCAGTGGAGGAGTTTCTGGAGCTGAAGTAAAAACAACACTACTTCTTTTTAGGTAGAAAATATAAATTGAATCAAATAAGGAGTCTACAATATAGCATTGCAATATGCAGGGTAAAATTTAGTGAAGTAGCACTTTTTTCCAGAAAAGAACACTTTTTCTCGTTTCCAATAGCACGAAAAATTTCAGTGGAGTGGCAACCCTGCTTGGATAGAAGTCGTTGCAGTTCAGGGCCAGCCAGGCCAGGGACTAGGCTAGGGGTGACAAGACCCGTTCCCGATCGTGAAAATTCGATGGAAACAACAGTTCCCGGCCCTTAAATTACGATTGGAAACAACCGTTTCCGATCGTAAAAATACAATCGTTAACAACTGTTTCCAATCGTAAAAAAAACGATCGGAATGTCCCATAATACAATTGGGAAAAAACCATCGTTTACGATCGTTTCCGATCGTAAAAATACGATCGTAAACAACTGTTTTCAATCGTAAACGACTGTTTCCAATCGTAAACAACTGTTTCCAATCGTAAAAAAACGATCGGAATGTCCCAGAATACAATTGTAAAAAAACGATCGTTTACGACTTGAATTATTTCCATACGGGATCCATTTTGCACTGTCAAATATGATTCGCTGTCAGCTTGAGCTGAAGGAATATTTATTCTTCATGACACATTTTTGTGTTTCCCAAGGGCCCATGATAATTTGTGTCTGGAGGTTTCTTATAATGGGATCCCTACCGACCTATATAGAACCCTAAAAGTGAGCAACATCACTGGGTCCTCTTCAGACTCAGGGTCATTTCATCAGAGCTGTTCATTTACATGGTCTTCAAGAATCTGTGATCATTTTTGTGCCTCACAAGCTTTTCTGACAAATTAATTGAAAAAAATATGACCAAATGAAAGCAGAATGATAGCCTACATTTTCATGATCCCAAGGGCCAAAGATCAGGAAATCCTGTAACACACACTTAGGTTAGGGTGGAGAGATCCGGATGGAACTTGGGGGACAGGCCTGTCATATTCTTTGAGAGACTTGCAGGGGGGGGGGGGTCTGGGGAGAGTTATCTGACCTTGATAGTGCAATTCTTAGCTGCTAAACTTGCTACCTAACCTTGCCATTACAGCTCTTGTTCAAATTTTTAAGCTGCCATTGTAGTGTTTTGTCATCTGTTTTATCTAGTTTTTATACTCCTCTGGTGTGAGTGAATCAATGGAATGATTAATCGAATGAATTTCATTGGAAAATGAATAATAATCATGATAATATTCCTTCAGAACGATGGTGATGTCTTCAAGTAGCCTAACCATTGGTTTTTGTGTAACCAGTTCGTTTTATTTGTTTTTGCCTTTTTCCCTACAGCCCGTAAGTGTTGACAGCATGCCTGTCCTTCTCATTCTTCTGAGGGCTTGAAGCCAGCCTTCACCGTTCTAGTACTTCCGCAGTCAAGCTAACCCCTTCCTGATTTTCATGAAAATTATGATAGCTAGTTTCACCACGGCCGATTTTTCGTCAGAACAGTCGGTTTCTCTGAAATCAGTCGATTTTTTCGAAAAACTCGTTTTTTTTCCTGTAAAACAGTCGTTTTTTCTGCAAAAACAGTCGGTAAGAATTACCAGCCAGTCGGTAAATGCCTTCCCCCCCCCAAACATTTTGGCTAGTAACGCCTCTGCAGACAGGTATGGCCTGGCTCCAGTAGCGTATATTAGGGGGGGCGATCGCCCCCCCCCGAAATTCTTGAAAAAGGGATTTTTAGTGGGAAAAACGTGTGCGAAACACGGGCGACAGGGGCGATCCTCACCCGAAATTCTCGGAAAAGGAGTTTTTTACGGTAAAAACGTACGCTAAAATACAAATTGAGAAGATCAATCGAAATTATTTACAGCACGGTTCAGTAAGGTCAAAGAATGAAAAAATCGCCGAAAGTTTTTCGGGCTTCCGGCCGGAAAGGGGGTGGCATTCGGCCGCATATTTTCACTGAGCTGTCGCCCCTCCCGAAACAAATCGGAATATACGCTACTGCCTGGCTCCATCTTCCGGATCCTCCTCGACGAAAACGGAGATCCGGCATCCGGAAGAAAAAGTTGACACCTCGCTTTAGCAGAATCAACGCCGAACTTTCAACGCCTGGCTCCTGCTGGGCTACTTCTGTTTCTTTTGGTGAACACTGATAATGATGATTTTAATTTAACCCGTCAAAACGAGCACAAATCACGAAGACGGAGTAAATAATAAGGGAAAAAGAACAAGTAAGAAGAACACGAGTGAGAAATAATATTTTCCAGATATCTGGATTTTTCCAGTCGCGAAGAGTATTTCGGCTGTATGTTTCTATTTGTTTCTCTGTTGCTGTTAGTAGGTCACTGTTTTGATAACGAATGAAAATTTTCGAGTTCCTCGTCCAGTGTGTAATATCGTAATATTGAATAACACCAGTACACCGTGCAGTCCCATGATACCAGTCGTATCCTACCCAGTGCCAAAATTTTCTGGTTCAAGGTTCAAGGCTTATCTTTATTATCTTTATTGGTATTCCCCTGATGTTAAAAGAAAAAAGTTCCAATCGTGCGATAACAATTGTTATCGCACAGCCAGCCATGCGATAACAAGTGATATCGCACGGTTGGAAATTTTTTCTTTTAACATCAGGGGAATACCAGAAAATGTTATAATCATTATCGCCCTTGCTTTATCATTATCGCTGCGCTCGGGCGATATCAGCCTATCATGCTACCCGCGGGCCAAATTTTTCCGCTATCACCCTCAGAATTCTCAGGAAGTGCGATAATATATATTGACAGAACGGAGAAACGTTGACCGGATTTATTTTTCGTCCGATTAAAAAAAAAAATAAAATAATTTGCGTTCCTCTGGGAGACTATGCTGCGTAGGTAGATGACATCATCTCATCTATAGAATTTCTCTTTCTCGAAAACTTCCACCTTCATACTTTTCAAGAGCTCTCGAGGGATCCAGGGTGACAGAAAAAAAGATTACTCTGAGAAATGTTACACCACTCTGGTGTCAAATAGCAATTTCAGAAACATTCCATAACCATGGTTACGGACAGAATTCGACTAGCCAAGTTCTAAGGGAGAGCTCAACGTGGAAAGTTAGTGGTTTTCTTGTCAAGCCTGTGTTATTGCTTTTCCCAGGTGAGAACGTAGGTCGTAAGGGGAAGGACCAGGTTCTAATAACTTACAAATACGTCAAGTATTTGTTGAGAGTTCTCCATGGATAAGCAATAATAGTCTATCCGGTAAGTAGGCAAGGCCCATATGAACAAATCTATTACTCGATAGTGGTTATGCCTCTTACTACAACAGAAACCAAGTTCACTACTTATTTGAAGAGTGTAACTATAAAGTACAATAGTCCTTAATATTGAATTGTAATACTATTAGTAATCTGACTAAGAACATTCGAGATCATTGAACGTTAAAGCCAAAAGGATGTTGGTTATCCTTCGTACATGTAGACAGGTCGGAAGAAGCGTTCCATCCGGTCTTCTGTCATCGATTCTGTAGTTTCTTGTTAGGCCTACCACTATGGGCTGGGAATTCATTGATTAGTTTGAGAGATACCGTTGTCGATCCATATAGATCCGACCAAAATCGGCTTCCTCGTTATGCCTCTTCTCTTAAGTAAGAAAATTCCCTCTACGGAGCGATGGTGTCGAAGTCTTCTTCTTTTTAGTTTTCTCTTTAGTGTAGTTCTAATTCTCTTCCTTCCTCTTTTTCATTTTGTTTTCTCTTTCCCCTTTCTACACTCCGTTTTTCTGACTATGCCAAGTGAAGTGGGTCAAGAAAATGTACTCATTCATCCAAAGACCTGTGCACCTCAAGCACCTGTCCATATCTGCAGCTCTGCAAAAGTGAGAGCGAGGGCGAGATCCTTTTAATTTTTTCTTACTACCCATGTGGGGCTCTTGACAGTAATGTCAGCAAAATCATCGGTGATCGACAAGGGAGTCGTAAAATGTTCCCAAAATTTGCTTAAGTCTTCCACGGTGAGCTTGAACTGAGGACTGAAAGGAATTGAAGTGAGTGAGCTTGAATTTCACAACTCTGGCAAAATCTTTTTATTGCTTTACTTCACGTATGGATAAGGAGGGGCTACGGGACCCCCCCCCCCCCAATGTTCTCGGCCAGCCAGTAAAGTAAATGAGTCGGCACGATTGTTTCTTTTTAACAATCGATTTTTTCTTAACAGTCGTTTCATCTGAAAAATAGTAGGTGAAAAATACCAGCCAGTCGGTAAATACCTTGCCCCCTCCCCCCCCCAAAAAAAAAAATATTTTGTTTAATAACGCCTCTGGATCCCTTACCGCTGAGTTTTATGCAAATACTATTGTTACTTGCGGAGAAAGGGTCTTTTCTTAAATTAAGTCATGAAGAAAAAGAGTTCATTATGTTGTTAACTTGAAGAGCTGGTCGGTCATTTAGGGGGTCGGTTCGGTCACGAACCCTATCCCTCGCCCTCCAATGTGTGGATGGATGCACACGAGCTATTTATTTGCTATTTAACGTCGTAAGTTGTCCGAGCGCCTTTAAACGGGGGTGGGGGAGAGGGAGGGTTTATCATTAGCCTATCAATCTGGTAATGATTTCTGTTTCAGAGATGTTCCAAACAAAGTGTCTTTGGAGCGGTTTTGTTCCATCCAGTGGCAAATCCGTCCTCGATATCCGCACATGCCACTTCTGCACCTTCTATTCTGAATCCCATGGCATACAGGCAAGTGACGGTTTCTTTCCTTCGTTATAAAGCACTCCTCGCACTATTTACTGTTTCTGTTCTAATATTGAAAACTATCTGAATACTGTAAAGCTAAGCTCTGCTTTTAACAAATTGTTGACGGCTTTGGCTGTTAGAGCCTCTTCACAGACCCATGGACTTCTAGCAAAACTGGCAAAATTCAGAAAATCAGTTTTATGCATCAATAGTAAGCTGCGATACTCGAAAACCCGTCGGGAGCATAATGCACATGGAAAATAGTGAATCGTCACAAATGCAAAGATTAGTGAGGTGTCGTTAGCGGGTTCGGAATGTAACGTATGAAGTTGGGTCTCAGGGTTTGAGAATGAATGAATGCAGTTACGGAAGTAGGTTGCATTGGTATTATAGGTAAGATGGTTTCTTTAAGGTACTTGCACACTCAGCTCGATTTCCTTATTCGGATGCGAAAATCTCGGCAACCTTTTTAACTCCAAGCTGCTCTCCAAAAGGAAGTTCACTAACTTAAATATTTAAGACTAAGCTAGAATCTTCAGTTTTGTTATCAAGTTTCGTTTTTTCCATCTTGAGCGGCTTTGAGCCTGAAGAGGACCCTTGCCAAGAAGGGCCGAAATATAGCTCCAATAAATTTTCAGCTGACTTATCCGTTTCGCACTGTCAAATACAAATGCGAATTTCATCCTTCGCTGTCAAATTTTGATGCATCAAAGTGATTCCCCAAAACGATGCATGCAGCTCTCCCCCCAATGTCGCGAATTTCGCAAGTGAAATTTTATCGGAACTGAATGTCTACGTAGCTTTGGAGGTGCTTTTGTTCGTCAAATAGTTCCTCCTGCTCTCACTCAGTGACGCAAGTGTGGGACCTATTCTTGCATGTTTTCTTTGGGTTCCGGCTAAAACCCCCCCGGCGGAAACCCCCCGGACAAAACCCCCCCGCCAACCCCCCCCCCCCGGCTAAAACCCCCCCGTTACCAAAACCCCCCGGACCAAAACCCCCCCGACCAAACCCCCCCCGGTACCAAAACCCCCCCGCATAAAAAAAGACGGGTATGCAAGAGTAGAGTAACTGGTAGGTAGAGAGTAAGAGTAGAATAAACTTCTTTCGCAAACTTGACTCTACAAGAATGTCTGAAGTCCAGTGGGTATCAGAACAATGATAAACAAAGGGAGTGTAAGGCGAAGGTGAAGGTTGACGGTGACAGACTAATTGCTGAAGTCACCAACACCCGCATTCAACTGAAGCTGTTTTCAGTGAGATGTTAAATGTGAATGATCAAATCAAAGCCAGTTCCGCTCTGTGTAACGATCCCCCCAACAAATCCTTTCCCAATGCCTCACCCTTCTTGGCGAGGAAGCTGCAGTTACGTTGCCACCCATTGGCAACGTAAATCCCAGTCTTAATATGTGTGAGTGTATAAGGATTCGGGGGGGGGGTCGCCGGGGGGATACCGGGGGGTTTCTATTCTTCTCTTTCTCTCTACCTACCAGTTACTCTACTCTTACATACCCGTCTTTTTTTATGCGGGGGGGGGGGTTGGTACCGGGGGGTTTTGGTACCGGGGGGGTTTTGGTCGGGGGGGGGTTTGGTACCGGGGGGGTTTTGGTCCGGGGGGTTTTGGTAACGGGGGGTTTTTAGCCGGGGGGGTTTTGTCCGGGGGGGGGGGTTTCTCCGGGGGGGTTTTCGCCTAGACCCGTTTTCTTTGGATTTTGTACTTCAGGCACTTCTTCTTTTTGGAATCTTTGCAGAATATGCATTGCCGTCTTTATCCTTAGGCCGGTGCTGGGGGGGCCGGGGGAAACGAGAGACCAACGGCCGGTGTTTATTGCTGAAAAATCAAGAATCGTGTGTGCTAATGTGCTTTCATGTTTACGTTTTTAACTCATGAATGGGGACAAAAATCCATGGACGCCCTAGGGTCCACCAAAAATAAAAGACGGCACTTAGAATAGGCAAAACATAATAGTGAATTAAATAAATTAGTGATGCGAAAAACGGGTCACCTCAGCCTCTTCATTTGAATGTGCTTACCGTTAATTTTAGATGTATTCTTGCAGGCTTTGGTTCTGATTGACTTTGACTCAACGCTTCACATCGTTTTGCCCGACTTTTTTCTGGACTCCATGGAAACCCGAACTAACTGGAAGCGACTACTCCTTTGTCCGGTCTGGAGCTTGCCTCTGAAGCAAGCAACCCTGAAGGCTCAACTTATCCAGAAGTAAGGAGTATAGGGCAACACCCAGGAAGGGGGGGGGCAAGCTGCCTTATTGGCTCACAGTTACACGTAGAATTGTGTTCGGTATTATCGTACAAAGATGGGGGAGGGGATGTAACTTGGCACTCATGTATCTGAAACTGCTGGCAAGGTATGGTGTCCCTCCAGAACATCTGCTGCGGGTTTATCTATCTTTTATCAGGCCGATACTGGAGTACTGCTGTCCTGTCTGGCACTTTGGCCTGACGCTTGGACAGTCGGACTCGTTGGAGAGGATACAGTACCGAGCCCTATTAATCGCTTCTAAATCCCCAAAGGTGCCGTATTTAACCCTTCTTCATATGTCCCAGCAAGAGACTCTTCCCATCGCCGCGAAACTTTTTTTGGAAAAAAAATCCTATAAAATCAAGCCCTGAGATCCATCCTTCTTCCGGATTTCTCCCCAGGTCGAGCTCGGCCTGTTAGAGCAGTGGCACAGCCAATACCGGTAATACAACCAGTTGCGAGCTCTCACACCCGGTATCAGCGTAGCTTCGTGCCCTCGTTTGTGAGCCGGATCAACAACGAAGCGGTTAAAGACCAACATTGATATTCCCGTTGTAATTTTCGTTTTTATTTTTCACTTTTATAAAATTTCGTTGTATATGTATACCCACATATCCTTCAGATTTTATCACCGTTTCGGTTCATATTTTGACTGCTGTTGGCGTTTTTCGTTTTGAAGTATTTTTGTGACCTGACGAAACGTATATATTATATTTTTATGGCACTTGAGCTTACTCAAGTGCCATATAGCGATCGTAATGTCTGTCTGTCTGTCGGTCTGTCGGTCTGTCGGTCTGTCCGCATTTTGCTAGTTTGGGCACTTCCACATGACCTAGGAGGATAAAACTTGGCACGCATATCAGGGACCCGACCAGATTAACTTGAAAATAATCACTTCCCCGATCCCACCATCAGTGGGGGAGTGGCGGGATGGGGAATCCGGAAATTAGCAACATCCATAACTTTGGAACGGATAACCGGGCGTGCATTAAACTTGACAGGTATCAAGAACAAGTGTCTTGGATGTTCACTGTCAAATTTGGTTCGGATCCGATAATTGGTGGGGGAGCTGGAGGTGGACACCGGAAATCTCTTGAAACGCTTTTTCTAGTTTGTGTCAAACCCCTACCCCACTAGTAAAGCTCTGTGCATGGTTGCGTCATTTGTTTGCTCAAATCGTTTGGGTGTTCGGGGAGAGCTTGTCTAATAAGATGGGTCGAAGGGGTTGGGATATGTAGTTGGATCATTGGATGGTGGTAGGGGTTGTTATAGATTAGGGGCGCTAGGAGGATGAAACTTGGCAGGCGTATCAGGGACCCGACCAAATCATCCTGGAAATAACCAGTTTCCCGATCCTACCGGGAATCCGCACAATCTCTTGAAACGCTTTTTCTAGTTTGTGTCAAACCCCTACCCCACTAGTAAAGCTCTGTGCATGGTTGCGTCATTTGTTTGCTCAAATCGTTTGGGTGTTCGGGGAGAGCTTGTCTAATAAGATTGGTCGAAGGGGTTGGGATATGTAGTTGGATGGTGGTAGGGGTTGTTATAGATTAGGGGGCGCTAGGAGGATGAAACTTGGCAGGCGTATCAGGGACCCGACCAAACCATCCTGGAAATAATCAGTTTCCCGATCCTACCGGGAATCCGCACAATCTCTTAAAACGCTTTTTCTAGTTCTTGTCAAATCCCTACCCCTTCTTCACTGCGTAGTTTCATGCGTAGTAGGAGTTGATATAGATTAGGGGGAGCTAGGACGATGAAACTTGGCAGGCGTATCAGGGACCCGACCGTGTCCTAGACCACTAGGCTAATCGTATTTGTGATTCGACCGACTGCGGGAACAGGTACAGTTTAAGGATTAAAATAAGACCAGGATTAAAATAAGACCTCTAATAGAGATTATTTGAATTGCAGTTCCGTGAAATTTACTTGTTTTAAAGAATCTTTTGGTATAATTGGTCTTTGAATTACGCGTCTTCGACAATTCCACTTATACTTGACTTCTCCGAGGAATAAAAAAAGAGATGGTCGTTACTTTTTAAGTTATATACTCCCGTTTAAAGATTTCCTCTAGTTGCCGTCTTTTATAATACTTGAGCTTTCAAGTGCCATATAGCGTCGTAATGTCTGTCGGTCTGTCCGGGTTTTGCTACTGTTGTCACATCCACATAAGGTAGGATGGAACTTGGCAGGCGTATCAGGGACCCGACCAAGTTAGCTTAGCAATAATCACTTCCACGATCCGGCCATCATGGGGGAGCAGAGGGATGCGGAGTCGGGAAACTACTAACATACATAACTCTGGAACGGGTAATCGGACATGCATGGAACTTGACAAGTTGCAAGGACAGGTGTTTCAAATGTTCAGTTTCCTTTCAAATCCGGACCGGATCCGATAACTGGTGGAGGGGGGGCTGGAGGGGGAACCGAAAATCTCGTGAAATGCTTCCACATAAGCTAGGACGAGGAAAATTGACAGGCGTATCAGGGACCCCACCAGATTGACTTGGATATGATCATTTCAGGGTTGCCACTTTACTAAAATCAATTCACTGGGCAAAAGGAAAAAAGTAATACCAAACAAGAAAAGTACTCAGAACGTGTTGCTGGGTCATAGTCACCTTGGAAATAAAACCTGACAACTACCTTTTTCTTAAAATCTGCTGCCAAAGTAAAAATAAAGTTCTATTGTGGGCACAATTATACTACCGGTGGCAACCCTGGATCCTTTCCCCGATTCAGCCACTGTGATGGGAGTGGAGGGATGCGGAATCCGGAAACTAGTAACATGAATAACTTTGAAACCGGTAATCGGACATGCATGAAACTTGACAAGTGTCAAGAACAAGTGTCTCAGATGTTCAGTTTAAAATCCGGGGGGACCTAGAGGTTCGAACCTTCCCAGGAAGAAGAGGAGTTGTAGACCTGCCTTCTTAACTTCTTTTTACTTCAACAAGTGTAAAATAAAATGATATTCGGCTCTGTATATAACTCTCAAGCAAAAAACTCCCGCCTACAGTTCGCTTATTCTTACAAGTGCCATATGAGCTTTCAGCTCTTGTTGTTATATCAGTGGTTGACAAGAGACCGAAAATTCGGCAAGTCCGTAAATGGTTTTGAGAATAAATTGAATTGAATTTTATTTTTAATGTTCAGACTCCCTGTCCCCTGGCAAGTCCCACCGCGCGGAATTCTCCCCGAATACTTCAGTGACGTTATTGATTTTTTATTTTATTTTTTTTGTTGTGGTAGCATTGTTGTGGTAGCATTGTTTCTTTTTCATTTCTTATGCTATAGTCTGTACGTGGACGGAATTTAATTTTTGTTTAATATTCCCCCCGAAAAATTACCTCCGGAGAATTCCCACTGTATGAAAATTCGACCGAAGTCAGCAAAAATGCGGATTGACATTAGGTGAGCCTTGATGCCCTTGAAGTCAGTCTCCTAAAAGTAATCTTAGCAATCATACTCGAATCTTCAGCATTTGCTTCATCTAATCCTGCCTTTTGTGTTTGGTTACGGCTAAAACGAAGCAAGATTTCAGGCACCAAAACGTTCCTTTTCGGATAGCAACTCCTTTCGTAGAAGAAAGGTAATAAAAATGAAAGGAACCTTTAAAATAATTGGAAAGTTGGTCTGTGCAGGTGCGGGCAATCAAAACTTGGAAATATGCCAATACTAATTATTCATTGATGGTTCAGGGTGTCCCAGCAAGGAATTTCAGAATGGGAGAGTCGTATCACCGTACAAACCAGAGAAGAGTGGTCCTCTGAAGGGGCGACTTTTTGAAATTGGCGGAATGAATAGTTTAGAGGTATAAGGAAACTAGAGGAGCATTTTAAGCAGGAACAGGGGTATTTTTTAGGCCACCTTTAACTTGTTTGATTGAAAGGATTTCCTTTTTGCTTTTGATTTACAAACCGATTCGGGTTGAAAGATTATGCTACAATATTAGAAGCATATACCCTCGGATTCGTGAGCTGAGACCTTGGTAAAAATATTTGGCATCATGTCCAACTCTCCCTTTCGCTATTTTATATATTTTAAAGATGTTGTGGGTTATATCATTATATTAATATAGTATATTAATACTATAATTAATATAGTAGTTAATGTACCGTAATGTACCGTATATAGTATAATAATGAGAATACTTTTCATTCATGGATGGAATTCTTTTCAGGCCTGGCTTCCCGGTACAGATCTTCATCCTACACCCGTTTGCCCTCACCACCCTTACCATCGACCAGAATCTTATTAACGGCACTCTGAGCGTACAGGCAAACCTTACCACTCCTCTTACCTCAGCGGCATCTACCTTTACAGTGCTTGATAACATTTCAAGCATTCTTATTGGATGTGATTCACGAGCCCTCGTGACCATATTGGCCAATGGGGAGAGGACTAAGAACAAGCTGGTGGGGGGAAGTGACGTCGTTTGCATGGTAAACGTGGCATCAAGAGGGTATGTGGTCGTGCAACGGAGTACCCTGGATATAGAATGTTACAGGTACGTCGTGGGGAGGGGGACATGACATAATAGGCTTAAAGTCGTCGAGTTCGGAGTAATTCAGATCAAGCGAACCGTTGCTTAGAGATCGCAATCTAACCTAGACTTCGCAATCCTAACAGGATCTTGAACTTTCGCTTTGCACAACCATGCAAGACAAAGACGCCTATTGGCTAGCAGGGGTTTCACCCCTGACTTGAGGGCGATTCTGGCGGTCTGGAAAGCTCCGTGAGCTCATGCGCCGGCTGTTTTTGCGACTTAGGCTAAAACTCGCTTCGCTTTCCAGAGCTGTTCTCGCGCTCCGCTAGTGACTTGGAAAGCGAATCCACTTCGCGAGTAGAAAGTGATTTCGGCAAGTCAGGGAGAAGTTGTGAAGGTGCAACTGAGGCGCAACGGCTTTCCGTTTGTTCTTGCGCCCGGCGGATTCTTGCTTTGTTTTTCGGAAAATGAATCCAAGAGATCGCCAGAATCGCCTTTTGGACAGTCTGATCTTCTTATCTCAAACTCCGTTCGTTTTTCAGTTTCGCAGTGGCCTAGAATGGCCAAAGAGGAAAAAGGCATCAAAACGAAGGATCGCCCCCACCTCGTTGTAGTTTGCGCCACTAGAGGCTTCTGTTATTTTCTTCCGTTATAGAAACATGTTGTCAAGGGGTGTGAATTTAGCCGGCGCCATCTGTTACAAATATTTGGGAAGGAACCTTGAAAGAGCTAGTTGCACTAATGACCGCTATGCCGCATTAAGCCTTAGCGGATCAATGTACGATTGGATACGCTACTTCTAGCTCACCACCACAAAGCAAGATTAAATTCAGTTCAGTTCCACACGAGAATTCCGCCTAGATGATTGGCAAAAAAACAAGAGCTGGAAGCTCATATGGCACTTGCAAGGCTGGGTCAGAGGACGGAAGTGAAGGTCAAAAGTATTTTGTTCACTTTTCAGTTAAGATGCGCACTTTAAGGGTGCTAAAACTTCGTTGTAAGCAAGACTTGAGGCAAAAAGGATCATATGCTCATGGGGATCGTGAAAAAGTAAATTTTGCTTTAAAGTGTTTTTTGTACTTTGCGGTTAAGATGAGTTCTTTATGGGATTGTCGGATGGGGGAAGCGACGATATCTAACCCAATGATGTCAAGTTTCTAATGCTCCAGCAAAGTTTCATCGTCCTAGCACATCTGGAAGTACCTGAACTCACCATCACCGGAATTCCGAGCACCCCCCTACAGCCCCCCCCCCTCGGTACCCGATTCTAGTCCGATTCTGTCACTGATGTACCTAGGACTTGTGCCCGTACTTCCCACCAAGTTTCATCCTGATCGCTCCAATCTATGCGTGTCACAAGATTTCCGGCTCTCCCCCCGACCCCCCCCCCCCCCCCAGTTCATCGGATCCGGTCCGGACTTGAAACGGGACATCTGAGACATGAGGCCTTCCAAGATATCAAGTTTCATTAAGATCCGATAACCCGTTCGAGAGTTGTGTATGCCACTAATTTCCGGATTCCGCCGCCTCCCCCTCCCCCACGATGGTCGGATCGGGCAAGTGACTATTTCCAAGTTAATCTGGTCGGGTCTCTGATATGCCTGCCAAGTTTTATCGTCCTAGCCCACCTGGAAGTACATTAACTGCGGATCGCCGGAATTCCGGAACCCTCTCCAACTCCCTCCACACTGTCCGAATCCTGTCCAGTTCTGTCAGTGATGTACCTAGAATTTGTGCTTGTTCTTCCCACCACGTTTCATCCCGATCGCTCCACTCTGAGAGTGTCACATGATTTCCGGTTAACTCCTCCGACCCCCCCCCCCAGATTCATCGGATCCGGTCCGGACTAGAAAAGGGACATTTGAGACACGAGGTCTTTCCAGATATCAAGTTTCATTAAGATCCGAAGTATTACTTAAGTAAAGAAGTGTTAGAACCTTTAACACAACATCAACCTACGATAAAACGTTCAGGGTGCTCATGGCAAGCTTCAGGAATCTTCCCAAATATCAAGAGGGTTGTATCTTCAGCCTAGATGAATTGTAAAAAAAAAAAAAAAAAAGCAATCTAATCGCAAGAACAAATAAAGTGGGTCCTCCACTGGCGATCGTAAGCTGTCGGAAGCAATCGTCACATGCCGTAAGCGGTCACATTTTGGCAGTTTTCTGCCAATGAGAGCAATCCGGGTCTGGACGAGCACGGTTACGACTGACTTACGGTTGCCGATCGAGGACGCACTTAAGAAGTAGAACCTCGGTCTCCTGATCTCTGTACTACAACCATGCTAATAAATGGATGGTTCAGATGCAAACGAGTGGAGGTAGGAGCTCGCGGAAGATGACAATTCATTACCAGTACAAACATATCATCACAGTAGAGCCCCGGAGAAGAAAAGTCGAGAGTAAACATACCTTTGGGTATATACCATTGTGATATCTTATCATTGTGACGTCCAACGGCTGCTACGCTCTTTTCCTCTCAAATGCGCAGCGGATAAGAGGAAAGTGGACAGGCGTCAACGCAAAGCTCAGCAAGTGGCTCTAGCTATGCTCAGTTTTGTCGGGGTGTCCGTAGTCGATGCATGAGACCAAAGAAGAAAGTTCTACTTTGCTTATTTGTTCTTGCTAATAGTAATAATAAAGGTTAACTCCTGACATCGAGGTTGATATCTGAAGTTAACGCCGAGACGGTCATTGAAAACATCCTATCCGAGCCAAAGGCGAGGCAGGCTATGAAAAATATTTACCCAGCTCAAGATGATTGTATACTTCTATCGAATATTTCATTGCAGGTCCGAATCCTTTGAAGTGTCCAACTCATTTCGACTCAAACCTGCATGGACCCGGAAATCCTCGGAAAAATTGGAATACATCAAAGAGATGGGATCATTTCAAATTTGCCGCTCCGCTTACTCAATTTCCGTCTTGGGCGCGGACGGATTTCCAAAATTCCAGATTGGGCCCTGCGGCAAGGGGATTATTGCGACTGAATTTTTCATGCAAGGTATACTTTGGCCTAGTTTTGTTTCGGGTGGATAATTTTGAAAATCGGGGGGATTTTGGAGGGGAGATAATTTGGCAACAGAGGCTGAGCGAGGGGGGAGGGGTCGGATTGGGAAATTGGGAAAACTATTTTCAAATGTGGCATACTTTTCTGCAAATTTTGGCGACTATTGACAAAACTGTTTAAAATTAAAATAAGATAAATTGTATCGTTTTTTGCTGTCAAACCGTAGTTTGGCGATCAGTGTTCACAGTATTACACCTTATTTTTTTTTTATTTAAGGGGTGGGAACGAGTTTGCTACTTAATTTCGTCATTTGTCCTTTCGCGTGAAACTGGGGAAAGAAAAGGTACCACCTGCTTCCAGCTGGTTGCCGGGGGGGGGGGGGGGCTGTATGAATGAGATCCTTAAACTCGCAAATGGCACTTTTACACTGAAATATTTCATACGGACTCGTGCTTTCTATTTTATACTTCATTTGCTCTGTATCTCGTTACGATCGCGTTGTGATTTCGTTACCCCGGGAGATGTAATCCTGTTACTACGCCTGTAAAGACTGACGAGTGAAAACTCGGGGGAATTTTCAGTAAGGTAAGGGGATGTTGAATTCTGTAAAAGTTTTTGTGCAGCAATTTTAGCGAATTCTAGCAGGATACATCCTTGTTTGGCTCCTAGAATGTAAAGTGGGGTTTCTTATGAATGGACACGAGCTTAGACGGATGTGTTTGACAGCCTCACACCTCTACTACTGACAGCTACTCTGTCAGACGAGTCCCTATGGACCCACAACTCATATCTGGTGAAGAAATGCAATCTATCAGACCCAGGATCAGAGGCGTTACTAGCCAAAATGTTTGGGGGGGGGGGACAAGGTATTTACCGACTGGCGGTCTTTTTTACCGACTATTTTTGCGGATAAAAACGACTGTGTTAACGAAAAATCGGCTTAATTTAAGAAAAAACGACTACTTTTAAGAAAAAATCGACTATTTTTACGAAAAACGGACGTTTTTTTAGGCTGTTTCTGAGAGCTTTTTGTGTAGATCAGTCAGCTTCTCGGTAATATTCGGAAGATAAAACTTTTTAACTATCTTTCGATTTTTATACCACAGAGGAAGATAGAGAAGAAATTTACAGAACCGGAAATAAGAAGATCGAATATCACTAATATCTTTTTTCTTAAATATAGGGTAAAGCCCAGAAAGGTAAAGAACAGAATGATCGGAGAAAGTAGAATAAAGCTTACCAAGGGCGACACGATTGTATTTCCCTCGATTGGCTACAATTTTAGAGTAACCAATCTGGATTTTCACTCTAGCATCCCGTACAGCACGCTCCCGAAGGGTTTTAAGATTTTTTGTAAGTGTAATACCCAACCACCGGATCGAATCTACGTGTGGGATAGAGAAATTTTGAGAACTTAGAGGTCTAGTAGAGGAAGGAACGTTGAAAGAAAGATACTCGCATTTATCAACATTAAGCGAAAGACCGATTTTAGTAAAAGAAGAAGAAACTTTATGAACCATCTGCGATAGACTGAGTTTAGACCGGCTAATTAGAAGAATGTCATCAGCATAAGCAAGGTAGGAGATATCACTCAAACCAACAAAACACATAGAAGAAACATTCTCAAGAATACCAGAAATACAAAATTTGAAAATACTAGGAGATAACACTCCACCCTGCCGTACGCCCCGACGAACAAAAACATTAGAAGATGAAAGGGCACCATTAGTTTTAATTCGAAGATAAGAATTACCATACCAAAACTTTAGAAGAAAAATAACAGAAAGGTTAATACCATGACTATAAAGAGAGTAAAGAGCTTGACTATGTACAACACTATCGAAAGCCTTGGAAAGATGAACGTTAGCCTACTCCATCTTTTCATTTCAAATACGTAGGTAGGAAATGAGGTGTAGAGCGTTTTCAGTGTGCCTAATATTGGATCGTCCATGTACTCCTGATGTACCATAGAGGTATGCCAAATGTGAAACTACCTTACTTTTGCTTTTCAGCAACAGTGAACGGTAAATTCAGAACTTTCCGTTTTTTTTTCAGTGTTTCAGGGTTCTTTTGAAAAAAAATGAAATCTGATTCGTTTCAAGTTTATTTTTATTTTGAATCTGTTTCGTTTTAGGAAAACTTTCAAGATGTAGCTTTTCTGTACAAAACAGTACATTAGTCGTAGTTCATGTTCTTAGGCGAAGTACCAACTAGGTCTTCCTACACGGGCGCGTAACCACAAAGTTACGCGACTGTACGGTGTTACTGATCCATTTGTGGCTGTGGACCAACGTCGTGCCGAGTTAAGCCGCTTTCACATTGACGCGTCGTTGCAGTGCTTTGCGTATGCGTTTATCTTGCGTTGCTTTCAGGTTGCGTAGCGTATCTTTCACACCTGCGCGAGAAGCTTAAACGCTGGATGCGAATTTACGTTTTCCTTTCGCGGTTTCTTCTGTTGAATTTTCGTTTCTTTAATCATTACTAAGTTTTCCTTCATCATTAGTATTTTTTTCTAAAGTTTTTCTTCCAAAACTTCCATGTTTCACTGAAAAATCTGATGCGCACGCGTCGACGCAATGCAAGAATAGAACTCGGCTCTGTTCTTGCGTTGTTTTTTATTTGTTTGCAAAGTTCTGCGTTGCGTCAATGCAAGCGACGCAGAGGTTGTGTAGCTCAGTGTAAAAGGCTCAACGCGTCAATCTGAAAGCGGCTTTTTGATTTCTTCTCTAGACGGTGACACTCTAATTACAGTGCGTTTATTTAGTTTTGTTCGGTTATGTGATCTTTTTCTTTCTTTGCCTTTCATATAATCCATATGGGCACGCCTTGTGCTACTTCTTTTAGGCTATGGGTAAAAAAAACTTACTGATTGATTGATTGTTCCATGTTAAAGCCTTCGTTCACTTGTTTCCGCCCTCGATCCTAGGCAAATGACCTGGTAAGTATATAAAAAGGAAAGAAGCAAAACGAACAGCAAACTGGCACCGGTTGACCCCCGTCAGCGCTCTTTTCTGTGGCTAAATGTATAGAGATTTCTATTATATTGGGAAAATTAAACGTATTCATTTGGTACCTTGCACGGTTTCACCACCCCGGTAGCTTTAAAAAAAGTATACATAGTGTTTATGCGCAGAAGTTCTGAGATAGTTGACCACTTTACAACTTAGCTGTACCTTCAGAAAATAACACACGGCTTCGGCTGTTTTTAGCCAATTTCCATGTCCCTTTACTTGGAAGGCAATCTTGGCAAAAATTGCATAACCGGTCTCCGGACGAATAAGCTTCTCGGAAACAGTGATCGGTCGCATGTTATGTCACGTAAAGAGAACAAACGAGGCAAGTGTGGTAATCAGTGTATTGCTGTTAGTATTTTTTTTTATATTTTTTTACTGAAGTACTGAAGTAGAATATTAAATACTACTGACTGAAGTAGAATTTAAGTATGAAGTGTCCTTGAAGTCTTACAGGAAGTTAAGCTGATTTCGTAATGCTTTTCTTTTTTAACAATATGAACATTACAAGTAAAAAATATAGAATAATACAAAATCTGTAATTTATGTTTCAGGTAATCATCTGATATCCTTGATTTGTGACGACACGTGTACACTTCGAATCTACCAAAGTCAGATATTGAAGTGGAGCTGTCAGCTGCAGACTTTCCCTCGAATAATTGGCCGAATTTCCACGATCGTAAGTAAGGACCGACTTTCTAGAATAATAAGCAGCGCTAAGTCAGAATTTTTTTCAGAGATTTTACCCAGTTGGGATTTGGTAACAATTCTGGAAAAAAGTCAGCCTGTCTGCCTATAAAACTTAGAAAAGCACACTACATATCCCTTCAGCACAAGCTAGCTAGGAAACATAGATTAAAACAATGGCTAAAAACGAAAAGTCCGCTACAGGAAGGGCCAAATGCCATTGTAACTGACTGTAACTGGCTCAAACATTGTAACTGACTTTCCGTTTTTAGCCATTTTTTTCTATGTAAGAAACACACTGCCTGAGAATTTGTTTCTTGATCAGGAAGTATGTGCCGGATTTGTTCTTTCCGGAGTATTTGCTCACAGGCTTCATTTATTTGGGATGGTTGCGTTTTGAATTCAATACTTCTTGTGCCGTTTTACTTTTTTCTTTCTTCTTTCTTTGTCTTTTCTCTTCGTTTCGATCTGGAAAAAGAGTGAATGTTAACCTCCCCCGGCGACCCCCCCGGCGACCCCCCCCCCGCCACACACACATACACACTGTCCGTAATACCTTATTGGACACGTCTTGACGTGCTGATAACTTTTGAAATGAAGATATGTTTTTCTAAAAATTATATAGATACGAATGGCAAGCGAGCCGTCTCACGCTTTTACATTTAACTCGCGGGTCGAGGGAACATCCTGAACTGGTTGCAGTAAAAACTGCAGTTTTTAATAAGATTTTCTAATTTCCTATATATTTGTAATTTCCTACATATTATATATTTGCATGTAGAGGGGGGGGTAGCCAGGGGGGTCTGGTACTTTTTTTTTCGACGGGGGGGGGTCGTCGGGGGACTAGGGTTTTTGGCGGGGAGGAGAGGCCGGGGAATTTTCGGCTAGACCCACCTCCCACAAAAAAGCGCCTCTGGAGGTGCAGGACGAAGCTAAGGTAAAACAGGGACCCATAGATTTCCTTTACAGGGGGCCTGTCATTTCCTATGCTTCTGTATTGATATGATGACCGAACCAAACCAGTTTCAAAAGATCCCCGCTCGAGTCGATCGGCATTCTTGTTTGCCTCATTGGGCGTGCGCGCCAAAGAGACTCCTCCCTTAAGGCGCCAGCAGCCAATCCCAAATTTTGTCTATCTGGCTTCTTGACAGGCCCCCTGTAATGGAAATTTATGGGTCCCTGGGTAAAAGTAAGTAATTATAAGAAAACGAAAGATGTTTGTACAAGCTTGTAAATGTTGATGAAGTAAAATAAATCCTTACGCTTAGAGACTTTTCTTTTCAGGGCTTGTTCGGAGTTGTAGCTATCGTCGATCATCAGAGTCGAGTATCAGCTATAGTTCTTTCCACTTCACTTGCCCATGACATCAGAGAACTAACAGCTCCCACGAAAAAAACTTTGGAACTAAATCGTCTAAGCAAGGTAGGTAAGTAATAATACTTATTGTTATCATAAATATACTTATAAACCGCTCATGAATATTGATATAATAATAGGCTACAATGCTAAAAATAGGCCATTGAACAAGTCAAGGCATAGGTTATACCAAACACTACATACACCGAGCGTTTGGCTTAGGGTATCCAGAAGTCAGGGTTTGTGATAGACTGCATTAAAATTTATAAAGCTTGTATAAACAATGTTCGTTGCGGATTTTTGGCGTACATATTGTCCAAGGGGTTCTTGAAAGTATTGACAGAGATACTTCATTAGTAGGGTAATTCAGATGGTAGAGTGTTCCTAGAGTCCACCACTCTATAAAAATGATTCGAAACAGATAAGTCAGCTATAGGATATTGTTCAGCGATATTTCGCCCTTTCTTGGCAAGGGTCTTCTTCAGGCTCTAGTTGGAAGAAACGACCCTGCAACCTACGCGTTTTCTTAGATCCATGCTATCAAATAGGCCTGTCAGGAGAGAATGAGCGAAAAGTCAGCAGTTAACGTAGGATGGCACCAATCAGATTAACGTTAATGATGATGATAATAAATTTATTTTCCATTCGTATGACAAAAAATTTGTCTTAAATGGAGTATGCAATAAGAAGAAAAAAAGAAAGAAAGAAACAAAAACAGAAAAGTAGGAACGAACAATAAACCCACATTAGCTAAATACATACAACGCAAAAGGCACAAAAACTAAATTACACCATAGCAAACCGATCACGCCGTCTTTTATCTGCTGAATTGGTTCTGTAAGACTATATTTTGTCGCAACATGAGTGTTTCTGATCCAAAGTGGCAATTTCAGTGAAAACTTGGCATACTTAAAATAAATTGGACACGTTTCGCATCAGTCGCTGTAAATATTGGCCAAAAAGGGGATAGTGCCAAAAGGTGGGGATTTACAAAAATCGAATAGAGGCGGGCTAGGACCTGTCGGTTATACTTCGATTTACATGGTACAAGCACTCCGTATGCTTTACGAGTTTTAAATAAAAACTGGCTGATTAGTCCATCTCGAGTGGACTTCATGTTTCTACCAATAGGTAGCCCAAGATATGTGAGGGACATCGAAGACTCAACCTCATGATCGCAAATGTTAAAGTTATCAACACCATGAGGTCTATAATATCAATCAATCAATTTATTTCTTGCCAATATCATTACAAGATAGTTTGGACGCGTCACAAAGAAGACAATGATACAAAACACACAACACGCACAATTGAGATTAAGCAGAAATATTGACAGTTATAAATAAATAAACTAAATGAAAATTAAATTTACAATTACTCAAATCTTATATTTACAATTTACAATTTTTTGTAAATTTTTACACTTTTTTTTATGTATCCCCTCCTCCCTGTTCTGATGTCACATCAGACAGATAGCAGTTTGCCTCATCTTTTTAAACTTTTTAATTGTGTTCTCACTTTTCTTTTTCACTCTAACTGTTCTCATCGCTTCCCGCTTCTTGTTGACTTGTTCGCTAATTGTTTATCTCTTCCGAAGTGTCAAGACTTCTCTGCTGTTTAACAACTTACGAAACGGAGACGACACTTCTCTTTCATTTCAAGAAAAATTTGACAATTCCTGGAATGTTGCCGCTCTCTTATGACTGTCTCGTTTGTTGTTTGGATTTCTAAGAATAAAATCCCTAGGAAACATCTCAGATTTTACAACTCTCAGTGTTTCAGAAAAGATCCTTAATTGTTGACTAACTGTTTATCTCTTCGAAGTGTCAAGACTTTTTTAGAATTTAATAACTTAGGACGCTGAGATGACACCTTTCTGTCATTTCAAGAGATGAACTTGACAGTTCCTGGGGTCTTGCCGCCCCCGGACTGTCTCTTTTCTAGACGTTGTTTTGATTTCTAGGAATAAAAATCCCGGAGCTTCCCCCTTAACTATTGACTTATACGGTAAATATTTATGTCTTCCAAAGTGTCAAGACTTCTCTGACATTTAATATCTTCGAAAATGGAAATGCCACTTCTCTTTTATTTGAAAAAATTTACTCGACAGTTCCTAGCGTCTTGTCGCCCCCGGACTGTCCCGTTTTGTAGAGGCTGTATAGATGTCTAGGAATAGACCTAGACAATGTCCCCCTTTTTAGTCGACCCTTACTACAGGAGCGATGCACGTTTGGTCGCACTAAACGGCGATATTTCGGTCCTTGGTGACAAGGGCCTTGTTCAGTCTTCCCTCGGTGGTCCAGGCTCCAAAAATAGGTTTTTGTAGAGAAAATGAGTTACCTAATCTCCTAAACTTACAAATACATGCAGGTCTCTCAGACCGGTGATCCGATTTCGATGAGAAGCTAAGAGCACATCCGTCAAAAAAAGCCTATAGATGTCTCGACTGGATTCAGTTTCACAGATTTACAACATCATCACCATCCGATCAAACAATAGCTAGGCCTAAAAAGGTCGGCGTATACGATGCTGAACCCGAAGAAGCATAGCGGTATATGTTAGTTCTTGTGTGGTTGCTGGTACGGTAAGGTAGTTATGGATTACAGCGACAAGCTTTTAGCTTATAGATTTTTGGTAATAATAATAGTGATATTAATAAAAACCTTTGCAGGGACATGGAAAAATACTGGGCTACATTATACAGCTCAAATCTCACGAGTTTCTCGTCTTGGGTCTTGGATGATCGCCATTGTCATTCCGTATTTATAGGACTGACGAACAGGGCTCGCGGATCAGGATTCTCAACACCATAACCAGTTCTTTATGTGGAGTCTTGCACGGGAAACCCGTCTGGCTTTACCGATAGGGTCGGTGGGGAATGAAAGGTCAGGGTCGAGTTATAGCTCGTTTAAATGCCTGTTCATGTGCCACATATCGCACGATAGTGTCAATTGTCACTCTGTTTGTGACTTTTATTGTCAATTGTGACTTTAAGTCACTCTAATTGTCCCTACGTAGGACATAAAAATCAGTTTATTTCACAAAAAGTCCAAATGTGTCATTTTTTTGCAGCAAGGATTCCGACCAGAAGTGAATATTTCACGTTTTTTCATGAACATAAAAGTAAAAGATGTGCAGCTTTTGCAGTGGCGATTCCGGTAACCGTAAAAGTAACCAGTTCACGTTTTAAAACAATAAAATTTCAGTCCCAATTTACTCTCTGTTTGGGCCAAAAGTCAGTCTCTGATTTTTGGGGATGTGTCAAAACTGTTCACGCGGGAACCTTATTACGAAGAATGAATAAATTACAGCTTGTAATGGCCGGTGAAATGGGATATTTCAGATATTGCGACATCTGCTAGTGAGGAATGGTTACTGCTATTGACAGTAAAGAAGATCGTTCAGAAGGAATGTAACAGCTCCAGTAGGAGTAGGAATGGGCAGACTTGGGAGGAGACGGTAAATCATCGAAAAAAACTGGTAGCAACTGAAAGTTCAATAGGAACCAGGGTGACCTGTGCTAGGGGTGTAGGCTACGTCTAGTGCTTAGTCTGCTGTTTTGCAATTTTTCGTGCTGTTGTCTTTTTTTTTGAAGATTTATATGGCCCTTGTTCGCCGTCGATCCAGTTAAATAAATAAATGAATTTCCCGTTAGCTGTGGGACGCCTTTACCTTTCTAGAAGTTTTCAACCACTTTTCACCATAACGCATAGAATGAATGAATTTATTACATCCAGCCTAGTAATTAGAGAAAAAAAAGGTATCTGGTACTTAGAGAAAAAAAAAGGTAAATGAACGGTTAACGTGAAATACAGAGGGTAGGCTACACAAAATGTACAACAACAGTAAAAGATAAATAAACGCAAAACAATAAATACACAACGAAACTCGAAAAAAACAATAAATTTACTGCATTAGCTGGCGCATTGGGAAATGGGCAGGAAGGTTGGGTGATGGTAATAGAGGGAAAGGCAGTAGAGTAGCCTACCACATTTTACAAATTGATATCATGAAAATTTCTTAAAGGACACGCCGCACTTATGATAGTAATTCATTCTACTTCTTTAGTATTTCCACCAGGGCCGTATCCAGGAATTTATTTCGGGGGGGGGGTTTGCTCGCGGAATTTATTTCGGGGGGGGTTTGTCCACGGGTCGGACCAAAAAGTACAAAAAATACATAGATCAGAGGTTAAAACCTGCAAAAAACTATTACTTTTGTGGGTTTCGGGGGGGGGGGGTTGAACCCCCTAACCCCCCCCCCCTGGATACGGCCTTGATTTCCACCCATTCTCGTTCCCGAGATTCTTCATTTCATAAGTGTATCCTATCTCTTCTATTAGCGATACACTTCCTTCCTTCAAATGTCTGGCACTTGGGTTCCACTCTATATCCCTTTCGGCCTTGGTTGCTTCTACTTCTTCGTTGCTGCAGTTACACTGATTATCACGCTTGCCACGTTTGTTCTCTTTACGGGATGTATCACGGTACGCGCCCGATCGTTGTTTCCGAAGAGCTTGTTCGTCCGGAAAGCGGTTACGCAAATTTTGCCAAGATTGTCATCGAAGGCAAGGGACATGTAAAGAGGCTAAAACTACAAAAGCCGTGTGTAATTTTCTGTAAGCACTGCATTGTTGTAAGGAGGTCAACTGTTTCAGAGAAACAGCGAGAAACACTATGAGCAGAAACAATATGTAGTGCGAGGTATTCTTTAAAGGTCATCTGAATGAAGTCTAACACCCTAAATTGCCACTTTTACATACTGCTTACCATTTATCTCTCGAAAACCGGAATAAAATCGGATGAAGTTTCACCGTGCTATAATTTTCAGCCTTTTTTCCGACTTGTCTTGATCGTAACGCTCGCCGTAACAGTTGTAACAGTCCATGCGTAACAGTTATGTAACAGTCCATGCGTTTATCCATCCATGCGCTGTTTATCCATCCATGCGTTATCAACGTACGTTTATCCATGCGATAATGACAGTTTAAATATTGGCGCTAAATTTGTCTTGGGAGGTCGTAACGAATCGCCATAGGGAGACTTAGAACTTCAAGAGTGGATAGCGCCGAAATCACGGAGCGAAAAAATTCGTCTTCTCTGTACCGGTACTGTGGAGGACGATCTGAGGGGTTCATGGAAGTATGGTAGGATCGTTCAGGTGTCCTTTAAGCTCTAGTTTGTCGTCGAAACCCTTCTAGTTGACGCCGAAGGGAAATGAACAAAAAGAGTACTAATATGTGACTGCGCTCATCGGACAAGTCAGCTTGTATTTATTTTAGCGATATTTCGGACCTTCTTGGCAAGGGTCCTCTTTAGAGCAGTCAAATGTGGCTGAATAAAGAATAAAAACTTGTTCTGCTATGGTTTCTGTATCGGAAAGAATACCGTAGCATGTGCTTGCCAACACTGCTTATAACCTGACTTTGAGGAATGCTTCCCGCCTATAATCGTATTTGCCTGAAGTTCTTTTTGGCGCCTTTACCAAATTTTATTTGGAAAATGGGAAGGGAGATGATGGGGGAGGTACACCCTGGATCCCGTTCTTCCTGAAGAACGGGAAATTTGTGCCTGAGATTCTGTTAGGGAAATGCTACATTGAGATGCATTGTCCCTTTGAGAATGGAAAATCAGGGGAGCCAGGAAATGTTATTTTCAGGGGGAATATCGTAGGGCTCTCCGGGGAGTACTTCACCTGCCTCCCCTCCCATCCATCTTTTTCTTCAAGCATATAAACGTCGCCCTGAAACTGGGGTCTTATGGCAGATTAGACGTGCTTGAACATTGTGATTGGCTTTCACGCGGGCTTAATAAGTTTCACCGATAGGGCTGAGATCCGACAGTCAATTACACATCACTTATTCTCCAAAATAGGCCTGAAAACCTGATAAAAATGCGTTACTTTGTTTGTCCGCTATCTACAGATAATGGATTTCATCGAATGAACTTACTCTTTCGGATTTGTGGTACCTCTATGTGCTTGTCCCTCTATATGCTTAAAAATTCAGCAACGACAAAGGTAAAACATTGCAATGTTTTAACTTGGTTTCTGTATCTCGGCATGCCGAGAAATAAACTAAATATAGCAGATTCCTTGCGAAACATATCTTATCATCATTTTCCTACTTACTTCAGCCGGATTCTCCGCGTCCAAGGGAATTTTGGGTTATCGTGCAAGCAGCGAACAACGTGAAAGTTATTACTAAAATAAACCCCGGGTGAAAAATAAAAACATCAAGAGACAATAATGAAGTGTATTCAGATCGGATGTAAATAAGCTGACTTTTCGGTTCAACTTTAAGTGGTTACGTGAGCATTTCATTCTTTCTTACTTACATTTTTGCTGTCACATAGGGATATAACTGCGTGACTAAGCCAACTTAAGACAGACAATAGACTTAGCCAACTTAAGACATACAAGAGACAATAATGAAGTGTATTCAAGTATCGGATGTAAAATAAGCTGACTTTCGGTTAAACTTTAAATGGTTACGTGAGCATTTCATTCTTTCTTACTTACATTTTTGCTGTCCCATAGGGATATAACTGCGTGACTAAGCCAACACAACTTTCGTTAGTATATTTGAGCTCTACCAAGAACGGATAAAATTCATGGCTCTACTTAGGACCTGCGCTCTACATTTCCAGTCGACTGAGTTAAACGGTTACGTCAGCGGGTTTTATTCTGGCGATATTTCGGCTATTCTTGGCAAGGGTCCTCTTCTGGCTCAAGCCAGAAAATCGAACCTTTGATAAATCAAATAAAAATTCTAGCATCTATCAGTATCTAATGTTGGCGAGCTTCTTCATAGGCATTGCTTTGGTGCTGAGATTTCATTTTTAACAAGGCCTATGTTTTAGCTGTTTGATTGGGTCGCTGACATGGTAGAGATTTTTCCGCATTCCGAAGTGGTTTTGCATTTGTCATTCCGGTTCCATGCGTCATTTTCTGCTTTCCTTTTTTTTGTTATTTTCATAGTGTGTGATGTGGTTAGTATATTGTCTACTTATCTTTGCTTGTGTATTTTTTTTTTTTTGCTCGGTTACGATTGAATAGAGTTCATTATTAAGATCCAAACTGTGGACATAGCAGGCCAGGTAAGGGTTAGCCTACTCATCCAGCAGCAATAACATATACTAATATTCCTTCAGCCCAAGCTGACTGCGAATCATATTTGACAGTGCAAAACGGTTTTGCATTGTAACGGATTTGCCGTTTTGCATCTGTCAAATATAATAATAAATGGTAGAACAAATTGATATTTCTCTTTAAAAATTAAATGCGCTATGTGTCTTCGTATTAATTGACAATCGCAACAATTCTTGGGGCAAAACTTTATGGGGACTTTTCCTTTATTGATTATTAGCTTTTCTTATTGTTGCCAACCTTAAAATCAAGCAAGTAGCGAGTGGTTTCCCACTCTCCAGCACCTGCTGTACACCCTTTACAGGCACCGGCCGGCACCAACTGAAATAGGCGGTGCCGGCATCGGTGCCAACAATAAGTTTGGGCGATTTATCTTTCAAACGCTTCCAAAAATGCTTATTTTGATGTTTTAACACGTGACAACCGGTGCCGATAGGTTTCAGCCGGTGCCGGCACCGACCGGGCATCGCGGCACCGGGCACTTGCTGTACACTAAAATCGAGAGTGGACAACCCCTCGGCAAGTAGATACAGTCACGTAGGCTACAACACATATACGGGGGTATACCATGGCATACAGCTTCGCACCTCTTTCTGGATCTCTTTGCTGATTTCTTTATGTTTTGATTTTTTTTTCCTTTTTTATGTCTCTGCTCGACGTGGGAAGGTACCATCCCATCGTTAGCCTTTTCCATTTAGATAAGTCCCTTTAGGACAAAGAGAACTGAAATTTGACCTCGCTCTTCTGTTCGCAGAAGTCACTTTGAAGTTGGAGGACGTGAACCAGAAAGACTTTGAAGTCTCTGGGGTCCTGGAACTCCAGTCGGATGTGGAGGGAGAAATTCGACTCGTTCTCTCGCCAACGGCCCCCATTTGTGTGGATCCTGCAGCATCTGTTATTCAAATCGACGGTAAGATAGAAATTTGAGAGAAAGATAGGCATGGAAAATGACTGGCCGTCAGTGGCTCAAAGGTAAACCGAAACGGTGAGAGCAATGGTTGCTTTGCTATTAGAAGCTTTTACTTTTATTCCACCATAAAAATAAACAGTCCTCGAAACTGTGTCTCTAAATAAAAGGAAGTATCGCAGAACCCTTGTCTTTCGTATTCCCGGACTTTCTCCATCCTACCGGACTGTTCAAAGTATCCTAAGCAATTGTAAGACCTCCTTTGCCACGTCAAAAGCTTTTGTTTCATCACTGTACTCGCCCTGAACCTACCAGTTTTCAGATGTAATCGGATTCCGATGTCCCGCAAAGGACGGTCTCTTAATCCAGTTTTCGTCACTGTGCTTACCAGCTTATCTTGCCTTTAGCCTACCAGTCTCAGACAATTCTCTATAGGAAGTTTTTTCTGAGCTCCTAAAAGAGACCTTTTCTTGGAGGCGAGGTGGTGGTAGGAACTCCTTCTCCAACCTTATTAACCAACTTCCGGAGTTCTAACGAGGGAACTTTTTGCTAATTTTCTGGGGGACCGCAACTTTTTCAGGAAAAGTCACTGGGAATTACAGAAAATGGAAAGCAGGCTTGGGAACTTTAAACCCAGTTCCATCTGAACTGAAAGTTTTGCGAAGTTCTCCTTTCCGTTTGCTAACCCGGTTCGGATGGAGGGGAAAGGGGCCAGTTTACCCGAATTACTAACTTTTGAATAGGATATACCATACCTGACGGTGGGTATATCCAGCAGCGCATAACCTATGCCAGCGTCGGCTACGGTAGAGTGGAGGAGCCAAAGTCAATAAGGTTTTTGGGATCCCAAAACGTTAGTGGCGGATACCTATGACATCTCAAAAGTTGTCCGTCTGTCCGTCCGTCCGTCTGTGAGCACGATAACTCTCGAAGGGAATGAGATATTTTGATGAAACTTGGTGTGAGGATTCTTTGGGTCAAGAGTAAGCGAGTTTGTAGATGGGCTCTGTAGCCCTACATTTAGGGGTGAGGGAGGGGGTTGAAATTAAGGGGTAAACACAATATTTTGAAACAGCTAATGTGATAGTCGATTATGAGGCAAGAAGGCATGCTGAACACGATGGTGAAAACCATTTTCTCGCCGGACAAGTAGTTCGCCCGGAATCTGGCCAAAACTGGAAAGTTTGTTAAAAGTAAAAGTTTAGTTGAAGTTGAGTAGATGTTCGGTTTAAGGGTAAGAAAACATGCTGAAAACCACGGTGAAAACCATTTTCTCGCCGGACAAGTAGTTAGCCCGGAATCCGGCCGAAACCGCAAACTTTGTTAAAAGCAAAAGTTTTATTTGAAGTTGATTAGATGTTCGATTCAGGGGTAAGAAGACATGCTGAACACGATGGTGAAAAACCATTTTCTTGCCGGACAAGTAGTTCGCCCGGAATCCGGCCGAAACCGCAAAATTTGTTAAGAGTAACATTTTTATTTGAAGTTGATTAGGTGACAGATTTAAGGGTAAGAAGAGACGCTAAATCTGTATATGACAATCATTTTTTACCCGGACATATATTCGTCCGGAATCCGGTTGAAACCGGATTTTTTTTATAAGTTAAAGTTTTATTTGAAGTTGATTAGATGTTCTTTATAGGGACAAGGAGATACGAAAATACGCTGAATTCGTTTCTGAACTATCGGTTTTTGGCTGGACAAGTAGTTCCCTTGGAATTCGGCCGAAACCGGAAATTTGGCAGAAGTAAAGCAGGTATTTTCGATCAGTATCGTCAAAATAGATATGGCTTATACAGGTATATCTGAACTTGATTTTTTCAGATGATTAGCCCGGCGAAGACTGGATCCGGCGAAGACAAGACCTAGTTGTCTGGGTCAAATATTGTTGGGATCCCATCGAAACCTTTGGTCTTGTTACAGTTGCAGTCCGGCATAGACAGTACCAAACGCTGGGCTTAGCCAAATCAAGCATTTATTGGTAGACTGACGAGGGGGGGGGGGCTGAATTGTTATTATTTCGATCTTTAAAGGACTCGCGTATTCAGTATTAGATCTCCAGGAGTATTTGTCGATGCCCCTCATAATTAGCAAATGTATATTCAAGCAATTTATTTATTTATTCAACTTTATTTCAGCTTTCGCCATATACTACACTACAAATAAATACTTAACAAAAACACTAATTAATCATCACTTAACAGATGACGCCAGATAGGAAGACAGTGGAACAGCGGGTGTGAAGCCATCGCCACAAGGCAATTCTTCGACTGCCGTAGCCTCAAAACAAGCGATGTTCGAGATTTCCTCACTATGACAGTGGTTGAGGACAAACGCCTGAGTAATGCTCTAAAACGGATACCTCAGCTACGATGCGTTGGCAGCGATGTATCGGCCCTTCTTGGCAAGGGTCCTCATCAGGGTCTTGTCAAGGGTCCTGAGGAGGACCCTTGACGCTAGCTGCCAAAGCATCATAGCTGACGCTCCCGTTTTATGCATTGTTTGAATATATGTTTCCAAGTCAGCTTGGGCTATAGGAGTACTTAGTCAGCAAATGAAAATATATGATGACGCGTCCATCATGGACTTGTACAGCAAATTGTCCGTGCGTCATTATATATATATTCCAAAACAGAAAGTCTTTCAAAGGCTAGGGAAGAGTGATTCATAATTTTCGGTTAATTGTGGTTTATAATCATAACTGCTAGCATGGGTTCATAAAATCTCGTTTATTCAATCTGTGAGTTTTTTACTGATATAAAAAGTGGCACAAATCTTGCCCATATGGAGTAGCCTATTGGTAAAAAAGACAAAACAGAAAAAGAAGAAAGAAAGAACCCTGACTAATGTAAACAAGCCTAAACAAAAACATTATAGTCTGCATTTTCGCAAAAAAAAAAACATTTTATTCCCTTGTTATTAATACGTTAGAGAAATATCTCCGAATCTCGGTTCGAGTTCGATCCTATCATTTTTATTAGGCTAAGATATTCTAATTTCGTATATTTCTTCAATCGTGTTTTTTTTTGCCGTGGGGGGGTGGGTCGGTAGGGTTTTTTTTAGTTCCGGGAGGTGGTCCGATTTGCAGTCAGATCTAGCATTCCCAGCCGTATTTAAGAAAGCCCGACCCTGTCGGAACAGCATTTTTTTTTCCACATTTTTACTAGTAAGAGAAAACTTTACAAATCAACCGTCTCCAAAAATTCCGTTCCACCTTCCACGTTTTTCCATGATAACATGAGAACAGTGTCCGAAACTTGTCCGAATTTTTCGCTGCATTTCGAAGTCAGTTACCGGCCAATAGTTCATCACCAGATCCTACAGTCAAAATGTTTAGCCTACCTCTTTTCAGGCAAAGTCCACCGGATTCCGGTAGTCTTCCGTGCCTTACGGACTGCAGAAAGTCTTCCACAAAACGTGCTTCAGGTGACGATTCTAGTCCTTCGAGGTGGCAACACTGGACACGAAGTGTTCGAGAAAGTTGAAACACTGCCATTACAATTGGTGGCAAAGGTTTCGAAGAGTCTGCAAACTTCAAGAGGACTTGCGGAGTTCGCTGTGGTCAAGCTAGATGGCGGAACTGAGCTAAAGGAAGTGTGTAAAGGTAAGCAGTTCACGAGAAGAAGAAAGGGTGGAGGGAAGAGGGGCCGAAACGCTACACCACCGGCCCTCCCAAAAATCATCTTCTGTTTGACATTAAAGACTTTCGCCAAAACGTTTTTACTCGGGTGGATAATTCGGTCGGAATCCGAAGAACCGTAAACTTAGAAACGATAAAAAAAATATCCGAATCCGACAGAGTATGTATGAGAGTAAAGTGTAAAAAAAAATGCCAGAAGTTTGGTAATTGTTCTGACAGATTTCGAGAATATTTATTTTGTCACCCTTCGAAGGACTACGTAGTATTTCTGCTAAGATGCGTTAAATAAGCTAAGCTGACAACTTTGAAAACCAACATCTGCTTAAAAAAAATGCACAAGGCTTCGGCTGTTTTAGTCCCCCCGTCCCCCGAGTCTTTTCCTTTGATGTCAAACGGGGCAAATTCTGCATAACCAAACCAGTCTTTTTATCGAACAACGTCTCGAGGAAAAAAAAAGTAAGCGTAATGCCGTAAACGTCAGTTTAATGCCTAAATGGAGGATAGAATACAGGAAATTTATTTTATAGAAATAAAAGTTTTTTAATAAGTTTGAGGGCTGATGGGTTACCGCGCTCGGTGGAAGAAGAAAATATATGGGAAAAAAAGAGGAAAGATCGGGTCCTTATTACTTCTGCCCAATGTGTGGAGAAATTAATGAGGATGTATTCCACCTTTTGTGTGACTGTATAGAGTTGCGGGGACCAAGGGAGGAGATTTTCGGGGTGGGGGGAAATGATAAGAAATGGATTATTAAAATGATGGGAAGTAAATATTTTAAAGAAAAAATAAATGTAGGGAAGTTCCTCAAGTTAGCTTTTAAACACCGGAAAGAGTTCTTCTGATGAGGAAGTTGTGTTTATTGTGTTTATAAAGTATTTAGCGTAATTGAAAAAATATTAAGAATGTGTTTGTGTGAGGATACGTATGTCAGATTGTTGATTTTTTGTTTTTTTTTGTTGCATGATGGCCTGATGGCTTTAATTGTGCAAATAAATCATTCATTCATTCATTCATCCATGTCATGAGATACAGAATCCCGGGAATAAGAATGGATGAGAGAGTGACGGAAGAAGAGTGAATTTTTATGATAGGTAGGACGGGTCCTTTAGTGTTCGCGAAAAGACAACACTTGCTTTTTAGGAGAGAAATGTGTCTTGTCTTTTATAGTGGGCCGCAAACCAGGGTGCGCTTGTCTGAAGCAAAAGTATCAGATTGGATTAAGATACAAAAGTCTGGGTTCGTGCACGGCCTTTAATGTACCAAAACAAGCACGGACTTGCACATTTTGTCCCCAACCCGACTTGATTATGGGAGGAATGAGGAACCACCTCCCCGCAGGGTTGTCACGGGTATCCCGAAAATGCTACTTTTGACATTTCTTGTCTTAATAGTAGCGTAAAGATTACTTTCTACGCATATGTAATAATTTTTGTTCAAAAGAACACCTTTGTTTTGTTCCATCTGGTTTTTGCTTTAAAGCAGAACATTTGTTAGAGGAACAGATCTCTCCAGACGTTAATTTGAGTAGTTTTACACACAAAGCATCGGACGAGGGGTCGACGACTCTCATTTTTTATGTACACCGTTCCGGAATAACGGAATAATCATGACCATTCCGGATTATTCCTGGCCATTCCGGATTATTCCTAACCATTCCATATCCTCCCATTCCTTATCGAGTTTGGTAATTCACCAACTTTTGTTTAGTCCGCATTTATTTCACCCCATTCGGTCTGTCCTGCGGCGAACGAGGGGTCGACGACTCTCATTTTTGATGTACACCATTCCGGATTAACGGAATAATCCTGACCATTCCGGATTATTCCTGACCATTCCGGATTATTCCTTCGGGACGTGTACACCATTCCGGGGGAGTCGTCGACCCCTCGACATCGGATTGTTGCAACGCAGAATTTGTTTCATTGAAATAGAATGTTTTTCAAGAAAATAAAACTTTTGTTTTTAGTAAGTGGCTCGAAAAATTTCACCAGTGTGGCAACCCTCTGATCAGGACCTAATAAAGTGTCCTTAGAGCTTCTACACAATAATATTAGTCATTGTAAAGAACAGGAAACGAAATTCACCTGCTGGATCAGGAAATAATAATAGGCCATACAAAATCATGAAAATATGATGGGGTAGGCTACGGGGCTCTTTAGAAAACGCAAAGCTCTGCAGTGACACTAATTCGCTGAATAACGGTAACAAGAAGCTAACATACAAATCGTCAAGTTCTGGTGCTTAAAGCCAGTGCCGTCTTTTAATTTTGGTGGACCCTAGGCAATCCATGGATTTTTGGCCCCTTTTCATGAGTCAAAAATGTAAAATTACAGCACATTAGCAAACAACATTATTGGTGTATTAACAGTTATAAAAGCATTGATCATTCATCAACAGTTTAGCAGTTTCGGCGACATTTCGAAGCATAGAAGTAAATAATAATACCATCCCGATCATTCAAATTTTAAACAGCGTTTGCTTTCTCAACCATTTACGCCGGCTGTTCGGCCTCGCGTTTGCCGTGGCCCCCAGCACCGGCCTAACCTGCCTAAGGGTGCTACAAGGACACCCTAAATCACGTCTATTTTGACGTTACCAACGTTACTTTGTAGGCGGTTCAGAAATGTCCTTCAGTTTTAGAACCCAACAAACTCACATCATCTTAGCTCTCTTACTTCTTAGCACACGTAGATTCTTTCGATCGGTACATCGCAAAGAAGCATAGCGATATGGTCATGTGCCGCTTTTTCAGGAATTCCAACGACTAAAGATTCCTCAATCGAGTTCTTCAACGGCTCTTCGGCCATGACAACTTGCTCTCCGGACGGCGTAACAGTCTCAGCTTCCAGCTCTAGCATCATCCCCTTCCTTCTGACCCTCATGGTAAACCAGACGGATGGACAGATCTTTATAGAATTCGCAGATGCGTTCATGGAGACTGTAAACAATGCAGCGGATGGACTTAGTGGCATTAAGAATAAAATCAGCGAATCTAAGGTATTTTTTCACAGAATTTATTAATGTTTATTCAGCCGAAAAGCCCTACATAAATGAGATGTATCTCGTCATAGAACGTAAACCGTTGCACTTTAGTCAAACCAAACTAAACTTTTCTGTTTGAAGTTCGAACGCAAGTTTGGGTTCTCAGGAATCTCGTGACATACTTACGGTGGAGATGGGCGAATCCGAATCCGGATTCGAATCTTCTGCTTGTCAGGATGGATTCGGATTTGGACTCGGATTCCAAACCCTGAATTTTACGAATCTGTTCCAGTTTCTCTTTTTCCCAATTCTGCTTGACGAACCCCGAATTCATTCCTGGTTGAAATCCATACTATAACAGCCACACATGAAAACCTAAAATATCGTTTGTCCAAATAAACGTCTCCTTTACATTGGGCATCAGTGCTTTTTGTCACCTCTGATTTTTAAACTGGCCTCTTAAAGTCGGATTCGAATTCGGATTGGATTCTGGATTCGAATCCTCAGCGTAAAATGGTGGATTCGGAATCGGATTCGTACCAAACCCTGGATTCGGATTCGAATCCTTTCATGATCGGATTCGCCCATCTCTGGGCTCTGAGAGATCTGGGCGGAACTTGACGAGAAGGACTATCATATGTTTCGGGGGAGCTAGAGGGCTAAAACGTTCATGCTAAATACCTGTGGAAGTTACAGCTCTTGTTTCTCGAGAAATTTTTAAAGTCTCAAGGGAAAACGGGGCGAAGAGAATAAGGTAAATGAGGAAACTCTTTCTTTGTCTCACTGAAGAACCTAAAAGTAGTCGCAAATTGAAAAGCCTTGGCGCCATTTCGAGGAAATGGATGAAGAATGCCTTTTGTTCTTTTCTTCTTAGAGGGGCTTGTTGATTGTAGTTCTTCATCAAAGGGGTTTGTTTCCATCTCAAGGCAAATTGCAGTGGCTCAGTGTAAGGAATGAAACATCGGAGCGCGTATTGATTGGGACTGATTCAACTGATATTACGTAGGTTAAATTGAATGTTATACAAGGGACTTGATTGGACTCATTGTACCAGCGTTGTTTCACTTCTTCGTTGAATCGCTAGGATAGCCTTTACCCAGCTATCGACCAGCGTTTTTATGGCAATAGAAAGTGGCCTAGAAAACCGAAGGTTCTAGGTTCAGACCGCAGCCAAGGAGCACTTTTGTCTTTCAGTTCACTTGCCTACTTATGAATCTATTTCAACACTCTAAAGCCTGAACAGTTCGTATTTGATGGTATATGAAAACATTTCTTGGCAAAAACAGCAATTATCCCTAAAAAAACGAAGCAGGGGCGTCACGTATGGGAGGGGGAGGGGGGTGCCCCCCCCCCCCAATGGTGTCGGTCAGTCGGTAACAGAGCAAAATAACACTAGGGAGTAGCGCCAAGACTTGAAAAAAGTAACACCCACTTGAATAGCAGCGACACTAGCACCACTAGTGATAGAGAACGTCCCTACTGAAACTATTCCACCAGCGCTGGCTCCAAGAACTTCATATTGTGATCACAGCGAAAAAAAGATACAACCTCCCCTGTTTCTTTGATGTGTTCAAACCGCATCTTACCTTTAGCCTACTAGAAATTTCGAAACCCGCTATTTTGTCTCGCTTTGAATGCCACAAGCAAGTGTGCTGCGCCACAAGTATGGCCCGACTGTGAAGCATGGAAAGCACAGGTCTTGGCGCTACTCTCTAGCAGAGCAAAATAACACTAGGGAGTAGCGCTAAGGCTTGAAAAAAGTGACACACACCCGAATTTCAGCATCACTAGCACCACTAGTGATAGAGTGTGCTGTGATAGAGAACGTCCCTACTGAAACTCAATCAGTCGTGCACCAGCGCTGGCTCCAACAACTTAAAATTCTGAACACAGCGAAAAAAAGATAAAACTTCCGCTGTTTCTTCGATGTGTGCAGACTGCATCTTAGCTTTAGAAATTTCTAAACCCGGAAGTTTGTCTCGCTTTAAATGCCACAATCGTAGTGGGTGGCGCTACAAGTATGGCCTGATTGTGAAGCAAGGAAAGCATAGGTCTTGGCGCTACTCCCTAGTGTTATTTTGCTCTGGTAAAAGATCACCGAGTCGGTGAAAAAACCTGTTGACCTCTTCATGAAAACGATCTTTTTTTTTAAATCAGTCGATTTTTCTTAAAAATTAGGGTTTTTCTTAAAAACAATTGGTTTTTATGGCACTTGCCCTTCGGCCAAGTGCCATATAGCGATCGCAATTTCTGTCCGTCCGTCGGTCGGTCTGTCGGTCTGTCGGTCGGTCGGTCGGTCGGTCCGGGTTTTGCTAGTTCGGGCACTTCCACATAAGCTAGGATGATGAAACTTGGCAGGCATATCAGGGACTCCAAATGATTAAGTTGGAAATAGTCACTTTCCCGATCCGACCATCGTGGGGGGAGGGAGGGGAGCCGGAATCCGGAATTTAGTGGCATGCATAACTTTCGAACGGGTGATCAGATCTTAATGAAACTTGATATTTGGAAAGACGTCATGCTTCAGATGTCCCATATCAAGTCCGGACCGAATCCGATGTATGTGGGGGGGAGTCGGAGGGGGGAACCGGAAATCATGTTGAACGCTTAGAGTGGAGCGATCGGGATGAAACTTGGTGGGAGGAACAAGCACAACCCCTAGATACATCACTGACAGAACCGGACCGGATTCGTGCACTGTGGGGGGAGTTGGAGTGGGCTTCCGGAATTCCGGTGATACGGAGTTAAGTTACTTCCAGGTGGGCTAGGACAATGAAACTCGGCAGGTAAATCAGGGACGCGACCAGATTAACCTGGAAATAGTCAGCTTCCCGATCCGACCATCGTGGGGGGGAGGAGGGAGGGGGAATCCGAAATCTTGAGGTACGTATAACTTCCGAACGGGTGATCGGATCATAATGAAACTTGATATGTAGAAAGACAACATGTCTCGGATGTCCCATTTCAAGTACCGACCGGATCCGATGAAGCTGGGGGGGGGGGTCGGAGGGGGGTCCGGAAACCTTGTGACATGCTTGGAGTAGAGCGATCGCAATGAAACTTGCTGGGAAGAACAAGCACAAGCCCTATGTAGATCAGTGACAGAACCGGACCGGATTCGGGCATTGTGTGGGAGTTAGAGGGGGGGGGGGGTCCGGATTCCGGTGATCGCAAGTTAAGGTACTTCCAGACATGCTAGGACGATGAAACTTGGCTTGAAATTAAAGACTTGACATGATTGGCTTAGAAATAGTTAGTTCCCAGATCCGGCCATTCCTTAAAGTACTAATGCTAACCGCATAGTACAAAAAAATACTTTTAAGCAAAATATACATTTTCGTGATCCCTATGAGTCCATGATCATTTTTGCCTCAAGGGTTTTGCTTACAACTAAATTCCTTAAAGTACAAACAATACTTTTGAGCAAAATATACATTTTCGTGCTCCTGATGATCATCTTTTTTGCTTCAAGAGTTTTGATTACAGATGATTTTCTATAACTTGGAAATAATCACTTGTCCGATCCGACCATCGTGGGGGGAGGGAGGGGAGCCGGAATCCGGAATTTAGTGACATGCATAATTTTCGAACGGGTGATCGGATCTTGATGAAACTTGATATTTGGAAGACCTCATGTCTCATGTCTCAGATGTCCCGATTCGAGTCCGGACCGAATCCGATGAATGTGGGGGGGTCGGAGGGGGGAACCAGAAATCCTGTGACACGCTTACAGTGGAGCGATCGGGATGAAACTTGGTGGGAGGAACAAAAAGAATCCCTAGGTTCATCATTCACAGAACCGGACTGGATTCGTGCACTACGGGGGGAGTTGGAGTGGGGTTCCGGAATTCCGGTGTTACGTTACTTCCAGATGTTCTAGGACGATGAAACTTGGCAGGTGTATAATGGACTCGGGCCAAATTAACTTGGAAATAATCAATTGCCCGATCCGACCATAGTGGGGGGAGGGAGGGGAGCCGGAATCCGGAATTTTATTGACATTCATAATTTTCGAACGGGTGATTGAATCTTAATAAAACTTGGTATTTGGAAAGACCTCATGTCTCAGATATACCATTTCAAGTCGAGACCGGATCCGATGAATGTGGGGGGGGGGGGTCGGAGGGAGAAACCGAAAATCATGTGACACGGTTAGAATGGAGCGATCGGAACCTCCCGAGCGTCACCGTCGAAAAGGAAGTGCTTGAAAATTTCGCTGATTTTTCCATAAGATGTCAAAATGTTTAAAACAAATTGTTCAAATATATTATACAACAGCAAATATAACTAAGTGACCATTTCTTTTGAACGTAACTGTAATACCAAACAACCCATCACACTGACAAAGCTACTATCCATTCACATCCTACTACGATAACTTGAATACAAGCTAAAAAGCTTGCAAGTGCCATATGAGCTTGCAGCTCTTGTTCTGAAAATCAGTCGTATTTTTGTCTAAACTGTCGTTTTTTCTTGAAAACAGTCGGTAAAAATGACCAGCCATAGTCCGTAAATATCTTGCCTCTCCCCCTAACATTTTGGCTAGTAATGCCTCTGCTAGTGGTTACCATAAAATCTTATGTAGAGGAAAGACTCGATACTAGTGGGTAAAGATGAGAAACCACTAGGAATGCTACGAACGTGACTACACTGTCAAAAGTTTCGTAACAGATAAAACAAGGATGTGCGGTGTCGATAGACATGGATGCGCGGTGTCAACGGATAACACTTATGCCCGACACAATTGTTCGTAATTCGGTTTTTAGGCGTTTTGTTCATAACAAATTAAAAACGTGAGACGGAAACACTCAGATTTTCTGAACGGGATGAGAGAGGAACGTCTAAAAACCGCTAAAACTGGTCTTAAAAACGTCTAAAAACCGATTTCCGAACAGGTGTGTCAGTAGAGGCCCGGGCATTAGGATGTTTGCTATTATATTTTTCAAACGTTATGCATTGAAACGTTATGCACACAAGAAGAGGCGAAACACCGCCGGAAAAACATCTGCTGCCTTTTGTTTGCCGTCATGATATTGGAAAAGTCTGCAGATGCTTTTTCGGAGGATTTTCGGTTCTTTCTGGCAATACTTGTTTTGCATAACGTTTAATTTAAAGCATAACTTTTGCAGAATCACAACAGTTAAGATCCCAAGTGTTATCTGTTGAAACTGCGCATCCCTGTGTTATCTGTTACGAAACTTCTGACAGTATAATATTACTACACCATGGGTTTTCCAAAAGACCGTCGGAAAAAGAAACTGGGCTTTCGGCTCTTGGAACAGTCAACATCCCCAGAATTGCATGTCTAAAAGCGTTCAGAACCCTTCGACTCCATTAGAATGCGTGACAGTTAGGTCACAACCGGTCTGTCGGACGGTCACGGAATTTCTGTGTTTCTTTGCGAAACGCAGACGTTCGCAAACGTGACAGGGGAACAAACAACTTTTAATTATGGAATAGCGTGCAAGGCTTAGCGAATGCCCTTTAGTAATGATGCCGAACTTTCTGCCAAAAGAGCGTTTTCGGAAGGCAGGGGTTGGTGGCTTGAGGTAAGACCATACATCTATCGTTTTGCATCAAAATAGTTTTGGGAAATATTATCAGTGTGAGACATCAATAAGGAAAGATTAGGGTAACACTGTAAAAAAAAATCTTGCGATATTTGCTACTCGGATTAATCTTATCTTTATTGAGATAAGATTATCCCTAATTTGGATTAAAGGCACAGTAAACTTGACTAGGCAACTTTCGGCCATCAAACCGGCCTGGGGGGCTTAGATAAATGTACAGGGACTTATTGCCGACAGGACCCCCCATCTTTGTTATCTCGAAACCCCTCCTTATTGTTCCCAGAGCTAGCTGGCAGGGCCTTGCCCCTTATGCACTGTAGTTACGCACTCATGCACTGTAAAAGTTCGCGATTGTCTGTGTGATCAATATACAGGGTTGCCACTTTACTAAAATAAATTCACTATGCAAAAGGAAAAAAGTAATACAAAAAAAGAAAAGTACTCGGAACGTGTTGCTGGGTCATAGTCACCTTGGAAATAAAACCTGACAACTACTTTTGTCTTAAACTCTGCTGCCAAAGTAAAAAGAAAGTTCTATTGTGAGCACAATTGTACTACCGGTGGCAACCCTGTTGACATACATTCTATTACTTTGTTTTGGGGGAAAGATCGTGGATTCGAGGCCTACTCCCGGCACACAAACCTTTTGCTTCTTTTTTTTTTTCTACTAACTCAAAAGTTGAACTCTCGGAAACTGCCCGGAAACTGCAATGGTCTTAACAAGAATTTTTATAACTCTCAAAATCGACTCAGGGTACATTCTTGATATGTCAGCTAGCTCCCTGAGCCAAGTTTGAGTCAAGTTTTCTGTTCCTTTAATCTTATCCTAATAGAGATAAGATTAGTCCAGTAGCAAATACTGCATCTTTATTCGGAGAAACTTTTTACAGTGAAGTTAGGATTTAGTGTCATCGAGGGAGGAGAAGACGTAGGATCAAGCTGGTGTCAATCTAGTTTGAAAAGTGTGAAAAAATTGCTACGTGTGTGTTAGCATCATGTTTTGCATCATTCACACGTTATTAGCATCGATGACATCATTTGTTTGTGTTGTAGCTGATTTATACTCGTCATTGAGGCTACCAGTAAGAAACTCATTAAGAGGTATCAGTAAGAAAAGAACCTGCGATCATGATTGCAGGCTCGTTTCTTACTGACGTTCGACAGCCTGACGAGGACCCTCGCCAAGAAGGGCCGAAATATATCTGACAAAGCATCGTAGCTGACGTATCCGTTTTATCCATTGTTTGAATATATGTTTCCCTGGCAGCTTGGGTTGAAGGAGTATCGAAAGCAGTTGTTCATAGTGCTATGCTAACCACGCAGAGGGCTGGAAACATTGGCGTTCTTCCGTGGCATATTTTTCAAAAATGTTCGGTCAAGGCAGAGATTCTTTGCACTATTTACGTTGCGATGATCAGAGAAGCAGCTGATCGAAGGTGTCCGTTTCTTTTTCATGGCTAAAAATTTTCCTTGAGAAACCAGGCACGACACGTGTTAATGATGACCAGAATTATTTTACACTTGTCTGCTTATCGCTTTTTGGGATCCCAAAACGTTAGTGACGGATACCTATGACATCGTAAAAGTTGTCCGTCTGTCCGTCCGTCTGTCTGTAAGCACGATAACTCTCGAAGGGAATGAGATATTTTGATGAAACTTGGTGTGAGGATTTTATGGGTCAAGAGTAAGGTCAAGTTCGTAGATGGGCACTGTAGCCCTACATTTAGGGATGGGGGAGGGGGTTTAAATTAAGGGACAAACAAAATCTTTTGAAACAGCTAATGTGATAGTCGATTATGAGGTAAGAAAACATGCTGAACACGATAGTGAAAACAATTTTCTCGCCGGACAAGTAGTTCGCCCGGAATCCGGCCAAAACCGGAAAGTTTGTTAAAAGTAAAAGTTTTATTTGAAGATAATTAGATGTTCGATTTAAGGGTAAGAAGACATGCTGAACACGATGGTAAAACCATTTTTGACCGGACAAGTAGTTAGCTCGGAATCCGGCCTAAACCAGAAAATTTGTTCATAGCAAAAGTTTTATTTGAAGTTGATTAGATGTTCGATTTAGGGGTAAGAAGACATGCTGAACACGACGGTGAAAACCATTTTCTCGCCGGACAAGTAGTTCGCCCGGAATCCGGCCGAAACCGGAAAATTTGTTAAAAGTTAAATTTGTATTTGAAGTTGATTAGATGATAGATTTAAGGGTAAGAAGAGACGCTGAATCTGTAGATGACAATCATTTTTTACCCGGACATATAGTTCGTCCGGAATCCGGTTGAAACCGGATTTTTTTTATAAGATAAAGTTTTATTTGAAGTTGATTAGAAGTTCTTTATAGGGATAAGGAGATGCGCTGAATTCGTTTCTGGACTATCTTTTTTTGGCTGGACAAGTAGTTCGCTCGGAATTCGGCCGAAAACGGAAATTCGGCAGAAGTAAAGCAGGAAGTTTCGATCAGTATCGTCAAAATAAATATGGCTTATACAGGTATATCTGAACTTAATTTTCTCAGATGATTAGCCTGGCGAAGACTGGATCTGGCGTAGACAAGACGTAGTTGTCTGGGTCAAATATTAAATTTTTGGGATCCCATCGAAACCTTTGGTCGTGTTGTCTCCGTGACCACATAAAATAAAACTGACAAAGTAAACATGTGTCAGTTCTCTTACGCTTTAGTGACATAATAACGATTTTGGGAATTCGAAAAAGACCTTCTCGCTGGGTCTGTCAAATTCGTCTTATTCCAGTTCTGCGCTTCCAAGCGGACTGGTTTAGAAAGTCCCTCATTGTCCCTACATTTGTAGAAAATGAAAACTATTATGTTCTGCTCATTACCTTATTACCAAGAACAAATAACGAGATAGAACTGCTGTCTCCCTATCTCGGTCATACGAACATGCTGAGTCGAGTAAAACTCCCGACGCAAATAAACGGAGGTTACTAGCTTCGCGCCACATCACGTTTCCTTAGCTCTAGAAATAGCTCTATCGCTGTTAACCTGCTGAAGAGGAAATGTAGCAGTCAACGTTGATTGGTTCTATGGACGCGCTTCAGAGCGGGTCAGCGCGCGGAGTACGCCTCCGGTAGCCTCTTTTGTACATTTCTTGTGCGATAAGCAACGGTGAAGACGGAACAGGAGTAAACGGGTATCAATCCACATTAGCTCAAAGCTAGAGTAAATAACTCCAGGTCCGCTCGATTTTGTCGGGGTTTTCATAGTCGCTGCATGCGACTAAAGACACAAGTTCTATCTGATTATTTGTTCTTGATTTTACCAAGTCTCTGTCACAAACGTTGATAATAAGACAATGAGGGACTTGAGGAAACTAACCCGCTAGGAGTGCTGAACTGATGAGTGCTGAACTGATTATTAGGCCGTCCTGACGTTTCTGTCATAGTAAAGCCATGCACTGAAAACATGTAACGACGAAACTAGGGGGAAGTGTTCAGTTTTACCTTGAGTATGTGACTATTTCTTAGGAAGTGGGTGTAGATGTAACCGATCAGATGCGTAGGCTACGTTAGATATTATGTGCTGAAGGAACTTATACAAGGGACTTTTACCGTGACAAATAAACCAGCTGGTCCCGCATCGCGGAACCTCATGGAAATGAAACTGGATACTTAATTTTGTAGGGGAAGTAGCCCTTGAGATAGGAACAATAGTAGTAGTGAACTGAGTAAGTTATACTGAATTCTTATGTGATGATGGAAAGTATAAAAGGGACTTTTACCGTGACAGATACATCAGAAAGAAATTTTTGCATTTAGATGCCTATGATTCCAATGACGGAGTCATATAGGCGGTCCAGGTCCCACAGGGCGGGGCCTAATGGAAAAATCAGAGTAACACCAAAGACTTAAACTTATAACTTAGACTTAATATCGTCACGGGACATGGAGTTGTGAACTGCTTACATAAATTTGCCTCGAGCGAGGTAACTGTTCCTGTAGTCCGTTGCTGACCAGCGATTGGAGTGGTTTGCGAACTTGCTCACAAGTCCCTCATTCAAACCAAACCATATCTATGTCCCTCATTAGAGCGCCGCCATATAAAGACGAAGGTTACGGGTTCAAATCCCTATCGATGAGCATTTTTATTTTTCTGTTCACTACTGATACGTCCCTTAAATTTTCCCCCGTTGGAGCAGCTGTTCCGTACGTTTGTAAATCTGCGTCTTCCTCTATCCACTTATCTCTAATAACCTCTTTTGACGTCTAGGGTAAACTGGAGGGCCTCCACACGTTGTATTGTCAACTCCAGAAGGATTTGGTTACCCAGGGAGCAAAAACCAATAGTCGCCTTAGATACACTATCGACAAGGCGCTTCGCAGGGAAGTCGAGAGCCACTCTCTAAAGAGAAAGGTAAGAGGATTTGCTAGTGACGTAGACGTGAGGGCGTAGAGTTGGTAGCGAGGTTGAACCAAGGGAGAGGGTGCAAGCATTGAGCCGAAACATAGTAGGAAGCAATACTTAGACGCGGGTTGAGGTCCCTTCAGACTGAAATGTCAAATCTACGTAACACCTGCGTAATCTCTTACGTTACTTGGATTATTTTGCACCTGCGGTGGACCCCTTCAGACTGAGAGTAAGATTGATGAATTTAATATACTTTCTGTATTTCAAAACAAATAAACAGACAAAATTACTTTATTGATTCTTCTGCATATACAAAAACTTAATCCCAAAAGCTTCGACAACGTGACGCATGGGTCCCGATTCTTCTGTCAAGAAGATCTTGATAAGTATTATCTTTTCGTGTTGAAATGATCTTAAGTGCATTTTTTTTTTTAAACCGAAGTTCGTTAACTTTCAAGATTCGCATCATTGTGTTGTGTTATCTATTGTTTGATAGTACAAATACTAATTGACCCGAGGCCAGATTATCTCGGGCAAATAATTGTAAAAAGAACAAGACCAAAGGTTCCGATGGGATCCCAAAAATTCAATATTTGATCCAGAAAATTAGGTTTTATCTTCGCCAGATCCAGTCTTCGCCAGACTCCTTGAATATTTTTACTCTTAAAATTTAGAAACAGATTAAGGACAAACAGCTAATCATCTCAGAAAACCAAGTTCAGATATGGATTCAGCATGTTTCTTTACCCCTATAAGCCTATCGAAACGATCCTGCCTTACTTCTGCGAATTTTCCCCGTTTCGGAGAAATCCAGAACTACTTAACCGGCGAGAAAATGGTTTTCATATTCGTGCTCAGCATGTCTTCTTACCCCATAATCGACTATCTCATTAGCTGTTTAAAAATATTTTGTTTGTCCCTTAATTTGAATCCCCTCCCCCACACCTAAATATAGGGATACAGAGCCCATCTTCGTATTTGACCTGTACTTTGACCCAACGAATCCTCACACCAAGTTTCATCAAAATGTCTCATTCCCTTCGAAAGTTATAGAGCGTACAGACGGACGGACGGACAGACGGACAACTTTTTGCGATGTCATAGGTATCCGTCACTAACGTTTTGGGATCCCAAAAATTGCTGAATTCGCTGAAATCGAGCATACAACACAGGTACAAGCGCATACTGGTAGCACAAATCCGACAGGGAAATTCCACTATTTGAAAATCGATTATTCGTGAATAGCGGAGCAACTAAGTAGCGCATTTTCATCGGGTCTTCCAGCCTCTTTCAGTGAATATGTGATGGGTAGCTAGATTGTCCTATATCAACCCTTTTCGGTTAAACTTTAAAGATAAACGGTTGACTGACAGAGGTAATGACATTGATGTGATTATCTTCCGATCGATGGATAAACGACGATTATTCGGTCGCTTCGCGTGTTTTCCGGACCGTCAAATCGACACGCCAGCAATAGCCTAACCACCAGCCATCTGCCAATACTCTTGATAACTAACTCTTCGTGTAGATGAAGAAGCGCCGTGTGCCCAGCGAAGAGCCGTAAACATCACGACAACAAACGTTGCTGATTGGTTAACACAGGATTTGAATCAGTTTAGGGGGTCGTTTGGGTGACGTGTCTTGTTCTTCCCGAGGTTGGCTGGCGTGTTTCGGACTTGGTCATGTAGGTATCGCGTTTAAAGGCAAATTTAGTTGGAATTTAGCTGGCAGGAAAGGGGGAAATACAACCTAGCTTTCGCCATTTTTCGTACGGATTCCTTCCTTTTCGTCCAGGTTGAAACGGAATATTAAGCCACACCAGAACGTCTGGGGCATTAGGTTGGACACCCGAGATCCCGGAATCTTGTTTTTATGGCACTTGCAGCTTCGCTCAAGTGCCATATACCGATCACTTTTCCGTCGGTCGGTCTGTCGGTCGGTCGGTCGGTCGGTCCGGTGATCGCGAGTTAGGGTACTTGCAGATGTGCTAGGACGATGAAACTTGGCAGGCATATCAGGGACCCGACCAAACTAACTTGCAAATTGTCACTTCCCCGATCCGACCACCGTGGAGGGAGTAGAGGGCGGCGGAATCCTGAGAATTTAGTAGTTTTTGTAAAACCTCTACCCCTTTCTACACACTAGTAGGTCTGCGCGCGGCGTGACGTCACTCTTTGCATCGGATCACTCTGTTAACATTGGAAAGAGCTAGTGCATTCGAGGGTCAAAGGGGTTTGTATATGTGGTGCAGTGCGGGGGAATATGGAAAATTGAGTGTTGTGTAACTTTCGAACGGGTGATTGGATTGGGACGAAACTTAATACCTGAATGAATGACATATCTCTGATGTTCCATTTGAAGTTCGAACCGGATTCGACAGCTATGGGGGAGTTGGGGTGGGGGAAGACCGGAAATCTCGAGAAACGGTTATAATGGAGGGATCGGAGTAAAACTTGCTGGGAAGAACAAGAATCTGCTCCAGATAAATTTACACGTTTGGACTGGACCCGGACACTTGGGGGGGGGAGGTGGAGGGGAGTTTCCCGGAATTCTGGTGATGACGGTTTTTGGGATTTTCACGACGAAACTTGGGAGCGTATCAGGGACCCGATCAAACTGACTTGTAAATAAAAATTCACTCGATCCGATAGTCGTGGGGGGATCGGAGGGAGGGGGAATCCAGAATATCTAGCCATGCGTAACTTTGGAACGGGTGATCGGATTCGAGTGAAATTTAATAACTGAACAGAGGGCGTGCATGTGGTGATCTTTTTCATGTCCGGACCGGATCCGACAACAATTGGGGGGGGGGGGAATACGTGACCGGATTGGACTGGAGAGATTGGGATGGAACTTTGTGGGAATAAAAAACAAGTCCAAAACTGAACCGGATTGGCTCCGGCGACTGAGGGGGGAGTTTGAGGGGCGGGTCCGGAATTCCGGTGATCGCGAGTTAAGGTACTTCCAGATGTGCTAGGACGATGAAATTTGGCTGGAATATTAGAAATTCGACAAGATTGGCTTAGAAATCGCCACTTTTCAAATCCGACCATTCCTTCAAGTACCAATCATGACCGCAAATTAAGAAAAATACTTTTAAGCAAAATATGCATTTCCATCATCCAAATGAGCTCATGATCATTTTTGCCTCAAGGGGTTTGCTTACAAATGAAGTTCTAGCTCCCTTAAAGTGTGCATCTTAACCGCAAGGTCGAAAAGTACTTTTTGTCAAACGATACATCTCAACCCATGATCAGTTGTCCCACAAGGGTTTTGCAAAAAATAATTTCTTGCACCCTGAAAGTGCGCATTTCACCCGCATTAGTGGAAAAAAAAATACTTTTGATCATACGTATATATCAATGATCCCTAAGAGCCTGCTATCGTTTTTGCCTCAAGGGTCTTCCTTACAGATGAATTTCTAGTGCCTTTAAAGTGCGCATCATTACAGCCAAGTTCAACGATAAAATACTTTTTCTCTAGCTCCCTTAAAGTGCGCATCTGAACCGCACAGTCGAAAATTACTTTTGATCAAATAATACATCTCAGCCCTTGCAAGTGCCATATGAGCTTACAGCTCTTGTTTGTGCCACTGCCTGTCATTAAAAAATTGTACCTTGATTGGTGTCATGGAGGCAATGCGTTTAGAAGACAAAATAAATCTGCAAGTGAATCTATCGATCAATTATGTTAAAGTTTAACCATGGCCCGGAAGACCCGATGAGAATGCGTAACTTCGTTTCTCTGCTATTCACGAATATTCAGTTTTCAGATAGTGGAATTTCCCTGTCCGACTTGTGGTACGTATGCGCTTATACTGTGTTGTATGCTTGACGAAAACGGCTTATAAAAAATAAGTGTTCCCGCAGTGATTTGCTTTCCTCAAGCTGATCACAGGCCACTGGAAAGCCGCGTTTGTATTGAGATTAAGATTTTCCGCGTCATCGTAGAATTCGCGTTGTGGAGAAGGCCGTAGATATTCCGAACGTCACTACTAGAGCGGGAGGAAAATAAATAAAATCCCTGAGCAGAATACAAGTAATTCAGTCAGTGTATTCAATTGGATGATACAAAAATAAGTTGGCTTTTCGGTTAAGGACGGGCTTCACTGCCCAGACGCCCCAGAATCTTGGGTCCGGATTATGTGAAGACGGTCCCAAACAGAAATCAAATCAAATGTCTCTTCAACAGTCCACTGTTGGGCATTTTTCAGCACTTCTGTCATTTTCTTAGATTTTACCACCTCAGCACAATAATTTCTCCAAGTCAAATGAAAACTACTTACAAATTCCCGCTTCTTTTCACCCAGAATCCGGGAATCTGGTAGATTTATCTACCAGATTCCCGGACGCGTCCGGGGTACCAGACCGTTTCTGACCTGTCTACACTACCCATACCGGTATCGAAGAAAACGGAACCCAGAATCCGGGCGAAAAATCTGGGTAGTGAAGCCCGAACTTTAAAGTTTAACTGAAAAGCCAACTTATTTTTGCGTCATTTAGTTGAATACACTAAATTATTTGGATTCTGCAAAGGGATTTTTTTGTTTTCTACTATCTGCTCTAGTTATGGCGTTCAGAATATCTGCGGCCGTCCCCACAGCGAAAATTCTACTATGACGCAGGAAATTTTTATCTAAACACAAACAAGGCTTTTCAGTGGGCAGTGGCGATATTGGTGAAGATTGCTTAGTGCCTGAACAAAAAAAAAATCATAAATCTTTCTTGTAAGGCATACAACAAATTAGAGGTACCAGAAATCACACGGAAATTCCACTATTTGAAAATCGATCATTCCTGAATAGCGGAACAGCCAAGTAACGCATTTTCAGCGGGTCTTCAAGACAATTTAAGTGAATAAGTGATGGGTAACTACATTGTCCTATCCCAGTCCTTTTCGGTTAAACTTTAAACTTTAACCAAAAATGGGAACCACCATAGAGCTAGTAAGCTTTGTGGGAAAGAGTTGTAAATCTAAGAGTTCCCGCGATCAAAGAGTGATGTATCCTGTCAGCTACACATTGCCCTCCCCCCTACACAAATACAGTGACAGTCTCCCCTGATGTTCTGCATTTTGATGATGTAAGTTGAAAACATCCAACTTTCCCGGCTGATTCGATGATGGTGCGGGAAATTCTGCTAAGAATGTGTGACCGCGCGGAGTGATCGTTTACCCACAACTTATGATACATTGAGAAGAGAGGTATCTAGCGGGCTTTAGTGAGACTACTGCTTCAGCGCTGCGTATACCCGTACTGTCCCAAGATGACGCGAGGTGTTAGATACGAAATCCAAGATGTTTTTAAGTCTGGAACTTTCCATTTATGAACCAACATTCCTTAAAAGCAGTAATTCCTTCTCTTAAGTGGAAACATCCACTTGAACAGGTAGAAAATATTCAAAAACCAACTGTAACTAATAAATATTCTATTAGACTAGACAGTCAAACCAAACAACATGCTTCGCCCACCATTTTTTTTCTTTACAAACCCTTGCCCTTGAGAAAACTGTTACTCAGTAGTTCAGTTACTCCTATCCCCCCCCCCAAAGGAAAACTTTAAAACTCCTGAAGTTCTAAAATACGAGAGTTATACAGATATTGTAAATGAAGAATACTTCACTGATCATCGAGCCCAAAAGGGGCAACTGTTTGGACTTGTTTTTTTTGTCCATTTTTTTTTTCGAAACAGAACAGGCTACGCGAAACGTTGGGTATTCCACAGTTTAAAACAAAACGCTGGTTACCAGGCCCATATCCAGGAATTTATTTCGGGGGGGGGTTGCCCGCGGGTCGGACCAAAAAGTACATAAATTGCATAGATCAGATTTCAAAGCCTACAAAAAACGATTACTTTTGTGAGTTTCGGGGGGGATGGAAAATACCCCCCCCCCCTGGATACGGCCTTGCTGGTTACCCTATGCCGGTGGCAATCCCTCGGGCAGACCTTTTTCGTCGGATACAATCCCCCGAACAAAACACAGATCCACCTGCTTTAGGGGAATATACTTCAGATTAGGACTGCGGATTATAGTTATTTCATTTTGCATAAAATCTCTGTCCCTTTTTAGATAAACAGGGTCTTGTGTTGACAATTTGTGGAGAGGGGTGCCGAGATAAAAATCTATCCAATATCTTTTCTCTGATATCACAAGTTCTTGGACGTTGGCCAAATGGAACCTTTCGGAAGCAGCAAAGACGATATTAGGTTTTTGACTGATGGGCCAATCTCAGTAGTATCTGACAGAATCGACGCAATACGTAGCAGTTTATGACATTTCGAATTAGGAATCTGGAAGAAAATTGGCAGTGCCAAAAAAATAAATAGTCTGTATGGGCAAGCGGGGTGTAATATCTTCCAGAGCCTCAAATTCCAAACCAGTCCAAGAGCTGAGCGCATAATTGTAATAACCCGGTTTTTGCTGGTTTCAAGAAAATCGTGTTCAAAGTGTAAGAAGTTAATATATCAAAAGCTAGTCATCACCTTTATCGACTGAGTATCTCAGTTAGGAATAAAAAGCTGTAGCCACTATAGACTACCGCGCAAACTTTGTCGGATTTGTCTTGTGTTATTTTATTTTCTAGATTCAAGTGAGTACATATATGTCAGGCTTGGTACTTCAAGGGTATTAGTATTAGGGTCAAGCTAGTATGAAGGTCAAAAGGGGATCAATGGAAAAATATTTGTATTATAGTTCAAGTAAAAAAATTCGTTTTTAAAAACTCAAATTTTTTGTGAAATTATGTGAAATTTGTTTTAATTTAGTTGAAAATTCGAAAGAAATGTAGTATTTTTTTAGAAAACCCTCAGACACCTTTGGGACAAATAACGACAGCCTAGAAATTCAAATTGCCGGTCACTATGGTATGAGCCATGAGGTTCTAATGTGGGTTCTAAAGAAGGAAGATTAAGACTGTTTTAGCAGAACTTGAGTTGAAAATGTGAGATAAAGTGCCGCGAAGCGGCAACGGCGCGTTTTGTCGGTACATTACAAGTCCCGTCGGCACAATCGGACGTCCCCCCCCCCCAAAGGTAAAAGGCTAGTGACGCCCCTGGGGTAGACTACTAAAAATTGTTATCACATGAGGCCTGTGTTGGAACACAGGCAGTGCCGTGCTTGTGGAGAGTTTCTTACCTCTAGCCTATCCAACCTAAGGGCTGTAAGCTTCTGTCAGAAAATACCTAGGCCTAGCCCACTCAATGGACTTCTCACCTTTTCAACTCAAGTTGTGCTAAGGCAGTCTTAATCTTCCTTCTGCTTAGCTTTCGAAATTAGAATTCTTCACTTCAGAACCTGATCTGATCTGATAGATATGAGTCTCCTCTTGATGTCTTCACTTTAGAAGCTCGTACCATGTGACCGGCAATTCTCGGCTGTCGTTATTTGTCCCAAAGGTGTCTGAGGGTGCGTTTTTGCACTTCCATTGGGCTGCTTTTGACCATCAATACAAAAATCTTGGTTTTGGACTTAGAAAAATTTTGAATATTATGTTGAGACTTCAAAAATTTTGTATTCTAACTGAATATTTCACTTATCTATTTTTCAAAATGTAAGATTTTCTAAAAAATACTACATTTCTTTCGAATTTTCAACTAAATTAAAACAAATTTCACATAATTTCACAAAAAATTTGAGTTTTTAAATACGTTTTTTTTTTACTTGAACCATAATACAAATATTTTTCCATTGACCCCCTTTTGACCTTCATAAGCTAGTACTTGAAACGCCCGTCAAGATAGATTTTCTAACATATTATTGTCGTTGTCTTAACAACCTTTGTCCCCTTAGGAGCTGAACGAAATCTCTATGGTCATAATGGATGTTTTATCGCTGCTGAAAGTACTGGAGAAAAGGAAAGCGGCTCAAACGGAAACCATAGAGCTCCTTAGAAAGCACTTCGTTGACAGGTGGCTATCCGATCCGCTTAGGAAGTTGAAGTCGATGAGATTTGTCCTGCAGTTGGGGAAGACGAATCGGAAGAAGAACCAGGGCTTCCTCTCTCAGTAAAGTTTGTTGTTTACGTTATTTATCGTTTTCTTTTCTCTTTCGTTAAAGGACCCGTCTTACCTATAATGTAAATGCAACCTACTTCTGTAATTGCATTAATTAATTCTTAACCCAGAAACCCAGATTTCATATGTTACATTCTACACCCGCTAACGACACTTCACTAATCTTTACACCTGCCACAAATTCACTATCTTCCATGCGCATTATGCTCCCGACAGAGTGGGGTTTACCGGAATTTAAAAACCGGTTACCGGAATTTTTCGAGTTTCTGCTAGAAGTCAATAGGCCTGGAAAAAGGCTTAAAACAGCCAAAGTCGTGGATATATGTGTATTCTAACAATTAAATACATCATCGTTTTGCTAGCTTTCACGGAACTTTTCACAGTACTAACGATCAATTAGGAGGCGCTTCATGTTATAACGATGAGAATATCATGTTCCGATCTAGTTGGGTCCCTAGACAACCCGACTTATTTACTCTGAAGCTAACAAGACCTCCCTATTGCTCCGCATATCCATCCATCTCTTGTCCCAACTTAGTTTGAACCCTAGACAACCCGACCTATTTACTCCGAAGCTAACAAGACTTATTGCTCCGCTCAGGTCGATAATTTCCACCTGACTGACTATTCCCTAATTTCCCTATCCGCTTTCCAATAGAATATTGCATTGCCAAATCTTGCAGAATAAGTAGTCCGGCTATAATTACCGATTCCTTCAGTCAAGCGGACGCAAGTCCCTCGCCTTTCCTTTATTGTCTCTCTCGCCTTAGAAAGTCCCATTTGCATTTCCCTTGGAAAACCGATAGTCTCTAAAAAGAGACTATTTCTGGGAGATTCTTGGACAAGTGCCAGGAGTCAGTGAGCTGCGGGAGGTCGATCAACAGCTCAGCCAGAACGAGCATCACGAAATCCATATAGAAAGCGTTGCTTGGTTGAAGTTTTTGATTGAAGGAGATATGGGAAAGAAAGATTTTGACGACCTTCGTCCGCTTGGGAGGTTTCTCAAGCAAGCTATTGGAGGATCTGGAGTGTTTTAGGGGTAAGGGGCGGAGATGTAGTGTTTTTTTGTGTTTGTAGTATTATGATAAGAATTCGTCAATATTGTTCTTAATTGTATTTTTTTTTTGCGCCATGTCTCCTCTGAATTTTGGGGGAATTAAATTTTCGTCAAGTAAAAGTTAGGAAAGACTAAGTACAGTATATGCAAGCTTAAGTGAATGTCGCACAACTTTGAACGGTCGCTAGAGAAAATACTAGATGCGTTCTTCGTGGCTCGAAAAGAGTGTTACCGCGATCGTTCGTGTGACCCACAAGTTGTTTTTGATAAACAACCCTGTCGAGCTGATTTTTTTTTAATTTTGTGGCTCGAATTTGGACAGAATATTCATGCAAAAAATAAACCTTGACGCCCGAAATGTCATTGCGAACAATCTGTCATCAGGATTCTACATCGGAGATATGATTTGTTTTAAATTTTTATTTAGAAATATGTGCATGGAACGTACGAAAAATAAACCGGAAGTAAATTTTGAAGTGAATTTCGTAAGTTTAGGACTCCAGAGTCGGAGCCACGTAGACAAAACAGGACCCACGTGGCCGTCTAATGGTGAAACCAAATGAAACCAAAAATGTAATTTGATTGGGGAGACGTTGAGATGGGAATATTTATAAGAAGGGAGTTGAAAGACAAAAAAACTCCTCAGCCTGGATTTGAACCCATAGCAGAGGGTCGTTGGTTCAAATTCCGTTTCAGTTCATTACTTAAAAATATTTTTTTTTCTCTTCTTGCCCGTAATTTTTGGCGGAACATATATTAATATCGCTTGCAAGTGCAATTTAGCTAATTTGAAGTACCCACATGGAAATGTTAGCCTGGTATATTGTGGTTTTACACGAACTGGGGTGTGTTCTTTTGTCAAAATTATTTACTAGGTGATATTACACATCACAAAATAAAATTACACTAGAAAATTACTTTATTATTTAATAAATACACACAACCATTTCATCCATTCGGTGCTCGGGGCAATAGCACATTCGATGGAAAAGGCGGTAGAAATGGTTGAAACGGTCCCGGTGTCTCTATGTTCGGACTTTCGGATGTACCCAACGACTGTCCTCATCCTTTGTCTTTTTACCGAGATTGTGTTGACAAAAACCTCATAAAAAGGGCTTTACTGCTCCGCGCTGCTGGGTTTAGAAAGCAATAACTTCTACAGCTGAATCAGTACATTTGCTCCCATGGTTTTCGTTTTAAGAGAAAGCCCCTTCTCTCATTGGCTGTCTCAGATAATCCCTCTCTATACTCGGAAGAAAGAGTTGCTATGTGCTTAGATGTGGCGAATGACGTGCAGTATAGTCAGACGTGGTGATGACACGATGAAAACGTCCACGGACGCCTCTGCACTAAGGTCCTTGTTTTCGCGAGTGTGCAGCAGTGAGGAGCTACTCATTGAATCAATTGGCGTACGGTACACGAAGATGCAGGAAGTTAGGTTGGAGAGGTACCAAGAGGTGGATGAAGCAACTACTCGGTAGCAGGGTATGCTCATATGGATGTTTCGTCGTTCAGGAATGTTTGCCTTTGGGAGGATCTTCAGCTTCTAAAGTGGGGTTCACGGGGGGGGGGGGGGAGGGATTGGACCATAAGTGTTAACCGTAGGACATGTTGAAGATCTCCAATGGACTAATGGTAGTGTTACAAAGAAAACCGTGAGAGCTATTGGAACTTTTGTACCCTGCCCATGTTGTAGGGATTTAAGTTTCAGAGCCTCCAATTTAAAAGTCCACGTTACTCGGGACTCTTGTGCTTTTTTTTTTCAAATTCAAGCCAAGCAAAATATTTATTTGTCGCAACTAACAGTAATTAAATTAAAATAAAGGCAAATTAAAGCGACACTTTTTTAAACTTAATTTTTCTACTTTGGCGTGCCGTAGACACAAGCTTATTTCGGACTGAAATGTCTATCTTCAGATAATCACATATCCATTCTACCAGATTACCAATCGCCCAACCTCAATCAGCCCATCACTAGACTAAAAACTGAAAAAAAATCGGCTTCAAATTACCCCGCCCCTAGTAAATTTCGTCTGATATGTATCATCATTCGTACTTTATTTTATTTCTCATTTTAACTCTTGATGTTTCCTTATATTATTTCCCATTTTAACTCTTGTTGTGTGACCTGTATTATACTATGTGGGCCTATTCATTATTATCATATATTGTATATATTGTACGTCACTGCTTTGACATGTGTTACGTCATGACGATCCTCTTCTAGCCATACTATGTTGTGCTATGGAATATTCTCGTATATTTCTCATTTATTATGGAAATAAAGAATATATTATTATAAACCCTTTGCTCTTTTTTGTTCCTTTGATAGACTAAAATGTAGGCAAATTAAAGCGAAATTTGTAAGCCCTTTGCTCTTTTTTGTTCCTTTGATTTATGTACCCTCTAACGGACAGTTTACGGCGTCGAAGTATCGCAACAGGAGAAAAAGATCGTTGAAAAAGCACAGCAAGTAATATTTGACAGTGCAAAACGGATACGTCAGCTGAATTTTATTAGAGCTATATTTCGGCCCTTCTTGGAAGAATTGCCGAAAAATAGCTCTAAAAAACTCAACTGACGTATCCGTTTTGCACTGTCAAATATGATTCGCAGTCAGCTTGGGCTGAAGGAATTTATCACTGCAAATGAATTACATGATCCGATAAACAATTTGTCAAATAATCCGAAAAAGCATATTTGGGATATTAAAAGGGCAGGGACAACGGCAAAGCCGAGTTGTCAGTTTTGTAAAGTTGAGATAGGTGATCCGGACCATTTGCTTTACAAGTGTCAGGAGTTGTCTATCCTGCGTGAGACGCTTTTAAATGGTATAGTTACGCCAGTAAAGGATCTGCTTAATAGTACAAACCCCAGAATTATATGTAGGATTGGTCTATATCTGGATCATTTAAATAAGAAAATTAAAAGTATGTGAGGTTAGATTGTCGTTTGGGGGAAGGAGTTTAGTTTAGTATTGAAAGTTCGCCCGTACACTGAATGTGAAGTTGGTATATTGTAGTGTTTTTGTTTTGTTTTTGTTCATGGCCCAAGGGCTTAAATAAACATCTATCTATCTATCTATCGTTCACCTCTACATTCTATCATTGTAGCATCAATCATCCAGACCGAACATGCATAAGAGTTTAATGGCATGCAGAACTGTCCCTTCCCCTTTTTTCCAAATAAAGTAGTAACTCTTTGGCTTGGCATGGGGCCAACGGCTTCTTCGGTCGATCGTTTCTGTCAAAATAGTCACCGCTGGAAATCCTCAGGGAGAAAAGAAGCAATGTAAGCGGAGGGATCTCTGAATCCGACAGTTGTAGCAAGTATCCTTAGAAAGCAGGGGATCTGGTTCTGTCATGAAAAGGGATATTAGGGGGAAAAGCGAGAGAAGCTTAGTATTTCCACATTTTCCGGAAGTATTAACTCTCCCTTGGGCGTTTACTATTGATACGGATTTTCGCTTTGGAAAGATTTTCCGGCTGGAAAATTTAAGGGCGGGGCTTGCTTGCGGAGGTAGCTCAGCATGTGTTTTTAAAAGGGAGAAGGAGGGGTCCAAGTGGGTAGCACCAGCGTACCACAAGCCCTTGATTGTTGGATACCCTATGCCAAATGCTCGGTAAGCCTCGGTACCATAACCAAGCCCTAACTCGACAAAATATTAATGAGTGAGTGAGGCTCAGAAATGAACTAATCAGAGTTCCTTTATAGGGGAGTAGGTCAGGGCAAGAATAAATAAGGGTTGGGGTACCTACGTGTATCCAGCATTTGGCATAGGGTATCCATCGCTAGGCATAGGGTATAGATATGTCGCCAAATGTACCCAGCGTTTGGCGTAGGGTATCAAAAAATCAGGGGTTTGTGGTAGACTGGGTATAGCACCCAGTTTATCATTTCTCATTTGCACTACCCGATTGCCTGTTATTTTCGTGTCCAGCAGGCTTGTCATGGTGTTCGTCCTCCTGGTTAGGGGACAAGACAACCCTTATTATAACTTTTCTTGAACAGGTATGTAATGCATATCATCCTATGACCCACGGTCACTTATATTACGAAAATCGTCACACAGAAAGTTAGCGGTGGATACGACTTCATATCATCCTCCAGAGAGGTTGATATGAAGTCGTATCCACCTCCTTCAACAAAAGCTATCCTCCATAGCTCAGGACGTCAACTTTTCTGCCCTAGACCATTTTTGCAGTTTCCATCTGGGAAGACGATTTTTTAGACCGAATTAGTCCCTTTTTTGTGCTTTGTTTGTTTGTTCATGTGCATTTACTATGTTATCGAAAGCTCACTGTAATTTTTCCTTTCTTTATTTATACTGCGCTATTTCCTTCTCCTTGTTTAGTGCGTTAATGAAATTTCATCATCATCATCATCACTTTCTGTGTGACGATGATCATAATAGCCTGTGGTACTTACGATGATGTGGACTGTTAATGGTTTTGTTCGAAAAGTTGTAACAGTTAACATACCTCCATCTCGTTTGATGTCGGAATCACGAGCTCAGCGGTCGTTTAAAAAAGATCAGCTTCGCTGCGCTCGGTGATGTTTTTCATAACTTTCCTCGCCTTCGACTCGGATAGGTTATTTTAAATGGCCGTCTTGTATGTTATTTTCCGATATCAACCTCGATGTCGGAAGTTAACCTTAATATTTTCCTTGTAGGAGGGCAGTAAATCTTGTGTTGCCCTGGTAAGGGGTAATAAAACTTTATCGCACTCCGACAGCATCCAGTGATAATGGTAAAGTCTTAAGTTGATGAAAAGCAGTAGGAAATTATGAAAAATGACCTGCCCGTTTCCTCGTTTTATTCTTCCGTTTTAAATCGTATTTGGGATCTCTTTTAATAGCTACCGACAGGATATTGCATGGGTGGATTGATTGGATGTGCTAAATGCCAGAGGCGTTACTAGCCAAAATGTTTGAGGGGGCGAGGTATTTACCGACTGGCTGGTCATTTTAACCGACCGTTTTGAAGAAAAATCGACTGTTTTTACAAAAAATCGCGGCGTTTCGCGCCGACTCGGCTATTTTTTTACCGACTGGCCGACAACATTGGGGGGCGCGTCCCCCCTCCCCCCCCAGACGTGACGCCCCTGCAAACGCGCACTCTATAAAAAATGTTCGGTCATTCGTGTGGTAGAATTTGTTTTTTTTTTGCAGGGAAAAAAAATATTATGGTCGTGAGTGCTTTAAGAATAGGCTATCATTTGTTACCTCCACCATCTTTTGTCTCCATTTTCTTGAGATCAATCTACCCCCAAGGAGGCTTTCCCTGCAGATCGCTCAGCCTCGAAAACCCAGGAAAGTGCGACCTAATTTTGCCCCCAGCAATAATTACCACCTCGCTTGGCATTTAGGACCATTAGGGTGTTCGTTAACCGTGAGGGATGAGCGAGTAATTGTGGGATAAGGTTCAGGCGGAATAAATAAGGATAATCCTAGGAGATGCTCAACCGAGGGAAAATAGGAGGGTGCCTTGGGAGAATTGAAAATTAGGCCAGGAAACTCCAGCCGCAAGTATCGACCGGGAATATGAAAGTACAGGAAGGATCGCCGACCTCGAATTACATAACCATGAAACTGACCTAAAAATGTGAAAAGGAAATTCTTATTCTAATTCCAACTAATGCAGGATGTTTTAACTCTGATTCTAGCTAAATAAATCCTAACTAGGTCCTAGTTTTTGAAGATTTTGCTTGACAATTAGGACCTAGTTAGGACTGCACAGAAATTCTCTTTTGACATTTATGAGGCCAATTTCGAGCTTATGTAACGAGACCTCTCCTGTAGCGACGGCCGAGTCGAGACCCATGCCCTTTGCTTGCTGTACCGGCTTTCTTAGTTTAGCTTAGTTTACTTAACGTAACAAATATGAAGCATGTCTCAAGGCCAATTGGCGTGTTGTAAAGATAATTAGTTCAGATGTTAGCCCAAACTGAATAGGAATCACATGTACAAAATTACTCAAAACATATAAGTCAACTAGGATATTCTTCATTCTTCCAGATATAGCCTGAAGAGGACCCTTGCCATGAAGGGCCGAAATACCACTGAAGAATACCCTAGATGACTCATCCGTTTTGAGTCATTTCTGTACAAGTCAATGTAAAAACTTAAAGTAGTCTAAAATTAAATATACACAAATAACAAAACTAGATCATATCATTAAAAACCTTGGAAAATTAATTTTGACCAAACAGATAAAACATTATACAACTGTCTATCGTACTTAAAATAGTCTGAAACAGAAATGCGGGGTCGGATGAAAACCTTGAAATCCTGAAACAAGCAATCGTCATGTTTCCCCCTTTTGTTTTTGTTTATTCGGGGACCATTTTACCATGGGGACGTCTTGTCATGGGGACGTTTTGCCATGGGGACGTTTCCCAGACAGCCCCCAGGTACCCTACCGGCACTGTAGCTTCCCATCTCGCGACAGCTTGCCCTTTGCGACGTCATTTAGTGTAAATCCCGGCAACTGGAGATTACAACAATTTCGTATGTTTGAGATACCAAAAATAAGACTTCACCTATAAGCTGATGCTACTACCAGCTGACCAGTGTTGGTAAGTAAGTACGAAATCGAAGTACTTGAGTTTTATTAAACTACAACTTTCCTGGAGTACTTAACACTTATTACTTAAAGGACAACTCTTACTAGAAATGATCTGTTCCCTACGAAACCGTCCCGAAGAAACGCTTTTCGAAAATATCATAACTTTCCACCTCAAATAAGCCATTTTCTTGTTAGCGCCTGTCGCTTCTATCCAGCACTCCTGCCCTCCGACGCGGCGGCTGGGCGCAAAACGTTTGAAAACTGAACGCGCTGTGGTTTAAAAGTTGGAAAAACTAAGCAAATAAAAGAAGTCAAAACAGAAGACTCTCATATCCTTATAATTGGAAGAGTTGTCAGCAGACTTTGAGTTTGAGATTCCATCAAACTTTGCGTTGTGTGACGGGCAAAACTCGGCACGGCAGAAAAAGCGCTAAAAATTCGTGAGCACAGAACGAAACAATGGAGAAAGGTGGGGATTACAGAAGCTAATAATTCCACAAGGGAGCTAGGTATATTATAAAAGACAGAATAAGCAAGAGAGGTCCTTTAATTAAAATAACTAGGTAGGCTACTTGAAGCTTCAGGTACCAATACATTTTCAAGTACTCTCTCTAGTAGCCTACAATTTGCTTACATCAAATCGAGTTGCAAGCTGAAATGCTTCTTTGGCAGCGTTTATTTAACAATTAAAAGCCTTCAGATTTGTCATCATTTGTTGTCAGGTGCTTATAGTAGTCTACTTGATTAGTTTGTGCCTTTTTCTGTTCAACTCTCTATGTTTTCCCCCATCTTGATTATGGTTGAATTGTATTTGTTGTTTTATATTCATTATTTGTTATACCTCTGTCTTTTTACAATCCGTAGAACCTTATTTTTGTTCTTCGGTAATGAATAAATAATTAAATAATACATGGAACTACGCTAAACTTTTTACTTCTGGAATCGAAAGTCTTCTGAAATAATTGTCTTCTTCTCGGGAAGAAATTTAATCCTAGATGGCGCAATGTACAATAACGGCGGACTTCCCGAGTTGCGGATAGATGGTGTGTAAGAGGTCTTCTGATATCTGTGATAAAATGTTTCTTGGGACGAAGAAAATCAAAGGTTTTGATGATTGAAATTCTACGGCCTGTTTGGGATGTTCTTGTTCGGGCTACACTTCAGGAGACATTATTTCCAAATACAGTTTTACATAGTTGTCCGCCAGTCAGTCCAGTCGAGAATCAGAATAAACCAGTCTAGTACACTAGCCCCTTTTCAGGCACGGTGCTCAAACGTCTAGCACCATGCCTGGGTGCTGGACGTTCAAGCACTGTACCTTGGATTTCATGTATGGTGCATAGATTCCAGTATACAGTGCATGCATGAAAAACACAGTTTCTGTCATCACAACTTATCAACAGCTCGGATAGGGCTGAAATTACTACCAAGAATTAGAGAAATCAAAGACAATCCTTATCATATTTTTCCTAACAAAAACAAAAGGACGCGACTGATGATGGAGATGAAAAACCTGACAGCAGCCTATCTATTTTCCATGTAGAGTGCCCTAGGAGCCAATATTCTGGTTGACTGTTAGGTAGAAAAAGCTGAGGCACAGGACACTTTGCATGCAAAACCCTTGACTATGTAGAAAAGGAAATGAGGTTTTTTATCTCCCTCATCAGTCGCGTCCTTTTGTTTTTGTTATGAAAAATATGATAAGGATTGTCTTTGATTTCTCTAATTCTTGGTAGTAATTTCGGCCCTATCCGAGCCGTTGATAAGTTGTGGTGACAGAAACTGTGTTTTTCATGCATGCACTGTATACTGAAATCCATGCACTATACATGAAATCCAAGGTACAGTGCTTAAACGTCTAGCACCCAGGCATGGTGCTAGACTTTTGAGCACCATGCCTGAAAAGGGGTTAGTGTACTAGACTGGAATAAACCAATAAACTTCTTGCGCTTGGACACTTGGACAGGTGTGATAAAATGTAGTAGAATATTCAACATACGAAGAAATTGTCTTGTTGCCCTCAACCTGACTTACGCTGACAGGAGGCACGGACTGACGATGGATTTCGGTACGAAGTGCCTCTCATCCGAGAATCACCGGACGATTCTGCCTGGGAGTGAAGTTCCCAAGCCATACCAGCCTCAAACAACCCCGAGACAACATAATAAATGACAGACCTCAGCTTGTCCAGCCGCCCAGCGGTAGCACAGATAGATACATGTCTTCGTTTGTACCATGTACATTTAACATAAGAGTTTGAATAATATGCGTTGACGACCCTACGCTAGCTAATGTAATAAATTTTGTAATAAAAAATGTAATATAATAAATAACTAATATTATTATTAATTTCTGCCCATAGTTGCGTTCGTTGAACTCCGGGCTGTCTCTGGTGTTTTGTCACCAGTGTCTGGTTCTTCTCTTATTACGCGTTTTTATGGCACTTGCAGCTTCGCTCAAGTGCCATATACCGATCACTTTTCCGTCGGTCGGTCGGTCGGTCCGGTGATCGCGAGTTAGGGTACTTGCAGATGTGCTAGGACGATGAAACTTGGCAGGCATATCAGGGACCCGACCAAACTAACTTGCAAATAATCACTTCCCCGATCCGACCACCGTGGAGGGAGTAGAGGGCGGGGGAATCCGGAAAATTTAGTAGTTTTTGTAAAACCCCTACCCCTTTCTTTACACTAGTAGGTCTGCGCGCGGCGTGACGTCACTCTTTGCATCGGATCACTCTGTTAACATTGGAAAGAGCTAGTGCATTCGAGGGTCAAAGGGGTTTGTATCTGTGGTGCAGTGCGGGGGAATATGGAAAATTGAGTGTTGTGTAACTTTCGAACGGGTGATCGGATTGGGACGAAACTTAATATCTGAATGAATGACATATCTCTGATGTTCCATTTGAAGTCCGAACCGGATTTGACAGCTATGGGGGAATTGGGGTGGGGGAAGACCGGAAATCTCGAGAAACGGTTATAATGGAGGGATCGGAGTAAAACTTGCTGGGAAGAACAAGAATCTGCTCCAGATAATTTGTTTACACGTTTGGACTGGACCCGGACACTTGGGGGGGGGAGGTGGAGGGGAGTTTCACGGAATTCTGGTGATGACCGTTTTTGGGATTTTCACGACGAAACTTGGGAGGCGTATCAGGGACCCGATCAAACTGACTTGTAAATAAAAATTCACTCGATCCGATAGTCGTGGGGGGATCGGAGGGAGGGGGAATCCGGAATATTTAGCCATGCGTAACTTTGGAACGGGTGATCGGATTCGAGTGAAATTTAATAACTGAACAGAGGGCGTGCCTGTGGTGATCTTTTTCATGTCCGGACCGGATCCGACAACAATTGGGGGGGGGGGGGGGGATTACGTGACCGGATTGGACTGGAGAGATCGGGATGGAACTTTGTGGGAATAACAAACAAGTCCAAACTGAACCGGATTGGCTCCGGCGACTGTGGGGGGAGTTTGAGGGGCGGGTCCGGAATTCCGGTGATCGCGAGTTACGGTACTTCCAGATGTGCTAGGACGATGAAATTTGGCTGGAATATTAGAAATTCGACAAGATTGGCTTAGAAATCGCCACTTTTCAAATCCGACCATTCCCTAAAGTACCAATCATGACCGCAAATTAAGAAAAATACTTTTAAGCAAAATATGCATTTCCATGATCCCCATGAGCTCATGATCATTTTTGCCTCAAGGGTTTTGCTTACAGATGAAGTTCTAGCTCCCTTAAAGTGTGCATCTTAACCGCAAGGTCGAAAAGTACTTTTTATCAAACGATACATCTCAACCCATGATCAGTTGTCCCACAAGGGTTTTGCAAAAAAAATAATTTCTTGCACCCTTAAAGTGCGCAAATTAGTGGGGAAAAAAATACTACTGATCATACGTATATATCAATGATCCCTAAGAGCCTGCTATCGTTTTTGCCTCAAGGGTCTTCCTTACAGATGAATTTCTAGTGCCTTTAAAGTGCGCATCATTACAGCCAAGTTCAACGATAATATAGTTTTTCTCTAGCTCCCTTAAAGTGCGCATCTTAACCGCACAGTCGAAAATTACTTTTGATCAAATAATACATCTCAACCGTTGCAAGTGCCATATGAGCTTACAGCTCTTGTTTGGTTCACCAGTGAGTTATGGAAAACTTGCCAACTCCTCGGTAAAGCCGGGCTCCCGGGCAGGTTCTGCTTAGTCCGCGCCGTTGAGGTAAAACCGGACACCGGTTAGTTCAACAAGAGCTGTAAGCTCACATGGCACTTGCAAGGCTTGGTAAAAGTATGAAAGTAGGAATTCGCCAATTCGTGGGTTTTTTGTGAACATTTGTAAGAAAAACCCTTGAGATAAGAATGGAGACGGACCCTTGGAAATCAAGAGAATGTATCGTTATGTAAAAAAGTTTTTTTTTGCACCTGGCTGTGATGATGTGCACTTTAAGGGCGCTGGAATGTCATTTGTAATCAAAACCCTAGTGGCAAAAATGATCCTGGGCCCTTTAGGATCATGAATATATATGGTTTGGTGAAAAGTATTTATTTAACTTTCCGGTTAAGATGCGCACTTTAAGGGTGCTAGAAACTCATTTCTAAGCAAAACCCTTGAGGCAAAAATGATCATGGGTGTTATGGAGACGTCTCTCACTAACTTTAATCCATTTCTTCCATCTCACCCGCTTCATTATTCTCACATTTATTTTAAATTGAATTTCCCGCTAAAACAAGTAGTCCACAGAAGAAGCTCAAGCCGCGAGGGTGATTCATACTCCGAGCGATGAATCACCACACCACCAGCAGTACAGTTATTTCCGGGAGTTCGTGGAGAAACAACCAAATCCGATCAACCGTTCCATAGTTACGCATGACTCATTATTCCGGATTCCCCTCCCGCTACTCCCCCCACGACTATCGGATCATGTAAATTTTTATTTATAAGTCAGTTTGATCGGGTCCCTGATACGCCTCCCAAGTTTCATCGTGAAAATCCCCCAAACCGCCATTACCGGAATTCCGGGAAACTCCCCTCCGCCCCCCCCCCCTCCCAGTGTCCGGATCCAGTCCAAATGTATAAACGATTTATCTAGAGCAGATGCTTGTTCTTCCCAGCAAATTTCACCGCGATCCCTCCATTCTAACCGTTTCTCGAGATTACCGGTCTCCCCCCCCCCAACTCCCCCATAGCTGTCGAGTCCGGTCCGGACTTCAAATGGGACATCAGAGGTATGCCATTTATTCAGTTATTAAGTTTCATTCCAATCCGATCACCCAATTTTCCGGATTCCCCAGCCCTCCACTCCCCCCAGGTGGTCGGATTGGGAAACTGATTATTTCCAGGTTATTCGGATCGGGTCCCTGATGCTCCTGCCAAGTTTCATCGTCCTAGCACATCTGGAAATACCCCAACTCTAAAAAGTTTGACAAAAACTACTTAATTTTCCGGATTCCCCGGCCCACCACTCCCCCCAGATGGTCGGACAGTGAAACTGATTATTTCCAGGTTAGTTATATCGGGTCCCTGATATGCCTGCCAAGTTTCATCGTCCTAGCACATCTGGAAGTACCCCAACTCGAAAAAGTGTGACAAAAACTACTTAATTTTCAGGATTCCCCGGCCCACCACTCCCCCCCAGATTGTCGGATCGTGAAACTGATTATTTCCAGGTTAGTTATATCGGATCCCTGATATGCCTGCCAAGTTTCATCGTCCTAGCACATCTGGAAGTACCCTAACCCGAAAACAGTAGACCGACCGACCGACCGACCGACCGACCGAAAAGCGATCGGTATATGGCACTTGAGCGGAGCAGCAAGTGCCATAAAAACAGGTTATAAGACTGGTGAGTAGTCACCGGTGGATGCAAAAACGGCTTATAAGAAACACCGGAGACCACCGGTAGAACTCCCGTGACAAAGAACGCAGCTTATGTTCTTCTAAAATCTAGGGTGAATTTCTTCCTCTGTTTAAAGAGAGTCGCTCTGGAGTCGAAGAAGCTTACCCCCTCCCCCCGTTCCTTGCTCCAGCTTCCATCATCGATCCGGTAACCATGGAAATGGAGAATCTCCTTGCCTCGGCTGGAGCTCATATTGATTTTAACAAGAGCGTAAAAGCAACGAGGAATGGCTGAATGATAAAAGTCGAGTGGGAAGAGGAAAGCGTTACAAAACTCCCGCGCTGCTTCAAGCTTTTTACCGATTGATCGGTTACCAACTATTGCCCAGGATCTTCACGGCTCTGCGTTTGTACCATTTTCCAAATGCATCTTGCGAGAACAGGCCCGACGTCACTTTTTTCTTATTTTATATTCTTGTTGATGTCATGCGCATTCGACTCATCATCAGAAGTACAAAAGCAAGCTTTTGCCCGCAAACCATTGAAGTTCGTATAGTTGTTAGATTCTTTTCGGTTCACATATTTATTCACAACTCTAGCCTAAGCAACACAATCATTTGTGTGATCTGTATGAAAGGAAATGAAATGCTTTTATTCCGCCAAAATGACGAGACAAGAAAAAGGTTAAAGGTTAAAGCATTTACAATAATTACAATACGTACATTAAAATTTTCTAAACCTAGTGCACATCATCCGTAACAATCAAAACAAAACAAAAGATTTACAGATAAACATTAAAAAGTACGAAATATCAACGTAATAATTTTTTTTTATCAGACAGGGCCACAACTTCCTAAGTTCTAGGCTCGGCTCAGATGGTGACCAAGATGACTGTAACTGGCATTTATTTTATCTTGCTTTTTAGACCTCACCTGGATCGGATCCTTCAAACCTAGTTGATAGTTGACTAGATTTCCGATTTGGGGGTATTTTTTAGCATATAGTTCGTCCGAAATCCGGCTGAAACCGGAAAATTTGTTATAAGTTGAATTTTTATTTGAAGTTGATTAGATGTTAGATAGGGTAAGGAGATCCGCTGAATTCGTTTTTGAGCTATTTTTTCGCCGGACAAGTAGGCCTAGTTCCGGAATTTCGGCGAAACCGGAAAATTGGCAGAAGTAAGGCAGGATCGTTTCGATCGGTTCCTTGAAAATGGATATGACTTACAGGGGTAAATACACATGCTGAATCCATATCTGAACTTGGTTTTCCCAGATGATTAGCTATTTGGGCTTAATCTGTTTCTAAATTTTAGAGTAAAAATGTCCAAGGAGTCTGGCGAAGACTGGATTGGCGAAGACAAAATCTAATTGTCTGGATCAAATATTGAATTTTTGGGATCCCATCGAAACCTTTGGTCTTGTTCATCTCTGCTTTATGGTCGACCAATAGGATGCGAGACTCATTTTTTTTGTAGCAGAAACTTTGAAATCCCCTAAAACACATCTCCGGTTATAGGCTACCTAGTTCTAAAACTGTATAAGAAAGGCAAAAGCAAATGCAGGTATTCACAAGCTTAGCATATTTACCAAACGCCCATAGTTCAGTCACAAAGTTGAAATTCTTATACCTCGTTATGTAAAGTTCTTTGCTGTACCTGTCTGATGATGGTGAGAAACATCCGATTTCGTCGAGTAGAATGCAATCTCTCTCTACTCCGCTTTTTGACTTGTGTCAAGACTGTCAAGTGTAGTGGGTCAATTGAATGAATTCATTCACATGGAACAAGAATACATTAAAACACAACAGGGAGACATGGATAAGATGTGAAAATGCTGATCCCGATAGCTTTCCGTGCAGTAGCAATAAACTCTTAGAAATGTCTGGGACACGGAGCTTGCACGCAATATTTCTTTTACTGTGCCAAGAGGGGAGATAAAGAAGAAACTGGTAACAATCCTAAGTTTTTTTGGAGAGTAAGATCCTTTTTTAGAACAGGATGGAAGAGCATCCAGTCAGTCTAAGCTGACTGCGAGTCCTGGCCGATTGCCCTAAACGGATAAGGAAGCTATAGGCATATTCTCGCCGTTCCCCGAGGACTCCACTTGAGGAGTCCCCGCGTTTTACAGGGGACTCACTCCCCGTATTCTCGCGAGTCCCCACGGACGGGAAATGCTCCGATTATTATCACGATCATCAAAAAGGACTCCCTTTCAGATTCGGAGGGAATCAACTTTCGATGGTGTTGGTGGATTGTAAAATTAATTAAGAACAATCAGGATAAGCAAAACAAAAAATAAAGTGGATCCAGGCTAATTTCGTCAACTGCATATTTTTTTTTCGAACAAAATCCATTTTAAAAGCATTCCCCGTGTTCTCGCTGTTTTCCACACGCGGAGTCCGCGTGGAGTGACTCCCTCTATTCTCGCCGTTCCCTTCGATTCCCCGAGGAGTCCTCGGGGAACGGCGAGAATACACCTTATACTTCGGCTCTTCTTGCAAAGGTCGTCGTCGGGCTGTAGGTAGAAGAATGAAACTGCAAGAAATAAATCGCTGGAATAAATCTTGGCTGACTTACCCGTTCATTACCATCGACCAAGAGTGTTGTCTACAGTCCAGCGACATAAAAGACAGAATGATAAGAGAAAGGGGAGTAGAGCCGACATATTTCCCTTTGTGGCCCATGGGCTTTTATTCATTAAATGTTCCTTCAGCCCAAGCTGACGGCGAATCATATTTGACAGTGCAAAACGGATACGTCAGCTGAATTTAATTTGATCAGCTGAACTTCATTTCGTCAGCTGAATTTTATCTGAATTTTATTTTATCGAGCAGCAAAAACAGCAGCCGTGTCCAAAATGAAATCACAGCAACCATTTTAACTCCAAGGAACTCTCACGAAGGAATTCACCAACTCAGATATTTAAGGCCAAGCTAGAATCTTCAGTTTGTTTTCCACAAGTTCGTTTTTCCAACTTGAGCGGCTTTGAGCCTGAAGAGGACCCTTGCCAAGAAGGGCCGAAATATAGCCCAAATAAAATTCAGCTGACGTATCGTTTTGCACTGTCAAACTTTTTTTTATTAATTCATTCACAAAGCTTTCTGTTATACCGCCACCGGTTAGAGACAACGTTTGTCAACTTTATGTCTGTTGTATGGCCTTCCGGTTGAACAGACGTTACTATTGTTATTATAGTGCCGTTTATTAAGCTGTAAAGTCAAACGATGGTTGTAAACAGCCTTCCAACTTGGGAGAGGGAAAGAAACGCAACTTGTTTTGTCCTTTTGACTTACTAATTTGTTATCTGCCATAAGGTAGAACTGCGAAAAAATGGATTAAGAGGAAACGAGGGAAAACGAAGACAACATCACTACGCATCTACAACAGAGCGGTTATCGACTCCCCGGCATTTGCTGTACACCCTATCCCGGCACCGACCGAAATCAGCGGTGCAGCTGTCAGGCGATTCATCTTTTAAACCCTTCTAAACATGCGTGTTTTAATGTTCCAGCACGTGGCAACCGCTGCCGGCACCGGACACTTCATGTACGCTTTAATTGAGAGTGGGCAACCCCTCGTCTACAACGAAATATCTTCAGCTGTTAGAGCCCATACACCGTCGAGATTTTGCCTATGCCGTTGTAGACGTTCCTGCACAGCAATCGGCTTCTCCGTACTTCGTCAGCATGCTGCTGTTACTTGACCATGGATCCAGCTTGGCTTTTTGATCTGTAATTCTCAGTTCTCGTCTCGATTCTCGTACAAACTTCGAGGGGTTGCTCACTCCCAAAATGGTTGTACAGTGGTGCCCGGTGCCCAGTGGTGCCCAGCGGTGCCCAGGTGAGCCCAGTCGGTTCCATAAATCACAAATCTGGTGACACTAATTTAGTGAACATTCGAAAAAAAAAATTATTTGAGAAAGGCAGAAACCAAAATGCCAATTAGATTAATTCACCTATTATATTTCTCAATACTCAGTCGGCTCTTCAGCATCCTACCCTAATACACTTCTACGTTTTCTTGGAAACTACTTGAAAATTCAGACTCGAAGTAAGAGTTCCATGGGCGGTTCGCGACATGGCCAATCAAATGTTATTTCAACTTCGGGACACTAACGTGGAAATACTTGAATGGAAAAATCTTTTGAATCACCTCCAGTCTAGTATACTAGCCCTTTTTGGGATCCCAAAACATTAGTGACGGATACCTATGACATCGCAAAAGTTGTCTGTCTGTCCGTCCGTCCGTCTGTAAGCACGATAACTCTCGCAGGGAATGAGATACTTTGATGAAACTTGGTGTGAGGATTCTTTGGGTCAAGAGTCTAGATGGGCCCTGTAGCCCTACATTTAGGGGTGGGGGAGGGGGTTTAAATTAAGGGGCACACAAAATGTTTTGAAACAGCTAATGTGATAGTCGATTATGGGGTAAGAATACATGCTGAACACGATGGTGAAAACCATTTCCTCGCCGGACAAGTAGTTCGCCCGAAATCCGGCCGAAACCGGAAAATTTGTTAAAAGGAAAAGTTTTATTTGAAGTTGATTAGATGTTCGATTTAAAGGTAAGAAGACATGCTGAACACGATGGTGAAAACCATTTCCTCGCCGGACAAGTAGTTCGCCCGGAATCCGGTCTATACCGGAAAATTTGTTAAAAGCCAAATTTGTATATGAAGTTGATTAGATGGCAGATTTAAGGGTAAGAAGAGACGCTGAATCTGTATATGACAATCATTTTTACCCGGACATATAGCTCGTCTGGAATCCAGTTGAAACCGATTTCTTTTTTTATAAGTTAAAGTTTTATTTAAGTTGATTAAGTGTTCTTTATAGGGATAAGGAGATACGCTGAATTTGTTTCTGAACTATCTTTTTTTTGCTGGACAAGTAGTTCGCTCGGAATTCGGCCGAAACCGGAAATTTGGCAGAAGTAAAGCAGGAAGTTTCGATCGCTGCAGTATCGTCAAAATAGATATGGCTTATACAGGTATATCTGAACTTGGTTTTCTCAGATGATAACCTGGCGAAGACTGGATCTGGTGAAGACAAGACCTAGTTGTCTGGATCTAAGATTAAATTTTTGGGATCCCATCGAAACCTTTGGTCTTGTTCATGCAGGGTGCTCAAAGACGGAGACAAAGACGGAGGCTCGCGTCCTATTGGTCGGTTAAGGAACGCGTCATAGCTGAGACTCCCCTCTTTTCTTACAAACTTTTAAGGCTTCAAACTCTCATAAAAAAGAACATTAATTTGCAAAAGTTGTACTGTTCCAACAAGAAGAAGCCAGATAACAATTCCAACAACTCTCTGATTCACAGCAATTATCCAAGGCCGGTAATTTACTCTCAAAATCGAAAGTCCTATACTTCCTAATGTTAAATTTTTTCGTTAGGCCTATTCTCCCGCCGTTTTCGTCGGATATAGTGCAATTTCTCTATTGTGGAGTTATCAGAAGCAACAAGCTTCACAACACAACAATTTTTATTCTTCTTCTTTTCTAAATTTCGTCACGCGCATATTCATCGGTCACCAAAAAAAATCATAGATGGCACTTTTTAACATTTTTCATTTCGGGGAGAGAGCCGGTGCCCAGCGGTGCCCAGCCGGTGCCCAGTGAGTGAGCAACCCCTCGACAAATTTCCATTTTGCTCTTCTCGCTTCTCAGTTATCGCTTTCGACAAACACCCGTTTATACGAATTGAACATCCCTCGGAAGATCCGCCCTTTGTTGACCAATGAGGAAGGAGAACGGATGACGAGAGTCGAGAAGTGACTGTAATACATCGAAGCAACTTAGCTTCTATCTCAATAGCCAAAAAACACGAAATTTTAGAATCGAGAGGAGAATAGCGAGGGACATTGAGATAAAAACGTAACTATTGTCATGCCAGATCGTATGGTTGGTTCTTGTCTACTATCACGTGTTTCTCACTCAGTTAGTTGAACGCGTCATTTGCAGACGCTTTGGAATTTCGTACGATAACCATTCAGTCGAATCTTTTAACAGCTGCTATCGAGCTCGATCGAGCCTGAGAATCAATATCCGATAAGATATGAAAATCAGCCATGTCATATCGCCCTTACGTCGCTTCCTGTTGGAAAGCGATTGCTATCTGATAAAGGATAGGGCACGCTCCAGATTTTTTTCGCATCCTCTCGTATTGTTTACCCTTCTCAGACTGCTCTCCCTCATCTTTCTTTTTTGTCACGTGCCCATGGTAGTCACGCACCCCGACAATAGGAATGCAGAAAGGGGGCTCTCCCTTTCTAGTCGCATGTACTGTGATAATTAGAATAATTTCTGACCCTTACCCTCAAAGAGAAAACGATGGAGTACAACTAAGAAAGAAAAACAAAATTATACGGAAAAACATACTAAGGTAGTACATAATAAGCTATCGTCGAACCAGTTAAAAAATGGATAATGCAAAATAATTATGATAAGAAACAAAACGATAAAAATTAAAGATTAATACTCACGTTTGACTGGTGTACGTGTGGCTCGTAGCACGTTTGAACGTGTGTCAAGCATTCAATTATAACCTGTATCAAAGGCGTGCACTATCGTCGATGAATCATTTTTTAATCAGTAAGTATTTTGAGAACAGAACAACAGGAAAATATGAACACTTATGGGACCCACCTTACTTACAAAAGCTTCAGCAACTCTACTTCCGAAACCTGGCAAGCTCAAACTTGACGAGAAGAAAACTTGACGAATACGAGAATAAAAAAAGATTTGTTCGTGTGTGAACTAACCTAAAAAATGCTAAATATTTGGACGTATTTCTTTCTTTCGGTAGTTTGTCTTGAGGTTTTCCTCTCATTTCGTCCCAAAAATCAGCCACATTTTGTGTTCGTTAAGCTATCGCATGCCCACTGACCCACTGAACAACTCATGAGTGGACGGAATTGACGGACTCACAATCATAAATTGTTGATTCGTTTTTCTATTGGCTGTCAATAATGTTGGCTTCTGTTAGAACTTGTTTTGAACGTAAATACACCTAAAGGAAAATCGAGGAAAAGAGAACCGGGCCCCACTGTACTTTGTGAGTGGCATCTGTGTATTATTATTTATTTGTATTTGTTTGGTATGTACTACGATGGTCCTTTGGCTTGTAGTGTAATGTCCATCATTTCTTAGTGCAATAAATATCATCGTGTATGCTGCTTCGAAACTAGTGCAAAGACAGACCTACGTTTCATTTGGTCTACAATTTGGCATGCAGACTCGGTGACAGAAAGTGCGTTCCCCGTTTCTCAAGTCTCAACCCCTCAATAGCTATGGTAATAATTGATTGTTAAAGTCTGCTTATGAGTCTGGGATTCTGAATCCTCGAGAGTGATGGGAATGGAGAATAGGGCACTTCGCCTCCCACTTGACTGGTGAATTAAACAGAGACAAGTCGGCGACTTCGGCGGGATCCCAACAGAGACAAAAGCTAGGAAATCCTATTTGATTTTTATCAAATATAGTTACTATTGTTAGAAGGTTGCAACACGCTCTTTATAGTATATATTGTTGCACTTGTTGGCATTGCCTTTTTAAGGTCCTTCTCCGACGCCCACCCAGTTTAGGGGCAATTGGGCCACGATTGGCCAGTGACTAATGTTGGTAACTTGACCACCGATAAAGGATGGAAATGAGCTGATGAAATTTAGAGAGCTTATGGATCCTAAGATCTGGAAGAATTGGCAGTCCCACCCCTCCGTCCCAGTTCGTGGGTGAACCGTGACGGCTCTGAAATTAAAATGTGGTATACTTATGGACATACCGGTTAAGATGTGCGTTTGGGGGGGTCCCCCGGTTCAGGGACAATGCCCTGACAATGCCGTAACTTGCGAACCATGTCTGGTATCAAGGTGAAGTTTGTTTTCATTGAGGAGCATGTGTGTTTGGAGGGTGACACTCCCCACATCCAATCACTCGATCCAACTAAGCCCGGATTGCCCAGTGACTTAAGTTCGTAACTTGTCCACGAGTAAGGACGATACAGTTGTGTGTATTGACAGATCCTAGATTCTGGGGTCCATTGTTGTTTATCCCAGATTGCCCAGTAAGTCAAATTCGTGGCCGTGCAACGATGAACAAATTCAAACTTTTCACTTGTCGACATTGGGGTTTAGGCGTGTCTTCATGTCTCATCCCCACACATCCTTCAAAGGCAACTGGTTCTTAAACTGTTTGTATAACAAGATATTATAAACATTTTACTTTCAAACTCCACATTTGAGTGCTTGCGGAATTGTTCTCATGTATGTTAACTAGTTTTCTTCGGATATGTCACGTATACAGTATAATAAAATGGTGATTTAACCCACTATGAAGAAAAAAATACAGCTGTCTACAAAGCAAGAATATCTCAGTTTTTATTCGAATACGACGTCACTTTTACCAATCAGTGGGAGATCCCTCTCGGATATCCCCTGTGTACGCGTCGCGTCAGTGAACACGTGCTTCGTAAAGGGATCCCTTGCGTGTGCTTCGATCTAATTGCAAAGCCTCCCCCTCCCTGTACCGAGAGTAAACATATGTGTAGTCCCAGGCCTGCTTCAAGCCCTAATTATTGTTTTTAGTCACTCATCGATTTTCGATAGATTGGGGTGCTTTAAATCGTGACGCAAGCCAGCACACGCAATATGGGGAAAACGCTAAAGAGGGACAACGGTTCGCTTTTCCTAGGTAAATATGGATTGAGCACGGCAGATAATTAGAATGTTGCCACGGTCTCTAGTACAGCAAGCAGATTGGATAGGGGGCAGAGGGGATATGCCCCCCCCCCAGGTTTCTAGTAGGGCTGAGAAAAGCAAGCAGAGGCGCCATTGAAGGGGGGCAGGGCGCCATACCTCCCCCCCAGATTGAAGGGTAAAAAATCTTTCATCTTGGTAATATGTTTTTGGGATCCCAAAACGTAAGTGGAGGGATACCTATGACATCGCAAAAGTTGTCCGTCTGTCCGTCCGTCCGTCCGTCCGTCTGTCCGTCTGTCTGTCTGTAAGCACGATAACTCTCGAAGGTAGTGAGAAATTTTGATGAAACTTGGTGTGGGGATTCTTGGGGTCAAGAGTAAGGTCGAGTATGTAGATGGGCCCTTTAGCTTTACATTTAGGGGTGGAGGAGGGGGTTTAAATTAAGGGGCAAGCAAAAATTTTTTAAACAGCTAATGTGATAGTCGATTATGGGGTAAGAAGACACGCTGAACACGAATATGAAAATATTTTTCTCGCCGGACAAGTAGTTCGTCCGGAATCCGGCCAAAACCGGAAAATTTGTTAAAAGTAGAAGTCTTATTTGAAGTTGATTAGATGTTCGATATAGGGGTAAGAAGGCATGCTGAACAAGAATATGAAAACAGTTTTCTCGCCGGACAAGTAGTTCGTCCGGAATCCGGCCAAAACTGGAAAGTTTGTTAGAAGTTAAAGTTTTATCTGAAGTTGATTAGGTGTTTGATGTAGGGGTAAGAAGGCATGCTGAACAAGAATACGAAAACCATTTTATCGCCGGACAAGTAGTTCGCCCGGAATCCGGCCAAAACCGGAAAATTTGTTAAAAGCTAAATTTTTATTTCAAGTTGATTAGATGTTGGATATAGGGGTAAGGAGATACGGTGAATCCGTTTTTGAGCTTTAGTTTTTCGCCTGACAAGTAGTTATTGAATTTCACCAGAACCGCAAAATTCACAGAAGTAAGCTAGGATCGTTTCGATCGGCTTATAGAGGTAAACGCACATGCTGAATCCATATCTGAGCTTGGATTTCTTAATGATTAGCTGTTTGGCCTGGCGAAGACTGGATCTGGCGAAGACAAAACCTAATTGTCTGAATCAAATATTAGATTTTTTGGGATCCCATCGGAACCTTTGGTCTTCTTTACCTAAGGTTTCAAAAAGCAAAATGCAAAGCAACGAATCTCTTGTCATTCGGCAGCTACTGGTGAAGATATTCTCAAATTTTGTTTTAGAGAAAATGTTTTTAAGTGGTCCACTCCGGATAATGAAAATGAAATCGAGTCTGGAAATAATATACTTGGTCCAACAGGTTTCAAATATTGGATTTTACAACTGAATCTGAACTGATAAGTAAAAATATTCTGCAAAGGTATTTGCCTCTAACCGGATTTTTTTTTTTACTATTTTTGCATATAGGGGGTTCTCGAAAGTGGAATATTTTCCAAAAGTATGCGTCAGCGATGAAGTGTCAATTTGAATAACTAGAATTCTAGACAGCAAAAAGGGTCGAATATAGAATTACTAGAAGATGGAAAGGATGTAAACTGAAAAGTAAGAAAGATTTGTCCGCCTGTTTAAGGTAAAAAACTAAAGCACAAAGAGTTTGAAGAAGCGGTAAAGAGAGAAAAATAGTAGTATAAATAAGATAATAAAGAGTAGAAGGAAGTCGTTCGAATTTTTAATCTCCGTCTAAGCTTAAAGTATGACAGGAATTTAAAAAGATTCAAAACAAATGGAAAATCATAAGCCCGTTCCTATAACAAGAACAATGTCGCAACTAGACGGACAAATGAGTATGTAACAGAAACCGAACAGTTACACGAAAATAACAAAATAACGAAAACAGAATAAATAACAAAATGCCACAGAGATCGTGGAGGATGGCCGAGTTCAGGCTGTGGCCTTGATTTAAAGAATTTCATTGATCCGTGACCATCTCGATACAACTAATTATAAACGACCAGAAGTAAAATAATTGTTCAGACATTCGCGACTTTCTGCACCGTGCTGATAGCCTGAGAAGATCGACAGGACTAAGAGCTTGGGAACGGCAGAACCCGAAAAAGTATATATAATTCGACTTTAAGGATCCGTCGTGTTTATATGCCAATACAACCTATTTCCGTGATTGCATTCGTCTTGAATCGACAACGATTGTACCGCGGTCTCTGCGTGGACCCTGGATTGCCATCAGTTTCGTATTTGTATCGTATTCGTATTTGTGATTGTTTTAGTTGTTAATTACCTTGTCTAAAAAAATTCGAGCTGATGTTGTTGGTTGTTTGTTTCATTTTATTTAGGCTGTTTTAGTATTTTTTTCATAAATCAGTTGAATTAACGAAGCGTCATTTTGTATGCCACTGGCATGTTTGTCGCTTTTATGTTATTGCAGTTAAACTAAAGTTGTCAATAAAATTGTACCTTACCTTACCTTACCTTAGTTTATTTAATAATGATTTTTGTTTTCATTTTCTTGTCCGGCTTTGTTTCAATTCTCGACTAAATAAAGTAATTGTAATTGTTCCCCTGTCTGCGACCTTCACTAACTCCCCAACGGATTCAGATATTCTTGTGAAAGTTGTTCTGAAGACATTGGAAAGAGGGATAAGTCGGGTTCATAGATGAGCTTCCTGCTTCGAGGATTAGAAGTTTAGGGACCGAAGTTTTTTTCCTCACTTTTTATCCTTCTTTTTGCCTCCTTTTTATCCTTCTTTTTATCCTTCCTTTTGCCTTTGTTTTTGTCTCGTCTGTTCGTTACTTTTTATATCTATGGTAGAAACTACAGGTTATTTTTTCTTTTCTTGATAAACATCACACATTCTTGGGCTTTCTTGACAGGGTGATTATATTAGTTGTGTGGTTTTGTTTTAAAATAGATAAATTAACCTGAAACTGAAAACGTCTTCTGATCAAGTTGACTGAACGGACCTGCAGAATCAGGAAAAGCTGTTAGATGTTGCCTTGGATGATTAGGTCGGCCGAAACCCAGTTAAGCCGGAAATCTGCGAGTCAGTATAATTAGCATGATGATTGACGATTTGGTATTTGTTGTTTACTCGGGCTTGTGCTTAATCTGGCATCGGGATTAAACTGAAAACCTAGTGTGGAACCAAAATGCCCGTTACTTGCTAAAATTGAAAAAAAGGATATTGGCTATTCAACGAGGGGATGCTCTCTTCTCAGTTCGGTGTATACGATCAGGTGGCCCGCACATGGGGCTATCTCATCCCAGTTGATTGAAATAGGGGAGTTCGTCTTTTGTGGGTTTGACCTAACATAGGGTTAATATTGTTTTAGTTTTATATGGACAGTAGAAATCAGAGTTATTTTTTTTTTATTTTTTTTTTTCTCAGCAAGTCCAGTTAATATGTTGATTCTGCCTGTTTTACGATTATTACTAATTATTACTCCTTTATTATTACTCGATTATTACTCCTGCTCTAGCCAACTACACATTCTTGTGCTTTCTTAGCAGGTTAATTATACCGGATACCTGGTTGGAATGCGTATGTGAAACACCTTTACGAGCAGGCAAGGTTTTGGTTTCTAGCTTGGGTTGGTGAAGGTAGGGACCGGGACGGTTTCCTTGACGCTACCAGGCTGCTGTGGAAAAGGCGGTTCAAGGATGCACTTCATTGGGTCCGTAGGCAGGAAGATTCTATTAAAAGTGAGTTCCTTGCAGACAGTTTGAGATCCAAAAATTCTTATAGTTTTTGGAAAGCTGTAACTTCTGGTGCCGGTACTAATCCGTCGCTCGCTCCTGTGGTTGATGGGGAAAATGGCGAAGCTGCTGTTTGTAATCATTGGAAAGCGCATTTCGAAAACCTTTTCAATTCAGTGCCTAGTAGTTTAATTAATCTTAGGGGAAAGCTCTCTGAAGCGCCCGACGGTTTTGTGCTTTTTAGTACGTTAGAGGTGGCGGAGGCAATTAAGTCCATGAAGACCGGTAGTGCGGGAGGTTTTGATCGTGTTTCATCTACCCATATTAAGTTGTGTGTAAATATTATTTGTGGGCCGCTTGCCATTATTTTCAATGCTATGATTACTCATGGTTTCACCCCTTCGTCACTTTTGGATGTGTTGTTGGTGCCAATACCAAAAAATCGTATGAAAGATTTGTCAGAGTCTGATAACTACAGGCCCATTGCTTTAGCAACTAGTTTTTCAAAAGTGTTAGAGAATTGCCTGCTGAAACGCCTTGATAAGTTTTTGTATACTGCGGATTCACAGTTTGCATATAAGAGGGGTTCGTCAGTTGAATTTCCTGTATTCATTCTAAGATGTGTGATTGAGTACTATTTCCTTTTTTCTACTTTTGTGTTCTGTTGTTTCATTGATTCACGGAAAGCTTTTGACCGTGTGAATATTGAGAAACTGTTGGTTAAATTAGTCAAGAGAGGTGTTCCTAGTTGTTATGTTAGGATACTTGCTTTCTGGTTTGAAAATCAGCATTTCCGTATTCGATGGAGGAACGTCACTAGTGACCCTTTTAGGACCGCTAATGGTGTACGCCAAGGTGGCATTCTGTCCGCATATTTGTATAATGTGTATGTTGACGACCTGAACATCCGTTTACGTGCAACAGGTCTTGGTTGCCATATTGGTACCGTTTGTTTTAACTGTATCAGTTATGCGGATGATTTAGTTTTACTGTCTACCAGTGTGTCTGCGCTCAATGAGCTCTTAAAGGTGTGTGATGAGTACGGGAAAGACCACGATATTATTTTCAACACCGCGAAAACTTTTTGTATGTGCTTCCGTCCGAAAGGGAGCAGAAAACCTCTCCTTCCTGGTGTTTTCCTTTCAGGTCGAGCGCTTGATTTTGTCGACCAGTTTACATACCTGGGTTATATTTTCCATGAGAATCTTTGTGATGATTCGCACGTGCGTTCGGCTATGCGATCTCTGTGTGCAAGAGGGAATATGTTGAGACGAAAATTCAGAAAGTGTACTACTGATGTTAAAACTTATTTGTTTAGATCGTATTGTACAAGTATCTATGGGCTACCTCTTGTTTTTAATACGACTGTTAAGTGCTTCTCCGATCTGAAAATAAGCTACAATAACTCTTTCCGGTTTCTACATGGTATTCCTACTTTTTGCAGTGCTACGGAAATGTTTGCTGATTTCCAAGTGTCAAATCTCCTGGAAATTCAGGTGAATTCCCGGAAATCTCTCAGGAGGCGGTTGATTGCTAGTGATAATCACTTACTTGTTGCTTTATGCTCGATCTGGCTGCAAATCTCGATTCCCGCTTGGATCGCCTTGAACAGCTCTGTTTTTGATGGAGGTTAGCGATTAGCTGAATTTTGCGATGAGAGTGTTCGTGTTTTCTGTTTTGTTTGTTTGTTTCTTTTTGTTTTGTTTTTTGTGATATGCCGTAAAGGTGGATTATGAAGTTAAAAAAATAAATAAATAAATTATATTATTCTGTGTTTTTGGTTAAATATAGATAAATCAAACGTTTAATTTAAATAATTTTTTATATTAATTTAATGTCTTAATTTAAACTGTTAGTTAGAAAAGACCAGGGGCACGGGTTATCGCTCAACAAAAAGAACCGAAACGTTTATCCCTGGCAATTAAACGTTCCCTAACCCGAGATTTAGCCTCGACCCGATCCGACAGCTGGGTCGTCTAGTGGTGCGGGTCGGAAGGCGCCCGACATGAGGAGGCTGGCATCATGGTTTGACTATGGATCTAACAAAATGTTTTTATTTTGGCAGGTATATGGAAAATGTGTAGACAAATCAAACTAATTATTAGCATTATCGATTTCTTTTAGTATTTTGTTTTCTGTTTTTTCTTGTCAATTCCCGTGAGTCGTATTTTTAAGTAGTATTTTGTTTTCTGTTTTTTCTTGTCAATTCCCGTAAGTCCAAAGAAGAAAGGATGTAAACTAGATCACAATGAACAAACATCGTAAATTATACTAAATTCGTTATAGTAATTTCTTGAAGATTCAGAAACTGAGCTAAATAATATTCAGCTTCCGAGACCAAAAAATGTCAAACTGACCGATGATCTCTTCTTCCGACATATCTAAACGTTCACATGGTGATATACTTAGTTGTTTTAATCCTCTTACACGCCACTCGATGTTCTCGAAGGTTTAGTAACTCTTTTGACCTCCGCCGGGAGATCAATGAATAGTTTATAAGCGACCTTGCTTTCAAGAGTGAATTGTGTTCAAGTAATTTGTGGATAACGTTGGCTACCGTGAGGATTTTGAAGAAAACAAAGGTGACGGAGGGTTCGTAGAAATCCGACCCATCACGTAATGATGGTGTCTCCCACCTTCTCCCGAATCAAAGACTTTAACTGATAGGTGGCTTGTCCAACCCCTGCTACCCGCGTCATACTGCACCTTGCACGAAGAACGTTGTCTTCTTTGTGTTCTCCAGATCAATGAAAGGTGTCGCGTGCCTTTGCAGGTGTTGGCTTTCATGTCGGAAGCTCAGCTTGTGTCCTGTGTTCAGGGTTACGATTGAGTATGGGTTTGACACTAATTGATTGGAGAACGATTGGATGGGGAAGCTAATCCAGGATTATGATAGAGATTTGACATTTTCTTGAACAAATGCAATAGTTGATTTTGGCTTTAAGGGAGGATCGCACTTTCGTTCTGTAATGTAGCATTCGGGGAAGATTTATTTTGATTTCGGTTGATGATACCCCGTTTCCTAAATTATTTTTGTTAAAATAATTTTCCCGCGGTTTGAAAGGTTTTGTTTGTCGATCAGTCACGACACTTCAGGTAGTGTGCCTCGTTAGGGTTTCGAACCATAAATCGAGATGTGGCTCTGAACTGCTCTAATTCAAGAACTACGAAGTTACTAGACTTAAGTCAGTGGGTTTCTTTATGGTTTATAACCGTAGATAAGGGATGATGATATGGACTGCTTACTTTTAAGAACCCCAAAGATGAAAGAGCCTACTCCCCCCCCCCCCCCCTTCGACAAAATGATACGTAAACTTCTGTCAAAGAGTCTGAAATCCCAGTGTTTGGAAGGTGCATAAACCCGAAAACTGATTGCAATCAGTGATGACAGTAAGATACTTATGTCATTGCTTATACGGTGAAGCCAGAATAAATCATTAGCCGATACTAGGAAATCCCAATTGTAACGTGAGCTTCCATGGCGGGCTCTGAGCCTTCCATTCCAGTCCTTGTAAGCAGGACATTCCACGCTTTTAGGGTTTACCTGCTTCCGCTTTGAAACCGTTAAAACCGATTTTCGGCTTCATCCAAGTATCTCAACATCCAGACACTCGAGCATAAATCTATCGGTTTTATTGTACGGCTTCCACACAAAGATCACCACTTAGCACTTGCAAGTCCTCGACGAAATCGTTCGCAACGTTTGGCATTCACCGCGTGCCTTATGGATTCTATAAAACATAAAGGCTCACAGTGAACACGAGACGGCACGAAGGGTATCCAAACGACGAATCCACCGCTGCCACCAATATAGTCTTCACCAAAGTTGAATACAAGCCGTCAAATCTAAAAGCCTTTCAGCTTCTAGGTTGAACGCTAAGTCCATCTCGTCACGATGCTGCTTCTCATCTGATCTATTCCGGGCTTCGCAGTTACTTTCTAAAGTTCCCCCCTTGGAAAGCGCAGGCGCCCCCGCGCTCGCTATTGATCCAATGGGAAAGCCTCCCCGCTTCTCTACGTGATGATTGTGTGCAATCAGAAAAGATATATGATTAAGGATGAATCGTAGCAAGACTCGAGAAGGAAAGAGACGCCGTCGTTAGAAAGCGGATGAGGCTTTCCTATTTTAATGATCTCCCCCGAAGGAGGCGGAAAATCAGCCGCAAGAGAAAGAAAGCTTTTTAGCAAAATGTAAAAACAAGGCTTTTCACTTTTTGCCCGTCCCCACTAGTAAACACATTGGACCCTTGTTCCTACTTTTTATTTTTCTAACACGTGTAAGAAAGGTAAATATTAGTCATCTAGAGATACAGAAATGGAGGGACTCCTACGATTGAGTTCTTTCCGGAATCCTTCTATATAAACTAAGATCATGTTGGTTAATAATAGTATTAATAAATATTACGTAAGGAATGGGGGGTTATAAGAGACTTTTACCGTGACAAATGGACCAGAAATATCTTTTTAATTATATTTAGACGTCTAGTTCCAATATCTATTATATCTAGGACTACTTCGTAGCTCAGTGGCAAAGTGTTGGCCCTGAAAGCCGAAAGCTGCGAGTTGAAATTCCGACGAGGAGCATTTTTTCTATCAGTAATCTTTTTTTTGATAATAATAATGTATTGACTACCGACTGTACATAAACATCGCAACGATAAAAGAAAAGTAAAAACAACTGTAAAACGCTGAACACGAGAAAAAAAAGACAAGAGAAAAATCACGGTGATACCCTTTGTTGGCTTGAGCAGATAATTTGTAGTGAAGAGCCTGGAGTTTCTCGGTTATATCAAGAGCCCTATATTTTCCGGAAAATTCCCCGATTCCAATAAAACACAGGCAAATGTATTAGGCGTAACGTATCTGTAATAGCGTCTACGTAATTTACAAAATTCACTCTTTTTAACTATCGGTTTTATTTTTTATCCTTCCTGTTGAACATTTTCGATGAACAAGTCCCCGTTTCGCCCTTCGGGAAAAGGAACACTCGCTTGTAACATTCATATAAGAATGAAAACATTTATTTATAAATAAAAGTAAAATGTGCAAGGATTGAGCTGTTGATGGAGTTTATTTTCTATAAACGAAGAAAATATTGGTTGATTATCGGGCCAGAGGTTTTTGTCCCTGACTCATTAAGATTCTCGGCTAACCTCTTACACTGCAGAAACGCAATATTGCCTGTGACCGTCTTATAAGTTTGACGAGAAAAATGTTTTCATAGAAGTTAAATATAAGAAATATAAGAAGGTTAAGAAACGTATTCATCTCAAAATAAAAAATGTAGCCCAGTCCAAGGATTTTTATTATTTTCGTAGGTGTAAACTAAGGGATGATTGGTTAATGATGGAAAAAAATTTCAGATGGTATTTAACTTCGCTGAACGGATAAGTCAGCTGATTTTGTTACGTCGTTATTTCGGCCTTTCTTGGCAAGGATCCTCTTCGAGGCTCAAGCTATGAAGTGAACCTGTGATAATGTAAAATAAAGATTCTAGTATGTATATTGTCTGATTTTGGCAAGTTTCTTCGTAAGAATTCAGAGAGTTAAAATCCGATGGAGGGTTAAAACGCTAGATTGCAAAATACAGCAAATTAAGTTATCTGAAAGCGGAGTCTTTTTTACAGTGTAAGTGACGTGAATCATGTTTTTGGTCTTGTACAGGGCTGAGAGTATATGCAAGGATTTATTTTTGCTTGTTTTCTCATGAAGAGAGAAAGATGAATGTGAGTTTGAGCCTCTATGCTGAATAGGATAGGATTGGTTGATTGGCTAAGACGGTGGAGAATAAGGCTAGGCAAGCCGGTCTTGAGACAGTTGTCACCTCGGTTGTTACGCTACTCACCAGGGACCCTTTTCAAGACCCAGCATAATCCACCACCCTCAAAACCCCATCAGAGTACCACGGAAAAATGGCCCACAAAACAAAAGTCAATCAGAACACAAAAATCTCTATCATGTCTCTATCATACTTGATCCAAGATTTGTTCCGTGGATGGATATACCACGTCTTTATAGGCTTTATTTTCATAATCTTTCTTTATCAGTGGAGATGGCCTGATTCAGATAGACTTAGATCTGTTCTGCGCGAAAAGATATAGTACGATACAACCATAGCCCATTATATATTATCACCCTTGCTGAGGGTGATAGCGGAAAAATTTTGGCCGCGGGTGGCATGATAGGCTGATATCGCCCGGGCGCAGCGAGGGTGATATCTGCCTATCATGCTGCCCAAGGGCCAAATTTTCCGCTATCGCCCGAAGAAAAGCAAGGGCGATAATGATTATAACGCTAGTAGCCTACATTTGTTTTAATTTTCTGGTATTCCACTGATGTTAAAAGAAAAAATTCCAACCGTGCGTGATCACTTGATGTCGGATGGCTGGCCGGCCGTTATCAAAATAAATAACGCCCGGGCGTTATTTATTTTGATAACGCCCGGTTGGAACTTTTTTCTTTTAACATCAGGGCAATACCAGAAAATGTTGGGACTGGGTAGGATAGGACTGATATCATGGGACTGCACGGTGTACTGGTGTTATAGGATGTTAATGCCTGGTTCTCAAAGATAAAACAAAACAAAAATCTGCAGGTTCGTTTCTTCGGGCTGCAGCCTGACGAGGGTGCTGGCCAAGAAGGGCCGAAATATCGCAGAAGACTATTTATACTAGTCAAGCAGTTGACTTGTCCGTTTTGGGTCATTTTTTAAATCTTTGCTTTATTTTTCCCTTAAACGTAAAGTTTTCTTTCAGCTTCTTCTGTCGGCTGAGCTTCTCGGCCTCAAGATAGCAGCTGTAGTGTCTCACTTATGTCATGGCTTGTAGCAATCAATCAGTCAATAAACTGTTTACCCCTCGATTTACCCAAAATGGCACATAACTCGCTGATGTGAAATGCCGGAAAAAACAAAGACTAAACCAAAGGGAAATTGAATAAAAAAAAGTAACCAGACTAATCTAGACAAGCATAAATAAAAGTGTTATAATTAGTATGGCCCCGGTCTACAGAAGAAACAATCTCAACACCTGTCAAACTTTCTGGTTGCGAGTCTATTCAGGTAGATCTAAAATGTATTTTGCATACTTATGAATAAGCTGTAAGGATTGGTCTTCAATCTAAACATAAAATCCTCCGGCGGGGTTTGAACCCACGACCCTCGACTTTCGTGACGAACGCTCTGCCTACGGACTTGGCAAGGCGCTTGTGAATAGAATTCGAAAACCACTACAGTTTCGAGGCAGAAACAGAAACGGGCTATAGGAACACTGATCCCGGCGGAAGCAAGTACGTCGAAGCAGTTCACATCCCCACGTCACTCTGTGGCATAGACCGTACTACCGGATGTGCGTTCGGGTGTGCGGCAGACACCCGAACGGTCAAAGGGTAGGGATGCAAAAATTATCTGATATGATTCGTATCACTGATGATGATTGACAGGGGTTGAGTGTAGCCAAGGGGATCTGAATCTCGTAGATTTCTCGCAAGGCGTCGTATTACAACTTTATTCGCTACATCTACAAACGATGGTCACCAGGGGCCTCGCCAGGGGCATCACATGTGGGAGGGAGAGGAAGTTCCCCCGAATGTTGAGGCCGTAGTCGGTAAAAAAAAAAAAACAAGAGCTGTAAGCTCATAAGGCACCTGGAACTGTATGTAGTAGGTACGGAAGACTAGTCAAAGGCGGAGGAAACCTGGACAACGATGAGAATCTGAAAGTCTGCACTGTATCAGATACCGCTGTGTCTGGAAAAAAGACTTTTGATCGTGGTATCAGGGAACATGATAAGTGGAAAATTGGGGGTTAAGATGTATTTTTTTTTTTTTTTTGAAAGCAGAGTATAGCTGTGACGCCGCGTAGAGAAAACTTTGAAAGTCAAAGCTGACTGGTTCTCTTTTTTTTTTTTTTTGATCAAAAGTACTTTTGCGGGTACCTTTGCGGTTCAGATGGGCACTTTAAGGGAGCTAGAGAAAAAGTATTTTATTCTTGAACTTGGCTGTAATGATGCGCACTTTAAAGGCACTAAGGCAAAACGATCACAGGCCCTTAGGGGTCATTGATATATACCGTTTGGTCAAAAGTATTTTTTCATTTTTCGGTTAAAATGCGCACTTTAAGGGTGACAGAAATAAATTTTAAGCAAAACCCTTTTGGCACAAATGGGTTGAGATGTATCGTTGGATAAAAAAAAAAGTATTTTTCGACCTTGCGGTTAAGATGCGCACTTTAAGGGAGCTCGAACTTCATTTGTAAGCAAAAACCTTGAGGCAAAAATGATAATGAGCTCATGGGGATCGAGAAAATGTTTCTCAATTTGCGGTCAAAATTGGTACTTTAAGGAATGGTCGGATTTGGAAAGTGGAAATTCGAAGCCAATCTTGTTGAATCTCTAATATTCCAGGCAAGTTTCGTCGTCCTAGCCCATCTGGAAGTACCTTAAATCGAGATCACCGGAATTCGGATCAACTGTTTTTATAAAACTTCAAACTCCGGTTCTGTAAATGATTTATCCAGAGTATCTGTTTGTTATTCCCACAAAGATCCATCCCGATCTCTCCAGTCTAAGCCAGTCACGTATTCCCCCACCCCATTGTTGTCGGATCCGGTTCCGGACATTAAAAAGATCACCAGAGACATGTCCTCTGTTCAGTTATTAAATTTCATTCAAATCCGGTCAACCGTTCCGAAGTTACGCATTACTCTATATTCCGGATTCCCCCTCCCTCTACTCCCCCACGACTATCGGATCAAGTAAATTTTTATTTACAAGTCAGCTTGATCGGGTCCCTGATAAGCCTCCCAAGTTTCGTCGTGAAAACCCCAAAACTGCCATTACCGGAATTCCGAGAAATTTCCCCCCTCCCCCAGTGTCCGGATCCAGTCCAGTTGTACAAACGATTTATCTGGAGCAGGTGCTTGTTCTTCCCAGCAAGTTTCATTCCGATCCCTCCATTCCTACTGTTTTTTGAGATTTCCGCCCCAACCCCCAAACTCCCCCATAGCTGTCGAACCCGGTCCGGACTTCAAATGGGACATCAGAGGTATGTCATTTATTCAGTTATTAAGTTTCATTCCAATCCGATCACCCGTTCCAAAGTTACACACTACTCAATTTTCCGGTTTCCCCAGCCTACCCCCCCACCAGATTGTCGAATTGGGAAACTGATTATTTCCAGGTTAGTTCGGTCGGGTCCCTGATGCTCTTGCCAAGTTTCATCGTCCTAGCACATCTGGAAGTACCCTAACTTGGTGGGATGAATAAACAGAAGCCATCGATACATGGTTGACAAGAACGGACCAGATCTAAGCACTGTGGGGGAGTTGGAGGGAGGTTTCCGAAATTCCAGTGATCCCGGGTTAAGATGCTTACACATGTGCTAGGACGCTGAAACTTGGCAGGCATCGGGGACTCGACAATTCTAGCTTAAGAACAGTCGTTTCTTCAATTTGACCATCGTGGGGGGAGTAGAGGGAGGTGGGATCCGGAATCTTGAGGAGTGTCCAACTTTTTAACGGGTGATCGGATCTTAATGAAACTTGATATTCGGAAAGAACTTATGTCTCACATATCCCATTTCAAATGCGACAGGGTCTGGTCAATGTGGGGGAGTCGGGCGGGGATACCGGAAATTTATAACACGCTTGGATTGTAGCGATTTGGATGAAACTTGGCGGGAAGAACAAGCATAAGCCCTAGATACATTAGTGACAGATCTTGAACGGATTCGGGCACTCTGGGGGGCGTTTGAGGGGGTCCGGAGTTCCGATGAACGCGACTTAAGGTACTTTCAGGTGTGCTAGGACGATGAAACTTGGCTAGAACACTAGAGACTTAATAAGATTGGCTTAGAAGCTGTCACTTCCTAGATCCGATCATCCCTTAAAGTACTCATCTTAACCACAAACTACAAAAAAAAAAATTGAAGCCAAACCTACGTTTTTATGGCACTTGCAGCTTTGCTCAAGTGCCATATACCGATCACTTTTCCGTCGGTCGGTCGGTCGGTCGGTCCGGTGATCGCGAGTTAGGGTACTTGCAGATATGCTAGGACGATGAAACTTGGCAGGCATATTAGGGACCCGACCAAACTAACTTGCAAATAATCACTTCCCCGATCCGACCATCGTGGAGGGAGTAGAGGGCGGGGGAATCCGGAAAATTTAGTACTTTTTGTAAAACCCCTACCCCTTTTTTTACACTAGTAGGTCTGCGCGCGGCGTGACGTCACTCTTTGCATCGGATCACTCTGTTAACATTGGAAAGAGCTAGTGCATTCGAGGGTCAAAGGGGTTTGTATCTGTGGGGCAGTGCGGGGGAAGATGGAAAATTGAGTGTTGTGTAACTATCGAACGGGTGATCGGATTGGGACGAAACTTAATACCTGAATGAATGACATATCTCTGATGTTCCATTTGAAGTCCGAACCGGATTAGACAGCTATGGGGGAATTGGGGTGGGGGAAGACCGTAAATCTCGAGAAACGGTTATAATGGAGGGATCGGAGTAAAACTTGCTGGGAAGAACAAGAATCTGCTCCAGATAATTTGTTTACACGTTTGGACTGGACCCGGACACTTGGGGGGGGAGGTGGAGGGGAGTTTCACGGAATTCTGGTGATGACAGTTTTTGGGATTTTCACGACGAAACTTGGGAGGCGTATCAGGGACCCGATCAAACTGACTTGTATATAAAAATTCACTCGATCCGATAGTCGTGGGGGGATCGGAGGGAGGGGGAATCCGGAATATTTAGCCATGCGTAACTTTGGAACGGGTGATCGGATTCGAGTGAAATTTAATAACTGAACAGAGGGCGTGCCTGTGGTGATCTTTGTCATGTCCGGACCGGATCCGACAACAATTGGGGGGGGGGGAATACGTGACCGGACTGGACTGGAGAGATCGGGATGGAACTGGATTGGCTCCGGCGACTGTGGGGGGAGTTTGAGGGGCGGGTCCGGAATTCCGGTTATCGCGAGTTAAGGTACTTCCAGATGTGCTAGGACGATGAAATTTGGCTGGAATATTAGAAATTCGACAAGATTGGCTTAGAAATCGCCACTTTTCAAATCCGACCATTCCCTAAAGTACCAATCATGACTGCAAATTAAGAAAAATACTTTTAAGCAAAATATGCATTTCCATGATCCCCATGAGCTCATGATCATTTTTGCCTCAATGGTTTTGCTTACAAATGAAGTTCTAGCTCCCTTAAAGTGTGCATCTTAACCGCAAGGTCGAAAAGTACTTTTTATCAAACGATACATCTCAACCCATGATCAGTTGTCCCACAAGGGTTTTGCAAAAAAAAATAATTTCTTGCACCCTGAAAGTGCGCAAATTAGTGGGAAAAAATAATACTTCTGATCATACGTATATATCAATGATCCCTAAGAGCCTGCTATCGTTTTTGCCTCAAGGGTCTTCCTTACAGATGAATTTCTAGTGCCTTTAAAGTGCGCATCATTATAGTTCAACAATAATATACTTTTTCTCTAGCTCCCTTAAAGTGCGCATCTGAACCGCACAGTCGAAAATTACTTTTGATCAAATAATACATCTCAACCCTTGCAAGTGCCATATGAGCTTACAGCTCTTGTTATGTTCCCCGTGAGCACATGATCATTTTTGCCTCAAGGGTTTCGCTTAGAAATGAATTCCTAGCGCCCTTATAGTGTCCATCTTAACCCTGTTGCAACTGAAAGCTCAAGGGTTTTGCTTACAAATGATCACAAAAAACCCACAAATTAGCAAATTCTTACTTTCATCTTTTTACCAAGCCCTACAAGTGCCACATGAGCTTATAGCTTTTGTTTCTTGAAAACAGCTGTATTTCTGCAAAATAGTCGGTAAGCCAGTTGGTAAATACCTTATCCCCTTTAAAGTTTTTACTGAAAATCCAATTTATTGTGTATCATTTAACTGACTACACAGCATTATTTTGATTGTGTTAATGGATTTTTTTATTTCCACTATTTGCTCTAGTATGATGTTAAGAACATCTACGACCGCCCTTACAACACAAAATTCTACTATAGGCATATTCTCGCCGTTCCCCGAGGACTCCTCGGGGAATCGAAAGGACCGGCGAGAGTAGAGGGAGTCACTCCACGCCGACTCCGTGTACAGAAAACAGCGAGAACACGGGGAATGCTTTCCAAAATGGATCTTGTTCGAAACAAAAATTTGCAGTTAACGAAATTAGTCCGGATCCACTTTATTTTTGGTTTTGTTTATTGTGATTGTCTTTAACTAATTTTACATTCCACCATTACCCGCAAAAACTGCTTCCCTTCCGAATCTGAAAGAGAGTCCTTTTTGATGATGGTGATGATAACCAGAGCATTCCCCGTCCGCGGGAACTCGCGAGAATACGGAGAGTGGGTCCCCGGGACAAACAAAAACGCGGGGACTCCTCAAGTGGAGTCCTCGGGGAACGGCGAGAATACGCCTTATGTCGCAGAAATACTGAATCTCAATAAAAACGCGGTTTTTCAGTGGTCAGTGATCAGCTCGAGGAAGGGGGTTCACTGCGTGAACACATGTTTTTCGTAAATCGTTTGAATTATAATATGTTAATAAAAATCTGGGACCCCCATCTAACTACCCCCCCCCCCGTGGTCGCATCTGCTTTGAAAACATATATATCTTATGCTGCTATCACTCATTTTCATCCTAATCGGAGCACTTTCAGAAAAAGTCTCATACCCACGCTTTAACTCCCCCCACGCAAGCCAGATCCGATCATTATGTTTAAATAACACGCGCATTTTCCGCTTTTCAAGTTTTATCACAATCCCTTCTTCTGTTGAAATCTGATCGTCGTCTGAAATTATTCCTGCCCCTACCCTTCCACAAACAGTCCACCTCAGACTTCACTCCTACCATCCATCAAGTTTCAAGCGAATCGGACACGTCATATGCCCGAACTGGCAAAAGTTTTTCAGACCAGCCAGAGGCTAGGTGCAAAAATCTGTTTCCCGCCACTGCTCTCCTGTGTACCCCCGTCTGAGTTACTGACACTAATGAGGGTCAAGTCATCAGACTATCTTGACTGTTAATAATTCAAAAGACCCGGACGAAGATAAGGGGGTTGCAAAATCATCCCCAAAATAGCAAAGACATGCCACTGAGTGACGTCACGGGATTTGACAATCATTATATAAATATCGAATGAGGGACTAATTATAGAAACATTAGACGGATCAATCAGCTGAATTTTGTTTCAAATACACCTCGAACCTTCTTGGCAAGGGTCATCTTCCGGCAGTAGCTGGAAAATGAAAACTCGCAAAAAATTATGTTTTTATCACATTTGAATCTGCAATAGTTGAGGGTTTATTTCACTTCAAACACTGCTGTTTTTGCTGCACCATTGGGTCGTTGAGACGGGAGATGTATAATATATAGTAAGAATAATGATACTTTTTGGGATCCCAAAACCGGAGGGATACCTATGACTTCGTAAAAGTTGTCCGTCTGTCCGTCCGTCTGTGAGCACGATAAATCTCAAAGGGAATGAGATATTTTGATGAAATTTGGTGCGAGGATTCTCTGGGTCAAGGGACATGTCGGGTTCGTAGACAGGCTTTGTAGCTTCACATTTAAGGGTGGGGGAGGGGGTTCAAATTAAGGGGCGAACAAAATACTTTTAACAGCTAATGAGATAGTCGGTTTAGGGGTAAGAAAACATGTTGAACACGAATATGAAAATCATTTCCTCGCCGGACAAGTAGTTCGCCCGGAATCCGGCCAAAACCGGAAAATTTGTTGAAAGTAAAAGTTTCGCCTGAAGTTGATCAGATGTTCGATTTGGGGGTAAGAAGACATGCTGAATCCATATGACAATCATTTTCTACCCGGACATATAATTCGCCAGGAATCCGGCTGAAACCGGAAAATTTGTGATAGTAAAAGCTTTTATCTGAAGTTGATGAGAGGTTCAATATCGGGGTAAGGGGATATGCTGGATCCGTTTTTGCCGGTGAAGCAGTTTGCCCTGAATTCAGCCGGAACTGGAGATTTGGCAGAAGTAAGGCAAGAAGTTTTCGTCAAAGTAGATATGAGGTATAGGGGTAAACACACATGCTGAATCCACATATGAACTTGGTTTTCTCGGATGATTAGCCATTGGCATTATCTGTTTCTAATTTTTATATTAAAAAATGTTCAAATATTAAATTTTTGGCATCCCATCGAAACCTTTGGTCTTGTTATTCATATAGTTACTGAAGAAGTCCCTTGTATGACTTTTCATCTTTAAGTATATATTATCCAATCCCATGACATGGGGGAACTGCTTAGACCAGTGGTTCCCAACCGGGGGTACGCGTACCCCAAGGGGTACGCGAAGGAACCAAAATCGTTTTTAATTCGTAACTTCAAAACTTTTGACTGCCGAAAGCCTAACATTACCAGCAGAGGCATCACTAGCCTAAACATTTTGACGGGCAAGGTATTTTTATCGACTGTTTTTCAAAAAAAAATAACTGTTTTTACGAAAAATCGCGGCGCTTCGCGCCGAATCGTTTCTTTTTAACCGTCTGGACGTTTGGTTTGGCTGGCAGTTTGGGTAAAGTCCGGTCTTCACCTCCCGGAACTTCCGGAATCTGGGCTTCCAGATTTTTCTTTGACTTCTCCTGTAAATTGCATCTGGAAGATGAACCGGTCCGAAAGTAGATCAAAATAATCCGGAAAAAAAGGTGCTTTTGAACTTCCAGATTTCCGAAATTTTTATGGCACTTGCAGCCTCTGGCTCAAGTGCCATATACCGATCGCAATTCCGTCCGTCGGTCGGTCTGTCGGTCTGTCGGTCTGTCGGTCTGTCGGTCTGTCGGTCTGTCGGTCTGTCGGTCTGTCGGTCTGTCGGTCGGTCTGTCCGAATTTTTTTGTCCCACATGTTCGAGTTAGGGTACTTCCAGATGTGCTAGGACGATGAAACTTGGCAGGAAAATCAGGGACCCGACCAAACTAACCTAGAAGTAATCAGTTTCCCGATCCGACCATCTGGGGGGGAGTGGTGGGCCGGGGAAATTCTGAAAATTAAGGAGTTTTGTCACTCTTTTTCGAATTGGAGTACTTCCAGATGTGCTAGGACGATGAAACTTGGCAGGAGCATCAGGGACCCGATCGGACTAACTTGGAAACATTCAGTTTCCCAATCCGACCACCCGGGGGGGGGGGAGTGGAGGGCTGGGGAATCGGGAAAATCGGAGTAGTGTGTAACTTTAGAACGGGTGATCGGATTGGAATGAAACTTAATAACTGAATAGATGGCATACTTCTAATGTCCCGTTTGAATTCCGGACCGGATTCGACAGCTATGGGGGAGTTTGGGGGGGGGGGGAGACCGGAAATTTCGAGAAACGGTTAGAATAGAGGGATCGGAGTGAAACTTGCTGGGAAGAACAAGCATCTGCTCCAGATAAATTGTTTATACATTTGGACTGGATCCGACCACCCGGGGGGGGGGGGGAGGGCTGGGGAATCCGGAAAATTGGAGTAGTGTGTAACTTCCGAACGGGTGATCGGATTGGAATGAAACTTAATAACTGAATAAATGGCACACTACTGATGTTCCGTTTGAAGTCCGGACCGGATTCGACAGCTATGGGGGAGTTGGGGGGGGAGACCGGAAATTTCGAGAAACGGTTAGAATAGAGGGATCGGAGTGAAACTTGCTGGGAGGAACTAGAATTTGCTCCAGATAAATCGTTTATACATTTGGACTGGATCCGACCACCCGGGGGGAGTGGAGGGCTGGGGAATCCGGAAAATTGGAGTAGTGTGTAACTTCCGAACGGGTGATCGGATTGGAATGAAACTTAATAACTGAATAAATGGCACACTACTGATGTCCCGTTTGAAGTCCGGACCGGATTCGACAGCTATGGGGGAGTTGGGGGGGGAGACCGGAAATTTTGAGAAACGGTTAGAATAGAGGGATCGGAGTGAAACTTGCTGGGAGGAACAAGAATCTGCTCCAGATAAATCGTTTATACATTTGGACTGGATCCGGACACTAGCGGGGTGGAGGGCTGGGGAATCCGGAAAATTTGAGTACTGTGTAACTTTCGAGCGGGTGGTCGGATTGGAATGAAACTTAATAACTGAATAAATGAAATACCTCTGATGTCCCATTTGAAGTCCGGACCGGATTTAACAGCTATGGCGGAGTTGGGGGGGAGACCGGAAATATCGGGAAACGGTTAGAATGGAGGGATTGGATTAAAACTTGCTGGGAAGAACAAGCATCTGCTCCAGATAAATCGTTTATACATTTCGGATGGATCATGACATTAGGGGGGGGGTGGAGGGGAGTTTCCCGAAATTCCGGTTATGGCGGTTTTGGGGATTTGCACGACGAATCTTGGGAGGCGAATCAGGGACCCGATCAAAGTGACTTATAAAGAAAAATTTACATGATCTGATAGCCGTGGGGGGAGTAACGGGAGGGGGAATCCGGAATATTGAGTCATGCGTAACTTTGAAACGGCTGATCGGATTTGAGTGAAATTTGGTAATTGAAGAGAGGACATGTTTCTGTTGACGGACAGATCCGACAGCAATTGGGGGGGGGGGCGAAAATACGTGACCGACTTAGACTGGTGAGATCGGAATGGAACTTTGTGGGAATAACAAACAGATGCTCTGGATAAACACTTACGGAACGGGATTGGCTCCGGCGACTGTGGGGAAGTTTGAGGGGGGGGGGAGGTCCGGGATTCCGGTGATCACGATTTAAGGTACTTCCAGATAATCGAGGACGATGGAATTTGGCTGTAATATTAGAGATTTGACAAGATTGACTAAAAAATGGCCACTTTCCAAACCCGACCATTCGTTAAAGTACTAATCTTGACTGCAAATTTCAAAAAATACTTTTAAACCAAATTCATATTTTCATGATCCCCATGAGCCCATTATCATTTTTGCCTCAAGGGTTTTGTTTACAAATGACGTTCTAGCTCCCTTAAAGTGTGAATCTGAACGGCCAGGTCGAAAAGTACTTTATTTGAAACAATACATCTCAACCCATGATCATTTGTGCCACAAGGGTTTTGCTTAAACATTTATTTCTGTTACCCTTAAAGTGCGCATTTGAAATGAAAAGCGAAAAAAAACTTTTGACGAAACGGTATACATCAAGGATCCCTAAGGGCCTGTGATCGTTTTTGGCTCAAGGGTTTTGCATACAGATGCATTTCTAGCGCCTTTAAAGTGCGCATCATTACACCCAAGTTCAAAAATAAAATACTTTTTATCTAGCTCCCTTAAAGTGCGCATTTTAACCACAGTCGAAAAATACTTTTGATCAAACAAAACATCTCAACACATGCAAGTGCCATATGAGCTTACAGCTCTTGTTAAGTATCGCAGAAGAAATTCAGAAAAAATCACGGAGAATCTGGGAACCCAGATTCCGGAAGGTGAAGACCCGACTTAAGGTGCTGCCAACAAGTGCGTGTATATTGTTTCAAGAAGAATCAAAGACATAACAAGTGATATTGTCATTCAGGTTACGAATTAAGCTAACGAAAACGTCTGCGATGCAGTTTGATGAATGCATGGAGGACATCAAAACCATACACAGAAACAGGCTGACTGTGAAACAAATATTGCCGTAAATGACGTCGAGCCGAAATTTCATAAAATTTTAGCTAAAAAGAAGCCTCAAGTGTCTCATTGATTTTGTAGAAATTTCTACTCATGTATGCCTTATCATTTATGATAATAAATATCGTCTTTTTAACGTTCAGGAAAAGGGGGTACGCAACATTTTCGAACCTTGATTAGGGGTACGCGGTACGGTAAAGGTTGGGAACCACTGGCTTAGACGAACTTACTTCCGCCGCAATCATTGCTCATGTAGCACGTTACTATTGGTTATATTGGTTGTTTGCGAGCTATGGTCAAAAGCTGCCCGTGAAAGTCGAAGGTCATAGGTTCAAATCCGCAGAGGTGCATTTTTGTCTTTCAGTTCACTACTCAGTATTTCGTTTTCGTTCTAACCCGTGTTGACAGATGGAGGCCGATGGACCCCCCCCCCTCTGAGGAGGGCCAATATTGTTCCTTGCTGAAAACCACATCTCCACTTTCAAGGGCCGTTGTAACCTAGCTTTGAAGAAAAACGTTCTTAGAAGAAGAAAGGAAGATAACCAAGTCTGTACTCGATGTAATTTAGTGTTGGCCTCCAACATATAAAGCTATAGTTATTCGCCTGTCGTTGCCAAACGATTTTGCGTCTCGTGCCAACATCACTCGTCCACAAGCTCTGAGCCACTGCCATCAAAGCACTTTGGGAAGCTGCCAAGACTGATAGACTTGGCTTACTCGGTCGTAAAACTCCTATCAAGGCGGCTATTTGCATCGCACAAGCTTCCGCCGTTCTCTCAAGAAATCGGTCAGATATTCTGCCCTCCCAGCATGTCCCCCCCCCCCAGCTTAGCATTCCACATCTTGCTAACTTGGCAGAACGTGATACCATTTCGAATATCCTGGTGCTGAAGCATCTTCCTAGGACAGGCGGTGAAAAGTGGGGAATTTGGAATTGGCGGCGTTTTTGTCGTTAGTTTCCTGCTGATTGTCTAGAAATGTTGGATGGCCCAAGAAAATGGAATGTTTAGTGGCAACTGGTCTATCTCGGGACATTTGAATGAATGAATGAATGAATTTTATTACCCGTAAAAAACAAGACGATAAACAACGAAAATAACAAAACAAACAAACTAACACAACAACAAGAACAAACTAACCAGCATCAGTAAGAAAAAATGGCCGCAGAGGGTCGTAAACCAAAGTTTAGAGGAGTTGACAACTTCAGTATTAGGGTATAAACTGAAACCAAAAATGGGACGATTCCAATTGTGAGACATGCAGGGGGCTTGTAAGCAACAACAGGCTGTTAGACCATAATCATCTTCGGCAATGAGGGTCCTTTTACATAGGTCGGCACTCGAAGTCTGAATCCGAGACGGCACGTCTATTAGTCCAAATCGAGCAATGACTTTTCTGTTTCGGTGCCATCTAGATAGGGAGCCATCTAGATAGGGAGTGCCATCTGGATAGGGAGCCGGAGGAGGAATTTACAATATTTGAAATAAGCATCCCGCAGGTCCCGCAGTTGTCGGGTTGTATGGACTTTTAAAGTCAGTTGAATTTATGTGAGCGTCGGAAAAGGGTTTTCAGTTTCTTCTGTCACGAAGGAAGAATTTTGCGAAAAATTTGCCCTACTCAAGCTCAGCGCTTTCAGGCGGAGTAGTTTCTGGAAGTCCCCAATGCCTCATTATCAACACTTGTGAATAGACCCACAGGTTGATGAGTGGAAAATCCGCAATCTGCTTCCCAGGTAATGAGGTTTTGCTCTGTCTCTGCAGTAGAAGTGAAAGTCACTTTGTTCTGCTCACTGCTTTATGGATCCTTCTTGTTACATCTCTGTTTGCTAATCATGAGACAGTGGGGATTTTCAGATACTAGTCCACTTGGAGTGCTGAAGGCGAATTAGCGAATTGCTGCTGTTATGATAAACTTAATGTAGCTGCCAGGATGGGCAATTATTTTTCGATTTGACGTTATGCCCGGGTGGAATACAGATTCCACGTGTCCGGTTTGATTTTGTTTTCTTCTCGCGAATGATATGGTATGGATGTGATCTGAAATGATTTTTGGTTGCAAAAGCCAGCAGGTGTAGCAACAACAAAGAGAATTAAAAAAAAAGTCACAAATCATATTCCCAATAAAACAAATATATTTATTTCACAAAGTCTTGTTGATGCTTCACTGCTAACTGACTGAACCCTTTGATTACCTCGAAACATTTATTCTCCATCAACTTGATTAGTCGACAATCCGTTGTGTGTAAAATTCAGCTCTATCAAGTTTAATGAATTCAATGAAATGTTAGTGATTTGAAAAAGGACATGGTATGGCTTGGGTTCATGAATTTCAGGATACCGGGGGAATAAGGGAAAAGCCGGAACAAACCGGAAACGGGTCGGAAGTGTGCTTGCTACTCACTTGCCATTTCGGAAAATGTGCTGAGCGTTGACATTTGAATTTTTAATCCATCTTGTACCACTTTCTTTTCCCGACTAACAGGGCGCCCGTCTCAAGCCTGGTAACAGCCAGACCATTCCATATTTTAAGGGCTTCAAAAATCGACAAATGACGAAATCTTGCCGAACATGGAGAATTTAGGCGGTTTGGAAGGAGGAAAGGTTTACAAAATTTGGAATGCGTATTTTACGATGGAGAGGAGAATCAATCGAGGAATCAATGCCTGTTATAGGGCACTTGGACTTTACAGAAAGTTGCCAATCTTCTTTCAGATGGGCCCTGCTGGAAAATCACATTTGGGAGCGGGGAGACAATCATTCTTTCCGAGAAAACCAACGAAGAAACCAACGAAAATGGGGTTTGTAAAGTCCAACAATATACTGAAGTAAAAGGCGAATATTTCGGGAGGACAACCACCTCCCTTCTTCAGCGCAGACAGAAAATTTCGAGGAAAAATACCAAGACGAGGATAAAGGTCAAAAACCAAGAAAACCAAAACAAAGCAGAAAACCAACAGAAACCAAAAATTAAAACGAAAATTGGAAGAACTGAAAGTTGGTTTCTTCGTTGATTTTCTGTGTTGTGTCAGGCCAATGGGGTTTGCGAAATTATCTTAGTTCTTTCCAACCTACGGTTATCGGCATGGGATGAGGGGATCACAAATGGTTTGGTGACTGTTAATTTATCCGGCACGTTATTATTTTGGTTCATTTTTTTTTTTGCTTGTTAATGGGTAATGAAAACGTCAGATCAGCAATTTTGCTTGGATACCCTTTATTTTGCTTGGATACCCTTTATTTGCTAGAAATACACCTCTAATTAATTCCCTTGCAGTTAAAGATCCTGCCTGGCAATTCAGCAGAAATTTGATAATTTTGTGGCCAAAGCTAATAATATTCTGAGTCTGAAGAATCTGTTTCCGTTTTTCGATAAAAGTTAAGTTAAGTAAGTACAGTGTGTTGTTTAAAGTACGTCAATTGTTAATTTATTGTTTTGAAAGGTATTTGTGACAGTGTTTTTTAAATTTATTTTAGTACTCCTCATTATATGTTCTTTGAGGTAAATAAATAAATAAATCAATCAATTTGATAATTCACCCATTCGTAGAAGAATACCGCAAACAAGTCTTGACCCTTGGTGTCCCAGCTTCGCCAGGATTTGATCATCGTGGCCAACTTTGCCCTTAGGGTCTCTGACCTATCGTCAACAACAATCTATCCCCACTGCTTCCGTGAGGTCGTCTACTTTAGTCCCCCCCCCCCGACGGTCGATTACGCGATGAGCCCTTTAAAAGTGCACAGCAGACACATTATTGCTAAATCGATGTATTGATGTTAACGGAAAAGTTAGACGCAATGCAATGAATGACTGAGCACGGCTCGTGGAAACCCTTTTGCGTAAGAGGAGGGGCTGGTAACTTCAGGACTTGGTCTGTACTGATGGGCTGAGATAGCAAGATAAGCTAGTCTGTTGCCTTCGAAGAGACCACCGTTCCCATATCCCACTTCTGTCTGACTATTGTAGTGGTTTGGGAACTATGTTCATAAGCCACATTGTAGCTCAGTGGTAGAGCAGTGTCTTTGTCAGCCAAAGGTAGTGGGTTCAAATCCCGTCTGGGGAGCACTTTTGTCTTTCAGTTCGGGACTTATTATGACCGAAGCGATTAATATAATCATTGAAAATCTATTTTTATCAATGATGATACCAACAGAAGTCTGCAGAAAACAGTAAAAAAAAAGGGTAAAACCGAACCATATAGGAACCGAGTAGGAACACACGACATTGACAATGACCGTTAAAGTAATTAATTTGGAAGCATTTTCGCTTTTGCATTGTTTCGATAACCCAAACTGAATTCGCTAGCTCCAACCAGGACTCCGTAAGACTTTTTATTTAGTTGCAATTTTGAAAATTTCTGCAGAGAACCCCACTAAGTGACCAAAATTTATATAATGTACATATACATCGAGATAAAGATCGGGCTGTGGCCCAACGCCAGGGGCGTAATTTGCTATAGGGCAGGGGGGGCAACTGCCCCCCCCAGACCCCAGTTTGCCCCCCCCAGCTTGATGTTTGCCCGTTCGGTCCTTGAGGCGTTTGACCTAGTTTTATCGCTTCCTGTGTCGTTTTCGCCTTGGTCGATTAGTAAAATATCTCTTTGTTTCTTTGTTTTTATTACGTTTTTCTTCTTGAACTAAAACTGCTCATTTTCACTTGACTTGGGAAAATCTGCTCCAACTTTGCTCCCCCCAGGATTTTGACGAAATTACGCCCCTGCCCAACGCCCTATAGAGTTTGACTCCTCTCTCAGTCGGAGCCATCTAATCCGTATTATAGTGCGTTTGTATAGTAATTTAGTTTAGTCGGATTATTTTTCTTTTCTTTTTTTTGTTTTTCCTATACTCCGTATGGGCACGTTTTGTGCCAATTATGTATGGTTAATAAAATTATTGATTTACTGATTGATATATAATATTCGGAAAGTACACTGCTAGACACTGTCAAGTAGCACTCAATTAAGAGAACAGTCAAAGAAATATAAAAATATTTGGTTGGTGAATTAATAGTAAAAAAGTGGTGAAATATTTGGCAGGTTTCTACACTATCTCTACTTTACAATCAGCCATAATATCCAGAAGGTGCATCCACTAAGTTATTGAAAACTTTCCAACCTCTGAATGTGCGGAGGAGAATGACGGACTCGGTGTTGTAAAGAGTTTATTAGGTTTTAGTTATTTGTGAACTGTGAATGATGTTGGCTGGTATCAGGATTTTGTAGAAAGAACATGTACAGTTGTGTTCACAATAATAATTCATCGAATGATAATGATCCCTCCTCCACATCAAACAACTCCTATAATAATAATAATTTATTTATGACACACTGTATAAGTTAAAGATAGTGGACTAATAAGAGAAAGTTCAATAATGTACATGTTACATTAATATTAAATAACTAAGAGTTACAGATATCACATTTACACGGTATTTCTCTCGCCAAGGTGTTTGAAACAATGAAAATGAAGATCGTCTGACCTACTCTGTACATTCGTTCCTGTTTATGTAATAATCATTCGTTAGTTTTGGGCGATATTTAATAACGACATATCGGACCAAATTTCGATACGGAAACGATATTTGTACATTTCTTACGTATTGTAAATAATCGCAACAAAACCATCTCTTATATATCCGAATATATTTTTGTGTGTGTGAATCAGTCGTTACATTTTCGAAGTTTTTCACGAAAAAAAATGCTATTTGATGACAAATGCAGTTCCTAAACTTTAGCGAGATGAGACGTTGCGAGAACGAAACATGGTCCCGAACTATCGATATATCGGTTCGAATATCAAAAGTTAAAATATGAACAATACAAATATCGTCCAACACTAGCGATCGTTTTCAACTTCAACTGACGCTCCTGTCCTAAGAAGCACGCGACAAAACGCTTTTGTGAGTGTCTACCCCCTCAAGCGAGGGAGTAAAAATTAGGGTGAGGGGCTAACGAACTCAACGGCTCTGGCGGGGGAATAAGTTTATTAGTGGGATTACCGTCGGGGATAAAAATTGCACAAAATGAGATTGACAGATGCAGATGCTGCGCGTGCTGTCATGGGTACGAAACCGTTGGGTTGGGCGTAAACAAAACATAGTAGAAAAGGCATGTACGTGTTGTGATAAGGGCACAAATTAAGTTGTCATTAACAAGGCATTCATTCGCACAGGAGCACTTCCTCTAGGCTTGCCTGGGTTTCGTTTTATTTTCTTTCCTTTCGAATATAAACTTTGTTTTATTTTTGGAATTTACAATGGCCGTCAAGGCCTTATACCTACCATAGTGATGAGGCTTAATAAATTATAACAAGTTGTATTCGTTAAAAGAAAGATGAATTCAAGATGCTGGAAGCACACACTTCTTTCATACGAAAGAAGGCAAAATGAGACCTGAAATTTCTAAACTCCGGGACTAACCTCTGTAGCCTATTTTGAAATGAGATAGACAAAGTACCAACTATATTTTTTGCATATTGTATTTTTTTACATTTACCACTTCAGTCACTGGCCGGAGCCCCTTCCAAAGGTTGGGGTCCTGGACAGTAGTTCGACACTACCTGCTGTTCGAGTTTTTAAAACGACTTTTTTGCTATTTCCACACAACTCCAAAAATAATGTTCTTAGCCGAAAAAGCTGATTCGGGTTACCTGTGTGGTTTGAGAGCCGTCGTTCCGAATGCTTGCTTCATTTCTTCTCTAAGGTAACCGGTGCAGCTGCCGGTCTTTCTGATGGTGTCTCACGGACGTTACTTCGTCCATCCTGTCGAGATGAATGATTGTGAGATAAGATAACAAATATTTTAATTCGTATATGTGAAGTCGTAAAAGATTTTTCCTTTGAAATGGTAGGCTTCTCTGTAGGCTACATTTGATTGTGTATCAAAGATAGTCAGGGTTACTGGAGTACATTGTGCGTATATACTACTAGCATAACTAGCATATCCGTTCACGTCACCGTATTAGTTTCTCGATATTTTTGTTTAGGTTTTAAGTAATTTCTTCCTAACAATTAAACACATTTTCATGCCTCGGTATTACTCGGTAAGCTGTTGTACGCTGTCCGACACACTGAATGATTGATGAGCCGGGGAGGGGGGGGGGGGTCGAACTCGTTCCCATAATGTGTTGCTCCATTAATTGTGAACAATTTTGGCTGCCGTTATGATTTTGGAGAAAGAAAAGGTACAGTAGTGTTTACAATATCACTTCTGTCGACTCGTAACAGTTCTACCATATTTTCCGGAATGCCAGTTCACTTCTTTAAATCGTTTCTGTCCATCGTAAACGTAATACAAACTCCAACCAAGAACAAATAATCTGACAGAACCTCCGTCTCCCTATCTCTGTGCCACATCACGTTTCGTTACCTCTACAAATAGCTAAATTGCTGTGAGGTCGCCGGTGAGGAAAAGAAGAAGTCAAAGCTGATTGGTTCTATGGACGCGCTCCAGAGCGGGTCAGCGCGCAGAGTACGCCCCCTGCACTATTTTTTCTGCGATAAGCAACGGCGAAGACGGAAGATGAGTAAACGGGTATTGACGTCAGCTCAAAGCTAGAGTAAACACCTCTAGGTCCGCTCAGTTTTGTCGGAGTATTCATAGTCGCTGCGTGGGACTAAAGACAGAAGTTCTATCAGGTTATTTGTTCTTGCTCCAACCAAAAAAGTAATCTAAGGAAAAATGGGAATCAGGTTGGAAAAGTAACATTTTTTGACCTCTCGTATATGGTTAAAAAAGGGAGGAAGTAAAGTTGGTGTGGGGTCTTAGAGCGGATGCCAGATTGCTTACCGCTTGGGAGAAGAAGAAAGTATATTGGAAGTTCTTCCGAATGTTCTGGTCAGTATTTCTCCTGTCCAATGTCTGGAGATGAGAATGAAAGTGTGGTGCATGTGTGACTGTGAAGAATTAAGAGAGCTGATAAATGAAGTGTTTGGAGAATGCGTGAGGGTGTTTCACGAGAAATGGGTAGCCGTCAGTTTGATGATGTGAGGAGGCTGGCAAGATTCCTCAGGGTCGCTTTTCAACACCGAAAATTATGCCTAGAATATGTTATTGTTTAGATCGTTTTTTTACTTTGTTGCCATGGCCTTTTTGCTTTTTTGTGCAATTAAATTTTATCTTATCTTATTACAATTATTAGTATTAATTTTATTACCCATCATAATTTATAAATACACAAAAAATGGAGTAGGAAAAATAAGGAAAAGCTAAACAATACACAACACTACGTAATCAACAACAAATTATCAACTATTTCAGGAGTCTATATATATCGCTTGTCGGATCGAGATCTTGCCTATACCGCAGTAAACGCTTATGCACAGCAATTACGGGCTGGGCTACTCCATACTACCTTGATATGCTGCTGTTGCTTGACCAAGGCGGAAGATTCAACAGATATTTTGCAAACTTATAAAAATTTAACACTTACATAATGCTTTAATATCTGACTCAGTCTGACTTATCTAAAGGTCGGTTAGCCTATAGTCAGTGCAATCAAGAATATTCTGTATAAAAATGACGCTAAACAGACAGGTCAGCTAAGATTTGCTTCAACGGTATTTCGGTCCTTCTTGGCAAGGGTCCTTGTCAGGCTGCGGCTAGAAGAAATTAACCTAAAATCTCGACTGATCCATTTAGCGTAGTTTTTATACGGTTCGCAGTCAGCCTTGGCTGAAGGAGTAGGCCTATATACAAGAATATTCTGAGATATCGTGACTCATCTCAGAATCAGAAAGGTCGACCTTTGATGAGTGATGGATCCTCTTTTTGGTTTACTGAATTTTCTTTAAGACGGCGAAAAGATATAAGATATTTGTAAGATCCCGATGAAAAATGTGTGGCCTGTGTTAGTTGTATGGTAGCTGTACGAAAAAATTGCAAGTAGTGATATGCAGTAGTACAGGATACTTTTATTTAACGTGTCTGACACTGGGGTAATCTTAATCAGTATTCAGCAGCATCACGCCTTGCTCCAGTAGCATCCAGTTTGCTACAGTAGCAAGTAGTAGCATCAGTTGGTACTGCATGCTACTTTTTTGTACAACTTCATACTACTATCTTGAGATAATTTTTCATCGGGATAATAGGGGAGAACATCACCAACCACCCCATCAGCAACTAGTGACGGAAGCTATCTTGTTTAACTTGTTTTAACAAACCTGCAATGCAGGTTTGTTTCTTTCCAAAGCGTTGGTCGAGAACAATAACAGCCTGAAGAGGACCCTTGCCAACAAGGGCCGACATATCGCTTCATGCACTGTCAGAAGTTTCATAACAGATAGCGCATAACACTTTCAACAATAACATCTTTTCACTTAGAAATAAAGTGTTATGACCAATTAAGTTTACACTATTTCGTGCCTAGATCTCCAACAACACCTTCAATTGGTAAAAATACTAACGGGAACGAAAGAAACATAACAGATAACATCCCAAAGTGTTATCTGTTGAAACCGGGCATCCTTCTGTTGTCGTTATGTAACTTCTGACAGTGTAGTATTTTTACCAATTGAAGGTGTTGTTGGAGATCTAGGCACGAAATAGTGTAAACTTAAGTGGTCATAACACTTTATTTCTAAGTGAAAAGGTGTTATTCTTGAAAGTGTTATGCGCAATCTGTTATGAAACTTCTGACAGTGTGAGCATCACAGCCGACGAATCCGTTTTTGTATATATTATATGAATATTAGAGGGGGGGGGGTCCGGAATTCCGTTTATCGCATGATGAAACTTGGCTTGAAAACTAGAGACTTGACATGATTGGCTTAGAAATAGTTAGTTCCCTGATCTGACCATCGTGGGGGGAGTGGAGGGAGGGAGAATCCTGAATCTTGAGGTATTTATAACTTTTGAACGGATCGGATCTTAATGAAACTTAATACTTAGAAATACTCCATGTTGGGGTTGAGGTGAAGGGGAGGACCGGAAATCTTGTGACACGCTTAGAGTGAAGCGATTGGCATGAAACTTGGTTGCACAAGCACAAGCCCTAGATACATCAGTGACAGAACCCGACCGGGTTCGGGCACTGTGGGGGGAGGTCCGGAATTCCATTGATCGTGAATCAAGGTACTTCCAGATGTGCTAGGACGATGAAACTTGGCTTGGAAATTAGACACTTGACAAGATTGGCTTAGAAATTGTCAGTTCCCAGATCCGATCATCCCTTAAAGTACTAATCCTAACCGCTAAGTACAAACAACACTTTTTAAGCAAATATACATTTTCGTGATCCCTATGAGCCCGTGATTATTTTTGCCTCAAGGGTTTTCCTTACAACTGAATTCTTTTAAGTTCAAACAATACATTTGAGTAGAATATACATTTTCGTGCTCCCGATGAGCTCATCGTCATTTTTGCTTCAAGAGTTTTGATTACAAATGATCACAACAAACCCATGAATTGACGAATTCCTACCTTCATCCTCTGATCCAGCCTTGCAAGTGCCATATGAGCTTCCAGCTTTTGTTCTTAAAATCAGTCTATTTTTTTTTCAAAACTGTCTTTTTTCTGCAAAAACAGTGGTAAAAATGACCATTCAGTCGGTAAATACCTCCCCCCCCACCAAATAAAAACATTTTGGCTAGAAACGCCCTCAGAAACGCCTCTAAGCCGGTCACCACAATACAAAGCGAGGAACGTCATAAACGGTGCCTAGTGTCCACGAACAAACCCGACCAAACACAGGAAAAGGCTAACAGCCATTGACAAGCAAAGACTTGTTCGACCTCCCACAAACTCAAACGAAAGGTTATCTTTGGGGTTATCTTTGCAGTTTTAGAAATTTCAGTTGTTTGAAATATCATCTTGTATTGATTTATGTTGACGACCCACAGCTAGTAATTTAAAAATGCTATACCTGACTTATTTATTTATTAAGGATTGATTATAAGCCTGTGAAGGCCTTTGGGCGGGCCACCTCTTGTCTCATAGTAGTATAACTGTACATGACACGTGATTCGCACCAAACCAATTTCAGAAATCTTGACTGTAATTTTCTTCCAAGATCAAGTCAGTATTAATTTGGTCCGTGGACGCAGGGCCCCTGGGCAGGTACCCAAACAGTTAGAAGTTTCATAACAGACAACACATGTTTCCGCATCCTTGTTCTTAAACATTATAAGAATTAATATTCCGATGAAAAATTATCTCAGAATAGTAGTTTGAAGTTGTACGAAAAAGTAGCATGCAGTATGAATGGATGCTACTACATGCTTGTATGTCAAGGCTACCGTGTTACTATATTCTACTGCATGCTACTATTAGCATAGACAGGATGCTACTGGATACTACTGCTTAAGGTTGGTCCAATCTGGGGCACATTAAATGATAATATTCTTTACAGTTACATATCGATATATGCAACTTTTTCTAACACCTATCATACAACTACGCAGGCTACAAATGTTTCATCGGGATATCTGTTATGACCCTTTTAACTGTAATCTTTTCACGCAATATCATTTCACACCATAACAGTTTTGTCCTTTAAGTTGTCTTTTAACATAGCACTTAAAAGGTCATAACAGATATATTTTCATAAAGTTTAACAGACGGATGCACAAAACATGTATTATCTATTATCAAACTTCTGACCATTCAGTGGTCCGGCACTGGCAGCGCTGTGACCTCATTCCACGCGTTTAGTTCGTAGGCATTGGACCTAATTATGTTAGTAACCTCAACAACAAAACAATTAAGCAAAGTCACTGACCTTGGCCTCCCGTCCATTCACTTCTCTAGCACGTTAAGCCTGGAAATGTAACGGAGCCCTCCCCCCTGCCGGCCGATCAGGTGGGCAGAGCATTGATTCTTGTATTGATTGGCCAGCTGGAGACTGCGCGAGAGTAATCGTATTCCCAAAAAACTAAACTAGAGAAGGGGATATCGAATCCCAAGTTTTCCAGTTCGCTGAAGGAGAAAGGGAAAGAGTTTTCGGTTTCGGTTTAATATATTTTTTTTAATAATGGTTTAAGAATGTGTTTGTAGTTACCATGGCAGGGCCGTTTCCAGGGGGTGGTTAGAGGATTCGATCCCACCCCCACCGAAAGGGTGACTGGAAAACCGGAACACCGGAACGCCGGAACCTCCGCCACCGGAACCGATGGCTTTCGAAACTAACCTAACCAAAAGGTTAGGTTAGGTTAACCTTTTACCTAACCTTTTGGTTAGGTTAGGTTAACCTTTTACCTAACCTTTTGGTTAGGTTAGGTTAGGGAGGTTCCGGTGTTCCGGTTTTCCAGTGACCCCACCGAAACGTGCAAAAATAATCGTTTTTAATAGGCTTTAACCTCTGGTCTATATTCTTGTCTTACTGATTCGTATGGGTTAGATCCGTTCCGCGGGTAGAACCCCCCCCCCCCCGAAATTAATCCTGTATCCGGACCTATACCATGACTCATGAAACACTAGGTTTTCTCAAACCCGTTTTGGTTGTTTTCTGCCTCTTGCAGTTGATAAGAAACATGCAAAATTTGCATAATCGGAATGTCTGATAAATAGAAAATTATAATAATAGATGCGTTTTTGCAGATACCAAAGTACCTGACACCGCAGTCCAGGGACGTCACTTATGAGGGGGTGAGGGGGGACGCCCCCCTCCCGAATGTTGTCGACCATACGGTAAAAACAATAACCGAGTCGGCACGAAAAGCGCCGCGGTTTTTCGTAAAAACAGTAGATTTTTTCATGAAAACAGTCGGTTTTTCTGAAAATCAGTCGATTCTTCATCAAAACAGTAGGTTTTTTCTTAAAACAGTCGGTTATTCTGGAAATCAGTCGATTTCTCTTCAAAACTTCGTTTTTTTCTTGAAAACAGTCGTTTTTCTGCAAACATAGTCGTTAAAAATGACCAGCCAGTCGGTAAATACCTTCCCCCCTCCAAACATTATGGCTAGTAACGCCTTTACCGTAGTCAAAAGGCGGTTTTACAGTTACCGGGATATCTGATATCATGGTCTATGTCAAAACGTGACTCATTCCAGACACTGAGGTTTTTGCTGTTTTCTGCCTCGCGTAGTACCCTTGGTTTTTATGAGAAACATGGAAAATTTGCATAACTGGTATGTCTGATCAATGATCCTTCCGTCATAGACCTCCACAGTGGTGGTTAATCACCCCCTCCCCAAGAAAAAATGCATGCCGATTTTACAATAGGACTTTTTTCAAAACTTGAATAAGTACGTATCCGTCACCAAATAGCTGAAGAAGATACAAGGACTTAATTGATGGGTCCGAGAAAGGTCAACCTTCAATTTTTTTTTTTTTCGAAACGGTGAACGGTGAAACGGTGAAACTGAAAAGCCAACTTATTTGTGTGTCAATTAATTGGATACACTGAATTATTTGGATTCTGCAAAGGGATTTTTTTATTTTCCACTATGTGCTCTAGTTATGAGGCTCAGAATATCTCCGGCCGTCCCCACAGCGTAAATTCTACTATGACGCGGAAAATTTTAATCTCAACTCACATGCAGATTTTCAGTGGGCAGTGGTGAGATTGGTGAAGATTGCTTAGTGCCTGAACCAATTTTTTTTTTATAAACCTTTCTCGTAAGGCAAACAACAAAAATACAAGCGCATAGAGGCACCAGAAATCACACGGAAATTCCACTATTTGAAAATCGATTATTCGTGAAAAGCGGAACAACGGAGTAACTAATTTTCAGCGGGTCTTCAAGCCAATTTAAGTGAATAAGTGATGGGTAACTAGATTGTCCTATCCTAGCCCTTTTCGGTTAAGCTTTAAAGAGGGCCTCAAATTACGTAGCTTCTCAAGACCAACCCTTCTCTATTTATCATGATACCAACAACATATTCGTTCCATGAAAGTGCCATAAACACTGGCGAAGAAACACAATATTTCACTTCATTCACGCTGCTACTCGCCAATGGCTCACCCCTCTACTCACCATCTGAACGAGGTTCGGCGATGTCGGGCTCTTGCTTGTTCTGCTTTTCGTAATACCCCTAGCTCCCTGATGGAACTATAAGCTTCCGAAATTCTCGCTTTTGTCATTGTGCGTTTTGTACCCACGACTTGTCAGCGCTTTTCGGCCGAACCGAGTTTTGCCAGTCAGGCAACGCAAACGTCACCGAAAACTTTAAGGTCCGCCGGCAAGTCTTTAACAGGACATGATAAGCTTAAAAGTTTTTTTCTTCAGTTTGGGACTTCTGTTTTGCTTGGTTTCCCCACTTTTTAACCACGGCGTGTTCAGTTTTCAAATATTTTGCGTCCAGCCGCCGCGACGGGGAGCGGGAAGGCTGGATGAAGTGCTAACCGTGCTAACAAGACAATCGCCAATTTCAAATGGAAAGTAATGGCATTTTCGAAAAGCCATATTTCTCAGCCATTTCATCGTAAAAAAAAGCAGCCGTGCCAGTTAGTATGAATCCATTAATTCTTTGTCTCAACTCCCGTCGTGTATTTTCTTTGTCTAAATTCGTATTTTCACATAATTCGTTTTCCTTTCGAGATTTGAGCTCGAGATGTGAGAATCTGGCTTCCAGATTCTGGAAGCCAATGACGTCGAAAGTCTCAGATATTTTCTTTTGAAAACCGTGGGCTTGAAGTCAGATTTGATTGCGAAACGGATAAGTCAGCTGAAATTTGTAGGGTCCTCTTCAGGCTCAAAGCCGCTCAAGGTGGAAAAAACGAAACTTGTGATCACAAGTTTCAAGTTTTGTGTTCACAAGTTTCGTTTTTTCCACCTTGAGCGGCTTTGAGCCTGAAGAGGACCCTTGCCAAGAAGGGCCGAAATATAGCTCCAATAAATTTCAGCTGACTTATCCGTTTCGCACTGTCAAATATGATTCGCAGTCAGCTTGGGCTGAAGGAATATTTTTTTTTGTGGGCTTAAAGGATTTCCATCGTTAACATTCTAGTAGTTACGACGTCTACACCCCCCCCCCCCCAAGAGGCCAAGACCCAAGGTGAAGCCACGACTCGATCCGACCGCGGGGTCATCTAGTGGCGCGGTTCGGAAGTACATGACATAGGGAGGCTGGGATCATAGTCTGACTATGGATCGAACATTTTTTTATTTTTTTTTAGAAGGTATATGTAAAATTTGTAGAAAAATCAAACTACGTACTAGCTTTACCGATTTCTTTTAGTATTTGTCTCTTTTTTCTTGTTAATTCTCGCCAAGTCCAAGTCCAAAGAAGAAAGGATGTAAACTGGATCACAATAAACAACCACCGTAAATTTTACTAAATTCGAGTGATTTCTTGAACATTCTGAAAATATTCAGCTTCCTAGACCAAAAAATGTCAATCTGGCAGATGATTTCCTCTTCCGACATATTTAAACGCTCACATGGTGATATACTTAGTTGTATTAATCCTCTTACTGGCCACCCGGTCTTCTCGAAGGTTTAGTACCATTTTAACGTCCGGCAGGAGATCACTGAATAATTAATGAGCAATGACCACCTTGCTTTGAAGAGTGAATTGTGTTCAAGTAATTGGTGGATAACGTTGGCTACCGTGAGGGTTTTGAAGAAAACAAAGGTAACAGTGTGTTCGTAAAATTCTGACACATCGAAAGATAATGGTGTCTCTCGTCATCTCCGCCCACATAATCAAATTCTTTAAATTAACAATTTAGTTCTATGGGTTTTGTACATTAAAGGTGAAAAGGAAAAGTGGAAAATAATTTCGACCATTCATGTGGCCAATTTCAAAACACATGAGAAGCTATTGCAAACCACGAACAGTTGACTTCTTTGGTTTTATCACAGTAAGAAGCATACCTACCTCTGCCATTAAATGATTCTGTGTTATGTTGGCTGTTTTTGTACATGTAAGGCTCGCCTGGCTGCTATTGCTTACACCAAATCTTTCACTTCTGTTTGTTATTTGCTTCGCCTATTCTTGAATCTGTCTATCCCAATCCCAATCTTGTACTCAAATCATGTGAGATAGTACTGATGCCATCTAACGGTAAGTCTAAAAGTGAAGAGTCGTGCAGTATTTCTTCTATAGGTCGCGGGCGTGGCTTTGTCAGCAAACCGAGCAAACGCCTACTGAGAGAGAGCACATGCGATAAATTCAAATGAAGGGCTCATGGATATTTCTTTGGATAATTTCGCCTGAATTGTGGTTGTTGCAGAAATGTGAAATGGTAAGACCATGTGAATATTTTATAAAGTGCAGGTTCAGCTGCAGTTATTGCTGAAGTTGAATGTAGTGGTCCAGTGTTCAGCTCAACTTAATTCAAGACTTTTGTTCCAGCCAGCAGAACTCAGAAGCCATAAACAAACACTACAACAAACAGACAAACAAAAATAAAGAACTTATTACAATACCACAGAAATTAAAGAGCTGAGAGCGCAAAGGTGATAACTAACTTTCTGCTAGTTTCGAGATAATCGCGTTCAAAAGTTGGGAAGTTAGTACTGTAGATCGAAAGCAAGTTATCACCTTTGTTGACTGATAATCTCTGTAGGAGGTGATCTGGCAAAGATTCTGATAGCACAGGGAGAAAGAGCGCAAAAATGTGCCTAATGGTGATCTTAACTCCAGGGGCGGTTCGAAGTACTTGGGCATGGGGGGGTGACGACCTCAAAATATACGACTGACCAGCAACTGTACCGATTAAAAAGAATAGACAAAAACGCACCTAAAAAATATTATCATACACTTATATAAGGTTATGCCAAAGGTCATTACAGGTATAAAATAATAAATAAATAACAAGAATTCCAGCATGTCCTTCATATTAACGTTCACTGAAGAGAGCCTTGGTATCATAGCAGCTTATGACCTGTGTGCTCTTAGTGAAACGTAAACCGAGCGCCGCAAGCGACTTTTTAATCAGAGCAAAGCTGAGCTACTTCCCATACAAATTCTAGCTTTCAATGTGGCTCGGACCCCAAAATCTCACGCTTAAAACCCCACCTAAAGGAATGACGCACCCATAAACAGAGAATAGACCTAAACTCAATAGGCGCCGCAAGCGAAATTTGTTTAATCCGCTTTTTTCTAGCAAAACTCAACTACTTCCCATACAAGCTTTGCTTTTAAGGTGGCTCAGGTCCCAAGCAGCAGCTTCTAACATATATAGCCTATTGAAGACAAACTGAAATTGAGCGCCGCCGGCAACATTTTTTTTATCCAGCTTTTTACTGGCAAAATTCAACTACTTCCCATGCAAATTCTGGCTTTTAATGTTGCCCTGACCACCAGAATCTCAAGCTTAAAACCCCACCTAAATGACGTACGCTTCAGTTAAATAGAAAGTAGGCTACTACGAAGGCGCCGCAGGCGAAATTTTTTTAATCCACCTTTTTTCGGGCAAAGTTTGACTACTTTCAGTACTAGTTTTAGCTTTTAACGTGGCTGAGATTTTAGGCCTAAAACCTCGTCTAAATAACTTGACCTTTTACTAGATAGTGAATAGGCTACTATGAAAGACGCCGCAGGGGAAATTCTTAGGTAAGAGAAAGTAAGGGCTGCCTAATATCACAGATCTGTCCGTAGCCCCCGATAACTCCTACACGGAGTGGGATATTTGGTACAATGCAAAGCTCCCACTCGGCCCCTTCCGAAAAAGGTAGTAGCCACCCAGAATAAAAAAGATACAAAGTAAATTTGTTTTGAATTTGTAGGTGGTGTGTGCAATCATCAGGCCCGTCATTTCAGTGCTTACAAGGCCGGTTCATGCTAAGACCATACTCCGCAAAACATCCTTGTTGTATGCTAAAATATGGAGATTTTTTGCACAAATCAGAAAGGCTTATGTTGAAGCTTTGCGCCGCAGGCAGAAATTTCGAAAATCGGCACATTTCCTGCTAAATGCAGAGATTTTGTACAAAACCAGTTGTGTTCAAATTGTGCGCCACAGGGTGAAAATCACAATCGGTAACTACATTTATATCATTGATTGACAAACTTAACCCTACGACAGTCATTCTAACAAGCTCAAAACTTACGACAGTCTATAAGATACAATTAGAAAATCTCTTTGGAAAATACGACAAGAAACGGGTCATTTGTAGAGAAAATTCGCGCTTTGATGTCATTCTGGCATGCTCAAACAAACGACTATCGCTCTGTCAATCCCAGAACGCACAACTGCGAATCTGACAAGCTCAAAACATACGATTCTTCGTAGGCCATGTGATTGGAGAACGTCATTTGCGGACAAAATTCACGTTTTATAACTGCCTTTGTGTAATTCTGGCAAGTTCAAACATACGACTGTCATGCAGACAAGCTCAAAACATACGACTGAGAGTACGATTCTCTGAAGCATGGGGGGGTGAGTCACCCCCCCACGCCCCCCCCTCGAACCGCCCCTGCAGTAGTTAACTCAGCTTGTCCAAAACGGCGAGTTATCACCTTTGTGCGCTCAGCGCTTCAGTTAGCCGCAACCTTCGTTTTTCATACATATTAACCCAAACGGGCAAAGACAGGTGACGTCATGGGTTACATTATACCACAGCTGTGCAACTTTGCGCTAGTAACAACCAATTTCTCAGAGACGTACAATGCGCGCATGCCAACTGCGAAAAGTTCGTAGTGTGGTAATCGTCGAACAACTCTGTAGCACTGCAAAAATGCTGGAGATGATTTAGGAATCTAAAGCTACCATTGCAAGCAATGCACATCTCGCTCAGACTTTGTTTGGTGCAATTGTTGATGAGTGACAGACCAAAAATGCATGAACAGTAAAATTGAAACAGAAATGTCGTAACATCAGCAGAGCAATAAGAAAACTTCCTAACTAGCATATTACCATGTATGTACAATTATCGAAGAGAGTAACATATATAATAATAATAATAATAATTTATTTGTAACCCACTACAACAAACAAGAAAAAGTGGAGTAATGAACTAGAAACAAAAAGAAACCAAAGATGACGAAAAACAACTTAACTACGAGAAAAACATTGGAGAAGACCATGAAAAGGCTCAAGGTTTGAAATTGCAGACTCGGACAGCCCCTCGTGCAGCAAGGCCAGCTTTGCCGTTACATCCGGAGCACTAAAATTCTGGATAATTTTTCTGTTCTTATACCACGGCGGCAAATAAAGTAAAAATCTCAAGTACCGGAAATATGCGGAGCGGAGAGCTCGGATATCTTTTTTAAGAAAAATTGGAAACAACCCAGACAAAAATAAAACAGAGTGGTCACAATAGGTCGAGTACAGTTTCGCTAGCGCTTTACGGTTATATTTACTTCTGTTAGCAACAATTTTGGAGTAACCGATCTGGAGCTTAAGCTTAGCGTCAGAAACTGTCCGCGAACGAAGTGACCGTAGATTACTAGTAATCGAGATTCCCAACCACCTAATAGATTCAACCAAAGGTATAGAAAAGCTTAGACAAGTTAGTGATGATCTAGAAGCAGACTTAACGTTAAAGGAGAGGAACTCGCATTTGTCAACATTCAGAGAAAGTCCAATAGTGGAAAAAGAAGAAGCAACAAAACTAACAGAATCTGAAAGCCCCTTCCGGGTACGACTAATTAATAGAATGTCATCCGCATAAGCTAGGTATGAGACATTAGAATTTCCTAAAAAACATGTAGTCGGAAGACTATTCAAAACATTAGAAACACAAAGTTTGAAAATGGAGGGAGATAGAACACCACCTTGTCTCACACCTTGCCTTACGCGAATTAGAGAATCTGAATAAAGACCATCACCAGTTTTAAGACGGAGAAAAGAATTCCCATACCAGTACTTTAGGAGATGAATGACAGAGAAATTAATACCATTGGAGGACAAAGAATAAAGAGCTTGAGAATGTACAACGGAGTCAAAAGCTTTAGACAGGTCAAGAGCACAAATATAGAGGCCATAACCTTTTTTCGAAGCGTCGACTAGAAGAGAAGAAAGAACCCTGTGCGCGTGCTGACACCCGAGACCCCTCTGGAAACCGAACTGGTTAGTTCCAAAATTGACGTTAGAATTTACAAAAGGCAGCAAAAGGTATTCGAGCACTTTACTAAGATTGCAAGCAACGGTTATAGGACGGTACGAAGAACAAGAAAACGGGTCCTTACCGCGCTTTAAAATAGAGCTGACCGTACCACACAAGAAACTATCCGGGACAACCGAGCAACATAGTGACATTTGAAAAAGCAACTGCAAATGAGACAGCAATGGCGGACAATCAACTCTTAAATGATTCTTACTAATCCCGTCTACATCAACAGACTTAGATTTCAAACGAAGGATAGCTCCATGCACAGCATCGATAGAAATCGGTATTACTTGATGCTGAGAAAGACTACGTGGCATAATACGGGATAATAACTTTTCAAAACGATAATGAACATTACTATTCATGCGCGAAAAAATAGAAGTATAATGAGAGATCCACATAGACACACTGATCAAATTAACCGGAGTACTACTAGTTCTGTAGTCCAATTTAGAAGAATTTATAACATTTTGCCAATCATGTTTGCCGCGGGGAAAATCCAAACCTTTATACCGGACTGCACGTAAATGACTCTTATATGCCCGCTTAGAACTATTTTTAATATCATACACTGCACCAGATTTAGGTCGATCACATTCGGACCAGATTCGAAGCCAAAACTTAGCCCGCTTTTTAACCGACTTTAACTCAGGATCAGTACGCCAAATACGCTGACGGGTTCCGATTCTCACTCTTTCCTGAGGTACAGATAAAAGCTCCGAACGTTTTATAGCGGAAATAATTTGAGCGTAATACGAGTTTAGCTCAGATTTCGCATTTGCACTTGTAACTTTCAATTGAAGTAAATGATACGGCACACGAATAAGACTCAATAACATTGCGAGAGACGAAATATATAAGGGAATATTGGCTCGATCCCAATTACTTCGTTGAAACCATTTTGCGTTTCGTTTCGTCGGGGGTGCACAATTTTCACACGCAATTAATACACTAAAAGAAATCGGCAAGTGATCGATATCGTTCTCGTCAGTATGCACATGAACAGTAGATATTTCAAGAAGGGAAGAGCAAATTACATGGTCAAGATCGGAAACACTACCGGAGTAGTGTTACCGGAGTAAGTGTATTCGCAGTCTTTTTGTACGATCTTGAAATCAGGCAGAGAATCCAGAAGACAATTTGTCCTAGTAGAGTCACAACGGATGTTTGTATTAAGGTCGCCAAGAACGATATAATCCAGAGACTGGTCTGAAATCAGCTTCATTAGCGATCCAAGGCTTGAGCACGCTTTTGCAAAATTATTAAGCGACTGCACTCTACGTGTATTATGCGGAAGATAAGAATTAATAATGACACTGTCCCCAAATCGAATAGCTTGAAAACGATCATCGGAATGAATGCAGTTTGGTTGTAATCCACTTAGTCTCTTATGCACAAAACATGCGAGTCCACCGGATGGGCGACCAAAAGTTGAACGTGCATTAGTACTGAACAACAAATGATGCGAGCTACGCTGTAAGAAATTCACGCTAGTAGCAGTAAGAAGGTGTTCTTGTATCATCATCATGAAGGTTTTCAGCAAATATGTACTCAAGGTACCGAAAAGATTGCTCACTTTGGGTGTTATTTGGCCTTTGGTTCCACTTTTATCCATTTCCTCTAATAACAGTTCTATAGGCTATATATTCATTCTTTCTTTCTTCTTTTTTCTTTGATCCTGGCGAGCCTGTTGGCCCAATCTTCCTACTTCCATTTTGTCCCAGCATCTCAAGAAACGACTAGGCTTCACCCAGGCCGCTCCCGGGTCAGAATAGTAATATGTTCCGGCCAGAGACCAACTCGGCCAGGTGGTACCGTGTATGGGGAGAAAGAAGCCCGTGAGAACCCCTTCCTTCCAGTCCCTCCCACAATTTATCGCCGTCCTATACATGTTCTTCCTACTCTACCTTTTTGCCATACCCATACCCATTCTGCTTACATCCAAGTGTAGCACAGCATTGCTGTGCGTGATTAAACCCTGTTGAGGCCCCAAGGTATTCGAAATTTTGGGGTCCCTCTTGCAAATTATCTACTAGTAGCTTGCTAGTAGTTTGGTCGTCGACAGCTAGATAGAGATGACCATCACTAGGCTACTGTACATTAAACATAAGTGGTTTGCGCAGAAACAGTTAAAGAAAGCTTGATTTTCCGTTCACGATCAAATCAGTATAATCGCAGGGCCGAGAGCGGTCAGAAGCAGGCTTTTGGTTATCCGGTACTGTCCCACACAGTAGTTACCTCCTGACTTTCAGACGGGATCTGTGAAACTCTTTTGAATTACCAAAACATTTAGGCCACTTCCTTGCAAAATCATTGCTATTTTTTCGCAAATCCTGACAAAGTCACCGCCATCTGTTAGACAAGCTTTCCTCCAAAGATGATCCTGCCATCTATCGAACAAGCTTTTCTCCGTCGTTACTCCCGCCATCTGCTAGGCAAATCTTGCTCTCAGTCTGCCTGAATCGAGACTGGCAATAAATTCTCACTAGGCAGCATGGCAAGCAGGAAATGATTGGGGCTTAACCCTTTCGAACCCGAATTATTTTCCTTCGAGCTAAAAATTTTTTTCGAACTGATTTCGAGTGTTAAGGGGTTCAATATGAACTTGTGTAAGTTTCATTCACTTAGGTCAACGGATTCTTAGAAATCTAGGGGTCTGTCAATTGACGTGGCCGGGCGTGAAGAGTAAAAACCAGAGCTCTGGCAAATGACGGACTGAGGGTGTTGAGGTCACAGGGTTAGTCATAGTACCATGACACGAAACAAAGGAAATGTATGCAAAATGGAAGTTTACTGACAAAGGTACTTTTATTGGGGCAAAGGACACCATCCCACTTTGAACACTTGATGTTTGGCCCCTTTTTGATCGTTTTGAACCTTTCTTGGACCTGAAGATTGCATCCCGGCTGTCAGTGTGGATCTGGAGGCGATTCGACTTATTATATCTTATGTTTTCGTTCCCCAAAGTTTGCATTGCTGTTGTTGTTGACGTAGCGGGTAAGGAGATCCCATCCTGTCGTGACAAATGGCATCATTTGTGCATGGGCGACCACGCCGTCGTCATGCAGTACCTTCATACTCACTGTGGGCAACTTGAAAAGAAAGACGGGCTTCTAGGAACGGTCTCGATGCTCGAAACGTCGCCCCGAATTATCAACATGATATATAATCACGTCAATGACGTGAAAGAAGGTCTTCCGTTTCTACTTTCTGGTTTTCGTTTCGACCCAGCACGAAGCGGTAAGGTAATCGAATTGTCCGCACCCCCATGTTACGCTTGTAGTCTCCAGCGACATCGGGACGTAGACCTTCGACGTACATTTGTGTCTCACTGCTCCAGTGTCTTACAACTTCTCCATGGCCCAACATTGTTTGAAGCCAGAGTGAATATGCTGTTGTCGTGACAGCGAACCAATCCAATTCCTTCGTCCGACTCGCTCATCTCGGTCCCGCATGCACCACTCCATTTCTGCTTTATCCTTTTCTTCTAACAGCTTTGCTTGACCGATCCTTTCTTTTCGTATTATACTATCTGGATGAAGACAGTCTGTTTGATGAGTTAGGGGAGTGGCAGGGTGGGGAAACACAATATAGTAGGCTAGTAACATGCTTCTGTATTTGTTTGACAAGCCTGGGGACGATAGCATCTCCAAGTCCACTCTAGCTTCGTTACAAGCTTTACCGATGCGGTTGTTTTCCCATGGTGAACCTCAAAAGTCATACGTAATTCCAGACGCCTCAAGGGGGACAAGTTTCTACTAGCCCCAAGGGCGAGGGTTTTATCGAATAGGCAGATGTTATTCCATCTTTTGTCTGCCTTTTGAATGTTATCACCTGCTCGTCAACGCTTACATTCAGCTCTTTCTCCAGCTTCACGAGTTTTGATATTTCGAGTTAGCTTCGTAGTTCAGTTCCTGCTGCAACTCTCATTCCACATGCTCTAAAATTGATTAGACCAACCGAAATGCTTTTCCGATCCGGTTCGCAGCCTTCTTTTGGGATCTAGTAGGTCGCTAAGTACGGAGTCGTCATCGAAACTGAGAAAAAACGTCAGTCGCCTCTTCTGCTCTAAGCTTCTTGCAACTAGTATTTGCACGTTGGGGCCTTCTCGGATTCGAGGACCCCACTTTTGGTTGATTAGTATCCATCAGAACAAAGCCTAGCTTTTCCAGTTGGAAGATATGGTCAATTAGTAGGTATACCCATCCACCCGTTTCTCAAAAGTAAGAACATAAGATATAAGTACCAGTGTCAGTAGTCTTCATAGAAGCCACACTCTGTCATTTGACGAGAACCCCAATTTTACCTGTTCGGCGAAGCATGGCGTAGGCAAGCGTGAACGATAAAGGGTAATGACGATAGAAGATTTAAAAAAAAAAAAAAAAGAAGAAGAAGAGATTAATGAAGATTTATGAAGTGTTTGAAAGATTGATGAAGTGTACATCTTGGTTGACCCGGTCGGAATACGATAGACCCTCCACTATTCTTCGGTGGGTTATCCTCGTTTTACGGCCGACCGTTTGACCGTTACGGCAGTGAAGACGGGTCTTTCTCTACGGACGGCCGTAGCCGTAAAACGGCGGTACTGACCCCTCCGTAACCGTAAAACGGACGTAGTGGAGACTGCTTTTTTGTCACAGTCCCATGTAACTGTTTTTCAACTGTTTTTCAAGTCACATATAAACTGTTTTTTTAAATTTCAACACAAGATTCACCTATTTAGGACTAATGTAGACCACGTTTTGCGGTTACGGACCTAATGAAGACCACATTTTTGCGGCTACGGACCGTCCGTAAAACGGTCGGTTTACGGTAATGGAGACGGGGCTTTAGCCTAAAGGATAGCTGATCCATCTGCGGCTGTCCTGAGATCCATCTGCAGAATGAAGCAATATTGTAATCACCCATGGAGCTCCATGATGTTCCGGTTTAATGACTTACAATTATTTTGGTTGTTGTTGTTGTGTTGCTTTTTTTTTGTTTTTTTGTTTACCATACTGCATCTCTACCTAGACGGGTTCTAAATAAAATAAATTCAGTTCAAAAACCTAATTGATTGTCCCTAGAACGGTGTATAAAAATGCAAACGCTTCCGGCGCCTCGCTGGCCGCTCGGCTCTATATAGATTCAAATAGATATTCAACAATGCATATTTAATCAGATTTTCCAACTTCTTTCGTGACGTCACATTGACCTCACGAGTAGGCTATCTAATAATCGGTTGAAATTTAGTCTAGACCTGTAAAGTACTTTACGAGGTACTTTACGGAAGTAGGGAAGAAGATCAACTTTCGTCAGTATAGTTCGTAAGATTGACGAATTGGATATTGGATCAGAGAATGAAGAGTTCTAAAATAGTCTTTTAAAATAAATTAGGAATGTGGAACAAGGAAATTGAAAATGCTGGTATGATGATATAATATGGTTTATACATGGTAAGAATAAAGATCCGTTAATTTGAAGCTATTTTTTCAAGAAAATATTCCCACGCAAAATTTTCGTGAAGTTCACAAGGTCAGGTTCTCGTCTGGGCGCCACAAGCCTTACGGAACTTACTTTGCGAAAAACTTTACTAACGCCGTCTGAGTCTTTAAAGCTTAACTGAAAAGGGCTGTGACAGGACAGTCTAGTTACCCATCACTTATTCACTTAAATAGGCTTGAAGACCCAATGAAAATGCGTTACTTCGTTGCTTCGCTATTGACGTATAATAGATTTTCATATAGTGGAATTTCCCTGTCTGATTTGTAATACCTCTGTGTGTCTATGATTCTGTAGGCTACTATCAAGGTATGACTGGTTCTTTTAATATTCGGGAGAATCATTCAAGACAAGTTTCTGTTTCCCTAACTCTCCAAATGCTTTAGAAAACCCCGCCCTTCGCCACTGTTTCGTTTTGACCCTACGGTTGTTTAGGGCTTTTTTGGTGAGCCGAGTTTCCAGTCAAGCAGCGTGAACTTCGCCGAAACCTTCAGGGTCCCTTCCGATAATTCTTTAAAAAATAACGGCATGAGAAACTTAAAAATTTTGTTTTTCGTTTTGAAAGACCTGGTAGGCCAACAGGTCAATTTTGGACTCTTGTTCTTTGAATGGCTTTTCTCACTTAAACCTGGGCACGCACGGTTTTCAAATATTTACGGTGCGGAGTGCGAGAATACTGCAGAGAGTAGAGAAGAACCAGACATAAAATCGCTAATTTATCAGGCAAAAATCGAATAAAAAAGATATTTTGGACTTACTTCCTTAATCACTCCATCCAGTCCTAAACTCGGAGACCCGAATTTAATATAGCCCCCCCCCCCAAATGACAATGCGATGTTTTCACACTTGCATTGTTTCGCTATTTTGGCTGCGTAATGCTCCCGACCAGCTCCCGACGATTGTTTAGTAGAAGCTTGCTCGTCAGATTAACCGGTTATGTGAATTTTTCCCTGTTTCTGCTGGAAGTCAATGGGCCAGGAGAAGGGTTTAAACCTGCAAAATCCGTGGATAGTTTGTTAAAAGCAGAGCCTGGTTTTAAAGTGTTCAAATATTTTAGAATATTTGAACATAAGCAGTATATAGTGCGAGGCAGTGTTGCCACCGGTAGTACAATTGTACTCTTTTTAGTATATTTTTTTCAAAGTAGTGAGTTGGTAGTACACCTGAAAAAAGTAGTACTTATGCAGTACATTTTATTATAGGTAATACTATTTGAAAAAAAAATACCCTTTCTCTCAAAGTTCAAGTTCATGTGAACCCTGTATTTTGCCCATTTTATGTGAAATTTTTGATCTGATTACTTTGATTTTATTCTGGTTCTAAATGAAACCCATCTTTTTGACGAAGGTTAGAATCAGGCGATATTGGTAGGGTCATGCTAAAGTAATTCGCAGCAGCAACAGTGGATAAAACATTTTTTAGGTAATACTTTCTCTCCTCTGGTACTTCCTCGTAGTACTTTTTTGCTACTTGGGTAGTGCATTTTGTTTGAGTCAGTGGCAACCCTGGTGCCAGGTGTGCTTCAACTACCACCACAAGCCACGAGTACATCCTCTTCTGGATTACAGATCCCTCAGTGGTTTGACTGAGTTGTTCCATTTCGATCATAACTCGGATCCCCTTTCGCTATCAATTATTGTTACTGCTTTATATTCGCCGCGTCTAATCGCATTACTTGCCCGGAGCAAAGTATATGCAGAACTGAAAGGGGAAACCAAAGTGAGGCAAGCGATCTGCATTTTTCTCCAGCATTTTTTGTCTAGTGTGTGTGGGGGGGGGGGACTATAAATAGGGTAAACTGAGCTGGGCATGCAGGCTTTGAGTCGTCCTTGAATTATAATTTGACAATGCAAAACGGATACGTCAGCTGCATTTTATTTTTAAGTTACTTTTGCAGCTTGAGTGGTTTAAGCCTGAAGAGGACCCTTGCCAAGAAGGGCTGAAATATAGCTCTAATAAAATGTAGCTGGCGTATCCCTTTTGCATGGTCAAATGTGATTCGCAGTCAGCTTCCAACCGTGTTCCAACCGTGCGATATCACTTGTTATCGCATGGCTGGCTGTGCGATAACAATTGTTTTCGCACGGTTGGAACTTTTTTCTTTTAACATCAGGGGAATACCAGAAAATTTTGGCACTGGGTAGGATAGGACTGGTATCATGGGACTGCACAGTGTACTGGTGTTATATGCTGATGTTAAAATTCACAGACATTACACTGTTATTATTCCGTGATGATTCATTGTGCTCATGTAAGGAAATAAGAATGCCGGTCTTGCCCAACCGCGTCCACGTGTTGATCAAAGGTGTTAGCCAGTTTTCAGTAGCATCAAGAACAAATAATCGGATAGAACCTCCGTCTTTGGTCTCATGCAGTGACTATGGATACCCCGACAATACTGAGCGGAGCTACAGGTACTTGCTCTAGCTTTGAGTTGATACCCGTCTACATCCGCCTTCGCCGTTGCTCATCGCAGAGCAACAAGTGCAGGAGGTACGCTGACTCGCTCTGATGGAGCGCTTCCAGAGAACCATCGGCTTTGACTTTGAAAGTTTCTACTACGCGGCTTCACAGCGATAGAGCTATTTGTAGAGGTAACGAAACGTGATGTGCCACGTAGCTCCTAACCTACGCTCGTTTGCATCGGGCAGGGTACGGGGAAATATTCGATAGTCATATTACAGACAAAGGATAACTGAGGTTCTATCTGATTATTTGTTCTTGGTAGCATCCTGAAAGAAGCGATTGTGTGTACGTTTTTTCTCAGTTTTCATGACACTGGTGTCACGATGAAAAGTGGAGTTGATTTCAACCAGAAACAGCTTATCTCCGTTCCCATTCTTCCTTGCCCCCTCCTACCCCCTGCAGAATTCTCCGTCAATCCAATATTCTTACCAAACTTTCAAACCACTTACCACAAGTTGCTATCCCTCTAAAGACTGGCGGCATCTCTAATCGGGGAAACAAGATTATTCTATCCCAATGATAACTTCGGGCGTAGCGAATTCCCCGAACAAAGGGATACCAAGCTATGATAGCGTTATGATGGCTTGCCTCGAGGGAGTTATGGAAATCATGTTTGTCAGTCGGTCACTGAGAAGACCCTCCAAGACAGGGGTACCTAATTGGGGTGATTTATGGGTGGAAATGAGCCATCCATAACACTTGAGTTGTGGGATTTGTGGGTAGTTCAGCAAAAAGCTGGTTGATGTTTTGGACAAGTGTTGAGTTCTTTCAACAGTGCCGACGGACGATGAGAGTCTGTCGGTCACTGATCGGAATTCCTGCAGGGATTCTCAGCGCCATCATCATTTCTTGCGGAAAAGTTGAGGTTTTTCTACTTTTGATTGAAGCTAGAAATCCAGCTAGAAAAAAAAACTAATCGTAAAATGCATATCCAAGCAAAGTTGTTATTAAACGCTGATGAACACTAAGAAAAACGAAACCGCGGAGTGGCTCTGAACTGGAAAATGGAAAATTCTACCAAGAACAAACAATCTGACAAAACCTCCGTCTCCCTATCTCTTTAATATGACCATGCGGAGTCGAATCTTTCCCCATACCCTGTTCGCTACGAACGAGCGGAGGTTACTAGCTTCGCGACACATCACGTTTCGTTACCTCTACAAATAGTAAATCGCTGTCAACCCGCGGTGGAGGAAAAGTAGGAGTCAAAGCTGATTGTTTCTATGGACGCGCTCCAGAGCGGGTCAGCGCGCCGAGCATGCCTCCTGCCAGCATCCTTCAACATTTCTTGTGCGATAAGCAACGGCGAAGACGGAAGAGGAGTAAACGGGTATCAACATTAGTTCAAAGCTAGCGTAAATACCTCTAGGTACGCTCACTTTTGTCGGTGTTTTCATAGTCGCTGCATGCGACTAAAGACAGAAGTTCTATCTGATTATTTGTGTTCTTGATTCTACTACACGAAACCACTCAAACAAACAAAATTCGTCACCAGCCATAATTCCCGGCCCTCATTTGCGTCCGTTTGACCGTTCCTGGATAGAACCATAGAAGGAATGGGAAGGGGTAGCAAAACCAGAAATGAAAGGACTGTTTAAAAGCTGGAAGGGCGAGTAGAGTGTAGAGCAACGTTTAGTATAACAGTAAAACAGTAGTTAAGACCCGCCGTACCTATACTGCCAATGCAACCTACTACCGTAATTGCATTCCTTAATTCTTAAACCCGGACACACAAATTTCATGTTATATTATAAACACGCTAACAACAACTCATTAATCTTTGCACTTGCGAAAGATTCAGTATTTTCCGTACGCATTATGCTCCCGACGAGCGTTCGCGTATCATGCTATTGATGCGTAAAACCGGTTAGGCAGAAGTAAACCAACGCATGCACGCTAGTGATCATTTGGCGTTTGAATTACCTTTCTTCAGTTCAGTTTAATTTATCTATATTTAAACCAAAATACACAACTAATGTAACTAACCTGCCAGAAAAGCATAAGAAAAGTGTGCTTGGCTAGGTCAGGAAACTAAATAATACACTGTCAGAAGTTTCTTACCAGATAGCGCGTAACACTTTCAAGAATAACAACTTTTCACTTAGAAATAAAGTGTTATGACCAATTAAGTTTACATTATTTCGTGCCTAGATCTCCAACAACACCTTCAATTGGTAAAAATACTAACGGGAACGACAGAAACATAACAGATAACATCCCAAAGTGTTATCTGTTGAAACCGGGCATCCTTCTGTTGTCGTTTATGTAATATGTTATGTTTATGGATTCAGCAAGTGCGTTTACCTCTATAAGCCGATCGAAACAATCCTAGCTTACTTCTGTGAATTTTGCGGTTCTGCCGAAATTCAAGAACTACTTGTCCGGCGAAAAACTAAAGCTCAAAAACGGATTCACCGTATCTCCTTACCCCTATATCCAACATCTAATCAACTTGAAATAAAACTTTAACTTTTAACAAATTTTCCGGTTTTGGCCGGATTCTGGGCGAACTACTTGTCCGGCGATAAAACGGTTTTCGTATTCTTGTTCAGCATGCCTTCTTACCCCTACATCAAACATCTAATCAACTTCAGATAAAACTTTAACTTCTAACAAACTTTCCGGTTTTGGCCGGATTCCGGACGAACTACTTGTCCGGCGAGAAAATGGTTTTCATATTCGTATTCAGCGTGTCTTCTTACCCCATAATCGACTATCACATTAGCTGTTTAAAAAAATTTGCTTGCCCCTTAATTTAAACCCCCTCCCCCACCCCTAAATGTAAAGCTACAGGGCCCATCTACGAACTCGACCTTACTCTTGACCCAAAGAATGCACACACCAAGTTTCATCAAAATATCTCATTCCCTTCGAGAGTTATCGTGCTTACAGACGGACAGACGGACGGACAACTTTTGCGATGTCATAGGTATCCCTCCACTTACGTTTTGGGATCCCAAAAATACGTCCCTTGTATAACAGATCTTCGTGTTCACCGTTTAGAAGGTGCGCTGCTTTACCTTCGCTGACTTTCACAACTTTAAAAATAGTTTAGTCGGAACATAACAGAGATATGCTGAGCAAACTCTGCCTATGACTCTTCTACCTATTAGTTGAGTATCCCATAATATTGTCGGCCGAAATGCATCTTAGGCCCCATAATTTAGATTATTTTAGATATTGAGATTTCCTTGTAAATTAGAATTTCTTGTTTGATAATTATGTTGTTTGTCCAGAAAACGGGCAAGTAAATGGTTTAGTGAAGGGAATTCACTGGATATTCAGTGAAATCCTGACAGAGGTGAACCAAGGAGTTAGACCGAGTGGCAAAGTGTGACGATTAGTAAAACGAAGCATATAAACGATAGATCGTCTGTAACTGAAGACAATAGAATGTTTACCATCTGACCCAGCCACCCCAGTATTATCATCTTCTCAGGCAAAAAACTACTGTTCATCATTTGGTACGAATGATCATAGTTACCTCGCTGTATTATTCTTGTACTCTTGAACCTTTGGCGGAGCTTTAATAAGAAATGACAGAAAAACAAAAATCACAAGAAATTAATAAAGATGAATATCAGCTACGCTTCTTAATTTCGTAATCTTTTCTTGTTAAAATCTGTTTTGAGCTTGCCCTTGTTGGTGCTTCTGATTTGCGTCGCTATATGGTCCCACAGTCTTACCGAGCCCTTGTTTAAAGTGGCGACTTTGATGAGGGGGATCTAGGAGTTGCAAATGGTAGGATGCTTCCAGTTCAACAACTTTAATCACTTGGTCATCAGTGACTCGGTTTGAACCCAATCCAAAAGCATTTCTTGTTTCTTTACGTTATCTTTCTGGTTTCACCGAAACAGTCATTCTCGTGGTCCGCGTCACGTAAGTCTCGAGTAGGCTTAGTTATAACATGGCTTCCAGAAGAGGCGCAGCTTCGATAGTCTACCAATCTTTAACTTCGCTAGTAAGCCTATACTTCCAATTACTGCGCAGAGGCGGAGCCTCTTCTTACCACTGCTTGGATTGGCCGAAGCCGCAAGTCAATATTTTCCTTCCAAAGTTAGTAACAGAGACTGAAAAGGACAGTCGTGGAATCCGTTGCGGATGTGGTCTGGTTCTCGACGAACATACGTAATGAACGAAAGGTATTGTGATTTGTTTATTTTTTTTTTATTGATCATTTTCTCTAATAGGAAGCAAGCTTTAACGTAGGTACAATTTTTAAGACCTTGTTGCTTTCTTAAGGCCAAGCGGACGAGGCCGACCCGTTCAGAAATGTTTTATACGAAATGGATCTGTTTAGTTAGAGCTCATCGTCTTTGCAAGGTAGTTGCTTGGAGTCCAGCAGTTCTCATCACCTGCAGAGGAGCCCTCCTCCCCTCAGAGACCACCAAATCCGCAATATTCCAGTAAGCTTCCAAGAGGACTAGTTTCTGTTATTCCCCCCATGTTTCATTATCAGCACTTGTCCACAGATATAGCAAAATAGACCCACAAAGTGACGAGAAGAAAACCTGTGATCTGCTTCCCGAGCAATCGAAGTTGTGCACTGTCTTTAGAGTAGAAAGTGAAAACTATTATTGACTTATAACACAAGTTCTGACAACGAGACAATGGCGGACTTTCAGACACTAGTCCGGTTGGATCGCTGAACTGGGATAGGACGAATTCTCAGGCAGACTGGCAGAGAGCTCTTGACTGACGGAAATGTCCTTTCATAAAACCTTTCCGGGTTTATATAGGTAGTTTTGGTTCTCAGATTACATGGTGGTCAAGTGTTGTCGGTGCTTTAAGTAGAGATTTAGGGACCACGCATGGTTGAAAAGGGCTAAGGACTCTCAGTGTCGGTAACATGGTAGCCTCATCCAGCGTCTAAAAGTCCTGTTATGTACCACAAATCCGTTCTTCTCTTTCTCTTCTCTCTTCCAAGATCGTTCGCCCCGGTCAAAGTACGTTTCTACATCTGACAGGCTGCATTTGCATTTACTTCCGTCTGGAAAAGAACGTGCTGGACATAACCATCTTAAACTGTAAATCTACCTAGTTGCTGAGTTTATTGGGTCCATTGCGTATGTTTGTATTAAATTGTATTCTGTTATTGTATTCTGCTATTGTACCTGGTTCAGTTTTGGCAGGTAATAATCTGTCTCATAACATAAAGATCGCCCTTCGTAGTTTCGATTTTTCGCTGCGTAGAGTCGGTGCAATAAACGCTGAACGCGCTGCGAGTGACATCAGTCCGCGATGAAAGCCTTGTTTTTTGTACTCATAATTGTTCTTTAATCATACAAAATAGTACTAGTATCCACTATCGTGTCACCTCCAGAGATAATTCAGTAATCGTTAGATCCTTCACATAGTTTATACCCATTCCTATAACCGGAAAAGTGGTCTCTGTGTGTTTGTTTGTGTTCTAGGACTATATTTTACATCATAATAAATTATAACTGCTTTTTTTGTATTTTCTGTGTTCCTTTTTGTTCTCCATCCTTATCATTTTGGTACTACCGTCGGTAAATAAAAATAGGCCATATATATAATAGGCCCGTATATTTCGGGGGGGGGGGGGGTCGCCCGCAGAATTTATTTCGGGGGGGGGGGGGGTTGCCCACGGGTCGGACCAAAAGTACAAAAAAGATATAGATCAGAGGTTAAAGCCTTCAGAAAAAATATTACTTTTGTGGGTTTCGGGGGGGGGGGGGGGGGTCGAACCCCCTACCCCCCCTGGATACGGCCTAGGCTATATATGTGTTCAACTAAAAATATCCGTCTTTAGCACTACAGTTTCCAATTTCTCGGCGGAATTGGTGTCGAAAAAGTGCGGCCGGACGTCTATATCATAGCTAAACTTACGCCTTAAAATCTCTTAACTACACATTTGATGGTGTCAGAAGTAAGTCAGAATTTGCTCTAATGATATTTGGGCCCTTCTTGCAAGGGTTCTCGTCAGGCTGTAGCTTGAAGAAACGAACCTGTAGTCAATCATTCCAATCTCTTAGAAGATGCAAATGTTAGCTGACTTATCCTTTTAGCACCAAATATAATCTGCAGTCAGTGTGGGCCGAAGGAGTACTTACTAAACTGAGGCAACCTGTTTCTGTTCACCATGAGCGTGTTCCACCCTACTTACCGTAGTTACTATGCGAGGCTGGAACACTTTTTTAATTTTTCGATCAAATATCAGGCCGCGGGCTGATCGGACCAATCACGTTGCAGAGATGCGTAGTTACTACGCTAACTACGCACCGAGCGTGGTAAGCAAATAGTTACTAATAGGTACTATTTTGAGAAGGTTGGAACGATCAGCGCAGTAACTTTTCGTGAGGCTGGAACGGAAATAGTAACTAATAGTTGGGTGGAACACTCTCCATGTTACAGTTTCCAGACTATAGGTGTATTAATCAATTTTGTTAGATATTTGTTCGTGGTAAACGTTACGATTAGACACGGTAACCGTGACTTTTGATTGGCTCGTATATAATTGGCTAAAGAAACTGCGGTAACTACTTGAGCGGTTCTGCTACGACTGGTAAACAAAATAGACACTAGGCCGATTGGAGCTTGCTGTTGAGAAATGACTGACGAAGTGCGTTGGGTTTTCAGATACTCTAGTAGCGTTCATGTGTACGTAGTCCACGTGCGGTTATATTATCGATCTGATGGAGCTTTCAATCATTTCTTGTTGCGTAGTACTTACGATGGAACTTTATCCACCTTTCCTTTCCAGGCCACAACATACCCAGCCAATGTTTCCATATGGACACCCGTCCCTCCCTTACCCCGCCATGGGGGACAAGCAGCAGCCCGGCGTTGGCGGTCATCCCATCAACCCATTCCTGTTCGAGAACCAGTCGGAGATTGCTAAGGCATTCCTGGAGCAGCGTCTTGAATGCCAAGCCAGGTCTCAGTTCGAATCTTTTATGCCCCGGCCAGCAACGGACGTACCTACAAAGCGGGAACCGGAAGAAAAGAACGAGAAAGAGAATCTGGCGGGGCGGGTGCCCAAAACCTCAGATGATTCTGACATGGATCAGGATTTTGGTGCAGGATCTGGTGAAAATCTTGGATTTGGATTTCGCAAGAATAAGAACGGAAAGATACTACGCTTAAGCATCAACGCAAGAGAAAGGAGGCGTATGCACGATCTTAACGATGCCCTGGATGAGCTACGTAGTGTCATCCCATATGCTCACTCTCCCTCAGTGCGCAAACTGAGCAAGATCGCTACTTTGTTACTTGCTAAGAACTATATAATGATGCAGGCAAATGCTATAGAGGAATTGCGGCGCGCAGTAGCCTATATGAATCAGCAGTATGCGTTGCAGCATGGCTCAGCTATGCTAAATCCGGCTACCCTCCTCGGTCCGGGAGAACCTAGCTTGACTGCTACGCAGATAGGAAACTTTGGACTCCACAATATTCTAAAGCAGCAAGAGGGTCAGAATGGCTAACGCGTCCCGAACGGAAACTTTTGTGTACCAAACGATTGATCTTACAGCCCAAGAGGGTTGCAGCGACAAGCTGAACGTGAAGCAAATTTTCAGATGTAGTAGAGGGGAGAAATTTCCCGTGCTACTTATTTAGACCTGGTGCTTCGCCGAGTGCCCATTTCATTGCCACATGACTGACCGAGTGTTCATTTCGCTTTCACTGGGACCTTAGCTCAATGGGCAAGAAGGGACAATGATAAAACTTTCGTTTATCAGCCAATACGTCGCCAAAATCCTTTGAAGACTAGGTGTGATTAAAATATATTCCGACCCCAAGGAGCAATTCCAAACTCATGTCATCAGCCCTTTTCCCTAAATGTTGAGTGGGAGCCTACACCGCATAGCTTGTAGACAATCCTTATACACCTTAGGACTACTGTATTCAACGTTGCAGAGACCTGAGAATGCAGTAGGTTCGACTACAGTGGTAGCGCTCTTTCGGATCGTGGTTGCTTGCATACCTGAAGCAAGGACGCATAGAGAGAAGGGAGAGACGCATGTTCTGCTGTACAAGTAATTAGATTCTCGCTGTAGGACAAGCTATTGCGAAAGGAAGAGCGAATTACTCGTGCAGCCAGTTCGTTATAATCGTTGTTTGAGATCTCTAGTAGATAAATCGGATCCTAGTCATTCCTTCCAAAATGGAAACAATAGCGTTACTTGTACATAAAGTTTCGTCGGTGGATTTTTAAAGCGTTGAGATTAATAAACTGTTTTCAGCACATTTCATGTCTATTCTGAGTGGATTAGGTTGTAATAATGTAGCCTCCTACCTGCAGAGCTTATATCACAGTTGACACGGTGGGGTTTCCTTCAAATGAGCAGCCTTTGCATGGAAAGGACTCGTTCCGTTTACTGCTCCAAAGACTATAGTAGAGCTATTGCTCTTTAGCGGGGTTGTCCCCAGCGGAGGCGTCAGGTATAAGGCGGGAGGGGGGCGGCTCCCCCAGTACTTTCATCCGCTCAGTAAAAAAAATTGAGTCGTTAAAAAAGTGGCACTTCGCTCTACGATTTTTCTAATGGCGCCACAGTTTTCTATTCGGCCAAATAAAGAAGATGGAAATACTGATATGACATATACTAAAATCTCAATCTCGGTAGGTAATTGCAGCGGTTTGACCGACTGGAAACCTCATTCAGTGGCAACTGTTATACTAATTTTTGCACTGAACTGCGCTCTCCAGTTTTCTAAAAAAAAACGTCTTTTGATTGTTGGTGACAAAAGTCGTCGGTACCATTGACCACCCAGTCAGTAAATACCTTGCCCCTCAACCAAGTGGTTAAATAACCATAACAGTTTTCTTGTCTCGCATCGTGGTTTCTATTTGGATGGTAAAGTATATAATCACGCGAGGTGTGTAGCCTGAGCAACTTGTAATTTCAGTAAATTCACGACTAAAGAGGTTGAGATCATATTATTTTACAAACATGTTTAAATCGCTATTTCGCGAATGAAGTAGGAAATAAAAGCGACCGAATATGTAGATATGAGTGCGATGCTGAATGAGTATAAAAATTTGAAACATAGGAAAAGAAAAGGAAAGAAAAAAATAACACAAACCAGAAGAAACTAAATTCCCTAAAAACAACTAAGAATGGAATTCAGACTGGATTCTAGTTGCTATGGATGGCTATATAGTGGGATATGATCTAAAGGCTTTATTTATTGTTCGTATTAGGTACTTTTTTGTCACTTGTTGTCGAAACCCAGCAAAGATGAGTATCAATCATTCTCCCTAGAGGAATATGTTACTTCCCGAACCTGTTGAACCTATTGAAGGGAAGAGTTGGAGGGATAGAACCGTTGTCTGTGTATCCTGTTTGAGATGGGTAGGCTTTGTTTGTTCGCAAAGGAGTTGATCCGGAAGTATTCTCGCATTTTCACTGTATAGATCACCCGCTTTCAAGACGCTATTAGATCGTCAGAACTCACATATTCATATTCAGTTTAATTTACCATATATCTTCCAATACAAATGAAGAACAGCACTGGTCTTGTCAACATAGAGTCTATATACACTATGAAGTCTATATTATACTATATACTATACATCAATAATCAACGACGGTTCGACCGCGGGAAGACCTAGTGGCGCAATCGGAAAGTGCATCGGTGGGATCTCAAACTAGCTTCCAGCAGAAATATCAAGAGAAAGAAAAATATTTACCTGGTGAATGAACAAAAAGTAAAAAAAAGTAGCTAAATATTTTGCAGCGGTTATCTCTTTTAATAAATTGTTTGAGGTTGTTTTGTCGTTTCGCTTACGGACGAAACGTCCCCATGACACGGGGACGTTTCGAATGGGGACGTTATGTTATGTCAACAGCCCGTCGTTTCTCCTAAAAAAAAAAAAAAAAAAAATCCGCTTCATTTGTAAGAAGAAAATGTGTATCCGCTAACCGCTTGGAGTAAGTGAAAACTTGAAAACTATCAGACCTAATGAATAGATTAGCCGAAGTTGTGCTTGCTATAATCATAAATATCGGCTGGTTGTGATTTATCCCCCATTTATTGCCATTTTAATTAACTCCTTTAAATATCTACGTGTCCGTCACAACACTTACCTGCAAAGAACGAAAAAAAGGAAAGAGAGAGAAAAGGTACAATTGTCTTCAGAGTAATCATTCCTATCGACTGTTAATGGTTTCTCCCCCGTTTCTGTCATATCAAGTAAATGTCATATCCTCGTTTAATATGGTCATATCCTCTTTTAACATGGCCATATCCGCCGCGGTAGTTACATGCAAAGAGCGAAAAAAAAGACGAAGAGAGAAAAACCAAACGAACATTTTGTTCACCCTGCTCGAAAGCTCGCCTTCTTCTTAGGTATGATCACTTCCATAGCAATTATTTCCCTATAATTCACAACGTCAGGTCTTTCGCTGATCGGTCCCCGTCCGCATATGAATCATAAATGGGGGTCTTGAACACAACCCCCAGGACGCCATAGTCGATTAGCCTGGACAATAATGACAACAGATGTGTTTTAGCGGCTAGGACAAAGAACTAACCGCCGGGGGTAAAACAATATTCACCATCTGTCGGGCCTTGTTAGCAGATTTGAAGGGTAATCAAAAATCGATGGAAAGATTTAAGCTAAGCCGGGAAGCTTTGTCATACATGGTTTGTCACCACGTGTAAAATGGAGTCTGTCACCACTTGCCTAAAATGAAATGGATTATAAGGGGGGAACAGCAGTAGAGACAATTTGACGTTATTTTACCTTGGACGGTGCCACTTCCGTCCGCTTGCTTTGATAACAATACCAAAGGTTCGATGGGATCCCAAAAATTTAATATTTGATCCAGACAACTAGGTCTTGTCTTCGACAGATCCAGTCTTCGCCAGGCTAATCATCTGAGAAAACCAAGTTCAGATATACCTGTATAAGCCATATCTATTTTGGCCATACTGATCGAAACTTCCTGCTTTACTTCTGCCAAATTTTCGGTTTCGGCCGAATTCCGAGCAAACTACTTGTCCAGCAAAAAAAAAGAAAGTTCAGAAACGAATTCAGCGTATCTACTTATCCCTATAAAGAACATCTGATCAACTTCAAATAAAACTTTAACTTACAAAAAAAATCCGGTTTCGACCGGATTCCGGACGAACTATATGTCCGGATAAAAAATGATTGTCATATACAGATTCAGCGTCTCTTCTTACCCTCAAATCGAATATCTAATCAACTTCAAATAGAACTTTTGCTTTTAACAAATTTTCCGGTTTTGGCCGGATTCTGGGCGAACTACTTGTCCGGCGATAAATATGTCCTTTTTGTTGTATTTTTAGAAGTTATTTCCATTTAATTTTTTCTTTCCTTAAGTGCTCCGCTTTTTTCTTCGTGTTGTTGTAAGCGGGTTTCTAATAAATAAATTAATTAATTAATTAAATTAGTGTTTTTATCAAAAGCGAGAGCCGAGAAGGACAAACAGTGCAATTTGTACGAGAATCACAAGCGAGAACTGAGAATTCAGATAAAAAAAGGCAACTATTGTTGGATCCGTCTTCTAGTTGTCAGAAACGGCAGTTATTTTCACAAGCATGCCTAGCCAAGCACGGATGCATCCCTAGCATCATCGTTCACACCCATCCCTAGGCACAGATTTTGGGCCAAGCACGCAGTTCCAGGCTCTAGAACTCTGTGCCTGGCTGAGCTTGGGGACGTGCCTAGGCATCTGTGCTTGGCTATGCATACTTGGTAGCGCAGCTTTAGTTTTATATAAATCTGCTGCTTGTAAACGCCATTTTGGTTATTACTGAGAAACATCTTTATCTTTTCAGAGAACTTTGACTGTTTAGGACAGGAAGCCGGTCAAAATCTGAAACAGTTAACGTATTTATTTCTTATCTCTCTGCTTATCATATGGAAAAGTAAACTTTTGTGTGGACACATTCTCGCATCCCCCCCCCCCGTCCCTGTTTTTCGCAGAATTTGAAATGTTTATAGGACAGTAAAAAGTCTCAGGATTTTAAACAGTTGAAGTATCATTTCCTATCTCTCTGCACGATCCCCCCCCCACCACCTCACCCCAATCTCTGTCCACTCTGCTCTCGACGAAGCAATATTTGTTAACAGGAAACCTCCCGACTAACAAACTGTTTATCCGTCGTTTTCTGACACACCCACAGAGTAAACTTGTTGGAATAAATAAATGAATCCAAGCAAGCGGAATCATTTCTTGTCGACGGTTACTTTGCCCTTTATCGCGTCTCAAAAAGACAATCGATTTTTGCTGGGGGTGGGACGACGCCGCTGAGAAATAATCTTCCAAGAGATTGCCAGAGATTTATTTTCAGCCATTCCAGCCGAGGGGCTAGAGGCTTGGAACGGACGTGACTGGCAGCAAATAAGAAGGAAAGCATGCGTCACTTCGGTCCGCGCATTTGCTTGTCAGCGAAGCTGCTATAGTTATACGTTCGCGCAATGTCTATACACTGGAACTATTTCTTAAGCTGACTGTGAATCGTATTTGAGTTAGTGTTGGGATTTCATTTTGAACAGCGAAAACTATTCTAGCAGCAAAAGCAGCATCCGTGTCCAAAGTGAAGTTCAAACTCAGGCTTTCACCTCCAGCTCCCCAAAATCCCAAATAATTAAAGGTGACAGATTTTTTTTTTTTTTTTTTACCTCAGGTTCGTTTTTCCAGCTATTCTGAAGAGTCTGAAGAGGACCATTGGCATCCCTTTAGCGTCAGCAAATACGTCTATATACTCCTTCTGTGACGAACATAGTGGCATATAGGAAGCATATGTGAACCTGTTTGGTATAAATACTAATCTAGTACTATGCAGTTGGAACATCTGTAGCCTATAGTTTTTTGGTCTGGTTTTTCACCTTATTCTGGCACAGGTTATGCCGCCTAAGAATTTGCATCACTTCAGTAAAACTTAGAAAAAAACAATCTTTTCGAATCATGAGAGTTGTAGTGATTTATTTTGCGAAATGACCAAACGACAGAATATAACTTGAACGAATTAGCCAACATCAGTGTGGAAAAAAGGCCTCAAAGCCCCGAAAACACAGGCTAATGTTTACCCTCCTTATAAAGTAACCTGACTCGTGAACACCGCACCGACATACCGACGGAAAAGTGATCGGCAAATGGCACTTGGGCCGAAGGCTGCAAGTGCTGTAAAAGCACAGCCATGCTGGTCTAAAACCTGAAGATGTATTCGCAAAAGCATGCCTTCCGTGTTCTCATCAATTAAACTTGACGCGGGTTGTGTTTTAATTATGAATGACATGTTATAAGAATCGTTGTTTAATTTGTGCAGTCTCTCCTTCAGCCCAAGCTGACTGTGAACCATATTCGATGGCGCTAAACGGCAGGTAACCGCCATGCAAAACTGCGCTATTTCAGATGATATGTTAGATGGCGTAATTGAGGCACGGTAGTCGACGATTAGCAGGAAAAAGGTTGGGTTCATCGTGCCGCCAGCTACGAGACCCCCGCTCCAACCTCCGAAAGATTACCATCCAACCACAATCCATATTTTTCTCTCCCCGCAGAACTGATGACACGAACTCAATTCTAATTCCACGCAAATCTCTATTTCCCTGGAATAAATTCACAGCGCGCAACTTCATTAAGTTAAGCCGATATTCATTCCATTCCCCTCGGGGCACTCTAGGTTAATCATGTCAAGCAAAGTGTTCCCGGAGAGGCAAACTGTCCATTTAATATGATTCGCGGGGAGACAGTCGTGGAATAAATCAGGGAAGAAATGGGGAGTCTTAATGTTATCTGACCATGAGCGTGTCCGAAAGCTCGGAAACGAACGAAAATGCTGAATTAATTCAGCATTTTATGCAGCATTTCGCTTTCGGACTTAAATTTTCGCTCAGTTAATGCAGCATTAATTCAGCATAAAATTCATCGAAAAATTCAGCGAAGATGCTAAATTTTACGCTGAATTTCCAAGAAGAAACTGGGGAGCTGGCGATTAAGGCTACATTCGGAATTATAAGTGTCAGAGAAGAAATAAAGAATGTGTCCGTAAGCTTTTTAGTGCTGTAATGCTGCATTTAATGCTGCATTATAAGGTAAGAGCTTTCGGACGAAATCCAAAATAAAAATGCAGCATTAAATGCAGCATTTACAGTCGTGAAAGCTTTCGGACACGCTCCATAACTGCTCAAAGAAGCCCACAACGATCGGGAGACTCAGGGTTGAGTTTTCCGATTGTTGCCATCCGGTAGATCGGCTTTGTACCTCAAAGGTTAGGGAGGGGTAGGGGTCGAAAGTTAGTGACGGAAAAGAAATTATCCGATGAAACTGATTGGACGGTCAATGTAGTGCTGAAGGAAATCTGTAACCGCTATTAGTTCCTGTCTCGGATACATAATTCGGCAGGAATCCGGTCAAAGCAAAAATCTACGATTTATCTTAACTGCATCATAAACCTCACTCGTTGGCTGGAATGGTAAAAAAAAAAAAAAAACTTGCAAGGATAGTTAGCATGAACTTCAACTAAGGGTTGTATTGTCAAGGGTTCGACGGCTGGGTCGAATGATCTTAACTGACCGAAAGTGTAACAAATACATATTATTTTGGGTAGTCTGTAGTTCCCCAACCGATGGAGAATGCTGCCGGAATCCGTAACAGACAGGAAATTTCAGGAAGTTCTCTGAGGAAAATGACTAAGGGTTGACATAGGGGATCGACTAAAAACTGGAATGGAACGGAACGAGATGGTGCAGGAGGAACGCGTACTAAAAACTGGAACAAGTACTAAAATCTGGAACACGGAACAAAAATCCAGATCTCTGCACCAGGAGGAACACTACTAAAAGGGGGAACAAAGCACCATCCTTCCTTCTTTTAGTATTTTGTCTGGGAACTAGTTTCCGGTCATTCCTATGCATGCAGGAGGGACAAGTACTAAAATCTGGAAGGCCCGTCCTCTGTCGTTTAGCTCTTGGTTCTTCGTCAGAAGCCAGTACTATAAACGGGAACGAGGATCCCTGTTCTTTAGCACTTGCTAAACAAGTGCTAAACAACAGAGGACGGGCCTTCCAGATTTTAGTACTAGTTCTCCCTGCATGCATCGGAATGATCTGAAACTCGTTCCCAGAAAAACTACTAAAAGAAGGAAGGATGGTGCATTGTTCCCCCTTCGACTAGCCTTCCTCCTGGTGCAGCGTTCCAGATTTTAGTACGCGTTCCAGTTTTTAGTACGCGTTCCTCCTGCACCGTGTCGTTCCGTTCCATTCCAGTTTTTAGTCGATCCCTTGACATAGGGGTAAAGTTAAGGTATGCTATTAGTCTTCCGCTGGGTTTTAAACCGAAACGGGAAGGAGGACCAAACTTCTTACTCAAGTCGTCTATGATCTTGTTAATAAAGTATTATTTTGTTCGTGAAAACATAGGGCACTTCACTGGATTGTTACAGTTATATGAAAATAATGACACCTTTGTGAACAAAGCAGTAGGTTTTTACGCACGAAAGGATTTTCCGAATTTTTTTTATTCAAAAAGTGATTTTTAACAAATATTTTATAATTTACTAAGCGATTCAAGCCACGTTATAACAAATCAGTAAACAAGGCACCTTTAAGGCACGACGTGAAGTAAGGCGTAAATCGAGAAGCCTATGATCGTAGAAGCGTAAATGACTAGAAGCTATCGCTCTGGTGGCATCGGTCTCCTCCCTTTTCACTCCATTTCTTCTCGTTGCATCAAACTGAAAAGAAAAGTGAATGAATTTTAGCAATTCATCGTAGCAGTTGTTTTCGGCTGTGAAAAAGAACTGCTTACGAATCGTTTAAATTAAGACGTCTAAACCAGGCACGGAACTACTATAGATTTTTCCTTTTCCTTATTGAACCTAAGTTTTTTCCTTGATGGACCCGTCTTCCTATACTGCTGATTACGTTCCTAAAGCGTCACTTTTTCGCGAATTATGTCACTTATTTTATGTTTTTGTGACACAGAAATTAAAATTTCGACCAAGATATTCCAAGACCACTGCTTCGAAAGTCAGATGTGGTTACAGCAAATTACACAAGGGCTTTGCTGTGTTTTAGTCCCTCTCCATGCCCCTTGCCTCGACTGACAGAAGAGGGAGAATCTGCATAACCAGTCTTCTGGCCAATAAGCTTATCGAAAACAGTGATCGGGACGCCCAATACGCCGGGTAAAGAGAACAAAACACGGTAAGCCTAGAAATAAGTGTAATACCAACAGGGATGTAGGATATACCAATAAATGCAAGTCTCGTGAATAAGAAGGTAGACATTATTACAGAACTAAAGTGAACTATACCGTAGGTCAGGTTCATATCCAGGAATTTATTTCGGGTGGGGGGGGGGTCGAACCCCCTAACCCCCCTGGATACGGTCCTGCGTAGGTACAAAGAGGTCCTAAAGACATCTTGTAGAGGATGGGCATGGATAATATCATACTGAAGTACGTGTATATTTGTCTTGCCGAGCAAATGTAGCGCTATGGTAATCGAAAATTAGAAATGTGGAGAATTGTATTTGGAAAATGTTTCGTAGGGACGTTATTCGGACTTAAACCTATGCATATTTTAAATTTATATTAGCCAGGAATCAAATAGAGAGATACAGCCTACCCGACGTATAAATTAAAATTCGAAAATTAAAAAGGGGAGAATTGCATTCAGAAAATGTTTCGTAGGAGAGATTATTCGGACTTAAACTTCTGTACGTTTTGAATTTGTATAAGCTAGAAGTCAAATAAAAAGATTGCTGCCTACTCGACGATTTCGTATAGATAGTTTATTGCACGAAAGGCCGAGGGCCATGGCCCACGGCAACATAGTTAACAAGAGGTTAAATTTAAAATAATCGACGTCACCGTATTCCACGAATCTGGCTCTGTATTCCAACCTTATATCTGGCTCTGTATTCCAACCTTATATTTCTAGACCATAATCGATAAACTACAAAAAAGGAATTAAACTACAAAAAAAATTAATATTGCGAGGCATAGGGTTTTTACTTTGACTTAGACTTACTTATTTGCAACCACCACAATAGAATTGTGGTGTGGACAATACAATGGAGGATTCATAATTTTCTTTGTATTAGATAAGCGAAAAAAAGAAACTACATGTTAAGTCACATACACAAATACCAACCCACAGCAAGATATTTTTATCTAAAAAAGAAATTTGCATCTACTATCCCTCCATGGTCGGATTCGCCCATCTCTGGCGTCTAGTGACAAATTACTTCGTAATTTGTCACTAGACGCATACGTAAAACTACTTCTTAGCCATCTTTTGAAGGACTTCAGGTTATTTGCCGACATTATAGACTCGGAGAGGAAATTGTATACCTCGGGGCAGCGTTTGGTAACTATTTTGTACCTGTAAGTTATTGGAAACGTTTTCCGACCCTTTCTCCATTGCTTAGTCATAGTCTTGGAGCAAAGTTTAATTTTAAGTGAGATCCTGAAGGTTTCAAACTTTTACCAGTAATTCTTGCATCCTATTGATTTGTTTTTGCACCATCAGCGTAAAAACAGACTAAGATCCGTTTTCGTTGAGTAGGGTTGCAGTCCCTATGTTGGCAATTGACTTTTCACGGTAAAACAGGTTTGTTGACACTGTGAACCCATCGGATCCTCGCTCCCGTGCAAATAAATATCATTCCATCAGCACGTATATCTCTTAGCCGAATCTCATCAGATTAGTGGATGTATCAAATCCCCCTGCAATTCTTCTCACGCGGGGGGCTAGTCGGCAATCTCCGAAATTGGAATTTGTCATCGGCCTGTCAAAAGCGGTAATTGGTAAAGACATCGGGGGGACGATGATTCACCTGATTCTGCATCTAATGGATGGCGCTCAAATTGAATCAGACTCTTTTACGTGGCCCATTTACTGCGCCTGGGGCTAAGGACAAAGCAGGGACTAGTCGGTAACATTACCCGACTGTTTTAGTGCGAATTTAAGCACAAGGAGACGGCCTTTTTTATCACTACTTCCTTAGCTTACGGATACCACGGTCGGACCGTGGTATCTGAATATCAGATAACACGATAACTGGTCAGATACCACAATAACTTGAAAAACACCTTTTGACCGTGGTATCGGATACCACGGTAAATGCGAAAAAGACTTTAGATCTTGGTGTATCAGATAACATGGTAACTGCAAAAACGCAACTAGTGTGTTCGAATAAAGTACGACACGAGGTACCCTGACCTACCCCACAATAAATGAATTGTAATTGGTTGATTTCTGAACTTCACTCAAATCATCAGTATTTGATCGAATTAGAGCAACCCAGGCTGTAGCCTACCCAAACGGTTGACAAATTATGGTAGGCAGCCTGGCGACAATTTCTCTATATTTGACGTTTCTAACATTCGCATATGAAAAACGGATATTTTTTCGAATGAACAGCAAAAATAAGTCTGGGGACTTTGGAAGTAATGTCAAATGATGGTCACAAGTAACAACGCACGTGCAGAACCTGTCTCAGCACAAGTGATTAATTTTAGTGATAATAATTTATTATTTGACCGATCAGACACTCAAAAAGAAAAAGGAGGATTATAGCTAAGAAAGAAAAATAATTGTAGGCTACTGAAAACATACTAACATAAAAAATAATAAGCTAACCGGTTAAATAAGTAATGGAACAAGCAAAATAAAAAAATATCAATACACCCCACCCCCCCTTTGCATGAAAAAGAGAACAAGCAGTAACTAGACACTATAACACACAAAAAACCTTTCAAGGGTGGTTTGAAGGTTTTTCTGCCAACTTAGAAAAGAGTCTTTCTCTTGTTCAGTTGTTCATCATAAGGCCTACGATGCGTTCGATTGAACCCATGTTGTAGCTTTCCAACATTCAACGTTTTCCGTGAAATTGACCTGTTGGTAGATTGTCTTACAAACGCCGCCGACACGTTTATGTCATATTAGCGCCGACGCGTCGATCCGTTCAGGGGGAATTAGCGTTGGCGTGCGGAGTCGTTTCTCAGGGACGTCGCAGGTCATTAAGAAATTGACATGACGGTGACAAAATACAGGGGGGTTGACGGCTTTCGAGTGTTGAAGGAAAGAGACATATTAGAGATCGCGGAAAAAAATACCGGAAAAATATGAACAAAAATGACAGAGCCATCAGTGTTTTATCAATTTACAAGCGAAGAATATCCGCTTCGAACTGATCCCAGCTAGAAGATAAACCTTTGAACCGGGTCAAATAACTTTACGGTCTCGTCAGCCGTTCTCCGTGATGCTGTTTTCTTTTTCTTCATTTGCCATTATGTTCGTAACTATTATTAGTGTGACTGTTGTCAGGGCGATTGTAATACTCCTGTCTGGGCTTCGAGCAGTGCAGCTCAACAGTCCGACCGGAATCCGGCTGAAACCAGGACATCTGAAATCAAAATTTGAAAATGCACACATGCCGAAATCTTGTTACTATATACTTCCCAGTATTAACATGATCTCATAATGGGAAGCAGGAAATTCAGAAAAGTCCGTTGACTTCAGGATACGTTTTTACAGGATTACTGTAGTTTGCAGAGAACAAACTAACCCAGATATGTTAGTCATCTCCAACGCGCACCCTGAGGGTTTTCCTTTTGCTTCAACCTTGCATCATTTTATTCTTCATTACTTTTGTTATTCATTTTTAGCTGTAAGTACAAAACAACCTGACCTAACTTCAGAACAGTAGGCTGTGATCCAGAAAAATTTTTGAAGGACTGAAAATGTTCAGTTTCTACTTTCTTAGTCCTGGTTTTAGCGATCGAGAAATAATACTCGGATGCCACTGAGTCTTATTGCATCGCCCTGTGCCGCCTCACTTGAAATTATTGTTTTAGGGTCGTGGGACCGCAAGTCAGCCGAGAGGGTTGTTAGTTATATTACGTGGGATGGTGAAGGGTTGAGTTTTGCGAGTTTTAGAGACTGGAAAATTGGTATACTGGTATAAGTGGCAATACCCACTCTTGCGTATGCCGCCTTAACACCCGTCGGGAGGATAATGCGTATGGAAATAGTGAACTGTGTTAAGGGCAAAGATTAATGAGGTAGCCTATCATTAGCGGGCTGTAATGTAAGATATGAAATGTGGGTCTCAGGGCTTAAGAATTAATGAATGCAATTACGGGAATTGGATGCATTGACATTATAGACACGACGGGTCCTTTTTGTTAGTTTAAACTTCCAGTAATTTGGTTCTGTTTTTATCTGGAGAATTTTAAATTTTCAGGGTTGGTTAGTTTTTTCGGTTGGAGAGATGGGCAACATAGGTATCACTAAATCAGTTAAAGAAAACCTGAATTCAACAGACTGCTACCCTTCTTAAGCTGGCTTGTCTCTTCAACACTTATTACTTCTGAAACTACATCATATTATATTTAGCCTGCCCCGAGATTTCCCATTCCCCTCGTAGACGTCCATAATGTGTAGCTAATATCAGGGCCACAGTTGTATACCGCTCTTGTGAGACAGAAACGCAACCAAACCCACATACTTCTAAACACATTCACCCATTTTGGCTTTGTTTATACCCTTAACCTTAAGTACTGTTTATTTTATGAAATGATGATACACTCTGTTGGCGGATTTAAGAAAGCAATGGCTTGTGAATCATATCGGATAAAAAACGGTGATAAGCAAACAATCTGGAGGGTCCTATAAACAGTAGGACCGGGATTCCCCGAATGGAGATTGACGAAAGACAGCTTGTAGTATACATTTGCAAACATTTTTGCTTCTTTTGATGTACTTTCCTATACAATTCGGGAATCTTTTCAAATAGTTGTTTGTAGTTTCCAGCTTCCGGGATCAAGAGCACACAACTGGCTGCTAATAGCCCTTTGCTAGGTAGGCTGAAGTGGTTATTTTCGCGGAAGCAAAATGTGTAGGACGGTGTTGGACCCCTAACCCCTGGTACAAACTGCTGCTATTTGGGCAAAATTTTACGGTTCACGACACGAATCAAGCGACAGTCAACGCGAAGCATTACGTTTTGTCGCAGTGTCTGATGCGCCCAGAAATGTCAAGCAATCTGACAAAACAAGTGCGTTTTTTGCGGCGATAAAACAAAAAATTAGTTTTTTTTCAAGGCTGCTTTAGGCCTGCCTTTTTTCCAAATTAAAATGCTGGAAACACACAGGATGGTTGAACACAGAGCATCTCCTGTTTAAAATCTCCATTAAACACCTTCCTCTTTCAGTTTTCTTTTCTTTTTTTTGGGATTTGAAGTGAAGATTTTTTTTACTCCCCCCACAGGCCCATTTGGGCTTCTGCAGTCAGAGGTACCGACTACATGTGTAAAGAATAGTATGAGTGTTTACAAAGATTTGTTCTTGTAGTTTAGCTTTTAGAAAGAAAAGAGAAAAAACATCTGAACTACAGGGTGAAAGTTTGATCGAAGATTTTCACCTAGAGGACTGTCTCCAGGGTCTTCGAAGGTTATACACAAGGCCGTATCCAGGCGGGGGGTAGGGGGTTCGACCCCCCCTCGAAACCCACAAAAGTAACAGTTTTTTGTAGGCTTTAATCTCTGATCTATTTCTTTTTTGTACTTTTTGATCCGACACTTGGGCAACCCCCCCCCAAATTAATTCCGCGGGCACCCCTCCCCCGCCCCGAAATAAATTCCTGGATACGGGCCTGGTTATACACCCGATAGTTTCGTTGTGCTCCATTCAGAAGCTCAATTTACCGTTGTGTCCGAGTTGCTGTGATCGTCTATACGATTCTGTCGTACCCCCGGGAACTCGATCGTGGGGGGGGGCGGGAATCGCGTCGCTTATAACGATCGTTATCACACTGGTTAACACGCTTGTTACGTTTATTCTCTTGACGTGACATGTTAGGCTCCCGATCATCCTTTCCGATAAGCTTATTGGTCAGAAGACCGGTTATGCAATTTGTGTCACGTTTGTCATCCAATGCAAGGGACAAGGAAAGAGGCTTAAAACAGCGGAAGCCTTTTGTAATATGCTGTAAGCATAACGGAGTTGTAAATTAGTCAACTATCTGAGAACATCTTAGCAGAGACACTATGTAGTGCAAGTCTTCCTTTGATAGAATGCTATGAAAAATTCTCTTCGGAGGTTTTTTTTTTCCAGTTACCAATAACTATACCAATAAATCATAGCGAGGTCAGTCAGGATCGGTCGTCATGCTTTTCATTTACATTAGGGTTCCTCAACGAGCACAAGAAATGAAAAAGCTACCATATTTACAAACTTGCATAAACAACTTGTGACACTGTTCCATCGCGGTTTCAGCCAGTCAGAAACCAAAGAGAATACGGTGGGAAATAACCGATTAAGCTGTTTCACCTTATAAGAAGGTAAAAGAGACTGTTCAAATTGGTATACTAAGTTGGACAAGGGCTTTACACGTCAGCTTATGCTGCGAGCAGGATGTGACGGGCGTGATTAAGAAAAATAGAAATCGATCCTGTTTTCTCTTATGCAGCTCAAATCAAATCGCCGCCTGCTTGGGTTGCTCTAGCTGGTCACGAAACGATGACGCGGAAGAACATTATGCAGATTATTACCTCGACTTGAACAGAAACTGAAGTGCCTGCAAACGGCTGATTCGGATTCAAAAGCTGGAAAAAGACGCGACAGGCTCTCAACCAGAGCTTGACCTTATCTTATCTGTTCTTCTTGAAGTCACTCGTACTTCTTTAAAATAGAACGACTTACCGATAATCAGATGCAGTTTAGTAGAAAGACATCACAAGACATATCCACCAGCCGAGCTGACAGGAGGTTCCCGCTTGTAGTAACTTTGGTAATTGTAACATCCGTCTGAAATTTGAAATCCTGTATGATTCTGAGAAAAAATTAACACTTTCAGGCTCGTCATTCCTACTCTTCTAGGGGGATCCGAGTGAAACATTAAAAAAGAAAAAAATCACAAATGTCTCATTTTACGGATCCCAGAAGGAAGCCAAGGATACTTGTGACGTCGTGAACCTGTCCGTTCAACCGTCAGTAGGTTTGCATCCCACCCGTGCGTCCGTATGCAATGCTGCCACTTTTCTTTGACGGAACCTGTGATATTTGGTCGCAGAAATCTGTGACATCCTGTCACCCACAGAATTTGGTTCTTTTTTCAGTTTCAATGAACACCTGTTTGATTCTAAGGTTCCAATTTCCTCTTATCCCGATGAAAAATACTTTCACCGTGTAGTTTGTGAAAAAGTTGCATGTATTTATGTAGTAGTACGGAATACCTTGATTCAACATGCCTCCGATTGGGTTAATTTTAAGTAGTAGTATCTGATAGCATAGCATCCAATCTTGTTGTACTAGCATCCAGTTCGAGATCCAGTTTGCTAGTAGTAGCAGGCAGTGGCAACAATTACTACTGCATACTTCTTTTTCATAAAACTCCATACGACTAATTCTCGAAAATTTTTCATCAGGATAAGAGGAGCTATTAACCATAAAAAAACAAACAAAAAAAAATCCTTTTTCCGAAAAAGGCTGCCTTGAAATCGCAAAATTTGCGACATTTTTGGCCATTTTTGGCCAAACTTTGTATTCGTTTTTACAGAACAACATCGACATTTCATCAATATTGCCTTAAAAACTATTAACTGATTAAATTTAACGAGAGGAGTTTGAGAATCCCGGCCTAGAGAGGCTAGGAATAGATTGACGGGTGATTAGCAAAGGGGTTAAAAGCAAATGTTTGTGCAGTTGCCCCATTTTTTATGACAATATTATGGTGGAAGAAAAGCTCTAACGTATCCCAAAACACAGATCAGGTTTGGTTTCAAGTAAGGCAGCGTATTTTTAGGCCGTCTTAAATACCCTTGTCGTGGTTACTAGAGGAGCTTTTGGTGTATAACTCTCTGCCAACTTACCAATCGTCATTGCATCCAGTCGCTCCACAGCCGCTGAAACTCCTTCTGTCGACTGTTCATATACCATCATTTCATTCGAGGGTAGGTCACTGGGTAACTTCGGGTATTCGTAGGAATACCCGTTCCAGGTATACTCTGCCCGCTCTTGATGTGGTGAACCAGTCTGGTATAAAACATTTGGGTCAGGCTGATTAGAGTAGTCTGCACAGTTCGTGTACGTGGGGAAGGTGGCGTATGACGGTGGCTGGGTTGTGTAGCACGGGGGTTGAGGCACTAAGGAATAGTCACTTGGGGGTATAACTGAGTGCAGGTCGTACCCAGTCATAGTGGTGACCGGGGGTAGGGATGGCATCGTGTCAGGTATCCCCGAGGAAGTCTGTGGTTGGTAATACCCAAATGGTTTCAAGGTTTGGCATTTTCTCCGAAACCCTCTCGGCCGCCGACGGAAGCTACCCTCTTCAAACATGAACTCGCTCGCTGGGTCAATTGTCCAGTAGTGGCCCTTACCGGGCCTTCCAAGTCCTTTGGGTAGTTTAATAAAACACTCATTAAGGCTTAAGTTGTGCCTTACCGAATTTTTCCATCCTTGATATGACCCTCTAAAAAAAGGAAACCGTTGCTGTAAGAACTGATAGATTTCACTTAGAGTAAGCCGCTTCGACGGCGAATTCTGTATAGCCATCACTATAAGGGCGATGTAGGAGTAAGGCGGTTTTTCTTGACGCCTTACCCCTGAGTTTTTCTTCCCTTTTCCCTCGCTCGTGTGAGGTAAGTCCTCTGGCTCTTGAGGGTCAATTTCCGGAACTTCAGTGATTGCCAATCCACCTCCACTAGTAAGTCCGATGTTTGCAGTAAGCCCGAGGTTTACTTGTCTGTTAAAAGTATCCATGTTTACTGCTTACCGAAAGTTCAAACACTCGTGGTCACTGAATTTTCATCGTTTTCAAATACAGTGGATTTCGAATTTCTTACAACTTTCTTAAGATGGTGGGCGGCGAGATTTCTGATTGGGCGGAGGGCATATGATCCTGGAAAGAAACCCCGCCCACTTTCTCATTTTCCATATGGAAACGGGAGCGTTTCCAGCATTCTGCGCTTTAATTAGACTGACATTATCTCCGGAGAAAAAGTATGTGATCAAGTCCCATGTCTCATTATTTCTGAAGTTGCGACAACAGAGCCCATTTGAGGAATTTATATTGACGTAAAACGAAAACAAGGAATCACAAAATAAAGAGGGACAGATAATAGAATCAGCATATTTTTAAAAAAGAAAAGGCGGAAAATTAAAAGCTAACAATCTTCTGTCAAGACTAGATTTTTTTATATTTTTATTATGTTTTAGGTCTGCTTTAGGTAGTCTATCTTTGTTAGACCTTGGCTTGAAAGCCAAACCAGGAACGATATATGTGTAGCCGAATACTGGAAAGGAAAACTTGAAAGCCAACCCGAAAAATTGATAGTAGTGAGGATATCTTAATCGGCAATTAGGTTTCATCCCGTCATAGCGTTTTTGCTTAGCTTTCATTTTGCTGACCGATTGGCTTGTCTTAAATTCTGTTTGCAAGTAACAAGGATGTACTCTCTCGACTCTTAGTGCAGTGAGTAATTATGAATATTTCAAATCTACAGCAGCATCAAGCTAACTTTGGAACTTGTAACGTCTTGAAGGACCCCTCTTTACCTATGCTTGCCCATCGGAGAAAGAAGGGGACATGTTCCTGGTCTTTCGACTATTCAACTGTAAATGCTCCCTCTTTGCTCCAGATTCCGATCGTGGACCAGGGACCACTTCCGTAAGCCGTACCAAAAGGTCCCGCGTTTCTCGTGTTTACCAGTCAAGTTGTTCCTTCGTGGAACGGCCTGTCCAGCAGACCACAGGGGTTCAAAGAGCAGCTTGACGAAGACTGGAGTACACAGCCGTGAAGGGAAGATCGGAGCGTCCCTGGTGCTCTATCCTGGAATTAGTCATCATTGTCAAGCTATTCCTCGGGATTTATTGCTAAATTGCAAGTGGAATTTAAGGTAAGTCTGTCTTTTTTTTTCAAGTTCAGGTTTTCAAGTTTAGTAATTTGTATTACTGTTAACCCGAAGAACAAGACCAAAAGATTCGATGGGGTCCCAAAAATTCAATATTTGATCCAGACAAATAGGCTTTGTCTTCGCCAGATCCAGTCTTCGCCAGATCCAGTCTTCGCCAGACTCCTTGAAATTTTTACTCTTAAAATTTAGAAACAGATTAAGGCCAAATAGCTAATCATCTGAGAAAACCAAGTTCAGATATGGATTCAGCATCCGTGTCAACCCCTATAAGTCATATCTATTTTGACGAAACCAGTCGAAACTATCCTGCCTTACTTGTGCCAGTTTTCCGGTTTCGGCGAAATTCCGGAATTACTTGGAATAACATAGACTGCATAACGTGGTTAAATTGATCAGTAAATACTTTTGCAAATTAGGAAGGAAGAACAAAAAAAGAAAACAAAGAAAGAGTTGGAAACCGGACAGTCGTTTCTAATAAAGGGCGAAACATAAAGCTCAGAATGAATTCAGCGTATCTCCTTACCCCTATATCCAACATCGAATCAACTTCAAATAAAATTTAACTTCTTCCGGATTCCGGGCGAACTATATATCCGGCTTAAAACTGATTGTCATATTTGGATTCAGCATCTCTTCTTACCCCTAAATCAGACATCTAATCAACTACAAATACAACTTTTGCTTTTAACAAATTTTCCGGTTTGGACCTGATTCCGGGCGAACTACTTGTCTGCGTAGAAAATGATTTTCACATAAGTGTTCAGCATGCCTTCTTACACCTAAATCGAAAATCTAATCAACTTCAAATAAAACTTTTACTTTTAAGAACGTTCCGGTTTTGGCCGGATTCCGGGCGAACTACTTGTCCTGCGAGAAAATGGTTTTCATATTCGTGTTCAGCATGTCTTCTTACCTCTTAATCGACTATCTCATTAGCTGTTTAAAAATATTTTTTTTGTCCCATAATTTGAACCCGTTCCACCACCCCTAAATGTAGCCCATCTACGAACTCGACCTTTCCCTTGACCCAAAGGATCCTCCCACCGAGTCCCACTAAGTTTCATCAAAATATCTCATTCCCTTCGAGAGTTATCGTGCTCACAGACAGACGGCCAGACGGACAACTTTTGCGATGTCATAGGTAGGGGATCAGTAAATACATTTGCAAATTAGGAAGGAAGAATAAAAAAAAGAAAACAAAGAAAGAGTTGAAACCGGGCAGTCGTTTCTAATCATCCGAACAAGGTTAAGAGATAAGATAATATCCTAAAGCACAATCCTTACGAGAAATTATCTTTTCACGATCAAATGGTCCATAAATATAATTTTCGGAAAATAGGCTACCGTGCTGCCCCGTAAAATTAGCGAATTCGTTTCGTTTGGCGCAAAATATTTGAAAACTAAGCGCGCCGTGGTTAAATGTGGGAAGACCAACCAAAAGGAAAAGTGCCCAAAACACAAGACAGACCTTTCGTCCTAGAATGAATTCTAAAATTTGAAACACATTTTGAAGTTTCTCTTAAATTCATTTTTGAAAAAGCTGGTGGCGCTCCGTGTCTGACAAACTGTGCTCACCTGTAAAAGCGCTAAAAAGTGGTAAGTGCAAAATAATTAAAACATAACGAAGGGCGGGGATTTTTGAAGCCTATAATTCTGTAGGTGAGCTTGGGATTGAGGGGTTTTTTCACTCCCCGGCACCTGATGCACGCCCTTTCCCGGCACCGAGCGAAATCAGAGGTACCAGCACCAATGCCGGCCATAAATTAGGCGACTCAAATTTCAAACGCTTCTGAAAATGCTTATTTTGACGTTTTAACACGTGGCAACCGGTGCCGGCAAAGACCGGTTACCGCGGCACCGAGCACTTGCTGCACACTAAAATGGTATGGTAGTTGTATGAAAAAGTTGCATGTACCGAATAATTTAATCTAATTTGCCTCACACTAGGCTAATCTTAAGCAGTAGTATTCACTGGCATCCCGTCTTGCGCCAGTAGCATCCAGTCTTGCTATAGTAGCATGTAGTAGCATCAGATGGTACTGCATGCTACTTTTTCGTAAAATTTCATACTACTATTTTGAGACAATTTTTCATCGGGTGGGAATAACAGAAAATGCCAAACATGTAAGGGAGGCCCTTTAAAATCTTTCCGAACCTTTGAGCCCTTGATTCACCTGACGCCAGATCGGTGCTTGTCACTCACCCCTCCATTGTTTTCCCATATCGCAGTCCAGTCATCACCCTGCTCGCAATATTTCATAATCCCTCACCGTACCGTCAGAGGCGAAAACAGCGTCTTGCACTTGCTCTGCTCAACTTCTGTCAACGCCGCCGAACGGGAATCGTCCCTGGGTCTGGAGACGAAAGCTTTCCAGAGATCCGTGTTCTAACGACGTCTTTCGCACCTTCCTTCGGGGGTCTGGAAGGCCTCAGGAGGGACCATCAGTTAACCGTAAAAATTTCCGAGCGGCTCTGCTTTGATGTTTCCAAACCTTGTTAAAGGAGATATCGCACTAAGTACTGTTTCTGCTTCAGAATTTAAAGATATTTGGCCACAATAGATTTATGTTTATTTGAACAGTTTTAACATTGCAGTTTTGGGCTAAATGGTAGAATGCAGATCCAAAATAACTGTTCAGGTTTTCTCAAGAGCCTTAACTACCTACTTTGGATAACTGGTAGTTGAGTTTTGCCAATGAAAATGGCACTGTTCGAAATCAACAAACGTTCAAATAAACATAACTCTGCTGTTCTTTCTTTGAAACTCTGCTCTGGTTTCAGCACACTACAGAGTGTATATAGCCTCTCTCCAGGCTCCTTGGCTTTGATGACAAACGCAGCGAAGTCGGTCCTTTAGACAAATCAGCTTCATACTTGACCATATCCTACTCATTTAGACAGTTACGTCGCTTTCACCAGATTTCAACGACCGAATTATCGACTCCAAAGGAAAACGAAGCCGGTATATCGATTTCCTATGTCTTCTTACCCCTGGGTCAAAATTCTAAATGCCTGATAAACACACAGCATAATTAAGGCCTATAGAATTTCCATTTTCAGCGGATTCCGTCCGCAGTATCGACCAAGCAGGAACAGAAACAAGATAGATCGATTCATGATGTCAGCTTACCCCATTTTCGACACTAAACGACTTTATCAAGATATTCTAAAGACTACCGAGATTCTTTTTTTGCCGGATTCCGCCCGGAAATCGGTCTGGCAGGGGAATGAAGTGAAGATACCAATCCAGCGTGTTTATTCCGATAATCGAACTGACACTATAGACAAAAATTTGACTTCCCGCTAATTTCCGGGTTCGGCCGGATTAAAGGCATGGATTTATCAATGGATTTGGGGTGAATTCTTACGCCTACGTAAATCTAAGCTTTAATCGACTTCGTACTAAGCTTTTACTTCTACCAAATTCCAGTTTCGGCCGGATTACGGGCAAAATAGAAAATAAAGTTCAGATGTGGATCCACCGTGAATCCTTACCTCTTATATATCGAAGCCAGATTTAGGCTCTTAATCGACTTCAGGGTAAACTTATACTTCTAAACCAGTTTCCGTTTTCGGCCGGATTCCGGACAAACTGCTTGTCCAGCGAGAAAACGAGTTTCAGATGGATTCCGCATGTCTCCTTAGCCTATCCTCACACCACGTTTGAAGAAAATATCTCAACCCCTTCGAGAGTTGAATGAATGAATGAAATGCTTTTATTCCACCAAAATTAAGAGAAAAGAAAAGGAACAAAGGTTAAAGCATTTACAATCCATATGTCGAAATTTTCTGATCACAGTGCACATCATCCGTCTTCAAAATAAGACAACGATTTACAGATAAAAAAAGAATAACTACGAAATATTTTTTTTTAACAGGGCAATAACTTAGGTAGTTATTGTTATCGTGTTATAACAGACAGTTATCGTTCTAACAGGCAGACAGTCGGACGGACATGCTTTACGAAAGTCGTAGGTATCCTGTCACTAACATTTTGGGATGCCCCCGCCCCCCCGAAAAAGAAATTTCCTGCATCACGCGATCAGATAAATATTACGGATTTAAAACTTTGAAGAAAAAACCGCAAGTTAGCGTAAATTTCGCGTGAAACATGGAACGAAGGAAATCATAAAACGCTCAGGGGAGTATACTTGCTATTTTCCTTAACCTTTTCTTGTTCGGTCCTGAATCATTTAATCGATGAACTTGTTAAGAGATGTAAACGGGCTAGTCTGGCAAGCACGCGTGGCCAGGAAATCTGGACAGGTTGAGCGCGAGTCCTGTTTGTTTGTTTTGCCTGTGAGGTCCCTAAGAGCGGAGAACGGGACATAGGACCATTACGAGCTGGAAATGACGAGGAAAACGATTAAAGGAATCCAGATATCCAGAAAACAAGGGCGATTACATCTAGACGGCCGAGGGGTTAGCAGCTAGCAACTCTCAGTGCCAGTTGAGGTCGGGCGTGCAAGAATTTGCCCTCTGTCTATCAAGTCAGGCTGCATTCTTCAGACAGCTTGCTTGTTAAAGTCCGTATCAAAACCGAGACATAGACCTAATCTAACCTTCAGCTTCACCTAGGCAAAGACCAGCCTCCCTTGTGGGGCACCGTCAATACCAGCCTAGAGTTCGTCATGGAACGTTCTCGTCCTAAATAGTAACTAATTTGGAGCAAATTAGAGATGAAAGGGAAAGAAGATGCTTACAAAAATATCAGGGATGAATTTATAAAAAAAAACCCAGAAATTACTGCTAGTTATTCAAAGATGATTCGTTACGCTCACAGAAGGATGCATACAGATGGTCACCAAAGGCATTGGCCACTTGCAAATTGCAACGAGAAGAAAGTGAATACATTTGAGATTTTTTCAGTGTTTATGGCGCTTTCGTAAATATAAAAGGTTGCTGATGTCACGATATACAGAGGAGTTGCTTTTGAAGCAGAAGCAGAGTATTGTGAGGCCAGCTATAATTCGCCTTATTCCAGTTGAGCAAGTGGACTAGTTTCTGAAAGTCCTTCTTTGTCTCATTTTTAACACTTGTTACGGAGAGATGGTAATATATAGATCCATAAGGTACTGAGCAGGACATTAGTACAGGCAAATGGAGGTTTGACCCCAAACAAATTGCAACAGAAATGATTTTTACACCATCTTGTAGAGAAAAAAAAGCTGAACAACATATCCATTTTCGCATATTCTCGCTCGACGCAAAATAAACGGTTTTTGGCTTTTAATGCCTTTTTTTTACGTATTTCGAAAAAAATACAAAACTTTCATGGTTGTCCGCTAGTCTTGAACTGAAGTATGATTCCATTGCAAAATGACAAGCTGTAACCGAAAATGAAATCAGATTTGGCGTATAAAGCACCAGAAAAAAGTTATTGCCATTTTTTCAACCTATTTCGCGAAAAAGAGCAATTTTTTATTTGGCCCGATTTTCCTGAATGAAAGTGCGACCCGGACATGTAATCACGAGCTTAGACCGAAAATGGAATCAAGAAAGTTTCGTAACCATAGATATGTGATCTTTTCGAATTTTTAGTAAAAACAGGAAAATGATTAAGTAAAGTGAAGTACCTACGAATACAAACTGCTTTTCAATGCTCAGTTTTCGTGGTTGTCCTTTAGTCTTGAACTGAAGTACGATTCTAATGCAAATGACAAGGTGAAATCGAAAATGTAGTCAGATTTGACGCATAAAGTACCAGAAAAAGTTAATGTCATTTTTTCAACCAACTATTGAAAAAGTACAAAATTCCACACTGGTCTGATTTTCTTGAACGAAAGTGCTAGCCTGACATATAATCTCGAGCTGAGGCCAAAAATGGAATCAACCTGGGTGTCTAGTGTACCAGAAAGAAGTTTCATCATCATCAACATAAGACCTCCACGAATTTTGGGATCTTAGTATATTTTAAGAGCATGCGCAGAGCTTGTTGAAGGTCATTTGCTAACGGGTATAAGAAGTCATCTTGATTTTTATTTCCCATTTCCTCGATTTTCAGTTGAGGATCAAGCTCCCCAGTTCATTCCTAAACTTGATAAAAGAAAAAAAAACTCGGTACTTGTGTTATTTTGCTACATCAACCATTGATGGTGACTGTTCTGGGTGAACAAACGAACTTGTCGTTGTCACTTTTTCGAAATCTTCCCTTTGGAGCTTATTCAGGTCTCCTCCTTTCGACGCCACAGATCAGGAGAAGGGTGTCTTCCCCAGACTTCCCATGATCCAGATCCTTCATCCTTTCGCAGTACCGAAGCATCTCCCAATACTGGAACCACAGCTTTGACATCCGATACTGTAGCAGTCCTGATCAGTTCCAGTATTTATTCTAAGGAATGACTACATGCTACATCTTCAACATTTACTTCCTTGTTCATCAGCTTCGTGAAAAAGTTCCATGATCTGTTCAGATGGTCGTGGAAAGCAGAATAGCGTGTAGCGCCGCGTCAATCATTACCTGGCGACGTAGGCTATGCTTCTGGCGATCACTTATCCGCTGAAAGGACATCTCCGAGTCCTGACTCCCAGTCCGGACATCTTCCGAGTCCTGACTCCCAGTCCGGACATGTTCCGAGTCCTGACTCCCAGTCCCGACATCTTCCGAGTCCTGACGATCCCAGTCCAGACATCTTTCGAGTCCGGACTCCCAGTCCAGACTCCTCCATGATGTAGCATCATAAGCTCATCGTGGCGTGGAATCCTCCAAGTTTCAGGTCGAACACTGAATGTCCGCTTCCTGGTGAAGCCGTTTGGACCAGTTTCATGAATTTCCACCACAGGGGTTGGTCAAAGGTTACATCGAGAGTAAATACACGTGTCTTCAAAAGCTGGAAGATCAGTCACTGAGGGGAAAAGAGTAAACTATTTTAATGGGTGATTCTCGACCATAAGTGATTGCTGTGTTCCATTCGAACCCAGGATTTTGGATCCGATTTTGGCTTGCTGGTAGGCTAAGTCGAATCATCTGATTTGTGGTGCACAATGCGTAAAAAATTTTGTAAACAATAATATGTCGTATGCCTTTTATTAATCCTAGCAATACGTTTTCTCGCAAAACTTTACTAGATTCCGATATGGCAGAAATATCGAATAAAGTTCAGAGTAGGGTAGGTAGGTCTCAGGATAAACCGCGAAGGAAAAAAATATTATTACTTTGATTGATCATAACTAATTTTCTATCCGACTGCATTTTTGTTTTACTTTGGGCGTTCTTCCAAGGATAAGTTATTTGGTCTTCAAGAAGGTTCTGCTACTAATGGCCAGCTCATGTATATGTTTTGTTTTTTCTACAATCGATCATTTTGATGGATAGTAAGTGCTGAGTAAATGTCTTTACAAAAATAATAACGGCGAATATTATTGATAGTGAATCTTTTTTATGGTGGAAGATACAGCACAAATATGCCCTCACCTTGTCATTCTGCATCCGGATCATACTTCAGTCCCGAAAAAAGACGACCACGAAAATCGTAATTTTTGTTCTTAAAACCGACTCAGTATGTAGAACTTTGGATGTGATGTATTGTTTTGTAAATATTGAGCATTGAAAAGCAGTTTGACTCCTACTTTACTCTTCTTAACAATTTTCTTATTTTTACTAAAACAAGAGCTGTAAGCTCATATGGCACTTGCAAGGGTTGAGATATATTATTTGATCAAAAGTAATTTTCGACTGTGCGGTTAAGATGCGCACTTTAAGGGAGCTAGAGAAAAAGTATATTATCATTGAACTTGGCTGTAATGATGCGCACTTTAAAGGCACTAGAAATTCATCTGTAAGGAAGACCCTTGAGGCAAAAACGATAGCAGGCTCTTAGGGATCATTGATATATACGTATGATCAGAAGTATTTTTTTTCCCACTAATTTGCGCACTTTAAGGGTGCAAGAAATTATTTTTTTTGCAAAACCCTTGTGGGACAACTGATCATGGGTTGAGATGTATCGTTTGATAAAAAGTACTTTTCGACCTTGCGGTTAAGATGCACACTTTAAGGGAGCTAGAACTTCATTTGTAAGCAAAACCCTTGAGGCAAAAATGATCATGAGCTCATGGGGATTATGGAAATGCATATTTTGCTTAAAAGTATTTTTCTTAATTTGCGGTCATGATTGGTACTTTAGGGAATGGTCGGATTTGAAAAGTGGCGATTTCTAAGCCAATCTTGTCGAATTTCTAATATTCCAACCAAATTTCATCGTCCTAGCACATCTGGAAGTACCTTAACTCGCGATCACCGGAATTCCGGACCCGCCCCTCAAACTCCCCCCACAGTCGCCGGAGCCAATCCGGTTCAGTTTGGACTTGTTTGTTATTCCCACAAAGTTCCATCCCGATCTCTCCAGTCCAAGCCGGTCACGTATTCCCCCCCCCCCCCCAATTGTTGTCGGATCCGGTCCGGACATGAAAAAGATCACCACAGGCACGCCCTCTGTTCAGTTATTAAATTTCACTCGAATCCGATCACCCGTTCCAAAGTTACGAATGGCTAAATATTCCGGATTCCTCCTCCCTCCGATCCCCCCACGACTATCGGATCGAGTGAATTTTTATTTACAGGTCAGTTTGATCGGGTCCCTGATACGCCTCCCAAGTTTCGTCGTGAAAATCCCAAAAACTGTCATCACCAGAATTCCGTGAAACTCCCCTCCACAGTACCTCCCCCCCCAAGTGTCCGGGTCCAGTCCAAACGTGTAAACAAATTATCTGGAGCAGATTCTTGTTCTTCCCAGCAAGTTTTACTCCGATCCCTCCATTATAACCGTTTCTCGAGATTTCCGGTCTTCCCCCACCCCAATTCCCCCATAGCTGTCGAATCCGGTTCGGACTTCAAATGGAACATCAGGGATATGTCATTCATTCAGATATTAAGTTTCGTCCCAATCCGATCACCCGTTCGAAAGTTACACAGCACTCAATTTTCCATATTCCCCCGCACTGCACCACAGATACAAACCCCTTTGACCCTCGAATGCACTAGCTCTTTCCAACGTTAACAGAGTGATCCGATGCAAAGAGTGACGTCACGCTGCGCGCAGACCTACTAGTGTAAAGAAAGGGGTAGGGGTTTTACAAAAACTACTAAATTTTCCGGATTCCCCCGCCCTCTACTCCCTCCACGGTGGTCGGATCGGGGAAGTGATTATTTGCAAGTTAGTTTGGTCGGGTCCCTGATATGCCTGCCAAGTTTCATCGTCCTAGCACATCTGCAAGTACCCTAACTCGCGATCACCGGACCGACCGACCGACCGACAGACCGACCGACGGAAAAGTGATCGGTATATGGCACTTGAGCGAAGCTGCAAGTGCCATAAAAACGTAAAGATGACAGATTTATGGTTACGAAACTTCTTTCAGGCACGGAAGACACCTAACATGACTCCATTTTCGGTCTCAGCTCGTGATTCTATGTCAGGAAAGCACTTTAATTCAAGAAAATCGACTGAAAATTGTCATTTTTTGCGAAATAGGCTGAAAAAATTACATTAACTTTTTTCTGGTGCTATATGCGCCAAATCTGACTTCATTTTCGGTTTCAGCTCGTCATTTTGCATTTGAATCGTACTTCAGTTCAAGATTAGCGGACAACCACCGAAATTTTACATTTTTTTTCAAAATATGTAAAAAATGTATTAAAAGCCAAAAAATACTTATTTTGCGTCGAGCGAGGATATGCGAAAATGGATATGTTGTTCAGCTTTTTTTTCTCTACAATATGGTGTAAAAATCATTTCTGTTGCAATTTGTTTGGGGTCGACCTCTATTTGGAGCTCATTTTCCTGTACTACATAATGACTCTCATTTTCAAAGACAAAGACAGTACAGAACTTCCATTGCTCGGGAGACAGATTTTCTGCTGCTCAGCATGAGGATCTGTTTAAAAAGCGATTTTAAATAGATAATATAAATACATTAACAAAAAAGTTGCTGTTAACGGTGCCTAAAAACAGCGGAGAACTGATCAGACGAAAATAACGGAAACCAACCAATAGCGTGCGAAAATTTGTGTGTTAACCAATTGCGTGCCAGTCTTTTGATCAGCCGCCGTTTTGATTTCTACACCAAATAGCGCACACAGCAAAGAATATCTCCACCGTACGGTACCAAAATTGCGCTCAAATTTTGGGGTTGTAAGATATTTTACTGAACTGGCAACACTGTCTGTATAAGTCAGTTGGACAAATATTGGAATAAAAAAAGAAGAAGAGTACCGTAGGCTACCCTGGATCTTTCTTTTAAATTTCTCTCTAATTTTTTGATTTATTGAAAGGTGAGAAAGGGACATTCTAAGTCTGAGAATTTTACTATTAGTTTGAAAATGTGACGGAAAATCCCTGTGATCCTGTACATTTACTGTTTTCATTGACAATCAACGTATTGATTGTCACAAATCAGTTAGAAACGCTACTGTTTTCTGTCTTACGGCTCAATGGGATGACGTCACGTCCTAAGAAATCGAACCGCACAAAGCCGCCAAGGAAAATGTTTTCGAAACCTGTGGAAACGCCGATGAGTCGGAAGGAACCATTTTGGACCACCCCTGCGCACATCTGGACACTCCTTTTCATAAAACGGACTTTGAAAGGATCGCGTTTCAAGAATAACTTGTTGAACAAATTTCAGAGATGTCACTGCACCTTGCCGCTGGGCCACGTGGGGGGTCGCCTATCGTCAGACTTCCGACTTATGTCATTCTGTTGTTGGGCCCTGTCGTCGCTGACCTAATGACAGGCCGCACTGAGGTTTTATTTTCAAACGGGAATGGTTCGAATAGACGAAAAAAGAAAGAAGAAGACAAGTAGAAAGCAGAAGAAAGTCGCCAAGAAGAACCAGACGGGTATACAACGATGCGGAGGCTTTTCAAGAGACTTCGGGCTACGTACGGGTCGTCATCGTCAGACTTCTGACTTAAAGGCACAGAAAACTTGACTACGCAACTTTCGGCCATCCAACCGACCTGGAGGCTTAAATAAATATACAGGGGCTTATTGTCGACAGGACCCCCCTTCTTTGTTATCTCGAACCCCCTCCTTAGTGTTCCCAAAGCTAGCTGGCAGGCCCTTGCCCCTTATGCACTGTAATTATGAATTTATGCACTGTAAAAGTTCGCCCTTTGCCGTGTATCGGGATAGTAGTCAAGAGGTCGTGCGTTCGATTCCTACTCCCGGCAGACAAACCTTTTGCTTTTTTTTCTACTAACTCAAAAGTCGAATTTTCTGAAACTGCAATGGTCGTAACGAGAATTTTTCTTACTCTCAATATCGACTCAGGGTACATTCTTGATATGTCAGCTATATAGCTCCCCGTAGTTTGAGTCAAGTTTTCTGTTCCTTTAATTCATTTAGTTGTAGCGCCGTGTCGTACCTGACCTGAGGACGGGTCGCACTGAGGTTTTCTTTCAAGTGGGAATGATTTAAGTAGACAAAACAAGAAAGAAAAGAAAGAAAAAAGGGGAGGCATGTAATCTTGCGGAGGATTTCCAGGAGACTTCGGGCTACGTGGGGGGTCGCCTATTAACACAAAATTTCGGAATTTAATGTCTCGAGGAGGATGCGCTCCATCAACTCTTATTCGTTTTATTCAAAGTAAAAATTACATTCATTACAAACAGAACAACCGCAATTTTGAAGCTAAACAATTTCTTTACCTTTAGGTATCTAATAGGCTACTCCAGTAAAACGGCAGAGTATTTTACTGGTGTACGCCATTAATCCTGAAGCTAAATAGTTCCTTTGTAAGTAGGTATCTGCTATAGCATTAGAATGTCAAATTATTTTACGGCTCTTCACCATTTTTCATTCCTCCAACCTAGGACGAAATAGTTGGACTAGTAAACCGTGTTCCGTACGTATGCTATGTACCCATAGTAATTTCTCTACACCATTTTTCATTAGTTGCGTGTTTGCAGATGCGTTGGTATCTGATACCCTGGTCGCATCTCGTCAGTTACCGTGGTATCTCATTTTCAGATACGGTCGGGGGACCGTAGTAACTGAAAAAGTCGTCTCATTTCTGTCATCACCAGCACAGAGTCTTTTCGTCTTTGTATTAAAGCAACCGTATTATATGACACCATGGTAACTGCAAATACGACAAAATGCAGATCCAGTTACCGTGGTATTCAGATACCATGCAAAAACGCAACTATTGGATAATGGACATGTGTCAGTTCTGAAGCTAAATAGTTTTACATTGACCGGACCTGCGTAAATTTCTTAATCACAATAAATAGACTGATAACTTGGACGGAATGTTCACTTTCTACCTGGACAGATCATTCACCGAGTGAAACAAATGTGGCATAAAAAAGCGTGCTGTGACCAAAACTTGAATAACTAAATTAAAGCACTTTCAGATCAGAAATACATTTTCCCAGACCATCTATCCCACTAGAGATGTAAATAAAGGCAGCAACTTGGGAAGAAATAGTTAGACTAGTAACCCGTGTTTCATGTGCCTCTTATTCATGGTAATTTCAGCTCCTATCCCCAGAGCCGTATCCAGGAACTTATTTCGGGGGGGGGGGGGGGGTCTCCCCGCGGGTCGGAACTAATTTGTGCTTGACAGGAAAAAAAGATCATAGACCTGAGCAGAGGTTAAAGCTTACAAAAACGATGATTTTGTACATATCGGGCGATGGGGGTGGGGGGCTTCGCTGGATACGGCCTTGCCTGACATTCTTTAGACAGTCGTTCCCACGCCAAAGCATTGTCAACCTTCTCATTTGCTGTTAGTCTCTTAAAGTAAGTATTGGCACCTGGACAGTTGCATATGTAAAACATTTGAATCTAGAAATTAGAATAACGTAACAAAGAAAAATTAAAAAAAAATTGCTTCGGTATAGCAGTTACAACTTTTCACTGCGCAGAACTGAGCGCGACCTAGGAACCGGCAAAGCGTGCAGCCTCATTTGACACAAATAGCCTCAAAATTCGAAAAAGCGCCGTAGCGTGGTCAGTCTAGGTGTTGCCTGTGTCAAATGATCACGGAAATATATCAAGCTCGATTCTTCACAGTGAAACACCGTATCTCTTATACCGAAGGACTTTTTTTTTTAATTTCTCTTAGGTTTATTCTTTTAATTTTTAAATTCAAGTTGTCGCGTATGCTTCCTGTCACATGTCGATACGTACTTGGTGACACGTGAGCCCCCAAAAGGATTGCCCCGTTCTCCGGTCCAGCCACCTGAGGGGGCAGATAATTTAACGAGCGCGAAAACAAAAAGCGGAAAGCTAGAGGTTATAACGGAGCCCTAGTTTGTGCAGGAGTTTTTGCATGAGGCTATCATGATAACAAAAGTTGAGAATATGACTGGGTAAGCCAGGGTTTTGTTTAACTAAGGAAACTTCGGTTTTTTCTCGTAGGGATTCAAAGGCCAAACTGACAAGCAAATTTTTGAATGAAAAATATTTCTTTAAATTACTGACATAGTAATTATGTTACTATTTGTAGCATCACATTAAAACCATTACACAACGGTTAGAAAGACGACCCGGCCCTGTACAGAAGGTGACCCGCAAATACCTTCTGCTAATCCTCAAATGACTTTTGATGTTACTATTCAAAGCCTCCTTACCTAAAACTAAAAACAATAATAGCTTACTGAGGCCTAGATTTAACAGACCTAACAATTCTCCTGCTCAGAATTTCGTACGCTTCTTTGATCTCTATAAACTTGGAATGCGCTAGTTCTTTCGCGTCGGAGCTCTGATGACGGTCAGGATGCCATTCTCGTGACAGCTCGCGCCATCTCTGTTTGATCTCTTCACCGCTCGCTCCGTTTGTCAGATTGAACACCTGGAAATGGTAGATGGGTCTTGAAAAGTACCGCTGTTGAGGTAAATGAAGGCAGACGATTGGCCCTATGCCGGTTCAGCGCTTCCAAGCGGACTAGTTTCTGTTAATCCCCTATGCCTCACCGTCAGCACTTGATCAGACATGGTAAAATAGACCCACAGGTTAGTAAGTGGAAACCTGTCATCTGCGTCCCATGTAATTGAGGTTTTGCATACGTCTCAGCAGCAGAAAGTGAAAGTCACCCACTACCCTATGGATTCGACTTTTTACTATGTCTACACAAGTGTTGATTGTGGGGCAATGGGGGACTAACAAGAAATTAGTCCGCTTTGAGTGCTGAACTGTAATAAGGCCAATTGTATTTAGCTGTTTTCTTTACGATCGGAGAACTTAATAGTGGTCTCTATTTTTTCCCAGTAAGTATTTTTTTCTGCACTGTCAGAAGTTTCATAACAGATAACACAAGGATGCGCGGTTTCAAAAGATAACACTTCGGATGTTATTTGTTACGCTTTCAAACGTCACACATTAAAGTGTTAAGCACAACAAACCAGGAAGAGCCGAAAAACTTCCGAAAAGCATCTGCTGACTTTTCTGATATCATGACAAAAAAAAAGTCAGCAGATGTTTTTTTAGCGGTTTTTTGGCTCTTCTTGTATGCATAAGAAACTTCTGACAGTGTGCTGACTGTTCCCTAGCCTTCTCACCAGTGTCTGGTTATACCGCACAGGCGCACACCAGAATCTGGTCGGGTCGAGGCAGTTTCAGTAAGGATTCCCCGGGAAATGGTGAAACAAAAAGAAACCTACACAGTACAAAAAAATCTTGGAGTATTTGCTACTGGGATTAATCTTGATCTCCATCGAGATAAGATTATCTCTAATTCGGATTAATCTTATCCCAGGAGAGATAAGCTTAAAGGACATCTGAATGAAGAGTACCAAGTATCATCCCTATCTGTATGACTTCCGTTAACATTGCCTGCAGAAAACCCGATCCAAATACGAAATTGTGTTTCCAAGCTATGATTTTTGCTCCATTTTGTATCTGTCTTTATTTCAGTACCAAGCAATTTTAGAAATGAACCAATGTCTCCAATCAACCCTTCTTCTGGAATATTTTTTAACCATTTAAGCCCAAACTTATATCTAGAAGAAATTCGGATACGATCTGGCCAGCGCTGTACAAGATTTGAATGAATTGCGCTTTTTGTCTTGGAGTCTGCATGTGCAAACCTCCAGATACGAACATCCCTGTTTTGAAAACGTCACGCCCAGGAGGAGAATGCTCTCCGTGGCCATGTCTGTAAATACATTCTCCATGGTGTGTTCAAGTATGGTTTCATTGTTCAGGTGTACTTTAATCCCAATAGAAAATACTGCATCCTTATTCGGAGAAACTTTTTACAGTGTATAGAGGAAACACCAGACACCAATGAGCGAAAGCTAGGACGAGTGCGACGCACGCGCTTTCCATGTGCGCTTTTCTTCACGCACGCGCTTTTCATATTGCTGTTAAGGTCGGGTCGGAGGTTACGTGTCACGTGCAATAGAACGTGGATTTATGTTAACGCGGTCGTAACGCTACGGGCATTGTTCCTTCGGGCGGATATTGTTTAGCCTACAGTGTACGTTGTATATTATTTTTGTGTTTACATAAACTAAATAAACCGAAAAAAAACCGGCGTGTTTCGTTTCTTCTACCTGCGGCCTGACGAGGACCACTGCCAAGAACGGCAGAAATATTTCTAGGGCTAATCTTAGCTGACGTCAGTGCTGCCGCTTTTTTCTGATGGAACCTGTGACTTTAGGCCGGAAAAACCATTGAAATTCTGGCACCTATACGAAACTAGGTCTTTTTCACCAACTATTACGAGAAATCTCACTTTAGGGTCATTCCAGCGAAATAAAGCCAGGCAAAAAAATCGATTTCTCAGATTTTGACGAAAATTTCTCAGAATGATCTACCAGGGTGCAGGACCTTCCCCAATTTTTTTTTCGGCGAAAAAAAATTATTTTGGACTCTGGCGAATTTTTGAAATTTTCGGCCAAATATTCCCTTGTTGATGGTCGGAAAAGTCAATATTTTTCAAAAATTCGGCAAAAATTAGGGAAATTCAACACGACCTTGAAATTTTTTGAGCTTCTTACCTACCTTTAGGACTTCAAATCTAAAGATGTTCAAGTATGTAGGTACTATATTTTCGTTTTTACGGTAATTTTGTCAAGGGAAGGCAAAAAAAGTGGGTCTTGGTAGATCCACTCCAGAAGAACCGGCCAGATCGCAAAAATTCTGAGATTCCCTATGTTAGTAGAGTGAAGAACGAGCTACATTTCTGCATTAGCACTTTTGTGGCTGTCGAGCCAGAAATGGTCTTAAATAGCGATCTTAGAAAACTGAAATTGTTGGGAAAATGCATTGTTTTGATGACAAAATGAATTAGTCTCACAACCTAAAATAAGATTTGAGAAATGAATGCTGCTCTAACCCTGAATTCAGTTTTCAGATCTTACTGTTAGACCACAACCTGCCTGGACCAATTCTTAGCTGTCCAAGGGCCCGAAATCTTCTTTTGATCTACTTTCAGAAACTAACTAGAATGCATGCTTTTGCTCTTTTCACGTGTAAGTTTGCGCGAGGGTGGTAAATTAATCATATACTTGATTATACGCAATTCTGAAACGCTAACCGAGTTCCGTTGTCAGTACATTTTTGGGATCCCAAAAAGTAAGTGGAGGGATACCTATGACATCGCAAAAGTTGTCCGTCTGTGCGCACGATAACTCTCGAAGGGATTGAGATATTCTGATGAAACTTGGTGGGAGGATCCTTCGGGTCAAAGTACAAGTCAACTTCGAAGATGGGCTCTGTAGCCCTATATTTGAGGGTGGGGGAGGGGTTTCGAATTAAGGGGCACATTTTTTTTTAAATCTATTGAGATAGTTGATTTAGGGGTAAGGAGACATGCTGAATCCGAATATGAAAGTTATTTCTCACCGGACTAGTAGTTCAACCCGGAATCCGGCAAAAACCGGACACAAAATTTGTCGACCAATTTGTCGACCAATTTTCGGCTACCCCTTTTCTCCAAAATAGTAGGCTATAGCTCTGCATAATAGTATAGCTGTGCGCACAACGCGTAATCAATGAACCTAAGAGGTAGCTGTTTTCGAAGGTCGAAGGGGTTGGTATATGGGAAAAGAGAAGGTGGTTGCGGGCTATATAACAGTTGGAAAGTTTAGAGGGATTGACAACTTCAGTAGAAGGGTAAGCACTGAAACCAAAAATAGACCGATCCCAATTGTGAGACAAGTAGGGGACTTCTAATGGTTTCATGGTCTAATAATAGGCTGTTAGACCATAATCATCTTCGACAATGAGGGGTTAGCAGTTTTGTCTACTTGGTGTACCTACAATTTGTTTCCTGTGCTTTATATGGTACGAACAATTTGGTACCACGTCTATTACGAGGACATGGACTCGTAAGTAAGAATCGGTTGCTAGAATCTTTGGTGATGAGGGGTTGCCAACTTTTGCTAGTTGGTATGCCCTTTATTTTTTGCCAGTGCATTTCATGGTAAGAACGATACGGTACCATGTCTATCACGGGGAGATGGACTTGTAAGTAAGAATCGGTTGCTAGAAGGGCTTCGCGAGGGGCTTGAAGCTTTAAACTTTGATCTGTTTCTAAATATTACAAGTAAAGAGTATTGGTCTGTCAACATCATATATTAGATTTAGGGATCCCATCGACAGCTTTGGTCTTGTTATTATCTATAGGCTGCAACCTATTTAAGAAACTGAAATTTTGTATTTGCAACTATGTACAAAGAACACGTTAATATTATGGCGAAGTTACAAGTTTTTCTATCTTCAGTCTATCAACATCTTTTATGTAGGCTACACTACTCCGGCAGCATTCCGCCGAGCTGAAACTAGTACACATAAAACATCTGAGGGGTGGCACCAGTTCTCAACCTCGTCTTCGGGGACTAAAAAACCTAAGGGGTCGAATGACTTCCGCAAAATTTCTATGCAGGCTTCTTCTACGTCTTCATCCGTGTCGACAACTTTGCCCAACTCCCAGTTATCGCAAATCTTAAAGCAGACATAGTATCCGAGCTGGTATTATAGTCAGAACAGCAGTGTTTTTTTTGCGATTTCATTTTTGAACTGCATGGTCAATCTATTTTGTCATCCGAGCCTGCTCTCTGCCATGAAGTTTTGTGAAATTATTTGTTCTCATTATTTGAAAATTAAATGAACCTGAACCTGAAAACAATGCATTTTCCCAAGAATTTCAGTTTTCTAAGAACGCTATTTAAGATCATTTCTGGCTCGATAGCCACAAAAGTGCTAATGCAGAAATGTAGCTCGTTCTTCACTCTACTACCATGGGGAATCTCAGAATTTTTGCGATCTGGCCGGTTCTTCTGGAGTGGATCTACCAAGACCCACTTTTTTTGCCTTCCCTTGCCAAAATTACCGTGAAAACGAAAGAATAGCACCTACATACTTGAACATCTCGAGATTTGAAGTCCTAAAGGTAGGTAAGAAGCTCAAAAAATTTTAAGGTCGTGTTGCATTTCCCCGATTTTTGTCGAATTTTTGAAAAATATTGACTTTTTCGACCATCAACAAGGGAATATTTGGCCGAAAATTCAAAAATTCGCCAGAGTCCGAAATAATTTTTTTTCGCCGAAAAAAAATTCGGGGAAGGTCCTGCACTCTGGTAGATCATTCTGAGAAATTTTCGTCAAAATCTGAGAAATCGATTTTTTTGCCTGGCTTTATTTCGCTGGAATGACCCTTTATCATCTTCATAAGTATGCGCCTCAGCTTTTATGCTTCATTTCTGTATTTACTGGTAAGGAATCGGTCGCAGAATTGTCGAACAAACAAAAATGTATGACAAATCACAGAACTCTGCGACCAGTGGCAACACCGGCTGAAGTATCCCGTTAGTTCCATCAAATAAGCCTTGCCAAGCCTCCTTGGAAATATCATCGTCACAAAATTTTAAGCTGACCAAATCCATTTAACACTAGCAAAAAAATTCACTATCAGGTAGGGAGGAAGCCAGTATCCTGTCGTCGTAGCTTATCCGGTCGATAAAATCTTACGGATCCAAACAGCGACGAAAACTTATTTCTGTTACTATTGTCATGACGTTAAAGGACACCTGAACAATGAAACCATACTTGAACACACCATGGAGAATGCATTTACAGACATGGCCACGGAGAGCATTCTTCTCCTGAGCGTGAAGTTCAAAATAGGGATGTTCGTTTCTGGAGGTTTGCACATGCAGACTCCAAGACAAAAGCGCAATTCATTCAAATCTTGTACAGCGCTGGCCGGATCGTATTGGAATTTCTTCTAGACATACGTTTGGGCTTAACTGGTTAAAAAACATTCCAGAAGACGGGTTGATTGAAGACATTTGTTCATTTCTAAAATTGTTCAGTACTGAAATAAGGACAGATGCAAAATGGAGCAAAAATCATAGCTTGGAAACACTATTTCGTACGTGGATTGGGTTATCTGCAGGCAATGTTAACGGAAGTCATACAGAGCGTGTTCCACCCCTCTACCAATAGTAACTATTAGTTACTATTTCCGTTCCAGCCTCACGAAAAGTTACTACGGTGACCGTTCCAACCTTCTCAATAGTAACTAATAGTAACTATTTGCTTACCACGCTCGGGAGCGTAGTTAGCGTAGTAACTACGCATCTCTGTAACGTGTGATTGGTCGGATCACCCCGCGGCCTGATATGTGACCGAAAAATTCAAAAAGCGTTCCAGCCTAGCGTAGTAACTACGGTAACTAGCGTAGTAACTACGGTAAGTAGGGTGGAACACGCTCACAGATAGGGATGATACTTGGTACTCTTCATTCAGGTGTCCTTTAAACTAGATGATCAGACGCTCTTATCTTCGCGGCAAAACCAGTGCTCACCTCATAGGCATGCTGCAATCCGGTTGGATCCAGTTTTCCGGAAAGAAATTCGGCCGCATCGTCCCATCCTGATGTTTTCAGAACGTTCCAAAGTTCGCCCAAAGCCTGTTTGAAATCCCTCCACATAGGCGAGTTGAAAAAGTGCTTGAGGGCATCTCTCACTTTAACCGTCTCCCCGGTCGTGGTATCAGTTACTGTTGCATTAAAGTAGAAGTAGGAAAGCCAGACTCCGTAGCACATGGAGACGAAAAGAAGAAGGGTAATGAACTTTCTGAAACAAAAGACAATCTGTAACCTGTGACTATTTTGAGGGATACAAGATTTGGAACTTGGGAGTACAAGACAAGACTTTGAAAAGACAAGAATTTGGGTAGGTTGGTTAGTTGGTATGGCACAAAGAATTTTTTTTTTTTTTTAGATATTTTTCCAATCATTTTTTCCTTTCTTGCTTTTTTTTTGTCTTAAGATGAGTTTGTAAGAAAGGACTGGAGGGCTTTAAACTTTTACGACAAAATCGAATCTCGCGTCTATTGGTTGATCTTTCATCTTTACGTCATAGCTAATTAATAGCCTACTGACGTGGTCACGTGAGACTAGCATTAGACTAAGAAAGGCGGGAAAAACATATGGAGGCACTCGCAAGAGTTTGCATACTTACCAAATGCCGATAATTCGGTCTCGAAGTCGAAAGTCCTATCGATCAATCATTCAATTGCAATCCCTATAGACCTCGCCATGTTAAGTTTTATCTTTCTGATGATGGTGAAAAATATCCGTTTTCGTCGGGTAATAGGGTGCAATCTCTCTATAGGGCTATGTTGCCATGTGTTAAATGAAACCTCGTTTACACGATGGGTATTTACCCGTCCTCCGTGGGTATTTTCCTCCGCAACAGCAACAAATACCCGGGTATTTTAGACTTCAATTTCGCGAACATTTTACCCGGGGATTTGTTTGTCGAAGGGTATTCTTCGACGTCAGCAACAAAAAAATATACAATTGAAGGAAAAAAAGTGAAAGTGATTGACAGTTGTGACTGGGATGCAAGATATATTTGAAATGTGAAGAAATCTTTTGTATTATTTGAATCTATTCACACATGACAGTACTCTCCACTGAAAAATACCCGGGTATTCTGTGTGTCCGTGTGAACACTTTCCCCTCTCGTCTCCGGGGAAAAATACCCGTCGTGTAAATGAAGCTTGAAGTGTTGACATACATGTGTTTAAGATTGACTTCCCTCCCCCGTGCACATACAACCCTGTGTACTTTACCTTAAGCTAAAGCCCGTTGGCTTTTCCAAGTTCCAGCGCTTCGACACGAGCTGGAAAACGAATGCGGCTGCGCAAGATTGAAACAGAATTGATTCGGTCACTGTGTATTCAGGGATCAGCGTTGCCACATACGCAGCTATCAGGGGCCATTTGATCGACCCTTTATCTCGTCCGGTGTTGCCAACCGTGTGAACAGCTTGAATAAAATAAAAGTGATTAACTACAGGAATACTCTATATGACTAAGTCCAAAATACGCCAGTGATCCTCAGGAAGAAGGAGTAAGCGCGTCCGTAACGACTCAAACTCAACGACTCGCATCCTGTGTCAAGCAGTCACGATGATCTTTGGGAGCAGCTGTGACGCCACTTCTGCCTTTCTTCGCTAGATACCCGGAGAGGCCGGAGATTTCGCAGCGGCAAAGAGAGATAGTCATAAAGTGTATTGCGAAAACAATTTTTTACAGAAATCAGATTTTATCTAGGCACCACAGGCGTTACTAGCCAGAATGTTTTTTTGGGGGGGAGGACAAGGTATTTACCGACTGGCTGGTCATTTTTACTGACTGTTTTTGCGGATAACGACTAATACATTATTGAAAAAAAAAACCTCCCCCCAGACGCCTCTGCTATAGGCACAATGATTTTCTATGGTATTTCGCGCTTCTCAAGGGCGTCGCAGTGATTCAATTTCTCCTTTAAGCCCCTTTCACAAGCATGCCTAGCCAAGCACGGATGACTAGGCACGTGCCTAGCGTCACTCTTCACACCCATGCCAAGGCACAGATTTTGGGCCAGGCACGGAGTTCTTGGCTTTAGAACTCGGCGCCTGGCCAATCTTGCGCACGTGCCTAGCATGCTCGTGAATGCGGCTTAAGCTACGTTTATAACTAAGTATTTTTATCATTCAGAGACTTTGATCGAGACTGGTAGAGCCGACATCGTTGTGTGCAGCCTATAACTGAGGCGCGTTACAAGCGCCATAGCAGGCAACAGTGGAACTCGGTGCAGATTTAAAAACATTACAGTAGGACCAATACGTAGAAAATTACAATGTATGAAATAAAAGTGCTTGTGTCCAAATGAAGGCATATGCCTGAGCCTATAGACCTTACCTGATATATACAGCAGAACTGAAAAAGTAAGAAGCTATTTTAATTTTAAAGGTCGCCACCTAAGTTGTTTGAGAAAACTAAAGAATGTCAAGTTAATACTTCTTTTAGTTCTGCGCCGCTAGATGGCATCGCGAGTTCGAGCAATGATTTTAAATAGTTTGCCGGCCGTGGTTTTGAGCAACTAAATTGTGGTTTTCTTAAATTTTTCAGAAGCGACCTTATAACCAGATCAGAAACATTTGTGACTTCATGAAGGACCAGCAATCACTGTGTGAAAGGCGCCATGTCATTTTCAGTCTACAGTGTTGCCGTTGGTAAGTTTCTCCTAAAATGTCTCTTAATTTTCTAACCAAGTCCAAACCTTGTCTTTATCTCTCAAAGAAATTACCTTAATTCGCACTTTAGATTGAATAAGGTCTTTGTTTGATCTGTTGTGCTCCTTTTATGGTTGGTTTTCTGTTTGGATGGGAAATATAAAGCCAGAACAAGTACAGACATGATACCTTGCTATTTGCACCACCCCTCGTGAATGGAAATATATGCATGTAACTCCCATTTCTTTCCAGCCTCTACACTTACCAAATGTGTGAAATTGGGCCTTGATTGAAAGCTCAAATTATTCTCTATGATTTAGTATTTTTTCTGTGTTCATTGGACCATGTGAGTCGCAGCATTGCCACAATCCTTTCTTCTAAACACCTGCTGACCATGGGCATGGCTAAATTGTTATTGCACCAGTTTCCGTTTCCAATTTTCTTTTGGGTCTTTTGAGGATTTATTTGCGCTACCAGGATAACCAATATAGCTTGAGTGTGACTATTTGCACCAGCATTTCTTGAAGTAAGTGGATGACATTAGACATCGATTAATTTGGTCAGGATGGATATATTTTGATGTTCCTCTTGCAATCCGTGTGATTTAGTCTTTATCTGATTTAGTCTTTATTTATTTATCTAGGTGGCGCAAATATATGGGTGGCACAAATAGCAAGGCATCCTGTATCTGCTGTTGCCTGTAGGCTAATTAAATGCTTCTGCTAAATACCGTAGCTTCTGCTACCCACAATCTTCAATGACCTATGCCAAATGCTTCCTAACTATGCCTAACCCGAAAAAAAATGTCTGACCCAAAAATCAGGAATCGGTGGTAGACTGCTTCAGTGTCCTTTTTTCGTTAAAACTGAATTTGCTGAAAAAATTCCACTAACAACCCAAACAAGCACAAATAAAGGAAATCTAGAAAATCCCATTTACTTTTTGCTTACAGTATTTTATCTACAAATTACTATATGCCCTTTATTATTTGCATACAGTCAGGTACATCCTACCACAAACCCCTGGTTTTGGATACCCTATGCCTCACGCTGGGATACCCTATGCCAAATGCTGGATACCTGTTCGTACTCAGGCTGATTTCTGAGCTTCACTCAAATCACTGTTGTCTGTTGTACTAAGACCATTTAGAGGGGATGGGGGCACATCATCACGCCTAATCATGACCTTTCACTTCTCACCAAAAGGAGATATGTAGTACCTGCCTTAGAGGGCGAAAGAAAAGCGTTTTGTATGGCCCTTATTTGGATAATAGCAACCAGTGTCCTGTGAGAAGGTGTCAGTAGATCAGTTCAGATCAACAGATCAATTCTGTCAAATTTGAGGGGTAACTAATCTTATTGCAAGTATCAAACTGATATGAGCAGAAGTGTCATAACCATACAAAGTATAGTCTTTACTCATTCTCCGTTAAAATTAGCAAACTGTTTCATTGGTTTGCCTTTCCTCGGAGTTGCCAAAGAAATTCCAGTCTATGGATCACTTAATCCCAACTTGTCTTCCTGTCTTTCGAAGTCTGCGCTAGATAGCTAGATAGCTTGCGAAGAAGCTGCGTAAGCATTCGATTTTGTTGATATTGTAAGCTCAGGGGAAAGTTCAGGAGTGAAAATGGAACATTCCTTTGTCAGGAATTTTGAAACGTTGGTACAGAAAAATGGAATGTTGATAACTCGTCCTTTGCCTGCATGTCAATATCAACATTATTTTAGACTTGATCTTACCTATTGCCGAAACCGCAGGGATGAGCCACTCGAAGAATGTCACTTGATACCCATAAACTTCGTCCCTTGGTATTCCCAGGGTGAAAACACTCCCCCACAAGTTGGCTACCATAACCTGGGCAAAGAACTTGAGAAACGAAAATGGTGCCTGCAACATAAGAATCACATGATCTTAGTGATCGGCTGAAAACGCAATGTTTCTGCTAATACCAGCTCTAATCACATTTTCATGACCCCTACAGCTTTTCTTTCCACCAAACTGTTATAAAACTGCGCATATGCATTCACTTGCTTCAGGTTGTTAATAATTGTAGAGTTTCAAACCTCCTGCTGTTCGAATGTCACTCTTTTTGCCTAATTCCGCGATGCCGATCCTGTTCTTCTATGGGCATAGTGAGTGGTCTGTGAATAATAGCAATGGCATATTCGTAACGTCAGCTTGTAAACATTTGTTCTTTCTGAACATTTGAATATCCTCTTTCATTTCTGTTTTCTGTATTGGTCCCCTGCTGCAATGTAAGGCAGCTATGTTTGGTGCCTCTCTGACTCACAACAGACAATGGGGTAGGCTATGTGTGAAGAAAAGGCTGAAAATTGGGTTAGAAAGTCTAGGTTGTTAGAAAACGATTAAAATAATGGATTCAACCTAGCCTATATGGCACTTACTGAGTATAGCTTACACAGCAATAATGATTAAATTGCTGTGGCCAGGGACAAAGATCAATCAGATGTAGGACTTTGCCGAATATTGTAGCCACTGAAGACCAAGCAAAGACAAAATGGCCTTGCATTTATTGTCTAAAACATTTTGGATTTCTAGTGCACTACGTAAAATGTTCAGTTTTCTCCCCAAAAACTTACCATTTTGGGGTAAGTCATCATGATATTCCGTAAATCCCTGTCATAATCTTTGGAGAAATTTGCGTCTCGAACATAAGCTCTCATCATGAAGAAGTCGTAAACTAGCGAAAGACCAAAGAACCCTCCAAATGTTGTTAGCGTACAGGCTGCATGTCTGAACCTTCCAAGATATATCAGGTGAAGTCCGAAAAAGCCCCCAATCAGCCAGAAAAAGTAGGCCAATGTTACAGTTTTATGCATGGTGCAACTGGTCACTCAGATCTGAAAAAAAAAATAAGGCTTATGTTTAGCTTTGCTACTAGTTAAGTAGCTAGATTAACTAGCCTGTGTTAAGCGAGCCTAATAAGGAACTGTTCACGCTTATGTTGTAAAATTAATAATAAGTTGTTGGCTTGTTAGTCATATCCTCCAGTGACGTTCAACATGAGAATCAATTTGTACCCTGCATAGTTTTTTGAAACAGAGCCTGACAATGAATCCCTCGACAACAAGACCTTTGATGACTCGTTGAACAATATACAGACTGAATTTGAGATTTTGGATCAAACTTTAATCAGTATAATATCTTTTGCTGTGTCTGTTGGAACAATGTAGATTCCTATGATTTGGTTTTTGAGTCTAACATGATTGCTCTAGTTATTTTGGAAATGGTAAATGGCTCGTAGTTATCAAAACATAATTTGTCTTTAGTATGACTGATCTTCCAATCAAAGAGCTCATTGTAGTTTCAGGTATATAACAAATGTAGCCCATCTCCCCAAATGTTTATCTCTTTCATGACCAACAGTCACGTCACATCAGCACACACTCTGATTTGTTGCATACTACTTTTAACACAGAAAATAGAAACTTCCTAATATTTTTTACCATAGCAAACGTGAAGTGATAAAAGTGCTACCACAGCAAGTGTGACCAAGTCCTTTATGGTTGTATTACCATAGCCTAACGCCTATGGAGTGAATAACTTGATTTATTTTAGAGGTCTGTCCAGATGGGTGAAACTCTGTGACCTTACAATCCCAAGTAACATTTGACACTGAGCTACTGTCAGTTCAGTTCAGTTTTGTTAAATTCAAAATAAATTAACAAAATAAGTTTTAACCCCTACAAAGCCCCTTCGCCCTTTACATTACACTGTCAACATGGTTTTCATTGTAGCTTGTTTAGAGCTACTTTTCTGTTCTCTAAAGAGGTTAAATGTGCCATATTCCTTGCAAATGAGCCGTCTTGCAGGCAAGGTGTAGGGTACTGCTGTTCTTCTGGTTTAGGGTCTAGATCACCCTTTAATAACTAAGAACAATTGTCAGTTCCATGAATAACTGATCCTGACTTAGAATCTACCTAAGTAGGCTAACTACTACCTTTTTCCGGTGAAGACAAGGATCGCTGGTAATCGGCAAGTTGTTGATCAAGTCAGATTCTAATTTTGATTCTGGGTTGGGTGAATGGTTATAAAGATGGTCGCTATACGGGTTAGGGTTGCTGGAAACTTCAGTGTTAAGCTATAGAGCCCAATCCGGCAGTTTGTAGTTTTACAGATAGTTTAGAAGAGGATAAAACAAGCTTGCAAATGCCATCCTTGGTGTAGGTTATTTTCGGAAATCGCAGACATTAAAAATATAATAGGGCTGATGTACAACCACAAGGATCTAAAGGAGTATTTGTTTTCCTTAGAAAATTTGAGTTGTGAGTTCAGTAATTTAGGTTACAAAATTCGTCTGTCCTCTGCCAAAACCTAGTAACTGCATTTTGAATGATTTTTCAGGAAACGCAAAAAACTACTTTTCTTACTTCCCGGAGGAAGAAAATGAGAAGAAACAAGTGCGCAAGCGCTCAGACGTGGAGTGTGAAAGTAAAATGTTTATCATATTTTATATACAAACAGCGTTAAAACCAAGACATTTCACATCCCCAATAACCATCAAGTATTGAAATAACCTAATTTGTAATCATCCCACTTTAAAAGCTTTAAATGTAAACAAACCGCAAGTGTAAATCCAAAGAGATCTTGCAAGAACAGCATGAGTTCTAACACTGGATCAGAGAATCAGAACACAGAATCTGAATGGTCTGCCAGCCAGTCCGACCCTTTAAACCTCTTTTCCATTAGCAAGGTAATAAAACGAGTACAATAACGAAATCGTAGCAGCCTAATACCCCCGGTGTCACAGTTCATTAAGAACGGCATGTCACCGATCATATTATTATGACAACACCGTAAAGTTTCCAGCTGTTCATTAAAGATACGTCGCGTCGTCTTGTTGCTGCTACACCAAAATCCTCATTCATAGATATATCTCCCCAAATATACAAGAGTTGAACTTGAGACCTGTCATAGACGAATGTAGCTCATAAAGCACCTGGGCCCAGTTACCCATGAACGGGAGGGTGGGGGGGGGGGCATCAGTTGCATATCTAGACCTAAATATCCTCGACTATACCAGCTTAGAGTTTCATTCCAGTCACAGGCCAAAAACTTGACTCATGGGCAAATTGGGCCCACTTAACCATGAACGGGGAGGGTAGGGGCCAGGGTTCGGTTCAACTCCACATATAGATCCCCAACCCTATGATCCAAAAGCACAAAGGAATTTCATCGCCCTATCTCCAGTTATTGTCAAGTTGAAATCATTAAAAATGGGCAATCTGGGCCCAATTGCACCTGAACCAAGTGGGGGTGGGGTTTGGGACCCGCAAAAATGAAAAAGAGACCCCAATACTCACAAACCTACCAAGTTTCAACTTGATACCTGTTGATTCCTGTCACGGGTAACGAACTTTACTCCTGGGCAATCTGGGCCCATTTGCCCATGAACGTGATGGGTGGGGGAGGTGCAACTTTAAAAGTAATGTCCCAGCCCTAGGGTCTACATGTACAAGGAATTTCATCGTCTTATGTCCAACTCTGGTCAAGTTATGAACATTATTCACTGGGCAATCTGGGCCCATTTGCCCCTGAACCGGGTGGGTGTGGGGGGTCGGACCCCCAAAAGGCACAACTAGACCCCAGTCCCCATCAGCGTACCAAGTTTGAACTTGATACTTGCACTGGTTCACGAGTTATGAGCTCCACAAAATACGGTGAAAACCGAAAACCGGAAACCGGAAACCGAAAGCCGAAAGCTGCTAGAGCGCTCGCAATAGTGGATTGTTCCAAGGAACACTCCACTAAAAAGAGAAATGACCTAAAATATATAGAAAAATAAACCGCTAATATTTAATATAAACGTAGATACTAGGTTTTGAGTGACCTATATAGTGACGAACTAGATTTTTGGCATTGGGATTCTGGTGAAAAATGATTCCTGCGCCTGTAGATACTAGGCTTGTACCGAAGAAACTATGTAAGACAGAAAAATTCTGATTACGCCATTGGATTTGCTGTGGTGGAATTAGTGGCTGTCAATGTTTAACTCCAAAACTATTTTTTTTGTAGTTACCCGGTTTTGGCAGAGGACAGCCGAATTGTGGAAGTACAGAATTTTAGCATCTCAAAAAAGAAAAGACGGTTGTGTACATATAGCCCCAACTCAAGATTATTACCAGCACAGACAATCAGCATATTCACATTGTTGACGCGAGTGATCTGTGTGGCCACCCTAGTACAAGTCTAGTACACTAGCCCCTTTTCACGCATGGTGCTCAAACGTCTAGCACCATGCCTGGGTGCTAGACATTCAAGCACTGTACCTTGGATTTCATGTAGGGTGCATGGATTTCAGTATACAGTGCATGCATGAAAAACACAGTTTCTGTCGTCACAACTGAGAACTGGCTCGGACAGGGTCGAAATTACTACCATGAATTAGAGAAATCAAAGACAATCCTATCATTTTTTTCATAACAAAAACAAAAGGATGCAACTGATGATGGAGATGAAAAACCTCATTTCCTTTTCTGCATAGTCAAGGGTTTTCCATGTAGAGTATCCTGTGCCTCAGCTTTTTCTACCTAGCAGCCAACCAGAATATTGGCTCCTGGGGCCTACCTGGGGCAGACTACATGGAAAATAGATAGGGTGCTGTTAGATTTTTCATCTCCATCATCAGTCGCATCCTTTTGTTTTTGTTATAAAAATATGATAGGACTGTCTTTGAATTCTCTAATTCATGGTGGTAATATCAGCCCTGTTCGAGCTGGTGCACAATTGTGATGACAGAAACTGTGTTTTTCATGCATGCACTGTATACTGAAATCCATGCACCATACATGAAATCCAAGGTACAGTGCTTGAACGTCTAGCACCCAGGCATGGTGCTAGACGTTTGAGCACCGTGCCTGAAAAGGGGCTAGTGTACTAGACTGCCTAGTACAGTAGAGGTATGCTTACGGTTATGCTTACCATTACTTTAGTGTGAACACTGCAGTTTTGGGCTAAATGGTAGACTGAAGATCCAAAATACCTGTATAGGTGTTTTCAGCTGCCCTTCTTAGCTACTTTGGCTAACTGATAGTTAGCTTTAGACAGAGCAAGTGCATCAAAATGGCAAAGTTTGAAGCACATTCACATAGGCAGTGCGTCACTACTGGGGGGGGGGGGGGAGGGGGGAATGCCCCCCCCAATGCTGTCGGCCAGTGGGTAAAAAATAACCGAGTCGGCACGAAGCGCCGTGATTTTTAGTAAAAACAGTGGATTTTTTTCTTGGAAATAGTCGTTTTTTCATAAAAACAATAAAAAACAGTCGATTTTTCGTAAAAACAGTCGATTTTTTCTTAAAAGTAGTTGTTTTTTCTTAAAATCAGCCGATTTTTCGTCAATACAGTTGTTTTTATCTCAATAACAGTCGTTTTTATCCGCAAAAATAGTCGGTAAAAATGACCAGCCAGTCGGTAAATACCTTGTCCCCCCCCCAAACATTTTCGCTAGTAACGCCTCTGCACATAAGCATACAGTAGAGGTATGCTTATGTGAACGTCTGGCAACTGTGAACGATCGCCAAAGAAAAAACTAAAATCCAAACCAGGCAATTTTTTCCATAAATATTGAATAATAACCATTCATGCCATTTGCAGTTTTTGAATATTATGCTATTCACTGCTGAAAGTGATTAAACTGTCAGCTGTTCTTCCTTTGTTGTATTTGAAATTTCGCCACATGGAACGCATGGCACGCAACAACATGGCAGTCCGAAACTCCAGATGCATTCAGAAGAGGAAGATTTTTTTAAAATTCAAAATCAAAGAAACTAAGAAAGTCAATTGGATTTCTACTTTAAGTTTGTGCTAGGAGACCCTGAAATACTTGGCTGTTAGCTGATATTAAGTTTGTAATTTTTCTTCTCCATTTTACTTTTTCATATGCAATTGAAAAAACCAAGGTACGGTACCTAGTGTAACAGTTGAAAAAGTGTTCACATAAGCATACCTCTACTGTACTGTACAAGGATTGCTCCAAGGGTACACTGACTGTTTTGGTACCCTAAGCTTGACACACAAGTTTCGTCCACTATATTACTTGTTTGCAAGACGAATCCTATAGAGCAACATGCAAAGTTTCCTGTAGCACTCAGCAGTTGGTGGATTGATTGTTGGCCCTCGTGGCTTGCGAAGTTTGAATTTCACGCCTCTAGTAAGAAACGTTGTTTCACACCTCTCCTGAATTCCCTAATCGCCTGGAATATATCCTGCAGCCGGCTTTCATATTTTGGCGAACGTTTGTGTGGCTTACGCTTACTCTCTCCCTACATTTTCAAATCGACTATAATAATAATAATAATAATAATTTATTTGTAACCCACTACAACAAACAAGAAAAAGTGGAGTAATGAACTAGAAACAAAAAGAAACCAAAGATGACGAAAAACAACTTAACTACGAGAAAAACATTGGAGAAGACCATGAAAAGGCTCAAGGTTTGAAATTGCAGACTCGGACAGCCCCTCGTGCAGCAAGGCCAGCTTTGCCGTTACATCCGGAGCACTAAAATTCTGGATAATTTTTCTGTTCTTATACCACGGCGGCAAATAAAGTAAAAATCTCAAGTACCGGAAATATGCGGAGCGGAGAGCTCGGATATCTTTTTTAAGAAAAATTGGAAACAACCCAGACAAAAATAAAACAGAGTGGTCACAATAGGTCGAGTACAGTTTCGCTAGCGCTTTACGGTTATATTTACTTCTGTTAGCAACAATTTTGGAGTAACCGATCTGGAGCTTAAGCTTAGCGTCAGAAACTGTCCGCGAACGAAGTGACCGTAGATTACTAGTAATCGAGATTCCCAACCACCTAATAGATTCAACCAAAGGTATAGAAAAGCTTAGACAAGTTAGTGATGATCTAGAAGCAGACTTAACGTTAAAGGAGAGGAACTCGCATTTGTCAACATTCAGAGAAAGTCCAATAGTGGAAAAAGAAGAAGCAACAAAACTAACAGAATCTGAAAGCCCCTTCCGGGTACGACTAATTAATAGAATGTCATCCGCATAAGCTAGGTATGAGACATTAGAATTTCCTAAAAAACATGTAGTCGGAAGACTATTCAAAACATTAGAAACACAAAGTTTGAAAATGGAGGGAGATAGAACACCACCTTGTCTCACACCTTGCCTTACGCGAATTAGAGAATCTGAATAAAGACCATCACCAGTTTTAAGACGGAGAAAAGAATTCCCATACCAGTACTTTAGGAGATGAATGACAGAGAAATTAATACCATTGGAGGACAAAGAATAAAGAGCTTGAGAATGTACAACGGAGTCAAAAGCTTTAGACAGGTCAAGAGCACAAATATAGAGGCCATAACCTTTTTTCGAAGCGTCGACTAGAAGAGAAGAAAGAACCCTGTGCGCGTGCTGACACCCGAGACCCCTCTGGAAACCGAACTGGTTAGTTCCAAAATTGACGTTAGAATTTACAAAAGGCAGCAAAAGGTATTCGAGCACTTTACTAAGATTGCAAGCAACGGTTATAGGACGGTACGAAGAACAAGAAAACGGGTCCTTACCGCGCTTTAAAATAGAGCTGACCGTACCACACAAGAAACTATCCGGGACAACCGAGCAACATAGTGACATTTGAAAAAGCAACTGCAAATGAGACAGCAATGGCGGACAATCAACTCTTAAATGATTCTTACTAATCCCGTCTACATCAACAGACTTAGATTTCAAACGAAGGATAGCTCCATGCACAGCATCGATAGAAATCGGTATTACTTGATGCTGAGAAAGACTACGTGGCATAATACGGGATAATAACTTTTCAAAACGATAATGAACATTACTATTCATGCGCGAAAAAATAGAAGTATAATGAGAGATCCACATAGACACACTGATCAAATTAACCGGAGTACTACTAGTTCTGTAGTCCAATTTAGAAGAATTTATAACATTTTGCCAATCATGTTTGCCGCGGGGAAAATCCAAACCTTTATACCGGACTGCACGTAAATGCCTCTTATATGCCCGCTTAGAACTATTTTTAATATCATACACTGCACCAGATTTAGGTCGATCACATTCGGACCAGATTCGAAGCCAAAACTTAGCCCGCTTTTTAACCGACTTTAACTCAGGATCAGTACGCCAAATACGCTGACGGGTTCCGATTCTCACTCTTTCCTGAGGTACAGATAAAAGCTCCGAACGTTTTATAGCGGAAATAATTTGAGCGTAATACGAGTTTAGCTCAGATTTCGCATTTGCACTTGTAACTTTCAATTGAAGTAAATGATACGGCACACGAATAAGACTCAATAACATTGCGAGAGACGAAATATATAAGGGAATATTGGCTCGATCCCAATTACTTCGTTGAAACCATTTTGCGTTTCGTTTCGTCGGGGGTGCACAATTTTCACACGCAATTAATACACTAAAAGAAATCGGCAAGTGATCGATATCGTTCTCGTCAGTATGCACATGAACAGTAGATATTTCGAGAAGGGAAGAGCAAATTACATGGTCAAGATCGGAAACACTACCGGAGTTGTGAATATAAGTGTATTCGCAGTCTTTTTGTACGATCTTGAAATCAGGCAGAGAATCCAGAAGACAATTTGTCCTAGTAGAGTCACAACGGATGTTTGTATTAAGGTCGCCAAGCACGATATAATCCAGAGACTGGTCTGAAATCAGCTTCATTAGCGATCCAAGGCTTGAGCACGCTTTTGCAAAATTATTAAGCGACTGCACTCTACGTGTATTATGCGGAAGATAAGAATTAATAATGACACTGTCCCCAAATCGAATAGCTTGAAAACGATCATCGGAATGAATGCAGTTTGGTTGTAATCCACTTAGTCTCTTATGCACAAAACATGCGAGTCCACCGGATGGGCGACCAAAAGTTGAACGTGCATTAGTACTGAACAACAAATGATGCGAGCTACGCTGTAAGAAATTCACGCTAGTAGCAGTAAGAAGGTGTTCTTGTAGACAAACAATATCATAACTGCTAATTAGTTCATCGATTAGGGAGCCTTTATCTTTCGTCCCGTTAATATTCAACGAAACAATAGAGATTGATCTGTTCATTTTTTCTTGCTGGACAAGACACTCTGCAGAACACGGCATTTAAGACTGAAAGAGACATGATCTTCGCTGCAATTGGCACACTTAGCAGATAGACGACAGGGGGATTCTTTGGTTGAGATGTGGGGCCCCGCACAGATCGCACACTTAGGAGTAACACTGGTACAATCCGACTTCATGTGACTGGGAGACCTGCAGTTAAAGCAGCATCGTGGGGTCTCAGTGAAGTCAAACACACGGATAAATTCGTAGCCCAATTTGAGCCCTTCCTTCAGTATGCGAGCCTTCGCACTAAGATTTGTAAACTCGACCTTCACAGCGGTAGAAGTTCCAAGTCTCATTGCATTGCTTATACCGGGCTCGGAGAGGAACTCCGAAGTATCCAGGTCAACAGAGACTCCTTTTACAATCCCAAAAAACTTCTTTGAGACAACTTTGGCCTGAGATTCCGCTAAGACATTCGAGATGGACGAGCAAAAATCGGTAACAGCTGGTTTGTCAATGTTCACTACCCACTTGTCACGCAGGGGTCGCAAGCTATGGATAAACTCATGCCCGGTAATTTTGTCGAGCAGTTCACTTCGCTTTAAAGGGTCGCTCAGCGAATCGGGGACATTAGATATAATGACGGTAGCGGATTCCTTAGGAACGGTGGGGTTTGGCAGCTGCGGGAAATGTAGATCATATGACTCAAGTCTATTGGAAACTGTATTCAAAACTTGCTCAACTCTATTCATTTGTGACGAGAGATGGGAGAAAGCCAAAGCAGGGATGGTTGGAGCCTCAGTTGGAGACTTTATCACGAAAGTAGGCATAGTCTTATCAGCATCATCAAACATCCGCATTTGATCGATAATATCTCGGATATGACTTAGTAAAGCCTTAGCTCCCGAGCGTCTCGGACACAGTTCATCCGGCAGCATCTTAGCCCAAAAGGCTGTTTTTGCGCTTGACACAGATGCAGAGTCAAAAAATTCCGCAGCCATCCGAATAATTTCCGAATCGTCAGCTCCATTCGCAAGGCTGAATTGCAAAAAGTTCAGGAGCGGTGAATAAACAAGTTCTTCGCTCACCATGCTGTCAAGCAGCCAACACGGCACGAGGGTCCGATTAACTCAGGTAATAATCCTTTTCAGAGCACAGGTACGAAACCGGTCTTAACAGGTCAAGAGACTGATTGATACTGATATATCTGCATGCCTCGATTCTTTATTTCCTGCTTACTTTATAAGGACCGTGCCTTGAATTGCATAGCTTAAGTCGGGTCTTCACCTTCCGGAATCTGGGTTCCCAGATTTTCCGAGATTTTTGTTTTTATTTCTTTTGCGATATTAAAAGATTCCGGAAATCTGGAAGTTCAAAAGCCCCTTGTTTTGATGTACTTACGGACCAGTTCATATTCCAGATGCAATTTACAGAAGAAGTCAAAGAATAATCTGGAAGCCCAGATTCCGGAAGTTCCGGGAGGTGAAGACCAGACTTTACGCAGGTGACTTGCTCTTAGTAAGCCTCAGTCGTTCCACAATCACCAAAAGTATCACTAAAATGTCATCGGAACTTCTCAAAATCGGCCTCGATGTCAACCTCTCAAATGTGAGTACATGCATTTCAGTCATGCGTCAAACGTTCCAAATACTTCCAGTGCCTCGATTTCTCTTGGTTCATCCATCATCAGCTCGACCGATTCTCTGCGATAGCTCGGTTTAACCTTCAAGTCTACAATGTCAAAAACGCTGCATGCTGCTTATGGGCACATCGTCCCTAACCGAGGGCGCTACAATCGAAAAGCCGTGGGAAGACTATACAGCACATTCTGCGTTCCTTCACTTTTATTTCGTTCTGGCGTAATGCATATTCTGCAAAAAAAGGAACTAAAAAAGATAAGAATCGTGCTACTTCAGATATGCCAAGCACCTGCTCCATCTTTCAAAATTATGCCACAATCACACCCTAACGGAAAAGTTTCAAGTTCAGGATGCAAGTATTACCCTTTCCTAAATCTCCTCTTCTCTGCTGAAAATCATCGACAATTTGACCCAACCAGCGCATGACCTTTTATCCTGTCTCCTTGCCGAAGATTAAATTTGTGTTATCTTACGTGTTTTGTATTTGTTTTTATTTCTTTCTTTCGTTTTCTTTATACTCCGCTTTCCAAAATGGCGGGTGAAAAATAAAGTACTTACTTACTTACTTACTAGTCTGTTTCCGTGAACAACAAGGTTTGTGGTTCGGATTGTGGCTCTAATTTCACAGCAAGTCTTGACGTAATTTTCGATTTTGTAGCTCCGAGTTTGGCGGGAAATTCAGATTTAGCTGTCCAAATAATAAATAAGCTGCTTTATCAAACAGATAGACATCAAACTGAGAACCCTTCGTATAAAATGATAAGGTCATAAGATTGTTGTTCTGTTTTTGAGGTCTTTTCTCGATTTATTTCATTTTCAGACATTCGAAGTTACCGCCAAAAACAGACAAAACCGCGTTTCCGCGAGTTTAAATTTTGAGCCTGGTGTAGTGCACATACTTCTGTTTCCGTGACAAACACTCAGAAATGTATTAGACATAAATATTCCGTGGAAAAACGCCTTACAGCTTCTTTAGACGGGACCGGAAAAGGCGGCTGGTGCTCAGCTGCGGGCAAACGATCAGGTTTTTCCGGCTGAACTTTTCCATATGGAAATGATTGAAGTGCCAAAATTCGAAAATCCTGTCATGCAAGTACCCTACCGGATCGTCTTTAGACTAAAAATCGACTACATATTATGTAGTCTGTCGCTGTCGTTTGAACAGATCAAGCTACGGAAAGACCGGATCGTCTTTCCGTAGCTTGATCTGTCCAAACAACAGCTGTTAGGATTAACGAGGAATTGAAGTGCTAAACTTAATCCCAATTTTTTTTTTTAACGTATGGAAAAAAGTCCAAATTGAAACAAAACAGCTGAATATCTCAAAATAAAATGTAGTCGACTTTTAGTCTGTCGGCCAGGCCCGTATCCATGAATTTATTTTGGGGGGGGCACGGGTCCGACCAAAAAGTACAAATAAGACATAGATCTGAGGTTAAAGCCTAAAAAAAACTATTACTTTTGTGGGTTCGGGGGGGGGGGGGGGGGGGTCAAACCCCCTTTCCCCCCTGGATACGGCCCTGCTGTAGGCGGATAAAGCTGTATGCAATATTATAGCAAAATAATTACAGATTTTGGGGTAATCGGGTGATCTGAAATAAAATAAAGAAGATAAAAAAGTGACACAAATTAATTTTTTTCTTCAATGGAAGAAACAAAATAACAGTGAGATATAAATATGGCACACGTTGTTGATATTATCTGGACGATTAAAAGCTATTCTACCGTTTCCAAAATTATACTTGAAGTAATTACGGGAAGCTTGATTAAATTATGCTAGTTCACATTGGCCTGAAACTCTGTAAGTTTGATCTGATAAACCCCAATTTCTGCAAAGGTTCAATTTTATTCCAAAGGATGTCATTGTCCCAGTGGATGATCGTGATAAAATAAGCGCCGATTTGGACGACCAGTGACTGATTAAAAAAAAAAAAAAAAAAAAATCACTCGCTACATAGGTTATGAGCATCGCTAGATATTGGTATGAAGTTTCACATTTATGGTTTGTCAGCCAGTTTTCTGTGGAAGGAAAAGAGAGTTTTCGCCTATTTTAAGCTTAGCATAGGCCTAGAGAAGGGCCTCTTGTATGACGAGTTGGCATTCCGCACCGAATGCCATGAAACCGCAAACGGAAGTGCTTTTCTGTAACGAACAATAAGAAATTCGCGGAGAGCAGTTTCTTATCATTACGAGTGACTGATTATGTGCATTGGATTGGACCTGGTGAGGAACTCCGGCATTTCAAAACTCAGCGGCATAACGAGCAGAGGTGCCATTTCCGGGGGGGGGGGGATTTCAAAAATTCCTCCTTTGGACTATTTTTGGCCGCTAAGCGGGTTTCAGAGACAAAATGCAAAGCAACGACTTTGCTTAAGCCGAAAACTACTCAAAATTTACCCCAAAGACAATAATCATATGTTAAAGCACACCTCGCACTATTTACTGTTTAGGTTCCAGTGTTCAAAACTCTCTGAATACTGTACAACTAAGCTGTGCTTTTAACAAATGATCCACGCCTTTGGCTGTTTCAAACCTTTTCCGAGACCCATTGACTTCTAACAAACTCTTGGCAAAATTCAGAAAACCGGTTTTACACATCAGTACCCGTATGGAAATAATTCAAGTCGTAAACGATCGTAAACGATCGTTTTTTTACAATTGTATTATGGGACATTCCGATCGTAAACGATCGTTTTTTTACGATTGGAAACAGTTGTTTACGATTGGAAACAGTCGTTTACGATTGAAAACAGTTGTTTACGATCGTATTTTTACGATCGTTTTTTCCCAATTGTATTATGGGACATTCCGATCGTAAACGATCGTTTTTTTACGATTGGAAACAGTTGTTAACGATTGTATTTTTACGATCGGAAACGGTTGTTTCCAATTGTAATTTAAGGGCCGGGAACTGTTGTTTCCATCGAATTTTCACGATCGGGAACGGGTGTTTCCCGACTGGGTGTTTCAACTTACCCTGCACCCCCACCCCACCCCTAGCCTAGTCCCTGGCCCTGAACTCAGTGTTGCCACCCGACCAAAATTAAGTTTACTAAATTCCGGAGAATTTTTTTACTAGATTCTAACAAAATTTACTAACTCAAAAAAAAAATTTAGCGGCTGTCGCCGCGACACGTGCATTGCATTTTCTACCTACAGTTTATTATGAGTCACACTGAAAAGAAAGCAGCGAAAATATATCGGTCATCAAGAGCAGATACGTCAAAAATGGGGGCGCCACCTCCCAACGTTGTCGGCCAATCGGCAAAGAACAAATTACTCGGCGCGAAGCGCCGCAATTTTTATAAAAAACAGTCAATTTTTTCTTGAAACAGGCCAAATTCTTATAAAAACTGTCGATTTTTCACAAAGCAATTGGTTCATTTGTTTCTATCAGGGACAAAGACTTTCGGTCAAATCAAAATGGACAAAGAGCTCCGAGTTCCGATCCTTGTTTTGGGTAACAGCCAAAATTAAGAACTCTGGAGTGATAAACAAGAGTGGAGTGGATCCTAATATTTTTGTACATTTCCTCTGAATCTATGAAAAATGACACAACTTCTGGGTTGGACCAACTTTTTTACTAGAAATTGGGATTTTTTACTAGATTAAAATGAAATTTACTAGATCCTCTATTTTTACTAGATTAAATTTTTTTTACTAGATCTAGTAAAAATTTACTGCCGGTGGCAACACTGCCTGAACTGCAACGACTTCTATTCTATCCAAGTATTCCAACCCCAACTAACCTTTCATTTTCTGTGATAGTATCGATGGATATTTGCGTTGTTGCATATAGAGGCAAATATTTTTGTTTCCCAAATTATCGATTAAACGGCAACACTCTTAAAAAATCACCAGAGGAAGGTTTAGCACCATAGAGGGGGCTTCGACTACGAAAGATGCTTCTGATATATTTTGCGCTTCAAAAAAAAGTGAAAGTAGCAAAAACACGGATGACAGTTCTCAACTTCAAGCATTTCTACGGCTTTTATTTATTTATTATAAATAAACAACTGAAAACGATCGTAAACAGTTGTTTACGATCGGGATTTCAGATTCTCCATTTTTGTTAAACTTTTCGATCGTTTGCACATTAAAAAAAGAATTAACTTCCCTTCTATCGTTGTTGAGATTCAGGTCTTGCCTCAGGTCTTGAAAACCGAACCAAATTTTCCCGATTGAAAACGACTGTTTCCGATCGGAAACAACTGAAAACGATCGTAAACAGTTGTTTCATGACACTTGAAAAAACAATTATGCAAAACTAAAAACTAATCAACTTTCTTATTGCCGTAGTTAGAAATCAGGTCTGTATTTATCGTCTTGAAAATGAAAACAATTGTTTCCGATCGAAAACAGTTGAAAACGATCGGAAACAATTGAAAACGACTGTTAAATTACGATCGTAAAAAAAGATCGTAAAATTACGATCGTAAAAAAACGATCGTAAAAAAACAATCGTAAAATTACGATCGTAAACAACCGTTTCCAATCGTTAACAATTGTTTACGATCGAAAACAACTAAAAACGATCGTAAACAGTTATTTAATGACACCTGAAAAAAACGATCCTAAACAGTTGTAAAATTATGATTGAAAACAGTTGTTTCCGATCGTTTACGATTGGGATTTTAGTTTCAGCTTTTTGTTAAACTATTTTGATGATGCAAAACTAAACACTAATCAACTTTCTTATTGCCGTAGTTAGAAATCAGGTCTGTATTTATCGTCTTGAAAATAAAAACAATTGTTTCCGATCGAAAACTGTTGAAAACCATCGGAAACAATTGAAAACGATTGTTAAATTACGATCGTAAAAAAACGATCGTAAAATTACGATCGTAAAAAAACGATCGTAAAAAAACAATCGTAAAATTACGATCGTAAAAAAACAATCGTAAAATTACGATCGTAAACAACCGTCTCCAATCGTTAACAATTGTTTACGATCGAAAACAACTAAAAACGATCGTAAACAGTTATTTAATGACACCTGAAAAAAACGATCGTAAACAGTTGTAAAATTATGATTGAAAACAGTTGTTTCCGATCGTTTACGATTGGGATTTTAGTTTCAGCTTTTTGTTAAACTATTTTGATTATGCAAAACTAAACACTAATCAACTTTCTTATTGCCGTAGTTAGAAATCAGGTCTGTATTTATCGTCTTGAAAATAAAAACAATTGTTTCCGATCGAAAACAGTTGAAAACGATCGGAAACAATTGAAAACGATCGTTAAATTACGATCGTAAAAAAACGATCGTAAAATTACGATCGTAAACAACCGTTTCCAATCGTTAACAATTGTTTACGATCGTTAACAACTGTAAACAATAGTTAACAATTGTAAACGATCGTTAACAACTGTTTACGACTTAATTATTTCCATACGGGTAGCATGATATTCGAACACTAGTCGGGAGCATAATGCGCATATAAACTAGTAAATTGTGGCAAGTGCGAAGATTAGTGAGGTGTCTTTAGCGGGTTCAGAATGTAACATACGAAATTTGGGATCTGCGGGTTTAAGAATTAAAGAATGCAGTTACGGAAGTAGGTTGCATTTGCATTATGGGTACGACTGGTCCTTTAAGTCTGTATAATATATAGTTTGGGGCCCATCTTTAGCTCCTCTTAGGTTTAACGAAATGGGGCCACTGATAACGGGGGGAGGGGGGGGTCTTTAAAAACGATGTAGTTTAGGCCACGTTTTCTACTGAATTATTCACTTTGAGGCTTGCAATCGTCGACATTTTATGACTGCACTGTGAAGAGTTTCTCCGAATAAGGATTAAAGTTAACTGCAGTATTTCCTACTGGATTAAGCTTATCTCTACTCGGATAAGATCGATCCAGATTAGAGATAATTTTATCTCAATAGAGACAAGATTAATCCCAGTAGCAAATACTGCAATATTTTTTTTTTTTACAGTGTACATCTGCACACCAAGAAATGACACATACATTGCAGGCACCGTTGAAAATATTAAATTGTGCGTGAAACGTCGAATATATCAAGATGCGTAATCCAGATGGTATAACCTACAAGAAGCCTAAATTGCACATGGTGCCTAGGATGTGAGCACACTAGCCGGATTTCCTCGTCTACTTCTACCCCAATTCGATATTAAGGAAAAGCTGAAACTGATATTAACTTTTTCGGCTGGATTATACAATCCAAGCACGCAAACCTGGTCTGCTTGTTCAAAGGGATATCTTCATCCGTCAGACAATAACAAAGTTTTGATCAACAGTCGGCATCTGGTGCTCAAGTGTGCTAGGATTGCAAAATGTTAAGATCTGTTGGTAGAAGTGTAGAGAGATTGCACCCTACCGAACGAAAACGGATATGTCTATACAATCATCGAACAGGTTGAAAAACAAATAATTGAATGTTGTGAGCTACAGGATGTTCAAATTTGAGACTTAATTGGCTTTTTGTATCTATTCTGAAACTGTAAGTTATTGGACATTTTTTTCTAACTCTTTCTTGATTCTGTAATCACAGAATTGGAGGAGAACCCGAAAGGAGACCCGGAAGGTCTCAGACTTTTTCAATGAAATAGTGTCTCATACCATTGGTCGGTGTTGAGCACGTTCGAGTCAAAGCCTGGCTTCCTCATTTGTCATCAGCCTACGCTGTCAGAAGTTTGAAAACAGATAACAGAAGGATGTGCGGTTTCAACAGACAACACTTAGGATGTAATCTATTGTGATTTTGAAAACGTTCTGTTAAATGTTGTGCATAACAAGCATTGCCAGGAAGAGCCGAAAAACCGCCTGCTGACTTTTCCGATATCACGACGATAAGCAAAAAAGTCAGTAGTTGCTTTTCCGGTGGTTTTTCTGTCTTCCTGGTAATTAGTAATTATGACAAACCTTGAATGCTTCGATTAGTTCACCTCGGAAAAATCCGTAAGCTAAGTAGGTAGGCTAATAATAATTTTTCAAGTCGGTTTTCGTAAGGCAGATGTCGAATGGCGGGCATTGTTTTTGTTGCTCTTCTCTGAACTTGCTCAGTCGCGATGACGTCCTTGTTATAGAAGAGCCTGAGAAGAGCCCTGTTGTTGCGTGGCCATTTTCAATCGAGCTAGTCGAGGTCGAGCTAGGGCCCTAAGTAAAATGCGAAGCAGGGAATTTTCTTTGGATGTAGACGTCCTTCTCATAAGATTCACAGTTCTTGTACTTTTCTTGATGATAGTTTCGTAATGTGTTGAGAATTTCAGATTTGTGTAAATAAATTTGTTAAGCTATACCCGTTGACTGAAAGGCTTTGTGCAAAGTTCAGCGGTACCTGTCGTACTTTTACCTATTACCCGTTTAACTTTACGTCCTGATCGTTCCATCCGTTGTCATTCCGGAAATTTGAAACTTCTGATGTCATTCGTATAAACCCGAACTGCACTAAACCGATTTTTTCATTTGCCATGTTTGGTTCGTTTAGAAGCTTCTCAGGCTCCTGCTTATTGCTCCCGAGGAGCTCATTGGCCAGAAATATCCGGTTGTTCAAGTTTAAAACCAAGGGAGCGGAGCGAGGCTGGAAACAGCCGGGACGGGTCTATAATCAGAAAAAGCAGAGTTTAAAGAACACCCCGTACTGTGTACCCCGTTTGTGTTCCAATAATCAGAACTGTTTGAATATTGTAAATCGAGGCCCTGTTCTTAACAAATTATCCACGGCTTTGGCTGCTTTATGCCATTTCCCCCATTGGGAGCATAATGCGCATCGAAATAGTGATTCGTGGCAAGTTCCCGAGGTAAGAAATTACGCCGAGAGAAACACCGCGCATCCCTGTGCTATCTGTCATGAAACTTCTGACAGTGTAGTATTTATGACTACTTACCTCGGTAGCAATGAGCATGAGCAGGTATGGATTCAGCATACACTGTCACAAGTTTCATAACAGATCGCGCGTAACACTTTCAAGAATAACATCTTTTCACTTAGAAATAAAGTGTTAAGACCAATTAAGTTTACACTATTTCGTGCCTAGATCTCCAACAACACCTTCAATTGGTAAAAATACTACATTGTCAGAAGTTACGTAACGACAACAGAAGGATGCCCGGTTTCAACAGATAACACTTTGGGATGTTATCTGTCATGTTTCTTTTGTTCCCGTTAGTATTTTTACCAATTGAAGGTGTTGTTGGAGATCTAGGCACGAAATAGTGTAAACTTAATTGGTCATAACACTTTATTTCTAAGTGAAAAGGTGTTATTCTTGAAAGTGTTATGCGCTATCTGTTATGAAACTTCTGACAGTGTATGTGTATATACTCTATACGTCACATACTTTGACGAAGTTGATCAAAACTTCCTGCCTTACTTCTGCCAAATATCCGGTTTCGGCCGGATTCCCTCTGAACTACTTGTCCGGCAAAAATTGAAACTCAAAACGATTTAAGCGTATCCCCACCTACCCCTATATCAAACCTCTAATCAACTTCAGATAAACTTTAACTTTAAGAAAAATTCAGATTTTGGCCGGATTCCGGGCGAACTCTTTGCCCGGCGAGAAAATAATTCTTCATATACGGATTCAGCATGTCTCCTTACCACTACATCAAACCTCTTATCGACTCAGATAAAAACTTTTTAAAATTTTCCGGTTTTGGCCGGATTCCGGGCGAACTATATGTCCGGGTAGAAAAATAATTGTCATATATGGATTCAGCATATCTTTTTACCCCTAAATCAGCATATCTCTTACCCCTAAATCGAACATTTAATCAACTTCAAATAAAACTTTTACTTTTAACAAATTTTCCGGTTTTGGCAGGATTCCGGGCGAACTACTTTTTCTTCTAGAAAACAATTGATCATATACGGATTCGCATGTCTCCTTACCTCTAGATCGAACATTTAATCAAATTCAAATAAAACTTTTACTTTTAACAAATTTTCTGGTTTTCGTCGGATTCCGGACGAACTAATTGTCCGGCGAGAAAATAAGTTTTAAAATATGGATTCAGCATGTCTCCTTACCCCTAGATCGACTATCTCATTGGCTTTGTTGAACATTTTATTTCGTCTCTTAATTTGAAACCCCTCCCCCACCCCTAAATATGGGGCTACAGGGCTCATCTACGAACTTGACCTGTTCTTTGACCCAGTGGATCCACATACCAAGTTTGAAGAAAATATCTCTACCCCCTTCGAGAGTTATCGTGCTGACAGACGGACAGACAGATGGACAACTTTTACGAAGTAATAGGTATCCCTCCGCTTACGTTTTTGGATCCCTAAAATGACACAAAACGGGCTGAAGAATGTCCCAGCTGACTTATCCAGTTTTAGTAACTTTTTACATCTGATTCCCATTCAACTTGGAGGAAGGAGTATTATTGTAACTACTGCGACGAGTACTTTAACCTTTTGCGTGAATTTTAGAAACCATCCAGTCCGTTACACTCATTATCCAGTGTCCTTTGCACTCCAGATATCGTAGGACCAAATTTGTCGTCCTCATGTCAACTCTTGCGCTACTGTTTCCTCACCGTGAATTTCTCTATTCATTTCAGTACTAAAAGAAGGTGACTGAAAGACTGAAGTTCCCGGATGGTAGCTGTGGCTTGTTCGGAGTGGCTGGAAACAGTGAAGCAACTGACTTAGTCGACATTATTTGGTGACAGTTCGAGCGAAGCTGTGACGGGTCTGGTTGTATAGAGGAACAAATCGCGGAAGGACGAAATAAGGCAAACGGAGGAGCACTGAAGTTTGAGGCAGGTAGGGCATATTACGGATATTTACATTTAAAGCACAACTCTTACTAGAAATGATCTTCTCACTGTGAAATGGGTCAGAAAAAAATGTTTTCCGAAAATACCATTTCTTTCCACCTAAAATTAGCGATTTTCTTGATAGCACATGTCGACTCTCTCCAGCCTTCCTGCTCTCCGACGCGGCGGCTGGGCGCAAAACATTTGAAAAATGAACGTGCCGTGGTTAAAAAGTGCGAAAACTAAGCAAACAAAAGAAGTAAAAAACCGAAGATTCTCATATCGTTATGTGTGACAGAGTTGTGAGCAGATGTTGAAGATTCCGGCAAACTTTCCGTTGTGTAACGGTCAAAACTCGGCACGGCCGAAAAAGCAAAAAATCGTAGGCACGAAACGAAACAATAGAGAAAGGTCGGGATTTTAGAAGCTTAAAATTCCACAAGGGAGCTAGGTATATTATAAAAGACAGAATAAGCAAGAGGGGTCCTTTAAGGCGTTTTACATGCCTTGAATTTGCGCCACCGTCTAACAAGCCGTTCGCCGCCATTTCCGTAGAACAACAGGGGAGCTGCCAATGGCAAAATACGCAGGACATTTTGTATTTGAAATATAGTGAAGGTTGGATATAGTGAAGGAAGATTTTGTTTCTGTGTTTGTAATATTCGTGTAGTGAAGGTTGGACATTTTGTGTCAAAGGTAGCTAAATGGAGGATGTGAAAAATTATATTTATGTAGCAGCCTGATGAAATCCAAAATGATATTAAAACCAAGTTAATTTGATATTGTTTATTAAAAATATGTGTTCTATTTTAAAGGTGGAAATTAAATAAATGGCTTGAAAGTTTACAATGCTAAACGGATACGGCAGCTTAGTCTCAGCTGACGTATCCGTTTAACGCAGTCGACTATGATTCGCAGTCTGCTTGGGCTGAAGGAATATTTATAATCGTTTTAATTTTCTTAAATACGAAATATTCGGATGCAGTATTGGTAGTGAACTAAAACAATAAATACTCCTTCAACGTTCGGCTTCACGTAACCTCTAACCAATTGAGCTATCAAGGGGCTTGTAAACTCCAGTCAGTATCGGGCTACACGAACACTAATCTCGCCCGAGGCAAATTTTTTCACGTCCCCATTTCTGGGATAGTTGAATAAATTTACAGCTATTGTTGCTTCCATCTCAAGGGCTATTTCCTCTTCCAATTAAGTCTGTTTTCTCCATGAGGTCCCGCCATGTGGTCCCTGGACCCTACGAGACTCCGACATTGTCCTAGACTTTCAAAATTGGGCTTCTCGTTTATTTCTCACGGTAGAAGTCCCTTGATAAGTTATATTTTGACATAAACATTCGGATGCAGTTGATTAAAGAAAAATATGTGTTTGTTTAGAAAGAGATGGTGATTTTAATTGGCTAGTATCATAAGGAATAAATAACAAAGAGAATATGAAACTTGTTTGTCCTCGCATGTCAGCATGCTGGATGCATGAAACTCCGTTTTCCCGTTTAACGGGGGAAAGGGGCTTAGCGCGCGGCCTCTTGCATGTAAGGTGTTACCTCTGCAGTAAAAATTAAGAATCGCTGTCAGAGTCTTTACTAGCCGGATTTTTTTAAAAAAATTTTCGTGGGAACAAGGTATTTACCGACATGCTAGTCATTTTTACCGATGTTTTTCATCCTTTTTCAAGTAAAGTGGAGTGTTTCTTAGAAAAAAAAATACTGTTTTTAAAGTAAGGATTGCCACATGACTGGTTGAATATTAACACATAACTCTTGAAATCTAGAAATTATAATAATATGACGAAATTTTTGTATAAAAATTGTTTTCGATATAATATTCTGGCTTTTCACTGCGTAGAGTCGAGCGTTCCATGTGGTAAGGCTGCGCTTGATTTGAAGTGTTTTGGGGATCCGAAAACGTAAGTGAGGGATACCTGTGACATCGCTAAATTTGTCTGTGTCTGTCCGTCCGTCCGTCCGTCTGTAAGCACGATAACTCTCGAAGGGAATGAGATATTTTGATGAAACTTGGTGGAGGATCCTATGGGTCAAGAGTAGTGTCGAGTTCGTAGATGGGCTTTGTAGCCGTACATTTAGGGGTGAGGGAGGGGGTTTAAATTAAGGGGCAAACAACTTATTTTGAAACAGCTAATGTGATAGTCGATTGTGGGGTAAGAAGACATGCTGAACACGATGGTGAAATTCATTTTCTCGCCGGACAAGTAGGGGTAAGAAGACATGCTGAACACGATGGTGAAAACCATTTCCTCGCCGGACCAGTAAGTTAAAGTTTTATTGGAAGTTGATTAGATGATCTTTATAGGGATAAGGAGATACGCTGAATTCGTTTCTGAACTTTTTTTTTTTGCTGGACAAGTAGTTCGCTCGGAACTCGGCCGAAACCGGAAATTTGGCAGAAGTAAAGCAAGAAGTTTCCATCAGTATCGTCAAAATAGATATAGCTTATACAGGTATAGCTTATAACTTGGTTTTCTGAGATGATTAGCCTGGCGAAGACTGGATCTGGCGAAGACAAGACCTAGTTGTCTGGATCAAATATTAAATTTTTGGGATCCCATCGAAACCTTTGGTCTTGTTAGCACTTGGTTCACACTTATACTGCGTCGTCTGCGACACGATTTTTTCTTTGATGTTCCGACGTGCGACAGAATCGCATGAACCTTCCCACCACCACGCAGATGCAAAAGAAAGACGAAATTTTTCGTCGAGATTATTCTGCGAATGGAGCCCTTGGAGAAACGACCTCTGAAGATGCGGGGATATTTCCCTTCTGAATATCAATCAATATTAGGAATTTTTCAGTCCAAACCTATAAGTCATCTTGTTCAAAACAGGTTAATACAAGTTTATTCAGAAGATATTTTGCATTCAGCCATCCTAGGATTACAATCAGAACAAGGTAGAGCGTATTTTAGTCTTGAAAATTAACTAATCTTTGTTTTTCTTTCATTTTCCTCAAAAGATCGCATGCGTTATGTCGGATCCATTGCAATTGTTCAAGGCATCCGACCAGGCCCGTATCCAGAAATTTGTTTCAGGGGGGGGGGGTTGCTCTTTGGGGGGGGGGTTTGCTCGCGGGTCGGACCGAAAGTACATAAAATGTATAGATCAGATTTTAAAGCCTACAAAAAACGATTACTTTTGTGAGCTTCGGGGGGGGGGTCGAACCCCCTTATCCCCCTGGATACGGCCTTGCATCCGACACTGCGACAAAACGCAAAGTTCTGCGTTGCATTTTGCACGATTTGTGTGGTATGTCGCATGACGCAGAACTTTGCGCGAAATCGCAGCAGTGTGAACCAGGGGTAAGAAATGACTTTGCGACCTCAAATCGATCTCAGATAAAGCGCTGCCTCATCGCATGGAGCGCTGGAGTCTACGCTGTGAAAAGTAATAAATACTAAACTGCACAAGTTCCATAACAGGTAACACGAGGATGGGCGGTTAGGCTACACTTCGGATGCAAAATCATAACAGGTAACATCCCAAGTGTTATCTATTAAAACTGCACATCCTTGTGTTATCTTTTATGGAATGCAAAATCTTCAACGGAAAATATCTCCTCGAAATTATCTCCTCCGATTGGCCGTTTACTTGTTTACCACTTAACATAGTATTCAGTCGATATTAAATTTTTTTTTTTTTTGCTATTTCAATGCACTTGTGATCTCCTCCAGTGCATAATATATCGTTCGTTCTTTCATAGCACAAAGTGAAGTAGGTCTAAGTAAGACCGCTGCTATTGTGGTGTACTTGATAAATCCAACCCTTTCAGGCAACTGGTAGTCTACATAGATGAAGTGTCAGTCCCGGAAACCGAGTTGTAGCCTTTTGTGTACTAGATGAAAAGAGTAGCCCTCTGTGGACTAAGTCATGGAGTCCTCGCCGTGGTTCTGGGAGTCTGTAAGTACACTTTTATTAATTAGCGTCGTTAGACTTACCTCGCACTACATAGAGCGTGTTCCACCCTTGTAACAATAGTAACCATTAGTTTGTTCCAACCTCGTGAAAAGTTACTACGCAGATCGTTCCTACCTTCTGAAATAGTAACGGTCGAGAGCGTAGTAAAAGCCAGGCTTCACCTTCCAGATTTTTCTTCCGGGACAGCCGTTTTCGTCGAGACGGATCTGGAAGGTGAAGCCAGGCCAAAAACGTCTGGAAGTCCGGGGTGTTGGACACCCCAGATTCCGGATGTCTGGGAGGTAGCATAGAGGCAACCCGTTCGAGAGACACAAAAAATATGCAAATGAAGGAAGAAAAGGGAAAGTGGTTGACAGTTGTGATTGGGAAGCAAGATGTATTTGAAATGTAAAGGGGACATCTACGAAATGTTGAAGATCAGCTAACGTAGCTGTCATCATTGTCATTAAAATCTGGAAGGGTTGGATTGACTATGCGGAAGCCCCGGACGTCTGGGAATCTGGAAGGATATTTGTGACGTGATTGGCCCGATTAGCCCCTTGCACGATTTTGCCAAAAATAGAAAAAGCGTTCCAGCCTTGACGCCAAAAAGCCAGGAGCGGTGACGTCATGTGTAGAACTATGATAAGTAGTGTGGAACAAGAGTGGAACACCACTATAGGCATATTCGCTGTTCCTTGAGGACTCCTGGGGGAATCAAACGGAACTGGGAGAATAGAGGGATCCACTCCATGCTGACTCAGCGTACGGAAAACAACTAGAACACTGGGATGTCGGGGAATGCTTCCAAAATGGATTTTGTTCGAAAAATATTATCCTGTTGAATTAGTCTGGATCCACTTTATTTTTAGTTTTGTTTATTCTGATAGTTTTTATTTTATTTTACATTGCTCCAACAAAAGCAAAAATGTATTCCCCTCCGAATCTGAAAGGGAGTCCTTCTTGATGATGGTGATGATAATCGGAGCATTCCCCGTCCGTGGAGACTCGCGAGAACACGGGAAGTGAGTCCCCGGGACAAACAAAAACGTGGGACTCCTTAAGTGGAGTCCTCGGGTAACGGCGAGAACACGCCATATGGTGCTTCTGCTAAGTAGTTCTGAGTTAAAGATGCTACATAAACTTTCTGTTTACCTTTCCAAAGCAATCGCGACGCCGAAACTCAAGTATGTTTGCCCTTTTCAGCAGTGTTGCTCTTGGGGTTCAAGAAATAAACCGCAGAGAAGACGAAAGTCCATCCCTACGAGGATTACGCCCGCAAATAGAGAACATAGAATAATGTTATATAACTGGTAATTTTTTTCACGGCCATAGTTACTGCTTTTACTCTTTATTTTCTTGTTTAAAAGAAAATAGGATTAGTTAGCTTGTTTTTTACGGAATTTTCTTTTCCCTCTCCCCGGTTCCAAGAGGACTAGTTTCTGCCTCACCGTCACCGTCACCGTCACCTCACCTCACCTCACCCACCATATATACCACCTCACGTCACCGTCAAGAGGATTAGTTTCTAGCCTCACCGTCAGCACTTGGATGAGACATTAAAAAATAGATCCACATGTTTGCAGTGGAAAACCTGTCATTGCGTCCCGGGTAATTGAGATTTGACATAGTCTCAGCAGCAAAGAGTGAAAGTCACCCTTTACCCTATGGAACCGACTTTTTACTATGTCTACACAAGTGTCGAGCCTGAGGAAATAGGAGACTGTTACTCCACTTGGAGCGCTGAATTGTCATGAGGCCAAACTGAAACCTGGCGTGTCTCTTTGGATTTTCTTGTTGTCTTCTTGTCTTTTTCGTGTGTTGGAAGAATCAGAAAGGCTGTAGGGATGGTAAGCACTGTATTTCTTGCAGAAATAGCATTTTTATATTTCTGCTTTAATTGGCTACTTTAAAACTTACAGCAAATGCACTCGAGGCTTTGGCTGTTCTTAGCCTCTTTCCATGTCTCTTGCACTAGAATGACGAGCGTGGCAAAATTTGCATAACCTTTCTTCTGACCAATAAGCTTCTCGGCAATAGTTATCGGGAGCCTGTACCTCACGTAAAGAGAGCAAACGTGGCAAGCGTGATAATCAGTGTAATGCCAATAGAGTCGATAGGATACATACACTCATGAAATGTAGAATCTCGATAACAATGCATGGAAATCCAAGTGAAGTAGAATGAATTACTATCATACATATAATGTGTCCTTCGAGCTCCCTTCACACTGACTTACGAAGAACGAAACATAAATATAAATATATACATAAATATAAATATAATCTCAGCCCGAAGAAGTCAATGCCCTGCTGGTGACCGCATTCATTCGTGCAATACACAGAAATTAAAAGGAGCAAAAACATTTCAGTATTATGCACACTGCACAATATTTACATTTCAGTATTTCTAAGAGAAAATTCTTGACCTTGTGCTTAACCTCGTGTTCGGCCACAGTAGGGGGAGTCCCGGAAATTTTGTGGCTCGCGTAGGAGTCAAACGAGTGCAGGGTCAAACGAGTGCAGACTTGGAATATAGAGTAAGCATATTCCCTAGATGACGTGTTTTACTGTCTGCACGAGAGTCCGACCTTGTGCTTAACCTCAATAAACCCACTTGTTTAATCCCTAGACGTGCAACATCACGGTTTCCGGTACCTCCTTCCAACTGCCTCTTTCGCGGCCGAATCTGGCTTGGACTCGTGAACGGATCATCTAAAGCATCTTCTCTCACCACCTATCAAGTTTCACTCGAATCTCAGCATTTTTCGATAAATCCCCCCCCCCCCCACCGTGTTCGGGTCTCGTGCGGACAGTAAAACACGTCATCTAGGGAATATGCTTACTCTATATTCCAAGTCTGCACTCGTTTGACCCTGCACTCGTTTGACTCCTACGCGAGCCACAAAATTTCCGGGACTCCCCCTACTGTGGCCGAACACGACTTGAAAAAATAAAAGTCTCATATTTGACATCTCCTCTTCCCGTCGATTAATTTCTACTGGAATCGGAGCATAGCCTATTCAATCCCTCGACTACAAGTGTTTCACGAGTTTCCCGGTGGCCGCCTCCAATCCCCCCCACAAGTATCGGATCAGATCCGGACTTGACATGGAACATCTGAGACGATATTTTTTTCCACTTGCCAAGTTTCATTCAGATCAGATCACCCGTTTAAAAGTTATGCCTGCAACTAGTTTCCGGATTCCCCATCCCTCCACTCCCCCACGATGGTCGGATCGGGGAAACGACTATTCTCAAGTTAGTCTGTTCGAATCCCTGATATGCCTACCAAGTGTCATCGTCCTAGTGCATCAGGAAGTACCGATTCGAGGGATTCACAGAAATCCGGACCCCCCCCCAAGTCCCCCGTAGTGCCCGGATCCGGTCCGGTTATGTTAATGACGTATCTAAGACTTATGACTGTTCTTTCGACCAAGTTTCATCCCGATCCCTCCACTCTATTAGCGTTTCCTAATATTTTCGGTTCCCCCCCTTCAGCTCCCCCGAAAGTCACCAGATCCGGTCTGGATTTGAAGTGGGACGTCTGAGACACGAGGCCAAATATAAAGTTCATTAAGATCCGATCATCCGTTAGAAAGTTAAAAATACCTAAATTTTCCGGATTCCCCTCCCTCCACTCCCCCCCTCAGATGGTCGGATCGGGGTAACGATTATTCTTAAGTCAATCTGTTGGGATCTCAGACATGCCTGCCAAGTTTCATCGTCATAGCACATCGGGAAGTGCCGAACTCGCGGGATCAATGGAAATTCGGACCCCCCTCCCCAACTCCCCCATAGTGACCGGATCCGGTCCAGTTATGCCATTCACGTATATGGGACTTGTGCTTGTTCTTCCCAGCAAGTATCATCCCGAACCCTCCACTCCAAGCGTTTCCCAATGTTTCCGGTTACCCCCTCCAACTCCCCCCAATGTCACCGGATCCGGTCCGGATCTAAAATGGGGCATCTGAGACACGAGATCTTTCTATGTATCAAGTTTCATTAAGATCCGATCTTCCGTATACCTCACTTTTCCGGAATCCCCCTCCCTCCACTCCGCCCCAGATGATCGGATCGGGGAAACGACTATTCTCATATCAATCTGATCGGATCCCTGATATGTCTGCCAAGTTTCATCGTCCTAACACATCAGGAGTACCGTACCGAACTCGCGGGATTACTATAAATTCGGATCCCCCCCACATTGAGTGGACCCGGTCCGGTTATGTCAATCACGTATCTAGGACTTGTGCTTGCTCTTCCCACCAAGTTTCATCCCAATCCCTCTACTCCTAGCGTTTCACAAGATTTCCGGCTCCCCCCTCCAGCTCCCCCCAAGGTCACCGGATCCGGTCCGGATTTTAATCGGGTCGACTGGGACACGAGGTCTTTCCAAATGTCAAGTTTCATTAAGATCCGATTACCCGTTCAAAAGTTACAAATACCTCAAGATTTCGGATTCCCCAACCCTCCATTCCCCCAACGATGCACGGATCGGGGAAGTGGCTATTTCTAACTTAATCATTTGAGGTCCCTGATATGCCTGCCAAGTTTCATCGTCCTAGCCTGGTCCTAGCTTATGTGGAAGTGCCTGAACTAGCAAAACCTGGACAGACCGGCCGACCGACAGACCGACGGACGGACAGAAATTGCGATCGCTATATGGGACAAGTGCCAAGTGCCATAAAAACAGAAACTGAACATGCTAAAATACTCAAATTGACTAAAAAGAAGGGACGGGCCGTGATGTGAGGAAGCTATGTTGTTATTATGTTGTACGTGTTTGTTTCTATTAAGTCTAATTTAAAGATCTGAATCTAAAAAAAATCTAAATTGTGGAGAGTGTTTTAATGTGTGATTTGTGGGAAGACAGAATAGCTGAGCTGAGTATAAATAAGGAAAAAACAAAATCTGAACAAGATATGAACAAGAGCTGTAAGCTCATATGGCACTTGCGTGGGTTGAGATGTATTATTTGATTAAAAGTAATTTTCGACTGCGCGGTTCAGATGCGCACTTTAAGGAAGCTAGAGAAAAAGTATTTTATCGTAAAACTTGGCTGTAATGATGCACACTTTAAAGGCACTAGAAATTCATCTGTAAGGAAGACCCTTGAGGCAAAAACGATATCAGGCTCTTAGGGATCATTGATATATACGTATGATCAAAAGTTTTTTTTTCCGCTAATGCGGGTAAAATGCGCACTTTAAGGGTGCTAGAAAACCCTTGTGGCACAAATGATCATAGGTTGAGATGTATCGTTTGATAAAAAGTACTTTTCGACCTTGCGGTTAAGATGCACACTTTAAGGGAGCTAGAACTTCATTTGTAAGCAAAACCCTTGAGGCAAAAATGATCATGGACTCATGGGGATCATGGCAATGCATATTTTGCTTAAAAGCATTTTTCTTAACTTGCGGTCATGATTGGTACTTTAGGGAATGGTCGGATTTGAAAAGTGGCGATTTCTAAGCCAATCTTGTCAAATTTCTAATATTCCAGCCAAATTTCATCGTCCTAGCACATCTGGAAGTACCTTAACTCGCGATCACCGGAATTCCGGACCCGCCCCTCAAACTCCCCCCACAGTCGCCGGAGCCAATCCGGTTCGGTTTTGGACTTGTTTGTTATTCCCACAAAGTTCCATCCCGATCTCTCCAGTCCAATCCGGTTACGTATTCCCCCCCCCCCCCCCCAATTGTTGTCGGATTCGGTCCGGACATGAAAAAGATCACCACAGGCCCTCTGTTCAGTTATTCAATTTCACTCGAATCCGATCACCCGTTCCAAAGTTACGCATGGCTAAATATTCCGGATTCCCCCTCCCTCCGATCCCCCCACGACTATCGGATCGAGTGAATTTTTATTTACAAGTTAGTTTGATCGGGTCCCTGATACGCCTCCCAAGTTTCGTCGTGAAAATCCCAAAAACTGTCATCACCAGTATTCCAGGAAAATCCCCTCCACCCCCCCCCCCAAGTGTCCGGGTCCAGTCCAAACGTGTAAACGATTTATATGGAGCAGATTCTTGTTCTTCCCAGCAAGTTTTACTCCAATCCCTCCACTATAACCGTCTCTCGAGATTTCCGGTCTTCCCCCCCCCAACACCCCATAGCTGTCGAATCCGGTTCGGACTACAAATGGAAGATCAGAGATATGTCATTCATTCAGGTATTAAGTTTCGTTCCAATCCGATCACCCGTTCGAAAGTTACACAACACTCAATTTTCCATATTCCCCCGCACTGAATCACACATACAAACCCCTTTGACCCTCGAATGCACTAGCTCTTTCCGATGTTAACAGAGTGATCCGATGCAAAGAGTGACGTCACGCCGCGCGCAGACCTACTAGTGAGAAGAAAGGGGTAGGGGTTTTACAAAAACTACTAAATTCTCAGGATTCCCCGGCCCACCACACCCCCCCAGATGGTCGGATCGTGAAACTGATTATTTCCAGGTTAGTTATATCGGGTCCCTGATATGCCTGCCAAGTTTCATCGTCCTAGGACATCTGGAAGTACCCTAACTCGAAAACAGTGGACCGCCCGACCGACCGACCGACCGACCGACCGACCGACCGAAAAGCGATCGGTATATGGCACTTGAGCGGAGCTGCAAGTGCCATAAAAACACTAAAATTGACTAACGAAGAAGGGACAGGCCGTGATGTGCGGGGAATCTAAGATGGGATGTCGTGGAGAGTTTTTATGGCACTTGCAGCTCCGCTCAAGTGCCATATACCGATCACTTTTCGGTCGGTCGGTCGGTCGGTCGGTCGGTCGGTCGGTCTGTCGGTCGGTCGGGCGGTCCACTGTTTTCTAGTTAGGGTACTTCCAGATGTGCTAGGACGACGAAACTTGGCAGGCATATCAGGGACCCGATATAACTAACCTGGAAATAATCAGTTTCATGATCCGACTATCTGGGGGGGAGTGGTGGGCCTGGGAATCCTGAAAATTAAGTAGTTTTTGTCACACTTTTTCGAGTTGAGGTACTTCCAGATGTGCTAGGGCGATGAAATTTGGCAGGCGTATCAGGGACCCGATATAACTAACCTGGAAATAATCAGTTTCACTATCCGACCATTTGGGGGGGAGTGGTGGGCCGGGGAATCCGGAAATTTAAGTAGTTTTTGTCAAACTTTTTTGAGTTCGGGTATTTCCAGATATGCTAGGACGATGAAACTTGGCAGGAGCATCAGGGACCCGACCGGACTAACCTGGAAATAATCAGTTTCCCGATCCGACCACCTGGGGGGGGAGTGGAGGGCTGGGGAATCCGGAAAACTGGCGTAGTGTGTAACTTTCGAACGGGTGATCGGATTGGAATGAAACTTAATAACTGAATAAATGGCATACCTCTGATGTCCCATTTGAAGTCCGGACCGGATTCGACAGCTATGGGGGAGTTGGGGGGGGGAGACCGGAAATCTCGAGAAACGGTTAGAATGGAGGGATCGGAGTGAAACTTGCTGGGAAGGACAAGCGTCTGCTCCAGATAAATCGTTTATACATTTGGACTGGATCCGGACACAAGGGGGGGGGGGGGTGGAGGGGAGTTTCCCGGAATTCCGGTAATGGCGGTTTTGGGGATTTTCACGACGAAATTTGGGAGGCGAATCAGGGACCCGATCAAAATGACTTATAAATAAAAATTCACATGATCCGATAGTCGTGGGGGGAGTAGCGGGAGGGGGAATCCGGAATATTGAGTCATGCGTAACTTTGGAGCGGTTGATCGGATTTGAGTGAAATTTGATAACTGATCAGAGGACATGTCTCTGGTGATCTTTGTCATGTCCGGACCGGATTCGACAACAACTGGGGGAGGGGATACGTGACCGGCTCAGACTGGGGAGATCGGGATGGAACTTTGTGGGAATAGTAAAGAGATGCTCTGGATAAATCACTTACAGAACCGGATTGGCTCCGGCGACTGTGGGGGAGTTTGAGGAGGGGGGTCCGGAATTCCGGTGATCGCGATTTAAGGTACTTCCAGATGTGCTAGGACGATGGACCTGGGCTGGAATATTAGAGATTCGACAAGATTGGCTCAGAAATCGCCACGTTCCAAATCCGACATTCCTTAAAGTACCAATCTTGACCGTAAATTTAGAGAAATACTTTTAAGCAAATTATACGTTTTCATGATCCCCATGAGCCCATTACCGTTTTTGCCTCAAGGGTTTTGCTTACAAACGAAGTTCTAGCTCCCTTAAAGTGCGAATCTGAACCGCAAGGTCGAAAACTACTCAACCCATGATCATTTGTGCCACGAGGGTTTTGCTTGAAAATTTATTTTATCACCCTTAAAGCGCACATTTTAACCGAAAAGTGATTTTTTTTTTTTTTTTTACCAAGCGGTATATATCAATGATCCCTAAGGGCCTGTGATCTTTTTGTCTCAATAGTTTTTCTTACAGATGAATTTCTAGTGCCTATAAAGTACGTATCATTACAGCCAAGTTCTAAAACAAAATACGTTTTCTCTAGCTCCCTTAAAGTGCACATCTGAACCGCAAAGGTAACCTTAAAAGTACTTTTGATCAAACACTACATCTCAACCCATGCAAGTGCCATATGAGCTTACAGCTCTTGTTTACGGCAGTGATGCGATATGTGCAAAATTCTACGTTTTGCGACACGAATCGTGCAAAAAGCAACGCTAGTGTTTCGTTTCAAAGATTCAGAAAATTTTCAACTGGTCCGCCCAATGCATGTGTTGGATGTTGGATAACTTGTGAAGTTTGACTCTGAACCAGAGGTTGCTCGGTTCTGATCCTAATTGTTAGATCACAGACTCGTTTTTCTGGCTTGAGCCTGAAGAGGAACCTTGCCAAGAAGAGCCGAAACATCGCTAGAATAAAACTCAGCTGGCGTATCCGTACTATAAGCGAATAAAATAATAAAGAAATGACGAAAACATTGTTTCTAATCTCCGGTTAGCGGTGGCTAGATTGGGAGGCCCGAAGGTGAGAAATTTGTTTTGCAACTTTGAAACGTTTGCTTCTTCCTTGTCTGTGCCAGCTTTTGTCACGCGAATCCGCCATAAGCAATCGTTCGTACTGAGGCATTATTTCGATAAAAAGACGTGGACCTTTTTAACCCTTTCGGTCCTGGCTATCCATTGTTAGACAAAACAAAATTTCAGTTGGGTCCCAAACAGTAGGCCTACAGTTTATTTTTTGCCGATACGACGCTTTAGACATGAAATTAAGGATCCTGGCGTATGGTTGGCAGGTAATGTGACGCACGTGAATTCCAATTTCAACTAGAATATTTCCGATTTTACCGGGTTGCACCGAAAATTCCAAACTATTTGAATACTTACAGCTGTTGTTTCACCATCACAAGTGTCCCGCCAACCCTTATATCGTACCTACGCCCCTGTCACGGACTTGTACAGAATTGGAACAAGCCTGCATTGGTAAGATAGGATCAAGAAGTTGAGAAAATGTGGAAAAAGAAGAATAATTATTGAATGGTTAACTTTCAACAATATTTAAATTATGCGAAAGAATAAAGGAGGTACATTAACATAATGTCAGAAAAGTTAACTAGATAATAGTTATTGTCAGTAATATATTGTGTAGGTGAAGGATACTGTTCCTTCGGTCTTTTTCATGAGATAGTTGATTTGATTATTAAGGTCTTGAAGAATGTAATATTTTTGTGATTGGATAAAACCAATAAAGGTATTCCTTTCTTTCACCTTTTACTCTGTAAGGTTGCTAGGCTGGCTTTGGTTGGGCTGTGGCCTGTGTTTTTGAAGTCTCTAACGGGAGTAACGGGACGGCGTCGAGCACGCCAAATAGGTTAGAGACTTCCATGTGACATCCGGTGGCGTTGTCGTCTTCGGAGTTCGGGACCCTGGACCGTCACAGCCCTAGTTTTGCCCTGGCGTCGTTCCAGTCGTCATACTTTCCAGCCTTTTCCCAACTATTAAAGAAAAAATATCCCCATTGTAACTATTACCGATACTAAAAAATCTCAAAATTCCTCCTTTTATACCCCTGGATACAAAAATAGATTTTGCGTTACAAGCTCCAGAATATATTATTAAAACTGTCAGCCCTAAGTAAATTATAAAAATGAAAAATCCTTGTTTTCAGTGATTCGTTCCATTTTGTTTTCTTTGTTTGTACTCCACTGTTTTCTCTCTCCTTTAGCGGGTTACACAAATAAATAAATAAATACTTTACTACACGTAATTTGGTCGGTTTTTTCCGAGATTCCGCCCCAACTGTCCATCGAAGCTGAAAACTAACGGCGTATTCCGAATCAGTATTTTGTTTCACTCTATTTTCGGGCGGACCGCTATAGATTTTTTTTTTCGTTTCTAATTTGGTCTAATTAAGTTCCTCTTTTCAGTTAAATTCGAGACAAAGCCCAGCTACGAGGCTGGCCATACTCTCATGTAGATAATCAATGTGCTCATTTTCACCAAGTATTTGAAGGAATGAATTCGATCCCTAAAAAGCCCATTGGCCATCGCGAGAAAAATGACAAACCAATGTGCAATATTACAAAAAATAAACCAGTATGTACAGAACTGTGGGCCACCTTTAGCATCTGCAGTCTTCGGAGGTTGCCAACAGACCCAAATCCATTTCTTCCCAAATCTTGCGACCTAACACTTTTTTCTTTCAACTCCTTTTCTTTCCTCCAACCCCACTCATTGGGCAGAAGTATGGCCCCAGTTCCTTGCCTTTCTCTACCAATATACTTTATCCGCATCCCCACCGCATGTGCATCTGCCCTAGGATTCACTATCCACTCCTCTCATATCAGCATATTCCAGAATTATTGTGCCAACAGAGAGACGGACAGACATAGGCCTATCGATGGGACTACAGATTTACAGTGTTATAGGTAATCTTTCCCTTTCATTTGGGATCCTAGTATAGGACGATCTCTGGGGTAGCTCAATAAAGATTTATGTTTATAAACACTATACTACTCTGAATACTCAGTTTACACTTTGTGAAAGCAGATCGAATTTATGTGGGGGAAGATAATTAATTTATTCGAATTTCTTTCTTCGATTTGCATCAAACTTCTCTATCACATATTTCTCACAGAATCTCTTCATAAGATATTCAGAGCGTTAATACTCGGAGCCATAAAGACGAGATCTTCCTCATGGCTCAACTTATTACAAATGAAATAACCAACCGGCAAAGTGCAATGATAGGACCTTCCTGGAATACCCGGACACAGAGATGAGTTGGCAAAGTCGGAGCCCCCTTTATGGTGATTTTGCAAAAAAAAAAAAAATTTATAGATATTTTCCGTATAAACCGAGACACAGGCGAGTACTCACTACCAGAAACATGGAATGGCATCAGGAAATTCAAACCCCAATCTCTCCTCTAGCCTACAGCAAAACCAAAGTCAACCAAAATGCGGAAAAATCCCTACCAGCTATCAACGACCCAATCGAGTAGCGAAAATAGCAGCTGTGTCCAAAAAGAAATTGCAGCACCACCATTAACTCCAGACGATTCTCAGAAAGAAATTCACCAAAATCGGTCACTTAAGCTAGAATCTTTAGTTGTTTTTCCACACGTTTGTTCTCCACAGAGCAAAATAACACTTGGGAGTAGCGCCAAGACCTATCCTTCCGATGCCTCGCAAACGGGCCATAGTCGTAGCGCCGCCCATTACGCTTGAGGAATTTAAAGCGAGACAAACCTGCGGATTTAGAAATTTCTAGTAAAGCTAAGACGCGGTCTGCACACATCCTGGACACCGGGCGGGGAGGTTGTATCTTTTTGGGATCCCAAAACGTTAGTGACGGATACCTATGACATCGCAAAAGTTGTCCGTCTGTCCGTCCGTCTGTCCGTCTGTCCGTCTGTCCGTCTGTCCGTCTGTAAGCACGATAACTCTCGAAGGGATTGAGATATTTTGATAAAACTTGGTGGGAGGATCCTTTGGGTCAAAGTACAAGTCAAGTTCGAAGATGGGCTGTGTAGCCATATATTTGAGGGTGGGGGAGGGGTTTCAAATTAAGGGGCAAGAAAAATATTTTTTAAAAGCTATTTAGATAGTTGATTTAGGGGTAAGGAGACACGCTGAATCCGAATATGAAAGTTATTTTCTCGTCGGACAAGTAGTTCGGCCGGAATCCGGCCAAAACCGGAAAGTTTGTTAAAAGTAAAAGTTTTATTTGAAGTTGATTAGATGATTGATTTAGAGGTGGGAAGACATGCTGAACACGATGGTGAAAACCATTTTTTGACCGGACAAGTAGTTAGCCCGGAATCCGGCCGAAACCGGAAAATTTGTTCAAAGCAAAAGTTTTATTCGAAGTTGATTAGATGTTCGATTTTAGGGTAAGAGGACATGCTGAACACGATGGTGAAAACCATTTTCTCGACTAACTAGTAGTTAGCCCGGAATCCGGCCGAAACCGGTAAATTTGTTAGAAGCAAAAGTTTTATTTGAAGTTGATTAGATGTTCGATTTAGGGGTAAGAAGACATGCTGAACACGATGGTGAAAACCATTTTCTCGCCGGACAAGTAGTTCGCCCGGAATCCGTCCGAAACCGGAAAATTTGTTAAAAGTAAAATTTGTATTTGAAGTTGATTAGATGATAGATTTAAGGGTAAGAAGATACGCTGAATCTGTATATGACAATCATTTTTTACCCGGACATATAGTTCGTCCGGAATCCGGTTGAAACCGGATTTTTTTTATAAGTTAAAGTTTTATTTGAAGTTGATTAGACGTTCTTTATAGGGATAAGGAGATGCGCTGAATTCGTTTCTGAACTATCTTTTTTTGGCTGGGCAAGTAGTTCGCTCGGAATTCCGCCGAAAACGGAAATTCGGCAGAAGTAAAGCAGGAAGTTTCGATCAGCATCGTCAAAATAAAAATATAAATTAATTTTCTCAGATGATTAGCCTGGCGAAGACTGGATCTGGCGTAGAGAAGACGTAGTTGTCTGGTCAAATATTAAATTTTTGGGATCCCATCGAAACCTTTGGTCTTGTTTTTTGCTGTGTTCAGAATATGAAGTTATTTGAGCCAGCCCTGGTGCACGATTGATCGAGTTTGAGTAGGTACGTTCAGTATCGCTAGTGGTGCTAGTGTCGCTACTATTCGAGTGTGTGTCACTTTTTATGGCACTTGCAGCCTCTGGCTCAAGTGCCATATACCGATCGCAATTCCGTCGGTCTGTCGGTCTGTCGGTCTGTCGGTCTGTCGGTCTGTCGGTCGGTCTGTCCGAATTTTTTTGTCCCACATGTTCGAGTTAGGGTACTTCCAGATGTGCTAGGACGATGAAACTTGGCAGGAAAATCAGGGACCCGACCAAACTAACCTAGAAGTAATCAGTTTCCCGATCCGACCATCTGGGGGGGAGTGGTGGGCCGGGGAAATTCTGAAAATTAAGGAGTTTTGTCACACTTTTTCGAATTGGAGTGCTTCCAGATGTGCTAGGACGATGAAACTTGGCAGGAGCATTAGGGACCCGATCGGACTGACTTGGAAACATTCAGTTTCCCAATCCGACCACCCGGGGGGGAGTGGAGGGCTGGGGAATCCGGAAAAATGGAGTAGTGTGTAACTTTAGAACGGGTGATCGGATTGGAATGAAACTTAATAACTGAATAGATGGCATACTTCTGATGTCCCGTTTGAAGTCCGGACCGGATTCGACAGCTATGGGGGAGTTGGGGGGGGGAGACCGGAAATTTCGAGAAACGGTTAGAATAGAGGGATCGGAGTGAAACTTGCTGGGAAGAACAAGCATCTGCTCCAGATAAATTGTTTATACATTTGGACTGGATCCGACCACCCGGGGGGGGGGGAGTGGAGGGCTGGGGAATCCGGAAAACTGGAGTAGTGTGTAACTTTCGAACGGGTGATCGGATTGGAATGAAACTTAATAACTGAATAAATGGCACACTACTGATGTCCCGTTTCAAGTCCGGACCGGATTCGACAGCTATGGGGTAGTTGGGGGGGGAGACCGGAAATTTCAAGAAACGGTTAGAATAGAGGGATCGGAGTGAAACTTGCTGGGAGGAACAAGAATCTTCTCCAGATAAATCGTGTATACATTTGGACTGGATCCGGACACTAGCGGGGTGAGGGCTGGGGAATCCGGAAAATTGGAGTACTGTGTAACTTTCGAGCGGGTGGTCGGATTGGAATGAAACTTAATAATTGAATAAATGACATACCTCTGATGTACCATTTGAAGTCCGGACCGGATTTAACAGCTTTGGGGGAGTTGGGGGGGGAGACCGGAAATATCGGGAAACGGTTAGAATGGAGGGATCGGAGTAAAACTTGCTGGGAAGAACAAGCATCTGCTCCAGATCAATCGTTTATACATTTCGGATGGATCATGACATTAGGGGGGGGGTTGGAGGGGAGTTTCCCGGAATTCCGGTTATGGCGGTTTTGGGGATTTTCACGACGAATCTTGGGAGGCGAATCAGGGACCCGATCAAACTGACTTATAAAGAAAAATTTACATGATCTGATAGCCGTGGGGGGAGTAACGGGAGGGGGAATCCGGAATATTGAGTCATGCGTAACTTTGAAACGGCTGATCGGATTTGAGTGAAATTTGGTAATTGAAGAGAGGACATGTTTCTGTTGATCTTTTTCATGTCCGGACAGATCCGACAGCAATTGGGGGGGGGGGGGGGGGGGGCGAAAATACGTGACCGACTTAGACTGGTGAGATCGGGATGGAACTTTGTGGGAATAACAAACAGATCCTCTGGATAAACACTTACGGAACCGGATTGGCTCCGGCGACTGTGGGGAAGTTTGAGGGGGGGGGAGGTCCGGGATTCCGGTGATCACGATTTAAGGTACTTCCAGATAATCTAGGACGATGGAACTTGGCTGTAATATTAGAGATTTGACAAGATTTACTCAAAAATGGCCACTTTCCAAACCCGACCATTCGTTAAAGTACTAATCTTGACTGCAAATTTCGAAAAATACTTTTAAACCAAATTCATATTTTCATGATCCCCATGAGCCCATTATCATTTTTGCCTCAAGGGTTTTGTTTACAAATGACGTTCTAGCTCCCTTAAAGTTTGAATCTGAACGGCCAGGTCGAAAAGTACTTTATTTCAAACAATACATCTCAACCCATGATCATTTGTGCCACAAGGGTTTTGCTTAAAAATTTATTTCTGTCACCCTTAAAGTGCGCATTTGAAATGAAAAGCGAAAAAAAACTTTTGACGAAACGGTATACATCAAGGATCCCTAAGGGCCTGTGATCGTTTTTGCCTCAAGGGTTTTGCATAAAGATGCATTTCTAGCGCCTTTAAAGTGCGCATCATTACACCCAAGTTCAAAAATTAAATACTTTTTATCTACCTCCCTTAAAGTGCGCATTTTAACCACAAAGTCGAAAAATACTTTTGATCAAACAAAACATCTCAACACATGCAAGTGCCATATGAGCTTACAGCTCTTGTTTCAAATCTTGGCGCTACTCTCTAGTGTTATTTTGCTCTGGTTCTCCAGCTTGAGCCTGAAGAGGACCCTTGCCAGGGAGGGCTGAAATATAGCTCTAATAAAACTCAGCTGACTTATACGTCTAGCACTGTCGATTAAATCTTTTGTTTTATTTGTTTATTATTTAAAGCACTTTGAGTTTACAAATAGACAAGTAGATTTGGAAATAAAGTAGACAAGTACCAAGTATATATTTTATACATTATAATTTTACATTTATATATAACTACCGGAACCCGTTCCAAGGCTGGGGCCCTGGGCAGCTGTCTGGGTGTTCTCGGCCGAAGTTCGCCACTGCTCTCTGGTAGTTTGACGTTTATGAGCCATAAAACTATATAATTGTTGATAGGGCACTTAAATGTAGCAACTTAAATATTGGATAGTTAGATTGTTAATGTTACAGCTGCAAATAATTTGCTCTTAGGACGGTGGATGCCCCAGCAGTGGCATAATAAATTCCTTTCATCCCACTTTTTTTCCATCCCATAGAGGATATCCTTCGGTTGGACCCTAGGCCCTAGGAAAACTTAACTTGTCCACGTCACATTTCCCAAAAGCCTGAAGTTTCCCCGCGTAACTCCCTGCTGACACGGGTTAAAATCCGGCCAGGACCACACCCAAAATCGATCAGGAACTACGGACTCCCAAAGTATCCCTAAGAAAAAAGTCCATATGATTATCCTCGTGAGAGCCGTAAACTAGATGGCAACAAACGTTGCGAAATAACCTCCGGTTTCGGTATAAATTCTGTTGATTAATGAGAAAGAGTCCCCCAACTCCCAAAATTTCCCGGACACAGCACTGTGAGAGGAATAAGAATAGTGTTTTTTGGCCAAATGAGCATACAATAATACATTTAGCTCATTTGAAGGTCATTTGTCGGCGCCTTCTTCAAGGTTCAAGTTTTCGTTTTTATTATTGATAATTATCACAAAGACTAGACAAATGAGTTAGACCACTACTTTTATTTTAATTCATAATTGTGGACATCATTGTGGAATGGTATATATATATTTACTGACGACTAAACGAATATTCGGCTTGTCCGCTCCCGTTTTTGAAATAAATTGAATTGAATTGAAACGCTGCCAAGAAGAAGAAAAAAACTTCGCACAGTTTCTCCCATTTAAAACTAAACCACAATATTGAACTATAAAATAAATTCATAAATTGAATAAAAGTAAGCGGGAATATGTACACTAACAACCAGCTGACTCACCCAAATCAATCACTCACTATTCCTGCATGCTCTGTCAGTCACTTCATTTCGAAAAAAAAAGAGAACAAATACAAATATATTTTGTTTTGTTTTTTAATGAATGATAAGCGACCCTTTGAGCTGGGACTTGAATAGAGGTTTTCTGGGATCAATTGTTGTCAGTGCCGGCTCTCGGGATTTTTTGTTCGAATGCTATGATCTGCAGTATTTTATATCAAATTTTAAGTTTTTCAAGTTCTTTGTCATACAAAGATACTATTATAATATAGACTTTTAATGAAAATTATAACACACTGTTAGGACACGAATGAAAAAATGACTGAAAATAACTCAGTACTTACTTTAAGTTAATAAATAAATTTGTATAGAAGACAGGAAAGAACATTGTTAGGTAAAAAGAGGAAGAACAAAAAGAAAATAAAGAAAAAAAAATTGGGAAATCCGCACAGCTTTTTCATAATCATCCGAACAAGATAATACATTTCCTGAAACTTGTAAACCCGTAAATGTTTTGGGATTGGATTGGTCGGTCAGGATTGTTCAGACCACTGAGAAAAAAAGTCTCCACAAACTCTAGTGACAAGGAGAAATTATATGAGATAAGTCACCTCCAAAGTAGACGACATCTTGATAAAGTCTCCTTTTCCGTTGACAGGTCTGTTTATCTGCATTGCATATATTTAATTGTGATAAAACCGTTGGAGCGGGAAACGTAGATATACATTCGTGACGGAGCATTCCTTCCACAAACGCCAATTAACGCAGAAGTGGAACCTGATACTATTTCATTATTTCCTTTCTCAGTATCAAGCGCCATCACCAGTCCAGACATTTTTTAGTTTTCTTTCACTATAGTTTTCACACTTATCCAAGCCCAATCGTCCCGTGACGTCAGTGCCATGTTAGCGTCTTCCCGCTGTCATATAATATATTTGCCAGTAATATATATATTATATACATACATATATATTTATTAATTACCCACTTACATTAAAAAGATAAATAGTGGAGTAGAAACTGAAGAAAAAACGGAAAAAGACGTGAGACAAAAAATTAGTAAAACAAACGGGTCAAACCGTTTCTGAGAACTTTTGTGCAGATCAGTCAACTTCTCAGTAAAATTCGGGAGACAAAACTTTTTGACTATCCTTCAGTTCCTATACCACAAAGGAAGATAGAGAAGAATTTTACAGAACCGGAAATAAGAAGTCCAATAAGTATTTCCCTTTTTGATCCCATTGAAAGCTTTTGTTTTGTTCCTGTATAGACACATTTTCTTCCCAATTTTCATAAAATATATTTGCCAAATCACTGCCTATCATTTAGCCGTCCATTTCCCGCCTAGTCTTTCGTAATGGATATCCCTCACCACTCCTACTTTACAAACAAGTTTTCCGATTTATTACGTTTTCCTCATCTTTTACGGCACGCATTTCTTATCGATTTCCTACTAATTCTTTGTCTTTTAGGTGTGGTCATCCGATTTAATTTGGTGTCCCTCGTCTATACGGGATTTCTACTTTACCTGCCTCATATCCCGTTCCCGGGATCGCTAGACCGGATAGGTAAATGTCTTTTAAAATTGCTTTTAGTTTTCGGGAGGAATTCCTCTGCATGACATGAAAAGGTCAGAGGTGACCTACAGCCGGCTTCAGGAAGATTCAGTTAAAGTTTAACTGAAAAGCCGACTTATTTTTGTGTCATTTAATTGAGTACACTGAATTATTTGGATTCTGCGAAGGGATTTTTTTTTCCCACTATCTGCTTTATGTTATAACGTTCAGGGACTCGGTAGAGTATCAAATCCTGCGCCGGGTTCTCTTATGCAAAACACGAGGGCTGAAAACGGATGACAGCGCAACGTGTTAGGATTCGAGTTCAACACGCTAATTGCTGAAAACGCAACTCAGAATATCTGCGGCCGTCCCCACAGCGTAAATTCTACCATGACGCGGGAAATTTTAATCTCAACACAAACGCGGCTTTTCAGTGGGCAGTGGTGAGATTGATGAAGATTGCTTAGTGCCTGAACAGAAAAAAAGAAAATCATAAATTGTTCTCGTAAGGTATACAACAAAAATACAAGCGCATAGAGTACCACAAATCACAAGGAAATTCCACTATTTGAAAATCGATTATTCGTGACTAGCGGAACAACAAAGTAACGCATTTTCAGCGGGTCTTCAAGCCAATTTAAGTGAATAAGTGATGGGTAACTAGATTGTCCTATCCCATCCCTTTTCGGTTAAACTTTAAAGCACACCTCGCACTATTGTTATACTCTTATGTTCCAGTATCCAAAACTAGTTAAATACTCTAAAACTTGGCTCTGTTTTAAACAAATTATACACGGCTTTGTTTGTTAAAAGCCTTTTCCCAGGCCCATTGACTTCTAGTGAGAAGACGGCAGAATTCAGATAACCGGTTTTAAGCAGCAACAGTATGATATCCGAACACTCGTCGAGAGCGTGATACGCATGGAAAGTAGTGAAACGCGACAAGTGTGAAAATGAGTGAGGTGTCGTTGGCGGGTTAGAATGTAACATATCAAATTCGGGTCTTGGGGCTTAAGAATTAATAGATGTAATTACGGAAGTAGGTTGCATTGTCATTGTAGGTACGACAGCTCCTGTAGAGTTGAATCGAATAGAGCTGAGATACAACAGTCTAGTTACACATAACCTACTCGCTACAAAAAGGCTTGAAGACACGGTGAAAATGCGTTACTTAGTTGGTTCGTTGTCTACTAATAATCGAGTTGGGCAAATGAAATTGTTTCGGACTTAATTGTACTTGTATCTATGCTTGAAATACAGTAAAGGTATGCTTATGTGAACAGTTACTTTAATGTGAACAGTGCGGTTTTGGACTAAATGGTAGAAATAAGATCTGAAATACTTGTACAGGTGTTTTCAAATGCCCTTAGTTATCTACTTTGGCTAACTGTTAGCTATCTTTAAACACAGCAAGTGCTTGAAAATGGCAAAGTCCACTGTCAATAAACGTTCACGTAAGCATACCTCTACTGTAATTAGCAGCTACAACAGTAAACGGTTGCCGAAACATAAATCTTTTTTGGATCACATGCACTAGCAAGCTTTCTCCGAAAGTGACCTTCCATCAGTATGGAATCGAACGTTTCAAAAGCTTCGATTTGTTGGCCGTGGAGTCCACGCTTTTGCTGATATTCGATCGAACCGGAAATCTGGAAATCTGGCTTAACCAAGGCAGGTTCTAGAGTAATGCTAAACCAAAATGTTGTCCGTTACCATTAACTCTCTGAAATTGTAGCCTACTTGCCCGTCATTTCAAGTTTAAGTGGAAAGCCAACTTATTTGTGTATCTTGGACTTTTAGTTTTTCACCCTAGGTCTTAGAATATGTGGGCCACTGCTGGCCCGACAAGACAAAATTCACCCGATATGTAGAATTTGAATTTCAGCAGAATCGTGCATTTCAGTGAGTGAGAATCTGAGGAAATGTTCAGTTCCCGGTTGTAAGGTAACTTCGTTTGTAGAAAGCCCGCTATGCCGTTTGACCCTAAAAATATTTATTTTTCGGTAATAGCTTACCTCTGTCGTTGCTAAATATTTCAAGCATAGAGGCACAAGCACATAGAGTTACCATGATTCGAAAGAAAAAGTTCATTCGATGAAAGTCGATTATATGAATAGCGGAGCAAAGAAGTAGTGCATATTCATCGGGTCTTCAAACCTATTTTAGTGAACAAGTGATGAGTATCTAGACTGTCGTATATCAAAGCAGTTTGATTAAACTTTAAATTGCATTGGCCCGTTATTTATTTTAAGATGTCTTGACTTTTCACGTATACTGTTCTGTCAAGAATTTTTCGAGACTTGCGACCAGACTTTGTTGTAAGCTTACCGGTATTATTATCATTATTATCATTATTATTTATTTGAATCCTTCGAAGAGTAATATACAAAAAAAAGGAGAACAACATGTCAGTCGAACTCACAGACACTTACAAAGATAGCACACAGATCCACAATAAATGCAATTGAAAATTGCTTTTCTGCTTTCTGCAGAATTATTGAAATTTTAAAAATAAACTGTTTTATTTCAGGGCCTGTGCGTTGGTTCTCACGGATCCTGTTTTTCACCGCCTTGTTCTTTGGTTCCGTACAGTTTCTCTTCAACATCGTTGTCCTTTCATCTGAAGAAGTAGCAGACAGCTTAGAATTATGTAAGTAGACATACAGAAACCCATATTATAGCAAAAAGTCACCACACGCATCGTGTTGTTGATCTTGCAGTGGTTTCCTCGAAAATGTTCTTCTCTTTTGTTTTGACGACAAGCTTCAGACATCAGATTACCGAAAGCGGCCTGGAAGAGTAGATCTGGCTCTGTTAAAGTTTAACTGAAAAGCCAACTTACTTGTGTGTCATTTAATTGGACACACTGAATTATTTGGATTCTGCAAAGGGATTCTTTGATTTTCCACTATCTGCTCTAGGTATGAGGCTCAGAATATCTCCGGCCGTCCCAACAGCGTAAATTCTACTATGACGCGGGAAATTTTAATCTCAACACAAATGCGGCTTTTCAGTGGGCAGTGGTCAGCTTGGTGAAGATTGCTTAGTGCCTAAAAAAAAAATAAAAAAATATAAATCTTTCTCGTAAGGCATACAACAAAATTACAAGCGCATAGAGGCACCACAAATCACACGGATATTCCACTATTTGAAAATCGATTATTCGTGAATAGCGGAACAACGAAGTAACTCATTTTCAGCGGGTCTTCAAGCCAATTTAAGTGAATAAGTGATACATAACTAGATTGTCGTATCCCAGCCCTTTTCGGTTAAACTTTAAGGTTGTGTTCGAACCGCTTATTTCCCAAACTACCAGTTTCCTTCTGTACCTTCCTTGCCGCACCCACAATCAACGAATCATGGCGAAGATTTCTGTCATGGACCCAACTGTGAAATTACAAAAATAAGTGAACCATCTAGCCGCCTTATTTGAGTGAATTGGGCAATTTGCCAGCTGATTCAGTATATTTAATGTTTTCCTTGTGTATTTCTTGATACCGTACGCCTTTATTTCTCTTTATTTGTATGCACTTTACGAATCTCTAGTTACGAGACTGCGCGGGATAAAATCGTTCTTTCATTCATTCAAACCGCTTCAACCCTTTACCAAGCCTTTACGAATAACCACTTTTCCCAATCTTCACCCACCACGCTCCGATGCAGTTTAACAAGAATTCTACAGCGTAAAATCTGTTCAGCCCGTTAACGGATTTGCTGTAAGAGAGATTGTCAGGAAGCTTATTCCAACTGCTCTGGAAAGTCCACCTTCCGAGATATTCCTAGAAACATCTTCTGTAAGTTTGGAGTTCGTGACCGCTCAAATCCTGTGTAAAACAATCACGGCGTGGAAGCAGCTATGATAGGTACCCGGAGAGGCCGGAGATTGTGCATCCGCAAGGAGAGACAGTCATCAAGTATGTACTTGTGCCAACTTGTGGCCGACGAAAAATCGGGCTATTCTGCGAATATTCGCGTCAGTGGGAACGCACAGCACACGATTAGGATTTCGCGGCCGATTTTGTTTGCGCTTTTATCCATAAAGGTGAAAAAAAAACTTTCCGTTATGGAATTGATGATGGCGCTGAAAATTCCTGCAGGAATGTCAGTCCCACCTACCCAGCGACATCGATCAAAAGTAATTGTTCAGCCAGAGCTGAATGCGAAATCGAATCTGACTACGCTCAGCTGATAGCCTATGTCAGATGAGATTTATTCTTGTAACTTCTTGGCAGTAGAGTTTGGGCCCTTCTTCGCATAAGAAGAAGGGAGAAACTATCGCTAGAATAGGAGAAAGTATCGCTCAGCAGACGTACCCTGGACGTACCCGGTTGTCCGACGGTTATATGCACGTCCAACTCGATAGTGAACGTAAGTATCACTAAAACTAATCAATAACAGACTTCCTAACGTCTGGCACTCTATTGATAGATAAATCCGTCAACCAGGGCAGAAGGGCGGTTCAGACTACGACGAAGAACAGGGACTTCTCTAACAAAATCTGCTTACGAAATTCCGAAAGCTCTTGGCAGCGGCTTAAAAAAACGACCGATACCCTCTTCTTTACATCCACAGAGATCTAACAACAATCATATTCGATGTAATTGGTAATACAAATAATATTTGCGTTTTTGCAGCTGCTATGGTATTTGATACCACAGTATCTGGATCTGCAATTTATCGCATTTGCAGTTACCATGGTATCTGACACTACGATTCCCTTCAAAAAGAATTATTGCCAACTTTGCGCTTTTAGGAGTCGAAGAAATACATCCGCCCACATCACAAGTGCCACCCTTCTTTCCAACCAATTTGACAAAAACCTAGGCTCATGTGTTGGTGGTGATGAAAGCGAGTCGTCTTTTCAAGATACCAGGTCAGTTACTACGGTCCGGACCGTGGTATCTGAACTGAACTTCATACTCAGCAACAGCAAAAACGACTTTTGACCGTGGTATCAGACACTACGGTAACTGCAAAAACGACTTAAGTCCATGGTTTCAGATAAAATGTTATCTGCTAAAACGTAACTAAAATATTATCTGCTGTAGGCAGCTTCGACGAGTCAATGCTTCGGCATTTTGGATTTGTCCGATTCGACACGATAAGTGCCTCCGAGGCTATACGGACAGTGGCTCCCGAAGTCCTTCTGATCTTCTCCGGACTTGCCATCTGGTTTCTACTTTGGAAACTGCAACAGTTTCTGGAGGCCGAAGAAAAGAAGATAAAGCCGCCGTCAGATGATAAAGAAGAAGACAGCACGGGTACCGAGGAGGAGGATGAGTTTGAACGGATTGAGAGGGAGGAAAAGATGAAACGCGTAGGTAAGTCGAAAGAGGATTTTTCGTACTTCCGCCGTTCCCTGGGGGCTCTTTGAGGAATCGAGGAGAACCACAAGAGTAGGGGGGGGGGGGACACTTCTTGGGACGAGAAATGGAAGAATGACATTGTATATTATTACTCTTTAAAGGAACAGAAAACTTGACTCAAACTTGACTCGGGGAGCTAGCTAACATATCAAGAATGTACCCTGAGTCGATATTGAGAGTAAGAAAAATTCTCGTTACGACCATTGCAGTTTCCTGGCAGTTTCCGAGAATTCGACTTCTGAGCAAAAGGTTTGCAAAAAGCAAAAGGTTTGTGTGCCGCGACTAGGAATCGAACCCCGGCCGCCTAGTCGGGAGGTCGTTACTCTGTAGTCTACATGTAAAAAGGCGAACTTTTTGCAGTACATGTGTGCATAATTACAGTGCATAAGGGGCAAGGGCCTGCCAGCTAGCTTTGGGAACACTAAGGAGGGGGTTCGGGACAGTTCGAGATGACAAAGAAGGGGTGGCCTGTCGACAATAAGACCCTGTATATTTATCCAAGCCCCCCGGGCGATTCGATGGCCGAAAGTTGCGTAGTCAAGTTTACTGTTCCTTTAACTTCAGTAAGGCAGTTCCTGAATCGTCTTATTAACATATTTGCTCGTTTGCAGTGAGATTTGTACATACGTTTAAGGTGACAATCTTTGCTAAGATCACTAGAGAGTATAAACTTTAGGTACATAGATTCATCCACAAAACCAACAACATTTGCTGACAAAAAATTTCCGGAGACTTTTCGGCCGAATAAAAAACATGCAGTAGGTTTTTGACGTATTATAAAGAATATCATGCTGATGGGCGAATTCATCACAAATCGCTAGCAGTTTATTCAAAGCTGACACATTTGTAGCCAGTAGAAGTAGATCATCTGAAAAACTTACCATAGCCAGACCCCTTCAGACGAAGGTTTAGGTCACCTACATAAAACGTATATAGATACGCAGACAATTCAACTCCTTGACGTACTCTGTTTTGCACTGAAAATTACTCACTGTAGATATCCCCTTAACAAATCTTGAATTTCTGGGCTATGAATAAAAAAAAAAAAAAAAAATCCGGAGATGTACATAATGATATGAGACACCTTTTGATACCAGTTCCTTGATCACAATTTCATGGTTAACTCTGTCGAAGGTGTTTCGGGAGTCAATGAAACACGCAAACATGAGTATTCAAATTCCAGTAATACTCATTGACACACTTCATGATAAAAATAAGAAATTTAACGAAAAAATCGACGTTTATAAGCAAATTGATACCAACGTTTTTAAAAATTCCTTCAACCGAAAAAGTAAACAATACTCTAATACCTTAGAGTGTGGAATGCTGCGCAATCGGTCGGTAGCCTACTTATCTGAAGACGCAGAATTCCCATTTTTACTTAGAGAGTAAGACTTCAGAAAACAACTTAATGGGGGGGGGGGGACCCCATAATATTTAGCAACCACCATTTTGGTCCGAAAAACCGAGTACGACATGAAAATATCTTTCGCGACAAAAATTGCTTACTTTAGTTATATTTGACGATGCAAAACGGATACGTCAGCTACATTTTATTAGAGCTGTATTCCGGCCCTTCTTGGCAAGGGTCCTCTTCAGGCTCAAGCCGCTCAAGCTGGAAAGTGAACTTGTGGAAAAACAATTAAAGATTCTTCCATAAATATCTGATTTTGTGAACTTCTTCTCTGGAAATTGGTTGGAGTTAAAGCTGATGCTGTGATTTCATTCTGGACACGGCTGCTGTTTTTTGCTGTTTGATTGGCTCGTCGAAAGGGTCTAATAAAAATGTAGGTCTAATAAAATGTAGCTTACGTATCCGTTTTGCATCGTCAAATATGATTGGCAGTCAGCTTGGGCCGAAGGAATATCTTACTTTAGTTTTTTTTTCCTCACTTTCAGTGACAACGGTCTCAGAAGACACCACTTGAAACTGAGTGGCAAGAAATTCCGAAAAGACATTGGAAAATGGAGCTTTAGAAACCGAATAGTAGAATATTGGAACAGTTTCCCCGAAATGTTGTGAATGCCGAAAATATCAACCAATTCAAAGCAGGTGTCGACTACCACCTGGCTGAAATTCAATTTAGAGTGTAGAGTGTCCCGAGAAATTTATAGAGGCGAAAGCCTTATTATTGCAATTATATTATTATTATTTATTGTTATTATTATTATTATTTAGTTTTTTTTTCTAGCTCCGTTCGCCGTGATGTTTGCTCAAGTATGGGTCTGTTGCCTCCGACCCTCTGTCCTCAACACTCCACACTTCCTCCTCCTCCTTGCTAGCGTCACCTGGTGGTCGTACGGAAAACCATTCGGCAAACCATACGGCTGGTTGGCAAAAGTTTTGATGGTTTATGCGGAGATACATTTAGTGTTGCTGTTGGGTTACCAAATGCAGTATTCACAGTTTATGGTTCCTCCGGAAGGACTCTCTGCAAGGTGAGTGATCGAATTTGTATTCGGGGGGGGGGGGGGGGGGGAGAAGGGAAGTGTAAGATGTGTTTCGTCAAAGATCTAGCCATTTGCAATCGGATGTAAAGAAATACTAGTGGCGTTTTTGATCGCCGATTAGTTCGACGATAGCGTAGCCGTCTGATTTTTTGGTGTTTTCGACGCTCGCCGGAATCCGATTGCCGTAGCTGTTTATCTTAGTTTCTGTTTTTGTTCTGACCGGCTAACGTTTATCGCCATATCTTGTTCATCGCCGACCGGCCGTTCACGTTGGGATTTCGTTTGAGGATTTGGCGGTATTTTCAAAAATAAAAACGCGTTTTTGCGCACCCAGAAACAATGGCGAACGCCAACGGCTATCGGCTATCGGAAACAGTATTAAGCACGAATCGGCAAACCCGCTTCATGTACTGGTCAAATTTGATCGGCGATCAAAAACGCCACTACTGGTGAAAGTCGTAACGCGACGTTGGCTGGTGCTTGGATGGGTAGTCTTGCTTGTCGGTTTGGCCTTGGTTTGGATGTCAGCTTGGATTTGGGGTAGGGAGACATACTCTGAGCAGAGATGGGCGAGTCCGATCATGAAAGGACTCGAATCCGAATCCAGGGCTAGGTACGAATCCAATTCCGAATCCACCATTTCATGCTAAGGAGTCGAATCCGACCTTAACGAAAATCAAAACTGATGTCTAAGGCACAGACGGTTAATTGGACGATGTAAACCATATTTCTAGGTTTCATGTGTGTTTGTTATAGGCCTAGTATGGGTTTCCTCTCGGCATGTGCTTGTTATAGGCACAATGCATTGAGCACTGTGGGTAAAAATTGGGAAAAGGTTAGAAATTATAGCGGATTCGTAAGATTCAAGGTTTGGAATCCGAGTCCGAATCCGAATCCAGCCTGACAAGCAGAAGACTCGAATCCGGCAAAAAGGACGAATCCTGGATTCGAATTCGAATCCGCATTTTTATTCGCCTATCTCTGATTCTGACCCCCCCCCCCCCCCCCGCCCGTAAACCGGTTTTGTCATTCGCTACGGGATATGGGCATAATAGGTTGATCGTGACCCGCTGCTGTATAACGCCCAAGAGAAATAACTGGATATGTGTTTTATTCGGGGATGAAAGTAACGGTATGAGAATGTCGTGAAGGTGAAATTTTGGAAGTGGCTTCCTAAGCCCTGATGACCTTTATAATGGTCTTTAACGGGTATTTATATGATCGTCAACGGGATAGAAAGCGCTTTTGTTTTGTTATTTATGGATTCTTTCAGACTCCTTGGATTTGAGGCTCTTCACATTGCCGAATGTACTAATGGAACGGACCCCCGAGTGCAGAATTGGAATACGGAACTCCCAACAACTTCTTGGTTTGTTCCTGCAGCCCTCTATGCGTTGTATGTCTCTGCACTCTTTGCGTCGACAGTTTTGATCCCAAAGCAGGGAGAGGATGAGGTACGACATTTTTTTATCCATCAGTTTTCATTTTTGGGATCCCAAAACGTAAGTGGAGGGATACCTATGACATCGCAAAAGTTGTCCGTCTGTCCGTCCGTCCGTCTGTCCGTCTGTCCGTCTGTCCGTCTGTCTGTAAGCACGATAACTCTCGAAGGCAGTGAGATATTTTGATGAAACTTGGTGTGGGGATTCTTTGGGTCAAGAGTAAGGTCGAGTTCGTAGATGGGCCCTGTAGCTTTACATTTAGGGGTGGGGGAGGGGGTTTAAATTAAGGGGCAAGCAAAAATTTTTTAAACAGCTAATGTGATAGTCGATTATGGGGTAAGAAGACACGATGAACACGAATATGAAAACCATTTTCTAGCCGGACAAGTAGTTCGTCCGGAATCCGGCCAAAACCGGAAAGTTTGTTAAAAGTAAATGTTTTATTTGAGGTTGATTAGATGTTTGATTTTGGGGTAAGAAGCCATGCTGAACACGAATATGAAAATCATTTTCTCGCCGGACAAGCAGTTCGCCCGGAATCCGGCCTAAACCGGAAAGTTTGTTAGAAGTTAAAGTTTTATCTGAAGTTGATTAGATGTTTGATGTAGGGGTAAGAAGGCATGCTGAACAAGAATACAAAACCCATTTTATCGCTAGACAAGTAGTTCGCCCGGAATCCGGCCAAAACCGGAAAATTTGTTAAAAGTAAAAGTTTTATTTGAAGTTGATTAGATGACAGATTTAGGGGTAAGAAGAAATGCAGAATCCGTATATGACCATCACTCTTTAGCCGGACATATAGTTCGTCCGGAATCTGGCTGAAACCGGAAAATTTGTTAGAAGTTAAATTTTTATTTGAAGTTGAGATGTTGGATATAGGGGTAAGGAGGTTCGCTGAATCCGTTTTTGAGCTTTAGCTTTTCGCCGGACAATTGTAGACCTTGAATTTTGCCAAAACCGCAAAATTCACAAAAGTAAGCTAGGATCGTTTCGATCGGCTTATAGAGGTAAACGCACATGCTGAATCCATGTCTGAGCTTGGATTTCTTAATGAGTAGCTGTTTGGCCCGGCGAAGACTGGATCTGGCTAAGACAAAACCTAATTGTCTGGATCAAATATTGAAATTTTGGGATCCCATCGGAACCTTTGGTCTTGTTATTACTGATTATTGTTGAGTTTTTGGTGGGGTGAAAAGTCGTTAGGCCTTCGATCGGATTATGTTCAACTCGACCGCTCCTTAGTCCAGCTAAGATAAGATAAGATTTAATTGCACAAAAAAACCGAAAGGCCATGGCAGAAATAAAAACGATGTAGTAACCTACCCTAAACATAATTTTGAAAAGCGTCCCCGAGGAATCTCTGTTCAGAAATACGGTCACTGCCCGGCTAGACTTGTAAGTCTGTCCTGTCCGAATGGTTAGCACGCCGAACTCGTAAGCAAAGGTTCGTTGGTTCAAGTTTCGGTGGTGCCTATTCTTTTACTTTTGGGTCGGGGTTTGTAGCGTAACCATGAAGATAAGCCAAGTCCATCAAGCTTCAAATAGGTACCTGGAGAACTCTGGGAAAGTTAATATGAAGGTGTGCGAAAGCACCCGGATGGCTTGCCCCCGACCGCCCTTTGCACCTCCTGGCTGAGGGCAGAGAATCAGAGATCAGCACCGCCAGTTATATCTGTATAGGCTGGTGCTGATACCTTTACCTTGTAGACCTGTCCTCAATATGAACCCAGATCCAGTCATACATAAGTCCTGAGTTTTGGGGCACAATGCTCCAACCTTAAGGCATGGCTTAGAGGGGGGGGGGGGGCTGTCAGCTCAGGGCACTGTTAAACTGAACCTCAGCCAGATGGCAGTCCACCCCTTGCTTTACTCTGATTCATGATTTCTGCTTTCACAGCGTTTTTAAAGAAGACGATTCCACTAGTTCCACTAGCACTGTTTGATTTTTTTAAGCTCCACCTTCCAATGTCTTTCCAAAATTTCTTATAAGTGCACAACTGTGTACCGTTGCGGTTTACCGTGAGGAAATCCTCTGGTCTGATAATGTCATAACAATGATGAAAGACCTTGGAAATTTCTATTAGGAAGCCTCGGAGGAATCTATAATCCAGACTGGGTAACCGTAGGTTTTAAGCCGGTTTTCATAAGGAGGGGCTAACGGATAAGAAAAGATTAAGTCCCATGGACTAGCCCTAACCAACGAAGTGACGCTACCTTCAGCCGAGTTTCGTTTTGATTATTTTTGCATTTTCACCTTTTTATTTCTGCAGCATGTTTATCCACCAATTGAGTTGGTTTCGCTTCGTTTTATTACCGATGATTTTGCACCAGAGCCTTCGCCTTTGCGGCCTTTGCTGGTAAGTTATTTTTTTTTCATTTCTTTTTTCAGTGAGCTGTGTTTTTGTTAGTACAATAGTGAGAGTTTCCCCACTCCCTCACCTCCCTATCTTGGCAAGAGAGAAAAATGGCATTCCGCTTTTGGGCTCTTTTTGGAAACTAAAGAATTTGGATTTGAGTCCCGATAAGGTTCTGTGAGCAGGAACGGAGTATCGACGAAACGCAGGGCCTGGAGAAGTGTCATGTCCCGCCTTTTTGAAGCTGAATCAGGACCATGTACTTACTTACTTGTACTTGTATCAGGCAGGGGCGTCGCGACACCTTCCTGATGGGGGGGGGGTGCGGCTTCGGAATTTTACCGGAATTTTTCGGGATTTTACCGGAATTTTTCAAGATTTTGCCGGAGATTTTCCATAGTGAATATCTCTGCAGGCACAGGCGTCACTACTAGGGGGGGGGGTCCACACCCCCAATGTTTTCGGCCAGTCGGTAAAAAATAGCCGACGCGATTTTTAGTAAAAACGCAGTCAATTTTTCTCTTAGAAATAGAGTCGTTTTTTCTTAAAAATAGTCGTTTTTTCTTAAAATCAGCCGATTTTTCGTTAACACAGTCGTTTTTTTTCTCAATAATAGTCGTTTTTATCTGCAAAAACCGTCGGTAAAAATGACCAGCCAGTCGGTAAATACCTTGTCCCCCTCAAACATTTTGGCTAGTAACGCCTCTGTCTGCAGGAACTCTAGAATACTGTTGTGTTCTGACTTAGATTGTGTGTTACAAACGACCGTAAACAAAGACAGGCTCGTTGAAGTTTAACTGCAAAGGCATAGCTTATTTTTACTTCTGATATTTGAAAACACTGAAATATTCTGACTCTTTCATGAGAGTCTGTTACTAATCGCATGTGAAACCGATCTAGTTGACGAACGTTAAATTTTAACTAAAATTCACGAAAGAATTCGAATACCATATTTCTTCAAACTTTTTTTGTTCCGAAGCTGTCCTGGGGACTTCCGAGATCATGTCGGAACAAGGCTAACTTGTGAGTCGAGAAGGCTGTCGAATCTAGAGTAGATGGTACTGTGATTTTATTCCTGGAACAATATTTGTAGCTGGAAATGGTGTAAATTTTGGTAGGTTGCCTAATTTTTGAAAGCTACAGAAATTTTGGAGATTACCGGAATCACCCGGTGAACGTCCAGGTTCGATGTTTTGTCCGTCTGCACGATTCACTCTGATAAGTTGTGCTTCGCGGTCATCCCTGTAAGCGGTAAGCAGCAAAATTCCGGTAGATTCCCTGAGCCGAATTTTGGAAGATTCCGCGCGGCATATTCCGGTAGATCCCCTGAAACACGTTCCAACAGATTCCCTAAGTCAAGTTCCGGTAGATTCCTTGTGAAAGGTTTCGTTAGATTCCCTGAGCGAAAATTCCGGTAGGCTAGATTCCCTCAGCGAATTCTGGAAGATTCTGTGGGGCAAATTCCGGTAGATCCCCTGAGACACGTTCCGACAGATTCCCTAAGTCAAGTTCCGGTAGATTCCTTGTGAAAGGTTTCAGTAGATTCCCTGAGTGAAATCCAATAGGTTCCCTGAACAATAATCCGGTAGATTCCCTAAAAATCGTCAAGTTCAGGTGAATTTGTCAAATTTTAACTGGCGCGGCTTCGCCGCAGCAGTCAAAATTTACCGGAATTTTTTCCCACGGGCCTTCTGGGGGGGTGCAGCACCCCCCCCACACCCCCCCTCGCGACGCCCCTGGTATCAGGACACAGGCTGCGAGCCTTCCCTGGCATCCAAGCGTTGTTCCACAGTAGAGTACCATCGTTGGCGGTCTTGGGTCCATTCCTGAGTAAGATCAAGCCAGTTTGCGTCCCATCTCCTACCAAAACGGCGGAATCCTCCTATGGGTTCTAGATCGGCCTTGACGCAGGCGAGCCACGTTTTGCGCTGTCCTCCTTGGCGTTTCTTCCACCCGGGAAGAGGCTGGCAGTGGAGGGCCTTCTTGGTAAGCGCTTCGGGTGGGCGGCGTTGGACGTGCCCATACCAGCGTAACCGGCGTCTCTTGATGATCGACCCGATGTCAAGGCGTTGGGAGCATGATCGGCGGAGATCCGCGTTGCTCATACGGTCGGACAGTCTGACACCAAGGATCCTCCGGAGGCAAGAGTGGTCGAAGACGTTGAGGTCGTGTATTTCAGAAGCTTTAAGTGTCCAGGACTCGCAGCCATATAAGAGAACCGATCTGACAAGAGCCTGGTAGATCCGGATTTTGGTACGCAGCCGGACCATGACTTCTATCAAACTAATTATTGCCAAAAATTCCGGTTTTGTTGGAAAAATTAAACTTTGCCGGGATTTGGTTAGACAACATATCAGAAAAAAGGCGGCAAGTTCGACGTCATAACGTCCCCTGAACCTTAGAGACCTGTTCACGAATAATCAACGTTTTTTTTCCCTTTGTTATTTTCAAACCGCCGTCACATTTTCATGGGGAATAGGGGGGAGGGGATCCGACTGTATCAGAATAATCGCAAGATGATGCGGCTACGAATAAGTCATCTGAGATATAGCGACATTCTAGATGAAGCGATATGCATGTATACATGGATCGCAGTTCCTTTTTTCTATCCTGAACCTGAAGAGGACCTAACCTAGAAGGTCCGAAATATCGCTAAAATATATATCAGCTTAATGTTATCCGATTACCGCCATCAGATAATATTCGCAGTGAGCTTATCACCTTGTGCTGGAATTCTTTAACAGTCGTAAATGTCGTAATAACATTTGCTCCTCCTCCTCAATGAATTCCGCCTCCAACCTTAGCAGCCCGACGTGTTACTCTTTGTAATAGTTTCGGGAACAATCTGCTTTCCCACCCAAGTTTTGAGCACCTATTTCCAGCCCCTATTGCCCACCAAGGCCTCGATTACCTCGAGCTAAAGTACAAAAAGTTCCAGTGCTGAACCCCGTCACTACAAGAACCGAAAGTTATAAGAAGAGTTTTATTCCATCGTTCGTCGAAGTTTTACAACTGACAAACGTTTTCCCCACAATGTTTTAACTGTTTAAAGTTTAACCGAAAAGGACTGGATAGGACAATCTAGTTACCCATCACTTATTCACTTAAATTGGCTTGAAGACCCGCTGAAAATGCGTTACTCGGTTGTTCCGCTATTCAGGAATAATCGATTTTCAAATAGTGGAACTTCCGTGTGATTTGTGGTACCTCTAATTTATTGTATGCCTTACAAGAAAGATTTATGACTTTTTTTTTGTTCAGGCACTAAGCAATCTTCACCAATATCGCCACTGCCCACTGAAAAGCCTTGTTTGTGTTTAGATAAAAATTTCCCGTATCATAGTAGAATTTTGGCTGTGGGGACGGCCGCAGATATTCCGAACGCCATAACTAGAGTAGATAGTGGAAAACAAAAAAATCCTTTGCAGAATCCAAATAATTCAGTGTATTCAACTAAATGACACAAAAATAAGTTCGCTTTTCAGTTAAACTTTATGTTTTATTGTGAATTTTTCTTTTACTATTGCCCTATTATGTATACCCACCTTACTAGATGCTATGTAATTAGGATGTATTTGACAAAAACGGCAAGTTCGTCAATCCAGTGCCGTGAAAGTACGTTTTGCAATACAGTACCAGTATCATTTTCGCCCTGTAAAGGTTTATCCGAATATAATAGATAGATAGATAGATAGATAGATATGGGTTAATACCCATATCTATCTATATAGAATAAAGGGCCATGGTTAATACAAATACAAAAAAAAACACACACCCCTTTCTTCCTAACTTCCTATCCTCTACCTTTATAGTGGTGTTGACATGCTGATAGAAATAAGTCCACCCTAACTTCTGGTAAAATTAGAACGCAATCAGCAACATTTTCGTAGAGAGGGAGAGGGCTGATTGATAGGGTCCAAGGTATTTCCATTGGGACGACAAAAGTGGAAAAAGCAGCTTGATCGATTCCCATATCTTTTGTATTTTACTAGCGATTTGCTATGTTCTACGCTCATAGAGCGGGGTTTGGATATTACAATGACAAGTCCCTAGTTTTTAGAGGGGGGGGGGGGGGTGCGTTAACCCTTTAACTGTGGACTAAGGCGACTGTTCCTTGACAAATTGAAAAGGTGTTTAACAAGAAGATTAGTTGGATTGGGCTGCATTTATAGCCAGGAATGAGTCTTTCTAACAAAATATCTCTATGGAAATGAGCGTTAAAGTATCTACGATTCCAGTGTTGTTACCTGCAGAACATGAAATCCCTCGTCTCTACGCTAATGACCGAAAGCCCTTTCGTCGACCGAAAGCATCGATAGGTACTTGAACACAGAAACCCTGTCACAGTGTTTTGTGAACTATGTTCACGATTTCTCGTAAAAACAGTCGATTTTTTTTTCTTGGCATGCAACAGTCGGTTTTTATAAAAAGTAGTCGATTAACTCTTAAAAATAGTCGGGTTTTCAGAAAATCAGTCGTTTGTGAACTATATTCACAAGCCCCAAAAAATCACAGTGGTAGAACAGTGGGTTGAGTACCGCCTCGGAAGCATTTTTTTTCTTTCAGTTCACTATTTAAAAATAAACTCTGTCCGGCAGGTTAACTGACACTAACGGTGAATTATGATTAATTTTCAATCAATCATCCAATCAATCACAATTATTTCCAAATAGCTTTAAATAAAGATAAAGTAGGAATAAAAAACAACAACAATATTTACAAAATACGCAGAAACGGAACAATTAACTAATAGACTTACAAAATTTTACCAGAAATAAATGATGGAATGAAACTATGTAAAAACTGGGAAGAGTAATTAGCCGGATATGGAGAAAATTGATTCATTTCAGAATCGGCTTATTCCTGACGTGGTTATTATTAACAAAATTTATTTCGTTTTAGGAGGAGAAGCCCGACGCAGAACAGGGAATCATTGCCCAAGCCGAAAAGGAGGAGGAAGATGAAACTGACGAGTCAGACAACCTCGAAGACGATTTCTCCGAATCGGAATATTCTGAGCCAAAGTTTTTGGATCGACTGATGGGCCCCTTGACATCCATGCTCAAGTTTTTGGTGAAATCCGCGTATGTGGGCACAACCTTGATGATGATGGTGAGGACCTTAGAAATGGGACTACACAATTTGCGTTCGGCCTTCTTGCTCTGAGACGCATAGTGAGATGATTGAGATGCCTCGTCAGCCTGTACATTCAGCTTGGGGTGGGACATAACATACTCTGCATCTTCTCATGTACCATCTCACGCCTTACGCCATTTGGGATTGAGGTTCCATCACTTTCGTCAGTTTCCTACAGACAAGAGAACCTTTTACATGTGCCATGGGAGTAATAACAGTGTGAAAAATCGGGTCGAGCAACTTCAGTCACCAATTCCTTGAAAACCCGAATAGCACTCGGATAGAACGGGCTAACCGTTAGCAAAGAAAATGAAACGGAAATAAATGGAGTTCAAAAGTTAGATGAAACAAGGAAAAATTGACTCCAGAAACCCCTTCGATGGTTTTGTTGGCAGAGGGTCGTTTTGATTCGGGTGCTACTGTCTGTCCTTAACAGATTCTGTAACGGATTCTTTAACTTCCTGGCAAAGGACCTCGTCAGACTAAAGAAACTTAAGCGAAAAAACGTTAAAACTTAAAAAAAAATTGAAACTTCCGAATTTAAGTTCGTATGTTTTAGACGCAATGAAACAACAGAAACATACAACCAAGATGCGATTTGAAGTTTCAACAGAAAAACTTCGGAATTTCATCTAAAGTGGTACAAAATATTGCCGTAAGCCGTTATGAACTTGTAAGGGATATTAAAAACTTAACACTTAAAAGCTCATGACCCAATTTGTCTGGAACGTTAACAGATAGTATGCGCATAACTGCTTAGATTGTGCATCCTTTTTTTTGGGGTATTATGAAGTTTTCAGTCGTAGTCACCCGTAATCTCCTTCAGCTCAATCTTATTTCGAATGACGCAACACAGAGACAATTTTATCTTATTGAATCTTAGCTGACGTCCGTTGTGCATTATTTTACATTTGTTTCTAAATACTGCTTATGTTTTCTTGTTTTAATTTTATTTTGCACCTGTCTTTGTCAGAATTCGTCTTAACTTTAAGTCTAGAGGAAAGGTCATTAAAGGGCGCGGGCGTACATATCTCTGCGTAAGGAGTTCCCTGGCCTTAGTTATGGATACCGAGTTCCTTCGTAAAGTGCGTGCTTCCCTTACCTTTTGAACTTTTTTCACAGTTATGGAGCATCACTTACCACAGCTGGCTTACCTTCATCCTTCTGATGGGAACCTGTTATCTGTGGCTCAACAAGAACCAGCGCGACGCCACCTTCCGAGCTTCCCCGTATTTGGTTGCATATGGCATGGTTCTATTGATATTGGAGTGGGTCTGGTGCCTGAACCTTACCGCCGATGAGCTGCCCGGGCAGACGCAAATTGGCCTGGTGAAGCACAATGCCTTACCCCTGCCCCATTTGCTCTCGAAGGTAAGGTACTGCGATTCTGCTTCTGCTCGGTTTTCACAGGACTCCTCGCATTATATATTCATATAATATACAAAAACGGATTCGTCAGCTGTATTGCTTATGAATCCGTTTTCGTATATTATATGAATATACGACTCTAAGTCAGCTTGGGCTCAAGGAATATTTATCCTCGCATTATGTGTGTTCCATTCAAAAGTAGTTGAATACTTTAAAGCCAAGCTCTGCTTGTTACAAATTACTCAAGGAACGTACGAATTTTTATTCTCCACAGCAGTTTAATGTCATAAATTAAAAACTTGAACCTTGCATTTTTCAGCTATTCTTTGTAACCGTCCTTTGGCTTACGATGAGGATGTACCTGGACGAAAAACGTCGCGATATTGAGAAAATGCAACGTTCCTTAGTCGCGTCAGCTTTGGACCCACAGCTTCTAACTCTGAAAAGAATAGAGAGCGGCCAAAGTATAGCAGGTAAGAATTTGTGGATCTGATTTAAGCCTGCTTACATTAGGTTTTTTTCTGCGCAGAATCCAGCACTAGCTCACCGGTGACCCCCCCGCCACCACCACCCGGCAACCCCGCTCCGTCCCTACCATCCCCCCTGGTGACCCCTAGTACTGCCCCACCCTCACGCAGTCAATAGTCCCTTATCAGGCATGTCTAGACGTGCAGATAAAATTTTGGAAACAAAAATATATTTTTATGAAAAGTATATGATATAAAAGCGAAATGCCACGCCGTCGCGTGTTTAGATTCAAATCCTGTTTCTGGGGAAAAACTCCTTCTTACAATCAAAACTGCAGCTTTTAAGAAAATTTCGTATTTTCCCGTATATTTCCATTTGGCTGGGCTTTTGCCGGGGGGGGGGGGGCTCTTGCCTATACCCAAAACAGTATCCGAGAGGAAGGATTTCGGTGGGACAGTAAACCGGGAAAGGGTATATCGTTCTTCTTGCAGGCGAAATTGCTAAATAAAAAAAAAAGGAAAAACCTAATATCGTTACACTGAAACAATTAACTTCACCTGCACCATGCCTGCGCCATGTTCATTTGCAATTATCGTTTACTTTTTATAATTTTTTTTTAGAAATGGTCCAGCCTCCCTCCGCGTCGCATCCGAGCGAGGACATAGTCGAATCCAACCCGCTGCTCGCCAAATTTTTGGATTTCACAAAGAAATGGATCGTCAAAGTCTGGATCTGGATTGTCGTTGCTATGCTGTTCGTTATCGGCATTGGCAGTGGAAAGGTGGTCCTCTACCGCATAGTATATATGGCGATCTTCCTCGTTTTCATCGTCACATTTATGGTAGGTATACTTTTTTTTGTGCATTATATGGTTGGTTATTAGTAGGGCACCTTAATCGAACATTAGGATAGCCTGCAATCAACCTAGGCCATGACGGCCTAGGTCACCTGGGGGATACCTGTAGGTACCCTGACCCTGACCTACTCCACTATAAAGGGATCCTGATTGGTTGATTTCTGAGCACCCAGCGTTTGACATAGGGTATCCAAAGATCAGGGTTTTGTGGTAGACTGGGTGGTTGATCAAAACCCGCGGGCGCAGCCGTGGCGAGTGAACTGGAGTTTCCTAAGGATGTGACCCGATACAGTCACCATCGTCAACCCTCTGCTACTCATCAGTTGCTGGCAAGCGCAGATTAAGGTAGCTTAAAATTTAACTAAAAAGCCAACATTTGTGTGTCATTTAATTGGATACACTGAATTATTTGGATTCTGCAAAGGAATTTTTTTATTTTCCACTATCTGCTCTAGTTATGAGGCTCAGAATATCTCCAGCCGTCCCCACAGCGTAAATTCTACTATGACACGGGAAATCTTAATCTCAACACAAATGCGGCTTTTCTGTGGGCAGTGGTGAGATTAGTGAAGATTGCTTAGTGCCTGAACACAAAAAAATTGATAAATCTTTCTCGTAAGGCATACAGCAAAAATACAAGCGCATAGAGGCACAATAAATCACACGGAAATTCCACTATTTGAAAATCGATTATTCGTGAATAGCGGAACAACGAAGTAACTCATTTTCAGCGGGTCTTCAAGCCAATTTAAGTGAATAAGGTATAGGTAACTAGATTGTCCTATCCTAGCCCTTTTCGGTTAAACTTTAAAGTGTATTGGCGTCACTCCCGAAGACGGGCCTTGTAATCGCAGGGTCTTGTTTCTTTTTCAGCTTTCTTACCATGCATGGAGACGCCTGCTCTACCGCTTTTGGATTGCAGTGATTGTTTACTCTATGATCATCTTGGTTCTGGTCTATGTTTACCAGTTCGAAAACTTCCCGCTGATCATTGAGGAAAAATTGTCAATACCCATTCAGTTGTGAGTATATGGTTTACACCAAATCAGTCGATCGAGAGAGAGAAAGTGGGCCGATAGTCTGGGTCCGTCCTGGCCGAACCCACGCTGAACGCGAAGGGTCGCTGGTTCGAGTCGCGGTGGTGCATATCGTTTGGTGTGAGACAAGTGTCAGTGGCGTTTCTTTGTAAGACAAGCCAGAGTTCCACCCGGCTTCAAGTGAGAACTTAGAGGAATTTACGGAAAGCACGGAAGCGTAGGATGACTTTCCCCCAACCACGCGTCACACACCCGGCCGAGGGCACAGTATTGGGAAAGCGGCAAACCTTCATCGGTTTGCAGGGGAAAGTTTTCTTTTTTGCGTTGATAGGGGGCTCCGCGCGGTCAGTACAAACCTAGACAAGGTAAATTAAGGCACAACTTTATTCATAACTTTATTTACAGTTGAACAAAAGCACTAGATAGTTAAGTAGTGAACTGAAAAACAAAAATGCTCCTCGTATCAGCCTGGATTTGAACCCAGAATCTTCGGCTTATTAGGCCACTGCTCTACGACTGAGCTAGAGAGGTTCTAGTAAACAAAATACGCAAACCACTACTATACTCAGATAGAAGTGATGTGGGCCCTAGGCCCCCGATTTGTCTACGAGGCCTCGACACACTATTCCTAGACTTGTGAATTTAGTTCAGAAATTGCTTGCTTCTGCTAGATTTTTCACGGTAAAAGTACCATATCTAACATTCCATCTTTACGTGTAGTACCAGATATGCCATCCTCAACCACTAGCTTATGTAATCTCTGTGTCTAAAAAAAAATACTAAAACTTTTTCTTTTGTGTGTAGGCAAAAAGATTTCGGCCTAGAGGTCTACAGTCCGGTTGAGCTGCTTGGAAGTCTACTAACACCATCCTTCTTCTTGATCATCACCATCATCCAAGTGTACTACTTTCACGATGAGTTCCTCATGTTATCTGATATCAATACCAGGACTGTATGCACTACAACTTTTAACCTGTAAGTAGCATTTTGTGGTACTAGGTTGAAGTACCGAGCTCGTCATTTATTTTCACCTTGTTAGAACTTAGAAGATTGTTACAGGTTAGAAAATAGAAGTAATATAATATTCCTTGATATAAAGATTCCGGCTCTGCAGCATTTCACGAAAAAAACTGGAATGGTCTTACTAACGAAATCTTACTAGCCTACTTACTGTGCATTTGAAAGTACTGATCCACTCAACAGTAAGAGCGGTGTGGCTATTCCAGGGTCCAGCAAGTCTGTTTGCGTTCCATTTGCAGTTGTTGCAACGGATTTTCGAAACGTATCCTTACGATGACGAAAGTGAAAAATATCTGGAAGGTGTGATTTAGGATGTCACGGGCAGAAAGGGCAGGATGGCACAAGAACATTAGAGAAGGTCCAAATAAGTCTGTCGCTGCTTTTGAATAGAGGGTGATTCTCTCGGCCTAGATAGCTTCGCTTGCTTATTCGCAGTGTGTTGATGCGACGTTGGACAAAAATAGCATAGCTTTTCGAGGCTGTTCTGGCGCTCCGCTAGTTTTGGAAAGTATGGAGTCCACAACGTGAGTGGAAAGTGATCTCGGCAAGTCAGCGAGGCGTTGTGCAGGTGCAAATGGCTTTTCGTTAGTTCAAGGTTCAAGGTTTAATTACGCTTCAATATAAAATAATCATACATGGGGTTAAGCCGGAGACACAAGGTCGATTGACCAAAACCCGGTACAATAAAAGAACAAATCTATTTAACATATAACAATCATATAAATAAATAAATTCCATGACTCACCACTAGACGGGAACCCGCCCCTCAAACACACCGACACTCGGCAAAGATCAACTCGAAAACCCACAAAAAAAACAACGATGCGCAAGCAAGGGTAATCAATGGCCGGCGCTTTGGCCTATCGCTTTGACTTTTGAAAGCTGAATCCACGTTAACAACAGACCCACCCTTATATCTGTCCAACATGTTTGGTGAAGCGAATAGTGAGCTGGAGCTTGGATTGAAGGCATAAAAACCTCTGTCTCTTTTAGGGCCTTTGGCATGTTTCGAGGGGGGAGCCAGCATGCCTTAATGGATGAAGAAGAAAATGACGAACCTGACGAACCGGAAGTGGAGGAGAAAGACGAATCAACTCATCTTGGTCAGGAGAAACCAACTCTGGTAGAGTTTTTCACCTTTGAAGAGTTGAAAGGTATGGGTCCAAGGTTTGACAATGCAAAACGGATAGGCTCATACGTCAGCTACGTTATATGATAGCTAAATTTCGGCTCTTTTGGCAAGGGTCCTCTTCAGGCTCAAGCTGGAAATGAACTTGTAGAAAACAAATATAAATTCTTGCTCGTTTTTCGCGACAACTCGGATTAGCGTTTCCAGCCGTACTTTGATCCGCTTCTATCCAACATCTAACTTTTTTTTCTTCTAATCAGCTTTCCAAATTCTAACACAAGGACTAATTCGGGTTTTTAATTGCCAAGTTGCTAATCCCTTTGCTCTTCTACTGTCACTCTCTTTGCTTGGTTTGGAAAGGCTGTGCTTCCTAAAGTCTTTCAATGAAGATAATAAATCGTTTAAAAAATAAGTGGCACAATATGTTTAAAATGCTCCTATTTCAGATTGTTAGTTGCTCATTGGGAATGTCCTCGTTTATTCTTACCTCCTTTCTTTCTTGACATCTGTTACACCGTAAGACACGATTTTGACGATTTCAGTCATCAAACGTACTTCTTACTATTTGGGACATGAAGTTTTGAACCCTGAAATCTTATCTCGCCTTGTCAATGAGCCACACCGGAGGATGGGTTTGTATGAAGCAAAAGCTGAAGATAGCATTAGGATTAGAAAGTGCAGGACAGGTGCGGGATTAATTTCGGTTATCTGTTGGTTAGTGAACTGAGAGTCCTTGTAAATCAAATTAATCAGGAAGCAAGATCTCTGTAGGTAATATCTCAAAATCATTAGAAGTGCAACCTGTTTAATCAAAGTGCACATACTTCGTTTCGCATCACTAACTAGAATCAGAAGAAATTCGACAAGCCTGGTCTTTAGTGGCTAATGGCCCGTTAAATCATTAGCTTTTTACTGCTATTTTACACTCCATTCTCATGCCTATCTGTCAGATCTATGGATGAAAAGACGCCGCGGTTCCGCCCTCTCATCTGCGGACTCTGTCCGTGTTCACCTGCGCAAGGCGATCAGGGTCGGGCCGTGGGGTTGTGAATTTATTTTTGTCAGATTTTCTGGTTTGAAGAATAATCTTTTTCCTCTGCGTGTAAACATAATCTTGTCAGCAAGACCGGATTCTGTCCAAGTTTTCCTGTACTTGTAAACGTTGCATAAGGTAAGGTGCCTTAAACCCAACCGTCCAAGGACGGTTTGTTTACTTGTGGGGGCGAAGTAAGTGCCGCCACCTAGATGCCACCTGCCATGTAAAATCATCGCTTTCTCAGATCAGGTCAAAATACTAGGTAGTAGCGCCAAGACCTTTGCTTTCCATGCTTCGCAAAGGGGCCATACTCGTAGCGCCTCGACATTTAAAGGGAGGTCGTATCTTTTTTTGCTCTGCTCAGAATGTGAAGTTATTGGAGCCAGCGCTGGTGCAATACTGATTGAGTTCATGTAGGGACGTTCTCTATTGCTAGTGGTGCTAGTGTCGCTGCTATTCGAGCGCGTGTAACTTTTTTCGAATCTTGGCGCCACTCCCTAGTGTTCTTTTGCTCTGTCTCAGACGTAGAAGTCTGTATTGCACTGTACAAGTTATACAGCTTTGGGAATTTGTACAAGGAAATTTACGTTCAAGACAGTACCCTGTGTCCTACTTTGTCTAAAGCAGCCCCGCCAGTAACTATGCCCATTCTTTGTCTCCACCCCCGTTTTGTATTCACTTGGTTCTCATTTTCACATTATTCGTTTCCTACACGGAATAGTACCAGTCTTTCCTATTACCGTGCACATTTTTTGAGCAAAATGTTGTGTCCTGATCAGGAATCGAACGCTCGAGTTTTGGGTGTCGTCAGTATCCCTTGAACTGTCCTTGTCAGACTCACGCTAGAAGGACGAACTCGGGATCTATTCTAGTGTGTTTTTTATTCTTATTTTTTTTTATTGTAGTTATTCTTATTTTATTTTTTTCTTTATTCTAGCGCGATTTTTTTAGTGAGCCTGACGAGGACCCTTGCCAAAAAGAGCCGAACTATCGCTAGATTTAACATCCGCTGACGTACTCGTTTAGCAAAGCCAAATAGGATTCGCAGTCAGCTTGGGCTGAAGGAATAGCCTTATTACAAATTTTCCCTTCCATCGATCACATAAACAGAAATAGGCCAAGTGTAATGTTTGAATGTTGTTGAATGTTTCTGTTTTGTTTTTAATGGTATCTTTCAGATCTCCTAGTTCATCACGCGAAGCTCGCCATTTCTCGGATTCCTGGAATATGGGAGGAAGTCTCTGAAATCTTTATGAGACTACTAGAGATCCATATGAACAAAATAGTCGTGTATTCCACGTACCGACTAGCCATTGATGAGGTAGGAATTGCAAAGTATTAATGACTTATATGATGCAAAAAATAGGCCATTGCGGCCACTACACTTTTCATCATCAGTTTAATTAGAGAGAGAGAAATTTATTGGATAAACGAATAAACACTTCACTTTGACAACCACCCCAAGAAGTAACCTTGTCCTAGGGGGTGGCAAAAAATAAACTATACTAATACAAAACAACTACTAACCAAAAAAAATCAACTTCAATCGTCCTCACCGAAACCACAAAACCACAACAACAAAAAATGAACGGATAGAGATAATAATCGTCCTCAAAGACCCCCCCACCCCCAAAAAAAAAAAAAATAATAATTTGGTACTAATACTCAGAATTCATACTTACAAAACAGGTTCTGTTTAATCTGATGCTTAAATGAAGAAATATCACGAATGTTTTTTAGACCTTGAGCTAATTGGTTCCAACTTCTAACACCCCTATGAAGCAAAGAAAACGTAGACCGTGTTGCTACAACTAATGGAATACTTATCTGTTCAGAATTTCGGGTATCGTGGTCATGGATCGATGACCTCAAGATAACTAAACCATCAAAACATGGAAGATTTTGTCTATTTTTTAACTTAAAAATGAATAAAACCGTATACAGCTCCCTTAACCCAGAAGCCGGTAGAATTTTTAACCGCTCATAACTATCACGTGCTGATTCACGGGGTTGAAGTCCAGCCAGCAATCTGATAGCGTTGTTCTGGATAACCCGTATTGGCCGAATAATAGAAGAAAATGTCCCGAGCCAAACACTACAACAGTATAAAATGTAAGGGTGGATAAGGGAAAAATAAAGAAGACGTAATATGGGAGCTGGAAAAAAATTCTTAAGTTTTCTCATTATTCCAAGGTTACGAGACAGAGTTTTGCTAATACACTTAACATGGGGCTTAAAAGACAAAGTCTCATCAAGATATATCCCCAAATATTTCGTGAAAGGAACACGCTTTAATGTACCACATTGTGTCACAATTTCACGGAACCATGGATAAAAATCAGGCGACCTGGAAAATATGATAAAATTGGACTTACCAAGATTTATCTTAAGCTTATTTACGTTCAGCCATGAATTCAGTCGATCGATGTTGTCCCGCATTGATGTCTCAAGTAATTCCTTTGTCTTGGCAGTGCTGAGAGCTACTGTATCGTCGGCAAATAATGGTACAGATTCGTTTCGAGGATGTATAGTCATTTCACTGACATCAGAACAACAATTAGGGATACAGTTAGGCATGTCATTAATGAACAATAGAAAAAGTATCGGACCAAGAACAGATCCCTGTGGAACACCGCAAATAACGGGGAACGATCCAGATTGAATATCATTCAACTGAACATACTGGGTCCGGTTACTCAGGAAGCTCCTTAGAAGATCAAGAGCTTTACCTCTAATCCCATAAATTTCACATTTTTTTAAAAGGAGGTCATGGTCAACTGTATCAAAAGCCTTCATCAGGTCAAGAAACACTGCTCCAACTTTATACCCTTTATCCAAAGCTTCATTAATTATACTAGTAAGAAATATTAAAGCATCCTCCGTCTTTCGATCCTTACGGAAACCAAACTGATTACTGTTTAACAAATTAAATTTCTCTAAGAACTGTGTTAATCGGATACAAATACATTTTTCAATTAGGCGAGAAATTACAGGCAGAACTGATATAGGACGATAATTCCCCAGTTCGTTTTTATCACCACCTTTATAAACCGGTGTAACTCTTGCTTCTTTTAGACAATCTGGGAACTTTCCCTGTCGAAAACAACCATTAATTAGGGACGTTAGGATTCCAGAAATAGACGGGAAAATAAATTTTAAAATTTTTAGGCTCAACAGATCACTACCGGACGAATTACTTTTCATATTATACATAATATCCCTCAGTTCATCAACAGTGACCTTCTTCAGGTTAAGGGAAACATCAATAGGAGAAGGTAGGGTTGATCCAAATGGGGGGTCTTCTGGAGATATAGAAACAGACTCAGCAATTTTAGGACCAATACTAGAAAAATGTTGTTGAAGTTCATTACAAATTACTCCATAATCTCCAATTTTGACTTCTTCTACCGTCACTTCTGATGGTAGAGTATTTGATTGCTGACCAATGACACCACGTATTATTTGCCAAGTCTTACGCGGATTACCCTCCACTTCCTTAAACTTAGTACTAAAATAATTTTTCTTAGCATCTCGAAGAATTTTGTTCAAACCATTACGAAAAATACGATATCGTTCTTTATTCTCAGCTGTAGGTCTTAACGCTTGAACCTTAAATAATCTGTCCCTTATATTTATTTTTAGAAGAAGATCTTGTGTTATCCATGGCTTCATCCCACTGTGTTTTCGATCTTTCAAATTCTTCTTGATGGACACTTCCTTAATCTTATCCAAAAGTTTAAATAAAAACTTGAAAATTGAATGCTTACATCCCTCTCATTATCATCTAAATGCATCCAATCAATTTGATCTAAATTATTTTTTAGTTTTATAAGGGCATTATGATCTAAAACCGTAACCTTTTTGCCTCGCACCGAAGATTTCCGCTTAGCAGTATTCACCTCAAAATCCGCAAAAACACCAAAATGGTCAGAATCAATATTCACAAGAACTCTCGGTGATTTAAAAGGTACATTTGAAAAAATATTATCCAGAAGTTTTGCAGACGTACTTGAGACTCTAGTTGGGATGTTAACTGTTGGATATAAACCATAAGAAGCACAAATATTCAAAAACTGGCAAGTCGCAGTAGACTCTGTATCCAACATGTCAATGTTGAAGTCACCTAGAACAAAACAAGGCTTATTGTCAAATTGGACTTTTTCTAACTGTTCATGGAAATTATCAAAGAATTCCTGAATAGGGCAAGAAGGAGGCCTATATACAACTACCAAATAAACAGAAGCATTATTTGTTTTGACTTGTAAAACTAGTGTTTCGCACACCATTTCCTTATATGCGCTGAGGTCCTCTCGGACCATTACGTCCAGATCATCACGGACATACATCGCAAGGCCCCCATGTTGGCGTAATTCACGATTCCGAGAATGTAAAGTAAAACCTGGTATATCCAACAAACCAGAGTTTTGGTCCTTGAGCCAGGTCTCGGTCAGAGCAAGTACCTGGAAAAGATTAAGGCTGGATAAATCCATTAAAAAATTAAATGTCGTATTAAGGCCCTGGCAATTTAAATGAAGAATCTTTAGGTCCTCCGATCCATGACCTGATAACCCCTCACTACGAAGATCAGTAATAAAAGCAAATTTCGAATCTTCAGTAGCGTTAGAAGTTGGGACCATGAAATCCAAATTACTATTGATATTATCGTTAAAATAACTATGAAAATTTACCTTATGATTTTCAAGATCATAAATACTATGGGCCCCTGAAGGAAGAATAAGATCTCTAACCATAACCGAAAAGAGAACTAAGTGGTTTGTGGTAACGAATAGGACAAAAAACAAAAACAATTAAAGAGCTCTCATCTCTGACATTATATGGAGAAAAAACAACTAAAAGAAAAGATGGAAATAAACAGATAGAAAAAAAAGAAACAAAGAACACAGCATGTGAGAAAAGGCAAGTGAATAAAGCCATCACGAGCAAAACGCGATTAGCAAACAACATAAACATACACGAGGGTTTCGAAACTGAACAACACTAAACAATTAACCAAAATCACTGACATAAATAGGTACTATTGCTAACGAATAACCTTTACGAAATAAACATTATAAAGAGCAAGACCATCAACGTGGCCTCCCCCTTTTTCCACTTTGACTACGCTGACGGTCTGCTGGGATCACAACCGGTCCGGCAAGTTCGATAATTGAATCACCCTGAAAGTACTTAACGAGCGATCCGTCCGGACGCTTAAATTGAAGACAGGGTGGAAATGCTTTTGAGACCCATGCATCGATACCAATTTCACGTAGTTGCGCACGTTTGTCCAAAAGGGCTTTTCGAGCCAGGCGCAATTCAGGAGTTGCATCATCACTGATAAATAAATCTTTGAACCGACCGATAGTCTTGTTCTTTAATTTCTTGGCATTTTGTAGTAGGCTAATTTTAGTTTCCTTGTCACCAACTTGGATTTTGAGGAAGTCCTTGTTATACTGGAGGACTTTAAAAACCGGCACAGAAGATTGCTCAAGGCCATCTTTGACTAGACACTCGAACAGATCAGCGGCATCCTTATCATTATCACAAGTTACGTTCCACACAATGAGATTTTTGCTTCGCTGTTCAAGTTCACATTTGGTAATTCTAGTCGACGCCTCAAAAGCTACCTTTGCATGCCTCTGAATTTCAGTATTGAGGACCGAAATTTGAGCTTTCAGTGACATATTTTCACTAGTCAAATGATCAATTCGGGAGTCTAAACTAGATACATGCGTACTTTGTTCAACTTGGGAAACCTCGAGTTTCGAAATACGATCGTCAAGAGTTTTTAACTTTTCGTTCACCGTATCCAGCTTCTTTCCGTTTTCTTTAACAATTTCGAGGACTTGCGAAAAATCTTTTGCTAGAGTTTCCATCGTAACTTGGGTGACAGAGCTGGCCATGCTGGAAACAGTTGAATTCATCGGATTCTCAGACTCATCTGCCAGACGATTGCGCTTACGATTGCGACCCATGATAAATAATGAATTGGTACAGTTCGCCTACCTTGAATGAGATCAATTATTTATCCACGCTGATCTAATCGTGCAGTGCGCTTTGACCGTTAATTAAGTGGCACGGTTAACACCAGATGCAGCAGTAGAAATGATGAACCAGGTCAGAAGACTAGATGATCACAGCAACAGTAGTTACTCGCAGCAACAGTAGATTACGGAACGTAATTAACCATGCAATTGTCTATCTCCGCCACTGAACACTGCTGAAAAGCACCCTCGCGCAATGTATGGTGTTACTGCCGCGAGAGCATAACGATGACTGAATTCAGCGTCTAGGTTGTCCAGGGAATTCTTGGAGGCGTCGATGGAAAATATCGAATAGCCTATGCCAAACGCCGGCTACCCTACACCAGATGCTGGGCACCCTAACTCATCATAATGGGGGGTGTAGATGGCTGGTTGCACTGTCAGAAGTTTCATAACAGATAACACAAGGATGCGCAGTTTCAACAGACAACACTCAACAGACAACACTTTGGATGTAATTTGTTGCTATTTTTAAAACGTCGTGCATAACAATCATTGCCGAAGGGCCGAAAAATGCCAAAAAACCACCTGATGATGTCCCCCATGACATGGAGCTGCCATCCCATCTCAGCGAAGGTCCCGCAGAAGTAGGGCGGTCAACAACTTTCGCGTACGTGAGTCCTAGTTCTGTCGGAGAAGAAGATCACCCTCACAAATCACATATGAACTGGAGACCGGCTCGCCGTGCTACATTTTTTTTTTTAGGTCAGTGTTCTGCATCTCCCTCTGGCTGCCGTTTTGATCTACGGTTGCGTTGACAAGAATGGGAAGCAACACGTGTCTAACGTAACAGCTGTGTACGTAGCTGTACTGATCTTAGCCAAGATGATCTACCAGATTGAATATATTGACCATAGCTACTACGAGGTAGACTGCAATGTAAGTAGAAATGTTTCAGTGCCTCCGAATATTTCGTAAATGCCCTTTTTCTGTTCCTCTTTTAACGTTTCTCGCTGTTTTGACTCGATCTCTTGTGATCCTGGTGAATCTTGTGATGCCGAAGAGCCGGGGCTATAGCAGGGTCAACTGACGTGTGAGCAAACTGACTTGATGCTGACGTGACGTGTGGGTGAACTGACGGATTTCGTGCGTCAGTTGACGTGTGTAGTGACGGATTGTTCAAATGAACTGACGTGTGGGCCAAGTGACGGGACCCCCGATCTGCTAGCATAAATATGGGGATGTCGTTTAAACGTCGAAGGATTAGGGTAGATTAAACTCGATACAATTTACAATTCGGTTTATTTTATCCGTAAATATCTTTTACAAACAAAAATAGTGCTGGACATGTCGTTACATTTAAAAACAACAATCAAGGGATATATTTACAATTGTAACCTATGATTTATATATACAGTTCACGGTTTAAAATACATTTCATCAAAATGACAAGTCATGAAAACAATTAAAAAAATTATTCGTCATAAGTTTCGCTACTATTCTAATATTCATAAAACAAAATGATTGAGATAGAAAAAAACTAATCGGAGATGAAATGGTCAAACAATAAATATCACAACAAAAATAAAGAAACACTCTGAAAAGAAACACACGATAATAGCTTTTAAATATCGTTGAAATGTTTGGTAAAATATGGCACTTAAGAATTGAGGAATCGTTCCGATGAATGGGCATGAGACGGGGACTTCAGTAGTTTTTTTCCCGTCTGAAGAACATTTAGTCGGAAGCACATTTAGTCTAGGTCGAGTGAAACTGTTGCAATGACTTGATGACGAGGCTTTGTAACTACAAAGCGGGATTACATTAGCAGCTTTTCTGTTCTTCTTCTTGAATCAGTTCCTTGTTTGATTCTCGGGATTTATTCTTGAAGTTAATGCTGCCGTATAGAATTACCGCTAGTTACTTTTTGCATCTAATTTTTTTTTTTTTTTTTGTAAAAACAAAATTCAACATAGAGTGTGTTTCATGGATAGTGTATTTCGATTAATAATGGAAAACATTTAGCCCCAATGATCCCCAATAACTACCTCTCATTTATTTTGCAGAGTTTTTTCAACGAAACGGCTAACCTAACTGAAAAGATTAACCCGGATAAAGGACCAGACGTTCGCAGCCTTATGGAGTGGTTGGGATTCAGGAAAATTCCGGAGTTGCTGGCACTCATACGGTCATACATCGGTAAGTTTGCTACTACATGAAACGCCCAAAGATTACACGGTTTGAGGCGGGGCTAGTGGTGTAAACTTGTAAGAGAAGCCAAATTCCACTCAGATTCATATAGGTGCCTGAAGAAATCTCGGGAAGGTGACAGGAAGGGTTTGCGAAAGCACCAGGATGGCTAGCCCCTAACCGCTCATTAACACTGCCAATTTGGCCTGTGAAGGCTAGTGTTGATACACTTACCTTTTTTTTATTCAAAAATTTTCTTTCAGCGACCTTCCAGTTAAAAAAAAGCCATTTTTATTTTCTTTATTTTTTCGACTATTATTTTAATTCGATAGGCTAACTATTTAGATCTGAACCTTTTTTAGTTTAAAAATCAGTACTCTTAAAGCCTCCGCCAGTCTAATATTGTTAATTTGCTACTTGCGTTGCATGGCACATTGTAATTTGCCCAAGTTCTACCTTTGGCTCAATGAGGAGACTTGACCGCGGGGGGGGGGGATAATAATAATTATATTGGAAAAGGCTCAATCACGTACAAATTTTTAATAAACAAACACAGAAATATCCCTAAGACTTATCAACAATAAGTTTTCTGACCCCTAACGCTGCATTTCTAAATCTACAAATCTTCTGTTGGGTCGAAGTGCACTTCAGAATAATGATTATACTATTTTTTTTTTTTAAGGTTCAAGGTTTTAATTACACTTCATTATAAGATTATATTACATGGGGTCAAGCCGGAGACACAAGGTCGATTGACCAAAACTTGGTCAATCCTTGGTATGTCAATGTCGTTACCTTGTACTTGCGACAGACAGAATACACAAACATTAAATAAAATCTATGTAATGCTTACAGTTCTTTTCACTCTACTCACCATCGAAGCTGGAATCTACTTGCGACAGAAACACTACCGTAACACTAAGAAGTCAGTGAACCCACCAAATGGTGTCCTCTTTGTCTCTGTCAAGCGAGCCCTTGCTGATTCGTCTATGATGAATGCTGCCAAGTTTCTGGTCAACTATGGTTTTTACAAGTTTGGACTGGAGGTAAGCCCCCCCCCGCCAACCTGGACCTAATTTTTTGAGGTGTGGGCTAGGCAAAAAGCCTGGCCGAAACTCAGGCCACAAATAGCCCGTTGACTCAGTCCCTGAGACAATGGGCTGAATATGTATTCTAAACAGATTTGAAAGTGTTATCTAAGTAACACATTGATGAGGATTTTAAGTTGTTGCTCACACCCGTCACAGTTTAGAGTCGAGAAACCAAAACGAGATATTCGGGGTCTTAATAGATCAGCTAATCATCCCTTTAAAGGAACAGAAAACTTGACTCGGGGAGCTAGCTAACATATCAAGAAAGTACCCTGAGTCGATATTGAGAGTAAGAAAAATTCTCGTTACGACCATTGCAGTTTCCAGGCAGTTTCCGAGAATTCGACTTTGAGCAAAAGGTTTGCAAAAGCAAAAGGTTTGTGTGCCGCGACTAGGAATCGAACCCCGGCCGTCTAGTCGGGGAGGTCGTTACTCTGTAGTCTACATGTAAAAAGGCGAACTTTTACAGTACATGAGTGCATAATTACAGTGCATAAGGGGCAAGGGCCTGCCAGCTAGCTTTGGGAACACCAAGGAGGGGTTTTGGGACGGTTCGATATAACAAAGAAGGGGGGGCCTGTCGACAATAAGACCCTGTATATTTATCTAAGCCCCCCGGGGCGATTCGATGGCCGAAAGTTGCGTAGTCAAGTTTACTGTTCCTTTAAGATGCGCGAGGGATAAATATGAGTTCGAATATTTCGGCTGCACTTCCGGCAACCGTCTTCAGCGAGGAACAAGCTGCATTACGTATTCTAACACAACAACAGCAGAGGAAACGACGCGGATTCGACAAACGATAAGATGACCTAAAAACACGATCGACTACGACAAAGATAAAATATTAAAATATGCGTGAATTAAAATGTGTGTATATACAGTCCTACAATTATTGCTGCAGCAGCGATGCAGCAGCAGCGATGCAAAAAAAACGAGGATCATGTTTTCTCTGTTTCAGATGTGTTTAACCATGGTCGTTATAACCATCTCTATGCGGCTGGATCTGTTTTCAGTACTCTATAGTTGTTGGCTTCTGTATTTTCACTGCCAAAGACGGACGACAATCCGAAGAGTATGGAAGTATTTCGTCTACTTTATCGCGGCGGTACTATCTCTCGAGTATCTGATGTGCCTTGGTCTCCCGCCGATTCTCTGCCTGGGTAAGTTTTAATCTACCGTTTCTGGCCGTATGGTGAGCACGCCGGATTCGTAAGCACAGGGGTGCTGGTTCGAGTCTCGGTGTAGTCTACCATTTGGTTTAGGTTGGGGGTTAGTGGCTTGAATCTGTAATTCAAGCCAAAGTCATTCAGCTTCAAATGGATAGCAGGAAGGGTTTGCGAAGGACAAGCATGGCTCGCCATTAAACACCAACTGCACTTCCTGTCTGAGGGCAGATACTCGGAGATCAGCACCTCCAGGTAGGCCTGTCAGGGCCAAACCATAAGGCTGACACCTTACCTTATCTCAAGTCATATGCTATAGCAGATAAGTGGGGTACATAAGTGAACTCCAATCAAGAACAAATAATCTGACAGAACCTTCTCCTTATCTCTGTAATATGACTATGCGGATTCGAATATTTCCCCATACCCTGTCCGCCACGAACGAGCGGATATTAATAGCTTCGCGCCACATCACGTTTCGTCACCCCTACAATTAGCTAGAACGCTGCGGTGGTTCTATGGACGCGCTCCAGAGCGGGTCGTTGCGCAGAGTACGCCTCCTGCACTTTTGTTCTGCGTTGTGCAACGGCGAAGACGGAAGAAGAGTAAACGGGTATCCACATGAGCTCAAATCTAGAGTAAATACGTCTAGGTCCGCTCAGTTTTGTCGGGGTATTCATAGTAGCTGCATGGGACCAAAGACAGAAGTTCTATCTGACTATTTGTTCTTGCTATAATTCTGGACTCTTGCTGTCAACCCTGGATCACCCGCCTGTGCGGTGGGGGGCGACTGCAGGAATAAGCAGCATCTTATCTAGGTTGACGTTTTTGTTTGCAAGTTTTTGTTTGTTCATTGGTTTTAGATTTTTCTTCTTCCTTTATTTATTCCTCCTCCTCTCCGTAATTATGAGACGCATCGCATGTAGTTGTAGCAATCAGGGTTCATGGACCTCTCCAGTACAGGAAGTTCATTATGCGGCTGAGTTAATAAGCGCAGGTGAAATTACGTTGCAGGCCTTGATCACCACTAATACAGTTATTTCTTACAAATATTTTCTCCAGCCGAAAGCCAAAGATTGTGGTTAGAAAAAGGAAGTCGGGGGTTGGATACTGACATTAAACAGGTTTTTATTCCAGTTTACCCTTGGTCAGCCCTGCCAGCGTTGACAGACTGGCTGTATTTTCTGGACTTTCCTCGGACTATAGACCCTTTTAAGATGATCTGTAAGTACTTCTCTGTTTTATTATCTATGTGGTCCAAACAGTTACATCAGCTCCAGAATCCTTTTCAGGGTTTCCACAGTTTAAACCCACACGGATTAAATTCACACGCACGCAGTTTAAATTCACACGGTGAGCGAAATTCGCCATGCCTGGCGATATCCGTCACGCGAGGCGTTGAGAAAACGCATCTTCAGGTCAATATGCTTCGTCAGTCTTCGGCTCCGAGCCGAAAAAATTCGCAACGCTAGGCAATAATTTGAAATACAGCGTTTTAGATAAGCTTCATATCTTTTTTGTACATATTTGACCACCGAAAACTAAATAGATGGAAGACTTGATCTCTTGCCCCTGAAAGTGATTTTGGTCTTTCCCTTCCAGTTTCCCTTGTTCGCTCTTCTGGTTCTGATCTTGTTTCATTATCAAATGATTAGAATTTATCTAACAGAAAACTTTAATATAAGAGTAAGCACAGTTACAGGTATTGGAGTTTATTTATTTGGATTTGGTAAACAAGAATCGTTATAGTCAGTAAATTGCTTAAAACTCCAGCTATCCCCCTATCTTTCCAGACTTACTTTCCAATAAACCTACTCTGTAGCTCATTATTTATTTGCAGTGGGAACAAATGAAGAGCTGAGCCCACAAAGGTGAAAACTCACTTTTTGCTAGTTTTGAGATAATCGCATTCAAAGTTTGGAAATGTAGTATATCGAAAGCTAGTTATCATCTTTATCCGCCGACTATGTCAGTAGGGCGTAATCTGGCAAAGATTATGATAGCACAGGGGAAAAGATCGCAAAAATGTGTACTAGATGGAGCTCTTAACTCAATTAATTTGCCGAAAAAGGCGAGCTATCACCTGTGTGCGCTCAGCTCTTCAAATGTAGATACCCGACCGTACTTTACAGTTGCTACTATTATTATTGCGGGCAAGATGCAGTCTGCCTTCTCTCCCCTCTCTAGTTTCATTGCTCACCGCAGTCGAACCCGTTCCAAAATAAATAAAATGACCGATTTAAGTTAGGTATTTTTATTCAAAGTTTAACCAGTACCCAGAACAAGTTATGATTTCTGGATTTGAAGTCATGAAAGTGCCAAAAATGTGCAAAATATATTGCAGGTGGGTCCAGAATGGGCAAGAAACTCTCAATTAATACTATTAATGGAATTATTTGTCAATAACAAAGATAATTTGGAGAGTGTAGCAACAGCGAAAGAATAAGAAAAAAAGAACTCCGCTTGTATTGGTCAAGACTATTAAATTGGAGGATGGCAGACAGCAAAAGACGCCGTAACGATACACGTGCGTAAATAAATTGTTTAGGAATTGGCTGATTTCTGATGTTATATTGCATTCTTGGGGGTGGCAATATAACATCGTGATAGTTAGAACAGTTCGTGTCAACAATTAAATTTTTACAGTTGACGGTTTGCTGCTGTTCATGGCAAGTATTCAGCTGGAGAATTTCAGCCTCGAAAACATGACTTACAGGAGAATGAGAGAAGAGGGAGGATCAAATGAGGAGCTGATAGATATTAATCTGGAGTATAAGAATTCTGTGGATGATTATATCACCAACGTAAAGTAAGTTCATGTTTCTTTCCTCAGGGGATTGGGCCGACATTTTCAGTCAACTAATAAGCTATTTATCCTAGATCCCAAGCACGACAAGTGTTTTCTAGTCAGACATAAAAAGTCTTCGTTTGCTTTTTGTTGTTACCTTTCTATGTGGCCTGTGGCTGAAAAAACAGTGGTTCATTCATGAAAAGCTCGCAACGGTGGAAGTTTTGGAGGGGCAGGAGCCTCCGTACTGTTCGTGTGATTTGTTCAGTGTAACTTTTCTTATTGCGTCATCTTTTTTGCTTGTTTTCTGTTGTACTCCGTAAAAAACGCTACGAGCCCTCTCTTGTTTTTTGACGGGTTAGAAATAACTTAACTGAATTGAATTCCAGGATCATAGTATTGTTATTATTATTATTAATCGCCAAAAAAAGGCGCACGCCTCTACAAAATTTTGCGAAAATTATCGATACAAAACTTGTCGGTTCCAAGATGTTCATTCAGTGCCTTTTTGAAAGCGTCGACTAATGGGCTGGCAACGACGTGTGCTGGAAGTTCTGCGATGCGATTTCCAAACTTCCGTCTGCCGGTCGACCAGATCTTGGCACAGCGTACGTATCCCGAGGCAAATACAAATTACAGTGAATAAACCTTCAGAATCCCAACTTGTCCGAACGAGAAACCCTTTTTTATTGAATTATTTCTTGCAAAGTTGAAATTGTATCTTGTGTTCATTGTTCCTTCTTCTTTATTTTTCTTTTCTTATGCTCCATATCAGTGACATTTTATGCAGAGATGGGTAATAAACTTATTCACTGATTCATTCAGGAACTTGGTATAACCTGAATTTCTTTCCGCAGATCCCCTTTGGACGTTCTGAAGCACTTTACCTTCTCCATCTACTACTGGATCACCTTAGCGTTCTTCTTCGCCGCGGGGGCTTCCAGATCCGATATCTTCTCGGTTGGATATCTCGTTGGATCTTTCGTCTTTTTCTGGCTTGGAAATGACTTCTTTACAAAGCCTCGAACTGAAGTTGTCCTTTGGTGAGTGTCGCCGGCTTTTTATTTTATGTTTTATTTTTGTATATTTTTAGTATTAGGCTATAATGAATAGTAAGTCCATTTATTAGTACTTAATTAATTGCTTTATTGATTGACCTTCGCTTTGCTTTAAATTTGCTGCTTTTATGCCACCACTTGGGTTTGTCCATGGTTCTAGTGCCGTGGTTATTTAAGACACACTGCCAAATACCAGCCGTATAACGGAAAATAAAACGGAAAATCCACTAGAAAGGCTGGTAGGATGGCCAACCCCAATCCAACATCCGACGACAGAGGGGAATACTGGCCGAGGGCGAATGAAAGAGGCCATCGGCCCCTAAATTTTTAATCGCGGAATAAATCCAGGTTTTACGCAGCTTCAGTATCTTCTGGTTGAAGCCTGACGAGGACCCTTGTCAAGAAGGGCTGAAATAGCGCAAATGCAAATCTTGCGCTGCGAACAGACGATCAGAGTCGAGCCGAAGTAATTCCTGCAAGAATTTTTCGCACCATCATCAGTTCCATTAGGAAAAGTTGAGGTTTCTATAGACTTTCAAATGTTTGTTTTCGTGCGTGTTATGTATGAATGAATGAATGATGATTTAATCCGTGATATTTATAAATGTATCAGAGTAGCTTTGGATATGTCAATCCAAATAAGGACACTTCTATGAGTGCAGAGATGGGATCCAGGATTAGTCCTTTAGGCCAGATTCGAATCCGGATTCGATTCTTCGGCTTCTCAGGCTGGATTCGGGTTCCAAACCCTCAATCTTACGAATCCGCTCAAATTTCGAGTCTACATCCATCCAGTTTCCGTTTCCTAGTTTTTAGACAGTGGGCTTAGGCAAACAACTTTTTTATCTCCACACTAACCATCCTCAGTAATCTATCACGTTATCTGATTACCTTGGATATCGGTGCTTTTTGTCACCTCTGATTTTTAAACCATAACCTATGTAGATTCGTGTCCGGATTCGATTCCGGATTCGAATCCATAGCATGAAATGGTAGATTCGGAATCGGATTCATACCTAGCCCTGGATTCGAATTCGAATCATTTCATGATCGGATTCGCCCATCTCTGTATTCTTTTTTATTTTTTTTTTCGTCCTTCAAGTTTAAGTCGAATCGGACCATTTCTGCAAATTTCGGGTTCCCGCTTCATCCGTGACCCAATCCGGTCCGGACGCCAAATAACAAATAAGGCCGCATAGCCTCGGCACTGTCCAACTCGCATCCCATTCGGCCTACCCCTTTGGTTTTATTCATGTCACAAAGAGTGGCCCTATTTGTCCCTCAGTTCAGTCTACTAAAGTACCGGATTTCCTTTAAGGTGGAACAGACTCATCGGCTACAATGTTGGCGTCATTGCCTGCAAAACCTTACTACAGATGGCAGGCTGTGTTGGCATTGAAGTCCTCAAGGAGCATGCGTGTTGGTTCGTTAAGCTGTTTGGGGTTAATTGCTTCAAAGCATCTATGGGGTTAAGGAGCAAGCCAGTTGTTGGACCAGGCAAGTCTTTTCACTTCATCATTATTTGCTGCGTTGTTTACCACCAGAGTACTCACTAGCGGTCTTTGTTTTTTCCTATAAGGCGTTTTTGGATTCATGTGTGACTGCTCCCAAGTGTTCTAAAATCTAAACCGTTTAGGAAATAGCAAAAATTGTCATTTGAAAATAAGAATTATTAAATAATGTTGGTTAATAAAATTGACTGTAATTGAACGTATGTATAATATTGTAACTAACATTGCAGCTGAAATGGAATGGAGATGAAATGAATTGGAGTGCGATTAACGTGCATATTATTTATGAACAGGCTTCGTTCAACAAATTCATTAAATTCATTCATTTCGTGCAATAAATTCATTCAATTCATTCATTCATTCATCTCCTTTAGTGAATTAGTACGCTCTAAGTTTAAGGCAAGCGTCAGAGTCATCTGGTATGATTTTAGGGAGCGCTTCCGCCTAAACCGCCGAGTTCGCCGTTTCTGATGCTATGATTGGCTGTTGCCGACTGAATTGTGATTGGCTGTAGATTGCGATGGAATTCGTTCAATCTTTCTTTAGTCCCGTATAGTTTGCGCGTACCTAAAAAATAAAGAAAGTATAGGTTTAAAAGACTGACAATCTATAGAAAAAACGTAGAAAAATAGAGAAAATAGACAGAACGAACATATAGAAAAAATTGATACAAAAATACGGTCATAAGAAACTTTATGTGGGCAGTAGGAAATTACGGGTAAGGTTTGGAAATTACATGCGAATGATAATTAAGCTCGCGGTCTGTTCAATGAAACATTCCAGACAATGAAATAAATGAAAACGAGTATAGGAAATTACTACAAATGCACTATGACATCATCAAGACTAACCTATTACAGAGAATAGGTCTCCAGTCGAGTTTTACGTTCTCATTAGTTGCGTTTTTGCTGATACCATGGTATCTGATATACGGTCTAAAGTCGTTATTGCAGTTATCGTGGTATCTGATACCACGGTCAAAAGGGGTTTTTGCAGTTATCGTGGTATCTGGCCAGTTACCGTGGTAACAGATATTCAGATATCACGGTCCGACCGTAGTATCTGGTCGTGGTCGTGGTATCTGGAAAGTCATCTCGCTTTCTTCAAATTTTGTCAAATTAGTGAGGAAGAAGTTCAGCACTTAATGATGTAACTGGACATCAGTTTTTCTTTTGGGATGACTTCGAAAACTGCAATTTCGGTAATAGTCATTTTTGCAGTGGACCGTCTATCAGATACCACGATGACTGCAAAAACGACTAATTGCAGATCCAGTTACCGTGGTAACAGATACCATGGTATCCGCAAAAACGCAACTATTGAAACTCTACGTCAGCTGTCCGGCCGCTGCTAATGGCTGCGGAGATTGTGCTGTTGCGGGCCCAGGCACGGAGGCGGAGTGGCAATTCGGAAAAATGTAAAAAATAAAACGAATTCTAGCAAGATTAGCATCCTTCAGAACGGTGCGATAGATGTAATCATCGGCAACGGAGTTGAAGAAGACATGAACAGATGGTTTTGTTCCAGTATCTCCGAGTGCTTGCATCGTTGATTCGAACTCCGAAGGCCTTCTTTACGACGGTATAGCCTTCCTGCTTCTCATCCTTTGTCGCCGTTTGTTTATGAGCTGCTACTTCTTTCACATCGTCAACGACATCAAGTGTCAGACTGTGCTGGCCCACCGGTAAGCCACCTTGTCCTACTTACTCTTCACCGAAATGGTATCGTTTAGTGATTAATAAGAAAATTATTTAAGGAACAGTAAACTTGACTACGCAACTTTCGGCCATCGAATCGCCCGGGGGGGGGGGGGGGGCTTAGATAAATATACAGGGTCATATTGTCGACAGGTCCCCCCCTTCTTTGTTATCTCGAACCGTCTCGAACTCCCTCCTTAGTGTTCTCAAAGCTAGCTGGCAGGCCCTTGCCCCTTATGCACTGTAATTATGCACTTATGTACTGTAAAAGTTCGCCTTTTTACGCTGAGCCAGCGCACGACAGGATTACCTTTCGCTGGCAAGTGCGATTTAAGGTAAGGTAGGTAAGGTAGACTACAGACAAACGACCTCCCCGACAAGACGGCCTGGTTTCGATTCCTAGTCGCGGCACACAAACCTTTTGCTTTTTTTCTACTAACTCAGAAGTCGAATTCTCGGAAACTGCCCGGAAACTGCAATGGTCGTAACGAGAATTTTTCTTACTCTCAATATCGACTCAGGGTACATTCTTGATATGTTAGCTAGCTCCCCGAGTCAAGACAAGTTTGAGTCAAGTTTTCTGTTCCTTTAACGCTTAAAATAGTAGTATTTATTTACCTGCTTATTTTGTTGAGCCCGATTAGAACTTATGTATACATTTTCTTTGTTATATCAGGGACCCATAAATTTCCTTTACAGGGGGCTTGTCATTTCCTATGCTTCTATGTTGCTATGTTGACCGATCCAAATCAAATTTCCAAATATCACCACTTGGGTCGAATCGGCATTCTTGTTTGCCTCATTGGACGTGCGCGCCAAAGAGACTCTTCCCTCAAGGCGCCAGCAGCCAATCCCAAATTTTGTCTATCTGGCCTTGGACGTGATTGGACCGTGGGTATTTTTCGAACAACCTTCCGATCAGTCAGCATAGCATCAGAAATCTCTTATTGACAAGCCCCCTGGATGGCGAGGCATTACAGGAAATTTATGGGTCCCTGGTTATATGTTTGTGTTTTGGATCCCAGAACGTTTATAGTGACGAGATACCTATGACTTCGTGAATTTTTGTCCGTTCGTCTATCTGTTAAGACTATTAATTAAAGTTTAACCGAAAAGGGCATAGTATAGGAGAATCTAGTTACCCATCACTTATTCACTTAAATTGGCTTGGAGACCCGCTGAAAATGAGTTACTTCGTTGTTCTGCTATTCGCGAATAATCGATTTTCAGATAGTGGAATTTCCGTGTGATTTTTGGTGCCTCTATGCGCTTGTATTTTTGTTGTATGCCCTACGAGAAAGATTTATCATTTTTTTTTGTTCAGTCACTAAACAATCTTCACTAATCTCAGCACTGCCACTGAAAAGCCGTATTTGTGTTGAGATAAAAATTTCCCGCGTCATAGTAGAATTTACGCTGTGGGGACGGCCGGAGCTAGGTAACATATCAAGAATGTACCCTGAGTCGATATTGAGAGTAAGAAAACTTCTCGTTACGACCATTGCAGTTTCCGGGCAGTTTCCGAGAATTCGACTTTTGAGCAAAAGGTTTGCAAAAGCAAAAGGTTTGTGTGCCGCAACTAGGAATCGAACCCCGGCCGTCTTGCGGGGAGGTTGTTTGTCTGTGGTCTACATGTAAAAAGGCGAACTTTTACAGTACATAAGTGCATAATTACAGTGCATATAAGGGGCAAGGGTCTGCCAGCTAGCTTTGGGAACACTAAGGAAGGGGTTCGAGACGGTTCGAGATAACAAAGAAGGGGGGGCCTGTCGACAATAAGACCCTGTATATTTATCTAAGCTCCCCAGGCGATTCGATGGCCGAAAGTTGCGTAGTCAAGTTTACTGTTCCTTTAAGGACCGCAGAAATAAACGTGGTACTACCTGGGTACTACCTAATGTCTTGTGGTCTAGAAGATGTTGAGCGATTAAAAAAGAAGAGTGGACCAGTAATAGGAATAGTGCAATTTTTTTTTGCTGTTTCAGAACTGTGATCGATTTACGAATGAAACACGGAATCTTTTCAACGTTCCGACCTTCTTAGCTGTATTAACAAGAACAAATAAGCAACAGAACCTCCGTCTCCCTGTCTTTGCAGTACGACCATGCGGAGTCGAATAGATCCCCATACCGTGCCCAATGCAAACAAGCGTTGGGTAGGAGCGACGCGGAACATCACAGCCCGGGAGAAGAAATTTCCAAATTTATAGACGATTGGTTCATTGATTCATTGTGGCGTCGCATGTGACTCGCTCCTGAGCGGGTCAGCGCGCCTCCTGCACTTTTTCCTCTGAGATGCGCAGCGGCGAAGAGGGAAGTAGATCGTCATCAATTCAAAGCTCAGCAATTACCTCCAGCTCAGCTCAGTTTTGTCGGGGTACCAAAGACGGAGGTTCTTTTCGCTTGTTTGTTCTTGGTAATAATAAAGTCGGAAATTTGCTTATGCCGTCCGTCATAGTGGAAACGGTTGATCGAACCCTGATGGTTGAGACAGTTCGAAAAGACAGTTCAAAGACCAGGGGATATAAGTGGACGAAGCGACGAGGTCTGGCATGTCCATGAAAGTGTGTGGTGCCCAGGATCTGGGTATTTCCGACCTCCCCCCAGCTTGTAATAATGCGCCTTCACCAAAATCTGAAAGCCTCATCGCTCTTTTGCGCTATTTCTACACTCTAACATCCCTCCTAGAATACCCACTTCCACCAGAAATCTCTTTTCCGTGACTTTCTTTGATTTCGAGTTATACCTCTTCGGCTAATTTTCAAGCGTCTCGGAGACTAGGCAGTGTTTCCATTGTTTACTCAAGCCTTCGCTGTGTTACCAGTTCGGAGTGTTCCGAGAACCTGCGTATCACTTGCGTCGAATTTGAATTGGTTATATGTTTGCTAATAATCGTAACCACTTTCCTTTGTGCTTTAACGTTAAAACCTTTCAGTGGGGCTGAGCTACTCAAAGAGCTGAACGACGAGCGCGCGCAATTGAAGCGCGAGACGGAGAAGCGCGTGTTGGAAAAACTGCGAGAGAAGATGGAGAAAATAAAAGCCACCAAGGTGAAACACCAAGCCCACCACGAAGGTAAGTTCACCATTTTATTGACTGTGTAGTTTGCGGTTGACCGTAGGGTAGCGACTATCATTGATAGTAGTAGGTAATTTGTAAATAGTATATAACTAACTACATAGATGGTGGTGGTAGTAATCGTTGGTAAGTATAGTACGCAAAGATAAGGAAATTCAATATTGCACAACTATACGTTCGTAAAGTAATCATTTGTTATACTGTTAGTTTTCCACCCATCGTACATTTCAGAAGGTAAAAGGTGAATTAAGTAAAAATATACGGATCAGAACGCCATATCTGAAACAAAACACACAAATAATTTATTCGGATCTAATGACTATATAAATAATGGAAAAAAAGATAATACCCCCCCCCCCCCCTCAAAATAAAACCTTGATTTCCATCAACATCTGAAGGGTCAAATTTCTGTAATTTGGACCCGTGTCTTGTTGAAGATCTAAATCATAGAAGAAAGCAAAAGCTTTTTTTTAGGACCTGGTTTACCTTCAGGTTGGTTACGAGGTAGTTTTGAGCAATTTGTATCAGCGAAATTGTCTTCAAAACCGTGATAGGTTTCCTTTATTTCTTGTGGATCCCCTATCCATCAATCTTATTCAAGAACCCCCTTCCCTGGGACCTTTTTGAGTATCGTAGCAAAGAATTTGTAATATTTAGAGCCCCCTCCCCCCAAAAATATACCAAAAATACATTTCTGGTCCAGTTTTCGGAAAAGAACTGCCAGTTTTGTAGGGTCATACACGAAGCGGGTGTTGTATTTTTCGAGTTTCCTCGTAAATTCGAAGGGAAGTAGTTCATGTACTTCTTAAACACGCTCCGAAGGTGGCGGAGAGGAGGGTAGGATTTTTGACCCCTTAAGAGCGTCTACATTTACATTTTGAAAAAAATCTACATTTTGTTCGTTGTATTCGTGTTTTTCAACCGAATGTGTCACCGTCTTTCTATTATATTTTTAAAAGTTTTAAAAGTTTCGAAGTATACCGTGTAGGCTGCACCTATTTGTCCTGGTGTCTGAAGCTTACACGCCCCTCCCCTTCATGTAATATATAGGTAGGTACCAAAGAAAAGATCTGACCCTAGATAGTGGCCTCTTGCTTTATTTTAAAAGCATAAAGAAGGTAGCCTATCTGTTTTCGGAATCAGATATACCGCTACTGGGTTAGATCTCAGTAGCGGCAAAACCGCGACATGGAATAACTACGATATGGAAACCGCGAGAGTCAAATCGAGAAATTACTGCGATGACGAAATCGCGAAATTCAATACCGTGATCGGCAAAGAGTAGGGACTTAAACGGGAGCTCCTGTGTCGTAGCGCTGGGGCATTTCCTGAACTCGACGACAATCCTGCAGATTACAACAACGACGAAAATTGTGGTATGCGCATTTGACCAGGAGCGGTTTTGTCCGTGGTAGTTTTAACTTGTCGCGGTCATGATTTTTTGGGAGAGACAGTTCACGATCTTTTTAAGATATAAACTGATTTGAACCGGGGCCGCCCCATAAATCTTCGGTCTGTCCTAAGGGGCGACCCCACAACAAAGGGTCTATTATATGTTCTCGGTTTTGACAATCCGGTATATTTATCATGTCTGCGAATTGAAACCATTGAAATGGTTTTGTTTTCGAGGTGTTGAACCGCGGTATTACCTCAGTTTGTTACGAGGAGCTGCGACAAATTCTCGTAATATAATAGTTGTCATTCCAGGATGCACCGCCCTCGATGTCGCCAAAAACTTTCATTTTGATGCACCCCCGAGCCTTAAATGTTTTTTATTTTGATGTGAAAATATTTAATTTTCATTCACGTTGTCCTGCGCCGTCACGATTATTTTAATTTTGGCTTGGAATTTATTTAAATTCCTCTTTAGGAGACGAGAAAGACGATGGAACATCCACCGTACCTTCTCGCATGTCGTTCAATGACGAGCAAATCTCCGGGCCCTTCGTCGAAAACCCCTCTTTCCCCCTTCGTCCTATCACCCCCCAGGAATCGGTAGCCCTTACAATGTCTATCGATGGGTTCACCGACCACCCGATACAGTCCCCTAACCACCGCTATCAGTCCATGGTGGCCGAGTCGCAAGAGGATGAAGCAAGTCCGGAAAGTTTCCCCGTTTTCTCTCCGCCACCATATGAGGCTGTGAGGGGTGGTCCTACCCGGGAGTCTTTGACCCTACCCGTATCGGGGTATCAGCGGTTTGGGCTGCGGAGGAGGTTTAGAAGAGAGTCGACTGGTGGAATGTCCAGAGGTGCCTCACCGGAACCGTCGTCGCATCACGAATGTAAAGCCATCTTTAAACTTTTTTTTTATCAAGGCATTTTGGTTGGAGATTTTAAACTTTCTTTTCACTTCCAAACATTTGTATTCCTAATCTATTACATTAAGTATGTAGGTGCATGTTTTCGCAGTCGCATGTATTTTTTCACTTCTAAGTATTTGTGTTTCTGATATATTATATTAAGTGTGAAGGTGCATGTTGGCGCAGTCGCATGTATATATTTTTCCCGTTGAATAGGACATGTTTGGTAGATTGCATGATATCAGTCTTTGGATTTGTGTATTGCGCATGCTTTGTTATAGTTTCTCAGATGTTTTTTATGAAAGTCTTGCATGCTCATTTTGTCATTTATTTAGCATGTATGTTGAGTCGCCTGTTTCATCTCTACTCACCAGGAACAACACACCTTACAGGTTCGTAAACAACACGAAGACTAGATCATACTACTTTTGCATCTTCTTTCTTCCTCTTCGTACTTTTTACACTCCTTCTCTAACACTACTTCGAAATGTACCTGCCCTGAGATCAATAGATGGGTATGCCGCATAAGTATTTCCGCGTGCCTGTTAGACGCGTGACCTTGACTAGCAAGAGCAATCCCAGCAGGCGGGATCTGATTAGATCGGCATAAGAGAAAGTAGGATTGATTTACTCACGCCCGTTACGTCCTGCTCGCAGTATAAGCCGACGTGTATACCTCTCATGCACCTTATTACACCAGTTTGAACAATGCTTAAGTCTCACGCGTACATCGCTGGATTACAGCACTGGGTTAGTATACAAAAACTAAATTTTCCCCTAAAAGACAGACAAGTTTTTTTTACAGAAAATCATGCACCTCGGACGGTTCCATGAACAGTCCAGTTTATAGCTTTGTAATAAAGAAAGAACCAGAACGCTGACAACAGTCGACCCTTTTCACAGGAAGCTGTTGAAATGTCATCCGAAATTAACCCTACACCTACACCCACCCCTACACCCACACACAATCTAGAAAGTCAATCCCTAATTTGCTTTGAGTTTTGACATTTTGACCATTCCGTCGATAGCGCGAGGCTTAACGTTGTTTCTTAATTTCTTCTGCTTCTTCCATACTACTGTATGCGAAACCTCAGCGCGCTGGACGGTGTTAAAGAAACCTGGCGGTGATACTCTCCTGGATATTATTTGTCCATCATTCAAGGAAGAAACACCAAAGTGACAAACTTTGCCTGATCAAGGCACCATAAAATCTTCCTCTTTTCTAATTTGCTTTACCTAAATTATCAAGTTTTCTAGCCTCCTCTGGCTAGCGATATTTTCGTGTTTGAGATTAACGCTTTGTGTTTTCTAGCGGTTCGAGCTGGGACGTACGACCTTGTTGCTGACACCGGCCCGGATACCTACGATGGTCTGGATTTGCATCAGGCCATTGTTGGTATCTACGACCCCCTGAAAGATCATGGGGATAAATCGAGCCACGTAGAGGGAATGAGTATTAGCGACGTGAGTGATATTCTTTGTCTCACTTGTTTTCTTTCAGTTCTTGCTAGAATGTATTGATTACAGAAATGTCGGCGATGCCATTTATTTATTTATTATTACATTAGGCGTTGAGCTTTTAGCTTGCCGCCATGGAACGCTTTTACATTGTTCGCTGATTGTTGAACCGCTTAATTATGCTCATTTATTCTCCTTTAATGAAATGCCCCCACCCACCCAGGGACGTCACGTATTGGGGGGGGCCCCCCCCCCAATGTTGTCGGCTAGTCGGTACAAAATAGCGAGGTTGGTACTCTTTTTTTTTAACTTTCCTCTTTTTTTGTAATTTTAGCTTATCAGCAACTGTTTCGTTCACGGCATTGAAGGGGCCACCTCTCTTGCTGTCGACCAAGACCGTCGGATGGACACTCTTGAAGTAGGAGGGTTGAAACTACCCGCTGGGGGGTCGCGGAGGGTTAGTTGGAGCACCCAGGGTCCCCAGTACTCCCCCATGGCTACGCATATTAGCGATGGAAAGAGCTTAGAACAGATGGAGCCGGGGGTTCCAGTTGGAAGGAGCAAGACGGAGGAAGGTAATAATATTTTGTGTTACTAGTCAGTATTTTAATAATGATGATAATGTCTAATGGTAATGTTTGATTTCCGTATCTCATCTTTACAGATAAATGAACAGCTTTCACAGTTACTCAAAGATAAATAAATAAACATATAATTACACGTCATGTTCAGTGGCAGCTGCACTGCGATTAGTCACTCGGACGCACCCAGACCTGGAATTCACTCTTATTCAGTTTCCAGCTTTTGCTTCGCATAATTAGCCCTCTGTTACGGCTCACACGTCAGTACGAGACGAGAATTCAGGCATCAGACGTCCTTGTCCTGCATGCTATACATTTTTGGAAATGTTTAGCCGATATTTCTTGTGTCCATTATTTTGTGTGTGTTTTCTTTTCTTTACTTTCTTTTTTGTACTCCACTTGTCCTCTTGTAGTTCATTGGGTTAATAAAATTATCATTCATTCATTCCAGCAAGACAGATAATACATTTTAATTCAGAGTATAATTGGAGCATGACGGATCCATCATGGACCATATTCACTCCGAAGCGCGAATCAAGGTAACATAAAAGAAGATGTTTTTCAAGAAAAGTTTTTCAACAAAAGAAATTGAAGGATTAATGATAGACAACATGTAAGCCCGGTAAACCCCTGTACTAAGTATAAATCACTTTTGCCGTCTACGAATACATCTGTGCCGGATGTCCACCAGAACATCGGTTACCTCGAGGTAAAGGACAAAAAGTCCCGGTTCTTAAGGCATTCTTCAAATGGGTGTAATAAGCCGAATAGCGCTATACGCGATGTTTACGTCTTAACACACCCTTGTTTAAATACAAAGTAAACAGGTTCAATGCAGCGTTCGGTGTTGCCACGCTGATACAGTTTTCGAGTTTTCGAACAGCTATATCGCAGTAGAGCTCTGAAGAAAAACTTTAGTTGTACGAACGCGGTTGAGTCGTCCTTTACAGCTTTGTCCACCACTGTGACGTAACGTCTGACTCGCTGTAGACCGGGTTCTCGACGCCTGCAGGCTTGCTACAGTTTTCCACCTGGTATGCGTAGTGGCGAAGAGGGAAGTAGACGGGTATCAACTCAAAGCTTACAGCAAGTACCTCTAGCTCCGCTTAGTTTCGTCGTGTTTCGATCATAGTCGCTGCATGGGACCAAAGACGGAGGTTCTATTGGATTATTTGTTCTTGGTCCTATGTTGTGAAATTTGATGTCATAGTCAAGTATCTATCTATTCTAGTTGTTGGGAGGATCATCCAAGTATTCTGGCACTATATCCGCTTCCTTTGGGCCTTCATCTCGTCCTGTCTTGTGTCGGCGGCAAAGTTTGTCAACAAGTTTTGCATCGATCATCGATACGTCCTGAACCAGCTAGGAAAAGAAAAACGAAATCTAAAGGTATGTTGAAACCAACTTCCAATAGAAATTCTAGACAGGCTGGAAATGTGAATTTTAACGAAACTTATGCCTTTATTGGCAGACGTTCTGTTAGCAACTGTGTTCGCCGAGTTAACAACATTTTGGAACACCAAGCAAACACCGCTACTGGCAGTCGGTTTCAATGCTCTGCATATTCTTCGCCCCATTTCTTACAGTTAAAAATATGAAGTAAATGTTGAGGGTTTCATGTCTACCTCTAAGCTTTTGCACCAAAATACGCAATGCATATTCCGTATACGGAATACCTCCGAGTCTCCGACAGTTTTTGGGCCTCGGGTCGTAGCAGATTTACACCTGTAAATCTGCTGTAAAAGTTGAATTGACGATTATCTATGTGCTTTCGCGCAATGCAAAATTCGATATTACTGCTGTGAAAGTCATTTTTAAACTAAACTATACTCTACTGCATTTCCTATCTGTAGGCTCTTGTACTTTGGTGAGCCGTGTTGATACAATGATACAACAGTATAGACAACTTGGTCTGTTGGCCTAGAAGGAAAAGAAATTTGTGTAGGCTTAGTTAACAACCTAAAGAAAAAGACACAAAAAAGAGGAAAGCAAAACAAAAGAAAAAGGGGAAGAAAAAAGAGATTTATTGAAAAAAAACTGAGTAAGTGTGCACGGATATTTGTGAAAAAAAAAGGATTGAAATCTGTAATTTGTCTACCTTAAATTGTCTTTAAAATTGTCTACCTATCCAAAGTTTAACTGAACAGCCAAATTATTATTTATATGTATATGTTGGACATGAGTTTTATATTATTATGAGTTTTGGCTCTGGTAAAGGATTTTTTGGGGGAAAGTAAGAATATGCACTGCTGGACAAAGTTCACATCGATTCGGAGAATTTGAATTTTATCGCGTCAGTAAAGCCCCGTCTGCATTACCGTAAACCGACCGTTTTACGGTCGACCGTTTGACCGTTACGGCAGTGAAGACGGGTCTTTCTCTACGGACGGCCGTAGCCGTAAAACGGCGGTACTGACCCCTCCGTACCGTAAAACGGACGTAGTGGAGACTGCTTTTTTGTCACAGTCCCATATAACTGTTTCTCAACTGTTTTTCAAGTCACATATAAACTGTTTTTTAAATTTCAACACAAGATTCGCCTATTTGGGACTAAAGTAGACCACATTTTTGCGGTTACGGACCTAATGAAGACCACATTTTTGCGGCTACGGACCGTCCGTAAAACGGTCGGTTTACGGCAATGTAGACGGGGCTTAAGCAATGAAGCGAAGCTCATAAAATGTTTAGTTCCGTATTGTAAGTTCACTTTACAATCGTTTACCATTGTAGTTACGAAGCCCCAATCATAGAGGTACTACCACACATTCGAAAGAAAGTACTTTTAATGGAAATCGATTATAGGCCTATTCTCGCCGTTCCCCGAGGACTCCACTTGAGGAGTCCCCGCGTTTTTGTTTGTCCTTTGGACTCACTCCCCGTATTCTCGCGAGTCCCCACGAACGGGGAATGCTCCAGTTATCATCACCCATCATCAAAAAGGACTCCCTTTCAAATTCGGAGGGGAATCAATTTTTGCTGGTGTTGGTGCGATGTGAAATTAATTAAAAAATATCAGAATAAAAAAAAAAGTAAAGTGGCTCCAGACTAATTTTCGCAACTGCATATTGTTTTTCGAACGAAATCCATTTAGAAGCATTCCTCGTTTTCTGCTGTTTTCCGTATGCGAGTCTGCGTGGAGTGACCCCCTCTATTCTCGCCGTTCCCCTTGATTCCCCGAGAAGTCCTCGGGGAACGGCGGAAGATACGCCCTATGTGATAGGGGAGCAACGGAGTAAAATCATCTTCGTCGGGTATTCAAGCATATTTAACTGAACAAGTGATGGGTAACTAGACTGTCTTAGCCATTTCGGTTCAATAGTTTAGGAAATGATCGCTATGAATGAATGAATGAATTTATTACGTGCAGCCTTTTTAAAGGCATTTACACAGTACATACAGAGTAAAAAAGGGAAATGAACGCTTAACAATAAATATAGATGGTACAGCAAAATCCACAACAACATATGCAGGGTATACTGGGGAAGCATTGTGTCCTGCAAGATCCTGAGTTATTTTGTTTTAGAGACCTTGGCAAACACTTACGGGGACAAATACCTGACTAGCCAGTGGACCCCCCGACGCTGCTGTGAAATTAGCAAGGCAGAACAGGTAAGGAAAACGCTCTTCACAAAAATTATCTCTTATGTGTCTCTGTCAAGATGAAGTCAATGGCTCCTTCAAGTTTTCCTTTATGACCGGGGCACCGTGCTCTCTCTCTCTCTCTCTCTCTCTCTCTCTCTCTCTCTCTCTCTCTCTCTCTCTCTCTCTCTCTCTCTCTCTCTCTCTCTCTCTCTCTCTCTCTCTCTCTCTCTCTCTCTCTCTCTCTCTCTCTCTCTCTCTCTCTCTCTCTCTCTCTCTCTCTCTCTCAGTTCAGTTCAGTTTATTTTCAGTTCAGTTCAGTTTATTAAATTTAAAAATAATTGAACAAAATAAATTTCGGACCCCTACAAAGCTCCGTGGCCCGTTACATAGGGGTTAATACCAAAAATAAACAACAAAAAACGAGTCTCTTTACTATTAAATCATAATAAATAAAGAACAATTTCTCTACTTTACACTATCCGCCGCCAGACTCAGATGAATTACTTTATTTTCCAGTAAAGAGAAACAAGCAGAGAAGAGCCACAAAACCATCGGTCCACAGGACTCACGCGATATCGTAATTCGGATCGAATCGGCGAGCGATGACAATCTGGATGAAATCAGCATGTCGACCACCGCAAGTACTCCGATGCAATCCGAGTCTGTGAAGGAGAAGGAACCCGAAGTTTACCAGAAAACAAGGTTTTCATCACCACCAGAGGAACATAACCCGGACGAATGGCATCCGACGAACTCCGCGTTTCTAGAACTCATCATTGCTTTGTGGTAAAAATTCATTTTCCTTAGGTTAGAAACGGTCAAAAGTTGAGTCTGCTCAGGTTCAGGTTCTTTAATTTCAGAAATACTTCTTAACAATATATATCGATCAGTGGGGGCCGGCAGGGATACGAGCTCGTTTAGCTCGGCCCCATTTTATGCACTGACTATACATAGATAATATAAATCTTTAATTCAGGTAGCTACGATCCATTGTTTATTACCAAATGTAGCCTATGTAAAATAATTAGTATGTAAGCCAATCGCTCTCCAGTACGGATCTGCTCTATCATTTGCTGGTGTCGCTGTTATAGAATAGAATAGAATATATTTACACAAAAGCCCGTAGGCCTTGTCAAAAAAGTAATTTTCAAACTGATTTGAATAAACAAAATACCAACGTAAAAAAAAAAAAATGACTTTCAGTGAACAGTTCGCGCGGGCACAAACCAATCCGAAGAAATTTTCCCAAACATTGTAACATCACCAAATTGTCTACTTTACTCTACTTGGATCCGGTAAACACCGCGGAAAAAATCCGCGACAATCAAACCGCGACAGGAAATACCTGACCATCGTTAATGCTTGGTTTGCGTAAAAAGAAAAAAATGACTATTCAGTAAACAGCTCGCGCGGGCGCAAACCGATCCGGAGAAATTTTCCCAAACATTGTAACATCACCAAATTGTCTACTTTACTCTACCTGGATCCGGTAAACACAGCGAAAAAAAATCCGCGACAATCAAACCGCGACAGAAAATACCTGATTATGCAATAATAGCGAATTGGCGTAACAGGTTTCAGCTCTGCTTTAAGAATGATCAGACGGTATACACGCCTGCACTAAGATGCGTCTCGTTCGGGACCTGAAAAGACCTGACGGAGGCTCAACCGGTATGCTACTTAAAGGCCAGACTTCACCTTTCTGATTCCAGATATTAGTGTCCGTCGATTTGGATCTGGAAGATGAAGGCAGACCAGAAATGTCCGAAAGTTCGGGGTGGGACACCCTAGATTCGGGAATGTGGAAGGGTGTCATAGAGCCATCGTGATTAAGAGACAAATAAATATGCATATTGAGGGAATAAGCTAGTGGGAAATGTAAAGGACACCTAAATGAAGAGTACCAAGTATCATCCCTATCTGTATGACTTCCGTTAACATTGCCTGCAGAAAACCCAATCTAAATATGATTTTTGCTCCATTTTGCATCTGTCCTTATTTCAGTACCGAACAATTTTAGAAGTGAACAAATGTCTCCAATCAACCCTTCTTCTGGAATATTTTTTAACCAGTTAAACCCAAACGTATATCTAAAAGAAATTCCAATACGATCCGGTCAGCGCTGTACAAGATTTGAATGAATTGCGCTTTTTGTCTTGGAGTCTGCATGTGCAAACCTCCAGAAACGAACATCCCTATTTTGAAAACGTCACGCTCAGAAGAAGAATGCTCTCCGTGGCCATGTCTAAATGCATTCTCCATGGTGTGTTCAAGTATGGTTTCATTGTTCAGGTGTCCTTTAAGGAGTTGTGAGTGGAAAGTAAGAGATGAGCGAAAAAGACATTGACGAATTCTGAATAACAGCAAAATTGCCTATCGTCATTTTCACTGTAGTTGGAAGAGTTGGCCTGACTGTTCGGAAGGCGCTGATATCTACTAATCGAGTAACAGGTCTGTCCTGTTTTTCATTCCTACCTGTTAACTTTTCAGTACTTCAGACCCTATCTCGAAAATAGTCGCCATAGTTGCTTGGTTTGAATGTGTTCGTGGTCTCAGTGCTTTCTCATCACAGCTAGTGAGATGAAAGTCCAGCTCAACTTCCTGTTGAGAAAACAAAAGTTTAAAAATGTTCCAGTTCTGGATCCCGGCGAAGCCTTTGGTCTTGTCATCTTTGAGCTGAAATCGGTGCACCAGCGCTGGCTCCAATAACATCATATTTTGAACACAGCAAAAAAAAGATACAACCTCCCCAGTTTCCAAGACGTGTGAAGACCACTTCTTAGCTTTACTAGAAATTTCTAAATCCATAGGTTTGTCTCGCTTTAAATTCCGCAAGCGTAATGGGCGGCGCTACGACTATGGCCCGTTTGCGAAGCATGGAAAGGATAGGTCTTGGCAGTACTCCCTAGTGTTATTTTGCTCTGTTTTACAGGTACCTCCTGGTGTCTCAGAGCGAGGTTTTGGCCTACCTAACAACCTTCCTATACCAGATCGAGTCAGCCAGTATCATCTCACTACCTCTGCCACTTATCGTTCTTATCTGGGGTAGTTTATCGAACCCGCGACCTAGTAAAACATTTTGGATTACAATGATGTTCTATGTGAAGGTAGGTCTCCAATCTTAAGCCCCGTCTCCATTACCGTAAACCGACCGTTTTACGGCCGACCGTTCGACCGTTACGGCAGTGAAGACGGGTCTTTCTCTACGGACGGCCGTAGGCGTAAAACGGCGGTACTGACCCCTCCGTAACCGTAAAACGGACGTAGTGGAGACTGCTTTTTTGTCACAGTCCCATGTAACTATTTTTCAACTGTTTTTCAAGTCACATGTAAACTGTTTTTTGAATTTCAACACAAGATTCACCTATTTGGGACTAATGTAGACCACATTTTTGCGGTTACGGACCTAATGAAGACCACATTTTTGCGGTTACGGACGTCCGTAAAACGGTCGGTTTACGGTAATGGAGACGGGGCTTTTTACCTTAAATTGTAGATATTACTTACCCATTGCGCATGGGGCGTCGAATAAGCCTTTCTGTTCATCACGAAGCTGTGCGGCTGGGGTTGTCTTCCCATTGTGGTGTGACGGACCCCGAAAACGCTAAAGTTGACCCAAATATCATCAGGTTTACCAATTTAAATTTGATCCTTGTAACGGTTCACCAACTCTCCACTCATGGTCAATCTGGACCAAATTGCCCCAGGGTGTGGGGTAGGACCTCCAAGAGACACTAAAACTAAATCAAAATGCCAACAGGTGTTTCAACTTGATATCTGGCTTCACAAATCCCACTCGTCGGTCAATCTACGCCCAATAGACCCTAAACCGTGTGTTTTTTTGTGTTTTTTTGGGGGGGTAGGACCCCCGAAAGGAATGAGTAGACCACAACGCCAGCAAATGTACGAACTTTCAACGTGATAACTGTCATGGTCCACGGTTTTGAACTCCACTCGCTTGGCAATCTGCGGAAATAGCCCCTGAAACGGGGGGGGAGGCAAAAGGCACAACTAGGCCCCAGTGCCAAAAACCATACCACTTCTGAACTTGATAACTATCATTGTTCACGAGTTATGAGCTCTACAAAAAAAGCCGGCGAAAACCGAAAAGTGAAAGTGGCTTCAGCGGCCGCAATACTGATTTGTTCCTTAGTGAAGTCTCCACATAATGACTCAAAACGGATAATTCAGTAATAATATAATTGCAACAAAAAGGCTTTCGCCTCTACAATGAAGTATGCAGAATCGTTTTGTTCATCCATTTCCATTTCCAGGCAGCAGTGTTCCTGAAATGCATATTCCAGTTCAGCATATTCCCTTGGAACGAGGTGGCAGTTCTAAACAATCCTTTTTTGGGCGCCGAGAATCCTCGGAGTTGAGAAGAAAGCTGACTACGCCAATGGCGACCTGATACTTCTTCTCGTCCTCTTCTTTCACAGGTAAGATTGCATCGTAGTAGAGAACTGAAAAAAAAAATGCTCCGTGGGGGTTTGAACGCGCAACCCTCGGCTTGATATTACCAACGCTCTAACTGAGCGCTGAAGTGAACATCTAGCTCGAGGCAATATATCGTAACAATTATTCATATTATTCCAGTTCAGCGCTTCCAATAGGACTAGTTTGTCAAAGTTTTCCATTGTCAACACTTGTGACAGATATAGTGATATTCAGTTCAGTTCATTTCATTTCAGTTTCATTCATAAACAAAATAGTGACACCATTACTGTTACTCTTTATGGGCTCACCATAAGGCCTAACAAAAGGCCTGGCAACGAGCGGCGCTTATCTTCATTCTTATTATAAAGGAAACAAACTAAAGGAGAGCAGAACAAAATATATATATAAAGAAGATGAGTAGAAAATCTGCCTCCCGAGCAGAGGAAGTTTTGGACTATCTTTGGAGTAGAAAGTGAAAGCTTATAAATCCAATTTTACAATCTCTCTGTCACAAGTGTTGATAATGAGACAATGGAGGACTTTCAGAAACTAGTCCGTTTGAAGCGCTGAACTGGAACAAGGCGAATTAAAAAGAAATAAAACCGGTATAAACTATTTTATTGGGGTTAACAACTCTGTGACACTTCATTATCCAAAAGCGCTAGATCGCGTGGACAATTTGTAGACGCGAGGGATCAAAATTAAATTTTTTCGTTTTTTTTTTCAGAGGAGGAGGGGGGGGGGGGGTAGATGGCAGGTTAGATTATATACATGTTAATTTATATCTTCGTTTAAATAATTCTAGATTAATAGGGTGCAAAGTTGTTGTTGTTGTGTTTAATATGAAATTATTAACAAGCATTGCAAGTCTGGTTTAGTGTTGTGAATTAAAAACTTGAACCTGAACTTTTCAAGGATGAACAAGGATCGGCATTTCTCATTCGCCAACAGCTGAACCAACAGCGCCAACCAAACCTTAGTATTAGTCCTTGTCTTCGGTTGAATAGGCTCGGGGCCCTCACAGTGCCTAAAATAAAGAGAGAAGCAGTTCGTATTAATTTTTTTCATTGCAGGTTGATACTCAAAGCAATGGGCCTCTGGGACGATGAGGAAATCGATGTACCGTACAATGTGGAAGATGAACAGACCGACCTGATACCTAGCGGTCGACAGAGTATCTCAAGTGACGATACTATTACCGGCGCCGATCTCGCCTTGGCCGATTCTATCGCCAACCCACCCGGTTCCTTCCGCGATTCTGACAGCCGGGTGTCCGTACCCGATAGTGTTTTTGATCGGGATTCGATCTTTAACGGACCGCGGGAAATTCAAATTCAGTGCGCCACGCCGTCCGGCTCTGTGCGGCTTCGACGAAATGGTCGCGCGCTAAGCCGACCGAGCGTGACGAGTGAAGGAGTGGAGTTATTAGTCCCTCAGATTAGTATTGAAAATGAACGGAGGCCATCTCCTATCTTAAAGCGGCAGACGTCCGTTCCATCAGTGACGTCAGAGCTGGAAAGTCGGGTGCACTTGACTGTTCAGAGAACGTTTTCCGGTCGATCCAGTATAGTCAAAACGCCTAGTTTCCGGGAGGACCGGATAGTTGAGGAAATAGTAATCCCCTCAAACATATCACGTGTACAAAGGCAAATAAGCGATGCGAGGTCAAGTCGATCATCGACTGAACGACATAGTGGGCATTTCGCGCGCAAATCAATACGAGGAAGTAGAAGGAGACTTTCAAGAAAAAACAGCAGTTTGAGAAGGGGCTCTAGCATGAGTGAAAAGCCAAATCCGGTGGTTTTGCGGATGCAACAGATGGCGAAAGGTGTGGAGCAGACGGCGAGAGCGATCGTTTTCCGGTGGAAAATTGGGTGAGTTCACGAATCATTGGATTAGCATAAAACTTGATTTAGCTTGTTTAAACACAAATAAATATGCACACTAAACAATTCCACTGAAGAGAGCTCTGCCTGTAGCGGAACGTCACAGAAAAAAGGTAGAAAAAAAATAAAAATAAAGTAGAGAAAATGAGTAAGGGCAGATAACCTGAATAAACTAATCAAACAACCCAATATATGGCGAAAGGAAGCTTCCAGTTTCTGTGAGGTGCCTGCGTGATTGTGCGTTTGTGATTCAAGCTGGATGCGTAGTGTGCTCACAGAGCAAAAGTGTTTGTTGGCGTAGATGTTAGCAAAAAATTTCGCTTGGGAATCGATATTTTCACGCTGGGACTTACCTTGTACTTGTGCTACACAGAAATGTCCCGAGTAATACGAAAATTATATTAGAAAAATTATTAAATTAAATTATTACAAGTAATAATTAAATTATTACAAGTTTTATGAATTCTTTGTTCCTTTAACCAGTATCTACAGTACCAGAATATTCGGTCACCACGGGGATTGAGTCAGACAGTCCGAAGCATGCCCGTTTGCCTGGACTACATACGCTGTAAAAAGTTTCCGGACAAAGATTAAAGTTAACTGCAGTATTTGCTACTCGGATTCATCTTATCTCTATTTGGTACTAATCTTGTCTCCGTAGGGATAAGAATAATCCGAGTAGCAAATACTGCAGTTAACTTTAATCTTTATACGGATAAACATTTTACAGTGTACTCTGTGCCGTAGTGCTTTGCCAAGGCTCAACTCCGGTAAAAAGTGCATGATATTCAAGTGCTATTCTAGTATACCTGGTTGGAGATTGAAAAGTTGTATTTTGTGATGTGCCTAATTTTCTTTAATGTGCAACGCTTCTAAACCTGCGGGCCACGAATCAATTGATTATGTATTTATTATTTCTCTCAAAAGAAAAGGAGCAATATTTTCAAACAAAACTATGCCGAAATCGACTGGAAAACAAATATAATGGTTTACGAATTAGCTGTACAGGCTCTTCGACCAACAAATCGGGACAAATCTGTTGAATACTGAAGTTTGTGAATGAATCCCCAGAGCCTGACATCGTGCAGTGAAAGTATTTCTTACGTTCTTTCTCTTGCTTCTTCACGGAATTGGCCCCCCGAATAGAAATGAGCTTGAAATCTGACTGAATTAATAACACTTATTTTCCAGGTTTATAAACTATATTTCGTCGTTTTACGAGTTCTTTCACGGCCTTCTTGACGAGGGAAATCGAGTTCCAGTTGACCTCTATTTCTACATGTTCTGGTGCGACTTCATCAATTTCTTTGTGGTCATTTTCGGTTTTTCCGCATTTGCAGTAAGTGATTATCTCTATTCCTGTTAAGAGATACCATGCAATTTAGTTTCTTGAGGGCTATCACCATTATCAACGTTTAGAACTGCCAGGATATGTGTTTAACTAGACCTACGTTAACCACAGTAACGCTGCAACAACCTTTGGTTGGCTTCGCCGATAGAGGTGTTGCGGAGCTACACATCGGTTCAGTTCCAGTTTTTAGATTAGATTAGATTAGATTATGTTTAAAACCAAACCAACGCATAACATTTGTCTACATCACCTGCAGGGAAAGTCCCGGGGACTTTTTAAATAACAGGCGAAAAACAAAAATTCACATCTATTTACTAATGAAGAATAAATCCTACTACTAATGAAAAATAAATACTACTACTAACAATACATTTCTAATTACTAAAACAAATACTAAACAAAACAAAAGAAGAGAAAAGAAAACGACTGACTCTCGCTTACTCTAATGCGAGGAAGAACCTTTTCACTGTGGCCTTGAATGCAGCAAGGTGCGGGGCCTCACGGACTTTACTTGGGATTGAATTCCAAACACTCGTAGCAAAATTCCTGATAATAATGAACGATGCACGAGTTGTTTGCTGGATTTCATTAACTATATCCCCACACCCCCTTGTTTCATAATTGTGGTAATCACTATTCGTAGAAAAAAGAAATTGCAAAAGAAGAAGGCAGTAAATTATTAAAATATTTGTAAACAAAGATGCTAATTTGGTAGGCCCATGTTTTTGAAACATCAAAGAGCTTATTTTTAAAGAAAATTTCAGAAGGTGTCGAATTATTAACATCATTGTGAAAAAGAAGTTTTACTGCTTTATTTTGTATTTTTTGAATTCTTTCATAACACGTAATAAAGTTACTTGCCCATAGTGAGGGAGTAAACCAAGATCTGCCGAATTAGTTTCCTAAATAACCTCGAACCAGGCCCGTATCCAGGAATTTATTTCGGGGGGGGGGGGGGTTGCCCGCGGAATTTATTTCGGGGGGGGGGGGGTTTCCCACAAAAAGTACAAAAAAGACATAGAACAGAGGTTAAAGCCCACAAAAAACTATCACTTTTGTGGGTTTCGGAGGGGGGGTTCGAACCCCCTAACCCCCCCCCCCCCCCCCCTGGATACGGCCTTGCCTCGAACGGTGTCCTGCGGAGCTTAACGGGCGACATCTATTTTTCAACCGATCATGACGATTTCAGAATATTTATATTTCATTTTTTTTTTTCAATTTGATTGATTTAGGTCAAAATGCATCTTTCTTTTACAGTGGATTGGGTTGTGCCCTTCTATTTTGTGACGTGCGTGTATGGGAGCGAAATGGCACTCAACACGGGTTTCTTTCATTGTATTTTTGAATGATGAACCCCTTAAAGGACCTGTCTTCCCTTACAATACTAACGCAACCTACTTCTGTAATCACTCCATCCATTTGTAAACCCGGCGACCCGAATTTCGTACCGTACATTCTAACCCCTCTAACAGAACCTCGTTGATTTTCTCACTTGCCGTGTTTTGCTACCTTCGATGCGTATCATGCTGTCGACGATTATCTGCGAGAAGTTTTTACATCGGAAAAACCGGTTATGTAAAGTTTTCCCTGTCGCTAGAAGTCAACGGGTCTGGAAAAAGGCTTAAAACAGCCAAACCCGTGGGTAATTTGTTGAAAGCAGAGCATAGTTTTCAAGTATTCAATTATTTTAAAATACTGGAAGCTGAAGAGGAAATATAGTGATGGATCCTTTAATGCGTGACAGCGATGACTCGCCCATATTTTCCACTTACAGGTGTAGAAGGAATCTGGCAGTCAGAGCAAAGTAAGACTAGGAAGTAGCGCCTAGAGTCTAAAAAAGGGACACGCAGTCGAATAGCGTCGACACTGGCACCACTAGCGGTAAAGAACGTCCCTACTGAAACACGATCAGTTACGCAACAGCCTTGGGTCCGATAATTTGAGGTTCTGAACACAGAATAAAAAATATACTACTTCCCTTGTTTCCACGATGTATGCAGACCGCATCTTCGTTGTGCTAGAAATTTTCTAACCCTCAAATCTGTCTCGCTTTGAATGTAGTGAGCGTAGTGGATGCCGCTACGAGTCTGGCCCGTTTGCGAAGCATAGGTCTTGGCGCTACTCCCTAGTGTTATTTTGTTCTAAGGAGTTCTATAGTCCTAGTGGCAATATCTCATTTTCAATAAAAAAAAATCTCGCTTAAAAAAAATGCGCGACAGCGACAATATGCCGATATGTTCCATTTCCAGGTCTGGACCAGATCTGGCAGTCAGAGCAAAATAAGACTAGGGAGTAGCGTCACAGTCGAATAGTAGCGACACAGAAACCACTAGCGATAGAGAAAGTCCTTACTGAAACACGATCAGTTGCGCAGCAGCTTTGGCTCCGATAATTTTAGGTTTGAAAAAATAAAATAAAAATACAGACTCCCCTGTTTCCACGATGTGTGCAGACCGCATCTTACCTGGACTAGAAATTTTGCGTAGTGGGAGCCGCTATGAGTAAGGACTGTTTCTGATGCATGGAAAGCATAGGTGCTACTCCCTAGTGCTATTGTGCTCTGCTGGCAGCTCTGGAACCTATGAAAGTTTGATGGATAATTCTTTTGCAGGCACAATCCGGTGATGGTGGGGTCATGGCGTACTTAGAGGAGAGTCGCGTGCCCCTTCCTTTCCTCGTCATGTTGATTCTTCAGTTCTTCTTGATTCTCTGTGATAGATCCCTCTACCTCCGGAAGAACTTGTTGGGGAAACTGATTTTTCAGTTCTTCCTCATATTTGGAATCCATTTGTGGATGTTCTTCGTTCTTCCAAGCGTAACGGAAAGGTAAGCCCATTTCTTTTTTAATTACAATACTCCTGATGACTAACTGTACATGCCGATGAAGAACCGCCGTGTACCTAGGGGAAAAGCCGAAAGGGTCACCACAGCTGTCCCCAACGAACGACGTTTATTGGTTGACACAGAATTTAAGCCATCGATCGGGCGACGTTTCTTGTTCTTTCCGAGGCTCACTGGTGTGTTTTGGATTTAGTCATACAGAGTGTTCGGTTTATTGATCCACACATATCATTGACAACAACAAAAAATAGTGCTGCATGAGTTGAATTGAATTGACTTCACAGTTGAATTGAAGGTATCAGCCAAGAAATATTTACAGTTTTAACTTAAGCTTTGAATATACAATTAACAATTTGAAATACATTCTATCGAAATAAAACGTGAATAAAGAAAAACCGTAAAAACAACAAACAAATTGAGATACAAACTTTTGAATGGTGTAGAAATATTAGCAGAGGTCACGAGTTTCTTCGGTACCGTATCCGATCACCGCTGCAAACACATACACTACGACAGCCTGCAGTATTAATTGTATATATTAAGTGTTATTTTATGTATTTTATGACGCGTATGAATTGTTGACCTCCCAGGTTATTTTTTTGTTGTTTAAAGTTAGGGCAAATAAAAATGATTCTAGATTCTGATTCTGATAGCGCGATCGTCATCACCAGGGTCGGCAAATATCTTGACACGGCAAAAACACTTCCGTTAATTTACAATAATATAGATAGACATATAGATAGAGATTTTTATTGATCTAACTCGTAGCGCCGACATGGCACTAAATACGTCGACCATTACATTTAACGTGTTAAAAAAAAAAAAAATAATATATCGCAACAGAAAAAGTTTTCGCCTCGACGTAACTCGAAGAAATCGGAGTAGTGATACTGAACTGGGTCTATAAAATCCTATCTGTAGCAATTGGCCTCTGAAACTCACTCGGTGCCGCTTAATATATATATTAACCCCTGGTATATATATATATATATACATATGTATATATAGAAATTCACAAAATCAGATATATAAGGAAGAATCTTTAATTGTTTTTCCACAAGTTCGTTTTCCAGCATGAGCCTGAAGAGGACCCTTGCCAAGAAGGGCCGAAATGTTGCTCTAGTAAAATTATGATTCGTAGTCAGCTTGGGCTGAAGGAATGTTTATATATATATATATATACATGCACACGTACTATCCATTGTAGTCAGTACTATCCATCGTAGTCGTACTATCCATTCGTAGTCAGCTGAAGGAATATTTATATATGTATACATGCCACACGTACTATCCATCGCTGATAAGCACTGGGTTTTGTAGACTCATCTTTTGTTTTATTTTCTAGAGAGTTCAACGCCGTCACCCCACCTAAAATCTGGTACTTCCTCAAATGCATCAACCTCCTGCTCGCCGCACGGCAAATCCGGTGTGGGTATCCGACTCGGATTCTCGGGAATTGTTTCACTCGACAGTACAGCATTCCCAACATGTACTCCTTTAAAGGCTTTATGCTGGTTCCGTTTTTATTCGAAATCCGGACGCTGATGGACTGGGTCTTCACGGAAACGACAATGGCGATGTCGGAATGGTTTAAGCTGGAGGTCATTTTTGGAAATATTTTTACACTAAAGGTGAGTTTCAGACGTAAAGTGTAAATAGCTCACATGTAACATCATCACATGTCGGCCTACTTACGCGAATAAATTACTGCAGGACCGAAGGCTGACTGAGTCGTTCCAACTGTGATATGGACTACAAGGTCGAAGATATACGGGCCATAGGGGAAATACACGAAAGAAAAACAAAAAAGAATTAAGAATCGAACTAAAGCGAGAAAGGAGCTGGCGAAATTCGGACGTGCACAACGGTAGCGCATTCATTTTGATACTCGAGTATAGATAGAGCAGTGCGATCGAATGAGGCTGCACATTGCTCTCTAGGCTTAAAAGAAAGCTGAGAAATACACGAAAGAAAAACGAAAAAGAATTAAGAATCGAACTAAAGCGAGAAGGGAGCTGGCGAAATTCGGACTTGCACAACGGTATCGCATTCATTTTGATACTTGAGTATAGGTAGAGTAGTGCGATTGAATGAGGCTGCCTATTGCTCTCTAGGCTTAAAAGAAAGCTGAGTGAAAGATGTTACACAGATGTTACATGTAGATAAAATATTATAAAATATATTTTTAGGACCTACGGCAAACCAGGGCCCAGGAGACAACCAAGGAAACTCAAAGATTTAGTTTGACATAGAAGACGACTTAGAGATGAAATTGTTCTAAGTAGTGAACTGACCGAGAAAAGTGTTCCTTAGGTGCGATTTGTACCCACAACCTCCGGCTAAAATTACCAGTGCTCCACCACAGAGCTGCAGAGGTGCTTGTGATTATTGTTCGCAAATCACTACAGTAGTAGGACAAGTGACACCGAAGTATGTTCACAACAGCCTGTAGCTCAGCTCTGTAAAATTCTTCTCTGTAGTGATCCCTGGTCCCCAGTGCATTAGTTGGTTAAAGGCCGATTGATAATATTTGTGTAGAAAACTAAAGAATAAGAGTGTTGCAAAGCGTTAAAGAAATAAACTTTTTTTTTAGTGCGAAAGAATGATTGAAGCCAAATATCCGCAACAGCGTGGCATGCCCCGGGGCCCTGTCAACAAATACGGGTTAGGTGGCCTGAAGCTACTTGGTATCGTTGGAATTATATGGTTCCCGTTGGTTCTGTTTGCACTTGGCAGCACTGTCGGTACGCCCAACCCACCTCTCAAGGCTGAGGTCACAGTTCAGATTGAATCCTACGAGCCGATATTCCACAGATCGGTTGGGAAACTAAATATGCATGGGTAAGATTATCTTTGCAATAAATCATCCAACAAGCATGTTCCTGATTTGTGTAGACCTTAATGTGTCTAATTTGTTCTCATTTTTTTTCACTTTTCAAGTTTTTTGTATCCTTTTGTGTCTGTTCTAACCTCCCGACGAAAGCATTGACTGGAACGCAGAAATGGTAAATGTGTAAAAGCGGTTATCTGAATTCTTCTGAGTTTTTGCTAGAAGTCAATGGACCTGGGAACAAGCTTAAATAAAAGCCAAAGCTGTAGAAAATTTTCTAAAAGCAATGTTTAGTTTTACAGTATTCAAATGGTTCTGGATACTCGAGCATAAACAGTAAATCGTGCGAGTTTTGCTTTGTGTTGTTGTGTTGTGCTCGTGCGAGTTCGTACCTCTCATGCGCTTGTGCCTGTGTTGTATGCTCAACGAGGACGATTTACGAAAAATAAGGGTTCGCGCAGTTGGCTACCTTCCGGGAGCTGATCGCTGGCCACTGAAAAGCTGCGTTTACATTGAGATTCAAATTTTCAGCGTCATAGTAGAATTTTGTTTCGTGAGAACGGCCGTAGATATTCTAAAATCATACTAGAGTAAATAGTGAAAAAAAAATTCCTCGACACAAGCCAAATAATGCAGTGTGTTCAGTTAAATGATATGAAAAGAAGTTGGCTATTCAGTTGAACTTTAATTTGGAAACCTCCATCAAGTTCATGCGGGAACCGCAATCACTAATGTTATGTATGAAATACCGACATTTTCTTTTTGTTTAGCTTTTCTGAAGGCGATTGGGACTCCGTGACCTACTACTACCGAACAGATCGGCTTGCCCAAACCTTCCTTCAGAACTACGATTTCAGTGACGTAGTAGCTGTCCAAATGCCCACCCACTCTGCCACTGAGTGGGCAATCAGCAGTCAAGCACTGGATCAGCTGATCGCTGATCTGAATTCAAATAAGACAATTGAAATGACACTTCAGTGGAAAGTTAACAGAGTTAGTAACAGTGACGACGTGAAAGAAGATGCGATTGACAAACGGGTGCTGGAGATTGAGGCGTTTGAGGATGGAAATAGAAACGAGGTAAGATATGTCATTACTGTCATCTTTCCGTGTCCCAAAGAATAACCAGGACATGCATAAGTGGTCTTTGGCGTAATGTACATCTTGGTTACAATATTGTGTAAACAGAGTGTTGATCCTTGACGCAGCCCTACCGAAGACGCTTGTTTCAGGTCTTACTTGTGCAAGCAGTGTTACTTTCTCTCTGGCGATAGAAGCTGAAAGACCAAGTTATGCCATGAATCTTGGCCTTTCGTGAAGGAAGGGCATCGTGAGTTGAATGTCAGAAGGGGACCCACCCCCTTACAAGACTCTGGAAACCACCGATGGGTTCGAGATCCTTTTTGAGGTTACTCAGCTCATATTTTACGCTGGCCTCCTTCCGTTCGGCTATTCTGTAATTTGTTTGTCACTTTTCCTTTAAAGTCCAAAGAATAGCTTTTATGTATGAGAAAAAATCATGGCCGAGACTGTGGTTGAGGAGTGTGCAAGCGTGATATTGCGGCAACTGCAGGTTTTGGAGCTCATGCACCTAATATTTTCAATGGCGATGCAGTAACTAAAGCATGTTCATCTAGTAAGCATGTTTATTTAGTAAGACTGATTTAGTAAGATTCAGCATTAACCGTCATCATCGGGGGCACGCGTACAAGCTTGCAAAATCTAGATTCCACAAGGACGTTTTTAAGTGGGGTTTTGGTAACAGAATCGTTGATCCTTGGAACAGCCTTACCGAAGATGCGGTTAATGCTGAATCGATCAATAGTTTCAAGTGCATTGTTGATGGGATTTTCAACTCCGATCAGTTCGACTACTCAAAATTTCTTCGAGTTATTTAGAGGCGAAAGCCTTTTTCTTGCTTTGTATTATTATTATTATTATTATTTATTATGGCTTCACTTTCCCCGAACTTATGTTATTAGCACTTATCAATATCCGCTTTAAACTGAGATGATGCTCAGTTCATCTCCGAGCTGGAACTTATCGGATGGGGAAATTATTTTAATCCTCGCTTCAGTCAAAAGGATTAGCTTAGGGACTCTAATGTTTCCCTTAAAGCACAACTCTTACTAGAAATAATATTGCCCCTATGAAATGGATCAGAAAAAAACATTTTCGAAAATACCATTACTTTCCGTATGAAATTAGCGATTTTCTTGTTAGCGCCTGTCGACTATGTCCAGCCTTCCTGCTCTCCGACGCGGCGGCTGGGCGCAAAACATTTGAAAACTGATCGCGCCGTGGTTCAAAAGTGTGAAAACTAAGCAAATAAAAGATGTAATAAAATAAAGCTTCTCAGATCCTTATGTTGAAAGAGTTGTCAGCAGACGTTGATGGTCCCGGCAAATGTTTCGTTGTGTGACGGGCAAAACTCGGCAAGGCAAAAAAAGCGCTAAAATTTCGTAGGCACAAAACGAAACAATGGAGAAAGGTGGGGATTTTAGAAGCTTATGATTCTGTATGGGAGCTAGATATATTATAAAAAGCAGAATAAGCGCAAGAGGGGTCCTTTAAAGCTTAAATTAACTCTCACCAGAAAATAATGATCTTTTCATGATGAATTGGTTGAGAATTTTTTTTTTTTTTTTCAAATACCATTACTTTACACGTTAAATAATTTCTTGTTAGTGCTTGTCAACTCTTGACCAGCGTTCTCGCTCTCCGACGCGGTAGGCTGGATGCAAAATATTTGAAAATTCAACGCGCTGTGACTCAGAAGTGGGAAAAAAAGTGAAAGAAAGTAGTCAAAAACAGAAGGTAGACCTGATTGCCTACCATAAGTCTGCGATTAGGATTCCGTCTAATATACGTCTTTATGGGTGATGCCTTATTCAGATTTCCAGTCCAATTTCCACGGTTTGCCTGACCACTCCTTGTCCAATTATTTTTGAAAATATTTTTTGTCTGGCAGATAACAGTGGTGTCTGCTAGCCAGTACCACAGGTTGATTGATCTGCTTGTGAAGAAGGTCTGTGCTTGCCGCTTGATGGCTCCTTCCCTCTTCGTCAGCTTTTTTTAGTGACCCTTGAATAACCGCTAAAAAGTTGTATGTACAAAAATAAACAATGGCGAAAAGCGGGGATTTCAGAAGCTTAAATCCCAATGGATATCTAGGTAAGATAAAGAAGTCAGAATAAGCAAGAGGGGTCCTTTAAGATTCTAGTCTTATCCAACGAAGAATGTAGTATTTTCTCTTCAAGGATAAATAGTGTTTTCCCTTATGATTCCAGTCTTTCCTTCTTGAGATTCTTGTGTTCCTCCCTTAGAGCTAGTCCGAGTCGGAATTGTAGAACTAGTGAAAGAGAGAGCTTGTTAAGAGATTTTGTTATCATTTTCCATCACGTCTGTATTTATTTTATAGGTGCGAGAGAGGCTTGTAGCTTTGTTGCGCAACTCCACCCTCGGAACGCAGTCGGTTGAAGTGCCCACCATGTTTCCAAAGTTCATCAAAGTCCTCAACAAGGGTTCGGCAGGCATGGCGTGGCAGCTACTCGGAGGTAATACCTTATGCGCGGTTGCTGCTTTTTTAGGAAATTTCTGCACTGCCCAGAAATTAGAAAGTTTGAAACTCACATGACGGCTGTGCTTTGGTGCTAGTTTTCTAGACGCGTAGTATCTTAACCTTGACATCGAAACAGCTTTTAACAAACAAAAACAGCTACACGATGGGTCATACATGAATTGGTATTATTACCACACTCGTACTACACGTCTAGGACGGGCAAAAGGAACAATCCGACTGTTCCTTTGACCCAGGAACAGTAGGATTTGCTCGAGAGGAGACAGTATAGAGCACTGCTTGTTACCATACATTCAGCTTCTAAAGCAATTTAAATTAGATACCCTTTCATGCCGCCGACTTCAACTTTATATGAAGTTCGGTTCATCTGTAATTCAAAACCCAGTTCACCGCAATATACCCCCCCCCCCTGATTTTGTCCCCTCCCGAATTCGTCTTCCTCGTCAAGCTGCCGAGCCTGTGCCTCGTTTAGAGCCGGTGGTAAGCTTTGCGAACAAGGTATGCTCAGAGTTTCGTCCCTTCGTTTGTTCGTGTATATAACTGGGAGCGCATTTAAAAGTTAGTTTTTATATTATTTATATTTATTAATTGTAGGCTATTATATTATTGACCATATTTGCGATAAGACGTCGATATAAATGTCGCAAAGTTGTATATCCTCCTGGGACCCTACGTCCACCCCCGTGGACATTTTATATATGAATTTTTTAAGCAGTATTGTAGCTGCGCTGCGTCGAAACTAACGCCACCATTCGATTCTGTGATTTTTTTCAAGAGTCTGTGATACACCAGTGATCGATATGTCTGTGATACATGTGGACTGTTATGTTATGACGTTATGTTTTGACGCAAAAACGACCCATCGGCTTGTCCGTTATGTGTTTTTTAGATTATATTGAAAAAAACTGAATTGAAACCTCGGCAGCAACCAGTCAAATTTCATATTTTCAATAACCAGTTTCACCTCTTCATATTTGAGGCCCTCTGTTAAATACATACTTTGGCACCACGTCTTTTTAGCCATTATACGAAAGTTCAGAGATGCCGAGTTAATGTATATATATATATCTGTATTGAAAAACCTAAAGGCCATATACCTTATATACAACATCTCATATAGAAAACAAAGACTAGATGAGCGCATTTTGCACTAAGTTAACAAAGGAAACGGTCACTCTTGGTGACGTAGATCGTAATATACCAAGAAGCTCCCCACCATACCTACATAACACTGAACCCCTCAAATGCGAAAGCTCCTTCCACCTGTAAAGAAAATGACTAAATATAAGTTGCGTTTTTGCAGATACCGTGGTATCTGTTACCACGGTAACTGGATCTGCAATTAGTCGTTTTTGCAGTTACCGTGGTATCTGATATACGGTTGCTCTGCATAAACGACAATTGCCGAAATTGCGCTTTTTGAAGTCATCCCAAAAGAAAAACTGATATACAGTCACATCACTAAGTCCCAGACTTCTTTCCCACCAATTTGACAAAAACTGGATGAAATTGAGATGACTTTTTCAGATACCACGATCAGACCGTGGTATCTGAATATCATCTGAATAACTGCAAAAACGGCTTTAGACCGTGGTATCAGATACCATGGTATCTGCAAAATCGCAACTATAGTAAGTAATAAGTAATTTATTTTTAACCCGCCGTTTTTAAAAAGCGGAATAAGTGAAAAAGAATAAATAAAACACATAAAAGACACAAAAAATACACTAAATTTTCGATCTTCAGCCAGAAAGCAGTGGATAGCTTCGTCCGCTGGTTGGACCCGGTTGTAGATTGCTTTTTTGTATTTTCTTTCTTTTTTTTCAGACGAAGAAGCCTACTTGCCTGTTATCCTCTCATTACACCGTTACACCAGCCCCAGCGGGGCCACTGAACTGAGCTGGGAAGTCCGAGAGAACTGCACCGACAATCGCTTCGGCTGGCTTGCCTTCAGTGACTGCGGATACCTTACCCTTTACACCTTCGCTGATAAGGCCTTCCCGACTACTCTAAGCCTGATTTCCGGCGGGGGTATTATCGGAATGTACACAACTCTGGTGTTTGTGGCTGCTAATCTATTGAGGGGGGAGTTCGCCCCGGGACCGGAAAAGATCATGTTTGAGGAGCTACCTTACGTGGACCGGATATTAAGGGTAAGAATATAGTGCAAAAAATTCATTAAAGTTTAACCGAAAAGGGCCGAGATAGGACAATCTAGTGACCCATCACTTATTCACTTAAAGAGGCTTGAAGACCCGATGAAAATGCGTTACTTCGTTACTCCGCTATTCACGAACAATCAGTTTGCATATAGTTGAATTTCCATGTCGGACTTGTGATTTGTACCTTTGTTGTATACTTGACGAAAACGATTTACGAAAAATAAGTGTTCACGCAGTAACCTGCCCTCCGCAAGATGATCATTGGCCACTTAGAAGCCGCGTTTGTGTTCAGATTCAAATTTTCCGCGTCATAATAGAATTTGCGGTGTGGAGACGACCGTGGATATTCCGAACGTCACTACCAGTGGAAAATCAAAAAATCCCTTAGCAGAATCCAAATAATTCGGTGTATTCAATTAGATTAGATTCAATTGTATTCAACAGTTAAGCTTTAAAGCACAACTCTTACTAGAAATGATCTTTTCCCTATGAAATGGATCAGAAAAAACGTTTTTCGAAAATACCATTACTTTCCACCTGAAATAAGCGATTTTCTTGTTAGCGCTTGTCGACTATGTCCAGCCTTCCTCCTCTCCGACGCGGCGGCTGGGCGCAAAACATTTGAAAACTGAACGCACCGTGGTTAAAAAGTGGGAAAACTAAGCAAATAAAAGAAGTAAAAAACAGAAGCTTCTCGGATCCGCATATGTGAAGGAGTTGTCAGCGGACGTTGAAGATTCCGGCAAACGTTTCATTGTGTGACGGGCAGAACTCGGCAAGGCAAAAAAAGCGCTAAATTTCATAGGCACAAAACGAAACAACGGAGAAAGGTGGGGATTTTAGAAGCTTATAATTCTGTATGGGAGCTAGGTATATTATAAAAGGCAGAATAAGCAAAGAGGGGTCCTTTAAACAAAGGATTGACGAGTAGGAAAAAATAATCTTTGACTTCGCTGGAAGGATACGCCAGCCAAGATTCATCACAAGTTCGTTTTTCAAGCTTGTTTCTGAAGTATATGTGCAATAAGTATATTAAAAGTAGTGAACTGAAAGATGGAAGAACCGGAAGGACCTGCTCCTGGAGCTGGGTACAGAGAGGCTTGTGAACATAGTTCGCAAACCACAACAATAGTCAGATAGAAGCGGCTACAGGCACAGTGATTCTCCCGAAGGCCAGAGCTGCTGCGAGTCCTGCAGTTACGAGTCTCGGACTCGTAATTGCTGGACTCGTAGCAGCTCTGCCGAAGGCTATTCGTCTGAGCGGTCCACACCGGTTTAAAATTGTAGGCCTAGACTTCTAAATTTAATTCAGATTTACTTCCGTTCTATTCCTTGAGTCCCTTATGCAACATTCCATCTTTCCCTAACAAATACAGTTCAGGTATAAACGTGTGCTGACTCTGAACAGTAGCCTACCATTTTCGTGCACTTGCTACGACAAAAGCCAACTAACAGTTAACCGAAGTAGCTAATCAAGGGCCCCTGATAAGATCTGAATAGGTATTTTGGATCTTCATTTGTACCATTTCCCGATGAAAAAATATCCGAGAATTGGTCGTATGGAGTAGTATGAAAAAGTAGCATGCAGTAGTAACTGTTGCTACTACATGCTACTACTAGCAAACTGGATGCTCTCGGACACTACTACATAAGATTAACCCAGTCAGAGGCATGTTTATCAAAGTATTTCATACTACTACATATCACTAATCAAACTAGCCTACTCCATACAACTACATACCATTCCATGCAAATTTTTCATACAACTACCATACTACTACACAGTCAAAGAATTTTTCATCGGGTTAGCCCATAACAGCACTGTTCAGACTGAAGTAACTATTTCGTCAAGCTGTTTGCGCGGAAGCGACTTCAAGCTGATTGGATTGCGATTTTCCAAAGAGATGAATGATCGAAGATGATCTTTCCAAAACAGGGTGGGGATCTGCTTTAACGCCCTCTCGTCTGAAAAGTTCTGAGTGACTCTGTTGATGCCTTCAAAATTCCCTGGACAACCTGCACGCTGAAAAAAAAATATGACGAAAAGCGTTTTAGACGCAAACTATAGAGGCTAATGGCCTAATCTGTTTATTGTATTATTACTGTCATCGTTATTATGATTAATTAACGGTTTAAATAGGCATACATCTACTAAATGCTATCTCACGTCTGCGGCTGAAGTATGCTATAGAAATGTTATCGTACGGCTATATAGGCCATAAATTGGTCCAAAGCCGACATTCCGTTAAAGGACCCCTCTTGCTTATTCTACTTTTTATAATATACGTAGCTCTCTTGTGGAATTTTAAGCTTCTAAAACTCCGACCTTTCTCCATTGTTTCGTTTCGTGTCTACGATTTTTTACCGCTTTTTCGGCCGTGCCGAATTTAGCCGGTCACACACGCAAAGTTTGCCGGGATCTTCAACGTCCTCTCACAACTTAGTCACACATAAGAATATGAAAATCTCACGTTATTTATTTCTTGTGTTTGCTTAGTTTTCCCAATTTTTAACCACGGCACGTTCAGTTTTCAAATGTTTCGCGCCCAGCCGCCGCGTGGCAGAGCAGGAGGGCTGGATAGAGTCGACAAGCGCTATCAAGAAAATCGCTTATTTTAGGGGGAAAGTAATGGTATTTTCGGAAAACATTTTCTGACTCATTTCACAGTGAGAAGATCATTTCTAGTAAGAGTTGTGCTTTAAGTTTCATAATGATGATGATGAAGATGAAAAAAAGAAAAGGAAAAACTACACTGAGCTTTCGATAACGCGGTAAAAGCACAGGATAAAAACAAACGAACTAAACATAGAGAAAAAGGATTGCTGGGGTTCCACATAGGGGAGAGGGGGGCAGGTTCGTTACGTTTTTGCTTTTTTGCATACCAAGATTTTGTTTTAGGTTCTGTTGCTTCCATTTTTTTCTGAATGTCTAGAATCATCTCTTAGCTGCTATTGTTACTTTGTAGAATCTTGTTACCTATAACAATTTCTTTGCAAATTCCATTTTCCTGTTAACTACTTTCGTCCGGACCTGCCCCCAGACTGGGGGCAGGTTCGGACATCGCGGGGGCAGCTCCGGACATCAATAATTTTTAACCCAGGAAGGACTTTATACACGTTTTTTCATTCACTTTCGTTGCCTCAGTTCGTTTTCGTTTGTTGCTTCCGTTTGGAAAAAAAGTAACCTGCGTACCGTCACTTTATCAACATCTCTTATTATCGTCCGGATATACTGCTACCACTAGTTCTGAATATGACTTATTTTCTTCCCAAATGGGTCGTAAATACTTTCTGAGCCTTTCTGGTGGCTTCTTTTCTTCCCTGGTTCGATTTCCTCTTCTTTCATTATTTTTCTTTTTTTCCTCTTCAACTTCTCTTGCAATTGTTGTCCGAACCTGCCCCAAGTGTTTTTGTCCGGACCTGCCCCTGGTGCTGTTTTCACACAAAAAAAATTATAACTCTCAACTTATTGTAGCAATTTTAGATATTCGTTTTTGACATGGTAGAGCTAATCTTAAACTACTTAAATAAAAATCACCGACGATGCAAGTGGCTTTGGAACTACCAAAATGAGGTGCCAACCCCATGACATATAACTACATTTCGTGCCAAAAAAGTGACACTAACATCGGTTTGCTACGATTGCAAGAGGGCAACTGCGGGAATTTTTAACAGAAGAAGAGTATATGTGTAAAAGCTCTGAAAAACAATTTTGCGTAATTTAAATTTCAATACTGAGGTTTGCAGAGCCTATGTCCGGACCTGCCCCTATGACGGACCTGCCCCCCTCTCCCCTAATCTTCTTCCAGATGGAACAGAAATGGCCAAAGGCAGAAATGTGGAGGTCCCGGGCAATGGAAGATAGCTTAGCACAAGGTTCAGACTGTAGCCTACTAAGTTTGCAGTTACGCGGGGGTTCCTGTAATGACAAGGGAGTTTTAATGTTTGTTTTTCTTTTAGCTTTGTCTGGATATCTATCTCGTTCGAGAATCCGGAGAATTGGAACTGGAGGAGGACTTGTTTGCCAAGTTGCTATTTATCTACAGATCTCCAGAAACGTTAATTAAGTGGAGCAAGACCCCAACAGTTTCGGAAGCAGACACGAACCCCTCCGACGCTGAAGCCAGTTTGAACGACCCGACTGAGATGTAAACGTTTGACATTTTGAGCCTGCTCAGCATGTCTAGAGAGCAACGATACTTTGCTCAGTTTACTGTATAATAATACGGTATACTGTATAATACGACTAAGTCCAAAGTATAGGCCAGGATCCGGGTTCGTTGAAGAAATTTTGTCCAAGGCCAAGTCAGGATCCGGGTTCGTTGATTGAAAATACAAAGCCAGGATCCTGGTTCCGGACAGGATGCCGGTTCGTTGACGAATTTAACAGAGTCAAAGGAGGCCTGTGATTGGCTGCTGGAGCCAAGTCTCCGCCTTAAGGGAGGAGTTTGTTTGGCCCCGCCCTGTGGGAGGAGCTACGCAGTCAAATGTCGATGCCAGTTTACTGTAGCAGTTCGGATTGACTCGTAGGAACACTTGAGGTGTGCCACGATCATGGAAGTTTGAAACTTGCAAAGGAGGGTGGGACTCGAAGACTAGTACGCTTGGAGTGCTGACTGGCATAAGGTCAATTGATCACACTGTGCCGGATCCGAGCCATAGTTTTAACTGACGACTTATTGTGCGAGGTTAAGGCCTTGAAAATAAGGAAGCACTTCAGTACGAAGTAGATTCTTTTATAAATTTGATGAGTGAACATCTTTTGAATCGTTTAAACCGTCAGGGTATTTTTGCTATCGTGACTGCTGTAAATATTTTGAAACCCAAATCGACCTTTTTTTACTCGGTCTTTGTTCTGTTTTACTTTTGCGTTGACAGTAGAAGTAAGGTTTTGCCTATCTATATTTTATAGTCACGCATGATCTCTAAATGCACTTAGTTATAGCAACTAGCCTACTCTATAGTTATCAGTTCACTCAACCACAAATCCCTGATTTATGGATACCCTATGCCAAACGCTGGATATGCCTAGCGTTTGGCATAGCCTATGCTTAACCCTGGACACCCTATGCCAAACGCTGGATAGCTGCTGGCACCTTAACCCCAGCTTAACCCTGACCTACCTCACTACAGGTGAATTCTGATTGGTTGATTTTTGAGCTTCACCCAAATCATCAATATTTGATTGGACCCCGGTATCCAGCATTTGGCATAGTGTATCCAGCGTTTGGCATAGGGTATACCAAACGCTAGATATACCCAGCGTTTGGCATAGGCTTTCCCAAAATCAGGGATTTGTGGTTGACTGTAGCAGTTGGCTGTGTTATATGTATTGCTGTTACTGTTTTTAAGATTTGTAAATTATATTTGTCTTCCTGAGTTTGAAAGTAATCCCAAATGAAAAGTTACTGTCGGTGCCCTTGCCGTCCTCGAAAATGTTTTCTGATTTAGACCTACAAGATTTTATTCGGTTGAAAACGGAAAGACAAAATTGAAAAACCTCTTAATCAGATTCCAACGTTTCCTGTTCAGTAAAAAATAAAAAGTAAAATAACAGAAACACAAAATTTGAAGTACAAGCTTCTAGAAGAAGAGAGAAGCGAAACGACCAGCCTAGAATTGGCTCGAATTTTGGCCAAGATATTCGTAAAGCCTATGAATGACCTTCGTTAAGCTCGCCGGAACCAAAATTCTTTTTCCTGTATCTTGTGCAGCGATTTGTCCGGACGAATTTCATTAAAATTCCGAAGTTCAGTTCCTGCCCGGATTTTAGGCCCGTCTTCACTTCCATATGGAGTAGTTGAGATTTTTTCAATCCTCTGCGAATCCTCGATACTGAGAATTCGAGCTTTAAATTATGGAACATGAAAGGGTTACGTAGGAAGAGACAAGGAGAAGAAGTAGGGGAAAGACGATAAGCGAGAATATATTGCCGGCCGCGATTGCAGTAACATCTATCTATTATACCCAAGAACATCTATCTATTATACCCAAGAGAAAATAAAATTGAGCGCCACATGCGATTTTTTTTTTCTGTATGCTAAAATTTAACTGCTTCTCTTACAATTCTATCATTTCCGTAGACTAAATACCCATACTCTAAGAAGTTCCGACGTTCCGGCAGCAGCATTTACTGTAGGCTAGTCTAGTCAATAGCGCTTAAGTTGGCTTTTTCCTACCAAATTTAACTATTTCCATCCAGATCCTAGCTTTTTAATGTTTCGAAATCCTAATCCTAAAACTGGCTTAAAACACCAGTCAAATCACGCGCCCTTCACGAAATAGAGAACAGTACGAAAAGCGCCGCAGGCGGAATTTTCGCCTCTTCTTTTAGGGATCCAAGATAAAAGTAAGGACGATCGATGAAATCATAGATCAGTCCTTGGTCTGCGACCAGTGCCTCACTCGACCTGTTCCGAGTTTCGAGGTTCGTCGATAACTCCGGAATCCTGGCAATTATACCGAATAAATTACCGAATCCTAGTTATTATGCCGAAAAAGTTAAGACCGATAGCATGCTGGGGATTCTGTATAAATACCGTATCCCGGTTGTTATACCGAATTGTTTTGGAGAAAAAAAAACACTACGGAATAATATTCGGATTCGGTATAATTTTGGCAAAACTGGGCGGGAAACATTCGTGGTAAGTGGTAGCACCGAATCTAGGAAATTATACCGAATAAACTACCGAATCCCAATCATGATACTGAATAATTTTGGACTGATATCTTTTTCGGGATTTTGTGTAACTACCGACTCTCCATAAATATACCGAATAGTTCTGGCATTGAAAAATTACCAAATAATTCAGTAAATTCTCTCACCGAATTCGTGATAACTACCTAATACTGGCAATTATACCGAATCCCGATCATGATACCGAACAGATTTGTACCGACAGCCTATTTGGGACTCTGTATAACTACCGAATCCCCGTAAAGAATTATTAAGGTGAGTCTTCACCTTCCGGAATCTGGGTTCCCAGATTTTCCGAGATTTTTTTTTAGAATTTCTGCTTATTCTGCCTTTAATAATATACCTAGCTCCCTTGTGGAATTATAAGCTTCTAAAATCCCCACCTTTCTTCATTATTGCGTTTAGTACCTACGAATTTTTAGCGCTTTTTCGGCTGTGCCGAGTTTTGCCCGTCACACATCGCAAAGTTTGACCGAATCTTCAATGTCCGCTGACAACTCTTTCACATATAAGGATACGAGAATCTTCTGTTTTTGACTTCTTTTATTTGGTTAGTTTTCCAACTTTTTAACCGCGGCGCGATCACTTTTCAAACGTTTTGCGCCCAGCCGCCGCGTCGGAGAGCAGGAGGGCTGGATACAGTCGACAAGCGCTAACAAGAAAATCGCTAATTTCAGGCGGAAAGTAATGGTATTTTTCGAAAAACTTTTTTCTGGTCCTTTTCACGGGGAAAAGATCATTTCTAGTAAGAGTCGGAAATCTGGAAGTTCAAAAGCCCCTTTTTTCGGATTATTTTGATATACTTTCGGACGTCAAAGAATAATCTGGAAGCCCAGATTTCGGAAGTTCCGGGAGGTGAAGACCGGACTATAGTAAAATTTTACCGAATCTCAACAACGTGGGGGGGGGGCAGCAGCAGCACCCCCCTTGCGACGCCCCTGCTCACTGATATAAATAAGACAGCAAGATAATAACGTCAGTCAGATGCTGTCCACTCGACAGCTAAATAAAAATCGCCTAGAATATATGAAATGCGAGACAAACCGACTTTCCTGCATGCAATGCGCTTCAGGTACTTCTAGTACTAGATACATGCCAGTGTTGTTTTCCGGTAACGCTCTAGTCTTGCTAGAATGTGCCTAACAAAGATGAGAACGTCAGAATAGAAAATAGCGTCAGAAAATACCAGGAAATTACAATAACAGAATCGAGAACAGAATAGGGATTTTTTCCCTATTTCGGGATTTTCACCCCAAATTTGGGGATTTTATTTTTGAATTCAAGGGAATCATATTCGTCGTCGTCATCAATAAATCGGCATTTCTAGAATTCAGTAAGTAACACAGCTTACGTATCTAGCTTACGTATCCTAGATACGTAAGCTGTGGTAAGTAACTACGAATATCTTAGACTGGAAGAAATTTCAGTGATATTATGTAACTAAAGCTGTTTTGTTGTATCATTGACCCAAATCAAGTGAATTGGGTATTCTGAATGTTTTAAAACTATTGATGCAGAATCTCATGTTTTCTCAGTTCATGTGAACTGCATGTGAAGGCTGTGTGAAGGTCTGTGCACCATGTGCCAGTGTTGAAGAAAGATAACACACATTCAACCACTGACAAGGGTAGGGCAAGATATATGGGAACTAAAACAGATTAAATGTATCTAATAATAGAAAAATCGTTATAAAACTGGAGAGACTGATCAGACAAAAAAAAATTCCGTGAAGTTTAACAGTCATTGTCTGTCAACAGTCATCATTACAGGAGGGGTACCACATCCAACCTCAAATTATTATGACTTCCAACATGGCCTGAAAACCTTACAAGTAAACAGGAACAGGACCTAGGGCTAGGCTAGGTCTCTCAGGGTTTCCTTCTTGACAATTACAGGAGGCAGAAGGGAATGCTTTGTAGTTCAGAATTACCTTTTTTTAACTCTTCATTACATGTGCTAAACTTACTGCAAATTTATCCAAAAGTAGCCTATGCTATGCCAAATTAAAGAGTAATCTTCCTCTTCTTCTTGCGCACTCGTATACATTCGCCATTTGACCGAAACCTGTGCGTCGATCAAAAACAGAAAGATCGGTCTGTGGTATCACCTTCGGCCGCAAGAGTGCAGCAAATCTGGAAGTGTTGATTCAATTTTCTCGCATACTAATGCTAGCATTTTAAAATTGATGAAACAGGTGATACTGGGTGCCAAATAATGTTCCGGCAATGTCTTGCATATCTGGGATACAAATCATTAGCCTATAAATGGTGATTTCATGTTACTGGCGGCAGACTTAATTTTTATGTGAGTTTATTTCGAAGTTTGTAATTTTCGTTTAGTCGTTTGGTGTTTTATCAATGCTTAGCAAGCTTTCCCTTTAATATCAACAAAATTGATTTATTTGTTGATTTACATTTGGAGCACTTGTCAAATCTCCAAAATTGGCAGATACGGTTACACCCAGTTGACGAAGTGGCAGTTGGTGCTGTGTCAGTGTTCGATGGTGTGATACTGACTGACTTTTCAACAGTGTCTGTTGGCGTGGCAGTGTCTGAAGCTCTAGCAGCCCTTGGCGTGGAGTTGTTTGATGCTCTGGCAGTGTTTTTTGGCGTGGTATTGTTCGACGCAATAAAGGGCGTGGCACTAACCATTGGCTAGTCAGTAGCAGGTGTCATTTGAGCAGTTGGCTGTGCCTTTGGAGTCCACTTTCCTGAAAAAAAGAATATAAAAAACATAAAAAAAGGATGTGATGTAGCATTATAAAATATAAGCTGTATGATAACTATGGCTATCAACCCAATTTGGGCCGAAAGTGGTAAACTGAGGTAAATATCTCGTAAGCGTAAAACAGTGATGAGTCCTGGAAGAATCGAAAGCACCTAGGTTGGCCTTGTCCAGGAACTATTGTCCATATTTTAGAATACAAAAATTCGTGGAATATACACAGATTCATACCTTTATATTGACAAAGGACTCACGGGCTCTCATATTGCTATGTATCTTATTAAATCAGGTAGTTGTGGCTTTTGTAAAGCTTAAAGGAGATGCATCATAAGCATTCTAGCACTTGCAACGTCTAGAGACCCCCCACCCAAGACCCAAGATGAAGACACGACTCAATCCGACCGCTGGGTCATCTAGTGGCGGGTCGGAAGTGCACGACATGTAGAGGCTGGGATCATAGTTTGACTATGTATCTAACAAATTGTTTTTATTGTATCAGGCACATGGAAAATGTGTCAAAAAATCAAACTAACTATTTGCATTATCGGTTTCTTTGAGTATTTTGTTTTCTGTTTTTTTCTTGATAATTCCCGAAGTCCAAAGAATTAAGGATGTAAACCAGATCACAATAAACAAACGCCGTAACTTATACTAAATTCGTTATGACGATTTCTTGGAGATTTTGAAAGTAAACAAAATAATATTTAGCTTCCGATACCAAAAATTGTCAAACTAGCCGAGGGTTTTTACTTCTGACATATCTAAACGTCCACAGGGTGATATACATCGTTGTTTTAATCCTCTTACACGCCCCTCGATCTTCTCGAAGATTCTAGTATAACTCTGACCCACATCGGGAGATCAGTGAATATTTAATGAGTAATGGCGAGTTGACGAACTTGTTTTCAAGAGTGAAAGTAATTTGTGGATTACCTTGGAAACCATGGAGATTCTGGGGAAACCAAAGGTAACTTGGTGTTCGTAAATATTCGACCCATTGTAAAATGATAGTGTGTCCTACCCTCTCGGCCCACATGAATCAACTACTTTAAAGTTAAATTGTCCAAGTTCGTGTTTATTTTTCTGCAACTTGGATGAAACAGAAGTACACCGGAATCAAGGAACAGATACACCGGATTCAGTCTCCTCGCAGAAAACGCTCAAAGCAATAAAATAGTACAAATTTATATACTGGATAAAATTCTTTATTTGTTTCTCTCATAAATAAGCCCAAGGAATGTATATTTGAAAACAAAAATGATCCTGTCATAGATGGAAATAGTTTCGAGATATTCGTTACCGTCGTTTCACAATTAGAATGATTCCGTTGTAAAGGAGAACCTCAATCCGGTTACTGCTCTATTAGAATCGCCATGATGTTTAGAGGAAAAGATTTGCCGAGGTAAATAAGATATAATAACAAGAAAAAATATATTGATGGGTAGGTAACATAAATTTAGTGTTCTGCAGTCTTTTAGGCTTAGTCCGGAATTAGTGTTACGCCGGAATCCTTTCTGCCTCCTGTATGACCGTGTTAGGAATGCATTGAAATTTCCTTTCAACCTTTTTTCGAATTTCGAGGTTTTGGAAGTTTGAGGTTTTGGAAGTTTGAGGTTCTGGAAGTTTGAGGTTCGATACCCCTCCTGTATATTATTGTGTGCAGTAGAGGTATGCTTATGTGAACATCTGGTAAATGTGAATGATTGCCTAAGAAATAACTAAAATCAAAACCAGGCATTTTTTTCCCATAAATATTGAACAATAACCATTACGCCATTTGCAATTTTTGAATATTTTGCTATTCACTGCTTGCTAAAAGTGATACACTGTCAGCTGTTTTTCTTTGCTATATTTGAAAATTTTGCCACATGGAACACAACATGGTAGTCCAAACCTCCAGATGCATTCAAAAGCGGAAGAAGATTTTTTAAAAATTCAAAATCAAAGAAAGTCAATCGAATTTCTACTTCAAGTTTGTGCTAGGATAACCCTGAAATACTTGTCTGTTAGCTGATATCAAGTTTGTAATTTTTCTTGGAAGCGTTCACGTGTCATGGTGTCAGCGACTGGAGGATAACGTGTAGCTGTTTCCCAGTAGGCTACATCTACATATGTGGCAGTTTCACGGTGCCCATAAGCAGAAGAATTCCGAGGAACTGTTTATTTCTTTACATGTGCATTTCAGCTCCAATCCTTTCTGTTGTAAGGCATATCGGTTTGTCTTTTCTGCAAGACTGCTTATCATGACCGAGTCGAAAAACTTCTGGAAGAAGGCAAATTGAGTCACCAACGAAGAGTAGGGACTTGAAATGTGTCCTTTCCACCTGACGTCCTTCTCTGGTACTGGAGCTTTCTTCCAGATTCGCCTCTGGTCTGCCGACAAGCTTGGTGTCAGGTCTGCCTCAGCTTTATCTCGAAGTACTTTCGCGGACTTCATGTGGGACTTGGCTCTTCGACCGAGTTGTAGATCATATTCGTCGTCGCTGTCTTCGCAACGACCGTCATGTTCTTCTTCAGCTGGTTCTCCGAGAACAAGAGGGTCGCTTTCGTCCTCAGACTCCTCCAAATCCAGGTCAGATAGTTCGCCCTCTGGCTCCAGGACATAAGACACTTCACTGGTAAGGTCTATTCGTCTTAGTCGTCCTTCATGCCTTCTCCTCAGCGCTTCTTGCAGACTTTGTTCAGTCCTTTCTACAGCCTCCTCGACTACTAAAGAGGTTGAGGGTTCCATTTCTACAGGTTCCATTTCTACAGTAGCAAAAATAAAAGAAAGTAGAACCACGTATCAGATTCTCACTGAAACACATCTATAATATACAGGCCTTTTTAGAAAATTGCCTTTGCACTACCTCCACTGTGGCGGATGAGTCTTATAAGACTCATAGACAAAAAGCACATGTCAAGATACAAGAGTGAAAACATGTGATGAAAAACAAAACAGACCTAACCTTTCAACACTAACGAACATCACAATAATTTTTCTCTCACCGTCCAACACAAACTTCCACTCTACCTGAGTTCGATTTATTTCATTTCACGAAATGAAGATATTTCCACTTCATCAACTTCATTCCCGTGCAAAAGACGTTCGATGACGCAATAAGGGGGACTCGATAGCTCTCTTCTCCTAGATACCGAATTTTTACCAATCAGAAACGAGCATTTGCCAAAAATCGTGATTTGCCTTACAAGAGTCACCAGCCATCAAAGGGTTAAATAGCCCAGTCATCGAGTCGGTATCCATTATGCTTTCGGAAAGAAAGAAACGCATCGCAAAACCGCATCTAGATGGACTGAAAGCGCACTTTTGAATGGAAAAAGTTGCTGGTATTACGGAATATTAGTGCGTATCCTGAAGCGCAACTGTAACTAACAATGATCTTTTCACAGAAAATGTTTTGGAAATACTGGTTTTCGAAAATATCAAAACTTGCCCCGTTACGTAAGCTATCATCCTTTCGGCTGTAGCTGTTCCTTCCGGCAACCATCTGAGGATCTGGCGGTTCTTTCGTCGATTATTGTATCTATACCCTCAGCGTTCTTCGTATTCATGATTGAAAATATACTTATTTGAGGTGGATCTTCTTCGCATCCCAAGAATTAAACTTTGTGATTGCATCGTAGGCCGCAATGTGTTGATAAATCGGATGTTTTTCAACGAAGAAGAGCTCGTTGAGGATATTCGGAGCTTGGATTCGCCTCTGCATTGCGTGTTCGCATGAGGTAATGGAAGGTTCTTTTGGTGTTCTTTTTTTCCAATGTTTCTCAAGCTTTGAACGATGATAATCCAACCTTTTGCATTTCTCTTATTTGGTCCAGTATCCTAGTCTGTTCTTGTTTCGGATGCAGGAGCCTCTTCTCCCTCTCCTAAAATATAAATCAGGGTGTCACATAGGCCAGGATTTAGGATTTTATCGTCTTTTCTTTTCGAAATTTAGCGACCGCTTGGTTTTCTGTTAGGGGATCTTAGGCATCCGGTCCTAGTAGGCACTGCCCGGATCCGGTCCTATCTTTGAATTTAGGTACTGTGGGTTTCTTTCCCGCCAAGTCCTGTCTGTGGATATTGTTCTCGTCCCAAGAATTCAACTTCGTCAATGCATCGTAGGCCGCAATCTGTTGTTCAATCTAAGGTCTGTACTGCGGCTTGGGCCACCAGCCGGGGTTGGCTCCAAAAAAATTCCGAGGAAACTCTCGACTTCCTCCACTATTTCGGCAGCACCAACAGGGGCTGTCGCCGCGGCGTTGAAGTCTGCTGCCATGGATGTTCCGGCAGGGACGTCGATCTTCGGCACTGCAGTGCTGGGAGAAGAGACGGGCGTCAACTTCGCAACCGGTGACGGCAGCGCTGGTGGGGCTGACAAAACCCCAATCTCCTTCTGGACAGGGTGGTCCGCCGCGATATCTGGCCTGACAGGGTCCATTGCGGCGCTCGCCTGTCCTGTGGCCCGTGGAGGATCCGACGCCTGGGCGTGGACGAATATCCAGACGCCCTGCACGTTGAGATGAACACTTCGGAAAGGGGAGGCACTAACTTGTAGAGGGTGCGGGCCGCATTTCCTTAAAAGATGAAGAAGGCGGTCCCAGGTGGCGTTGTCCGCGCCATAATTTAAGGGAGGGGGCGAGGTGTCGGGCCGTCGAACCCCCTCATAGTGACTGCCACCTCTCGCAGCTCGGACTGCTGATGTACCAGCCGAACCTCCGCTTCATCGCAGGCTGTACACTTTTTATCCTTGCAAACACTATCCGACAAAATCCAGTTGGCGATAATATTCGCCCGGATTATTGGAACGTCAATTTAATAGAATTACTTACGGAATTCTACTTGCCAACTTAGTGAATGACCTTGAGCGAGTGGTTTTTCTCGTCGCTGTTCCTTCCGGCAACCACCTGAGGATATGGCGGCTCTTTCTTTGATTATTGTATCCATACCCTCAGCGTTCTTCTTGTTCGTGATTGAAAATATGCTTTTTTGAGTTGGAGCTTCTTCTCATCCCATTTTCATCCTATTCATATTTGATTCACAAAATACTATGACTAATATCACGTATACCTAACCTATACATAAGACATCACAAAGTATCGCAGGGACTCGAACCCTTTTTGGCCAGTAGATGGTGTCGGATTTTTTTTTATTTACAAACACTTACATAAACTGCAATTAATTGAGGGGTTAACAAACCCGTGCCTCGCTTGGCGAAAGTTAAATGAATTCAAGTTCAGAGTTAAAACCCGTGCCTCACTGGGCGGAGTTAATTACATTTAAGTGAGGTGTTCAATCCGTTTCATCGAAGGCTGTACACATAATATCCTTGCAAACACTATACGACAAAATCCAGTTGGCGATAATATTCGCCCGGAGTATTGGAACTTCAATTTAATAAAGATCGACTGTCGTGTGGCCCGTGGAGGGTCCGACGCCTGGGCGTGGACGGCATGGATGGCCGGTATCATGGGTCGGGCAGAGGCCGTGGAGGGAATGGGATGCCCCCCCTCGCAGCTCGGACGGCTGATGTACCAGCCCTCCGCTTCATCGCAGGCTGTTCAGAGTTAAAACCCGTGCCTCACTGGGCGGAGTTAATTACATTTAAGTGAGGTGTTCAATCCGTTTCATCGAAGGCTGTACACATAATATCCTTGCAAACACTTTCCGACAAAATCCAGTTTGCGATAATATTCGCCCGGAGAATTGGAACTTCAACTTAATAAAATTACTTACGGACCAACTTTGTGAATGACCTTGAGCGAGTGTTTTTTCTCGTCGCTGTTCCTTCTGGCAACCACCTGAGGATCTGGCGGCTCTTTCTTCGATTACTGTATCCATACCCTCAGCGTTCTTCTTGTTCGTGATTGAAAATATGCTTTTTTGAGTTGGAGCTTCTTCTCATCATTCATATCTGATTCACGAAATACTATGACTAAACATCACGTATACGTAACCTATACATAGACATCACAAAATATCACAGGGACTCAAACCCTTTTTGGCCAGTAGATGGTGTCGGATTTATTTATTTATTTACAAATACTTACATAAACTGCAATTAATTGAGGGGTTAACGAACCCGCGCCTCGCTGGGCTAAAGTTAAATGAATTCAAGTGAGGAGTCAAAACCCGTGCCTCACTGGGCGGAGTTAATAACATTTAAGTGAGGTGTTCGATCCGCTTCAGCGAAGGCTGTACATATAATATCCTTGCAAACACTATCCAACAAAATCCAGTTGGCGATAATATTCGCCCGGAGTATTGGAACTTCAATTTAATAAAGATGAACTGTCGTGTGGCCCGTGGAGGGTCCGACGCCTGGGCATGCACTGCAATTAATTGAGGGGTTAACAAACCCGTGCCTCGCTGGGCTAAAGTTAAATGAATTCAAGTGAGGAGTTAAAACCCGTGCCTCACTGGGCATAGTTAATTACATTTAAGTGAGGTCTTCGATCCGCGTCATCGAAGGCTGTACACATAATATCCTTCCAAATACTATCCGACAAAATCCAGTTATTCGCCTGGAACTTCAATTTAATAAAGGTCAACTGTCGTGTGGCCCGTGGAGGGTCCGACGCCTGGGCGTGGACGGCATGGATGGCCGGTATCATGGGTCGGGCAGTGGCCGTGGAGGGATTGGGATGCCCCCTCTCGCAGCTCGGACGGCTGATGTACCAGCCGAACCTCCGCTTCATCGCAGGCTGTACACTTTTTATCCTTGCAAACATTATCCGACAAAATCCAGTTGGCGATAATTTCCGCCCGGAGTATTGGAACTTCAATTTAATAAAATTACTTACGGAATTTACTTGCCAACTTTGTGAATGACCTTGAGCGAGTGGTTTTTGTCGTTGCTGTTCCTTCCGGCAACCACCTAAGGATCTGGCGGCTCTTTCGTCGATTATTGTATCCATGCCCTCAGCGTTCTTCTTGTTCGTGATTGAAAATATGCTTTTTTTAGTTGGAGCTTCTTCTCATCCCAAGAATTCAACTTCGTGAGTTCATCGTAGGCTGCAATCTTTTGATATATGGGTTTTCAACGAAGAAGAGCTCGTTAAGGATATTTTCGGGGCTTCGACCGTTCTGCACTGCATGTTCGAATGCCCCGACGCAAGATGAGAAAGCCTTAAAGTGACGGAAGGTGACTGTGTGTATCATTTCAGGCAGGAGCTAGTCAAGGTGGTAAATGATGTAATAAGAGTTTCTCAGTGAAGCAAATTCCTAATTCAGTACTCACTTTTTTCTTAAAACACCACTTCATTTTATTATTAACGAGATTACTCTATCACGGGTCGTTTATTCAAAAATTCCCCGCAATTTCTGCTTTTGTTTGCTTCAGTACGCGATATTGTGTAGCTTATTTGCAACCTCGCGTCGATGACGTAGGCACCCATGCAATTTTATGAAAATATTATTCCCTGCATTTTGTATTTTTCCGGGACGTATATAGGTTATGGAATATTTTCGTCGCAGTCACCGTGTAATAAAATCATAAAAAAACATGCACAAAAATAAAAACAAAGTTCAACGTCTGCCGAAGCAACCTTTCTTTGGTCTGGCTACAAGTATTATTTGTTCCTTTGCAAGGAGGGTTCCGTTTTATCTTGAAAACAGGCAGAGAGCCTGTCGTCGCATCCGCTACAAAAGAGTGAAGCAACCTCCGCATCATCAGGCTATACACATAATATCCTTGAAAACACTATCCAACAAAATCCAATTGTCGATAATATCCTCCTGGAGTATCGGAACTTCAATTGAATAAAATTACTTACGGAATTCTACTTGCCAACGTTGTGAATGACCTTGAGCGAGTGGTTTTTCGTCGTCGCTGTTCCTTTCGGCAACCACCTAAGGATCTGGCGGCTCTTTCGTCGATTATTGTATCCATACCCTCAGCTTCGTGATTGAAAATATGCTTTTTTTAGTTGGAACTTCTTCTCATCCCAAGAATTATACTTCGTGAGTTCATCTTAGGCATCGGATGTTTTTCAACGGAGAAGAGCTCATTAAGTACATTTTCCTTGAAAACACTATCCGACAAAATCCAGTTGTCGATAATATCCTCCCGTAGTATTGGGACTTCAATTCAATAAAATTACTTACGGAACTCCACTTGCCAGCGTTGTGAATGACCTTGAGCGAGTGGTTTTTCGTCGTAGCTGTTCCTTCCGGCAACCACCCGAGGATCTGGCGGCTCTTTCGTCGATTATTGTATCCATACCCTCAGCGTTCTTCTTGTTCGTGATTGAAAATATGCATTTTTTTGGTTGGAACTTCTTCTTATCCAAAGAATTCAACTTCGTGAGTTCATCGTAGGCTGCAATCTTTTGATATATCGGATGTTTTTCAACGAAGAAGAGCTCAACAAGTATATTTTCTGGGGCTCCGACTATTCTGCATTGCATGCTCGTATGCCCCGATGCAAGATGAGAAAGGCTTAAAGTGACGGAAGGTGACAGTGTGCATTATTTCAGGCAGGAGCTAATCAAGGTGGTAAATGGTTTATTAAGAGTGATCAGTGAAGCAAATTCCTAATGCAGTACTCACTTTTTTCTTCAAAAACCACTTCATTTTATTACTTACGAGATTACTCTATCGCGGGTCGTCTTCAAAAATTTCCCGCAATTTCTGTTTTTGTTTGCTTCAGTACGCGATATGGTGTAGCTTATTTGAATCCTCGCGTCGATGACATAGTCACCCATGTAATTTTATGAAAATATTATTCCCTGCATCAGAGAATTAGTAACGAATCAGCTGTGTATTATTTGTTCCTTTGCAAGCAGGGTTCCGTTTTATCTTGAAAACAGGCAGAGAGCCTGTCGTCGCACCCGCTACAAAAGAGTGAAGCAACCTCCGCTTCATCAGGCTATTCACATAATATCCTTGAAAACACTATCCAACAAAATCCAATTGTCGATAATATCCTCCCGGAGTATTGGAACTTCAATTTAATAAAATTACTTACGGAATTCTACTTGCCAACGTTGTGAATGACCTTGAGCGAGTGGTTTTTCGTCGTCGCTGTTCCTTCCGGCAACCACCTGAGGACCTGGCTGCTCTTTCGTCCATTATTGTATCCATACCCTCAGCGTTATTCTTGTTCGTGATTGAAAATATGCTTTTTTGAGTGGGAGCTTCTCATCCCATTCATATTTGATTCACAAAATACTATGACTAAATATCACGTATGCCTAACCTAGAACATAGACATCACAAAATATCACAGGGACTCGAACCCTTTTTGGTCAGTAGATTGTGTCGGAATTTTTTTATTATTTACCAACACTTACATAAACTGCAATTAATTGAGGGGTTAACTAACCCGTGCCTCGCTGGGCGAAAGTTAAATGAATTCATCTGAGGAGTTAAAACCAGTGCCTCACTGGGCGGAGATAAATACATTTAAGTGAGATGTTCAATCTGCTTCATCGAAGGCTGTACACATAATATCCTTGAAAACACTATCCAACAAAATCCAATTGTCGATAATATCCTCCCGGAGCATCGGAACTTCAATTTAATAAAATTACTTACGGAATTCTACTTGCCAACGTTGTGAATGGCCTTGAGTGATTGGTTTTTCGTCGTCGCTGTTCCTTTCGGCAACCACACGGCAACCACTCAAAACACTATCCGACAAATCCAATTGTCGATAATATCCTCCCGGAGTATTTGAACTTCAATTTAATAAATTACTTACGGAATTCTACTTGCCAACGTTGTGAATGACCTTTAGCGAGTGGTTTTTCGTCGTAGCTGTTCCTTCCGGCAACCACCCGAGGATCTGGCGGCTCTTTCGTCGATTATTGTATCCATACCCTCAGCGTTCTTCTTGTTAATGATTGAAAATATGCATTTTTTTTGTTGGAACTTCTTCTCATCCCAAGAATTCAACTTCGATAGTTTATCGTAGGCCGCAATCTTTTGATATATCGGATGTTTTTCAACGAAGAAGAGCTCAACAAGTATATTTTCGGAGCTCCGACTGTTCTGCATTGCATGTTCGTATGCCCCGATGCAAGATGAGAAAGGCTTAAAGTGACTGTGTGTATTATTTAAGGCAGGAGCTAATAAGGTGGTAAATGGTTTATTAAGAGTGCTCAGTGAAGCAAATCCCTAATTCAGTACTCGCTTTTTTCTTCAAACACCACTTCATTTTATTACTGACGAGATTACTCTATCGCGGGTCGTCTTCAAAAATTTCCCGCAATTTCTGTTTTTGTTTGCTTCAGTACGCGATATGGTGTAGCTTATTTGAATCCTCGCGTCGATGACAGTCACCCATGTAATTTTATGAAAATATTATTCCCTGCATCAGAGAATTAGTAACGAATCAGCTGTGTATTATTTGTTCCTTTGCAAGCAGGGTTCCGTTTTATCTTGAAAACAGGCAGAGAGCCTGTCGTCGCACCCGCTACAAAAGAGTGAAGCAACCTCCGCTTCATCAGGCTATTCACATAATATCCTTGAAAACACTATCCAACATCCAATTGTCGATAATATCCTCCCGGAGTGTTGGAACTTCAATTTAATAAAATTACTTACGGAATTCTACTTGCCAACGTTGTGAATGACCTTGAGCGAGTGGTTTTTCGTCGTCGCTGTTCCTTCTGGCAACCACCTGAAGATCTGGCGGCTCTTTCGTCGATTATTGTATCCATACCCTCAGCGTTCTTCTTGTTCGTGATTGAAAATATGCTTTTTTTAGTTGGAACTTCTTCTCATCCCAAGAGTTCAACTTCGTGAGTTCATCGTAGGCGGCAATCTTTTGATATATCGGCTGTTTTTCAACGAAGAAGAGCTCATTAAGTATATTTTCGGGGCTCCGACTGTTCTGCATTGCATGTTCGTATGACCCGATGTAAGATGAGAGCCTTAAAGTGACGGAAGGTGACTGTGTGTATTATTTCAGGCAGGAGCTAATCAAGGTGGTAAATGGTTTATTCAGAGTGCTCAGTGCAGCAAATTCTTAATTCAGTACTCACTTTTTTCTTCAGACACCACTTCATTTTTTTACTTACGAGATTAATCTATCACGGGTCGTCTTTTAAAAGTTTCCCGCAATTTCTGTTACTGTTAGCTTCAGCACGCGATATTGTGTAGCTTATTTGAATCCTCGCGTCGATGATGTAGGCACCCATGTAATTTTATGAAAATAGTATTCCCTTCATTTTTGTATTTTTCCGTGACGTATATAGGTTAGTCCTCTTCTCAAGTAAACGGAATATTTTCGTCGCAATCATCGTGTAATAAAAATTAAAAGCATGAAAAAAAAATATAAAAAAAGTTCAACGTCTGCCGAAGACACCTTTCGTTGGTCTGTCTTTCTGTCACAAAGAATTAGTAACGAATCAGCTGTGTATTATATGTTCCTTTGCAAACAGGGTTCAGTTTTATCTTGAACACAGGCAGAGAGCCTGTCGTCGCATCCGCTACAAAAGGGTGAAGCAACCTCCGCTTCATCAGGCTATACACGTAATATCCTTGAAAACAACAAAACGACAAAATTCAATTGTCTATAATATCCTCCCGGAGTATTGGAACTTTAGTTTAATAAAATTACTTACGGAATTCTACTTGCCAATGTTGTGAATGATCTTGAGCGAGTGGTTTTTCGTCGTCGCTGTTCCTTCCGGCAACCACCTGAGGATCTGGCGGCTTTTTCGTCGATCATTGTATCCATACCCTCAGCGTTCTTCTTGTTCGTGATTGACAAAACCTTTTTCAGAACGATTATCTAATTTATCAAGTTGGCAGATATCGTATCGCTGTATCGCCCGATCGTATAGGTGGTTAAGGGTTGATCTTACCCCTTTGTTTCAAACATTTTCACAGACCCGGCAGAGAAGGGATCTGCTTGACCTTGGATTACGGGTTTAGATGTGCGACTGGTCCCGCTAGTGGAGGAAGCCACCAAACTCCCTAAATCCCCGTTCACACCTAACCAGGAACCAATACCTAGGCACGTGCTAATCATCGCCGTTTCCACCCATGCCTAGGCACAGACTTTGGTCCAGGTAAGGGGTTTCTAGGCTCTAGAACTCGATGCCTGGCTAAGCTTGGGCATGTGCCTAAGCATCCGTGCTTGGTCAGGCATGCTTGTGAACTTTAGGAAAGTAGTCTCAAAAGAGGGTTCAAAGAGTAGGTTCAGAAACCTAAGGTTTACTTTACCTTGGTTTACGTTTACTTGCTGGAAGCAACCGTCGACTGAAAGTTTTCGCCTAAAGATATGCAGCACTGAACATAGCCCGACGAGAACATCAGCAACCATCGAAAGAGGACGGTATGAACGATTACTTAATAGTTGCTGCTATCCGCCAAACTTGATATTGATTTATGGAGCATATTTAACTACACTGCGTTAAATCAATCAATTTTATTTTAACCCTAATAGATCTAGGCTAACACGGGCGAGAATTGGAAAAACAAACATTCACTAACAATACAAATAAAATACAAACTAACAAACAATAAATATGAAAGAACATTAATCATGTACAGTTAAATTGTTCAGTAAAATGTTAAACGAATTAATTCAGGTATCTTTCTGAAGAATTCGTAGGCGGGGGAACAAGTTTGGGTTAAGGGTCGTTCTTGCTTCGCGTGTTAGGTACATGACAGGGTGTAAGGAAGTCCGAAAGGATGGTTCTGTGGTGCAGAGAATTCAAAATTTGGTGCGAAAACGCACGAGAAGGTTTCTTTCAGGCAGCTTTTCGATGCCGAGGATTTGAAGGCTCTCGTCGTAGGAAGTGTAATTGTGGCCAAGTATTATTCTGCAGGCTTTCTTCTGTAGTCGTTCGATTTCGGCATCCTGAGCTTTACTTAACACACAGGATGCCAATTTTAGCAGCCGTTCTCTAAAATGGGCCTGACATAATTTTTATAGTGTCACTGGTTCATAGTGTGGAACCCCAAATCGTTTCAGGTATGAAAATGAACGAAGGGTAGCACAGCTATTTTTCACTGTTTTTCCCACTTGAGTCTTTCTATTGGAGGCTATCGTCCAGAATGATGCCAAGAACTTTTACAAAATTTTCTGTTTTCATTGACGATTCCGACTCGACTGTTGGTAATACTTGTTTAGTTAAGGTAATCCTCATGACGTGACATTGGAATTGCTGACTTCTAATTTGACATTGAGCATTGTTGTTGGAGATTGGCAATTATGTCATGGAGCATCTTATCAATGCCTCGAATATCACGCAAAAGTGGAAGAGTGAGATCATCAGCAAACTTTAAATGGTTTCCTATGTTCGTCATGAGTTTGTTAACTACCATCACAAACGCCAAGGGCCCGAGACGAGTCCCTTGCGGTGCCCCGCAAGTTATCCCAACAGGCGGTGAAATATCTTCATTATTGAGCTGTTCACAGTGTGATATGTCAGTCAGAAAACTAGCGATCATGCGAACAAGGATTTTACGTAGACCCATGTCTATAGCAGCAATCACGGCTTTTTCGTGATCGAACACTTTAATGAGGTCGGCGATTGGGAGGTCTACGTAAGAGTTCTTTCATTGTGCTTAAGGACTTCGTCAAGCAGGAGTTAAGCTTAAAAAATGGGTAGGGCAGCAAATGGTACCAAATCCTTATCAGAATCTTTTAAGCGGCAAAACATAGCAACATTAGCTTTTCGGCGCAGCTCCTTCAGGGTAGCAACTCTTTTTTCAACCAATTGTACCACTGACAATGCATCGCCTAGCCAACCGGAAAAATTTCCGAAAACCTGTATTGTAGACAACTTGCAAAGCTGACCATGACCGAGCATGGGCAGAAGAAACCAGGCCAAGAGCAAAAATTAATAACAGTAAGTCTTGAAAAGGCGGACCTTTACAAGCTCGTCTACTGAACCAACCTTCCAAACAAGGGCATTAGCTCTTTTCGAGTAGCTTTTAGGTAGAGCAGTAATATGAGAATCATCATTTAGATCCTTTCTAATGTAAAAACCTAAATAACGAAATTCATCAACAAAAGCAATTACCCTACAGCTGTACCGTTACAGTGTAACGATACGACTATAAGTCGATTAGAAGGATGATGCAACTTTCGGTCGACAGGTGGTGGTTCTGTTCACCACTAGCGGCTGAACCCGCTTGAAAACCGAGACTTTACTGGAATAGGGAGGATTATAATACGGACGACTTTTGGAACAGGAAGCTGCAAAAGAACAGTGCAACGATAGACTATAATTATCAGTAGTAAAAAAATAGACTAAGCTACAAAGTCACATAAACTGTTTCCACATAATGGAAATAGTGTGTTTTACTACGTTTCTTTTGGCATGGATCCTGTGGGAAGATCACAGTTGACATAGGCAATTTCTCAGTCGATGACCGATTTTCTTCGGAGATGATAATTGTACAATATGTTTTTTGCATTATCTAATCCTCCATCGTTATAAGAGTACATTATATTTCGGTGTATACAATACACCGACAGAGCGCGATAAAGGGGGGGATTCTGACTGAAGTCTCACGCTCAGAGAACAGCGACAAAAACAGTGCCGGCCATTTGCCATCTGCCTTACGAAAACCGGCCTGAAAAATTACGATTACGCAGTTTGTCTTACAGAATTCTCCGAGGTGATTTGACTTTTAAGATTTGTCATAGTTACTGTGATAACATAAGGCCTGATGGATGTCCTCACTTTCAACTACAGCGGTATCAGAGAACACAGCTTAAAACTTCGTGGTGGGAAATTCAGGAGAGACATTGAAAAATGGAGCTTCAGAAGCCGGATAGTTGAATACTGCAATTATATCCCTGAAAGTGTGGAAAATGCCGAAAATATTCATTTGTTCAAAGCAGGGACGGATCGTCACCAACCAGCAATTCAATTGAGTATACATAGTGTCCCGAGAAATTTATAGAGGTGAAAGCCTTTTTGCTGTAGTTGTGTTATTATTATGAGTTAAAGTGGAGCGTACGATAGTCGGCTCGCAGGTGAACTACTACTCTGAACTCAGACAACCTCAGGGGCAACGAGTTTAAACTTAGCTCACACCGTTTCATGAAATATTTTAGCAGGTGGAAGTTCGAAATAGGACAGTGGAGACGTGGAACCAACTTCCGTCTCACATAGTTGCTAGTTCATCAGTCAACGCCTTCAAAAAAGCACTTGACGACCACATAGAAACGACAAGTACTGATGTATGTGAAATGAATGAGTTGAAAATATTATCCATAAAATAAACTTTCCATTAAAATCCCTGTCTACCCTCAAATCTTCTGGTTTGGGTACCAAATGTCTAATCTTTACTTTAAAACCTATATTTAAAACCTCATTTGAAAAATACTTCAACGGTTGGCATTCTTCTCTTGCTGCAGAGCTCTGATCGGCTGGATAATGTCAAAAAAGAGCAGCAAGAATCATTATGGGTGATTATATGATATGATATATTTGCTTAAGCCCGAGAGCAATCGCATACAAAGTAAACAACAACAAACAAATATATCTTCTCGTAAATCCTAATTACAAAAGCTATTCCCTGTGTTTCCAACCTATCTGCAAAAACCTTTCGAGTTGTCTAGCCCCAAATAAACTTTTCTCCTTAAACTCGAGATTGTGATCGTGATTGTGGTGGCAATAAGGCAATAAGCAATCGTCACCAATCTCACCACTGCCCACTGAAAAGCCGTATTTGTGTTGAGATTAAAATTTCCCGCGTCATAGTAGAATTTACGCTGTGGGGACGGCCGGAGATATTCTGAGCCTCATAACTAGAGCAGATAGTGGAAAATAAAAAAATCCCTTTGCAGATTCCAAATAATTCAGTGCGGCCAATTAAACGACACAGAAATAAGTTGGCTTTTCCGATAAACTTTAAAGATACATCGACGGTTTAGAATCCGTAGGCCGTGACTTCTCATCAAGGTTTGAATACTGCGACCCCAGCAATAAGCCTTTCTTCAAATAGTCCCTTCAACAAAGTTTCCAAATTCGAAAGTCCGCTTTTTCGGTCGTACTCGATCATCTCTATCGAAAGACGTCTCGGAGTAATTCTGTCAGTGAGATCTGCCGCCTAGCCTCGTACACATGTTGCCATGACGAAACTCTTCAACTTGAAGATGAAAGTTCGCCGATGTTTGCCGATGATCCTAAGCCTTTTAAGAATTCTATGCATTCCTGTTGACTTTTGGTATTCGTCACTTTGGGTTCGTGGAGTCTGGTGCAACGTCCACCTTCTGCCCATCCGCAGTTGCAGTCGTGTTCCACGATAGCAGTTGGAACAGCTTCGACAACAACGGCTTTTTGAAGATTCTCCCCAACTTCTTTGTTGCCAGATGCTTGTGGCGTTTAACATAGTCTCATCTAGCTGGTAATCGTCCCTTTGCTGTAGGTTGGAGGGAACTAGCTTGGACTGGCTTTTTTTCCAAAAGCCGCCCATTTAGAAGATAATCTTTCTTGCCCTTGCCTTCCGGGTACGGGTTACAGGGGGGTTCTCCAGGAGCCTTGATTGGTAATACGGAGTACAGCCTTCAAGCCAGGTCAGGTCGGTCAGTGAGTCTCCTGCATTCCTAGTTGAGACCATTCTCAGCGCTCTCTCTACAGACATACTCGGAAGGGGAGTAAGGTAGTCACAGCAAGAGACAACGCAGAGCGCCAAAAATTTCTCCTCGTTCAGCTGAAGCGTCGACATTCTGGACTTTTCGTACAGCCCGCCGGTTCCGTTTTGCGGAAGGCCAGTCAAGACCCTCCGGCAGCCGTACGCAAGGGAACCGTGAGTCCTCGGATATGACAAATCGAACATTCCCTCGCGTTTCAAGAGCGCGAGCTGTACATCTGCCTCGTAAGGCGTGAAAAGATAGTCGACCTTTCGCTCCCTGCAGGCCTTTATATATTCGTCGATCATTTCCGAAGTGACGTTAGCACCCGCGTGACGCGGTACACCCGACGTCACCGTTTTTTTTTCTTGTTTCAATAGTTAAATGGGCATGTTTGTCCCATCAAAGACAAGCACTAGGAAATAGGAAAACATTCCTTGTCTCAAGTGCTTCAACGTAATGGAAGAAGTACTTTAGATACTCTTTCGTTGGTTTCGATTCTGCGATGTCCTTGGCGCAAGAAAGGGTGAAGTAGAGACAAGTCACTTACGGCTCCCGAGTCTTCTTCCGTAAGAAAGGGAAGCACGACCACCATAGTCCCTAGAAAGTCGAACATTAACTTCTGATTTTGAAGGTGAATTATGGAAGGTTAGTACGTACGAAAGCATTCTCGCACATAGTTGTGTCTAGCTAGACAACTAACTTCCATATAGCACTCCCGCAACATTAATAAGAATGATTTTATCCAGACATTTGGGGATCTTAGAGATCTGGTCTTCGTCAGACTCCGTCATTTTTTTTTAGTATGTATCCCACCTTCTGACTCTTTTCTATGTAGGGCTTCTCTGTAATCACCATTTCTGGAATCCTAAAACGGTAGTGATTTTTCTAAAGGTTGATCCGATAGATTGTCAGTTTGATGAAGGGGTTGAGAAACCGTGAGTCCTCGGATATGACAAATCGAACATTCCCTCGCGTTTCAAGAGCGCGAGCTGTACATCTGCCTCGTAAGGCGTGAAAAGATAGTCGACCTTTCGCTCCCTGCAGGCCTTTATATATTCGTCGATCATTTCCGAAGTGACGTTAGCACCCGCGTGACGCGGTACACCCGACGTCACCGTTTTTTTTTCTTGTTTCAATAGTTAAATGGGCATGTTTGTCCCATCAAAGACAAGCACTAGGAAATAGGAAAACATTCCTTGTCTCAAGTGCTTCAACGTAATGGAAGAAGTACTTTAGATACTCTTTCGTTGGTTTCGACTCTGCGATGTCCTTGGCGCAAGAAAGGGTGAAGTAGAGACAAGTCACTTACGGCTCCCGAGTCTTCTTCCGTAAGAAAGGGAAGCACGACCACCATAGTCCCTAGAAAGTCGAACATTAACTTCTGATTTTGAAGGTGAATTATGGAAGGTTAGTACGTACGAAAGCATTCTCGCACATAGTTGTGTCTAGCTAGACAACTAACTTCCATATAGCACTCCCGCAACATTAATAAGAATGATTTTATCCAGACATTTGGGGATCTTAGAGATCTGGTCTTCGTCAGACTCCGTCATTTTTTTTTAGTATGTATCCCACCTTCTGACTCTTTTCTATGTAGGGCTTCTCTGTAATCACCATTTCTGGAATCCTAAAACGGTAGTGATTTTTCTAAAGGTTGATCCGATAGATTGTCAGTTTGATGAAGGGGTTGAGAATGTAGTAGTAAGATCCTTTGGTTCCAACATCAGTACATGTTGACCTATGTTGACCTAATATGACATTTCTGGAAGTACCTTAACTCGAGAATAATAAACCGACCGAAAAGTGATCGGTTCCAAAATCGGCGCTCAAGTGCCAAATTAGAACTTTTTGAAGAAAAGCTAGAGATAAACATACTAAATAGTAAAAATTACTAATGACGAAGGAAACGAAAATTCAGCAGAAGAAACCGATAAAGGATAACGCGAATACGCATCAAGCGTGAAACCGACTCGCTCAGGTTTGAAAAATACGCTACGCAACCTGTACGCAACGTAAGATAACCGATACGCAATGACACGTCAATGTGAAAGTGTTTTTAAACGAGTTAAAAAAAATAGCTTTATAGCTAATACGGCTGACCTTGTAACGGACGCTTGAACTTCTGCTTTCCGTGAAGAATATTCCATAAGGCTAGTATTTGCAGGAGAATTAACACCTTATCATTAATTGCCATTGAATCCTATTGGTTTCTTTCTCATTCTCAGCCCCGTTATCCGCACCTGTTTCAAAAACACTCACCTGTTTCACCACTGGGGTCTCTTCTGCGGATGCTTCGTTCACCACTGGGGTCTCAGGGGGGGGGGGGGGGTGCTTCGTTGTCTGGTGCTGCGTCTCAGAGGGAGTGCTTCGTTGTCTGAGGCTGCGGATGCTTCGTTTAAAAATAAAATACAAATCTTCCATCGACGTTTCAGTATCATGTTCAGTCCAAAGATTTAACTTGATTATACTACAATACAGATAAACTTACCGATCGTAATACCAGGAATTTTTCAAGGGACTTTTCTCATTGAGATTTCCTATTATGTGTGCCCTGAACTGGGCTTGGCCACGCCAGGGCAGTTGGAGGAGGGGATTCCGGATTTTTTTGGCACGCCTAATAGTTATCGAACGAGTGGAGAGTTTGGGATTAAACTTGAAAGCTTTATAGGTGCTTCAGCCTGGACATGCATTTTAGGCTCCCGGGAGGATTTGTCCTCGGCTCAGGGAGCTAAGGTGCCGAACATTTCCCGGAAATGCTCAGACTCGAGTGAAGCTTGATGGGTTGTACAAGATACCGTGTCTCAAAGAGTGTTGTGTAGACGACGTGCTGCCAAGTATTTATTGGATTCAGCGGGGACTAGAACCAACACGCATTTCATGTGAGAGACCGATTGACATCCATATTTCATCATTAAACAAAGAACCTAAATAAGAGCTGAAACCTTAAACGGCGTTTGCAAGGGAAAGTAGCGTGCATATTGGCTACGCCAAAATCGTGGATTTGTGATAGAATGGGACTGAAACAAAAAATACCCACCTCAAACCGATAAATTTCCATACCTCTCGGATTTCTTCCCTGAAAAAATATGAACAGAAATAAACGAAGTTTGGTTTGGCCACGATTGCGAGCTAGTGGACATATAGATGTTCTGGGACAGTGAAACTTTGCAGGTGTATCAGAGACACGATTAAACTAATTTGGAAATAATAAGTTTCCCGATCTGACCATCTGTGAGGAGTGGAAGTAGGGGGGGGGGGGGTCCGGAATATCGGTCATGGGTAACGTTCGAACGGGTAATCGGATTCGAATAAAACTTTCACCCAGCCTTGAAAGTGCCTAATGACCTCATAGCTCTAGTTTTTGTTGTTGCTAGAAACGTGTTGCTATTTGGGCTAAAACAAGACTATTTCCTGCCTGAACAAATGGCATACCAGCCTGTCGCCAAGAAGGTTCGTGTTGACGACATGACGACCGGGTTCCAGTTTTTCCTCAAACCAAGTTTGAACAAAACAGCCCAACCCGTCACTTACTTTTTGGGTGTTCTACTTCTACCCTGAGACCACTCAGACGAATTTTGAATTAAATACCTAAGCCCCTTCGAACATTATCTTGCTTACGGTGGAACAGAAATTCTTACGAAGTCATAGGCATCCTGTCACATACGTTTGGGGATCCAAGATGTGTATCCCTTACTTGCGTCTTGGGATTCAAGAAATGTATCCCATCACTTGCTTTTTGGGATCCCGGAAAGACGTTCGGGGATCCAAGATGTGTATCCCTTACTTGCGTCTTAGGATTCAAGAAATGTACCCATCACTTGCTTTTTGGGATCCCGGAAAGGTATCATATAACTAAAGTTTTAGGATCCAGTAAGAACAAATCTATGTCACAGACGTTTGGGGATCCAAGGTTGTATCCCTTACTTGCGTCTTGGGATTCAAGAAATGTATCCCATCACTTGCTTTCTGGGATCCGGAAAGGTATCCTATTACTAACGTTTTAGGATCCAATAAGAAAAAATACAATTGTAGGTTAAAATTGGCAGTATCCTTGTATTTTTTATTTTGTTTAGTTCCGCTGTGAAAATGTAACCTTTGGGGATTGAATGACATTTTTTTTTGCTTAACCGGCAAACATTCAGTATGCGATAGGTCAGAATTACGGATTCGATCGTCTTTTCTTTTCAAAATCTTACGAGACCGCATGGTTTTATCTTGTGCTGTCTTAGGTATCCTTCTTTAGCTCAGTTTTTTTTAGGTATTATCTAGGTTACTTCTCACTTGGATCGTGGACTTGACAGACGTAGACGTCTTGGCGAATGCTCTAGCAACTTTGTTTCCACTTGGCCCTGGACTTTATGATTCAAGCAGTCAGCTCGAAAAGGCTGAGGCGAGAGATTCCTGCAGCGCCATTACAGTACGAAAAATCTGACGCACTGTGTGGCTTCGAGGCTTTTCTGCAAAAAATTCAGAATCGGCTGGTACCTAATCCTGCCAAAGGCTCTGCATCTCCTTCACTTGGCACCATGCCACAAGACTACCTTGGCAGTAAAATCCAACGGTTTATACTGATCGGAAAGTTAACCGTTTTTTGCGTCCGCACCCGTCAACGGTCAGTTGAAGACTGGAAACTGCTTCAGCTGGTTCGGGGTAATCATTTCACGAAACTTCTGAAGGTTCACTTCCGTGTTTGGTCCGCAAGCAATTTCGCTTAAGTCCTTGTAGCTGGTTTGGGGACATAGGAAGGCTGAAAGAATCATACTTTTCGAGAAACCCTTCCACATTTTATTCTTGCAGAGCAGTTCTTGAAACCTTACTTGTTTGGCTGCTGACATGTCTTTCTTGTGTCTGTGCCTTCTCATCCACCGCACTCCAAGAATTACCGTCTTAGCTAAGAGTGGGGAAAAGGGGAAATTTAGATTGAAGAACAATCTCTTCTTTGGAAAAATTACAGCCTTTAATCAGGACAGAATCTTCTTCGTTTTTTTTATCGGCTGAAACCTAGCCGCTTGACAAATACGTTCTTCGAACCCAGCCGCTACAAGCGCTTGGTCAATCCTACCAGCAACAACAGTATTTTCCTCACGTAAAATTTACTGAATACCAGTGTACCCGCTGCGTCTTAGCAGCCCCGAGTCTTCCACAAAAATTTGCAAAGGGCTTCTGTTTCTCGTAGTTTGCATGGGCTGATTGTTCCATTGCCTTATGTAAAGTTTCAAATCATCTTCTATTCGACTCGTATACAGGCTGTGTAGAGCATACTCGTGAATATTGTCACCTGGTGTATAGTATCCCGAAACTTCGAGAAAGGAGAATATATCGTAATAGAAGTTCGACAGTCCGTTCCAGAGATCAACCCAGCTTCGTTCTATCTGTTGGTTATGCGCTGATGAAACGACAGTGAGAACTGTTTTAAAACTCGCATACCCGTACATGTTATCATTTTCATCACAACCATTTGGATTTTAAATTTCAGATACTTGTCACAACCTTTTGTAATTTGTACGAAGATTGGTTACATTTTATTACCTCATGACACTTATTTTTGCATAATAACTGCTAATGGACTTCGTTTTCTATAAGGAACAACCACCTGCTAGTAACTTGTGCGGTAACGTTCAAGTCCTTGTAGCTGTTTGGGGACATAGGATGGCTGAAAGCGTCATAGTTTTCGAGAACGTCAGATTTCACGAAAGATTTCATATGCATCTTCAGTGTGACTAACAGGAAATACAAGTACGCCTTTGATGTTGGTTCATTCATGAAGGCAAGTATCTTGCAGGACTTTTCTTTGGAATAGCGATCTCCGGCTCCATCCCCAATACCGTGACAGGTAAAGAAGAGAATTAGTGCCGGCCATTGCTCAATCGCCCTTCTGATGGCCTGCTGCATGGACAGCCAACGGGTATTTGCTATTTGAAGCATTCTGTGGCGTTTTACTTGGGCAAACTCTTGTATTTCCTGTAACTCGGCAATCCTCTCGGGGCTATTCCCTACATAGTTGATCAAATCTTTTAAAAAAGATCTCCAGACCTTGCGGAAGTAGCTTGGTTGCGTGGCAAGCACACAATGCGAGGAAGTGGCTAGTGTTCCCCAAGGTAAATAATTCAGGTAATGCGTCTGTTCCGTTATCTCCTTCTCCGTGAATGAAGAGTGCACCAAGCCCCCATGAGCGCCTGTATTGACTGATGATTTGTCATTTTTATTTTCTTAATGAGAGAGAGAAACCCGTTCTCTTCGTCAGTTATTTCCCCGATCGCACTCGCAGTGTTTACCTCGTCCAAATTTTATTCTTGCAGAGCAGTTCTTAAAACCTTACTTGTTTGGCTGCTGACATGTCTTTCTGTGTCGTCTATGCCTTCTCATCCACCGCACTCCAAGAATTACCGTCTTAGCTAAGAGTAGGGAAAAGGGAAAATTAAGATTGAAGAACAATTTCATCTTTGGAAAAATTACAGCCTTTAATCAGGACAGAATCTTCTTTGTTTTTTATCGTACATCATAGCTACCACAGATATAGTTATTTGCCCAATTTCTCCAGCTCGACAGCAGGTGGAGTTTGTGGTTTGTCGTACTTGGAATGCACTGTGTATGCCTTGGATGTGGTTGACCATGCTTTGAGTTTTTGCTACGACGACTTCCTGACTGGTGGGAGAATCAGTAAATGTGGTTGATGGTCGCTCTGATGAAAAACTCTCAGTTTAGTTATCAGATCGACGTTGCTTCTCTGATAGTCCTGGTCCTTGATCAGCAGGAGTAGATGTGTTCTTACCAGTCGCTGCAGGCGCCTGGACAAACAAAGTTGATCAAAGAGGACGTTCCTGTTGTTGAGACTCCAGTACCACTTTCTTGGCACCTTTGCATTTTAGACAAGACAAGCCACCGATGATTAACACACGATCCGCTAGCTTTTTTATGTCGAAAAAGGCAAATTAGCGGGCGGTGTCTGCTTGCTCGTGATCGTTTGCTTATTGACAGTGGGTTGAATAAAAATTAGTTGCGTTTTTTGCCTTTTCTCCGTAGGCCTTTTCTCCGTATTTGCCACTATTGACCGTTTTTTCGTCTTGCCGGTCGGTTCATCTGAGCTCTAAAAAACGGCTTATAAGAAAACATGGCGTCTTCCCGTCGCCGGCGCCTATCTCTCCAATGAGAATTTTGAATTTCGCGCCGTGCCAAGAGTGTAGATCGGTTGGATGGACCTCCCGCCTCAGTCCACAGGTCGGTTAACCGACCGGTGAACGGAGCCAGAAAAACGGCTTATAAGAATTAAGGTCGGTTAACCGAAGGAAGAAAACGACTTATAGTGGGATATCTTGTAGGACGGTTAACTGGATGTAGGCAAAAAACGCAACTTATGTAAAAAAAAACTAGTTAGCCAAGGGAATGATTAGATCAGTGAATAAGCTACACTGTTATTTGCGTATTGTAAAAGGATTCGTAAAATCGGACTATGAAATCATCAACTCAAATACTCTAGAGCTTGTGACTTTAACTGGTAGCTTCGTTCATAGGTGATAATATTGTAAAATATCTAGTCCACCACAAAACTCTGACATGATTACCGTAGCTACACGGTATTCGTCTAAGCTTTCACTGCTTCTTTTCTTATCCTCCTTGGGTACTGGCTTCCAGTCTGGGTCCTGTGCTCGGGATGGTTGTTAGGCTCGAAACGATGACAGGGGTACGTGCCTGATCTTTTTCTGTAGACCTGCGACCATCTCACTATTAATCTTGCCAGCGGGGCGGTTTAGGCTCGCCTACTGGAAGTTTTTTGAGCTTCGTCGTCGGAACTGATGTGAAGAATTCAACAGTAGGTACGGATCGATCGTGGTTTACGGGCTAGGGTGGTGGCCAGCAAGATAGTCGCAAGGAATGTCCTCTTGTTGTCTAAGAGAATACCTGCTGGCTCAACGTGAACACCGGTCTTCCTTTCTGGGGTCCTCGCCGTCCAAAAGAAATAGTTGTTTGTTCCGCCGTATGTTTGCTTTTTTTCCGAAGATTTACTGTATAAAATATTCGTAGGACACACTGAGGTACTTTATCAAGAAGAACATGTCAGAGAAGACAAGAAAAATCTATTCTGCAAAACTATATAAACAACAGAGCGTATTGCAGACTCTGGGATGTTACAAATTCACTGCAGACCCCTTTTACAGAAGACTGAACTTGGGATAAGTTAGGCAAGGAAACTGAGAAACCGAGAAACTGAGCCTTCCCTCTGTCACTTCCCCAACATCCAGTGCATCCTGAATGGTCAATTACCAGTGCCGTACCTCTCCATATTCGCCTTGAATGCTGACGCCAGTCCGTTTTCTTGATGAAGAAATAATTAAAACAGGTTCACATCAAAATGGATTGCATTATCAACAAACAACATATCGCAGCCCTTTTTTCTTTTATAAGAACTCTTATTTGATTTTTATACCTACCGTATAGGTAGGCGTGGTATGGTAGGTAGATGAATAATTAACAATTTAATCACTGACTAGTTATGCTACTTCTATTCTGTGTTTAGTTGGGATTGTACTTCAATCACATGTACATGTAACTGCATGTATGGATAATGTTAATTCGTACTTGCCTGAAATGGCTTTCCCACGACTGTGTCTTACCGTAATTTTAATTTTATTGCTAACAGTGATTCCATAGCCAAGTAACTGCGAGACGGAGAAATTGACAAGCCAGCAAATATTACAAAATAACGAGAAAAGGTTTGGCAACCTTGCCTGCTAATTATTTTCGTATATCTCTGATATCACGGAAGATTTCTGTCTACAAAAATTGCGGCATAAGCAAGAAAAATACAAACAGCTTCCGTTAGTTGGTGCTGGTGAGACAGATTTGCAGTAAGAAACGTTTAGTTCTGAAATTGTTTGAAGAACAGAGTCTGGCGCAGATGGATATCTTTGATCATTTTGAGCTAGATCTATCAATATTTTTCTCGAAATAGAAAAAATTGAAATCCTTGATCGGTAGAATTAACGGCTAGATTTCATGTTTCACCTTTTGAATTCAAAATTACACTAGACAGTTTTATGATTGAATAAAAAAGCTATCGGATGTATTAACCGGATATGTTGGTCAGCGCCTGAAGTATAGTCGCTACTTACATGTAAGCAAGAACGGACAGCACTTCTCTGAAGACAACATGAGACAGCACCCTCAAATGTTGCGGACAGTGTTCCTACTGGATCCATCGGTAAAACCCACCAGGGTTTTCTGGGTCACGGCAAGCGGTCTGTACAAACTATGAGGTATTCAGCTGTTACAGTTAAAGCGAGGTATTCGAAAAAGAGCTGCAAAAGTTCGATGGCCTTATGATGATCCTTTCCATCGCTCAGCGTGTTCAACTGGCCTTCGTCCGTAATCCCCAGCGTAATTAATACGGTCTAAACAGTTTGTCCCAGTACTTGGGCAAAAGGGACTTCACGGCGTTTGTTCAATGTGAAGAGGGTCAGCAAGAGGGACGATTCACGAAAAAGCTTGAACTGGACATGACATACAGTCTCTGTAATTTACGATGCGGTCTACATAGTCAGAAAAGTCGAGTAGAAGTATCTTTCTGACCGGACAGTAGAATGCTTGCTCCCGCAGCTTCACGATGGCAGGGTAAATCCCGCCATCGAAAATGCTGACAGTCTTGCACAAGCACCAAAAACAGAAATACCAAGCTCAACGCCAATGTTCAACAAAACTGTAGCGATGTCTCTACTGCTTGCACCATAACGCTGCATCTCTCCTGGAGTTATGGTGGTTACAGTTCTACGCTATTCAATGGTTCCATCAAACTTCTCGTACACTACGAAACGGAGTCGCTCGATGCTTCGACCAAGGGTGGTTTACTGCCAACTCTATTCACTATTCACAAGTACTTTTGATTTGACGAGCAACATTCTATTAGAAACTGATCAACACAGAAATTATCCCTTCGCACATAGATACACGGAACCATGTATCTATCCTATGGCTTAAACCCAACGGACATTCTATAGTAATAAATAATAATTCCTTTATTCTCCATAATAGCATAAGAAACACGCTAGCTTCGGATGGTCAATTACATGTTAATACACTTATTTACAACACACTTAAAAAAACAGCCTCAGGAATTAAAGTTACGTACAAAATAAGGTACAAATAAGACAAGTACCGGTCAGTCGAATTAACATGTTCGATTTTCATTTTAGTTAGAAAATTAGTATTTTCAAAAGCTAAAGGCTTAGCTTTTGAAGACCGATTGACCGGGTAAACTGCCTAGTACAGGACTTCGGTCGTAAATCTGACACATACTCAGGCAAAATATCTCTGTGAGTTTCAGTTGACAGACATTTGAAGCCAAATTTCATCGTCAGGGCATGTCTTCTTTGTTTAAGGGTCGGTAGACATAATACACTGAGACTATCTTCATATGAAACATACTGGGCCCCTAAAATGATTTTGCACGCTCGCTTTGGATACCATCGAGCTTATCACTCAGAGTCGAGGTGAGGGCAGGGTGCCACACTGGGCAAGCGTATTCCGCATTTGGCCTAATGTAAGTGCAGAAAATAGACCTCAGTTGCTTGGGAGGAATCGCGAATCGACGTAACGCGGCAAACGACCGTAATGAGCGCATTTCTGAACTATGGCCATGACGTGGGAATGCCATTTCAGGTCGCTCTCAACTGTAACGCCAAAGATTTTAACCTTGTCCTGAACAGTGAGGCCGATATCTTCAACAGGTGGCAATTAACGCTTTAAAAACGACACTCTCATTACAACACTTTTAGGTAGGCTTACTGTTAACTTAACATCATCAAGGTCACTAGTCAGTGTAGAAAATATCTGTGAGAGTGGAGGCTGGGTCGACTGTGACGATAAAATTCGTAGCGCGAGACTGGACAGGTCGTCAGCGAACTTATAACGATTCAACAGACTTTTTAAAACTCGATTAAAAACTACAAGAAAAAGAATTGGTCCAAGCTTCGTCCCCTGGGGCGCGTCGCAAAAAATTTGGAGAAAGGACGAAACCCGATCTTTATCCAACATAACGCACTGTTGCCGACCCGTTAAGAAGCTAGCTGTCATCCGGATTAAAAATTGTCGAGCGCCCATAGTTCTAGCTTCTTGTGAAGTGATTTCGTGGTCAAGACTGTCAAAGGCCTTGACTATGTCGCTTAGTATAATTTCGGCATAAGCATCATCGACTTCGAGAAGCTTATGCACTTCATCAAGTAATCGGATCAGATAATGTGTAGTACTATGGTCTGGACGAAAACCGAATGTTAGGCTCAATATCCTCCCACAATAACTCAAAAATAAAATTTTCTAAAACCTTCGACAAAATAGGCGTTTTTGAAATCGGTCGAAGGTCATTTACAGGTTGCTGTTTTTTCCCTTTAGGTATGGGCGTGACATAAGCGCTCTTAAAACATTCCGGAAAAACCCCATCAATAGAACACTGATTGAAACAAGCGGCTAAAACAGGGCTAAGTTCACTCGCACATTCCACGATAAGCTTAGTAGGAATCTCACTCGGGTAGGATGCTTTCCGAGGATCAAGGTTACGGATTTTCTTTTCGACTGCACCGATCTCGAGAATGGGTATTTCAGACACTGAGGGCAGATCGGGCATCACACTAAGGGGAGGATGGACTCTACAAATGGCAACAAAATGATCATTAATAAGGTCAGCACTTACAGGCTCCCCAGCTTGATCATATACAACCACAGTTTTTTGCTGTCTACCCATTATTTCTTGCACTTTCTTATGTAACGTGCGAGAGTCCGAGTTAGCAAGCTTGCCGACAGTAAAAATACCATACTCTTTCCGCGCTTTGCGAGTCAAGGTCACTATTCTATTCCGAAGCTGTTTTGCTTCGTCTAGCATACCCCAAGCATAAAAACAATCACGTTCCACCATGAGTTGTTCCATCTCCTTTGTCACCCATGGCTTGCTTTGGGGCTTAATCACTTTCCTGTTTTCAGGAAACACTTCTCTGTATTTATCATAGAGCTCTTCGGTCAGAGACGAGGTCATGGAGTTGCCGTCAGTAAGGCAAAGGACGTGACACCAGTTTTTGTTTTTCAACCACTCTTTGTACACAGTTACCTGGTTGGGAGTAAATGGCCGGTAGACAATCGTTCGTTTCTCTCTAACTGGTGCTTTTTTACTCGGTTCCCAAATAATGGTTAAGTGCTCACTGAGACCGATGGGGGGGACAGTGTATGGGGCATCGTAAAATGTTATTGCAGCGTAGGGATACTGGGAACGTATCGAGTCGACACATAGCTTCAAATACGTCACTAGGTCTTTCCGGAATGGACCCCTGGGCGGATAGTACAATACTCCAAACACCATTGAAGATACCTCCTTCGGTAGGTACTTTGGTCTGGTCCATACCCACAGAATCTCAAACTCAGGATTCCGAGGAACTTTAGTGTTCAGTTGGCGGTTGGGGATTGATGAACGGCAGAGCAGACCAACCCCACCTCCATGGCTCACAGGGTTTCCATCTTTGTCAAGTCTTGGTAACATGTACACATTATAACCCGAAACGTCCGCTTCTTCTTCTCGTTAATGAAACGGAAAAACAGCAAAGCATGGCCATAGAGCTATTATAACTTACAGTAAGGTAAACAACGTTGTATCGTACGCTTTTTTTACCTCTCCTCTGCATTTTACTTCTTCTTTAACCAGCGAAAGTCGAAACTGAAGCTTTTCCGAACACAAGATGTACCGTATGACACCTTCACCACAGTTACTACCACCTATCAATATCTGTTCGCCAGTTATGTGCAAAAGAAGGCAGATGGCAGTGCATATTTGTATCGCACATTTAAAATACCACAGAACCATATCGTACAGCAAACTGCAGCGGTTATTTGTAAAGTTTCTTTCGTCGGTTTTTCTTCATTGGACAGTCCCTTTTTTCGGGGGTCGTGACTCTTTTGTTTGGGTTTGGGTTCGTGTAGTATTTATTGTAGTGCGTAGCCCCTCAGCGTTCTTATTTTTCCCCATTGAAGTGATGGGAATTATGCAAATTGCTTGTGTAAGTTTTGCCATATATCGCGTGGCTCCGTGATTCATACATTTTGAATTCAATTGGCTTTATGTACTTATTTGACAGTTCAAAACGGATAAGTCAACTGAAATTTATTGGAGCTATATATCGGCCCTTCTTGGCAAGGGTCCTCTTCAGCTTCAAAGCCGCTCAAGATGGAAAAAACGAAACTTGTGATAACCAAGTTTCGTTTTTTGTTCTGATCCTTACTCACCCTACAACCAAACTCAATATTACGTTGAATCTCATCCGAAACTAGACACTCCGTCCAGTCCTGCCATGGAGCAAAATAATTTCAATCACTACCACACAAACAACCGATATTCGCATTAAAGTCCCCTGCAACATCTAATAAATGATTGGGGTACTTGTATGTGTACCTATGTGTCTCACTTCTTAAAATGTCCCATGTATTTTCTTTACTGAATGAACTAGATTGAGGCAGGACGTAACAACTGCATACATTAAATGTAAATCTCCCGCACTGAAAGTCAACCAAACAATGATCTCAGATTTGCTTCTATCTCTACGCACGCAAAAACAATAAAAACAATCGAGCCGCTTGGTTACTGACCTGTGTCAGCTCAGTCACTCCTCGCGTAGAGCCTTCATCTCCTGACTTGTAGTCACGCTGGCTTGTTTATTCGACATTATATTGGTCCTTGAATTCTGCTAATTGCACCTGTATCGCACTTTCGTTGTTTGAAAGCGTAGGCAGCAGATCCAATTTGAAGTTGATTTCCTGCTAAAACTGGGCACTTGCCATAGCATTATGTGACTGTAAATAATGATGGCTCAGCCTATACGGTCTAATGATTTGGCTACTGTTATTTGCTAGAAACCATCTGTGTAAAACAAGCAAACATACACATGAGCACCATTCAGATCCCTGCCGGCATTCCACAACTTTAAAAAAAAAGTCATACAATAAAGGGTTTAGATTTACGGTATTTTTTCATGCCTTATTAGTTTCGTTCGACGGTGTTCCTGATTATCAGATAATACAGGTTTAAAAAGTATTCATATAATGGTAGATCAAAGCCTTTCAGATGTAAATGTGACACCAACACTAGTTTATGTTAGTCGGATCTTTCTTTGAGAAAGTTGATATTCATCTAACGTCAAAATGTATTCGGGCGTGAAGCATCTTTTTCTTGGCTATTTCTGCCCGATTTCCTTCTGTTCAGACAAGAAGCTACAGACAGGGGGAATGCTAGTTTTAATTCATACACAGTTTCCGCAAATACGAAAGATTAGCTTGCTACGGACACTTTCACGCGCAACAATACCTTTCACTCGCACCAATTGCGAAGACCAATTGCTTACATTCAAAGCAGAACCTTCATGTTAAGGCTTTTTTAAACCGAAACTCGCCAATAAATGCTAAATCAGGCCGAAATCACGATGCCTCCTTAACAGCAGCAAAAGCCGCATTATAAAGAGCTCTACAGGCTCACACAGTAAAATCGACATCAGTATTCACGCAACAACGATACAGTGTAGAATTTCTGCATCGTAAACCATGATGTTCAGTACATACTTTGGCGAGGAAACAGAACGGGGAACGTAAAAATTCAGCTTTTACACGAACATCCAAACGTTGAAGAACATAAAGACACATCAGGGATTTCTGTCTTTGACCGAAAAGGATCTGACGTATCTATCTGTGATCAATTGATGCTTCGTTCCGGGTCGTCCGAGTCTTAAACAAGGGGAATGGACTTCTCTGTCGTACACTCCTTAAGTGTCTCCAGGAATCTTCGGAAACTAACATGAGTGGACATCTGAGAAGATTCTACAGTTCTTCGTATCCGTTCTAGATTGGCAGCAGCGAGGTTCTTCTCTGCGGTTATATAATCAAGACCTACGCCTGTGAATTTCCGAAACTGATCGTTGGGTCCCTACCCAAAACCCCTGTATGTCATGTTTAACTGCAGCGACCAGAATGACTTGTGACTCGAAACCAGTTCTATCCCTTGTCAGCTTTCAAGCGGCACCTGGCAAGGCCAAAAACCAATGGCGTGCAATTGCAGGATTAGTCGATTAACGACGATAAAGGATGAGACACAATCGTTTTTGTTGAAACTGTTTTGACAGTGAACTGGCAGCCTTGGCCAGCACACTGTTTTACGCCAGAACATGGATTTCTGTGCATGATGACGCTTATCTCAGACAGACTAACCGCGACACGTTGCTAAACCGGAATTAAATCCTTCTTTTCGTAGGGTCGACTGTAACTATTCCGGGTTAACTGAAGGTACCCAAGCACGCGGTTACGCTTGTTTCTCTACCAGAATCTTCACCAAAGCCGGGAAACTTGAAGTTTTTAACAGTCGCTTACGTCCAGTCCTATTGCGAAGACAGCGATGGGGGAGATGCTCACACGTTTGTTCTTCATTTAATAAAGACTTAAACTATTTGAAAACACGCCAGAATCAAAATGGAAACTTGAAGTTTTTAACAGTCGCTTACGTCCAGTCCCATTGCGAAGACAGCGATGGGGGAGATGCTCACACGTTTGTTCTTCGTGTAATAAACGTGAGAAACGTGTAATAACTTCGTGTTAAAACCGTTGAGAGAGAAGTATTTATGTAGCTGTAGCTTTCCACTGAGAAACGTTCAAACCATTTCGATTTTCAAAATACTGAAGACTACTGACTGGCGGACAAGTTTCTTCCCAGAGAAACCTGCATAACAGCGTATCTCTTCGTAACCATTAGTCTAATAGTACAATAAGAAACGAAAAGATGTGATCGATGATGGTTAACACAATTTCACCCTATCCACTATCCGTTCGGGAATATCTGAATTCTTTGTTTACAGTGACCACTGAACAACTACACGCGTCGCCCTCTAATCACTAACTAAGATCCTAAATGAAATCTTGATGATGATGATGAAATTTTATTAACGCACTAAACAAGGAGAAGGAAATAGCGCAGTATAAATAAAGAAAGGACATATTACAGTGAGCTTTCGATAACATAGTAAATGCACAGGAACAAACAAACAAAACACAAAAAAGGGAACAAAGGAAAATCTAAAACTGCATTTCATTCTAACAAATCCACTGCGGGGTTTTGGTCGCGCGCTTAGCGAATGAACGGTAAATAAATGCAAAAACGTGATAGAAGAATCCATCACATTCCTCCCCACCAAAAGGGAAACAACTTACTTTTTTGATGGCAACTTCCCAATCTTTAAAAGCCTTCGGCTTGCACTCGCAGGCGTCCTATCACTTTTTTCAGCCGTGAAACATTCAAACGAGCTCGACTTTCAAGATACCAAGGACTATTGACTGGTGGTGAAGTTTCTTCCCAGAGAAACCTGCATAACAGCGTATCTCTTCGCAACCATTTGTCTACGTTAAACGACAAGATGTAACCTTCTGTAATAGAGTAAAACCCCGGGTCTTGAAAAGACCGACAACATCATCAAGCTTTTGATATTGGATCGATGGTCAACAGTTTCACGGTCAGTCTTAAAACTATCACAACAATTAATAATTTTTCTTTTTCTGGAGGTCACCGCAAACATTCATTTTTTTTTTTTTTAATCTTACCATCCGTCCTCCAGCGCTTCGCCCACCCTGATTGGCCAGCCCTTCGCCCGCGCTATTAAGCGACTGATTTGAGTGGCCCGGTCTTATCAGGTCAGAATAGTAATATATTCAGACCTTCTCTTCCCGGGCCCATAGTGTAAGATACGGAAGAAACCCTCCTCTGTCCTCTTACTATCCACGGGATTGACATCCCCCTCCGATAACCGCTACACGACGTACTCCCTTCCTCTCCATTTCTCTATCCTATTTGCTCTTCTCAAAAACACCGGCCGATATTCGCGGGGTAAATATTTTCCAGGACGTCAATGAAATCTCTCTACAACCTCTGCTTGTTGTCGTCCCTAAGTATTTTTACCAAGCAAACAACAGCTCTACGCTTTAGTTGCGAAAAAAATCTGTAGTGTAGGATTTTGCATTGACCGGTAGAAATGGTGTTTATCCGACGACTGCAGCCTCTACGCCAATTTCTAGGGGCAACGTACATGCTGTTTTGCTGTTTTGAGCCTCTATAACGGACGAGAAATGAACAATCATTAGCCCATCCCTGGCACGTGAGAAAATTTCTTCGAAACCCGGTCACTAATGTCACAGCGGGGACCTGGTAACAAAGTGACTTTATTCAGATGTTTCCAGTAACTACCAAAGTATCTCCCTTGGCAGAGCTAATACTGCGGACGAGAAATGAACAGTTATTAGCCCATCCCTGGCAAGTGAGAAAATTTCTTTTCAACCCCAGTTGAAACAGTTTTCGTCGTCACCTTCTCTGTCGATGGGGCCATATAGAGCTCAACTTCAAGGAGAATTTTTATCTGACTGTCGTACACTTACAAAATTTGTGGATTCCATGAGAAATCTAAGACTTTCAACTTCTTTTCCAGAGAAAGCAGAGTAATTTCAAAGCTGCAGCCTCTCCGATGGCCTTTCAGGATCCACCCCATTCGTACAAAAGATTACACTCATCAATTTCGATAAGGCGGATGCAGCAAAACAAAATTCCACTTAACACATCCTTGGAAGCAATGGTGCTTCATTAGAAACTCGGAATTCCAACAAGAACGATTGAAAACCTACCACTAAATTCGGTTAGCTAGTGCATCTGTGACTGAAATTCTTCTGGCTATGATTATTCCCCGATTTAAATAGCCTTTATCTTGCCCATCTTAACAAATTCAACCTTATTATGACGTTGTGCGGCAGTAGGAACTACTAAGATAATAATGTCACAGCGGGGACCTGGTAACAAAGTGACATTCTTCACCTCTTTACAGTAACTACCAACGTATCTCCCTTCTTTGCAGAGCTAATTTTGCGGTAAGTCTGGAACTCTTTATAAATCAAGTGGAAATATGATTATGGGAACGACAACCATTCATGTCAAAAGTGTCCCAAGACTAGCGGAGTGGCTTCGACAAAAACTAACTCCGATCGAGCTGAAAAGTACTCCCGAATGCGACCACGATTTTTCGGTCTCTACCCATCCCAGATACTCGTTCCTGTTTCGAGCAAGCGACGGACTCTATACCGGTAGTGGAACTTACATTCGATTTAGATTATCACACCTATTTTTGGAGGATGGTATTTTCTGTTGTACGCACAGAATTGAGCAGGTTGGACCTACAGTCGTTCCCAAAGCCCAGTTCGGAGGATGAAAAACACAATATTTGCGATAAGTCGTTACCGAGAAACGTTGAATAATCTGAGGTTTTGGATGCATCATAGTCGAAACACCCGAATCATCTGGCAGAACACCGTCAACATTAAAACTTTTCAGAACATCGAGTGGGAAAGCTACTTTTGCAAACGGGTGAAGAATCAGGTGATCGTGAAGCTCATACAGAACCATTACATAAGAAAAAAACATCTGACCTCTTTGTTTCCCACTCCATGAACGCATGCGTACCACCACAAGATCTTGCATTCGGTGCACTTGATGTTCTGATGTTGACCAACGACGTTGCAATGGAAAGTCTACCGGTGACACCCAAGAGTAAGGGATCATCAGACCCAAAAGTCACAAGGACGTTGTCGGATTTTAAACCAGCGTGAACAGTTCTCTTCGATTACATAAATTCGAGCCCGACTGCTATCTATTTTAATGAATTTATTTTCATATTCGGGGTTCCCCTGCATCCTGCACCCTCTCCCTACTAAAAATTTCGATGGTAAGATTTGAGCATGAACCACTTCCTGTCGATTTTTCATTGTCGCCAGTTCATTCCTCCCAGTGATGAGATCGGCCAGTAGGCTAGGAAAAACGCGCTTCTTCTTAAAGTCGAAACACAAAAAAAATACATTTCAGTCATAGCTCAGTGAGCATACCAGAAAAAAATCCCATAATTAAACTTGGTCAATTTCTCCTCAGGAAAAATTCCGGTAGTAAGCCTTGAGCATGATCCACAGATTAACGATTTTTCATTGTCAGTCAGTGATCATTTAAATCATTAAACTAAAATTTAAAAATGAAAATAAAATGCTACCATCAGTAGATGAGCAACACTTAATCTTTCAATCTAAAAGACGTACATATTAAAAGTGGAATATAAAGATGAACTAAATGAATATAAAGATGAACGAAAAGTGGGTCGATACCCTTTCCCCAAGAAAAATTCCAGTAGTAAGACTTGAAAATGAATCACGTTTTAGCGATTTTTCTTTGTCGGGTGGATCGTTCCTCTCGGTGAGGAGGTCGGCCAGTAAGCTAGGAAATACGCGCTTAATCTTCAAAGTCGAAAAGCTCAAAATAAAAGATATTTCCATCAAGGCTTGATGACTATACCCGAATGAACAAAACATCCCATATTTAAACTTGGGCCTTTTGGACTCGAGCGCTAGAAACTGAGTAACACGTTCACGGACAAAAATATAATCCTACCATCAGAAGATAAGCAACACTTCACCTTTCAATCTACAATGATTACACACTTGATGTATCAGTTAGTGATGACAGTTGTACAATGAATTAAAGGCGGATCCAGCACCGAGGACTTCAAGAGAAGAAAAAAACCTTGAGACACTGGCTTATCATCATTACGATAACCTGAAGTGCTGAAGTTTTAGAGAATAAGTAGAAGAATTATTATGATTGTTATGTTTTATTTAATCCCTTAGTATTTAAAAAGAATTCGTGGGAAATACATAGAAAATTGCAAACTAATCCTTTAGTATTTAAAAAGAATTCGCAGGGAATACATAGAAAATTGCAAACGTGGAATGTAGGACATTGCCCGTTTACAGTATTTATCTGATGCTTTGGTTTGGTTAGAATAATTCACGAAGATCGACGTGCACATTACCGACCTCAAGAGCTACTAGCAAATCTGACACAAGCCACAGATATTTGGAAGCAACTGCAGTAGTCAACCTTTAACGAAAAATGGCTTCTCGTTTTTCCGTTTTATTTAAGTGCTAGACAGTTGAATTCCGACTGATCGGAGGCAAGCAATATTTTTGAGACTTACAAGAGTCAACTTCTTCAGGTCTCGCAAAATAGTTTAGTCTCCTTGTCATCCGAGATTATTCACTGCTATTCAACGTTCCCATAAATAAAGTATACTTTTCGCCGACTTCGACACTTACGAATGATTCAACTGCCGCAGTTTATTCCGATGCATCAAACTCGTCACGTTTCTTTATTCCGACAACTCCTTTCAGTGAATCGTACACATCAACTGACCATGGAACACTGTCTTTTGCAAGGCTGTTGCTATTTATCGATTTGAACTTGTCCGCTTTGATCTCCATAGCGATCCTATGATGGTATTTTTTATCCTCTGCAGATGATCATCCAGTGTGGCCTTCACAAGTGTGAAGAGTTGACCCAGGACGCCTTCGAGAAATATAAGTAGACTTTTTAGACAACGTATCTTGGTTCTCTCACCATGTCGGACATGTGGGTGAGCGAATTGTTGTTTAGCCTGCACTTTTCCATCCTATACTGTAGCAGTTTTAAAAGCTGCATCATATGCACGGAATTCTTCAGCAGTCACCTCGTCTTGTTGTAAGAGTGCAACTGACGTCGAAATCAAAATGAAGCCGAAGTTCGGCTCTAAGTTTAAGACTATGATATAACGTTTCATTGCCCCGTCGGGTTGTCAGGAACTGTTGCATCTATTTCGTCAATTCTTCTGTTCAACTAAAAAGGGCTTAATCGTATTTTATGTTAAACTAGAAACTCATCTGACTCAAAAGTATCCCCGATATATGCAGTTCAGATCTTCTGGGACATTAAACTCGAAGAAGTCTATGTATTTTAGAAGAAGTAATGGAGAACATCCCTTGAAACCAAGAACCGGATGTTCCGATCCGTACAGAGCAGAACCACGATCGTGTGTGCGAACGGATTTTCCTGGCGGGGACAGGGAAACACGAATACTACCGTCCCCCTTCTTGATTCGCTGTCCATATTTTCCTTCATCATACGTGGTTATCCACGCAATAGACCAAGCGGGATGATATTGTGAACAGAATAAAGTCAAAACTAGATAAACCTGGTCGTTTATGGAGAATCTCACAGTCTCGACCACTTAGTCTTCACAGACAAAAGGTTTGAAAAATTGGGCGCTTCTCCTTCGAACCAGATTTCTGTCACAAATGGGCAGTATTCTTCACATGTCTTGGAATCTCATTTGGGGAAAGATGTAAGATCCAATATAGAAAATTTGACAGTTCAAAGACGGGCAATCCATCTTTACATATGGTTACTTTCATCACACTGTGAAAGTCACAGTAGCTTTGTCAAATTAGCTTCCTGAACATTTTAGGTCGTTCACAAATTCTTAGTGGTTAATAACGACGGAACTGACTCTATAAAGGGTAGCAAAAGAAAAAATCGGCATCTTTCAAATCCGTACTTTTCCGAACATCGCTAGTACAGTCTGAAAAGCAAACCACTTCTAGGGAGCCAAAAGTCCCTGTTTGCAGTGGAAATGCTTTAAACATCTTTTGATTCCAATATCATTCAAGATGTGAAAAAGAAATTGCGGTGTTTCAGCGTTAACTGGGAGATGTAGCTTAGTTAGCCGAATCATGTCTTCTAATGCAGATTTAGTAAACCCCTTGCCTTTTCGCGAGGCAGGATTTTAAGGCCAAGTACTTATTCTTCAAATATCAGGGGGCACATGGCTTCTTTTTCGTTGTAGAAAAGGCGTGTTAACCGAGGCCTACCTGGTAAGCTGAAGTTGATTCGTGTTTTAGAAAACTAAAACCGAGGGTCCATTGATATAGACCCAATACCTTGTGAGGGTAGCGGCGTGAAACTCATACCAGTTTCCAGAGACACGACTTCCTGAAAACCACCCTTAACAAAAACAAAAACGTAGAAACAACAGGTTTGGTGAGGTGGTAAATAAACACTCGGTGCTCATAGGTCGGTATAACTCTGAAGGAACAAAATAAGAATTCACTTGAATCAGTTTATATTAACGTATTCGCCACACATAAGCAGATTCTTCAAGCCAACATTACCATTCGGAAACGCATTCGCGAAGAAGTGACCACTCCTGTTGCAAAATAAAAAATAAATAATCATCTGAAACATTAAGCGTCTTAGCTAGGATTAACGTGGAGTTAACGTTTGGTAGCGGTAAACACCCTCTACGCAGTTAAGGATTTGGATCTGGAATTACATGAACGAGCTACCTGCACTAATGAATTGGCGGAAAACATACGGTGGCGAAGAACCTACCAAAATATTTGACCCTTTCTTCTGACCCAACTAATCCTCTTAATGATGCAAGATTTCCGGGGTGGCGGAAAACATACGGTGGCGCTAAGATACCCATTTCGCATGACCGAACACTCGGGAACTATACCCAAAATGAGGATTTGTGTTTTACTGTGACGGCCATTTAAAAGCAAACCTCTGATTACATCATACCCTACGAAAACGGGCAGGATCGTAACGAAAAAATTTAACATTAGTAAGCATAGAACTTTCAACTTTTGAGTCTAAATTACAAGCCTTTGATAGCTACTGTGAGCCTGCACATAGTTGTAACGTTTAACTGGCTCCTTCTTGTTAGAATAATGTAGATTTTGTAAGCGAATGTTCTTTTTGACGAGGGTTTGAAGGTGTCAGTTTGTAAACAAAGACGGAGTTGCGTCCTATTGGTCAGTTATGACTCGTTTTTTCAAGTCAATGTCATAAGCAACCAATACGACGCGAGATTCCTCAAACTTTTAAGCCTTCAAACAAACAAGAAGAAGCTAAATTAACGTTCCAGCAATTCACAGGCTCGCAATAGTTTCCAAAGGCCGGTAATTTAAATTTAGTCCCAGAGTCGAAAGTCCTATACCTCGTAAATGTTCATTCACGCGAGATCCCGCAAACTTTTAAGCCTTCAAACTTTCACAAAAAAGAAAACTTTTTAGCAAATGCTGGATGATATAACAAGAAGAAGCTAAATTAACGTTCCAGCAATTCACAAGCTCGGAATAGTTTCCAAAGGCCGGTAATTTAAATTTAGTCTCACAGTCGAAAGTCCTATACCTCGTAAATGTTCATTTTCTTTGTTATGATCACGACGATGACGGTATAGAAATATCCGTTTTCTTCGGGTAGGGTAAATTCTCTCTATACTATCCAAGATGTCGAAGATCAAACTGTTCAGTCTAAGTTGTTGCATTGTGAGTTCCCATCTCATCGGTTTTACTACATATGTTCGTACTTGGACATGAATGAACATTAAGGCTCTGTGTCACTGTCTAAAACATGAGAAAAGGTATCATAGGCCAGTCGTTCCCAAGCTTTTCCGGAGCCCCTGCCCTTTATGGTAAAAAAAAAAAAAAAATCCGTGCCCCTTTTTGTGAATCTGTTTTGCTGTCTGCTTTTAGTACGGACGTAACGTCAAATAGACGACATTTAAGCTACTTAAATTAATGAAATAAATGTAATTCTGAAATTGCGAAAAAAGCGGGTCTGATCCTGACGATGTCATTGAAAATGAGTTTGAAGACTTGAAAACGATCGAGGAGAAATTTTAAAGCTAGATTTTACTTGATTCTGGGACCTTTGCGTGAACATTGATAGGGTCTAGCAATTTGGATTCCACAGGTTAGGAATCACTGTCATACCGCTTAGATGAGAACTCGTTATGCAGCAACTTAAAACATCCTTTTCTTCTCGATTGGGAGAAACATAATGCGGCAAAGGCTGCACTGGGATAAGGCCTCCAGGCAGGAAGCACAATACCCGTGTAAACAGGCCGTGCTTATGCACGTTGCCACTCTGTTCTTGCACACAGGGCATTCTGGTATCTTCTCTTAAGCTAAAAATAAAAAAAATTATCAATATCCTAAACATTCCTTGATACTTTCTTTGTTTCTCTACGCACGGTGCCGTAAATATTAAATTTCCAAATCAGTTATCATTATGACAAGTCTTGTCACATTACTGTTGGACAATCTGAGTCAAACTGCTCATACGCGCCGACGGTCGGGGTCGAACTGCAATTCCCTGAAGTCTCCTTTAGTTGCATAAATTACGTACAGGAAATTGCAAGGTCTTCTATCGTAGCCAAGTCACAAATTTGATGCTGTTGAAAAGCCCCTGCCCTTCACGGTAAAAAAAAAAAAAAAAATCCGTGCCCCTTTTTGTGAATCTGTTCTGCTGTTTGCTTTTAATACGGACGTAACGTCAAATAGACGACATTTAAGCTACTTAAATTAATGAAATAAATGTAATTCTGAAATTGCGAAAAAAGCGGGTCTGATCCTGACGATGTCATTGAAAATGAGTTTGAAGACTTGAAAACGATCGAGGAGAAATTTTAAAACTAGATTTTACTTGATTTTGGGACCTTTGCGTGAACATTGATAGGGTCTAGCAATTTGGATTCCACAGGTTAGGAACCACTGTCATACCGCTTAGATGAGAATTCGTTATGCAGCAACTTAAAACATCCTTTTCTTCTCGATTGGGAGAAACGTAATGCGGCAAAGGCTGCACTGGGACAAGGCCTCCAGGCAGGAAGCACAATACCCGTGTAAACAGGCCGTGCTTATGCACGTTGCCACTCTGGTCTTGCACACAGGGCATTCTGGTATCATCTCTTAAGCTAAAAAGAAAAAAACTTATCAATATCCTAAACACCAATTAAATTTCCAAATCAGTTATCATTATGACAAGTCTTTTCACATTACTGTTGGACAACCTGATTCGAACTGCTCATACGCGCCGACGGTCGGGGTCGAACTGCAATTCCCTGAAGTCTCCTTTAGTTGCTAAATTACGTACCGGAAATTGCAAGGTCTTCTATCGTAGCCAAGTCACAAATTTGATGCTGTTGAAAAGTTTCGGCCTAATCTCCCCAAGCCGTGAGGGTGTTCAGAACAGGAAGGCAGAAATATACTTCAATGCCAGTACGTACACCAAATATCAGTTGTTTCTGTCTCGGTACAACAATTATGATTACACAAAAACCTGTGAAAAGGAAAAAAGACCGCTCTTCTAAACCATTATACTAATGGAAGATGGCCAGAGAATAGCAACAAAAGAGGTTCACGCAACAGTGAAGTCAAAGAAGAAGTTGCTTGTTAACATCCGAGGGGTTGCCCACTCTCGATTTTGGTGTTCAACAAGTGCCCGTTGCCTCAAAGCCCGATCGGTGCCGGAACCGAATGAAACAAGCCGGCACTGGCCGTCACTTGTTAACATCAAAATAAGCATATTTAAAAGAGTTTAAAAGATGCATCACCTAGTTTATTGTCGGCACCGGCACCGCCTATTTTGGCTGGTGCCTGGAAAAGGGTGTACAGCAGGTGCGGAGGAGTGAGTAATCCCTCGTTAATATCACCTCCGTGTTGACAACCACTAGTGAGTTCGAGATACAATAAATCTTAAAAAATTACTATCGCTGGCTATAAAAAAAGATAATGAGAAAGAGGAATTACTATTTGAATATTGTAACAAATCAACCACGGCTTTAGCTGATTTAAGGCCCAATGACTAATCGCTAAGATTCGATAACAGACTTTAAGCTAAGGAACACACTGGTCTTGAGCATTCAGAAAATTATAATGCTAGTATGTCCAAAGATTAATATGGTGTGAATTAATAACTTTATTGTGAATATCACAAGAATAAATAAAACAATGTTTGTTTTATGTCGGAAGTTCAGAATATCACATGAAATCTGGATCGTAAGATTTAAGGGTGTAGGAAAGCAAGCAAGTTGCATTGCTATCGTACGTACGGGTTGTCGACATAACGCCCCCATTCGAACCGTCCCCGGCGAAACATCTCCGTGACAAAACGCCCGACGACAAAACGTCCCCGTGGCGAAACGTCCCCACTCAAAACGTCCCCATGACGAAACGTCCCCGGCTATTGATTTTTTTCATCGCTGAGGGTTAATAGGGCTGATTGCGTCATCAGCTCAGACTTTCGAGCCAGTCTCCCTTCTTGGGGCGTTATGTAAATAGTGTTAAGATGGATATTCAAACAATAAAAGAAGTTCAGCATTTAACCGATAGTCAAGAAACAAACCAAAGTTTTGATCCCGGCTACAGAAATTTCTTAAAGAAAGTGCGAAGATCCAGTACTCTGTCAATTTTCGTTTTATCCTTTATTTAATTGGGTTATTTGTGCGTTAGTTTTCGCTGCGATTTCACTCGTTGATCTCGCTTTAGTTCGATATTTAATTTGGTGATATTTATTATTAAAGGATCAAACCCGTCTAGCCTATATTTACTATGTCTCTCTACCTAACCAACCATTCCATTCACTTTCGTGTCTTCGCTTCCCATGTCATTTTGTATCCAGCATAACGCACTACACTTGTTTTTGCTCTTTCCTTGTTTGACTCTCTTTAAGCTACAGTGGGCTTCCCTTTCTCTGAGGAGCATATTGGAGCATATTGGTGCTCCTCAGATTGTGCATGTTGCTTCAAACGACCTAGAACTGATCAGTTAAACATTACACTACAAATTTTAACTGCAAACAATACACTTATGAGGCAACCGCCAACCGGTCCTATGTCCAATCTTTCCTGCTTATAAGGAATGTTCCCACATCTGACATACACACTCTGAAGTTGTTTTACCTCGATAATGCACCTGAATATCGAGGAGAAGGGGACGTTTTGTCATGGGGACGTTTCGTCGGTAAGCCGTACGTACAAGGGGTTTTCGATGAGTTTCGTGGCCACAAGGTATACTACCCAATGAAGAATTCAAACATCTCCGGTGAATCTTGGAGGTCGCAGCGGACGTAATACTTAATAGAGAATTTGATACTTACTTCGTTTGAAATGTACATTGCGTAATCAAACTCCTTCCCCTCCAAGGAGTTTGGCCTCAACACATCACTGTCGAGGTGCAGTACTGGAGATATAGATGTACTGGGACGTTCGAAGGCCGCAGGAGGAACTGGTAAGGCATTTCTGACGGTGTTGTCAGAGGTGCTATCTGACGCGTCGCCAGAGTAGCGGTGTGCAAAAGCCTCCTGCAAAAGGACATCTTATGTCACAGTTAACTCGATAACTGAACCCAACTACCCCAAGCAATCAGAAATTGAAAGTGCAGAGGTAAGAAGCTATGCGGAACATCAAAAGTCGTTATCTCTAATACAGATCCTCGCAGTAAACCCCGTTGAAAACATTAAGTTTAAACGAAAATTAAATTAGTTCCTGGCGTCCCTCTCGTCCACCTATTTCCCCCCCCCCCCCCATTTGTCGCTTTTAGATTTGTAAAATGATATGTTTAAAAACACAAACAATGTCATGTTGTGCTAACTTCTCACCTACGTATTTAAAAACAACTACATATCGTATATCCTCTTTTTCTTATATTTGTTTTTGATGTGCTTATAAAACGCAAACGATGTCATTCCGCGCTGATTTATCAGCGCGGCATATATCAAGCAACTGGAAATGCCCTGAGTCTTCTACAGTTGTGTTTACCTGCCTGCTGTCCTCTGTCTGTAAGTTTTATGGATCCGTTTTACGTTTAAATAGGACTTCAGAACATCTAATAGATTTAATTTAAATACATAAAAAATGCTTTCGCCTCTACAATTTTCTCACAAGAAATGGTCCACACAGCAGGTTACCGAAAATTTCTTCCTAAAATGATAATCTAAAATGGTACCGAACATGTGACACAGAAGAAATCAACTTGCCTCATACGCTTCTCCATCAATGACGGAGCTCGGCATTAGGAGTATTTGGTTTGCGGACTTGAACGTTTTCACGAGGTAGTCCCCCGTGAAACGTCCCTTCCTGCCGTCGAGCAGTGGTCTCCGATCTATGACTCCTGACTAGATCTTCTCCATAGGGTCAATCCGTGCTCGGATCCATCGTTAGACCTAAGAAAAGTAAGGTTATTCGATCGTGATCAATGTTTTCCCTGTAGTGGTTATCCATCGGTCATCACATTTTCAAGTGAGTCTAGAATCTGACCTACCTGTGTAAAGAAAACCACGGCGGCTCAGACGGGGACGCAGCTGGTTCGGACCAACTTTCCCTTTTACTAAAGATGCGCAAGCATTCGTCCAGATATCATTCGTGCAACGTATTTTCGTAATTATGAGAGGAATAATCTAAAAATACATCCATCTTCGTTATATCCGTCTTCCTCGCAAAGAATAATGCTAGGTCATTGTGAAATTTGAGAAAAGTTGCCTGAGTTACCGCTAGCCCCAGATGGTTTAGCTGTTGCTAGCTCTAACCCCAAACGGAAATAGAACTTCAAACACATCCAATTTTCAGTTACAAGTTTCATTTGAACCCACACATCCGTTCGAAAGTTACGCATGATTCAATAGTCTGGAGTCCCTCTCATCTGACCGACTCGATCATAGCAAAATAACACTAGGGAGTAGCGTCCAGACCTATGTTTCCTTGCTTCGCAAACGGACTTATAGGACCGCCCACTGCACTTGAGTGAGACAAACTTGCGGGTTTAGAAATTTCTAGTGTCGCTGTTATTCGAGTGTGTTCCACAAGTCTTGGCGCTACTCTCTACTGTTATTTTGCTCTGTACTCGGTAGAAGGAAAAGCTAATAGTAAGAAAGCTAAAGAACGTAAGAACTGCTAAAGTTAGAGAGAGCTTAAAAAACTGACTATACTGAAAGTATACTGACCTCCACATTCTCAAAAACTCGAGCCCTGGGTAATCGTCTGAGTAGGCGACAGCCACGGCTTTGATAATCTGAGCCTCATCATAATGTTTCTTGAACCTCACTCTGTGGCACGTCTTTGCCATTTTGGGGATGATTTTACGACCCTCTTATCTTCGTCCGGGTCTTTTGAATTATTAACAGTCAAGATATGCTGATGAATTGACCCTCATTAGTGTCAGTAACTCAGACGGGGGTACACAAGAGAGCAGTGGCGGGAAACAGATTTTTGCACCTAGCCTCTGGCTGGTCTGAGAAACTTTCGCTAGTTCGGGCACTTCTGACTTCCACATCACATGAGCTAGGACGATGAAACTTGGCACGGATGTAAAGGATCCGACCAAATACTCACTGGAACCTTCTCATTCCAGATCCGATTATATGTTCAGGGTTGAGGGATGGGTAATGCGGAAAATTATGACCCATGTAAGTTTAGAATGTGTTCGATTCGCTTGAAATGCATGTGTTATTTAAACATAATGATCGGATCTGGCTTACGTGGGGGGAGTTCAAGGGTGTTTATGATACTTTTTCCGAAAGTGCTCCGATTAGGATGAAAATTAATGAGTGATAGCAGCATAAGATATTTATGTTTTCGAAGCAGATGCGACCACGGGGGGGGGGGGGGGTAGTTAGATGGGGGTCCCAGATATTTAATACATATTATAATTCGAACGGATAAAAGGATTGGGATGAAACCTGGAAAATACAATGGACCATCGGCCCGAAATGTGTCTTTTGAGATCTGGACCAGGCACGACCTCTGTTGGGGGAGGTTGTGGATGTAATGTTGTAATTACATTCTGGCAATGGCTAAGAACGGATACACCAGCTATGGTTCTTTTGATAGCGATATGACGGCCCTTCTTGGTCCTCGTCAAGCTGACGAGTGTCAGGGACAAAGTCGGAAGGAAGAAACGAACCCGCAAGACCCTTGAACCTGAAGGACTGTTACCAAGGAGGGCAGATACATAACTGCCAAAACAATATTAGCTGACGTCCATTGCTGGAATCTGTGTTTTCCAGTCAGCTTGGACTCAAGGAGTATCTGATGCTGAAATTACCGTTCAATCAGCAAAACAGATGATTGGAAAATACCTTTTATTCTCTAATACTGTACAAATGCAATACGATAATATAAATACATATACATGAAAAACATACAAAAATATCTCTACAGACAAAATATATACATACAAAAAACCTCTAGCTGTCGAAACTAATCAACACAAAAGTTGGTTCACGGGCTTGTCTAGCATTTCTTACAAGTTTGTCGTAAAGGCATGTAAATGAAAACGTGTAACCGCGCATTGATAGAAATCATCGCTCAATATCAAATCGACCGATAACAGAAACATAATATAATACATGGACCTACGGAATAAATACAAACAAATTACGTTCCAAAACAACACGTAAACTGTGAATACACTCTGCAAGTCCAGTGGAGTGGGGGTGGAGGGGTGAAAATGATTACCCAGATTTTGTGTTGGTTCCGCTAGTTTTACCGGAAATTAGAGTATTATTTCCGAAATCAATCACAATGTTCCGAGCAATGACAGCAGATGTGCCAGACTTAAGCCGAAAGCCATAATCAAGTGGTGATATGAGTGCGGAAAACCTACTAGTTGGGCTGGTAAAAATCACGAAAGTTAGTAAATCTTTTGAAATTTTTTTGTTCAAGCAATCTTCTGATGGAACCCATTTATTGGCTGCACATTCGATCCAGATACGAGTCCTAACCTCGTCTAGACTGAGCTCATTCGGTCGATTTTCTTCAGCTAGATTCAGAAAGGCTTGTAGAGAGTCTGAGTTCTGACTCAAATAAGCGTTGACAGCGTTGACTTTCTCTGACTTTTTGGAGTTCGACGGACACTGTATTTGAAAGTGGTTCAGAAATAGATTGAGCGTTGGCCTGACTGTCCATTCTTTGACATTTTTACTTATTCTAGACGCTTTTTCATTCTTGAAAATCGACACGTGAGCATGTATGAAAGCCCATTTACACAATTCTGGTAGAAGTTCTTTCTTGACAACTAAAATTGAATGCAAATTAGACTCGTTTCGCTCGACCAGATCATTTTTGTAGCTGAAGTGTAGCGCGTCGAAAAAGTTTTTGAAGGACACAAAGCGAAATCCGTATGTGTAATCGGAGGCCCCTGCGCAGATCAGGCTTACCACAAGGGATTCCGGCTTGAACTGAATGGGTTCAAGCTCGGGGTTTTCGGACACTCTTCTCCATAGAACGTCAATAGAATATACCATTTCGCAGGACTTCCACGAAGGCGTAAAATAATCGATAAGAAATTTTGTATTTCTGTTGAAAGAGCGGAAGTTGAGAAGACTACAGAGAAAGATGTCTGTGTCGTTTGTCAGTACAAGGAACTGCTCTGACAAATTAATGCTTATGCAGCGTCCGACAATAAATAGGATAGCCTGGTCAGCTTCGGCGTGCGTGTTTGAAAATATGAATTGATTTATCTCAGTACAATCAACATTGTCCCGATGCTTAAGTAGAAGTGGCTCTGTAGGGTTTGACGTAAAGTGCCTCTTCCAGCCATCAACTACAATCTGAACTTTGTTGATTCCTAGTTTTTCCGAAAAATTTTCCCAGTGTCTATCCCAAAATTTACAGATAGAATAAACGACCTCATAGCGTAAATCTCGTGATTTCCTTACAAGCCGCCAGTCAGGAACAGAGTTATGAAAAAGCGAGCTCAGGTCTTTATCAATAAGTTTCATGTAGCCAATTGTTCTGTCATCAAAACCTTCCCTTGATTTCTGGGTGAATGCTTTAGCTAATGACTGGTAAGCTGGCTTGTCAAAAACAATAAAAAAAATACTGCTACTAATTTTGGCTGTATAAGGTATCACGAATTTTTTCAAAAAGTGGCAACAGTAGTCTTCTAGCGTTTTAACATCAGGAGGAGGACATCGGAATAAACATTGCATACCATCCAGTAGGACTACTGATCCTTGGGCTTTTTCTACCGAAGTGCGGAAGGGATATTTTTTGTTTAGAATTTTAATACATTCTGATTTCGCTTTGTGCACTGGCACTGCACCGTCTTCGGTAAAACAGTAAGGAGTCACCGATTTGTATACGCAATGTCCAAACTTTTCGAGTAACTTTTTCTTTTCATCTCGGGTCACAGAAAGATCAGGGCATTTTTTGTTTTTCATCTTGCTTTTGTTGACGACAGCCGGGGTACATTTCGACGGGAACATTTTTAGAGCCTCGACCTTCAACTGGCTTATGCTACCCACCCTCCCTTGTTGCACTATGGAATCAGCTATTGAACAGATTGCTCTCACGGGTTTCGTGTCAGCCTCCAAAAGCGTTTCATCCAAGGGCTCTTTAGAAAACCAGTTCTGCAGGGGAACAAGGGAATCATCATCACACGCTCCTTCGATGACCTTGTGTGTCCTAAGAACATACCTGATGTTGTTAACATTGGTCCAGTCAGGGGTGTGCTTGTGAACAGACCTATCACGTGATAGACCCAGCTCGCTAAAAATAGTTTCGGAACCTTTAAGAAGAAGTGGGAGTTTCTGTTGAGTCTTCAGCCATTCTTCCCCACTTTCAGTCAATTTTCTAGTAAAGGACTTAAGATCTTTGTTACCAAGCTCAGTCATGTAGCCAGAGGGAAAAAAAGACTCAGGATGACCTGATCTACTTGCAAAAGCAATACCATTTTGTAGCTGTTTTCTAGTGTAACTGGAACTACACTCTACATCTCTAATCTGTTCTAGAACACCTTCCATGTAGTTGGGACGATTGAAAGCGAAAAGAAAAGGAAGAAATCCGGGAGAACCGGCCGATCCAAGCTTCATAGTCGCATAAAAGAGGTTCCAGTTCCCTGATCGAGATGCATCCCAGGCTGCGCAACAAAGTAAACCACAGTCAAAAAATAGGCCACCCCACAAGGCGAACTGTTTGTTCGTATTGATTTTATTGTTGCGCCAGTTCTGAAATTCATTAATTTTTTCCGTTGAATTTTTTGCTTCCTCTGTGATGCATAGAGCTTCGGTTTTCCACAGACGTACCATTTCAACGAAAATAGCTAGCCATGTTTCTTCGATGACATACTGTGTACGATGCACGTCGACGGCGTCTTGCAAAAAACGGTACTGTTGGTCGTCAAAATATCCAAGTGCAACCAGTAGCTCCCTTAATCCACAAGGAGAAAAAATTGCCATAGTTGTTTTAAGCATGGTCCAATGCCAATGGAACCCGTCTAAAATTAGGAAAAAGCTATTCGCGTAAGGCTTTCCTAGACTAATTTGTCTTTGCATTATTTGGTATAACTTGTGATCTAGTGTCAAAAACAGTACTATTCCTTTGCCGCTGTAATCGCTAGCTTGTTTTCCAACTGTTGCATCGAAAATGTTAACATCTGTTGAACAGCCTAAGACAACTTCTTTGAATCTATGAGCGGTTTTACCTGTGAAACTAAGTTTAGTTCCAAACTCGGTTTCGCTTTCGGGATTTGTAGGTTTTTTTACGGATGCGGGAGCATTGGTTTTCCACGCGAAAAGAAAATGATGTCTTAATGTTATTTCCTTGAAGCGCGAAGACAAGACCTTGCTCGGCACATGCGACAAAGACCCAGCTTCTGTCACGTCGTTGTCAGAGTCGCTTTCGCTTCCGTCACCGGATGAAAACTCACAGCCCGTTTCCTCATAATCCTTTCCCTCCCTCTCTTCAGTTCCAAAACCTTTCAACTGGGAGCCCCCCATAAGAAATGCCAGGTCCGGTTTCTCAATAGGGATTTTATGCGCAACTAAGTTTGAACTGAGTTGTTGCATAATGCCGAACCCACTCTTTCTCTTCATCATTTTGAACATAAAAGTTAGCTGGGAGCTGACTAGGTTTTATGGAATCGGTCGTAGGAAAAATGCTGGGGTCCTCTTGCGGGTATGCCATTTCAACTACGGTAAAGCCATGGACAAATTTGACATCACTTTTACCCGCTTTTCGTAATTTTTGCGTTATCTGTTGCTGATTGTTGTCAGCTCCCAGGTTATAGTCTGCATTGACGCTGATTTTAACCTCGTTCTCAGTACTTTCTTTGTTTAGCAAAGTTTGAGTATATCGTCGGGAAGGGACGATTCTAAGCTTACTGAGAACATTTCCGGGCGGTTGTTACTGTAGTAAAGGAACTCCCCAAGAAGCTTAGAAAGGGATAAAACATTGCGTCTGTCCCCGAAAATATGCGCAGCATTATAAACGAACAAAACTCTGTGTGCTCTTTTTACCTTTTGATCCTTAGACAGGGCACAAACAAATGACTGTACAGGCAGTGGTACGTTCTCCCATGCCTCGGCAAATGAAAAATCTCTGAACCTGCTCCCAAACAAAGCCTTGTCTTGTTCAGAAAAAACAAGAAGCAACGAAGAAAAGCACCGGCCTATTTTTTTCCCCCAGTAAAAGAGCTCGAAGAGCTGATCGGGCGAAAAGCAATTGAAGATGTTTCTACGCCTTCGTTCACTGACATCTTTTAAAATGGATTTTATGGCGACTGACAAATTTTGACATTCCAGATACTGAGTCCTGAAGCGATTTTTCGCTTTTACCATGTCGACTAAGTGGAATATTCTCTCGCCCTTAAACTGTTCGGAGCCGACTTTTTTCAGCGAACGCTTTTGTGATTTCGTTCGAAAAGTCTTTATTTTTCGAGGAGGATTAAGAACTGATCGCGGACATTTTACAGTTACATTTTCTGATCCTGGACGAAAACCAGTTTTTTTTGTACGTCCTTGTCCATGCTTTGTCTAAGGAATGTCAATCCGCAAACGACTACTGGAAATTATAGGCAAGGGGTTTGGGGGTGCCAGGGGCGTTTGAACTATTACAGACGAACTTTCAGCCATTTTTTCGACTTCATGAAATATTGATTTGATTTTCTTTGGACACGAGAGCTCCATTTCAGTGAAAGATCTCTTTGGTGCAGAAATACCAGGCCTAGTGGCTAGATAATCACTTGAAATAAGATATGCGTGTGGATTTAGGAACACGGACTCCCACTGGGTTTCATGTGCAGCTTTGACAAAGTTAACGAGTTTATAGTTGTATACTTTAACGTCTGTAGCTGCCAGCATATTTCTTGAGACACTGTGAATCTGGGATATTTTCACATAAATATATGATCTCAACGGACCAGTCACACCTTCTGACGCGGGTTTGGATTTGGACCTTGAAATCTTGGAAGAATCAGGGATTTTGTCATTAATATGCCTAATCTTAGATTTTAGATGACTAGACGTCAGAGTGGATTCACAGTTTTCAATTAAATCTCTCAAACAAAAGTACCAACTACCATTATGAAATATACAATCACTAACAACTGTGCTTAGTATTTCACTGGATGATACCATGTGTAACAACAGCCGACAAGAATCATTGATGACATCATCGAGCTCAATTTAACGTTTACAGTTGGAAAGACGTGATTAATTTCGTTCAAGTGATCTTTGACGATCGTACCAGCATCCATACACGATGACACTGGTAAAAAATAAAAGAAAACGGCAAAAACTGTCAACAATTTTAGGTTCTGAGCCCCTAGAGGCAACTTGACTGTAACGACGAATATCATGAGAGCGAAAAAAAGCACTCGCTGGCTTAAATGGTATGCGATAAAGAATGCGCGAGAAATTGCACAAAGTATGATAGCAGAAGCAACGACCATCAAAGTACAAGCAAGTAACCAAAATGTTACTACACCTTCGATTATATCACTCACGTTAACAGAACAGGGTATACCAGAGAAGGGCGGTCCAGATGTCCTCCTGAAAGTCTGCCGGAATACATTGCTGGCCAAGAAGACTCCAGTTGAGATCACCTTAAATGATTTAGACTTTTAATTTCATTTCCCAATAGTACAGAGAAATCATTCTTTAAACCCAATCTGACTGCGAATCACAGTTGACTGCAAAAAAAACGATAATCGTTTGTTGCGTTTTTGCAACCATAGTATCTTATACGACGCCGAAAAGTCATCTGGTTACAGATTCCATGATATCTGCAAACACACTCGTCTTCAGGCCGTCCCCAGGGGTTAGGGGACCCCCCCCCCCGTAACATGCAAAAATACTCGTTTTTTTATGAACTTTAACCTATGATCTATGTCTTTTTTTTTACTTTTTGGACCGACCCGCTGGCAAACCCCCCTCGAAATAAATTCCTGGGTGGCCTGTCCCTCCCTCCACGATGGTCAGACGGGGAAGTGACGAATTACAAGCCAATCTCGTCAGGTTTCTAATAAGCTTGACAAGTTTCATCGTCCTAGCCTGTCAGAAAGTACTCTAACTCGTGACGACAGGCCTGACTGACCAATGGACTAATGGAAGTGCCTTCTAGCGATCGCTTTTCCGTAGTTCTGTCTAGTGATCGCGAATAGAGTAATTCCAGATGTTCTAGGAGGATGAAAATCGTGGAGGGAGGGGGGCTATGAAACATTGGCATAACTTTAGTACATATCCACGCTACGTACCTACGCTTACAAATGCCATATGGGCTTAAAGCTCTTATTTTAGAGCGGACCATGTCGTGGGGATAAGAGAATTTATGTTACTTATGCAGTCGATTCATTTTGGTGATTTGATCGAATGACCTAGAATTTATAATAGTCATAACAGTACCCCCCCCCCCAACCAGACACGTGGCAATGTATAATGGTTGGGGCGGGGCGAAAGTACCTGAAACATTAGAAATAATCCACCTTAAGCAACCGGTCTGAAATCCACCCTTAATACAAGACTTTGTTAAAATGCACCTGTTAACAGAGACAGACTACTAAGTCTAATCTTTCTTACACTTAATAATATAATCTTGGCCCTGTTCTCAAGGATTTTTTCTTGGCGACGTTGAACTCTTACGTACCTTTCCGAGCACCTGAGCAGCATTCATCGCCTCCTGATTTTTCCTTGCTGGTCGACGGATCCAGTACTTCCCTGCAAGAATGTCTGTTTTACCAAACTAAGATAAATAAGATTTTTAACTCTATTTCGGTTACTCTATTATAACACCAGTACACTGTGCAGTCCCACGATACCAGTCCTATCCTACCCAGTTCCAAAATTTTCTGGTATTCCCCTTATGTTTAAAGAAAAAAGTTCCAACCGTGCGATAACAATTGTTATCGCACAGCCAGCCATGCGATAACAAGTGATATCGCACGGTTGGAACTTTTTTCTTTTAACATCAGGGGAATACCAGAAAATTAAAACAAGTGTTCTAGTGTTATAATCATTTATCGCCCTTATATATAATATAACTCTATTATAACTCTATTTTCACCCAAAAACGAAGCAGGAGATTTATATTTCCAAAACAAAATGTTGTTAACTGTAACTTACGATCCTTGACTGTTACTTGCAATGTTTTATCTCCGGTCTGGAACAATAACTTTGAGAGTATATTATAACCGAAATAATACCTTCAGTTAGTACGTATTTCTGGCCATTTAGTACTTGGAAGCGATTTCGAAGATTCGATCCGAAGCCATAATCGAAATTACCCGCCTAGAGTAGTAACACTAATCAAATCAACAAGTTCAAGTCACTGAACCCTGTCCAAGCCGGAAACATTACAGAAATGCAGGTCCGTATCCAGGAGAGGAGGGTTGCCCGCGGGTCGGACCAAAAAGTACAAAAAAGACACAGATTAGAGGTTAAATTCTAAAAAAAACGATTATTTTTGTGGGTTTGGGGGGGGGGGATACCCTGGATAGGGCCCTGCAGAAATGGAACATTTCTTCACCACTACTGTTCAATAAGATACAATTAAAAGCTTACCGTAGTTTTTGCACAAAACTTGAAAATCCGTTTCCTCGATTTTTTGAGGCACTGACAAAATGCTCAGCAGGAACATAAAGAACAAAATAGACTTCATTTTCAGAGTTCATCCGTTCGTTTCTGGCTGACTTCTGAAGATTTGTGTTCGTCTAATTAATCACTTAAGAAATATTCAGTTCGTAAAGAGGATTTGTAATAGTTTTCAAGATCAAGTTTAATCGGATTAAACTTGAACTTGTTTAATCCGATTAAACATTCGTAAGTTCACGTTAGAGGATTCGATAAATATGAAAAATACAACTTCTGTACTCCGTCCTTTTTCTTTTCGAACTGACATATGATTAATAAAGAAAAACAAGTATTCGTGTTCTAATGTAGCTTTTATTTTTAGTGGAGTGTGTAACCAGCAGAGGCGTTACTAGCCAAAACGTCAAGGGGGGGGCAAGGTATTTACCGACTGATATGCCCTTTTTTAACGGCTGTTTTTGCAGAAAAACAGCTGCTTTCAAGAAAAACGACAGTTTTGACGTAAAATTTGATGATTTTCAGAAAAAACGACCATTTTTAACTAAAAAAATAACTTTTTTTTAAAAAATCGACGGAATTAAAAAAAATAAATGAAAAAAAATCAGCTGTTTTTACGTTAAACCGAGGCGGTTCGCGCCACCTTAGTTATTTTTACCGACTTGCTCAACATTCGGGGAAGTGTCCTCCCCCTCCCAAACGTGACGCCCCTGCTAACAAGCGTTTGTAGATCTAGCGAATAAAGTTGTTAGCCTATTTAAAGCACAGCTCTTACTAGAAATGATCTTTTCCCTGTGAAAGGGATCAGACAAATGTTTTTCAAAAATGCTATTACTTTCCACCTGAAATTATTGATTTTCTTGTTAGCGCTTGTCGACTTTGTCCAGCCTTCCTGCTCTCTGACGCGGCGGCTTGGCGCAGAACATTTGAAAACTGATCGCGCCGTGGTTAAAAAGTGTGAAAACTAAGCAAATGAAAGAAGTAGTAAACAAAAGCTTCTCAGATCCTTATGTGTGAAAGAGTTGTCAGCAGACGTTGAAGATCCCGGCCAACGTTTCGTTGTGTGACGGGCACAACTCGGCAAGGTCAAAAAAGCTCTAAAATTTCGTAGGCACAAAACGAAACAATGGAGAGAAGTGGGGATTTTATAAGTTTATAATTCTGTATGGGAGCCAGGGATATTACAAAGGGCAGAATAAGCAAGAGGGGTCCTTTAAAATACGACACCTTGCAAGAAACCTACGAGGTTCTGATCCCCTTGACTACACTCAACCCCTGTCAATCATCATCAGTGATACGAATCATATCAGATAATTTTTGCATCCCTACCCTTTGACCGTTCGGGTGTTCGCCGCACACCCGAGCGCACATCCGGTAGTCCGGTCTATGCCACTGAGTGACCTCACCCGTCGCAAGCTTCGGGCTAGGACAGCACCGCACGGTCCTGCAATGCTATCGACGGGCTTAAGTGCCGCTTAAGTGCCATATACCGATCACTTTTCGGTCGGTCTGTCAGGCCACTGTTCTTGAGTTCGGGTACATCCAGAAGTGCTAGGATGATGAAACTTGGCCAGCTTACCGGGGACCCGACCAAACTAGCTTGGAAATAGTCGTTTACCTGATCCGACCATCGTGGGGGGGGAGGGGGAGACGGCCGGAATTTAGGGAAATGCTTAACTTTCCAGCACGTTATCGGATCTTAATGAAACTTGATATGTGGAAAGACTTCATGTCTCGGATGTCCCATTTCAAATCCGGACCGAATCTTATGACTGTGAGGGAGAGTCAGAGGGGGGGAACCGACAATCTTGTGTCACGCTTAGAGTGAAGCGATCAGGAACAAACTTCGTGGGAGGAACAAGCACAAGTCCTAGATGCATCATTTACAGAACTGGACCGGGTTCGGGCACGGTGGGTAGAGTTGAAGTGGAGCGGGGTCCGGAATTCCGGTGATCGCGAATTAAGGTACTTCCAGATGTACTAGGGCGATGAAACTTGGCTTGGAAATTAGACACTTGACAAGATTCACTTATAAATTGTCAGTTACCAGATTGCGACCATCCCTTAGAGCACTAATCCTAACCGCAAAGTAAAAAAAAACTTTAAGCAAAATATACATTTTCGTGCTCCCGACGAGCTCATCATCATTTTTGCTTCAAGAGTTTTGTTTGATTAAAGATGAATTTCTAGTGCCCTTAAAGTGCGCATCATCAAAGCTCTTATCTCAACAGTTTTGCTTACAAATGATCAGAGCAAACCCACGAATTGACGAATTCCTACTTTCATCCTTTGACCCAGCCTTGCAAGTCCCATATGAGCCCCCAGCTCTTGTTTTTATTCATTCTTACAGGCTACTAAGCATAGTTGAAGTTGCTTCGCTTGTACAGTATAAATTCTGGATCTTACATTTGATATCTCTGTAACTTTCAGGCTTGATTTGGTTTGGATTTATTGTAATGGATGAAGAATATGAGACCTGGGATGGAGATGTGTCAGATTCAAATGAAGGAAAAGCCATGCTGAGAAAAAGAAAGACTGCTCCAGAGGTTGCGTATATCGAAGACACTAGTGACGAGTTAGAAAGTGCGTCAGGCCATAATAGTGAGGCAGAAGCTACGAGTACTGTTTCATTGAATGTTTCACTGAAGAGTTCCGGGAAGAAAAAACGCTCAAACGACCGGTATTTCCAGAAATATCTCAAGTGGGGAAACGAAGACATTTTTAAAGGTTATCCGAATAGGGTTGAGATACGACAATCTGGCTGCCCGTCACATTTTTACTTAATTAGGCTCGAAGAACCGACAAAAACGCGTTACTTCGTTGCTTTGTTATCCACGATTGTTGAATTTTAGCTGACGTATATATTCTGCGGTTTTTGTTGTACCTCTATATGGACGTACCTCTATGTTTGAAATGTTCGGCAACTACAGCGGCAAACAATTGCGTAAATTGCCGATATAAATAACAGATCATGGCGGATTCTTCAAGCCATGAATATGAAAGCAACATAAAAAGTGAAAGTGACCAGGATGAACTTGGCATTCGCCCATACATGTTTGAACCACAGTGCTCATCAGATTCTTCTGCTGATGATTCTGACTCAGGGTCGGATGTTTAAACAAACAGGGGTCCTGTCAGCACATGGTATGTTTTTTTCTCGTGACAGCATGGGATACTTGTGGCATTTCTTTTTCTTGGGTGTCTTGTCTTACCTGCTTGCTCTTCTCTTGCTTAACCAATCTGGATGTCATCCAACTGGATCTGGACTTTCTGGAATCGAATCTTGTTGTATAGAAATGACGTCTTGTTTACTCTGATTCTTTCTTTTAAAACTGAGTAAAAGTTCCCTTATGTTCAGGGTTTTCTAGAATGACACAATCTTTTCTGCTGGTCATCCAGCTGTTTTCCCTAGTCATCCAACTGGATCTCGACTTGAATAAATACAGGAGGGTATCCAACCTCGAACTTGGCCTGAAAATACTACAAGCAAACCTCTGTACAGTCCTAAATTTACCCTAGGTCATTCAGGGTGTCTTTCTTGACAGTTAGGACCTTGTTATGACTGGACTGTTCTTTCCTCTTAACCTTTTTAGGCCATGTTCAAGGTTTTAAAAATTCGAGGTTGGATACCCCTCCTGTATAATTAATAGTGAGTTGACTGGCTTTTGTTTTGTTGGTCATGGGTGTTCCTCTGCATTCCTTAAAGCCTAACATTTTTATTGTCTGCTTTCTTCTGGAGTTTGTGTTTTTTATTTTGTGTACAGCTGGTAGAATCTGGAAAATAAGCTGCGTCTTTCTGAGTATTTTTTTTTTTTAAAGAGAATTGGTTGTGTACTAGCTCTGTTCACTGACTGCAACCAGTCGGTACTTCAGCATTCTGGGCTTCGCCCCTGCTGAAGGAAATAATGTAGCTACTGTTCGGATTGCTTCAAATACTGTAAATCCTCCTCTATCTGCCACTAAACGAAATAATTATAAATAAACTTTCAGTCATCCAACTGTCAAACTTGACAAGCTGCATGTTTTTCTGTTTTGTGGAAGTGGGTAAATAAGGGTTACGGTAATTAATTTTTTTCATTTCAGTATTTATTCTATGCAGTCTTCCATATTTCCTTTTTTCGTAGGTGCTCCTGCGAGTGTTGTAAACTTTGGACAACCAAGGAGGAAAACCGATGCTGCCAGGAGTTCCCCAAGGCCCAAAAATTCATTGAGGAGTTTCCATTAGACGAGCCCATCAAATGTATCACTGAGCATCCTGGTTTCAAATCGGGATGCTTGGATCCATTTGTGCTCCGGATTGCACACCGGCAGTACCGGACGGAACATGGTCCTTGTAATCTCCTTGTTGTTGTAAGGGGCTAGTGCTATCTTTGTGTTGAAAAGTGACGAAGTCTTTATGACTTACCACTCTTGGTTTTAATAAATAAATAAATAGCTGCTTAGCTGTAACACAGATTCTTTTATTCAAAACCACAAAAAACTGAATGCACTTTCTTCTGATCTTGGGATGCATCAGTGGCACAACTACCACTCTGTTAGAACCAGAAGATAAACTTATACAAATGGGGCCAAGTCCTTACGTTAATCACCTTAATTTGCACTTTGGCGCAAAGTATGATCTGTAGATTTGGTGAATTCTTAGGTTTACGCCAACAAATTTTTGGATGTAGTTAGAAGTGTTTTAAGTAATGCCTGACCCAAAAGGCAAGACATGCTTATATATGTTTAACTTTACTTGTAGACTATTTTCTTTGTCGTAATTACTATGAATACGGAAAATGGTGTCAAATTTTACTACTATTTCCATCACACTGTCCTCACCTGAGTACATGCTATAAAACATAGAAAGACTGCTAAAAAAAATCTGAAAAAAATTGACCATACTCGGGTAGCCCAAGTTGTCACACAGTCTGATTTTCAGAATTTTCCATCGAAGGAAATAAATTGTGACTGAAAGGGTTAACTTGCTGCATTTGCTTGCCTTTTCTTCAATTTTAACAAAGTTTTTTCTTAGCCTGTATTGTTGATGACTTGTGGAGCATCGGCGTCATTTGGTCTCGAGTCCTATTTTGTTAGTTGTGGAAAAGGTAATAATCATTTCTGATCCTGAGACTGAAAATGAACCTTAGTCTAGTCAGAACTTGGACCCCCACAAATATCAAGTTACCATCCACTGAAACCCAGTCTGTGACCGTTGCAAACTCTCCTATGATCAGACTATTTACGCTGTTTAACATCATGCTTTCCGTGTTTAGGACGTTTCGATATGTTGCCTACAGGCAGTTCATTGGCCTCACGTGCAAATATCTTGGAAGACACGTTCGAGTCCCCCTACCATCGTGTGTATATGCAGCTTTACGGGACAAATACCCAGATGCCGGTCAGCAGTACACTGGTTTTCTGTTTGGATAAGTAAGTACTAAATCTCCATCGTTCTCAACAGGTCCTGAACACATCGGGTTTTGCTACAGAAAAAATTCATTGACGTGTGCTCAAGCTTCAATGAGGCACCTAACATGAATTTACCTTAGACCTTGGTTCCTCTTGTCAACCACGCATCCCTCCTCCTTTATCCAGGCTTGGGACTGGCTGTATGACTACAGGCGGAGTTACGGCGGAGACCTGAATACTTGCTTCGTTTATGACCAGGTTTTTTGGTTTGTCCTTTGTGAGGGACTTCCAGCATCCTGCATCCAAGACTCCGCACTAAAAACTTGCTTCCTTCTTCGGTAGGGTTTCGGTAGGGTAGGCTTCCTTTTTCATACGTTTTCACTAGACACTTCCTTGTTCATACACTATTGGAAACGTTCAGTGTGAGTGTCAAGTCTAAACTCAGTTTTCTTTTTCAGAACCAAGAGACTTTCCTCTGGACTAATTCTGGGATTGAGACCCTGTTCATTTCCATGCGCTGCGGTGCTTCTAGGATCATTTGGGACCCACCTGGAGCAGCGATGGACAGCTCCATTACCCGCTTGCGGAAAGTGGGTTATATTATCTGTGGAGTTGCCCATTTTGGAAAATAGCTTTGCTGGAAAAAAGTGGTTAAGTCATAGTGCAAGTGATCAGCCTAAACAAAGGCTTCCAGTGATGTAGCTACTAATGATATCTTGTAGTCTACTAGTGAATTGCAAGTGAAATTGCAGGTGATCAGCCTACACGAAGGCTTCCAGTGATGTAGCTACAAGTGATATCTTGTAGTCTACTAGTGAATTAAAAGGGTGGGTGAAGGAATAATGACCTAAACCCTCATGATCGTTGTGCAAAGTGTGTACGACCACACACAAAAATAACCGGAAACAGCAGATAAAAACTGACTGGAAAAATTTGATGGGTGAGTTTTCAGATTGCAATGGCTTGCTTTCATGTCAAGAACAGTTCTTGGCAGGTTGTGCACTGGTTAGTATTCTATGCTGGCCTTTGGTCTAGTCGTGGTTTGACCTCATTATGCTGTTGTGGGGCCTTGGTGTTCTTGTTTCCTTTGCTACCTATGATAACAGCTAGAAGTAGTAAAAATGTATTTTTATGAGGTACTTACGGAATGTGGATTTGACTTTAGCTGCAGTCACGCGTGGAGCTTAACCATCCGCCTTTGAATAATACCGCCGATACTTGAGCTTCCCATCGGAGTATTGTTGCTCCTCCTTCTTGCAGTTTTCGTTGTGATGCAGAACGGCCATAATAATCCTGTAATGTATTACTTGAACAAACTTATAGATACGTCACCTACATCACGTCACCTGCGTCATACAAAATGAGGAAAAAAAATGATTGCTCCTTGCCAGAAATTTAGGGTGGTTCTGGCTGTATGGAAAGGTCTGTGATGTGTTCTTACGACTTCGGTAAAAGTTGGTTCGCTTTTGGGACAGTTCTTGCCGTCCGCTAGTTTTAGGAAGTATATTCACGAAGTGCGTGGAAAGGGACGAGCCAGCGAGAATTTGTAATGGCGCAATTGTGTGCAGTGTCTTTCCGCTAGTTCTGACGATCGGTGGATTCACGCTTTGTTTTTTGGATAGCGTTCAAAACCACCAAGACAAGCAGCTGGTAGTCACATATTTTTCGCATCAGAAGTCCTTCTTGCAGTTCCCTGCTAGAGGTTAATATTGATCTAAGTCTGGCGGTTGAATCTGCAAAAATCCAAAAAAAGTAATAGAAGAGCCTACCTGCAGTTCATTCCTTTGAAGGAGTAATAGTTATCCTTGCTGGCAAATGTGTTCAAGTTGGAGTGGTATGACTCAAGGCTGGACGTACTGCCTCCTCTCCTGGACAGCATAGCTACCGCAGAGATTGTCATTTTGCCCAGGGCTAATTTTTCAAGCTCGACAGCAGGCAACGTATGGGGTGTGATGTATTTGGTTTTCTGAGGACCATGGAGACACTTTGGGTAGGCAGGGTTTGAGTGCTTATGGATCCCTTGTATGTGGTTAACCATGCTCTGGAATTTTTGCGACGACCTCTTCCTGACTGGTGGACGACTGGGCGCACCAGTAGATGTGGTTGATTGTTGCTCTGATGAAAAAATACCAGTTTAGTGTTCAGTTAGATGTCTGATAGTCCTGTTCCCTGATCAGCATGAGTAGAGTTGTCCAATATTTGACCTGCTCTTACCGGATTCCAAAAAATAGGGGGATGGAATACATATAAACTAAGATACGTAAACCTTTGATTTTGGGAAACCTTTGATTTTGAAAGATTAATCTGGACCTTTACCCTTTCTCTCAAATTTACACATTAGGTGTTGTTCTACTTGTTTATTATCCGTCTTCTTACTATTTGTGTTATCTATTTGGTCCAAAGGCTGCCTGCGATAAGACAACAGCTTCCCCCCTCTTCATAACTGCATATTTAAATAATCGAAGCTGGCTGATATGCACTCTTAAAACAAAATAAAAGTACATTTGTTGTGTGCCAATTAAGAACCCTACCTCTGCCAGTCTTTCAGCTTGGCACAGCCTTTCTTCATGGCCACTTTGCTGAATTTTTTTTCCAATTCTTTGCAAAGTGCCATACGTCGAGGGTGTGCGTGATGTAGCCCATCTCCTCCCTCATGTATTTGAGGATACCAAGGTGCTGGTCCGTGTTGATCTCGGTTATGGGGATCTGGTTGCCAATAATAGTAGTTAGGCAGCGCTTAAACCCTTCCTTCTCCATTGCCTGGGAGGATGAAACTTCATTTTTCTGAAAAATTAAGAAAAATCTGTCAACACATTTCTTTGATCGTTATTTTGTATCGCCTATAGTTGCGGTTTTGCAGTTACCATGATAGGTGATCAGGTCTGCATCCAGGAATTTATTTCGGAGGGGTTTTACCCGCGGGTCGGACCTAGTCCACTCCAAAAAGTACTAAAAATATATAGATCAGAGGTCAAAACCTATAAAAAAATAATTGTTTTTATGTATTTCGGAGGGAGTTCGAACCCCCTACCCCCCTGGATACGGCCCTGTATGTGATACCATAGTAACTGAATCTGCATTATGTTGTGTTTGCAGATACCGTATACTACGGCATCTTTGCAAAAATATCGACTATCGTCAAGAAGAAATAAGAAAAATAGAACCTCCGTCTTTGCTACTTGCTGAACTTTTGGTTGACGCCCGTCCTCTTAGCCGAGGGTAGTGTAAACCCAACAGCCAGTCGGTTTACTCTCGACTTTTCTTCTCCGGGGCTCTGCTGTGATGAACTGTTTGTAAAGGTAACGGACTGTGGTGTTCCGCGCAGCTCTTTTTTATCACTCGTTTGCATCGAGAATAGTCCATATATTTACTCGACTCCGCATGGTTGCAGCAGAGAGATTGGGAGACGGAGGTTCTACATCTTATTTGTCCTTGCTCTCATAAAAAATATCAACTCGGGCCAAGTTACATTTCCCGCAATTTGACAAAAACCTTGGTTCTTGTAATGATGATGATGAAGTATTCTTAAGGCACCGTAATCGACCGTGGTATCTGGCTGCTAGATATGATGGTAACTGCGGAAACGAATTTAGACCGTGTTAGCAGGGACGACCCTCTCTGTAAAAACGCATCTGTTGACTATATAGAGATCTGTCTATCCACAGGAAGAATACTGTCTCTGATCATTCCAGCTTTCCATTTACTGCTTACAAAGTCATCCTTGCATTCCAGTACACAAGGCTGTCAATATCTTCTTGCTCATTTTAGTGTAGTTCTACTTTTTTGTTTGTTTTCTTAGTTTCCAATTTACTTTACTTTTTTATTATCTGCCAGGTCTGTATAATACATTCATTCATTCATATTATCTTTTCTGACTGTGTGCATCACGCCGCAGAATGCCTGGAAAGGATCCTTGTCTGGAGAGGCCGGATCTAGACTTACTTACCTGAATGAGTGAAAACTCAACAATCTTGGAGGTGGCCTGGTCCATGAAAGTTTCGGTCAAGTACATCGCGCTGTGACCGGCACTATCATGTCTACCATCCCCTGGGATTATCCTTCCCTCGCCCTCTGCGCGAAGGGCCACGATGATTTCGGCCTGTTCGTCCCTCCACATTCGCTCGGCAGCAGGGAAGAGGTACTTGTCCTGATGGTTGTAGAACGTCCTAGGGGAGTAGACAGCAACTCCCGATTGGGACAGTAGGCGGACAACCTTTTCTGGGCTGCTTCCTGTGGTGAGAATAGCGGAGGACAGGGACAAATCTGCCTCGAGAATCTGAGGGCCGACCTTCTCCTGGCTGATCCATGTCCTAAATCATAATAAGGAAAGACGTAAAGCACCGCTGGATACCTAGCTTATTCGCGTCCCACCTCCACGAAGACGTGACGTCTCGGGGCAAGGTAGCTTTGCTGTAGGTAGGTAGGTGGTAACAGGGACCCATAAATTTCCTTACAGGGGGCATGTCATTTCCTATGCTTCTATATTGATATGATTACCGAACCAAATCCAGTTTCAAAAAATCCCCGCTTGAGTCTATCGGAATTCTTGTATGACTCATTGGACGTGCGCACCAAAGAGACTCCTCCCTCAAGGCGCCAGCAGCCAATCCCAAATTATGTCTATCTGGTCTCGAACGTTCTTGGACCGTGGGTATTTCTCGAACTGTATCCCGTGCGCTCAAGATAGCATCAGAAATCTCTTATTGACATGCCCACTGCAAAGGAAATTTATGGGTCCCTGGTGGTAGGAAGATAACGTTTTGTGTCGCGAATAATGAACGAATACACTTCAAATGCATTCACTCTGTTTATGGTGGGATTTTAACTTCCTTTCGTGAGAGTAATCATAACGAATAACTAGGCAAGTTCTACCTGTCAGTTACAAGTAGACCCCGACGCCGCTGCGAATTTCCACGGCGTTATGCGGGAAATAAAACAGCTAAACCTAGCCAACGAAACGGTGGCGTGCAGAGATAGCCAACGCTGGTGCATCGGCAAAATTGATTCGCTTGTTTTTGGCTGATATCAAGCTGAAATTACAAACGAGAAAGTCCGGATTTGAGGTCAGAGGCAATCGCCGATAAGTCAGCGCCGCTGAACCTTTTAGCGCCTTGCTATCGCAGATTCTTAGAACCGGCATTGGCTTTAGTTACATTACCAGTATTGGTGGACGATGAAGCTTTGGTAACGGTAAATCGATAGGCAGAAACAGCGAAAACGCGATTCCTATACATAGTGGGAAAGTTCCAGGTACGACTCTCGTCTCTTCGTTATGTCTTCTCTGCAACTTTTCAAGGACGTTTCTCAGTATTATTCTTTCTTCCCTTCTCGCAAAATTTCCTCAAAGTTACGTAAATGGATTTGCTCTTACCAGTCGCTGCATGCGCCAGAACAAAGAAAGTTGATGGAAGCGGACGTTCCTGTCGTTGATACGCCAGTAACGCTTACATCGGCATCTTTGCATTTTCCACAGGGCAAGCAACCGACGAAATTTGCTAGCTTTTTGATGTCAAAAAGTGCAAATTTGGGGTCGGTTTCTGAATGGTCGTCTGCATGTTCACTGTGGGTTGAAAAAAAAGATTGTCAACAAACTAGTCAGCCAGTTGATGAGTAGGTCAGTGAATAACCTACATGTTATTTGCAAAAAGGTAATGAGTGTTTGTAAAATATGACTATAAAAGTACTCTCTACAAATACTCCAGTCCTGTGACTTAAGCTGTTAGCTTCATTTGTAAGTGATACTACTGTGCACTATCCAGTCTATGGTACCACAAAACCCTGATACTAATATTGAGTACCATAACCGAATACAATAATGAAGATTTCATTAAAGTGCGGAAATCAACACATTCGAATGCTTTTAACGGTGATGTCATTCATGATTACTGTACCCACAGCTACACGCTACTTGGCTAACCTTTCACTGCTTTCTTGCTCATCCTGCATGGATGCTGGCTTCCACTCTGGGTCCTGTACTTCGGATGGTTGCTCGCCTTCCGAAGATGACAGGGTGATTGGCCGTATCTTCTTCTGTGGACCTGCCTCCATCTCCTCCACCAATTTTGCCAGTGGGGTCGCTGAGGCTCGCCTCCTAGAAGTTCTTGGAGCTTCTTCGTCGGAGGAGGTAAAGAAGTCAGCCGCAAGTCTGATATTGTTTTCCTCAAAGTCCCCCCCGCCCCTGGTATAGGTTCAAAACTTCGTAAAGAGCGCGCAGATGGACCATACCGCGTTATGAATGAAGGCCGAAATTATGAGATCCAGAAATTCGGATCAAAGACGAAGGTCGTCCATTTTGACCGTTTGGAGGGATCTAGGTTAAGATCTCCATGGGTAGTAGACGAGTTTGCCTGCCGTGCCCGCTATTGAACAGCAGGTTTTACGACCAATCGCATCGGTTACGGAGCAATTTGTTCCATGCTCAATACCGCTGGACTCGGTAGCGCTGTCTAATGTGCCTCTACTCCTGCCACAGACAATAAAGGCGTCGAATTCCTGTCACCTCGACGATCCTATCCCAGAGTCTTATTCTTTACCAAGACCAACGACAGAAGCGCCAGTGTTGCCTCGTCTACCGCCGCCACAGTTGGAAAATGAGCCAAATCGGCTAGAAACACCTGTTTATAGCGATGCGCCGGTGTTAAGGCCCACCTCAGCCACCTCTACTACTTTCCCTCCCCGGAATAGCACTTTCCTTTCTTATTCCCCTTACGAAATCGCGGTTACTGGACAAACTGATACTATGAGAAGCGATTGGCCCCGGCCAGTAACGCCGGAGTCTCCCTCCGAGCAGGCATCTTTTCTCTTGCAGGTGTTGTCGTCGCTGGTGGATCCTCGCCAGTCCTTGCCCCGTGCCGTATCTTCAAATGATGTCAGTTCAGAAAGTCGAATTTTAAGTCCGCCACTGTCCCTTCTGAGTAATGATTTTTAGTTTATTGATGCTTCGCACACACTTTACGCAAGCTTACCGGACCGACTCTCGGTACCGGTACAGAAATCATTTTCAAATTCAACTCCTAGTACGCCCAAAATATCAGAAAGTAAATTCAGAAAGTTCAAGTTCAACCCAAACCAGTCAGACTCATATCAGTTAAACTTTAATTCAGAGCCGTCCGACTCAAGATCAAATTCTTTGTCTGAAATCTCAGCTGAAATTTTTCATCACGACTTTTCCGCACTGCACGCACGTGGTGACAGAAGAAGCAATGGCGTTGAGGTCCCAGCGTCATAGCGCCACCGACGCCCCCAACTGTAATGATTACGCCGTCATCGCCGATGACCTCGCACGTAACGCCGCTGTCGCCTCCGAATATCACTATAACGCCGCCATCGCCGATGACCTCGCACGGAACGACGCTGTCGCCTCCCAATATCACTATAACGCCGCCATCGCCGATGACCTCGCAAGTGACTTCGCTGTCGCCTCCGAATATCACTATAACGCCGCCATCACCTAAGACCTTGCATGTCACGCCTCCGACAGTCGTCATTATTACGGCAACATCGCCGCCAACCTTCCAAGTAAGCCCACCGATGGCAGGCACGCCTTACCATCCCGGTCCACCCTCTTCTCCCGACACTCCAGACCCTCAGCATTTTTCAGTCTCCCCTCCACGGGTCGAGCTTACCCTTCCAGCCGCCCGAAAATCAAGCCGTCCGCACAGACTACCTAACCGATATCAGTAGGCCGATTTTCGCATCCCATCACGGCCCCGTCAACACGATCCGCCACGACCTAAAGTCACCAAACCAACCTACCCACAACAGCCAACCAAGAAAGGAAGATCCTATTCCACAACATATCCTCACTCCAGCGATACGGAATAACAAACAACACCATCTTCAGCTATAAAACAACAACGGTTCCAGTTTCAACACCAATCCAACCAGCAGCACCAGCCATATCAACCCCATCACCTCTCCCGTCAATCCGTACTATCAGCCAAATTCACATGGACACCATGACAGCCAAGTAAAAATGTATATATTTAGGTAGGAGTGTTAGGTCTCCGCGTTCTCCCGCTTGCAAGTGCGGCTCTGAATATTTTCCGACTTGGTGTTTTATATATGTTCGTTTCCCCCTTTTTAGTTTAACTGTGTAGGTCCTTTTTGAAGCCGCTTTTGTAAAAAGTGTTTTTTTTCCGCGTTCCTTTTGCACTGCGCCATAGCCTTTGAGACTTGCCTGGCTCTGCTCCTACGCTTTCCACGCAGTTTGTGAAAATTGCTGTCAGTCAAAACGACTGAAGCCGTTTGTCGGCCACCGCTAGCTTTTTCTTCCCGTGCTTTGTCCCCTTACGCTTATGTAAATAACATCAATCATTAGATTGACGCCGTATGTTCGGCCAACATGCCTATTTTGCGCTTATCTTTTGCGCTTTAAATTACTTTAGTTTAGTGCTTTATTTCGCGGCTTAGAGTGCGTTGGACCTCCCCATTTTTGCTTCAAGTTTTTCGCATCAAGGTTTTACCTTGGGTCGTCGCAACAGTTAGCTGGATTATTTTTTAAAATTGCGGCCTTTCTTTTTCCCTTTTCTCCCAAGTTCCTCCTAGTTTTCCCTTTCCCAGTTTCTATTTTTAACAACTCTCAGAGACTTCTCAGAGTGTGGTACTGGCAACATTTCCCTGGTAATTCCTTTTTTTTGTAAGTTTCTTCAAGCCCCTAAATTGTTTTAGAACTTAAAGGCATCGAAACATCACACATTTATCCTGCCTTTATTTCTTCTTATATATTTATATTGGTTTCGTTCGCGCGGTCAGGGTAAGGTCAGTAGGACTGAAGCCCAATAAAGGACCCCGAACTAACTGAACAGAGAGTGGGCTTTGATTTTTGACACTTATTTGATTGCCCCCTCTGTCAGAAACCTGGGTTGCCGCGATGGCTTAGCTATCGATGGTAGGTTGGTCGCTGGGGCTGGAATGGAAACATTATAGAATCTTTTGTTGCCCGTACAGCACTCTGCCCAAGAGGGGGAGGTGTGTTATGGAGAAATCCCATAGCACTTTGCTCCGCAATAGTCCTCCTAGTTATTTCCTCCCTCTATCACCTACTTTTCTATAATCTCTTCGGTTTTCACCATCATCATTAATTTCCCGGAATCGTGACAATAGGTCACTCGGTCTTTATCCCCAAGCTCCAGCTAGCTGCTGTGCTAATCCAAGGTGAGGTTTTGCTTCATTCCATTCGAAGTATTTTGGCTAGCCAAAACAGTTCTATTTCATTCCTGGTCCGAGCGGGACCTCTCTGCTGTGTTATAATTTACGGTAAGGGCTGTTATATATATTTAATTAGGGACTCAGTGTTTTATTATTGATGTTCACTCTTGTCAGTGGTTTCGTCATAAGTAAATATTAATAGATTATGGTCCAGCTCGGCTAATAGGTCTCGGGCTTGACTGGATATGTGAATTCCAGCTTCGCTAGGATGTGTGAACCAGCTCGATTAGGGATATCTGGATTGACTGCGGCTGAACTATAGAATTCCCCCTCTCGTCAATTATGTCTGGTTTCCTGACCGGTCGTCAGGTCTACGGTGTCAGAATATCTTCAGCCCACACCCCAGGAGCCTTAACTTCACTATCTTCGCCGACCGCACTCGTCCATCCTCTTAACAGCAAGCACAAAACTTGTCACAATCTCAATCTGTACCACATGGAACTTGTTGGCATTTTTTCGAGCAGAAAGTTGTGGAGCCAATCACGCATAGGGGTCATCCTTCACTGGAGATGTGGCGCTGTCGACTTCAATCTGACGCTTGCAGCAGTCCATCGAAGGTTGTCAGGAGGCTCCAGTTTATGGATGTTCTGTCCTATAATATCATTTCTATTACGTAGTTTCTGCTGGGAGGCGTGTACCGGTGTTGGTGAACCAGCAAGAACATCTGCTGGATAAAATAATCGACACAGGTAATGTTCACCTGTCCTCAGATGGCCGCTGTGACTCTCCTGGCCACAATGCCATATTTTGCGTTGTGTCGTTTATGGACGTGAATACCAAGAAGATAGTCCAGGTCAATTTGTCCCAGGTTCGCTCTTTATTTCGTACAGATATATCATTTAGTGTGGTTTCTTTAGCTACTGTGCCACTTGGGTCAGAGGTCATAATTCAAAATCAATGACAAGAAGACGAAGCAAAGCCCATGCATATAGTTACCTGTGTCTTTCCCCACTCGCTTTAAAAGTTGGCTTCGCTACAGTATACTTCTTTGGACTTGCGGCTGTTTGTATCCTTACTCGAGCAGCCATTAAATAGTTCAAATACACAATCAGGGTTTTTCTTCTAGATTCTGTACTTTCATGAAAAAAAACTTTGGCCGTAAGGTAAAGCCTGACGACCCTGCACAGGTTTCTTGTCCCAAACGGCCAGACAGGGAGCAGTTCCGCTCCAACCACTAGTATGCGTAGAAAAAATCGCAATGGATCAAAGAAGGAGGACCAAAATAAACTTTAAACCTTAGTAAACTGAGTATTACACTCTTCCTTTTTTGCTCGGGTTCGCAGTTCTGCTAAGACCAAGAGCCAAAATTCCCAAGGCGGTGGATTGATCGTTGCTTAGAAGCAAGGAAGTCATGTACTAACACTAACATTTTGCACTAACATTTTTTCGGGTGTTAGGCGCTACAACTGCCATAAGGTATAGATCCGGAAGACAGTGGGAGAAAACTCCTGTAGAAATTAAAGGTATTTCAGACCAAATAGTATTTTTTGTGTTCTATAGATTCTATCTCGAAATGTGCATGAATAGTACATGATAAGAATCATTTTAATAATATTTCTATCGAATAGAAAAGCAATTTGGTTCACTCTAATGCCCTGTAAAAGCAGTGTTTTGACCAGGGGCTGAATCAGCTGCTGAATGTGGGCGTCCAGATTGAAGAGGTGACGACCGACAACCATCTTGGCATAGGGAAGCTCATGCGCGAGGACGAGAGATTCAAGGCCATCTCCGACACCTTGGACTCCCGGCATGTAGCGAAAGGTCCCCTTCTAAGTCAGTGACGTTATTCAAAACTTGTTTTACATTGTTTTACAACTTGTGTCACTCCCTCACAACAAGCGAAAAACAAACCTGATAATACGAAAGTAAGCAGTAAAACGAAGAAAATGTGTCGATACTACCGAACCGGTTCCTGTAAGAAGGGTCTAAAGTGCAATTTTAATCACGTTTCGACTGCTAACGCACAAGCCAACGTACGCGAATCGATCCTACAAATTTTGCCAGGAATAGCATTACTCCGGCGGTTTCTGCCGCAATTCAACTAAAACTAGTGACACTGTTGTGCAGAAAAGCAATATTTGTTGAAGTTCTATGAAAATGGTTATTGTAGAAAGAACGGTCGATTCCTAAACATTTGTGTATTGTTTGAATTTCGTAAATGTATGACTTGTAGCATGGACCACGTGAAGTTGTGTAGTAGATTAAACTATACTGACAGAAGTTGCGAATACGCGCAGCTACCGCAGTCAACACCTAAAGTCCCAAAAGACGTGAAAAACCCGGTAATCACGAAATACGTGCGAAACAAGTTTCGGGACCGACAGTGGTACGGCCATTACTCGACTCCGACGTCACAGAGGTTACTGGGACCCCAACCTTATTCACTTCCCCCTCCGCTAATTGGATTCCAGCAATTTATAAAACTACGTCCCGATGCCTGGATAAAAAAGGTGGAGGTGTTATGATGCTGGCTCATGAAAGTTTAAACCCGAAGCAGATGGATATTCCTTTTTCAGACCAAAACGATGAAACTCTTTGGATAATAGTTCGGCCAAAACGACTCCATCGACCGTACTCGGGGGTAGCGATTTGCACTTTTTATTTTTCACCCGGACAACGTGCTATTGTCAAACAAAAGTTTTGGGAAGACATTCAAGCATCTACGGATTTTATTCATAAAAATTATCCACTTTTAGAGCTAAGTATTTTTGGTGAAGGAAATGATTTAAATACACGTTCCCTCGCATCGTCATTAAACCTAAAACGCCTTGTAAAGTTCTTTACTACGAAGGGTGATACGTGTCTCGATGTGATTTATCTGACTAAAAGATTATTACCAAGCGCCTGAAGCTCTACCAGCACTGGGTGGAAGCTATCATTTTACTATGCAATTTTATGATGCAATGGAAGCCTCTTGATAAAATGGAAGTGTCGTATTCGATGACAGAAGTGGTTACTCGTCCAATTACCGATAGTGGTTTGCTTGCGGTGGGTGATTGGATTACGCGTGAGACGCTACTGATGAAAAAGCAGAGATTTTTCACGAAAACATAAAACACGTTTTGATAGATGTTTCCCAGAAAAAGGTGAAAGTTTGTTCTTCAGATAAGCCTAATGTAACGAAAAAGATTAAAAATTTGATTAAAAAGAAATCATTTTTGTTTGGAGCGGATGACCGACAAGCTAATAAACTGCGGAATAAAATAAAAATAAATTAAAGAGAGTGGAGGGTCAGCATGGTCGTGAAGTTGATGATCTATGTGAATTAAAACCTCAAAAATACTAGCAGAAAATAAAAGCAAGACTGGAAAATTACATAAAATATTGGTTTTAATGTTAACGAGCCCCCAGAACAAACGGAAAATGCCCTCAATGCTCACCTGATGGCTATAGTACAAACTTAACCACCTTTCCGTTGTCGGTCACACCTGAAAGTACTCCAGAAGATGAAAGTGAAGGTTCTGGTATGTCAGTACCAGAGCTAACAAAGGCTGAGATTGCTTCAAACTTGCAAAAAAATTCAAAAAAACTCAATTACACCTTTTGACATCCCAGTTCAACTCATAAAAGCTTTCCCAGAGGAGTTAGCTGTACCTCTTCAATGCATTTATAATATTGTTTCTAAAACTGGCCAGTATCCAAAGAAATGGAAGCTTGGTTTTGTCACCCCAATCCCCAAAAAAGGATGTCAAAATCATTTTACGGGAGTGAGGCCAATTATTATGACTTAAATTTTCAGCAAGATTTAAGAATCATTTGTTGCAGCATGGCTGAAAAAACAACTCCTTTCAATAATTGATAAAAAAAAAAAAATGGGAATTTACCAAGAACTTCGACAACGCATTAGCTAGTTAAATTGATTGATTTTATTTGGAAAATTTGGATTCTCCAGGGAAGTGGTTAAATTCGATTGCAATAGATTTTGAAAAAGCTTTTGATTTAGTTGATCATAATATTTTAATGGAAAACTGAGACAGAAAAATATTCCGGAACTTATTATAAAAATTGTGCGCGGTTTTCTAATGGAAAGACAGCAAGTTCTAAAATATAAAGGCCTTAATTCATCTACTAATGCTATACACTGTGGTGTCCCGCAACGAACCGTGTTGGGACCTCTTTGTTTTTTTTGTTATGATAAATAATAATGCTAATTATGCTGATGATAGATAGAAGTACGTGGACGATCTGTCGCGTGTGGAAGTACTGCACCCGATTTTTAAAAGCCAAGCAATGACAATAGTCCAAGATGTAGCAACGGCAACAAAAAATTCAAATATGGTTGTAAATGCGGAAAAAAAAACTGTATTGACTTTTTCTTTTTTATCGGATGAGCCAAGTTTTCAACCTGAGTTGGATGATAGCCTCCTCTCGGAGGAAATTAATCTCCTTGGACTGATTGTTTCTTCTGATCTTTCGGGGAAGAAAAGCACTGATAGCATGATTAGAAAAGCCAATGCGTCTATTGTTATCTTAAAAACACTAACTATGTTAAGGTCCCTGAAAAAAAATGTTGCGTCGGTATTGTACGTTTGTTCGTCCTCTTGTGGAGTATGCTTGTCCGGTTTGGCACTATGGTATTACGAAGGATGAATCTGATGGTATAGAGAATATTCAGGAACGTGCCCTAAGAATTGCGCACAGGGGCGCTAAAGTCCCATAATCTCGCCTTCTTTCTTTATTTGGACTGGATGCGCTGTCTAATAGGAGGCAGAAGTTGTGTCAAAATTTTGGACTAAAACTCCTTCAACACCCAACTCCGATCCCTTTTACCCCCTGATTTTGAGGTTGAACTCCCAAGGCCACCAAGGCAAGTATCCAACAAAGTACCGAAGTTCATGCCGATCGCACTTAACCGGGAAAGATATTGTAATAGCTTCATTCCGAAATTTTTGGATGTTTACAATAATGTTTTTTTAGTTATTTTGTTAGAAATTTTATTTCGGGTGTTGACTCCAATGGTATACTGTAACCAAGGTGTACTTTCACAAGGGAGTTCACGACACCTTGGTTTCTATAAGTTAATTCCGCCAGGTAACAACAGTTTCCTGGCGATGAATAACCTGAGCCATTCAAGTTTGAATTGGGGCGAAATTTAATTCAATGCTCGGCAGTATGTTTTGAGTTGGACCGGTGAACGGTCGTTGCTGGAGATGTTGAAAAGTTAAGTGTTGAGTCTTATTTATTACTTATTACCTATCGCCTTTAACATGTTGAAATGTAAATAAACGAAATTGTTTTTCTACAACTGAAGAGCGAGGTAGAGTTTAGTTGGGTGAATTTTATTTGTTTTTTTTAAGCATGGTCCACACCGCTCGGAGGCCATGTCAAAACGGATAAAATTCAGTAATGATAATAACACTAGAGATCGAACAGGTCATAGCAGAGTAGAAAATAAACGCGTTGTATCAGTGGTCGCAGCGAGGGATAATGAACCCAAATTTTATCTTCTCTTGAATATGGATTGTTTGAAATACTTTGTTTTGTTTACGGTACTCCTTGATTAGTTGTCGCAGAACTATTTGTTAGGCATATTATTAATTTGTTCCTTTACAGCTGATTTTCAAAATGTCTAGTGATGAGGGTGACACGAAAGACGATGCGAGAACTAAATTTGCAGACCCATATGATATGATGGTTATTGCAAAAGACCTATTCTGACCCATATTGGTGCCGAGTCGGGTTTTCGACTCAGTGCGCACCACGGCATCATCCGAATTTTTCATCAACTCACATTCTGTTTTAGAGTGTGCTTAGTGCGCACCACGGCGTCATCCAAATTTTTCATCCACTCACATTCTGTTTTTGAGTGTGCTATCCTGTACTCTATTTATTTTCTTTGATTACTCCACTATCTTAAATCTGTGTGACAAATAAATATTCTTTCATTATATTCGAATCGCATTACTGAGATCACAGTTAAGCCTTCATAATTTGCGACGAGACCTAAATGACAAGTGCTGGTCTAATTTGTAACAAGAATCTTTCTTAAACTTCTGTTTAAGATTCAATTAATATCAGAAACTCAAAATGGTACTCATGTTTTTTTTTTGTCAGGAAATTTTGAATTTTACCGTTTTTGTATATATCTACTAACTGATTCAAATATCTAAGATGGGTGAGAATTTGCGATAAGCGGATCAACAACCTGCAAGTCGAGATCCCTAGATTGGCAAAACAAGAAGATGGATTTCACTCTGGACTTTTCTTGATCAAGGTATTTATACTCATTGTAACTAGCTACAAGAGCAGTGCTATGAAAGATCCTATTTTCAAAATGAATCAAATGTCTTGTGATTATTTATGTCACTTGCTTATAATTATTTTTCTGTGTGTTATTCTACGTGTGCCCGTCAGTTCGGAGATCGGGAGTTACACCCAATCTTGGCAGGACTATCATATACCCGATAGATTGTCTTTGAAACAGCGACTTCCCGAAATGTCTTGAACTAGCGGTTTGACTGTCACTGAACTTGAAGACCTCATAGAGTGCGCACTAAGGTATATATGTCGTTTGTTAATATGTTACGACAGACATTCACTTTTCTAGTTCTACGAACACAGCGCCAATGAAAAGACTTTCGGCCTTGGCATATGTTTGACAACGTATACCTGTGGTAGAAAGCAAACAGTGAACACGTACCGAGCAAGACTGTTTACTGTTATAATGGGATTCATCAACATCAGTAGAAATGAAGACTGTGCAAAATGCTTTGGGTGCAGCTTTAAGAAACAAGGAGGCCATAAAGGTAAGCTTGCAGGCAAAACTTTCGGCCTTGGTACATGTTTGACAACCTGTATAGATAGTAGAAAGCAAACCGTGGCCAAAAGGTACCGAGCAAGACAGATTCCTGTTATAATGGGCTTCATCAACAGCAATAGATATGAAGACTGTGCAAATTGCTTAGGGAGTAGCTTTAAGGAACAAGACGGCTACATAAAGGTAAGCTTGCATTATGATCCATGGGATGGTCAGGGCTATAGCGTTCAATAAAATCAGCAGTTGTTTCCTTAAAATGTCTATTACTCCACAATTACTATTCCATGAGACGCGTAACTCCGAAACGAGTGACCTGATTTAGATGGAACTTAACAAATGGAAAGAGCAAATGTCCCATATGCTCCAGTTGGGTTACGTTTATTTGCTGCACGAAGAACAAGTACTAGTGTTAATTAAAGAAAATTTCATTTTAATCTCAGTAGGGTCATTGAAAAGTAATTCTGTTGCAGTTTATGAGTGAGTACAAATAACTAAAAGTACTTTAGGTGAGTGTATCCAGAGTGTCGGAAGGGGTTGTATCTAGAGAGATTTACAAGAAAGAAACAGGTTATATCCGTGTACGAATAATATAGAACATGAAAAGTTGACTCGGGTTAGCAAGGAAATTCACAAGCTCAAGATCATTAGGAGTCGTAGAAAAATAATTCCAGTGTCGTTTAGGACTGACGAAGTACTACTGTTAATACGAATAATAAAGAACATGAATAGTTGACTCGGGTTAACAAAAAAAATCACAAGCTCTGGATCACAGAAGCACCTAAATTACAACCAAACATAAAACGAAAATAGGTAAATGGCAAGTTAACAAAAGCTGACGGTATGAGATGTGTCTGGACTGAATGAATGAAGAATTTATGACGCACCGCCCAAAAAGTCCTTTGCTGACTTATGTGTATTATAAAAGATTTGTGACTGTACATTTGTTCTTTGTGATCAATGACTGCTACTTAAAATGATGCGGTGTGTGTAGTTCTGAAAGAAACAAAAGAGAAGAGAAACTGAAAATAGCATTCAAAATTGAGATTGGAGTTGGTACTTTAAATAGACAGTGGAATTTTGTGTGGCACACTAAAAGGGCAAACCACAACCGTTAATGGATATTGCAGTTTTCGTTGTAAGGCAAACTACAATAGGTTGCAGAAATGGATTAAGGGACCCACCGAGGGTCAGCCCACTCCTCGCACCTGCTATAACCCTTTCCCAGCACCGACAGAAATAGGCGGTTCCGACACCGGTACCGGGAAATAAATTAGGCAAGCCATCTTATAAACGCTTATAAACATGCTTGTTTAGAAACATGCACTCACGATACACTAAAATAGTGCGCAACCCCTCGGGACTCACAGACATTAGTTGCAATGAAATAGACCGAGCATGGCGGCTCTTACAAAATCGATGGATATTCCACCGTCAAAGAAGCGACAAGGAGATAACCAGAGCTTGAGGACAAGACTCATCGTTAACGTAAAATTCACAAAAGTAATAGGTTCTTTAAAGGATGTAGCAAGGAATAAAAGACGCACGAAATTAAGGATAGGAAGTTTGGTACAAATACAGTATGAAACTTTGCTTGATATTGATGGCGTTAACGTTGTTTTCGCCTTTTGTGAAAGGTGAAATAGGGGACTTGAATACGTTCAAGGTCCCCGAATTTATAAACATATCCGGGTTGCTGGATGTGTTTTCCGGATATAGCGGAGAGGGAATCTCCACTATAAGGCACGACCTGAAGCTGATGGTTAGGAAATTGGTTCCACAAATAGGGGTGAGTTGGCTTGTCCACCATGGGACACTTGTCTCATTGGTGATCGCAGCTTATGTCGTTTTCGGACCAAGTATGCTCTTGATAGGAATTGGCGGTTATGCAGTCATCTTTGGAGGAGGCAAGGTGCACAACGGGATAATGTGTTTGTGCGCCATTGTTGTCTGGAATCGAAACAGGATGGAGGGTCAGTTGTTGTTGGGCCTTTGGCTTATCAGGATGCTAGCCGGAGGTAACGGAGCACTCTTGGAGCATGGATCTAGGCAATTGGTTAGAGTCAACAATTCTATACACGTATTCTCAGTTGAGAGCGTCGTCATGAAGTTGGAAACGGCTCATGTTGTAGATTGCGCTGATCTTAGTGGCGTCGAACAGTATTCATGGTTTCATGGCTGGCACTGTAAAGGTGGTTCAGGGAGTGATATTTGCGGCACCGATTTTGGAGGCTGGTTACCAGACGACAAGACAAAGGTCAACAGTGATTGCCTTTATGACAATTGGGAGGCCGGAGACGGATGGAGTATGGGTTGTGTAATAGCTGACTCAGTCAAACACTGCTTGGCATTGTGTCCGAAAGTGTCTTCAAGCTTCAAGATTATTGAGGTGGCAAAGGCGTGGTGTGAAGTCACAGCAGACGAGGACTCCAGCAATTATACCCTCAGCGACGGGAAAAAGACATCTTTTGGCGACGGCATAGAGCGTGGAGCGTCCACGGATTGTCCAAAGGTGAAACGTTATGGTATTGACATCGGTGGCACACTGCACTTTGAGCCACAGGCAGTCATAACGACTTACGCTGGCAGCGGTTTCCAACCAGAGTTCTTGTGGAATGGCATGGTGGTCCGAAAGACATTGGCCAGCCAAGATCCCTAACACTTCAGAGTGTTCCAGGGTCCTTTGACTGCTGGATGATAGATGGAATACACGATCAATGCATAGGACTTCCCAAACTGGAGGGATTGGTTGAAATGCCCAATGGGGACATTTACCAGAGAATTACAGTGAAGGACGCTAAAGCCTGCACTTTTTCCCTGCTAGTTGGAGAGGCAAGCATCGGTGACTTCGTCATAAGAAATGGCGCTGGAATGGTCCCATACATCCCTGAGGCTAAAATCATGTCAAAAGGGTTGTACAAAATAATAAAGAAGATAGACTTCAACCCTGAGAAGGCTGTTACTTTTGCGGCTGAAGTGATTGGTGTCGGATTTGATTGGAATCCTCTCGGAGCTTTGACCAATTATTTCGGTCTTCCTAGCATAAGAGATATAGCATTTTGTTTCTTTTGCGTTGGCATACTAAGCCTCATATTTCCTAGTTGGAAAGCAGAGATTCTTCGTGTGCCTATGGGCTTGGTCATGAGTAAGGTATACCACTCTTATGGACCATTCATAATGCCAAGGATTATGATCATAATAGGGCTTTGTATTATTGGAACTTTTAGTCCTTTTGGATGTATGGCGATGAATATGCTCCTTACAAAGGAGGTTGGCAATTCATGGATTAGAACTCGCGTCTGGAGCTTCTTTATTCTAGGGCTTTGCTTTAGCGTTATAGGGATATGGGGAGTAGCAACTCACTCATGTGTCATACTGTTGAATTACAAACTCAGCAAGGGCAGCAAAGGCAAATCAAAGTTCCTTATGAAGGTTTTGGACAAGATAGATGCAGTATGCGATCACCCAATGCAAGTCAGCGGGGTGATTCAGCATAGCTCGATTGGCTTTTTTAAGGCTCCAGAATGGTTCATGGAATTCAAGGAAAATGTAACATCTTGGATGGGACTTCCTTATCAATATACTGAAGCTGAGTATGTCATGAGTGTTGGCGATATGAAGAAGTTAGCGAAACAGACCACTGATGGTACGAGATTGACAGCTGAAGAAACTGATGAGCACCTAAGGGAGGCTCATTGGTTTAGAAGGGCCAGTTACACGGCCATGTCAATCATGCTCCTAGTGGCACTTCCACCCTCGTTTGGGTGCGCGATTCTCATAGTTATACTGACTTTCTATCAGTCAGATTCTGAAAGGGAAAAGGTTACAGGAAATGGGCCCGTCTCAAAAATGAGAGACGGAGTGTACAGTCTTAAGAGAAGAATAATGGGTAACACGATTCAAGACTGAAACTTGGCAGCAGATTAATAAGCCCATATGAAATAGACGCCAACTCACGTCAAGAGTTCATGCGCTCCACTAGTAACAAAAACCTCTTCAATACCGCGCGTTGACCAGTTTAAATGGCTTGGGCTCACTTTCGGTTCTTCGCTGTCTGCTACGTGCTCTGTTATTGTCAGCATGGCTCTTCGGAACCTTCGGACTTCGTATGGTAAGATTGTTCCGAACCGAGCACGTTTCAACAGAAGAGGTCTGGCGAGGCTATACTCGGGCTATTGCTCCCCTGCTATTGCTTTTCTTAGTGGTGTTCACCATATTCTGCGGAAAAAGGACCATAAAGCGTTGAGGGTCGGCTAGTTTAGATACTGTAAGTACCTAATGTGCCTCCCTCGATCATACCGTAACAGAAAAATTGTCGGTAAGTATCTACTGCCAGATACTCCGTCACAGCTGACTGTACTTGCGTCTAACGCTGTGCGTGAGTCCTTGCAGAAGAAGAACCTTGATGTTGGTATAGCTATCAAGCACCAGACGGCTCGAAAAGGAGCCAAGATATTGGTACTCAGCCATGCAACATTGTTGAGCATGATATCCAATGGACAAGTGAATCCAAAGCACCATGCTACTGTGATAGTGGATGAGAGTCATTTCAACAATCCTCAAATGGGCATATTGAAAAAAGTTCTGCAGGAGGAATGGTCAGGAAAGAAAGTTTACTTTCTTACGGCCACTGGTGAAAGCTATTCAAGCGACAAATCTAATTACCCGATAGTGGACAAGTACAACCAGAACCTGGAAAAAGTGTTGGAAGAAGGATACCGTCAAAGCATGAAAGGGTTAGTGTTCCTGATGAGTAGGAAAGCCTGCGATGAGAAAGCGTCTTCCTATGCCAAAATTGGACGAAAGGCACTCAGCTTGCATAGAGGCAATTTCTCTGCGAACTTTGATCTAGCCAAGAACGGAGAGTGGGATTACATATTCACTACATCGATTAGTGAGTGTGGCATCAACGTCGATGTGGATTACGTCTTCGATTGCGGTGAAAGATATAAAATGGTCGGCGACGAGAGCCACATTTGGGGAAGTAAGGCTTTTAGTAAATCAGCCAACTACATTCAGAGAAGGGGAAGAGTTGGGCGGACCAGGCAGGGATTCTACTATTGCGGAATTAAAGGGGAACTTGATGAAGGTCTCGACTCAGATCCAGATCTCTCCGTAGTTAATAGGAGAAGAAGCTGGGGCGACATGGTAGTTGATGACAACCAGCTGGAAGGTCTTACTTTGACAAATGAGCAGTTTGAAAGGCGGTGCGAAATGAACGAAAACGGTGTCCGAGGAGCCAAATTTAAAAAAAAAAGTGCTCATCATAATTAGGTTAGGTTTGTACATAATGTAAATACTCGTGTAATTAACCATATTTGATATTCATGCTCTAAGGGTTAACGCTTGTGTTGTTTGCACCCCGTCATTAGTATCGTAATAATCGTTAAGTGTAGTATTCGTATTTTAACATTCAGTAGTAGTAGCAGTATTCATTTATATTGACAGTAGTGGTTAACCATAAGTATATAATCAATAATTATTCTGTTTTGTATATAGTACGTAATGAGTAATTAATTATTACAGATCGGGAGATCTGTTTTCCCGTAGGTGGGCCGAGTTGTAACGGATGATCGTAACACTAATATTTAATGACCTGCGAATCACAACTCCCTCGGCATACGGCACCACGAGTAAGATTTAGATAACTGCTAGATTTATGGTCTCGCGGATTTAGCAAGATCGCTAAATATCTCCAGACTCAGAGTAAGCGATATTGGCACAAGTTTTAGCAAGATTGCAAATGTTAGCCATCTTGCAAATATCATGCAAATATCCGTGAGTCGGTAAAGACTAGTTTTTATCAGTTTGGTTTCAAGGATAAATGCAGTGTCGAATTTCCGGTATTTCTTTTGAAGTTTGTTGTAGAATACTTTTGGTTTTTTTCGACACCTGTTTTCGCTTGTTTTGTGGACTCTAAGAAAGCTTTCGACAGAGTAAATCACAAAAAATTGTTACGGATTTTGTTAGATCGGGGCGTGCCACCTTCTGTTGTCCGACTGTTATGTTTTTGGTTTCGGTCCTAGCGGTTTTCTATACGGCGGGGCAACAAACTCAGCGATGAATTCGTCATGGTCAATGGTTTGAGGCAAGGTGGCCTACTTTCCCCAATTTTGTACGCGGTGTACGTGGACGGTCTAACTATCAGTTGGGTGCATGATTGGTAACCGATCGTTCATCCACTTTTTATTTGCTGATGATTTAGTGCTTTTGAGTCCGACTGTTTTCGGGCTAAACAGGTTACTGGAGTTGTGTGATGTATATGCCGAGGAGTTTGATATTATGTTCAATACTAAGAAAACTTATGCTATGGCGTTTTTGCCTCCTAAATGCAAGGCACTTAAAAAAGACATTTTCCTTTCGGGTAGGCGTATTGAGTACGTAAGAGATTTCCGGTATTTAGGTTTTGTCATCAATGAATCTTTAAATGATGATAGTCATCTGCGGCAGACGATGGCCAGTCTATGCAAGCGTGGCAATGTTCTTATATGGAAATTTGGGATAACTTGTACTAGTGTTAAACTTTGCCTTTTTCGCACTTACTGTTACCAGTTATTTGGTATTGCGTTAGTGTATAAGCACTCTGTTCGGACGGATTATGGGCTCAATGTTTGTTTCAATAGCATTTTCCGTCGTTCGCTAAAGTTGAGCCGCTTCGCAAGCATGTCACAATCTCTTGTTCTGAACAGATGCTGTACATACAAAGAGCTTAAAAGAAAAGCTACAGTGTCGCTTCTTAATAGGCTGTGGGATTCTGAGAATCCGCTAATTGTTACTGCTAGCAACCATATCCACCACAGTCTGCCATTGTGGCGACATCTTCTGTCACTCCACACATTCCCAATGCGGTGAGATGTGGAATTTTGTTGTTTACTTGTCTTGTTTATTTTGTGTTTTTCTTTTTGTATGGTCTGTAGACTGAATTAAAAGATATTGATTGATTGATTGATCAGCAAGATCGCTAAATATATTCAGACTCAGAGTAAGCAATATTGGCACAAGTTTTAACAAGATTGCAAGTATTTAGCAAGATCGCTAATTCCCTAACCGGGACCACGGAAAGTTATAAAAGCCAGGAGTTGGGACTCACACAGGTTAGTTCTTCGACAGTTAGTTCTTCAAGAGTTAGTTCTTCGAAAGTTAGTTCTTCGATAGTTAGTTCCTCGTAAGTGAGTTCTTCGTCAGTGTTATCTACTCGTCGGTGTTTGTCTTCGTCTTCGTCTACAGTATCCAGTGTTAGTACGATTCCAGTTAAAGTGCAACTGAAGAGCAGATGTCGACATACATGGAGGATTATTAGTAAGCGATATCAGGCTTAGGATTTAGGAGTGGAATCAGTAACGCCGTTTAAGGTAAAATAAACATTCATTTATATCTCAACCTATGTTGTATAAGCAAGCTTAGTTTTGAAGATATAGAAGATACCTGGCTTTGAATGGACAATTTTATGGTGTAAAAATCTGATTTTCACAGAAAATGGAGATACGCGGATTTGAATGCCCATCGACGATAACCGCCTCCGCGTTACCCATCTATATTCTCTCTACCGCTACAAAGGAGAACCTCTTGACTGTGAAATGTACTAAGAAACTAAACTCAACGATAAGAAACAACAGAAACTCGTATACGTTTTACAGCCAGCAGAGGATGACTTTACCCAATTTACTAGTCGCCCAGCAACGCGTAACCCACCAAATCTTCGACTGATTTTACATAACGTAACCAGCGATGAAACAACAGAAACTATAAAATGAATTTGCATGGAAGCAAGTACTTTTCCTTGGGAACAAACAATTCCATGATGAAAAGATTTTCGTTATTAGATTGCTAACATAAATGAAGTCCTTTTCACAGTACGATAATAGAATATTTTAAACGAGGCAGACAAATTATTAAATCGTGTGATTGAATTGATAAGTTATGAAGTAATTTTGCAATGCAAATTGCACCAGTAATTTCTAAGAAGTGCAATCTCAAAGATTACTCACTCAGGACCAAGAAGCGAAGATCGAAAGACTCCAGAAGCGTGCTTGTAAAATAATACTCAAAAATGCATATAAGTCGTACAATGAAAGTCTTTCATTTTTACAAATGGAAACTCTAACCGAACGACGGCACAATTCGCTGATGAATTCGGGTACGAATGCCTCCATTCTGAAATGCATAGGCATATTCTCCCGTAATACGAAGAAACCACCGAGAATCGTCCCGAGTTCACGCTCAAATCTAGAAGCTGGGAAGCGAAAGTTAACACAACCGCCCGTCAAGGCATCAACAAGATATCTCCAATCGTTTGTACCATATTTTATTCAACACCATTTGTACCATATTTTTATTCTAAAAAATGAAGAAATAACCGAACGGCCTACACAGAATGTTAAGAAAATTCGACAATGTATTTTAGGGTTTTATCGTATATCTAGCATTGTATTTTAACTAATTTGACAAATCAATTGTATATAACTATTCTAATTGTTTCTTTTTTCGTGTAGTGTACGATTACTTTGTCGTCAGCCTATGCTATCCAACGGATAATTTGGTATTTTAAATGATTGATTGATTGATTGATTATTGAAAGTCGAAGTCTGGTTTTGATAATTATCGAAATTAACGTCTAAGAGGAAACATCCATACAATTTCAGAAACTCTTTACGACGAGAAAACTGCATCACATGGTAAGTTTCTTGAACGAGTTACCTATGCTTATACTAGGATGTCATTCAGGTTGCAGACTTGCGTAGAGAAAACTCGACGAGCCGTTTAGTTCTCTCAGCTGAAAATCGAAGCTGAAAGCAGTCTCAGTTGAAAACACTCCTCGTAACCTGTATCTCTATTCTGCAGTTCTGCCTGTTGTGGATGCGTTCACACGCAGCCCTTTCTCTCGTCCTACACTATCCCTAGAAAATAGCTCTTTGCTCAGCTGCTTATTCACAAAAGTCAACCATTATAAGAATAGTCATTTGATTAAAGAATTAGTTAACGACGCGAGGTCGGGTGACCGTGGCGTCAGACCGAACTCGGAAAGAAGGAAGAACACAACTGCATCTTACCTGTGCAAAATTGCGTATTACTTTTGACTTTGAGGAAAACTACTGAGCGGAGAGCGAGTTCAGCCTATCTTTGTTTTTTTGTCTGACATTTTCATCCTGTGTGACCGATCGGAAGTATTTCTGGCGGAATATAGTTGTTTGTTTCTTTCAGCTACAGAAAGGGTAAAGAACACCATAATACGGCAGAATCCCAGCACTGACAAGTTGGAATTCTCTAACTGCTTCATGAAGAATCATCAGCGAGTAACCGTATTAGTGGCTATGAGGAAAGCTACTGAGCGGAGAGTGAGTTCAGCCTATCTTTGTTTATTGTCTGACATTTTCATCTTGTTTGACCGACGGGAAGTATTTCTGCCGGAATATAGTTGTTTGTTCTTTCAACTACAGAAAGGGTAAAGAACACCATAATACGGCAAAATCCCAGCACTGCCAAGTTGGTATTCTCCAATTCCTTCATGAAGAATCATCAGCGAGTAATAGTATTAGTGGCTTTGCTTATTTAACATTGTTTCCCAGACAATGGTCCATCCTGACTAAAATGTCCTATGTCTTCTGCCATTTTAATTACCAGTCTTGCTAAGAGTGCGTTCAGACGCATCGGAAAATTATAAAAACCCGATCGGTACCAAGGGAAAACCGATGGGTTTTACGTGCTTGAAAATAATCCAAGCTCAAAACCCGATGGGATAAAACGTAAAACCGATCGGTTTTTCCCTGTTTTTCCCACCCGTCTGAACGTACTCTAAGAAATAGTTAATATGTCGCTAGTGGGGAATATTCAAGCCTCGATTTTTGCCTTAGCCACTAACCACAATAGATTGTTGACTTCTATAAGCAGACCTGCATAGGCTGGATATAGTACTCGGATTGAAAGATTGGGTTTGTATCTACGAAAATATGGACATTTCCTGTCTGCATAACTAAAGGCTCTGATATCTGTTCCGGTCTCCGATATCAGCTGGGGACACGACCATAAGCATGGTTTCAAGTGGGGGCTCGGAGGGCACCTTGAAATTTCGGGCTTGGAAATTCACGGGGAACGGATCCGGGACAATCTGAATACCATCCTCAGATGTCATCTCAATGCATCGGAAATCTCATTCTTGCGAGTAAATCATCAGTCTTGCGGAAATCTTAAAGTTCACTACCTACGTCGTATACGGGGCTTTGCAAAGCGAGTACATCACCTTTCACGGTTGACTGCTTCGAGCTTCATCTAAGCGATTACAAGGGACGAGGGAGTGAGATTTACATGTGCCGCCGACCGAATCTTCATGTTTATTCTACGGAGCCATAACAAGCTCATGCATAACTCCAACTCGATCACCACAGCATACTTTGACACTCCTGAGAATCCAAAATGGCCTGAAGTTTTGGACGGAACATACGCTGGCGTTAATATAGAGCGCCTCAAACCGGATATCATGGAGAAAGGTGGGGTGGGGTATATCATGTGATGGTTCTCTATAATCGTCCGGATATGCCGAGGAGAGCAGCAGCAGAAAAAGTACGGCGCTATTTCGTTATCCTTCCTTTAGTGATAGATGCTCCTAAGAGGTCCTCAGGATCATGCGGGACTCGCTTAGTATGTCGAGGAGAGCTGCAGCAGAAAAAGTACGGCGCTATTTCGTTATCCTTCCTTTAGTGATAGATGCCCCTAAGAGGTCCTCAGGATCATGCGGGACTCGCTTAGTACGCTCGGGTTTCATACGAAAACACAGACGGGAAGTTCACAAAGCAGGAATGTGTGGTAGTAGGAGCCAGGTCTCAAACCCCCGTAGTCGCGGTGTGCAGGGGGCGGCGTAAACCAGAGAACAAGGGAATTGATAATGTCTAGGGAGTGTGATGTTAGTGACGTGATTGAATGGCAGTATGTTTGACCGGGAGCTTCCAAATACAATTTCTAAGCTTCAAAAGTAAATATTCCGGGTGGTTCCGAAAGGAAGGTGCCAAACGGGCGTTACCTGATCTCACTCATGACACGTTACCCACTTACTTTAATCTATTTGGGCATGAACCATTCCAACTTTTCTTGCAATAGTTTATACGCCAGTAATGCTCAATCCTGATTTAGAACGATTCTTACAGGTAATCCTCGATAATTTAATCTTAGCACACAACGTGTCAATGCTTGGCTATTTTAAGTGTTGGTGATGTTTGCACTTTCTTGATTTGTGTTTCCACTTTACTTTCAAGTCTTGCTTTATGATTTCCTCTGTACTGAGCACATAATGGCTGTTATTGATGCTACCGGTATGGTTTTGAGTCTCAAACTGTTGATGATCCATATTGGTAGCTTTGTCAACAAAGCTTCGCTTCTTGGACTTCATTTGTCCTTCAGTTTAGACATAAAAAAAACTGTGTTTATGGTGACGGGGGGGGGGCGTATTAGTTTTGTTTTACACTTTTACTTTAGGGGATGTAAATGGATGACCTAGTTAGGTTGAACTCAATTGCGTTATCTAAAGACCTGTCTCGTTATCGGAAGACTTTCTATGAAATCTTCAATGAGGATTTTCTTTTCTAGAGTTATGTACTGCTGCAGGTCGAAATACATTTAATTTAGGACTCAATATTTTAAGGTCGAAAACGGGCCGATTGGGAAAGGGCTCCTGCTTGCAACCGAAGTTTGTGATGTTGGCAGTCCTGGACTTAGGAAACATCTACATCAATATTCCGGAGCTTACGTCGATCTGAGGGTCATGACGTATGTGATTCGGGAAAAGGTCAATATAACTTGCCGCTACTGCTGCTCCTTTACGTGGCATATAAATGTCGGTATTCGCACTTTTCGCCTTTCGATGGTCTCTCAGAAGATCGGGTAAAACGTGAAACAGCTTGAGACGGTCGGATTAACAAGCAACACGTAAACCAATGAGAAGCAGAAGGATGAGAAAAAACGGAAGATACAAAAATGCTAAGGACGGATCCTAAAGTAGTCGATCATTTTAAATACGATTATGTTAGGGCGCATGTTCGTCGTTGGGGCGTTTCTGAGATATAGGCCCAAAACACCAAATTCAGCCTATTTTGTTAAGATTTTTTTAAGAGAGGTACGGTTGACGAAATCCTTGCTCTCTGGATCCTGCGAGGTTCAATTCCGGAGATTTTTAGGCTACTACTGTGGCTTTCTACTTTCACGGCGTAATAGTAGGAGAAAAATAAGTTTTGACCAGGAAAAAATTGGTACAGAAATGGTTTCTTCACCATCCGGACCGGAAAAAAATGCTTAACAACATATCAAAAATCTAAATCTCTAGCTCGATAGCGAAATTGTTTTTTTTTAATGTTTTTTTATTTATTTTCTCAAAAACCGGGAAAAAAATTAAAAACGTAAACTATAATGTTTTACACATCTTTTTAGATCAGCTTTTGGCTCTGAATTCATTTCTGATACTCATTTCGTTACCTGACCAAAAGAAAAATATTTATCAGCAAAAAAAAAAAAATGGGGAAAAAAACTGTGTCTTTGGGGAAAAAAACTCTTACCAGCGTTGTAGTCTATTTGGCTATGTAAACGAAAGGCTTAGAAAAAAAAAAAAGACTAAACAACAATAAACAGGAATGACGAAACACCTCAGCGCCAAACACCATGAGACAAGGTAGGTTCTAACTTAATGTGTTCAGAGAAAAGCTTTTATCTTATTTTTCAAATATATAAAAATTGCACATCATCAAAATATAGGAACTAGATTTTTCATCATCACAGTTAACTGTTATTCTTCTTCACTAAGTTCTTCTTCTTGAAACTTCGAATTGTTGCACGAGCTTCCCTTACAGGTACGGCAGGCTATAGTACACTCAAGTCCGTTTTTCTTACAGGTACACTTTTCACTATCACAGCCGTCAATACGACACGAGCATTTGATAATTTTTAGCAGCTGAGACGGAGCGGCAGGGAGATCTGTTTTTATTGGCGCAAAAACTTCGTTATCCTGCAGTTTCCATCCCAGGCGTAAAGGGTCTACTGGGTTCCCGAGCCAGATTTGAACTTGGCAGTAGACACGTAGCGAGTGGTACTTCGCTGCTGCCTGAGTCGGTGGCAGTTCTTGTGGATGCACGAAAGTGGTGGCAGTGCTCACTTTTCTGTGAAAGATTAGCTTTCTGGCAGTGTCCAGGTTCGAAACATCAGGGCAACCGTACAGTATCAACAATGCTCGCTCTCCTGCTGCCACAATATCGTCAAGCGATGCGAGCTTGTCGCCAAATATAGCAGCGCTGTCCCTGAAACTCTTGTTGGAAAGTAGCAGCTGAACGGCTTTGCCCTTTCCTATTCCGTAAAGGTGAGAGGTTGTGTCATAACCCAGCACGGCATGACAGAACGGTATCAGATTGCTGACATCTGTTCCTAGCTTCTGCTTCATCTCACTAATATCCCAAGCTGAACTAGTACCGCCAAACTTAGCTTCAGGTGAGAAATATAAACGCCCGGAACGCGAATCTGATCGACTGATCAGAAGAACCAAGATGTCAGTATCATCAGCAACCACGATTGTGTCTGTAAGACTAGCAGCTTCTACGGCTTTTTCTACAATCAGAACGTCGGCGTCTCCTTCCGAGTGGAAAATTCGGAAACCAACGGCTTCCAAATGGTTGCCGAGCAGCTTCAGGAAACGTCCTTTGTTTGTCTTACATGAAAGAAACTCTTCTTTCTTCATGCAGAGGGTCATCTCTTCGGTGAAAAAGACTTGGCGGCCAACCATCCTTGCTCGACGTAAATGGGTAGCATCTTTGATTGCTGGACCACCTTCATATCCGTCAAACACAACGATCGCACTAGGGTACCTTGCTTGTACGTAATGGACGTATGAAGCAAAGATGGCCTTGAAGGTTGACCCTACCTTCCATGGAACTCGATGTAGAAGAGAACCACCATCCAAGACGATGTTACACGCAGAAGCAGGTCTTGAGGGTGACTGAGTCTCAATCCCGCAAGCCTGAAAGATCGCTTTTGCAAGCTCTGGCTTATTTGCTTTTCTCATAAGGCCATCGCTTTCGAAAAGAGAAGGAGGAATCGTACAAAGTTCGTACTTGAAGTATTCTTCTCGGAGGTCAGTTCGTTGGGCTACTATTATAAACCGCTGGAAAAGGAGCGCCGGATCTATGTGCGCTACCACAGAGGACCCCGCCTTTTTGGCATTCATTAGGGTCACTTGGTCTTTTTTCTTGAAGACTTGCTCCTTCAAGGCTTTTCCCGTCATCTTACTTAGAATCAACTTTCCAGCCACATCGGCCTCGTCAACATTAACATCTTGGGAAGAAGTTATGCCGTTGGCAATGTTTCTAAGATGATTGTCACCTCTGAACGGAGAAGATTCTCCGAAGTATCCGACGAGCTTCTGGGTATCGTCGAAGTCACGCTCCTTTCTACTGGAACTCATGTCGCGGTGCTGCTCACTTGTCGAGTAACCAATTTTTGTCAAATTTTGCATCAAGAGGTTGATCTCCAGGCATGCTGGTCTTGACAGAACCCAAATGGCTCTCTGCTGTTCTGTCATCCCACCTCCGGTTGTAAGACCGCCCGATGTTTTCAGACTTCTCATATACTCCTGCTCGATGACAAGATCTGCCGAGAGCCCAGCCCAGCGTCGCTCTGATCTTCTAATGGTGTGACCTCCCTGTTCAAATGCTTCGAAGATTGGTGGGTGACTAGTTTGAAGCTTAGCCATCTCTTGCTGGTATATCCAGACCGACTTGACATAGAGGTTATGTCCAGATGCTGCTAGAAACGGAAGCATCTCTACTGCAGATTGTAGGTGCAGATTGTAGTCCTTTGGTGTAACAGAAAGTGAATATCAGAAGGGACTTTCCAGCTGGTTGAAAATGTCGTCACCAATAAAGGAAAAGAAATGGATTCGGAACGCCGGTAGGCTATTTGTTCAGATGGGGAAAAATGAACCAAAAATTCGTGCTCCTCTTCGTAAAATACCCCGTGATCGTGTGTCGCTTGATACCATCAATAAACTACTTTTCTTTTCACGGTTCCTCATTCTCGGATTCTGGAAATATCCAAAAAATAGGCGCAAAAAACGTGAAAAAAGGGAATTTCGCAACGGGATGGAGATTTAGATTTTTGATATGTTGTAGAGCTCTCTTTTCTGAACACAGTGGTGCAAAAATAATTTCTGTACCAATTTTTTTATGGTTCGACCATTTTTTTCCGTATCTTTCCCCTACTATAATGTCTTATACTGTTGTTGTCACTTGGAGTCATATTTTTTAACCTTATTTACCAAAACGGAAAGAGTATTACATCGCCTCTAGACTACCACAAGGGGATAAATGGCTTGCATTTCTCAGAAATGGTGAACTTTTAGGATTTTTCAGAGAGTCTGCGATCCGCTAGACGAAATTCTTCTCGTTCTATAAATGGACACAACTAGTTGGGTCTGCACTTTTAGAGATCACCCGACATCCTGTACGCTCTTTTGCCCATGAAAGTTACCAGGATACAGCTTTCTGGAATTTTATTTGATTTTCTTGAGTCTTAACACCCAAACTATTTTCCATACGGTTGCCATCCACGATCGAAGTTTTGACCAATCAGAAGCGCCGAATCTAAGAAAAGAGGAAATGCAGAAAGTAAACTAACAATAACAAGATTCCAAAGTACATTGGATTAAATATTATGAAATAGACTGTACTGAGAAGAAGAAGAAAGTAAAAAGCAAACCTGCAGACTGAAAATGTGGTTGTTCAAGGGGGGCGGCAGAACCAGTAGTGCAGCAATTAGTGTAGGATGGAGAATACTTGTCTTACGGTAGTGGCTGAAATTGAGTGTCTTTGCATGTGGTTACTGCAGTAAAATTAAAAGACTGGCCAGCCAAAGCAGCTCCTTCAGTCTGATATTCAGACTTAAATGCTGATTTGGACAGATAGTTACATATTAAAAGTGCAGTTTTGGTCTAAATGGTGGAATAAAGATCCAAATACCTATTCAGGTCTTTTTTTAGGCTTTTGACTGTCTCCTTTGTCTAACTGGTAGTCACTTTAGTCACAGCAAGTGCATGAAAATGGCAAAGTTAAAAGTAAATAAACGTTCAAATAAGCATACCACTTCTGTAGGCTATAGTAACCTAGTGTCTGATTAGTGTCTGTTTCTGGATTTGATGCATCATGCTTATAAAAACATTGGCAAACACAAACTGCCCTCTACAAACAGTCGAGTACACCAATATTCCATGTTCTGGTGAATTTAAAAATCAGCATATCTCTTTCACTTCCGGAGTTATCGAAATTACAGACGGGGAAGGGATACAAAGACAAAACTTACGATGACATAGGTATTCCGTCACCAACTTTTGGGATCCCCCCAAAAAATTATAAATAAAATTGAATAAAGAAAAGAGGATTCACGATGAATCCTCAGTGTTGCCTAGTGGACCTTGACTCTCCCTTTTGAAGCTAGTATCTCCGCCAAACTGCTGTAATGGTCCATATCGACTCAGTCATAGACTACGGCAGTGTTCATCCTGAAAACAGCGCCCCCTTTGTTTCGAAGCAAGAACAGCTTCTGTCCACCCTCAACACACTTGTTGACGAACATCTGAGCCCGTTTCAAACGCGGGAAAAAGATCTCTAGTGGCGAGGTAGCAGACAACGATCTTGCTGAAAGCGTTTTAATGGCAAGAGAGATCGGACTTGAGGGCATCAAGAAACAGATTGCTAAGGACACTCATGCATTTTCGATGGTAAAATTAGAAAAGTCTGGTACTGGGGATAACTACGAACCCAAAAGTAAAGCCTCTAAACTCGAGGATTGTTGCAGATGGAATTATAGTACAGGAAAATGAGCTCTAAAAAGAGGTCGACCCGAAACAAATTGCAACAGAAATGATTCTTACACCATCTTGTAGAGAAAAAAAACTGAACAAGATAATCCATTTTTGCATATCCTGGCTCGACGCAAAATAGGCCTTGTTTCGCTTTTAATACAATTTTTTTCGTATTTTGAAAAAAAAATATAAAATTTTCATGGTTGTCCGCAAGTCTTGAACTGAAGTATAATTCCAATGCAAAATGACAAGCTTATTTCGAAAATGGAAGTCAGATTTGGGATAAACCCTGCAACCGATTCTGGCTAGCTTCAGTTGAAATACGCTTTCCTACGAGCTCCTTGCTTTGTTTGAAACAAGCGGCAATACCATAAAAGCAAGCTCAGCAGTGGTAGTCAATCTCACTTATTGCTGAGCATTTAGTCTTTGGCAAATTGGGCCCAAGTGATGTGGTTTCGAGGGTGGTGGTTAAGGCTAGGTCTTGAATAGAGTCACTGGGACCCTGTGAGTAGCGTAGAGAAACTCTTCCGAAGACCGGAGACCGACAAGGTTGGTGCTTCCGAAACAACGGAGGAACCTCTCCATTTTTCCACTGAGCATCTTAAATCTTCTCCCTTTCGCGCCGGAAGTATATATTGGAAACATTAAGTTGCGTTTTATTGGATTCACTTCTGTTTCGTCAAAGTTTTAGTTTGGCTCTTGTTTTGTTTTAATTGCGTTTTATTGAGTTCTTGTTTCCGAAACTCAAACTACTTGTCAAACTACATATGCGAGGTAGTTTGTAGTTTGAGCTAAGTGGTTTCAGGTTCGAAACTACAGCCCTTGGAATAGACAAATAAAACGGCATAAAGCAAAAAGTTTTTTTAAAAAAACGATGTTAAGCAAAACTACACCGAAACTACATCCAATAAAACGCAACTTTAACTTCAAAAAAAAATATCTCACGGAGCATAGACACCATCTAGCAAAGAAAGAGTGCGTCTTGGAGCGCTTCTCAGCCGCTTCCAGGCGACTCCTCATTCGTCAAGCTTCTCCGACTACTTGGGTGCGAGAGATACACACTAAGTTCATTGTTCAAGTGACGCGTCAATGAAAGGTTTATAAACCGTAATTTTTGCTCTGTAGTGATGGTATAAGAAGGTTTTCCGACATGATTAGCACGTAGTTAGAAAGCTTAGACTTTGAAGAATCCAACTGTGTTATTCTGATAGTATTTTGGTTGTTTGTTTTCCTATCATCGATTTTTTTTCATACAAGGTTCCATTTGGAACCATCCGGCAAATGAGGTACGGAATGCCCAACTATTGGGTTTCAACACGATTATAGCCAACTATAGCCACCTTTCAAACGGGTATGGACCCTTATGCAGGACCTTCCTCTAGTTCCTCTGTGCCCCATGACGAAATTGACCTTGTCAGCAAAAGATTTTGTAAATGAAACGATCACCCTTGACAAGGCTGTTTCTCTCCTTCCGTGTCCTGATGGCGATTTGTCAGAAGATGAACTGCTAGACTCCGATAAAGATGATGACATCGAAGGTATGTTGTTTTCTCCTGTGGATATCATTCAAGCCGAAGATGAAGGTGCAGGAAGGAAAATTATGGAAGAGCTAAAATCTACTGGCAGGGTCGAAGTCGAGGACCATGAGTCTCCTCTTGAAGCAGATCTCGGTGAAGAGGATTTGCCACTTTCCAGCTTTATTTCTGCAAGCAGCAGAGCAACCGAAACCCCAACAAGTACTCCTGGTGCAAAGCATGATCGGTTTACTGAGGCTGCAAGACAGAGGACGAATTTCACCCCCTTTCGGACCCAGTGTGGAAGAACCAGTTGCTTATTGATCAGTCGATGAGTGGCGATCCCCACACTTTTTTTCTATTATTCTTCGATAAGAATATTCAGCTTAAAATTTGTGAGCAGACACGGCTTTACGCTATGCAAAGCAGAGGTATAGAGTTGAGGAGATCAGGACTTTTCTGTAAATCCTAATGCTCATTGGCATTATGAAGGCCCCTTCGTACCGCATGTACTGGTCACACTCAGTAAGATTTGCTCCCATCGCCAGCTCCAGGAGCAGGGATAAGTTTGATGAGATGAATAGATATTTTCATTTCAACAACAACCCGGAACAGAAACCAGCTGGTGACAAAGGCCACGACGAAATTTTCAAAATCAGACCCGTATTTGAACCTGTTTGGCAGAACTGTCTCAAAATCCCACAGGAAGAGCATCAAGCTATTGACGAGCAGATCATCACAACCAAAGCACATAGCAGCCTGAAGCAGTACAACCCGAATAAGCTATAAGATTTTGTCAAGAGCTGGTGAGAGTGGACTAATCCACTTTACACTGGCAGTTTTACACTGGCAAGGGAACCGTAGATTCCTCGGAACTTGGGGTTTCAGAGGGTTAATACACTCAACTTTAATTAACTTTTAAAATATATTTTTCATATAGGTTATCAGCATGGAGTCCTCCAAGTCAAAGTGTTTTAGATGTACCAAGATTTTGGTTCCGCAAATGGGGATGGGGCATTGTCCCCATTATTTGCTGAAGGTCTATCCAATAACTGTGACAACGTGTGTGACTTGTGGGGAGGGTGAAAGCTATTATAGGAGCGACGAGGACTGAGGGTCAGTAAGTGCCAGAGATGAGACGGTAAGAGAAAAAGCCATGCCGATGTAGACCGCCCTTACGCTGTGAAGGAATATAAACGCTATATGGGAGGCGTCGACCTCTCAGACATGCTCATCGAGTTGTACCGCGTCAACTTCTAATCAAAAAAGTGGTACATGAGAGTGTTTTTTTACTTGCTTGACCTAAGTCATAAGTGTCGTAAATGCATGGCTGATGTACCGAAGGGTGAAATCCTGCTCTTCAGGAGGAGTCGGACTCGGTTTCACATTTGCCCGAGTGTGTCCCCGACAAGGTCAGGTGCCGTAACTGCGTGAAAGCGCATACCCGCGTGAAGTGTGGCAAGTGCAACATTGGACTTTGTCTGACCCAGCAAAGAAATTGTTTCGCTGCTTACCGTACTAAGTGAAGTGGAGCACTCCACTTACTGTGGTAATAATTACTTTTGTATCTGAATTCTTTTACCATTACAAGTATATATAGCATGTTTGTTCAGCTACGTAGGCGATGTAGTTCACTTATAGTATTTTTTTTACCGGAAAATAAACGACTACTTGCGCAATCAACATTACTCCATAACAGTTTCTAAAGGGTCGATACTACCATAACTGCCGGATGTTGCCATATGGCACATGCCGCCATTTTGTTAGCTATTTCTCATTATTTTTTTTTTAACTTTTTCGTCATGGAATGACCTAAAATAAACAGGTTTTCCCCTCAAAAAATTTCTATCTCTTCCAAATCATAATTCAGGCGTGAAAGGGTTTAAATCTTCTTTAGAAAAACAGTTATTTACATCATGAGATGCCGGCAGACAGCCAGTGTTTATGGTAGCCATTTTGGAGCCATATGCTACGGCGGCAATTTTGGATCTGTGTGCTTCTGTGAAATTCTATGAAAGTGAGTTAATTTTGAATGCAAAGGAAACCCCAGCAAATGAATTATATGAAAAAATATGAATATGATCTTCAAGTGATAAGCCCATTAGGCTTAGTGCTAGCATTTGTAGCTGCCTCTTACTTGTGGGTATAAACGATTTTTTAGTGGCAAGTTCAGTTACTTTTATACAGATAAATTTACATTTAAAATTAATTAATAATATAAACTAGTTAAGATGGCTTACTGAAGGCCTTAATCCTGAATGCAATGGTATTTTATGAGTATTATTTGAAGATGTTTCAGATATTTAAAAACTGAAAAAAGATAAGGAAAATTTACAGCAAATCATGTTTTCATTACAGAAAATCGGCAAATTCGCGGCACTGCCGACGGCACTTTCGTGGCTTTCTTAAATTGTCAGTGCCTTCGAGATTACAATCACATGAAAAGAGAAGAAACGAGAAATTCAAACTAAATGAAACAACGAGTTTCCGTACAACGCTGGAGATAGGAAGAAGACTTGAGAAAGGAGATGAGAGATAATGCTACCGTTGTTTAAGTGAAACACCAAAATAAAAACGTAAGATCGATCAAAAGGGCTGCAAGGATAGACCCGCGTCGTCTGGCGCATGGTGGAAGAAGAAGATGAACATGTGTCCATGGCAAGAGGTCATCAGTTTTCCCGCAATTTCTTCTGTCAGACCAAGATCACCTTCTAAATGTTGTGAGGAAGTTTGGGTTAACTAGCTTCCAAGCGAGGTAAAATGTGTTGTCACCAATGATTTACCTACGGAGGCAAAATCAAGAATTGTGGATCTACTTTAGAACCATAAGGATGAAACGCTCGTACCAAGGCCCGGTTTCAAGTCGCTACTTGAATGGGGGTGATCGAGACACTCTAAACATAGGAATATTTGCGTTTATGTAGATAAATGGTATCTGATACCACAGTCTAACGGGGTTTTTCCAGTTCCTGAGTATCTGGCCAGTTACCGCAGTATCGATACCACGATCCCGACCATAGTCACTGGTCGTAGCTTCTGAAAACATATTTTCACTTTCATCACCACCAACAAAAGAGCCTAGGTTTTTGTCAAATTGGTGGGAAAGAAGTTTATAACTTGTGGTGTTTTTCTTTTGGACTTAAAAAAACACAAACTCGGCAACTGTCGTTTTTGCAAAGCAAACCTGGCCTAGTGCCATCGTAGTAACCATCGTAGCAACCGTAACACAATTTTGTCGATCTTTGTACTTTAGTTTTGCTCGCTATGAGTAGACTTTAGGTTTGTCTGATGCGCTAAGCTGCAGTAATCAGAGCTGGGACCTATAACAAGTATTTGGAGAGAGCAGTACCAAAAAGTGACGGTTCTCGCGCAGGAGTCATGTCGCATTAATAGGTTCCAGGGTGTAGTTATGGGTTACAGCAGGAAAATCGGGGTTCCAAGATGGGATTCTTGAGCCGTCGTTATACATTTTGTATTCAATGTTACATTATACTTCTGCCAATACAGAGGTGTGTCCCGTTAGCGCGTTGGGAATAAAGAAAAGTACATCAGAAGAAACCCCGCCATAAAGTGGTGAACAGCGGTGTGCGATAAGGACCTGAGAACTTCAGCCGATGAAGTGACATTCTTAATGCCCAAACACCATGGCATTTTTGTGCAATCCACATACAGTTATTGTTCAAGTTTCAAAGATCTAAGAATTAATGAAATGGCTGACGAATGAGGAAGTTACAATTGCTATGTGCAAACAGACAGACAAACAAGTATTGCCTTAGTTGAAAAACTAAGCGTGAGGAAGCAGTGACGGATGGTCTTAAAAGACATAGAAAGGGCGCCTGACGGAAAGATGAAAAGGTTTGTGAACATGAAACAAAAAATGTCGGACTTTTTCAAAGACGAGTAGGAACATGCAGATATGAGTCAACATGTCCACTGTGAGGTTGAAAAAATATAAGGCCCATTAATATAAGGCCCATTAATACAAGACCCAGCTTCGGTTCAGAAATCACGGCTATTCAAGACTTTCTGCAGTATCGTAAGAGACAGTAAGGACAAGTACTATTCCATTCTTAAAGCCAAACCAAAGACCTTCAAAGACGGCGTCAGAGAAAAGAAGTTGAACAATTTCTACGGGCAGCATCAAGCGGAAGCGTCCCTTGTAATGACACGGAACGTTTAGTACGATTTCCCTGAGCAGAAACCAATACTCACCTTGATAAATCATTGTTAGTTTATTTCTGCTCCTAAGACAAAGCCACTTTCAAAGGCAGTAATTAACACTTGCCGAACTTGCACATGTTGCAAAGCTGGCCCTTTTCCGAACATGGCGCAAAAAGAGAAGTGTCGTTTTACTTGAATGGTACATTTTGTACATAAGGATTTAAAGGAACAGTAAACTTGACTACGTAACTTTCGGCCATCGAATCGCCCGGGGGGGCTTGGTTAAATATACAGGGTCTTGTCGTCGACAGGCCCTCCCTTCTTTGTCATCTCGAACTGTCTCGAACCACCTGCTTAGTGTTCCCAAAGCTAGCTGGCAGGCCCTTGCCCCTTATGCACCGTAATTGTGCACTCATGTACTGTAAAAGTTCGCCTTTTTACATGTAGACTACAGAGTAACGACCTCCCGACTAGACGGCCGGGGTTCGATTGCTAGTCGCGGCACACAAACCTTTTGCTTTTGCAAACCTTTTGCTCAAAAGTCGAATTCTCGGAAACTGCCGGGAAACTGCAATGGTCGTAACGAGATTTTTTCTTACTCTCAATATCGACTCAGGGTACATTCTTGAGCCGCGTTCGATTCACCCTTGTCTCGATCCCTGTCAGCGTCGAAGCCGTTTTTTTCGTGAACCCTGTCATCATTTACCTGTTTTATTCAACCTTGTCAAGTGACAAGTTAGAATCCTTGTCAGCTGACAACTGATTAGGTGGATATGCCTGTCAGAAGTTTGTCATGGCCAAACACCATGTGGAAAAAATTGTCATGGATATTTTAAAAGTTGAAGGAAATCACTTCTACTTTCTAGAAGGTGAGTAGGTTGTTTTATCTACAGATATACTTATCCAGGTTTTACCTCAAATAACTGCATGTACATGTTATCTGCTCGTTCCCTTAACCAATGCAGTCACCCCTGATTTTTGGATACCCTATGTATAAGTCCCAATCTCGAATTTACATGACCTCAAAATTGTGAAAAGGAAAGTGTTTACATTCCTAACTAGGTCGTAATTTTCAACAAGCAAAATGACCTAGGCCCCTAGTCAGGACCTGGTCAGGACTGTAGAGAATTTTTGTTTACTATGTCTATGTCGAGGTTGGGCACCCCTCCTCCTTTACCCAACCTCAAATTTATGTAACCTCAAAATTGGACTAAAAAATTGTAAAAAGAAACTCCTCTACAGTCCCGACGAGTTCCTAGGTCATTAGATTTTGGTTCTTGACAGTTAGGACTGCAAAGATTTTTTTTTGACGCCAGTCTCGAGGCTATGTAAATTCGATGTTGGGTACCCTCTTCTATGCTTATTCGAACACCTCTAAATTTTTCCATACATTGGTTTTATTTCTTGCTTCTAAAACAGACAAATAGAAAAGGAAAATAGCAAACTTGGTAGGGGAGGGTGGGGATGGTTGGTCACATTTTTGTTTTAGCAGACCGTGTAGCCAAATTATGAGAGCTTGATAGATGAATCTGATCGCAGAATATGTAGCATTCATTATTCTGCATCCATGATTTAACAAAAATTAATTAGCAATTATTTTCTCTTGAATAAAAGTTTTAATAGGTGAGGTCAAAAGTGACTCCAGCGTTTAAGCATGGTTACATAAAAAGGGATTAGTTTACTAGGCTGCAGTGTGCCAGCAGACTACCATGATTAACTACATGCATATACTACGCTACAATCTAGTACTCTTCTTGGAAGAAACATCAATTCACCCCTGCTGGGTAGTCCCAAATTACTCTTTTTTGCTTCTCTTTATACCCAGGATCTTGTTGCCAACAGACACAGTAAGATATTTAATTTAGCATTATTTTAAGAAACATGTAGAGGTTGGAGCCATCTTCAACAGTTTATTTTTCAGGTGGAATCCAGTATATGTACGAAGAGGAGTCGGTGAGAAGTATGGGCCTTGACCCAGAAGCCCTGCGAAGAATGGTGGCCAAAGACACAGACAACAATGCACAACTTCAGTCAGGTCCAGAAATCTGGTGCAAAGGTTCGGACCCAGCATGTGATCGGGCAGCCACATCCGCCTTGCTGGAGATCCTGCGAAAAGACTCCATCCAGCTGAGCTTTAAGTCAAAAAAAAAACCGTTGAGTCGATCTACAAAATCATTGCAAAAGAATTGCAAGAAATGGGATACAATTTGGGCGTGAATCCGAGTAAGAAAGTGTCAGACAAATGGGGAAATTTGAAAAGGGCTCATAAATCGTATGTTGACCACCAGCGAAAAACTGGCGTTGGTCCAGTTGAAAAACCAGAGTTTTATGATGACATTGACGCAATTCGTGGGGATGATCATAGTGTGAATCCTATTTTGGTGCTCGACTCAGAGAAAGACTTTGACGTCCACAAAGCAAAAAATTTACTCAAGAGAGAAGCAACAAGGGCTAAAAGGGACAGTGAAGGGACAGATGATGATGACCCATATGGCTGCGGTTCAGGACAATCTACATCAAGCCGCCCACACTCTGGTGCTGGAGGTGATGGTTCGAGTGCAAGTGACAGCAAAGGGAAAAGCAACTCAACTTTGCTGCCAAAGAGAAAAGCTGGACCTGGGAAGTCTCCAGTGTTCGAAGAATGGAAGGGGAAAACGGACGAATTTCGCAAAGACGTTCTAACAGAAATGAAAAAGGGTAATGCGATAAAGGAAGGTGCGACAAATAAGATGTTGTCATTTATGGAGCGTCTGGTGGCTGTTGAAGAGGCAAAAGAGAAGCGTGAGAAAGAGAAAGAAATGAAAAGGAAAGAAATGAAGAGAAAGTTTGAGGAACTTAGTGATTAAATTTTGTTTCATCATTCAGTAGGCTGCTATTTCAGCTGTAATTAGATTTTATTAGTTTATGTACACCTTTGTTTGTTTTTAATACCATATACACTTTTAATATCAAACAGCTTCACAAACTGTTAAAAAAACTCTTCACTTGCATAGCCTATCAAATTCTGTCTAAAACAGCGATGCAATCCTGTCTCTCTTGGCGAATCCCTCTCTGCTATTCAGTCCTGTAGTTGGTGTTGTTGCATTTGTGCTTGCACTACTACTGTTGTTTTGACTGTCACTGTACCACTCTTCAAGCCTGTCACCTCTTGACTCACATATATTGTGAAGTACGCAGCAGCTTGTAATCAAGTATGGGATAAATGTTATTGCTGTATCTACCAAATGCAGCTTTCGGAATCTGGCTTTAAGCAGCCCAAATGTATGCTCGATCACAATTCTTGTTTGGGAATGCTTAAAGTTGTAACGCTTCTGAACACGATTTAGGTTTCCTCTTGGTGGATCTTTGTACGGAGGTAGTAGCCAGGTCAGTGCTGGGTATGCTGAGTCACCAAGAATATGGTAAGTGCTGTTCGGAAAATGGGATAATATATTCACACTTGTGAGACTGTAGATTTCTGAATTACGAAAAACACGAGAATCATGGGCAGATCCTGGAAATCCAACATTAATGTTAATGAACATTTTATTGGGAGAACATATTCCTTGCAATAGCATTGAATGGCCACATTTTCGGTTTCGATATGAGTCCTGTTGGTCACTTGGAGCAATAATATTGATGTGACAGCCATCAATAGCTCTCACAACATGAGGAAACCCAGCTCTGTCAAAGAAACCTCGTTCAAGATTGTTAAAATCTTCAGATGTCTTTGGCCACTTTATGAACTTAGATGAAAGAGCTGTAATGATAATCACTATTCTGTGAACTGCAGAATGAAGTGAAGATCTAGCAACACCAAACAGATTTCCAATTGAGCGCATAGATTCCTTGTTTGCTAGGTACCAAAGGCAAATTAGCAGTGCCTTCTTTAATCGGATTGGTCTTCTTCCTCCAACAATATACTCCTCATTTCTTTTTTCGTGGTCAAGCATTGCCAGTTCATGTGGAAAAAATTGTCCAAGTATCTGGGTTTCAGATACAAGAATTTCCAGCAACGCTTCGAAAGTGTCTTTCTCGATTCGGAAATGTTTTTTGAACAGATGGGGGGTAAGTTGAGGCACAGTGTTCTCTGCAAAATTCACAACCTTTGATGCTGGGGGGTAAGTTGAGGCACAGTGTTCTCTGCAAAATTCACAACCTTTGATGCCGTAAGAGTTTTTGGGATTGTTTCAGAATAAAACATGTATTCTTCTTCTAGTATTGAGGACAGTAATCCCTGATAGTATGTATCATCCTCTATGATTGTGTCCAAGACTTGGGAAATGAAAAAAAATAAGTCACTTTTCCTCATTTTAAATTTGTTGCCCTTTCAGCGGCTCTGAAGCGTTTTTTTCAACATCCTTGTCACATGAAACTTGTCCACTGACAAGAGCCGAAAAAAACGTTGTTTTGTGTATCCAGGTGACAAGGCAGTGACAAGAGAGGCACGAATCGAACGCGGCTTTTATATGTTAAGCTAGCTCCCCGAGTCAAGTTTGAGTCAAGTTTTCTGTTCCTTTAAGTCAGTCTTTAGTGAGTAGTATCGAATGTCACTAAGGTAATTTTGAGAGTGTGTAACAGTTAGTCAGTTGGATTTAGGTGTAAGCAGAACTTCAACATTAAACTTAAGTGTGTTTTTATAAACACTGTTTATTGAATGTAGGACCCAGAACCTACCGTCCGAACTACCCCCTCAACCGTTACGAACCAACCCATCGAGGATTAAGATCAGAGTACCGGTATAGTCCTATATGTACCAACCGCTCGGTTACAAGCTGAAAGTATATTAGATACTTGGTTTCGAAGTTAAAACGTAAAGGTATCACAAAATACATAATTTAACACACTTACCCGACTGTCGGCACCATACAGTCGAGTAAGCTTTAAAGTTTAACCGAAAAGGGCTGGGATAGGACAATCTAGTTATCCGTCACTTATTCACTTAAATTGGCTTGAAGACCCGCTAAAAATGCGTTACTTCGTTGTTCTGTTGTTCACGAATAATCGATTTTATAGTGGAATTTCCATGCTATTTATGGTACTGAATTTTTTTTGTATGCTTTACGAGAAAGATTTATGATTTTTTTTTCTGTTCAGGCACTAAGCAATCTTCACCAACCTCACCACTGCCTACTGAAAAGCTGCGTTTCTGTTGAGATTAAAATTTCCCGCCTCATAGTAGAATTTACGCTGTGGGGACGGCCGCGGATATTTTGAACGTCATAACTAGAGCAGATAGTGGAAAATTAAAAAAAAATCCCTTTGCAGAATCCAAGCAGTTTAGGTATTCAATTAGATGACACAAAATTAAATCGGTTTTTCAGTTAAACTTTAGAGACAGGTCACACGCGGAAGAAGACACGACAGCGACAGTAGCTTTGGCTGGCCAATCCGCCAGCATCAATATAGGATTCCGGAAGCAAAAAGAAAGGCGATCCGATTGAAAACACAAACTATGTTGAAACTTGTAATTATATGAGAATGTACCAGCGAATGGGCATGACCGACGGTGGATGGTAGCATACGTTTCTGTGAAGATGACCGGAAGCTGAATGCTGTTTCCGAGTCGGACGCAGACCCTATGACCCGTGTGGATGAGTTGCTAGACTCATTAGGATAGGCTAAATTAACTTCAACATGTGGTTGTCGGTTCCGAGAGGAACCTGGCTCACTGCAGCCCACTGCAACCAACTCAGACGCAGCCAACCAACACAGAAGGATCGGGACCTGCCTATCTAGAAATGGAACCAATGCAGACAGAAGAGGAGCAGCAAACCGTCACCGACACAGGAAGGAACTGAACCAACTCATCCTGAAGGTGGCCAACCCAACCACAAGGGAAGCGGAGGAAAATGGAAACTACTGGAAGCATTGAGTTCCTTGATTCATAGAGAAGTTGAAAAACTGGAGAGGCGGCTACATGAGATGGAAGAATGGGGTCCCTTCTAGGAATAACATTTGATTTTGTGTTGTTGTTTTTTAGGATACGTTGATAGACGTTGGCATCATATTTGGGAGGGAGTAACTGTTGTTATTTTTCCTTTTTCTCTCGTATAACGCCAACCCTTGATGACTTGGACTGGTCAGGGTGAGCGCCTGAACACGTTCGCCTCGATAGCTAGAGGCCTCTTTCTGAATGGATTACATTTCGTTGCGGGCAGATAAGTAAATGAACTAGATTTCAGGCGAGCGCTTTAACTGCTCAGGTGGACATTTTGGAATAGCCTAAGCCAAAGTAATTTTAGTATTGAACATCTGAGAGGAATTACCCGTCTAATAATATAACTACGGTTTTTCTAAACGTTGGTGTTGGTAGGAATAGGAATATATATACATATATATTTATATATGAATTGTGGACCAGTCCAGGAGATCTTAGATTTCAGACCTAAAGCGAACGCTTGAACTGCTCAGGTGAACATTCCGGAATAGCAATAAGCAAAGGTAATCTTTGTACTGAACATCCGAGAGGAATTACCCGTCTAGTAATATAATTTAAGTTTTCCTGAATAGTCCGGGATCCAGACCGCGATATCGTTCAAAAACAGGGGGGGGGGGGTAGCAAACGAGCTGCAGAAGGTTTGAAGAACTTTTCTAGAACAACTTTTTGTGCTGAGAACGAAAATCATACCGCACCACTCCGCACCGATGTACGTCACCGACTTTTTAGCCTATAAAGGCAGATTAAGCCTATAAAGACAAACACTATTAAACCAATTTTCCTAGCAGGACCGCATAAGCTAAATCAAACAAACTATACATATTTTGAATCCTCTTTTTATCGTCTATCGATTGGCGTATTTTTTATTTTTTTAAACTCAAGTATTTTTCTTAGAAACGTCATAGAAACCGAGAAAAAGCGAAAATTATTTAACTTTTTAAACTAAATTGTCATTTATCTCGGAAAAACTTCCAGCAAACTACATATTTTTATTATTCAGTTAGAAAGGTAAGCTCCTTGCCAATCGTTTGAGCTATTAAAACTTAAAAAACAGTCGGTTTTAAGAATGTCTAGATTTTTTTAAAGCAGAACATCCTCGGTTTCATCAGTGAGTGACGGTAGAAATTTTAAAGGAAATATATTAGTTTGACGGTAAGTTTAGGGTTAGTTTTTGGCGTGGAATACAATTATGACAGTAGTTTTTCCCTTAGCGTATGTATAGGTCATGTAGGCTACATAGCCTATAGGCGGAATAGCCTATAAATCCTATAATTATATTTTTGTTTTGAAAACACAACTTTTGAATAATCTTTACAGACCTGCTTTTTGAGCCGAGAACGAAAATCGCGTCGGATAATACAGCACCTGTGTTACCTGTGTAGGTAACCGACATTTTGGCCTACAAGGGGAATATAGGCCTCTAAAGACCAGCTCAATGAAATCATTCTACACAAAATTTAACTTATTAGAGAGGAGTACTAGAATCTAGAATCTAATGTAGTACTAGAATCTAATTATGACATAAGTTTCTTTCTTAGGACGCATATAGGTCATATAGGCTATATAACATATAGGCTAAATAACCTACAATGAACAAACTCGTCAGATCTCTCAAATAAATTGACATTTTTACTGGAAAAATTTCCAGAAAACTGTTTTTGTTTTTGTTATTATTACTGTACTAAAAAGAGAAGCTCTTTCTCAATCGTCTGAGGTATTAAAACTAAACAAAAAAATTTAGGATTTCTGGAATTCCTGTAAGCAGGAAATCCAAATTTTTTACTATGAGGTGCAGTAGAAACTTTATACTAAATATATTGGTTCGACGCTAGGTTCAGCGTTGGTTTTTGATGTGGAATCTGGTTATTTCACTATTTTCTCTTGTAAGATAGTAGGCTGTAGGTCATTTGGACTATATAGCATAAAGGATCAATAGCCTATAATGAACAAATCTCCGGAAAACTAAGTTTTAGCGCGGCCGTAGGTCAGTTTTTTTGGCTGGGCTGAATCCAGGTTTGTCATCAATTCCAGCATCTCATAAGTTAGTCGCGTTTCACATATAAATCTGCTTGCTCTAACTTTTAAGCCGTGACGACTGCACCGTATGCGTTACAATAAGGGCCTACAGAAACAAGAACGGGAGGGTCGCAACATAATTGCTGACGTTACCAGAGGAACACTCCAGTCTTCAGTCCGCTCAGTATAAAGGAATCAACATAAAGGAATATAAAGGCAAATATAAAGGCTCAATAAAGGAATCTATGACTATCCCTATCACACAATGGTAATGCATCCACAGACGAACCGTTAGAATTTCCTGTCTAGCTGTACCTCCACAACATCGTTGGCATCTGGAACACGTCCCCGAAGACTGGCGCAAGTCCATCATAGCCCCCCTCCCCCAATAGAAAAGGTGACAAGGGTGATTGTAAAAATTATACTAGAATTTTTGTGATAATACGTGCAGATTAAGTCTCCGCAACTATCCTACTACTGCAAAGCTCCAGAGATTGAAGGGACAGACGCACAAGATCTAACCAAAGCGGGCTTCACAACGAGCGTGTGCTGCACGGCTCTTCTCTATCTGCCGCATACTTGAGCATTGGCAGCACGGATGTGCAGCCATCAATCGTTCAAGCATCAACAGGAAACCACGGAATTCTGCGTTGACTTTGTTCTTGCATTCGACTCAGTAAAGAAAGACACAACTAGCTGGGAATGCAGGATAGACAGGGTCCCAAGATAATCCGCATTGCTCTATTCTATGACCAGACGGAGGCTCTAGTGAGAGGTGAAATAGAGCAGTCAACACAGTTCTTGACAAAAGGAGGCGTTTGCCAAGGTTTCATCCTCTAGCTAGCTCTTTTCAAGTTCGTCACTGATTCCGTTCTAAAGGATCATGGATAAGCACCGGGGGTGGAAGTCTGCTACTGGTGGAAGTCTATGACTTTCCATCGTTTCCCCTGAAACAGACTAATCGCCGATTAAGTCAAAAGGGCACAGAACATACTGAATGCTGCCCCAGACTACGAAGGTCCTGTCTTGTAGAAACTTCTAAATGTCCCCCAAACATCGTCAATGAAAACCGCAGAAGCACGCAAAATCACCTTGTTCTACCAAAGATGCCTGCGATCCATACTGAAAATTAAACCTGAGGATTACAGGTAATGAGGAAATGATAACAATGGCAGATCACACCGACTGCTTTGTCGAACCCAGTCAGAACCAGATGACTAAACCGGTTCATGCACGTGTTCCGATGACCTGAAGTTGCTCTGTCCAGAATGCGCCGCAACCTCCCCCCTCCCCGGCCCAAAGGGTGGAAGTAGCGGACAGGGGTACAACGAAAGACATTGGTTCTACGGCGAACACGGGCCTCGAACCGACTGTAGCCTTTAGGAAGGGTCAGAGATTATGGGAGACCCAATAGCTAGCCTTGATGACTAAGCCAGCTGTGCATGAACGCCATGAGTGAAAGGAGACATGGCGTCGCTTGGTGGTTGCCACGAAGAGCAATCTAATCTGGTCGCGAAAGAAAACTCCGTTGCAAGCAAGCGGGTGAGTGCGGGTCAATAGTTGAGAACAGCGTCCGGCCAAGTTCGTCAAGCAAGATTTCGCAGCAAGATTTCGCCAGCGTCCGGCCCATCAAAGGGCAAGCGTAGCATTACGTTGGTGACAAGATACCTAACATAATTTGTAGTTAGAAAACGCATCACTTCGGCCTGTAGGGAATACAGGATGTTAAATTTTGTCTAGAATATTTTCATTGGGCTGGTCTTTATAGGCCTAATTTCCCCTCATAGGCCAAAATGTCACAGATGCTGTCTTATCCAACGCGATTTACGTTCTCGGCTCAAAAAGCAGGTCTATAAAGATTGTTCAAAACTTTATTTTCAAAAAAAAAACCTTTATAGGATTTATAGGCTATTCAGCCTATAGGCTATATAACCTACATGACCTATACGTATTCTAAGGAAAAAACTGATGTCATGATTGGACTCCACGTCAAAAACTAACCCTAAACTTATCGTCAAACTAATATATTTTGTACCGTAATAGTATATATTTTGAGAGATTTGACGGGTTTGTTCATTATAGGCTATTCAGTCTTTATGTTATGTAGCCTATATGACCAATATGAATCCCATGAGAGAAAATTATGTCATAGTTAAATTCTACGTAAAAAACTAACCTTAAACTTACCGTCAAACTAATACATTTCCTTTAAAATTTCTACCGTCACTCGTTGATGAAAACGTGGATGCTCTGCTTTAAAAAAATCCAGACATTCTTAAAATCAAATGTTTTTGAAGTTTTAATAGCTCAAACGATTGGTAAGGAGCTTATCTTTCCAACCAGATAATAAAAATATGTAGTTTGCTGGAAGTTTTTCCGAGAAAAATGACAATTTAGTTAAAAAAGTTAAACAAATTTCACTTTTTCTCGGTTTCTAAGCCGTTTCTAAGAAAAATGTGTAAGTTTAAAAAAATAAGAAATACACCATTCGATAGACCATAGAATGAGGATTCAGAATATGTATAGTTTGTCTGATTTAGCTTATACGGTCCTGCTAGGAAAATTGTTTTTATAGAGTTGGTCTCTATAGGCCAAATTGGCCTTTATAGGCTAAAAAGTCGGTGACGTACATCGGTGCGGAGTGGTGCGGTACGATTTTCGTTATCAGCACAAAAAGTTGGTCTAGAAAAGTCCTTCAAACCTTCTGCAGCTTTTCTGCTACCCCCCTTGAACGATAGAGGTGCCTGGATCCCGGACTAGAACGTAGGTGTTGAAAAGGTATATATATAGATAAAGGAATTGTGGATCACTCCAGGAGACCTTCTGGGTTTATTAGTCCTAAAGTGAAGTCGACCAACAAAGCCCTATCAACGTGTGGCATTCGAGGGCCTTATCAACCTTTCAGTTAAACTTTTTTCAAGATCACAATCAGGTGTAGCACTCACCGGTAAAATGTTCTACCACCTCATCATCAGTCGGAACAACTTTATCAGGTGGCGCTATACCAGATTTACGCTTTATAAACTTCCAAACGCTTTCAGATCACTGCTAAGAGACTGGCTATGCTTATCAATTACGCTTGCTCTATGCCTAGCAAGACTCTTAGCGAACCGACGCTTTGCGAATAGGCGAACTTGATTGGTCACTCCTTGCTTAGAGCCGCCGCACTCCGACCGCAGTCTGAACCAGAACTTGGATCTATGACAGGCTAATAAGCTACTGGATCTGGATTAAGGGACCATAAAACTAACTCCCGAGCTGAAAAGAACGGGACAAGAAAGCGCTGCTGCAAGTTCAGCGCAATTATTTCATTGCAACATGTGCAATATACGTCTTGCTCGATTTTTTTAATCTCTCGACCCTCTTAACAGTCTCTACCCAGGAATCGAGCAATAGTGACAGAACCTGTCCATTCATATTTATTTATTTTTTCTTTATTGCTTTTTGTTTTGTTTTGTAATTATTGTTAAACTAAACCTGTGTCTTATGTGTTGTTCTTTTTCCTTTATTTTTCATCTTTTTTCCTCTCTTTGTACTCCCTCACTGACATTTTATAAATAGGTGGGAAATAAGACTTCTTCATTCATTTATTCATAATTTTGTGTAAAAATCTGAGGAGCCTCATGCCCATTCAAGTTACAGACTTTTAAGAACATTTGTGCCATATTCTACTAAGTTTTAAAAAGACAAGCCACGAACATCATTAAAAAAAATTTATTCATTTTTATTGTAGTGTTGACTGCAATAAAAATGATAAATAATTCAACAAAAAGGTATAAAAAACATCCACTTGTGTTGATCTGGTCTACGCTGAACATCTTCGAACGCTAGCGATTTGCTCGGAAAAATATAAAATAATCCAGAAAATATCTACCCCATCAACCACCCAAACGAGCAGCAAAAAGAGCAGCAGTGTACAAAATGAAATCACAGCACCAATTTGAACTCTAAGTTAGAGTTAGGTTCGAGTCTAACCTAAGCGACTCTCACAAAGGAATTCACCAAAACAGATTCAGGAGGGCTACCCAACCTCAGATTTATACACACGAGCCAGACGGTAAGTAGTAATTATTTTGTATTTAGAAAGTGTAGTAGACTGGTAGACCTTTGGAGAAGAAGGGGTACACATACGTATGAGTACCCTACTCGCCCCTGGTGGCATGCCACCCTGTTTGTGAATGATGGGTATCAAAAAAGGGCCTAGTGTACTAGACTGAGGTTGGACACCACTCCTGCACAAAAAGCTAGGCTATCTATACTTGAATCAGGGTAGCCACAAAAAAACCTAGTGGCAAAAATTGGCGATTTTGTTGTAATGAATGGATGAATTGCTGTGAATTTTCCTTATCAGTTTTACCTATCTAAAACATCTCCAAAAAATATTTTAAAATACCATTGAATTCAGGACAAAATTGTCTATTTTATAAGGCTAACAGTAAGATGTCCTAGCTATTTAATATTATTTCTTAATATTCAATGTAAATTTAGATGTAAAAAAAAGTAGCTGAACTTGCCTACAAAAATTTGGTGATACTAAGGAGGAAAAGTCAGCAGCCTATAGCAGCAATAGGTCTATTGGACTATAAACTTGATGATCATATTCATATTTTCTCATCTCATCTAACTCACTTGCTGGGGCTCCCCATGCACTCAAAACCAGCTCAAAATCACCCAGTTTCATAGAATTTCATTGAAGCACATAGGTCCAAGCTGGTCACTAGATGGACAAAACCCTAAAGGCAATGGATGAACATAGGCATTTCCTTATGTAAATTACTGTTTTCTAAAGAAGATTTAAGATGCTTAGAGACAAGATGGAGAGGTGATTTTGGCCTCAAATCAAAGCTAAAAGATAGGAGAATCACATTCTGATCTTCAAAAGCTCAGGTTTGATTATTTTTTTTTTTAGTGGCTACCCTACTTGAATCTAAGGTAAAACATTGAAATTCGAACACATCGGAATTCGGACACGTTGACCGAACATTTCAAATCGGACGTTTTCTTTCATCTCTCACGGCGAAGTGTTAGCACTTGCAGACAAAACGGAATAGCCATTAGTTGCGAGAACCACAAACTCGACCGCCTCTGTTTTATGGCAACGCTGTAACAGTTCGGCGAGGGAAAATTCGACTAAAAGGTTTGCCAAATTTTAGTTTTTAATTGTTTTGAAGTGGTTCCGTAAAGCGAAAAATTGCCGGGAAAAGGTCAATCAATGCTTCTGTTGAAGGTGGCTAACGTAGCTAAGTTGCAAGAATTGGTAAATGTTGCACAGATTGCGATATATCGTGTCGTTAGTTTTGTTCGAATTGTTATGCGATAAATATTTATTCAGACACCGTATTTGACGACTTAAAGCTATTCAGACAGTTGTATTTTGTCTGTTCGCTACTAAGAGCATATCAAACAAGTGTATGTCCGTAATGTCCGATAGCTGTTCGAGATGGTTACTCCCTGTTCGAACACAAAAGCAGAGGGGCATCCCTTCCACGCCAGAAAGCTTTTATTCACGTAGAAATAAAAACCCCGGGAGAGGCCCAGAAAACGTCCAACATTCTGCTCTTTCAACAAACCTAATTCCCGAAACGATACTAGCAATGCTGTCCTCACGATCGTCAAAGAAGAAAAAGAACGTAAATATGTGTCCGAATTTCCATGTTTTACCTTATATAGGGTAGCCAGTACATTTTTTTTTAATCAAACCTGAGCTCTTGAAGACCAGAATGTGATTCTCCTATCTTTTAGCTTTGATTTGAGGCCAAAATCACCTCTCTATCTTGCCTCTAAGCATCCTAAATCTTCTTTAGAAAACAGTATTTTACATAAGAAAATGCCTATGTTCATCCATTGACTTTAGGGTTTTGTCCATCTAGTGACCAGCTTGGAACTATGTGCTTCAATGAAATTCTATGAAACTGGGTATTTTGAGCTGGTTTTGAGTGCATGGGGAGCCCCAGCAAGTGAGTTAGATGAGAAAATATGAATAAGATCATTAAGGTTATAGTCCAATAGACCTATTGCTGCTATAGGCTGCTGATTTTTCCTCCTTAGTATCAACAAATTTTTGTAGGCAAGTTCAGCTACTTTTTTTTACATCTAAATTTACATTGAATATTAAGAAATAATATTAAATAGCTAGGACATCTTACTGATGGCCTTACAAAACAGACAATTTTGTCCTGAATGCAATGGTATTTTCAAAATATTTTTTGAAGATGTTTTAGATAGGTAAAACTAATCAGGAAAATTCACAGCAATTCCTGCAGTCATTACAAAAAAATCGCCAATTTTTGCCACTAGGTGTTTTTGTGGCCACCCTACCTTATACTATAGTTATTTTTTTTCACAGGTTCATCAGTTGAGCGGCTTGAACCTGAAGAGAAGAGAACCCTTCCCAAGAAGGGCGAAATTTAGCTCTAATAAAATTCAGCTGACCAATCCATTTTAGCACTATTAAATAAGATTTGCAGCCAGCTTGGGCTGAATGAATATCTAATTCAGATAATACACATTGCTCACCTTGCCTATAGCCAATCCGAATGTACCATAGACCATTAGGGCCTAACCAAAACAACAACAAGCTTGAAATAGAGAGCTTTTCAGAATTCTGCCATCCACCACGCTAGTTTCTTTCGAATGAAACAATAGGTGCATTTTTGTTCTCTGGTTGGTCTCTGGTCTCCTGCCAGTTAGTAATTTTTGTGTTTTTTCGCACGCCAGAGAACTGAGAACAGAGACCTGAGTTCGTTTTTACGTCAACCAGCGAACTGACTGTTCTCAGTTCTCTGGTGGATAAGCCTCACCAGATAACTGACTTCGCTAGTCAGTTCTCTGGTGACCATCCACCAGAGAACTGAGAACAGAGAACTGTGAACGAAAACATCAATTTTTGGCAAAACAGAGAACTGAGACCAGAGAACTGAGACCTGAGAACCATGAACAAAAATGCACCTAATAAGTAAACAGTGGTCAAGAAAGACGAAGGCCGTACTACGGAAATGTGGGACGCTAGGAATCTACGAAGTGGATCCAATAGAGAGATTGCACCATACCCGATGAAAACGGACGGGCGAATAACGAGCGTGTCCGAAAGCTCTGAAACGGACGAAAATGCTGAATTAATTCAGCATTTTATGCAGCATTTCGCTTTCGGACTTAAATTTTCGCTCAGTTAATGCAGCATTAATTCAGCACAAAATTCATCGAGAAATTCAGCGAAGATACTAAATTTTACGCGGAATTTTCAAGAAGAAACTGGGGAGCTGGCGATTAAGGCTAAATTTCGGAGTTAAGCCCCGTCTGCATTACCGTAAACCGACCGTTTTACGGCCGACCGTTTGACCGTTACGGCAGTGAAGACGGGTCTTTCTCTACGGACGGCCGTAGCCGTAAAACGGCGGTACTGACCCCTCCGTAACCGTAAAACGGACGTAGTGAAGACTGCTTTTTTTGTCAAAGTCCCATGTAACTGTTTTTCAACTGTTTTTCAAGTCACATATAAACTGTTTTTTAAATTTTAACCCAAGATTCACCTATTTGGGACTAATGTAGACCATATTTTTGCGGTTACGGACCTAATGAAGACCACATTTTTGCGGCTACGGACCGTCCGTAAAACGGTCGGTTTACGGTAATGCAGACGGGGCTTTAGAAGTGTCAGAGAAGAAATAAAGAACTTGTCCGAAAGCTTTTAGTGCTGTAAATGCTGCATTTAATGCTGCATATAAGGTGAGAGCTTTCGGACGAAAAAGAAAATAAAAATGCAGCATTAAATGCTGCATTTAATGCTACATTTTTATTTTTATTCTGGGATAATTGAATTAAAACTCGTTTGGCAAGTTATGGTCTTGCGCGTGGATCACAACGGAGTTTGAAACTTAAAATCATAGCTTTTGACAAAGAAGAATTGACGGACGATATATTTAAAAAAAAAAAAAGTCACAGATTGTCTGTGACTTTTACAGAAAACAACAAATTTTTATTGCGAGAAAATGTTTGTTTATCCGAAATCGGTGTTGCGTACAAACTAAAGAAACACTGCCCAGATAGTCGCGATATCCTGTCTCTGGTTTCGAAAATCCGTTTGCGCGCCGACACGAGACTTTGTGGAGGATTTGCTATTAGTCGATGGCACATAGGGAATGGAATGGAACATAGGGAATAGCGGGCTTTTAGTGAAACGGATTACTGAGAAATACACTAATGGGTTTTTCAAATACGTAAAATAGATCAAGACTTGGCGGCGAACACTATTTTATCGTTGGCACTAAGATCCTCAGCTGACGCTACGGACACATGCATATCTGCCAGATAAAAGTTGAGGTGGATCATTTGGTCCAGATTAAACTTTTTTCTAATCTCATTCTTGAAACTCTCCCAGTCTTCAAGTGTGTCTCCCTGCAGAATAACGATCTTGAAGTCGGTCGGCACCATAGCATCAGCAACAAAAACTCTTTTCGTCTGTGAAGATTGGGGGTTGACATGGAATGGCTGCTGAATGACGGCTGGTTGATTCCTTGCCTCAGCGCGGGCTTTTCGAAGGTCTCGGATGAGCGCTGCGATTTCAGTTGGGTTATCGACAAGTAGGAACACCTGTCTTGTCGGTAACGCAAGTCTGACTGATGGACTTTTAAACATATTGCAGCCCCTTCCTCTATTGTCTACTGATACTTCGATGATCTTTTCAAGCTCAAACTCGCCAGTATCATTACCAGAAGATATGCAGCAATTACAGGGTGGGCTATGGTCTGCGACGGAGATAATGACGCGGTCGTTGGTGATGATGTACGTAGTGTTCTTCAGCATAGCCTTCACGTCCGCACCACGAGCTGCTAGACAAGGGCCTGCGCAGATCAAATGACACCAGAGACAGGGAATGATGGCAAAGGTCTTCAGTTGGGCATATGCTACCTTGTTGATTGTTTCGTCTGATATTGTCAGGGCAGCATAAATCCGGGATCCCTGGCCTGCGATTCTGAGAGCATTCTCTAAGTCCTCCGGCTTTCCGAAAACTGGGAGATCCGATCCGATACTTTCTTCGTAACTCGGTGGTACTGATTTGCTCATTTTGGAACTGAAAGAGGAAAGAAAATGTACTTATGCAAGTTTACCTAACTAACGAGTGGGCCTGCAATGCCTAAGTAATAGCCTAAGGTTTCAACCTTTTGGTTTAAAACCTTTGGGCTCCTTACCTTTTGGTTTTAACAGACTGTTTGTGTAATTTTTCATCAGCTTTCCCGACCGTTGTTAAAGTTTAACTGAAAAGCAAACTTATTTTCGTGTCATTTAACTGAATACACGGAATTATTTGAATTCTACGATTGGATTTTTTTATTTTCCTCTATCTGCTCTAGTTATGACGTTCAGAATATCTGCGGCCCTCCCCACAGCGTAAATTCTACTATGACGCGGGAAATTTTAATCTCAACACAAACGAGGGTTTTCAGTGGGCAGTTGTGAGCTTGGTGAAGATTGCTTAGTGCCTGAACAAAAAAAAAAATCATAAATCTTTCTCGTAAGGCATACAACAAAAATGCAAGCGCATAGAGTACCACAAATCACAAGGAAATTCCACTATTTTAAATCGATTATTCGTGAATAGCGGAACAACAAATTAACGCATTTTCAGCTGGTATGGGTAAGTAGATTGTCCTATCCCAGCCCTTTTCGGTTAAACTTTAATGGAGAAAGTAAAGCGCTGTAGGGAAAACCTGATCTTCTTTTCACAGCACAGTGCGATTATTCCAGTTCAGACGGGCCAGAAAACCATAGTGAAGAATCAAACTTCTGATCCATTGTTAATTTGTTTAATGTGTCATTCGTTTTTAATACCATAAGAGAGACAAAATAAATCTAAAAGTGAGGGTGGGAAATTAGTGTGAAATATTAGTTGGAAAAAATTATGAATTTAAAGAATAGAATGAGCTACTAGTCAGCTAGGTCTAACGGCGAATTGAGACGCCGTTATGCGTGTTATTAAATAACGACCGAAAAGTGCCATCACTGTTGCCCAGCTTGTTCGTAGGCCTTTGAAATACAGGGATCTCGAACGAATGTCTTCAAGAGAATAGTCGATATTGGGTAGATCTGGAAAGGAGAAAACGAACTCATAAGAAAGACAAAACCTCACCTCCTCGTTGCAGGCTCTGAACCGTTATCAGAGGTCTAAAAATTTCACTGGGAGATGTAGTACTGCTAATGCCTTATCTGCGGTACAAGATGTTTCTTATCTGGTCCATGCGAAATCTACGTCATTAATCGCCTTTAAACGAATTTTTCAAATAAAAAGCACGTAGCGAAAATGTTTCTCCCGAAAAAGGACTTCTTGGAAGATGACGTGAATTGTGACCACTTCGTCAAAAACTAAGTGACGACGGAATTACTCAAACTTGTCGTCGTACTTACATCGCCGTAATTCCAAGAAGCGACCAGTGAAATGTTTTTTTTTAGATGTAAATATTTTATTTTATTTTCGCTTAGAGCTTGGTCAAACTTGGCTCATTTCTTGGCTTTTTGGGTTGCAAAAGTAGAAAAAAGAAAAGGAAGAAGATACTACTAATTCTGAATGTTGTCGTTTTGAATTCAGGATTAGTTAAATTCACTAATTGAAAAAATCCAATTAGAGCGAAACAGCGTGTATAATTATGCTACAGGAACCCTAAATGAATCCTACTTGCAGTCTGCTCATTATCCCCAAGCTGCCAAAAAGCCCATTAAGTCTAATTTATTTCTGGGGGGTTTGCCCATGGGTCGGACCAAAAAAATACAAAAAAGACATAGATCAGAGGTTAAAGCTACAAAAAACTATTATTTTTGTTGGTTTCGGGGGGGGGGGTGAACCCCCTACCCCCCCTGGATACGGCCATTAATCTCACTTCCCTTAGGGATTTTCAGTTGTTTGTCGAATAGGCGGCTTTTTGAGCCCAGTGTGACCAAGCTCTTAGTAAAGCTGATCATTTGCTCGTGTACACCATGACCGATACTAAATTTACTGGTGCTAAACGTATGGCAGCTGAGATTTGTTACAGCAATATTTCGAACCTCTTTGGCAAGGTTCATCTATGGGCTGTAGACAGGGCCATGACTACTAGGGGGGGGAGGGGGGGACGCCCCCCCCCCCCGATATTGTCGGCCAGTCGGTAAAAAATAGCCGAGTCGGCGCGAAGCTCCGCTATTTTTCTTAAAAACAGTCGATTTTTTTCTTGGAAACAGTCGATTTTTCATAAAAAAAAGTCGGTTTTTCGTAAAAAATAGTCGATTATTCTTAAAATTAGCCGATTTTTCGTCAACACAGTCGTTTTTATCTGCAAAACCAGTCGGTAAAAATGACCAGCCAGTCGGTAAATACCTTGTCCCCCCCCCCCAAATATTTTGGCTAGTAACGTCTCTGGCTGTAGATAGACAAAACAAACCTGCAGATGCAGGATGTTCCCCCTAACCTCACTGCACTGTTTTCTGTGCTCATCATCTTCGGCTCTCCTGGAAGTATGTCTGATGTACAAGAAGGTCGGAAACACTGGGTCGATAATCTGCGCCGTGTTTTTGCTCAGTACCAAGGGGTTCGGACCTGAGCTCAGTCATTAGTAGAAGTAGAAGTAGAAGCGCTAGGTGACTTTTAAAGAGGGCAAAACTGAGTTTCATGCGGACTGCCAGACCCTTGCATTAGCCGTCAGATGAACTTATAAGTAGAATAGAATAGTGATTTATTCGCTCACAATTTCACGGTAACAAAACCAAAATTGGTGAGTACTGTCATGCACAAATTCGTCAACATAACATAATTATAAATTTAAAAATACGTACAATGGTCAAAAGCTATTTAAAATTTCCACAATCTTTGATATAAAACTATTTTGGTAACGGCTGCGTTTGGCCGCTACTGGTTGGAATATTGGGACCTTCGTAGAGACCGCTCGCTCTCGCCTTTCCCTAACATTGTTGTATGGGGGAGGGAGAAACTCATTGTAGATGGAGTGCGAAATAATCTTTTACCAATCTCGAGGCATAGGTTCAGTCTCCGTTTCTCCAAGGTATCAATTTTGTACGTGCTTAGAAGAAGGGAGTAGGGTACTTTTGGGCCTTTATGGATAATATGGAGAGCACGTTTTTGTATTCTTTGAATACGAGAGTTTTTAGTGACAGAAAGGTGTTGCCAAACAAAATTAGAAGAAGAGTTGATAACCAATCCACATGTCCTGAAACACCTTTCTCCGATACCCGGTACAGAAGATGAGTCTTGTCGCTAGTCCAAAATTTTTTTTGTTTATTTGTTAATCATTTTTTTAGCCTCAAAACTAACTGCTTTGAAATAATCCATCGAATATTAAAACAACGTTATCGGAAGAAAAGGAATTAGTTAATTGTTCTCAAACAGTCGATAAACTCGCTAAACTAGGTTCGAAACTGTAAACATAATCCTGTCATCTCCATTGAAATCCGCTGCTGATGTAACAGGGGCCTGCAATTCTGCTAGCAAGAAGCTGAGGTGTGTTTTGCTGTCTAAACTGAATTTATGCTTTATTCCGTCGATGAAGTCGTTCCAATCTTCAACAGTATCTCCTTGCAGATGGACAACCTTGAAGTCCGTCGGTACCGTAGCAGAAGCGACAAAAATCCTCTTCGTTTCCGATGAGTGAGGATTGACATGGTATGGCTGCTGGATGACAACGGATTTATTTTTTGCTTCCGCCCTAAATTTTCGCAGATTTCGAATAAGCTCTGCGATCTCCGTTGGGTTATCAACCAGCAGGAAGATGTTCCCTGTTGGCAGACCAATCCTGACAGACGCAGTCTTGATGAAATTGCACCCTTTTCCCTTATTGTCAACGATGACATCAACAATCGTGTCGAGCTCGAACTCCCCCGAGTCGTTGCCCGTTGTCGCGCAGCAGTTGCAAGGCGGGCTGTGGTCCGCGACGAATGTGATGACACGATCGGCTGTGATGATGTACAGCATGTTCTTCAGCCTGGCTTTTATGTGGAAACCACTTGCACAGAGTACTGGGCCGATGCATATCAAGGACGGCCACAAGCAGGGTATCAGAAGAACCACCTTGAGCTGCGCGAAGGAGAGTCGGCTGATTGCATCCTCGGACACGCGTAGAGCTGCGTAGACACGAGAACCAGATCCAGCAACTTCTTGAGCTTTCTCTAGGTCTTCGGGTGTTCCGAGTATGGGGAGATTGGGCCCGGTGCTTTGCTCGTAGCTAGGAGGTGTTGATTTGCTCATTGGCCTGCAAGTGAAATGAATCTTATCCTTCGCGAAAGCTTGCTGATACTGAACAGCTTAAGGGCTGGTGAGGAGAGGTAATAGTCCGTCTGAGTAATGGTGGGTTTACGCACTGCGTAAAATCTGAGCGTATTTTGAAATCCGAGCTTATTTTACGCACGTATTTGAGCAATACGGACGTTTTTACACACAAAACGGACCGATTCCTCAAATATGTCCGTATTACTAGAGATCTTTTCAAGCGTAAAGACGTGCGCAAAATACGCTCGGATTTACGCAGTGTGTAAACGTAAAAACGTGGGTTAACTTAAAGTTTAACCGAAAAGGGCTGGGATAGGACAATCTGGTTACCCCTAACTTCTTCACTTCAAGATTCTTGAAAACCCGATGAAAATGCGTTACTTCGTTGTTCCGCTATTCACGAATAATAGGTTTTCATATAGTGGAATTTCCCTGGTGGATTTGTGGTACATCTATGCGCTTGTACCTGTGTTTTATGCTTAACGAAAACGATTTACGAAAATAAGTGTTCAATCAGTGACCAGGAGCTGATCACTGGCCAATGAAAAGCCGCGTTTGTATTCAGATTCAAAATTTTACGCGTAATAGTAGAATTTTGCGTTGTGAGGACGGACGTAGATATTCTGAACGTCATACTCGAGCAAATAGTGGAAAAAAAATCCCTTAGCACAATCCAAATAATGTAGTGTATTCAGTTGAATGATGCAAAAACAAGTTTGCTTTTCAGTTAAACTTTAAGTAAGGGACAAGCAAGATGATGAGCCCGCTGCTTTTTGACACGGTGAAGGATGGTCTGTCGACTCTTTGGACACATTGGACATGGTAAGATTCGCGAGGTCACCACCTATATTTATACCCTTATTTTAACCTAAGCCTGCTGCTTCGGAAAAATCATCCAGTAAATGAAAAACTTCAGACCATTTGCTGTTCGTCAATAGCGCCTCCTCTATAGACAATATCGTATCTATTTCGGGAGTTCAAAAGAGGTCAATCCAAGTTGCTTGCTGTCCAAGCAGACAGTTAACCAAACAAATGCCTCCCTCTGGTCTTCGTTAGTGTGTCTTTCATGCTTTGCCGTTGCGGCACCAAAATCCCTACGCACGAAGAGCATTACGACTGCCCGGTTCTTGCTTCTGAAAGCCACTCGAAACGGAAAACACTGGATAGGAAAAGAGACGAAGTGTGTTGAGTACGAGTATGTACTAGTTCGCTCATCAACATCGCTGGTCCTTTCAGCAAAAATTTTTAATCATTTCGGATGCTATGGGCGTGGTTTTCGGATTTTCTAATCTATCTCCTAAAAAAAAAAAGTACTGTTACGCGTAACAGTGTTACGACCAACAAAGCATTCCTGATAATTTAGGCTCGGTTCAGAAAAAAGGAAAAAAAAAATCCGTGTTTACCCGCTCTAACAGGTATAACCATGCTTTTGGGAGAAAGCTCCTGATTAAATGAATAACTTCTAAATGCGACCCTAAGAAAGGATGAAAATGTAGCTTCTTCATACAAGAAAAAACATACTTGATCAAAGTATAGATAAACTACAACGATACCTGGATTTCGAAGTTCGAATAACTAAGACATTTATCGTAATCGAATGTTGGCCAATCTTTCATACATCAAAGTGTTTCACCTTTCGACTTGCTCAGTAAGGCCAGATCGTCACGTTTCGGTCAAGATAAATCATAACTACAAACAAGCACTGAGATAAGTAGGTTATTTGTCGTAATGGCAGCGTTAAATTTCTCGGAATATTATCAGATCTTGCGTCGATGACTAGTGTCGATGACGGTATGGTTTTATTTCAAACTTTGACACGTATTATCAGTAATATCACGCCACGACTGACCTGTCAGTCCTCTGTTAGTACGTTGTTGGACCAATAATGAGCGATTTCGTTTTCTTGCAGACATCAAGGGCCAATTGTTTCCGATCACCGCTAGTGATTCCGGGGTCATCGAGGGGCGTTAGGCTCGAAAGCCCACTTTTTTATTTCCCACTCCTATAGGGGGGGGGAGATTCCCTTTTGCAAACTATTCTTCTACGCTCCGAAAATGCGCGACTCACTTATAGATGACATAATGGTGGCTCAACTGGAAGAAGCCATCTTCTGAGAATGAAAGAAACCTACTAAGGTAGAAGACCATCGGGGACAAAATGTACAGTAGGCTGACCTTGACTAAGCGCTGACAGCGTCACACTTAGTCACTAGACGCAGGATAAAAAGTCGAAGACGGCGAAAATATATAGCAATTAATTTAGTTGCGGGACAGTATTCGCACGCCAAAAGTGCCAGCCTCCAAGCCTCTCAAAGTATAGACAAATTTGATGAAAAAGCAGTTCTTAGACGAACCTCCTAATTTTTATTCAAATCTTTTTCATTCTTTTCGACTATTTTCAATCTGTTTACTTTCCAAGACTTTCTAGCCTTGTAAAACGAGCGCTTAAATCCTTGATTTCTGATTGGCTTAAATCTCTGTCAGTACATTAGCGCCATCTGTTGCATTCTGAAGGATTTGTAAAGTCGGGTCTTCACCTTCCGGAATCGGTTCCCAGATTCTCCGTGATTTTTTCTGAATTTCTTCTGCGATACTTGAAAATTCCGGAAATAAGTAGTTTCAATCGTCATCAAGACACTTATCGGCGCTAGCTCTGGAACATTGGAAGAACCCTTTTTTGCGGAAAGTTCCGTAAAACCGAGAACAGAGATGAATTCTAGGAAGACATCAACCCGGCTTTTTATTTCTTTATCTCGTAATTTTGAGCAAACCAGCGTATTGGCTTCGTAGAGCCATTCGGGAGCGAGCGTATTTCCTAACTTTGAGCGAAGATTTCAAAATCAGAAAATCACGCGCTTTAGAGCACAGGAAAATGGCATCTAGCCGACTTGAAAAAATTGGAACAATATGGACTAGGTGAGTGGTAAATTTTGTTTCCATACAGATAACCTTCTGTCAGGTTAATTATCAGCTCAGACCTTAAAAACAAAGGTCATATATAATTATAGGCAGGTCTAGTCTAGAACTAGGCTAATTTTTAAGAACTGACTTTCTTTTATCAGTCAATCAATATAAGGTACGAGCGGCGGTAGTCGGGCAGTTAACTCCTCACTTAGCTTTGAATCACCTTAAAAACTAAACCACTCAACTCACAGTCACAGACTTCATTTACGCATTGAAAAGTTCGTTTGAAAATCGCGCTTCTTTCTGCCGTTTCTTGACACCACTGTTGCCAAACAAGAATCCTCCGCCTGATTTTCACATATTCCGCCCAAAACTATTTTCACGGACGGTCCTTTTTGTGCTCAGATAATCACGGGCAGTCACGCTTAAACTCGGCCTCGGGCGGCTTCAATTCGGTTTTGCTTGGCTTTTACTTTAGCTGCTGATTTTTAGACGGCAAGCGTTGACGGACATTGAGCTTCAGCAGAACAAAAGAATATACGAGACAAAATATTCAAAAATTACTTCAAGAGGAAGAAAAACCAGGTAGCATAAACCAAGTGCCCGAGATCAACTCTTGGCCGGGCGCTAGCAGCAACTGGTTAGTGTAGTGCCCGTGTTTATCTGCCGCCTGACTACCGCAGCTCGTACCCTATTTTAATTCATGACATTATACATCACATAAATAAAAGAACTGGCTGGACAATATAGCATATATACACATTAACCATCTGGCAGTTCAGGGCAGTAGCATAGTCTGCAGTACAGACGATAAAACTGCCCGGAACAACAATCCTCGTTCTGGTGAACAGCCTGCGGGAGTGGCTTTCGAGTCCGATCAAGGCGCGCTACAAAATTAACCATCGCTTTCCGCCTCATAATATTAAACGACTCTATCTCATTATTCAAAATCATCTGACTAGCAGAGTAACGTTGATTATACGAAAACAACTGTCGGAACGTGCTATTAAAAAAACTTTCAGCTTACTCAATGTCGATTCCAGGTAATTATCAAACAGTGGAAGACAGTACAACTGCATGCAATATGTTTTAAATAAAAGAATCTTCACTGGGTGACTACAACATTTAAAATTACGGATCAAATGGTTTGCACGCATGCGAAGGCCACGATATTGACTGGACATGGCTGAATCATCGTACAGATCATCATCTGAAACATATCCTAGTGGATGTGGACTTAGAGTAGAGGTAACCTATGCTTATGTGAACGTTTGTTGACAGTAAACTTTGCCATTTTCATGCACTTGCTGTGTCTAAAACTAACTACCAGTTAGCCAAAGTAGGTAAGAAGGACATCTGAGACTGAAAACACCTGTAGGGTGAACTCGGGGAAGTCCAGCCACGAGGCAAGTCCGGCCATGTCACCTCTCGTCTGTGTTTTTGGGGATTTATTGTGGCTGACTAGCCTCTTTTTATCCTTAAAGGGAAAAGCCAACTCACTTGTGTGTCATTTAACTGGATACACTGAATTATTTGGATTCTGCAAAGGGATTTTTTTATTTTCCACTATCTGCTCTAGTTATGAGGCTCAGAATATCTCCGGCCGTCCCCACAGCGTAAAGTCTACTATGACGCGGGAAATTTTAATCTCAACACAAATGCGGCTTTTCAGTGGGCAGTGGTGAGATTGGTGAAGATTGCTTAGTGCCTGAACAAAAAAAAAATGATAAATCTCTCTCGTAAGGCATACAGCAAAAATACAAGCGCATCAGAGGCACCACAAATCGCACGGAAATTCCACTATTTGAAAATCGATTCTTCGTGAATAGCGGAACAACGAAGTATCTCATTTTCAGCGGGTCTTCAAGCCAATTTAAGTGAATAAGTGATGGGTAACTAGACTGTCCTATCCTAGCCCTTTTCGGTTAAACTTTAAGGGTAGCGCTTGGGAACAGTGTCGGAGATTACCACCATTGTATTTACCTCGCGGAGTTATAACAGGTTGAAAATTCGAGGACGGGCATTTTTACGGTTCCAGGGTAGGGGACTCCACTAAAGTCAGTTTTTTTCGGAGATGCTATCAGTTGTAGCTTTTTTGGAAGTGTACTTAGAATCTATGGTGATTGACGAGTTCCCCAGAATATTTCCACATTTTACTCTACATAGGTGCTTGACATACAGGAGGGGTACCTGACCTCATTTTTACGCAACCTCGAATTTTGCCGCGAAAATGTTAAAATGAAAGTTCCATGCTATCCTGACAGACAAGAAGCAAAATCTGATTTTTTTTTTCAACAGTTATGTCCCAAAATACTACAATTATTTGTCTTTTCTTTGTTTTGAACCTGGTTTAAAAAGGGATTTTCTGGTTATTAGCCTTATTACCTCTATCTTTTTCATCACTTTGCAAGCAATCTCACCTGAATTTGACCTCATGTAAAAATGGGTGAAACTGTTTGAAAAGAAAATTATATTTAACTAAAAATATTGAAGTAAAATTTATATCCCCAACATGTAAACCATTCTATTAGCTTCACTCTAGTATTTTTGTCATGTTTTTTTGTTCCTTTTTAAGCCAGATAGATTTCACTAAAAAAAGATTTCTCTGGAAATTTGAAATCTTGTCTGAGGTTGGGTACCTTTCCTGTAGATGGATGGCCGGACTTACCCCCAAAAAGAACGTGTTTTGGGTAAGTGGTTCCGCCGTTCTAACGGCCGGCCGTACCGTGACTAAGGGAAAATCAATGGTTCTTACATGTGGTGGCTTCTGTTGATGATATAGTCTGATTTTAGAGGTGCATTCATAGTGGTCGCAGCATGCTCTACAAGATGTCAGGGTCCAATTATTTTTATCTTCAAAAATAAAAAAGATAGATGGGGTGGCCGTACTTACCCCAAATTGGGGTAAATCCGGCCATCCTGAGGTGTCCTAGTTAGAAGGACCACGGAAGTCAACTCAGTGAAGTTATCACGAAACCATGATATGCAAAATATCCGCAAGAATGTCAACTAGCCTAGAGATACTTCCATCCGAGTCTGACATTCAACAACAAATCTTCCATCACGCTTTTGAAGAAAAAGAAAAAAGCATAGTAAATGGCCGGACTTTCCCGAGTTCACCCTATAGGTATTTTGGATCTTCATTCTACCATTTAGCCCCAAACTGCACTGTTCACATTAAAGTAACTATTCACATAAGCATAGCCTACCTCTACTGTATATGAACTGTAGAGCTGCATTGGATTCACCAATAGTTATCTGTTACTTTTGACAATAAGCCCTTGATCCCATTTTTTTCACGACAGGCACATCAAAGATGCGCAAATGAAAATTGGAAATGCAAGCTCGCGCAGAAAATGATCCATTGTGTTTAGAAGAAAGGCATTTGCCAATGCTGGAACTTTGCTCAGTAAGAACAGAACAAATACCTTATAGGCTAATGTTGTAGAGAATCATTAGAGCTTCTAATAAAGGCCCAATTGCTCACATTTGGTATGTGTAAAGCCTGGAAACAAATGGTGGGAATTGCATTAATTCATAGGGGGTATCACAAATAACAAGGTATCCTGTGCTGTCAATTTCACCAGTTCCCAATGTTTTATTTCTATTTTATTGGGGTTTCTGTCTAAATTAATCGGTCTAAATTAATTATGTCTGTTGTTGTTTGATCCAGTATGAGAAAGAAAACTTTTGGATATTGACAACATTATTCATGTAAGAACGAGTACAATCTTGGGATAATGTAGATGGATAAATGTAAGCGAATTAAATGCAGCTTATAGCATACTTGTCTGCCTTTGAAATTTAAAACCATATGAGAAATTTCAGCTGTCTTTATTTTAAAGTATTGAAAGTAAGTACTAAATTGGTAGAAAAAGTATTCCTTTTCTGGAATTTTGGCGGATCACCTTGGCTTAACTAGACCGGTGCTCTACCAATTGAGGTAGTCAGAAAAGCTTCTAATACACATCTCAGATTAAAACATCATTATCGAACCCAGAAACACCTTTTTTTTTAAACAGACTTCGTTTCTGTACCATAGCCTACTCACAGAAGTAAATGCTTGCACACTTAATGGGGAAATTATGCAAGGGCCTTGTTAGGGGCCTACTGTCAGAAGTTTGATCACATTTAAAACACGGATGCCAGTCTGTGTGTTAATTATATCCAGATTGTGCTCTGAGCTTTTTTTAAGAACACTGAAATGCTTTATGCATCTTTTTAAGTATAGGACCCCGGAAATCTAGGGCTCGATGTAATGCACCAGTTAGCTAGTCATTTTGTTTCTGTTTTTCTTTTCTTTTTTTCCTTTTGCATACTTGATAGAGCAGTTCCTGTCTATAAAAGTAAGCAGGATAAGTGAATGTAGCCTATGCAACCCATAGTCTAAAGATTTTTTTTTAGGCGGCAAAAGCCGCTGTTAAAATCAGTAAAGCTAATCAGATTTTAATATAACATTTAAAGTCTTACCAAACAGTGCTGAGATAAGACAATCTAGTTATCCATCACTTATTCACTTATATAGCCTTGTAGACCCATTGAAAATACGTTACATTGTTGCCCGACTATTCACAAATAATCGATTTTCGGATAGTGGACTTTCTCTGTCGGATTTGTGGTAACTGTATGCTCTTGTCCCTTGACGAAACACGATTTACGAGAAAGAAGTGTTCAAACAGTGAGTCAGCTGCTGCAAGCTGATCACTGGCAACTTAAAAGTCTTGTTTGTATTGAGATTCAAATTTTTCCACGTCATAGTTGAATTTTCGTTATGAGAACGGCCATAGATGTTCTGAACGTCACTTCTATAGAGCAAATAGTGTAAAATCAAAAATCCCTTAGCAGAATCTAAATAATGAGTGTATTTAATTATATGATACAAAAATAAGTTGGCTTTTCAGTTAAGCTTTGCCATGTATATAAGATGTGAAAAATCTCTTGTTTTACCTTGGTGTTGTCGAAAACCAGGGTCGGCTGCATTGACACTCTCGGTTTAGTCTGAATGTGAACTCATGCTATGATACGAGTAACCCCTCTATCCATTGTACCTATAGGTGAAGTTTACATCGTCAGAAGTTTCATAACAGATAACACAAGGAAGCATGGTTTCAGTAGATAACCTTTAGGATGTTAGCTGTCATGTTTTGCAGAAAAAATATCTGCTGACTTTTTTGTTTGCCATCATTAGGCCTATATCGGAAAAGTCAGCAGATGCTTTTTTGGCACCTTTTTGTTCTTCCTGGCAGTGCTTGCTATGTATAACGTTACAAAATCATTATAGATAACGTGTGTTGTCTGTTGAAACTGCGCAACCTTGTATATTTTATAAACTTCGGGCAGTGTAGTCTGTACAGCTTTATCTCCAAATTTTTTTTTTTTCAGGGTTGAAGGTTTGATGAAAGCCGGTGCCATGAAGCATGTTGACCGTCCCCTCTGGTTTGATGTCTACGCAGCATTTCCCCCCAAATACGAACCAGCGTATGGTCGCAAACCACACAAGACAGAGTACAAGCAGCTTCTGTACAAAGAAGATATTATTAGAGCGTAAGTTCTTTTAGAACATACCCACGCCTTTGGCTTTGGAATACTCTTGATGACTATCTCTCCTTGCCGATGCAAAATCGCCGGGTACCTAGCGGAAGAGCCAGACGCGGTATCACCTCGGGTATCACAGTTGCTCCATTAGCATTGAAGAACTGCAGCATCATCCGCAGCGAAGGCACGCAAAACTTTTCGGCCCCCCTCCGAGAAGCTCCAACCTGAAAACTCAACCCAGTGTCGAATACAATTCAATCCAGTTCAATTTGTTCTCAAAACCATTTACGGACTTGCCGAATTTTCGGTCTCTTGTCAACCACGGATATAACAAAAATATAATACATACGTTTCGTCAGGTCACAAAAATACTTCAAAACGAAAAACGCAACAGCAGTCAAAATACGAACCGAAACGGTGGTAAAATCTGAAGGATACGTGGGTATACATATACAACGAAATTTTATAAAAGTGAAAAATAAAAACGAAAATTACAACGGGAATATCAATCTACTATGTTCTCTCACGGGACAAGCTGCCGACTAGGTCATTAGTTGTGTTTTTGCAGATACCATGGTATCTGATACCACGGTCTAAGTTTTTGCATTTATCGTGGTATCTGATACCACGGTCAAAAGGTCTTTTTGCAGTTATCGTTGTATCTGGCCAGTCACCGTGGTAACTGATATTTAGGAACCACGGTCGGACCGTGATAACTGATCGTGGTATCTGAAAAATTCATCGCAAAGAGTCTAGTTTTTTGTCGAATTGGTGGTAAAGAAGAACAACATGCCACTTGTTAGGTAAACATTTTGTTTCCTAATTTGGGCAAAGCTGAATATAGCTCCTCTCTTGTAACCAGAATTTATTTTTCAGGAAATTCTACAGAACCTTTGGCACCCCTGGCACCATCAACATGTCAGACCCAAAACCCACCGTTTCACAAATGTTCATAGATAAGTACTTTGAAAACGAAAGGCTTTCGCCCATGGATACCCCTGATCAAATTTTTGAAAGCACAAAATTAGACCTCGAAAAGCAGGGTGTACTTGCTTCAAAAAGCCCGCCAAAACAGGAAGAGGTGGTTGAAAAGGTGGAGGAGAAAAGTTCAAGTGAGAAACCCAGTGATGGACCAGAGCCTAGTTTAGCGGATATGTTTAAAAACGCTATGGATAGTCGATAGTTCAGATACCAGTTTTAATAATTTGGTTCATTTTCGATATAATAACAGTCTACAGTGAGTAAAGCTTAGACCCGGTTCGTTGCTGTACAATCGTGAAAAACACCCCCCACAGTTGACGGTCGTGCAAAATAATCGGAGTGATTGGGTGACCAAACACGCTGAACTTGAAAGCGAAGGGTCGCTCGTTCGAATCCCGTTGGTGCCTACCGTTTGGTTTGGGGTGGTGGTTGGCGCCGTAACACCGAGACAAGCCAAAGTTCTCCAAGCTTCAAATGGATACCTAGATAAATGTGGTGCAGTTGACAGGAAGGGGGTGAGAAAGCACCGGGGTGGCTTCCCCCCAACCGCCCATTGCACTTCCTGGCTGAGGGCAGAGAATCGGAGATCAGCACCACCAGTTAGGCCTGTACGCGGTTACCTCTGGAGCTGTAGTGTAGATTTCTGTAGCTCAGTCAGGTTTAAAGAGCGTGAAACCCTAGAAATGTGGAAAAATGGGCGGCTAGTGATTGTAGTGATCTTTAGCCTGTCGGATTTTTTGCCTGTTTTCTTTATTTTATTGCCAAAATCGAAATAATCAACGATTAACCTACAAAAAATTAACGGCAACTCTGTCTTGCTCATTGCCAAAAACCTCTTCGAATAATTCCTCCATCATCCTTTCTTCTATAAGCTCTGCTTCTTTGGTTTCGTGACCTTGAGTGTTGGAAATGACCTTCAAAAACTCAGATTTCAATCCACCGTAAAAGCAACCCTGTGGGGTACACCGGTAGTTGAACGGGCAGCAATGAACCCGGTCGCTGCAGCATGTTGCCTGCAAAAAAAAATGAAAATAATAAATAAAATCTAAAGTAGCCTACTCCTTCAGCTCAAGCTGAATGCGAATCATGTCTGACTGAGTTAAATGGATACGTCTGCTGAGTTTTAGTCGAGGGATATTTTTATCACAGATTAATTTTTCTGCTTGAGCCTGAAGAGGACCCTTGCCAAGATTGGCCGAAATACCGCTCGAATAAAACTCAGCTGACGTATCCGTTAAACGAAGTCAAGCACAGATACAGAAAATTTACTTTTGGCACACGGATCGGATTCCTGGCATCCGTGTTCTTCTCGCCTACATCATTTCGGAAACGTTGGAAAAGAAGTTTTGGAAACTTATCATGCGGTCAAACGATATGGAATTCCTGCCAAAATTTTCCATATGTCCAGATTCAATTATTGTTTCTCTATGTAGATGCATCGGAGGAATGCAAAAACGAAGTAAAAGTCACGATTAAAAACATTGAACAGAACAAAAAAATAAACATGTCGTCGAATCTCCCGCACTTAATGCTGCGATAAATGATATGAGTGGCGTTTTTGATCGCCGATTAGTTCGGCGATAGCGTAGCCGTTTGACTTTTTGGCGTTTTTGACGTTCGCCCGAAGCCGAAAGCCGTAGCTGTTTCTTCTAATTTCTGTTTTTGTGCTCAACGGCTATCGGCTATCGAAAACAGTAAAATAAGCACAAATCGGCAAACTTCCTTCGTGTACCGGGGAAGTTTAATCGGCGATCAAAAACGCCACTATGGTCGGGTGATCGTTGACTGAAATTCGGGTTGGGAATGGAAGTTGAAAAAAGAAAAGGAAAAAACGGAACACGGAAACGGACGGGTCAAACAAAAAGTTAAAAAGAAGAGGCGATCAGGTTCTATTGGCCGGATTTTTTGCACTTGTGCTGCGGATAAACGACTAGTGGTGGGCAATCGCGGGCGGGAATTCCTGAACCTGATTTTGGCAGCATTTTCAATTCCGTACGGTAAATTCGAGATTCATGAAAGTGAAAAAGCCGGAAAATCAGTCCGCATCACAACAGTTTCTTACGGAATTTGCGACAGTGCTAAAACGGAGAAAATCTGACCGGCAAAATCTAATCTTTTGTTCGCGCCTGCGACCCATTCCACGTTGTCTGCGAACGCTATCTGCCGCTGATGTTCCAAGAAATTAGCTATTGTAGATGGCAGCTAATAAGAGGAAGAATGACCATGTGGGTATAAGTTGATGTCTCCTTACCTGCAAGAGAGGGCAGCACACGAAGGGACTGTCGAGGCCGGGGCAACACGTGTAGCCATTTGGGCACTGGTAAACTCCCCCAGGGCAGATCACGGATTCAAGTTTCTCGTTGCCCAGTGCCAGGTCGGATTTCAAGTTTTCTTTGTCGCTCTGTTGGATAAAAGTTGCGACTTAGCTTCGTAGAAATTCCTACAGACGTTTAACCTCTGAACTAATCGCAGTGTGTAGGCCAGAGCAAAATAATAGTAGGAAGTAGCGCCAAGACCAATGCTTTCCATGCATCGGAAACGGGTTTTCCTCGTAGTGCCGCCCATTAAGCCCGCGACAAGCGAGACAAACTTATGGGCTTAGAATTTTTTTTTGACAGCGAAGATGCAGTCTGCACACATTGAGGAAACAAAGGAGGTTGTATCCTTTTTTGCTATGTTTGGAATATGATCGGAAGCATCGCTGGTGCACGATTGACTGAGTCTGAGTAGGGAAGCCACGTACCGCTAAGTGTGTGTCACCTTTTTTCAAGTCTTGGGCGCTACTCCCTAGTGTTATTTTGCTCTGCTTGAGGCATAGGGTTATCAGTGTCGGGAACTACCTTACCTTACTATAGCAGTAGCGTATTTTGATCGATTAAAAAGGGGAATGGCTAATTGTGATCGAGTACTAGCCTAATAGCAACAATAGCTAATTGTTATCGCTTGCTAGTCGAATAAGGTAACGCAAAACACTTCGAAATTTGAAACTTGCGAAATTCGGTGTTGTATGAACGGAGATCTCTATAGGCAGTTGAAATTTCGATGCTGTCTTCCTAAATTATCTCCCAGTTGTGTGCCCACCGATCTTCTAGTGGTGTGCGTGTCGACCGCTAAATGGGTACGAAAATCGCTATTGAGAGTGCCTGCTCTGCCTAGTTGCCAATCCGGTACTCCCAAAAGTATAAGCCATGGGCCTCTAGAAAGATCGTCTGAAACGTAGCTCGTTAAAGAATCTTTCGGCGTTGAGAAATTATTCCTAAGGAACTTTAAATGCCTAGAGAGAATCGATTATCACGGCATCAGCTGGAGGGATATTCCGGTAGGTCGTCGGTCGGTTCTGCGGTGACTGTCGTCGAATATCTTTTGAGCAGCATCAGCCAGACAGCTTGTATTTCTGGTCACCCAGGCTATATTTGGTCACGTCACAAATAATCGCATACACGTAGACTCATGTATCCCAGATTTGGATCTTCCCCATTTGGATTAAAAAATGCATGTAAACAAAATGAATAAACCTTGGAGATATTTTGACCTTCATTTCTGTCAAGAAACCGGCTTGGGAAGAGACGTGGCGAAGCAAAATAAGTTGAAACTCATTACCCGACAACGCCGAAATGCCTCTGGCCACTCTTCACCCCTGGTCATTAGCGTGATAAGAATCTTCGGAGACAACTTCATATCTTTCTAGTGAGACGAAAGAGACAGCCTTTTGAGAGCAAGGGTAAGGCCGACAGTCCATATAACCTAGCCTAAGCATGGCCTAACGTCCGGCGACTAGAAGCAACTAAAGAATTATAAGCCAAATTTGATTAAGTACGGTTTTTAATCGTCTTTATGAGTAGGTTTTGCGTCCCTTTACATTTGGAAAGGTGTCCAGAAAAGCATATCGGTATGCTAGTTATGCTACGGTACTGATTATAAAACTACTAAAAATCCTATTTAGTCAAATTCGGGCTTATATTGATTGGTAGGAGAAGTTTAATAAAATTTCATCTACTATCATAGCAGTGAGCGAGGGGTTGCTCACTCCCCAAACCCGTGTACACCGGGTGCCGGTGCCGGGGGGTGCCGGGTAGGTGCCGGGAGGTGCCGGGTAGGTGCCGGGAGGTGCCGGGTAGGTGCCGGGAGGTGCCGGGTAGGTGCCGGGAGGTGCCGGGTAGGTGCCGGGAGGTGCCGGGTAGGTGCCGGGAGGTGCCGGGTAGGTGCCGGGAGGTGCCGGGTAGGTGCCGGGAGGTGTCGGGTAGGTCCCGGTAGGTGCCGGGTAGGTGCCGGGAGGTGCCGGGTAGGTGCCGGGAATGAGTGTACATCGGATGCCGGAGAGTGAGTAACCCCTCGTAAATTCCCTATCTTCAAAGTTTTTATGGCACTTGCCTTCCGGCCAAGTGCCATATACCGATCACTTTTCGGTCGGTCTGTCAGGCCACTGTTCTCGAGTTCGGGTTCCAGCTGCCCGTGAACGGGAGGGGGGGGGGGGGTCGGGACCCATCAAAATACGTATCTAGACATATATATCCTCAAGTATCCCAGCTTAGAGTTTGATTCGAGTCACGGGTCAAAAACTTGACTCATGGGCAACTTGGGCCAACTTGCCCATGAACGTGGAGGGTGCGGTTCAACTCCACATGTATATTCCCAACCCTAAGATCTGGTTCAGGTTCAGGTTCAGGTTCATTTAATCTAAAGGTACAAGGAATCTCATCGCCCTATCTCCAGTTATTGTCAAGTTAAAAACATTGAAAAATGGACAACCTGGGCCCCATTGCCCCTGAACCAAGTCGGAGTGGGGTTTGGACCCCCAAAAAGCAAAGGAGACCCCAATGCTCACAAGCCTACCAAGTTTTAACTAGATACCTGTTGATTCCTGTCACGAGTCTGCCCCCTCTTGGGCAATCTCGGCCCAGTTGCCCATGAACGGGGTGGGTGGGGGAGATGCAACCTTAAAAGTAATTTCTCAACCCTAGGATCTACAAGCACAAGGAATTTCATCGTCCTATGTCCAGCTCTGGCCAAGTTACGAGCATAATTTCGTGGTTCATTCTTTGAGTTACAAACATTATTCACTGGGCAACTGGGCCCGTTTGCTACTGAACCGGGTGGGTGTAGGGGGTGGGACCCCCAAAAGGCATAACTACACCCCAATACCCACAAGTGTACCAAGTTCGAACTTGATACCTTCACGAGTTATTGCTCCACAAAAACGGTGAAAACCGAAAGCTGCTACAGCGCTCGCAAGGGTGGACTGTTCCAAGGAGCACTCCACTAACAAGAGCTGTAAGCTCATATGGCACTTGCATGGGTTGAGGTATATTGTTTGATCAAAAGTACTTTTCGTCTTTGCGGTTAAGATGCGCACTTTCAGGGAGATAGAGAAAAAGTATTTTATTTTTGAACTTGGCTTGAGGCAACCCTTTGGCAAAAACGATAACAGGCCCTAAGGGATCATTGATGTAGTATAGCGTTTGTTCAAAAGTATTTTTTTTTTCACTTTTCATTTAAAACGCGTACTTTAAGGGTGCTAGAAATAAATCTTTAAGCAAAAGCCTTGTTGCACAAATGATCATAGGTTGAGATGTATTGTTTGATCAAAAGTACTTTTGAACCTTGCGGTTAAGATGCGCACTTTAAGGGAGCTAGAACTTCATTTGTGAGCAAAACCCTTGAGGCAAAAATGATAATGGGCTCATGGAGATCATGAAAATGTACATTTTGCTTAAAAGTATTAGACTGGTACTTTAAGGAAAAGTCGAGTTTGGAAAGTGGCGATTTTTAAGCCGATCGTCGAATCTTTAATATTCCACCCAAGTTTCATCGTCCTAGCACATCTGGAAGTAACTTAATTAACTCGCGATCACCGGAATTCAGGACCCCCCCCCCCTCAAACTCCCCCACAGTCGCCGGAGCCAATCTGGTTCTGTAAATGATTTATCGAGAGCATCTGTTTGTTATTCCCAAAAAGTTCCATCCCGATCTCTCCAGTCTAAGCCGATCATGTATTTTACCCCCCCCCCCAACTATTGTCGGATCCGGTTCGGACGTGAAAAAGATCACCACAGATATGTCCTCTGTTCAGTTATCAAATTTCACTCGAATCCGATCACTGGCTCCAAAGTTACGCATGACTCAATATTCCGGATTCCCCTTCCTCCACTCCCCCCATGACTATCGGATCGAGTAAAGTTTACTTACAAGTCAGTTTGATCGGGTCCCTGATACGCCTCCCAAGTTTCGTCGTGAAAATCACCAAAACCGCCATCATCGCAATTTCAGGAAACTCCCCTCCACTCCCACCCCCAAGTGTCCGAATCCAGTCCAATTATGTAAACGATTTATCTGGAGCAGATGCTTGTTCTTCCCAGCAAGTTTCACTCTGATCCCTCCATTCTAACCGTTTCTCGAGATTTCCGGTCCCCCCCAACTCCCACATAGCTGTCGAATCCGGTTCGGACTTCAGATGGGACATCAAAAATATATAATTTATTCAGTTATTAAGTATCTTTCCAATCGGATCACCCGTTCGGAAGTAACACACTACTAAATTTTCCGGATTCCCCCGCCCTCCACTCCCCCCCAGATGGTCGGATCGGGAAACTGATTATTTCCAGGTTAGTTTGATTGGGTCCCTGACAAGCCTGCCAAGTTTCATCGTCCTAGCACATCTGGAAGTACCCTAACTCGAAGAAGTGTGACAAAAAACTCGGACCGACCGACCGACCGACCGACCGACAGACAGACGGAATTGCGATCGGTATATGGCACTTGAGCCAGAGGCTGCAAGTGCCATAAAAACTGCTTTAAAAGATTCATGAAACTACTTGTGTATTAACACGAGAAAAATACTTGTTATAAGGCGACTGGGAATAGTGTTGGGCGATATTCGATAGCGATAACGATAAATCGGACCAAATATCGATATCGAGTATCGAAACATAAATATCGATATCGAGACGATATTTCATGTTATAATTATTGTAAATAATCTGACATAACTAATTCACCAATTAATGCACCTTTATTGAACTTTGTGAGTTTGGAACACCGACTAATAAATAGGATGGTACCTTCCGGCACCTTCCCAGTTTTGTCAGTTTTTAAACTCTCTAGGGTGAATAGTTGTTGATTATTATGATGCAGTTAATCGGTTATAGTACTTTCTTTTGACGCTAGACAGCGCCATATTACTTGATTTAGGAAAATTAACCCTAGAGAGGTTAAAAACTGACAAAAGTCGGATGGTGCCGGGGTGTGCCGGGTAGGTGCCGGGAGGTGCCGGGAAGGAGTGTACACCGGGTGGCGGAGAGTGAGCAACCCCTCGGCAGTGAGTAATAGTCTTGAGCTTGGTAGGAAAGAAAATGGACGTACCGTTTCCTGCAGGTCCCACGCAAAGCCCAACGTCAGAACTACAAAAATCGTCAGAAATTGTGCCTTCATTTTCCGTATTCCAACTGTCTACTGTTTATTTCGTGCCAAAAAGCTTTGGCTCCAGACCAATAGTGAGTCACAGTTTCCGAAACAAAGATAAGTACTTTTAGAAGGCGGTGGATACTTCCAAAGTAGAATGCTAGTTCCCATGCGTTGCACGGAGAAAACGAAGTCGCCGATTCGAGACAATGCAAAAGAAAATGCTGAAAATTAAACAGGTTTTAAAACGCCGACAAACCGTTGTCACACGGGTGAAATTTCTCGTAAAACTTCTGAAGATCGAAAAAAGTGTTATTTTCTTGAAAAAAGTTTAATAATACAAAACTGCGTTGCAACAACCAGAGGCATCGTTGAGGCAACAACAACAATAGGGAGTAGCGCCAAGACCCATGCTTTATCTTCCAAAGCCACTGGTTCATTTTCCCGGATTCGGTAGTTATACAGAATCCCAAGTAGGCTATCGGTACAAATCTATTCGGTATAATGATCGGGATTCGGTATAATTGCCAGTATTCGGTAGTTACACGAATTCGGGGAGAGACTGAAATTATTTGGTAATTTTCGATACCAGAACTATTCGGTATATTCACGGAGATTCGGTAGTTGCACAGAATCCCGAATAAGGTATCGGTCCAGAATTATTCGGTACAATTTTCAGGAATCGGTAGTTACCCTGAATCGCGACTTTTGTTCCAGTTGCGACGAAATTAAACGAATACGATTACTATTCGGCAGTCTTTCGATACCAAAACAATTCGGTATAATAACCGAGATACGGTAGTTATACAGAATCCCGAACATGCTATCGGTCTAAACTTATTTGGTATAATAACTGGGATTCGGTATAATTGCGAGGATTCGGGAGTTACCACGAACCTCGAAACTCGGAAGAGGTCGAGTACTGGTCTATATTTCATTGATAGTCCTCACTTTTATTTGGATCCCAGAAAGAAGATCTAATCATAAATATTTCGAAAATTCCATCTGTATGTCGAGGGCGCTACTAGGATTTATCGCTCAGTCATCACTGTACGGAATTTTTGTAAATTTGGTGGCGAAAAAAAAAACGACAGTATTCTTTCCTGCTCTTACTTCAGCCTCGCTGCCATATAAGATTGGGGAAGGGAAGCCGAGCTCTCGGATAAATCCAAGGACTCAGATGGCTCCTCCTTTCTTTTTTCTTTTTTTTTCGACAGCAAGGCTGGTGACTACTTGGGCCTAATCCTGAGCTTTATCCCTGTATGATCTCCCAGTATTTACAGCTTCCCTGTTCTTGATTGAAAACCATACTATCTGCTACTCGGCTGTTCAGTATTAGATAGTATTCTATCCTGCTCTTACTTCAGCCTCGCTGCCAGTTAAGATTGGGCATAAAAGGAGGGAAGCCTCCCTTATCTTGTGTCTATCCATAACTCACTTCTCTAAATCCATCACATTTAACCCCGGTCTCAGCAGGGTTCCTCGGTACTAGATACAAGGGTTACTAACATGTTACTGGGTGACTGAGAAAACGACAATTCGTCCGGGTAACAGATACCACTGCGACAACAACAATTCGTCAGAGTAACGGTCACCTGGCTACAGCAAAAACACAACTATTGTCTGGCATTCTAGGTGCAATTCTAGCAACTCACAAGTGAAGTAATTCACAAGGACTGTGTAGGCCTAAAAGAAGGAGATTTCAGAGGTTAGTAGACCACGTAAGTTGCCACTACAGAGGTGCGAAAACAGTAAAATTCCTCTAACGGTGCGGAAAGCCAATCAGGTTTTCCCGTCTGCATTTCAAAATAATCTCAACTTTTCTGACGGAACTGATGATGTTGCCAAAAACCCTGGTAGGAATTCCAGTCCGCAACCACCCGACCTGATCGTCTGCCCGCGGCATAAGTATCAGGAACGGAGATAACTATGATCGTCTACGCCGCGAGCGCATAAGCCTTCTCTGTAAGACCTGTTCCGGTTCGGATTCACTTTAGCACGATTTTCCGCATCATCAATAAAATTCCGTACGGAAAATTTTATGGAAATCCAGGAAATTCGCTTGGGAAAACCTGATGGTCTCTCAGCATCACAAGGATGCACGTGACTCTGAACCATAGAAGTAGTAGCATTCGAATGAGATTTCCTTCCGCTAAAACATATCGTTTCTGAACTATTTAATTTTGCGTCGTTCCTATTTAAAACAAAGTATGACCGTTGCCAGCTTCCATCATATTTCCATTCAAATGATTTCTTTCCTTGCCCACTAAAGCACCAGTACGATAACCGTCATAAATGGAAAATCCGAAGTCAAAGAGTACCTTCAGAGAGGTCTCGTTTTTCTCCATCTTATTCTGTCTTGAATTCATGGCAAATCTTATTTCCTAAAATTGATTCTACAAAATCCCTTCAAAATATAAAAAAACAGCTTTCTCAAATTCTCATTAATAATTTTAAGAATAAATAATTAACAGTTAGAGATTGCTTGTATTTCATGTTTATTTATTTCTTATTATTTTTTTTTCCTCTGGTGATGCTGGTTTTCAGTCACCCTTCCCTCATTTTTGTTGTTGTTTTTGTTTGGATTGATTTCGCTTCGTGTTGGCAGTGTCGTGCGGTGATCGTTCTACTCAGCGTTGGGTCGACCTGAAATAATTGTAAGTGCAGAGTATTGTATTTTTAATGTTTATGTGTCATATAGAGTTAAGAATAAAAAACCTTGAACCCTAGTCTACTAATCGGACAAAGCAGGAAACTGGTGTCTGCTATATGGTTTCAACATATTATATAATAATAGAAAAAACAATTAAAAAAACAAGGCACAATCGATGAAAGCTATTTCAGCAGAAAATTCCTTTGAAAAATTGACTCGTTATTCCAAACGGATAAAACAATGAAGACTTCTGAACGTTAAGACAAACGAACATTTTGAAACACAGCTATACTGGGAGGCACACAATATACCAAGAGCATGTTCCACCTTTCCAACAATAGTAACTATTAGTTACTATTTTCGTTCGAACCTCGTAAAAAGTTATTCCGCTGGCCGTTCCAACCTTCTCGACATAGTAACTATTTGCTTACCATGCTCGGGAGCGTAGTAAGCGTGGTAACTACGAATCTCTGTAACGTGTTTGGCCGAATTACCCCGTGTTATGATATTTTCCCGAAAATAGAAAATGCGTTCCAACCTTGACGCCAAGAAGCCAAAATTCGTGACGGCATGCATAGTAACTACGGTAAGTAGGGTGGAACACACTCGAAGAGTCACGGAAACACAATTACGTAGACATAAAACGGACTATCCGGTCACATAAATTCATGTACTTTTAATTAAGGGCGATTCTTGCGATCTGGAAATATCTGCTGGTTTACGCGCAGGCGTTTTGGCGACTTCGGCTAAAACTCGCTTCGCTTATCAAGCCTGTTTTTTGCGCTGCGCTAGTTCTCGAAAGTGAGCTAGAAAGTGAATCTACTACAATCAATCAATAATTTGATTAACCCATACAGAAATGGCACAGAACGTGCCCATACGGAATATATGAAAAACAATAAAAGAAAGACAAAGATCAGACTAAACTAAATGACTATAGAAACGCACTATAATAAGGATGGCTGGTCTAGAGAAGAGTTAAATTCTGCACGGCGTTGGGCTTACAGCCACAAAGGGATCTGTCAACGCCGTAAAGTCGGGTGACTTTGTGGTTACAAGCAGGTTACAAGACCACGGGACAGTGGGTGACAAGTGATTTTGGCAAGTCGACGAGAAAATATATAGGCGCAACGACTTTCCGTTAGTTCTTACACTTAGCGGATTCTTGTTTTGCTTTTTGGAGGCGAATCCGAGAAATCGCCAGAATACTCTTGATGACTAACTCTACGTGACGATGAAGAACCACCGTGTACCTAGCGAAAGAGCCAGAAGCGTCACTACAGCTGTCCCCAACGATCGCCTTTTATTCGTTGACACAAGATCTGAGCCATCGTTCGGGCGACGTTTCTCGTTCTTCTCGAGGTTCACTGGCGTGTTTTGGACTTCCTACAGAGTATCGCCATTTACGTGTATTCGACAAACGCTGTGTAAGGCAACTAATTCGGTATGCAGTTTACAGTGTGATTACGAGGAACGGTAATCCGAAAAGCACAAACAACGAGCTTAAGCCAATAATAAATTAAATAATTAAAATAATGGGACAAATTATATATATGCACCATAAGTCAAAGGCAGAATTGGACCATTTATTTATATTCATTAAAAAAATGGTCTCACAGTCTAAACAAAAAAGGCAACATGGTGCAGTCTGTCAAGAACAATAAAGTAGTTTAGCGAGTCGTTTTGTGACAGGAGGACCATTTTTATGGCACTTGCCTATCGGCCAAGTGCCATATACCGATCACTTTTCGGTCTGTCTGTCGGTCTGTCTGTCAGGCCACTCATTTCGAGTTAGGGTACTTCCAGACGTGCTAGGACGACGAAACTTGGCATGCGTATTAGGGATCCACCAAACTAACTTGGAAATGGTCATTTCCCCGATCCGCCCACCGTGGGGGGGGGGGGGGGGGGTGGAGGGAGGGGGAATCCAAAATGTTGACGTATTTATAACTTCTGGACGGGGAATCAGATCATAATGAAACTTGGTTTTTTTGAAGGCCTCGTGTCTCTGACGTCACACTTCAGGTCCGGAATGGATCCGGTGACTTTGGGGGGTGGTTAGAGGGGGAACCGGAAATTGTGTGACATGTTCAGAGTGGACGGATCGGGATGAAACTTGGTGGGAAGAACAAGCTCAAGCGCTAGATACATAGTTGATAAGGCCGGACCGGATCCGAGTACTGCGGGGGTAGTTGGAGGGAGTGTTCCGGAATTGCGGTGATCCCGACTTGAGATGCTTACACATATGCTAGGACGATGAAACTTGGCAGGCGTATCAGGGACTTTACAATTTAAACTTAGGAACAGTCGCTTCTCCGATATGACCATCGTGGGCGAGGGAAAGTGGGGGAATCCGGAATATTGAGGTTGTCCAGCTTTTGAACGGGTGATCGGATCTTACTGAAACTTGATATTCGGAAAGAACTCAGGTTTCAGATGTCCCATTTCAAGTGCGGACAGGATCCGATCAATGTAGGGAGTCGGGGACACGGTTAGAATTTAGCGACTGGGATGATACTTGGTGGGAAGAACAAGCATAAGCCCTAGATGCATCAGTGACAGAACCGGGCCGGATTCGGTCATTCTGGGGGGAGCTGGAGGGGGGTCCAGATTTCCGGTGATCGCAATTTAAGGTACTTCACGATGTGCTAGGACGATGAAATTTATTTGAAATTAAAATTAAATTAAAATGAAACTTGTTTTGAACATTAGAGACTTGACAAGATTGGCTACATTTTCCTACATTAACCTACATTTTCATGATCTCCATGAGCCCATGATCATTACTGCCTCATGGGTTTTGCTTAGAAATGAATTTCTAGCACCCTTAAAGTGCGCATCTTAACCGGAAGGTAAAAAAAATTACTTTTCACTAAACCATATTTATTTATGATCCTAAAGAGCCCAGGGTCATTTTTGCCTCAAGATGGATTTCTAGCGCCATTAAAGTGCAGATCATCACAGCCAAGTGCAAAAAAACGTTTTTTTTTCTCAAACGATACATTCTCGTGATTATGAAACTTTTTTTTCTCAAACGATACATTCTCGTACTTATAAATGATCAGAAAAAACCCACGAACCGGCGAATTCCTACTTCCATCTTTTTACCAAGCCTTGCAAGTGCCATATGAGCTTACAGCTCTTGTTTATGATGGTGATGATCATCGGAGCATTCCCCGTCCGTGGGGACTCGCGAGAATACGGGAAGTGAATCCCCGGGACAAACAAAAACGCGGGGACTCCTCAAGTGGAGTCCTCGGGGAACGGCAAAAAAAACGCCTTATGCTTGAAATATTCATCAACCACAAAGTTAAGCCGTTACCGAAAATTAAAACACAGAACAAAAAGACACATCTTATCGTCACTTTCCTACTTCCTTCAGAGGATTTACGTCCTCTAACTTTCCGATCTTTGCGTCCATGGCACATGGAAATACAGGTTTTGTTGGAATTCAAATTCTCCGCGTCTGGATGAATTCTCGGTTGTCGTGCAAGCAACGCACATTCTGGACGTTATTACTAGAGCCCCGGATGAAAAACATGCAAAATCCCTTAGATGAGTCAAAATAATTCAGTGTATTCAAGTATCAGATGTAAAAATAAGCTGCCTTTCAGTTAAACTGTAAGGATTTTCGCTAGTTTTAGTACGCAAAAATTATCAAAGAAAATGAAAATGACTGTACGACCAGAAAATCACCTATTGGCAATGGACACAATTTACCAACGCAGAATTAAATGTGCAACCTCGTCATCTTATGAAACATCAAAAAGCAAAATAAATAATGGCAGTAATACCATAGCCTACGACTTATGTTTTTTCAATAGCAAGATGAGTTTCATTTAAATGAAAAACAACATGTCAAACATAATGATGATTTTCACAAAACCGTGGAACAAAAGTAGTCGTTGAGAATCATAACCTCATCAACAAAATTAAACGAGACCTTCAAACTTAATATCAATCGCTGTATTTTGCAATGAGGTTGATGTACCCCAAGTTTATTTGGCAAGTAAGTCTTTGCAAAAGGTTGATAATAATGTATGTATGTATATTCTTTATAACCCGTTACATTCAAATTGAACAAGAACGGAGTAAATGGAAGAAAAGAAAAAAAAGAACAAAAGAGAAAAGACAATTGAGCAATGACAAATATGTACAGCACTACAAATGAGGAAAAATGCAAAAGGCGAGTTAATTAGTGGTCATCCATTGGGCACAGAGTATTGGTAACCATGGGTGTGCGGCGGTTCGAAGAATTTTATGAACTAGCTTATCTACACCCTCGTTAGGTTAATAGTAATATATATGATAAAAGGTTTTCGCCTCTACACGTTTCGAAGAAACTGGGAATGGTTTTACAACAGGGTTAAAAATCTTATTTATAAATCAATTGAAACTATTATTCGATTCAGCACTAATCCTACCGTCGGTAAGAAGACCAACAATTCACGATTTTCCAGTTGAGCGCTTCTAGCGGACTAAGGGACCACTCCGAAGCACGGTTGCCACTTGACTCAAATAAAATGCACTACCAAGTAGCAAAAAAGGACTACCAAAGGAGAAAAATATTCAGACTAGTGGTGCTAAAGCTATATTTAATAGCATTTTCCGTCTTATTTACGACCTGAAACTAGAAGACTCAGTGTAACGACCCCCCCCCCCCCGAAAAAAAAAAGATAAGGCTCAAGTGGAACTCCCAGTCGTCCAACTAGCCATACTTAAAGGACCCCTCTTGCCTATTCTGCTTTTTTTAATATATCTAGCTCCCATACAGAATTATAAGCTTCTAAAGTCCCCACCTTTCTCCATTGTTTCGTTTCGTGCCTACGAAATTTTAGCGCTTTTTTGGCCTTGCCGAGTTTTGCCCGTCACACAACGAAACGTTTGCCGGGATCATCAACGTCTGCTGACAACTCTTTCACACATAAGGATCTGAGAAGCTTTTGTTTAGTACTTTTTTTATTTGCTTAGTTTTCACACTTTTGAACGACGGCGCGATCAGTTTTCAAATGTTTTGCGCCCAGCCGCCGCGTCGGAGAGCAGGAAGGCTGGACATAGTCGACAGTCGCTAACAAGAAAATCGCTAATTTCAGATGGAAAGTAATGGTATTTTCGAAAATGTTTTTTTCTGATCGATTTCATAGGGAAAATATTATTTCTAGTGGGAGTTGTGCTTTAAAGAAGAAGAAGAAGAGAAAATGTCCTACCTAAAAAAAAAATGTTTGGCGCGTTGTTCTCCACTGTTTCTGCTGCAAATCAGTTTAGCATGACCCTACCAATGTGACCTGAATCGAACTTTCGTCAAAAATAGGGGTTTCATTCAGAACCAGATTAGAATCAAATTAATCAGATCAAATATTTCAGATAAAATGGGCAAAATACAACCAGATCCACATGAACTTTGGCAAAGGGACTTTTTAAATATTACAACCTTTCTTGAAATGCCCTGCATAAATACTACTTTTTTTTCAAATGTACTGCGACAAAAATGTAGGCTACTAAAAAGAGTACAATTGTACTCCGCTGGCAACCCTGCTCCGAACTGATGTCTGAAAATCTTCGCCAAAGCTAAGGTTACTGATTGTGATGTTACGGTTATTGTTATTTATGACTGATTATTACTATTCGGTTGCCATTCACTTTTTTTTTCTTACCACTTATCAAGGCTGAACTTGACCAATTCTCGAGTTTTCAATCCTGTTTTCCTGACGGGTTTTATGCATCAGCTCGGAGTAGCGATTCCAATCGTAATTTACTCGCGAATGGCGCTGAGTTATAAAAGGGCGACATCTGTTTTCCAAACTTAACTTGCACACGTCTTTTTACGGTAGTAGAGTTACTAAGAGTCCCTATAGACGCAGTTACCGAGCTTAAGGGGGGCCGTATCGGGAGGCGGGAAATAGGCGGGAAAGAAGACGTTCCAAGCCACTGCTCCTCCAATCAGTACCAAATAGAGGACAAGACACGCCCTTTGGGAGATTGGTTCCCAATCTTCCACTTTAAAGTTTTCTAAAACGTTGATTCCAATAAGAAGGCCTGCGACGGCTCCGGCTAAATGAGCAGCGTAACTGTCCTGCAAAATAAAATTATTGTTATTTACATATTCTTTAGAAAACTGTTATTGTCATAAACAAAGTAAAATAAAAATAATATCGTATTTTAATTTACCGCACTAGAATCGTAGTCTATTGTTATTTAGGTATATATTTTTGTTTTGTTTTTCGTATATTTATTTACCACATTGAACAAGTTAGGCCCACGAAGGCCCCGCCTATAAATGGGCAGCGTCACTGTCAAAGTAAAATCGTGTTGTTATTTGCCTGTTTAATTCGTATTGCTATTTACTTAATCTTTATAATATAGTTATAAAATCGTGTTGTATTTATGAAAATCGTATATTACACATTATTTATAAAAATCGTTCTATTACTAGTTAACCTAGTATTGTTATTTTTCAAATTTTTCCGCTCATGCCAATTTATGTTCTTACACTTCCTGTGATTTTTTTCTCAAGTTACCTTCACCTGAGATGGTACTACCAAAGGTCTTTGGGGCTAGCTTCGCGCACCTAACATTCAGAGGGATGGAGATTGGTCTAATCGAAAACGTTCTTAGCATCTGTCTAATTTGTAGCTTCACAGCAATTAATAAACGCATATAAACGTAAAAATCGCCTATCAACCAAATCTTGACGACGGGGGGGTCCTTCGATGAATATGTTTGCCACAATGCTTACGGCGTCTTTTCCACTCATCATGGTAAGTAAAACAAGGGCCAAAGCTCATAGGGCAATGTCAAGTGTAGCTACCATGTTTATCAGCTAAGGTTTGCGCTGTTCCGCTCTGGGGGTCGACCGGGTCTCTTCCGAGCCCCCGCCCTAGCTCTCCCGAAGCAGATGATAGTCAGTTCCGCCAAGTTCCGTTAAGCGTGTCACAAAGATCCGACGAAGCCGGTCGCCAACGCGAAAAACGACGGGCGGAAGGACTACCGCTCTAATTTGGGTGGGACAGCCCTCTAACTCCCCACACAGAAGTCAGATCTGGTACGGGCCTGTAAACATGACATCGAACGACATGATTTGTCCCAGTTGCCATGTTAACTTTGTTCTCTTGCAAAATATCAATCCATCGAGATCGGACAACTCCTCAAAGGGATGCGTGACACAATAGTGTGCGGTCCCCCACCCCCTCAATAACAACTAAACACAAAACCAAGTCGCCTAACCTTTATGAGGGCGTCAGTAAAATGGCGTTTGTAGATGGCGAGCCCCAGATCTGTAGCAACAAATGCCAACGTTACGGCAAGTCTCGCTTTGGGGTATATCATCTGATTCCAATTCTACAAGAAAGAAAGAAAACAGTTAGTTTCCATCGTGGTTAGGTGATCTACCACTACAGGTGATTTATCGCCATTTCTTATCTTGGAATCATTGATTTAAGACATTCCAACGATGTATTTACCGAGGCTGGCCCTTCTTGGCAAGGGTCCTCTTCAGACTCAAAGCCACCCAAGTTGCCAACATAACCCCTACTAAAGCACACGGAGTATTCTTAAAAAAGTAACCTCATCAATTTCCCATTATTTGTGGGTGATACCTTAAAGCACTTCTCAACAGCCCAATTTAGTGCGAGTCTAATCGACACAGAGCATTTATTACCTGTATTAACAGTTTATACACCCGATTGAAATATCCTCAAAACACCCAATGTTCTCTACATACCACCCGTTTGCCTGTTTTCTCTGGTTTTTGGCCCTGACATCCGTCCCAGGGAACAAGATAAAATACAACAAATTGATATTATGTTGTTTAAGGCAAAAAATAACATTTGACTCGACCCTGAACTACCCACTTTTATTCCTCATCACATAAGGCATCCGCAGGCAATTTATCTACCCCCCCCCCTCACACACACACACCCATTTGTATTTATATGTTTTTGAAGGATGAACACCATTAGGGTTAAGCAATCTCCTCAGATTGAATCTAACACCCCAGACGGTTTGGTTGTGGCTAGTTTGGTTGGACTGGAGCTCCCCAGAAAGAAAGAAAACAGTTAGTTTCCATCGTGGTTGGGTGATCTACCACTACAGGTAATTTATCGCCATTTCTTATCTTGGAATCATTGATTTAAGACATTCCAACGATCTATTTACCGAGGGGATGCTCACTCCCAAAATATATGTGCAAAGTGCTGAGTGCACAGCCGGTGCCCGCAGAGGCTGTACTCGGTCACCCACCAACTGAGTACCTTCTCGCTACGTCCCCAAGCACTCCTAGACGGTTTCGCTTTTATCTGAAGCGAGTTGGTGAGAACAGCGGGGCAGCTAGGACTTACAATTTCGAAGTTTCGATCATTAACTCATTCAGTTTAAGTTTTTTTGGTGTCTATGGGTTTAAGAACAGAAGGAGCGAATACAGAAGTTGCTGCATTAGTAATTTAGGCAAGACAAAGCTTTAAAGTTTAACTGAGGCCATCTTATTTTTGTACATTCAACTGAATACTTACTTGCATTTTTCGGATTGTATCAGGAGATTTTTTTTTTCGCTATTTGCTTCTAGTATGACGTTCAGAATATCTACGGTCGTCCTCACAACGCAAAGTTCTACTATGACGCGTAAAATTCGAATCTCAAGGCAAACGCGGCTTTTCAGTTGCCAGTGACCAGCTTGCGGAAGGTGAGTTACTTATTTCTCGTAAATCGTTTTGGTCAAACATCCAACAAAGGTACAAGCACATAGAGGTACCACAAATCCGACAGGGGAAGTCTACTACATGAAATCGATTATTCATGAATAGCGGAGCAACGAAGTAAAGCATTTTCATCGGGCGTTCAAGCCTCTTTTAATGAAGTGGGTAATGATGGGTAACTAGACTGTACCCTCTCAGCCCTTTGCGGTTAGAATTCAACCTTCCGAGCTCTTTCCGACTTCTTAGATTCAAGGCTCTTCACATTGCTGAATGTGCAACTGGGACCTCCCAGCGCAAAATTGGAATACGGAACTCCCCACACCTTCTTGGTTTGTTCCTGTCTCCCTCTATGTGCTGTGAGAGTGTTCCACCCTACTTACCGTAGTTACTACGCTAGTTACCGTAGTTACTACGCTAGGCTGGAACGCTGGCACGGGCTGGACGCTGGGAAGTGCCATATACCGATCGCTTTTCCGTCGGTCGGTCGGTTGGTCAGTCCGGTGGTTGCGAGTTAGGGTACTTCCGGATGTGCTAGGACGATGAAACTTGGCAGGCATATCAGGGACCCGACCAAACTAACCTGGAAATAATCAGTTTCCCGATCCGACCATCTGGGGGGGAGTGGAGGACGGGGGAATCCTGAGAATTTAGTAGTTTTTGTCAAACCCAATACCCCTTCCTTCATACTGGTATAGCTCTGAGCACGTGGATGACGTCACTCTTTGCTTAGATCTATTGAACATCGGAAAGAGCTAGTTCAGACGATGGTCGAAGGGGTTGGTATATGTTCAAGCTTAGTAGGGGTTGATGTAGATGAGAGGAAATCTAGGAAATGGAGTAGTTTTCGTCACACTTTTTGAGTTAGGGTACTTCCAGATGTGCTAGGACGATGAAACTTGGCAGGCATATTAGGGACCCGACCAAACTAACTTGGAAATAGTCACTTGCCCGATCCGACCATCGTGGGGGGAGGGAGGGGAGCCGGAATCCGGAATTTAGTGGCATGCATAACTTTCGAACGGGTGATCAGATCTTAATGAAACTTGATATTTGGAAAGACGTCATGCTTCAGATGTCCTATATCAAGCCTGGACCGAATCCGATGAATGTGGGGGGGGGGAGTCGGAGGGGGGAGCCGGAAATCTTGTTAAACGCTTAGAGTGGAGCGATCGGGATGAAACTTGGTGGGAGGAACAAGCACAACCCCTAGGTACATCACTGACAGAACCGGCCCGGATTCGTGCATTGTGGGGGGAGTTGGAGGGGGGTTCCGGAATTCCAGTGATACGGAGTTAAGTTACTTCCAGGAGGGCTAGGACAATGAAAGTTGTCAGGCAAACCAGGGATGCGACCAGATTAACCTGGAAATAGTCGGCTTCCCGATCCGACCATCGTGGGGGGAGTGGAAGGAGGGGGAATCCGGAATCTTGAGGTATGTATAACTTCCAAACGGGTGATCGGATCAAAATGAAACTTGATATGTAGAAAGACCACATGTCTCGGATGTCCCATTTTAAGCCCGGACCGGATCCGATGAAGCTGGGGGGGGGGGGGGGGGGGGTTGGAGGGGGTCCGGAAACCTTGTGACATGCTTGGAGTGGAGCGATCGGAATGAAACTTGCTGGGATGAACAAGCACAAGCCCTATGTAGATAGATCAGTGACAGAACCGTACCGGATTTGGGCATTGTGGGGGAGTTAGAGGGGGGGGGGGGGTCGGAATTCCGGTGATCGCAAGTTAAGGTACTTCCAGACATACTAGGACGATGAAACTTGGCTTGAAAATTAGAGACTTGACATGATTGACTTAGAAATAGTTAGTTCCCAGATCCGACCGTCCCATAAAGTACTAATGCTAACCGCAAAGTACAAAAAATACTTTTAAGCAAAATATACATTTTCATGATCCCTATGAGCCCATGATCATTTTCGCCTCAAGGGTTTTGCTTACAACTAAATTCCTTAAAGTACAAACAATACTTTTGAATAAAATATACATTTTCGTGCTCCTGATGATCATCTTTTTTGCTTCAAGAGTTTTGATTACAGATGATTTTCTAGCGCCCTTAAAGTGCACACAGCCAAATGCATTGCCAAACGATATAGTCTCGTGATTTCCAAGGACCCACGATCATTCTTATCTCAAGGCTTTTGATTACAAATGATCACAACAAACCCACGAATTGACGAATTCCTACTTTCATCATCTGACCCAGCCTTGCAAGTGCCATATGAGCTTCCAGCTCTTGTTTAATTTTTTCGGTCAAATATCAGGGCGCGGGCTGATCGGACCAATCCCGTTGCAGAGATGCGTAGTAACTTTTCGTGAGGCTGGAACGGAAATAGTAACTAATAGTTACTATTTGTAGAGGGGTGGAACACGCTCTGTATGTCTCTGCAATCTTCGCGTCGACAGTTTTGATCCCAAAGCTGAGAGAAGATGAAGTATGTTTTTTTCCCATCGGTTTTCATTTTTATTACTGATTATTCTTGAGTTGTTGGTGGGGTGATACGTCCGACTGTAAACTGAATTGAGAACTTACCAAAATAGTAGTGGAGATGTGTGAAGCCATCAAAGCGAAAACGCCCCCTGAGGCACCGGCAAGGAAGACGTCATGATCGCTGACAGAAGTGGCTAGGGAGCCGGCTATAACACCAGCTATGTAAACTGGGAACACTCTAAGGGGCCCGTGCACCATTTCAAGCGGTACGCCCACAACAATCTGAACTAAGATGTTGCCGATGATATGGTCGTAGCTGGAAGGAAACAAATGTATTAATTTAACTCATCGACGGCCGCAAGGGCCATAACAATATAATAAGTTTGTTTATTCAGCCAAAATGCCATTACCCCGTACATGTAACGAATGTTTATTTAGGTTTAGCAATTCGTTCAGTGAATAATCACAACACTAGAATGTAAACCTGCGAGTCACAACTCCCTCGGCGCACGTCACCACGAGATGACGTTTAGATGACGAGTACAGAATTAGGGTCTCGCGAATTTAGCAAGATTGCTAAATGTTCCTTGATTCAAGGTAAGCAATATTGGGTTCACGCATTTAGCAAGATTGCTAAATGTTTCAGGAATTAAGATAGTAAGCATATCCGGGATCAAGGAAATATATAAGCCAGGAGTTGGGACTCGCGGGGCTCTTAATCTGCGCTTAATCAACTCTTAATCGACGATAGTCAGTCTTCGTCACACTTAGTGAATTAGATGCAGTTTTAGTCAGGATCACCTTTGGAGGAGTTGGAACATAATCATGATTGAAAAGGATGTAAATAATGATCGAGTTCACCAATAAATGCAAGTGTATTTTCTAGACAGTGGTTACCGAATGTAGAACCTAGGACAACCGTCCGAACTTCCCCCTCCACAGATTCGAACCTATTCCTTCGAAGAATACCGCTCGGAGATAGGGTCAAGAAGAGACCCGAACGGAAGCGCGTACCACGGCACGGGTGGGTACATATCGTAACATACATTGCGACGACTCTACGTCGAAGAAGGTTTTGTCTGCCCCCCCGCTAGAAAAAAACCCTCCGCGAGACATAAAACATTGCTGAGGTCTATCAACGATCGACGACGTTGAGTCTATTGGAGCACAGAAAAAATAAACAAAAGAACCTCCGTCTCCCGATCTCTGTAATTCGACCATGCGGAGTCCGATGCCCTGCCCGACACAAACGAGCGGAGGGCAGGAGCTACGCGGAACATTCACAATTCGTTACTTCTAAAAACAGCTCATCGCAGTAGGGCCCGGGAGAAGAAAAGTCGAGAATAATAGACAGTTGGTCGTTTAAAGTTTAACAGAAAAGCCAACTTATTTTTGTGCATTTAGTTGAATACACTGAATTATTTGGATTCTGCAAAGGGATTTTTTTGTTTCCACTATCTGCTCTAGTTGTAGCGTTTAGAATATCTGCGGCCGTCCCCGCAGCGAAAATTCTACTATGACGCGGGAAATTTTTTATCTAAACACAAACAAGGCTTTTCAGTGGGCAGTGGCTATATTGGTGAAGATTCCTTAGTGCCTGAACAAAAAAAAGTCATAAATCTTTCTTGTAAGGCATACAACAAATTAGAGGTACCACAAATCACACGGAAATTCCACTATTTGAAACTCGATTATTCCTGAATAGCGGAACAACCAAGTAACGCATTTTCAGCGGGTCTTCAAGCCAATTTAAGTGAATAAGTGATGGGTAACTAGATTGTCCTATCCCAGTCATTTTCGGTTAAACTTTAACAATGTGACGCCACTGCATAGGCGGGTCATATATGCCTACTACAGTCTTTTCCTCTCAATGCGCACCGGCTAAGAGGGAAGTAGACGGGCGTCAACACAAAGCTCAGCAAGTAGCTCTAGCTCTGCTCAGTTTTGTCGGGGTATCCATAGTCGGTTCAAGGGACCAAAGACGGATGTTCTAAGCTTCTTGATTGGACGCTTCCGTAGTCACGGCAGGAGGTGGTATCCCTCCTGGTGTCAAATCTCGATGCTCTACCCGTAAGATCGAGCGTTATGGCCCGTCAGATGCTATCACCACAGCTTGCGCCCGAGACGAGTTCAATATTACTATAACCACACCTCGCACTATTTACTGTTCGAGTTCCAATGTTCTATCTGAATACTGTAAAACTAGGCTCTTCTTTTAAAAAATTCTCTACGGCTTTGGCTGTTTTAAGCCTTTTCCCAGAAACATTGACTTCTAGCAAAAATTTGGCGTAATTCAGATAATTGGTGCTACGCATTAATAGCATAATACGCAAACATTCGTCGGGAACATAATGCACATGGAAAAACAGTGTATAGTGGCAAGTGCAAAGATTAGTGAGGTGTCGTTAGTGGGTTCAGAATGTAACATATTAAACTGGGTCTCCGGGTATAAGAATTAATGAATGCAGTGACGGAAGTAGGTTGCATTGGATTTATAGGTACGACGGGTCTTTTAAAAATAAAAAAAGGTAAAAGGTCAAGGTGTCAGCTATCAGCCTTTACAGGCCAAGCCGGCGGTGCTGATCTCCGATTCTCGGCCCTCAGCCAGGAAGTGCAATGGGGGCTGGGACCAGCCATCCTGTGCTTTCGCACACCCTTCCTGTCACCTTCCCCGGTTTTCTCCAGGTACCCATTTGAAGCTGGGTGAACTTTGGCTTGTCTTACAGAGTTACGCCACTACACTGTCAGAAGTTTCATAACAGATAGCGCATAACACTTTCAAGAATAACACCTTTTCAATTAGAAATAAAGTGTATGACCAATTAAGTTTACACTTTTTCGTGCTTTTTCGTTCGTGCCTAGATCTCCAACAACACCTGCAATTGGTAAAAATACTAACAGGAACGAAATAAACATAAACAGATAACGTCCCAAAGTGTTATCTGTTGAAACCGGGCATCCCAAAGTGTTATCTGTTGAAACCGGGCATCCTTCTGTTGTCGTTATGTAACTTCTGACAGTGTAGTATTTTTACCGATTGAAGGTGTTGTTGGAGATCTAGGTACGAAATAGTGTAAACTTAACTGGTCATAACACTTTATTTCTAAGTGAAAAGGTGTTATTCTTGAAAGTGTTATGCGCAATCTGTTATGAAACTTCTGACAGTGTACCCCCCGCTCGAAACCAAACAGTAGGCACGACCGAGACTCGAACAAGGGACCCTTTCCTTGTGAGTTCGACGCGCTAACCATTCGGCCACGGACGGACGGACGGAAATACTGAGTATTGAAGCACTTTTCAAAAAATACTTATTACTGAATAATACTTATACTTTAAGTAAAAAAGAAAAGTACTTGGCACAGCACTGGTGACAACAAATGCACTTGATTAGTATTTGATTTATAAGTATGAGACTTGTACTGATGTAGTACTTAAAGTGCTGCACGAAGTATCGCACGTTGACAGAACATGGTATTTGCAGCTTTGAATAAAGCTCCCGCTATCTAGTGGTATCTGGTATGCTTACCAAGGGTTCAGTGTACTTCCCAGACTGTCCGAGTTCCATTAACAAAAAAAAAATAAAAAATAAATCTATAACTGATAAGTATAATAAGTATTGAGTGCTCCAGGAAACTTAAGTAAGACCCAAGTACTTCGAGTTGGTACTTAAGTAGTACTTGACTTCCCGACAATGGCTTTAGTGGGAGAACAAGGGCATCAAGCTGAATTACCTTGAGTGGATAAGAATGTAAGAAGCGTAGCGCCAGGCTTCATATCGTCGACGGGGGTTGTAGATCAGGGGTGATTCGATCATCAACCGACTCCCTCCATTTCCACAGTCGGTCGCGTAGTAGTAGATAAACACGCCAAGCTGCAAAGTGACTTCAGTGTAAAGTCGGGTCTTCACCTTCCGGAATCTGGGTTCCCAGATTTTCCGAGATTTTTTTTTAATTTCTTCTGCGATACTTAAAAATTCCGGAAATCTGGAAGCTCAAAAGCCCCTTTTTTCCAGATTATTTTGATGTACTTTCGGACCGGTTCAGATTCCAGGTGCAATTTACAGGACAAGCCAAAGAATAATCTGGAAGCCCAGATTCCGGAAGTTCCGGGAGGTGAAGACCGGACTTAAGCCTTCCTTGTATCAAGAAATGAGAGCCCAGTCACACATACACATGGCTCAAAAACCATCTTAAGCCCCGTCTGCATTACCGTAAACCGACCGTTTTACGGACGGTCCGTAGCCGCAAAAATGTGGTCTTCATTAGGTCCGTAACCGCAAAAATATGGTCTACATTAGTCCCAAATAGGTGAATCTTCGGTTAAAATTTAAAAAACAGTTTATATGTGACTTGAAAAACAGTTGAAAAACAGTTACATGGGACTTTGACAAAAAAGCAGTCTTCATTACGTCCGTTTTACGGTTACGGAGGGGTCAGTACCGCCGTTTTGCGGCTACGGCCGTCCGTAGAGAAAGACCCGTCTTCACTGCCGTAACGGTCAAACGGTCGGCCGTAAAACGGTCGGTTTACGGTAATGCAGACGGGGCTTTATTCTTACCATTCAGGGATATATCCTTTGCCCGCTTCAAAGCGGCCTCTTAAACTGTTTTTGATTGGCTGCTAAATATATAGAGCCGAGCGGCCAGCGAGGCGCCGGGCGCGTTTACATTTATGACGCGTTCTAGGGACAATCAATGGTGTGACAGGCCGCTTTGAAGCGAACAAAGGATATCTTCTCGATGGTAAACCGGCCTATTCGACAAACAACTGAAAATCCCTAGGGGACGTGAGATTTGATGGGCTTTGTGGTAGCTTGGGAATAATGAGCAGACTGCAATTAGGGGCGAATTAGGCTTCCTGTAACATAATTATACATGCTGTTTCCCTAAAAGTGATCTCCTGAATTTAAAACGACAACATTCAGAATTAGTTGTATCTTGTTCCTTTCCTTTTTTCTATTTTTGCAACCCAAAAAGCCAGAAAATGAGCCATGTGTGACTGGGCTCTGACAGTATTTGAAGGATAACTGCTACCTCTCCAGACCGGCCAGCACCAGGCCTCCCCAAATGTTCCCAAATTCTTCGATAAGGGTAAGTGCTGTGCTGATAAAGGTTGTTTTTCGCTGATTAACGTGAATGAATTTGTCACTCAGTTCTGCAGCTGATTCGTTCCTCCGAATACAGTCTGTGAAGGCCAAGAAGGACCAATGTTTTCGCTACAATGAATCTAAGCTGTCTGACAGTTCTGCAGCTGATTCGTTCCTCCGAATACAGTCTGTGAAGGCCAAGAAGGACCAATGTTTTCGCTACAATGAATCTAAGCTGTCTGGGAATATCAAACTTAGGAACTTGGAGCTGGTAGTATCGACAACTTAAGGCGTATTCTCGCCGTTCCCCGAGGACTCCACTTGAAGAGTCCCCGCGTTTTTTGTTTGTCCCGGGGACTCACTCCCCGTATTCTCGCGAGTCCGAATATCATCACCATCATCAAAAAGGACTCCCTTTCAGATTCGGAGGGGAATCAATTTTTGCTGGTGTTGGTGCAATGTAAAAATAATTAAAAATAATCAGAATGAACAAAACCAAAAATAAAGGAGATCCAGACTAATTTTGTCAATTGCATATTTGTTTTAAGAACAAAATCCGTTTTGGAAGCATTCCCCGTGTTCTCGCTGTTTTCTGTACGCGGAGTCCGCGTGGAGTGAGTCTCTGTATTCTCGCCGTTCCCTTCGATTGCCCGAGGAGTCCTCGGGGAACGGCGAGAATACGCCTTTAGTGGTAATTTGTTTCAACTCCTTGGAGTTTAATTGCTTGGAGCTGACTCTTTGTGGGTTCAACTCATAAGTAATTCTTCCGAAGAAACTCACCAAAATCACTAACTTATAGTTTCTAGAATATTTCTTTTTATCACAGGTTCACTTTTCAAGCTTTGAACCTAAAGAGGACCCTTGCCAAAAACGGATGAAATATCGTTCGAATAAAATCAGCTGACGTATCTGTTTACCGCAACCGACTATGATACGCAGTTAGTTTGAGCCAGTCTAGTACACTAGCCCCTTTTCAGTCATGGTGCTCTAACGTCTAGCACCATGCCTGGGTGCTAGACGTTCAAGCACTGTACCTTGGATTTCATGTATAGTGCATGGATTTCAGTATACAGTGCATGCATGAAAAACACAGTTTCTGCCACCACAACTTATCAACAGCTCGGATAGGGCTGAAATTACTACCAAGAATTAGAGAAATCAAAGACAATCTTTATCATATTTTTCATAACAAAAACAAAAGGACGCGACTGATGAGGGAGATAAAAAACCTCATTTCCTTTTCTACATAGTCAAGGGTTTTGCATGCAAAGTGTCCTGTGCCTCAGCTTTTCTACCTAACAGTCAACCAGAATATTGGCTCCTAGGGCACTTTACATGGAAAATAGATAGGCTGCTGTCAGATTTTTCATCTCCATCATCAGTCGCGTCCTTTTGTTTTTGTTAGGAAAAATATGATAAGGATTGTCTTTGATTTCTCTAATTCTTGGTAGTAATTTCAGCCCTATCCGAGCCGTTGATAAGTTGTGGTGACAGAAACTGTGTTTTTCATGCATGCACTGTATACTGGAATCCATGCACTATACATGAAATCCAAGGTACAGTGCTTGAACGTCCAGCACCCAGGCATGGTGCTAGACGTTTGAGCACCGTGCCTGAAAAGGGGGTAGTGTACTAGACTGGTTTGAGCTGAAGGAACATTTAAGCCACACCTCGCACTATTTACTGTTTATGTTCCAATATTCAAAATTATTTGAATACTACACTGTCAGAAGTTTCATAACAGATCGCGCATAACACCTTTTCACTTAGAAATAAAGTGTTATGACCAATTAAGTTTACACTATTGCGTGCCTAGATCTCCAACAACAGCTTCAATTGGTAAAAATACTACACTGTCAGAAGTTACACAACGATAACAGAAGGATGCCCGGTTTCAACAGATAACACTTTGGGATGTTATGTGTTATGTTTATTTCGTTCCGGTTAGTATTTTTGCTAATTGAAGGTGTTGTTGGAGATCTAGGCACGAAACAGTGTAAACTTAATTGGTCATAACACTTTATTTCTAAGCGAAAAGGTGTTATTCTTGAAAGTGTTATGCGCTATCTGTTATGAAACTTCTGACAGTGTAGGTAAGCCTAGGTTCTGCTGTTTTTTATCCACGGCTTTGTCTGTCTCACTGACTTCTACCAAATCCTCGGCAAATTCAGACAACCGGTTTTACGCATCAATAGCATGATACGCGAACACTCGTCGGGGGCATAACGCGCATGAAAAACAGTGAATCGTGACAAGTTCAAAGATTAGTGAGGTACGCTATCGTTAAGAGGCTTAGAGTGTAACATATCAAATCTTGGTCTTCGGGTTCAAGAATTAATGAAAGCAATTACGGAAATAGGTTGCATTTTATCTTACGGACACGAGGAGTCCTTTAAGAAAGGAGACTACTGAAAAGTAAAAACTTTGTGTTTTAGTGAGTGAAAGTTTCACTGGAACGAAGTAGGAATCGTAGCAAACAAAAATGTAAGGAAAAATATCCAATACACAGAAATGGAGTGACGAGCAACTAACGCGAGCCTTGAATGGTTCACACGCGAAAGTTTGCTTGTGACGAAATAAAGGCATGAAATCTTACCTCTACGAGACTGAGAATGACAAAGAGAATGGGAGGAGGACAGAATTTGAACTCCTCAACTCTCTTACAGACAGCTTCACGTTTCTGTTCTGGAGCAACGACACTTAAAGCAAGGCTAAGTGTCCGATGGAGTTTTGGACGTTCCCGGCGTATCTTGTGATCTTTCACCTGCGACAAATAGTGGATTATAGCTAAGCTACTTTAGTTTACTTTACTTAAAGCCCACACACTACATAGTGTTTCTGCTCAGATGTTGTGACATAGTTGACCACTTCACAACTAAGCTATGCCTACAGAAAATTACACACGGCTTCGGCTGCTTGTAGCCTCTTTTCAACATCTGCATAACAGGTCTCCGGACGAATAAGCTCCTCGTAAACACTATTTGGGCGTATGATAGGTCACTTTAAGAGAACGAACGTGATATGGTGATATCAGCGTATTGCTAATAGAGGAGATAGGATAAACTTGTGAAGTGAAGTACCGTATCTCGGAAACGAGAACGGATGGAAATACTACTGAAGTAGAATTACTATCACAAGTCCTTTAAAGGTTCACTGAAGAGTAAATAATTCCGATTTCGATCTGCATTAAGCCTCCTTATCTGTTCGAGAAAAGTTTTTTTGTATAATTGATTCAATTTGTAAAAAGTTCAGTCAATAAACTAACTTCCGAGCCTATTCCGAGGAGACTGTTCATATCAGTTAGGTAGGGCACACCTTCTAGAGTTTCACATGCAATACAACTAGTATCCGACAAGGGGTTGAAATGCATGTATTCGCATTTTTCAATATTTTGAGACCAATTTCAGAACTGAAACATTGTCCCGATGTCTCAACGATTTTTTCTTTAGTATCTTATCAAATATGGGAACTACTTTTAGGTTTCACGGTTAGCTCCTAAAAACATTTCCTGCTGCCAAAAACAATCACGCTTAGCAAGCCGCGCCGATGTCAAGAAGGCCAGGTTTCTTGGTGAAGGGAGGCGAGAGTAGGATTGCTCAGTCAGCTGCACATAGAACTCGAGGGTGTGGGCATTAGAGAGACAGCAGAGGCGTCATTTGACCCCCCGAGGGGGAGGACAGCTGCATATGAAAAATCATAAAATCTTTAGGAAAGAAGTGATTGACATCGTTATGATAGGCAGTTGTCTAAAATGGATTTTAATAAGGTCTTTCACCAAACTTTAGAGCGAGCTAATGATCCGGAATTACGCAATTGCTCCCCTAGGTTTTCGCGAAATGACGCTTCTGAGAGACAGCTGGGGTCATAAAATGCTAGAAGGGTTAGGGTGGTCTATTTTTTAACTTGGTATCTAGTGGGTAACATACCATAACCATAAACTCAGGTTCTTCAATGTCTTGAGTCTCGCCAAGATGAACCCTTTTCGAAGCCTCATTGAGAATGTCCTTACTGATCTGGTCCAACCCGTCCTTGTTCGTTTCCATATAGTCTCGCAGCTCCTTGGGGCTAATTTTACCATCTTCGTTACTGTCTATCTGTAACAGGAATGAACTGAATCAAAATCAAAGCTTTCGATGCCTGTAGCGAGAACAACTGAATAGTCATATCAGACCAATAGTTTGTTTACAACTTATTTATCGACAGCGGCCTTTCTCTTCTTATATAATTTGAAGGCTATCTAATAATATAATACTAGTCCTAATCAAATCGCCAGATTCTACTTGACACAAACCTATCCTCTTCTGTGAGTCACCATCAATGCTAGCCAAGACTTCAGACGTGACAAAAATCTTTTCCTACACAGAAACCAAGTTTGAGCAAGAACAGATGAAAATGAAAAGGTATACTGATAAAATGTTTGCAAAGATCAACTTTTTGAACACTTATTTTTCAGAACTACCTATGCAAATTGATAACTATATGATGATGTTTCATAATGCGCACGGAAAGAAACTAACGATCCAGGCATCGCCGAAGAGCATCCAGGTGGTGCGGTACAGGGTTAGCCACTTCCGTGTAGTAACCTGGCTGAAAATAATGTATGTGCAGTTTTCTCAGTTTAAATTTCAGGGAAATGTCCCCGGTACAAGAACAGCGTATTTTGAGGCCCAGATTCCGATCTTCTTTTTTCTTTTTTATCTTCGTTTTTCTTTTTTTCAGCGGGAACTCCACTGCCAATCGTAAGTTTGTTACAGTGGCCATCTTGAAGCGGGTTACGACTCTTTACGACGGGCCGCGATCCTTTTGTCGTCTCCACTTTCATTTCGTATTGTTTCGATACCACGCGGTCGTATACCCGTGGCAAAACTATGCCTCTGGGGTATTCTGACTTTAGGTTATTAGACCCAACTTTTGATTCACGTGAGCGGAGAAGGTGGGATACACCACTATCTTTCGATGGGTCAGATTTTTACGATCACACTGATACCTTTGTTTTCTTCAAAATCCTAACCGCAGCCAATGTTGTCCACAAATTGCTGGACCACAATTCATTCTTCAAAGCAAGGTGGCCATTGCTCATGAATTATTCAGTGATCTCACGTTGGAGGTTAAAACAGGTATTAAACCTTCGAGAAGACTGAGTGGCTAGTAAGAGGATTAATACAACTAAGTAAATTAAGAGACATACCCCGTGAACGTTTAAGTATGTCAAAGAGGAAATCATCGGCCAGTTCGACATTTTTCTAGTCTCGGAAGCTGAATATTATTGGCTGAATTTCAGAACCTCCAAGAATGACTATAGCGAATTTAGTATAATTTACGGCGTTTGTTTATTGCGACCCAGTTTACATTCTTTCTTTTTTGGACTCACGACAATCAACAAGAAAAACAACAGAAAACAAAATACCAAAAGAAATCGATAAAGCTAGTGATTAGTTTGACTTTTCTATACGTTTTCCATATACCTGCTAAAAAAGGACCCTTTTCTTAGATCCATAGTCTAACTATGATCCCAGCCTCCCCATGTCTAGGGCGCTTTCGGACAGCGCCACTAGATGACCCAGCGGTTGGGTCGAGTCGTGGCTTCACCTTGGGTGCAGGAGGGGGGGGGGGTCTAGACGTCGCAACTGCTAGAATGCTTACGATGCAACTTCTTTAATGAGTTTCAGGTCATTCAGTTAAAAATCTGTCAGACCAATGTGAACTTGCATGGTTTTTCCATCAAGCTTCCCAGATTTCTATAAATTACGTTGTAAAAGGTAGATCATCTTTTAAATATCAAGAGTGTCTCTTCTCTTCTATCTATGTCTGATTTTTCCTTTCTCCATTGGAAAAATAATAATTTATGTCATTTTTCCAGTCACCCTACACTGAAAATAACACCGCATTTTTATTTTAGCATGATTTTCTAATTATTCCTAACTTAATGAGTTTCAGGTCATTCAGTTAAAAATCAGCCAAACCAATGTGAACCATCATGCTTCCCAGATTACTATAAATAATGTTGAACTAGGCAGAACAGCTAGCTATCTGAATATAGCTTACAGGGTTTTTCTACTCAAAAGCCTTCAAGATCACAACATTTACCTTTGACATGTTCACAAGATGTCTTTATGTTTTTTAGTTTTAGTGATCAAGAATATTTGTAGTTAGGCTTTTCTTTTCGTATTTCTCATATTCCGCCTCCTCTCTGATTGGCTGAAAGTACGAACTGTTTCTACTCTTGCGAGTTCGTTACAATCGAACTTACGACAGCGGACTCCAGACTCGCGAGAACCGTGAATCCGCCAAAATCGCGGCTACATTTCGTTACGATAGCATCCGACAGCTTATATTTTCAACACCATTTGTGCTATCAGACACACAGATAGACAGAAAAATTAAACTACACGTCTATGATCTCTAAAGCATCCTTTGGCCTACTCTCATTTGTATCCCAAAAATGTAAACTTTAAACTAACCATTGAAAACATGTTTTTCCACTTCAATGAAGTTGTTTCTTCATTTTGGGGGGCATTACCATCTCTGATGGGACAGATACAGCTACAACAGCCAATTCCTTCGTTCATTTTCTTGTCCTATAGTTTCCTTGGCAACTGGCACAATCTAAAACAAAAGTACCATAATTAGAAATACCGCACTGGACTTTTAAATTTTTGTGTTTCATCGTAACCCGTGAGTGTGGTGACACAGTTCAGTATAGATGGTTGGTGAATCTAAGCTAAACTAATTAAGGTGAACCTAGCCCTTTTAAACCATGCTCAAATGCTAGAGCATGCTTGTCCAGGTGAGAGTGGTGTTCATCCGTAAGCATATTTCTTATTCCACACAGGAGTAAACCTTCATTTTTTAGACCTATTGTTTCCTGGCAATTGGCACAATCTAAAACAAAAGTACCATAATTAGAAACACTGGACTTTCAATTTTTTGTTTCATCGGAACCCCTGAGTGTGGTGCAGGTGTGGTGACATAGTTCAGTATGGATGGTTGGTGAATCTAAGCTAAACTAAGGTGAACCTAGGCCCTTTTTAATCATGCTCAAAGCCAAGGTTCAAAGGTACCTGTTCACCTGTACTGTAACTACTGTAAGTGTATTTCTTATTCCACACAGGAGTAAGCCACCAGTATACAGTAGTGGTATACGTACAGCCTTTTTAATCCAAATTAAATACTACTTACCTGTTTCTGTGACTTGTCTGATAATACCGGTAATAAACAGGTCTGCTTCAAAGAGCCATTCAGCCAAAAATGCACTATTTAACATCAACTAATGTTAAAAAATATATACTGTACCACTTGGCTTGGCTGGCAGGACTGCAACTCAAATTTTAGCTTATCTCGTAAATTCCACCACACCTTCAATACATCTGGTTTTCAAAACCAGTCTTATAAGCTTGACAATAATACTTTAGACTTAGACAACTTAGTAGAGGTTAGCTTAAATTTAATACCCACATTTCTTTTTAGTTTTGGTACAGGTTATGGTGTAGAGGTAGTTACCTATAGAGTTTAGATGTCACACAACTTTGAATGATGACAAAAGAATACTCGAAACAAAAACAATAAGTGAAAACAAAAAGATGTAACAGTAACAAACATTCAACAAATAACACATTATTCTTCTTTCGAATCTTTTGCTTTGTTACTTTGCAACATCTAGCGGGAAGATTACCGAATTCAAGACATGAAAAAAGATGCCGCAGGCATCGGATACTTTTCGCGGTAGATGTCAGGTGCGACAAACAGTTCATGTCCCAAAAATAACTGATCCTGTCTATTTACTAATGCTGCGGAAACGTTCATGGTCAGGCCAAGCGGTCTCTACTGGAACTCCTTCCAGGATTTTCTGCACCATCATCAATTCCACGCGGAAAGAAGAGATTTTTGCTGCGAAGGCTTTGGACGGATGACTAGAGGGGTATTCTCGACTTTCCCCGGGGACTACTCGGGGAACAGCGAGAATAGAGGGAGTCACTTCATGCGGATCCGACTCCGCGCACCTAAAACAACGAGAACGCTGGGAATGCTTCCATATTGGATTTTGTTAAAAAAAAAAAATATTTGCAGTTGATGGAGTTATTTTATAACCGAAATACCTCATTGTGTTGCGAGAGCAACACTTTTTTATCCTTCACTGCAATCATAATCCGAGGCCTTCACGGCCAGATATCGATCACTTTGTCGTGCGATAAGCAAAAGTAGTATTTTTGCAACCAGTTCGAGAAAACGACCTCGTCCGTTGAGAGTCGTGAAGCAACTGACTTGTTTGGGTCTCCCGTTCGTCAGAATACGGGGAGTGAGTCCCTGGGACAATCAAAAACGCAGACACGCCTTAGGGTCAGGTGCTCGAAAAACTGGAGTTCCTGCGAGGATTTTCTTCACCATCATTATTCCGCAACAAAATGGATTTTTTAGCCGCTTTTCTACACTTTCATCAAATGGAAAGAATCTTAACTTTTAAGAAGAGAATTTTGTTCTGTATCCTTCCGAGTTTGTTCTGTATCCTTATAAACGACGTGCCCGATAAAACTGTTCGCGGACGATACCCGATCCGTTGCCCTGTAGGCTAGATGTAGCGCTACTTCAAGAAGATCCTGAATTCATTTGTGGTTTGGTGTAACAAAAACTCTATGGTAATCAGCAAGTGCGTAGTTTTGCATTACCTCCAAAAACAGACCGTGGGTTACAATTATTTTGTTGCTGGTAATATTCGGGAGTCGAAGGAGTGTTGTTTTCGATACGGAACTGAAATTTGATAAGCACGCTAATCATCGTCTTTTTATGATTAAGCGGAGTTTCTCTAAGTGTAAAGTGTAATACACGGAATTTCCTGACATTGTATAAGACAATGGTGCAGCCAGTACAGCAGTACAGCTCCTCAGTTTGGAATCTCATAAACAAAACAGACCGATTCCAAGTAGAGAGGGTACAGCGCCGGGCCACAAAATCAATTCCTTACCTGCGGTATTCTACTTATGATTACAGAGCACGTCTGGTCACCTCACACGTTGTCTGTGTATTCACTTGAACTGGGTAAATAAAACAACATACCGAAGAGAAATTTTAAATAAGGTCTTCGGTATAGTAGTTTTTACTTCGTAGAGTGAGCGATTCTGTCGGGATCGTAACGACATTTTTTTGATTTAGTAGTTTTTGGCATGAATTTATTGGAATGATATGTGTATTTTATTTATTTATTTTTATACTCCTCTTGTATAATTTTGAGGGAAATAAATATTGAATGAATGAATGAATCTGAACACATACAGAATTCTCCAATAGGTAGACAATTAGCATCTTTTCTAATTTAACTTATGCCCGGCCCCCACTACGGACACACCTGTGCGTAATTTCGGTGTTTTTAAGACCGGTTTTTAAGACGTTTAAGACGCTCCTCTCTCATTGGTCGTTCATAACAAATTAAAAACCAAACGTTAAAAACCGAATTAAGAACAGGTGTGTCCGTAGTGGGGCCCGGGCATTATTTTTATATTATTTAAACAAAATAACTATTTATGTCACTTAACTTTTAAGAATAAAGCCCATAATACTTTTACTATTCTTCACCCTAATAAAAAAAAAACTTATTCTAAATTTATCATTCTAATCTTTTAAATTCCTGCAAAAAAAAAAAATTAACACACTTTTTCGCCCAATCATCATTCACACATACCCATCATTCATCACAATACTTATCTTCAACTCTTCCATAACACGACCACAGACGCCCTCAACAATCATTTCCCTCTCACTCGCTACCACTCACACTACCTATCATAACCCCAGGGCACAACATTAACAACTTCTTTCAATAATCCCAACCAAACCCCCGCTCAAGAGGTGCCCTTCCCGCTCTAGGGTACCTCTAACACGGTGGCTTTTAACTTTCCCAAATACAACGACAATATTCTGTTCTGGCTGAAAAAAGGAAGTTTTTTTTTTTAGTTTAGTTCTTATCAGTCAACCCGCCAGTTTTGAACTATACCCACCAAAAATAAACAGGAAAATCGGTCAACGTTAATTTTGTTACCGTGCATGCCAGGCATGGAACGGTTCACCTGATACGAGGAGACCGTTTCCCAACCAAACTTACTTTCGTTCAAGCAACATTTTGATGGTATACCGTTCAGTTTATTATATTTTAGTCAGGCTCTGCGCGTGGATGATGTAATGGTTTGTTGATTCTATGGACGTCAGACAGACCTAGTGTAATCGGGTCGAAGGGGTTGATATATATATGTTCAAACGAGGAAATATGTTGTTCAAGCGAGAATGTTGTTCAATGAGGATTCACTGGTAAAGTACAGGTCAAGTTCGTAAATGGGTCCTTTAGTCCTATCTTTAGAGGCAGAGGAGGGGTTTCGAATTTACGGTAAAAACATGTATGTTTTATAAGCTCATAAGATATTCATTGAGGGGGTAAGGAGGTCCGCTGAATCCATATCTGAACTTAGTTTTCTTGTTGGACAAATGGTTCATCATGAATTCGGCCGAAACTGGAAATTTGGTTTAAGCTCAAAGTTGTTTCTGAAATGAATTAGAGATTCGGTATCGGGGCAAGGAGACATGCTGAATCCATTTGTGAAATTTATTTTAACATTAAAAATCTTCAAGGAATCTGATGAGGACTGAATGAAGAAGACATGACCCAATTGTTTGAATCAAATGTTAGATTTTTGGGATCCCATCGAAACCTTTGGTCTTGTTTCAGAATGATGCTCGAAACCTCAGCATCCAGGATGCTATACCAAAATCTACGTTTTCAAGGGGAAGTGGGAGTCCTTTTACGTAGCCTATATTATATTTTCCGAACTAAGAATAAAACCACTTCTGTTATCTTTTTGGGATCCCAAAACGTTAGTGACGGATACCTATGACATCGCAAAAGTTGTCCGTCTGTCCGTCTGTTAGCACGATAACTCTCGAAGGGATTGAGATATTTTGATGAAACTTGGTGGGAGGATCCTTCGGGTCAAAGTACAAGTCAAGTTCGAAGATGGGCTCTGTAGCTCTATGTTTGAGGGTGTGGGAGGGGTTTCAAATTAAGGGGCAAAAAAAATATTTTTTGAAAGCTGTTTAGATAGTGGATTTAGGGGTAAAGAGACACGCTGAATCCGAATATGAAAGTTATTTTCTCGCCGGACAAGTAGTTCGCCCGGAATCCGGCCAAAACCGGAAAGTTTGTTAAAAGTAAAATTTTTATTTGAAGTTGATTAGATGTTTGATTTAGGGGTAAGAAGACATGCTGAATACGATGGTGAAAACCATTTTCTTGCTTGACAATTAGTTCGCCCGGAATCCGGCGCAAACCGGAAAATTTGATAAGAGCAAAATTTGTATTTGAAGTTGATTAGATATTCGATTTAGGGGTAAGAAAACGTGCTGAACACGATGGTGAAAACCATTTTCTTGCCAGACAAATAGTTCGTCCGGAATCCGGCCAAATCCGGAAAATTTGTTCAAAGCAAAATTTGTATTCGAAGTTGATTAGATGAGAGATTTAAGGGTAAGAAAAAACGCTGAATCTATATATGACAATCATTTTTTAACCGGACATATAGTTCGTGCGGTATCCGGTTGAAACCGGATTTTTTTTTTAGAAGTTAAAGTTTTATTTGAAGTTGATTAGATGTTCTTTATAGGGATAAGGAGATACGCTGAACTCGTTTCTGAACTATCTTTTGTTTTTGCTGGGCAAGTAGTTTGCTCGGAATTCCGCCGAAACCGGAAATTTGGCAGAAGTACACCAGGAAGTTTTGATCAGTATCGTCAAAATAGATATGGCTTATACAGGTATATCTGAACTTGGTTTTCTCAGATGATTAGCCTGGCGAAGACTGGATTTGGCGAAGACAAGACGTAGTTAATATTAAATTTTTGGGATCCCATCGAAAACTTTGGTCTTGTTGATAAATAATTCAAAATGTCACACTGATAGCGTTTGTCCTGCAAACTGGCAAGGAGAGGATGCAGATGCTACTTACAGACTCCAGACATCCGTTTTCTTCAAGTCCGGGGTGTTTGGACACCCCAGAGGCGTATGTTCCCCGCGGACTCCTTGTGACGAGTCCCCCCGTTTTTGTTTGTCCCAGGGAGTCAATCCCAGTATTCTCGCGAGTCCCATGGGACGGGAATGCTCCGATTTTCACCATAATAAAAAAAGGACTCCCCTTTAGATTCGGTGGGAAATCGATTCTGGGAGTCACTGGTTATTAAACAAAAACTGATGCTTGGGTGTTTAATATGATTTCCTGAGATCGATACTGAGATTAACTATGGGATAAAACTATTTTGAGAAAAAGATATCTAATCCATTGTTGTCATAACTGGGTTATGATTTGTAATAAAATCAAAAATGTAAAATTGAGTAAAGCAATCAGGACAAATAAATGAAAATAAAATGGGCCAGGACCTTAGCACACCGATTGCGTCCTATGCTTTTTTTTTTCGAATAAAATCCATGCTGGAGGCACTCCCCGTGTTCTCATTGTTTTCTACCTGCGGGCGGAGTCCCCGCTGAATGACCATCTATTCTCGCCGTTCCCTTCGGTTCCTCGAGGAGCCCTCAAGGAACGGCAAGAATGTGCCTTAGATTCCGGAACCTGTAAAGTGCATAGTCAACACATTTGGTGTCTTGATAATATATGCAAATAGATGGGGTACGAGATAAACCGAGAGTGATTGGCAGTTGCGATTGAGAGGCAAAAGACATTTGAAGGAGACATGTAGGAGATGTTGTGAATAGCAAAATTAGCTGTAATCATTATCACGAAAGTCAGGGAGGATTGGCTCGGCCGTGCGAAAGCCTCAAATATCTGAAAGTCTGGAAGCCTGGCTTTTAGTGGTCACGACGAGGACTACACGACAACGATCAACCTTACACAATATACACCAGAAATTATGCTTCGTGATTTATATTCTGAACAGAGGAAAACAGGCAATATCGTAATTTAAAGAAAAAATTACACGACCAGTTTAGCCTCCACTGGTGTCAAGGGATTCCTTCCGCTCAGGACAACACTAGGGAATTCGGCGTCACAAGTAGCGGATGAACAAGTGTTGTTCGCAGCACAGGCGAATCCGTAAGGACAGCAGTGAACTCGATCGGCACAGCAGACCGCCTGGAAGAAACGTATGAATAGATAAATCATGGGTTTCATCCCCCTCCCCATTTGACAATGAATCAAGAATATATGACGCACTGCCCAAGGACAGAAGTGCAGGAAAAACAAGACCAAAGGTTTCGATGGGGTCCCAAAAATTTAATATTTGACCCAGACAACTAGGTCTTGTCTTCGCCAGGCTAATCATCTGAGAAAATCAAGTTCAGATATACCTGTATAAACCAGATCTATTTTGACGATACTTCTATTTTGACGATACTGATCGAAACTTCCTGCTTTACTTCTGCCAAATTTCCGGTTTCGGCCGAATTCCGAACTAACTACTTGTCCAGCCAAAAAAAGATAGTTCAGAAACGAATTCAGCGTATCTCCATATCCTTATAAAGAACATCTAATCAACTTCAAATAAAATTTTCACTTGTACAAACAATTCGGTTTCAACTCGATTCCGGACGAACTATATGTCCGGGTAAAATATGATTGTCATATACAGATTCAGCGTCTCTTCTTACCCTTAAATCTGTCATCTAATCAACTTCAAATAAAAATTTTACTTTTAACAAACTTTCCGGTTTTGACCGGATTCCGGGCTAACTACTTGTCCGGCGAGAAAATGGTTTTCACCATCGTGTTCAGCATGTCTTCTTACCCCTAAATCGGACATCTAATCAACTTCAAATAAAACCTGTGCTTTTAACCAATTTTCCGGTTTTGGCCGGATTCCGGGCTAACTACTAGTCCGACGAGAAAATGGTTTTCACCATCGTGTTCAGCATGTTTTCTTACATCCAAATCGAACATCTAATCAACTTCAAATAAAGCTTTTACTTTTAACAAACTTTCCGGTTTTGGCCGGATTCCGGGCGAACTACTTGTCCGGCGAGAAAATGGTTTACACCATCGTGTTCAGCATGTCTTCTTACCCCATAATCGACTATCACATTAGCTGTTTCAATACATTTTGTTTGCCCCTTAATTTAAACCCCCTCCCCCACCCCTAAATGTAGGGCTACAGAGCCCATCTACGAACTCGACTTTACTCTTGACCCAAAGAATCCTCACACCAAGTTTCATCAAAATATCTCATTCCCTTCGAGAGTTATCGTGCTCACAGACAGACGGACGGACAGACAGACAACTTTTGCGATCTCATAGGTATCCGTCACTAACGTTTTGGGATCCCAAAAATTACAAAGAAACTTCAAAAACCGGACCTTAACCTTAAGTTAAACAAATTTCAGCTCTGGATATATGCAAAGTAACTACGTTATGGAAAACTACACAAGCTTTTTACGTGGACGTAAAAGTTTTTTTCAGTCATAAGTATGATTCATATACCAGACGAGCGTAGCGAGTCCCTACCCAGCGTCTCAATAACGCTTACTAAGCGTGGGACGCAGTCGTCCGAGATCTGGGGTCGTGTTATCGAGAGAACCTTTATGTATGACCATCTGGGTCGTACAACTCGCTTTTGTTTCAGCGCGCAAGCTAGTAGCTCTCCCTAGCGACAGGAGCTAACGGATAATGTAAGCTTATGAACCTCGGATCTTTCATGAATGGTATCGACAAAGCCGCTCTCTAGACCAACTGAGCCGGCTTGACACCGCGTTTCACTCCCCACAAGCGGAGAGTGGAATGAGATCTGATAATGTAAAACGGATACGTCAGCTACACCTTCAAAATTGTTCAAAAGTGTAGCTGACGTATCCGTTTTTATGGCACTTGCAGCTTCGCTCAAGTGCCATATACCGATCCCTTTTCCGTCGGTCGGTCTGTCGGTCTGTCGGTCGGTCGGTCAGTCCGGTGATCGCGAGTTAGGGTACTTCCAGATGTGCTAGGACGATGAAACTTGGCAGGCATATCAGGGACCCGACCAAACTAACTTGCAAATAGTCAATTCCCCGATCCGACCACCGTGGAGGGAGTAGAGGGCGGGGGAATCCTGAGCATTTAGTAGTTTTTGTAAAACCCCTACCCCTTTCTATACACTAGTAGGTCTGCGCGCGGCGTGACGTCAATCTTTGCATCGGATCACTCTGTTAACATTGGAAAGAGCTAGTGCATTCGAACTAGTGCTTTCGAACGGGTGATCGGATTGGGACGAAACTTAATACCTGAATGAATGACATATCTCTGATGTTCCATTTGAAGTCCGAACCGGATTCGACAGCTATGGGGGAGTTGGGGTGGGGGAAGACCGGAAATCTCGAGAAACGGTTATAATGGAGGGATCGGAGTAAAACTTGCTGGGAAGAACAAGAATCTGCTCCAGATAAATCGTTTACACGTTTGGACTGGACCCGGACACTTGGGGGGGGGGAGGTGGAGGGGAGTTTCCCGGAATTCTGGTGATGACAGTTTTTGGGATTTTCACGACGAAACTTGGGAGGCGTATCAGGGACCCGATCAAACTGACTTGTAAATCAAAATTCACTCGATCCGATAGTCGTAAGGGGATCGGAGGGAGGGGGAATCCGGAATATTAGCCATGCGTAACTTTGGAACGGGTGATCGGATTCGAGTGAAATTTAATAACTGAACAGAGGGCGTGCATGTGGGGATCTTTTTCATGTCCGGACCGGATCCGACAACAATTGGGGGGGGGGGGGAATACGTGACCGGATTGGACTGAAGAGATCGGGATGGAACTTTGTGGGAATAACAAACAAGTCCAAAACTGAACCGGATTGGCTCCGGCGACTGTGGGGGGAGTTTGAGGGGCGGGTCCGGAATTCCGGTGATCGCGAGTTAAGGTACTTCCAGATGTGCTAGGACGATGAAATTTGGCTGGAATATTAGAAATTCGACAAGATTGGCTTAGAAATCGCCACTTTTCAAATCCGACCATTCCTTAAAGTACCAATCGTGACCGCAAATTAAGAAAAATACTTTTAAGCAAAATATGCATTTCCATCATCCCCATGAGCTCATGATCATTTTTGCCTCAAGGGTTTTGCTTACAAATGAAGTTCTAGCTCCCTTAAAGTGTGCATCTTAACCGCAAGGTCGAAAAGTACTTTTTATCAAACGATACATCTCAACCCATGATCAGTTGTCCCACAAGGGTTATGCAAAAAAAAAAATTTCTTGCACCCTTAAAGTGCGCATTTTACCCGCATTAGTGAAAAAAAAATACTTTTGATCATACGTATATATCAATGATCCCTAAGAGCCTGCTATCGTTTTTGCCTCAAGGGTCTTCCTTACAGATGAATTTCTAGTGCCTTTAAAGTGCGCATCATTACAGCCAAGTTCAACGATAAAATACTTTTTCTCTAGCTCCCTTAAAGTGCGCATCTGAACCGCACAGTCGAAAATTACTTTTGATCAAATAATAGCCTACGTCTCAACCCTTGCAAGTGCCATATGAGCTTACAGCTCTTGTTCACTGTCAAGTATGATTCGCAGTCAGCTTGGGATGAAGGAATATCTGGTGGAATGAGGGTCACCCATGATTCATTCCATGTCGTCTGTAATTCTGAGTCACTTTAAAACTGAATTACTCGAATCCAAAAGCGTGGGCTCACCTGGACGTAAGGGCAGCAGATGTATGGGGCGGTAAGTCCTGCACAACATGAATATCCGTCAGGACAGTAGTAGACCCCTCCAGGGCAGTAGACAGTCTTGTCCTCCCCTTCCACGAGAGACTGCAAGAAAGTAGATTAATTTAAAAGGCCTCAAAATACCTTGTTTCATCTTAAAAAAAAATAATCTCCGTATTTTCATGACGCTTGTAAGCAGGTTCGTATCCAGGGGGTTCGACCCCCCCCCAAAAAAAAATAAATAAATAAACGTTTTGTATAGGCTTTAACCTCTGATCTATGTTCTGGTCTTACTGTTTGGTACAGATTAGGACCGACCCTCGGTTAACCCCCCTTCAAAATAACTTCCTGGATACAGGCCTGCCTGTAAGCTTCCCCTTCCCCAAAAAGTTTCGCAGAAACCATGAATAAGCGAATGTTTTCACTTCTTCGGGTGGTTTCTTGGAGATTCTCTAAGCATTTTGCTCACAGCCTGTCAGTCCTTTCTTGGTACTTCGCCTACGGGATTCTGGAATTCCTTCAATAAACATGATAAATCCATAAGTAAATGATACAAATTACTGTAATAATTCAATTTACTTCTGGTCTATTTGTTATGGTATAGCATTCCATCTTTACGTAACATTATCCAATACCGATACGAGGATGGGAACTGCTTTTAGACGAAATTGCCTTCGTCGGGATCACTTCGTATAGCTGGCTGCTATCTGACTATTATAGTGGTTTGCGAACTGTGCTCACCCTCTGCAGCTCAGGGGTAGACAGTGGGCTTGTAAGCCAAAGGCCCTGGGTTCAAATCCCGCCCGATCAGCAATTTTGCTCTTCAGTTCACTAATTACAGTATTAATTATGTTGCTCGAAATTGGTTGCTATATCGATAACCGGTTGTCAATAGGTCGTATCTCCATTTTTTGGGCAAATTGAGTAACCCCAGTGGTCAGGATCTCCAGTCAAAATTACGCATCTTTATGTTCTTGTCAACAACCTATGGCGATCTAAGAGCCATCTGGAGTCTCTTATCTAAAATATGTATCATGAGAGTGCTTGTAGTCATCCGATCAAAATGTGTGTCTCACGCAAAACTGACAGATGGGGAGATACGACCTTTTGATAACCGAGTATCGATATCTAGGACACGAATGTACCTTGCCGGAAATCACAGCCCATTTCACTCAGTGGCATGTCTTTGCTATTTTGGGGATGATTTTGCAACCCCCTTATCTTCGTCCGGGTCTTTTGAATTATTAACAGTCAAGATAGTCTGATGACTTGACCCTCATTAGTGTCAGTAACTCAGACGGGGGTACACAGGAGAGCAGTGGCGGGAAACAGATTTTTGCACCTAGCCTCTGGCTGGTCTGAAAAACTTTTGCCAGTTCGGGCATATGTGTCCGATTCGCTTGAAACTTGATGGATGGTAGGAGTGAAGTCTGAGGTGGACTGTTTGTGGAAGGGTAGGGGCAGGAATAATTTCGGACGATGATCAGATTTCAACAGAAGAAGGGATTGTGATAAAACTTGAAAAGCGGAAAATGCGCGTGTTATTTAAACATAATGATCGGATCTGGCTTGCGTGGGGGGAGTTAAAGGGTGGGTATGAGACTTTTTCTGAAAGTGCTCTGATTAGGATGAAAATGAGTGATAGCAGCATAAGATATATATGTTTTCAAAGCAGATGCGACCACGGGGGGGGGGGTAGTTAGATGGGGGTAACAGATTTTTATTAACATATTATAATTCAAACGATTTACGAAAAATATGTGTTCACGCAGTGAACCCCCGTCCTCGAGCTGATCACTGACCAATGAAAAACCACGTTTTTATTGAGATTCAGTATTTCTGCGACATAAGGCGTATTCTCGCCATTCCCCGAGGACTCCACTTGAGGAGTCCCCGCGTTTTTATGGCACTTGCAGCCTCTGGCTCAAGTGCCATATACCGATCGTAATTCCGTCTGTCGGTCCGTCGGTCGGTCCGGTTTTTTTTGTCACACTTTTTCGAGTTAGGGTACTTCCAGATGTGCTAGGACGATGAAACTTGGCAGGAAAATCAGGGACCCGATATAACGAACCTGGAAATAATCAGTTTCCCGATCCGACCATCTGGGGGGGAGTGGTGGGCCGGGGAAATTCTGAAAATTAAGGAGTTTTGTCACACTTTTTCGAGTTGGAGTACTTCCAGATGTGCTAGGACGATGAAACTTGGCAGGAGCATCACGGACCCGATTGGACTAACTTGGAAACATTCAGTTTCCCAATCCGACCACCCGGGGGGAGTGGAGGGCTGAGGAATCCGGATAATTAGAATAGTGTGTAACTTTAGAACGGGTGATCGGATTGGAATTAAACTTAATAACTGAATAAATGGCATACTTCTGATGTCCCGTTTGAAGTCCGGACCGGATTCGACAGCTATGGGGGAGTTGGGGGGGGGAGACCGGAAATTTCGAGAAACGGTTAGAATAGAGGGATCGGAGTGAAACTTGCTGGGAAGAACAAGCATCTGCTCCAGATAAATTGTTTATACATTTGGACTGGATCCGACCACCCGGGGGGAGTGGAGGGCTGGGGAATCCGGAAAATTGGAGTAGTGTGTAACTTTCGAACGGGTGGTCGGATTGGAATAAAACTTAAGAACTGAATAAATGGCACACTACTGATGTCCCGTTTGAAGTCCGGACCGGATTCGACAGCTCTGGGGGAGTTGGGGGGGAGACCGGAAATTTCGAGAAACGGTTAGAATAGAGGGATCGGAGTGAAACTTGCTGGGAGGAACAAGCATCTGCTCCAGATAAATCGTTTATACATTTGGACTGGATCCGGACACTAGCGGGGTGGAGGGCTGGGGAATCCGGAAAATTGGAGTACTGTGTAACTTTCGAGCGGGTGGTCGGATTGGAATGAAACTTAATAACTGAATAAATGACATACCTCTGGTGTCTCATTTGAAGTTCGGACCGGATTCAACAGCTATGGGAGAGTTGGGGGGGGGAGACCGGAAATATCGGGAAACGGTTAGAATGGAGGGATCGGAGTGAAACTTGCTGGGAAGAACAAGCATCTGCTCCAGATAAATCGTTTATACATTTGGGATGGATCATGACATTAGGGGGGGGGTGGAGGGGAGTTTCCCGGAATTCCGGTTATGGCGGCTTTGGGGATTTTCACGACGAATCTTGGGAGGCGAATCAGGGACCCGATCAAACTGACTTATAAAGAAAAATTTAAATGATCTGATAGCCGTGGGGGGAGTATCGGGAGGGGGAATCCGGAATATTGAGTCATGCGTAACTTTGAAACGGCTGATCGGATTTGAGTAAAATTTGGTATTTGAAGAGAGGACATGTTTCTGTTGATCTTTTTCATGTCCGGACAGATCCGACAGCAATTGGGGGGGGGGGGGGAATACGTGACCGACTTAGACTGGTGAGATCGGGATGGAACTTTGTGGGAATAACAAACAGATGCTCTGGATAAACACTTACGGAACCGGATTGGCTCCGGCGACTGTGGGGAAGTTTGAGGAGGAGGGAGGTACCCCCCAGATAATCTAGGACGATGGAACTTGACCATTCGTTAAAGTACTAATCTTGACTGCAAATTTAGAAAAATACTTTTAAACCAAATTCATATTTTCATGATCCCCATGAGCCCATTATCATTTTTGCCTCAAGGGTTTTGTTTACAAATGACGTTCTAGCTCCCTTAAAGTGTGAATCTGAACGGCGGCGCCAGGTCGAAAAGTACTTTATTTCAGACAATACATCTCAACCCATGATCATTCGTGACACAAGGGTTTTGCTTAAAAATTTATTTCTGTCACCCTTAAAGTGCGCATTTGAAATGAAAGCGAAAACAAACTTTTGACGAAACGGTATACATCAAGGATCCCTAAGGGCCTGTGATCGTTTTTGCCTCAAGGGTTTTGCATACAGATGCATTTCTAGCACCTTTAAAGTGCGCATCATTACACCCAAGTTCAAAAATAAAATACTTTTTATCTAGCTCCCTTAAAGTGCACATTTTAATCACAAAGTCGAAAAATACTTTTGATCAAACAAAACATCTCAACACATGCAAGTGCCATATGAGCTTACAGCTCTTGTTGTTTGTCCCGGGGACCCACTCCCCGTATTCTCGCGAGTTCCCGCGGACGGGGAATGCTCTGGTTATCATCACCATCATCAAAAAGGACTCTGTTTCGGATTCGGAAGGGAAGCAGTTTTTGCGGGTAATGGTGGAATGTAAAATTAGGTAAAGACAATCACAATAAACAAAACCAAAAATAAAGTGGATCCGGACTACTTTCGTTAACTGCATATTTTTGTTTCGAACAAGATCCATTTTGGAAAGCATTCCCCGTGTTCTCGCTGTTTTCTGTACATGGAGTCGGCGTGGAGTGACTCCCTCTACTCTCGCCGGTCCTTTCGATTCCCCGAGGAGTCCTCGGGGAACGGCGAGAATACGCCTATAGTAGAATTTTGTGTTGTGCAGAGGACGGTCGTGGATGTTCTGAACATCATACTAGAGCAAATAGTGGAAATAAAAAAAATCCATTAACACAATCAAAATAATGCTGTGTAGTCAGTTAAATGATACACAATAAATTGGATTTTCAGTAAAAACTTTAAAGGGGATAAGGTATTTACCAACTGGCTTACCGACTGTTTTTGCAGAAATACAGCTGTTTTCAAGAAACAAAAGCTATAAGCTCATGTGGCACTTGTAGGGCTTGGTAAAAAGATGAAAGTAAGAATTTGCTAATTTGTGGGTTTTTTCTGATCATTTGTACGCAAAACCCTTGAGCTTTCAGTTGCAACAGGGTTAAGATGGACACTATAAGGGCGCTAGGAATTAATTTCTAAGCGAAACCCTTGAGGCAAAAATGATCATGTGCTCACGGGGAACATAAAAACGTAGGTTTGGCTTAAAAGTTTTTTTTGTAGTTTGTGGTTAAGATGAGTACTTTAAGGGATGATCGGATCTAGGAAGTGACAGCTTCTAAGCCAATCTTATTAAGTCTCTAGTGTTCTAGCCAAGTTTCATCGTCCTAGCACACCTGAAAGTACCTTAGGTCGCGTTCATCAGAATTCCGGACCCCCTCAAACGCCCCCCAGAGTGCCCGAATCCGTTCAAGATCTGTCACTAATGTATCTAGGGCTTATGCTTGTTCTTCCCGCCAAGTTTCATCCAAATCGCTACAATCCAAGCGTGTTATAAATTTCCGGTATCCCCGCCCGACTCCCCCACATTGACCAGACCCTGTCGCATTTGAAATGGGATATGTGAGACATAAGTTCTTTCCGAATATCAAGTTTCATTAAGATCCGATCACCCGTTAAAAAGTTGGACACTCCTCAAGATTCCGGATCCCACCTCCCTCTACTCCCCCCACGATGGTCAAATTGAAGAAACGACTGTTCTTAAGCTAGAATTGTCGAGTCCCCGATGCCTGCCAAGTTTCAGCGTCCTAGCACATGTGTAAGCATCTTAACCCGGGATCACTGGAATTTCGGAAACCTCCCTCCAACTCCCCCCACAGTGCTTAGATCTGGTCCGTTCTTGTCAACCATGTATCGACGGCTTCTGCTTATTCATCCCACCAAGTTAGGGTACTTCCAGATGTGCTAGGACGATGAAACTTGGCAAGAGCATCAGGGACCCGACCGAACTAACCTGGAAATAATCAGTTTCCCAATTCGACCATCTGGTGGGGGGGGTAGGCTGGGGAAACCGGAAAACTGAGTAGTGTGTAACTTTGGAACGGGTGATCGGATTGGAATGAAACTTAATAACTGAATAAATGACATACCTCTGATGTCCCATTTGAAGTCCGGACCGGGTTCGACAGCTATGGGGGAGTTTGGGGGTTGGGGCGGAAATCTCAACAAACAGTAGGAATGGAGGGATCGGAATGAAACTTGCTGGGAAGAATAAGCACCTGCTCCAGATAAATCGTTTGTACAACTGGAGTGGATCCGGACACTGGGGGAGGGGGGGGGAATTTCTCGGAATTCCGGTAATGGCAGTTTTGGGGTTTTCACGACGAAACTTGGGAGGCGTATCAGGGACCCGATCAAAGTGACTTGTAAATAAAAATTTACTTGATCCGATAGTCGTGGGGGAGTAGAGGGAGGGGGAATCCGGAAAATAGAGTAATGCGTAACTTCGGAACGGTTGACCGGATTTGAATGAAATTTAATAACTGAACAGAGGACATGTCTCTGGTGATCTTTTTAATGTCCGGAACCGGATCCGACAACAATGGGGTGGGGGAATACGTGACTGGCTTAGACTGGAGAGATCGGGATGGATCTTTGTGGGAATAACAAACAGATACTCTGGATAAATCATTTACAGAACCGGAGTTTGAAGTTTTATAAAAACAGTTGATCCGAATTCCGGTGATCTCGATTTAAGGTACTTCCAGATGGGCTAGGACGACGAAACTTGCCTGGAATATTAGAGATTCAACAAGATTGGCTTCGAATTTCCACTTTCCAAATCCGACCATTCCTTAAAGCACCAATTTTGACCGCAAATTGAGAAACATTTTCTCGATCCCCATGAGCTCATTATCATTTTTGCCTCAAGGTTTTTGCTTACAAATGAAGTTCGAGCTCCCTTAAAGTGCGCATCTTAACCGCAAGGTCGAAAAATACTTTTTTTTTATCCAACGATACATCTCAACCCATTTGTGCCACAAGGGTTTTGCTTAAAATTTATTTCTGTCACCCTTAAAGTGCGCATTTTAACCGAAAAATGAAAAAATACTTTTGACCGAACGGTATATATCAATGACCCCTAAGGGCCTGTGATCGTTTTGCCTTAGTGCCTTTAAAGTGCGCATCATTACAGCCAAGTTCAAGAATAAAATACTTTTTCTCTAGCTCCCTTAAAGTGCCCATCTAAACCGCAAAGGTACCCGCAAAAGTACTTTTGATCAAAAAAAAAAAAAAAGAGAACCAGTCAGCTTTGACTTTCAAAGTTTTCTCTACGCGGCGTCACAGCTATACTCTGCTTTAAAAAAAAAAAAAAATACATCTCAACCGCCAATTTTCCACTTATCATGTTCCCTGATACCACGATCAAAAGTCTTTTTTCCAGACACAGCGGTATCTGATACAGTGCAGACTTTCAGATTCTCATCGTTGTCCAGGTTTCCTCCGCCTTTGACTAGTCTTCCGTACCTACTACATACAGTTCCAGGTGCCTTATGAGCTTACAGCTCTTGTTTTCTTTTTACCGACTACGGCCTCAACATTCGGGGGAACTTCCTCTCCCTCCCACATGTGATGCCCCTGGCGAGGCCCCTGGTAACCATCGTTTGTAGATGTAGCGAATAAAGTTGTAATACGACGCCTTGCGAGAAATCTACGAGATTCAGATCCCCTTGGCTACACTCAACCCCTGTCAATCATCATCAGTGATACGAATCATATCAGATAATTTTTGCATCCCTACCCTTTGACCGTTCGGGTGTCTGCCGCACACCCGAACGCACATCCGGTAGTACGGTCTATGCCACAGAGTGATTTATACATATTTATTGTACTGAAAAACCCAAAGGCCATAAACAGGATAAACAAACAACTCATGGGAAACTAAAACTAAATAACAAGAACTTGTCAGCTCAAGTGCTTTTCGCAAAAAATTACCAAAAGAAACAAGTCACTCTTGGTGACGTAGATACCAAGAAGCTGCCCACCATACGGCTCGTTTTGTGTTTAGTGGTTTTTAACTGCTCAAATAAAATTAAAAGATTGATGATTATTTAAAGTAGAAAATAAGTAATAATTTGATTTTAGTGTATGAGTAAAGTGCAGGTAACGTGTAAAGATAAGAAATTTGAGTTGTAATAATAAAGTAAGTTGCGTCACTGAGAGGAGTGGAGGTGGGATTTCTAAAATGACAATTTAAATTAAGAGAAAAGCTCTAAGGTCTTTACTTGTGATTATGTTATTTGAAGTTTAATTAAAAAAAAAAAAAAAAAAAAAGCTGCCCACCATACGGACAAAACAATGAACCCATAAATGCGATAAAGCTCCTGGCACCTGACAAGAAAATGATCCAGACCATCCCCATCAACATGGCAAATAGGGCAAATACGTACTCCATCCGGACTCTTCCTTCAAGATTAAAAATTATCCGACTTACCTCTTCTCCCTGGGGGAATGCGTACACCGCAAGGGCGACTGTGGCGATAATACAGATTGCGTACTTCATTTTGACACTTCGGCAGAGGTTTCGTGACAAAACAGCTCACACTTTTTGTACATATTTATATGAGCTCCGTGTTTGCAAATAAATAAGATAAGGTTTTATTTACTTTTTTTCTTGTTTTTGCACCGCACACACGATTAACAATTATAGCAGATTAGTGCAGTTCTAAGCCATGTGCCAACAGAAACAAAGAAAATGACGCGAATGAAACGCGATAGGTTCTCAAGGAAGGGGTGAGGACAAAATTACTTACGAGTTACGGTCTTTGACGTAAGGACCTAGGGACGTGCTCCTAGAAATACACTTTGGACTGTGTGAGCTTTAAAGGACCCGTTTCACCTATATTACTGATTCTTTGAGCCCCTAATTGTTCCATCCGTTCTCATTTCCAAGATCTGGAACTTCTTCTGTCGTTTTCATCCACGGCAATGGTAAGGCGCCAATTTTTTGCATTTTGCCGCTGTTTGAGGCGGATGGGGCTCTCGCTTATTGCTTCTGGCGAGCTCACAGGTCTGAGATACCGGTTTTGCAAGTTTTTCCATATTCCTATACAAAACCAGGCCCCGACGGGTTTCTAATAGACTGAAGCCAGTCTAATTCAAAGAAGTCATGTATGTTACGATCACTGGCATCCACCGCGGCTTGCACTTTAGTAAAAGCTGAATGGTCGACTTTACGTTAATTTTTTGTACATTGTCTGGGTGATGTGCACAAGATGCCTTGTTGACTGGGAGACCAACAGAACCTTCTGAAAAAAAAACTCTCTTACTGCAGACCCTCCCCCCCAAAAAAAAGAGTGAACGACAAGTATTAAGATCCGACACGGTCAGTGTTGCCACTTCACTAATTCTTTTTTGAGCTACCGAAGATCCGAAAGGAAAACTTCAACTTCAGATTTATTTTTCAATTACTACCTAAAAAGCAACAGTTCATCCATCTTTTGAAACGTACTGCGAATATGAAAATCTGGCGGCCAAAAACGATAGCAGTAGAGGAGAAGCATTACTATTAGCGAACTTACTCAAATTAACGTATGTAGGCAGGCTTTTCTCATTATTTCTGTGCCTTTAGGCCAAAAAGCAATCGAAATACAACAGAAAGTGTATCCCTTTACTTACTTTTTTGGTTTTCAAAAATTGTTCCTACTTGAAAGTGCTCCGTTTCCTCAAAAGCCCTAGACTTCAGGAAAAAAAATATAAAAGTATCACTTTCGTGCTAGACGTGGCAACACTGGACACGACTCTTGGAAATCAGAAAATCGCATCATGGCAAATATTTGCATGATAACAGACCAGACGTATCTGCAAAGACGAAGTCCTAAACTAATCACGTGTATATGGACCTGTGTTACATAAGTCATACTGAGGTGGGTGGGACACGAGAAACCTATCCGTGTATGGCCGCTAGATTTCGCAGACGGGATGAAACAAAGATAAGGATGCTGGAAGTTATTATTGTTCACTAACCCTCGAAATATACTAGAGGGGTTAAATACTCCTGTTTTAAAGAATGCAGAAAAAACCTTTCCTGTCATAGCAGGATAAGTCGAGAAGCAAAAACAGCAGCCGTGTAAAAAATTAAATCTCAGCACACATTTTTTCCCTACAGCGGTATTTAAAAGTAACTTCACTGAACAGGATATTTATAGTCGGTAGAAGCTTTATTTATGACAGAGCAAAATAACACCAAGGAGTAACGCCAAGACCTATGCTTTCTATGCTTCGCAATCGGGCCATACTTGTAGCGTCGCACACCACACATGGGGCATTTAAAGCGAGACAAACTTCCGGGCTTAGAAATTTCCAGTAAAGCTAAGATGCGGTCTGCAAACGTCGAAGAAACAGGGGAGGTTGTATCTTTTTTTTGCTGTGTTCAGAATTTTAAGTTATTGAAGCCAGCACTGGTGCACGAATGATTGAGTTTTAGTAGGGACGTTCAATCCCGCTAGTGTCGCTGCGATTGACTCTGTGTCACTTTTCCAAAGTTTGCACGGTAGTTAGTTAGTGCTAGAGTTAGTTTGCTCTGATTTATGACGAGGACGGCCTTGCCAAGAAGGGCCGAAACATCGCTGCCAAAGCATCATAGCTGACGTATTCGTTTTATGCATTGTTTGAATATACTAGAGGGAAGAGAGAAGGTCACGACATGACCTTCTCTCGCGACGTAAATAATGAAAAACTGTCATTTTATCCGCTTAAACAAACAAAACTTAAATTGAAAGAGAAGGAAAGAAACAAACTCGCTGGTCCAGCCGGTAAACTATTTCTTAAATATTCCTTCAGCCAAGCTGACTGCGAATCATGATTGACAGTGCAAAACGGATGCGTAAGCTAAATTTTATCAGATCTATCTTTCGGCCCTTCTAGGCAAGGTTCCTATGCAGGCTCAAGCTGAAAAATGAACTTGTGGAAAAACAACGAAAGATTCTAGCTTAGCCTTAAATATCTGATTTGGTGACTTTGTTTGTGAGAGTTCCTTGGAGTTAGTTGGAGTTGAAGCTGGTGCTAAATAAAACGAATTTTAACCTTGACAAGGCAGTAACAAAAGACAAGTCATGAGACTGAAATCGAACGCGGCTTGATTTTGATTCCGGAGCAAGTCTTGGTCCTGTCTCAGCTAAGTGTTCAAGACTGCGTTTTATTTGTGATATTTGTTTGCCGAGTCATTCACCTGACAAGTCTTAAATAAAACAGCGTTAAACTTTGACAAAGCACAAGTACACAAGACCGAGACAAGGGAGACGAAGTAGAATGTGGGAGATAAAGCTCAAGACCGTTTAAACGTTCCGCTTAAATGTCTATTCAAATTCAAACAATTTAGAACTCCAAATAAAAAATACAAAAGTGAGATCCTATATTATATATCCTAAAAATAGTTCGATAACAAGATATACTTTTCTACAGCAAAGAATACAAACAAAACAATAATACAACACTAAGGTAACTTTTGGATTTTTTTTTGTCTTATTGCATTAAGTATGGGCTATTTTTCAGCCATAATCGAGCCGAAAAGTCCGTGAATCATTATAAAACAAAACTCCAATGTAAAAGAAAAAATCCGGTTTGGATGGATTCCGGTCAAACTACTGGTCCGGTCAAAGAACAAAGCAAAGACGTGAAACCACCAAGTTCTCTTGTAGTCAATCCATTTTGGTCAAGGGATTTCTGAATTACAGAATTTTCGGGTTACGCCGGATTCCGGTCGAACTACTGGTACGATTAGAGAACGAAGCAAACATTCCAACTTCTTACCTATTTATTAACACTCCAGTCGTACCGATCACAACATACCGGTTTCTACAAAATTTACGGTTTTCACCAGATTCCGGTATAAATGGCGAGAAAACGATGCGAAGACCGAGAGGCAGATTGTCGTCTTCAGTATACATTAATACAATCTTGGTTCGGCTTTACCGTTATTACGGTGAGAAAAGAAATGTCTCTCAAGTCTGCAGAGACATTGCATCCCGAAATTTTATATCAGCTTTACAGACGATGAAACGGAAAGACAAAATTACGGTGTCATCGGTAGATGTTCGGGGTTTGGAGAACTGACGCGTAGAACTAAACATGAGATTCTAAACACGTTTAAAAAAACGAACTAGAGAACATATTATGTCATATCTGATTATGATATTCTATAATGAACAGAATAAATACTATACCACAACTCTATGATAATTTTTAAAACTGTATAATGACATTTTCAACATTACGTCCTTGAATTGGCAAAAAACGACTAAAACACTAAAACAACCAACACTCAAAATAAAAGTAAGGTCACTCTTCAAAATCGACTTGCACTCTTTTCTTCTCATACTCGAAGGCTTCGTGCAGTTTGGCCAATTTTCCTGTTTTTCCACGCTGAAGTCTAACCGTTTGAACAAACTCCTTCTCTTTTTCATAGACCGCGCGCAATTTTTCTCCGCCAGAATTCAAACCAAAACCCATTTGCGGGGAAGGTAGAATTCGACCCGTGCGAACCGGCATCGCATCGATTTCCCTACCAGAAGCGGGAGCGGCACGTCTGGAAATGATACTTCCTTCGGTCTTAAAATAAGATTCGAATATTTGTGTGGTTCCCATTTTGGCTGAGAATCTACCGGCCTGGTCCGATAACTTTGAGGGGCTCTCCCTTTTCACTGTGGGGGTCCCACGGGGGTCTACGGCAGTGGTACCAGTTCGAAACGTGATTGGAATGCTTCTGCTGTACCGACTTGCAGACGGCTCCTGACTACGCCGACATTGAACGGATTCGCCGTTAATCCGTTTCTCCGGAGTGTTCAAAAGAAATTCAAGAAATGAATTCTGCGGTTTCATGGGTTTCGGAGTTCCAGCATCTCTCCTATTCGTTACTTGGAGGCACAAGGGCTCTTCCGATTGGTCAAAAGGGGGGTGGTCAGTGTTCTGATTGGCTGGATCAAGGCAATAAAAGAGTCGGTGGTCAGACTGAGGTCTGAGTTCCTGTAGCGGTCTTCTTGAAACCTGCAGCGGAGTCTGACACGATACTGCAGTCCCATTCGCTGACGGGAGTTCGGCCTGACCTTCTGACTGGTCTGACCAGTCGACTGCAGAAAGTCTTCTTGAGTGGGATAGGTTATTGTCGGCAGCACTTCCTTGAGGTTGATGACTGATTTGTTCAGCGGTCCTGAAGGGCTCTTCTGATTGGTCTACCTCATTGCAGGTGACAAACTCTGCGTTTTCATTGGTTAAATAACCCATCGCGCGTCCAATCTCCCACTCCTGCCTTTGATCTTGTGATTGGCCGTCGGAATCAGGCATGGGGTGGGAAGACTTTCTCGACTGGACAACAGCGGAATTGGCGCTGTTTTCTAAAGGGTCAGCTCGGTGCCGAGGTTTCATCAACGCGTCTAAACGTTTTGGCGGGGTCAAGTCTTGTTCTAATCCAGGAAGGCGTTCTACAAAATAATCGAGTGGGTAGTGTTCCTTGTTTTCAGACACTGAAGAACTGGGTATCTGCAAAGAAGACTCAGGACGAGCTATTGAAACACCCGGTTTAGTACTGCTAGCCAAGTCTAACTCATGATTCGCCGATGGACCATGGTTACGCAGAAAACTGGACAGTGCCGTGCCGTTTTGTTCATCGAAGCCATGGTAACGCTGTTCCTCACCCTCAAAATTTTTAAACTGTTCTCTGCTTTGCGGGACAGCAAAATTTAAAGCAGGGGGAACACGTGGTTGGTCATTGATGATAGGCCGATTGTAGCGAGTAGCATCTGTCATCTGTGCTTTAACGGCTCTTGGGGCTAGAATCGCGCCAGTGGCGAAATCAAAGAGTTCTGAAAGCTTATCTACCTTTACTGATTGTTCCACTGCCGAACCATCACTGTCAAGGCCATTCGCATATTTCCGTTGATCCAAATCTACAGGTGACGGATTGACTGAAAATCCGACCGGATTACGGCTGGTGGATCCCGAATTGGCCGAGTAAGTACTATTCTGGTAGTCCGGTTCAACCTCTTTGGCAGCGTTCCGTTGGAGATGGTTCATATTACCCGCAAAGCTGCGAATTTCGTTCTGGCCGAAAGTAACGCGTTTAAAACCATTTGACTTGGCTGTCTGCGTTGGTTCACTGTTGGTGAAATTTTCAACTCTGTCCATAACTTCAGCGACAACTCTGGCGGGTCCAGATAGTTCGTTCTTGGTACTGCCGTTATCCTCGTTCAAGTTGCTTTTACCGAAACACCTGCTATTCGTCACGTTGTCGCCGTTATCGGCAATAGGCATGTCAATATCAATGGGACTGCCAAGTTCGTTCACAAAACTGTCGGTATCCATGCTTCTTCGAACTACTTCCATTTCAGTGTTAGCGCAGTACGTATCATCAATAGTTTTCGGTTGTGTTAATTTTTCATAACAGCTTCCCTCTTCATATTTAGTCTGATATCTGACTGATGGTGCTGCAGCTTGCTTTAAGCCTCTATCCTGATGTGTAGGGTAGGGTACGACCCGAGTCGGTCTTCGACTTTCCTGGTTCCCACTGATGTCCGCTGATCTTGCGGCAAAAGCTGCACGGCTTGGGACCGAACCTAGTTCCTTTGTCGCATAGATTTCCGTTCGTGTGACTTGCGTTTGCGATATCAGAAGACTTGAGGGGTAGTCCTCATCTGGAAAACTGTTCTTGTGGTGCGTGTGTTGTCTAGCGGCCAGGGTTTCTGAAGAATCGGCGGCCGTGTGATGCAATTCAGACCCAGCATCGTTGTTTCTGCGTTGCGTCTCGACTGAATTCGCCAGTACTGGGGTAGGCTGGTTCGCAAGTGCTGTGTTCTGTGGAAATCCGGGTTTCCGATCGTCCATCAAAGTGCCAGAATATTGGGAAGAAGAGAATTCTGGGCATGTCTTCTCTGTGGTTTGCGAAGTTGGACCGGTCTCCGCCGCATATACTTGCTTATAAGTAGATTGTGGTTCCGTACCTCTCTTTATCGGCGCTGCGAAACGAGGGACACTCCTATTCGCATCATTCTTATCCTTCGTTCCATAGATTTCATACTTAGTCGGATGTACATTTTGACGAGTCGATGTACTGCTCGAAGCTCGGCCAGTACCGCCATCTTTTACAGCGTAGGTTTCAGCGTGGAATTGCTTCCCAGGATGGTTCCTCTTCGTCGGTCCGTGGTCTCTTTTCTCACTCATTGCCGGATAAGCAATTCCATCGTTCGATGCCGTGTCGACGCTCTGCGTGGTTGGATCTTCGTCAGAAACCGTGGATCTATTTTGTCGGCTGGCTGTATTACCAATTGAGCGATAGTCTGCTCCGTAAGCTTCCCTCCGGCGGACGGTCAGGGACTCCTCTCTCTCCGAGTGTCTGTTGTCGTTCACGGATGCACTGTATCCGTTGGGAACGCGGTCTCGTTTATACTGCAGGCTCTGCTTAGTTTCCGAGTAAGAGTTTTCAGACAGTCCGGAGTGGATCGTCTCGTTTGTCTCGGATTCATTCTCCTCATCCTGTGTCGTATATACATTCCGACTGTTGGTCTTAATACCTCGTTCACGCTGCAGGCTCTGCTCGGTTTTTAAGTAGGAGTTCCAATAGGGTCCGGGGTGGTTTGTCTGGGATTCATTCCTGTTGTCCTGCGTCCTGTATACATTTTGTCTGTTGGATGTACGGTCTCGTTCATGATGCAGGCTCTGCTCGGTCTTCGAGTAGGAGTTCTCGTACGGTCCAGGGTGGTTTGTTTGGTAGGTCTCGGATTCATTCTCATCACCCTGTGTCCTGTACACATTCTGTCTGTTAGATGTTGGGTCTCGTTTATACTGCAGGCTCTGCTCGGTTTCCGAGTAACAGCTTCTGTCTGGTCTTTGTCGCGATCTAGCATAGTTTTCATCTGAGCTTACGAATTCTTCCGTCCCTTCAACCTGTCTCTCTTCCGTCACTTGATACGGACCACCTTGATTCCGGTATGCGCTCTGTCTGTCAACTTCCGTAACATCTTCGTGCTCAGTGAAACCCCAATGTTCCTCCGGCAACTCGTCAAACTGAGTTTGTTGGTACCGTTTATCAACTAGCTCCCGGCGCTCTGCAGACTGACAAGCTGTCCCTCGCGTCTGGTTTGTATCCTGTCGTGCCCATGTATTGTCCAATTTCTTTTGCTTGTAAGTGGGCACGGGTTCTTTCCATCCACCATCGGATTCTATTTGATAGCATTCTGTCGTTTCTGATTTCTGATTAGATCCTGTCGGGTATACATTCTGTCGTGGCCATGCACTTACTTCTTCGTCATAGCTGGGCATTGGTTGCCTTGCACCATTCTCGGATCTAGCTTGATTATGTCCTGTCGGCTCTGAAGTTTGATCACTTATTATTGTACATTCGCTCTGTCGTGCCCATGTGTTATCCGGTCCAATCTTCTCACGGGTTGACATCGCTTTCTCCAATAGCTCCTTGGGTCCATTTTCATCATCATGGATTACTGGAGCGTCCCAGTGGTCCAACTCGTACTCCGGATATGCGATTTCGTCTTTCCGTTTCCTCGACTTGGCAACAGGTGTAGGCTTCAAGAACGCAAATGTCTTCGGATTTGCAGCTTTATATGACATCGCTAAGGCTACGGCCTCGCTAGCTGGCTTAGGCGGCCTTCCTGACTTCCCCGACAAACCGGTAGGCCACGATTTTGGTGGATTTGAGAAACTCTCTAAGTTCTTCTGATTATCGCCAGATGAAGCAAGTAAGGTAGATGGTGCTTCAAGTTTTGTATTACATATAGCTTGCCTGGAGACTCCTCCAGTGGCATTCTCGACGGCTACATAACTCTTGTCGTTTCGGCAAGGTGGCTCTGAAGTTTTAAACTTGAAACAAACCGCCTTCTTGTACCCGGAACGTTGGTGCTCTGCTGCTGAGCTAACCAGAGTGGTCGAAGCAAAAGTGTTCCTAATGGGGCCCGAACCCGCGGCTCCAGGATTTCCGTTCGCAGTGCGGCAATCAAAAGTCTGTACTCTCGCTTGGCTGGAAGTCGCTCGTTTACTATCACTAACGCGGGTGTTTCGGTCTTCATTTTGCTGGAGCGCCATCTGACCAAACCGACTTACAGCTACTGCTCTTGTATCGTATGCGTTTTTCGAGTCTTCTCCTGGGACTGACCAATCCTCCCAGTCCAAGTTCAGCTCTGATTCGTCTGCTTTCGGACCAGTTGACGTCGGAGGTACATCCTCGAACGGATCCTCGAACCAGACATCTTCTAGGTTGCATTCAGACACTTCGTTATTGGCTGACTGGTCACGGTTTCGACTAGAGGATTCAGGTTGCTGAACAAAACCAGGCTGGTTGGCACTTGCTTGAATTACTGCGGGATTGGGAATTGCTGATTCAGCTTGAAACTGGTTGTATTCCGGTGTAGCCCACGCCTCCCAGTCTTCGCTATATTCACCACCATGGATTGCTTGGTTGTCACCTTGCTCAAAGTCTGTACAACCAGATCTTTGCAACTCAGCTTCATTTCGGTTCGTCCCACCCACTGAATCACTTTGTCCCACAGTATGTCGGGTGTTACGGCCATCGCATTCAGACTGTTTGCTCTGTTGATACGAGGCTAATTGTGATTCGTCTCGTCCGGCACTGGATCTGAACTGGTTGGTTTTAGGCTGGTTTCGACCGGACGGTACCTCATTGGAAGCTTGCTTCCACTGGTGCGATAACTCTTGCTTGCATTGTGAACCACTGGCGAAGGAACCATCCATGGCTTGACTAACTCCAACCGTACCTGTTACAGATCGCCTTATCAACAACAAATTTTGCCCGGTGTTATTCTAGTTAAAACATGCAAGATACAAAAAAAAACATGCAAAGAATGTTGGGGGGGGGGGAGAATTTTAATTTAAGGTTTAACTGAAACGGTAGCTTATTTTTACATCTGATACTTGAATAGACTGATATATTTTGACTCGTCTAATGGATTTGTATATTTTCACCTGGGGCTCTAGTAATAACGTTCAGAATGTACGCTGCTTGCACGACAACGCAAAATTCACCTAGACGCGGAGAAAGAATTTCAACAACGGCCTGCATTTCCAGGGTTAAAGATGCTAAGCTCGGACAAGTTACGTCTAGAGAAAGTAAGAAAACGTTGTTACCATATGTCTTGCAAGGGATCGAACATTCTTAGTTTATTTTTCGGCAGTGGCTTAAATTTGCATGTTGGCAAATATTTCAAACGTAGAGAGACGAGAATATAGGGCTAGAGCTACCGAATAAGGGCTAGCTCATACGGAAGGTTGCATATCCCTGCAGTTCCGAGTAGCCTATAGGTAGAGTGTTCATATTTCGTTTTTTTTTTGTTTTTTTTTGCAATGGCCCTTCGTGACGGCTTTCGTGAGTCAAAATCTATCAGAATGAAAAAGATTTAGAGCGTGTTCCACCCTTCTAACAATAGTAACTATTATTTACTATTTTCGTTCCAACCTCGTGAAAAGTCACTACGCTGACCGTTCCAACCTTCTATTTGCTTAACACGCTCGGGAGCGTAGTAAGCGAGGTAACTACGATCTCTCTGACATGACTGGCCCGATTAGCCCCTGGCACGATATTTTGCCGAAAACAGAAAAAATCGTTCCAGTCTTAACGCCAAGAAGCCAGAATGCGTGACGTTATGCGTAGTCACTACGGTAAGTCGGGCGGAACACACTCTTATTAGTTGCGTTTTTGATCCGAATTCTCCGTTCTGAATTCTCGATTCTGAATTCTCGATTCTCGTACAAAATTACCGTTTTTGCTCCTCTCGCTTCTCCATTCTCGCTTTTGACAAAAACAATAATTTGGCAGCTCGTCCGCAACCCGGTGTACCTGTTAGTGCATATTAAACACCGCACTCTGTTGACCAATCAGGGAGGAGAACGGAGAGAGGAGAATCGAGAATTCACTACTGGAGCAACTTATCGATTCTGCAGAATCGCGAGGCTTTCCCCGTTCTCGATTCTGAAAAAAACGGAAGAAAGGGAGAATTCACTTCATCTGAATAGTCCAAAACGCGAAATAGGAGAATTCGGAGGAGAATCGCGAGGAGAATTCGGATCAAAAACGCAACTATTGGTCCCCTAATCATCAATGTTTAAGTCATTCAAAAATCTTGTTCGGAACAGAGAAGAAGTGACTTCGTGATAAGAGATCGTGACGCACGTACTTGCAGAAAAGTACGGCTGAGTGCGACTCCAGTTCAACTGTATACCAAGTTGGCCAGGACTTCAGATGTTATTGCTTGGGATGCTTCTTGATTCTTGAATGCTGTTTTCTAGCTCATATATAGACGATATTCAGAAACGTTTCTATAAATATGTAAAGCATCTGCTTATGGCCATGGACAAGTAAGTCTTTCCGGCTACTATGGAGTAACAGGGCCCGGCCCATACCTGCACTATTCAATCTTGTTTTGATGATGAGTTTTACGTATCAACTGGAGTATTGGCGTTTATAGTCGGAGCACTGAATTGGAAAATGTCTAACTGTGTACCATGATGGGTAATAATATAATTCTAGTGATACGGAAAGTAAATAAATAAATAGATTCTAGTAATACGGAAAGCAAATAAATAAATACAAATAATGTATTGCCTTAATAGCATTTACAACTGCTAGCTGAGGATCGTCAACATAGGAAATTACGGCTAACTGATTAAAATCAATATAAGTGTAAAGGGAATGACAATCAAAAGGGAAAACTCCGAGGAGTTGCGTATGACACCAGATGGCCACCATTGCAGCTTGTGCGGCCTGGTTTGCTCGTCTGGTACTTACGTGTTCGCCTGCACTAGCACTAGCTTTCGTTGAACCAGCCACGACAACCCCCTCCACAGAAGAATAAACACCTAATTGTCTAGTTCGCTCGTCTGGTACTTACGTGTTCGCCTGGTTTCTGCACCAGCTTTGGTTGAACCAGCCACAACTTCAACAGTCTCGATCCCATCTGGGTTATCTCTTTCTGTCCAGTTCTTGGCTAGTTCCAGCGTTTGGTGAATATCCTCGATATGTTCCGGATCACTGTCCAGGTCTTTCAGAAACTCGGTGCCAATATCGAAGTCATCCCTGTTCTGCCTGGCGACCGACAGAACATCGTCAACGTAACGGGAGGTTCCATCGAGTAGTCTGCTGTCCCAAAATTCAGAATCGGGAGCGTATGGGTCGACTTGTAGACTTGGTAGCTAAAGAAAAATAAATAAAAAAATCAGCAGTGTAGTGACGATAATGTATGATCCAATAAACATGACAAAACACACATGAACAAAACTCGACGAAGACATTATTAGAAGCAATGAATTTCCAATTTTTGCCGGAAATCGGCCAATCCAGCCGAACCACGGACTTGGTAGGCAAATGGCGATTTTATATATTTTTACCTCAATCGAAAATCCGAAAAATCATAACACGATTTCCATTTATGCCGGATTCCGTCAGTATAGTAACAGATAAACCGTTGAGTATAAAAAACCCACCTTCAAAAAAGTCAACTATGGATATTCTAAACGACTTGAACACGAAATTATCAGGACAACCGACTATGTCGGCCAGCGTATTCTCTTACCACTATTTCGAGATTCCTAATCGACTTAAGACAAAGCTTTCACTATTCACAAATTTGCGTTTTTTTGTCGTTTTAGGGGCAAATATTTCTGCGGCGATAAAGCGAAGCTCAAATATGAATTCAGCCTCTAAATCGACAGTCGCTGCGTCAATAAATATGTTTCCTCTCGCTTTCCCCCACCGCTAAATATAATACTGCGGGCCCATCTACGAACTTAACCTGTACTTTGAACCAAGGACCCTCTCATTCCAAGAATGAACAAAATGGCTCAACCCTTTCGAGAGCTAAAGTGCGAAAAGACGGACGGATGGACATACCTGCGAAGTCATCGGTCCCATCACTAACATTACGGGATCCCAAAAAATGTAGCCGAATACAGATAACAACCTATTTGTTGACTGAATACGCGATCGCTTCTGTTACTATAGGACGACATGATACGACATCTATGATCGTTATTTATTGCGAAAAGCTAACTGGCAATACAAAACCCATCAACAGACTGTACACGCTGATGTTGTATAAAGGGAAAGCATGAAGCTCTAAAGGTTCAAATGGCATAATCTACCGATAGATGGCAATCGTTTAACACAACAGTGTTTACTAAATATGTTTTTGTCTTGTATGGAATATTTTCTTACCGAGATTCGACTGTCGTCCTGAAACGTCGGTTTGAACTTCTTGATGCTATCTTGGTACAACTGCATATCCTTCAAAACCTTGGGCGTTTTGACCTGGTCTACTGGGTTCTTCTTCGAACTCCTTTTCTTCGTGGTAGGAGGGGGTTCAGGGCCGTCTCCATCTTCGGAAAGTGGTTTTGGAAGTAACCGTTTGATGCCACAGGATGCAGACCGAGAGTAGAAAGGAGTGAAGCTGGTGGAGACGTCCAGACCAGCTAGAGGAGTATTAGGGTAGATGAAATTCCTGTATAACGATCAGCATTGCCCTTGTGATTCATTGCTTGATTGATATACCCCTAGCTTTCTATAAAAATAAAAGTGTACGTAACTGGATTCCCAAGAGCTCGGAGTCAAATTTATCATCTGGTTTAATTCCCACCACAACTCTACACAAAGATGGAGTAATTAAGTAGCAAATAAGTGATAATTCACTGAAGAATTTCATCACGACAATGGAAAGATAGAAGGATCTAAGTTTATCATTTAAAGTCCGTTTGTAAATAATACTCTAGACCAGACGAAGCAACCTCAGTCTCTGAAGGTTGTGTAAAAGTTTAACCGAAAAGGACTGGGATAGGACAGTCTAGTTACCCATCACTTGTTCACTTAAGTTGGCTTGAAGACCCGCTGAAAATGCGTTACTTCGTTGTTCAAATCAAATCAAATCGGTTTTAATCTCCACAATAGCATACAGCTAGCCTCTGATTGTCAACAATACAACGGATTACAATCATAATAAAATACGTTCAAAGATTTGTCGAGTTAAAATGCTTAATAAAATAAGGGACAAATGGATTCAGGTACCTCTCGGATGCTTTTGTTGGCGGGGGCTTAAGTTTTTGAAGACCCAAGGACTTTGTCTGCCCCCTTGTACCGGGTCGCACACACTTCCCATTTTCGAACTCCGGTAGAATATCCCGATGGCATTTCAAACCAAAATCCATTGTCAGCTTATGCCTTCGCTCAATCAAAGTCGTCAGAGACAAAGTCCTTAGGCCTTCTTCATAAGACGTATAGCAATTCCCGAGGATAATTCGAATAGCCCTTCGCTACGCTACGAATAGCCGTTCCGCTACTCACGAATAACCGATTTTCTAATAGTGGAATTTCCGTGTGATTTGTGGTGCGTCTATGCGCTTGTATTTTTGTTGTATGCCTTACGAGAAAGATTTATCATTTTTTTTTTGTTCAGGCACTAAGCAATCGTCACCAATCTCACCACTGCCCACTGAAAAGCCGCATTTGTGTTGAGATTAAAATTTCACGCGTCATAGCAGAATTTATGCTGTGGGGACGGCTGGAGATATGCTGAGCCTCATAACGAGATCAAATAGTGAAAAATCAAAAAATCCCTTTGCAGAATCCAAATAATTCAGTGTATCCAGTTAAATGACACACAAATGGGTTGGCTTTTCAGTTAAACTTTAAATGATATTCATAAGTTGTAAGTGTAGATAAAATGTCTATTTATGTAACTGTGTAACGTGTTATTTGCGTGAATGACGATCAAATGCTAGCATGTAGAATACACAAGTCACCCGGCCATCGAGTTTCCTCTTTCTCAACATTACATATTTTTTGTAGCCCACAATTGTGCTGCGGAAAAACCCCTTTAGCTGTAAGCTAAGGCCATCTTTGACACAGCAATCGAGTTTCCTCTTTCCTAAATTGGCATTCAGCCTGTGCTGATACTGACACCGAAAAGAACACAAACTTGCACTTACCCCAAAATTCGCTGATGACCAAAACCGAGATTTTCTCAGCTTCAACCTTTAGAATCTTCGAGAATTCTCCGTTGTTGTTTGCCAAAGTTTCATCTCTGTAATAGGAAAGAGCTTCGCTTGAAGTAGAGTTTCAAGGGCACACATTACCAGAAATCATCTTTTCTCCAAAAACAGTTCCGAACTATCGTTTTCGAAGAAACTATGCAAGGTTCATCCAAACACTCAATCCGTTTGATCCTCAAGCATGTTACACGATTTCAAGACTCCCACCACCGTGGTTCGATGCTGTTCGGACACATAAACGAAATACGTCGGACATCCACTAATACCAACCATCAAGTTTCAGTCGAGACGGATCATCCATTCGCTACTTGCGTGGGTCAGAAGATCCTGATTCCCCTTCCCTCCACCCCAAATGAATGGTCCAATCCAGGAAAAGAAGGATCAGTTTAGCATTGAGTCGAGTCCTATGTATGCCCGCCAAACTTCCTCGTCCTAGCTCATGTGGAAACTGGAAGTGCCCGAGCTAGCTAAAGTGAGACAGACGGACAGACCGGCAGACATTACAATCGCTCTATGGCAGTTGAGCTGAAAGCTACAGTGTCTAGTAAAACAGTTAGCAGAGAAAAATAAAGTGAACTGAATTGAACTGAATTTCTACTCTAGGTTTTGGTGGGGAGACTTTTTGCAATGAAGTATAAGTAGTCTCTCAAGAACCCGTTTTGCTCCCATCTGCCACCTCCCTTTCAATCTAAGCGTATGCGTTAGCAAAGAGTTGTGCGGAGCGAGTCCTCAAGCTAGATCCCTTCTCCAGTCGTGCTGAGCGGTGCCAAAACAGATTTGTCCCCAAATTCGTTTATGCGTCAAATAATGAGTTTTAGTTTTGTCTTGTGTTTATTTTGATAAAGATTTATGGTAGAACATTTCAAGTTTATGCACTGACACTTCAAATGAACTCGAAAGAAATGGTACACTGTCAGAAGTTTCATAACAGACAGCACATGGATGCGCGGTTTCAACAGACAACACGCAACAGACAACACTTGGAATTTTATCTGTTGTCGCGGCAAATGTTATGCATCACAAGCATTGCCAGGAAGAGCCGAAAAAAACCCAAAAAGCATCTGCTGGCTTTTTTGTTTGTCATCATGATATCGGACGTTTCATGCATTGCGTTTGTCGCGACAACAGATGACATTCCAAGTGCTGTCTGTTGCGTGTTGTCGGTTGAAAACGGGCATCCTCGTGTTGTCTGTTATGAAACTTCTGACAGTGTACTGAGTGGAAGGCAACCTTGATGGAAGTACGTAGACGACTTGTCCATTTTAGAGACATGTCGTAGTGATATAACAAGCAGTGCCCAATTATTGTTAGATAATATTTAAGCCGCTGCTGGGCAAATGGTTGTTAACATGGAGAATCAGTGGTTCTAACAATGTCCTTTTTTAAAAGTAACCTTGTTTTTCTTCCCCCAATTCCTCACTCTCAACGTCTTAAGGAACTTAAACTCTTGGGAGTTCACATAACGGCGGATTTGAAGTGGGATAGACAGGTTGAACTTATGCTAAGGAGAGGTCACATGTCCCTTCGTTCCCTCAAAGTATTATCCCGTTATGGATCCCACCTAAGCATCTCCTATGAGTTTATCTTTCTTTCATACGTCCACTTCTGGAATACTGTTGTCCTGTGTGGCACTTTGGAATCACTCGTGGACAGTCTGATTCGCTTGACAGGATACAATTCAGAGCTGTCCTTGTAGTTTCCAAGTCCCCTAAAGTACCTTATATAGACCTCCTTAATACTTATAATTTAGAAACCCTGTTGAAGCGCCGTAAAAAAAACTATCGTTAGTGTCTGGAACTAAAATCTTGAATACACCAGCACTACGTGATATCCTCCCCCCAGATTTTTCAGCGGCAAGATTAAGGCCTGAGAGAGTGGTAGCCCAACCAATACCCAAATTGCAGCCAATCAAACACACAACGACTCGTTACTTAAAGTTTAACTGAAAAGCCAACTTATTTTTGTATCATTTAGTTGAATACACTGAATTATTTGGATTCTGCAAAGGGATTTTTTTGTTTTCCACTATCTGCTCTAGGTATGACGTTCAGAATATCTGCGGCCGTCGCCACAGCGAAAATTCTACTATGACGCGGGAAATTTTTATCTAAACACAAACAAGGCTTTTCAGTGGGCAGTGGCGATATTGGTGAAGATTGCTTAGTGCCTGAACAAAAAAAAGTCATAAATCTTTCTTGTAAGGCATACAACAAATTAGAGGTACGACAAATCACACGGAACTTCCACTATTTGAAAATCGATTATTCCTGAATAGCGGAACAACCAAGTAACGCATTTAGCGGGTCTTCAAGCCAATTTAAGTGAATAAGTGATGGGTAACTAGATTGTCCTATCCCAGTCCTTTTCGGTTAAACTTTAAGAAGTTTTGTTCCCGCTTTCGTCAACCTTTTTAACTCGCATCATTAATTGTATATAGATTTGAATATTTTAGGTGGTACCTCTATGCCCTTGTACCTGTGTTGTATGCTTGATGAAAACGATTTACGAAAAATAAGTGCTCATGCAGTGATTTGCTTTCCGCAAGCTGATCACTGGACAATGAAAAGCCACGTTTTTATTGAGATTCAAATTTTCCGCGTCGTAGAATTCGCGTCGTGGAGACGGCCGTAGATATTTTGAACGTCACTACTAGAGCAGATAGTGGAAAAAAAAAAAAACTTATAGCAGAATCCAAATAATTCAGTGAATTCAATTAGATGATACAAAAATAAGTTGGCTTTTCAGTTACACTTCAAATGAGAACCTTAAACTACGGGAAAATGAACACTTACTTGATTCTGCACCGAAACAGGACATCATTTTCTCCGCTCCCTACAAGTAGGACGATTGTATGATCCAATCCAGCAGTAGCTCCAGTCAGGAGAAGTTCAAAGTTTTCCAGAAAGACATCGATCTGAATCTGAAAAATAAAAACTCTTGTAAACAACTGAAGCTTATTAGAAAAATTACAAAGCCGTCCTCATCGAGACGATAGGACGACGTTCTTTCCGTTCCGACGTTGTTTCCGTTCGCCAACGTTGTCCGTGAAGTTCAACAGCCTGACGACGACCGTTGCCAGAAAGAGCCGAAATACCGCTGCCAATTACCGTCGTAGCTGACGTTTCCGTTTTCATCAACTGTATGAATAGGCTACATACTTCCAGTTCAGCTGTACCCAATTGAAATCAATTATGCTTAGTGCTCTCTAGCGGGCTATACAGCTTCTAGGTGTTATCGCAGCAGATGGCGTTGAAATCTGAGTCACTGTGCTGCAAAAAACAAAATCTTTCTAACGGAAGAAAATAATGGAAACCTCTAATAAAAGTAAAATACCAAAGACTAGATTTAACTGTGAAGAAGGCGGAGTGCGAATTTTAGCCAGTTTAATTTTTTTTTTATTCGATTGTTTCTCGTTTTCACGAAAGTTGGGGTCGGCGCAAGCTTTGAAAAAATAAAACAAACTAATGACACAGCGCAAACATTCAACCCCACACTGTATCTGCCATATTTAGCCTAGACCTTCTAAGCTTAGGGCTATTTCAACAACCTAGATGGGAAGCGGAATCAGTCGGGGTAAGGATGGCGTTAATCAGGGACCTAGGCATGGCAAACGACCCCCTACATGATGCAATATTACGGCCATTTTTGGGGCCGGTAATTCGCTTCACGAATATTTTGTATTTATTTATTTCTTACCCGCTTTTGCGATCCCAAAACGTTAGTGACGGATACCTATGACATCGCAAAATTGTCCGTCTGTCCGTCTGTTAGCACGATAACTCTCGCAGGGATTGAGATATTTTGATGAAACTTGGTGGGAGGATCCTTCGGGTCAAAGCACAAGTCAAGTTTGAAGATGGGCTCTGTAGCCCTATATTTGAGGGTGGGGGAGGGGTTTCAAATTAAGGGAGCAAGCTGTTTAAATAGTTGATTTAGGGTAAGGAGACACGCTGAATCCGAATACGAAAGTTATTTTCTCGCCGGACAAGTAGTTCGCCCGGAATCCGGCCAAAGCCGGAAAGTTTGTTAAAAGTAAAAGTTTTATTTGAAGTTGATTAGATGTTCGATTTAGGGGTAAGAAGACGTGCTGAATACGATGTTGAAAACCATTTTCTTGCCTGACAAGTAGTTCGCCCAGAATCCGGCGCAAACCGGAAAATTTGACGAAAGCAAGATTTGTACTTGAAGTTGATTAGATGTTCGATTTAGGGGTAAGAAAACGTGCTGAACACGATGGTGAAAATCATTTTCTTGCCGGACAAGAGTTCGTCCGGAATCCGGCCAAAACCGGAAAATTTGTTAAAGGACCCCTCTTGCTTATTCTGCCTTTAATAATATACCTAGCTCCCTAGTGGAATTATAAGCTTCTTAAATCCCCACCTTCTCCACTGTTTCGTTTTGTGCCTACGAATTTTTAGCGCTTTTTCGGCCTTGCCGAGTTTTGACCGTCACACAACGCAAAGTTTGCCGGTATCTTCTGTGTCCGCTGACAACTCATTCACATAGAAGGATATGAGAATCTCCTGTTTTTGCAATCTTTTATTTGGTTAGTTTTCCAACGTTTTAACCACGGCGCGTTCAGTTTTCAAACGTTTTGCGCCCAGCCGCCGCGTCGGAGAGCAGGAAGGCTGGACATAAAAAGCAAAACTTGTATTTGAAGTAGATTAGATGATAGATTTAAGGGTAAGAAAAAACGCTGAATCTATATATGACAATCATTTTTTAACCGGAAATATAGTTCGTCCAGTTGAAACCGGATTTTTTTTTTTAGAAGTTAAAGTTTTATTTGAAGTTGATTAGATGTTCTTTATAGGGATAAGGAGGATCTGGCGAAGACAAAACCTATTTGTCTGAATCAAATATTCAATTTTTGGGATCCCATCGGAACCTTTGGTCTTGTTGGTTATAGCGGAGTAAAATTTCAAAGTAAATACTCCATAAATTTGTGAAAAAGACATTTTTACCTGGGCTTCGTTCGGCTTTGGCGATCCAATCTGCTTTAACGCCAGAGAATATTTAGGGAGTCGTTTGGCGGACTCGAGTAGACGATTTCCGAACGGGGCTTGTCGGTTCACAATCTGGAAATAACAGGCATTTGACAAGACAACAGTTTACTTACAGAACATCCAGTACTGTTTACGGTTTACATTCCGATATTCTAAGATAGTTGAATATTCAAAACCAGGCTCTTAAAGGACCTGTCTTCCCTATTATACTAATGCAGCCTGCATCTCTGCTCGCTCCAATCCGCTAGATGCATTCTTAAATTGTGGGGACCTGAAATCCATACTGAATCCTTTAACCAAATAACAATAGTTGCGTTTTTGCAGATTCCATGGTATCTGTTACAACGGTAACTGGATCTGCAATTAGTCGTTTTGCAGTTACCGTGGTATCTGATTTACGGTTGCTCTGCAAAACGACAATTGCCGAAATCGCGCTTTTCGAAGTCATCCCAAAAGAAAAACTGACTTCGAGTCACATCAGTAAGTGCCAAACTTCTTTCCCACCAAACTGGCAAAAACTGATGGAAGTGAGATGACTTTTTCAGATACCACGATCGGTTACCACGGCCGGACCGTGATATCTGGATCTGCAAAGACGTGGTATCTGGATCTGCAAACGTGGTATCTGGATCTGCAAAAACGACGTTACCACGGTCGGAACGTGGTGTCTGAATATCAGGTATATAGAGGTAGAATAGAGCAGAGCCTAGCTTTCAGAGGCTGTTTAAGCCTTTGGCCGGGCCCGTTTTTCGTTTCGTAAAACCCGACGAAAAATTTTCGAGAATTATATAGTCGTATGGAGTTGTACGAAAAAGTAGCATGCAAAAAGTAACTGTTGCCACTGCATGCTCCTACTAGCAAACTGGATGCTACTACAGCAAGATCGGATGCTATGGGATACTACTACTTAAGATTAACCCAGTCGGAGGCATGTTAAATCAAAGTAAATTCCATACTACTACACATCAATAAATGCAACTTTTCCGTACAACTACCATACAACTCCACCGTCAAATTATTTTTCACCGGGAAAATCGTCGATGGCACTGAGTTTCACCTTTTTGCCCGTCACCACTTTTACATGTCGTGGTTTTTGTTTCCACGGTTTTGACCGGATACGACAGCTGTCAGATTAACCGATACTTGTGCCACCCCTACCAAGTTTCAGTGTCCAATTTAAAGGAACAGTAAACTTGACTACGCAACTTTCGGCCATCGAATCGCCCGGGGGGCTTAGATAAATATACAGGGTCTTACTGTCGACAGGCCCCCCCTTCTTTGTTATCTCGAACCGTCTCGAACCCCCTCCTTAGTGTTCCGAAAGCTAGCTGGCAGGCCCTTGCCCCTTATACACTGTAATTATGCACTTATGTACTGTAAAAGTTCGCCTTTTTACATGTAGACTACAGAGTAACGACCTCCCCGACAAGGCGGCCGGGGTTCGATTCCTAGTCGCGGCACACAAACCTTTTGCTTTTGCAAACCTTTTGCTCAAAAGTCGAATTCTCGGAAACTGCCCGGAAACTGCAATGGTCGTAACGAGAATTTTTCTGACTCTCAAAATCGACTCAGGGTACATTCTTGATATGTTAGCTAGCTCCCCGAGTCAAGTTTGAGTCAAGTTTTCTGTTCCTTTAACTTAGTTTTTGCCTACATCTTCTTTCTTTTTTCATATTTCACAAATAAATGAAGAAACTTACAAGCTCCAGGTCTCTCGGATGTTTCTGCTCCAACTGACCAAATGACGTCACGCCAGCCTCAACCAATGAGCGAGAGAGAATGGGACCGACTCGGTCGATCTGCCTCGTGACGTAACAAGTATTTTCCCACAATTTACAGTTGAGGGATTTGCAGAGCAAAATTGCAGATTTGAGAAGCGAAAATCGGTTGGCACACTTCGTAACTGTGACGTACCATATAAATCGAACAAGGCCTGAAACGAGTTGAACGTGACTAGGTTTGGGGGTCGGAAAGGAAAGTAATTTATTTATTTATTTCAAAATATAGCCTCTGGGGCTGCTACATAACAACTCAATTTATATACACTAAACAAAACAAAAAAAGAAAAAGTATGCTGAAGGCATGAAGCCTCCAACAAAAAAAGTAGCCAACACAACACAATTAAGATGGGTCGAGCTCACACGAAACTCAATCAAGATGGGTCGAACCCACAGTAAATTTCTTTACCCCACGATTGCCACAGAGGCAGAGACAGGCGCCTTTGCGGTCCGCACAGGATCATCAGCAGAGGATTGCTCGACGCCAGAATTCGAGACTGAACAGAAAGAACGGAGGAACGACGGATTTCAGGGAGAGAAGGAACTCATTCACCAACAAACATACCCGAAGCACTACAGTTCCATCTAAACCCATGAAACCACCGGAAAGAGTTGTTCTACAAGACGCGAAAACGTCCTGGAGGGGGTGGGTGGTGGTTGCGGGCCCCACTTAGCTAATACTAAGGTGTTTTCCCCGCTGCACATTTGTATCAAGGTCCGTATCCAAGAATCTATTTCGGGGGGGGGGGGGGGGGGGGGGGGTCTACCCGCGTGTCGGGCCTAATCCATACCAAACAGTAAGTCAAGAACATAGATCAGAGGTAAAGCCTATGCAAACGATGATTTGTTTTTATGTTTCAAGGGGGGTAGGCCTCCCCCCCTGGACGGTCTTTCTGTACTAAAAAGACCGTCAGTATAATAAAGCAACTCATATTGTTGTTTTGGACACAACTTTCGAGCCACAAAATCGAAAATCACCTCTATTGTTGTTTGTCGAATTCGAGCCTTAAGCCCGTACGGAGATTTCCGGCCCTAAATCGACCAAGCCGAGGCCAAAACTCCGGTCCAAATCGACCCACCAAGTCACCAGAGGCCGAAATTAAATTCCGGTCCATCCGAGGAACACACTAACATGAAATCGGGTAGAAATCTGTTTTACTTTGTCTGGGGTCGATTTAAGGCGGGAAATATCCGGGCAAAAACCTTGATGTTCGCAGAAATACACTTGTACGTGGGCCGAAGTAACAACTGCGAAACATCCCTTTCGAGCCAAAACCGGGCAAAAACTCGTTGTGGGATCGCGAAAACGCCTTAAATCAGGTATGCTGATGGATCGCCACCTGGCTGACGTTTAGTTTAACTGCAGTGTCCTTTTTAGATCGTTTTGTCGAGGCGAAAGCCAGTTTACCGCATTTATTTTTTTATTGTTATTTTATTTTATGGTGTACTTACACTTCGCTACTCGTGAGGCAAGTCTGACTGCTTTGGGGACTTCAAGGGACAAGCTGGGCTCTGTGATGGTAAGACAACCGAGGGCAGCTTGAATCAATCTAGAAAAGAAAGAAACTGTTATGTTTTTTTGTTCCTTGCTTTCTCTTAGGTTGCCTTAGACAAGTTAATCCGACTTCTGTCTCACGTTGCTCGCTTTTCTCGTCTCGCCCCGTAGAATGTTTTCCTTCATTCCCGTTGAACATAATTTGGTCAGGTGACTAACCTTCCACTTGCCGCTGGTGGCGCCAACAGTCTTAAACTCTAGATTAAAAAAATATAACGGATAACGACCGAGCTCTCTTAAATTCTAGATTTTAATAAAAATGTAACTGATAATGACCGAGCTCTATAATGAACGGTCAGCTGTTTATTTATAGGTAAGTGTGTGTGAGTTTGATTTTATAAATTAATCTTCAGTTTTATTCAAAAAACAAAAAATAGCATTTCCTACACTTTCCTCTACCTCTAAATTTTCATTTTTACATGATATTTTAAACTTTCTCTCTGTATCCTTTTTCCTGAATTTAACTATTTTAATCACTTTTTTTTTACATCTTCCAACCCTTCAAATGGAAAGTTTTAATTTTACAAGCAGCTAATTTTACAAGCAGCAACGATTCCGAAACAAAATTCCTACTTCTAAAACTGTCCTCTCGAAATTTTGTTTAATTTCTAGGTTCAAATCAAACATTCCTTCAGCCCAAACGAATCGTATTTGACAGCGCTAAAATTATCCATCAGCTGAGTTTTATTATCGCGGTACTTCGTCCCTTTTTTGGCAAGGGCCCTCTTCGAGCTTCAAGCCCGAAAAACGAAGGTGTGAACGAAGTATCGCTAGAAAATATCTCAGCTGACGCATGTGTTTAGCGCAGTTAAAAGGGTTGATCTTGACGTTTAACAACTACTGCGGTCAAAGAAACCGCACATTACATTTCGCAATCTATTTTTTATTTAACGGCACCAAATATTTTCTCTTTTCTGTTTTTCATTCGCTGCAAAAGCTGGAAAGTCATGCGATCGTTACCAGGCGTGAAGATTGTGACGATTTTGGGTACGCGAATTTGTTCGCGTCTTGTCAGAACTTGTTCTTACTGGGTCATGAAAAACAAAGGCTATATTACTTCAAATTAAACTAATTGTTTCAAAAGAAAATACATTGCATAAGCTTTATACAGTGTTTAGTAACTTCGCAGCCTTGTAACTTTTGTTTTCAGATCGTCAGATTCGGGCGAAAATTTGAATTATTATTTTATTTTTGCCAAATTTCAAGCCATTGAACAGTTTTTTTTTTCAAATTTAGAAGTTCTACAATTTGAAAAACCCTATCATAACCGTTCGTAAGAAATAATTCTGACTGACAAACAAAATGAAACAACTGAAATTTATATTAATATAAAATCTTTCAGTTTTCATATTACTTCTGCGTTGAGCCGTGGGCTATATATTTTGCTTACGAGTTGATTAGGCAAGGGAAGGCTCCCTTGTTCGAGTCTCGGTTGTGCCTACTGTTTGGTTTAGAGCGGGGGTTAGTGGCGTAACCCTGTAACACAAGCAAAGGTCCACCCAGCTTCAAATGGGTACCTGAAGAAATCCGGGGAAGGTGACATTTGCGAAAGCACAGGATGGCTGGCCCTCAACCCCCCATTGCACTTCTTGGCTGAGGGCCAAGAATCGGAGATCAGCACCGCCAGCTTGGCCTGTCAAGGCTAGTGCTGATACCTTTACCTTACCTTACCTTTACGAGTTGATTATCATTTTATGAGTTGTATTTATGTAGGTATTACAATATATTTTCCTTTATCATTTATTATTTAGTCGACTTTTAAGGCGGAATCAAACACGCTAACTTACACGTTGACCTTCATATCCGTAGACTTGATACGCCCATGTAGGGGAAAACGCACGGTGACCTTGACCTTGTCCGTATTCAGCGTATTCAAGGTCTTTCTCTCGCTGACCCGAAGAGTGAAGTCTTGTAGCTCGTAGCAACCGCAGATCTTCGAAAGCAGCTGCGGCAACTCTTCGTCCCCCTTCAGCTACAAGAGAAAAATACAATTGCGCAAGCGCTCAAACGTGCAGTTCCCGAGAACACTGTTAAATCGAAGTAAACGAGTCGTATTCCGAGTCAACAAAACCTGTCGCCACAACTAATACTATCGGGATAATGAAAACTGTTAGGCACCATTTCGTCAAGAGTTGAGCGCCCCCCCCCCCCCCAATGTTGTCAGCAAGTCGGCAAAAAAATTGAACAGCCAGTCGGTAATACCTTGCTCCTCCTCCCCTCAAGCCTTTCGCCTTGTAATGCCTGTGGCTACTGGTGCAAATTGCCGAGGCTATAAATAACCATGAACTGAAGCACTATTGCTATATTTTTTGGTTTTATATGACGTGAGATCGTTTACTCTTCTTGTTATTATTTTTGTTTCTCTTCTAAGTCTCTTTCCCTTGTCTTTTCCCCTTTTTTCTACTTAGTTTGTTTTCTTTTCCTTGAAAACGGAATTTGCCCCACGCATTGTCAGGCGGTAGCCTTATGGTGTAACCAGAAGATTAAGAGCGTGTTCCACCCTACTTACCGTAGTTACTACGCATGACGTCACGGATTTTGGCTTCTTGGCGTCAGGGCTGGAACACATTTTTGAATTTTCAGTAAATATCACTCCACGGGGTAATCCAGCCAATCACGTTACAGAGATCCGTAGTTACCACGCTTACTGCGCTCCCGAGCACGGTGATCAAATAGTTACTATTTCGAGAAGGTTGGAACGGTCAGCGTAGTAACTTTTCGTGAGGTTGGAACGGAAATAGTAACTACTAATTTTGCAGTTACCGTGGAATCATACCACGGCCAAAAGGCGTTTTTGCAGTTATCGTGGTATCTGGCCAGATACCGTGGTATCTGATATTCAGATACTAGGGTCCAATCATGGTAACTGATCGTGGTATCTGAAAAAGTCGTCTCACTTTCATCAGATTTCATCAGAACGGTCAGCGTAGTAACTTTTCGGTAGGTTGGAACGGAAATAGTAACTAATAGTTATTATCGTTAGAAGAGTGGAACACGCTCTAAATGATGTCGGTATTTCGTTAAACTCGGAAGTAAAAATTCGGATTAAGTTGGTGCTCTTGATACGGACGCTTGATGACTCAACTATTTGGCCTAAGACAGAGCAAATAACCTGGTTTTATATGGCTCTGGTCTAAGATGTTTTGGATCTCTATCAGCACAATTACTGAAAATGTTAAGACACTATTTCTTCTCCAAGATGACGTCACCACCGAACAAACATCCAACGCTTTGCAGTTACCGTGGTATCTGAAACCACGGTCGAAAGGCGTTTTTGCAGTTATCGTGGTATCTGATAATTAGATACCAGGGTCCGATCGTGGTAGCTGATCGCGGTATCTGAAAAAGTCGTCTCACTTTCATCAGATTTTGTCAATTGGTCAGAAAGAAGTTTGGCACTTAGTGATGTAACTAGATATCAGTTTTTCTTTTGGGATGACTTCGAAAAGTGCAATTTCGGCAATAGTCGTTTTTCCAGAGCAACCGCATATCAGATAGCACGGTAACTGCAAAAACAACTAACTGCTGATCAAGTTACCGTGGTAACAGATACCATGGTAGCTGCAAAAACGCAACTTCTATGTACTTACGTCGAGTTTGTTTTTGTTTTGTCGACAAGCTTATGGCAGCAGTCTACGTAGAGCGGTTAGCCGTGGGATAATTTTTATAACGTCAGTGCCAACAAAAATGAAACAGATTTTTGCGGAATGTTTTTTGGTCAGCCGATTCCAAGAGGCTGACTGCTGTAAGGGTTGGTGTTGGTGTTAGGTGGTAGAAAACTCACCTCTGTAAACATTTTCATCGTCTCAAACGCCAGATAGCTCCGTGACATCATTTTTCCAAGTTCCGTCGGCGTGATTTGAATATCGTCAAAGTAAATGAGTCCATACGTCGCAAGGCCATTCAGGTTCCGCACGCAGAGGTCTGAAAGATTTGAAAAGATGATTCTGAAAAGCCCAAAAGCTTTCACATTCATCCATCGCCAAGACCCGCCATATCGAGAAGGTCTACTGATCGGTCAATTTCATTTAAAGTTTAACTGAAAAGACAGATTATTTTTACATCTGATATTTGAATACACTGAAATATTTTGACTCTTCTGATGGATTTTGCATTTTTTCACCCGAAGCTCTATAGTAATAACATTCAGAGTGTGCGCTGCTTGCATGACAACCAAAAATTCATCCAGACGCGGAGAATTTTAATTTCAACAAAGGCCTGTATTCCCAGTGTGACACGTGTACGCTTGTAGAAAGTGAGAAGATGATGTTTGATGTTGCGATATGTCTTGCAAGGAATCGGACATTATTATTTCGGTTTTCGGCAATGGCTTACATTTGTAGTTCGAAAATATTTCAAGCGCGGACAAGCACACAGAGGTACCACAAATCCGAAAGAAAAATCCGAGTTCATTCGATGCAATCGATTACCTGTGAATAGCGGTGTTATGGAGACGTCTCTCACTAACTTTATTCCATTTCTTCCATCTCACCCGCTTCATTATTCTCACATTTATTTTAAATTGAATTTCCCGCTAAAACAAGTACAGTAGAGGTATGCTTATGTGAACGTTTGTTGACTTCGGATTTTGCCATTTTCATGCACTTGCTGTGTCTAAAGCTAACTATCAGTTAGCCAAAGTAGGTAAGAAGGGCAGCAGAAAACACCTGTACAGTTATTTTGGATCTTCAGTTGGGCCATTTAGCCCAAAAATGCAGTGTTCACATTAAAGTAACTGTTCACATAAGCATACCTCTACTGTAGTCCACAGAAGAAGCTCAAGCCGCGAGGGTGATTCATACTCCGAGCGATGAATCACCACCAGCAGTGCAGTTATTTCCGGGAGTTCGTGGAGAAACAACCTACTTCACGGTATTTATATGTATCATTATTCCAAGTTTATTTTGTCTAGGCTAGGTTATGAATAAAAAGAAATGTGTCTAATTATGGGCTAAACATATCACGGTTATATAGGCTGGTCGTAGGGTCTGGTCATGGTTTGGCGTCCGAGGAATAATGAGTTGAATGATTAGGGCCATAGGAATTGGGCCTAAACCGGGAAAGCACGAATCGCGCGACTCTCCTAAGGCCAACGATGTAATAGCGGACAAAGTTACGGATTTTTATCGGGTTTTAAGGCCTATCTATGGGGATCTATATATTATACAAATATTTAATTTACGATCTACCAAATGCACACGGCGACCGTGGAGTAAAAGGAAAAAAGACCAAAGTTTTCGATGGGATCCCAAAAATGTAATATTAACTACGTCTTGTCTTCGCCAAATCCAGTCTTCGCCAGGCTAATCATCTGAGAAAACCAATTTCAGATATACCTGTATAAGCCATATCTATTTGACGATACTGATCGAAACTTCCTGGTGTACTTCTGCCAAATTTCCGGTTTCGGCCGAATTCCGAGCAAACTACTTGCCCAGCAAAAACAAAAAATAGTTCAGAAACGAGTTCAGCGTATCTCCTTATCCCTATAAAGAACATCTAATCAACTTCAAACAAGAGCTGGAAGCTCATATGGCACTTGCAAGGCTGGGTCAGAGGATGAAAGTAGGAATTCGTCAATTTGTGGTTTTGTTGTGATCATTTGTAATCAAAACTCTTGAAGTAAAAAACATGATGAACTCATCAGGAGCACGAAAATGTATATTTTACTCAAAAGTATTGTTTGTACTTTAAGGAAATCACTTGTGAGCAAAACCCTTAAGGCAAAAATGATCACGGGCTCATAGGGATCACGAAAATGTGTATTTTGCTAAAAAGTATTTTTTGTACGTTGTGGTTGCGATTAGTACTTTAAGGGATGGTCGGATCTGGGAACTGACAATTTCTAAGCCAATCTTGTCAAGTGTCTGATTTCCAAGCCAAGTTTCATCGTCCTAGCACATCTGGAAGTACCTTGATTCGCGATCACCGGAATTCCGGACCCCCCTCCAACTCCCCCCACAGTGCCCGAACCCGGTCCGGTTCTGTCACTGATGTATCTAGAGCTTCTGCTTCTTCTTCCAACCAAGTTTCGTCCCAATAGCTCCACTCTAAGCGTGTCACAAGATTTCAGGTTCTCCCCTCCACCTCCCCCCCCCCAACATTCATCGGATTACATCCGGACTTTAAACAGGACATTTGAGACATGAGCTCTTTCCAAATATCAAGTTTCATTAAGATCCAATCACCCGTTCAAAAGTTATACATACCTCAGGATTCTCCCTCCCTCCACTCCCCCCACGATGGTCGGATAAGGGAACTGACTATTTCTAAGCCAATCATGTCAAGTCTCTAATTTTCAAGCCAAGTTTTATCGTCCTAGCACGTCTGGAAGTACCTTAACTTGCGATCATCGGAATTCCGGACCCCCCTCCCTCTAACTCCCCCACAGTGCCCGAATCTTGTCGGTTCTGTCACTTACGTACATAGGGCTTGTGCTTGTTCTTTCCACCAAGTTTCATTCCGAACGCTCCACTCCAAGCGTGTCACAAGTTTTCCGATTCCCCCCTCCGATCCCCCCCCACCTTTATCGGATCTGGTCCGGACTTGAAACTGGGCATCCGAGACATGTGATCTTTCTACGTCTCAAGTTTCATTACGATCCGATCACCCGTTCGGAAGTTATACATACCTCAAGATTCCGGATTCCCCTTCCCGTCAATCCCCCCACGATGGTCGGATCGGGAAGTTGACTATTTTCAGGTTAATCTGGTCGAGTCCCTGATTTGCCTGCCAAATTTCATTGTCCTAGCACACCTGGAAGTAACTTAACTCCGTATCACCGGAATTCCGGAACCCCCCTCCAACTCCCCCCACAGTGCACGAATCCGGTCCGGGTCTGTCAATGACGTGCCTAGGGTATGTGCTTGTTCCTCCCACCAAGTTTCATCCCGATCGCTCCAGTCTAAGCGTGTCACATGATTTCCGGTTCCCCCTCCGACTCCCCCCCCCACATTAATCGGATTCGATCCGGACCTGAATCGGGACATCTGAGAAATGACGTCTTTCCAAATATCAAGTTTCATTATTATTATTATTATTATTTATTTCAAATAAGGCCAACATGGGCCACAACATAACAAATAACACTCAACAAATAAACAAATGTAAATACCAGGTCACTTACGTGACTCCCGTCGAAAGCCCCGCGTACAACTCACGAGTCCACGCAAGCCATACAGGCAGAGAAAGCCGCATCTGAGGATTAAGATCCGATCACCCGTTTGAAAGTTATGCATGCCCCTAAATTCCGGATTCCGGCTCCCCTCCCTCCCCCCACGATGGTCGGATCGGGGAAGTGACTATTTCTAAATTAGTTTGGTCGGGTCCCTGATATGCCTGCCAAGTTTCATCGTCCTAGCACATCTGGAAGTACCCTAACTCGCGATCACCGGACTGACCGACCGACCGACCGACCGACGGAAAAGTGATCGGTATATGGCACTTGGCCGGAAGTCAAGTGCCCTAATAAAACTTTGACTTCTAAAAAAAAAAATCCGGTTTCAACCGGATTCCGGACGAACTATATGCCCGGTTAAAAAATGATTGTCATATATAGATTCAGCGTTTTTTCTTACCCTTAAATCTATCATCTAATCAACTTCAAATACAAATTTTGCTTTTAACAAATTTTCCGGTTTTGGCCGGATTCCGGACGAACTATTTGTCCGGCAAGAAAATGGTTTTCACCATCGTGTTCAGCACGTTTACTTACCCCTAAATCGAATATCTAATCAACTTCAAATACAAATTTTGCTTTTATCAAATTTTCCGGTTGTCGCCGGATTCCGGGCGAACTACTTGTCAGGTATTCAGCATGTCTTCTTACCCCTAAATCAAACATCTAATCAACTTCAAATACAACTTTTACTTTTAACAAACTTTCCGGTTTTGGCCGGATTCCGGGCGAACTACTTGTCCGGCGAGAAAATAACTTTCATATTCGGATTCAGCGTGTCTCCTTACCCCTAAATCCACTATCTAAACAGCTTTCAAAAAATATTTTTTTGCCCCTTAATTTGAAACCCCTCCCCCACCCTCAAATATAGAGCTACAGAGCCCATCTTCGAACTTGACTTGTACTTTGACCCGAAGGATCCTCCCACCAAGTTTCATCAAAATATCTCAATCCCTTCGAGAGTTATCCTGCGCACAGACGGACAGACAGACAGACAACTTTTGCGATGTCATAGGTATCCGTCACTAACGTTTTGGGATCCCAAAAAGGAAAATCCACACAAATCAATATTTACGACGACAATTTAGACTTTATTTCTAATTAGGCCTACAAAATTCATGAAAAAAATCATGCAGAAGATGAGAAACAATAACAGCTAACACCAAAATCGCACATCCCTGTTTTATCTGTTATGAAACTTCCGACAGTGTAGCTACACAGATTCATTCTTTTTCGCAACTCTCGTCGTGTATTTTCAGTCACTAAATGCCCACTTTCTGCAAGAAACGATCCTGCAATCCAGCAACAGCTTGACGAGGACCCTCGCCAAGAAGGGCCGAAATATCGCTGTCAAACATCGTGGCTAACTTTCCGTTTTTAACCATTGCTTTAAGGGCGATTCTGGCTGTCTGGAAAGCTCCGCGAGCTTATGCGCCGGCTGTTATTGCGACTTCGGCTAAAAGTCGCTTCGCTTTCCAGAGCTGTTCTGGCGCTCCGCTAGTTTCCGCGAGTACTTGGAAAGCAAATCCACTTCGCGAGTGGAAAGTGGTTCGGCATGTCAGCGAGAAGTTGTAAAGGCGCAACGACTTTTTGCTTGTTCTTGCGCTCGGCGGATTCTCGCTTTGCTTTTCCTAAAGCGAATCCAAGAGACCGTCAGAATCGCCCTTTAATTAACCATGTAAAGTTAGCTAACCCTGTAATTTCGAGTCCAGCTCCTGTCTCGATAAGCCCAGCGGGAAACCATAGTGCCTAGGGTTTTTGTGGGCGCGGACGTACAGAAAAGTCCCTTTTAGCCAGTCCAGGGAGACTTCGAGGCTTGAAATAGTCTGCAAAACAATTTCCGAGTTCAAATGTTCTTTGAGGTGGAGGTGAAGGGAGCTTTCGATGACATCGGCACCGTGAAGCAGCTTGTCGTATCTCAACTGAAAAAAAATAAATAAAAAACATCCATACTTATCCCAACTTTGCTCTCATGTCTCATGAACAGTTACAAATATAGATTTAGGTTTACAATAAAATATAAATAAATACGCGGAGATTGTATATTTCGGCCCTTCTTGGCAAGGGTCCTCTTCAGGCTCAAAGCCGCTCAAGATGAAAAAAAACGAAAATTTAAAAAAACATCGTTTTTTCCATCTTTTTTTCCATCTTGAGCGGCTTTGAGCCTGAAGAAGACCCTTGCCAAGGGCCGGCATATGGCCTAGCTCTAATAAATGTCAGCCGACATTTCCGTTTCGCACTGTCAGATATGATTCGCAGTCAGCTTGGGCTGAAGGAATGTTGACGAAGGGATAATTATATAGCCTATTGTGAATGGGCTGGTTGTCCAAGATTTCTACGCTACTTGGTTGTCTTGTTAGCTGTTCTTTTATTTTGACATTCACTTGTCTCGATCAAGAAAAAAGAACTTCTATATTTAAACTAGGCTATTTTGAAGAAACCGTATTATTTTTTGATAAAGTTCAACCGAAGAGGGCTTCGCGTCCTCGAAATCTGACAGCAGGTTCGTTCTACTAGGTACAGCCTGACAAGGACCCTTCCCAAGAAGGGCCGAAACTTCGCTGGAATCTTCGCTGACTTATCCGTTTAGCGCCATAAGCCCCAAAACTGGTCGTAAAAAAATTGGGCCTGAATAATTTTTTTTTTACCAACTTAAAAATTTAAGACAACACATTTTACGACAGAGCGCAGTTGAGAAAGATTTTATTTTATTCGTTATTTTGTTTGTATTTTTACGTGACAGCTTCGTGGTTTTCCCATTTTTTCCTCTCTCTTCTTCTCTTGGCTAGATTGAATAGAAATATAAAAATTATAATTCAGAATCCCGGTCGAAAAAACTGGAACAGGGGGATGAGCACACGCGACAATTTAGCCTAGCCTTCTAACTTGTGATAAAAAATTTAAAAAATTTGGGTTCATTGCGGAAAATCAATTAAAGAAAAAATAAGAGCCATGGGAGTCAAAGTTTTTCTCGTGAAGTTTTACTCTGGATGTTATAATACCGTATTCAAATAGTTCATGGATTCCACGGTCGTAAAACCGTTATCACCTTCCTGTAAATCTTTAAACCGTGACACGAAGGCCATCTATTGACACGAAAATCAGATGAATGAAGACAATGAAAGAACACGCAACTTGCCGGAAATGCTAAAACATGCGACACCACAAATAAAAACTAACATAAAACATCGTAAACAGTCAAAGTGATGTGTAGTTGCATTCGGACTCTTTGGTGACAATTCAAAAATGAAATTCGTAGCAGCTCTGTGTTTTTTGTCCGTAGCACTGGAATTCGGGCTGGCGGCCCCCCAGCTTTCTCAGAGGCCGGACAGGACTACTAGAAGACCGGTAAGAGCTCTTAGCCTAATTGGAACTATTTATTAAATAGCGTGCATCTAGACAACATGTTTTCGGTCTCAAAACTTCTCCTAGAGCTTTAAATTAGTCATATTTCTAGTATACAAATTTGATATTACGATCTAGTATTACTGCACAACTTTTCTCGAACATATATGTAATGCATATTATCATCACAGACCATGGCCAGATATAGTTCGACAAACTTACGACAACCGACAACAACAGAATGTTGGCGGTTAATATGACTTCATGTATTCATTTTAGAGGTTGATATTAATTCGTACCTACCTCCATAGAGGTTGATATTAAGCCATATCTACCGCTAACTTTCTGTGTGAAGATTCATTTAAACTGTAACTTCGGGTGGAATTTCCATGGCCTACATTCAAGGCGAGACAAACAGAAGATCCCTAACCTCCTTAAGCTAATCCTTAACACTTTACAGTATCAATATGACTGGGAAGTCAAAAGCGAGTACGACCGTCTATACTATGGACAAGCAGAGAGATCTGAAGATGACAAGACGGTCGGCCGATATTATGTGCTTCTGCCTGATGAGAGAGTGATGGTGGTTGAATACAGCGTACAAGTAAGACTATATTTATCTTATTTTGTACTATAATATACCCGAAGAGTCCGGGAACCCGTCAGATGGCCCACCCGTCAGTTCGCCTAAAAATTCCGTCAGTTCGCCCACTTTTTCGGCAGTTCGCCCACTTTTTCGACAGTTCGCCCACCCGTCAGCTGGCCCACCAAAATCCGTCAGTTGGCCCACCCTTCACTTCTCCTATCCGTCAGTTCGCCCACCCGTCACTACACCCACCCGTCAGTTCGCCCACCCGTCAGTTCGTCCACCTCGACGGATCCTGCTTTTCTTGATAGAGCAATATTGGTCAAATTGAGAACTTATCTAAGCACTGGGGTTACGAGCAAGCTATGGGGGAGTCATTTACCTTTTCTGCGGGGGGGGGGGGGGGGGGGGCTACAGAAAGGCTTTTTCCGGCGGGGCACGAAACACATGAAAACTCCTAACACACAAATGGGATTTTACTACCGGCACACAATACGTGATCCTACTAATAGCAAATTACTAGTAGGAGGGGGGGGTCTCAGTAGTCCTTAACCTTTTTCTTTGAGCAGGGGGGGGGGGTAGTTCACTACCAGAATACACAAAGGTAACGAAGACTTTGAAAAGGCTTAGAAATTTTAGGGAGGTCAATAAGAGAGGGAAAGGAGAGAAGTTTATTCCCTAAACAGTAGTTGAAAAGTGTTCCCCCCCCCCCCCACGAAGTAGTCTTAGTTAAGCGGCTCTTACACGGCCTATAAGGTAGTCTACTTGCACACATAGTACAATTTCCGCCTTCTTCGCTCCGAAATTTTGACGCACCTGTATGCAGGTTCACCCATAGTGACGCGAATTCCGCATGCACATTTTGGCACTCAACATCCTATCGGACATGACGTGTGGATGTAGTTATAGGCTACCCAGAATTTGTACAGAATGTTGCTTGCTTACGATTTAGGTCTTTCTGTTGTATAAGAATGCCTTCCGTATTTTTTTCTCGTCTCTTTGTCATTCCGCATCTTTACCACTCCGATGTTACGATGGGTAAATTGAATACATGTATATTTAACTTAAAAAAATTATATCTTTTCAGGACGACTCAGGGTTTCTTCCCCGGATTACCATCCAGAAAAGCCCCTTCAAGAGCCAACAGTAACCCATCTATTTCTCAACCTACCTGCGCGTGTACAATTCACTTTATGTTCAAAATATATGTTTCGAAGGAGTCGTTCAGTCACACAGCACCCAACATGTCCAGCTGACGTATCCTTTTATGCATTGTTTGAATGTACAGACAGGATCCCCCAAAGCATATTTCATTTTTCCGCTGTTAGCTTATTTAGTTTGCTGACAAAGCTAATCAAGCTACCAAAAGATAATAGTTACTAGACTAGCCTATACTTTCGGCTTTGCTCAGGTTTCAAAGAGAGCTTTCAGGTCATCCTAAACTCCATAAATTCCTTCTCAATTTCCTCCTGTTCGTTAGTTTTTCTCCCGCAAGCTGAAGTGAGATTGCCAACATTTTCTTCACACCTCTGAGGAAGTAGTTACCTACCAGGCTAAACAAGTTAGCCTACTTAGCTATGCCGAATGACAAAGGCCACTCGACTATGAACCCAGGTTACCCGGATTTCTAATCCCTTTTTAGACCATTCTCAAACTCCATAAATCAACACGTAATATTTGCTCCTAGCTACTTATTACAAAACACAATCCTTTTTTTAACCCAATGGAAGACATGGCTGATTAAAAGCACGCCTTGCCTAGCCTAGTCGATTAGCTACCACAGTGACTAAGCTACTTTGATCCAGAAGGATCAAAGTTACTAGTTTTAATTCCTATCTTACCCTTATTTGTACGCCCTTTAAAACATGCTTAAACTCCACAAATCAACATACCTATTTCCGCAATAACCCCATATTAGTTTCTCAAATAGACGAGAAAGTAAATTTGCAATTTTACTTTCCAATCTCGGCATGGTCATTTGTCTGAACGCCTCGAAAAGCAGCCGATGATGTGATAGATTTTGTGACACGTAGATCAGGATATTTTTAAATATTCCTTCAGCCCAAGCTGACTGCGAATCATATTTAACAGTGCAAAACGGACACGTCAGCTGAATTAGCTGTGAGATTTCTTGGAAACAAGAAATCCCAGAGCTGAGGGAGGAGAGGAGGAAACTGGGGGATAGCTTAGTTCGGTCGAAAACGAAACTACGTCCGTGCCAGACGCGACTAAAATCAATAGAGATTACCGAAAACGGGTGAAACAGACTGGAAACAGATTTAGACTGACATTTTGATGTTCTTATACCCTACTTATCACGCACCAAAATTAAAGTCAATACTCAGCACCAGGAAACAGATTCAGACTGACATTTTGATGTCAGAGGACCCTTGCCAAGAAGGGCCGAAATATAGCTCGAATAAAATTTAGCTGACGTATCCGTTTTTGCACTGTCAAATATGATTCGAGTCACCTTGGGCTGAAGGAATATTTACTCAGCACCATCTAGCGGGAATGAAATTTGTATTTATACAGTTTCGTTCCAAGTATCTATCTACTATATATTATCTATATATTTATCATATAACACTAGGGAGTAGCGCCAGTTCTTGAAAATGTTGACTCAACACTCGAATAGGAGCGATAGCCAACTAGCACCACTAGCGAGAGTTAACGACTCTACTGAAACTCAATCGGTTGCGCACCACCGCTGAACCAATAACTTAATATTGTGAGCACAGCAAATGAAAAGATACAAGCCCTCCTGATCGATATCCGTCCCCCCCCCCCCGCTCGACGCGTGTAGACCGCATGTTTAGCTTTACTACAAATTTCTAAGTTCGCAAGTTTGTCTCGCTTTTAATGTTGCAAACGTAGTGGGCGGCGCTATGGGTATGGCCTGTTTGCGAAGCAGGAAAAGCATAGGTCTGGACGCGATCTCCCTCCCTGTTGCTATTTTGCAATGGAGGTGAATAACAAAACCAAGGTGGTACCAAGTAGAGAAGTTTTCAAAGAATCCTCCGATCTTCATCGATCTCTCCTACCGAATTACGAAGCCCCAAACCCGACTCAACTTGAAACAAGGCTTCGCGCTGCAACCCGTAATTGTACCAGACTTGTTCGCCCCGATATCCACTCTACTGACCGGTATCTTTCGTCATTTGTACCATATTTCGTGAACTATTTTAGTTCTGAACTCTGATATATTCGTTATTAACTGTACATACATAAAAATATTTTACGGCAATTACTGAGAAGTGATTATTAAGTTTTAGCCGTGTTCATAATTGTGTGACGATCCGATGCTAGCGAGTAATTATATGAGCTATACAGGAAATAAACGTTATTATTATTATTATTACACCTGACTAAGGGTGCCGAAATAACAGTCTTACCTTGTTTTCTTCTGTCGTCAGGATGACGGCAGTTGCAAACGTGTCAAATTGGGGACGGCCGGCTCGTCCGATCATCTGAAGTAGCTGGCAAGTATCGTATTCTTTATCCGTCCCCGTGCCGTACAGGAACGTTGAACGGATAATTACGAGGTGAGCAGGAAGATTGACACCCATTGCTGTAAAAGGAAGAAGAAAGCATTATATAACCCGTCGTAATAATGCCAATGCAACTTATTCCGAACCGCAGTAATTAATTCCGTCCTGATCGTGAATTGTTAAGGTCGGGCTTCACTACCCAGATGCCCCAGAATCTGGGGTCCGGATTATGTGGAGACGGTCCCAAACAGAAATCAAATCAAATGTCTCTTCAACAGTCCACTTTTGGACATTTTTCAGCACTTCTGTCATTTTCTTAGATTTTACCACCTCAGCACAATAATTTCTCCAAGTCAAATGAAAACTACTTTCAAATTCCCGCTTCTTTTCACCCAGAATCCGGGAATCTCGTAGATTTTACTACCAGCTTCCCGGACACGTCCGGGGTGCTTTCATACCGTTTCAGACCTGTCTTCACTACCCATACCGGTATCGAAGAAAACGGAACCCAGAATCCGGGCGAAAAATCTGGGTAGTGAAGCCCGACCTTTATGGTGTCGCTAAAAGGTAACGTTGCAAACGTTTAGTGTTGTTTTCTGGAAACAACAATCTGCGGCAGATCCTTTAAAGTCTTTCTCAGACTGTAATAAGCCGTCGTAAGACCCAACCTCGACTCTGGAACCAGGTTATAGAAGGCCTCATAGACCTCCACTATGAAGCTAGACTAAACAAGAGCTGTAAGCTCATATGGCACTTGCAAGAGTTGAGATGTATTATTTGATCAAAAGTAATTTTCGACTGTGCGGTTCAGATGCGCACTTTAAGGGAGCTAGAGAAAAAGTATTTTATCGTTGAACTTGGCTGTAATGATGCGCACTTTAAAGGCACTAGAAATTCATCTGTAAGGAAGACCCTTGAGGCAAAAACGATAGCAGGCTCTTAGGGATCATTGATATATACGTATGATCAAAAGTATTTTTTTTTTCCACTAATGCGGGTAAAATGCGCACTTTAATGGTGCAAGAAATTATTTTTTTTTGCATAACCCTTGTGGGACAACTGATCATGGGTTGAGATGTATTGTTTGATAAAAAGTACTTTTTGACCTTGCGGTGAAGATGCACACTTTAAGGGAGCTAGAACTTCATTTGTAAGCAAAACCCTTGAGGCAGAAATGATCATGAGCTCATGGGGATGATGAAATGCATATTTTGCTTAAAAGTATTTTTCTTAATTTGCGGTCATGATTGGTACTTTAAGGAATGGTCGGATTTGAAAAGTGGCGATTTCTAAGCCAATCTTGTCGAATTTCTAATATTCCAGCCAAATTTCATCGTCCTGGCACATCTGGAAGTACCTTAACTCGCGATCACCGGAATTCCGGACCCGCCCCTCAAACTCCCCCCACAGTCGCCGGAGCCAATCCGGTTCAGTTTTGGACTTGTTTGTTATTCCCACAAAGTTCCATCCCGATCTCTCCAGTCCAATCCGGTCACGTATCCCCCCCCCCAATTGTTGTCGGATCCGGTCCGGACATGAAAAAGATCCCCACATGCACGCCCTCTGTTCAGTTATTAAATTTCACTCGAATCCGATCACCCGTTCCAAAGTTACGCATGGCTAAATATTCCGGATTCCCCCTCCCTCCGATCGCCCCACGACTATCGGATCGAGTGAATTTTTATTTACAAGTCAGTTTGATCGGGTCCCTGATACGCCTCCCAAGTTTCGTCGTGAAAATCCCAAAAACCGTCATCACCAGAATTCGGGGAAACTCCCCTCCACCTCCCCCCCTCCAAGTGTCCGGGTCCAGTCCAAACGTGTAAACGATTTATCTGGAGCAGATTCTTGTTCTTCCCAGCAAGTTTTACTCCGATCCCTCCATTATAACCGTTTCTCGAGATTTCCGGTCTTCCCCCACCCCAACTCCCCCCATAGCTGTCGAATCCGGTTCGGACTTCAAATGGAACATCAGAGGTATGTCATTGATTCAGGTATTAAGTTTCGTCCCAATCCGATCACCCGTTCGAAAGTTACACAACACTCAATTTTCCATATTCCCCCGCACTGCACCACATATACAAACCCCTTTGACCCTCGAATGTACTAGCTCTTTCCAATGTTAACAGAGTGATCCGATGCAAAGAGTGACGTCACGCCGCGCGCAGACCTACTAGTGTGTAGAAAGGGGTAGGGGTTTTACAAAAACTACTAAATTCTCAGGATTCCCCCGCCCTCTACTCCCTCCACGGTGGTCGGATCGGGGAAGTGACTATTTGTAAGTTAGTTTGGTCGGGTCCCTGATATGCCTGCCAAGTTTCATCGTCCTAGCACATCTGCAAGTACCCTAACTCGCGATCACCGGACCGACCGACCGACCGACCGACCGACCGACCGACCGACAGACCGACCGACAGACCGACCGACAGACCGACCGACGGAAAAGTGATCGGTATATGGCACTTGAGCGAAGCTGCAAGTGCCATAAAAAGGTCAAACTGCCAACACTATGGCGTACCGCCGCAGGCGAGGTGACATGCCCCATATCCATAAACTCTCCAATGACACAACTAGTCCCCTCAACCTGCACAAGTTCAACCAACCCTATACAAGAGTCCATTCCAAGAAACTTAAAAATGCCACGTCAAAAAAAGACTTCGACAAAAACTTTTTTAGAGAGAGAGAGAGAGAGAGAGAGAGAGACTGAAAGGGTTGTAAAAAAAGAACATAAATAAGCACTAAATAATTGCTCTTGCGACGAACGGCAGTGCCGGGCGGCGGTAACGCTCCGTGTTACATTTCACCAGTTCGGAGCCTGCCCAATGGCGAGTTTCGTACTGGTGGATTTTTTCGGAGTGTTTGGAAGCAGGGCGCGGAACCGGGCTGACCTTCCTAGACTTTGACCAAAACAGACTTTTACAAAAGAGTGAGAAACGACTACAACTTCCTCGACAAGTCCACGGTGTCATCAACTTCTTCTAGAGTTTTCAAGAAGTCACTGGATGACGAGCGGTGTTGTAAGGACTGGAAAATACTACTGGGACAACCCAAACCAATAACAGATGTCAGCCATCATCAACCACGAAGCAACACAGATTCATTGGACCTTAATCGCTCCGAAGTTCAAATTAAGGTAATTCATTATCAGCTCATGACACAATGAATAAGTGAATTTATTACATGCAGCCTAGGAATAAGGCACTTGCACAGTACACACAAAAAAAGGTAAATGAACGGGTACACAAAATCTACAACAACAGCAAAAGATATATAAACACAAAACAAGAAATACACAACGAAACACGAAAAGAACAATAAATTTACTGCATTAGCTGGCGCATTGGACAATGGGCAGGAAGGCGGTTGGATGATGGCAGAAGATGTTCACTGATTTCTTTTAGCTTGACAGTTGGGTCCAACAAAAGTCTTCTCCATGATTCGGTGATTGCCCATGCGACGATGGAGGTACAGAAGAAAATCTTTCTGTGACATCGAGCGATAACTTTTCTGTTGCAACTGCACATCCTCTTGTAAATGTTATGACAATTCTGACAGTGTACCAAGTATAGCAAGAAACCGGGAGGACCATAAATTGCACCCCCTCCCCCACTTTAAATACTCACCTAGCGTCGTCGTAGCCACCAGCACGGGTATCCTCCCTTGCAAGAACGCCTCCTCAATCGTCCGTCTGTCCGTCGGGTCCAACCCGGCATGATGAAACGCTAAGCCACTCTGTGCCACCTCTTTCAGCTTTGGATCCTTAAGCATTCTAGACAGAGCTCGCGACCCCTCATTCACTGGAAGTAGGGACTGCTTTGCCAGATAGGAGGCGACCTGATGTGTTCCTTTGCGTGTGGACACAAATATCTAAAATAAAGAAAAACATTAGTTGCGTTTTTGCGTATACCATGGTATCTGTTACCACGGTAACTGGATCTGAATTTAGTCGTTTTTGCAGTTACCGTTGTATCTGATATACGGTCCGCTGCAAAAACGACTATAGCCGAAATTGAACTTTTCGAAGTCATCCCAAAATAAAAACTGATATCCAGTTACATCACTAAGTGCTGAACTTCTTTTTCATCAATTTGACAACATTTGATGAAAGTGAGATGTGTTTTCCAGATAGGCTACCACGACCAGATACCACGGTCGGACCGTGATATCTGAATATCTGTTACCACGGTAACTGGCCAGATACCACGACAACTGCAAAAACGCCTTTTGATCGTGGTATCAGATACTACGATAACTGCAAAAACGACTTTAAACCGTATATCAGATACCATGGTATCAGCAAAAACGCAACTATTAAAGTTTAACCGAAAAGGGCCGAAACAGGACAGTCTAGTTACCCACCACTTGTTTACTTAGATAAGCTTGAAGGCCCGATGAAACTAGCTGCGTTGCGTCGTGGGTCCGCTATTAACGAATAATCGATTTTCTTATAGTGGACTTTCCCTGTCGGATTTGTGGTACTGCAGAGGGGTTACTAGCCAAAATGTTTGGGGGGGGCACGGTATTTACCGACTGGCTGATAATTTTTACCGACTTCTTTTTTGCAGAAAAACGACTGTTTTAAAAAAAAACGACAGCTTTGAAAGAAAATTGACCGATTTTCAGAAGAACCGACTGTTTTGACGAAAAATCGACTGATTTTCAGAAAAAAACAACTGTTTTCATGAAAAAAAATCAACCGTTTAGACGAAATATTGCGGCGCTTAGCACCGACTCGATTATTTTTTACCGACTGGCTGACAACATTGAGGGGGGGCGTCCCCCCCATCCACCCCCCAGTCGTGACGCCCCTGGGTACTTCTACCTGATTGTACCTGTGTTGTCTGCTTGACGAAAACGATTCACACAGTGAGCAATGCAGCTCACCATTGGCCACTGAAAACCCACGATGAAAAGCTCTTTGACTGTGTAATTGTATGGTAGTTGTATGAAAACTTTGCATGTACTGGATATGAAGTAGTATGAATACTTTGATTTAACATGCCTCCGACTGGGTTAATCTTAAGTAGTAGTATCTGATAGCATCCAATCTTGCTGTAGTAGCATCCAGTCTGCTAGTAGTAGCAAGAACAAATAACGAGACAGAACTGCTGTCTCCCTATCACGGTCACATAAACATGCTGAGTCGAGTAAAATACGACCGACTCCCGATGCAAACGAGCGGCTTCGCGCCACATCACGTTTCGTTACCTCTACAAATAGCTAGATCGCCGGTAAGTTGCTAAAGAGGAAATCTAGAAGTCAACGCTGATTGGTTCTACGGAGGCGCTCCAGAGAGGATCAGCGCGCGGAGTACGCCTCCTGCTCGCCTCTTTCGATATTTCTTGTGCGTTAGGCAACGGTGAAGACGGAAGAGAAGTAAACGGGTATCAACATCAGCTCAAAGCTAGAATAAATACCTCCAGCTCCGCTCAGATTTGTCGGGGTTTTCATAGTCGCTGCATGCGACTAAAGACAGAAGTTCTTACTGATTATTCGTTCTTGGTAGTAGTATGCACTGGCAAAAGTTACTACTGCATGCTACTTTTTCGTACAACTCCATACGACTAATTCTCGAAAAATTTTCATCGAGCCGCGTTTGTGTTGAGATACCAAATTTCCACGTCACAGTAGAGCTTTGCGGTTCGAGAACGGCCGTAGATATTCTGAACGCCAATACTAGTGCATAGTGAGAGAAAAAACTTAACACAGTCCAAATAATTCAGTGTATTCAATTAAATGATGCAAAAATAAGTTGGTTTTTCAGTCAAACTTTAAAGCACAGGTGTTAACTTGTTTTGATGATACACCAGGTTTATTCTTAAATTCTACAGGACGCCTTACCTTTCACGCCCTTACTATTCTGTACTAGAAGTTTCTTCATTCTAGTGGTCTATTTGCTTAAAATACTTAATTTTTGACAATGCAAAACGGATACATCAGCTACATTTTATTAGAGCTATATTTCGGCCCTTCTTGGCAAGGATCTTCTTCAGGCTTAAGCCGCTCAAGCTGGAAAATGAACTTGTGGAAGAACAACTAAAGATTCCTCCTTAAATATCTGATTTTGTGAACTTCTTCCCTGAAAACTGCTTGGAGTTAAAGCGGGTGCTGTGGACACGGCTGTGGACACGGCATTTTGGACACGGCTGCTATTTTCGTTGCTCGATTGGGTCGTCGAAAGGGTAGAGATTTTTCTGCATTTTGGTTCTGGAGCTTTAGTTCTATGGAGCTATAACGACTTCTGATACCCCGACAAAACTGAGCGGAGTTAGAGATAATTGCTCTAGCTTTGAGTTGACACCCGTCAGAGCAATAAGTGCAGGAGGCACGCTGACCCGCTTTGGAGCGCGTCCAGAAATCTAATCGGCTTTTACTTAGAAAGTTTCTTCTACGCGGCTTCACTGCGATATAGCTATTTGTAGAGATAAGAAAAGTGATGTACCGCGTGGCTCCTAATCTGCGCTCGTTTGCATCGGATAGAGTACGGGAAGAATTCGACCGCATGGTCATATTACAGAGATAGCGAGAGGAGGTTCTATCTGATTATTTGTTCTTGCTTTTAGGTCACATTTTGATTTCTTTTTTTTTTAGCTGCAGACTCTTTGTGGGATCATGGAAAAACGCCTTAGGCGAACTGAAGTTCTCTCTGAAATTCTAACATCGAAAACATCTCTGCCAGATGCAGATCATTTGATGTTATTTTTCAACACATGAGCGTGTTCCACCCCTCTACCAATAGTAACTATTAGTTACTATTTCCGTTCAGCCTCACGAAAAGTTACTCGTTCCAACCTTCTCAAAATAGTAACTAATAGTAACTATTTGCTTACAACGCTCGGGAGCGTAGTAACTACGCATCTCTGCAACGGGTTGGTCCGATCAGCCCGCGGCCTGATATTTGACCGAAAAAAATCAAAAAGCGTTCCAGCCTAGCGTAGTAACTACGGTAAGTAGGGTGGAACACGCTCATAAACATCTGAGTCGACTAGTTCATCTATAATTTGTCGTCAAAGGGGAAATACGGGAAACATGTTGATTCTAGTTTAGCGAAGGGGAAGAGATGCCTGAATATGTTGTTGAAAAGCGAGTTGAGAGAGATAAATAATTTAAAGAATGCATAAACAGGTGTTTTCGTCTAAGTTAGTTCCAATAATGCATTACGGCCGCGGAAATTTGGGGGTATAGTCCGGGTATTAAGCTAGAACAAGTGCAATTAGGCTACTTCAAAAGAGTTCTAGGCCTTAGTAGTAAGATCAAGACATTAGCGATAAGAGGAGATTTAGGATTATTTTCATTAAGGAGTAGGCGTCTTGTTAGTATGATACGGTTTTGGGAAAAAATAATAGCGCTGCCGAGAGTAAGACCGCTAAAGGCTGCATATTTGGAATCCCTTCAGGATGGTGCAAAAAAAATCGTGGTCAAAACAGGTAAAAAATATTTTGGATAGTAGCGGTTTGTCTCATTTTTGGTGTGAAGGAAAAGGACCTAGAGCAGGAAATGGTGTGAGTATTGCCAAGGAGGTGAAGGTTAGGTTACACGACCAGGAAATACAATTGTGGCAGTGTGCGGTGGCTGCTTCTGGTTCATTGTGGTTGTACGCGAGGGCCAAAGAGACATGGGGAGAGGAAACTGATTTTAAGGTGGGGATTCCAGCAGATCATTTGAGGTTGTTAATGAGTTTACGGGGTGATTGTCTACCATTAGGAATGCGTAGAAGATATTTGGGTAAGGTAAGAGTGTTGTCTGGTCCTTACTTTTGCCCAATGCGCGGGCAATTGGATGAACATATTTTTCACTTAATGTGTGTATGCCCTGAGCTTTCAGATCTTCGTGGGGAAATTTTTGGTGTTAGTTATTGGGGGGAGGATTGGTTGGTAAAAGTAATGGGAAGTAAATTATTTGGTGATATTGAAAAGTTGGGAAGATTCCTTTCGGTTTCGATGCACCACAGAGAAAGGTTCCTGTAAAGGAATATGTAAAATAGTTATCACTTATTTGGTTTTTGTTTTTTATTTTTGTTTTGTTTTTTTGTGTCATTTTTTCCCATGGCCTCTGTGCTTTTAGTGGAATAAGTCTTATCTTATCGGGGTCCCGTCACTACCCCCACACGTCATAACCCCCACACGTCAGAACCCCCACAAAATCCGTCACTACGCCCACATTTTCCGACAGTTCACCCACACGTCACAAGGCCCACATTTTCCGACAGTTCGCCTACACGTCAGTTCGCCCACACGTCAGTTCACCCACACGTCAGTTCACCTACACGTCAGTTCGCCCACACGTCAGTTCACCCACCGTCAGTTCACCCACACGTCAGTACACCCACTCCTAAAATCCGACAGTTCCCCCACACGTCAGTTCGCCGACCGTCAGTTCGCCGACCGTCATAACCCCCACACGTCATAACCCCCACACGTCATAACCCCCACACGTCATAACCCCCATACGACATAACCCCCACACGTCATAACCCCCACACGTCATAACCCCCACACGTCATAACCCCCACACGTCATAAACCCCGCACGTCATAACCCCCACACGTCATAACGCCCACACTTTCCGACAGTTCGCCCACAACAGAGACCCACCGCCAATTAATTCAGAAAACCCGACTGAGTCAACGGTCAAAACCCAGGGGACTTATTAGAAGGGGCCGACGTTTGCGCATTTTAACGAAGGCAAAAAGTTCATTCAGAATCGCCGGAAGCTTGCTGTCAAATCTTATAGCTTTGATTTCCTTTACGAAAAGAAAAAAAGACGTAAGAAAACACGCAGGGATCACAGAAGGAAGCTTTCGGAATACTGTCTCGCTCGTTAAAGTACATACGAGGACCTGGCGGGTTGCATTTCAATCCCTTAAAGGACAAGTCGTACTTATTATAGTAATTCATTCTGCTTCAGTATTATTTCCATCCATTCTCGTTCCAGAGATGCTCAACTTCATAAGTGTATCCTATTTCCTCTATTAGAAACACACTGATCATCACGCTTGCCGTGTTTCTTCTCTTTGCGTGACGTATTAGGATCATTGTATCCGAGGAGCTTATTCGTCCGAAGACCGGTTATGCGAATTTTGCCAAGATTTTCGTTCAAGGTAAGGGGGATGGAAAGAGGCTAAAAACAGCCGAAGCCGTGTGCAATTTTCTGTTAGCATAGCTTAGTTGTAAAGTGGTCAACTACATCTGAGCAGAAACACAATGTAGTTCGAGGTTCTTTTACATCTACATCTTACTAAAATTTTGCTTCGGTAGAGTAGATGTGATATTTCACTGCGTGAAGTCGAGCTTTCCATGCGATAAGGCTGCGCTTCATTTGAGGCCGGTTTGAGGCGGCAAAGTCATTCCTGGTGCGCGAGAAAATTAAAAAGGACTTGCCACCTCCAATAGGCCGCAAGTGATGCGTAGCCTTATCGAATGGAACGCCCGACTCTATGCAGTGAAACTTATAGGACCTCTCTGCCTTTTCGATTATCCCTAGCTTACTTGTGAAATTACAAGTTTCAGAAATCCCCCACCCTTCGCCAGTGTTTCCTTTTGCACCTACGGCTTTTTAGCACTTTTTCGACTTAGTCTAGTTTGTCAGTCACGGACCAAAGCCTCAAAGGTCCGCCAATTGACCTTTTAAAAATAAGTGAATGATAAGCTCCAAAATGTAATTTTTTTCATTTTCAGGCTCTTTTCTTTTTCTTTGTTTTCGCAGTTATTAACCACGGCGTGCTGGCCCGGCCCGATACTGAAGTTTCCTGTTGGCGAACGGCACTGCGACTACCGAAAGCTTCTGTTTCTGTCCGGTCCGGCAATAATAACATTGAATATAATACTGCGGGTGTGTGTATCTGGCTCGGTCATTGAACATGCATCGTTATGTCAAGTGGGAGTGGGAGACACGAGGGGAGAAAACGAAAATAGGACGAGTATACCATTAAAAATGAATGCTTCGATTATTATTACTTCATATAAGTACAAAATAAAACATGGTAAAGAAGAACATTTCAAATATATTGAGCAAAAACTTGGTCGCAGAAAGGGACTCGAAATTTATGCACACGTGAAACAAAAATAAAAGCACAAACACGAAATTTACACGGTTTCAAATATATGGAGTGAGGAGAATGTATACTTCAGAAGAGCAACAGTTAAAAAAGAGACAAAAAGGGCATTTGCCGATTAACCGTGGCTCGGCAGAGTGGGCATGTTGGAGAACCTCGCCTTTTTAGGGCGGCCGCACTTCGGAGCATAGTCTGTGGCCACAAGGTACTGCCGCAACATTCAATCGTTTTGGCTCGAGGCAGATCACGCAGTTCGCCTCCTCTGATCTGCGCCTCACATTCCTTGATTCGGGAGAGGGCAACCTCCTCCGACCGATTCCTGAGGGACCAGCTGACGCCGTGGCAAACTGAGCAGGTGGTACTGGATCACCAGACGGCTGAAGAGCTGAAGTGCTTGGTGATGAAGTTGGGGGTCGAGGTGGAGTGGTTGAAGGTATACAGAATTGAAATAATATCGCAATGTACCGGTACACACAGTTCCAGTTTCTAATCTTTCTTGTCTGGTCCTCTCAAGAACGAACTCTACACGATCAGGTATCGTGGAAGGATTTGGCTTCGGGGTGTCGGATATTACCCAGAAATGCTCAGATTCGAGTGAAACTTGATAGGTTGTAGGAGCAGATGCCACAAATATCCCATTTCTAGGTCAAAACCGCATCTTTTGACGGCGGGAGGTTGGAATTTTGTGAGGTTTTCATTTACTTTCTTGTACTGCCTACTCGTAGCAAGTGCCATATGAGCTCGTAACTCTGGTCGTAAAAGAACTTGAACTGTTCGAACAAGTTCGAGCTACAGTAAGTTTTGTTTGCAGCCATTCTTAGAGTATACTTAGCAAAGCCGGAATAGGAAATTACTACAGAAACAGGCAACGCTTGAGATTCGCCCACACTTGAAGTGCAGGAAAAGGCTTATGAGGTCAGAAAAAACATGCTGAACAAGATCGACCCTACCCTTCTTGACACAACGTATAAAGCAGCGTCGACTTGAAGTTTAGCTTATTTTCTTCTTCTCAGTTTTACTATATGTTTATATGTTACTTTCTGGGCTGGCCTTGATGTTAATGTCCAAAAGTATAGCCTACCGAGTAATCTAACACAAGAAAAACCTGAAAAAAAAACTCTCCTCAGTTTCCCAGACTTGTTGTTGTCTTCTTCTCAATTTTACTATATGCTTATATGACATGTTCCTTTCCGTGCTGGCCTTGATGTTAATGTCCAGAAGTGTAGCCTACCGAGTAATGTAACAACCAAGAAAAACCTGAAGAAAAAAAGGGTTTTCTCGTCAGTTTCCCAGACTTGTTGGCACAACCCGGAACGTACCCGCCTCCCCCCCCCCCCCTCTTAAAGGTAAACGGCTAGTGACGTTGGTTTTTATCCAGCGTAAAACCTTCACATTGAAACATAGCCTACAAACTGTAACTAGTCTCCTATCTGGGTACAGTACTGTACCGAACAACCCGCAGGACCGATTAGATTCGTCGCTGAGCATTAATTTCGGTTATTTTCGAAAGACCCTTTCTCTAAGGTTCAGATAGAACATACAATATCTGAAGTCAGGCGAAAAACTATGCATCCATCTCCATTTCCAGTATCCTACGGCACTCAATGAGATTTACCGGCACACTTAGGGCTCCGATGGTAGTTACGCCCCTGACTATATTAAGCGTTGTTGAAAAAAGAGTAAGAAAGCTGGCCAACAAAAGTTATAAATCATATAATTTTCATTTCAATATGGACTAGTCCCAATCGTCCACCTTCGTTACCAACTTGTTACAACGCCTTTCTCTTGCACATATTCTTCTTTTTGTGCCCTTCCCACTTATAAAAGAAAAGAATCGAATCAATTAGCAAGCTTCTGACGACACTGAATTAATATTCGCCCTCATTAAAACGCGCAGAAGTCGACTTCTTCTTACGAATCCCCTGGGTTATGATCCCTTTCTTTTAATTGCATTCACTCTAGATTATCAAACTGGCGGTTGGGTCATTATATGTGGGCGAACTGCCGGAAATGTGGGTCTTCTGACGTGTGGGGGTTATGACGTGTGGGGGTTATGACGTGTGGGGGTTATGACGTGTGGGGGTTATGTCGTGTGGGGGTTATGTCGTGTGGGGGTTATGAGGTGTGGGGGTTATGACGTGTGGGGGTTATGACGTGTGGGGGTTATGACGTGTGGGGGTTATGACGTGTGGGGTTATGACATGTGGGGGTTATGTCGTGTGGGGGTTATGTCGTGTGGGGGTTATGAGGTGTGGGGGTTATGACGTGTGGGGGTTATGACGTGTGGGGGTTATGACGTGTGGGGTTATGACATGTGGGGGTTATGTCGTGTGGGGGTTATGACGTGTGGGAGAACTGACGGATTTCTGAAGTGGGCGAACTGACGGTGTGTCAACTGACGGTGGGCGAACTGACGTGTGGGTGAACTGACGTGTGGGGGTTCTGACGTGTGGGCGAACTGACGTGTGGGGGTACTGACGTGTGGGCGAACTGACGTGTCGGTGAACTGTCGGATTTTTCTTGTGGGTGAACTGACGTGTGGGGTTTATGACGTGTGGGGGTAGTGACGGCGACCCATCTTATCTTATCTTATCTTACCAGCGTAGGTTTTCCGTTGGAGTACTGCTGAATGATCGCTGGCAGCTTGTAGTTGAGCATGATGTCGAACTTGAAACGTGAGCATTTGGACTGGAGCTTATACCCGAACACAAGACGCTGAACTCGGACGGGTCGCATGTCATCAGATACCCTGAGAGAAAACGAATATTTGGTTACGGGTTCTAGAAACTCTGCAACTAAGCTCGATTAAGTCAATCAGGGTTCTACTTCCTCCGTTAAAATTGCCACAGTCAACCGGAACTTTCCAGCTGGAGGCAGGCATCCAAGTTTCTAGAGGACTTCTTGAGACAATTTTAACTTTTTTTCCGGACTTTTTAGATGGTATTTACTTGTTAATAAAGTTTCACTGAAAAGCCAGCTTATTTTTTCTACTATTTTTAAATTCGGCGAATTATTTAACTCACTTGAGGAATTTTAAAAAAAATTCACAATAGGCTCTAGCAGGGATGTTGAGAATGACGTTCTCCCGACAAGACCGGCTAAACAACTGAACAAACGTAACTTTTCTGACCTCTCCTCTGATCGAGAGCGAGTTTCATGTCTAAGGAATCAAATATCAGACGTTGTATCTAGATATCAGAAGTTATTAGACGTTTCAAGTATCAGACTGACAATCTTCCAATCTGAGTATTCTCCTTATTTATATAAATATATTTTTCCAACTTAGCGGTTTTGAGCCTGAAAAGGACCCTTGCCAAGAAGGGCCGAAATATAGCTCTAATAAAATTTAGCTGATGTATTCGTTTTGCACTGGCAAATATGATGCGCAGTCAGCTTGGGCTGAAGGAATATGTACCACAAACCCGAAAGGGAAAATTCACAATATGAAAATTGACACTAGATTGTCGTATCTCAGCCCTTTTCGGTCAAAATTTAATACATTTGACGTTATGCATAGAGAAACAAAATGTGCAAACTGTAGCAGCAGACTACACCCAGTTTATCGTGCCAATCGGATACAAATCGTGTACTGGCTGAGCCCATGCAAACGGCGCGTGGGCCAGAGACTGAATGGACACAGCCATTTTTCGTGTCTGTGTGGAAGCTTTTGACATTTTTTTTTTTAATGTTTATCCGAATTATATGCTTCTGTCGATGTTATTTTGTGCGTTTTTCTTTTCCTTTATTACTTTCTTTTTCATACTCTACTTGTCTTCTTATAGTTTAGTGGGTTAATAAAATTATCATCATCATTCATAGCGTGTAGCCCTTTACTTCAAGATATGCACAATCTACAACCAATATGTATATACAACTTACTTTATAAATTAATAAGGTATGTCACTGCCTAAAATGACGATGACATAGGAATACCAACGACGAAAGGTAGGCCTACCGGTCGGTTGAATAAGTGTTCGGGCGAATAAATCGCGCAATCCCATCTTTTGTCTGATGTTGCAACACCAGCCACCGATTAGTACTGCAGGAAGGGGAAAACCCTTACCATTTTACCTTACCTTAGGACCTTCCCAGTTCCTCTTCCTCCATCAAGCCAGTCCAACAAGTCCTCCGCATTTGGAATAGTCGCTGACGCACCGACGAAACGAGTTCGAGCTCCGGCCTGACAGCCAAGGACCTTCACTCTGGTTGCAACCGCTTCCAAGACGGGACCTCGATTGACCTCGCTAAAGAGTATTCAAATTAAATATTCGAAACGTTCACTATTTTGCTCGCAAAATCCCAAGTCACGTGTAATCCACCCTGATGTGAGAATAGAAAAAAGAGTACAGAGCAGTTGCTTCTAACACCTTAAGCTCCAAAGGTTCCTAGCATTCAGCTCATTTAAATTAGAAACCCTTTCACGACGCCGACTTCAACTTTGTATGAAGTTCGGTACATTCATAATCCATAACTCATTTCACCACGATATTCACTGATTTTCAAGTTTGGCTGTAAAACCCTTGTATCTGTCCAACACCGTACGGTACTATCCTCCCATCTGATGCGCCCGTTAACAATCGCACGTGTTCGCAGCTGAAGCCAGTAAAAAACAAAACAAAGAGGCACATTAATACGTTTGTGCCGTTTTTCGTAAACATGTTTAATAATGTCAGTGTTTCGTCAGTATTTGTACCGCCTCGTGTCCCGTTATGTAACCTGTGAGTGTTCAAAAGAAATATATTTTGTAAAGACAATCAAACTGACTCGCTAGCAAGTTTTGTCTAATAAACCTTCCTTAACTTACTTATATCCTCAACGCTGATTTTGCCTCTTCCGAATTCGTCTACCTTGTCAAGCTGCTGAGCCAATAGTTGGTATCTACCATGGTATCTGCTACCACGGTAACCGGATCTGCAATTAGTCGTTTTTGCACTTACCGTGGTATCTGATATACGGTGGCTCTGCAAAAACGACAATTGCCGGAATTGCATTTTTCGAAGTGATCCAAAAAAAAAAAACTGATATCCAGTCACAGCACTAAGTGCCAAACGTCTTTCCCACCAATTTGACAAAAACTGATGAGAGTGAGATGACTTTTTCAGATACCACGATCAGTTACCACGGCCGGACCGTAATATCTGAATATCAGATACCTCGATAAATGGCCAGATACCACGATAACTGCAAAACCGACTTTAGACCGTATATCAGATACCATGGTATCTGCAAAAACTCAACTAATGCCTCGTTTGCAGCGGGGCCAGCGGGTTGTAGTTTTGCGAACAAGGTATGCTCAGAGTTTCGCTCCCTCGTTTTTTCGTCTGTGCAACAGCGCATTTGAACGTTCATATTTTATTTTATATTATATTATTACTGTAAAGTCGTATTGTGTTATTGACCATATATTTACAAGACGTCGGTATAAATGCCGCAAAATTGTATATAGATGTAATTTTTGTTATAAAGGAAAAAACAACCAATCGGCTTGTTCGTTATGTGTTTCTAAATGAACTGAATAAACACGATAACGTTTTTATTTTTAATCAGGCTGTTGGTAACCACTGCACTCAACAGTTCAAGTGCAAGTGTCTTCGAGCAAAGATAGGCGCTTTTCGACGTAATGTACACAAATACCACACGCTAAAATAACTAGTTGTCACTCGTTAGCATAGTGACCATGACGCCTTTGATGCTTTATCAGGCTAACAGCTAATTATCCAGCAGACTGACAGATATTCCATTTATAATAATAATAATAATAATTTTATTTTTCTCCCATCAAAAAGCACATGGCATAGACGGAGTAGAATGAAGAAAGAAAAGAAGAAGGAAACACTAGAATAAGAAGAGACCAAACAAACATAGAGACTACTACAACATTATCCTATCTACAAAACTATCCTATTGTCGAAGAATGCTTTCCCAGTCATGCTTAAGGTTACTATTGTACTTCTGTATAATTTTTCCAACTGCTGTTAGTGGGTCAGTGATGTTGTACGTAGCGACGATTTTACTATTTCGGGTCCAAGGAGGAAGGCGGAGCAGGAATTTACAAAAACGAAAATAAATAGAACGAACTTGTTTTTATGGCACTTGCAGCTTCGCTCAAGTGCCATATACCGATCACCTTTCGGTCGGTCGGTCTGTCTGTCCACTCATCTCGAGTTCGGGCACTTCCAGATGTGCTAGGACGATGAAACTTGGCAGGAAAATCAGGGACCCGACCAAACTAACCTGGAAATAATCAGTTTCCCGATCCGACCATCTTGGGGGGAGTGGTGGGTCGGGGAATTCTGAAAATTAAGTGGTTTTTGTCACACTTTTTCGAGTTGGGGTACTTCCAGATGTGCTAGGACGATGAAACTTGGCAGGAGCATCCGGGACCCGACCGGACTAACCTGGAAATAATCAGTTTCCCAATCTGACCACCTGGGGGGGAGTGGAGGGCTGGGGAATCCGGAAAACTGGAGTAGTGTGTAACTTTCGGACGGGTGGTCAGATTGGAATGAAACTTAATAACTGAATAAATGGCATACCTCTGATGTCCCATTTGAAGTCCGCACCTGATTCGACAGCTATGGGGGAGTTGGGGGGGGAGACCGGAAATCTCGAGAAACGGTTAGAATGGAGGGATAGGAGTGAAACTTGCTGGGAAGAACAAGCATCTGCTCCAGATAAATCGTTTATACATTTGGACTGGATCCGGATACTAGGGGGGGGGTGGAGGGGAGTTTCCCGGAATTCCGGTAATGGCAGTTTTGGGGATTTTCACGACGAAACTTGGTAGGCGAATCAGGGACGCGATCAAACTGACTTATAAATACAAATGTACATGATCCGATAGTCGTGGGGGGAGTAGCGGGAGGGGGAATCCGGATTATTGAGTCATGCGTAACTTTGGAACGGTTGATCGGATTTGAGTGAAATTTGATAATTGATCAGAGGACATGTCTCTGGTGGTCTTTGTCATGTCCGGACCGGATTTGACCGACAGCTATGGGGGAGTTGGGGGGGGAGACCGTAAATCTCGAGAAACGGTTAGAATGGAGGGATCGGAGTGAAACTTGCTGGGAAGAACAAGCATCTGCTCCAGATAAATCGTTTATACATTTGGACTGGATCCGGACACTAGGGGGGGGGGGTGGAGGGGAGTTTCCCGTAATTCCGGTAATGGCGGTTTTGGGGATTTTCACGACGAAACTTGGGAGGCGAATCAGGGACCCGATCAAACTGATTTATAAATACAAATTTACATGATCCGATAGTCGTGGGGGGGGGATAGCGGGAGGGGGAATCCGGATTATTGAGTCATGCGTAACTTTGGAACTTTGAAAAGCTGTTAGAACAATCGGTAGATATGTTCAGGATGTGCATGACAGCTGTGCTTGTTTCACGTCCCTGAAGCTCCTTAATGTCGGTCAGATAAGAGATTATCAGGCTGCAGTATTTGTGTATCAGTGGATGAATGGCTTAGCCCCCGATGTCTTTAAGAGTTTTTACCAAACAAATAGTGACCTACATAATTATGGAACAAGGCATAGTGATGATATAGTTGTGGATTTACGTCATGGTACCCGGTCTTCATTTTCAATGAGACACCTGGGTCCATCTGTATGGAATGACCTACCAGTGAGCATTAGGGCGGCGGAACACCTACCTCAGTTTAAAAAGAAAATAAAAGATTATTTTTTGGGGCACAAATGTTGAATTTTGTTATGGGTGGTGTGGGGAGGAAGGGTGGGCTAGGGAGGTAAGGGTGGGCTAGGGAGGTAAGGGTGGGTAGGGAGGGAAGGTGGGGTTGGGGAGGGGGGAGGGAGAGTTGAGTTTTGATGAGTGAGAGAGATTGGATTTATTATAGGTAAGTAATTATGTGGACTTTCGCGCGAATGCAAACCCTCATAGGTTTTTCCTCCAGTGCGAAAGTGTTAATTTTTATTTATTTATTTGTGAATGTGAAAATAAAACTTGAACTTGGTTGATCGGATTTGAGTTTTTGATAATTGATCAGAGGACATGTCTCTGGTGGTCTTTGTCATGTCCGGACCGGATTCAACAACAATGAGGGGGGGGCGGAAAATACGTGACCGGCTCAGACTGGGGAGATCGGGATGGAACTTTGTGGGAATGATAAAGAGATGCTCTGGATAAATCACTTACAGAACCGGATTGGCTCCGGTGACTGTGGGGGAGTTTGAGGGGAGGGGGGGTCCGTAATTCCGGTGATCGCGATTTAATGTACTTCCAGATGTGCTAGGACAATGGAACTGGGCTGGAATATTAGAGTTTCGACAAGATTGGCTTTTGTCTCAATAGTTTTTCTTACAGATGAATTTCTAGCGCCTATAAAGTGCGTATCATTACAGCCAAGTTCTAAAACAAAATTATTTTTCTCTAGCTCCCTTAAAGTGCGCATCTGAACCGCAAAGGTAACCTTAAAAGTAGCCTACTTTTGATTAAACACTACATCTGAACCCATGCACGTGCCATATGAGCTTACAGCTCTTGTTTTATCAGTGTTAATTAACATTCGCCAGAAAAGTGCGATATATAAAATATACCTACCGTCTATACAGCTCAAGTATAGGCTAGGATTTTATTCTTCTTTTTTATTTATAAATCAATCAGAATTGATGAAGCGTCATTTTCTTATGCCACTGGCATGTCTGTCGCTTTTATGGAACTTTAGTTTGTTTTTCACAGCTGTTAATAAAATTGTACCTTACCTTAGTATAAAGGTTTGTCACCCTATCAAGGGGTCCCATGACAGGGCGCAGCCATCTCACACAGAACTTTTTCTTACCTCACCAAATGGATTTCATCAATCATGAAGAGTCGTATATCCCTCACGGTCTCCTTCAGAAATCGCCTTGATAAAGAATCGAATTTTTCGGGTGTCGTAATTATCAAATTTCCAAATTCAAATGAGTCCGTTTCATCAACCATTGATTGGTCGCCGGTGACCTCGACACATCGGAATCCGAGCGGTCCGAGGCGAGAGGACCAGTCACGTTGGCGCTCGGAACAAAGGGCTTTGATTGGAGCGACTGAAAGAAAGAAATTCCGCTTTGTATACCCACTTGAACTCCAGTTGCGTTTCTGCATGAAGATACCATCGTGTCTGATAGAACGGTCTAAAGTCCTTTTTGCAGTTATTGTGGTATCCTTTACCACGGTCATGAGCCGTTTTTCCAGTTACTGAGCGTCTCGACAGTTACCGTGGTATCTGATACTCAAGTACCACGGTCCAGACCGTATCAACCAACCGCGGTGTTTGAGAAATTTTCATCATCGCCAACACAAGAGCCTAGTTTGTTATCAAATTGGTGGGAAAGAATACTAGGACTTCTGATATTAGAGGATGGCAGCATTTCTTTTGGGGGGATTGCTGTTTTCGCAAATCAACCGAAGTATTAGAAACCACGGTAACTGCAAAAAGCGTCGAAACACAAATCTAGTTACAATGGTATCATATTAGAGCTATGGGATGTCTCCATAACACCATGATATCTGCAAAAACGCAAATTTTATATACCGTTTCGTAACCAGTGGTTATGTATTACCTGTCCTAAACTCAAAGTATATACTCTAGTATATACATATATATAAAGTATATAAATATATTTCTAAGTTTGTCCCTTGTGCTTTCTTCTCCGTCAAAACTGGGAAATGAGCTCACCATATATAGCTTTAACTCCATTCTCCAAGCCAGTGTCGTTGAGGAAATTTAGAAGAGCCAACTCAAAGACGATTGTCTTTCCACTGCCAGTTGGAGCTGATACGATCAGATTGCAGTCTTAAAATAAAACAAAAAAAAAAAGATCAGAACAAGCATTTCAGTACAAAAAGGTAAAAACACGCAGTCACATACAACCCACAGCAGTTACCAGTTCAGCATAGTATTAAGATGGAAACTGTTCAAACTCAAAGGGGGAAGAAAAAACTCAACTACGAGGGATACACCTATTTTAAAATTCGAGTACATCGAGAAAATGTAAACAAAGTTATTTATTTATTTACTGTGTTTTATATTCGGAATTCCTATTTGTTGGTACAAAACAAACCCCACGACTTTTAGAAGGATTCCGAAGAAGGTATCAATAAAGTTTCTCAGAGGAGCTTATATTATCGTTTCAGTTGTCCACCACCGGAATACAGTAGCTGCATTCCAGTCCCGATCCCTAAATTAATTTCCAGACTGCAGCAGTGACAAACGACGTTAGAGACGGGGCTTAACTACGAAAAGACTATCCATGGGAAGAATAGCGTTCAGAAATGCAAACGCAGGTTTTACTCGGCTAATGGGTGAAGAGACAATCTTATCAGGTTCTTATCCGTATCTGTTCTTCGTTGTACATAGTTACAAATGTGGCAATTTTTGTTTTTGGGTAATTACTGAATATTTGACTATGTAAAGGCACAATTGTATATAGTTATGTTTGACGAGAGAACAAATATTCGTTTTTTGTTAACACCGTAAGGGATGTTTTTGAAGAATAAAGTATTGATTGATTGAACTTCAACGAGCATTAGCCTACTACACGGCCACCTTCTTTCCTTATAAGCTTCCCAGTCAACCACAAACTCCTGATTTTTGGGATACCCTATGCCAAACTATGGTTTTTAAGTGCATATGTTTGACTTTTTAGGTTAGTTTGTATTTATACTGACGCTGAAATCAGTTAGTCGGCACACGCCGTGTGTAAGTTTCCTAATGAATAAACGATTTGAATTTGAATTTGAAACGCTGGGTATAAATGTAATGCTGGGCTAATGTAAGTGTTATTAAGTTATAACTTTTCTCGAACAGATATGTAATGTATATCTTCCTATGTCCCACATATTATGACAATAAATTTTTGGGAGGATGATACGATATCGTATCAGCCTCCACAGAGGATGATACGAAGCCGTATCAGCCTCTGCAGAAGTTTATCGAGCACTTTTCCTCAAATACTGAATTTATCAAGCACTTCTCCTCAAATATTGAAAAGTAGAAGCTGACCTCCAAAAAATTAATTAAAAACAATACTTTCAGTAAAAAAAACATAAAAAATAATTAAAAATTGTATAAAAAATAAAATATAAATAAAATAAGTTTAAAAAATGACAGAACCTCTTACTCTCTTAGACAACCAGCCTATGCCCTAGGTCATACCTTGTCACAATCAGATTTCCACTGAAAATACAGCTTGTCAACTAAAACAACATCCTACTATCCCTTGCTTTCCAAAAGCTAGTTATTCAGCATTGAAAAAATGACAGAACATCTTACTCTCTTAGACAACCAACCTATGCCCTAGGTCATACCTTGTCACAATCAGATTTCCACTGAAAATACAGCATGTCAACTGAAACAACACACTACTATCCCTTGCTTTCCAAAAGCTAGTTATTCAGCATTTACCACTTTCTTTGTCTGGAATTTCTTGTCAACACGTGGTTTTGTTTATTTACGTTTACTTGCACGACCCCTAGCGGAGTCGTTTTAGAAGATCTGTAGTAGCTTTCATGGCCGCTAGATGGCATCTGAATCGCGAAAAAAAAGTGAAAGACTATTGGTAGAAACTGAAGTGCTTGGGTCCCAACAATAGTCGTTTTAGTAGGTCTGCAGTAGGCTTGGGTTGCTACTTCACTAAAATAAAATTCCCTACCCCGTTAGCGACAGAGTACAACAAAAGAAGAATAAGTCCTACCTATGAAAAATATTCTGTTCGAAAAAGTTATAATAGTTAACATACCTCCATCTCGGTTCATATCAGAATAACAACCTCGACGGCCATTTAAGAATATCAACCTCGCCTTCGGCTCGGTAGATATTTTTCATAACCTACCTCGCCTTCGGCTCGGATAGGTTATTTTCAATAGCCGTCTCAGTGTTAGTGATTTTGTTTTGTGGCAGTTGCTATGGCCAGTTGGCTTTTTGCAATAAATATCATATCATATATCTAGCGGATAGCATAGTGCCTAACGCTGGATACGCTATGCCAAATGCTGGATACTCTAAACAGAAAAAATATTGACGATTTTAATCAAGCTCAGAAATCAACCAATCAGAATTCCTTTATACTGAGGTAGGTAAGGGTTGAGGCACCAACAGGTATCCAGCGTGGCATAGGGTATCCAGCGTTAGGCGTAGACTGTGCCAAACGCTAGATATACCCAGTGTTTGGCATAATAGGTTATAAAAAAAATCAGGGATTTGTGGTAGACTGAAGCTTCCCCTATTTCTAATAGATGGCGCTCAACAATAAGAGAATCTCCTTCGCCTTCACCTCAGACACACTACCTATATCGGCTCAATTTGGAAAACTATTCGCTGAACTGGTGCACGTCTTTGTACCATAATGTTTGACAATCTGTTTGACAACTCATGTTTGACAATCTGTAATGTAAGGTTTCAGTTCAGTTTCAGTTCAGTTTTATTCATAAAAATAATACGCACCATTAACTCATTATGACCCCACCATAAGGCCTAACATAAGGCCTGGCAATGGGCGGGGCTTATTCTTTATTCATATAATCTTAAGGGAAACGAACCAAACAAGTCTACAAAAAGAACGATAGAAAAAAGAATAAAGACATGACAAACTGTCAAGAAAATCCGTTGACGGACGATCTTTCGTCAACAAAGCGCCCTTGCCCCCCCCCCAAAAAAAAGGAAAAAAAGGAAAAAAAAATAAATAAAGGAAGGAAATTATGTTTTTGACAAGAAAAAGGACTTGGCCTGTGACTTGAAAGCTGAAAGGGTAGACGCAACCCTTACCTCATCAGGTATTGAATTCCACACTCCCGGAGCAAAGTGTTTAATTATGAAAGAAGCTCTAGTTGTTTTACGCGGGGCACTCGCCAACTGCCGGGCATTCCGAGTAGAATACTCGTGGAAATCCCGATTTTGCGAAAACAAATTCTGAAAAGATGAATTCAAATGATCATTAAAATACTTATAAGTAAAAACTGCAACTTGGTAGTCTCTAATTGTGGAGACATCCATTATTTTATTAGAACTAAAACGCTCACTTTGATTCTTATGGGGGTCATGTGACGTGATTGCCCGGACCGCACTGTTCTGTAGATTTTGAACTTTCTTATAACAAGATACAAAATTGCTAGCCCACACGGAGCATCCATAAATCAAGTAAGGATGAAAAATGGCATAGTATATCATTCGTAGAATTTTTGGTGATGCAGTGTTTTTAACTCTCCTTATCACTCCAAGAGAACGAGAAAGTTTGGACGACAGAACATCAGCGTGCTCTTTCCATGACAAATTCTCATCTAGTAGAAAACCAAGATATTTAACGGATTGTACTCTTTTGATCACTGAAGTACCCACCATAACTTGATTGGGGCTTGTTTGGGATGAAGTTCTCGTGAATACCATATAATTTGTTTTTAGAAAATTCAGGGTTAGTAGGTGAGAATTAGTGAAATTGGTAAATTCGGCTAGTGCTATTTTTAGCTTTTCATATAGATCAGGTACAGAAGGGGCAGACAATAAAAGAAGTGTGTCATCAGCAAATAATATAATACCAGCTTCGGATAGGAAATATTTAACCGTGTCAACAAAAATAATAAAAAGTAGTGGACCCAAGATTGAACCCTGTGGCACTCCACAATGAATTGCACATTGATCTGACGTAGTATTACCGTTCATAACTACTTGTTTCCTTCCAGATAAATATGACCGAAGCCAGTCTAGTGCTTTACCCCCTATTCCAATAGACTGTAGAGAATTTAGTAGTTCATGGTGGTCAACAGTATCAAATGCTTTTTTCAAGTCCAAAAATATTGCAGCTGGAATCAAACCATTTTCAAAAGCTTCGTTAATCCAATCTACTAGTTTAATAATAGCTAAATCCGTCGACAGACCTTTACGGAACCCAAATTGAGTGTCCAACAGAATTTTATTATCTTCAATGTGTTTCGAAAGTTGACCGTGCACTATTTTCTCATAAATTTTAGAAAAAAAAGGAAGGATAGATATTGGTCTTTTGTTGCTTGCTTCATCTTTTTTTCCCGATTTATGTAGAGGAATTACCCGCGCCAGCTTCAAAGCTTCAGGGAAAATTCCTGTCTTAATAGATAAATTTATTAAATGGACAAGTATAGGAATTAGGGATTGTTTAGCTGCCTTTACAATTTTTAAACTTATCCCATCAACACCACAAGAGTTCGACTTCATATTATTAATGATTTTATTAATTTCCTCAGATGAACACGCAGTAAAATGCAGTTCTGAAACAAGTGGTCTGTTTATCGCCAGCGGGACTGGGTTTACTTTTCGACGCGCTTCCTCACACAATCTTTTACCTTCTGAAGAAAAATAATCACAAAGGTAATCAGCGATTTTCTTGGGATCATCAAGTCTTCCGTCAGGAGAAATTAATGTTTTAATTTCATTACAAGATGGCCGTTTACCAAGAAGATCATTTATATTCTTCCATACTTTCTTCATATTCCCATTACAGGAGGCAAACTGATCCTCATAATATTTAATACGAGCTCTTCTTCGTATTGAATTTAATTGATTTCGATACGTTTTATAACGTGCATGGTTCTCAGCAGAAGGTTCATTTATATACACACGAAAAAGTTTATTTTTATTTTTTACTGAAATTACAAGTCCAGGCGTCATCCAGGGTTTCCTTGGGAAATTCCTGTTCCCTTTTTTATGATTCTGAAGGGGGCAAGCCAAATCCAATGCTTTTGTTACAATTTCTGAAAACAGATCATATGCTTTACTTGGGCAATCTTCATTTATTATTAGAGAAAAATCTTGCTCGTCTAAAATTTTACTAAACTTATTTAAATTTGTTTCATTCATTAACCGATAAGATTGCCTCGTGTCAAGCTTAAATCGTTCTTTATTGTTTAGTCTTATTTTAGATAACAGGAAAAAATGATCAGATCCATCCGTAACAACCACATCAGCGAAAGACCTTTCAAAAAATTCACTGTCACAGAAAATATTGTCAATTAGCGTCGCTGATTTATTTGTTATTCGAGTTGGAACAGTGACTAATGGATAATTATCCGAAGAAATCATTAGGTTTACAAAATCGTAACTATCCTTTTTATTTAAAAGATTAACGTTGAAATCCCCCATTATTATTTTACTTTTCTTTTCATCGTTCACCCGTTCCAGTACGTTATCCAATTCCTGAAGAAATTCTTTATCATTATAAGAAGGGACTTTATACACTAAACCAAAGATCAAGTTTTTTCCACGAGTATTCTTTATTTCGATAAACATAGTTTCAAGTCGACCCTCAAGCCACAGGGAAAGATCCTCTCTCACCCAATACGAAATATCATCTTTTATTAGCAAAGCAAGGCCGCCTTTATCCATGAAAGATCGTTCGCGACGTTCACATTTATAGCCTGGAAAAGAAAAATCCCATGGCAGCGACTTGTTAGATACGAAAGTCTCACACAAACCAATTACTGAAGGTACGCAAGTTACTGACGATATAATATCACATAAAGACGAATAAGCAGTTCGCAAACCTTGGCAATTCCATAACCCAAAGATCATTCCATTATCAGAAGTATTCGCCCATTCATTTGAAAATGAACATCCAAGAGAAATGTACTTGCTTGGGCGAGGGTGATCAGTTACCAGATTTCTAACACAATCATCGTCACCCGCAATAGGCATTCCAAGAACACTATCAGGTGAAAACGGGTTGTTTTCGAATTCAGTCAAAAGCACGTCTTCTGATTGATTTGAATATGTGGGAAAATTAGAAGCACTAAACATGTGTTAAATACTAAAAACTATGCTAAAGCACAATGTTATTGCGACTAAGAGATATCGTCAAGGGACCAAAGCCTGCGCGTTGTAGTATCACCTGGGAGCCGAACGTACACACGACCACGGTTGGACCACACATTTTTATTACCGTACTGGTCTCGACCAGCCTGCAGAATTTCACGCCGTCGGTTCGTGAGATTCTCTGATAGAAAAAGTCCTGTTTTCGCAAGTTTTCCTTTTTCTTTGAACACTTTTTCCGCAAGTTCTTTGCTCGCAAATCTGACAAGTACAGGGGCTATCTTATCAGGACGACTAGGGTCAGGAACCAGTGGAAAACGCGTAACTGCAATGACGTCACTATTCGCTAGTCCAGTTAGGCCGAGCTGATTCTGAATAACACCAGTTACCACAGTTTTCACTTCTGCTCCTTGCTCTTCTTTAACTCCGAGAAATAGCAGAGAGTCAAGGCGTGCCTCCTGCTCATGATCGTCTAGCTTTGTTTCTATCTTTGTGATTCTTGCTTCCAAAAGATAAACTTGGTGCTTTAGCGATTTAAGGTGCTTTTCAACCGCTTCAAATTTTGGCGAGAACTCAAGAGCTATGGCGTTATATATATCGTTTATAACAGTGTCTGTAGAAACTGGTGTTGCTGTAGAGGCAAGGGCTGTCTGAACCTTCTCATTTATAGCCGCTTTCAAACTTTCTTTAGTTATGGTGACTTCCTGCTCCGCCGTGTCAATCCGCTTCAGTAGATCTGAGGTCACAGCAGACGCATGACCAGGGTCACTACCGGAAGTTTGAGTTTCAAGATGTACATTAGGCTGTAATGCCAGTTCCTCAAACGCCGCTTTCACTCCCTTAGCGCTTTTTTTCATTGCATCTGCCTTATTAGCTTCAAAATCTCGAAGTTGGGATTCTGTGACTCTGCATCTATCGTGGCTTCCGTAGCAGAAGACGCTGTATTGGAGCTTTCCTGATGTAGCTTTGGTCGCACGTAGGATACGGACTGGCCATAACGGATAACCGGCGAAACTGGCCAATGCCAAATCACCCTGATGAAATGTTACCATTTGGCTTTACGGGTTATGATAAGTAGAAAGTACTAGTAGACTTACTTCCCGGGAGGCCCCTTGTGCCCGTCGACGAAATGATGCTTCTAAATATCCAATTTGTTTGCAAATATCGCAGCAGATTTTGCTTCCTCCGGCAAACGATAACTTATCAGCAAAGATGTTCATGCACTTGCACTGGCTCGAGCATTGCAATACTGAGCATTGAGTTATGCACTGTCTCCTCTCTATCACGTTTTCTGCCGGACAGTTTTTTCTTTCTCAATAGTTCAGTCTAACTCTGTATAACTCTCTGCGCACCGGAATGAAATAATCCGTCTGCTCTCGGGCGCGACTGAATGGCGACTGAGCGCGACTGAATGGCGACTGACGCGACTGAATGGCGACTACTTAATCGGCGACTCATGGGGAAGATAGGAGCTTGCTTAACTGCCTAGATACGTAAGCTGTGGCTAGCCAGCCTATTCCTGAAGACTTACCAGAGAGGTATGCATCATCAAAGGCAAGCGTCTGGACAACGTTGAAAACAGGAAACGGGAACAGCTTTTCATATTCCTTGATGCCTAAAAAAGATGAACTTCTACTAAGCCACACTACCCACGCGTTGCAACAGTAGTTGAGTTTTTGCAGATACCATGGTATCTGATAAGACGGTAACTGGATCTGCATTCTGCAATTAGTCGTTTTTGCAGTTACCGTGATATCTGATAGCCTACTATGGTTGCTCTGCAAAAACGACAATTGCCGGATTTGTGCTTTTAGAAATCATCCAAAAAGAAATACTGATATCCACTGAGATCTAGGGTGACAGAACTTCTTTCCCACCAATTTGACAGAAAACTACACTCTCGTGATAGTGATGATAAAAAAAAACTGAGATGAATTTTTCAGATACCACGATCCAACCGTGTATCTGAATATCAGTTACCGCGGTGACTGGCCAGATACCACGATAACTGCAAAAACGCCTTTTGACCGTGGTATCAGATACCACAGAAACTGCGAAAACGACTTTAGACCGTGACGTAATATACCATGGTATCTGCAAAAACGCAACTAGTTTCAACAAATGTTGCAATTCTAATTTCTCGGCGTGTTCCACCTAACAGTACAGTAAGCATTAGCAAGATTTCTCGCTATCTCCGTAATACGACTATGCAGAGTCAAATACGTTTCCAATACCCTGCCCGATGTCAACGAGCAGAGCGTAGGAACTACGCGAAACAATTCGTTACCTCTACAAACAGCTATATCGCAGTAGAGCCTCGGAGAAGAACTTTCAATAGTAACATCCAATTGGTTGTCTACTATCGTTGCGTCACGCTTGACGCGCTGCAGAGCGGATCCCCCACGCCTGCTACAGTTTTTCCTCTGGCAGTTTTTCTCTCTACAGTTTTTCTACATCTCTGGGACAACCTGCGTGCGAATTCCGAACTGAATGAGGAAATTCAGATTTATATTATTTGTATTTTATCAATTGTACCGTAGTCTATTATGTTACTGACCGTATTTATGATAAGACATCGGATACAAATGTCGCAAAGTTGTATAGATGCATGTGGGTTGTTAGGCTATGTTATGACGTTATGTTTTGACGCAAAAACAACCCGTCGACTTGTCCGTTATGTGATTTTGATTATACTGAATTGAATTGAATTGAATCGACTTCTAGAATCTGAATAGGTGTGCATACCTGTAAATGTACCTTTAACTCTGGAGGCTTCAGTACAGCTATGGCCTATACAGCAACAGCAACATGTTACTCCAAAAGTAAAGAGACAAAGAGGTAATAATAATAATAGGGTATCAACAATAACCAAATTTTGATTTGTGATTAACTGTCAACACAAATTAATCATATAATTAGGCTATAATACACCACTGTCAATTTCGTAAGCTGAATGAACTGCTGTTCACTAACCCATACCACCTGACAATTTCCTGTTTTAATTTCAAATCTCTGAACAGAATTCTGAAGGAATTACCATTAAAAATAAGCATGTGGTCAATTTGGTTCCTTGAAGCCATGGAAAATAAGAGATTGTTTAACAGATTGGTTGATAGTCCTAATATGTTTTATGGGGGCCCAGATCTTAAATACATGATAAGCCATCCTTCCCAGTGAAAAATTCTTTGACTGTGTAGTAGTGTGGTAGTTGTATTTGACAATGCAAAACGGATAAGTCAGCTGAAATTTAAATTTATATTAAAATTTCAGCTTTTATATTACACTTTTTGCTCAGTTGCTCGATCTGCACACTTTCCTATCAGGTTAAGCACTTCTCGTACTCGAATTGAATCAGCCAAAAGAGGAGACAGAGATAGTTAAAAGTTTAAGATAAAGCTTACCTAGAGCAGACACAGGTTTCAAGTTCATTTCTGATGCAAACAGTTGAAAGTCTGGTCCAACTGTGAAAGGCTGCCAAAAACGCTGATGTCTGGTAGTACTAGTTGACCCCAGCAAGTAACGTAGCCCTATAACATGCTGACCACACACTACTTCATCCTATTCTGGTCTTATTGAGAACCTGTGAAACAAAAGTTTGACTAAATAGTAATTTTTATTGTACAGTCTTAGCCCTTAGCCATAATAGATCCCAATCCTGAGTACTAATCAAACCGATCAAAGGTATATACAAATATTGCATGACAGGCTACCAGAAACACAAATCTGAGGACACAAGTAATACGAATAGGCCTACAGGCAACACTGAGTATACACAAACACTGATCTGCTTTAGGCCTGGACTGTCAAAGCAACTTTAAAACCAAATAGATAGATCCTATATAATATTATAGCAATGCCAGTTTCCTGAATATGAACCTGACAATTTGAACCACTCCTTTCAAAGGTCCCCCAAACAATAGAGGGAAATAATACTGATTTGATCTCGCATTGCAAAGAAGAAAAATTCAGTCAAGATTAGGCTAGTCAAAATTTAAGTTACTTTGATTAAATTTTACACTATTTCAACGTCCTTGTTACACTATTTCCACATAGCCTATCCTATTCCCACATTGGGTGCCAATGTACCAGATTATGTTTGTGGGTAGTCCTAGACCTACTCCTTTCCAACTCTCCATCCGTGTTTGTAACAGACTCAAAGTCAAGTCTGTATTTACTGGTCCCGAATCAGAACATACTTCACACACAGACTCCGAGGATGGAGCTTTGTTGACCTGGCTCTGACCCCCGAAATTCGGCTTGGCCATATGACCTTGACCAAGAAGACATGAATCCACACTAATACAGTAGGCTACTTAGGCTAAATAAAGAGAGATAGGACCAACTTTCCGACTTTGGCACTATTTCAGATGATTATTTATTGCAAAATCCTATCTATCTTCCCTGTATCTTCCTCACTAGCCTTATCCCACCTTATCCTCTTACAAAATACGTGTGATGAAAGGTGGAATGAAAGGATTTAAGTAAAGCAGATGAATCAAAATACAAAACATCTTTTGTGGAAGGTATCACATTTTTGGCGCGAGGGTGATCGTCTTCTGCTGATAGGTATAAATACAAAAAGTAGAGGTATGTTTATGTGAACAGTTACTTAAATGTGAACAATGCAGTTTAAAAATACCTATTCAGGTTTTTTGAGATGCCTTTAATCAAGAACAAATAAAAGCCAGAACTTTCGTCTCCCCATTTCGCTGATGCTATCGTGCGTAGTCGACTAAAATATGGCCAATTTCCGACCCGAGAGAGCGGAGGTGGAGCTTACCCGGTACACCAAAAGTCGTTGCCTCTACAGAGAAGGTAAAACGCAGTAAACCACCGAGGAAGAAAAATCGAATGGAGGCAGGAGTGAAAAGCCTGTTCACACTGGACTGGAAGCGCGACGGAAACAGCGATTACCGGCTCATTGATTCAGACAAGCTTTAGGGGTTGACAAAAAAAAATCAGAAACAACAAAGAATCCAAATAGAAAGAAACTGGCTTCCAAATAAAGCAGATATCACAAATGTGTAGAAGTCTCTGATAATTTAGTTAAAAGTACGACAAACTGTATATGTGTAACGTAAACTGTATCTTTTCAGGGTCAAGAAAACATAAATTTCATTACAGATATTAACACTCATCTGAGAATATCGGATGAAAACGAGTATATTCTTTCAAAAAGACAGGTTTCGTATGCTAAATGTAAATGAACAAATATTACGAAGGTGGAACATTTCCGTCTGGGATAGCTATGGTTGAGGCGAACTTCGTCTTTCAATTCACTACTTAATCGAATTTAATCCAACTCACTAAATCGAAATGTCAACAATTCTTTTTCCACGAAAACAAATACAAAATATAAAATCGCCTACCGGTATTATTTTGACTATTACAGGCTACTCTAACTCTTCTGTAATTTCAGTAATCCTCGCAAGCCTGATTAAACTACTCTTAGTTTCACTCGTCTGACAAAGTAACAACTGTAGAGGTTGAAACACAATGGGTCATGACCTCAGTGAGTCTGATTCGAATTCCGGTTTTACATTATATAGTTCTCCCCAGAGATATAAAAAGGCATGTCACAATGGATTTCAATGTCCATATTGTTGATCATGGTATAGCCTAACAAGTGCAATTACGAACGACCATCGTCAAGTTCGTTTTTATTTTCGCATCATTTAGACACCCAGCATCTAGTCATTAAAACCAATGTTGTTTCCTTCTCATGTGAACAGTCCAGAGCATACGCCTCGCTAACTTAGTTGTTTTCTTCGCAAATGACTCGAGTGTGTAACGGCGGAGACCAAGAGACCAACGAGTATACACGGGCAAACAAGAAGGCTCTGTATTAGCTCCACCTCCGCTCAATTTTTCCGGAACGCTTTTGATCGAAGGATGGACGAGACACAGATGTTCTTGCTTTTATTTGTTCTTGCTTTAATTACATACTTTGGCTAACTAAGTTAGCTTAATTAGACACAACAAGTGCATGAAAATGGCAAAGTCAACAAATGTTCACATAGGCATACCTGCATACCTCTACTGTACTTTTGTGTGTTCATTTGAAGCTACAATGCCAACAAGCCAGTTCCTATTAGTGTTGGGCGATATTCGATATCGATAACGATATATCGATATATCGGACCAAATATCGATATCGAATATCGAAACGTAAATATCGATATCGAAAACGATATTTCTTCAGTTATAATTATTGTAATTAATCAAAAATAAGTTACATCTATATTTCCGAAACTGGAGCAATATGATCTTCGTAATGCAGTTTCTATTTATTCGAAGTTTGGGTTCATGCAAGGTACTTTCTAACGACAGATTTGCTCTTAAATTTTGGCGAAACGAGGCCTATACTATAGCGAAACATGGTACCGAAATATCGATATCGATATATCGATTATCGAATATCGAAAGTGAAAATATCGATATATCGATATATCGAAAAATCCATAGGAACGTCCGCATTCGGTAGGTTTGAAAATTACCGACGACCAGTGATGATGATGAAGAAGAAAAAGCTGAAATGCCATAGAGATATAAGTAGATAGAGAACAGAAAGATGCGTTCATAAAATCAGATGCGATAGAAAACAATAAGAGCCCAGTCACACTATGCTCATTTCCTAAGCGTGTTAACAGGAATAACAAATTATGTTGCAGTCTGCTCATTATTCCCAAGCTGCCACAAAGCCTATCAAATCTCACGTCCCCTAGGGGTTTTCATTTATTTGTCGAATAGGACGGTTTATGAGCAAAAGATCGCGACGCTTCTCTCCGACTCATTTTTTTTTTACCGACAACGTCAGGGGGGGAGGGGGCCACCATACGTGACGCTTCTGGTGATGGGTGCTGGTTATGAGATCAAGAGGGCACAACCAGAGATTAATTGACTTGAAGCACAGAACTGGTATAATGCCAATTAAGGTCGGGCTTCACTACCCAGATTTTTCGCCCGGATTCTGGGTTCCCGTTTTCTTCGATATCGGTTTGGGTAGTGAAGACAGGTCTGAAAGCACCTCGGACGCATCGGGGAATCTAGTAGAAAAATTTACCATATTCCCGTATTCTGGGTGAAAAGAAGCGGGGCTTTGAAAGTAGTTCTCATTTGACTTGGAGAAATTGTGTTGACATTGTAAATTCTAAGAAAATTACAGAAGTGCTGAAAAATGCCCAAAAGTGGACTGATGAAGAGACATTTGATTTGGGACCGTCTTCACATAATCCAGACCCCAAATTCTGGGGCGTCTGGGTTGCGAAGCCCGACCTTTAAACTTTAGAAGGTGAGATTTTCATTCACCTGATGTGACGACAAAGTCAACTATTAGTAAATCATATAACGTAATAGACGAGTGACCTGAAACAACAAAGAGTTTAACAAACAACTTTATTTGAGGAAAAAATACAATAATGACTGAAAACCTCTAAAATGATCATTACATGAATTTTTCCTCCATTTTCTTTCCTTTTAGCTAGCACAGTAAGAAATAGACTACGACTCATGACCCGAAAGAATCATTAACTCAGGTATTAACTTTTCACCTTGAGAAGTAAATTGTTTATTTCTTCATGAATCGATGTAAATTCAATTCCGTACTAGCATTTGACTTTCCCGCGAAATCCTAAATTCACCAAAACTAAGGCGTTTTTTTCCGCGACAATCCCGGATTATAATCCTAGATAGCTGATGAGAAACCGCGAACCGACAACAAAACGACAATCTTGCTCCGTTATAAGATTCCCGAATCGACGATCCAAGAACGAATTCGGATTATTAGAGAAAACGATTTTTTATAATCTGGATTGTCAGAGAAAAAGTATTTTGGAGAATCCGGATTATGAATCTTCAGTCTGGATTGTCACGGACAAACGCCGCTAGATTGTGGCAGGTACCAGAAAGACCTAGGTTCGAACATAACATTTTGCTACTCCACAGATTTTCCTTCTAAGCCCGTCACTCCAACCGATTTTAACTTCTTCCCGTACGTTTAAAAGCATTCCCGTATTTTCGTATGATATAGGCTAAGGATATGTCGTCAAACAGGATTCCAAGCCTGAATAACGCAAAGCAAGGGAGAGTGACAACAAGTATCAGGCATAAAGGAGCTGATCGTGGCCGGCCGTGCGAGTGATTGCACTTTTACGTTGTATCGTGGAAATATAATGCTCAAAGCCTACTGCAACATATCCTTGGGATATGTTTTATATCCACTACTTTAAATCGCAGAAAGGAGACAGGGAGGGGGGTCTGGTAACCTACGGGGTAGGAGAAAATCAAGAGTAGCAAAACCGAATTGTCTTTGCACCATAAAATTACTTCAAGATACCACCAAGTGCTGATTCTGCTACCAACGCTTGTGATTCTCAAATGCATTTCCTTGCGAAATGTTCCTACGCTTCAACACTAGTGTTCTTCACATTGTGTTTAAATACTTTACAAAATACAAACAATCAACCAAATGGCTGGAGTTTATGGCGGATCTGTATAACTGATTAACGTATAACTGATCACACGACTCGCCACTAAATAAACAAGCTCAAATTCGTAATATTTTGTGAGAAAATTAGAGGGAAACGTTCAGCAGTGGTAAACAACTCAAGACAGTGAATTCAAGTAGGAAAACTGCAAGAACTACCGTATCAGAGACTCTAAAAGAGATCTAATCGATTAAATACTGACCGGCAATTTTGATCATTACTTCTGAAATATACTTCATGAAAGCTTTAAACTGCGACAGAACTAAAATGGATTGTTAGTTTCGGATTTAAGCAGGAAAGACTAAGTAAGAACTAATGTAGCAGAGACTCTAGAGAGATCCATGTGACTAAATACAAACCAGCAATTTTGATCGATACTTTTGACATACTTCATGCAAACTTCAAATCGTGACAAACAACTAAAATAGATTATTTAGTGTGGGAAAGGACCATGACTATGCACTTCGGTAGGAACAAGATCAAAGATTTCGATGGGATCCCAAAAACTTAATATTTGATCCAGACAATTGGGTCTTGTAGATATTCACTCTTCGCCAGACTACATGAACATTTTTAATATTAAAACATATAAACAGATTAAGATCAATGGCGTTGACGAAATTGATCAAAACTTCCTGCCTTAGGCTATACTACTGTCAAATTTCTGGTTTCAGCCGGATTCCGGTCGAAGGATATGTCCAGGTAGAAAATGATTGTCATATACGGACTCAGCAGGTCTGCCTACCCCTAAATCGACTATCACATTAGCTTTTAAAACCAGATCCAGTCTTCGCCAGGCTAATCATCTGAGAAAATCAAGTTCAGATATACCTTTATAAGCCATATCTATTTTGACGATACTGATCGAAACTTCCTGCTTTACTTCCGCTTTACTTCCTACTTTACTTCCGCCGAATTCCGAGCGAACTACTTGTCCAGCCAAGAAAAGATAGTTCAGAAACGAATTCAGCGCATCTCCTTATCCCTATAAAGAACATCTAATCAACTTCAAATAAAACCTTAACTTATAAAACAAGTCCATCTACCCGTGATAGACATGGTACCGTATCGTTCTTATCATGAGCTACACTGGCAAAAAATAAAAGATATATCAACTAACAAAAGTTGGCAACCCCTCACCACCAAAGATTCTGGCAACACTTACTTACTACTCCATGTCCTCGTGATAGACGTGGTACCAAATTGTTCGTACCACATAAAGCACAGAAAACAAACTGTAGGTACACCAAGTAGAAAAAACTGCTAATCCCTCATTGCCGAAGATGATTATGGTCTAACAGCCTATTATCAGACCATGAGACCATTAGAAGTCCCCTACTTGTCTCACAATTTTAGATCGGCCTATTTTCGGTTTTAGTGTGTACCCTACTACTGAAGTTGTCAACCCCTATAAACTTTCCAACTGTTATATAGCCCGCACAGTCGGCAACCATCTACTCTTTTCCATTATACCAACCCCTTCGACCGCACTAGCTCTCTCTCTCTTACGTCAGCCCCGCGCAGGGCCATACTGATCCCGCGCAGAGCTATAAAAATCTGAGACAAGGGGTAGCGAGGGTCGACAAATTTTGTATCCGGTTTTCGCCGGATTCCGGGTGAACTACTTTTCCGATGAGAGAATAACTTTCATATTCGGATTCAGCATGTCTCCTTACCCCTAAATTGACTATCTCAATAGATTTCAAAAATATTTTTTTTTGCCCTTTAATTTGAAACCCCTCCCCCACCCTCAAATATAGGGCTACATAGCCCATCTTCGAACTTGACTTGTACTTTGACCCAAAGGATACTCACACCAAGTTTCATCAAAATATCTCAATCCCTTCGAGAGTTATCGTGCGTACAGACGGACGGACGGACGGACGGACGGACGGACGGACGGACGGACAGACGGACAGACAACTTTTGCGATGTCATAGGTATCCCTCCACTTACGTTTTGGGATCCCAAAAACTAAGTTGAACTGCTGTAAGAGACACCCTAAGATGTAGGCCCTAAGCGACTAAATGCGCCCCCAGCAATTTTGATCAGTAGGCTACTTCTCATACATACTTCGCGAAAGCTTTAAATCGCGAAACACAAAACTAAAATAGATTACTATCAGGAACGATCAAGACTATGGATTAAAATAGGAAAAACTAGGCAGGAACTACTGTAAGAGGCTATAGAGATCTAAGTGACTAAATACTAACCAGCAATTTTGATCAATAATTCTAACATAGCCTAATTCATGCAAACTTTACATCACGGAAAAACAAAATAATAGATAAGTAGTATTAGGAGGGACCATAACTACCCACTAAAACAGAGAAAACTGAGCAGGAACTACTTTAACAGATACTCTAAAGAGGTCTAATTGACTAAATTATAACCAGCAGTTTTGATCAATACTTCTGACATAATTCATGCAAACTTTAAATGGCGAAACAAGTAGATTATTATACTTTAGTAGATTATATAGTACACTATAATAGATTATTATTTTAGGGAGGGACCCCCACTTTCCTTTAGAACCCAACGACACCGATAACGCAGTCAAAAACAGCCAAAAGGAGTGCCCGAAAGAGCGGATCTTGCGACTGAATAACTTCTCCATATAATGGTTTGCAAGACCGTTGAAAACGTGCGACAGCGCAGGATCATTACTGAAGGTGTTCGAGAGTGAGTGCTCGAACCTCCTACCACTAGTTACCAGCCATCGTCTTTCCAACCAGGAAGAAAAGTTTAATAACGTTTTAAATTTTTTCAAGTTTGATAAAATTTTAAATTTTGAGTGTAAACTGCCATCAGCACGGGGTCCCTCCCAGCAAGTGCATACATCTATGGTCTATTTATGCATATTAGTTGCGTTTTTGCAGACCATGGTATTACGGTCTAAAGTCGTTTTTGCAGTTCACCACAGTATCATATACCATGGTAACTGCGAAAACGAAAAAACGAAGATCCAGTTACCATGGTATCTGCAAAAACGCAACTGTTAACAGGGCTAGTACGACTTATAAACTGGGTTCAGACAATCTTTAAAAGGCGATTCTCGCGTTCTCGCGGATTCGCTTTCCGAAAAGCAAAACGAAAATCTGCAACGCGCAATTCACGACGGCTTTACAATTTTCCGGGATAATTTCCGACTTCCATCCCGGATTCCCTTTCCAAAACTAGCGGAGCGCTGAACAGCTCTGGAAAACGAAATAGGTGTATAGCCGGAAGTCGCACAAAGGGCCAGCATCGGCACATAAAGACCGTGCTCCACCCCTCTACCAATAGTTTAACTGCTAGTTACTATTTCCGTTCCAGCCTCAGGAAAAGTTACTACGCTGACCGTTCCAACCTTCTCAAAATAGTAACTAATAATAACTATTTGCTTACCACGCTCGGGAGCGTAGTAACTACGCATCTCTGCAACGTGATTGGTCCGATCAGCCCACGGTCTGATATTAGACCGAAAAAATAAAAAAGCGTTCCAACCTAGCGTCGTAACTACGGTAACTAGCGTAGTAACCGCGGTAAGTAGGGTGGAACACGCTCAAAGTAGCGGAGCTTTTCAGACCGCTAGAATCGCCCTTAAGTTACGTGCACGCAGAGTCCTATAGGAACTTCAGATGTGGTATTCAGGCGCGATGAAACTCTGTGTGCACGTTACTTAATTATACCCTTTACGATTCCATGACAACTCGCCACAAGACAACTCGCCACAGCGACAACTGGGAACCGACAACTCGCCACACAGACATGTCGCCACACCGACGACTCGCCACACTGACAACTCGCCACACCGACGACTGGCCACACTGACAACTCGCCACAGGGACGACTCGCCACAGAGACGACTTGCCACACGACCAACTCGCCACAGGGACAACTCGCCACAAGAATACGACTAAAACACGATTCAACTTTGCAAGTTACCAGCCCTTGCATTCGTTCCACCATTCGATGTCAAAGACGTCTTCGAGAAGTTGCTGGCGATACTTCCATCAGAAACGTCCCCGGTCGGATCACAGTCTATTTTTAAGACAACTACATCGGGAGACTACGTGGGAATTCTCGAAGACCGGCTCGTTTCCCACCTTCCCTTTGGAACATGAATCTTCCACGAACCGATGACGACATAGATGGTTGGCATCTCAGCTTTAACCAGCTGGTAGGATCAAGCCATCCTAAAAATTTAGTTATCGCGGCTCTTAAAGAAAATTACGCTTGGCTGTCTATCCAATGCCATGTTTTCGTCCCATGTCTTCTTTCTAACCCCTCTGTGGAATTCATTGAATAAAACTGAGCGTAAACAAGTCCGTTCTAATTTTTTTCCGGTACTGCAAATATCTACGGGGAATTCCCATATGGTTCCGAAGCTCTTATGTATCACAAATGTACCGTATTTTTGAGATAAGCAAAAAAATAATGAGCTAACTAGCCGTTTCATCAACCGAAGTACAAAACTGCACCATTTTCCACTGGCTAGCCTGGTGTAATCATGTGATTCAAGCTTGTTTTTGTTTTTCAGTTATCGCAGTCTAATTTTGTTTCGTAGTGTTGTGTTATTTCTCTTTTTCTTTTGTTTCCTTATCAACTCCTTCGACCATTTACTTTGTATTTGTATGGAGGGTTAAAATAAAATTATTATTAGTATGGCATTGCAATGCATTGCCTGAAATGTTTCAAGACCGAAGAAAATTTGAAAAAGGCGGACGTGGACCGAATCAAGGTAGGATTGCTCTCCGCCTCGGCCGAAGAGACAATACTTGAACATTAACAAGAGAATCGAAAGAATTTTATTGTCAGTAGGTATAACCGTAGTAGCGCAATTGATTTACTGAGAGGCATTGCCCGTAATTAGCTGCTCAATTAAAAATTTTGTTCGAATAAATACTAATTGAATAAAGCACTTTACGTTATAAATGTGGCGAGATGTCGCACTGTGGCAAGTTGTCTGTGTGGCGGCTTGTCGCTGTGGCCAGTTGTCTGTGTGGCGAGCTGTCGGTGTGGCGAGCCATCGGTGTGGCAGGTTGTCGCTGTGGCAAGATGTCACTGTGGCGAGATGTCGGTGTGGCGAGTAGTCGGTTCCCAGCTGTCGCTGTGGCGAGTTGTCTTGTGGCGAGATGTCCCGACACGACCCTTTACACAAGTACTTAATTACAGACACGTGTGGTGCCTACTTTTCGACACAAAATGCCACTGGCTTTCATAACAATACTTCTGATCCCATACGGTAGAAACTTCAGATGCAGATACTCGGACACGATGAAACCCCGTGTGCACGTTACTTGATCACGAAAGTTACATTATTTAGTAGCAGAAATGTCTGGTGCCTAATTTCGGCACGAAATACCACTGGCTTTAATAACAATACGTATCTCGTCATTATCACAATACTTATCAATACTTACTTAGCAATGCTTATCGAATTCTTATCAATAACGTTGCAAATATTTTTTTATTACAGTAAAAAAAAACAAAAGTTTGTGATATTAGGATTTAAGAATTAACTCATTTGACACTTGATTCATAATCATCGAAAGGTTTTCTGAATTAGTGTGAAAAAATACAGGTTCATAAGAAGATAGTCCATAAAGTCAAGAAAAGGACTAGGTTAGCATTCTATTTTAAAGAGCTGTCGAACATGTCCAAGAATCTCGCTCCCCATAATAAAAAAAATGAACCTGATATTATGCATGTATCAACACAACTACATCTACATGAGTTGGCCATTACACTGGCTCTAGTGATTAAACAGAGGGGATCCAAATGCATTAATTAAAACTTAAATTTTAATTAATGTAATTAAATAATTTAATAATATTAAATTATTTATTATTAAATTTAATATTTCACATTCTAAATTTTGTATTCTCCCAGCTTAGCTAAGCAAGAGTCAACATGTATTTCACAGTTCTGTTGGAGTTTTATTAGCATTTACACAAGGACGCCCTTCCGCCCGAGATATGAATTAAGATGCCATCTATGGTGTGTAGCCTACATAGTGAGTTTTATGAGTTGAGATGGCCTAGATGGCTCTGACAGTTTAGCGTTAAAACAGCTGAAACCCGGGATCTCTCATGGTATTAAATGAAAAAAAAAGAATATGTAATCCAGGAGGGTTATTTCAATCCAGATAATCCAGAAGGATTATGCCTAGGATTATTCCTTAAACAACCTTCATGACGTTTCATAAAACGCAACGTTTAACACAACAGCTCCGTAGGTGTAACACCTCATATTTTTGCTCCACATTTAACAAAATCTAACAATCACCGTGTCGCCAATTAAAACATATCAAATAGTTTTTATTTTTAAGATGGTGATGAGTTATTTGCTTTACGACGTGTGATTAGTTGCCTTGTAGAAGTATGCGTTCAAAAAAGTGAACAAACTGAAGCAATAATGCATTATATTCACTAGTTTATTTTTCCTATCGCTAGGCTAGCCTACTTCAAAATGGATAAATGAAACATGATCTATTTTGATTTAAAGGTTCGTTTGAGGTAGAAATTCGTCTCGAACACCGTTCTGTTATAGTAGAAGATTAAAGTTTAGATGCGTTAGCCACATTCTTGTTTGAACGTTAGATGACTTTGAACGAGAGAAAATAACACTAGGGAGTAGAGCCAACACCTATGCTGTCCACGCACCAGAAACGGGCCTTACTCGTTGTCTCGTAGTGCCACCAACTACGCTCAAAGCGAGACAAACTTGCGGGTTTAGAAAACTTATAGTACAGATAAGATGCGGTCTGCACACATCGAGGAAACAGCGGAGGTTGTATCTTTTTCTATCTGTGATAGGAATATGGAGTTATTGGAGCCAGGCTGGTGCACGACTGATTGAATGTCAGTAGGGAAGTTCTCTATCGCTAACGAAGCTAGCGTCACCGCTATTTGAGTGTGTTTCACTTTTTTCAGGTCTTGGTCTACTCCCCAGTGTTAATTTGCTGTGATTTAACCCATTCAGATGTTCTCAGCTAACATCTGATGATTGCGCATTGCAGATGATTGCGCATCATCTAGCGCCATTTTTAGAAACTTACAAAGGGGGAAGAAGATCGCCGAGAAATCGCGCTACCCCTTTGTATTACTAGGAACAAAGCTGAAATGGGCCCTTGGTTAACTGAAAAAGATTCGTGTCCAGACTTGTGCTTCATAACTTAGTACACGTTGCGTTCCGTAAAACGAAAATTCGGATGCGAAAGCCACAACCTGGGACGTTTCTCTTTAAATAAGGGTTAGGAACCACAACAGTGCCTTGCCCCGCTCGGCTAATTTTTAATTTTATGTGGCACTAATACGTATAAAACGCACCCACTTAAAGGACACCTGAACAATGAAACCATACTTGTACACACCATGGAGAATGTATTTACAGACATGGCCACAGACAGCATTTTTCTCCTGAGCGTGACGTTTTCAAAATAGGGATGTTCGTTTCCGGAGGTTTGCACATGCAGACTCCAAGACAAAAAGCGCAATTCATTCAAATCTTGTACAGCGCTGGCCGGATCGTATAGGAATTTCTTCTAGATATACGTTTGGGCTTAACTGGTTAAAAAAATTTCCAGAAGGAGGGTTGATTGGAGACATTTGTTCATTTATTAAATTGTTCGGTACTGAAATAAAGACAGATGCAAAATGGAGCAGAAATCATAGCTTGGAAACACTATTCTGCAGGCAATGTTAACGGAAGTCATACAGATAGGGATGATACTTGGTACTCTTCATTCAGGTGTCCTTTAAGCAAACTTAACGACCAATGAAGTACTGATTCATGGCCGCATACAGCCACTATAGGTTATGGCACTCGCATATAACCTGCACCAGGGACCCACAAATTTCCTGTAATGCCTCGCCATTCAGGGGGCTTGTCAATAAGAGATTTCTGAGGCGCTCTTGACCGACCGTCCAGTCGTTCTAGAAATACACACGGGGATAGAATACGCGACTATCCAGATAGACAAAATTTGGGATTGGCTGCTGGCGCCTTGAGGGAGGAGTCTCTTTGGCGCTCACGTCCAATGAGACAAACAAGAACGCCGATTCGACCCAAGCGGAATTTTTGGAAAGTAGGAGTTGGTCGGGCAACATAGCAACATAGAAGCATAGGAAATGACAATCCCCCTGAATGGCGAGGCATTACAGGAAATTTATGGGTCCCTGCCTGCACAAACAAGCTAATCGTGTTATCAATTACGAATCCTAAATCACACTGACAAGCCTACCAAGTTACTTCGTACAGGCTGCGTTTCATTCAGATGCGGAAGCTATCTTCTTCCTTGTTGATATGCTTGAGTCGGAGGTAGACGTCTGTACCGACTCCCTGCATGGATTGGATTTGAAGGCTCCCGCCAAGATACTGGGCATAGGCAGATGATGTAGGCAGTCCGAAGCCGAAGCTAAGAAATTAGACACGGAGTTAATGGAAGTGCAGCACTGGTTGTACTGGACACCGCAAAACGGATACGTCAGCTACATCTTATAGGATATTTCGGCTCTACTAGTACGCTGACGTATCCGTTTTGCAGTTTCAAATATGATTCTCTACCCTCTACCCTCTCAACGACCCAATCGAGAAGCAAAAATAGCAGCCGTGTCCCAAATGAAATCGCAGCACCAACTTTAACTCCAAGCAAATTTCACGAACATATTCGCAAAATCGGATACTTAACCAAGAATCTTAAGTTGTTTTTCAGAGCAAAATAACACTAGAGAGTAGCGTCAAGACCTATGCTTTCCTTGCTTCGCAAACAGGACATACTCATAGCGCCGCCCGCTACGCTTGCGGCATTTAAAGCGAGACAATTTTGCGGGTTTGCAAATTTCAAATCTCTAGTAAAGCTAAGATACACACACATCGAGGAAACAGGGGTGTTTTTTTTTTTTTGCTGTGTTCAGAATCTGAAGTTTTTGGAGCCAGTGGTGGTGCACGACCGACTGAGTATCAGTAGGAACGTTCACTATCGCTAGTGGTGCTAGTGTCGCTGCCATTCGATTGTGTGTCACTTTTTTCAAGTCTTGGCGCTATTTCCTAGTGTTATTTTGCGCTGGTTGTTTTTCCACAAGTTTATTTTCCAGCTTTAGCGGCTTGAGCCTGAAGAGGACCCTTGCCAAGAAGGGCAGAAATATAGCTCCAATAAAATGTAGCTGATGTATCCGTTTTGCAGTGTCCAGTATGATTCGCAGTCAGCTTGGACGGAAGTAATATTTATGGTTCACTATCCGCTAAATCCGCTCCGTTTTTGCTATCCGCTAAATAAAGTAAAGAATTGTTATAAAGGCTTTCACGTCTCTTACTTAACAAAATACACAAACAAGTTCATTTACAGGCAAATTTTGGTCCCTGAAAACTCTAAATCAAACCTCTCACCGATAACATGTCGTCGACGAATGCTATATACAGTATTTTTCAATTCGTTGACCGTCTCTCTGGTAGTGAGTTCCAGGGTTCCCCGAATGCTCGAAAGGCCAACATCTTTGTCGGCCTATGCCGAGATCGGCCCTTAGCTGCGAATTTTCGTGAACACAACCAAGTTCCCAGGCACAGGGGTGTAACAGGGGGGGGGGGGGGGGGGGGGTGGCTCTCCCACCACATTGTCTGAGAAGGAAATTGGAAACTGAGTTGACTAAGAGGGCTTTGTCGGGAGTTAATTTTGGTGTAGAATTTCACTGGCGACAGAGATGTCGGTACACCACATTGTCTGAGAAGGAAATTGGAAACTGAGTTGACAAACAGGGCTTTGTCGGGAGTTAAATTTGGTGTAGAATGTCACTGGCGACAGAAATGTCGGTACACTCCCGCCCAGCGAAAGCTTATTTTGGGAAGAACTGTTACGACGGATTTCTTCTTTGTATCGACTGAATTAGAAATCTAAAAAAAAAAATTACGCTTTGCGTGATGATAATTATATTTATGTTGGCCGACAATTTTGATTCTGAAGCAAAATACGATGAATAGAAAAGAATTTTTGTACGAATATGTGCCAACAAAAATATTTGTATGCTTTTACTGGGGCTTCGTACCCGACAGAAGTTTATTTGGCCCCACCCTCGCGTCGTTTGTGTTGTGGTCGGTTCAGTGAAGGTACGGGCTGCTGTACAGACCAATAAGAAACAACGTTTGTTGGCGGTCAGTGCGCGTAATAGATAGTGTGGCATTAGTGTGCACTCGCGGTCGAGAGACACTGCGGAAGTATTGCACACCAGCAAATCGGTCTTTCCTTCAAGGAATCTGAACTGGAATTCAGCAACTGTATACCTGTGGTGGAAAATTAGAACAAAAAGTTCTCCAGTGACCGATTATTTCCACTCATCCAAGCGGTACCTGAAGCCATTTGGTTCCTACTTCGTAAAACATTATAATGGTGACCTGGAATCATGTCCTGCATCATGTTATTCATGTGTGAATAATATAATTTTGAAAGTGTTTTAAATTGTTTTTGACCTCCGCTGTTATTTTTTTCATCGACAAGAATATTAAGGTAAAATAGAGTGAATTTTAATTTGAATTAAACAGTTCCAAACATCCCTGCTACCACAACCAGAGCCACCCCTCCAGCCCCGACTTACCCATACATAGGCCCGGCCGCTGTCACATTACTCGTTTCAATGAGAGTGTCAAAGGTTCCCCCATCCATCTGTTCCACTGCAGTGGTAGTGTAGGCTGTGGTGAAGTTGTACTGGGTCACTTTGTCGACTAAGTCATGACTAATTCCGCCACCGCGGTCTGAGATCCTAAGGAAAAACAACAAATATAATAAAAACAAGTATCCGGGGAAGACGGGTAGGATTTGAAAAAGTCCTTCTCACGCTGGACTCGAACCCGGCCCGTCACATTAAACTGTCTCCAGCAATTGATGCATTCGGAAAACAGCTGGAAAATGAGGGTAAAGGTGAGGCTCCACGTTCCAGACAGACGGATATGGAAGGTGAAGCCAGGCCAAAAAAGCCTGGGGCGCTGGAAACCCGAGATTCGGATGTCTGGAAGGTGCCATAGAGGCAACTCAAACGAAGGACAACAAATACGCAAATGTACAAACAAAAGGGAGAGCGATTGACAGTTGTGATTCGGATGCAAGAGATATCTGAAATGCGGAGGAATAGCTAGGGAATGTAGAAGGATGGCGACATTAGCTGGCTGTCACCAGGGCCGTATCCGGGGGAGGGTCGACCCCCCCCCCGAAACCCACAAAAGTAATCGTTTTTTGCAGGCTATAAAATCTGATCTATGTCTTTGTTGTACTTTTTGGTCCCCCCCCCCAAAAAAAAAAATTCCTGGATACGGGCCTGGCTGTCACCATTATCATGAAAATCTGGACGGTGAGGCTTGGTGAGGGTGAAGCTTGAAGATGGGGGTCATTTTGTATTTAATATCTCGCTAACAGTCTTGGAATAAAGAACCGTGTCTATACCGTTACCATGTTGGAGCAAGGAGATCTGTCAATAACATAAGAACCGTTTTGAAGTGTTGAACAACGGTGTCTGATGCGGACTTGACAACTTTTGCCATTTAAATGACATCCTATTGCCCAAACACCATGCCACTTGTATAATCTCCATTACCGACGTATCCAAATGTTTGTAGGCCTACAGGGTGTTAGGGCCGTACTAACATCAAGAACAAATAATTTGACAGAACCTCGTCTCTCTATCTCTGTAATATGACTACGCGGAGTCGAATATTTCCTCACACCCTGTCCGCTACGAACGAGCTGAGGTTAGTAGCTTCGCGCCACATCACGTTTCGTTGGGTCTAGGCGAACCCCCCCCCCGGACAAACCCCCCCCCCCCCGGCTAAAAAAAACCCCGGACCACCCCCCCCCCCCGGTACCAAAACCCCCCCGCATAAAAAAGACGGGTATGTAAGAGTAGAGTAGGCCTAACTGGTAGGTAGAGAGAAAGAGAAGAATATAACCCCCCCCCGGTACCCCCCCGAATCCTTAGACACTCACACATATTAAGACTGGGAATTACTGGGCAACAAAACGAACAACCATGTGATAGTTTTACCATTGACAAGCACGAGTAAGGTGAAGAGCTGGTAGAATATTTCTGGGACTATCTTGAAAGTACTATCACAAAACGAGCTCAACCTTTCCCTTGACCCAAAGGATCCTCCCATCAAGTCTCATAAAAATATTCATTCCCTTCGAGAGTTATCCTGCTCACAGACGGATAGCAGGACAACTTTTGCGGTGTCATAGGTATCCCTCCGCTTATTGCCCATCTTCGAGTTTCTGGTATGAATCAGGGATAACTAAAGAGCAATCGGGCAAGGGGAGCTTCACATTGCACCAATGGGTCGGCATCATAACTGCAGCTTCCTCGCCAAGAAGGGTGAGGCATTGGGAAAGGATCTGTTGGAGGGATCGTTACACAGAGTGGAACTGGCTTTGATTTGATGATTCACATTTAACACCTCACTGACAACAGCTTCAGTTGAATGCGGGTGTTTGGTGACTTCAGCAATTAGTCTGTCACCATCAACCTTCACCTTCGCCTTACACTCCCTTTGTTTATCATTGTTCTGATACCCACTTCAGACATTCTTGTAGAGTCAAGTTTGCGAAAGAAGTTTATTCTACTCTTACTCTCTACCTACCAGTTACTCTACTCTTGCATACCCGTCTTTTTTTATGCGGGGGGGGGGGGGGGGGGGGGGGGGGGGTGGTACCGGGGGGTTTTGGTACCGGGGGGGGTTTGGTAGCGGGGGTTTTTTAGCCGGGGGGGTTTGGCGGGGGTTTTGTCCGGGGGGGGTTTGTCCGGGGGGGTTTGTCCGGGGGGGGGGGGGGTTCGCCGGGTTTTTTTTAGCCGGAACCCCGTTTCGTTACCTCTACAAATAGCTAAATCGCTGTGAAACCGCCGGTGAGGAAAACTAGAAGTCAAAGCTGATTGGTTCTATGGACGCGCTCCAGAGCGGGTCAGCGCACGGAGTAAGCCCTCTGCCAGCTTCCTTCACTATTTTTTCTGCGATAAGCAACGGCGAAGACGGAAGATGAGTAAACGGGCATCAACATCAAGTCAAAGCTAGAGTAAATACCTCTAGGTCCGCTCAGTTTTGTCGGGGTATTCATAGTCGCTGTATGGGACTAAAGAAAGAAGTTATATTTATTTATTAACACCAAAAGTGGTAAGTCATAGTGTAACACCAAATAAAACTACCGTGCCTTTTGTGCTTTTAAGAAAGGTAGAGGAAGGTCCTTTTTGTTATGGAGACGTCTCTCACTAACTTTATTCCATTTCTTCCATCTCACCCGCTTCATTATTTTCACATTTATTTTAAATTGAATTTCCCGCTAAAACAAGTAGTCCACAGAAGAAGCTCAAGCCGCGAGGGTGATTCATACTCCGAGCGATGAATCACCACCAGCAGTACAGTTATTTCCGGGAGTTCGTGGAGAAACAACCTACTTCACGGTATTTATATGTATCATTATTCCAAGTTTATTTTGTCTAGGCTAGGTTATGAATTAAAAGAAATGTGCCTAATTATGGGCTAAACATATCACGGTTATATAGGCTGGTCGTAGGGTCTGGTCATGGTTTGGCGTCCGAGGAATAATGAGTTGAATGATTAGGGCCATAGGAATTGGGCCTAAACCGGGAAAGCACGAATCACGCGACTCTCTTAAGCCCAACGATGTAAGATTTTGAATCACCGTGATCTGAACAACCTACTATGGGCCCTTGATAATGCTTACCTTATGATGAAGTCCGTGTCGTTATTAGCAATTGTAACGTGAATCGAAGGTACGAGCTGGTGAGGATTCGGGTGCGCTTCTACGGTGGCACGAACGGCGTTCTTCAGCAGCTCAGGTAAAATATAATCCAAGGGCAGTTGAATGTAAGGAAACGTTGCGTTGACGTGTCCTGAAAGTAGGAGTGTTAGAAAGAGTAATCGTTCAACCCAAGCTGATGATGCTAGACGGATTAACCAGGGGGTATTTTATTTCGTCTCTTCTTGGCAAAGATAAGGCGTATTCTCGCCGTTCCCCGAGGACTCCTCCGGGAATCGAAGGGAACGGCGAGCATAGAGGGAGTCACTCCACGCGGACTACAGAAAACAGCGAGAACACGGGGAATGCTTCTAAAATGGATTTTGTTCGAAAAAAAAATATGCAGTTAACGAAATCGGTCTAGATCCATTTTACTCTTGGTTTTTTGTTTAATCTGATTGTTTTTAATTAATTTTACATTGCACCAACACCAGCAAAAATTTATTCCCCTCCGAATCTGAAAAGGAGTACTTTTTTATGATGTTGATGATAGTCAGAGCATTCCCCGTCCATGGGGACTAGCGAGAATACGCAGAGTGAGCCCCCGGCACAAACAAAAACGCGGGGACTCCTCAAGTGGAGTCCTCGGGGAACGGCGAGAATACGCCTATAGACCGAGATGGAGGCGAGTAGGCTACTCCCCACTGGAAAACTGGCACGGCGTTACTGATGAAAGAGAATTCATACCTCAAGCCTTATTAATAAGAAAACCGAAGTTAATGAAAATGCGGAAAAAATCCTCTCACGCCAACGCGCAAAAACAGCAGCAAAAACAGCAGCCGTGTCAAAAAAGAAATCACAGTAGTAATTTTACCATGCAGCAACTCTGAAAAAGTAACTGCCCAAAATAGGATACATATAGTTGACAGAAGCTTCATTTATTTATTACAGGTTCCAGAGCAAAATAACACTAATAGAATAGCGCCAAGACTTGAAAAAAGTGACACACACTCAAATCAGAGCAAACTAACTCTAGAGAGTACCGCGCAAACTTTGAAAAAGTGACACAGAGTCAATCCCAGCGACACTAGCTCCTCTAGCCGACACGAACATCCCTACTGAAACTCGATCAGTCGTTAACGAGCACTGGCTCTGATCACTTCACAGGAGAATTATCGTGATTCAATGCAGTAGGGCAATGGGATATGAGATGTTTGTTTGGAAAAAACATGGGAAGACGGTGATTGGTTAAGGGTTGCAACATAACTCTGAGTAATTATTGTTGTGCGAAGCTAAAATGCCAGGGACCCAATTACTAACAAAATATTGAGTCGTGCGTAACTTTCGAACGGGTGATCGGATTCAAACGAAACTTAATAACTGAAGAAAAGACATATCTCTGATGTTCCATTTAAAGTCTGGACCGGATTAGACAGATTTAGGGGGAGACCGGGAATCTCGTGAAACTAGACTGAAGGGATGGCGGAACTTGCTGGGAAGAATACGTATCGGCTCTAGATAAATCATGTACACAACCGTAATGTATCTAAACACTTTGGGGGGATGGAGAGAGGGGGGTCCCGGAGTTCAAACTGACTTATTTGGAATAGTAATTTTCTCGATCCGATCATCGTGGGGGGAGTTGAGGGAGGGTGAATCCGGAATATTGAGTCATGCGTAACTTTTGAACGGGTAATCGGATACCAATTAAATTTAACAATTGAACACACGGCATGTCTCTGATGTTCTTTTTCATGTCCAGATCGTATCCGACAACTTTGGGGGAGCGAAAATTTGTGACCGGCTTAGCCTGGAGAGATGGAACTTGGTGGGAATAAGAAAATGATTTAGAAAAATTATTTACATAACTGGATTATGCTCTCGCGGGAGCTGGGGTAGGGGTCTGGAATTCCAGTGATCGCGAGTTAAGGTACTTCCAGATGTGCTAGGACGATGAAACTTGGCTGGAACATTAGAGAATCGACAAGACTGGCTTAGAAATTGTCATTTCCGAGATCCAACCATTTCTTAAAGTGCTCATCTTAGCTATCAGACGGCAAGACATATACTCCCGATGACTTACTCTACGCCGTGCACATAGCAGAAGAGCCGGAAGCGTCACCAAAGCTGTCCCGAACGAACGCCCTTTATTGGTTTTAATAGGATTTGAGTCATCGTTCGGGAGACGTTTCTCGTTCTTAAAATTCTTATTCTGCAAATAGCGGAACAAGTATCGGGTCTTCTATCCTATTTAAGTGAAGAAGTGATGCAAAATTGCCGGATCTCATCCTTTAGAAAAATTAAAGCGTGACTATCAAGCTGTAGTTTTCTTTTGTAAACTCGCTGTTCCTAATGCTCGCAAATATAGCAAGCGGTCTGATTTTTACTGTGAAGTCAAGTTCTAGTTTCCTTTAGGAAATTTTGAAGATTGTGTTTTGCCGTCGTCCTTGTTTCAGGTTTTCGCATAGCCTCTATAGGTACCAAACAATCTGATTTTTACCAAATATTTTTAAGTCGTCTTTTGGCGTCATCATTTGATCATAATTATTATTTTAGCGTAAGCTCATTGAAATTAAGTTTGACCACGGAAAATGTTACGTTATTTTTTACAGAAGTGACAGTTCGGCAGAGGCTCATCTTTGTTTTGACCGGGAAATTTTTTTATTGAAATACAAATTATTCAAACAAAAATTAGCTGACGCTTACATTTACCGTAGTCAAGCGTAAATAGTCTTTCCTATAATGGTATACACTGTAAAAAGTTTCTTCTTGTGAAGATTAAAGTTAACTGCAGTATTTGCTACTGGTGTTAATCTTATCTCTATTTAGTATTAATCTTGTCTCCGTAGATATAAGAATAATCCCAGTAGCTAATACTGCAGTTCACTTTAATCCTTATCGATCCTTAGTCGGAGATACTTTTTACAGTCACTCTTAAGCTGTTTTATGTTTTCCATCATTTGCTTGAATAGAAAATTATATATAGCACACTTTTCGCTAATATTCTGTTACGAATTTCCGTTTCACGGGCGCCAAAAAAAATCAGCCTCCCCTGTTTCCTCGATGTATGCATCGCATCTCAGCCTTGCTAGAATGTTGTACGTTCGCCACTGCATAGCGTAACTGCTCGCTGAAGCTTCTGATTGGCTGCGTGATTTTGTCGGCTCTTCGACTCCGTCCCATTTTTGATACATGGGACGGATAGGTCTTCGCATTACTCTATAGTGTTGTTTTGCTCTGACTCAAATAGCAGTGACATTAGCACCACTAGCGATAGTGAACGTCCCTACTGAAACTCAATCGGTCGTGCACCAGTGCTGGCTCCAATAACTTTATATTCTGAACAAAGCAAAAAAAGATACAACCTCCCCAGTTTCCTCGATTTTACTACTTCCAGCTTTACTAGAAATTTCCAAACCCGCAAGTTTGTCTCGCTTTAAATGTCACAAGCGTAGTGGGCGGCGCTATGAGTATGGCCTGTTTGCGAAGCAAGGAAAGCTCCCTAGTGTTATTTTGCTCTGACAGGTTCGATACTTCCGGTCAGAGCAAAATAACCCTAGGTGTAGCGCCAAGACCTATGCTTTCGTATCGCCGCTACTACGCTACTCTCGTTTGAAAACGAGACAAACTTGCGGGTTTGAAAACTTTTAGTACCGTACAGCTTAGACGCGGTCTGCACACATCGAGGAAACAAGGGAGGTCTTTTCTTTTTTTTGATGCACCGTATTCGGAATAGGGAGTTCTCGTAGCCAGCGCTGGTGCAAGATCAACTAAGTTTCAGTAGGGACGTTCGATGTCGCTAGTGGTGCTAGTGCCGCAGCTATTTGAGTGTGTATCACTTTTTCAAGTCTTGCCGCTACTTCCTAGTGTCATTTTGCTCTGCTTCCGGTCCAGCAGCAGCTTGATGAGGATCCTTATCAAGCTGGGGCGAAGTATCGCTGTCGAACATCGTAGATGACTCCATTTTTTTAGCCACCGTTAAAATATATACTCTTCAGTCTGCTTCAGTCAGTGCGAGGTGTGCTTTAATTGTTTGAGGCTTTTATGCTGGAATGTAGATTTGGACAAGGGTCAACCAAAAGGATAATCGAATACCTGAAAGTCGAATCTCCGGTGCCCTTCCGTACCGATGTCCTGCAATCCTCCTTGTAAAATCTGCCCACTTTTCCACCACATTCTTCAACTGCATCTGCACATTGATAATCCCAACATGGTTCGGCTTTTCGTCTCTTAGGGCTAGGTGATGCATGGCAAGCATCCTAATTCCCAGCCGTGATGTAAGGGTCTTGTCTAAAAACGATCTGATCCCATCCTCATCTTGTATATACCTCCTACATTCCTTAAACCCATCTGCCAGTTGGGTCACAACATCTTTGTGCACATCGAGCAAGTTTGCCAGAAGACGTGCATATTGATTCTCATCCTCAATGGTTTTAACCGTTGGGAAGTCTGACAAAATGTGGAAGGATCTGATGTACAGCTCATGAACTGCTAAGATTGTCGGGTTACACCCAATGATAAATGGCAGATTTCTAAACTTGTTCACTGTACGAGCCAGTCGCACTGGTAGCTCCTTCTGTAAGTACTGTGCACTTTTTAAGACATGGGCCTTATCTCGGGCTGAGTATAGGATAGTAAAAGTCTTCAGTCGAACAGATTGCTTGGTGGCAGCTTCATCAATAGCCTTTTGGTTGAAATAAGATGAAACTGATTTCCCTTTGCCATTCAAGTAGTAGTTAGTCACAGGATAGTAATTTATAATATTATTTCCATCTCCATTACTTTTATCAGATTTGCACCTATACTGACTGCCGCAAAAAAGGTGGGGAGCCAACTTTTGTTTTGAACATGATCGCTCGAGGTGCCGATATCTGACTAGTCGGCACACGGTTGGCCCTTGTATGGCAGTTCTATACCTGTAAGAAATGGTTAGAATTAACAAAGAGACAAAAACCGGTGTGTTGCAACATACACAACAAGACCAAAGGTTCCGATGGAATCCCAAAAATTCAATATTTGATCCAGACAATCAGGCTAGGTTTTGTCTTCGCCAGACTCCTTGAACATTTTTACTCTTATAATTTAGAAACAGATTAAGGCCAAACAGCTAATCATCTCAGAAAACCAAGTTCAGACATGGATTCAGCATGTGTGCTTACCCCTAGAAGCCGATCGGAACGATCCTGCCTTACTTGTGCGAAATTTCCGGTTTCGGCGAAATCCAGAACTACCTGTCCGGCAAAAAAAAAAAGATGAAAAACGAATTCAGCGTATCTCCTTACCTATATCCAACATCTAATCAACTTCATATCAAAATTTAACTTTTAACAAATTTTCCGGTTTCAGCCGGATTCCGGAAGAACTACACATTCGGCAAAAAAAATGATTGTCATATACGGATTCAGCATCTCTTCTAACCCCCAAATCAAAAGTATAATACACTTCAAATAAAAATTTTACTTTTAACAAACTTTCCGGTTTTGGCCAGATTCTGCGCGAACTACTTGTCCGGCGAGAAAATGGTTTTCATATTCTTGTTCAGCATGCCGTATTCCCCCTACATCGAACATCTTATCAACTTCAAATAAAACTTTTACTTTTAACAAACTTTCCGGTTTTAACCGGATAACGGGCGAATTACTTGTCCGACGAGAAAATGGTTTTCATAGTCGTGTTCAGCATGCCTTCTTACCCTTAAATCGAACATCTAATCACCTTCAAATAAAACTTTTACTTTCAACAAACTTTCCGGTTTTGGCCGGATTCTCGGCGAACAACTTGTCCGGCAAGAAAATGGTTTTCATATTCATGTTCAGCATGTCTTTTTACCCCATAACCGACTATCTCAATAGCTATTTAAAAAATATTTTGTTTGTCCCTTAATTTGAAACCCCTTCCCCACCCTCAAATATAGCCTAGAGCTACATAGCCCATCTTCGAACTTGACCTGTACTTTGACCCAAAGGATCCTCCCACCAAGTTTCGGAGAGTTTCCCTTCGAGAGTTATCGTGCTTACAGACGGACGGACAGACGGACAACTTTTCGATGTCATAGGTATCCCTCCACTTACGTTTTGGGATCCCAAAAAGAGGTAACTTACTCCTGGAACCACTTCCTATTATCAAGAACAAATAAGCCAATAGAGCCAGCCAACCAAAACCCCCTGATTTTCGAATGCCCTATGCCAAAACTCTGGGTACCGGTATATCTAGCGTTTGGCATACCCTATGCCAAACGCTGAATAGCTGTTGGCACTCTAACCAGTGGCGCCATTTCAGTAAACCTCAGGGGGGGGGGGAGGGGCTAAACATTCATTTTGGGCCCCCATACTAGATTCTTTTTTTTTAACTTAAATGCAAAATTGTAATTGTTCTTTTGGGGGTAAAATTAAAGCAGTTTTTGAATATACCATAGGAGCAAATGCGAGAGTCATGCTTTATCCAAAGATCCTTCAAAAATAAAAATGTTCACCAGAGCATGCTGTAGCTAGAGTTTGAGGCCTTCCCTTATGGCATAACAAGCTACTTTAAACCCTCTGAGGCTTTCGAACGAAACCCTATCGAGATTTGTTCTATCTGGAGGTATATGGGGTTGACATCTTAAAACATCTCACAAACAAATTCTACCTTTTAAAGTGGCTCAAACCCCAAAATTCCAAGCCTAAATCATCACCCAATTGACGCGCTTTTCGGCTATATAGAAAATACCGAGAAAGGCGCGCAGGGAAAATTTTATTAAACATTTACGATCAGACCATGTTTTTGGAATCCCAAACAAAGCCAGGGTTATCTCTGTGGCCACGATAACTCCTGAACAGAGTGAAGTATTTTGCCAGAAGTTCGTACCCCGGCATTCCATGCAACCCTTTTCAAAATAAGCAGTGGTCATCCAGAATAAAGTAAAGAGAAAGTAGATTTGTTCTGAATTTACAGAGAAAAAATGTGACTGTCAATGCTTATATCGCTGAAACTTTGCCTTACAGGACAACATATTTTAAAAATCTTTTCCGCTAAAATGCAGAGATATCAACACTAAATTATATCGAAACCGCGATGCAGAGTGAAATTCACGATTTGGTAAATTCCTCTACGTCAGTATGTCAGACAACAAAGGATATAAACAAAAAAGCCTCGGATTTGGGCCCCTTGAAATTCAGGGGGGCATGGCCAGGGGCGTCACTACGGGGGGGGCTCCCCCCCAAAGGTCTCAAGAAAATACTTTCCTCTGGCGAAACCCGGAGAAAGTTCACGAGTTTGTTGGCGCGGAGCAGCAAACGCAGATGAAATTTAATTCTGTATGCTTTCATCGGGACTCGTCAGCACATCGGGTTCTTTTACATTTGTTGGACAAAACACAGATGAAATCGAGTTCTGAATGCTTTTGTTCCGAAAGTTTAAGTTTTGTCGGCACATCAGCTTCTACTTTCATGTTAAAAATAAGATTCTCTACAGTTTAGTAGGACATAACACAGAAGAAATTTAGCCTTGAATGAATTCCCCTTTTTCCCTGGAAATGGATAGGTAAACCAATAGGAAAAAGTGGTCTTCATTAAAGGCTAAATTTCTTGGAAGTTCTCTAATATTTTTAAAATTGGAAAAAGAGGTTAGATAGAACATAAGATCAAGTATCTTGTGGTCTAGGAGAGGAAGACAGCCCTATTTAGGTATGTAATCAATCTCAGTTCAACCAATTATCATGGGGGTGCCATGCTATTACCATGCCCATGCTCCAGGGCATGGTGCCCCAACGTATGGGCACCATGCCCATACCTTGGGGCATGCCCTGACGTTGGGGCACCATGCCCAAAAATTGAGGATTTGTGCTTGACTGAGCTGGATTCGATTTGGCCTTGTCTCGGTTGTGTCTAGACATGTCTAGCCCTACTAGGCTAGCCTAGCTAGGTCCTGTCTGTCAGCCAAAATCCAAATGCAGTTTTATTTAACTGTGTTGTCAGCTGACAATTTAGAGAGCCCTGTCAGACAGGATGCCATGAAGGAGACTTGACCTCGAAATAAGTTTTGGTCGTGTCTTGCTGTCTTGGACTTGGGTAGATTTCATGACTGAGCTTATTGTGATGCTTGTCCTTTGAGTCATTCACCTCATGAAAAAGCTAGATAAAACAACTTTAAACAGTGACAAGGCAGTAATCAGAAGACAAAACTAAGGAAAGGAGGACTCGAAAGTGTTTTTTTTCCTTTTTGACAAGACTATAGAGTGATAGTGTTATATGAAGAAAACGTCAAATTCCGAAACGCCCGCAGCTTAACTTACATGACTTTTTGAGCAGGCTAACTTAATTTCTCTGAAATCCATCAAACCACACACTCGCCTTTTCCTTCTATCCGTCAAAAACAAAAAGTCAGGTTGTAAAATTTTCCGTTAGATGGTATTCGACTAAAAATCATTGCTAAGCAAACAACTAGATGGCTTATGCCAAGGCTTTTAGCTAACATATGTTGTAAATATCCCAGGGAATCCACCGGAATTCGCCGCACCACTCAAAATTTGTCGGAGTCACCTGAACTTCATGATTTTTAGGAAACCTACCGGATTTTTGCTCAGTGAACCTACCAGAATTTGCTCAGGGAATCTACCGAATCTTTCACACAAGGAATCCACCGGAACTTGTCTCAGGGCATCTACCAGAGTTTGCCACACGGAATCTACCAGAATTCGGCTCAGGGAATCTACCGTAATTTTGAAGCTTACCGTATAAAGGCGTATTCTCGCCGTTCCCCGAGGACTCCTCAGGGAATCGAAGGGAACGGCGAGAATAGAGGGAGTCACTCCACGCGGACTCCGCGTATGGAAAACAGCGAGAACACGGGGAACACCGTGGGGAATACGGGGAGTGAGTCGCCGCGACAAACAGAAACGCGGGGGCTCCTCAAGTGGAGTCCTCGGGGAACGGCGAGAATACGCGCTAAGAATATACTCACAGCTTACTGGGATGACCCCGAAACACAACTAACCAGAGCGATTACTGCAGAAAGACAAAACAGCATACCGGAACGTACACCGCGTGTTCCAGCAATCACCGAAATTTCTGCAGCTTTCAAAAATTAGGTTACCGCCTGAAATTTACGTCATTTCTAACTACAATATTATTCTAGGAGTAATACCACGTTATCGTCTACTCCAGGTCTTGACAGACTTCTCGACTCCTTCCCGGTAATTAGACGAGAAGAGTAAAAAAACGAGTTAGCCTTGTTCCGACATGATCTCAAAAGTCGCCAGGAGAGCCTGGAAACAAATCAAAAGTTTGAAGATATATATATTCGAAGATATATATATATATATTATATATAGATGTATTTATAATCGAAGATATATATATAACTTTTTTCGAACAGGCGTGTAATGCATACCTTCCTATGACCCATGGTCAGTTATCTTACGGTAATCTTCACAGAGAAAACGTAAAATATCACTCCACGGGATAATCCAGCCAATCACGTTACAGAATTATTCATAACCGCCTCCGGAGAGGAGGATATAAGTCATATCCTCCTCCAACGACATGCTGAGGTCGAAAAAGTTATAACAGTTAACACACCTCCATCTCGCTTGATATCGGAATGACAACCTCGATGGCCATTTAAAAATATCAGCCGAGCAAAATATCAACCTCGCCTTCTGCTCGGCTGATATTTTCCATAACCTGCCTCGCCTTCGGCTAGGACAGGTTATTTTCAATGGCCGTCTCGGTGTTATTTTCCGATATCGACCTCGATGTCTGAAGTTAACCTTTAATATTCGAAGTCTTTCGAAACTGAAAGATGTTTTGCCCCTAGTATGGAAAGCGTCAACGGCTTAGACAATCTCTGTTACTGCAGCAAAAGGGGAATTAATTTTTAGCAAGCTGAAATTGGTTATGATGTGAAATTGGATGTCAAGTATAAGGTCATGTTTTTTTAGTTTTTTACACAAAACTACAAATACATTAAACAAGTACTGAACAAGCACAAAATTTTGTACATTCAGTGCTTGTTAATAAATGGAATGTGTTGTGGATAAATGGAAAACGGGTAAAACTGCGACGAATAAATGTGTAGGGTGGGTCGGTTGAAGGCCGAAGACTTTCTAGTTTAAGTGACAGTCTTAAAGTTTAATCGAATATGGCTGAGATCCAACAGTCTAGTAACATATCACTAACACAACATATCACATATTCCCGAAAACCCGATAAAAATGCGTTACTGCGTTTGTCAATTATCCAAGGATCATAGATTTCACAGAATGAACCTATTCTTTCGGATTTGTTGTGCCTCTATGTGCTTGTCGCTCTAGAAATGTAAGCCGTTCCGCTAGAACTGTAAGCTATTGCCAAAAACTAAATTAAAGGTCAGATTCATTGTCCCACTGTCCTACAGGCGTAACTTCTCCTATGTCGCATCTTTTTTTGCGTTTTTCGTGCAAGCAGCGCACACTCTGAACGTTATTATTAGAGCCCCGGTATGGAAAAATACAAGATCCCTCAGACGAGTCAAAGTATTTCAGTGTATTAAAATGTCAGAAGTAAAAATAAGCTGCCTTTTCCATTAAACTTCAACGACCCTATTTTGTGTTTATCGTCGTTTGTAAAACATAATCGAAGTCATAGCGCAACAGTATTCTAGTGTAAAACCTCGAAAAATTACCCCGGTAAAGTTCTGAAACAAACTGCACCCCTATCAGGAAAGTGTCGGGATCCGTATGGGTTCATCTGTTGCTGTGCATGCCTAGAAATGTTTATGACTTGTCATTCTTCGCAGAAATCCGAGTGGTCGTTTCCGTCTTTGACCATTTCCCATGCAAGTGTAATTTGAAGCGGGCTACTAAAGTGTTGAAAAATGTCCAGGGGTTCGGAGCTTCGAAATGCCGACTACACTGTCAGAAGTTTCATAGCAGATGACAGAAGGATGCGCAGTTTCAACCGATAACACTTGGGATCTAAACTGTTGCGATTTTGAAAACGGTATGTATTTAATGTTACACATAACAAGCACTGCCAGGAAAAGCCGAAACATAATTAAAAGTGTTGCTGCGCATCCTCGTGTTATCTGTTACGAAACTTCTGGCAGTGTAGTAAGCGATCTAGTAGGTGCGCGCTTATGTTTTCTCTCGCTACAAAAACAGTTGAAAATAAGAATCATAAGTAATATTTGGTTAGAAAAACGTTTTACTGTTAAAGTTTAACTGAAAAGCCAACTTATTTTTGTGTCATTTAGTTGAATACACTGAATATTCTGCAAAGGGATTTTTTTGTTTTTCACTATCTGCTCTAGTTATGACGTTCAGAATATCTGCGGCCGTCCCCACAGCGAAAATTCTACTATGATTCGGGAAATTTTTATCTAAAGACAAACAAGGCTTTTCAGTGGGCAGTGGCGATATTGGTGAAGGTTGCTTAGTGCCTGAACAAAAAAAAGTCATAAATCTTTCTTGTAAGGCATACAACAAATTAGAGGTACCACAAATCACACGGAAATTCCACTATTTGAAAATCGCTTATTCCTGAATAGCGGAACAACGAAGTAACGCATTTTCAGCGGGTCTTCAAGCCAATTTAAGTGAATAAGTGATGGGTAACTAGATTGTCCTATTCCAGTCCTTTTCGGTTAAACTTTAAGAGAAAGTAAAGAGAACAGTGTGAAATATTAATAGTTTGCTAATGCCTAGGTCACTGTCAGAAGTTTCATAACAGATAACGCAAGGATACGCAGTTTAAACAGACAACACTTGGAATGTTGTCTATTGTGATTGTCAAAACGTCCTGCATGGAACAGCCAAAACACCACCGAAAAAGCATCTGCTGACTTTTCCGATATCATGACGACTTACATAACGTCAGCAGATTCTTTTTCGGCGGTTTTTCGGCTCATCCTGGCAATGCTTGTTATGCATATAATTTAATGCATAACATTTTCCACATCACAACAGATCATCCGAAGGGTTGCGCGCATCCAAGTGTTGCTGCGCTTCCCTGTGTTATCTTCTATGAAACTTCTGGAAGTGTAGTAGGCAATCTAGTAGGTTCGCGCTTATGTTTTATCTCGCTGCAAAATTTTTGCATGAAAGTAAGAATCAGTATTATTTGATTTCAGAAATGTTGTATTGTTGAGGCATTTTTAAAAGAAAGTAAAGAGAATAGTGTGAAATATTGATAGTTTGCTAATTCCTTGTACATTGTCAGAAGTTTAATAACAGATATCGCAAGGATATGCAGTTTCAACAGACAACACTTGAGATGTTGTCGAGTATGATTTTCAACACGTTATACATGGAACAGACAAAACACCGCCGAAAAAGCATCTGCTGACTTTTCCGAGATCATGGCGACGAACCAGCAAGTCAGTTGATGCATTTTCGAGGGTTTTTCGGCTCTTGCTGGCAATGCTCATTGTGCATAACATATATTTGATAAATAACACTGTCAAATATGATTCGCAGTCAGCTTGGGCTGAGAGAATATTTTTATTTGATAAAGTTTTCAAAATCATAACAGATAACATCCCAAGTGTTGTCTGTTGAAACTGCGCATCCCTGTGTTATCCGTTGTGAAACTTCTGACAGTTTAGCCACAATCGTCACTCACAGCTCAGATTTGTCCGAGTTTTTGTTCAAAGTGCAGGAAGTCTTGTTCGCATTCTAAAACCGAATGAGTTCACCGACTGGAGGAGCTTTAGCCGTTACCTAAAAATAAAAAATTAGTAAGATGGTAGCAGGTTTGGAAGAAAATCAATCTGAAACAAATTAATTATGTCGGAGAACATGATGAAGGCTGGGGCTTTTTGGGATCCGAAAACGGGAGTGGAGGGGTACCTATGAAATTGCAAAAGTTGTGTCTGTCCGTCCGTCCGTCTGTCTGTCTGTCTTTCTGTCCATCCGTCTGTCCGCCCATCCGTCCGTTCCTCTGTCAGCACGATAACTCTCGAAGGGAATGATATATTTTGATGAAACTTGTAGTGAGAATTCTTTGGGTCAAGGGAAAGATCGAGTTCGCAGATGGTCTCTGTAGCCCTATATTTAGGTGTGGGGGAGCGGGTTCAAATTAAGGGGCAAACAAAGTATCTTTAAACAGCTAATGAGGTGGTCGATTAACGGGTAAGAAGACATGCTGAACATGATTATGAAAACCATTTCCTCGTCTGACAAGTAGTTCGCCCGCAATCCGGCCAAAACATATTTATTTGAAGTATACTTCAGATGTTCTAGAGAGGAGTCAGGAGATACGCTGAATTCATTTTTGAGCTTCATTTTTTTTTTTTTACCGGACTAGCAGTTCCGGAATTAAATTTGGCAGAAGTAAGGCAGGATGTTTCGATCAGTTTCGTCAAAATAGATGTTACTTATAGGGGTAAATATACATGCTGAATCCATACCTGTACTTTGTTTTCTCGGATGATTAGATATTTGGCCTTAATCTGTTTCTAAATTTTATTAGTAAATATGTTCAAGTTCGTTCTTATGTCCATTTTGTGGTCTAGTTTGCGTGAACTCCAACTATCGAATTTAATGATTGAAAGCGGATCATTTCTACATGGTTCAGAGTGGATCGGTCTGGCGAGGCAAGACCCAATCTTGACCCAATTGTCTGGATCAAATATTAAATTTTGGGATCCGTGTTGAATGTGTCATCTCTTAAAGGAGTCTGATACAGACAGCTCCGGAGACTTCGCTCGAGACTTCGTCGACGGGGCCTTTGATATCCCATCTTAACGTTTGGACTTGTTTTATCATTGAGGACCCTTTGAACTTTCGACTTGACAGAAAATTAACTAAGTATAGGGCACATAGAGTGACATTAAAACCGGGGTTACTATTTTATTTTGATTATTTATGGTAGACTGTCCTTTGACCGGAGCGTGTTGATTTTGTTGTATTTTATAAACTAGGTAACAAATTTAATAACTTCGGGCTGATGTACATGACAGTTGCGAAAGCAATCTCGTATTAGCAAAGAGGGGATTAACAATGTTTTAGCATGGAACTGGTTTAGAACATATTGCTGATTGAAGATATGAGACTGAGAAAACACTGTCGGTTTTTTCAACCCTCATTTTTATTCCGTATATAGTACAAAAATAGATGTGTTAACCAGAATTCAATTTTCAGCCCCTGCTTAATAAAAATAAACCATCGCTCGGGGGTCAATATCACTACAATACAGGGAATATTCTTGTGCTAAACAGCAACAGCTTTCAAGCAAGAACAGAAATAAGAGTACGGAGAGACATTAAAAATATTCTCAAGCATGAACTTACATTAAAAACTCTCAGATATAACACTGCCTATATTAAACAATGGCCAAACACGGAAAGTCAGCCACGATGTCTGTCAGCGATATTTCGGCCCTCCTTGGGCCAGGGTCCTCGTCAGGCTTTCGCTAGATTGGAAGAAACGAACCTACAACCAGCAATAATTGCAGGATTGTTTTCGGAATATCACTGACGAACATTGTATCTGACTTTCCGTCTGTGTATTTAGGTCAAAATTGGTTTCACAGGTTATGTAAAACCCAAATGTGTTACTTAATATGAAACAACAACAATTAGAACAATTGATATTTATATCACGACAAGCGCCAAGACACACAGTACAGTAGAAACAGATGGGAAGAAAGGTGCAAATATTATTATGAGTATTTTAATATGCTACAATGAAAAGGAAGACACAAATATAGGAATAGGTTACAAAAGAGCAGGTTTTCATTCTTGGTTGAAATTTCATTTAAAGCGCTGTCTTGGAAGCGCCGAGACAGGAAGAAAGGTGACATTTATTAGTATGAGGATATTTAAACTACACTGAAAAGAAAGACATAGACACAGGAATAGGTAACAGAAGAACAGGTTTTCCCTTCTTGGTTGAAATTTTATTTAAAGCGCTGTCTTGGAAGCGCCGAGACAATTTCTGTCGAAAATGTCTTCTCTTACTTCATAACCCGTATTTAGCGGTTAAAGAGTTAATATAGTTTAACACGTGTGTATAATTTTATTTTCTTGTATATTTAGTATTCTTTGGCCAGTTTTTTTTTTGTAGTATTACATACTGGGCCAATTAGTTTGTATTTATTTCATTTTATACTCTCCGATCTTGAAGGTCAATAAAATATTTGAATTGAATGTGAATTGAACAAAGTGGAGACAAATGAGAAGAAAGGTGACAAATATTATTATGAGTAGGCTATCATTAAACCACAATAAAAATGAAGACGCAAATACAGGGACAGGTTACAGAAGAACCGGTTTTCATTCTTGGTTGAAATTTCATTTGAAGCGCTGTCTTGATTATATTTTTTTTTAAGAAATCTAAAAATTTGTGTGTGGCAGGAAGAAAGGTAAAGCAGCAGGATTGGAAAGAAGGGTAGAATTTGTCACACGCGAACCAGCGACAGATCCTCAGGTCTTTTACAAAGGCCCATAGGGATCCTTAAGAAGAAATCCTTCGTCAGATTTTTTTAGATTTTTTAAATTTTGTAAGAATTTTTTCTTAAAAACAGCCGGTTTTTCTGATAATCAGTCGATTTTTTTTTGTCGGAACAGTCTTTCTTAAAAAAAAACAGTCGGTAAAAATGACAAACCAGTCGGTAAATACCTACCCCCCCCCCCCACACACAAACGTTTTGACTAGTAACGTCTCTAAAAATGACAACTAATGTAGAAAATTACAGATTAAGAATCAGTAGGCTACTTCTCAACTCAAGTGCTTTCCGAAAAAAGTTAAAAGTTAAATTTTCTCCTTTAGCAGAACAAGAGCTGGAAGCTCATATGGCACTTGCAAGGCTGGGTCAGAGGATGAAAGTAGTAACTCGTCAATTTGTGGGTTTGTTGTGATCATTTGTACAGAAAAATCAGTAAAAAAACATGACGAACTCATTGGGAGCACGAAAATGTATATTTTGCTCAAAAGTATTGTTTGTACTTTAAGGAAATCACTTGTGAGGGATCATAGGGATCACGAAAATGTGTATTTTGCTAAAAAGTATTTTTTGTACGTTGTGGTTTCGATTAGTACTTTATAAGGAATTATTAAGGAATTCAGTTGTAAGCAAAACCCTTGAGGCAAAAATGATCATGGGCTCATAGGGATCACGAAAATGTATATTTTGCTTTAAAATATTTTTTTTGTACTTTGCGGTTAGCATTAGTACTTTAAGGGATGGTCGGATCAGGGAACTGACTATTTCTAAGCCAATCATGTCAAGTCTCTAATTTTCAAGCCAAGTTTTATCGTCATAGCACGTCTGGAAGTACCTTAACTTGCGATCATCGGAATTCCGGACCCCTCCCTCTAACTCCCCCACAGTGCCCGAATCTTGTCCGGTTCTGTCACTTACGTACATAGGGCTTGTGCTTGTTCTTTCCACCAAGTTTCATTCCGATCGCTTCACTCCAAGCGTGTCACAAGTTTTCCGGTTCCCCCCTCCAACCCCCCCCCCCTTCATCGGATCTGGTCCGGACTTGAAACTGGGCATCCGAGACATGTGATCTTTCTATGTATCAAGTTTCATTATGATCCGATCACCCGTTCGGAAGTTATACATACCTCAAGATTCCGGATTCCCCTCCCGTCACTCCCCCCACGATGGTCAGATCGGGAAGTTGACTATTTCCAGGTTAATCTGGTCGAGTCCCTGATTTGCCTGCCAAATTTCATTGTCCTAGCACACCTGGAAGTAACTTAACTCCGTATCACCGGAATTCCGGAACCCCCCTCCAACTCCCCCCACAGTGCACGAATCCGGTCCGGGTCTGTCAATGACGTACCTAGGGTATGTGCTTGTTCCTCCCAACAAGTTTCATCCCGATCGCTCCAGTCTAAGCGTGTCACATGATTTCCGGTTCCCCCCTCCGACTCCCCCCCACATTAATCGGATTCGATCCGGACCTGAATTGGGACATCTGAGAAATGACGTCTTTCCAAATATCAAGTTTCATTAAGATCCGATCACCCGTTTGAAAGTTATGCATGCCCCTAAATTCCGGATTCCGGCTCCCCTCCCTCCCCCCATGATGGTCGGATCGGGGAGGTGACTATTTCTAAATTAGTTTGGTCGGGTCCCTGATATGCCTGCCAAGTTTCATCGTCCTAGCACATCTGGAAGTACCCTAACTCGCGATCACCGGACTGACCGACCGACAGACCGACAGACCGACAGACCGACCGACGGAAAAGTGATCGGTATATGGCACTTGGCCGGAAGGCAAGTGCCATAAAAAGGTGTTGGCCTCCCTGATAACAAACTTTAACACTGCCATTCAATTATTTAAGTTAAAGCCTTTTCGGTCGATTACAGGACGTCCTTGTTCGATTTTGAGGACCCATTTCTCCAAATGACGTATGTATAATTTCCAGATTACCTAATCCACACTGGACCTCCCAAGCACTTCTAGCAAATTAATCCGTTTGGGTTCATTTGTTGCTGTGCGAGCGTAGAAATGTTTACGACTGGTCATTCTTCGCAGAAATCAGAGTGGTCTTTTCCGTCTTAGACCGTTTCTCGTGCAAGTGTAATTTGAAGCGGTCTATTAAAGTGTTGAAACATTTCTAGGGGTTCGGGGCTTCGAAATTCCGACTACACTAAGGATGCGCAGTTTTCAACCGATAACACTTAGGATCGAAACTGTTGTGATTTTGAAAACTTTTTGTATTAAATATTATACATAACAAGCACATCCAGGGAAAGCCGGAACACAACTGAAAAAGTATCTGCTGACTTTTCCGATATCATGACGACAAACAAATGAGTCAGCAGATGCTTTTTCGGCGGTTTTTCAGCTCATCCTGGCAATGCTTGTTATGCATAGCATTTAACGCATACTGTTTTCCACATCACAACAGATCACATCCCAAGGGTTGCGCGCATCCGTTTGTTGCTGCGCATCCCTGTGTTGTCTGTTATGAAACTTCTGGCAGTGTAGTAGGCGATCTAGTAGGTTCGCGCTTATGTTTTATCTAGCTGCAAAAATAGTTGCATGAAAACAAGAATCATAAGTTACATTTGATTTGAAAAACGTTGTATACTTAAAGAAAATAAAGAGAAAAAGAAAATAAAGAGAAAAATGAGAAATATTGATAGTCTGCTAACAAGTACACTGTCAGAAGTTTCATGTCAGATAATGCAAGGATACGCATTTTAAACAGACAACACTTGGGTAGTTGTCTGTTGTGATTTTCAAAACGTGTCACTAATAAATGTCACCGTATTTCATGCTTCAGGCGCCAAACGGCTAGTAATTAATGTCACCGTATTTCATGCTTCAGGCGCCGAACGGGCACTAAATGTCACCGTAAATTATGTCACCAGCCTCTTTGTTGGAATTATGGTTTTGTTCGCAGGCTACGTCGTCACAACCGCTAATGTTTCTAGTATTTTCTAGTGCGATGGAGTCAGTAGTCGAAGTTAGACCGAAAATGTAACATCGTTGTTTCACCTATGTAAATAAAAGTGGTTTGCACACCAAAGAAGGTCCTTCATTAAAGTACAACTCTTACTAGAAATTATCTTTTCTCTACGAAAGGGATCAGAAAAAACGTTTTCAAAAATAACATTACTTTCCACCTGAAATTAGCAATTTTCTTGTTAGCGCTTGCCGACACTATCCAGCCATCTTGCCCTCCAACGCGGCGGCTGGGAGCAAAACCTTTGAAAACTGAACGCGCGGTGGTTAAAAAGATGGAAAACTAAACAAATACAAGAAGTTAAAAACAGTAGATTCTCATATCCTTGTGTGTAAAATAATTGTCAGTGGACACTGAAGATTCCGGCCAACTTCGCGTTGTGTGACGGGCAAAACTCGGCATGGCCGAAAAAGTGCTAAAAATGTGTAGGCACAAAACGAAACAACGAAGAAAGGTGGGGATTTTAGAAGCTTATAATTCCACAAGGGAGTTAGGTATAGTACAAACGGCAGAATAAACAAGAGGGGTTCTTTAAGGGTGACGGACAGTGCAGTTGGTAGACCGTCCTTAGACTTTTTTCTGTTATATTTAGTTGGGTACCCACCTAAAAATAAGTGCCAAATTTAATGACTTGCGGGCACTAATATACGTGACAGTTGCGAAAAGAATCTTGTAACAAGAAAGAGAAGATTGACAATAGGCGTATTCTCGCCGTTCCCCGAAGACTCTTCGGGGAATCGAAGGGAACGGCGAGAATACAGGGACTCACTCCACGCGGACTCCGCGTACAGAAAACAGCGAGAACACGGGGAATGCTTCCAAAACGGATTTTGTTCTTAAAACAAATACGCAATTGACAAAATTAGTCTGGATCTCCTTTATTTTTGGTTTTGTTTATTCTGATTATTTTTAATTAATTTTACATTGCACCAACACCAGCAAAAATGGCGAGTCCTTTTTGTCCTTTTTGATAATGGTGTTGATAATTGGAGCATTCCCCGTACGTGGGGACTCGCGAGAATACGGGGAATGAGTCCCCGGGACAAACAACATTTTTTCCCCCGTTCCTCGGGGAACGGTGAGAATAAGCCTAATGCTATGGCAGAGAACGGGCTTAGAGCATACTGCTGATTGTTCTACTACTCTTTGGAGGTGCTCTATAAGCTCTAATTGGAATTTCGTAAAACAAAACTCGATGTCGTAACCAGAGTATCGAGACTGAGAAAACACTGTCGGTGCTGTATCAGCTCTAATTTGAATTCCTTAACACAAAACTGGATGCGTTAACCAGAATTCGTTTATCCGCTCCCACTCCCAGCGCTCCCAACTCATGCATTCTTGTGGACTGTATCCGTAGCATTTAATAAGGCGTTTTTGCACGATTTTTTCCGTAGACTTTGGCCTGTGGGTTCGAACAGTAAAAATAGCTGCGTTTTTCTGATTATTTTTAATTAATTTTACATTGCACCAACACCAGCAAAAATGGCGAGTCCTTTTTGTCCTTTTTGATAATGGTGTTGATAATTGGAGCATTCCCCGTACGTGGGGACTCGCGAGAATACGGGGAATGAGTCCCCGGGACAAACAACATTTTTTCCCCCGTTCCTCGGGGAACGGTGAGAATAAGCCTAATGCTATGGCAGAGAACGGGCTTAGAGCATACTGCTGATTGTTCTACTACTCTTTGGAGGTGCTCTATAAGCTCTAATTGGAATTTCGTAAAACAAAACTCGATGTCGTAACCAGAGTATCGAGACTGAGAAAACACTGTCGGTGCTGTATCAGCTCTAATTTGAATTCCTTAACACAAAACTGGATGCGTTAACCAGAATTCGTTTATCCGCTCCCACTCCCAGCGCTCCCAACTCATGCATTCTTGTGGACTGTATCCGTAGCATTTAATAAGGCGTTTTTGCACGATTTTTTCCGTAGACTTTGGCCTGTGGGTTCGAACAGTAAAAATAGCTGCGTTTTTGTGATAAACAGTACTAGTTTTAATTAAATACAGAAACAAAAGTGACATTACAAAAATAATCTCAAGTATGAATTTATATTCAAAAGTCTCAGAATGGACATTGCGTATATTAACAATATCCAGACACGGAAAGTCAGCCGTGATGTCCGTCAGCGATATCTCGGCCCTCTTTTGCCAGGATTCTCGTCAGGCCTTCGCTAGATTGGAAGACTTACAACTAGCAATGATTTCAGGATTATTTTCGAAATGTCACTAACGAAACCGTATTTGACTTTCCATTTGTGTCTTTAGGTCAAAATTGCTTTTAAGCTACAATAGTTGCGTTTTTGATCCGAATTCTCCTCGCGATTCTCCTCCAAATTCTCCTATTTCGCGTTTTTTGACTATTCAGATGAAGCGAATTCTCCTTTTCTTGTGTTTTTGTCAGAATCGAGAACGGGGAAAGCCTCGCGATTCTGCAGAATCGAGAAGTTGCTCCGATAGTGAATTCTCGATTCTCCTCTCTCCGTTCTCCTCCCTGATTGGTCAACAGAGTGCGGTCTTTAATATGCACAAACAGGTACACCGGGTTGCAAACGAGCTGCCAAATTAGTGTTTTTGTCAAAAGCAAGAAGAGAATGGAGAAGCTAGAGGAGCAAAAACGGTAATTTTGTACGAGAATCAAGAATTCAGAATCGAGAATTCAGAACGGAGAATTCGGATCAAAAACGCAACTAATGAAAAGGAAGACACAAATACAGAAATAGATTACAGAAGAACAGGTTTTCATTCTTATAATTTTATTTTTGGCGCCGTTTTGGCTTTGTCCGCTGTTTTTTTTCTTTCAGATATCCCAAAATTTGTCTGTGACAGGAAGGAAGGTGAAGAAAAAGAAGGAAGGTGTAGAATTTGTCGCGCTTGAACCGCCGACAGAACCTTATGCCTTTTACAAGAGGTAATAGCATACCGACATTTTTGCTCGACATGCTAGTGTACAAAAACTACTATTCAGACATGGTATGTCAAGCGTAGCTAGCGTATTTCAGCTTGTTCTCAAAATAAAAATAAGTAATATCGAAATATGCAAATCTTTCAGTTTCAAATTTCTTATCAAACCCATAGGAATACTTTGGACGAAATCCGTCGTTTTAAATGCGCCCAAAATAAGCTTTTGCCCAGCACGAAGCGCAGTTAAATTAATAATTTTTCCCGCCCACATTAAGCCCCTCTCCACAACCCTAGATACTGATATATCAGCCCATAAAAGGCTTCATTCAGAGAGATTAGAACTGAATTATATTAGCATTTAAAGGACAAGCCGTACTAATGGTGATATTTATTCTACTGCTGCAGCTTCTCCATCTTTTTTTTTGTTCCCGAGAATCGAAACTTCATAAGTGTATCCTATCCCCCCTTTGGAGGAGATCGGTATGACACTGATTATCACACTTGCCGTGATTGTTCTCTTTACGTGACGTCTCTCGTCTCAGGCTTTAGGAAAAGGTGTTTATGTTTCACGAAATTAGTACAATTTTTCGCCTGTGACGCTGCATCTCTTGTCTATAGCAGTTGTTCCCAACTGGGGGTACGCGTACCCAAAGGGGTACGCGAGACCCTCGTAAGGGGTACGCGAAGGTCCCAAATCTCCGAATTCGAAAATTTCTACTTTCGTCAAGAAATTGGAGTTTCGGTTTACGAGTGTTCAGAGAAACAGCCCAGGTGTCTTTCAGAAATTCCGACCCTTCCCTTGACCAGTATGCGGACGATAATGAAATTTACAACCTCAACACAATTTGTGATTGTATTCAGGAGCATCTGACAAAGTTTCGAGATATTTCCCGCTGATCACGACCAAAGATATAACTCTAGACTGGATCTTATATGCATTTTGTGGAAACGTGACCTCGTAATGACAAGCTTACAGAAAATGTAATTGAACTTAAATTCCCAAATTTTACTGTTTCCAAGTTTTGGTCGGAGGTTCAGGGAGAATGCAAAGAACTAAGCAGAATCACCGTTTTTGTTTTGCTTCCATTCGGACCTGCCTCCCGTCTAAAGTCTCATTTCCGGCAACGTTTTTGAAAAAAACAAAAAACACAGAAATATCTTATTATTTTCATTAGGGACATCGAGCCGAGATTTGACAAATTTCAGCTACAAAGCAGCCTCAAGTATCCCATTTTTTTTTAATTTTTCAAACATTTTCCCTGATCAGTTATGATAATAAATGACGTCTTTTCAGCGCTCTGATCTTAACAAATCTTAGAAGAATAGTAGAAAAAAGATTCTCGAGAAAGGGGTACGCAACCTTTTTGAACCTTGATTAGGGGTACGCGGTGCGGAAAAGGTTGGGAACCACTGGTCTATAGGCTCTAATCGGTATAGCTAAGGTGATAAGTTGTAAACTATATTTACCTATGCTATAATGCGGCAACCGTAGTACTGTATCTGACGTCAAACGAAAGACTCAGTCGGTTTTTCTGCAAAAAAACAGTCGGTAAAAATGACCAGCCAGTCGGTGAATACCTTGCCCCCCCCACAAAAAAACACATTTTGGCTAGTAACGCCTTTGGTTGCGCCCTTGGTGCAGGAACGGACCATCATATCTGTGTTTCTGAACCTTAAAAAAGAGACAAACACTTTTTCTTCTTAGTAATGAGAAAAGCAAAAACGTGGACAAAACTTGAAAGTAACTGTAACGAATCAACTTAAATCGATTAAGAGCTACAGAGCGATTGCTGAATCCGTCACATGCCACGAAAAGGAAAATCGGTTTTTAAACCCCTTGCTTGAATGCCCACAAGGTTTATGACTTTTCCTCGAGTCCCATTGCACCCATAAAATTCCCAGATTCTGGACGCGCCTCAGGGATCTGTAACTAGAAAATGGAGATAAACTGTTTTTCGGGTTAACTTCTTTTCCGACATGATAATAAGGTTCAGATACAGATTTCAATGCGTATTTTATGTCGAATTTCGTTATCGAAGCTAGTCAGCTGTAAAACTTTGCAAAATATGTCCAGACCAAAACAGCTGGTGACACCGAGGGGAAAACCAAGAACCTCTCGATCTACAGTCTGAAGCTCTAACGGTTAGGCTAACCGTTTATGTGCTGCTTTGAGGCTTTTCGACTTTGAAATAAGGAATTTCAGTAGTTGACTTAAAAAATTCAATTGATAAAATTTTCGGGTTTTGGCAAGTTTTCGTAGAATCGCCTGTCTGACAAGAAGATGTAGTTCAGCACTAAATCCACCGCGTGTTCTTACCCCCCCCCCCCCGATGTGAACCTCTTATTGAATTAATATTGCACTTTTATTTTCACCAAATCTCAAGTTTCTCCGGCTTTGGTGTGTTATCGTACATTTTTATATACGGATTCAGAATCTCTTTTCCCTAAAAACTGTTACGTTTAACAAGTTTCCGGTTTTGACCGGTTTCCGGGTGAACTATTTATCCAGCGAGAAAATAATTGTCATATAGTTTACATGTTTCTCATTAGCTTAAATTATCTCATTAGCTTAAAAATGCTTTAAAGTTTCATCAAATTATCTCGCTATCCAGAAGCTGCTATCCGGGGAGCCAGGAAGTTGCAGGCCCTTTGCCAAACATGGCGTACAATATCGTCCAAAATAAGCTACTATACCAAAATTCGGCTTACTGCCGAGACGTCCCCGTGGCAAAACGTCCCCATGACAAAACGTCCCAATGACAAAACGTCCCCGTGACGAAACCTCCGCATGGCGAATCGTCCCCAAGCATAGATTTTAAAGTTCGCCTCGGTCTTCAGGCGTATGATCGAGGTAAATTTCATTTCATTTCATTTCATTTATTTCTGACCGCCAAAGCTGGCGAGAATAAAAAAGAAAAAAATAACAACATGAGCGTGCATTGCAGGCAAGGCCGTATCCAGGGGGGGTTAGGGGGTTCGAACCCCCCCCCGAAACCCGCAAAAGTGATAGTTTTTTGTGGGCTTTAACCTCTGATCTATGCCTTTTTTGTACTTTTTGTGGGCAAACCCCCCCCCCCCGAAATAAATTCCGCGGGCAACCCCCCCCCCCCCCCCCCCGAAATAAATTCCTGGATACGGGCCTGATTGCAGGTGTGGGAATAATCCTTATGGCCAGAAACGATCAGACACTGTACCAGTTGCTTGAAATGCATCGTTTCCAGTTAAAATATATTATATATTATCGCCCTTCCTGAGGGTGATAGCGGAATAGAGAGCGTTATAGAGGGTGATAGCACCCACAGAAAAGCAAGGGCGATAATGATTATAATACCAGTACACTTGTTTTAATTTTCTGTTATTCCCCTGATGTTAAAATAAAAAGTTCCAACCGTGCGATATCACTTGTTATCGCATGGCTGGCTGTGCGATAGCAATTGCTATCGCACGGTTGGAACTTTTTTCTTTTAACATCAGGGGAATACCAGAAAAGTTTGGCACTGGGTGGGATAGGACTGGTATCATGGGACTGCACAGTGTACTGGTGTTATAGTGTAATATACTTTACACTGGCTCGTAACTAATCAGAAGTAGTTCGTTTGAAGCAGCATGCACAATCGGTATTTTTACCAATAAGCTCCTCAGAGTCTTGGGGAAACCTGAAAAAATAAGTGTAGTGCCGTAAAGGTATTCAGAAATGGCGTGAGAAACGAGGAAACGAGAACGGATGGAACGATTAGTTAGGTAGAGGGGCAAAATGATCGGTATAAGACGGGTTTGATTCTTCAATAAAATTAGATTAAAAAATGTCACAAACTTAAAGATCCAATTAAAGATCGAACAAAAGTGAGATCAATCAATTATTCTACCACAGCGTAAACTAAAACACAAATAAACCCATTAAATATAGAATAGGACGAAAAACTTGCAAATTACCAACTCCTTGCGCTTTCTTCAGAAATGGCTATAGCTGGACGCAACACTTTGATTAGTTTCTTCGCTTTCGGTTAAATGCTGGAGTTTTCAACCCATCAGGATGTTTTAAATTTCTGAACCATGCTAACGCCATCAGTAATCACCTGGCTATCCCTCAGCGAAGAAAAAAATCCTATAGCCGGGGACTTTTCGCTATGGGAACGTTTCGATAGTCGACGTTTAGCCAGGGGAAGTTTTGTCATGGGGACTCGCCATGGGAACGTTTTGTCGTGGGGACGTTTTGTCATGTGGACATTTTGTCATGGGAATGTTTCGCCGGTGACGTTTTGACCGGGGAAGTTTCGCAGACAACCCCAAAAGTCTGTGTCGGTAGGTTTTTCTATGACTCGGCTAATGACAGGAGCTTGCTATGGTACAGCTATCGTATCCTTTTCAAAATCCAACTAGTTGGCAAAATAGATGAAGAATGGTGCACTATGCACAAAAGCTCACTGACAACTTGACAACAATAATTTCCACTACCCTTCAATCAATTAAGTTAAAGCCTTTTCCGTTGTTTAACTTATACATCTATGGTAGTATCTGTATGATGAGTGCTGATAACGAGGAGAGGAAGGACAAAATAGTTGGTTCGATTTTGAGGACTCCTCGGGACTCCTATGATGTATGAGCAAGGTATGAGTAATTTCCTGATCGCCAAATACACCCTGGACCTCCCACTTCCCAGGCACCTCCAGCAAATATATTATCCGTTTGGGTTCATCTGTTGCTGTGCAAGTGCAGAAATGTTTACGATTTTGCAGAAATCGGAGCAGTGCAAGTGTAGTGTGAAGCGCTCTACTAAAGTTTTGAAACCTTTCCAGGGGTTTGGACCTTTTAAATGCCGACTATACTGTCGGAAGTTTCAGAGCGGATAACACAAGGATGCGCAGTTTTCAACATATTACACTTAGGATGTAATCGGTCGTTATTTTGAAAATGTTATACAACAAATGTTCTACATAACAAGCGTTGCCAGGGAAAGCGGAAACACCAATGAAAAAGCATCTGCTGACTTTCCTGGTACAAAGACAAACATAGAGCGTGTTCCACCCTATTTACCGTAGTTACTACGATAGTTACCGCAGTTACTACGCTAGGCTGGAACGCTATTTGAAGTTTTCGGCCACATATCAGGCTGCGGGGTGATCCGACCAATCACGTTACAGAGATGCGTAGTTACTACGCTAACTACGCTCCCGAGCGTGGTAAGCAAATAGTTACTATTAGTTACTATTTTGAGAAGGTTGGAACGGTCAGCGTAGTAACTTTTCGTGAGGCTGGAACGGAAATAGTAACTAATAGTTACTATTGGTAGAGGGGTGGAACACGCTCATAAAAGTTAGCAGATGCTTTTTTTGGCAATTTTTCGGCTCATCCTGCCAATGCTTGCTATGCATAAAATTTATACCGTTTCCCACATCACAACAGATCACATCTGAAGGGTTGCGCGCATCCAAGTGGTGCTGCACAACCATGTGTTATCTATTATAAAACTTCGGGCAGTGTAGTAGGTATTCTAGTAGGTTCGCGCTTATTTTTTTATCTCGCTGGAAAAATGGTTGCATGAAAATAAGAATTGTAAGTAGCCTACCGTTCTGAACTTCGGTAATAGGGAAAACTTGACATAGCTTATACTATTTTTTTTTTTATTAACTGAGGTTCTATGCTGTCAGCAAATGAACCCGAGCCTTTTCTCGAGCCTTTACTATTGAGGAGCGCTTGTTTACTAGAGCTATAGATCCCCAGCTATTTGATTTCCAGAGTGGTTGTAGCACTGTTCACTATTTGATATCTCTGATATCTCTTATCTCTTTAAGGCCTTCGATTTGAATGACCAATCATAACGTTCGTCAGTTCTTTTGGTGTTGTTACAAAGTTTCGTCAGTGACAGTACACATACATGACAGTACACATACCTGAATAAGTTTTTCTTCTTTCTTTTTGTTAAGTGTGTTTCTTTTTGCAGTTGTTCTGATGAGAAGGTGTTTTGTCTATGTTTGTATCTGTTTTTTTCTTCTTTTTCTTTTTTCTCTTTATATTTACTCCGTGTTTACACCATGTGCGTATTTCGGGTAGTAAATATATTGATTGATTGATTAATTGACAAACTGTTGTTTTAAGAGAAAATAGTGAGGTGTCCGACCCCTTTGAAATAACATCTGGCGTTCCCCAATGAACACGCCTCGGTCCCATTTTTTTCTTGCATCAAATTTAAGAATAGGTTCGAATTTGCAGACGACGTCACAATTGTTTTGCTACAGCTAATTTTAAATCACTACCCACCTTCTCATGCAATAGAGAATTTGAGGACCGAATTCGAACAGTCAAAGCTAAAAATAAATCATGATAAGTCGTCGGCTATGCAAATTTCTTTTTTGAAAAGAAGATTCTAATTTAACTTTGTCCCAGTCAGTCAAGCGAAAATACTGGAAGTCGGTATTGATGATAAACTTCGTTTATTTATCTTTTCTTCTGTTGATGGTTAATCAACAATAATAAATTAATTAGATGTTGTTAAGCATTGATGTGTGTTTACTTCTATTCTCCTAATTGCCCAGCATTTAGATTTTGCTACTGTGGCATTTTGGTTCCGTTAAACCATTTTTACTGCGTTTTCCATTTTACGAGCTCTCTCTCTACTGATACTCACTTAAATTTCACCGGTTCTGAAGTCACAGACCCCACAGAGGACGTGTCCGAACCTGGAAATTTTACGACTGCAATGGGACTTGCGGTGACATCGTAAAACTTCTATTCGTTAAAGCAAGGGGCTTAGAAGCAAAGCCTGACCAATTTATACCATTTTGTTGCAATTGCTGTTGTCAAGCTTTTATCTGTTTTTGTAGTTTTATAAGTATTTGGCTGCTTATGCGTATTCTGGCCTATGTCAGGTCGCAAGCACTGCAGCTCAACCTGGCGACAGCAACTAACATTCAAAATGCCCACGAAAGTTATGAGAATAGGCGTTAAAGAGACATAGCCTACTGAATCAGTGTGTAAAAACATTTTCCCGATGGATAAGTAGCTCGCAAAGAATCAGCCCGAAACTGGAAAATTTAAAACTACAGGTCAAGTTCATAGGTGTTGGGGAGGGATTTCAAATTAGCGGTCGAACAAAATTTTGTTGAAAAGTTATGAGAATCCGCGGAATCCGCGTATAAAAAATATTTTCCTGATAGATAAGTAGCTCACTCGGAATCCAGCCCAAATCTGAAAATTTGTTAAAGCCGAGTTTTATTCTTCAGTTGATTAGAGCTTCGGTGTATGATAAGGAGCTATACAGAATTCGGTTTTGAACCTTATTTTCTTGCCGGACAAGAATAGTTTGTGGGTACGATCAAACGAACTAAAATTAAACATAAAAAGACAAGTAAAATTCCCAAGCTTATGACCTATTTCTGTGGCTTATAGTGGATCATCAACGGTCCTGTCTTGACAAGGACCGTTCCACTATGAACCTTGTAGAAATAATCCGCTGCAGATCGTTTTTCTTCCAGCGGCAAAACAGCTTGTGTGGAAAAACCATCCGGTTCAGCCCCAACGGTGGGCTCTGAATATGACCGAATATGCAGCACCACTAAGCTAATCAAGTTTTAATTTTTTGGAGAAAAGTTGGGCTATGCAAACATATCACATAACCAAAAAACTTTGAAAAATCGAACTCAAAAGAAAGTGCTTGTTGAACACGACTCGTTCCACCAGAAGCATTTGATTTAGGAAGCTCGGCTACAGCACCTTTATCCTGCTTTTAAAACTCCAGAAACTGGTAAATATTAAATATTTTGATCCAGACAGAGCGGGGTGAAACCGGACCTCTAAAATAATGTCCGATTTAACCACCAAGAACGTGTACAGTCAAACCCCACAGAGACCATTTCTACAAAAATGAACACAAAAAAAAAACGGAAAGTAGTAAGAACCCCACAATAGTCTAGTAAGATGCAGAATTGAACCTACATTCGACTAAACTATCACGCATTCTCAAAAACAACTAGCTCCTTCCCTAACTGAAAATTAAAATGAAATCGGAAATCCGAATTCTTCGATAAAAAAAAAAGTCGCCTGGTTGGGAATTGGTTCGCAACTGAGCCTTCAAATCTCGTACAGTGAGTCAGAACACTGTTGCCAACCCTAAATAATTATTTCACGATTGTATAACTTTGGGTCTGCTCACACTTGAAGATGTCCGGTTCAACCCGCGTACGGTTCAACCCCGACCTCCCTACACCCGACTTTCTACAGTTCTAACCTATTTCGATCATGGCCGTATACGGGGGGGGGGGGGTCGGGAAGGTTCAAACACCCTCCGCAAAATACAAAAATAATCATTTTCTACAGACTCAAGCCTCTAATCTGTATATTTTATTCTTTTTTGCTACGGAATAGGTCCGATACGTGGGGCCCCTCCGAAATAAGTTCCTGGATACGGATGTGATTTCCTTGCCTCTAATAGATTATTATACACTATTCCTCTTTTTAGATTTCTATGGCCACCAAAAAAGTGGTTTGCTTGAAAAATATCGTTTCGAACCTCTTGTCCGTCTCATACCGAAACTTATACTCGTACTCATACTTGTTTCGTCTCATACCGATTGACAAACTGCTGTACGATTTTCGTTTTATCTGTTTTAATATTGTCTGAGGAAGTTGGCTCATTAACTATTTCTTTTTATGGGTTTATTGCGTCCTGTATTTGTTGAGATGGGTTGCGATTCTGATAACTGACACGATTTGAAAAAGTCATGCATTGAGGTGTATGACTGTGTTCAAAAGCAAGGAACTCCTCTCCCCTGGTTCACTTCTACTTCTATCCATGGAACATGACAAAGAGATTTCATCGTAGATGCCTAACCACGAGACTTCCCAAGCTAACAATACTTACACACATGCGCATGTGATGAAGTGCCCTTGCTCTGTTGTCCGCCGGACACAAAGATCTTTGCGCATACACGATCTCAGTGTTGCCACCCGACCAAAATTAAGTTTACTAATTTCCGGAGATTTTTTTTACTAGATTCTAATAAAATTTACTAACTAAAAAAAATTGTTCGCGGCTGTCGCCGCGACACGTGCGTTGCATTGTCTACCTGTAGTCTGTACTAGATTTCAATAATAAAGAAATACATCGAAAGACAGTTTAAGTTTGAGTCACACTGAAAAGAAAGCAGCGAAAATATGTCGGACCGCGGACTCGGTCATCAAGAGCAGAGACGTCAAAAACGGGGGATGCCCCCTCCCAACGATTTCGGCCAATCGGCAAAGAACAAATTAATTGGCGCAATTTTTAAAATAACAGTCAATTTTTCCTGATTTTTCTCAAAGCAATTGGTTCGTAGGGACAAAAGACTTAACAATGGACAAAGAGCTCCGATCCTTGGTTTGGTTAACAGACAAAATTAAGAACTCTGGAGTGATAAGCAAGAGTGGATCCTAATATTTTTGTATATTTCCTCAGAATCTATGAAAAATGACACAACTTCTGGGTTCGACCATCTTTTTTACTAGAAATTGGGATTTTTTACTAGATTAAAATGAAATTTACTAGATCCTCTATATTTACTAGATTTAATATTTTTTACTAGATCTAGTAAAAATTTACTGCCGGTGGCAACACTGCACGATCTTAGCGCCGGAACACTTTTGACAGTGTTGCCAATGCTTCGAAAGAAAAGGTACAAAAAAAACGCCAGAAAATGTACCAACTGACAAAGAAATTGTACTATGTCCAACATTTATTCCGCGCGTTACGTATCGCGCAACACGCGGATTGCTTCGATGGACAGTACACCATAAGACATTTTTTCATCCATTTCGTTTCTAAAAACGCTAATCAGACCCTTTCCTCCCCAACCGAGGTCGGGTTGGGTTTAGCCCCAAAACTAGCACAAAATGGGACATGACTCAGTTATTTCATTAAGCTGAAAAGTGGCCTACAGAATCTTTACTTTTTAAAACTGAAACTGGCATTTAAAATCCATGTTTTGACAACCGCTACGTTTCAGATCAAGAAAAGTTGCAAATGTTGGTTCACATATGAGTAAAACAGCCAATTAGGATCAATTGAAGAACTACAAAGTATTTTTAGGCAAACTATGCAAAGAAAACGACTAATGGTTATCATCCGAGTTACAAACTAGGAAGGTACTCGCAGTTGCAGATTTTCAATATCTTCTTCTAGTATTTCGCCAGCTCTGGTGTGTCATCATGAGCGTGTTCCACCCTACTTACACCCTGGACCTCCCACTTCCCTGGCACCTCCAGCAAATATATTATCCGTTTGGGTTCATCTGTTGCTGTGCAAGTGCAGAAATGTTTACGATTTTGCAGAAATCGGAGCAGTGCAAGTGTAGTGTGAAGCGCTCTACTAAAGTTTTGAAACCTTTCCAGGGGTTTGGACCTTTTAAATGCCGACTATACTGTCGGAAGTTTCAGAGCGGATAACACAAGGATGCGCAGTTTTCAACATATTACACTTAGGATGTAATCGGTCGTTATTTTGAAAATGTTATACAACAAATGTTCTACATAACAAGCGTTGCCAGGGAAAGCGGAAACACCAATGAAAAAGCATCTGCTGACTTTCCTGGTACAAAGACAAACATAGAGCGTGTTCCACCCTATTTACCGTAGTTACTACGATAGTTACCGCAGTTACTACGCTAGGCTGGAACGCTATTTGAAGTTTTCGGCCACATATCAGGCTGCGGGGTGATCCGACCAATCACGTTACAGAGATGCGTAGTTACTACGCTTATTACGCTCCCGAGCGTGGTAAGCAAATAGTTACTATTAGTTACTATTTTGAGAAGGTTGCATGGAACGGTCAGCGTAGTAACTTTTCGTGAGGCTGGAACGGAAATAGTAACTAATAGTTACTATTGGTAGAGGGGTGGAACACGCTCCATGTTCCTGGGGACAGGAACGGTTCGAAGTGCTTGGCCATGGAGGGGGAAGGGTGACGACCTCAAAACTTGCGACAGGCTAATGTCCGGTGAATGTACCATTTATAGGCACTACGATTTTCAGGAAATATTCGTTTCAGTATATCGTCCATTTCGGCTTTCGCTCCAGAGACAGAAGCCTCAGTAACAGATCTAACAAATTATAATATACGTACCGAAGGTAAGCACACACTAAGCAAAAGACAGTGATAAGGTCAAGCTAAAACATACGACTGAGAGTACGATTCTCTGAAGCATGGGGGTGCGAGTCTCCCTCCAAGCACTCCCTTCGAATCGCCCCTGCATGGGGAGCTTCCTTTCGCTAATAGCAACTATCGTAGCTCCCCAGAAGAGCAATAGGGGTACGAAAGCCAAGATTGTTACATATATAATCTGACCTCCCGGAAAATAATTAAACTCTTCCGCACACCTCACCGGGATGGAATCCACACCAAACATGACTTGATCGAAACATATTACTATATACATAATACAAACACAATCCATCTCTGCTTGCTCATTCAGTCAGTTTTCCTTGACATATATGCACAAAAAATGTCATTGGACCATATTGTACCACTTTCGGAAAATATACAAAAAAGTGTGATTGTGCCAAAATTGAACCAGCAGAGTTGAAATGTACCAAAATGGTAAAATCGTACTGTTGGCAACACTGCTTTTCGAGTTTGGTTTACATCTCGCATAAACTCGAGTTTTCCAAGACTTTACGATTGTTCTAGGGGCAGAGATTGGCAGTTGCATGAGTTGGCTCCGCCTTATGGGAAGAGTCAGTGGTCTTGGAGCCAATTGAAGGAAATTGCGCTGAGCTCCGAGCCTTGCGATTTGTTTTATCAACTAGTCTGATCTGAAAAACCGAACGGATACGATACGTGGTGTAAATAACGGAACTGGATGCGTTGATTGTTACTGAACACAGTGGATGATTCGCCAAGTCGCGATACTGAATGTTCGTTATGCAAAGTGATCTAGCCATAATACATGCTTTCCTAAAGCGAATCTTTGTCATAGAATTTGTGCCGGTGCTTGTTTATTAGTGTTTCCGAAGGCTTGGAAAAACACCTTAACGGATCTATCTCGATTTCAAATCGAGTCTTCAGGTGCAGTATTCACGCACAATAAATACATATAAAATCTGAACCACTTCCTGGAGAACGTCATAATAATTGCCATTATCAGTACACTGCTGCATTCTTTTCGTGAATACCTCAATTGTCAGTGTATCTATACTAAGAGGTACTCTACTCTCTTTCATTGTTGTGTCACTAGGTCCAAGAAAAGGCAGGAAACATATTTTGGGGGATGCATATCTTTTCCTTTTTTCTTGTGGCCGACGGTCTTTTCGGTGGCTTCTTGTCTTTAATGGTCTCGCCCAAGTCCTCGTTCGTTGCTCTCGTCCTCGAACTCATTGCTAACGACCATCTCACAATTATTCATGTTTCGTGGTTATTTTGTTTCTGCAGTCGCACAGAGGTTGAGCATGGGACTTTGTCTGATTACCACCAGTGTTGCCAGATCCTTTTTGTGAAATTGCGCAGCCCGGTAGCAAAATTGCACCCAACAGCGCAATTTTGCGGAAATTCCACTTTCGGCCGCAAGGCCGCATTTTTTACTTTTTGAAAAGTGATAATTTCCTTGTTCCAAGGTCGGGCTTTGCTACCCACACTTTTTGCCTGATCCTGGATTCCGTTTTTCTTTGAGCACATTCTCGGTTGGTGAGACAAATATTATTTCAGCCTGAGGCGTACGGGAATTTGGTAGAAAATACAGTGATTCTTCGATTGTGGGCTATTGTTGGCGCGAAAGTTGGGGGCAAGGTCGTTGTTGAAGAGTCAGAATGACAGAGGGTTTCAGATGAACTATAAGGCCGCATTACACGTCGTTTGAATGACGAAATGGTGTTGTGAGAAAATAACAAGAGCTGTAAGCTCATATGGCACTTGCAAGGGTTGAGATGTATTATTTGATCAAAAGTAGTTTTCGACTGTGCGGTTCAGATGCGCACTTTAAGGGAGCTAGAGAAAAAGTATATTATCGTTGAACTTGGCTGTAATGATGCGCACTTTAAAGGCACTAGAAATTCATCTGTAAGGAAGACCCTTGAGGCAAAAACGATAGCAGGCTCTTAGGGATCATTGATATATACGTATGATCAGAGTATTTTTTTCCCCACTAATTTGCGCACTTTAAGGGTGCAAGAAATTATTTTTTTTGCAAAACCCTTGTGGGACAACTGATCATGGGTTCAGATCTATCGTTTGATAAAAAGTACTTTTCGACCTTGCGGTTAAGATGCACACTTTAAGGGAGCTAGAACTTCATTTGTAAGCAAAACCCTTGAGGCAAAAATGATCATGAGCTCATGGGGATCATGGAAATGCATATTTTGCTTAAAAGTATTTTTCTTAATTTGCGGTCATGATTGGTACTTTAGGGAATGGTCGGATTTGAAAAGTGGCGATTTCCAAGCCAATCTTGTCGATTTTCTAATATTCCAGCCAAATTTCATCGTCCTAGCACATCTGGAAGTACCTTAATTCGCGATCACCGGAATTCCGGACCCGCCCCTCAAACTCCCCCCACAGTCGCCGGAGCCAATCCGGTTCAGTTTGGACTTGTTTGTTATTCCCTCAAAGTTCCATCCCGATCTCTCCAGTCCAATCCGGTCACGTATTCCCCCCCCCCCAATTGTTGTCGGATCCGGTCCGGACATGAAAAAGATCACCACAGGCTCTGTTCAGTTATTAAATTTCACTCGAACCCGATCACCCGTTCCAAAGTTACGCATGGCTAAATATTCCGGATTCCCCCTCCCTCCGATCCCCCCACGACTATCGGATCGAGTGAATTTTTATTAAACAAATTATCTGGAGCAGATTCTTGTTCTTCCCAGCAAGTTTTACTCCGATCCCTCCATTATAACCGTTTCTCGAGATTTCCGGTCTTCCCCCACCCCAATTCCCCCATGGATGTCGAATCCGGTTCGGACTTCAAATGGAACATCAGAGATATGCCATTCATTCAGATAGTAAGTTTCGTCCCAATCCGATCACCCGTTCGAAAGTTACACAACACTCAATTTTCCATATTCCCCCGCACTGCACCACAGATACAAACCCCTTTGACCCTCGAATGCACTAGCTCTTTCCAATGTTAACAGAGTGATCCGATGCAAAGAGTGACGTCACGCCGCGCGCAGACCTACTAGTGTAAAGAAAGGGGTAGGGGTTTTACAAAAACTACTAAATTTTCCGGATTCCTCCGCCCTCTACTCCCTCCACGGAGGTCGGATCGGGGAAGTGATTATTTGCAAGTTAGTTTGGTCGGGTCCCCGATATGCCTACCAAGTTTCATCGTCCTAGCACATCTGCAAGTACCCTAACTCGCGATCACCGGACCGACCGACCGACCGACAGACCGACCGACAGACCGACAGACAGACCGACCGACGGAAAAGTGATCGGTATATGGCACTTGAGCGGAGCTGCAAGTGCCATAAAAACAAGGAAGGAAGTGAGAAATTGCGTTTTCACGTTCTTGTAACGGGAAAATGCAAATGCGCCGTTTAAATTTTAGAATTACTCCCAAAAGTGCGCAGGCGCATTTCTGAAAAAAATATGCGCCAAGGAATTTCAAAATGCGCCCAAATGGCGCAATTGCGCCCAATCTGGCAACACTGCACTCGACCCATGGGCCATGGAACTCTGGAGGGAAATCACTGAAGTGAAGACATTTTTGTTTTGGCTTACCGGTGATGTTGGCTGTCCGGCAAAGCTCGGCAACCGAGTTTTTCTCACGATGCACGACGAATGAGGCTGCAACGCCAGGCCGGACAAGCGTGTCAGCTTGACGTAACATGGTGTCATGATCAGGGCTTCTGGCTCGGCCTCAGACTGAAAGGCAGAAAGGCACACTAAAATATCCGCAACAAGTTGTTGTGTAGAGATCCCGACAAAAGCCAGGACTGAAAGAATAGTAGGCTACTTAACTAAGTCAAAAAGAAGCAAATTAGAATATGGTCGTAAAATTAATAAAAATGACCAGCTTCCACGATCGCTTACGACCGGCGATTTAAAAAAGACCAAAGGTTTCGAGGGGATCCCAAAAATTCAATTTTTGATCCAGACAATTAGATTTTGTCTTCGCCAGTCCGGTCTTCGCCAGACTCCTTGAACATTTTTACTCTCAAATTTTAGAGACAGATTAAGGACAATTAGCTAATCATCTGAGAAAACCAAGCTCAGATACGGACAAGTCATATCCGTTTTGACGGAACCGATCGAAACTATCCTGCCTTAGTCCAATCAATGTACGGGATTTTATAGCCCAACCTGGAACAAATTGGAATACAAATGTTATAGACACTGTCCTGACCAGAAAAAAATTCTCTACAACATATCCAAAATTTACAGTGCTAGCAGAGGGCGAAATTGTCTTGTTTGCAATTTTAACTTTTCAATAGACATTTAAAAGTAAAAATAAAATCGGACTAGCTGTAGCTTGCAAAACATGTTTAATGGCTATTTTGGCAAATAGAAACCGTTTCCGATACTTATTTTCAGTTTCATACTTTTTTTAAACTTTGTTTTGTATCAAACATTTTTTTTTACCAGAAAGCAAATGACGCATGTTTATAGGGTCTCCTGGAACCGTTTCCTGGGTCGTTTTTATGGCACTTGCCTTCCGGCCAAGTGCCATATACCGATCACTTTTCCGTCAGTCGGTCTGTCCGCTGATCGCGAGTTAGGGTACTTGCAGATGTGCTAGGACGATGAAACTTGGCAGGCATATCAGGGACCCGACCAAACTAACTTGGAAATAGCCACTTCCCCCATCTGACCACCGTGGGGGAAGTGGAGGAAGGAAGAATCCGGAATATTTACGTATTTATAACTTTTGAACGGGGAATCGGATCTTACTGAAACTTGATATTTGGAAAAACCTCGTGTCTCAGATGTCACACTTCAAGCGCTGAATGGATCCGGTGACATTGTGGGGAGTTGGAGGGGGGGAACCGGAAATCATGTGACATGTTCAGAGTGGATGGCTCGGGCTGAAACTTGGTGGGAAGAACAAGCACAAGCCCTCTATACATAGTTGACAAGACCGGATCGGATCCGAACAGTGTGGGGGAGCTGGAGGGAGAGTTCCGGAATTCCAGTGATCCCGACTTAAGATGTTTACACAAGTGCTAGGACGATGAAACTTGGCAGGCATATTATGGACCCAACCGAACTAACTTGGAAATAGTCACTTCCCCGATCCGACCACCGTGGGGGGAGTGGAGGAAGGGGGAATCCGGAATATTGACATATTTATAACTTCTGAGTGCCGTGAGGCATTTGCGTTGTTTGTTAGAAGTTACTTAAATTTGTTATAAATAAAGTACCTACCTACCTAAAAGAACGGGAAATCGGATCTCAATGAAACTTGATATTTGGGAAGACCTCGTGTCTCAGATGTCACACTTCAAGCGTTGAATGGATCAGGTCACTTTGTGGGGAGTTGGAGGGGAGGAACCGGAAATCATGTGACATGTTCAGAGTGGATGGCTCGGGCTGAAACTTGGTGGGAAGAACAAGCACAAGCCCTCTATACATAGTTGACAAGACCGGATCGGATCCGAACACTGTGGGGGAGCTGGAGGGAGAGTTCCGGAATTCCAGTGATCCCGACTTAAGATGTTTACACATGTGCTAGGACGATGAAACTTGGCAGGCATATTATGGACCCGACCGAACTAACTTGGAAAAAGTCACTTCCCCGATCCGACCACCGTGGGGGGAGTGGAGGAAGGGGGAATCCGGAATATTGACATATTTATAACTTCTGAACGGGAAATCGGATCTTAATGAAACTTGATATGTGGAAAGACCTCGTGTCTCAGATGTCACACTTCAAGTCCGGAATGGATCCGGTGACTTTGGGGGGAGTTGGAGGGGGGAACCGGAAATTATGTGACATGCTCTGAGTGGACGGATCGCGATGAAATTTGGTGGGAAGAACAAGCACAAGCCCTAGATAGATAGTTGACAAGACCGGACCGGAACCGAGTACTGTGGGGGGAGTTGAAGGGAGGTTTCCGGAATTCCGGTGATCCCGAAGATGCTTACACATGTGCTAGGGCGATGAACTTGGCAGGCATATCAGGGACTTTACAATTTTAACGTAAGAACGGTCGTTTCTCCGATTTGACCACGTGGGGGGAGTGGGGGGGTGAGTCCGGAATCTTGAGGTTTTCCAACTTCTGAACGAGTGATAGGATCTTACTGAAACTTGATATTCCGAAAGAACCCATGTTTCAGATATCCCATTTCAAGTGCGGACAGTATCCGATCAATGTGGGGAGTCGGGGGGGGGGATAAATTTTGTGACACGTTTAGAATATAGCGATTGGGACGACACTTGGTGGGAAGAACAAGCGTAAGCCCTAGATACATCAGAGATAGAGCCGGACCGGATCCGGTCACTCTGGGGGGAGGGGTGTCCAGAATTCCGGTGACCGCAATTTAAGGTATTCAAAGATGTGCTATAGGACGATGAAATTTGGCTTGAACATTAGATACTTGACAAGATTGGCTTAGATATTGTCACTCCCTGATCCGATCATCCCTTAAAGTAGCCTACTCATCTTAACCGCAAAGTACAAAAATACGTTTAAGCAAAACCTACATTTTCACGATTCCCATGAGCCCCTGATCAACGGTTTGCTTAGAAATGAATTTCTAGCACCCTAAAAGCGCGCATCTTAACCGGAAAGTAAAAAAAAATACTTTTCACCAAACCAAATACGGTATATTCATGATCCTCTACATAAAATTGAAAAAAGTACTAGAGTAAGAGCTTTAAATACTTGCACAGACCATTTGCTAACTCGATTTGTGATATAGGTTAGTATCATGTTTAGTGTGTGTATATATTTTTTGTAGTTTTCTTCAGTTTCCTTTATTTTCTTTTTCCTTGTACTCCGCTTTTTCCCTTTTGTAAGCGTGCAAAAATAAATATATAATCTATATATATAAAGGGCCCAGGATCATTTTTGCAATATCGATGAACTGAAAAAAAAGCAAACAAAAAACTTGTATACCAAACGATACATTCTCGTGATTTCCAAGGGTCCGTCGTCATTCTTCTCATCTCAAGGGTTTTGCTTACAAATGATCACAACAAACCCACGAATTGGCGAATTCCTAATTTCATACTTTTACCAAGCCTTGCAACTTACCACTTTGGCTATCTCGAGCTTATGATCGTCAAAGCATTTGCTGCTTCAACATCTTGATTTTCGCCACCTTTTACCGATCAGATGATGTTTCTGATGTTTCGATACTGTTTTAGTCTCGTTCTAAACTGTTTGGTAAAAGCAGGCACCGTATTCCGGTCTTATCCCGATTGCCTTCTGTTTTAATGCAGTTGGAATGTCCCTGAATAAGAAGGAAAATATAATTGTCAATCATCAAAAGGAAGAAAGAATACTATCTTTTCTCGGTGTGAAGAAGGTTTTCTGGAAAATATGTTTGGAACAAAAATCATTAAAATTCTGAAGTTCTGTTTGTAGTTGGAGAACATTGGAGTACTAACAACCATTTTCAGTACACTGCTTCATTCTTTACTTATATGCCCACACAGACAAAAAAGCTGTTTCGACACTATTTTTCCTTGTTGATGTATCAATGAGTCAACATATGCGAAGAAAAGCAAGAAACACATACACATTATAAATTACACAAAACAATACTGGATATTTCAGAAGCAACAAACGGCAGGAATTTGAAGTCAGACGTCTTATGATCACCAACAAGAAGATACACACACTTAATACAAGGAAATTTGAAACCAGTCTCAGTGCAGTCAATAAATTGTGTTTGCTGATCAAAGTGTCTTCATTTTCTATCTTCTTGCATCCGTTTGAGGATATTCCAGGAGTATTTGTGCACATTTCTGTATGTTAATAAGTCAGACGTCTTATGATCACCAACAAGAAGAGACACACACTTAATACAAGGCAATTTGAAACCAGTCTCAGTGCAGTCAACAAATTGTGTTTGCTGATCAAAATATATTCATTTTCTATCTTCTTGCATCCGTTTGAGGATATTCCAGGAGTATTTGTGCACATTTTTATGTGTTAACCATGCAGTCACCATTCACTCCCTGAGGCCACGGGGTCACGGGACCTGGGGAGGCATAAATAAATATGTTGGGAAATAAAGGTCGGCCTGTTTTTGTTACCCGAAATTGCCTAAGAGCTTATTGTTGAATCACCAATTGATCGTTTGTCTAGACAACTTTCCCTGTGATTAGAAGAATGGAATACTCATTCTGTTATATTCTAAGAAAATCATGTTGGGCAAAAATATCATCCATAAACAGGGTCGTTCCCACTGTCAGGACAGTGATGATTGTTTGCAGTGAGCAAATCACCTTGAGTTACTTGACCATGAATTTTTGTTAATGAGGCAACTGCACAAGATCTCCCAACACTTGAACAGGTTAAACACCTCTTGACCGAATACCCTCGTTCATACTCTATATCGTAGAAGTAATGTGACGGTCAGTCATTAGAAACTTTTCCATGTCACTATCTTCTATAACGATCGTGGCTTGACAGGTGTCATCATGCCCCCTTACATCCACCTGGAGGCTACGGCTAAAGGACAAAGGATTGCTTAGTCTTCGTTACTCCTCGGTAATGAATCCTCGATTGTTTCAAGTGTTCATCCTACGACCTGAACAATGTGACCGTTGACCAGCTTGGCGTACTCATCTGTTAGATCAAAGCGAGGTCTCCTCCATCATGGTTCGATCATTGTTTCTGTATCAGCTGTAGGTGATATGCAGTTTTCTAGAAAGGCCAGTTCGATTTCCTTGTGTTAACGAGAGTTATTTGGTCAGTCGTTTTCTTCACCACCCTCTTCAGCCGGAGGGAATTTAGTATTCAGTATCTCTAAAATAGTCAGTGTAAGCGTTGGGAAGAAGCACACTGTAAAAAACTTTTTTTGTATAAGGACGGCATCCGAACTACATTTCTAGGCCTATCACACTCATTTAGTCTTCACACTACCTGAAAAGATTTTTCATGTTCGCTCCAGAACTACAAACAGGTACGGCTGCCCGATCCACGCACAGAAACATTTTTTTTCACAGCGCAAGATTGAACGTAACCAAAGCTATATCGGTTTGTTAGCTATAGTGGAAGATTGCTACGGAACTTTTACCTTTCGCATACCATCGCATATTTTTCTGAAAAGCCCTCTGTCGGGAAGAATAAAGTATGATCTATCTTTGTAGTAGTATTACCTACGGGTATGAAAGTTAGCTGTTTCTGCTTTTTCTTAGAGCACATGCACCATGTTGAGCAAATTGTTCTTAGTGAGTTCGGGAGAAACAATCACTCGATACTTCTAAGTTGAAATTAACGATGGTGAGACAGCGCGGGACGGAGCGGAGCTATTGTTTTTTTTCTTACGAAATGTGGTTCTGAACCTCATCTCCTAGGCCTGGTCACCATAAATTAGTCGGAAAATAAACGCTTAAGTAGCCAATCCGTTGCAAATGTTGCAGATAGACAAAACCTACTTCTTTTTCGGTTTCACAAATATAATTTTCGAAAGTAACATCCTCACAAGCTTTCTTGACAGCTCTGCTTGACGACGAAATCCGACTCACTAAATTTTCAGATCACTTTAGCTGTCAGTCAACGCACTATACTGAGCGGAGTTGAGAAGGTCTAAGCGAAATGAATACAGGCAATCACGTTTGCGGCCGAACCATACTTTAAAATAGTGTCAATCGAATGTTTCCATTCTCCCCCTCCGGTTCTCCCCTGCAACTCCCCCAAAAGTCACCGGATCCGATCCGGACTTGACGTGTGACATCTGAGACACGAGCTCTTTCCAAATACCAAGTTTCATTAAGATCCGATTCTCCGTTCAAAAGTATACATACGTCAATATTCCGGATTACCCCTCCCTCCACTCCCCACGGTGGTTTGATCGGGTAAGTGACTATTTCCAGTTAGTATGGTCGGGTCCCCAGTACGCCTGCCAAGTTTTATCGTCCTAGCACAACTGGAAGTACCCTAACTCGCGATCACCGGACTGACCGACAGACCGACCGACCGACGGAAACGTGATCGGTATATGTCACTTGGCCGGAAGGCAAGTGCCATAAAAAAACAGTTGTACCGTCATTCGTGAATAGTTTTAATCTTTTTTTGGTGTTTATATTTTGCATATATTGACGACCTAAAAAACGTTGGATTTTTCCATGATTTTTCGAGAAGAAAAGAACTGATGTCTATCTATCTTTCTAAAATGTCCCCTTTCTTGAACAAAACACAACTTACTCTAGGCAGGTCGGGACCAACAAATAATCCTTGCTGAAAACATCTACCTCCCTCGTCAGTCGCTCCACCCTCGAATGTTTCTTTTCTTCCGGGGTCTCACCCTTGAGCCTGACCGGGGTTTTCGACGCGAGTCTTTCATAGAACATTGAATCGAAAACCCATACTTTATCTCTTACCTCCGCTTTCAGATGGAGATAGCTAAGGTAAAAGTTGATCAATTGATCACTGAACCATCGCTTGTCATTTAAGCGGAGGTAGTCCTGATAACAAGTTCGATGTTAACAAGTTCTTGTACGATCGGCGCATTAATAGCCCGAGTGAAAAAAAAGATAGAGCCAATTTAGTGCCAATGATCCTCTTGTCACGATACAAACCATGTATACGTGATTGGTCGTTGTTTTGTATTGGTTCAATGTGCGTCTAAAGTTGCTATCGCCTGATAGTTTTGTACCGTGCTGAATAGGTACCTGTCAATCATTACTGAAGCGGCTTTTGTAGTCTGGTATGGGAAGAAAAAGGTTTCTGGCTCCGAGGGGGATCGAACCCTCGCCCATAGCTTATGTTCTGAAGCAAAATGTTGGCGGACCGAAGTAGGATCGACAGTAGCACAATTGCCATTTGCTTGTAGTGGAGTAGAAAACCCCTTACAGAGGGCTAGCTTGTAGAGGGAGCTGAAGTCCTTGGTTGTTGGTTTGTCGGAGCATCCTCCAGAGCGTCGAATCATGCCATAAAACCTCTCCAATCCATCTTGGTTTAACCTGCGCGTGCATACATACCTGAAACCCCTACATGCCAGCTCTTCAACCAGCCCCAGTATTGCGGATATGGTTACAAGCCACCCTTGAATGCAGTATATACGCGAATTGACGTTTACGCCGCCTGGCGAGAGCTTGACCGACCCGCAGTTTCTTTTTGCATTCAGTATCGGTCGTGTCAAAAACGTGAGACTTTCTAGAGTCTTCATCGCGTTCTGTAGGAACCTGAAAGGTTTGCTTTGTGGGTTCATTGGCCTACGAAGCTGCTTTTTGCTTTTGAACCCTAGGGAATTCACACAATCAAAGACCTTGTCAAAAAATGAAATAAACTGCGCGGTACCGACGGCTTTCGCAGGTAGAAGCCCTTTACTAACGTAAAAACTGATCCCCGCGCTTACCGAGTGACTTGAGGTCTGAGCCGCTAGCTTCACCTTCATTTTATCGCGATTCCCAGGTGTGACGTGGCGTTTGGTCAGCCTTGGTGCAGCGCGGAACCGAAACCTACTGTCGAGAAAAAAGAGGTCCAAAAAATCGTTCCATGAAGCAGTCCAGTTTCCGAACTTCACGTCGTACTTCATCAAGTTGTTCCTAACGCTTTGGGTGGGGAGGTGGGGAGGGTCGAAAATGAAATATACTCTTTCACCATTGCGTTCAAAATATGGACGCACTCTGCTGATCTTCAAGTCCTTCTTCAAGCCACGGAAGTTCCCACCCTGGTCCGAGATTACCGCTTTCACGTTAAACCCGGCACTGGAACACTTGTCAATACATTCTAGAACGATGGACTTGAGTTTCTCACCGGTTGGACCTCTGGCAGAGAATACGTAGGCTACAGGCTGTCTCCAGTTCGACCTAATACCTTGCAGCATTAACACTGTGGCATACTTCACAAGCCCATCACTCCCCTTTCCTACCACCACGTCACTGTCCCGTACATAATCGAGCCCTGGCTTAATCGCCATATCGTCAATGGCAAGAGTGCAAAACCTGTCGACATCATTTAACCTCTGTCCATTTTGCCTCAACATCGCAAACACACATTCATTAAACCCTTCTTTCAGTTTGATCTGCGAAAGATATGTCTGCAAAGTCCGAACCACCGGAACATGAAATATTTTTGCTTCCCTAATTTTTCGGTAGCCATGAGGGGAAAGAAAAAACAAAGTAAGTGCTGTTGTTTTTTCCTCGACAGAAAAACGTCGTTTAATCTCCCCTCTGCGAATTTCAAGTTTGAAGAGCGACAGAGCAAGGCCCGTCAGATGTTTTTCGCCCACTGACATCGCATCTTTCTCTGCTTTTACCGTACTCGACAGCTTTCGGAACTTGAGTTCGCTTCTTAGGCTGTCGATCGCCTTTTTGCACCTCTGTAGCTTCCGGTCTTTATTGCGGATTTGTTTCCGAAGTTTTACTTTTCGCGGAGTGTATTTTCGCATATTGGAGGATAAACACGGGGTAAAGGGCGTCCGATTGTCCTCGACGGTTACCGCAACGCTAACTACTTCTGTCATTCGCCGCGTTTTGTTGGGAGTCTCTGTCTCTGTGGCGAACCTCTTGCGACTCGTCGTTGGAGTTGTTGGGACAGCCGGGACGGGGACAAAGGCACTTCCGTTACCGCATTCTAAATAAACCATTCTTATTTAAAAGGATGAAAGCAACATATGCGTTTGAATAGTTATAATAAAAAAATGTATGTATATCTGATGTAATAAAAGTGTATAAATATAAATGAAAATAAAATTACATAGCAAATGCAAAAAATAATAATAAATAGACACATCACTTTACACAACTGACGAATAGAAGTAAATACAAATAAATAAATCTGAATAAACCCAAATATAAATATTCAAGCAATGCATAAAACGGATACATCAGCTACGATGGCAACGATATATCGGCCCTTCTTGGCAAGGGTCCTCGTCAGGCTGTCAAAACTTTGGGAAAGGAACTTTGGTCAACGTTGGAAAGGAGCGACCATGCAAGAAATAACTGAAGTTTCTACCGACTATAAATATCTGACGTATCCGTTTTATACAGTCTCTGAATATATATTTCCAAGTTAGCTTGAGCTGAAGGAATATTTAGAAATACATATAAATTTCAGGATGATCAAATAAATAAATAAAATATTATTTGCATAAATAGAAATGACACTTTATAAACTGACGAATATAAATGTTGATTTCATGCTGCATGCACACTTCTGATAGAATTTTTCTTTGCTAACCGTTTGACGCTGAGCTGATTGAGGTGACAAAATCGTGAAGTCCCTTGACCCATCGTAACGGAACCTCTTGGTGAGACAGTAGCTGTGTCGTGAGGGTCACCCATCGGTCGAAGAGGACGGCAAAAGGAACACCATCTAAAAACAAAAATTTTACGCCTCTTTATACCTAAGTCTGAAGACGTTAACAACTACTTCACTAACACAAAGGACGTTACATAGTGAAACATTTATTTCTTCCCGCTTACAAGAAGGAACAATACCAAATGTTGCGATGGGATCCCAAAGGCAAATATTTCTTAGACCTCTTAACCTAGAGAATAGGGTCTTGCAGATTGTCTTCGCCAAGTCCCAAAAACGTTTTCTGTATCCTCCCTTCTCAGGCCAGATTACTTTGACTATGGTCGGATTGCGGCCGGAACACAAATGCGAGTCGAAAACCCTTAGAATCTGATTCTGACCGTACCATTCGAAAACTTAGGAAGTTAAAAACTGAAAGGAGTTCGGGAGGGAGTACCGGAAGTCTTGTTGACTCGTACAGTGGTCAAATGGTTTTAGCGATTTGAATGAAACTTGGAATTCTTGGAAAGTAGAGAAATCATATTCTCTAAATCACATCTTTTAGAGCCGGGCACGGGACCAAGCACGGTGGGGGAGGGGGGTACCACAGTTTCTCAAAAAATATTCTGATTCTAGAAACTACATATCCTATTTCAAGATCTTAACCTAGGGGGTTGAAAGAGTATTTCGTGAGGTACTCATCAACTTTCTTGCACCACCCACGCATAACAATGCCATATGAGCTCGTAGTACTTGCTTTTACTATTCTAACGAATCTGTAACCGACTTGCGTTGCCCTAACAAACCAAATATTAGAAAATGTGATTCATTCCAATTTTACCTGCAAAATTTCCGGCAGAACCATCTCCAAACTGTTCAGGACCTTCGGAATCAGGCGGTTCAAACGAGGGACCAGGTGACGGGGATTGCCGAATGCCGCACGGTTCGGAAGAATCAGGTCGTGGAAGCGACGGATCGGGGGATGCGCCTTCGGAATCAGGCGGTACAAATGAGGGACCAGATGACGGGGATTGCCGAATGCCGCACGGTTCGGAAGAATCAGGTCGTGGAAGCGACGGATCGGGGGATGCGCCTTCGGAATCAGGCGGTACAAATGAGGGACCAGGTGACGGGGATTGCCGAATGCCGCACGGTTCGGAAGAACCAGGTCGTGGAAGCGACGGATCGGGGGATGCGCATGGTTGAAGGCCACACGGTTCGTTTTGACCTAAAATATAATTTAAAAAAGTTATCTGTATGGACACAGTTTTTTTTTTACTCCAACCCCAAGTTTACAGATGAGACGTTCCCATGGTAAAAACGTCTAGGTCTTCAGGCGCCTTATCGAGGTATAACAACTTTAAGAGTTTGCATTACAGATCTAAGGCGTACGGGGAATGCTTCCAAAATGAATTTTGTTCGAAATCAAAATATGCAGTTGACGAAATTAGTCTGGATCCAATTTACTTTTGGTTTTGTTTATCCTGACTGTTTTTAATTAGTTTCACATTGCACCAACACCAGCAACAACTGATTCCCCTCCGAATCTGAAAGCGAGTAATTTTTTATGATGGTGATGCTAATCTGAGCCTTCCCCGACCGTGGGAACTCGCAAGAATATGGGGAGTGAGTCCCCGGGACAAACAAAAACGCGGGGACTACACAAGCGGATTCCTCGGGGAACGACGAGAATACGCCTCTAGGAACATTCTTTACAGGCAGGAAATGCTGACGTGGGATCAGATGTTTCAGATATGCACCTTTTTCTTCAAAATCTATAGTGTGGACTGTGGGTAGGCAAATATACCTTGCCCAAGGCTCGTAACAGGTGTTATTTTTGACAAGCTCCTCGAAGTAAACAAGCGGAAGCCTGACATGGCTCAAAAAGAGGCAAACATGGGGAGCTGAAAAATCAGCGTAGTGCCGTTGTGGCGAGTAACAATGGCATGAAAAGTTCGAAACCTTGCTGAATTTCTTAGAGCTACATTTCGGCCCTTCTTGGTAAGGGTCCTTTCCAGGCTCAAGCTAGAAAATTAACTTTTGTTTTTTTTTGTAGCTGACGTATCCTTGCACTGTTGAATATGATTCGCAGTCGGCTTGGGCTAAAGGAATATTTTATCTATCAGCCCCTTCGAGACGAGAGTTACCGTGCTGACACACGGAGAGACAGACGGACAACTATTACTTCGTGTATCTCATCATTGACGTTTTGACATCCCAAAATTGATTAAAACAAAATTAAAATAACAGAACTCTATTCGTCTTCGGGTTACAGAACATTGATGCAAAGAACTAGTAGTCAAAATTTACCTGGATGGACTGAAATCATCGACGGGGCAGCATTAGGCTTTAGCGAAATCCGTAAACTAAGGAACTCTCGATTCATGAAGCAGTCGGCCGAGAAATGCAGAGAGCATATGGTTTTTGATTTCGAAATGGCTGAGATGGAGTGGGACTTCAGCAGGTCGGAATGATGGATCCTTGCGAGCCAGTCTATCACTCTGAAAAGCAAACATCATAAGTTTCATTTTTTTTTGCGGAATCCGGCTGGTTTCCGGTTGACTGACGAAATATAATTTTTTCAGAAATCTTAATTTTAATTCGGGATTTATGAATAACTAACCAACAATAACAGCAATTTTTTGTTTCTACAAAACCGAGTACAAAACATTATCTCGTTAAATTTCAAAATTAAAACACCGGTAATGATTTATACCGAGCTTTTTTTTAACATCGACGTTCCAACTAACCGAGGGGTTGACCACTCCCAGGCACTTGCTGCGAGTCACCTAGCCTAATGGGTATGTGGTTAGCCTAAGCATTTTTTTTTTGAGAAGCAAACATTCTTTTTGCGAAATCCCGCTGGTTCTTGATTGACTGAAGAAGTATAAATTTTCAGAAATCTTAATTTCATTCGGGATTTTTGAACAACTAACAAACAATAACATAATTTTTTTGTTTCTACAAAATATGCTCTGATTAAATGTCAAATTGAAAACCACGGTAGTGCTGTCGGGTGGTTCCCAAAATCACCACGATCTTTTTGCCCACTCTCACAATGCCCACGCTCAGAATGCCCACGATCAAAATGCCCACGATTAAAATGCCCATGACTCAAAATGCCCACAGTTCAGATGTGGAACACTCGAAATCAAAATCGTTCGAAATACTGGTGGCTAAAAATGCCGACAGTTTCCAAATGCCAACAGTTCCAAATGGTCACAGGGGAGGCTAATATCGTCTTGGTTCAAAATGCCGACGGTTGAAACTGTCCACAGGGGAGGCCAACATCATCCTGGGAATGCGGACTACGAGATTAAAAGGGGTAGGATTGATCACGGAAAAGGTTTTGAAAGGAATTATTTTATTGTTTCTTTAAGAATGATCCAAAAAGACCAGCAAGTTAAAGCTTTTAAAGAAAAGTTCCAAGGGGGTTCCTTATCAGGCAGAGGCTTCCCTCAAGAAAGCACAGCGCTTTTGCGGCAACTAACCACGAGCCAGTACACATGTTTCTTTTAAGTATTTTACAAGAATTATATTACAACTGAGATTATACCAGTTCAACATATGATCATCGTCATTCTGACACTCCGTATATTATATACTCTTCCCGTTGCTAACTCACCCCTAATTCAAGTTTACTACGTTCTGAAAACCTCAAATAATCCAATCGTGGGCATTCTGAACCGTGGGCATTTTGAGTCGTGGACATTTTGAGTTGTTGGCATTTTTAGTGGGCATTTTGAGTCGTGGGCATTACGATCGTGGGCATTTTGAGTGTTAGCCGTGCTGTCTACTAAGATTATTAATGTTCGGCTGTCCAACGAACCGAGGGGTTGACCACCCCCAGGAACCTGCTGCCAGTCACCTAATGAATCTGTGGTTAGCCTAAACAATTTTTTTAAGAGAAGTTTCGTGATTCGTTACCTTCTGGATAAATGATATTGCTTTTACTAGCATCAGTTTACCAACGCACCAACCACCAAACGCAAGAGATTTCAGTGAAGATCCTAGGCTTCACCTAAATTTGACCTTACGTGAACTAAAATAGAGTTATTTTTATTTGAACATTTATTTGAATGTGAACAGCACAGGTTTAGGCTGAAGGGTTACCCACTCCTCGGCACCTCCTGTACAACGTTTTGCGGCACCGGTCAGCACCGATCAAAATGAGCGGCACCGGCCAGCACCGATCAAAATGAGCGGTGCCGGCACCAGTGTTGTTCATAAATTAGACGACTCACCTTCTAGATTACTCGAAACATGCTTTTAATGTTCTAACATGTGGCAAACGGTGCCGGCACCGGGCACTTGCTGTACACTCAAACTGAGAGTGGGCAACCCCTCGTTTTAGGCTAAATGGTAGAATGAAGATCTAAAAAGAACTCAGAGGCGCTTATTTACCTACTCTGGCTAACTGGTAGTTAGGTTTAGTCACAGCAAGAGCATCAAAGTTCAAAGTAAACAAAGGTTAAAAAGTAAGTTTACAACAGTAAAGTGTACACTTTACTGCACACAACAGCGGTTCAATCATAAATCAAGCCTGACGTATGTAGGTAGACGAAACTAAGCTTTCTATAAAGATCTTACTACACCAGTACTAATGTATACCAAAAGTCCAACTTACTTATCTTCAGGTATCCTATGTAGCTTCGCGCCACGTGAAGCAACATTAAACTGAGTGGTGCTGCAACCTTGAACCAGGCACCCTCTCCCCATCTTTACTACAACTACACAAACAAACTTCTTCAAATTCCAAACACTTCTCTGAACTACATAGCAATTAATCTTACGCAGTGATCTGATCTGATCTGCCGCTCGTTAACGACTGATCGAGTTTCAGTAGGGATGTTCGTGTCGGCTAGAGGAGCTAGTGTCGCTGCGATTGACTCTGTGTCACTTTTTCAAAGTTTGCGCTGTACTCTATAGTGTTGTTTTGCTCTGCGGTGCCGGTACCGCCTATTAAATTTCGGCTGGTGCCGGCCGGTGCCGGGAAAGGGTGTACAGCAGGTGCCGGAGAGTGGGTAACCCCTCGACTGTTACCTTTTTTTGGAGATCTTCACCTTTTCCCAAGTCGTCTTTGCTACTGTTTTTGCTTGTCTCTGCTTCCTTGATAAAGATAATATTTGTGACAGGCATTTGAAATTCAAAAACTGTGTTTAACATCAATTTGATTGGATTTGGGATTAACTGACAATAACCGTGAGGACAAAGCAAAAAGGAGAGCGTAACTTAGTCAACTACAGCGAGTTCCTATCCGGACCAAAAGTTTGGAGTTTTTCGCAGGAAAAAATTTCGAAGATCGAACACAAAGACATATAAGCTAGCGGTTTTCTGCAGTTTTCGAGTTCACAGTGTGTTGGCGAAACGTAACGTTGGCAAACCGTACAGACAACCATGCGGACCACAAGTTTGTAGTTTTTCCTGGACGCTATCGATTTTCTGTAGTTTTCGAGTGCTCAGTGAGTTGGCACATGCGACACATTTCGGATCGTACCTAGAAAAATAGGCATGTAAAGAATGGTTGGCTCGAGATTTTCCGTAGTTTCGATGTCACGGCAGGTGCATACACAGTTATTGTATGAAACCATTTGAACATGCACCAGTTGTCTTCTGATGTCCTAGCAACTCTGCGACTGACACATGGGTAACAATCCCGCTCATACCTAGGAACATATGCACATTAGCTAGGATTCGCTACAGTTTCACCGTGCACGATAGCACATATTCAAAGCTTCTCGAAGACGCATAGACCAGCACTCGGGAAATGCGAAGGTCCTCAGAAACAATGCGAGCATGTGATTTTTGGTATAGTTTTTCAAAAATTCTCTGTCTTTTTTTTCACTCGGGAGATTCAGTCGAATCAGTTCGACAACTCTTATTCTTAAATGTAGGTCGATCGCCCGGCTCTCTTGGTTTGGGGGTAGACATTCTGATAGGGTTACGGAGACGCTTGATGCTTGACGTCCTTCGCTGAAGTACCCTAACTCGCGATCACCGGACTGACCGACAGACCGACCGACCGACGGAAACGTGATCGGTATATGTCACTTGGCCGGAAGGCAAGTGCCATAAAAAACAGTTGTACCGTCATTCGTGAATAGTTTTAATCTTTTTTTGGTGTTTATATTTTGCATATATTGACGACCTAAAAAACGTTGGATTTTTCCACGGTATTTCGAGAAGAAAAGAACTGATGTCTATATATGTTTCTAAAATGTCCCCTTTTTTGAACAAAACACAACTTACTCTACGCATATCGGAACCAAAAGATACTTCTTGCTTAAGATATCGGTCCCCCTGGTCAGCCGCTCCACCCTCGAATGTTTCTTTTCTTCAAGCCAGGATCTGATAAATCAGGGGATCTGCACCTGCCGTTTGCACCGTATCAAGAGTAGGAACAAAAGTGTTACAATGACGATATCATCGCGTGATGGTTTCTCTCTGCAAACCAAGCTTGAGAGGCGAACAGATGATTGCAGGTGTAGCGAGGGGGATTCGCTCACGAATTATCTTTACGGCAAAGGACGCATTAGTTTTCTGGTATCCCGAAACGTAAGTGGAGGGATGCCTATATTCCTTATCACTAACCAACCACTAAACCAGGTCTGCTAGCTAACTCCTTTATGTATTTGATTTCCATTCTCACACACGGGACCATTCTCACACTGGGGACTAGCAATTCGACCCTGATAGTCTCTCATAGAACATTGAATCGAAAACCCAAACTTTATCTCGTACCTCCGCTTTCAAATGGAGATAGCTGAGGTAAAAGTTGATCAATTGATCACTGAACCATCGCTTGTCATTTAAGCGGAGGTAGTCCTGATAACAAGTTCGATGTTAACAAGTTCTTGTACGATCGGCGCATTAATAGATTCAGTCGAATCAGTTCGACAACTCTTATTCTTAAATGTAGGTCGATCGCCCGACTCTCTTGGTTTGGGGGTAGACATTCTGATAGGGTTACGGAGACGCTTGATGCTTGACGTCCTTGGCTGAAGTACCCTAACTCGCGATCACCGGACTGACCGACAGACCGACCGACCGACGGAAACGTGATCGGTATATGTCACTTGGCCGGAAGGCAAGTGCCATAAAAAAACAGTTGTACCGTCATTCGTGAATAGTTTTAATCTTTTTTTGGTGTTTATATTTTGCATATATTGACGACCTAAAAAACGTTGGATTTTTCCATGATTTTTCGAGAAGAAAAGAACTGATGTCTATCTATCTTTCTAAAATGTCCCCTTTCTTGAACAAAACAAACCTTACTCTAGGCAGATCGGGACCAACAAATAATCCTTGCTGAAAACATCTACCTCCCTCGTCAGTCGCTCCACCCTCGAATTTTTCTTTTCTTCCGGGGTCTCACCGTTGAGCCTGACCGGGGTTTTCGACGCGAGTCTCTCATAGAACATTGAATCGAAAACCCAAACTTTATCTCGTACCTCCGCTTTCAAATGGAGAAAGCTAAGGTAAAAGTTGATCAATTGATCACTGAACCATCGCTTGTCATTTAAGCGGAGGTAGTCCTGATAACAAGTTCGATGTTAACAAGTTCTTGTACGATCGGCGCATTAATAGATTCAGTCGAATCAGTTCGACAACTCTTATTCTTAAATGTAGGTCGATCGCCCGGCTCTCTTGGTTTGGGGGTAGACATTCTGATAGGGTTACGGAGACGCTTGATGCTTGACGTCCTTCGCTGAAGTACCCTAACTCGCGATCACCGGACTGACCGACAGACCGACCGACCGACGGAAACGTGATCGGTATATGTCACTTGGCCGGAAGGCAAGTGCCATAAAAAAACAGTTGTACCGTCATTCGTGAATAGTTTTAATCTTTTCTTGGTGTTTATATTTTGCATATATTGACGACCTAAAAAACGTTGGATTTTTCCATGATTTTTCGAGAAGAAAAGAACTGATGTCTATCTATCTTTCTAAAATGTCCCCTTTCTTGAACAAAACAAACCTTACTCTAGGCAGATCGGGACCAACAAATAATCCTTGCTGAAAACATCTACCTCCCTCGTCAGTCGCTCCACCCTCGAATGTTTCTTTTCTTCCGGGGTCTCACCGTTGAGCCTGACCGGGGTTTTCGACGCGAGTCTCTCATAGAACATTGAATCGAAAACCCAAACTTTATCTCGTACCTCCGCTTTCAAATGGAGAAAGCTAAGGTAAAAGTTGATCAATTGATCACTGAACCATCGCTTGTCATTTAAGCGGAGGTAGTCCTGATAACAAGTTCGATGTTAACAAGTTCTTGTACGATCGGCGCATTAATAGATTCAGTCGAATCAGTTCGACAACTCTTATTCTTAAATGTAGGTCGATCGCCCGGCTCTCTTGGTTTGGGGGTAGACATTCTGATAGGGTTACGGAGACGCTTGATGCTTGACGTCCTTCGCTGAAGTACCCTAACTCGCGATCACCGGACTGACCGACAGACCGACCGACCGACGGAAACGACATCGGTATATGTCACTTGGCCGGAAGGCAAGTGCCAAAAAAAAACAGTTGTACCGTCATTCGTGAATAGTTTTAATCTTTTTTTGGTGTTTATATTTTGCATATATTGACGACCTAAAAAACGTTGGATTTTTCCATGATTTTTCGAGAAGAAAAGAACTGATGTCTATCTATCTTTCTAAAATGTCCCCTTTCTTGAACAAAACAAACCTTACTCTAGGCAGATCGGGACCAACAAATAATCCTTGTTGAAAACATCTACCTCCCTCGTCAGTCGCTCCACCCTCGAATGTTTCTTTTCTTCCGGGGTCTCACCCTTGAGCCTGACCGGGGTTTTCGACGCGAGTCTCTCATAGAACATTGAATCGAAAACCTATACTTTATCTCGTACCTCCGCTTTCAAATGGAGATAGCTAAGGTAAAAGTTGATCAATTGATCACTGAACCATCGCTTGTCATTTAAGCGGAGGTAGTCCTGATAACAAGTTCGATGTTAACAAGTTCTTGTACGATTGGCGCATTAATAGATTCAGTCGAATCAGTTCGACAACTCTTATTCTTAAATGTAGGTCGATCGCCCGTCTCTCTTGGTTTGGGGGTAGACATTCTGATAGGGTTACGGAGACGCTTGATACTTGACGTCCTTCGCTGAAGTACCCTAACTCGCGATCACCGGACTGACCGACAGACCGACCGACCGACGGAAACGTGATCGGTATATGTCACTTGGCCGGAAGGCAAGTGCCATAAAAAAACAGTTGTACCGTCATTCGTGAATAGTTTTAATCTTTTTTTGACGACCTAAAAAACGATGGATTTTTCCATGATATTTCGAGAAGAAAAGAACTGATGTCTATCTATGTTTCTAAAATGTCCCCTTTCTTGAACAAAACACATTTTAATCTACGCATATCGGCACCAAAAGATACTTCTTGCTGAAGATATCGGTCCCCTGGTCAGCCGCTCCACCCTCGAATGTTTCTTTTCTTCAAGGGTATCACCCTTGAGCCTGACCGGGGTTTTCGACACGAGCCTCTCGTAGAATGTTGAGTCGAAAACCCAGACCTCATCTCGTACCTCCGCTTTTAAATGGAGATGGCTCAGGTAAAAGTTTATCAATTGATCATTGAACCATCGCTTGTCATTTAAGCGGAGGTAGTCCTGATACCGGACAGTTGTAACTTCCCCCGGAGGGGGGGAGGGACAACTGTCATGTATAAAGGGAAAGATGAATAAGATCTGGTCGGGCTTGAGTGCTTCGCGTTTTCTGACCGTCTTCAGAGTGTCCTGAAACAATGACTTAATCAGCAATGACTGGAGGATCAGGCTTGACATATCGCAAGGTAAAATTTTGAAAGCACGAGAGATTCCCAGCATTCCTATTCTTCCAATTTGAAACTTAGTCAACGCTATCCACTTTCCTTGTACAGGCTGTTTGCACCTTCTAGCGTCTTAGAGAAAAGTTGGTAGACGGAGCAGTTTCTTTATACGTTTAGCAACACGTGGCAAACACCGATGGCGAAGAGGTAAACCTTGGCCTCTGCGCTTTGACGGCTCTTTGACGGCTCTATTTCCCGGGCTTCAATCATCGCAGGCTAAAAGCGGAACGCCAAACAGCAAAACGGGGACATGTATACTCGAATGTAATGTGGGGGACCTTTATAATCCGGGGACACGTATAACCCAACGAAAAGACGGAAAGCGTCGGACTCGATGGCTGGTCTCCCACCTAACCACATGCCAGGCCAGGATCTGATAAATCAGGGGATCTGCACCTGCCGTTTGCACCGTATCAAGAGTAGGAACAAAAGTGTTACAATGACGATATCATCGCGTGATGGTTTCTCTCTGCAAACCAAGCTCGAGAGGTGAACAGATGATTGCGGGTGTAGCGACGGGGATTCGCTCACGAGTTATCTTTACGGCAAAGGACGCATTAGTTTTCTGGTATCCCGAAACGTAAGTGGAGGGATGCCTATATTCCTTATCACTAACCAACCACTTAACCAGGTCTGCTAGCTAACTCCTTTATGTATTTGATTTCCATTCTCACACACGGGACCATTCTCACACTGGGGACTAGCAATTCGACCCTGATAACGAGTCTCTCATAGAACATTGAATCGAAAACCCATACTTTATCTCGTACCTCCGCTTTCAAATGGAGATAGCTGAGGTAAAAGTTGATCAATTGATCACTGAACCATCGCTTGTCATTTAAGCGGAGGTAGTCCTGATAACAAGTTCGATGTTAACAAGTTCTTGTACGATCGGCGCATTAATAGATTCAGTCGAATCAGTTCGACAACTCTTATTCTTAAATGTAGGTCGATCGCCCGGCTCTCTTGGTTTGGGGGTAGACATTCTGATAGGGTTACGGAGACGCTTGATGCTTGACGTCCTTCGCTGAAGTACCCTAACTCGCGATCACCGGACTGACCGAAAGACCGACCGACCGACGGAAACGTGATCGGTATATGTCACTTGGCCGGAAGGCAAGTGCCATAAAAAAACAGTTGTACCGTCATTCGTGAATAGTTTTAATCTTTTTTTGGTGTTTATATTTTGCATATATTGACGACCTAAAAAACGTTGGATTTTTCCATGATTTTTCGAGAAGAAAAGAACTGATGTCTATCTATCTTTCTAAAATGTCCCCTTTCTTGAACAAAACAAACCTTACTCTAGGCAGATCGGGACCAACAAATAATCCTTGCTGAAAACATCTACCTCCCTCGTCAGTCGCTCCACCCTCGAATGTTTCTTTTCTTCCGGGGTCTCACCCTTGAGCCTGACCGGGGTTTTCGACGCGAGTCTCTCATAGAACATTGAATCGAAAACCCATACTTTATCTCGTACCTCCGCTTTCAAATGGAGATAGCTAAGGTAAAAGTTGATCAATTGATCACTGAACCATCGCTTGTCATTTAAGCGGAGGTAGTCCTGATAACAAGTTCGATGTTAACGAGTTCTTGTACGATCGGCGCATTAATAGATTCAGTCGAATCAGTTCGACAACTCTTATTCTTAAATGTAGGTCGATCGCCCGGCTCTCTTGGTTTGGGGGTAGACATTCTGATGGGGTTACGGAGACGCTTGATACTTGACGTCCTTCGCTGAAGTACCCTAACTCGCGATCACCGGACTGACCGACAGACCGACCGACCGACGGAAACGTGATCGGTATATGTCACTTGGCCGGAAGGCAAGTGCCATAAAAAAACAGTTGTACCGTCATTCGTGAATAGTTTTAATCTTTTTTTGACGACCTAAAAAACGTTGGATTTTTCCATGATATTTCGAGAAGAAAAGAACTGATGTCTATCTATGTTTCTAAAATGTCCCCTTTCTTGAACAAAACACATTTTACTCTACGCAGATCGGCACCAAAAGATACTTCTTGCTGAAGATATCGGTCCCCCTGGTCAGCCGCTCCACCCTCGAATGTTTCTTTTCTTCAAGGGTATCACCCTTGAGCCTGACCGGGGTTTTCGACGCGAGCCTCTCGTAGAATGTTGAGTCGAAAACCCAGACCTCATCTCGTACCTCCGCTTTTAAATGGAGATGGCTCAGGTAAAAGTTTATCAATTGATCATTGAACCATCGCTTGTCATTTAAGCGGAGGTAATCCTGATACCGGACAGTTGTAACTTCCCCCGGAGGGGGGGGGGACAACTGTCATGTATAAAGGGAAAGATGAATAAGATCTGATCGGGATTGAGTGCTTCGCGTTTTCTGACCGTCTTCAGAGTGTCCTGAAACAATGACTTAATCAGCAATGACTGGAGGATCAGGCTTGACATATCGCAAGGTGAAATTTTGAAAGCACGAGAGATTCCCGGCATTCCTATTCTTCCAATTTGAAACTTAGTCAACGCTATCCACTTTCCTTGTACAGGCTGTTTGCACCTTTTAGCGTCTTAGAGAAAAGTTGGTAGACGGAGCAGTTTCTTTATACGTTTAGCAACACGTGGCAAACACCGATGGCGAAGATATAAACCTTGGCCTCTGCGCTTTGACGGCTCTATGCCCCGGGCTTCAATCATCGCAGGCTAAAAGCGGAACGCCAAACAGCAAAACGGGGACATGTATACTCGAATGTAATGTGGGGGATCTTTATAATCCGGGGACACGTATAACCCAACGAAAAGACGGAAAGCGTCGGACTCGATGGCTGGTCTCCCACCTAACCACATGCCAGGCCAGGATCTGATAAATCAGGTGATCTGCACCTGCCGTTTGCACCGTATCAAGAGTAGGAATAAAAGTGTTACAACGACGATATCATCGCGTGATGGTTTCTCTCTGCAAACCAAGCTCGAGAGGCGAACAGATGATTGCGGGTGTAGCGAGGGGGATTCGCTCACGAATTATCTTTACGGCAAAGGACGCATAAGTTTTCTGGTATCCCGAAACGTAAGTGGAGGGATGCCTATATTCCTTATCACTAACCAACCACTTAACCAGGTCTGCTAGCTAACTCCTTTATGTATTTGATTTCCATTCTCACACACGGGACCATTCTCACACTGGGGACTAGCAATTCGACCCTGATAACGAGTCTCTCATAGAACATTGAATCGAAAACCCATACTTTATCTCGTACCTCCGCTTTCAAATGGAGATAGCTAAGGTAAAAGTTGATCAATTGATCACTGAACCATCGCTTGTCATTTAAGCGGAGGTAGTCCTGATAACAAGTTCGATGTTAACAAGTTCTTGTACGATCGGCGCATTAATAGATTCAGTCGAATCAGTTCGACAACTCTTATTCTTAAATGTAGGTCGATCGCCCGGCTCTCTTGGTTTGGGGGTAGACATTCTGATAGGGTTACGGAGACGCTTGATGCTTGACGTCCTTCGCTTAATCCTCTTACTCAGATGAACATGTCGTTCTGGTCCGGCTGTCGCGAACGTGATGAGGATGTTGTCCGACATATTGCTCGCCATTATTAATGTAATTCGGAGCAACTTAATTTCTTTTAAGTTGCATTCTATCTTCACGTCAAGTTGAAGTTCAAGTCCAATGGGTTTATTAACAAATAAAATATAAATCGCACATAATCAGAACACTTAGTCCATTCCTGGACGCCGAAAACCAGAATCTTTAGATTTTGACATAAAACGCAGAGTGGTCACTGCTCCTACTCTCAGACACAGCCTTACCTCTCAGAAAAAAACTAACCAATTGCCTTCCTGCACCTCACCCAATGAGGGATCACCCAATGAGGGAATCAATGAGGGATACAATGTAAATAAGATATGAAACATATATTCAAACTCGCTTGACCTTTCGCAGCGAACAGACTGCAATCCAAGGTCACCTGACGAGGAAACAGGCTAACTTTAGGCAAAGAAAAATAAATATATACTATAACTAAAATAGTGGCCGAGACACGTTGTTTCAAGTCAAGTCATATCACGCTTCACGTAGACCCCCACCCTCAAGAGATACAACTTAACTAATTTAACAATATAAGACTTGAATCAATGAAGAATCAATCAGAATAGCAATCACAATTTATTTGATTTGTGTCTGTGTGTTCCCCTGAATTGCTAATTTGGAACCGTCCGTCTCTAGAGGCTTTCTTCCGAATCTTTTCCGGATAAGAAGAAAACAAAGTCAGATTTCATCCTCATGCATTCCTCCGTTTGTCTGTTCTGTGGTTACCTCTTTTTATGACTAACGAACTTCGTTCCGACTTTACATCTTTTGCGTTACCGAAGAAGAAAACACGTCTCTTGTTCTTATGTTTGGAAGTGGATCCCGTTTTTCTAAAAACAAAACAAAACAAAAGCATCTGAAACAAATAATTGTTCACTTGTTAAAGTTAAAGTCTCGTAGTGCAATGGTTCAAGTATTATAATTGTGGTTAAAGTCAACTTTTAAATGCCACTTTTAAATATCATAATTCCGTGCATAACTTTTCACTGGTAGCGCTTTATTACCTTTCTGTTAATAATGAACTAATAAACTTCAAAAGCAAAAATCGTGAGATAAAATCAAATCAGTGCATATTTCTAGTTAATAACTTCGGTTAAATGTAGTACATTTAAAGGATTATGATCAGTTACTTCTGGTCCTCGGGGGAACCATGGGAACATCACCTAGTGGTTCCCTATGAAAATAGTCACGTCCTGCTTTAAATTTATACAGTTTACTTTTTACTAGTCGGTAAAGGTGGAATATGATGAGCGCTCCGAGTACGCTTAACTGAAGCGATGAGTTCTGGTAATAGTTTAATAGTTCTGATTCGGTTGTGAAAATTGGAAGTCCTTTCTCCATTGAATCGATGATCTTTGGTGGGAGTTTCAGATCGCCAGTTGAGCTGAATTGATAATAGATTGTAAATCGAACGTCCCATTAATTTAGTTAATACCCTTAGTAATGTAGGACTGTTGACTTCGGTCTCGGATAGGTAGGAATAACGCGGGACAGACATGAGTTCCGCTTCTAGTGTCGTGACCTTGCATCGTGGGGGCACAGTCAGGATTCCCACTCCCTGCGGGACTATTTTTGTCGTTAATGATTCAGAAAATCCAGTTATTGAATCCTGACATGTTTGCCACGCAGTCTGCTGCCTCGGAAGACTAAACAGAAATTCGAAGTCGTTTGTACGAAGCCAGTACTCTTGTGTCTGGTTTCCTAGTATTCTGACTTCATATTCGGTTGGCACTATTGCAGTACCTTGTTGCAGAAGAGAGACGAGACAGGCTATACTTCTTGCATGGTAAGACATCAAGATGAGTTGGCATCGCGTAGTTGATTTTTCCTTCGTCTATGGTCAACAGTCTTGACTCAGGCTGTATAAGAATAGAGATGTCACTGTTCGGCATGCGTAGTGGTATAACGTCAATCTGGTAAAGCGCGTAACGTCTTCTAGTCGATACGAGTGGGATGCTTGTGGCAGCGTAGAGAATCCCATTCTTGACTGAAATCTCGGTTTCATCATTGTGTAGTACCATAACAGGCTTTCTTCTTCGCTGTTAACTACAAGGCTGTCGCCAGGTGGCAGTTTCTTTGGATTAATTTCAAGATTTCTGTGAGCTTTGCGTGTCTGATCAGTGCTATAGTCAATCGTTGCTTCACTTAGGCTAAGAGTGACAGTTCCAGATTCTGTAAAATGCTTGTAGATTCCTGTAGTGATCCCGATATGGCTTGGATGGCTAAGTGTTACATCGAGTGCTTTCTCTAATACTGCAGTACTAAAAGCCAGACGTTGGAGAGTCCTTTCAGTGTCTGTTCTTAACTTCATGATGTTGTCGCGTGCTTTATTCATGTGTTCTTCTAATCTGGATATCTTGTCATAAAGTAACTTGCTTACACTCAGCAACTGTCGCGTTACATGGATTGTTGTTTCGACTTTCTTCTCAACCTTGTCGAAAGTTTCTTCATCTACTGTCCCGAATAGCAATTGCTCAATCTTTCCTATGATCGGCAAAAGAACTCGTTTCTGTCTGTTCTTATGTCTGAAAATCTCAAGGATCCGTCCTGTAGTTCCTTCTATCTTCACTGCATCTTGCTTAAGCCTATCGCACAGCAAAATCAGTAAATTTGTAGTCGTGTCTATAGGAAATGCCTTTTGTTGTGCTGATACGTTGCAACCGTGAATCTTTATAATTTCATTCAACAAAGTGACTTGCTTTTCCGTTTGCTTCGCTTTACGGCCACACTTGAAATGGTCCGGTTCAAACCGCGTACGGTTCAACCCCGACCTCCCCTAAACATTTTTAAGCGAGACCAGTTGGGCTCTAAGACAGCGCTTCCAGTTGGAACAATTCTGTCTCAAGTTATATGTGTGATCTTCGTATTTAAATGTTTAGGAAGGAAGAATCTGACGTCACGGGGAGTGAAAGAATTTACTTGTTTGAGCCAAGACTTCCTCTTTGAGGCCAACCAGAATTTTTCAAAATCTTATATATGGTTATCAACACAGTATGCCTTCCCCCTCAGAAAACTCAGTCTTCTGAGCATCAATTATTTGCATGTCTTCGTCTCCCAGAAAGTGCTACGCACTAGCCAACATCATGTCTTCTCTTGCTTTTGCGGTGCTAGTTGAACGTAGCTACCAGTGGGTTGTATCATTGTTGAATATGTCTTAATTTTATGAGCTGCATTTGAAACTGCTGGGTGGTGAAGGTTACTGATGGGGATTGCTTGTTGATGATGAGTTCGGGTTCTTTGCTGAGGTAGAGGGTTGATGATGGATCAGCTGGAACCATAAGAGTCCCAGTATGGACTTTTGTGTTAGAACGGATTCCTTGTCGTTTCGCCTGTTTATGTGCACACATGTTCAACATTTCCGTTGGAACTTGTTCGCTTCTTTGAACAGCTGTGGCCAGATAACTGGCTAACTTTGCTATCACCTCCCGGTCCATCTCGATTGGACTAAGATGTCCTCCTACTATTGACACGTGACACTTCTCTAGAATTAGTAGGCGTGTGACAGGGGGGGGGGGACGATAGTGGACGTCACCTTCCCTTCTTTCGACTCCATCTTCCTGTAGAGCACTTCTCTGAAATTTATGTAGGACGAGTCTTCATTAAATATTACCTCGTTGAACAGACGCTTAGTTGCCTTGTAAGTAATCTTCATTAAATAATTCTGTCTCCATTTTCTGCTTGACTTGTCTTGACTCACCATTATTTTCAATAATTGCCAGATCTTCGTTGATAGGTCTAAAGACTGTCGTTGAGAGGCAAGACTCCTGACTGATCTCGTAGCATGTTTGCAAATTTTAAGATCTTTGCACTGTAGGTTGTGTTGGTGTCTGTTTTCGTCATAATGGCATCTCTCTGTTAGTGACAGCCATTGGGTCAATTATCTGAAGCAAGCTACGCGACCACACATTGTGAGGGCGGGCTGGTCCATGGTGTCCATACAGATGGGGCACAAGCTCAGCTCAAGTAACTGCTCTTTTATCGGGGCAGCTAAAGACTCTGTTGAGTCGGTCTGGCTACCTTGATCCTTAAATTTTCTAACGTGTGGTCAAACGTATTGTAGCAGTCTCGGCTTCGGAATTGACATTCTTAACAGTTGTCGAAGGCGCTTTGTAGATGCGTTTCGGTTGAAACTAATCCTTTTGCGCAACTGCTCATTGGTCTGTAAACTGACTAAGCGTGCCTCATTTGTTGTTGGGAACGTTACGAAGATATTTCCGGATATGTTGCTGGTCATGCTTTCAGTTGTTAATAATAAACACTTATTTTAAGATAAAGAAACCCCTTCATTTAATTTATAAACGGACACAAACGATCAAATCGGAAAACTGATAATGGCATTAACTTACGAATTCCAAAATAGGTACATAAAAAAATGGACAGCCCCACTGGGAAACTTCCCCATAGCCAGATACCCGATAGACATCCTCTCCATTGACATAGTTGGGCCACTGCCGACATCAACCAAAGGACACACGTATTTTCTATCTGCGATCGATCACGTCACGTCCTTTTGCTGGGCAATCGCACTAAAGAATATAAGCTGACGAACCTATTCCTTGCGTTCGGAAAACCAACTACTGTCAACAACGACAGGGGATCGCAACTCATCTTCAAAATGTCCAATGGAAGTTGCAAAACTCCTTGGAATATCACGTTGGAAAACTTCCAGCTACCACCCCCAGGGAAACGGGAAAATCGAGATCATGCACAAGCAGTTCAACAACATGCTCAGTATTACGACGAAAGAAGACAGACTAACATGGGATGAACAATTACCCTACCTATGTCACAGTCTTAACAGGGCCTACTCACCAATAACAGGGGACAGCAGTTTCTTCCTAATGTATGGACGAGACGACAGACTAACAGTAACCGAGATCATCGACGACGATGGCCACAATCCCAGCTCCTACAAAGTAGAACTCATTATACGGATGAGCGAAGCCTACGACGAGGTCAGCAAAAACCTGGAACATGCAAAACAAAGCCAGAAGGAAAAGTACGACCTCAAAGCAAAACGCCATAAAATATACGAAGTAGGAAACCTCGTTTGGTTACGGCAAGAAGTAAAAGGCGCAGGGAAGAAACTAGAGGATAAATAATCGGGAAAATGGAGGATTATCGAAAGACTATCCAATGACGTCACCTACAAACATATTGACGGCTCTTGATTGTTTTATGGTAAAATGGTACGCATGAAGAGAATATTAAATATTATTTAAAATATATTTTATACATTTTGTTTTAAAATGTATGATAAATGGTAATAGGAATAAAAAAAATAATGTATATTTAAATATTTAAAACCAAATGTATTCAAAACTCCATGGCAGGCTGCACCCTTATCCGAGTCAGAATCAGAAAGCGACGAACAAACAGCAGAGGCACTATTCTCCGATCCGAAACGAGATCCGCTGGCGCGCCTCCCCGCGGCCCTGTCGCATTCCGATGAGTAAAACATCGTGCAAAGAAAAGAAAGACTAAAAGTTAATGAACTCAACTCGAGTAAAACGCACCAAACTTCCAGAAGGACACACGATATGGGTATACACAATCAATAAACAACATACACAGTCAATATTTACACAAACAGGATACGGTCACAGTAAAAAGTCGAATGTCGGACTGGGAGGTTGATCTCCTCCTACCACTCGCACCAGACCGGGAATCGGAAGCCCATCCGAAGGACCGGGCACAGGGATCCCAGCAATTTGGAAGCGCATAGTTGTTCCCCTTCTCAGCACCTCGCCCTGCCCCTCAAGGAGGCGTTCAATCAAGAGTCGATGTGCGTCAGCAAAGTCAAGTAATGACGACGACCCCCCATCAACCACGCGGGGGAAGGCGCCGGACGCGCCAACCACCGAAGAAAGAAGGGCATGAAGTCACATAATCTAAAGCGCCCGATGTCCCTTGTGCCGAACCTTAAAACCCGCCTCCGAGTTCTCTTGGGTCTCCTTGGCGATCACAGCATATGACCCCTGTTCCCAGATCTGATATTTCAGCGCGCTGACCTCATTTTTAGCTCCCTCCTTAGCTTCGGCGAGGGCCTCTTTCACCACCTTGACCTCTCTTCTAGCCTTCTCTTTGGCCTTGATAGCCTCGGTGAGGGCTAACCGCTGGGTCACAACTAGTTCGCTCAAGGACTGGCTCATGCCAACCACCACGTCGAATTCTTCAGCCGAGAACACAAGAGGGCTCACAATCAAATTAAGAGACATTTCTTCCTCCGCTGCTAAACACGTTCACTACTGCAACTATCCTGACAGACTAAAAGATCCAAGCTCCAAGCACGACGTCCGTCGAAAGTTGGACGGCAGTAAATCTCCTCGCGATCTGAAAAGTCAGCGTTTCCCAAGAGAAAAAGTACAGAGAACACAACACCTTAGAAGAACTGTTAAAAATTATCGCCTCGATCAGCGACCTCCCGTTACTGGTAACCTGGTAAAATATATTTTATACATTTTGTTTTAAAATGTAATCGGAAGCCCGTCCGAAGGACCGGGCACAGGGATCCCAGCAATCTGGAAGCGCATAGTTGTTCCCCTTCTCAGCACCTCCTCTTGCCCCTCAAGGAGGCGTTCAATCAAGAGTCGATGTGCGTCAGCAAAGTCAAGTAATGACGACGACCCCCCATCAACCACGCGGGGGAAGGCGCCGGACGCGCCAACCACCGAAGAAAGAAGGGCATGAAGTCGCATAATCTGAAGCGCCCGATGTCCCTTGTGCCGAACCTTAAAACCCGCCTCCGAGTTCTCGTGGGTCTCCTTGGCGATCACAGCATATGACCCCTGTTCCCAGATCTGATATTTCAGCGCGCTGACCTCATTTTTAGCTCCCTCCTTAGCTTCGGCGAGGGCCTCTTTCAGCACCTTGACCTCTCTTTCAGCCTTCTCCTTGGCCTTGATAGCCTCGGTGAGGGCTAACCGCTGGGTCACAACTAGTTCGCTCAAGGACCGGCTCATGCCAACCACCACGTCGAATTCTTCAGCCGAGAACACAAGAGGGCTCACAATCAAATTAAGAGACATTTCTTCCTCCTCTGCTAAACATGTTCACTACTGCAACTATCCTGACAGACTAAAAGATCCAAGCTCCAAATACGACGTCCGTCGAAAGATGGATGGCAGTAAATCTCCTCGCGATCTGAAAAGTCAGCGTTTCCCACGAGAAAAAGTACAGAGAACACAACACCTTAGAAGAACTGTTAAAAATTATCGCCTCGATCAGCGACCTCCTGTTACTGGTAACCCAAACACACAACACACATGGAACCAAAATAAACCATGGAATATTCTTCGAACAGACTGGTGAGTTAGCCCTTTCCACAGTAACCTGGAAAATTCTGTTAAAACTAATGCGAACCCCCTGAAAAGTCTGGCACAAGAAACAAATAGGATCGCGGATGCCCTCACGCCATTAGAAGCGGAACTAGAAAAAATGAGCAAAGACACGGCTAGTATAGTACACCGACACGGAAACATACACGCTGGCCCAAGTATGCCACAAGTAGAGGAACTCCTCGGGAAAAGATAAAGCTACTTTTCTCTCTGTACCTTGAATAATGTGCAAAAATAGCAGAGACAGTAACACGAATGCAAGACACATTCTTTAGGGACGAGAGCCCAACAAACGAAAAACTTCACCGTAATCCGAGAGCATCAGGACTTTTATCGTGAACCTGGGCCCCGTAGGCCGCGCCCCACTGATATACGCTTACGACTACTCGGAGAACGAGAGGTTCTTTCTGCCACACGGAAGGTAATTTATTGCCAAAATGGAATCCGAAAATGTACTAATAGAATATAAAACCCCCAAGTTTCGATTGCGCCAAAACTATAATAATAAAAAAACACAATGGAACTAGCGTTCAATTTCTGTGCGGGGTACGTGAGCAGCAAGGTATGGATGGCTTACTTAGTAGACTCTGGTTAGTCCACTGGTGTGCTAGCTGCAAGCTAAGGTTGGCTTACCGGGCAAGAGTAAAGACTAAGGTTGGTCTTTTAGAGAAAATCTGTTCAAAATGACGAACTCCAACACTTACTAAGAATCGCGGTGCATTGCGCTGTATTTTGCCGGCTCGGATTCTTTTATACGTTTGTTGCTCACGTACGCAAAATATCAACACGTAAATCCATAAACAAAAATGCCATAAAACAAAGCGTGGAAACAAGTACAGAACTCTAAGAAAACGTAATTTTCGGAGCAGGAATAATCGGGGAAATGAAGATAATTAATTAACTATACTATAATCGGGATGTTTTCCTTTTTTCGTAAATTCATTAAGGACTTTTCCACCCACTGCAGACCCCTCACTGTGCTAACACAGAAAAGTAACCAACCGTTTCGATTCACCCCAGAAGCCGCAAGGCCTTGAAATTTGTGAAGAACGAACTGACGAAACAGCCAATTCTGGCCTTACCTGATTTATTGCGACGTTTCATACTGCAGACAGACACAAGTTCTTATGGCATCGGCAGTATTTTGATTCAACAAGCAGCTGATGGCAAAGAGCAGATTGTTCCATACGCCAGCAAAGCGTTAAGCAAAGCCGAGCAGAACTGGAGTGCTGTGGAAAAAGAACTATTTGCAATAGTATACTTTACAAATTACTTCAGAGCCTACCTCCTTGGTCGCAATTTCGAACTACGAACAGATGCTAGATCACTTTAGTACATACAGACGGTGAAAGAACCTGCACCAAGACTGATGCGACAAATATGGAAATTACAGGAATACGGTTTCGAAATTAAGTACGTAAAGGGCAAGACCAAGTCGTAGCCGATTTCCTATCAAGAAACCACGAAGTCAACAACTTCGTCTCTACGGGAATCCTAGACCTAGAGAACATGTCCCGATATCAACAGAAGGATGGATTGTGCGAAGCACTTCGAAGACACTTCGTTGAAAGTGACCCACTACCCTTCACTTACTCCACTATACCAGAGAAATTGATAATTTCGTATACGACGAAGAAAAGAAGCCGGGATATTGTTTGTCCTACGCAACATTAAAAGAAAAAAGAGGTGAGAATCGTACCCGTGGTACCCGAAGGTCTTTGTGGCAAAGTGCTGAGATACATGCATGCGACAGTGTCAGCTCACCTAGGAATAACCAAAACTTTCGCCGCACTCAGAGACTCATAGTACTTGCCTGGGATGCTACACAAAGTCAAAAGGTTCATTTTGGATTGAACTGGATGTAACAGACGGAAAGCCCTGCCTACACACCCTCATGCACCCCTTGGAGAAGTTCCGGTAGCATCTGATGTACTCCAGGTCTTGAGTACTGACATTTTCGGTCAAGGTTTTCCAGTGACGGGAAATGGAAATCGATCGGTTCTCACAACGTGTTGTCACTTCAGCGGATTCCTTTTTGCCTATCCACTTAAGGACGAACGAGCTCAAACTATTTGCAAAGCGCTCACACATCACTTTCTGACGTTTTCCACTCCTAGCATCTTATTATCCGACAGAGGTAGCGCCTTCCTAGCGTCACCCACGGAAGAATTTATGAAGACGTTAAAAATCGCTAGATGGCGCACCAGTGCGTATCGGTCCCAGGCGAATAGTTTGATTGAGCGTAGGCATCGCGATATGGCGAATATTATGAGCATTCTATGCAGGAATGACAGACTTACTTGGGATGAACAACTTCCTTTCGTCTGTCACACATTGAATACAGCATGGTCGGAAACACGTCGAGAGCAAGCCCACTTCCATATGTTTGGACGCGACCCAAACCCATGTGAAGAAATTATATAGTCTTGAACCCACTTCACGTCTCCTGAGACCTATAAAAAGGAGTTTATTACTCGAATGCAGTCAGCGTACGCAGAAGTAAAAAAAACAGCTTATGCTATCCAAAACTAAACAAAAGGAGAAACATGACGAACAGTTTGCGAAAAAATACAGAAAATACGAAGTTGGAGACTTAGTATGTTTAAAGAACGAGTACACAGGAGCTGTCAAGAAATTAGCTGACAAGTATACAGGACCCTGGAGGATCCTAGAATGTTTCAGTAACGGTCTGACGTAAAGAATAAAAAACATAGAGACTAAAAGGTAAACAATAGCCCATATGAGCACGCTCAAGGCGGGAAAATGGCTTCCCCTTGGCAAAGCGTACCACTTTCAGACTCAGAAGACGAGTCAGAACAAGAGGAGCTGTATCTTGACCCTAAGAAGAACCCACTCTCTAAAGTCAGACCATTAAACTGGAAATACAGAGAAACGCATGACGACGAAAAAGAAGAACTAGACGGCTATCTACACTCAACCACGGAGGGGGCAGCCGGAGTCACAAACCTTGGAAGCCACCCCCCCCCTCCTAGCAGTGCAGCCATAAACCCACAGGCTTCCCCTTGGAGCCCTCCGGGTTTACCGAAGCTGTCGGAAGAAGAGAAAAACCCAGCAAAAGGTTTGTCCCCACGACACTGGTCAACCCCCTTCCCGACCGCGAGATTACCGCCGTTAGCCCCGTACCCACACAAATAGGGGATCAGCAACCGTGCTTAGCCCAGCGCAGAGGCAACAGCCCTTTCCAGGACCATCAAACAGAGAGATTCAATAGCCTGGAATCCCACCTGAAGCGCTCAGAAACATAACAGTATCAGAAGAATTCCTACCTAGAGAGAAACAAGAGCTGGAAGCTCATATGGCACTTGCAAGACTGGGTCATAGGATGAAAGTCATAGGTCTGTTGTGATCATTTGTAAGCAAAGTCCTTGAGCGAGGATGTATCGTTTTGTAATGCATTTGGCTGTTATGATGCGCACTTTAAGGGCGCTAGAAACCCATCTGTAATCAAAACTCCTGAAGCAAAAATGATGATGAGCTCATCGGGATGTACATTTTACTCAAAAGTACTGTTTGTACTTTAAGGAATTCAGTTGTAAGGAAAAAACCCTGAGGCATAAATGATCACGGGCTCATAGGGATCACGAAAATTATATTTTGCTTAAAAGCATCTTTTTGGGATCCCAAAACGTAAGTGGAGGGATACCTATGACATCGCAGAAGTTGTCCGTCCGTCTGTTTGTAAGCACGATAACTCTCGAAGGGGTTGAGGTATTTGGTTCAAGCTTGGTGTGAGGATCTTTTGAGTCAAAGTACAGGTCAAGTTTTTAGATGGGTACAGTAGACCTATATTTTGTGGTGAGGGAAAGGGTTTAAAATAAAGAGCGAAACAATTATTTATTAAAAGCTAATGAATTAGTTGATTTAGGGGTAAGGTAGAAATGCTGAATGTATTTCTGAAACTTATTTTCTTGCCGGACAAATAGTTCGCCGAGTAACTGGTAGGAGTAGAAGTTTTATCTGAGGTTGATTAGAGGTTCGGCACAAGACATGCCGAATCCGTATTGAACTTTATTTCCTAGAAGCAGTTCGCCTGGTATCCTGCCATAACCGGAAATTTTGCAAAAGTAAAAGGTTTTCGGAAGTGGATTGGGGATTCGAAACAGGGGTAAAGCAAAATACATGCTGAATCCACACCTGAATCTTGTCCGGCAAGTAGTTCGCCCGGAACGTTATTTTTTCGGAAGTCAGTTCGATTTGTAGGATAACATGCTAGATACGTGTATACTCCACATATGCTTTTTCTTCCGAGCATCCAAACTAGAACTGAATCCATCTGTCTGCTTTGTAATTACTAAGTAGCCTAAATGGTATGATCACGTTTTGATGTAAACCGGAAATTCGGAAAGAACAAAATCTTCAGGTAAAACTTAAGGGCGATTCTGGCGATTTCTTGGGTTCGCTTTCCGAACAAAAAAGCTTTCCGAGCGCAAGAACAAACGGAAAGTCGGTGCGCCTCAGTTGCACCTTTACAACTTCTCGCTGACTTGCCGGAATCACTTTCCATTCGCGAAGTGGATTCGCTTTCCAAAGTGCTCGCGGAAACTAGCGGAGCGCGAGAACAGATCTGGAAAGCGAAACGAGTTTTAGCCGAAGTCGCAAAAACAGCCGGTGCATAAGCTCGCGGAGCTTTCCAGACCGCCAGAATCGCCCTTTATAAGGGTGATGTATCTGTACAAAACTTGGACGATACAAAGATCATATGCCCTGCCCCTAGGTGTGCCATTTTGAGACCCCGGCCTGTGGGTAAACTTGTGGGGGGGGAATAGCCTACCACTGATGGGAACTTGAAATTCACAAGTCACTGAATAAAGTGTACTATTTGCCGGATTAGTTATTTACCGAATTTTTTTTTTTTACCATATCGAACAGTGAGCAACACACAAAATAAGGATCCCTATTTGCCCAGAAGGCTTTTTTCGGACCGTCGGAATGCAGCAGGATCACTTAAATGGGTCGTTGGGAGGAGCTAACTGACAAACGACCAACGGACAAAACACCCGCACCGGCTCCACACTGACAAGCACTGCAGATTTCCTGACAAGATGTTTCCTGACTAACCAACCGACAAGGCTTTTGTCGGCACAAGCAACGGAATGATGCCAATTCACTGTATGACAAGAATTCCCTCCCCCCCACCCCCGCCTCTAGTTTCGCCACTGTGGATAGGCTTCTTGTAACTTACATACCTTGGAAACAACGATGGCCGAACGTTTTCCACGGAACACATAAGAGCTTCCAATTTCTGCTCGGTCAGAACAAGGAATGCTCAACCTAATGATAATAATCTTTATTTACCTGATAGACAGCTCCAGGGAAGCTATGAGCCTTAGATAGGGATTTGGGGCGTCTGAACTGAACATCACTTCGCAGTTCATTTCCTCTGCGATATTGTGTCTCACTCACTGCACCACAACACGCTTTAAGAGAACACCTTCCCTGCTCGGAGTAGCTCCTTCTTCTCCAAAATCTTCCTGTCACACCACTGACTAAAGTTCTGTCTTCATGGTTAAGTCGTGACTCACGTGACCTGGGGCGGAGATTATAGTTATTTTTAGGGTTCCCAGGTATATGAACATCTTGCCCTGGATGATCTTCCGAGACTATTGCACTTGTAGTGGAACCTCTGGTGGACTGCTCGTCTGAACTACCAACATGTGCTTTGAGCTCTGGATCTGACATTACTGACTGAAAAAAAATACAAGAAACTAATTTCAAGTGTTTTTTTTTGTGTTGAGCGGCATACTACAATTTTTCAAATTCTTTCATACAAGTTTGAAAACAAGTTGGCAGTGAGGTTTTTGGCTATCTCCTGTTACACTGTCAGGCTAGGAGGTTTTAGGCAATTTTTCAAAGAAAAATAGCAAGAACAAATAAATTTAACGTGCAATAAAATGGAATAAAAAAAAAACTTCTAATAATCAATAATACTGCAAACTAATCGAATAAACTTGTTCTATGTTTCACTGCAAACATCAAATAACACCTCAAATTTGTCACATCAGAAAGCCAAAAATATTTAATAGTGCAAAAGTGATACGTCAGCTAGATTTTATTAGAGCTATTTTTCTAATGGATTGTATGATATCCATTGTGCACTAATGATTCGCAGTCAGCTTAGGCTGAAGGAATAGTTAAGCCAAAAATACTCCTCAAACCTCAGATGTGGTTGTTTAGGTTCAGGTTCTTTCGATTTAAAACAATTGTTAACAATAGTTGGGTTTTTGTTCATCTTTTCACTCGCTGTCTCGATGGCTTTTTACATGTTCTGCATTTTCGGAAAATGGTCCTAAGCACTGTTTGACAATTTCACCTTTTGGTCAAAAAAGGCAAATGCCGACATTTCCTTTTCCCTCGCCTTTTTGCAAAGAGGGAAACTTGCTAGCTGACAGCTTAATTGGTAACTCTCTTTTTGAATTTTTGGTAACTTTTCCTTTTGGATTTTTGGTTAACTCTCTTTTTGATTTTTTACCCGCTTATTGCCTCCTGACTTCTGCCTGTCTTTCGTCAATTTACCCCAAATCCAATAAATGATGGATTTGAGTCAAAGTAAGAATGTGATAATCAGTATTTGATTTTGAGTATTTGGAGACTGTCAAGGATTTTAAAGATCAAAATTTACATTAAAATTGAATTGGTCAAGGATGCAGCTTAATCCAAGAAAAACTAGAAGTCCTCGTGAAAAACCTGCGAAAAACAAAACCATGTTGGTTGAAAACTTAGTGAGAAGTGATGAAAGAAGTAAGTTACGGCCATGGGCCCAGCATGGGCCAAGCCTACTTCTGTGACTACAAAACTTCACTCATGTGCAGCTTGAGAAAAAAAAGGATCAGTTATGGAAATCTGGAGATACACTCGCCTTTTCTTGATGGGATTCTTCTTTCCGTTAATTGGCAAAGATGGACCATGCAACGTGCATACTTCAGTTCATATTCAAATCTATTGGTCCCGCCAGAGTGACGAACATAGCGCTTCAGCGAAACCATCGAGGTAAAGTGTCGAAGACGAGATGACATTTTGTCTTCAGAGATGGCACTCTCGGGCGCAGACAAGGGGGGGCGCAGACAAGGTCGGCCTGCACTACCCAGATTTTTCGCCCGGATTCTTGGTTCCCGTTTTCTTCGATATCGGTTTGGGTAGTGAAGACAGGTCTGAAAGCACCCCGGACGCGTCCGGGAATCTGGTAGAAAAATCTACCAGATTCCCGGATTCTGGGTGAAAAGAAGCGGGAATTTGAAAGTAGTTTTCATTTGACTTGGAGAAATTATATTGAGATAGTAAAATCTAGATGTTAAATAAATTGAGATGGTAAATCAGCTGAAATTGGCGCTGAAATCTGGGCTCAGTTTGCTCTGGTTTTCGGGACCGTCTTCACATAATCCGGACCCCAGATTCTGGGCAGTCTGGGTAGTGAAGCCCGACCTTTAGGACTTGGTAGCGTTTACACGGACAAGAATCCCGTCGAGTAGAAAAGAATTGCGGTCGACTTGAAAGGGTTCCGTTCGTGAAGAAGACTATAAAAAAAAAGTCTAGCGAGACGAGAATTCCTTTCAAGATTAAAAGGAATTCCGGACTACAGTAGAGGTATGCTTTTGTGAACAGTTACTTGAATGTGAACACTGCAATTTTGGGCTAAATGGTAGACTCGAAATCCAAAATACCTGTACAGGTGTTTTCAGCTGCCCTTCTTACCTAACGGTAGTTAGCTTTAGACACAGCAAGTGCATGAAAGTGGCAAAGCCCGAGGTCAACAAACGTTCGCAGAAGAATACCTCTACTGTACTTGAAAGAAATTTCGTCTGCGGTGCTGGTGAAAATATTAAATAAGAGTATAGCTAGCTTTTTAGAGCAGCAGTCATCAGTACTGATGTCATAAATGCTGTCAAAACGTTTTTTTTTGGCTAGTGAAATTTTCTGGCTTGTTTTTTTTAATACATGTCCAAACAAACAGGTGCAAGAAAGCAAATGAGAACGTCACAAAATACCTCCTTCAACCCCCCTAGGTTCGGAAAGGATATCTAGTTACACTCGAGTCTGAGGTCATCGCCATTGGGCAAATGACTGTTCTACCTTCCAAGCTCAGATCCACTCGACTGAACCAATGAACCCTATACGTGCCACACTATTTCCGGTACCCCCCCCCGCCCAACTCCGCTACCGTGGCTGAATCTGGTACGGACACATACAAATGGATCATCTAAAGCATTTTCTCTCAGCGCCTGTTTCACTAAAATCTGAGCATTTTTCGGGAAATTCCGGTACCGCCACCCCACTCTACATTCAAAGTTTCATTCGCTCCACCCGTTTGACCCCTTTGCGAGCCACAACATTTCAGGGACCCCCCAACTCCCCCCACTGTGGCCGATTACGACTCGGGCACATAAACTTCGTATCTCGAATCGGAGCATATCTGCAAATTTCCGATTCCCGCTTCATCATCCTCCTACCGTGGCCGGATCCGGTCCGGACGCCAAATAACAAATCTAGGGCCGCATAAACTTAACCACGGCCGCATGTGATTCGGACACAAGTTTTGCACATGTAAGTCATCAGTCTTTATTACCCATTAAGCTTCACTCGAATCGGACCAACCGTTCGCAACCTACGGAAGTTAGTAATTTCCGGATTCCACTTCCCTTAACTCCCCCCAAAGGTTCGGAGCCAGGAACGGAAGTTTTCCTAGGACATTGTGTCGGGTCCTTTCTACTATTTGGTCGGGTCACTAATTGTTGTGGTTCGCCTGATCTCACGGTGATACGATCGACACCCTGCACCGCTCGAGGCAATCAGATACATACAGCCGCCGAGAGGGGAGAAATGGAATGAAAGATCAGTACCGTGTTGAATGCCAGAGAGTAACGTTATATATGTTTTATGATTAGGCTAGTGCGTAAATAAAGAGTGTGTTAAAAACCCTCATGTCCAACAGTGGTGCAGCGGATTGGAAAGACAAGTGCAACCTTGTTATTCGAACTTGAGCGTCTGACCGTTCCCGTGAAAGGCTGTGTGGCCTACGGGAAGTTCCGGCTAATTCAGAAATTACGACACATCGGACTTTTATAAACTGGTGAAAGGCTGTGTGGCCTACCAGTCGTCAACCTCGCTATTGGTGAAAGGCTGTGCGGCCTACCAATTCAAAAAAAAAAAAGGTGAGGATAGTCTTTTTATTGCACTAGCCTACGGCGTACAAGCACGGTATTCAAATATTGTGTTGGATGTGAAAGACTGTTCGGTCTACATCCACCTGTTTTTTATTGTTGTTTTGTCGTAATTTACGTCGCGTATTACGCGCTTCTTGGCAGAAAAACGACGATAAAATTTTCGAGTTCCATTTTAATATGCACTCGTCGTAAATTGTTTGTATTTAAAATAGTTGTTGAATTTGGTGAAAGGCTGTGTGGCCTACCAGTCGTCAACCTCGCTATTGGTGAAAGGCTGTGCGGCCTACCAATTCAAAAAAAAAAAAGGTGAGGATAGTCTTTTTATTGCACTAGCCTACGGCGTATAAGCACGGTATTCAAATATTGTGTTGGATGTGAAAGACTGTTCGGTCTACATCCACCTGTTTTTTATTGTTGTTTTGTCGTAATTTACGTCGCGTATTACGCGCTTCTTGGCAGAAAAACGACGATAAAATTTTCGAGTTCCATTTTAATATGCACTCGTCGTAAATTGTTTGTATTTAAAATAGTTGTTGAATTTGTATTTTGAAATAAGGAATGGAGACGGCTTCGGTGAGACAATTCGATCAGTGATAAACCGGAATCGATAAGCTCATTTCAGGAACACAAAACATCAGCCTAGATGTCATTGGCTCCGACTTTTTGCGGCGAGTTCGACCAACACAACTGGATCTCCATGAATCCAGCAACAGCTCAGCCAATTTGTAGACCAGAGCCATTCAACGCAGCTGCTTTGTCTAGAGGAACTATGACCCAAGCATGTGGCGTCGTTCAACAGACGACTCTTGGCATGCCATTCCCTAATACCTACGTATCGCCTGCGTCACAAGGTAATGTGAATCAATCCTTTCTGCCTAAAAATATCCAAGCTAATCCTACTCCTGTTCAAACAATGGTCTTCGACCCCACATGCGTACCATCGGCGTATGTACATGCTACCCCTTACCCACATCCAGCTGGCCAGGTTTACCCCTACGCGAATCATAACTTCGGTTATCCACCTATGTGCCAGTTCCTCAGTATCATGGGATACAGCAATTAAATGGCCAGGTCTATCCGTACCCGAATGTAAACGTTGGAAATCAGCCTGTGCGAATTCATCAGCATCATGGAATGCTTTACCCAGCATACGGTATGGGCTACGGAATGAGCCCATATTTTGAAAATCACCAGTCGTTTCAGCATCCTGCTACTAGCGTTACTTCTTCTGCTTTCCCACATGCGGCAACAAATAGCCAGCTTGGTGGGCAACAAATTAATAATACGCTTTCGAGTGACTTGAGCGCCATCATGGCCATGGGTACTCTTTTGCAGGACACAATTCGACAGGTTTTAGGTGAGCGCGAATGTCATCGGAGCCCAGAAGTCAGCAGACAAACTTCAGATGGCCCCAGCTTAGACATCAACGCCACTCGATTTTTCCAACATCAGGAAAACGAATCTACGGAACAGTTGAGTACCTCAAGGATCACAGACCTCACAGAAGAGTGCTGCCAGGCGAAGGTTGCAACCCTTCCCGACGAGGTCGAGTTTTCAGACACCTACGTTAGCACTGGGAAAGAAATCTCTGTTGTCCTAGCATTCAGCTCTCAATTTGATCGTGAGTCCGAACCAAGGACATCAGCTTCGACGATGGAGGATTTCAGCGCCTGTAGTCAATTTTCTGACGACCCTCTACCCGACTGCCCTTCCAGTACAGTACCTCCACTGGCAAATTCTGGGGTCCGGAGGGAGGTCTCCAACATACGCTCCCGACAACTTAACCCAGATGCAATTCGGTGCTATGAAAAGAAGCGAAAGGAAGACAGCGCAAAGATGTCTGCCTCTACCGTGAGCCAGCCAGGCTCTTGTAAGGTTAGTGTTATAGGACGCGCGTCTGGCCAAACCTTCGTCAGGTCGTTTTCGTTTCAGCCACAAGAGAGAAAAAATAGCCACAGGCTGGAGCGGCAGTGTTTCTTCGGTGAGGAACACTCTCGCCCCCCAACACTCCCTCTAGTCTCTCTGGTTTTGAGTGATGATTTGCAGTTTGAGCGAAAGACAGCGAGACTTCCAGACAACTTTCCGATAGAGTGGCTTATTGGTAAAGGCTCCCAGAACTTCTCTAGCCTTTTAGCAGTCGTTACAGGCTCGAGAAAAAAGGTTAAAGCACGTATGGTCACCTGACACGTTGCCTTTGCACCCACTTGAACTGGGTAAATAAAACAACATACCGAAGAGAAATTTCAAATAATTTTTCGGTATAGGAGTTACGCGTTTCACTGCGTAGAGTTTGTACGTGGCGTAGCAAGACTTTGTAGCAACAGCTTCCCGTCATCGCTCTTTGGTTGGCAGAGAAAACTTCACGTGCCTAAATAAAGCAATGGGGCTTTGAAGTTCCCAACTTCCAGTGCAATTTCGAAAAAAGCTACCATTAAGAGCCAAAAATGTCATATCTAGTGATAGTAGTGAATGTAGTGGCACATCACAATGCTCAGAGATGGATTTCGACTGCCTCCTGTCTTCTCATTGTCCTGGCCCCTTTGTTACAGGGTTGAGTGAAGATTGGTTGTTTATTTACTTGACTTGTCTTTCTCAACCTTGTGGTTAAGGACCAATGTTCAGCACATCTCACTTCTACCAAATATGTACCAGATATCAGAAGAGGAAAATCATTGTGACCAAAATGCAAAAATGACTCTCACAGAAAATGGGAATAAATAAGAAGGTTGGTAAAACTGATAGATCTACTCGGCCCTCCAGAGGTAAAAGTACGTATATGCACAATTTTTCACTTCTCGACTTAATGCCACCACCATACTAAAAACAATGTGCTGAATCGAATGGTATATGTAAGAAGGCTCTAGTCCAAATATTAACGGAAATAGCATATGGATAAAGTACGTATCTGAAAAATTTCTGGGCGCATCCAAAGGTAAAAGTACGTATCTGTGTAGATACGTACTTTCACCCTTGGTACGTACTTTTGCCTTTGGCCGGCACATTAAAATGAGAAAGGAAACCAAAGGTCAAAGTACGTATATGTCATGATTCAGCACAATCATCATTGTTTGTTTACCAGAGCAGAGCTGCTGAACAACCAGCAACTCTGAGCTATTAAAGAGTACTGGCATAGAATGTCAAGAGGCTTTCTAAATTTACAGAGAGCGTTGGTTATACAAAAGGAAAGAGATTTAAGGTAAGAAAATTTTGCTTCATGCTATTTTGGAACCTTTTCTCCAAGTAGGCCTAAACCCTCTGGTAAAACCCCATCTGTACTACCAGGTAGGTACAACAGACCCGCTACAACCAGTTTACACAGCTAGCTATGTAGCTGTCGAATTAGTACAGGAGAGCAGCGTCATACCAAATTACCAACCAACCACCTAAAGCCATTTTTTTAGTATTGCCTACAAACATGACTTACCTTTGAAATAAAATAAAAAACAAGGGATGCATCAAAATAACCCCTAGAACCTTCTCTGTCATCTGAGATAATCAGGGATTAGTTTGGTCAACTATTACAACATTGAGAAAAAATTGAGGGCCTCTAAATATTGCTTACCTTAGAAACAAAAAAAAATGTATCAAAATAGCCCTAGAACCCCCTCTTTCATCTGAGATAATCAAGGTTGATAACAAGTTCTTAGAATTCCAATTTTTCAGGACATTGGCATGTCAAGCAAGTACAAATGAGGCATCAACTTCAAATACCGACTTGCCATCTTCCAGTGAAGAGCAACGAGGAGCTAGTTCCTGTTCCCCCCCAGAAATCATCCAGATAAATCAAACAACAGACATATCACCCAATTTTTCTGGACATTCTCGATCAAGGGACACCACTGATGGAGAAGCTAAAACTAAGGCACAGTTAAAACACTTTGCTGATGAAGAATTCGAAAAAGAAGATTTAAGTAGAGGTGATAGTGATGAGTCTGATATTGACTGGGAGGACGTTGAAGGGACATTTGGGTCTTCTGATGATGAAAGGCAGACAACTTTGAAGAAGAGGAGAAAGCTCTTTACAGATTTAGTTCCTCTTTCGGTCAGTAATGATCTTACATCAGATCATCCAGAGTACAATCTGATCCATTTTCCTACCGATCCTTTCCTGCCCTTGGAAGATTCGGCTTCGGATGCAGCAGCTTATGAGACCCAAGATGACCAGCTAAATTTGGACAATCAACCATCTAATGAAAGCAACAATGCTGTTTGTGAACCTGATTCCTCAGACCATGTCATGTGTGTAATTGACGCTGTAGCAGCAAGGTCTGTGGGACAAGATAGAGAAAATAGACGTGAAGAAAATGGTGGAGGAGAAGGAAGGTCTATTGTTGACCTTACTCCAAAACGAGTTCGCTCAGAAAAAGATAAATTTGAAAGAGATGTTAAGAAGTATCCATTTCCTGACGAACCTGGCTGTAAATCTAACAAATGTACAAACTCATGTTTGAAGTTTTCCAGTGTAGAATTCAGGAAAATTTATGACACATGTTGGAGCAAAGAATATAAATCAAGACAAATGTGGCTCGCTTCTTTGCTGACATTCCTACCAGTTAAAAGAAGGACTATTGCCCCAGAAGCTGCGTGTAGAAAAAAAACTACAGTTAGGTACAGCCTTCCCAGAAATTCGAATGACGACCCCACACTTACCCCAAAAGTTGAAAACTTGCCAGTTTGCAAGTCTACATTCCTTGGTTGTCTAGGATTAGGCAAGAATGACAGAGTGATTTTTACAATCAAGTCAAAAATTGAAAGGGATGCTCTTGGGAATGAGCTCAAGGACGGAAGGGGCCATAAAGTGGCAGGGCCACCAAACAAAGTTGATCGAAGCCTTGTGATGCAGCACATTGAAAGCTTTCAGCCAGCAATTCCACACTATCGTCGAGCTCACGCTCCAAATGTTCGGTACCTTTCTCGTGATTTGAGCTACAAATTTATGGCAGAAGACTTTAATGAAAAATATCCAGCAAATAAAATCTGTGATGAGACATATAGGAAGATTCTTAATGGTATGAAAGTATCATTGTGCATGCCCCAAAGTGACAGCTGTGACATTTGCACACTATTAAAAGAGAAAGTAGGGGCTGCGAGAACTCCTGGTACAAATGGTGAGGCAACCGAGAAAGAGACTGAACTGTACAGAAAGCACAGAGATCTTGTTGAACAGGTTTCAAAAGCATTTTCTGAAGATAAGCAGAAATACGAAAAAGATTCAACTACCATGTTGTTCACCGTGGACCTACAAAAAGTGTTATTGCTTCCCATCATGCACAGCAGAAAGGAGGCCTTTTTTCTATCAAGACTCGTGTGTTTTAATGAGACGTTTGCCCCCGTTAAGGCCACCCAACAAAACCAGAACCTTTGCGTTGTTTGGAACGAATCTCGACAAGGACGTGATGCACCTGATATAGGTAGTGCCTTCCACAAGGTCTTAAAGATGAATAGGGATATCTTGCACTTCATTTTTTATACTGACAATTGCTGTGCCCAGAACAAAAATTGGACAATTTTTAGTGAATTTGTACTGATAGTCAACAGTGAAGGAGGACCTGAAACGATTCGTATCAAGTATCTAGTGAAAGGCCATACGCACATGGGGGCTGACTCCATACACGGATCGATTGAGTCTCGAATTCGAAAAAGGGATGTTCTTGACTTTGAGGATTTGTGCGACACCATAGAAAAAAGTAGAAAATTCACGAAAGCCGTGAAAATGGACATAGAAGACTTTTGCCAGTGGAAAAGCTTAAAAGCTCCTGGCATCGTCATGAAGAACTTGGGCGTGACCATTGATGAGTTCACGTTATGGTTTCGGATTTCACCAGAAGTTAAAGACAAAGCCATCTCTATGACTATTATCCAAATGACTTTAAGCCATCTCTATGACTATTATCCAAATGACTTTAAGGGGTTTCATACTTTAGCAGTCAGTATATGTTCCTGGAATATTTTCAGATTTTTCCGACTGACCTTTAGTGACCTTTTCAGCTGTAGGCACATGACTACAGCGACCCTAAAAAGGTGCGAAATGTATGCGATTTCTACACACTTTTATTATCGACAGAAACATGACAAAAATTATTTCTGGTGGAAACCGAGAAAACAATTTTTTTCCTTTGAAGGGCCACATAGTGCTACATTGCATTTAACACAAATGATTCTGGAAAAGCCGTGACACCCCTCTAGCTTACAACGATCGCTTTCATTGAATGGGCTGGGAAATGATTCTTTCCGTCATGTCGAACTTCGGCGACAGGGCGCTCTTGCTTCTTTCCGCGACTGGAAGGTAGAAGACGGGATACATTGTCAGCAGTCAGTGGTGCAGACCGAGGACTTCCAGCAGTGTTTGTTGGCGTAGACGCTTCCGAATCCTGGGGGGATGAGAACCTTGGTCTCCCGCGAATTCTAACTGGTGTGGCATCTAAACCGCCTTGTTCATGAAAACTGTAAATAAGGGCATTCGCTACGTCGAATCGGAATCCGAGAAGATCTTTTTGATCCTTCTTTGGCACACAATGGAGGAGGCAATCTCTCTTGTATTCAAGCCACGAGTTGGCCAACGCTAAGTCGAGGATGTGTTGAAAAATTTTCACGGTCCACTTCTTTGACCTGAGTTCAATCCTGTAGAGAGCAATGAGGAAGTCAAGTTTGTCGACTCCTCCCATGGTGCTATTGTAATGAGCCACTACCGCAGGTCTCTGGACAGGAATTCGTTTTTGGTACTAGTGCACCAGCGCTGGGCTACGTCAGTTGAATTTGCTCCAGTGAACGAAGAAGCAAGCTTGACTACACCATTGTCGAGCCATCTGACTAGTACAATGTTTGTACCTCGTTCAACACGCCAGTCAAAAGATCCTCGGCCTGTCTTTCTTAGGTCTTTCTCTGACTTCATGTCAGTGCTCACTCGATTAGCGCGGATGGTTCCAGTACCCCACAGGCCGCTCTGTTTCAGCTCAGAAATAAGTCCAATCGACGTGAAGAAGTTGTCGAAAGTGATTTTATGATTTATGGACCTTGGGACATTTTCAACAAGACGCATAACGACTGATCCTCCTAGGCCAAGGTGTTCGAAAGCAACAGGGAGTGGGGTACCTTTCCCCTGATAAATTTCGAAGTCGTAGGCTATGCCAGACACGCCGCACAAAACAAAGTTTTTGATCCCCGTGGTCGCGGCTTCGAAGCAATGTACTGTTTTAGGATAGTCTTTCCCTTGAAAGGGATCATCTGTTCATCGATGGAAAGACTTTCTTCGATACAAAGTTTCCTACAGCGATTTTTCACTGCATCTACCAGTTCCTGGACTTTCCAAATGCGATTAGTAGGGTCCGCATCATTTGGTTTATGAGAAGACGAGAAATGGAGATTTTCACGTAGCAAGTGGAACCGTTTTCTACTCATTGAGTCCCGAATTGCAGGGACAACAGTCGCTTTTGCCCAGTACATGCTCAGTCGTGGGTACCGAACAATACCTACTAGAAGATGCATTCCAAAAAGTTTCCAAATCTCCGATTCTGTCACTTTCAAGTCACGCCCAGTCTTTTCCGTGTAGTAGTTATTCGTATGCAGAAAAGCTTGTGTCATCAAATTTGGTGGGAAATATTCCTTGAAATAAGAAGAAGGATCCTTGACTGACGCTGAGTTGAGTTTCTCACCTAAGAAAGCACATTCGGGTGAACAAAAGTCTTTCTTTAGCCACCTGTAGTCAGTCTTCTTCATCTTTTTTGTACTCCTCGGTTCGGATGCTTCGTCACAAAGTTCTTCATCATCCTGTTCATCATTTTCTTTAGGTAAGTTCTCTTGCTGCTGAGGACCTTGTCCGTCTTCATCTGGTCCTTGAACTTCATCGACGTCGTGGCTAGGGTCGTAGGTTTCGTCTTCATGTGACTCACTCAGATCGCTCAGCTCAGAATCTGACCCAAACTCGTCGAATACTCGCTGAATGTCTCGTTCGTTTAGAGACTTCTGCCCTCGTGGTCGCAGTTCTTCATAAATGGGACCTGAAAAAGATCTCACTCATGCCTTGAACAAGACATATGCGTCGGAGAAAAGTCCGAACAGAAAAAATACACTTGATCCAATGAAGGTCAATGTAGGCAAACGTACTACAGGAGTGGGAGGCCATGTCTGTGGGAAAGGGGTGGCTAGTCTCACCCCGTGAACCACCCACCATCGAGTCACCATTACCCTAAAAGCTTCGTAATTTTCTCATCCGAAGGAGATCACTATAGTCAAGCGCTTACAGAAATTCGGGGAAGATTTATGATGCCTGTGTTCACAGTACAAAACTTTTGATTTCACCAACATAAAATACTGATCTTCATCTACTAAAAGTAAAATATGAAAGACGTTCCAATAATTCCTAATAATTCTTGGAAATTTCCAAACCTGCATCCTTTGAACATCCTTCCATCTTGGCGCATTTGACTCGAATGACAATTTATGTGTATAGTACAGAGGGTGAAACCTGGTGTCACAAGATAGAGTTGCGGCTGAATAATTTTGTGCACTAGATGGCTTCCAGCCCGGGCCCTCCGCTGCGACCACAGGAAGGAAATTAAGTTTGTAGGCGTACGACTACGCTGGACCTCGAAAGGGTTAAGAGCGTGGTGTTACTGCGGTCGATACTGTACTGTTTGTGAGTTCGTTGGCTCGAGATAAAACATAAGCTAAAGAAACAATCCTGTTTACGTACCACTAGTAAATATTCTGTCTGAGACAGATGCGCATGCTGTATCCGCAAAAATTGTAAAGGATGCTCTTCAAGTCAAGTTCATGGCTACGATTATGGGGTCCTGTTACACAACACTACTGAAAATACTATGCTAAGCAACACACGCGCGTACCAAAGTACCTTAGTTACGGGACCGGCAGCAGCTGTACCTAACATCGCCTCCGCAAACATCTGAGATGCTGCAAGGTTGGCCCTCTCAGCACCCATATCGGCGGACCAGGAATATTGGTCCGTAGTACTTGCAAACGTCGGGAGGCCCTCAAAAGGCGCCCCAACCCCTCCTTCATGCGGAGGCCCTCGGCCTCAAATAAATCCGCCCGAGTTTTTTTTAGCATCAATGGCCATCTCAGCTTGCAAATTCGCAAGCCGATGACCCAAACGGCGATTGTCCTTTTCCAGGTTGAATCTGTCTTTTTAACGCCGCCTCGACTTGCCTCAATGAGGCAGTCAGAACCTCAAAATCCTCGATTGTGAATACCTTCTCAGAATCCATGAGGTATTAGGAACTTCTCACAACAAAATAAAAGAACTAACTTCAACTAACCCCAAAATAAAACTGACAAGCTTTTGGAAACAGATCCATAAACGCTAAATTCTGAACAGGAAATCAATCTGCTGATTTTCTTTTCCAGGAGGATGTTAACCTGGAAGTTCCAGATCAGCATTTTGGCTGTCCTTCGCATAATAAATTTGACACTTTCCGCCGGAACAAAGGTAAATCATGGACTGATTTTCACACAAAACGGAGAACTTGCTCTATCGACGATTTCTTGGAAGATTTTCTTGCGACTTGACGGTAACCCCTTAAATGAGTTGGCATCAGAAATCTCAAAAGTGGGCAGCGCACTTAGCTCTTTAAAAATTGAACTCGCACAAATGGCAGGAACAACGATTATCCATAGGCACGGGAACGTACATATTGGGCCTGAAAATAGCAACCTGGAGAGTATCATGACGAAGCGACTTTCAATTTTGTTCGGCCTGTATGAAGGGGAATGCGGGAAAATTCAGGACGCAGTAAAGAGGAGGCAAATCACATTTTTCGGGAAAGGGTCAGATTCAGACCGACCGAAAAGGGAAGCCGGGTTATTCCCATTCGCCGGACAAGTGTTAGGCAAAATTTTCTCTCTGGCCACTGACGACGAAGTAAAGACTCTGCGGGACTCAGTACTTGACTTACAATCGATGACGAACAGCACTCTTCACATACAAAAAATGTTTACGAGTATATCCAGTAAGCAAAGCCAGAAAATGGAGTCTTGAACCCAGCAAGTTCGTACCACGGCGACAAATTTGGAGGAATTACGCACTGAAACCTACCAATTAGGTTCTCTAAATGCCCTGATGACCACTTCACTTGAAATCATCTCAGCATCCCTCCGCTGCCACCACTGTTGTAACTGAAGATAGACCTTACACCGTGGGCTTAGGGTAACGTGGCACGATGCGCGTAAGGCGGCGGGTAAGTAAGGGCGGTAGTAGAAAAGTTTACGTTAACATATAAAGGTTTTATTTACAACTTACTCTGTACAAATGATAATCCCAATCCGGGTAAATAATGTCACTGTTGATAACGACAACACTAAGTCATGAGCGACTTCGAATAATGAAAGACAACTCGCTAAGAAAAACGCCAGCTTATATACTTTGTTTTCCACGAGTAAAGTTAGCTTCTTACTACTCTTGAATCAAGGTTTGTTTCCAGCTGGAACTCTACTCTTGAATCACGGTTTTGTTCAAGCTGGAACTGACTACTCTTGAATTTAACTTTGGAATAACTGAACTGACTACTCTTGAATCACGGTTTGATTCAAGCTGGAACTGACTACTCTTGAATTAAGGTTTGGTCCAAGTTCCAGATGACTACTCTAGAATTTAACTCTGAATCATTAGAGGCAGCCATTTTAGAAACAAAAAAATAGAAGATTGAGAGTTTGGACGAAACTAGAACGGAAGGAAAACATATGATGAAGTTAGGCCAGCTTAGAGGTCTGTTTAGTGAGGTCAAGGATGAGCTACGAGTCACTTTTGGACTGTATGAAGTCGAGTGCAAGAAAATGAAGGAAACCACGGAAAGGCTAGTACACCTGTTCCGTAAGCCAGTAAGCGGCAAGACCAAGCGAGCTGCAGTACTTATTCCGGCCCTTGGAATCCTGGTGGCGAGATGGAAACTCTGAAACACGCGATTTTCAACGTACCAGATATTGCGAACACTACGAGCGTGTTCCACCCTACTTACCGTAATTACTACGTTAGTTACCGTAGTTAATACGCTAGGCTGCAACGCTTTTTAATTTTTTCGGTCAAACATCAGGTCGCGGGCTGATGGGACCAATCACGTTGCAGAGATGCGTAGTTACTACGCTCCCGAGCGTGGTAAGCAAATAGTTACTATTAGTTATTATTTTGAGAAGGTTTGAACGGTCAGTGTAGTAATTTTTCGTCAGGCTGGAACGGAAATAGTAACTAATAGTTACAATTGGTAGAGGGGTGGAACCGCTCTTGCTACATAATCAATTGTAACGGTAAATCAAGGTTGTTTCTTAGCCACAAAACACAAAACTGTCAAAGATTTCTACACAACTTCTTACAACAACCAGTAGGGAAAGCAGAACAAAAATTCATGTAATGCCGATTCTTAATTTGACTTCACACACACAGACATCAGACATCAATCCTATTCCACCAAGCATTGCCAGTTGCAAATTTTCACACTGAAGGATATACAAAATGCAATAGACACAGAAGAACCAATTTTTGCCAGAGAATCTGAGCGTCTGGATTTCTTGTCTGACCGTCTGAGCATTGGACATGCGTGGTCTTATACCACGGCAATACTACCAACATTTATTTTAATAGCAATTATTGTGCTGTGCCGTCTGTATCTCAAGTATGGATCTGTCAAATTTGGTACGAATCACAGAAAATGGGAATTTGACAAAGTAAATCGGAGTAAAAGAAGGCTGTCCTGTTGAGTTGAGCGGAAGCAGCCGAAACTATCTTCAGTTTTCTCTCTCTTTTGGTTTCGAATCTTAAATTCAAACTCTGTAGCCTATTATTTCGGTATTTTCCTGTTTTCAAATCTATCAGAAAGCCGATTCATCCAAATTGGATTGCGAAGGCTTTGTGAGATGGGGGGTTAGTGTAATGATGAGAAGTTAGATTTCGGGAAACTCGGATCGGATTTCAAAAGTCATCAGCAACACATTTTGTAAGCAATAATTGTTGTCAGCAATTTTTGATTTCCCTGTTGTGGGTTGTTAGTTAGTTCTTTTTAAGCTGGGGTAGAACTACTCCATTCCTTCACAGTAAAAGTCACAGAAAAGACAAATGAAATGTTCATAAAATTAAACGACGATAATTTGCCAAGTACCTCCCCCCTTTCCAATACCTGATGGATAAAACTGTGGATCACCATCACTGAGTTTGGTAAGGTATCCATTTGTTAATTCTAATGATTGACTAATTTTTTCTTACAGCGCTACTGGTCTTTTATAATAGGTGTCCGGATGGGCTATCAAGTTGATACTAATATGTAATTTGTAACTTGCTGACAAAGAAGTTAATCTTTCTAGAACTCTATTCCATTTCCGGTCAGTTTTATAGTAAGCACCTGAAATCCCTCGTTTGGTCCCTGAAATCTGACCCTCAAAAAAATAAATAAAAATAAATAGAAATAAACTGAGAACACTTTCATAAAGAACGAGAGACCTTGAACATATTAAGGTGAAGATGTTTGAAGGGAAATCTAGGGTCCCTGAAGTTCAAGGTCGGTTGAAAGTCTTGGTTTAACCAAGGAGCAAGGGAGGTATCTGCGTAATAGTTTTATCATAACAGATGTAATGATCTGTACTATCACGATGCTATTTGTATGGTAATGCGCACCGCGGTAGTGGTTGGTGATCCCGCCTAGTGACGCGTGTGTGGTGATTCAGAGAATCACCACTAAAACTATATGTGGTGATTGACCAGTGTAGGTACGTTCCCCTGATATCGTGTGGTAGCTGAGGTTGATCGTCACTAGTTCTTTAGCGAGGTTCCGAACTCCGAAGTCGCTTACAGTAACATAGAGGTAACATAAGTAAGATATAGGTTTTATTCAAGACTTACTCTGTACATGACTAATATGGGGCGTCCCTTCTCAGCATCCACCGTATCCACCGAGATGCGCTGATACTAAATTGACTCACTATGAACTGCAACTCTCAACTGAACTGAACTTCAAAACTCCAACTGCTCTATTCTTATTCTCGTTCCCTACTTATATTATTCTTTAAACTTTATCATTCTTACGGCAACGTTATGGTTTCGGATTTCACCGGAAGTTAAAGACAAAGCCATCTCTATGACTATTATCCAAATGACTCTAAGCCATCTCTATAACTATTATCCAAATGACTTTAAGGGGTTTCATACTTTAGCAGTCAGTACATCACTCCCCCTTTAGAAAAAAAGGAGGCGTCCTCGCCTTATTCTAAATTTTACTTAACTACACGACCTTCATGACGCAAGTCAGGGACACGCGCGTCTCATAGTGTTGTTTATTTACTGCCGTCAGCAAGAAAATTTTGCTGACTGGCTTTTGGAACAAGCTCAAGTTATTTTGGTTTGCGACGGTGTTAAACTTAGGTTTGATTTCAGTTCAGCACGGTGGGTGGGGATGTATATATCGTCCACCGGCTTCCCTGGCATACATCAGCCTTCGCGGGTGGGGAATAAATAGTCCGCTCAGTGGAAACTGATGTATGCTTACTCTTGTTCCAGATATCTCTTCTTTTCATATTATTCGATAATTCCTCACGTGTCCTGACTCGCGAAACTGAGGCCTATAAAATTATTAACAAATGGTATTGCGAACAAAGTTTTTTTTTTTTTCCCATTCCCCCTAAGTTGGTAGGTGGATACAATAGGGTGCTAGTAGGATTTAACAAACTTACGACTGCCGCTTAACACTTATCTCTCCGTCTGTCTTCCTCTTCCTGTCTTCGTGTCATGTTATTCCTCTCTCTTGCTGTACCTGCTTGCTTTTTCTTGGGATTTCAACAATTTCCCTGCACTAATCACTTCCCTTCTGGCTGCAGTAAAGCCATATCAATTTCGGATAATTATAAGCCGTATTCACTTTTAGCTATATATATATCGGCTATATATATTCACTTTTAGCTACATTGCTTGCAATATTCACTTTAAGCCGCTCCGGTTTTACGCAATATTTCACTTAGGCTACATTTCTCACATTATTAACTTTGAAGCTACATATGCTTACTTTAGCCAGCTATTGCTATATACACTACGGCTATCTATTCTGCTCCATTCACTTTAGCCTGATCAAGCGGATACACAAGTGAGGCTATCGTAGTGGTTGCCTTCCATAATAATTAGCTCCTTCTTGCATTCAAATTCCATTTCGTTTGCTAATTCCTGTTGTCCATCCATGTATAGGGCATATAGAAACCTCTTGTAAATATATGCACTCTCCCTCATGGCCTTGATGGTGGCCTCTACTGGCCGATCGCAGAATCGGATCACCCGCAGGGTTTCGCCGCTGAGATGCTCAGACTCCATGTGCCTCAATAACGACCCTCGAGAATCGAATTTTGCTCTCACAATATTCTCAATTTCTCGTACACGCACCGAGTGTGTTCGCAGATCCACTAGAAATAAACATTATGCTTTATTTTCCAACTTGTCGTTAACGACTTGATTGATATTCGTATGACTTGAAGCCTGTTCCATGTTGAGTCCGTGGTACATCGGATCTGTGCCCGTGGTTGCGAGTAGGCTGTACCCATTTGTAGTAATAGACCTAGATTGACCCTGGATTTCTGAGGAACTTTGGCCTATGATATGATTTTCATTACTATACAAACTAGTCGAGATGCCTGTTACCGGACTTGTACTCGCAGATGACATCGCAGATGCGGTGGCAGTTTGTTCGATTCCGTCCATGTGGCTAGTCAGTCTGGAAGATTCAAAATTATTTATTGACGGATTGTCTGCTCTTTGCTTTTGTCTCCATAGCTGTTCGATGATCAGCTGATCGGCGACGATGTCCATGTTTCGGTGGCCAATGCATCGGCTGCCATGATTCCGTTCGAAATCACAAATACACGGACATTTGAAATGATGTCGGGTTCTGCCTCGTCGATTGGTGTGTCTATTGCTTTTACTCTTTGAAACAAAACGCCTTTCGTTACTTTGTAGTCTTCCGGTTCCGCTGTGACCGCGAATATCGCCACTGCCAGAAGAGTGACCTGGTACCGTATTCTCGGCAACACAAAAATGTTATTCTGAGTCTACAAAATCCAAAAGCATTGTAGTTGGTGTCAAGGTCTCTAGGCCTTTGTGACCCAGACCCAAGCACAATACGCCGAAACTACAAACTAGTAATTTATCTGCACTTCTAAACAACTAACTCATCTTGTCATCATTTTTCTTCACCAGTAATCGTTTAGGAGGCACAGAATGCCTTCCCAACCGAGTAGTTATGGGCTCACCCCTGCTTGGTTCGAGACCAAGTCTTCGGGTATGTGTTCCATAGTGCTGCCTGGATTCTGGATCCGATTCGGCTCGTGGTCTTGATATGTCATCGTAGCGCTCGAGCCGTCGCGCATCGTGTAGCGCAGCTCTTCTTCGTAGTTTCTTTGCGACTTCCGCCGCCGACTGGGGTGGTTTTGGTCTAACCTTGTCCCAGAGTCGCTCTCGCAGCGATTTTTCTGCGGACTGGCTCGTGGATGTATGCCCGACGTCTGAGCTCGTGGGTACTTGCGTTGCGGCCCACAACTGCTGTAAGACTGATGGTGATTCGAGATGACCAAATAGAGAGAAATCCTCCCCCGAAGCTGGTCTTACCTGAAGTAATCCCCCTTCGCTAAGTGCCCGTTCACGATACAGCCTGTCAATCTCTTCTTTAAAGCTACCATCGTGGTTTAAGAATGCATCGTCTCCCCTATCCGATCCATTTGTGGTTCCCAGTTTTCCACATTCACTGCAAGGCTCATTTTCTTGTTTTATCAATTTTCCACTTTGTTGAACGCGCGTTGGTGTTTCCTGGTAGGTCGGTGACTTGGTTAGCCCTTGATACGTCAGTGGCCTTACCACTGGACTTACTGCCTCGGTGATGTTGGATGGGTTTACTGCTGAAGGTTTCGGTGTACCATGTGCACTGGGAAAGAAGTGCTGCAACGCGGGTTCATCGCTGCTATCTTCGTCTTCAGACGATTCGCGACGTGAAGGCAATCTGGCTAAACTCTGTTCCGGGTTGATCCATGATCTAGCAACGTATGCTTCGTATTCTTCCCATTTGTTGTCATCATTCATCAGGTCAAAGTACTGTTCTGAACCAAAACCTGAACGTCTGTTGAATACTAAGGAAATTGGTTTTGCTTCTTCTTCACTTTCTGATTCGTCAATTTCTCCATCCGACTCAAGGTCTGGTGCTGGCTCCGCTTTCCAATGCCCTGGAAAGTAACTGGGCTTCATCCGATTATGATGAATCGTTTCTTCTGTACCTGTTTTCGTGTGCTTAACTACGTACGTGAGATCGTTTGGAAAGGCTTTCTGGATTCTAAATGGATCGGTTTCGCAACTTTTTCGTGCCTTCAAGGTTCGACTTGTGAACCCATATCATGTCTCCGACGTTGTACTTTCGATAGATCTTCACTCGACGATCATAACGTTCTTTCTGTTCTTCATTGGGCACGTGACAAGTTCGCTTGTACTATTTCTTTTGATTTCTTTAGCCTCATAATCATCTCTTGCTTGTACGCAGACATATTATAATATGTCCTTTGTGAAGAGATTTCTTCCATGCATATCCTTGGGTCTCGTATGTGTTGTAAGAAGAATGGCGAGTCTCCCAGCAAAGGAGAATATGAGGTGTTAATCGCCATGACCACGTACGGTAAGTGGTCATCCCAGTTGTATTTGTCGTCTTTTCCGTGGATCCCAAGCATGTTAGCTAGCTCTTTGTGTTTCCGTTCTACGCGTCCATTGCACATTCCCATGTACGTGGGCGTATAGTACCGTTTAATCTTCAAGTACGATGTGACTTCTTCTAAAAGCTTAGCCCTAAAACATGTCCATTGTCCGACAATATGGTCTTTGGAAACAATCCGTGCTCGAAGAACAACTAAAAGATAGGAGAATCACATTCTGATCTTCAAAAGCTCAGGTTTGATTTTTTTTTTTTTGTGGCTACCCTATCTTGGGTGATTGTTACCGTCCACGAAGAGTGAATCATCAGCAAGACCACTTCCATTGGTCCAAACTGCTTGAAAGAATTTTTCCCCAAACTCATACCACTAGCAGAACAAACTGTGGATAGGATCAGGTGCACGAACTTCCCTTTGATTAAACCCCTGAGAAGCTGGAAGTTTTTCGTCAAAACGGGCTTCTGTTAATGTTGTGGTGAAAATACATGCCCTACAACGTCTTCTTCATCATTTCCATCACCTTGCAACTGACAATGTTGCCGGATTTGCTTGTAAACGATGCAACCTGATGATGGAGCAGAAGCACGCTCTCTACCTGGGATTCAACAACTTTAGTCGCTTCGACAGTGCTTTAGTATTGCAAGCCCTTGCTTTGTACAATGAACTATGCCCTGGAGCTCTGTCTGTGGAGGCCATTCCAAAATCGGGTGAAAACTTTTTGCTACTGACGGTACGATGGCAGAAAGATGATCGGGATTACAAGCTTGTCTTTTTTGACACGCTAGCCCAAATGCCATCTAGTTTGGACAAGATTTGTAAGATTCTGGGCCCACCTGATCTCGATATTGTGCGTTCGTGGTACGGCGAGGAACGAGCAGCTCTGTTCTTCGATGGAAAATAAGAGTTTCCCTACGATCACCTGATGCAGTATCCGCACGCCCAGCTTGTCTGGGCTACGTTTGCACGGGAAAAACCCAGTTTTATATTGGGCGATTTCCTTTTGTGCTACAACGAGTCCGATACTGTTCTCTTGACAGCTTGCTACGAAAAGTTTCGTCGAGTGAGCCGTGAGGAATACAATCTAGAGTCAACCTACGCTGTCCCTAACCTTGGGTAAAGTTCTGAAAAAGACGATAGAAATTTCATTTATCGAACTGTTCACAGATCCGTCCATGTACCTGTTTTGTCTCAAGGCGAAAAGAGGAGGCTTGTGTTTCCTGAACCAACGTCTACCCATTGCCAATCATCCTCGACTTCCATAAACCTATCAGCCCTCCAAGCCTTGTGTTGAACTGATCTATGGAGATTGGAACTCGATGTATCCTACCAATATGATTGCTCCACTTCCAATCAGTCATTACCGTTGGTTTGCAGACGAGGAAGTAGCTGCCTTTGACCTCAACACCATCTCTTGCGATATATAACGGATGATCGTAACATGATCGTAGCACTGGCGAGGGAGCTGGAATAGACACGTCCCCAAGTTTTGAGACTGGCAAGACGTCAGTAAGTCACCTACCTCTAACCACAGCCCCATCTTTAAACCCAGAAGCACGTGCGTGGAAACCAAGTAGTTCACCCAGTTCAGATGACGAAGAAGATAAACCGAAAACCAGTTTTTCCCCCGACCTCTGGTCCACTCCGTTCCCTACCGCTTGAGTTAAAGAAGATGTTGGAACCCCAATCAGCCCAGTCCCTCGACAAGAACCGATCCCAGGAGGCTCAAACACTAACATTCCGCCTGCAAAAACCCCACGTTAAAACTTCACGAATATCACGGTATCAGAAGAATATTTACCGAAATCGAAGAAACGGACAAGATTTCTGAAATACATACAAGATCCGTTGGTAGACTGAGGTATTGTTGAGAATTCCAATCCTTGGGCACGAAGAAGTCCAAAAAAAGAAGCATCTGGTTCAACATCATGTCGTCACGACGAAGAGGATCGTCCGAATAACCTGGAAGAAATAACAAGGTCACAAGAAGCAAGACCAAGGCTGGGATCTATTCCGGGTAACACACCAACGAACGTGGCTAAACGACCAAACACAGAGGCAAGATCAAGATCTGGATCAATTCCTGGTAACACGCCGACCAGTGCGACTAGACGACCAAATCCCGTCCCACACACTCCCGTAACTCCCCAAACACTCAGAACAGCCAGTAAGACACCGATAAGACAGTCATTAGGAATTGGTGTTCCTAAAAGACCGGTAATGGCGGAATCAAGGAAACTATTTTTGAAGGGGAAGAAGCATGCCCAGCAACAGCTCGACGAATTTGACAGAGCTACTCTGCCCGAACGGATTCGCTCCGAAAGCGATCCCCAGTCGTAACCTCGTACGGTAGAACGTCAAAAGTACCAGATCGATATGATCCGACTAAATGGTTGAAGAAAAAATAGAAAAACACACTCTAACTATGAAAGAATGGCATGAATGGAATAATAGTTGGAGAATCTAACAGAATCTAAATGGGAATTAGGGTTAATAAGAACCTCTATTGTTTTTTCTAATATGTAAATTCAAACTTACCCGTGTTCATCCAGGAACAATCGGATTGTTTCATCCATGATCCAATGCTTCGGCGCAATATCTGTAATACAGGCAACACTAACCCATTATTCACTAGACTAGACACAACAAACTCAAAGAGTATAGCGCGCGGAGAAAGCGAACGGTTCTATGCTCCTTGGAGGAGGCTACACGGAAATGCCGAAAAATCAAGAAAGTAATATGACTATTAGGAAAAATTATTCTGGAAAACTCGAGTGGGTCGACGGTGAAAGCGCTACACCTTCGACGCGCGCACAATTTGAGAATAAAGGAAATTAAAAGAAACGATATATATTTAGAATTTTAGTAAAAAAAATAAATAATATTATTAAGCCAGGTTTTCAGCAAGGGCCTCTTCTAATTCCTTATTAGCCTTATTAAAGGTTTGCTGAGCCCGTGTGAGCTCAGCAGAGGCCTGCTGATGAGCCCGGACCCGTTCTTTTAGTCTCTCCCGCTGGGCCTGGGCCCGGGCGTAGCGAGCTTTGGTGGCTTGCAGCACCATCAGAAGGGGCCTCGTGCCCCTCCCGGAAGAAGTCTGGTTGGCGTTATCGTTATCCATTTTTTAACTAATTCAGGAAATTAAAAGATGATGATTATGTACCCCACGACAAAAACGTACCTTAGAGACATAATCACCATAATAAAGATAATTAGTCACCGTAATAGAACACGTAAAAATAAAAGTCAGAGTGTTTGTTTTCGCACTTTCTCAGTTGGGTGTGAGAATTGAATTGACTGGAAAAACGAACACAGTATCGTGTAGACAAAAACGACTTACTTTTCCGTAGGTGCAAACATGGCATTTCCGGAGCAGATCAGAGTGCTACTCCTCCTTGAAACGATCAGAGCGCTCTCTAGCGAGACAATTAAGCATGGCGTCGTCTTCCATAACAAGGGTAGCGTAATAATGTCTACCATGGCATGGAACATAGTCTCTCCATTCAGCCCCAAAGTATTTCATGTACTAAACCAAGAAATTAACGAACTGGAAAGAGTGATACTAGAAGTGAGGAAGGAAAGAACTAAATGGATCAAATACTGGCGGCAAATATTTGGAAGAACTTAGAAATCGCCTACAACTGACATTTACACTGTACGAGGCTGGGTGTACCAGAATGAAAGAAACCACGAAAAGGATGAGTAAACTATCCAGCCTGCCACAGGCGAGACGAAAGAGAGCCGACGGGATGATTCCGTTTCTCGGAGAATTAGTAAGCCAGGCGATAGGTTTAACGAGCGGCCGTGAGTTCCAAGCATTAAAGGACTCCGTTGTAAATGTCCGTAGCATGAACAGAACTTTGCACAACCAAAAAATGCTGGCCAGCATATCAAACGTGCAACAGAAACAGATCGAAGAGTTACAGGAAAAGGTCAGACAGACCGCTTTAGCTGTACAAGGAACCAGTACCGCCGCGATTCAGGTCATTAGCGCATCGATTATGTACCTATCGTCTGACATAACAAGACTCGAACTTGCAGTTCTGAGCATATTATCAGGCACTTTAATGGACCCTAAGGAGTTTCAAGAGATATTGGACGGAATATCGGAAAACGCACCTTACGGACACAAACTACCAATCGCAGCATCTAGCTCGAATCTAATGAAGTACTACTCAATATTGAAAATACACGTCATTGAACATGACAGTATGATATTCATGACGATTAGGATACCTTTGGCCGACTCCACAAAGAGGTTCGAATTAATCGAAGTAAAGGAGCTACCAACCCCGGTGGTAAACGAAAGCTACACGCTTACCACAACAGTGGAGAAAAACCTGTTATTATTGGATTACGCCCACCAGCATTACACCTTATTGGACTACAAGGATATGGAGCAATGCCTGGATTTAGCAACCCCCGTTTGCCCAGCCAACTTCCCAATTTATGGAAGATTGCGGCCACACTGCCTAGTGGAACTTTACATCAGCCCCCAAGAGAGTTCACTCCCTCCGATATGTGAAGCGAAGATACGGGAGCTCAGAGAAGAGAACTTCGTCAAAATCAGCACAACAGAATGGTTCTACAGCCTACCGAGCAAAACAGTTGCATCAGTGGTGTGCCACAGCTCACCGAAGTCAATAACCCCCGACTCAGTGACGTCGTTGGAGCTGAATGGAGTCGGGATAACCACAGTCAACGAGGGATGTTTCCTTGCTACAAAATTGACCAAGGTCTCATCGCAACAAACGTTAACACTAGCAAGGAAGGAACAGACTAGAATCAGAATCATCCCAACACTGATTTTAACCTCGAATACCCCAGCAAAGGATAAAGGAAAAGCATCCGATCTAGTGAAAGCAGCCCTCACCACCAAAACAGCCATTGAACTCACAAAAATCCAGAATGCACTGGAAACAGACATACCGATGTTTAACGAAGAATCAGAAAGACTAGAATACTATGCCAGTCATATGAGCATTAACCACCTCTGGCAGTACACCCTCGCAATTGTTCCCGCAATTCTAGTAGGCCTGTTCACACTTTTACGATGGACCTATCTAAAAAGACCGAAAACCGACGCAAGGAAAATTGGTATAAGAATGACTCCAATCAAACCCGGAACCCGTCGATCATCATTCTAAACGTAGTTTTCTTTTTCTTCTTTTTGAATATTTTATTTATGAAAGAATGTTTTACTGTTAAGTAATATTAATTTGTCTAGGCTTTATAAGCTCACACTTATTATAATAAGTCGTTATTAAATTCCATCATAGTTAGAAGAATTGGATGAATTAACTTCATCTGGTCTGACCGGGTAAGAAAGTCATAAACACGTAATTCACCACAGTTCGGATCAGCAAGAAAAATATGCGAGAGAAGAACCAGATCCAATGACGGAAAAAGAAAAAAAAACAATAAATTTATGATGGTATTGCTAAAACATTGTCAGCATTTATTCTAAGTGGAAGGTTACCGGATACGAAGAGAGCGGAGCACTCAAATGTCTTGTAAAATTTAGTCGAGTCTCAGGTAAGGAAGAGATAAGACTAGGATAGCGTGTTTTTTTTTTAGAGTTAATATTTAATAGAGATACGGAAATGCCGGGCATCAAGAGGGAAGCAGCCACAACGACCACGCCTACGAAGAAACTCCGCGGTTGGACGACATTAAATTATAAGCGTGAAGGATGTATGGCCTTTTTCAATTTAGTACACCAGGTTGCGGAAAGATCCGGATTGGTCGCCGCTCCTAACGCGATTCTTTTCGGGTACCACGCAGGGTTAATATGCCAAAATTTAATGAATGCGAGACAAGTAACAACGATAAATGTAAACTGGCCAGAATGTGGGGAGCGCGATTTTGGAACAAGGGTTATATCAGACACCCTCAGCTTAGCGGGTGTACCAGTTTCAGTAGCCATGAGATTTTTGCCTCAGGGGTTTAAGGTATGCGTGAGCGAAAAGGGTACATTTGTACAGTCACCAAGTGTAGCTGGCGACGACTGGAGCGTGGCTCACCCTCACTGCAAGGGAACAGCCTTATGGGCTGGCATCGATTTTATTTTAGCACAGTCCCCAAGTGGCCCCCTGGTTCGATGTTATAATACGCCAGAACTGAAGGAAACATACTTAACGTTCCTAGAAAAGAAAATAAAGGAGGTGCAAACCCGTGGACCAGTGACGGACTCGACCAGGAGCACCCAGAAATCAGAATATTTTCTTCCGTTCTGTGTAGAGTTTCTACCCCCTAAACAGGACGAGGAGACCCAAACCGAGCCAGATTTCGGGCCACTGGTTTTTAGTGAATTAGACCGGGAGGAAATGCTGAAGGAGTTGTTCCCAATGGATTTTTCGGCAGAGAGGACAGAGGGTCCGTGTTCCATTGGATCAACCCCTTCCGCAGAACCCTCCCATCTACTGACAACCCCATTAAATGCCACAACAAATTCGGATCCCCTGCTTTTAATCGAGGAAGAAAAATGAGATTCCGGTGAATCTAAAAGTCAATACAAGCGCCTAGCAGGTGGAGCCACCTGTATTGACCGCGTTTAAGACGTTTAGTTTCTTTTGTTTTCTTTGCGACAAGCTCCACCTGCCTCAAGTGGTACGACATCCAGCCCCAAATGTTTAGTAATTAGTGTTAATAATCCATGTCAATAATGTAAATAGATGTTGGTAACAGTGCAATAATATAAGTATATGAAAAGATGAGAAATCTAAATAGTGAAGTAAACAAAATTAGATAAGTGAAGTTTTATCTAATAAGGCACATGTTTAAAAAGTGAAAAAAATGAAGCATTAAAAAAAAGATAAGTGAAAAGTGAAAATTAATGTAAAAGCTTATGAAAAGGTTCTAAGTGTTATATTGGCGAAAAAACCCTCGGACAACTCTAAACATACCACTAGCACCCGAACTTCCCTTTAGACTGACCGTCAGGATAGCCAAGAGAAAAAATACTACAGTAAGAACATTACGTGGACGTAAATTTCTCCCACGGATGGAAGGGATAAAAGCAACTATCTTCTGCTAAAAGACTATAACCAGTAAACAACGGCCGACCGAACGAACATTCTACTCTACTACTCTACGGTCGTGAGCTGAAAATCCAACCTTTCTGACTTTCTACTACATTCGAACAATATCTAACGGCCGACCAAACGGACCTCTACTTCATTATGGTCGCGAGCTGAAATTATCTTCACCAATCAATTATCTTCACCAATCAGATGAAATCTATCTAAAGGAAAAGGATGAATACTACAAAATGGACAAGAGTGGAAGTTTCACAAAAGGCTAGTGAGTGAACGTAAACGGTGTCCGAGGAGCCAATTTAAAAAAAAAAATGCTCATTATAATTAGGCTAGGTTTGTACATAATGTAAGTGATCGTGTAATTAACCATATTTGAAATTCATGCGCTAAGGGTTAATGCTTATGTTGTTTGCACCCCGTCATTAGTATTGTAACAATCATTAAGTGTAGTATTCGTATTTTAACATTCAGTAGTAGTAGCAGTATTCATTTATATTGACAGTAGTAATTAACCATAAGTATATAATCAATAGTTATTCTGTTTTGTATATAGTACGTAATGAGTAATTAATTATCACAGATCGGGAGATCTGTTTTTCCGTAGGTGGGCCGAGTTGTAACGGATGATCGTAACACTAATATTTAATGACCTGCGAGTCACAACTCCCTCGGCATACGGCACCACGAGTAAGATTTAGATGACGAGTGCTAGATTTATGGTCTCGCGGATTTAGCAAGATCGCTAAATATCTTCAGACTCAGAGTAAGCAATATTGGCACAAGTTTTAGCAAGATTGCAAATGTTAGCAATCTTGCGAATATTTAGCAAGATCGCTAAATATATTCAGACTCAGAGTAAGCAATATTGGCACAAGCTTTAACAAGATTGCAAGTATTTAGCAAGATCGCTAATTCCCTAACCGGGATCAATGAAAGTTATAAAAGCCAGGAGTTGGGACTCGCACGAGTTAGTTCTGCGACAGTGAGTTCTTCAAGAGTTAGTCCTTCGATAGTGAGTTCCTCGCAAGTGAGTTATTTGTCAGTGTTATCTACTCGAGAGCGTTTGTCTTCGTCTTCGTCTACAGTATCCAGTGTTAGTACGATTCCAGTTAAAGTGTAACTGAAGAGTAGATGTCGACATACATGGAGGATTATTAGTAAGCGATATCAGGCTTAGGATTTAGGAGTGGAATTAGTAACGCCGTTTAAGGTAAAATCAACATTCATTTACATCTCAACCTGTGTTGTATATAGTTCTACCACCGAAGGTAAAGAACCCCGATACACCGCCTCCGCGCTACGTTATTTTTCTCTCTCTACCGCTACAATTGGACACAAGCAGTAATAGGCAATTGTAGCACAAGTCCTTAGTACTTCCTTTTTGCTGCAATACTATACTAGTCTTGTTATTTTGTTTCATATTTATATTTTGGTTAAAAATAAACCTACCTACCTACTGCGTGATAGTGAAAGAGAAGCAAAAAAGAAAGGAGAAAGATCCGAATCCATGGTAACTTACGAAGGGACGGGTGAAGAAAAAGAGCCTACTGGTATGATGACGAGGAAGAAAAAGAAGCATAAGAGAGGAAAGCGGATGTAAGAAATAAAGATACGGGGAAAGAGGTGGAAACGAGAATTGCAGCAATTGAAACTATGATAGATGGGATGTCACAAGCTATGCAGACCGATGAAAACTATGCAAATACCACTTGTGGAACTCTACAAGGCCTTGCAGAGGCGGATGATCTGGACTCATCCGTCGGTTCACACGAAGAACAAGCTACGAAGAAAACGAGGAATTCAGGAACCCCAGAAAAAAGTGAACCGAAAAAAAAGTGAATCTTGACATATCAGAAAATGAGAACACAGATGAACGCACAGAAATAAGAAAAAACTGATAAAGCTAAACTTAAACAGCTTAGAACATAAAATGGAAAAGATGCTAAAAGAGTTCCTAGGAAAAAACGAAATCACCGTAGCATTCTTACTAGAGACAGATACCGACAACCTAGAAACATTCGAGCAAGAATAGTGTTGCAGTTACATACAAAAAAGATCTCAAAAGTCCAAAACGTTAGAATAGATTTGCAGGGAAGAATAATAAGTTGCAAAATCGGAAATATGTCAGCAATGAATTTATACGCTCCATCAGGAAGTAACTGAAAGCGAGAGAAGGAAAACTTTTTCGAACAAATCGCACTATCTGCATAAGGATGGGACAGAGACTATTACACTAGGTGATTTCTAGTGCGTATTCGAAAAGGAAGATGCTAAACTGGAATCTGACATACGATCAAAAGCGGTAAAAATCCTAGTAAAAGGATTGGAACTCGAAGATGCATGGAAAATAACAAAAAAATTCTATCGACTTTACTCGGATAAATTGGAAACAAAAACAAGGTGGAGGATCAAGGATCGACAGAATTTATGTGTCGCAAGGTTTAATCCGAGAAATTGAAGACGTGTATCATATTTACACACCGCTATCCGACCACTATGCAGTCATGATGCAAATACATGCAAAAACAACTATAAATAATAATCTCAAAGAAGAATATATTATGGAAAATGAACACAGATGTGTTTAAAACAAAAGAAATTAGACAATAGTGTTGCAAGTTAAGGAAAAGATGAAAAGCGTGTCCATCGAAAAATTGAGTCAATACTGGAAAAAAACGCAAAATCAGCGATTGTTACGAAGGATATATTGGAATATTGAATACCAAAAATTAGCTTCCTTGATAGTTTGAACTTTGAGGGAAAGAACAAATATCCATATCAGTTTTGTGCCTGGAACGATATCAGTTTCGTGGTTGAGCAGCATCCGTCATCGCTACTCGTAAATAATAATTATCTGGACTTGGGGTTAGCTACTGAAAAGGTCTCCCGAATGTTAGCGAGTGCTGGCAACGGGACGATTAAGATAAGGGCTTGGGAATCTAAAGTTCACGGCGAGGTAGCGAGCAAAAAGAGGATTTTTGATAGAGCCCCTGAGGGCAGATGCTTTTGAGGTTTTGTAGAGTGCAGTCACAAGTTGTTAAGCTGAAGTAGAATAAAGTAAGTGTGAACGAAAAGAAAAGGAACCGACTGCTCTGAACGAAAGACTACGATCTCAAACACGCCTTCGAAAGGTTGAATGTTCCTTACCGCTCGACGCTACCAAGGTTAAGCCAGCCTAAGGGCTTCGGACAGAGGACCCCAGTCGGGGCTAATAACTCATCGGTTCACTGGTGACGCGTTGTCTTTCGTTTGGAGGGAAGGTATAGGCTAGATGTTATAGTATTGTGCATAGTGTTTTGAGTGTATTTTCTAGATCGGGTTAGGGAGTGAGTAGAATGTCTTTAGAAGACACAATGTCCCTTGGCATGCTGTGCAAAATTGCATCGCAAGTACCTACCTTCGATGGTAGCGGAGACGTTTCAGTATTTCTCGAAACGCTCGAAAATTTAAAATTTTGGGATAAATCTATCGGGAGTGAGGAGCTTGTACGTTTAGCATTCATGAAAACGACGGGTCATGCGGCTAATTTCCTAACCAGCCACGTGAAATTCGAGTCATTTGATGATTTGAAGAAAGCCCTTGCCAGTCAGTTTGAACATACATCCCTTAGGGCACGTTTAGTTCATGAAACTCTTCGTCTCGAGGATGGCGAAAACCCTTTTCCGTTTTTAGAAAAACTGAAACTGAAAGTTTTGAAACTAATGGGTTTTGATCAAGTCCCGTCGGCAACGGAAGAAAGTTTTGCGGGCTATTCAAATCTCTTGAAAAACCTACTTCTTGACAGCCTTTCTCCTAATTTGGGAATGAGAGTAGTCGCAAAGTGCCCCAAAGATTTTGAGGAGGCAACACAGTTTTTGATCAATGATTTTCGAGCGCGCGAATTTGCTAAGGCTAAATCGCCTCATTTGCTTTCTGCTATTGCCCCCGCTTCAGTTGAAATTAGCTCTAGTGCACTAGCAAATAGAACCCCGCGAGATAATAGGGTAACAGATAATATACCAAGGAAGGCCCGCGACGGCGCTATATTTGTGGGTTCGAGCCAAACGTTTCACCGTCGGGAGTCGTCACGAGATAATAACCAGTCGAATAACACAAACAGGTACAGGGATAGTTCTCGTGAGAAGGGAGGGAATAAAAGTGCTTGGGAAGATCGCCGCGGGAGGTCTGAGACCCGAAAACCGAATGGGTCGAATAAGAAGTGTTTCAACTGCAACAAACCGGGTCATTTTGCTCGAGAGTGTCAAGCATCAAGAACAGTACGCTGTTATAACTGCCAAGGGGTTGGGCACATGGCAAGACAATGTCGTAGTCAGTCCGCCGGACGTCATCCCAAAAAGTGTTTTAATTGTGGGAAACCTGGACATCTCGCAAAGGAATGCCGCATGTCTGAAAATTATAGCCGTTTAAACTTGTAAGGGGACGCGCATTTCGTCACGTTTTGGTAAATTCTGATGCGCATCCCGTCCCTGATCGTTCGACTAAAAATATGGGTGGACAATTTATTGCGTCGTATTTTGCTAATTGCAATGGGGTGAATTGCAATGCTTTGCCGTATTTTAATGCTTCAGTGTGTGATGTCCCGGTGCGCGCGCTTGCCGACAGCGGCGCCTCAGTGTCGCTTTTGAGTTATGATATGTTTTTGCAGTTGCCCGTTTTAGTTCGATCAAAAATAGTTAAAAACTATAATGACGTTAGCAGTGCTACGGGGCACTCCATGGAAATTATTGGATGTATTTCAGAAAATGTTAAGATAGATGGACATGAATATTTTGAGACGTTTTTGATAAGCGACAAATTGAAAGTACCGGTGATTCTTGGTTATGGGTTCCTGAAGAAATATGACTTATTAATCGATGCTAAAAATGACAAATTGATACGTAGAGGCTGTAACGGGGAGACTGTTCGCGCTGTTTGTCAATTTTCTGTTCCGTCGGCAAATTTAGTTAGCCTTAAAGGACAAATGGAACCAACTTGTTGTTTTGCTCGAAGTCGGTCTTGTGGTCCACATTCGATTCCTTGTTGCTCTGTTAGTCCTGTAGTTAATTTACCTCGTACTGGTTGCCCTTGTCCACCCCCTCTTGTCGAAAATGATTGTAAAAAGTCTGAAATTGGGTTGGTAAAATCGGAAGTCGAAACTGTGAAGCCATCGAAACGTATACATCGGCTCCAACTTGTTTCTAGGACTAGTGTTAAAGCAAAAACCAGTAAACGTTGTGTGTTAACTACCAGTAGGGGGCCAATCGATACGGACGGGTTGTTTTTGGTTGCACCTACGAAGGAAATGAGCGAAAGATTTCCAGATTTAGTCCTACCGGAGCAACTTGTAAATACGCAAGACGGCATGTTTCAAGTATTCATAGAAAATTATTCGGACAAAGATTTAAAAATTCCATTGTTCTACATGGCGAATGCCGAAGCCTGGGTTCCGGAAGAAAATATTTGCATGAGTGTTACTGACTCATTAAAACCAACGGAGGTTATTTCGGGTCCTGGTTTGCTACCAGACAGTGAAGTGGATGCGTTTCTTAAAATGTTTAAGCTAGACCACCTAGCGAAAAACACAAATAGAAAACAAAAAGTAGAAAAACTTCTCGTTGATAATCATGACGTATTTGCCAAGGACGATTTTGATTTGGGTACCTGTAATATTGAGCCGTTTGTTATTGATGTCGGTAATAACCCTCCGCAAAAGATTCGTCCATATCGCATCCCAGTTCACCTGGAACCGGTTGCAAAGGCTGAAATAGACCGTATGTTGGCGTGTAAGGTCATAGAGCCGGCGGCTTCGCCGTGGCTAGCTCCGTTGTTGTTGGTCGGAAAGAAGGATGGGAGTTATCGTGCCGTTACTGATTTTCGCCGCCTAAATGACGTAACTGTTAGCGATGAATTTCCCCTTCCTCATATTGCTGCTATTTTAGACAAACTGCATGGCAAAAAGATTTTCTCGGTCCTTGATTGTTTAAGTGGCTACTGGCAAATGACGGTTGACCCGGGAAGTAGAAAATATACAGGATTTTCAGCTCCAGGCTACGAACAATATGTCTACGCGAAGCTTGCGTTTGGTCTCAAAAACGCACCCGCCGCTTATAGTAGAATTATGCATCGAATTTTAAGACACCTGTTTGATGAAGGGGTCGCCGTTTATCTCGATGACGTGATAAACGCCTCAGATGACGACGATTCACACATGATTTTGTTGACTAAAGCGTTGGAGCGATGGCCAAAATTTGCTCTAGATGTCGTGATGAAAATTCCACCGGAATATCTACGAGCCGTTGTTGGTTGTTGATCAGGTGTCCTGATGACAATCCCACTGGAGTAGTTATGGGCAGTTGTTGGTTGTGGATCAGATGTCCTGATGACAATCCCACTGGAGTAGTAATGGGCAGCTGCTGGTTGTTGATTACTTCCAGGTTTGGGTGTCCGCTGAAAGCACCCTCATTTGATGTCATGAACCCGTTCGCGTATGCATCGACGGCTACCTCAAGCGGGTCAGGACCCCATGCTGGTGAAAACGGCATGTCCTCGTCCGCGTATAGATTGACAAATTCGGTGTTCTCCGCCGGCATTGGTGATTCTTCAATCTGCTCCGCGGGTGAGGCTTGTGGAACCCCCGATCGGCTCCATGGCTCTCCAATCCGCTCCACGGGCTGGGCTCCGGCTCCATGGGCGGGATTTCTACCCACTTCTCGCCTGACTACGAGCTGGCCGTCGACTGATGAAATCGGCTCCTCCATCGGCTCCACGGGCCGGGTTCCGACTTCACGGGCGGGATTTCTACCCTCTTCACGCCCGACTTCGACGCGCTGGCCGTCGACTCCCTTTGGACACATTGTTTACGAAATCCACCTGAAATAAGTATCAACAAAGTATATCTGTGATTGGTTAAATAACACCTAATTGCACTTTGTATACCGCTATTCTGTCGTGACTGTGATCTCTTTAGCGTTTTCGTTCTTTCTTTCGATTGGATCAGAGATGGCCAGGCTATACGTGACTCGTGTTTCGGGCTCTTTTAGCCCTTGGTGCTTTTTACACAACAAATGGTATACCGCGACCACGACTACCGGGATGATCAAATTTGCAACAATCGACCCTAGTCCCATGAATTGGACAGGTCGCAATTTCTCTTGTATGTAGTCTATGGCCTGGTACGACGATTTAATTATAGGGCTATTTCTTTCGAGCGAAGCCTCTAGCTCCTGCAACGATACTTCGATTTCGCGCGACCCTAAGCCAGGCATTGACAGCTTCTCTTCCAGTTCGCCAGTAGAAAAACTTGCTAGCTTTGGCAAAATTTGTCTGGCGCTTGGAGCAAGGGATGAGATATTACCAAAATTGAGATTTAAATTGGTAAGGCCTGAAAATGTCGCAGGTATGGTAAAACTCTCCGAAAATAACGAGCAAGTAGGTGGTAAGCTAAATAAATTACTGCCGTCGAGTTTTATACGCTCTTTTAACTCATCTTCACACGCGATAGTGGCATCGACGGATCTAGCGGAGAAAACCCACACTTCACCTGTAATATGACGTAGAATTGGTACGTTTACCTCTGGTGGCTGCGAAAAAGTTACTTTACAGTTTTTCTCAATTTCTCCAAAATCTTCCCGATAAATTGCATAATTGCATGACTTTAGCGTTTTCTTTTGTACTGCTTTAAACAGGGAGCATATTTTAATGTCCATTTTTACGCAGTCCTTCAGCTCTTCTAATGATATTTCAATGAAATGGGTTCTTTCTTCCCTTTTAATAGCTATAAACGGTTGTGACGGATATACCGTCGTTAGATTATTTGGAAGGCTATTTTGAAAAGTTGGGAACGGAATTATTCTGTACAAATCGTAAATTTCGCTTCTGGCCACCAGGGGTATTTCCGTAACAATTCTTAGTCCCTGTGGAGTAAGAAAGGTAGAGGTCTTCGCGAAATGGTGGTAGTATGCCCACACATTTTCTGGGTTGTGCACCGGTAGTCGGTAAATGCTGGGCAAACTATCCGATATTTGTGACAATGTGCGAATCAGGGATTTCGGTGGGAACATGTTAATCGGTAGCCTCCTTGAAGCTAATGCGTTCAAATCGATTTCTAAACTGTGAAGTTTAGATCGGATTTCATTAATCAACTGATGTAACTTCAAATATCCGACATCCATGCTTACTTGAAATCCCTGATTGCTGTTTAAATTAACAACTTTTACCATCTTTTGCCAATGCACCTCGACACTTAACAGGGCTTTAGTAATATTTTGCAGAAGGTCATCCTGTTTCTTATCTTCTACAACTAAATTTTTAATTACCGACATTTGTTTTGATATTATATCTTGTTGTGCTACCCCCGCATTCTTTAAATTTTTCATTACTTCATCTAAATCTGCTATTTGTGAGACTGTTGCAGTTCCGAAAAGGACACGTAATAATTCACCCCCAAGATCAATCAGTCCACGCTTAGTTCTATTTTTCTTTCCTAGTAATAACAAGATCCCTTCAATTTCGTTTTCCAAATTAGAAACTAATTCTTCCATCTTTATGTTTTCTGCACGGTACAATTCGTAAATTCCGGTCAAATTTCTATGCATTTGCTGTTTATCAAGTTCGTGTTGGTGATTGGCAAAAAGAGAGTAATACTTCCTGGCTACCGTAAGGACGTTCTTGAAAAAGTCCAGGTTAACGTCTCCCACGATTGACCACTTCGCTGTTGTCACGTCCACTTGACCTTCGGGTACTAATACATGACCCAAACCGATCCTGACTTCTCCTAAACTTGAAACTGAAAAACTCAGAAACACGGTTAAGTAAAACATCAACTTCATCTTTCCACCTTTCCACCTTCCGATCACTTATTAGCCTACCGAACAACTAAAATGTTTAACGACTGTGTTGACATAATGTCAATTTCGAGCTCTTAATTTACCGCAACCTACGTCGATTGTTTTAATGACGTCACTGTGATTCGTGATTACTACATCATATACGGCTTAAGGGACTCCGATGAATTCAGCGTATTCCCTCAAAACTCTAGCCTCGCGAGGCGGAATAGACGTTTCTTGTAATTCGGTAATTTCCGAATAAACTTGATTATAAACATAAGATTACTGCTAATATTATGGTTAGCATCAAGTACAATCCGCCCCCTACAGCTATGGCGAGTATCAGCTCGTTCATTTTTACCGTCTCGGTTAAGATAAGTTCCTTTAGTCTTTCTTCGTCAGATAGGATGGTGGATCCCTGTTCTAGGTCGTTGACCAAGCTTGACCATTTGACCGATGAATTCGAAACCTTCCAGTTTTTAAGTAATTGGATTTGGTGACCATTCAAATTACGTGGGGGCACAATTTTCGTGGGGCTTAACGGTTCTAGTGCGATTCCCTCCAAGGAATTTTCCCCAAAAAGTTTCCATGACGATCCCCCATAAGTAAGTTCACAGTTTTTGTGTGTCGAGACTATGTGAGCGGAATAGTCAGCAATACTATTAAATATTTCCGTGGACTGGCAATTTCCTCCGTATTTGATCTTTTGTGACGAGAAAAGTTCTGCCTTGTTGATTCGAATTATTCTTGGTTCGACTGTTCCTGTTTGCACATTCCAAGAACAAAATTTGTGAACATCACTCGTTCGCGCTACGACATTTTCGACGCAATCCAAATTCGAATTATTATTCATCTCCTTTATATTTTCCCATATTATTCTTAGGTCCACAATTTTACTCTGTCTCATATTCCTATTATCTCCACTTCCGCTTAATTTCAAAATTTGGTTTCTCTTCTGTGACATTACTATCAAGCTTTCTTTTATCTCCAAGGTGAACCACAGGTCCATTTGGCCTTTAGTGGGCACAGGAAAAACGCGAAACATTTGGAAGTCTGAGTTTGCGTTTTTCAATGGTATTTTTAAAGCAACCTGCAGCCGTTCTTCCACCAAGCTAAAAGAAGACTCAAGCAAAAGCGTATACCAAGCAAACGGATTAATGGGTTCTACACTCTCTACTAATTCATAATGACCTTTGGAGCGGATCAGACGATCCACTTGTTCGAGCAGCATTTTTAGATCTTTAGGCGGTACTAAAAGCTTCGGGATTTTCCCTACTTCTAAAACAGACACTGCTCTCTCAACTTCTAGAAAATAATCTACCAGGACCTGTAGATGTGAGCCCGTTTCAAGCATTGCCGAAGCCAAAAATGCTGTTTCCAATGCCAAGGTCATATTAACTTGCCGTTCATCCAGTTCAATCAAAGTTCGTTCCACTTTACTAATCCCTTCTAGAATTTCTGAAATGGTCCAGTTTAGACTCGTCATTCTATTTCCAAGACCCCAAAGTGAGCTTTGCGTGGCTGAATCATGAAATAATTCTGCCGTCCTTATTTTATCTCGTGTATTTTGTGAAACTGAATTATCGTTAACTACCGATTCTAGTTTTTGCTTTAGCTGATTTGCATCATTTGACACTAATTCTGGTTCGGATGTCAAACCCGAAAACACCGTGGTCCTTTCCCTGACCATATGTAACACCGAATCCTTGTAGCGGTCCATAGCGTAAATTTTGACTAAAACTGCGTTCTCGTAATTTTTAGCAATGCTTTCAAACAGCCTCGCCGAATAAGCTGATCTACGTTTGAATAATGGCTTTATCGCCTCCGAATATCGTCTTGCACGCTCAGTCAGTGCGTTACAGGTCGAATGCAAGTGTCCCAGTTCGACATCAAAATGGACAGTCCATTCTGACGTCATAACTGTGACTCCTTTTGTTTTCTGGATTAAAGCACCGTCAACTAACAAAAATTCCATACCATTTTTGGTCAGGTGGTAGTTTCCTGAATCGTAAGCCAATACTGACGCAGAAACAATCAGTAGGACTCCAATGTTCATTTTTGTGTTTGTACAACGATAGACCTACAGTAAAAATATATAATGCATGTAATATCTAGACCCTGGGTCTATCATCGCTTAAATCTTATCCCATACAATTAGGTTTTTGGGTCTGAATTTAGGGTACATTGTTCTGAGTCCGCTTAATTCGGAAGTTTTAATCATTCCCGCTGGACAGTAGGTTGTCTTAATCCAGGGGTTCGTGCTTTCTACCACTTCACTAACTTGCGAATTTATTCTGAGAAACCACTTGACTCCGCCCTTTTCTATGGAACCCAGTATCTCGGCCCCTTCGTTATGCTTTGAAAAATGTAGTGAGAGTTGCTCCACCGAAATTTTTACGCTATTTCCCACCATTGATTTCAATTGTTTAACGCATTCATTGTCAGGAGTAAAAGATGGGCTACTTATCAAATTGATTATCAGCGACAGGACGCATTCCTTAGAGAAATTTGTGGATACCCGTTCTTCTTTCCCTTCTGCCAGAAATTCCCGATATGACTCGAAATCACTTATGTATGCTACGATTTCTTTCATTTTTCTGAAACGAGGGAGTATAAATAAAGTATAACTACTGTTAGCGATCGCAAAATTAATGCCTAACGGTATTTTCGCGAAGCATTCTTATTAATTAATATCCCCCATTTTAATTTTTTTTTAAATTATCACCGCGTAGCAACTACTTCTTTAACTTATTATTAAATTGCCCCCCAAAATAAAACAAACAAAACAACGAAAAACCTTATTCTACTTTTTGGCTACGCATCCACCTCCTCTCAGTAACGTTAAATTATCTTACTATTTTTACCCCTTTAATCTTTTAACGTTACCTATCTTTCAATAATTCACCCTGTGATTTTATACCCGTACCTCCCTTGTTCTTAGTCCCTCCCCTTTTGCTTTTACAATTTAAAGATTTTTATTACCCCCACCACTTTCTCCCCACAACCCCAACAGAGTTCCCACGACTCTTCTGCGTCGCCCCAATTCTTCTCCTTTCCCGTATATGTTGCCGTACTGCGGCAGACCAAACAGTCCGCCCACAGTCGTGCAACGAATATCGTTGCGTGGCAGTCGGGGCATGTGCCCTTTCCTGCAAAATTTGGCGTCATAACGCCTTTGCAGTAGGGGCACACCCCCTTTTTGTATGCGTGATTCAGTACTTTCTCCATTCTAAAAAGGAAATAACCCTTGGTAATTGCTACAATCATAAATTTTAATAGGGAAATCTGCATTGACAACAATAAAGCAGCAGAATGCATCAGAGTTTAGCGCGGTACAGTATCATTAGGTACACTGATAAAAAACAGCAAAATAGCGTAATAACAATAAATCAGCGCTGACTGCGGTGCATAAAAACAAACAGAACACATATTTCTTATCCAAGATTTGGTAGAATTTCACTGTGTATGGATTCTATCGCTCCCCGAAATGGGTGGCCCGAAAAAACTATTTCCATAAGGCATTTACACTGTGGACATCGAAGGCTGTATAGCTCATCTGTCTCTAATACCCGGCGCCGGTAGTGTTCCTCATAGTTAGAGATACATGGGCCACAAAACCAATGTCCACACTCTTTCCCTATGGCTGGATCCTGAACTACCTCTAAACAGATGCTACATTGCAGTGTTTCTGTTAATTTTTGTCGTGCCTCTGCACGATCCCTTCTGAGTAGTTCGACTTCCAATTTTCTCTGGTTGTTAATCTCTCTAGTGAATTTTAACATGCTCATCTGTCCAACGAGCATTTCCTGCGTATCCAAAAGTACATCTGGCACGTCTGCAAGATGACCTTGGATTACCCTTATTTCTCTGTCCTTACTTTCTATCTTTTTCAACAAAGACTTATTATGAATTTCCACTTTTTCTCTCTCCTCCTTCAATTCAGTTTGCTTGTTTGTGGCTATTGCCAATAGGAGTCTATTGTGTGCGTTATCTAGCCTTTCCATTTTAAGTGCAATTTCGGCCTCCTTCCTCTCCATTTCGGTAGAATCCAATTTTTGTTTAAACATTTCCAAACTTTCTTCCATTCTGTAACAAAAGGAAAATACTAAATAGTACTTATTTATACATAATTTTGAATACTGAAAATCTGTTTATTAATCATGATCCTATTTTCTATTAGTTTCTGGTAAATATGGGCTTCCTAATTTATCATACCCGAACCTATCTGGAAGGCGGGTTTCTCTCGACGTTTGTCTAGATCCTCTGGTTGCTAGATCAAACCTCACACCTTGGAGTGCGCCACGCCGCGCAGCTTGTGTGCGTAATCTTAAAGCCTCCGAACGAACCGTAGGGTGACTTAAAGCTCTGTCACGAATTAATATTGGTGGTGGGCTACTAAGGTCAATAGGGCATTCCGACTCTGGATGGTCAGAATCAAGCTCTCCGAACGGTCCCCTCAATTCAGGCATACTACCAGAACGATTACCCTCATTATTAACCCTAACACCAGGTTCTAACTCGAGTCCGGACTGACCCGAGTCTTTACCAGAACCTTCGTCCTGAGAGCTTGTCCCTCCGGCTTCTGGTAATCGTGGCAGTTTACTATTACGAGACTGAGGTGTCTCAATCACCGTCTGATTAGGTGATTCTTCTTCCGGTCGGACAGGGGAAAATTCAGGGGACCCGTCAACCCGTGAACTGGACTGGGGAAGGTTAATGACCCCGGATGGACCCCCAATATTAACAGGATCACTACGCTGATCCGGAACAACTGGGCTCTCGAACTGGAGGCGATAGTTAGGTGGATCGAGAGACGGTAACCAAGCACCCTCCAGATTTTCGTAGTAATCGTGAGATGGCGTGATACCTGGTCTTGACATTGGTTCCTCGCCAAAAGTTGGTGTGGAACATCTAATTCTCGCCGGTGTGAAAAGTTCTCTTTTCACTAGTGCGTCATCTAGTGACTCACTCCCGAAACTTGAAGAGCTTCCTAAACCTTGACGCCGAACAGGCGTTCCTGCGTAGGGGTCATCCCAAGCCATATCTTCAGAACCCACAGAATAGCGTCTTTTACAGTCACCATGTTCATTTGACTGGTCAGTATGGTACGGTTGTAATGTTAAAGGACGGGTCAATAGGGGAATTTTACGGAACTTTGGAAAATCCTCCCCCGGTTCAGAACCCAAGACCGGAGATTCCGGTCTAGAAGTAAAATTACCCGTGCCGATATCATACATTTCCTCAGTAAGCAGGTTTGGTGCATTGTGACCTGAAATAACTTTCCGAGCCGAAGGTGTGTTGTCCCACCAAGTAACTGTTTTCCCGGTGCGTGAACTTTCAGGTTTACCCCCGGCCGTTTCTTTTGCGAGAGTGGGTAACGGAAGAATAGAGGGCGGAGATAACGGATCAGTAGTGGGCGGGGATAACGGGACATTTATGGGTATGGGTAGCGGAATTTCCTCAAAATCAGGGGGTACGATCAGTTCATCTTGGACGACGTCTTTTTCCCACAAACTCCTGGGAACGTACGTCTTCAAACGATTATAATGGACAACCTCCACCCGTCCGTCTGATAGTCGTGTGATTTCAAAATTTAACCCATTCTCTAAAATTGCCGATACCCGGTACGGTCCCGCCCATCGTATTTTGTCTAATTTTCGTAGCCGCGCGTCGGGTGGAGTATGCAACAGGACGAGAACGCCCACCTTTATAGGTTTCTGATTCTCATTTCTGTTGTAATACAACCGTTGCCTCTCCCGAGCAATGTCAGAGTTTTCTCTGATCATTTGGTACGCAGTTCTTTGTCGGGTAATCATCTCTGATTTGTAATCGGAGTCCAAATTATAGTAAACTCTACTGTTTATGACAGTGTCTGTCGGAAAACGAACGTCGCGAAGGAACATGGCATAGAACGGATTATCTGAGATGGATTCATGAAAAGCCGTATTCATAGCAAACTGGACATAACGAAGTTGATCCTCCCAATCAGAGTGTCCCCTATCTTTAACATAAAGGCTTAAAATGTTTGCAATATCCCTATTCCGTCTTTCTACCGCCCCGTTACACATTGGATGGTAAGCAGATGTACGAAGTTGCTTAATGTCTAGAAATTCAAGGATGCCCTTGAAAACCGCGTTTATGAATTCTGAACCCTGGTCGCTAATTAAACGTTCACAGGCTCCGTAAACCAGAATGAAATTCTCAACGAACGCTCTGGCAACAGCTTTTGCTGTTTTATCCGCTATGGCCGTCAGAACAATATATTTCGTGAAATGGTCAGTTATAACGACTATATACTTTGATCCTTGCCTGGACACAGGTAAAGGACCTAATAAATCAATGCCTACCATATCGAGTGGTCTCGATGATTCGGGAATGGTGCCCAAAGGTGCCCTCGGTGTATGGTTCAGACCTTTTCGTTGACAGCAGTCAAGGCAACACTGAACGTATTGTTTGACAACATTGTACATGTTTCTGAAGTAAAAACGGCTGCGCACGCGTTCATATGTCTTAAGAAACTCAAAATCGTACCCCTGCAGTTCCATCTGCATTCTAGCCCACTTCCCGGTGAGATCCTTCCCTGTGCTCTTCATCAACCACTGAAGAGGCTTATGATCCGAGGCAACAATGAATTTTCTACCAAGCAAGTAAGGGCGAAACGACCTAATGCAGTGCGTAATGGCTAAGGCCTCCTTCTGAACCGCGGCGTGTTTTACCTCTGCGTCATTGAACGTACGTGATGTGTACTGTAAGACCTTTTGTACCCCATTTTGAATTTGTGTCAAAAATCCCCCACACGCCTTGTTGCTGGCATCGCAATAAATTTTCATGGGATTTGCCGTGCGACTAAGATCTGGAAGGCCAAGAATAGGTTCCTCCAATAATTTGGACCGAAGTTGTTCGAAAGCTTTCTTTTCCTCATCCCCAAAAATAAAAGATACATCTTTTTTTGTAAGTTTAATTAGCGGTGACGCTATAGCGGAAAACTGGGGGACAAATTTGCGGAAATATGAAAATAGACCTATGCAAGAGCGCAACCCACTGACGTCCTTCGGATAAGCGAGGTCACGGACGGCACTTAACTTATTTGGATCCGGGCGAATTCCATTTTTATCGACACGGTGACCTAAGAAAATAACTTCTTCCTTGAAAAAATCACATTTCCGCGCTTTCAACTTCAAACCAGCTTTGCGAAAAGCTGCAAAAACTTTAGTCAACAAAATCATGTGTGAATCGTCGTCATCTGAGGCGTTTATCACGTCATCGAGATAAACGGCGACCCCTTCATCAAACAGGTGTCTTAAAATTCGATGCATAATTCTACTATAAGCGGCGGGTGCGTTTTTGAGACCAAACGCAAGCTTCGCGTAGACATATTGTTCGTAGCCTGGAGCTGAAAATCCTGTATATTTTCTACTTCCCGGGTCAACCGTCATTTGCCAGTAGCCACTTAAACAATCAAGGACCGAGAAAATCTTTTTGCCATGCAGTTTGTCTAAAATAGCAGCAATATGAGGAAGGGGAAATTCATCGCTAACAGTTACGTCATTTAGGCGGCGAAAATCAGTAACGGCACGATAACTCCCATCCTTCTTTCCGACCAACAACAACGGAGCTAGCCACGGCGAAGCCGCCGGCTCTATGACCTTACACGCCAACATACGGTCTATTTCAGCCTTTGCAACCGGTTCCAGGTGAACTGGGATGCGATATGGACGAATCTTTTGCGGAGGGTTATTACCGACATCAATAACAAACGGCTCAATATTACAGGTACCCAAATCAAAATCGTCCTTGGCAAATACGTCATGATTATCAACGAGAAGTTTTTCTACTTTTTGTTTTCTATTTGTGTTTTTCGCTAGGTGGTCTAGCTTAAACATTTTAAGAAACGCATCCACTTCACTGTCTGGTAGCAAACCAGGACCCGAAATAACCTCCGTTGGTTTTAATGAGTCAGTAACACTCATGCAAATATTTTCTTCCGGAACCCAGGCTTCGGCATTCGCCATGTAGAACAATGGAATTTTTAAATCTTTGTCCGAATAATTTTCTATGAATACTTGAAACATGCCGTCTTGCGTATTTACAAGTTGCTCCGGTAGGACTAAATCTGGAAATCTTTCGCTCATTTCCTTCGTAGGTGCAACCAAAAACAACCCGTCCGTATCGATTGGCCCCCTACTGGTAGTTAACACACAACGTTTACTGGTTTTTGCTTTAACACTAGTCCTAGAAACAAGTTGGAGCCGATGTATACGTTTCGATGGCTTCACAGTTTCGACTTCCGATTTTACCAACCCAATTTCAGACTTTTTACAATCATTTTCGACAAGAGGGGGTGGACAAGGGCAACCAGTACGAGGTAAATTAACTACAGGACTAACAGAGCAACAAGGAATCGAATGTGGACCACAAGACCGACTTCGAGCAAAACAACAAGTTGGTTCCATTTGTCCTTTAAGGCTAACTAAATTTGCCGACGGAACAGAAAATTGACAAACAGCGCGAACAGTCTCCCCGTTACAGCCTCTACGTATCAATTTGTCATTTTTAGCATCGATTAATAAGTCATATTTCTTCAGGAACCCATAACCAAGAATCACCGGTACTTTCAATTTGTCGCTTATCAAAAACGTCTCAAAATATTCATGTCCATCTATCTTAACATTTTCTGAAATACATCCAATAATTTCCATGGAGTGCCCCGTAGCACTGCTAACGTCATTATAGTTTTTAACTATTTTTGATCGAACTAAAACGGGCAACTGCAAAAACATATCATAACTCAAAAGCGACACTGAGGCGCCGCTGTCGGCAAGCGCGCGCACCGGGACATCACACACTGAAGCATTAAAATACGGCAAAGCATTGCAATTCACCCCATTGCAATTAGCAAAATACGACGCAATAAATTGTCCACCCATATTTTTAGTCGAACGATCAGGGACGGGATGCGCATCAGAATTTACCAAAACGTGACGAAATGCGCGTCCCCTTACAAGTTTAAACGGCTATAATTTTCAGACATGCGGCATTCCTTTGCGAGATGTCCAGGTTTCCCACAATTAAAACACTTTTTGGGATGACGTCCGGCGGACTGACTACGACATTGTCTTGCCATGTGCCCAACCCCTTGGCAGTTATAACAGCGTACTGTTCTTGATGCTTGACACTCTCGAGCAAAATGACCCGGTTTGTTGCAGTTGAAACACTTCTTATTCGACCCATTCGGTTTTCGGGTCTCAGACCTCCCGCGGCGATCTTCCCAAGCACTTTTATTCCCTCCCTTCTCACGAGAACTATCCCTGTACCTGTTTGTGTTATTCGACTGGTTATTATCTCGTGACGACTCCCGACGGTGAAACGTTTGGCTCGAACCCACAAATATAGCGCCGTCGCGGGCCTTCCTTGGTATATTATCTGTTACCCTATTATCTCGCGGGGTTCTATTTGCTAGTGCACTAGAGCTAATTTCAACTGAAGCGGGGGCAATAGCAGAAAGCAAATGAGGCGATTTAGCCTTAGCAAATTCGCGCGCTCGAAAATCATTGATCAAAAACTGTGTTGCCTCCTTCAGCTCTTCTAATGATATTTCAATGAAATGGGTTCTTTCTTCCCTTTTAATAGCTATAAACGGTTGTGACGGATATACCGTCGTTAGATTATTTGGAAGGCTATTTTGAAAAGTTGGGAACGGAATTATTCTGTACAAATCGTAAATTTCGCTTCTGGCCACCAGGGGTATTTCCGTAACAATTCTTAGTCCCTGTGGAGTAAGAAAGGTAGAGGTCTTCGCGAAATGGTGGTAGTATGCCCACACATTTTCTGGGTTGTGCACCGGTAGTCGGTAAATGCTGGGCAAACTATCCGATATTTGTGACAATGTGCGAATCAGGGATTTCGGTGGGAACATGTTAATCGGTAGCCTCCTTGAAGCTAATGCGTTCAAATCGATTTCTAAACTGTGAAGTTTAGATCGGATTTCATTAATCAACTGATGTAACTTCAAATATCCGACATCCATGCTTACTTGAAATCCCTGATTGCTGTTTAAATTAACAACTTTTACCATCTTTTGCCAATGCACCTCGACACTTAACAGGGCTTTAGTAATATTTTGCAGAAGGTCATCCTGTTTCTTATCTTCTACAACTAAATTTTTAATTACCGACATTTGTTTTGATATTATATCTTGTTGTGCTACCCCCGCATTCTTTAAATTTTTCATTACTTCATCTAAATCTGCTATTTGTGAGACTGTTGCAGTTCCGAAAAGGACACGTAATAATTCACCCCCAAGATCAATCAGTCCACGCTTAGTTCTATTTTTCTTTCCTAGTAATAACAAGATCCCTTCAATTTCGTTTTCCAAATTAGAAACTAATTCTTCCATCTTTATGTTTTCTGCACGGTACAATTCGTAAATTCCGGTCAAATTTCTATGCATTTGCTGTTTATCAAGTTCGTGTTGGTGATTGGCAAAAAGAGAGTAATACTTCCTGGCTACCGTAAGGACGTTCTTGAAAAAGTCCAGGTTAACGTCTCCCACGATTGACCACTTCGCTGTTGTCACGTCCACTTGACCTTCGGGTACTAATACATGACCCAACCGATCCTGACTTCTCCTAAACTTGAAACTGAAAAACTCAGAAACACGGTTAAGTAAAACATCAACTTCATCTTTCCACCTTTCCACCTTCCGATCACTTATTAGCCTACCGAACAACTAAAATGTTTAACGACTGTGTTGACATAATGTCAATTTCGAGCTCTTAATTTACCGCAACCTACGTCGATTGTTTTAATGACGTCACTGTGATTCGTGATTACTACATCATATACGGCTTAAGGGACTCCGATGAATTCAGCGTATTCCCTCAAAACTCTAGCCTCGCGAGGCGGAATAGACGTTTCTTGTAATTCGGTAATTTCCGAATAAACTTGATTATAAACATAAGATTACTGCTAATATTATGGTTAGCATCAAGTACAATCCGCCCCCTACAGCTATGGCGAGTATCAGCTCGTTCATTTTTACCGTCTCGGTTAAGATAAGTTCCTTTAGTCTTTCTTCGTCAGATAGGATGGTGGATCCCTGTTCTAGGTCGTTGACCAAGCTTGACCATTTGACCGATGAATTCGAAACCTTCCAGTTTTTAAGTAATTGGATTTGGTGACCATTCAAATTACGTGGGGGCACAATTTTCGTGGGGCTTAACGGTTCTAGTGCGATTCCCTCCAAGGAATTTTCCCCAAAAAGTTTCCATGACGATCCCCCATAAGTAAGTTCACAGTTTTTGTGTGTCGAGACTATGTGAGCGGAATAGTCAGCAATACTATTAAATATTTCCGTGGACTGGCAATTTCCTCCGTATTTGATCTTTTGTGACGAGAAAAGTTCTGCCTTGTTGATTCGAATTATTCTTGGTTCGACTGTTCCTGTTTGCACATTCCAAGAACAAAATTTGTGAACATCACTCGTTCGCGCTACGACATTTTCGACGCAATCCAAATTCGAATTATTATTCATCTCCTTTATATTTTCCCATATTATTCTTAGGTCCACAATTTTACTCTGTCTCATATTCCTATTATCTCCACTTCCGCTTAATTTCAAAATTTGGTTTCTCTTCTGTGACATTACTATCAAGCTTTCTTTTATCTCCAAGGTGAACCACAGGTCCATTTGGCCTTTAGTGGGCACAGGAAAAACGCGAAACATTTGGAAGTCTGAGTTTGCGTTTTTCAATGGTATTTTTAAAGCAACCTGCAGCCGTTCTTCCACCAAGCTAAAAGAAGACTCAAGCAAAAGCGTATACCAAGCAAACGGATTAATGGGTTCTACACTCTCTACTAATTCATAATGACCTTTGGAGCGGATCAGACGATCCACTTGTTCGAGCAGCATTTTTAGATCTTTAGGCGGTACTAAAAGCTTCGGGATTTTCCCTACTTCTAAAACAGACACTGCTCTCTCAACTTCTAGAAAATAATCTACCAGGACCTGTAGATGTGAGCCCGTTTCAAGCATTGCCGAAGCCAAAAATGCTGTTTCCAATGCCAAGGTCATATTAACTTGCCGTTCATCCAGTTCAATCAAAGTTCGTTCCACTTTACTAATCCCTTCTAGAATTTCTGAAATGGTCCAGTTTAGACTCGTCATTCTATTTCCAAGATCCCAAAGTGAGCTTTGCGTGGCTGAATCATGAAATAATTCTGCCGTCCTTATTTTATCTCGTGTATTTTGTGAAACTGAATTATCGTTAACTACCGATTCTAGTTTTTGCTTTAGCTGATTTGCATCATTTGACACTAATTCTGGTTCGGATGTCAAACCCGAAAACACCGTGGTCCTTTCCCTGACCATATGTAACACCGAATCCTTGTAGCGGTCCATAGCGTAAATTTTGACTAAAACTGCGTTCTCTTAATTTTTAGCAATGCTTTCAAACAGCCTCGCCGAATAAGCTGATCTACGTTTGAATAATGGCTTTATCGCCTCCGAATATCGTCTTGCACGCTCAGTCAGTGCGTTACAGGTCGAATGCAAGTGTCCCAGTTCGACATCAAAATGGACAGTCCATTCTGACGTCATAACTGTGACTCCTTTTGTTTTCTGGATTAAAGCACCGTCAACTAACAAAAATTCCATACCATTTTTGGTCAGGTGGTAGTTTCCTGAATCGTAAGCCAATACTGACGCAGAAACAATCAGTAGGACTCCAATGTTCATTTTTGTGTTTGTACAACGATAGACCTACAGTAAAAATATATAATGCATGTAATATCTAGACCCTGGGTCTATCATCGCTTAAATCTTATCCCATACAATTAGGTTTTTGGGTCTGAATTTAGGGTACATTGTTCTGAGTCCGCTTAATTCGGAAGTTTTAATCATTCCCGCTGGACAGTAGGTTGTCTTAATCCAGGGGTTCGTGCTTTCTACCACTTCACTAACTTGCGAATTTATTCTGAGAAACCACTTGACTCCGCCCTTTTCTATGGAACCCAGTATTTCTGCCCCTTCGTTATGCTTTGAAAAATGTAGTGAGAGCTGCTCCACCGAAATTTTTACGCTATTTCCCACCATTGATTTCAATTGTTTAACGCATTCATTGTCAGGAGTAAAAGATGGGCTACTTATCAAATTGATTATCAGCGACAGGACGCATTCCTTAGAGAAATTGGTGGATACCCGTTCTTCTTTCCCTTCTGCCAGAAATTCCCGATATGACTCGAAATCACTTATGTATGCTACGATTTCTTTCATTTTTCTGAAACAAGGGAGTATAAATAAAGTATAACTACTGTTAGCGATCGCAAAATTAATGCCTAACGGTATTTTCGCGAAGCATTCTTATTAATTAATATCCCCCATTTTAATTTTTTTTAAATTATCACCGCGTAGCAACTACTTCTTTAACTTATTATTAAATTGCCCCCCAAAATAAAACAAACAAAACAACGAAAAACCTTATTCTACTTTTTGGCTACGCATCCACCTCCTCTCAGTAACGTTAAATTATTTTACTATTTTTACCCCTTTAATCTTTTAACGTTACCTATCTTTCAATAATTCACCCTGTGATTTTATACCCGTACCTCCCTTGTTCTTAGTCCCTCCCCTTTTGCTTTTACAATTTAAAGATTTTTATTACCCCCACCACTTTCTCCCCACAACCCCAACAGAGTTCCCACGACTCTTCTGCGTCGCCCCAATTCTTCTCCTTTCCCGTATATGTTGCCGTACTGCGGCAGACCAAACAGTCCGCCCACAGTCGTGCAACGAATATCGTTGCGTGGCAGTCGGGGCATGTGCCCTTTCCTGCAAAATTTGGCGTCATAACACCTTTGCAGTAGGGGCACATCCCCTTTTTGTATGCGTGATTCAGTACTTTCTCCATTCTAAAAAGGAAATAACCCTTGGTAGCAAAATGATAATATTTAATAGGGAAAGGTCATATTGACAATAATAATAAAGCAGCAGGATTTTAGTGTCATATTATATCACTATGCAAAATAGCGCAAAAAGGTCACTATGCAAAATTGGCGCGGCAAATAGCAATAATTCAGAGCTGACTATAGCGCATGAAACAAACGGCACACTGACTTCTTATCTCAGATTTGGGAGAATTTCACTGTGTATGGATTCTATCGCTCCCCGAAACGGATGGCCCGAAAAAACTATTTCCGTAAGGCATTTACACTGTGGACATCGAAGGCTGTATAGCTCATCTGTCTCTAATACCCGGCGCCGGTAGTGTTCCTCATAGTTAGAGATACATGGGCCACAAAACCAATGTCCACACTCTTTCCCTATGGCTGGATCCTGAACTACCTCTAAACAGATGCTACATTGCAGTGTTTCTGTTAATTTTTGTCGTGCCTCTGCACGATCCCTTCTGAGTAGTTCGACTTCCAATTTTCTCTGGTTGTTAATCTCTCTAGTGAATTTTAACATGCTCATCTGTCCAACGAGCATTTCCTGCGTATCCAAAAGTACATCTTGCACGTCTGCAAGATGACCTTGGATTACCCTTATTTCTCTGTCCTTACTTTCTATCTTTTTCAACAAAGACTTATTATGAATTTCCACTTTTTCTCTCTCCTCCTTCAATTCAGTTTGCTTGTTTGTGGCTATTGCCAATAGGAGTCTATTGTGTGCGTTATCTAGCCTTTCCATTTTAAGTGCAATTTCGGCCTCCTTCCTCTCCATTTCGGTAGAATCCAATTTTTGTTTAAACATTTCCAAACTTTCTTCCATTCTGTAACAAAAGGAAAATACTAAATAGTACTTATTTATACATAATTTTGAATACTGAAAATCTGTTTATTAATCATGATCCTATTTTCTATTAGTTTCTGGTAAATATGGGCTTCCTAATTTATCATACCCGAACCTATCTGGAAGGCGGGTTTCTCTCGATGTTTGTCTAGATCCTCTGGTTGCTAGATCAAACCTCACACCTTGGAGTGCGCCACGCCGCGCAGCTTGTGTGCGTAATCTTAAAGCCTCCGAACGAACCGTAGGGTGACTTAAAGCTCTGTCACGAATTAATATTGGTGGTGGGCTACTAAGGTCAATAGGGCATTCCGACTCTGGATGGTCAGAATCAAGCTCTCCGAACGGTCCCCTCAATTCAGGCATACTACCAGAACGATTACCCTCATTATTAACCCTAACACCAGGTTCTAACTCGAGTCCGGACTGACCCGAGTCTTTACCAGAACCTTCGTCCTGAGAGCTTGTCCCTCCGGCTTCTGGTAATCGTGGCAGTTTACTATTACGAGACTGAGGTGTCTCAATCACCGTCTGATTAGGTGATTCTTCTTCCGGTCGGACAGGGGAAAATTCAGGGGACCCGTCAACCCGTGAACTGGACTGGGGAAGGTTAATGACCCCGGATGGACCCCCAATATTAACAGGATCACTACGCTGATCCGGAACAACTGGGCTCTCGAACTGGAGGCGATAGTTAGGTGGATCGAGAGACGGTAACCAAGCACCCTCCAGATTTTCGTAGTAATCGTGAGATGGCGTGATACCTGGTCTTGACATTGGTTCCTCGCCAAAAGTTGGTGTGGAACATCTAATTCTCGCCGGTGTGAAAAGTTCTCTTTTCACTAGTGCGTCATCTAGTGACTCACTCCCGACACTTGAAGAGCTTCCTAAACCTTGACGCCGAACAGGCGTTCCTGCGTAGGGGTCATCCCAAGCCATATCTTCAGAACCCACAGAATAGCGTCTTTTACAGTCACCATGTTCATTTGACTGGTCAGTATGGTACGGTTGTAATGTTAAAGGACGGGTCAATAGGGGAATTTTACGGAACTTTGGAAAATCCTCCCCCGGTTCAGAACCCAAGACCGGAGATTCCGGTCTAGAAGTAAAATTACCCGTGCCGATATCATACATTTCCTCAGTAAGCAGGTTTTGTGCATTGTGACCTGAAATAACTTTCCGAGCCGAAGGTGTGTTGTCCCACCAAGTAACTGTTTTCCCGGTGCGTGAACTTTCAGGTTTACCCCCGGCCGTTTCTTTTGCGAGAGTGGGTAACGGAAGAATAGAGGGCGGAGATAACGGATCAGTAGTGGGCGGGGATAACGGGACATTTATGGGTATGGGTAGCGGAATTTCCTCAAAATCAGGGGGTACGATCAGTTCATCTTGGACGACGTCTTTTTCCCACAAACTCCTGGGAACGTACGTCTTCAAACGATTATAATGGACAACCTCCACCCGTCCGTCTGATAGTCGTGTGATTTCAAAATTTAACCCATTCTCTAAAATTGCCGATACCCGGTACGGTCCCGCCCATCGTATTTTGTCTAATTTTCGTAGCCGCGCGTCGGGTGGAGTATGCAACAGGACGAGAACGCCCACCTTTATAGGTTTCTGATTCTCATTTCTGTTGTAATACAACCGTTGCCTCTCCCGAGCAATGTCAGAGTTTTCTCTGATCATTTGGTACGCAGTTCTTTGTCGGGTAATCATCTCTGATTTGTAATCGGAGTCCAAATTATAGTAAACTCTACTGTTTATGACAGTGTCTGTCGGAAAACGAACGTCGCGAAGGAACATGGCATAGAACGGATTATCTGAGATGGATTCATGAAAAGCCGTATTCATAGCAAACTGGACATAACGAAGTTGATCCTCCCAATCAGAGTGTCCCCTATCTTTAACATAAAGGCTTAAAATGTTTGCAATATCCCTATTCCGTCTTTCTACCGCCCCGTTACACATTGGATGGTAAGCAGATGTACGAAGTTGCTTAATGTCTAGAAATTCAAGGATGCCCTTGAAAACCGCGTTTATGAATTCTGAACCCTGGTCGCTAATTAAACGTTCACAGGCTCCGTAAACCAGAATGAAATTCTCAACGAACGCTCTGGCAACAGCTTTTGCTGTTTTATCCGCTATGGCCGTCAGAACAATATATTTCGTGAAATGGTCAGTTATAACGACTATATACTTTGATCCTTGCCTGGACACAGGTAAGGGACCTAATAAATCAATGCCTACCATATCGAGTGGTCTTGATGATTCGGGAATGGTGCCCAAAGGTGCCCTCGGTGTATGATTAAGGCCTTTTCGTTGACAGCAGTCAAGGCAACACTGGACGTATTGTTTGACAACGTTGTACATGTTTCTGAAGTAAAAACGGTTGCGCACGCGTTCGTATGTCTTGAGGAACCCAAAATGACCCGATATTTTAGAATCATGGCAATCAAACAGAACTTCCGGAATAAGCGAGCGGGGTAAAACCGGTACTACCCGCAGATCCGATCTACGGCAGTTTTGATACGGGGTGTAAACGTAACAAAGTAAGCCATCGTCTAGAACAAAATTTTCGATTTCGCGCAGAACTTGATTTTCGATTTGGGAGGGTAACTCACTGCCATGCTGAATGTAGTTGCGCACCGCAGACGAAAACCCGTCTTTCCCTTGCAAATTACGCAGTTCTTGTGAAGAGAACTGGCTGTCCGCCCCTGGTACCACGGCCATTATTTCGAGATTTGAATCAGCCGTCGGAAGGCGACTGAGTGCGTCCGCGACAACGTTTTGAGCCCCCGGAATGTGTGTAATCTCAAAATCGTACCCCTGCAGTTCCATCTGCATTCTAGCCCACTTTCCGGTAAGATCTTTCCCCGTACTTTTCATCAGCCACTGAAGAGGCTTATGATCTGAAGCGACTATGAATTTTCTACCAAGCAAATAAGGACGAAATGACCTGATGCAGTGTGAAATGGCAAGTGCCTCTTTTTGCACTGCCGCATGCGAAAATTCTGCGTCATTGAAAGTGCGTGACGTATACTGCAATACCTTTTCCAACCCATTTTGAACTTGCGTTAAAAACCCTCCACATGCCTTATTGCTGGCATCGCAATAAATTTTCATGGGATTTGCCGTGCGACTAAGATCTGGAAGGCCAAGAATAGGTTCCTCCAATAATTTGGACCGAAGTTGTTCGAAAGCTTTCTTTTCCTCATCCCCAAAAATAAAAGATACATCTTTTTTTGTAAGTTTAATTAGCGGTGACGCTATAGCGGAAAACTGGGGGACAAATTTGCGGAAATATCGTTATTTTCGGAGAGTTTTACCATACCTGCGACATTTTCAGGCCTTACCAATTTAAATCTCAATTTTGGTAATATCTCATCCCTTGCTCCAAGCGCCAGACAAATTTTGCCAAAGCTAGCAAGTTTTTCTACTGGCGAACTGGAAGAGAAGCTGTCAATGCCTGGCTTAGGGTCGCGCGAAATCGAAGTATCGTTGCAGGAGCTAGAGGCTTCGCTCGAAAGAAATAGCCCTATAATTAAATCGTCGTACCAGGCCATAGACTACATACAAGGGAAATTGCGACCTGTCCAATTCATGGGACTAGGGTCAATTGTTGCAAATTTGATCATCCCGGTAGTCGTGGTCGCGGTATACCATTTGTTGTGTAAAAAGCACCAAGGGCTAAAAGAGTCCGAAACACGAGTCACGTATAGCCTGGCCATCTCTGATCCAATCGAAAGAAAGAACGAAAACGCTAAAGAGATCACAGTCACGACAGAATAGCGGTATACAAAGTGCAATTAGGTGTTATTTAACCAATCACAGATATACTTTGTTGATACTTATTTCAGGTGGATTTCGTAAACAATGTGTCCAAGGGGAGTCGACGGCCAGCTCGTCGTAGTCAGGCGAGAAGTGGGTAGAAATCCCGCCCATGGAGCCGGAGCCCAGCCCGTGGAGCGGATTGGAGAGCCATGGAGCCGATCGGGGGTTCCACAAGCCTCACCCGCGGAGCAGATTGAAGAATCACCAATGCCGGCGGAGAACACCGAATTTGTCAATCTATACGCGGACGAGGACATGCCGTTTCACCAGCATGGGGTCCTGACCCGCTTGAGGTAGCCGTCGATGCATACGCGAACGGGTTCATGACATCAAATGAGGGTGCTTTCAGCGGACACCCAAACCTGGAAGTAATCAACAACCAGCAGCTGCCCATTACTACTCCAGTGGGATTGTCATCAGGACATCTGATCCACAACCAACAACTGCCCATAACTACTCCAGTGGGATTGTCATCAGGACACCTGATCAACAACCAACAACGGCTCGTAGATATTCCGGTGGAATTTTCATCACGACATCTAGAGCAAATTTTGGCCATCGCTCCAACGGAGATCAGCGACAGAGAATTCTTCGTAACCATCATGGCAGATGTCGCCGTCGAACTACTGGACTTCGTATTGATGCGTCCCGAAAATGCAAATGCAAGACGCGAACTTGTAGCCAGATGGTGGCGTTACTGTTGACAGCACGGGTTATGTGCAAAAGAACATTAAAGTGTAGTGTGGTATTTTGCAGTGTTCTATGTTTACGGCGTGTTGTCTTAAAGTTAAACTTTAAAAGGTAATTGAAGGTCTGAAGGCCAGAATTTATTTTGCTTTAAATGTTGAGTAAGTGTTTTTCGTAAACTGTAAAATTTTAAAATGTAATTGAAGGTCAGAAGGCCAGAATTCAATTTTGCTTTAAATGTTAGGTACGCGGTTTAAACTGTTAAAAGGGCTGATTGCCCTAACCAAAAATAAATACCCAAATAGTAACAATAATCATAACTATTCGCTTTAAATATTAAGCAGATTGAAGTTGTAAGTTGAACTTGAATGGTCGAAGGTCCAAACTAGAAGAACATTAATTAAAATGAAAAAGATAAAACAAAATAAAAATAACCATTGTATTATGTTGTTAGTGCAGTGTTTCCATGTGCTTGGAATTTATGTGTAATGATCTTGTGCGGGTTTGTCCGTTTTGTCGCATCGCGCCGATTTAAAGATAATGTTAAAGTGTGTGTTAAAGTAGCCGTGAACCAAGCCGTGAACGCAAGTTGAACCAAGTCCAGGTGCATCGTAATGAGAAATAATTTGACTGGGGAGTAGCATAATAAATTTTATATATAAAAAAAAAAAAAAATTATAAATTAACTCAAAGGTGTAAAATATAAGTTAACTTTGTTGCTTAAATTATAAATTAATTCCTTTATGGGCCTGCCAAGTCAACACTTGATTTTGAATTAAGAAGATAAAGTCCTACCCTGAGCGAATTTTTCGAAAGGGGGAAGGGATGTGGAAATTCAATTTAAATTCTTTTATTTTAACCGTGCATAAAGTAACCCTGGTCAGGAAAGTACGCGGCATTTTGTGCCGGGGGCAAACGGCTTCGGGTCTAAAAACTCGCAGGCCACCGCCATGAAAGCTTTCGGGCCAACAAAAATAGTAGAAGTTTTTTAAAGTCTTAAAACACCCTTGGTCGGGAAAGAATGCAGCATTTTGTGCCGGAGAGCAAAAGGTTTCGGGTCTGAAAACTCGCGAACCATCGCTCATGAAATCTTTTGGGCCAAGGTCTAAGGTTTTGAGTCTTATTCTGAAAAGCTGTACTAGAATATGGAAACATCTGTCGTAATGACAATAAAAGTAATAAAAGTAAAATAATTTCAGTAAAAAGCAGTTTACAAAATCAAGTACTGGCATAGGCATAGTTTGTTTTGTCGGAGTCAAAACTCTGTGAGGGATAACGAGTGTTACGAAGGATATATTGGAATATTGAATACCAAAAATTAGCTTCCTTGATAGTTTGAACTTTGAGGGAAAGAACAAATATCCATATCAGTTTTGTGCCTGGAACGATATCAGTTTCGTGGTTGAGCAGCATCCGTCATCGCTACTCGTAAATAATAATTATCTGGACTTGGGGTTAGCTACTGAAAAGGTCTCCCGAATGTTAGCGAGTGCTGGCAACGGGACGATTAAGATAAGGGCTTGGGAATCTAAAGTTCACGGCGAGGTAGCGAGCAAAAAGAGGATTTTTGATAGAGCCCCTGAGGGCAGATGCTTTTGAGGTTTTGTAGAGTGCAGTCACAAGTTGTTAAGCTGAAGTAGAATAAAGTAAGTGTGAACGAAAAGAAAAGGAACCGACTGCTCTGAACGAAAGACTACGATCTCAAACACGCCTTCGAAAGGTTGAATGTTCCTTACCGCTCGACGCTACCAAGGTTAAGCCAGCCTAAGGGCTTCGGACAGAGGACCCCAGTCGGGGCTAATAACTCATCGGTTCACGATAACAACAGCTGCGAAATCACTGTCAAGAATAAAGCATGACTTTGAACAGAGTCACCTCAAGCATCTGTACAAAGTTCTGTATGAGCTAACTGGAAATAAACAAAGGGATAAACGTAAACGAAGAATATTTTGAGATATACAAGGAAATTAAAGAAATTGAGCAAAAAGTTGCAGAAGGGATCAAAATTCGAGCTAATTTGAGATACACAAGGAAATTAAAGAAATTGAGCAAAAAAATGCAGAAGGGATCAAAATTCGAGCTAAGTTAAACGAACAAATTCAGAATGAGCCCGATATGTAGACAGAGAAAAAACTGGTCAAGAGACAATAACAAATATAAAAACCCAGGATGGAAAAATAATAGAAGAAAAGACCGAGATAGATATTAAAAGCTAGAGGTTTTGTTGATGACATAACCACGTTTACAGAAGATGAGGAATATAATAAAATGGCTATCGAGTGTGCAGAACAGTAGTGCAAACTCGTCAACCTAGAGTTAAATAAAAAAAAGTGCGAAATTTAAAAAATCGCGTCAGAAAGGGAAGATGGGGTAACAGATGTATGTGGAATACCGTTAAAAAAGAGATAAAGTCCTGGGACTAAAAATTTAATAAATCGTGGAAAAAAACGGAAAAAGAATTGGTCAGAAACAATATAAAAAATGATAGCATCTATCAATTATGGACGGAATCGGAAACTGACGGTTTCTCAAAAGGCGGAAGCCATAAATATATACAGCCTCCCAATAATCTGGTATTTGGCTAATGTGTTGTACACTTCCAAAGCGACCTTAAAAAAAAATCACAAAATAACATACAAATTCATCTGGGAAGGAAAAGAACCGCCGAAGCTAAGAATTACAGATATGTACCAGCAGAAATAAAAGGAGGACTACAGATAACCAACTATGAAACTAAGTCAAGAGAACCAAATTCTTTCTGGCAAAAAAGACTTGCGATAAAGAGATAGACTTCGAGTCGCAAGAATTTGCCGATATTGCCAGAGCCGAAGGATTTAAACAAAGGCTCTTCAGATGTCCTTTAAGCCGCTTTTCGCTGCAAAAGTTCGGTTTCTTCCATTCTTAGATCGAACGTCCCTTTTGTGTCGAGTCGGCACCCTCAAGCCCCATTGAAGACATCACGACTGTCACAGAATGTCAAGCCGCCTGGGGCTCCATGAATGCTGCAAAGCCTTCCCCAAGGAAAGTCTGAAAAGGTAAGCAGAAACCGGTTAAGATATTACGTTCGTCCATTCATCCGGTCCTGAAGGATTTCAAACCATAAGCCATCTTATATCTATGTACTTAACTGATCTAAGCTATTTTAAGTCGTTTTATCGTATCGGTGAACTGGATAATTGTCCGAGCTAGGACCCCGATGAAACGGAGTAACTTCGAAATTCTTATGGGAAAGACGTATGCTTCGGAGGACGCAATATTTGCCTAAAAGCAAGTTTATATTTTATATATATCGCAGTTTTTTCGTTCTGTGGGGAGTCCTTAAAAATGCTTATAGTCTGCTTACTTAGCTTTATTGGGTTATAGTTTTGCACAAGCGGGATGGTACGTACACAAGTATTATAACATATAAAAGCATAAAGGCCGATACATGTGCGTGTAAAAAGTGGTGTTTACTGAAAAATAAAAATAAAAATAAAATTGTTGTATTTCGTGAAGTTTTCTGTGTAGACCTACATGAGGATTTCTACTTGCTGTTTTACAGAAACGTTTCAGTTGTTGGCAAAACATTGCGTATACTAGCTTAGAAACAAGTGTTATGGCACTTGCCATGTGTGAAGATATGGTATAAATGCTGATCATAAATCGAGTGTAAAGGTGGGAGCCTGAAGTTTTGGCTGTCCCAGTTATTATTTACATAGTTTGCTGAAGCACGCTTTTGACTTGCGTGAACCTGTTCGATGCATCGCAACTTAGTGATCACGCGGGCTATGGCAAGGATACTAATTTATGTTTTTTCTTTCTTTACAGGCAAAAACGCCAGCAAGTTCATTCAGTGAACAAGTTCACACTGAAAAGGAGACGATGATGACATTTTTCAATGAAGCTAACATAAAAGTGTCTGAAGCTTCCCTGCGCTATAGCATCAGCAACACAGCCAAGACGGTCGAAGGGCTGACCGGTTTTCATTTTGATGTGGATATCGTGAGTTTCGAATTGCGGTAGTTCCCAGGGGAAAGCCGCATTAGACGGGGAGAAAAGAAACGCGATAATCGGTAAGTTATCGATAATATCGGTAAGTATCGATAATATAGATAACTATCGATAATATCGATAATCAGTATTATCAGGAAATTGCAGGAAATCTCGAAAACTTATAAGGATTGTCAGTAGAGCTTTTATTGGAAGTGGTCAAAGCGAATTTCAGGGAAAAAATCTCACGAAAAGTTCTGATTGCCTGAGCGCTCAACTGCCACACTCGGCTGAATCTGTTATTTCGGACGTGTATGATTCTCTAGTGGTAGAGAACACACCGAAATTTGATCTATCGAAAAGCAACTCAAATTACTAAAAACAGCTTCATGATCCTTGAAGAGCGAGTGAAAAGAATCGAAAACAGCTTGATGACATTGAGCAGTAGACTGGATTCCCTTATCTTCAGTGGTGTCAGACAAGCTCCGGGCGCGGACCTAAAATCATGTATTAACAGAATTACCTCGGAAAAGATGGGTGTAGTGGTTACAGTTCCGGAATACAATTAAATTCAATACTTTATTCCGGTGACAAAGACCATAATTAATCACTAACAAATTAGAAACAACAAAAATAAGAAAAGGAACAATCACACATTTAACCTTTCTCGATGGGCTCATACAAATTCAACCGAACTGGAAGCGACAAACGCATTAGCGGAGAACTAAGCACTAAGATCAACTTGTTTTCAGATGCTAAAATCCTTTCCCGCAGAGAGATTAAAGACACAAGTATCAGCGCATAGCTCTGTAGCACTGCAAAAACGTGGTAATCCATGAAGGAACCTTACCGTATCGTTGTATGAAACACGAAGCTCGCGGATTCCATTCTTAGTGTAGCTATGTACGAGTGGGAGACTAAAAATACTAGTAAAGTACGAACGGAACAGAAAAGTTTTAACGTCAAGACGAGCAATGATGGAACTTTCGTAGTAACACATTACCTCGGAAGTAAACAGAGCGGAGTGTGTGACGAACGTGTGCGTCATCAAGTAGGTGTTCATTAAAAATGAACCCAAGGTACCGAAATTCTTTTACGAAAGTCAGCTCGGTTCCGCACAGTTTTACTGGGGGGATAATAGGCGACATTGATCCACGGGGCCGGAAGCATACACACTCGGTTTTTGATGTATTGAAAACAATATCAAACTCATCAGCAAATCTTTCACAAATTTTCAACAACAGATTAAGTGAGCTAGGACAAGTTGCTAGCAACACTAAGTCGTCAGCGTAGCTCAGATTATTAATACATCGAGATGAAATATGGCAGCCAATCCCACTAGCAATTAGCTTTAACCAATACGAAAGAACACATAGATAAGGCAGAGGGACACCCCTTTCTCTTCGGATATTAAGGAGCTTCTGTTGATTTGCACGGTCAAAAGCTTTCCTTACATCAATAAAAGTAGCATACACATAACTAGAAAACAACCAATAATATTCAATAACTGATCGAAGAATAAATATCGCAAACTTCACCGACAATTTCTTTTTATAAGCAAACTGAGAGAGTGTATTTAGGACTATAGGGTCTTTGATTAACAGGTCTTTGATTAAAAAATAGTGGCGGTTATGCATTATGATGCTGAAGTGTGGGGTTTTTGGAAAAAGGGAGATATATAGAAAACACATGAATCATTTTAATAGGTTGTTAGGACAAAGTTCGAAGTTTAACCATCTAGTTTTAAGGGATGATTTGGGGTTAGCGTCGCTTCGAAATCGTATATTAGTTAGGATATTGAAATACTGGACAAGGCTAGCAGAAGTACCGGAAAACCGATTAGTTAAGATGGCATTAGGCGATCTGTTAAAAGATAGGAGAAAAAAATGCATGAACGAACCAGGTAGATATCAGATTTGGATAGCTGTTGTTCGAGCGAATGCTGGAATAATGGATTAGTCAGAGGATTGAAAGTAGGAGCAATGGCTAGCCTAGAAAAAGATAGGTTAGATAGCAAGGAAATACAGAAATGGCAAAATGAGAAAGATGCATCACAGTTAGACATGGGCACTGTTCTGTTTTGTCATTCGAACAGAAACAGGCACAAAAAGGTCACATGAGAAAAGAAACAGAAAGAAAACGGGAAACTAGAAAAATTTTGTTATTTTTTCTTTACTTTCTTCATGAAACTGAACGAATCTCAACTTTAATTAACAACATTCCTGTCAGGAATCTCAGTCGCACACGATCGATCATGAATCCCGATCGTTGGCTTGCACCATTAATTGATAATTCTTGTGATGCCGATGTTGCTGTGTTGCAGAAGTAGTCTTCAGTATTTTTACATCTTGAATTTGATAGTACTAATCTTTTGTATGTATGTATCTATATTCTTCATAACCCGTTATATTCAAATTGAACAAGAACGGAGTAAATGGAAGAAAAGAAAAAAAGAACAAAAGAGAAAAGACAATTAACCGATGACAAATATGTACAGCACTACGAATGAGGAAAAAGATAAAAGGCTAGAGACATGTTTCATGCTTTGCCCACACTTTAAACCTGATCGTGGTAGGTGCTATCGTTGATACTGCGGAGTTGTCATCTCTTGTTCAAAAAGCAAGGAACATAGTCAGCTTTTTTCGATGCAGACAATCTGCGCCAGGTTCAACTCACCATTGACAATTCCTGGCAACTCGATGGAACCGATTCCTAATAATGGTTGGTGGTCCTACTCAAGCTACTTGCGTAGGAATGACCAGAATGGCTCTGGGGAACCTGTGACGAAACATCAGATCAGTCGGCATATCTAAGCCTACAGGGCCTCAAACAACCTGTGACCAGTTCTTTTGCTCTTCTGGGTAGAGTATACCTCCTACTCACTAACAATAAATGGGGTATTTTATTCGATGTCATTATGGTTCTTGCACCTTTTGATGAGGTAACAGTTGAACTCTACTCGGAGAACTATGTCTCTATCTCCAAAGTTCTACCTTTGTCAAAAATTTTGAGACACCATCTGGTTAAGATAGATTGTGCTGGTATTTCGAACGTCGCAGAGAACTTGCGAAAGGTTCTCATTGACAAAATGATTGCTAGGTTTGTTGGCCTCGGTCAGGTTACTCAAGTCACCATTGCTACTTACCTAGATCCGCGGTTCAAGAAAATGTATATTTCACCTTATGATCTTCTCTCAGTCGAGGCCAAGATAGCTAGGGAGGTGGATTTGGCCTTGCTTGCTTCTAAAAATGTTGAGACAGGTCGTGTTACCTTCGTCCCTGCCAGACAGCCTTGACCGGCTCAACCAGTTTGTGGGGCTCACATGATACAGTCTTAGTGGAGAACGCAGGCTACCTTTCGCCAGCAGCCGAATCAATTATGGATGCAGGTTTGTAACAGGGAGCCCGTATTAGCACGGAATACAGAACGACTAACTGCAGGTCGGGTTGCCGTGGTAACAGATGATGTAAAGTCTTTGGAATGTGTGTATGCGGATTACCTCTACAGAATTCTACGTTAGGTGACACACATCAATCAAGGAGGACAAACGCTCCGAGCTACCCTTTGAAGTCCCCAAGAGTGTCGATCGTCCGAAAGTCGACAAGGAGGCCATTGTACAGAAGCATATGTAAAAATTCAAAAAGCTAGAGCAGGATTTCAAGTGGCTGATATTCATTTTTATTAAGCTACTTCAAAATTCATAACGTCTTGCTTTCTAATAAAATAATCCCGATCCAGGAACAATCACAAACACTCCATAAACCCGGATACTGAAGTGCACAATCAAGAAACTTCGCACGGATTTGTCTACAAACGCAAGACGGCAGTGGCAGTCGGATGCTCTTCCCCAAGAAGTGATAAACAAGCCTGACGAACTGGCGATATACAGTGTACCTCAGCCGCCTACGAAAAAAACAACAGTGAAGTATGTGAAAAGCAAAGACAGAAAAAGAAAGGCGTTGATACCCTCTAATGTAGCGTTTACTTTTTCCATCGAGTAGAAAGTTTTTCTGGCTCACTTGATAGGATTCCGTTCCTGCAGATCCCTTGAAAAAAGCCTAGCGAGAAAAATAGTTCCTTTCAAGATGAAAGAAATCCCGGTCTACTTGAGAGGAAACCCGTCGGCGGTGTTAGTGGAAAAGAATTTGAGAAAAAAGTCTACCTAGCTTTTCAGGGTAGCGGCCATCAAAACTGACGTCATGAATGCCATCAAAAATATCTGTGTGGGCTAGTGGAATTACTTTTGTTGGATTCCCTCCGCGGGTAGACATAATCTAGCCACGACGACTGGATTCTGTTCAAGCTTTCCTCTGCTCGTAAACTCTGCCACACCCAGATTCCAAATATCTGAAAGAGATATCAAACCCACTAGTGAAACACGACAAATATGCAAGATAGGAAGAAAAGGGAGAGCAAATAAGGAGTGGGTTTAAAAACCAGTGAAACTTGTCAAAACGAAAAAAACGATAAAAGTATTAAGCAAAATACAATTTAGGTGAGACCACCGCGTTGTCACCAATCCCGAACAACATCGAGAGATTTACAATACAATGTACTAGTGTAAGTTTTATCACTGATATACAAGAACCTATCTAGCGTGTTAATGAAGGATTTTCAGGCAGGGCTTGAGGGCCTGCTTAAGGCCTCCCAGGGCCTCCAAAGAGAAAGTTTGTGACCAAGGTATTGCAGTATTCGCGACCACAGTAGCCTACGGCTGGACTGTGAAAGAATTTGCAGCAATGAAGGGTTGCGAAAATCAAAGGTAATCGGACCTCTTCTCCCCTATGATACATGAACTCTTGGCCTTAACCTGCCGCCTGAAGTAGCAAAAGGGCTTAATTATACTAGGTTGAAGAAAGAGATCCTAGGGTATACTAAGGCGAAAATGTAGCACCTGATGAGTTCTACAACGCCGATTTTAGGAAGAGTAAGGGGGTTCTGGAGTCCGCAAGTCCTACCCTTAGAACTCACGAGACAACAGGCAGGTAAACACAACCGTACAAGACATAAAATGGTCATCCCAGTAGAATAACCAATCATTGGTTTAATAAATTGTTTAACCCTTTGGGGTCCAATAATGTTGTAAAGCCTGCGAGTCCTAGAACCATGCCGACTAAGGTCTAAGCATAAAATGGTCTGGACGTTTAAAAGCTTTCAAAATGGCAGACAAATAAGCACAGTCAAATACGATAGTTTGGCGGCTGACCGATTTGTTTGTGACCAATATCTTGGTTTCTGTTCTTTTGATAACATGTATCCTTTCTCAAGGCATTTCTAGTTACCTTTTTTACTTACTTGATAAATATATATAAAAACGTAGCTGATAAGTCAGCTCGTCATGACATGATCTGTATTTGTACGAAAATTAACATCCCAATACAAAATATGAAAACCAAAACTAATTTGGGGGCATATAAGTGGGCGGGGGAGGGGGTCGGGTTCATTTAATTTTTATTTGACGTCACTAGCTTTAGAATCATCAGTTGCTCCTCCACATTACTATAGGTAATAAAATAATGACTAAGGTCATTTGGTGTGTGGTAGCCGATTTATCAGCTCCGGTCAGATCGGTCCGTTTTCGACCCTTAAACAAGAACGGACTATGGCTAAAAGGCCTATGAATGTGGAGGTGGGTCAGCTTAGCCTGTGAAGGTCTAAACTTTCTAAAGCTAGACTACCCAACTCAGATTTGTAATAAACTAAGGTTTACTCAAATCATGAGATTTAGGGGTAGTGTCGTAATAACTGGGGAATAACAATAGGTTTTCAATTATATAAGAAAACGGGACAGATATTAACATGGTTAAATTCAATAAAATGGCGTGTTTATATTTAAACCAAATTAAAAATATATTAAAAATAACAGACCTTTACTATAGGTTTTAATGTTAACTCCATAACTACACATTAAACCTTATAAGGTGAAAGTGTTTTAAGGTTTTCGATAGTAAGCTATCTAATTACATGCTTGAGAAGCAATGTGTGGGATTTGAGAACACCTACGGTCTATTACAGGGATAAGTCCCTGTTCCCTTCTTTGTAAGTTCAAACTTTCCAAATCTGGGCTACTAATAATTCTCAGTATTTGTGTGACTGTTACAGCTCTAAGGAGTTGTTAGACATCCAATGTCAGCCCTAAGGAGCTGTATTACTAGAGTTGCTTAATTCCAGCCTTGTCCCATCAAATATAACTCGTCTTTCCGAATAAGTCTTCACTCGTCAAATCTCAATACGATACAAACAGAGGCTAAGGCCACTGAACTGAGCGCGTTAGGAGCTTATGGTTACCTCCGATGACGTAAATTCGCGGGCAGGTCTATGCCTGCCTGGCAATACTTTTAACCTCGTGCAGACCATGATTACAACGGTTTTAAATTTCATTATTACATAAATATTAAATCATAATTATATGTAAATTAACATATGAAAAATGTGCATACGAATTACTAAACTCCTTAGGGAGCAGTATGCGGTTATCACTATAATACTGCTTATAATCATACAGTTATCACTGCATAATCTTAAAGAATCCTTGGGGTTCTAAGTGTGTCAATGCGCTCTTAGGAGTGCCAAGTTATCGTCTAATAGATGATTTCATTTTAACATGTCAATAATAGACAGTTTTTGCAACCAATGAGCTCCTTAAGGGGGTAACTTATGGGCTTCAGAATTGTTCTGAGGTCAGTGAGCGTAAACGCTCGGTTATTGGTGCATTTCACTGCTCTCTTAAGAAGTACTTTAACATCCAATATCATATCAAGATCACTGTGCGTTAGCGCTCACTTTTTGGTGAATACGCAACGGTATGTCTGCGCTCTAAGGAGTGCCTCACTATGATTGGGTATACAATTACATAAATGTGATCCAAATTTTAAATAATAATTAGATTATGTTAATAATACAATTAAATTAATTCCGATTCTTTGTGTACATACATTTTTCAGTCTCCTTAGGGAGTTAGTATGCGCTTTTTCATTAAGGACTATACTCCATCATCACACCACGGTCACTAAGCGTAAGCGCTTAGTTTTTGGTGTTTTTCATACAAAATCCTGTCATTGCGCTCTTAGGAGTGCTTTAACATTAGACTCAGTATGAAATCAAAATCTGTAAGCGTTAGCGCTCGGTGATTGCTAAAGGGCATGTCACTGCGCTCTTACGAGGGCTTTAATACACCCAATTCAATATTATATCACGGTCATTGAGCGTGAGCGCTCAATATCGGGTGATTCTACAAGGGCATGTCACTGCGCTCTAAGGAGTGCATTACTATAATCGGATAATTACAAAACAACATGTCCGAAAATTATATAAATGTGGTCCAAATTTTACATAATTATCAAATTGAATTAATTATATAATAAAAATAACAAGAATAATTCCGATTCTTTGTATGTATACATTTAATCAATCTCCTTAAGGAGTTAATATGCGTTTTTTCATTAAAACGCTGAGCGTAACCGCTCGATTTTCGGTGGTTACGCAATATATTCCACCATCACACTACGGCCACTTAGTGTAAGCGCTTGGCTTTTGGTGCTTACGCAGGGGCAAGTCACTGCGCTCTTAGGAGTGCGTAACATTAAATTCAATTTTATTTCAAGGTTATTGAGCGTTAACGCTCGGTTTTGGGTGATTACTCAAATGCATGTCGCTGCCTTCTTAGGAGTGCTTTAACACGCTAATTTCAGTATTATATCACGGTCTTTGAGCGTTTGCGCTCGGTTTTGGGTGGAATCGTATGTCACTGCGCTCTAAGGAGTGCCTCACTATAACCGGATAATTACATAACAACATGCCAAAAAGGGTATATAAATGAGATTGAAATTTTGTATAATCATCAAAATCAATTAATTTTATAATTAGAATAATAATTCCTATTCTTTATATATATACATTTATTCAATCTGCTTAAGGAGTTAATATGCGTTTTATCTATAAAACGCTAAACGTAGTTACTCGATTTACGGTGCTTACATAAAGGCTGTGCTCTTAGGAGCCCCTTATTATAAGGGCGTTTCACTTCAAACGCCAAGGTGCCTCCTTTATGTGGCTAAATTTGCTTTTCTTCTTAAGAAGGTAGCATTATATTCATATAAGCTGTGTGCAAGCTTATTTTACTTTCTTGCCGTTTTGCTTTAAAATTGTGGGTGTATCAAAGAATATCGAGCCAGAATGGCCGAAGCCATCGGTTTACCAGAAAACCGATTTTAGGAAGAGTCGACTACATGTCGTAGTGAATGAAGCAAGTGATAAACATACAAGCAAACGTGATGATGTGCAAGAACGGACCATGAACTCCAAATTACTGTACTTCGTGATTCGACTTTAACAAAATGGACCAATCAAAGGTACTCGGACCTCTTCTCTCCTATGATACATGAACTCTTGGCCTTAACCTGCCGCCTGAAGTAGCAAAAGGGCTTAATTTCACTAGGTGGAAGAGATAGATTCCAGGGTTTACTGAGGCGAAAATGTAGCACCTGATGAGTTCTACAACGCCGATTTTAGGAAGAGTCGACTACATGTCGTAGTGAACGAAGCAAGTGATAAACATACAAGTAAACGTGATGATGTGCAAGGACGGACCGTGAACTCCAAATTACTGTACTTCATGATTCGACTTTAACAAAATGGACCAATCAAAGGTAATCGGACCTCTTCTCTCGTACGATACACAAACTCTTGGCCTTGACCTGCCTCCCGAAGTAGCAAGAGGGCTTAATTATACTAGGTGGAAGAAAGAGATTCTTGGGTTTACTAAGGCGAAAATGTAGCAACTGATGAGTTCTACAACGCCGATTTTAGGAAGAGACGACAACATGTCGTAGTGAATGAAGCAAGTGATAAACATACAAGCAAACGTGACGATGTGCAAGAACAAACCGTGAACTCCAAATTACTGTAGTTCGTGATTAGAATTAAAAAAAGAGAGCAATCAAAGGTAATCGGACCTCTTCTCTCCTATGATAAACGAACTCTTTGCCTTGACCTGCCGCCCGAAGTAGCAAGAGGGCTTAATTATCCTAGGTGGAACAAAGAGATTCTAGGGTTTACTAAGGCAAAATGCAGCACCTGATAAGTTCTAAAACGCTGATTTTAGGAAGAGACGACAACATGTCGTAGTGAATGAAGCAAGTGATAAACATACAAGCAAACGTGACGATGTGCAAGAACAGACCGTGAACTCCAAATTACTTTAGTTCGTGATTTGAATTAGGAAAAATAGACCAATCAAAGGTAATCGGACCTCTTCTCTCCTATGATAAACGAACTTTAGGCCTTGACCTGCCGCCTGAAGTAACAAAAGGGCTTAATTATACGAGGTGGAAGAAAGAGATTCTAGGGTTTACTAAGGCAAAATGTAGCACCAGATGAGTTCTACAACGCCGATTTTAGGAAGAGTCGACTACATGTCGTAGTGAATGAAGCAAGTGATAAAACATACAAGCAAACGTGATGATGTGCAAGAACGGACCGTGAACTCCAAATCACTGTACTTCGTGATTCGATTTAAAAAAAAATGGACCAATCAAAGGTAATCGGACCTCTTCTCTCATATAATAAACGAACTCTTGGCCTTGACCTGCCGCCCGAAGTAGCAAGAGGGCTTAATTATACTAGGTGGAAGAAAAAGATTCTTGGGTTTACTAAGGCGAAAATGTAGCACCTGCCGAGTTCTACAACGCCGATTTTAGGAAGAGTCGACTACATGTCGTTCCAAAGCGCCGATTTTAGGAAGAGTCGACTACATGTTGTAGTGAATGATGCTGATAAACATACAAGCAAACCTGATGATGTGCAAAACAGACCGTGAACAAGAACGTAGCCTACTGCTGGACTGTGAAAGAATTTGCAGCAATGAAGGGTTGCGAAAATCAAAGGTAATCGGACCTCTTCTCGTCTATGATACATGAACTCTTGGCCTTAACCTGTCGCCTGAAGAAGCAAAAGGGTTTAATTATACTAGGTGGAAGAAAGAGATTCTAGGGTTTACTAAGGCGAAAATGTAGCACCTGATGAGTTCCAAATCGCCGATTTTAGGAAGAGTCGACTACATGTTGTAGTGAATCATGCTGATAAACATACAAGCAAACATGATGATGTGCAAGAAGGGACCGTGAACTCCAAATTACTGTACTTCGTGATTTGATTTAAAAAAATGGACCAATCAAAGGTAATCGGACCTATTCTCTCCTATGATACACGAACTCTTTTTTCTTGACCTGCCGCCTGAAGTAGCAAAAGGGCTTAATTATACTAGGTGGAAGAAAGAGATTCTAGGGTTTACTAAGGCGAAAATGTTGCACCTGATGAATTCTAAAATTGCACTAACGGAAAGTGAGTTGGTTGGGATTTGATGAAACTGGGTGACAATAGTTGAGTGTCGTTCTGTCGGAACCTGGCGTCGGGACCGTCGATGTACAGATCCATACAGCCAATTTTATTACTGGATATCTCTTTTTCACATCCACAGAAGTACACCGAATATGACGACTTCCTGGACATCAAGAACGTGGCCTACTGCTGGACTGTGAAAGAATTTGCAGCAATGAAGGGTTGCGAAAATCAAAGGTAATCGGACCTCTTCTCTCCTGGCCTTGACCTGCCGCCTGAAGAGGCAAAAGAGCTTAATTATAATAGGTGGAAGAGAGAGATTCTAGGGTTTACTAAGGCGAAAATGTAGCACCTGATGAGTTCCACAACGGCGATTTTAGGAAGAGTCGACTACATGTCGTAGTGAATGAAGCAAGTGATAAAACATACAAGCAAACGTGATGATGTGCAAGAACGGACCGTGAACTCCAAATTACTGTACTTCGTGATTCGATTTTAAAAAAAATGGACCAATCAAAGGTAATCGGACCTCTTTTCTCATATGGTAAACGAACTCTTGGCCTTGCCCTGCCGCCCGAAGTAGCAAGAGGGCTTAATTATCCTAGGTGGAACAAAGAGATTCTAGGGTTTACTAAGGCAAAATGCAGCACCTGATAAGTTCTAAAACGCTGATTTTAGGAAGAGACGACAACATGTCGTAGTGAATGAAGCAAGTGATAAACATACAAGCAAACGTGACGATGTGCAAGAACAGACCGTGAACTCCAAATTACTTTAGTTCGTGATTTGAATTAAGAAAAATAGACCAATCAAAGGTAATCGGACCTCTTCTCTCCTATGATAAACGAACTTTAGGCCTTGACCTGCCGCCTGAAGTAACAAAAGGGCTTAATTATACGAGGTGGAAGAAAGAGATTCTAGGGTTTACTAAGGCAAAATGTAGCACCAGATGAGTTCTACAACGCCGATTTTAGGAAGAGTCGACTACATGTCGTAGTGAATGAAGCAAGTGATAAAACATACAAGCAAACGTGATGATGTGCAAGAACGGACCGTGAACTCCAAATCACTGTACTTCGTGATTCGATTTTTAAAAAAATGGACCAATCAAAGGTAATCGGACCTCTTCTCTCATATAATAAACGAACTCTTGGCCTTGACCTGCCGCCCGAAGTAGCAAGAGGGCTTAATTATACTAGGTGGAAGAAAAAGATTCTTGGGTTTACTAAGGCGAAAATGTAGCACCTGCCGAGTTCTACAACGCCGATTTTAGGAAGAGTCGACTACATGTCGTTCCAAAGCGCCGATTTTAGGAAGAGTCGACTACATGTTGTAGTGAATGATGCTGATAAACATACAAGCAAACCTGATGATGTGCAAAACAGACCGTGAACAAGAACGTAGCCTACTGCTGGACTGTGAAAGAATTTGCAGCAATGAAGGGTTGCGAAAATCAAAGGTAATCGGACCTCTTCTCGTCTATGATACATGAACTCTTGGCCTTAACCTGTCGCCTGAAGAAGCAAAAGGGTTTAATTATACTAGGTGGAAGAAAGAGATTCTAGGGTTTACTAAGGCGAAAATGTAGCACCTGATGAGTTCCAAAGCGCCGATTTTAGGAAGAGTCGACTACATGTTGTAGTGAATCATGCTGATAAACATACAAGCAAACATGATGATGTGCAAGAAGGGACCGTGAACTCCAAATTACTGTACTTCGTGATTTGATTTAAAAAAATGGACCAATCAAAGGTAATCGGACCTATTCTCTCCTATGATACACGAACTCTTTTTTCTTGACCTGCCGCCTGAAGTAGCAAAAGGGCTTAATTATACTAGGTGGAAGAAAGAGATTCTAGGGTTTACTAAGGCGAAAATGTTGCACCTGATGAATTCTAAAATTGCACTAACGGAAAGTGAGTTGGTTGGGATTTGATGAAACTGGGTGACAATAGTTGAGTGTCGTTCTGTCGGAACCTGGCGTCGGGACCGTCGATGTACAGATCCATACAGCCAATTTTATTACTGGATATCTCTTTTTCACATCCACAGAAGTACACCGAATATGACGACTTCCTGGACATCAAGAACGTGGCCTACTGCTGGACTGTGAAAGAATTTGCAGCAATGAAGGGTTGCGAAAATCAAAGGTAATCGGACCTCTTCTCTCCTGGCCTTGACCTGCCGCCTGAAGAGGCAAAAGAGCTTAATTATAATAGGTGGAAGAGAGAGATTCTAGGGTTTACTAAGGCGAAAATGTAGCACCTGATGAGTTCCACAACGGCGATTTTAGGAAGAGTCGACTACATGTCGTAGTGAATGAAGCAAGTGATAAAACATACAAGCAAACGTGATGATGTGCAAGAACGGACCGTGAACTCCAAATTACTGTACTTCGTGATTCGATTTTTAAAAAAATGGACCAATCAAAGGTAATCGGACCTCTTTTCTCATATGGTAAACGAACTCTTGGCCTTGCCCTGCCGCCCGAAGTAGCAAGAGGGCTTAATTATCCTAGGTGGAACAAAGAGATTCTAGGGTTTACTAAGGCAAAATGCAGCACCTGATAAGTTCTAAAACGCTGATTTTAGGAAGAGACGACAACATGTCGTAGTGAATGAAGCAAGTGATAAACATACAAGCAAACGTGACGATGTGCAAGAACAGACCGTGAACTCCAAATTACTTTAGTTCGTGATTTGAATTAAGAAAAATAGACCAATCAAAGGTAATCGGACCTCTTCTCTCCTATGATAAACGAACTTTAGGCCTTGACCTGCCGCCTGAAGTAACAAAAGGGCTTAATTATACGAGGTGGAAGAAAGAGATTCTAGGGTTTACTAAGGCAAAATGTAGCACCAGATGAGTTCTACAACGCCGATTTTAGGAAGAGTCGACTACATGTCGTAGTGAATGAAGCAAGTGATAAAACATACAAGCAAACGTGATGATGTGCAAGAACGGACCGTGAACTCCAAATCACTGTACTTCGTGATTCGATTTAAAAAAAAATGGACCAATCAAAGGTAATCGGACCTCTTCTCTCATATAATAAACGAACTCTTGGCCTTGACCTGCCGCCCGAAGTAGCAAGAGGGCTTAATTATACTAGGTGGAAGAAAAAGATTCTTGGGTTTACTAAGGCGAAAATGTAGCACCTGCCGAGTTCTACAACGCCGATTTTAGGAAGAGTCGACTACATGTCGTAGTGAATGAAGCAAGTGATAAACATACAAGCAAACGTGATGATGTGCAAGAACGGACCGTGAACTCGAAATTACTGTACTTCGTGATTTGATTTAAAAAAATGGACCAATGAAAGGTAATCGGACCTCTTCTCTCCTATGATACACGAACTCTAGGCCTTGACCTGTCGCCTGAAGAAGCAAAAGGGTTTAATTATACTAGGTGGAAGAAAGAGATTCTAGGGTTTACTAAGGCGAAAATGTAGCACCTGATGAGTTCCAAAGCGCCGATTTTAGGAAGAGTCGACTACATGTTGTAGTGAATGATGCTGATAAACATACAAGCAAACCTGATGATGTGCAAAACAGACCGTGAACAAGAACGTAGCCTACTGCTGGACTGTGAAAGAATTTGCAGCAATGAAGGGTTGCGAAAATCAAAGGTAATCGGACCTCTTCTCGTCTATGATACATGAACTCTTGGCCTTAACCTGTCGCCTGAAGAAGCAAAAGGGTTTAATTATACTAGGTGGAAGAAAGAGATTCTAGGGTTTACTAAGGCGAAAATGTAGCACCTGATGAGTTCCAAAGCGCCGATTTTAGGAAGAGTCGACTACATGTTGTAGTGAATCATGCTGATAAACATACAAGCAAACATGATGATCTGCAAGAAGGGACCGTGAACTCCAAATTACTGTACTTCGTGATTTGATTTAAAAAAATGGACCAATCAAAGGTAATCGGACCTATTCTCTCCTATGATACACGAACTCTTTTTTCTTGACCTGCCGCCTGAAGTAGCAAAAGGGCTTAATTATACTAGGTGGAAGAAAGAGATTCTAGGGTTTACTAAGGCGAAAATGTTGCACCTGATCAATTCTAAAATTGCACTAACGGAAAGTGAGTTGGTTGGGATTTGATGAAACTGGGTGACAATAGTTGAGTGTCGTTCTGTCGGAACCTGGCGTCGGGACCGTCGATGTACAGATCCATACAGCCAATTTTATTACTGGATATCTCTTTTTCACATCCACAGAAGTACACCGAATATGACGACTTCCTGGACATCAAGAACGTGGCCTACTGCTGGACTGTGAAAGAATTTGCAGCAATGAAGGGTTGCGAAAATCAAAGGTAATCGGACCTCTTCTCTCCTGGCCTTGACCTGCCGCCTGAAGAGGCAAAAGAGCTTAATTATAATAGGTGGAAGAGAGAGATTCTAGGGTTTACTAAGGCGAAAATGTAGCACCTGATGAGTTCCACAACGGCGATTTTAGGAAGAGTCGACTACATGTCGTAGTGAATGAAGCAAGTGATAAAACATACAAGCAAACGTGATGATGTGCAAGAACGGACCGTGAACTCCAAATCACTGTACTTCGTGATTCGATTTAAAAAAAAATGGACCAATCAAAGGTAATCGGACCTCTTCTCTCATATAATAAACGAACTCTTGGCCTTGACCTGCCGCCCGAAGTAGCAAGAGGGCTTAATTATACTAGGTGGAAGAAAAAGATTCTTGGGTTTACTAAGGCGAAAATGTAGCACCTGCCGAGTTCTACAACGCCGATTTTAGGAAGAGTCGACTACATGTCGTAGTGAATGAAGCAAGTGATAAACATACAAGCAAACGTGATGATGTGCAAGAACGGACCGTGAACTCGAAATTACTGTACTTCGTGATTTGATTTAAAAAAATGGACCAATGAAAGGTAATCGGACCTCTTCTCTCCTATGATACACGAACTCTAGGCCTTGACCTGTCGCCTGAAGAAGCAAAAGGGTTTAATTATACTAGGTGGAAGAAAGGGATTCTAGGGTTTACTAAGGCGAAAATGTAGCACCTGATGAGTTCCAAAGCGCCGATTTTAGGAAGAGTCGACTACATGTTGTAGTGAATCATGCTGATAAACATACAAGCAAACATGATGATGTGCAAGAAGGGACCGTGAACTCCAAATTACTGTACTTCGTGATTTGATTTAAAAAAATGGACCAATCAAAGGTAATCGGACCTATTCTCTCCTATGATACACGAACTCTTTTTTCTTGACCTGCCGCCTGAAGTAGCAAAAGGGCTTAATTATACTAGGTGGAAGAAAGAGATTCTAGGGTTTACTAAGGCGAAAATGTTGCACCTGATGAATTCTAAAATTGCACTAACGGAAAGTGAGTTGGTTGGGATTTGATGAAACTGGGTGACAATAGTTGAGTGTCGTTCTGTCGGAACCTGGCGTCGGGACCGTCGATGTACAGATCCATACAGCCAATTTTATTACTGGATATCTCTTTTTCACATCCACAGAAGTACACCGAATATGACGACTTCCTGGACATCAAGAACGTGGCCTACTGCTGGACTGTGAAAGAATTTGCAGCAATGAAGGGTTGCGAAAATCAAAGGTAATCGGACCTCTTCTCTCCTGGCCTTGACCTGCCGCCTGAAGAGGCAAAAGAGCTTAATTATAATAGGTGGAAGAGAGAGATTCTAGGGTTTACTAAGGCGAAAATGTAGCACCTGATGAGTTCCACAACGGCGATTTTAGGAAGAGTCGACTACATGTCGTAGTGAATGAAGCAAGTGATAAAACATACAAGCAAACGTGATGATGTGCAAGAACGGACCGTGAACTCCAAATTACTGTACTTCGTGATTCGATTTTAAAAAAAATGGACCAATCAAAGGTAATCGGACCTCTTTTCTCATATGGTAAACGAACTCTTGGCCTTGCCCTGCCGCCCGAAGTAGCAAGAGGGCTTAATTATCCTAGGTGGAACAAAGAGATTCTAGGGTTTACTAAGGCAAAATGCAGCACCTGATAAGTTCTAAAACGCTGATTTTAGGAAGAGACGACAACATGTCGTAGTGAATGAAGCAAGTGATAAACATACAAGCAAACGTGACGATGTGCAAGAACAGACCGTGAACTCCAAATTACTTTAGTTCGTGATTTGAATTAAGAAAAATAGACCAATCAAAGGTAATCGGACCTCTTCTCTCCTATGATAAACGAACTTTAGGCCTTGACCTGCCGCCTGAAGTAACAAAAGGGCTTAATTATACGAGGTGGAAGAAAGAGATTCTAGGGTTTACTAAGGCAAAATGTAGCACCAGATGAGTTCTACAACGCCGATTTTAGGAAGAGTCGACTACATGTCGTAGTGAATGAAGCAAGTGATAAAACATACAAGCAAACGTGATGATGTGCAAGAACGGACCGTGAACTCCAAATCACTGTACTTCGTGATTCGATTTAAAAAAAAATGGACCAATCAAAGGTAATCGGACCTCTTCTCTCATATAATAAACGAACTCTTGGCCTTGACCTGCCGCCCGAAGTAGCAAGAGGGCTTAATTATACTAGGTGGAAGAAAAAGATTCTTGGGTTTACTAAGGCGAAAATGTAGCACCTGCCGAGTTCTACAACGCCGATTTTAGGAAGAGTCGACTACATGTCGTAGTGAATGAAGCAAGTGATAAACATACAAGCAAACGTGATGATGTGCAAGAACGGACCGTGAACTCGAAATTACTGTACTTCGTGATTTGATTTAAAAAAATGGACCAATGAAAGGTAATCGGACCTCTTCTCTCCTATGATACACGAACTCTAGGCCTTGACCTGTCGCCTGAAGAAGCAAAAGGGTTTAATTATACTAGGTGGAAGAAAGAGATTCTAGGGTTTACTAAGGCGAAAATGTAGCACCTGATGAGTTCCAAAGCGCCGATTTTAGGAAGAGTCGACTACATGTTGTAGTGAATCATGCTGATAAACATACAAGCAAACATGATGATGTGCAAGAAGGGACCGTGAACTCCAAATTACTGTACTTCGTGATTTGATTTAAAAAAATGGACCAATCAAAGGTAATCGGACCTATTCTCTCCTATGATACACGAACTCTTGGCCTTGACCTGCCGCCTGAAGTAGCAAAAGGGCTTAATTATACTAGGTGGAAGAAAGAGATTCTAGGGTTTACTAAGGCGAAAATGTTGCACCTGATGAACTCTAAAATTGCACTAACGGAAAGTGAGTTGGTTGGGATTTGATGAAACTGGGTGACAATAGTTGAGTGTCGTTCTGTCGGAACCTGGCGTCGGGACCGTCGATGTACAGATCCATACAGCCAATTTTATTACTGGATATCTCTTTTTCACATCCACAGAAGTACACCGAATATGACGACTTCCTGGACATCAAGAACGTGGCCTACTGCTGGACTGTGAAAGAATTTGCAGCAATGAAGGGTTGCGAAAATCAAAGGTAATCGGACCTCTTCTCTCCTGGCCTTGACCTGCCGCCTGAAGAGGCAAAAGAGCTTAATTATAATAGGTGGAAGAGAGAGATTCTAGGGTTTACTAAGGCGAAAATGTAGCACCTGATGAGTTCCACAACGGCGATTTTAGGAAGAGTCGACTACATGTCGTAGTGAATGAAGCAAGTGATAAAACATACAAGCAAACGTGATGATGTGCAAGAACGGACCGTGAACTCCAAATTACTGTACTTCGTGATTCGATTTTAAAAAAAATGGACCAATCAAAGGTAATCGGACCTCTTTTCTCATCATACAGCCAATTTTATTACTGGATATCTCTTTTTCAGATCCACAGAAGTACACCGCTTGCTGCCAAATTCGGCGGACAGCCTCATGTTTATGACAACTTCCTGGACATCAAGAACGTAGCCCACTGCTGGACTGTGAAAGAATTTTCAGCAATGAAGAGTTGCGAAAATCAAAGGTAATCGGACCTCTTCTCTTCTATGATACATGAACTCTTGGCCTTAACCTGTCGCCTGAAGTAGCAAAAGGGTTTAATTATACTAGGTGGAAGAAACAGATTCTAGTGTTTACTAAGGCGAAAATGTAGCACCTGATGAGTTCTGCAACGCACATTTTAGGAAGAGTCGACTATATGTCGTAGTGAATGAAGCAAGTGTTAAACATAAAAGCCAATGTGATGATGTGCAAGAACGGACCGTGAACTCCAAATGACTGTACTTCGTGGTTTGATTTAAAAAAATGAACCAATCAAAGGTAATCGGACCTCTTCTCTCCTATGATACACGAACTCTTGGCCCTGACCTGCCGCCTGAAGTAGCCAGAGGTCAAATATAATCGGACCTCTTCTCTTCTATGATACATGAACTCTTGGCCTTAACCTTTCGCCTGAAGTAGCAAAAGGGTTTAATCATACTAGGTGGAAGAAACAGATTCTAGGGTTTACTAAGGCGAAAATGTAGCACCTGATGAGTTCTGCAACGCACATTTTAGGAAGAGTCGACTACATGTCGTAGTGAATGAAGCAAGTGTTAAACATAAAAGCCAATGTGATGATGTGCAAGAACGGACCGTGAACTCCAAATGACTGTACTTCGTGGTTTGATTTAAAAAAATGGACCAATCAAAGGTAATCGGACCTCTTCTCTCCTATGATACACGAACTCTTGGCCTTGACCTGGCGCCTGAAGTAGCAAAAGGGCTTAATTATACTAGGTGGAAGAAAGAGATTCTAGGGTTTACTAAGGCGAAAATGTAGCACCCGATGAATTCTAAAATTGCACTAACGGAAAGTGAGTTGGTTGGGATTTGATGAAACTGGGTGACAATAGTTGAGTGTCGTTCTGTCGGAACCGTCGATGTACAGATCCATACAGCCAATTTTATTACTGGATAACTCTTTTTCAGATCCACAGAAGTACACCGATTGCTGCCAAGTTCGGCGGACAGCCTCATGTGTATGACAACTTCCTGGACATCAAGAACGTAGCCTACTGCTGGACTGTGAAAGAATTTTCAGCAATGAAGGGTTGCAAAAATCAAAGGTAATCGGACCTCTTCTCTTCTATGATACATGAACTCTTGGCCTTAACCTGTCGCCTGAAGTAGCAAAAGGATTTAATTATACTAGGTGGAAGAAACAGATTCTAGGGTTTACTAAGGCGAAAATGTAGCACCTGATGAATTCTGCAACGCACATTTTAGGAAGAGTCGACTAAATGTCGTAGTGAATGAAGCAAGTGTTAATTATAAAAGCCAATGTGATAATGTGCAAGAACGGACCGTGAACTCCAAATGACTGTACTTCGTGGTTTCATTTAAAAAAATGGACCAATCAAACGTAATCGGACCTATTCTCTCTTATGATACACGAACTCTTGGCCTTGACCTGGCGCCTGAAGTAGCAAAAGGGCTTAATTATACTAGGTGGAAGAAAGAGATTCTAGGGTTTACTAAGGCGAAAATGTAGCACCTGATGAATTCTAAAATTGCACTAACGGAAAATGAGTTGGTTGGGATTTGATGAAACTGGGTGACAATAGTTGAGTGTCGATCTGTCGGAACCTGGCGTCGGGACCGTCGATGTACAGATCCATACAGCCAATTTTATTACTGGATATCTCTTTTTCAGATCCACAGAAGTACACCACTTGCTGCCAAGTTCGGCGGACTGCCTCATGTTTATGACAACTTCCTGGACATCAAGAACGTAGCCCACTGCTGGACTGTGAAAGAATTTTCAGCAATGAAGGGTTGCGAAAATCAAAGGTAATCGGACCTCTTCTCTTCTATGATATATGAACTCTTGGCCTTAACCTGTCGCCTGAAGTAGCAAAAGGGTTTAATTATACTAGGTGGAAGAAACAGATTCTAGGGTTTACTAAGGCGAAAATGTAGCACCTGATGAGTTCTGCAACGCACATTTTAGGAAGAGTCGACTACATGTCGTAGTGAATGAAGCAAGTGTTAAACATAAAAGCCAATGTGATGATGTGCAAGAACGGACCGTGAACTCCAAATGACTGTACTTCGTGGTTTGATTTAAAAAAATGGACCAATCAAAGGTAATCGGACCTCTTCTCTCCTATGATACACGAACTCTTGGCCTTGACCTGCCGCCTGAAGTAGCCAGAGGTCAAAGGTAATCGGACCTCTTCTCTTCTATGATACATGAACTCTTGGCCTTAACCTTTCGCCTGAAGTAGCAAAAGGGTTTAATTATACTAGGTGGAAGAAACAGATTCTAGGGTTTACTAAGGCGAAAATGTAGCACCTGATGAGTTCTGCAACGCACATTTTAGGAAGAGTCGACTACATGTCGTAGTGAATGAAGCAAGTGTTAAACATAAAAGCAAAATGTGATGATGTGCAAGAACGGACCGTGAACTCCAAATGAGTGTACTTCGTGATTTGATATAAAAAAATGGACCAATCAAACGTAATCGGACCTATTCTCTCTTATGATACACGAACTCTTGGCCTTGACCTGGCGCCTGAAGTAGCAAAAGGGCTTAATTATACTAGGTGGAAGAAAGAGATTCTAGGGTTTACTAAGGCGAAAATGTAGCACCCGATGAATTCTAAAATTGCACTAACGGAAAGTGAGTTGGTTGGGATTTGATGAAACTGGGTGACAATAGTTGAGTGTCGTTCTTTCGGAACCGTCGATGTACAGATCCATACAGCCAATTTTATTACTGGATAACTCTTTTTCAGATCCACAGAAGTACACCGATTGCTGCCAAGTTCGGCGGACAGCCTCATGTGTATGACAACTTCCTGGACATCAAGAACGTAGCCTACTGCTGGACTGTGAAAGAATTTTCAGCAATGAAGGGTTGCGAAAATCAAAGGTAATCGGACCTCTTCTCTTCTATGATACATGAACTCTTGGCCTTAACCTGTCGCCTGAAGTAGCAAAAGGGTTTAATTATACTAGGTGGAAGAAACAGATCCTAGGGTTTACTAAGGCGAAAATGTAGCACCTGATGATTTCTGCAACGCACATTTTAGGAAGAGTCGACTACTACGACTAGGGTGTGGCTGTTTAAAGTTATGCGGAGTAGGGCTTTTCATAGTATAAGAAACCTGGCGAGGTTCCTCAGAGTGGCCAGTCTACACAGGGAAAAGTGTTTGGGTGGGGGTTAGTGTTAAATCGTAGTGTGTCAGTTTTTCTGTATTTATGCGCATTTATTTATGATTGTTTGTTTTGGCCCTTTGGATTTTAAGGCAAATAAATATCATATCATATCATATCATGGGAGCGAGACGATTCATTGTAAGGCTTGCTAGTTTCCTTAGTGACAGGCTTCAGTGTATCCAACTCTTCCCGGAGATATTTCCGAGTTTCTCAGGATTACCTGCGGTGCCCCACAGGGTACTATCCTTGGCCCTACAATGGAGACTCAAGAGGCTAAGATGGAAATCAGCAAGGAAAAGAGTGTTGTCATGAGAGTTAACTTCCTCAGGAAACACATCGACAACGTAGAAACAGAAGTTGAGCTCAAATCAGTGGACTCTTGCCAAAATCCTTGGCAGAAACCTAAAGTCAAATTCCGAAGTTGACAAGATAGGGGACGTTTTCGCGTGGATGGCTGTAGAGCTGAACAGGTGATCCCGTCCACGCGAAAATGAGCAAAACGATCAGGCGTTGAACGGCTGAGGAAGATGGGTTCCGTCCACGCGAAAATGCCCATCCAGCTGGACGGGAGCATCTGAGTGGGAAGGTCCACACAATATCCCCGTTCAGCTCAACGCTGCCCTCGGAGCGGTGTTGAACGGGAGACGCCCGTCGAGCTGGATGGCCCGTTCACCTGTTCACCCGTAAACGCGAAAATGACAAAAAGATCGACGGCATCCACGCGAGAATGTCCGTCAAGCTCGACGGGAGGTCGACAGGACCAGAGCTACCCACGCGAAAACGTCCCCATAGTAAGCAAAGGAGCAGGACTGCTAAGATCGTTCGCGAACCTGAAACGCTTCGGTTTTTCCACACAGGCCCTAACAAACATCCTGAAAACATAACTTCTACCCGCCCTGGAATAAGGTTGTCAAGTCTAGCATCCGGGCTTAACAAAAGAGCAGGACAAGCGCATAGAAAAAATTCAGAAACGGGCTTGCCGCATCATTCTTGGGCAAGCCTACAGTTTGTACGAGGAGAGTATCCAGAAACTCGGCCTAAAAAACCTATCCCAACGCAGACACGAAGCAGTCATGAGGTTCGGACACCAATGCCTTCTTTCACAATGACACAGAAGTATCCTACCCGATTTCGTAGTGCCAAGAATTCGACGATCCTGAGACAAGGAGCAAAGCTGTTCGGAAAGCTATCCTGAATCAACCACCACCGAATTCAAGCCAGCGCTACCTGTCATCATTCGTACCCTATTTCATCGAATCCTTCAATTGTACATAGTTAATTGTCTTTAGTGCCTTAATTTGATCTTGACATTGCCAATGCTATTTTTTATAATATTACGGCGCAATAAACGGATTGATTGATTGATTGAACTGCCGTGCCAACTGCCATTCCAACTGCAGTGCCAACTGTAACTGCCGTGACAACTACAACTGCCGTGCCAACTGTGACTGCCAATCACACTACCGTGCAAACTGCTATTCCAACTGCCGCGCCAACTGCAACTGCCATTCCAACTGCCGTGCCAACTGCCATGCCAACTTCCGCGCCAACTGCAACTGCCATTCCAACTGCCGTACCAACTGTCATTCCAACTAACATGCCACAACCAGGATCTACCGATCAGAAGAGAATCGTAATAAAGTACATGGAAGACAACCTTGAGCCAGATGTCCTCCAAGACTTTACAAACGGCCAAGATGGATTTCGCTGGACAGGCGATCCTTCGTACGAAGCCTTCTTCTACTTTTGGAGGGACTAGTTCGGAGCATGCCATCAAAACTTGAACCTGGACCGGACGTGTCTGCCGTCAGCCTACTTGGAATTTCTGTACCTGAACTCGACGATAGTTTTCTCAATGGTCTTGATTTTTCGCAACGCTCAACACCACTGCCAAATGATGTTCTAGTCGAGCCGGCTGCTGCCTCGAAGACTGAGCACCAAAAAAATGTGATCTGTATACCTATACCACCGAAGCTTGTACCTGCAACACTTCGAACTCCAATCCAGAGTGACTCTCCAGTAGCGTCAACCTCTCAAAGTGGCATCAGTCTGGTACGGTCAAGACAAGAGCTGCGTCGCAACGTCTGACACCGCAAGATGGCCAACACCCATCAACATCAGCTGGCCTATCGAGCACAGTCCAAAGACTGTCAAGACGCTTGAACACTCGAATGAAAAACTTTTTGGCCAGTTCCTTTGCCGAACAGAAGAAAGTCAAGAAAGCCCCACGGAAAAGAAGCTTCCCACCCGAATACGTGTTGACGTCTGAAGAGTCAATCAACTTTCTCAAAGAAAGATCCGAGACGGCGTCAACAACTAAAGGTAAACACATTTTGTGTCTGCTTTTCATGTGTACATTAAAAGGCAATACGAATTTGTTCACAACGATGGTGTCGAAATATCCTTGTTATCACGTTGTCTAAGTTTTTGGAAAGCAAAAGACAGTACGAGATATAGCCTAATTCGGTTTATTTTCTTAGGCAAGAAAAGTCTTGGGAAGGCGAAAGGCTCAAGTTAAAACACTGGAACACCGAAGAATGGCGATGTGTATACTGTTTTTTGGTTTGGGGATGTGACGGCAACAAGGGCTACTGTGTGTCCTGTGACCAATGTGGTATAAACCTTCATCGACATTGCATCCCTCCAGCACTTGCAGATTTTTATCCTCTGGAACTGGATAAGTTTCTCAAAACCGAATCAACAAAGTTTTATTTTTTCAACTGCGTGCAGGATGAAGAGTAATTTTGATAGCCTAGTCAATGTTCGAAGTTTTTTTATTGTGTGATATAATCGAAGTTCTTTCAATTTGTGATTAGTAGATAGTTTCATAATTTTAATACAACGTTTTTTATCGATTCTGTCATGTATCCAAACCTTGTACGCTATTCATGACGACCTGTACGCTTTACTCGACTCACCACTTTCCTTGGACGCTTAAATTGACGAACAGACGAACTTTGCGTCGAAAGGTTTTAAGTCGACTTCGCATTGCTGTCAGATTCAATGCTTTCATCATTGGCAGCCATTTTAAATGTGGAACAAAACGTGACAAGGTGAAAGTACTGGAACTGAATTAACCGTCCGCCTACTAGTAGTGGCACCCTACAGGTATTATGGATCTTGAATCTATCATTTAGCCAAAACTGCAAAGTTCACATTAAAGTAACTGTTCACATAAGAATACATGCTTATGTGAATGTTTGTTGACTTCGGACTTTGCCATTTCCATGCACTTGCTGTGTCTAAAGCAAACTACCAGTTAGCTAAAATAGGTAAGAAGGGCAGCTGAAGACACCTATACAGATATTTTGGATCTTCAGTCTTCTTTTTGCCCAAAACTGCAGTGTTCACATTAAAGTCACTGTTCATATGAGATAAGCATACAGGAGGGGGGGTATGCGACCTCGTTTTTACAAATCCTCGTTTGCGACCCGTTATTTATGGAAAATTCCTTTAGAAGGTCTGTTACCTGCCTGAAAGCTCACCATAAATCTCAAAAATTCAAAGTTTCCTTTTGTTTAAGATTTACTTTATTTACTGAAGCTACTCTTTTGTTTCAGGAAGTCTGGCGATCGAGATTGTGTTTTGACGATCGAGCTCTTATACAGAATAAGAGCCTTCAAGGAAGTTCGTCGCGGAGGACGAGGTAGGTGGTAGACGTTGAGGAGCGAGTGAATTTTTATGAGATTTTGTCAGATTGAAATAAAAAAGAGATACAGCTGATCATTATCAGATTACGAAAATAGTTGTAATCTTCTTCCGTTCTTGCTCAGGTACATGTTGAACAAGACAGCGGAACGCTGCGAGTCCCATTGGGTCCGTCAGATAAAAACGAATGGTCGCTTTCAATTTAGGACCTTTGCCGACATTGAAGACGTCGCCAGTTGATGACACATCCACTGGTCCATCATCTTCCCCCCCAACATCAAGAAAATCAGTTTCGAGAATTCTTTGGGAACATGACCAATCTGCATCGCGGCTATATCACGGACAGTCTGGCCCGGCACTGATTTACTGCCTGTTGGTTCATTAAGCAGCCTTGGTGATATTTCATGAAGATGGGGCATGAAGATCCCCAGTGCAAATCTGTCGTAGGGGTTCTGAACCGACTGCACACGCAAACGTAAGCGACACGATGGCCTGACTCGATATGCGAAATATCCTCTGATAGAGGCGTCAATTGAGATCATCACTCTCATCTCCTGCAATGAAAAAAAAAATATATGAGCGCACTTCTTGGAGTCTCCAGCTTGAGTAAAGCCCGATCTGGTACTCGTTTAGTATTCTTACGTCATCTCGTTTATTATATCAGTTGACGTTGATGAGGCATTCCAAAAAAGCCCGCTAAAACGGAAGAAATAATAAATTCCAAGATTAATCAGCACAATACTGAAAATCCCGAAGCTCCGTTGGCAGTCAAGAGTAACTAACTTCGATATTGTCGCATTACTTTAAGTGTATTCGCCTTACAGAAGTAATGCTTGCCATAATTGTCTGTTGAATGTCCGATGAATAAAACGAAAACTTATGACAGAATTTTCTGGGTCGAATTGCAGTCAATTAATTCGTCAACAGGTCAATGACCTCCGGTTTGCTACGGTCGTTTAGTATTTAGCAACAGGTCAATGACCTCCGGTCGTTTAGTATTTTTAAGGACTTACTTTTCTATCCTTTCAGTTCGCGATTCCTGGCGTGATTCCTAACTTTAAATATGAATTTGTATTTCATTAGGACCATGTCTGATAGCGACGATTATTTCAACTACTTCGGGGATCCAAGCTCAAGGTCAAGTCCTGTCCCTGGCGAATCCATTTCTGTCCCGGTCGACTCAACTGGTCTTCCGACTGCTAGACGAGAAAGCTCACCGGTACTGAACCGAAGACCCCGAGAAATCCTCGAAGCCGGATGGGGAATAAGAAACACACCCCTAAGCGCGTTGAAAGTGCAGTGAACGCAGTTAAAGCGGGCAGGCTTAGCATGGCAGACGCTGCTTCGCACTTTAAGATCCACTCTTTCAGAAAAAGTACTGGGAAAGCATCTTAATAAAATTGGTTCCGCTGCCACGTTCTCGAACGAAGAGGAAAAGCAAATTGCTAGTCACATAGTTCAACTGGGGAAGCGAGGAATGGCCCAGACTGTTGACAGTATGAGGCATACCATGCGCCAGTGGCTGACTGATAGTCAGCGTCCAAACCATTTTGCGGACAGCTTGCCTTCGCCGCATTGGTTCTATAGATTTATGTCGCGGCATAATTTATCAGCCCGAAAGCCACAGGTCCTTGACAAGGGCCGTGCTTGCGTGACCAAAGGGGTTATAACCTCGTGGTTTGACTCAACTGTGGAGGCTCTTGAAGAAGAATTTGACCCAAGAGTTCTACAAGACCCCTCTCGTTTATTCAAAGCCGACGAAACTTCTGTTTTGTTGGATCCCCATAACAAGAAAGTGCTGTGTCAAATCGGACAAAAAAGTGTTCGGACTGTCCTGGACGAGTCATCGAAGGACAACGTAAAATCGATGATGACCATTTCAGCCGATGGAACGGTACTTAGTCCGTTCATTGTGTACAAAGACACCCGACCGCGTCGAATTACCCATGCCGATCCAGTCGGTTACTGGGTTGGATTCACCGAGTCAGGGTGGATGACTTCTGAGGCCTTCCGCTGCTATGCAGCCTACTTTTCGTCGTGGCTGGAAGAAAAGAAAGTGAAACTTCCCGTTCTTCACTTCGTCGACAACCATAGATCCCACTGGGATCTTTCCGTGGAGGCATGGTGTCGCAGGAGAGGTATAGTGATCGTACTTCTTCCTCCGAATTGTATGCATATATTACAGCTGCTGGACGTTTCGTTCTTTGCCGCCTTTAAAGGACCCCTCTTGATTATTCTGCTTTTTATGGCACTTGCAGCCTCTGGCTCAAGTGCCATATACCGATCGCAATTCCGTCCGTCGGTCGGTCTGTCGGTCTGTCGGTCGGTCTGTCCGAATTTTTTTGTCCCACATGTTCGAGTTAGGGTACTTCCAGATGTGCTAGGACGATGAAACTTGGCAGGAAAATCAGGGACCCGACCAAACTAACCTAGAAGTAATCAGTTTCCCGATCCGACCATCTGGGGGGGAGTGGTGGGCCGGGGAAATTCTGAAAATTAAGGAGTTTCGTCACTCTTTTTCGAATTGGAGTACTTCCAGATGTGCTAGGACGATGAAACTTGGCAGGAGCATCAGGGACCCGATCGGACTAACTTGGAAACATTCAGTTTCCCAATCCGACCACCCGGGGGGGAGTGGAGGGCTGGGGAATCCGGAAAATCGGAGTAGTGTGTAACTTTAGAACGGGTGATCGGATTGGAATGAAACTTAATAACTGAATAGATGGCATACTTCTAATGTCCCGTTTGAATTCCGGACCGGATTCGACAGCTATGGGGGAGTTTGGGGGGGGGGAGACCGAAAATTTCGAGAAACGGTTAGAATAGAGGGATCGGAGTGAAACTTGCTGGGAAGAACAAGCATCTGCTCCAGATAAATTGTTTATACATTTGGACTGGATCCGACCACCCGGGGGGGGGGGGGGAGGGCTGGGGAAACCGGAAAATTGGAGTAGTGTGTAACTTCCGAACGGGTGATCGGATTGGAATGAAACTTAATAACTGAATAAATGGCACACTACTGATGTTCCGTTTGAAGTCCGGACCGGATTCGACAGCTATGGGGGAGTTGGGGGGGGGGACCGGAAATTTCGAGAAACGGTTAGAATAGAGGGATCGGAGTGAAACTTGCTGGGAGGAACTAGAATTTGCTCCAGATAAATCGTTTATACATTTGGACTGGATCCGACCACCCGGGGGGAGTGGAGGGCTGGGGAATCCGGAAAATTGGAGTAGTGTGTAACTTCCGAACGGGTGATCGGATTGGAATGAAACTTAATAACTGAATAAATGGCACACTACTGATGTCCCGTTTGAAGTCCGGACCGGATTCGACAGCTATGGGGGAGTTGGGGGGGGAGACCGGAAATTTTGAGAAACGGTTAGAATAGAGGGATCGGAGTGAAACTTGCTGGGAGGAACAAGAATCTGCTCCAGATAAGTCGTTTATACATTTGGACTGGATCCGGACACTAGCGGGGGTGGAGGGCTGGGAAATCCGGAAAATTTGAGTACTGTGTAACTTTCGAGCGGGTGGTCGGATTGGAATGAAACTTAATAACTGAATAAATGAAATACCTCTGATGTCCCATTTGAAGTCCGGACCGGATTTAACAGCTATGGGGGAGTTGGGGGGGAGACCGGAAATATCGGGAAACGGTTAGAATGGAGGGATTGGATTAAAACTTGCTGGGAAGAACAAGCATCTGCTCCAGATAAATCGTTTATACATTTCGGATGGATCATGACATTAGGGGGGGGGTTGGAGGGGAGTTTCCCGAAATTCCGGTTATGGCGGTTTTGGAGATTTGCACGACGAATCTTGGGAGGCGAATCAGGGACCCGATCAAAGTGACTTATAAAGAAAAATTTACATGATCTGATAGCCGTGGGGGGAGTAACGGGAGGGGGAATCCGGAATATTGAGTCATGCGTAACTTTGAAACGGCTGATCGGATTTGAGTGAAATTTGGTAATTGAAGAGAGGACATGTTTCTGTTGACGGACAGATCCGACAGCAATTGGGGGGGGGGGGGCGAAAATACGTGACCGACTTAGACTGGTGAGATCGGAATGGAACTTTGTGGGAATAACAAACAGATGCTCTGGATAAACACTTACGGAACCGGATTGGCTCCGGCGACTGTGGGGAAGTTTTAGGGGGGGGAGGTCCGGGATTCCGGTGATCACGATTTAAGGTACTTCCAGATAATCTAGGACGATGGAACTTGGCTGTAATATTAGAGATTTGACAAGATTGACTCAAAAATGGCCACTTTCCAAACCCGACCATTCGTTAAAGTACTAATCTTGACTGCAAATTTCAAAAAATACTTTTAAACCAAATTCATATTTTCATGATCCCCATGAGCCCATTATCATTTTTGCCTCATGGGTTTTGTTTACAAATGACGTTCTAGCTCCCTTAAAGTGTGAATCTGAACGGCCAGGTCGAAAAGTACTTTATTTGAAACAATACATCTCAACCCATGATCATTTGTTGTGCCACAAGGGTTTTGCTTAAACATTTATTTCTGTTACCCTTAAAGTGCGCATTTGAAATGAAAAGCGAAAAAAAACTTTTGACGAAACGGTATACATCAAGGATCCCTAAGGGCCTGTGATCGTTTTTGGCTCAAGGGTTTTGCATACAGATGCATTTCTAGCGCCTTTAAAGTGCGCATCATTACACCCAAGTTCAAAAATAAAATACTTTTTATCTAGCTCCCTTAAAGTGCGCATTTTAACCACAAGTCGAAAAATACTTTTGATCAAACAAAACATCTCAACACATGCAAGTGCCATATGAGCTTACAGCTCTTGTTATAATATATCTAGCTCCCATGCAGAATTATAAGCTTCTAAAATCCCCACCTTTCTCCATTGTTTCGTTTTGTGCCTACGAAATTTTTGCTCTTTTTTGGCCTTGCCGAGTTTTGCCCGTCACACAACGAAACGTTTGCCGGGATCATCAACGTCTGCTGACAACTCTTTCACACATAAGGATCTGAAAAGCTTTTGTTTATTACTTCTTTTATTTGCTTAGTATTCACACTTTTGAACCACAGCGCGATCAGTTTTCAAATGTTTTGCGCCCAGCCGCCGCGTCGGAGAGCAGGAAGGCTGGACATAGTCGACAGGCGCTAACAAGAAAGTCGCTAATTTCAGATGGAAAGTAATGGTATTTTCGAAAATGTTTTTTTCTGATCCATTTCATAGGAAAATATTATTTCTAGTAAGAGTTGTGCTTTAAGGCCCACTACGAAACGTGCAGGGATCGGCTGAAAACCGAATTCCCCGGGATCAAGGTCACGTTCGACAACGTTCCGAGCCTGATTCTCAAGGCCCTTGATCAAATGAGCGTTGACACCATTCCTGCCTCTTTCCGAAAGACAGGAATATATCCATTCGACAAACATGCAGTGGACTACACAAAGCTGGTGGACCTTCTGAGTGACCAAGATTTGGGAAACCCTCTGTCAACCCAGCAAGTCCCTCTGCTTTCTCTGACACCGTCCCCCATCCGCCCTCCCACACAAACCGCAGACAATTCTGTTTCAGTAGAATTTTTGAATCAACCATCAACCTAGTCTGCCAGTGCAAGCAGCGTATCTTTGTCAAGCACTCGTGCAACCGGGCATATTACACCCCGCCCCTGCCCACCTCAAAAGTTGCAGCACATGACTGTACATGATGCACGAAATATGCTAGCTTTCATTGAAGAGGTCCACCTGACACCTGGGCAGAAAGAGAGGTTTGAAAAGGCATTTTCAGAGGCAACTTCAGGGTACAAGGGGATGGCTGGTAATGGGAGGCTGGGGAACAGTATTTTTGACATATTTTAAATCTCGCCATATTCCCAAAACTTGGTCAGGAAGCTGAAAAAATATGTCAAAAATACCGTTCCCCAGCCTCCCGTGACCAGCCATCCCCTTGTACCCACACCTCCGTCTGCCGCGAGAAGACCGCATCTTAAGCTGAAGATGTTAGCGATTCCAGGATCAAAACGGAACGCAGAGCGCATAGAGCGCTTCCAAGAAGAAAAAAGGAAGAGACAGAACGAAAAGCGGAAAAAGACACGTGAAGACGAAAGCGTGGTGATGTGAAAAGCCTTGCCCTGCCACAGACCAAATACTGCAAATGTTCGTTGGGTGCAGTGCGACAGTTGCCACAGCTGGTACCACTTCAGCTGCGACTGCATTTTTGACGATGCGTTTGATCGAGGTTGAGGTCTGATCGAGGTTTTCATCGAGGTCGACCTCACCGTAATCGAGCTCATGTAAATAGGGTTTTGGAGCATTTAAAAATAATTTTCAACTTTCAGCAAACATTAGGATAAAACTAAATTGCTTTGTCACTTTGCCCACTTATTAAGCTTCAATCTGGTGTATCTCTTCTTTTTTTAAGTGGTCTTCAAGTAAAGAGAATTGGAATTTAAGTAATCCAGTTTTGAACATTTCTGAAATCTTGTCTGAGGTTTGGTACCTCTACCGGTTCACATAACCACACCTCTACTGCAACATAAGTATAAAAGGTCCTTTAAATAATCAAAAATAAGTAAAGATGTTACTGTACTAACCTAACCATGGAAAGACATGATGATTCAGATGATTGTTCCCATCATTCTTAATACAATCAAATACCAAAAAGAAAGCACATGCCAAGCCCATTTGTTCAGCTTCTTCCTGGAGGATCGCTGGCGCTCTATGAGAGGAGGGTTTTTGCCGCCTGAATTGCGTTGTTGAAGTTCATAGGAAAGCGGGAGCGGATGGCGAACTGTTCTATTCTCGCCGTTCCCCGAGGACTCCTCGGGGAATCGAAGGGAACGGCGACAATAGAGGGAATCACTCCACACTAGACCCCGAAGCCGCGCCGAATTTTATTTCAGCGGCGGCGCGCCGGAAAACCCTCGGCGTGGCGGCGCGCCGTGGCGCGCCGAATTTTTTTTAGCGGCGCGCCGCCGAAAATTTTCGGCGGCGCGCCGCTTTTTGGCGCCGTTTTCCGGACTTTTTTAGCTAAAATTTGGAACTTTGTGGCCATGATTTGGAGCAATTTCGTGCCTGAATTGGCTGTAGGTGTAAATAATTAGTACGGAATTAAAATATCGGTTGACTGGCCAGCCAGGTAGCCTATCAAGTTTATAGGCTACCTCGCTGGTATCAACATAATTTCAGCTATTCTTGTACAAGGCGTCATCTCCCTGTTCCAGACGGATTCCCACTGCGAGTCCCGGATTTTTTGATTGTACTAGCAACTCCCTTCCCCCCATTCTCACGGGTCCCCGTCGTAAGCCATTGCTTCAACTAGAATAACTAGAAAATATTTCCTTTCGGATTCGATGTGGAGCTTATTTGAGGAGTTGCTGGTGTCAGTGGTTTAACTAACGCTTAGAAAATAATAAAACTCTTTTACTGATTTTTTTTTAAACTGTACAGTTATAAACTAAGTAAGCAAATCAAATCAAAGAAAAGTGAAATAACGTGGACAATTAGACAGACTAATTTTTGTTTCATCAACCAAATGAGTTTGGCAAGGAAATAGATCAGCAAATTTTCGAACCAACTTGATACAGATACATTATATCTGTTCTCGTTGTTTCCAGTCTCGATAGTCCCCAGAAAGTGACTCCTTCTTTTCTCGTGGCTCCCCTTGACTCGTCAAGGAGTACCCGGGAAACAGCGAAATATGGCAAATAAAAATTAGGTGACGGCTTTTATGGATCGATTGCTTCTAAACAAAACAATTATTCTCAAATTCGATTACTACCTGAAACAACAAATAACACAGAAGATACGACCCCCCCCCCCAACCGACGATGGGATGCTGTGATGAAATGTAAGCATTTTTTCTGGGTCCTTTCTTCGCACGCCAACTATTGTGGTCTAGCTTATCTGGAAGTGCCCGGATTAGTGAAAGTCCGACTGCCGACAGCAAGACAGACGTTATGGTACTAGAGCAAACCAATGTCAGTCCCAGACAAGCTTAATTAACATAAAAAAACATCATGGTCGGACATTGTGCGTGGACGTGCTCAAAGAAACATCAGTGGTATATGACGGTCTTTTGATTACTTTTTCATAGTCAAAAGACACGGTGGGCAACAATGAAAAGTATTTCCGCCGAAAAATAACGGCGGCGGCGCGCCCCCGTTCAAACGGCGTTAGCTATGGCGTGCCATCTGGAAAACGGCGGCGGCGCGCCGACACTTTTTTGGCGGCGGCGCGCCGATAAACGGCGTGGCTTCGGGGTCTACTCCACACGGACTCCGCGTACAGAAAACAGCGAGAACACGAGGGATGCTTCTAAAAAGGATTCTGTTCAAAAAAAATATGCAGTTGACGAAATTAGTCTGAATCAGCTTTATTTTTTATTTTATTCATTCTGGTTGTTTTTAATTAATTTTACATTGCACCAGCACCAGCAAAAATTGATTCCCCTCCGAATCTGAAAGGGAGTCCTTTTTGATGATGGTGATGATAATCGGAGCATTCCCCGTACGTGGGGACTCGCGAGAATACGGGGAGTGAGTCCCTGGGACAAAGAAAGACGCGGGGACTCCTCAAGTGGAGTCCTCGGAGAACGGCGAGAATACGCCTATGCGACTCCTGAAAGGACTGATCGTGAAAATTCATGGAAAGCTGAAACCGCCGGGAAACACTTTACTAACTCTTTGAACCGAATGAGGAATCGCCGTGTCTATCGAAGATCCGCAATGGTCACCACAGCTGCCCAGAACGAAGGCCGTTGATTGGTTGACATAGGATTTAAGTCATTGTTAGTGACGAGAAACGTAGCGTTTCTCGTTCTTCCTGAGGTTCACTGGCGTGTTTACACTTCAACCTCATATAGAGTACTGCAGACTTTTACTATAGACATGGTCCACAAGAAGGAGATTCCTCCGATTTCCACATAGTCACCTTTTTTTCCATTAGGAAAAAAGTTTAGTGACACAGCTTCAAATTTCACGGAGCTTTCCACTAAAGGCGTATTCGAAGGGAACGGCGAGAATACAGGGACTCACTCCACAGAAAACAGCGAGAACACGGGGAATGCTTCCAAAACGGATTTTGTTCTTAAAACAAATATGCAGTTGACAAAATTAGTCTAAGTGCACACAGAACGTGAATCTTTTCCGCCACGCGACGCGAACAAAATTCGACTTGGAGTTGAAACGACGGGGCGCGAATTTTTTCCGCTTGCGACGTCAAATTCACCCAGGCGAACGCGAATTCGCGTTCTGTGGGCACCTAGCTTTAGTCTGGATCTCCTTTATTTTGGGTTTTGTTTATTCTTATTATTTTTAATTTATTTTACATTGCACAAACACCAGCAAAAATTGATTCCCCTGCGAATCTGAAAGGGAGTCCTTTTTGATGATGGCGATGATAGTAGATGATAGCAAGAATAGAGCCGCTTTCACTTTGACGCGTTTATCTTGCGTAATTTGATGCGTACGCGTCGACGCAACGCAAGAATAGCGTTGCATCGACGCGTACGCATCAGACTACGCAAGATAAACGCGTCAATGTGAAAGCGGCTTGAGTCCCCGGGACAAACAAAAATGCGGGGACTCCTCAAGGGAACGGGGAACGGCGGGAAAGCGAGTAAAGTCCCGTCTTTACCTTCCGGAACTTCCGGAATCTGGGCTTTCAGATTATTCTTTGACGTCTTCTGTAAATTGCATCTGGAATATGAACCGGTCCAAAAGTATATCAAAGAGCGTGTTCCACCCCTCTACCGTTAGTAACTATTAGTTACTATTTCCGTTCCAGCCTCACGAAAAGTTACTACGCTGACCGTTCCAACCTTCTCAAAATAGTAACTAATAGTAACTATTTGCTTACCACGCTCGGGAGCGTAGTAAGCGTAGTAACTACGCATCTCTGAAACGTGATTGGTCGATCAGCCCGCGGCCTGATATTTGACCGAAAAAATTCAAAAAGCGTCCCAGCCTAGCGTAGTAACTACGGTAACTAGCGTAGTAACTACGGTAAGTAGGGTGGAACACGCTCAAAGTAATACGGAAAAAAGGGGCTTTTGACCTTTCAGAATTCCGGACTTTTTAAATATCGCGGAAGAAATTCAAAAAAAATCTCGGAAAATCTGGGAACCCAGATTCCGGAAGATGAAGACTCACCTTAAACCGGGTTAAAGCCAGGCTTCACCTTCCAGATTTTTCTTCCGGATCCCAGACAGCCGTTTTCGTCGAGACGGATCTGGAAGGTGAAGCCAGGCCAAAAACGTCTGGAAGTCCGGGGTGTTGGACACCCCAGATTCCGGATGTCTGGAAGGTGAGCATAGAGGCAACCCGTTCGTGAGACACAACAAATATGCAAATGAAGGAAGAAAAGGGAAAGTGATTGACAGTTGTAATTGGGATGCAAGAGGTATTTGAAATGCAAAGGGGACATCTAGGAAATGTTGAAGAATAGCAAATTTAGCTGTCATCATTATCATGAAAATCTGGAGGGTTGGCTCTGGGTTGGCTTGACTATCCGGAAGCCCCGGACGTCTGGGTATCTGGAAGGTGAAGCCTGGCTTTAAGAAGTTCGGCAACTTCGACGCGAAATCCGTTGGAGAGTGATGACACTTCCGAAGGTCGCCAAAACCCTCGTGTACTCTTCCAAGAACAAAGCGGTAAATTCAAATTCCAAGTGATGCAAGGTTATTGGTTAGGACTGAAGGCAAGCACATGAAAATTTGAAACAACTTTAATACTAAAGGTATATTAAGGTACACATGTTCATGCTAAGCACTACCCACAATGAAAAGTACAGTAGAGGAATGCTTGTGTGAATGTTTGTTTACTTTGGACCGGCACCGAAGAAAACAAACCATACCAGGCAACTCTTACCTGACTCTTACACTCTCTATCCACTTTTCATCAACAGTTTGATTCTTTTTTCCTTTGTTTTCCTCTGGCCTTCTGAAAAATGGCACCTAGCGTTCTGAACTTAAGCTCATCTTTTTCAGCAGGGAACAGTAGGCTAGATCAAGCAGAGAGAACGAAAGGTGCCTCCCGCTATGTCCTCTTGACGTGAATGTGTTTTTTGTTGCGAGTCTGAACCAACAGATGGCTCTATCCAGAGCTATTTACTTCACTGATGATGAGTCCGAACCAGCGAAATGAAGAAGGAGAAGTTTTTAAATTGAAAGCTATATTTCAAAAAAAAAGTATTTAGTTGTTCTTTAGAGCCAAAAGGATTGCTGAACATTTAGCTGTTCACTGATATCAAGTTCAATATTTTTCCTTTCTGTTTGCCTGTTTTACAGTTGGGCACCAGACTTTGTGGAGATTTCTCCTGCTCAGGGGAATCTCCTGCTGAGGTGAAGACAGATTCCCCTGTGTAGGGGATTTTGATCCTGACGGAAATGAGAATCTTTCGTTATTTCATTTCTAGAGACACTAGGAAAACATATCCCTTAGCACCCCCTCCTCACCCTCCACCCTTTCTTTAGAAATCCGATGAAATTGGCCAGAAAACAGAAAAGTTGCATTTTGGGGGTTTACCTGGCATCCCAGAGAGTTTCTTGATGCCAGTGTGCATGACTGCCTTTATAGTGAAACTTCAGAAGGCTATTCCTTACCTTTTCACTTCTTCCCTCTTTCTTCTCGTACTTTCCTCTTGTCCAAGTGCTTTCCCCTAGTGTGGAGAAAATACCAAGAAAATACCAAATACCAAGAAAGGAAGGAAGAAGTGAAAAGGTAAGGAATAACCTTCTGAAGTTTCACTATAAAGGCAGGCATGCACACTGGCATCAAGAAATTCTCTGGGATGCCGGCTAAATCCAAAAAATGCAACTTTTCTGTTTTCTGGACAATTTCATAGGATTTCTAGAGAAAGGGCGGAGGGTGAGGAGGGAGTGCTAAGGGATATGGTTTCCTAGTGTCTCTAGAACTGAAATATCCAAAGATTTTTTTTCTAGCAGTTCTCATTTCTGTCAAGATCAAAATCCCCTACACAGGGGAATCTGTTTTCACCTCAGCAGGAGATTCCCCTGAGCAGGAGAAATCTCCAAAAAGTCTGGTGCCCTACTGTTTTAAAAACAAGAAACAAAGACTGGGTATGGAAAAATTTAGAGAGGTGTTCACATAAGCATACCTCTACTGTACTAAATTTCTTGTTTCTAAGGCCTTATTTGAAGAGCACTACTGACTGTAAATATTCCTTCAGCCCAAGCTGACAGCTAATTTGTACAGGAGGGGTATCCAACATCGAATTTATATAGCCTTGAACTTAGCATTAAAATTATACAAGTGAAATTTTGTGCAGTCCGAAAGAGGTCCTAGGTCATTGCAGGTTTCCATTTTGACAGTTTAGACCTCGTTAGGACTGAACCGATATTTCCTTTAACCTTTTTTTTTAGGCCAGGTTTGAGGTCATTTAAGTTCAAGGTCGGATACCCCTCCTGTATTTGATAATCGAAAATGAATATGTCAGCTAAATTTTATTAGAGCTATAATAAAAATATAGCCCTAAGTAATTTCAGCTGATGTATCCATTTGACATTGTCAAATAGCACTACAGTGTCCATAAAATCCTCCCAAAAATATAGTACAGGAGAGGTACCCAACTTCGAATTTATACATTATCGAACCGGGCCTAAATTGGTTGAAAGGAAATTTCAGTGCATTCCTCACAAGGTGCTAACTTTCAAGCAAGAAATTCTCAATGACCCATGAGCTGTTTTGGACTGCACAGAAGTCTCCTTGTGAGGTTTTCAGGCCAAGTTAGAGGTTATTTAAGTTTGAGGCTGGATACCCATCCTGTATATTCAAATATATTTCAGCCCTTTTTGGCAAGGGTCCTGTTCAGGCTCAAGCTGGAAAAAAGACTAAAGGCTCTTGCTTAAATATCTGATTTTGTGAATTTCTTCATGAAAACTGCTTGGGGTTAAAGCTAGTGCTGTGATTTCATTTTGGACACGGCTGCTGTTTTTGCTGCTCGATCACCTTAAATTACCTTAAATTGCACTTGCAAGCAATAAGGATGTTGTATCCCAATGAGTAGGTTGCGGAGGTCATTGAAAGGGTAGAGATTCTTCCATGTTTTGATTTGGTATCACCTGTTCGTTTTTCCAGCTAAAAATATGGATACTTGTTGGCATATCTGGGCGCTTTGAAGTTCTTTACTTTGTTGATAAATAGTTGTACAGCCCAAGCTGAACACAAATCGTAGTTGAGGTCAGCCCCAGGCCAGCCCTATTCCAGATACTCGGTTCTGAATTTTATCTTGTGTACTTGTAGTGGCGGGAGTTTTTTTTGTAGATAAGTATAGTATTACATTTCTGCACGTCTATCCCCAACCCCTGGTTTTTGGATCCTCTATGCTAAGTGCTGGGTATATCTAGCATTTGGCATAACTTGGGATATGCCATCTTGGCACCCTAACCCTGACCTACTCTACTATACTGTAAATGGATTCTGATTGGTTGATTTTTTAGCTTGACTAAAATATGTACATATAAATAATAGGTACAGGTACAGATAATTAAGTTTGTGTTACTTACTTAAGGTTAGTTAAAGTTGTTCAGCACTATCTGGCAGTTAGCCTGCCTGTTCTATGCCCTCTGTTTGTTTGATGGATTTGTAGTCGGTTGACGTTGTGGCTATTTTGACCATTCAGCCAATGTGTTGAATTTGTTGTTGTTTTCTTCCCAGAACTTATGAACTCTGTTTTTGAAGTTGTTTATATCTGGTGCCTGGATAGCATGTTCAGGCAGGTTATTCCAAGTGTCGACTGCTCGCGTTGAGAAAAAGTTTGCCCTGGCTCTTTTTCTGGCCTCTGGCATCTGCACCTTTTCTGAGTGTCCTCTGGTTCGGTTTGTGGCTGGTTTTCTAAAGAACTTTCCAAACGGCAAATTCTCTGTTTTGAATTTCATTTTGAAAATTTGGATGACGTCTGTACGACAATTTTGGCAACTCGAGGGTTTTTATGCGGTCTTCATATGGCTTCCCTTTTAGGCCTGGCATCATTCTGGTTGCTCTGCGTTGAACCTTCTCCATGGCTGTGCAGTCCCCGATGTAGGATGGCCCCCAGGCGATGTTGCCGTATTCGATGATAGGCCGGACAAGACTTTTGTACAGCTGGGTGAGGGTCGTCCTGCTGAAGTACTTGAAGGATCGGTGGATCAGGGACAGTACCCCATTGGCTGTGTTGGCTGCTGCGTTGGTTTGGAGATGGAATTTGAGTTCATCGTCAGTGATGATGCCAAGGTCATAGTTTGTGTTTTGCCCAGCTTGTCTCGAATTGTTAGATGGGGGGAGGCTATTTTGGTCGACATTACTTTGCTCGTCATGATGTTGACTTTGAGGCCGAGATTTGAAAGGTTTGCAGTGAAAAGGTCTCTATCTCTTAGCAGAGTGTCTACATCGTCTTGGCTGTTGTATGTACGGTAGATCTTTGTGTTGTCTGCATAGATTTTGTGGGGTCTGCTTAGCCCTGTGGTGTTAGAGTTTATATGGAGTAGGAACAGTGTGGGTCCGAGGGTGCTGCCCTGGATAACACCGCTTTCTACGTGACTTCGCCCGGAGAAATTTCCATTGATTCTTGTTTGCTGTGATCGGCTTTTGAGGAAATCCTCTATCCAGGTGGTAACGGAGGGTGCCAGGTTGAAGAGTTTGAGCTGGTTTAGTAGCTCTGGGTGAGGGACAAAGTCGAAGGCCTTTTCCACATCAAAGAATACAGTAAGAACAGACTTTCCTCTCTCAGTCGCTTCGGTCCAGTCATTCAGAGCTTCTAGAAGTGCAGTTGTGGTGCCTTTTCTTGGTAGCAAGCCAAAATGGTTTGGGTTGATCGAGTTATTTCTAGTACGTGTTCAATAGTGCCATCTCTAAGGATTCCCTCCATGAGTTTACAAACCAAGCTTGTAGATAGGTCTGTAATTTTCGGGTTTGGTTTTTGAACCTTTCTTAAAGATCGGGGTTACTGTAGCTGTCCTCGAATTAGTGGGTAGCTTCCCGTGCTCTAGCGAGAACTGAAATATATGTGAGAGTGGCTCTTTGAGTTCTTCTTTTCCTTCGGTTAGCCATTTGGCATGGATACCATCAGTCCGGGAGACTTGTCGGGCTTCAGTTTGAAGTTACGAAAATTACAGGTTTAGAACATTGTGCTGTGGTGATTTTGATCTCCTTCATCTGGGGGCTGTTGTTGTGGCGGCTGTTTTGGTTGATGCGGCTGTCTGGGACTGGTCTGGGAGGTGTATACGGAGCTGAAGAAGTCGTTGAGGAGTTGCGCTTTTTCTTTGTCCTCTGACACAGTGCCACCATCCTTGTTGACCAGGTCCGGCACCCCTTGGCGAGAATTTATTTTGGGAATTTACATGCTTCCAACATTTTTTAGGGGCTGTTTTGGCTTCTGATACTATCTTCTTTTCAGTTGCTCTTGTTATCTTTCTTGAAGAATTTCGGACTGCATTTTTTGCCTCTTCCTATTCTTCATGGTCTGAGATTGAACCAGTCTTCCTCCATTTCTTGAACGTTCTTGATTTCCTGTTGACGAGTCGTTTCATCTTGGAGTCGAGTCTAGGAAGGGTCTTTGGAACAAGGCTTTTCTTCCGTTTTGTTGCAGATTCAGTAGACCATTCAGTGACATCCTTCAAGATGGCCATTTTTTCGTCTGCACTCTCTGCAACTTCGATGATTTCCAAGGTTGTTCCCTTATCTCCAGCTTATTAACCAGATGGGAACCAAAATACAACAATTTCAGTGTTAGGATGGAATCCTGATTTGTTTAGTCACCAAAGTAGCCTACTGTAGGCTATAGCCTACTGGTACCCCTCTGGAGAATAAGGTCTACACATACATTTGAATACGCAGCATTTGAGCATAGTTATTAAAAAAGGGCTTGGCATTTTAGACTGTAGCCTATGTCTTTGGCATACCCTACTCGAACCCAGTAAAGTATTGATATTTTGAATGAAGATCAACCAATCATCATTCCTTCATAGGGATTAGTCCAGGGCTAGGAAGCCTACAGGTATTCATTATTTGGCAGAGGATATCTAGGGTCAAGCATAGGGTATGGCAAATGTTAAATATACATAGAAATATCCAGTGTCGGGCATAAGGTATCCAAAAAATCAGGTGTTTGTGGTAGACTGCAGTTAGGGTAGGCCTACCCAGCATTTGGCATCATGTGTCCAGCTTGTAGGTTAGGGTACAGTCAAAGTTTGCTTATTTGAATTTCGCCTAACGGTGAATGGTCACCAAAGAAAACTCTAAGATCTATACCAGGCAACGTTTATATCAAAATAATTGAACAAAATAATAATTGTGTCCAGAGTAAAATATTTCAGCTTTGATTTGAAATATTTGCTTCAAGTTTTCTGTCAAATTTGAAAATTTTGCCAAGCAGCAATAATCTCACCAGATAGATCATATTCAGACTAAACAGCATACCCCAATGGAAGAACCATACTAGAAGTTGAAATCTTAAAAGTAAAATTCAAACTTGGTGCTAAGTCCTAGCTACTTTTTTGCCAACATTGGCTATTTGTTTTCACCTATGCTTAGTAACCCAGCCCATGTGACTTCAATGGGGGAGTCGTGTGAATACAGGGTAGAAAAAAACAGCAATCTTTGTTGTTCGGAGTCTGGTACATGGGATACTGCTGCTGTTCAGCCAATGCGTGGTTTCTATAGCCTCACCTGAACCGGGCTATAACTGACTTTAATTGCATAGGGGCTGATGCTTGGTTCAGGTGAGCCTGGCACGTGATTACTATAATGCAAAAATGAATGTAAATAAAAATATATAAAAAAAATCATCATAGCCTAGGGTAGCAAATCTTGGAGAAGTAGCCTACTTGTAAATGCTAAAAATAAATCAGGTTTTACGATATAATTTGAACTTTTTTTTTACTCTTTATTTCCAAATATTATACTCTGCTTTGCAAGCTTAGGCTCTCTAGCGTTGCTCACAAGTTATACCAAATGGACTTATGAACTTATGTTTCATACAGTAAATCAACAGGGCAGCTAAATCAACATTGGACAGAACTTGCAGCTAACAAGTTGTAACCAGAACATTTAATAAAGTCACTCACTTTTTGCTTTTGTTTCATGGTTGCTATTTGATCCTAAGAAAAATATACATTAATATCCCCAGTCATCAGATTGTGTGCAAGTCTTTGTGTGTAAAAGGTATATTGCCGAATGTACAACGACAATGGATAGTCAAATTTTCTTGGTGTTTTTGGGATCCCAAAACGTTAGTGACGGATACCTATGACATCGCAAAAGTTGTCCGTCTGTCCGCACGATAACTCTCGAAGGAATTGAGATATTTTGATGAAACTTGGTGGGAGGATCCTTCGAGTCAAAGTACAAGTCAAGTTGGAAGATGGGCTATGTAGCTCTATATTTGAGGGTGGGGGAGGGGTTTCAAATTGAGGGGCACAAAAAATATTTTTTGAAAGCTGTTTAGATAGTTGATTTAGGGGTAAGGAGACACGCTGAATCCGAATATGAAAGTTATTTTCTCGCCGGACAAGTAGTTCGCCCGGAATCCGGCCAAAACCGGAAAGTTTGTTAAAATTAAAAGTTTTATTTGAAGTTGATTAGATGTTTGATTTAGGGGTAAGAAGACATGCTGAATACGATGGTGAAAACCATTTTCTTGTCTGACAAGTAGTTCGCCCGGAATCCGGCGCAAACCGGAAAATTTGATAAGAGCAAAATTTATATTTGAAGTTGATCAGATATTCGATTTAGGGGTAAGAAAACGTACTGAACACGATGGTGGAAACAATTTTCTTGCCGGACAATTAGTTCGTCCGGAATCCGGCCCAAACCGGAAAATTTGTTAAAAGCAAAATTTGTATTTGAAGTTGATTAGATGATAGATTTAAGGGTAAGAAAAAACCTTGAATCTATATATGACAATCATTTTTTAACCGGACATATAGTTCGTCCGGAATCCGGTTGAAACCGGATTTTTTTTTTGAAGTTAAAGTTTTATTTGAAGCTGATTAGATGTTCTTTATAGGGATAAGGAGATACGCTGAACTCGTTTCTGAACTATCTTTTGTTTTTGCTGGGCAAGTATTTCCTCGGAATTCGGCCGAAACCGGAAATTTCGCAGACGTACACCAGGAAGTTTCGATCAGTATCGTCAAAATAGATATGGCTTATACAGGTATATCTGAACTTGGTTTTCTCACATGATTAGCCTGGCGAAGACTGGATTTGGCGAAGACAAGACGTAGTTAATCTTAAATTTTTGGGATCCCATCGAAAACATTGGTCTTGTTTTTTAAGTCACCTATTCCCAAAATTGAATCAGCTCGTTTTCTTCGAGTTGGATGCATTCTTGCAAAAACTTGACATTTTCTGGGGCAGTTTTAAGCTGTGTATTGGCCCGAAAGAACCAACTGTTGAAGTAACCGAAATTTATTTGTCTTATTTTGACTTACATGATCTGATCGGTTGCATAAGATATAAAGCATTGTGTTTTTTCAGATTAATGTTTTGTGACCAGTGATTAATTTTTCTATCCGAAAAAATGCAGTAGGCTAGATAGGCTACTCATAATCCTTTGAACTGGCCAGTGATTCTTTTGAAACAGCAGGGTTTTCGGCTGGCTGAGTTAGGATCGGTTGGTTTTCGACTCCCTGACTGATAATTGTTTTTTTCAGGAATGCCATTCATTTATTTTACTTACGAGGACTTGGCGTACAAAATATAGCCTACAAGTAGATAAAAATTACCTAATTTCAGTTAAGTGTACCTTCAAAACAACTGATCATCAGATATGTGTTACGAATAGGTGTAGTGAAAAATAAAATTACAGTAATTACTAGCTTTCCAAATCCTGAGAAAAGAAAGAGACTGTAGAGCGACATAAGCTTAAAAATTAGGGGAAAGTTGTGATTTTGGAAAAGAAGAGTAGGCTAGCCTATAATAAAGGGCAACTTCAGACATCGAGGTTGATATCGGAAAATAACACCGAGATGGTCGTGGAAAATAACCCATCTGAGCCGAAGGCGAGGTAGGTTATGAAAAATATCTACCGAGCCGAAGGCGAGGTTGTTATATGACCATCAAGGTTGTCATTCTGATATCAACCGAGATGGAGGTGTGTTAACTGTTATAACTTTTTCGAACAGAAATCATCTCTGGAGGTTGTTATGACTCGTATCATCCTCAATGGAGGCTGTTATGACTTATATCATCCTCTCCGGAGGCTGTTATGACTTATATCATCCTCTCTTGAGGCTGTTATTAGTTATATCATCCTCTTTGGAGGCTGTTATGACTTATTACCGCTAACTTTAAATTCTGTGTGAAGATTATCGTAATATAACTTTTCTCGAACAGGTGTGTAATGTATATCTTCCTATGACCCACGGTCACTTATATTACGATAAACTTCACAATGAAAACGCCACGGAAAATCCAGCCAATCACATTTCAGAATTAGTCATAACACCCTGCTGGAGAGGTTGTTATTTGTCATATCACCCTCCCCGGAGGTTGTTATGACTAATTCTGACACGTGATTGGCTGGATTATTTTCAGCCCCGAAAAGCGGAAATTCTGTTCGAAAAAGTTATAATAGTTAACATACCTCCATCTCGACTGATATCGGAATCACAAGCTCGACGGCCATTTCAAAATATCAACCTCGCCTTCGGCTCGGCTGATATTTTCCATAACCTGCCTCGCCTTCGGCTCGGACAGGTTATTTTCAATGTCCATCTCGCTGTTATTTTCCGGTATCAGCCTCGATGTCTGAAGTTAACCTTTAATAACTGACAGTGGGTCATAGGAGGATATTACACGCCTGTTCAAAAAAAGTTATGATAAGATGAATTGAAAAAAAAAACATCTTCAATGGCCAGAATGAGCAACACAAGCAAAATTACCGGAATTGAAAGTTTCATAATAGTTCCAGGTCACCATGAACCCAAACCCGAAGGTTCTACTGGCTTTTGACTTCGACCACACCATTGTTGAAGAAAACACTGACTACCACGTCAGAAAATTGGCTCCCGAAGGCCATATCCCACAGGAGATCCTTAGCCTGTACTCCGAGCATGGCTGGACCAAGTGTATGGGTGAAATATTTCGATACCTCCATGAGCAGGGGGTTTCCCCCCAGGAAATACTTGACTGTATGACTGAAATTTCATTCACCCATGGAATGGAGGAACTGTTTGAGAATATTTCCCGAGACAAAGTAGAAATCATAATAATATCTGACTCCAACTCTGTATTTATTGAGCACATCCTCAAAACTAAAGAGAAAAGTCACTTGTTTGACAGTGTTTTCACAAACCCAGCATTCTTCGATGAAAATGGCAGACTGCAGCTCAGTGAATACCATTTTCAAGATCATTGTCAACTCAGTACTAAGAACCTGTGCAAAGGACAGATCCTGCAGGACTATATAGCAGAAAGAAACAAAGATGGAATCGCATACTCTCTTGTTGGATATGTGGGAGATGGCGTAAATGATTTTTGCCCTGGCCTGAAGTTGTCCGAGAACGACGTATTGTTTCCGCGTAAAGGGTTCAGCCTGGTGAAACACATCGATAAAATGGAAAATGAGAAAGGTTTGAAAGTGAGGGCTGAACTTTGTGTTTGGAGCTCTGCACTGGAGATTTTGGAGAAGCTGAAGTCCAAGGTGCCAGAAGTTGTGAAGAGTGTCTAGTTCAGTTGAAATTATAGCACAGTCAGTTCCTAAAAATACCACTCGTGAATAGTAACGAATCCTCCCCCCTCCTCTTATTTCCATTAACATGGTAATGGATGAGGTTCTAACTTCTAACTTTTTTTTATTGAAATGAGGTTTTAAGAAAAAAATTTCTTAAAGGGTTTTCAGATGAAACTGGAAATATGCAAATGATTTAATTGTATGATTGAAAAAATACAGAAAATCGCTGGAATTGTGCACCGCATTTTAACTTTATAGCTCGATTCTTAGTCTTACGCATTATTTATCTATTTTTTATTTTTATAAACACAACCAGCTATAAATAAACTGGATTGTGGCTAGAAAAAAACCAACGACGCTGAGAGCCTATTTTGAAATAACATTAGCTGCGTTCTTTGTCTGTCCAATCATATCTCACAGGTAATCTCTGCTTTATATCTGTAAAGCTTTTTTGTATTCACTGGTGACTGCTTCCCAGTCATATAACCAATTTAAGTGTCTGGTTATTCCTCTCAAGTGCGGACTAACCATAATCTGCTCGGGAGGTCGGTTCTAGCGAGACCCACGGTGGGACGAAAAACGCTTTAAAGGAGAAGAACTGGACACCATGGTGACAAAATAGCAGAAACAGCTGGGATTGCAACGAATGTACCTATTGATATAATGCACGTCTTAATTACATTTAAAGAAAAAAGAATGGGGCCGGATTTCTGTGAAGGGTTCTCACTCATGCCACTTGTGTCGCATGGTTGTTGTCCCCGCGCCACTGTGTCCCAATAATAAAACGAGTTTGCAGAACGCAGCAGAACCGCTAGAGTCTAGGGAACTCCGTGGCGCGAGACACTGAAGGTCCTACACTTGTGTCGGTGTGGTTGGAGGGAGGGGGATACCGCGGTGGTTGGTGAGTAGGTTTTGCCTCCTTACCGTCAAGCTGGTTAAATTTTGGTACAACTTTTCTTCGTTGAAGGTAATCTCTTTGTAACCTCTGTTCCTGTTTTTCTTCGTTACGAGAATTAAATATGATCCTCTCCGAATAAGCAGCCTCATGGCATTTCATGCCAGAAACTAGAGCACAAGAAAGTCTATTAGCCAGGCTTCACCTTCCAGATTCACAGACGTCCGGGGCTTCCGCATAGTCAAGTCAACCAATCCTTCCAGATTTTCATGATAATGATGACAGCTAAATTTGCTGTACTTCAACATTTCATAGAGGTACCCTTTACATTTCAAGTATCTCTTGCATCCCAGTCACTACTGTCAATCACTTTCTCTTTTCTTCCTTTATTTGCATATTTGTAGTATCTCTCGAACGGGTTGCCTCTATGGCACCTTCCAGACATCCGGAATCTGTCGCGTCCAACACCCCGGACTTCCAGACGTTTCTGGCCCGGCTTCACCTTCCATATCCGTCTCGACAAAATCGGCTGTCTGGGACCCGGAAGAAAAATCCGGAAGGTGAAGCCTGGCTTTAAGAGCAGTATAGGGAGAGCGCACTGGGTGACGACAACCTGTATCGAACTGGTGCATGGAACACTGTCATCTTATTTCCTCCTTGTCAGACAGTAGGGCTAATCTCTAGACCCAACTAAACTCAAACTAAATCAAGACCCAACTAAACTAAAGGTGATGAGATTATTGCAGGCTCGACAAGCCGCGTTCCACTTCGCCTTGTCTTGGTCCTGTCTGGCAAATGCCGTTTTATTTATACGACGTGTTGCAGTAATGCCGTCTTATTGGCCGTCTTTGGCAATTCGCGATCAATGATGACTTGATCTAAGAGCAAGCCTCGTCCCTGTCTTAGGTAGATTTCTCGACTGGGGCAGAGTGATTCACCTTAGAAGGATAAATAAAACGGCTTTAAAGTCCGGTCTTCACCTCCCGGAACTTCCGGAATCTAGGCTTCCAGATTATTCTTTGACGTCTTCTGTAAATTGCATCTGGAATATGAACCGGTCCGAAAGTATATCAAAATAATTGGGAAAAAACGGGCTTTTGAACTTCCAGATTTCCGGAATTTTTAAGTATCGCAGAAGAAATTCAAAAAAAATCTCAGAAAATCAAGGTGGAGACTCACCTTAAACCTTGGCTAGGGATAGAACGCGGGACTTCGCGAATATTTGTTTAATCATAGTACGTTTTTGCCGCAGTTGGGGGATATTCGTTAGAATTGGTTTGGGGGTTAACTTTGCTTTGTAGCAGCTTGCAGGTGCGGAATAATCAGGTTCGTCGTAGAAATAGCCTGTGGTCGAGGTTACGGAACTCGTCTCATGCCCCGGAGATGGAAACCGACTGGCCGGTCAGCTAAAGGTGAGATTCACCTTCAAGATTTTTCTTCTGGATTCGAGATCGCCGTTTTCGTCGAGACGGATCTGGAACGTAAAGCCAGGCCAAGGACGTCTGAAAGTCTGGGGTGTTTAATACCGAGATTCCGGATGTCTGGAATGCGCCATATGTCATAGAGGCAACTCATTCGAGAGACACGACAAAGTGTGGGACGAAAAGGGAGACTGATCGACAGTTGTAATTGGGTTGCAGAAGATATTTGAAAGGCGAAGTGGATGTTGAATAGCAAGATTAGCAGTCATATTTAGCATGCAAATCTGTAAGGGTTGGCTTAAGGGGGAACGGTAGGCTATAAGCTCGTTAAGAACAGGTATATGCTATTCCCGTGTTTAAAGATAATTCTGTTTCAAGTTTGAGGCCCCGCAAGATGGTGGTGGCAGAATTCCAAGATACCCATTTTGTAGCCCTTTTTAAAGGAACAGAAAACTTGACTCAAACGTGTCTGTACATTTATCTAAGCCCCCCCATGCCGGTTTGATGGCCGAAAGTTGCCTAGTCAAGTTTACTGTTCCTTTAAAGAGGCTTGAAGACCCGATGAAAATGCGTTACTTCGTTCTTTAGCTATTCACGAATAATCGATTTTCCAATAGTGGAATTTCCTTGTGATTTGAAGTACCTCTATCTGCTTGTGTCTGTGTTGTATGCTTGACCCCCCTTCCTCGAGCTGATCACTGACAGAAAAGCCGCGTTTGTATTGAGATTCAGTTTTTCTGCGACATAGTAGAATTTTGCATTGTGAGGACGTCATACTAGAGCAAATAGTGGATCATCATACATCATACTAGAGCAAATAGTGGAAATAAAAGAAATCCCTTAACACAATCAAAATAATGCAGTATAGTCAGTTAAATGATACAAAAATAAATTGGCTTTTCAGTTAAACTCTAAAGTGCACATCTGAACCACCAAGGTAACCTTAAAAGTAATTTTGATCAAACAATACATTTCAACCCATGCAAGTGCCATATGAGCTTACAGCTCGTGTTTTTTTTTTGGGGGGGGGGGGGGCAACGTATTTACCGACTGGGTGGTAATTTTTTACCCGATTGTGTTCCAGAAAGTAAAATCGGGGCTCTTCGTGCAGACTCATTTTTTCTTAGACTGGCCGACAACTTTGGAGGCGAGAGAGGGCGACCCCCCCCCCCTCTATACGTGATGCCTCTACACATACTCATCCATTTTTATCTTAAAAACTTCACATATCTTTAAAGTCTCTTCCAGGTCAACCGTAAAAAAAATGAAACCTACATTGTTTTGTCCTTACAGGTCGTGAAACGGATGACTCCTATTCCCTAGTGATGAAGACAAGCCGGCGATAAAGCCTTCTGCCCGTCTTTGCATCCAGTAATAGTCCTTTCTCAAGGTTAGTACTTCTTTTAGGTCAAACCGTAACAAAAACAAACATACATTGTAGTGTCCAAGATAGCTTCAGTTTTTCTGCGACATAGTAGAATTTTGCATTGTGAGGACGGCTGTAGATGTTCTGAACATCATACTAGAGCAAATAGTGGAAATAAAAGAAATCCGTTAAGACAATCAAAATAATGCAGTATAGTCAGTTAAATGATACAAACATAAATTGGCTTTTCAGTTAAACTCTAAAGTGCACATCTGAACCACCAAGGTAACCTTAAAAGTACTTTTGATCAAACAATACATTTCAACCCATGCAGGTGCCATATGAGCTTACAGCTCGTGTTTTTTTTTTGGGGGGGGGGCAACGTATTTACCGACTGGGTGGTAATTTTTTACCCGATTGTGTTCCAGAAAGTAAAATCGGGGCTCTTCGTGCAGACTCATTTTTTTTTAGACTGGCCGACAACTTTGGGGGCGAGAGAGGGCGACCCCTCCCCCTCTATACGTGATGCCTCTACACATACTCATCCATTTTTATCTTGAAAACTTCACATATCTTTAAAGTCTCTTCCAGGTCAACCGTAAAAAAAATGAAACCTACATTGTTTTGTCCTTACAGGTCGTGAAACGGATGACTCCTATTCCCTAGTGATGAAGACAAGCCGGCGATAAAGCCTTCTGCCCGTCTTTGCATCCAGTAATAGTCCTTTCTCAAGGTTAGTACTTCTTTTAGGTCAAACCGTAACAAAAACAAACATACATACCTGCAAATTTGCAGTTGCAGGCGAGTAGGATTTATCCTAATGTACGCCGACATGAGTGTTGTCTTGTTCAACTTTCCAGTTGAGACTTTTTTTTAGACTGGCTGACAACTTTTGGGGCGAGAGAGGGCGACCCCCCCCCCCCCCCTCTCGTGTCCTCTAGTGTCCAAGATAGTTATAATACGGGCGTTTTCGAAGGTTATTTAAAAGTTTACGAAGATATCATGAGGAAGAGAGAAAACCCTGTGGTTCCAACAAGTTCGTAGCCCTTAATGAAACTAAAGAACAGAGGATTTTTTGTAGCGCCTATAGCCTAATAGGCGCTCTATTATAGGGAGATACCGATGTCTGACCAGTATTTGTTGCACTTTTACTAACACACATTAATTAAGTGTCTCAGTTTACAGGAAAATGTTTTCTTGCATGTTTGTATTGAAAATAGCGACATCTCCTCGCACCACCCCCTAATAAATCCCCCGCCCCACACCTTCTGTGTATGTACACATTAGCACCGTTTTACGGCAAAACTGGTATTTCTTTAATAAACGTTTTACATTGGACGAACGCTTTCTGTACGTAATGCCAATAACGGACATAGAACCACAAAGTCCTCAAGTCATCACTTCTTTATCGATCGAAATCACTTCTTTACATGATCGAAAGCTGAAACTCTGCATGGAGTTTGACGTCAAATCCCTGAATCACCCAAACCACACAAATATTTTCCCTTCCGAAAAGCTGACGGAAAGGCTCCCTCGCAAGGTAGCTACTGCGGTTGAAAAGTTACAGCCAATCAAATGTGCCCATCGGAGCTTCGCAAAAGAGTTTCGTTCCTTCGTTTCTAAAGTTGTACAACGAAGCGTAAATAGTTGCAGCCAATCAAATGTGCCCACCAGAGCTTCGCAAAAGAGTTTCGTTCCTTCATTTCTAAAGTTGTCGAACGAAGCGTAAATTGTTCTGCTATTTAAATTGATAACGTTATTTATGACTGTTGTAACCAGACAGCTGATGTGATGAAGCAGGGAACCTTGTGAGGGCAGGCGGTTAGCCGACAGTCCCTAGCATAGAACAGTGATGTTATATCGTCCTTCAGATCATTTTCACTTGTCCTTTATTGAAGACATTATACGATAACGATCAGGGAGTTGTCCGCTGCTATCAGAAATCGTATCACATTTGGAAATGTTACGCGCTGCACCAATTTAAGCTAGATCACGGCGGTTACTAGAAAATGCGGCTTTTTAGCAATTCCGGCTTCGTTTATTAGTTAGGTTTGGAATCTTAAATAAGTTGCAATGTAAACCATATTTCGTAATATCAATTGTGTACGTGAGAAGGCTAATTAAACAGTTTTAGATGTAATTTGGTCTGATTTTCTTATCGCATTTGCCAGGTTTAGTTGAGAAAGTGTAGGCCGCGTTGGAAATAGACATGGCAGGTTTGGAAGGTACGGAAATGTTTTTACTTACTGGGGGTACTTACTTTCCAGGGTATTTTTTAGGGTATGGAATTGTCTTTATTTATGGTCCTTACTTCGGATTTTTCCTGATTGCATGCCTGTCCAAGGATTTTTGCTTGCCTAAGTAATAATTTGTATGTCAGTTGGAAGGAGTTTTATTGAAACTGAAATAGCAGCCAGACTCTCGTAACTTTTTATCCCGGACGAGTTGGTCGTGAATAATGTTAACGGAACAGCCCTTTTTATTTTCCTTGATAAAACCAAGCATTCTACATTTTTAGGGGGATTATGAAGCCCTAATTAAAGGCTAAATTGATTGCTGTTATCTCGTGTCAACTCCTGTCTTTTTTACTCTAAGCTTTATTATTATAATATATTTGTCTTGATAGATTTAAATATAGAGCAATTTTTCAACTAAATAATTATCAAACAGTAAGACTCCATTTGACTCCATTTTGGTGCAACTAAGGACATGATTTAAACTTTATATTTGACAGTGCAAAACGGATACGTCAGCTGAATTTTATTAGAGCTATTTCGGCCCTTCTTGGCAAGGGTCCTCTTCAGGCTCAAGCCGCTAATACTGGAATTGTGAACTTGTTTGGCTGCTCGATTGGGTCGTTGGTAGGTAGAGATTTTTACGCGTTTCGGTTGACTTTGGTTTTCTTGGAGGGGGTCGGAAAGGAGGGCCGAAACATAGCTCTAATAAAATCAGGTGACGTATCCGTTTTGCACTGTCAAATAGGAAGTTTAAATTGTGTCCTTAGTTGCAACAAATGGAGCATACCCTTTTTGGGATCCCAAAACGTAAGTGGAGGGATACCTATGACATCGCAAAAGTTGTCCGTCTGTCTGTGAGCACGATTAACTCTCGAAGGGAATGAGATGTTTTGATGAAACTTGGTGGTAGGATCCTTGGGCCAAGGGAAAGGTCGAGTTCGTTGATGGGCTCTGTAGCCCTATATTTAGGATTGTGCAGGGAGGCGGTTCAAATTAAGGGACAAATAAAATATTTTTAAACAGCTAACGAGATAGTCGATTAAGAGGTAGTAAGACATGCTGGGCACGAATATGAAAACCATTTTTCTCGCCGGACAAGTAGTTCAGGAAGTTCGCCGAAACCGGAAAACTGGCAGAAGTAACGCAGGGTCGTTTCGATCGGTTTCGTCAAAATAGATAAGACTTGTAGGGGTAAACACACATGCTGAATCCATATCTGAACTTGGTTTTCTCAGATGGTTAGCTATTTGGCCTTAATCTGTTTCCAAATTTTAAGAATAAAAATGTTCAAGAAGTCTGGCGAAGACTGGATCTGGCAAAGACAAAACCTAATTGTCTGGATCATATATTAAAGTTTTGGGATACAGTTGAATCCGTTGGTCTTGTTGAAAATGATGTTGAATTATTGTTTGAGATCAACTCGGAAAAAAACTTTCTAACATTAAAAGTCATATTTGACAGTGCGAAACGGATAAGTCAGCTGAAATTTATTGGAGCTATATTTCGGCCCTTCTTGGCAAGGGTCCTCTTCAGGCTCAAAGCCGCTCAAGATTGAAAAAACGAAACTTGTGATCTAGAAAAAAAAAAGTTAGTAACATTTACCCAAGTTAGATAAAATGAACGGTAAGGACTCTTCCTTACCGTTGGCTGGACAGATAGGAATGATAAATATAAAGTTTATTGCAAGAACCGACTTTCGTGGTTATAAACCAAATCGCGATTATTTAAAAAAAAAACAGAAGAAATTACAATATATGCGTCAAATGTCAGTACACTTAAAAATCTGTCACGCTTCATTAAAAAATTTAGAGCAGGACCTGTTGAATTGAAAACCTATTATGAAAATTTATTATTCAAAGAGATTTGTAAGGGATACTGTGCCCTTGCTTCATGGCATGCCTTTACATTGGAGCACCATGCCCTAATATTGAGGATTTGTGTATGACTGGGGCTAAGACGTTTTACAATGTTTTTACAAATGTATTATAATTTCCGTGACTTGGGGATGTGTACTGATAAGACGAATTTGCCTTCGGCCGAGATCACAACTGTTCCTATGGCCGGCTTATACCGGACTAATGTAGTGGTTTGCGAACTCTGTTCACAAGCCCCTCGGTAGCTCAAACGTTTAGAGCGCCTGCCTTGTAAGCTGAGGGTCCTGGGTTCAAATCCCGGCTGAGGAGCATTTTTGTCTTTCAGTTCACTACTTCAAAAAATACATTATAGGTGTCTTCTCGCCGTTCCCCGAGGACTTCTCGGGGAATCAAGGGGAACAGTTAGAATAGAGGGAGTCACTTCACGCGGACTCCACGTACGGAAAACAGCGAGAACACGGGGGATGCTTCCAAAATGGATTTTGTTCTGAAATAAAATATGCAGCTAGGGGAATTACTCTGGATGCACTATATTTTTGGTTTTGTTTATTCTAATTGTTTTTTATTAGTTTTACATTTCGTACGGTACATTCTAACCTCTTTAACAGAACCTCTCTGATTCCCTCACATCCCTTGTTTTGCTCCCTTTGAGGCTTATCATCATGCTGTCGACGGTTGTCTGCGAGAAGTTTTTCCATCAGAAAAAACGGTTATGTAAATTTTTCCCTGTTTTCTTTATAAGTCAACAGGTCTCGAAAAAGGCCTAAAACAGCCAAAGCCGTGGGTAATTTGTTGATAGCAGAGTCTAGTTTTAAAGTATTCAGTTATTTTAAAATATTGGAAGTTGAAGAGTAAATAGTGCGAGCGGTCCTTTAAGAAACCCGACGAGACGGGATTGCATTTTATTCCGCTTTGATTAAGTAGCTTGGTTTTTAACTTTGTCTATCTTTTGCTTAGCCCTATGGTACACGTAAATGGGTCTTCCCAATACTGTAATTACGTGGAATGGAAAGCAATTAAAATAAATATGCCAATCTTCTCTTATAGAGGACGAAGATGGTGTTCCGATATACGTTAAACCACCCATTTCAGGGGGGAGGAGAATGAGCAGAGCGGACAACCCGTCAGTCAGTAAGTATTACTTTTTATTTATTATCAACCCAGATGCGAAGAATTTCCTCGTTTCGAGAGAAGATCCCTTCAGCATCGTTATGACACGCACTTCAATCAATCAATTTCAATCAGTGAATCAATCAACTTCAAGCATTATCTTCGGTGCTTGATCACAAGAACGTTTGGTAGCGCTAACGATTGTATTCAGTTGTGATGCTTCTTCTCGGCACGGCCCCTCTGCAGCCCCCCCCCCCCCCACGACACTACGCTGATCTCTACGACTGCGGTGTTTGGCTATTTTAAAGGAACAGTAAACTTGACTAGGCAACTTTCGGCCATCAAACCGGCCTGGGGGGCTTAGATAAATGTACAGGGACTTATTGTCGACAGGACCCCCCATCTTTGTTATCTCGAAACCCCTCCTTATTGTTCCCAGAGCTAGCTGGCAGGGCCTTGCCCCTTATGCACTGTAGTTACGCACTCATGCACTGTAAAAGTTCGCGATTGTCTGTGTTATCAACATACAGGGTTGCCACTTTACTAAAATAAATTCACTGGGCAAAAGGAAAAAAGTAATACCAAACAAGAAAAGTACTCAGAACGTGTTGCTGGGTCATAGTCACCTTGGAAATAAAACCTGACAACTACTTTTTTCTTAAAATCTGCTGCCAAAGTAAAAAGAAAGTTCTATTGTGAGCACACTTGTACTACCGGTGTCAGCCCTGTTGACATACATTGTATTACTTTGTTTGAAAAGGCCGTTGAGGCAAAGATCGTGGGTTCGAGTCCTACTCTCGGCACACAAACCTTTTGCTTTTTTTTTTCCTACTAACTCAAAAGTCGAACTCTCGGAAATTGCCCGGAAACTGCAATGGTCGTAACAAGAATTTTTCTAACTCTCAATATCGACTCAGGGTACATTCTTGATATGTCAGCTAGCTCCCTGAGCCAAGTTTGAGTCAAGTTTTGTGTTCCTTTAAGGCTGTGACTGGAGAGTCGGACTACCTTAAAATAAGTTAAAAATTATTTATTGGGAAGGTTTGTTTTTCAAACGAGGGGTTGGGGTATTTGAAGTATTGAGTAGGCTAATAGGTTTTAAGGGAGGGGATGTTAAAAATCGTGTTTGGTGAGGAAAGCTGTTTTCTTTTAAATGTTTAGTGCAATGAAATTTTTGTTAGTTTTTATTTGACTGTCGACTCAGTATGCTGTGGTGTTTGTATGCTCAGTCAGCTGCATTGTAGAAGTTATGCTTTGTGCCATGCTGAGCCCATCAATCTTTTTGTCTCTTTTTGGGTAGGAGGGCAGTCTTTTGGTGACTCACTTTCTTTTAGTATTGTCACCCTCAGAGAAAGTCCACTTTCTGCTGGGGGAAGAGGCAAACCTCCACGACGTCATTGAAGTCCATCCCTTGTTCTGCGAGTTGGAGGAACTGGTCGTGACACCTACCGGCGACGTCGAGTGGCGTGAGACTGCCAGGTAGGTTTGTTGTCTAATTTACCTCTCGAGGCGCTACTTACGCCCGTGTAGTTTTTTTGCCGTCATGCAGTTACTTTGACTTACTTTGACTTAACGCTCTTGCTCAGCAGGGTCGCCAGCGTAGAGGGAACTGGTTGACAGCGCCGTCAGTCTTCTCCATGTAGCCCTGTCCAGGGCTAAGGATGGGGCCTCATTTGGGTTGATGCTGCGGCTGAGCAGGCGTTGGTTTATTACATCAGCCCATCTAGTGCGTGGCCTTCCTCGAGGGCGTTTCCAGCCATTTTCGGAGGGATTGAAGTCCGTGATGATCCTTGCGGGGGTACTTAGCGGGAGACGGAGTAGGTGGCCGTACCACCTTAGAGAGCGGGCTTCTACTTGGGTAGAGAGGTTCGCCAGCTTGAAGGTCTTCAGGATCTCAGTATTGCGGATCTTGTCATACCATTTGAGGCCTTCTACTCGACGCAGGTGTCTAGTCTGAACGGCATCGACCTTTCTTAGCTGTGTCTGGGTTATCGGCCATGTCTCAGATGAGTACAGCATGATGCTTGAGACTGTGGCGTTGTAAATTCGGGCTTTGGTATGGCGACTGATTTGTGGTTTGTGGAAGACTGCTCTCAGGAGTCGTCCGAACACAGAGCTTGCCTTGGCTGATCTGGCTGAGATTTCGGCGTCAAGTGTGCCACTTGAGGATATAATTGATCCGAGATAAGTGAAGTGACCTACAAGATTTCCCACTATAAGTCGTTTTCTTCCTTCGGTTAACCGAAAAGTTTTTATAAGCTGTTTTTTTTTTATTCTGAAAATCAGAGCGAAATTCCGCCTCGCACAAGAACGCCACTATAGAAATCTCCAAAACCCATTTCCATTGCCGTCGCGGATTCGCTTTTTTAAACTAGCGGAGCACCAAAACAGCTCTAAAGAGCTATCTGGACCGCTATAACTGCCCTTAAAGCTTACCTCGCACTATTTAATGTTCATTTTCCAGTAATCAAAACTATTTGAATAATCTAAGACTAGGCTCTGCTTTTAACAAATTATCCACGGCTTGGCTGTTTCAATTAGACTTTTCCCAGGCCAATTAACTCTTTAAAAAATTCGGCAGAATTCAGATAACCTTTTTTACGCGTTAATGGCATGATACACCAACACTCGTCGGTAGGACAAAGCGCATGGAATTGGCTGAATCGTGGCAAGTGCAAAGGTTATTGAGGTATCGTTAGCAGGCGTAGAATGTAACATGTGAGATTTGGGTCTCCGGGTTTAAGACGTTACGTAAGTAGGTGGCATTGGCGTTATGGACACGACGGTTCCTTTATCGTATGCTATGTATGACGGGTTACCGGCATGCTTGACAGAATCCTAGCTAGAACAAATAAGCTCCAGAACCTCCGTCTCCCTATATGTGTAATCTGGTCATGCGGAGTCGAATAAATCCCTGTACGCTGGCCGATGCAAACGAGTGGAGCAAACCTTGCAACCTCTGCAACGATGCAAACCCCTATAAACAGCTAAAGCCCCGAAGAAGAAATTACCAAAGTAAAAGCTGATTGGTTGTCTGGACTCGCTGCTGAGCGGGTCAGCGCGCCTCCTGCGCTTAACTCCTCTGGTATGCACAACGGCCAAGAGGGAAGTATGAGACGGGCAGCAACTCAGAGCTCAGCAAATACCTCCATCTCAGCTCATTTTTGTCGGGGTATCCATAGTCGCTGCATGGGACCAAAGACGGATGTTCTGTTAGCTTATTTGTTCTTGATCCTATAGTATCCTGACTTAACTATAATTTCACTTGACTTGACGATACCTTGATCCTGACTTGACTATAGTAAAGTCAGGAGCGGCTTTCCGCGTGAAGTGCTTGCTAATACAAAAACTCGCACGTCAGTCATGGCATGTTAAGTTAAGTAAGAATATTAACGACCACGCGAAGTGCTTGCTGATCTGAGAATGCGTGTGCCATTCATAGAATATTAAGTTTCCCCTATGAAGTTGCTTATCTGAATTTTTCTCATTGTCGGGCCGTGCTTTCTCCTTCGAGCTCGATCTCTGACGTATCTGAGGGACTACTTGCTCCGCAGTTTACTATTTCTATCAATCAGTCAATCAAATTTACTTCCAAATAGCTTAGAGCTAGAAGAGGTGAATAACATATTTACAAAATTCAAAAAAATGACAACAAATTAACTAATACACTCCACAAGATATGACCTGAAATAAATGTTGGAATGAAACTGTGTAAAAAGTGGGTGAAGGATTGGCAGGATACGGCAGAAACTGATTACTAGTGTTCCTCTCGGACCGACGCACAGACGACGGGGGGGGGGGGTAGGCTGAAATAGACGGCTCATCTGGGTAGACATTGCTCCTAAATTTTTGAAATGGTATTTCTGCGGTCAATTAATTTAGAAACGCCGTGGCTTGTTTTTCGTGTGCGTTCAAGCTTTGCTCTCAGCAGCGGAAATTCTTATTCATAACAATTGATTTGAATTCAGTTCAGCGCTCCTGGCTGTCTGAAGTACAATAGGAAACGCGTACTCCGAGTTGACGCGTAGAACTCATCACCAAAACAAAATTCAAAATTTGGGGAAGTTCATTTCAGTGGGCCGAATGGAACGATCGCTCCCAATGGCTGGATGATTTGGATGATGATGAGAGGATTGGTAAAACGAAAAAAAGTGTGGCAAAATGGTAGTAATAAACAGTCGTAAATATCCGTATCCGTAACATCAGAATTAGAAACCCAAGCTTTGGCAAAGATTTTCAGCTGTTAGTTCGAAGAATTAGGATTCGGCAAAATTAAGGTCCAAATAATAAAATAAAGTACTTTATAAAGCAGATAGAAATAAAACTGAGGATTCTTCTTGTACAGAATGGTAAGTAAGTAACTCTGAAGTTATGTCAATTGATACTTTAACTGGAGTTTTTATTTTCAGTAATTTGAAATTACTGCCGAAAATCAGACAAAACAGCGTTTCCGTGAGTTTCAATGTGTGGCTCGACTCTATGGCAAACAGTCGTGTTTCCGTGAACAGGCAGGCGCACAGATGGGCAGCGGAGAAATGCCTATAGTCGTTTTTAAGTGACACAGTTGTGGGTCACACACTTATGAGTATTTTTTGCGGAAACACGATTTTGTGCCATACAGTGGAGCCACAAGTTAAAACTCGCGCCCTTTAAGTTAAAACGCCCTTTTTTCTATTTTTGGGCGGTACAATTTCAAATGTCTGAATTTTTGAATAAAAAACATGTAAAAATCTCAGTAAATAGAACTCCAGGCTTTCGCCCTTACCATTCCGTGCAAAAGGATCTTCATTTTTTTGTCTACATACTTGAGAAAATTTTTAAAGTTTAACCGAAAAGGACTGGGGTAGGACAATCTAGTTACCCATCACGTATTCACTTAAATTGGCTTGAAGACCCGCTGAAAATGCGTTACTTGGTTGTACCGCTATTCAGGAATAATCGGTTTTCAAATAGTGGAATATCCGTGTGATTTGTGGTACCTCTAATTTGTTGCATGCCTTACAAGAAAGATTTATGCCTTTTTTTTGTTCAGGCACTAAGCAATCTTCTCCAATATCGCCACTGCCCACTGAAAAGCCTTGTTTGTGTTAAGATAAAAATTTCCCGCGTCATAGTAGAATTTTCGCTGTGCGGACGGCCGCAGATATTCTGAACGTCATAACTAGAGCAGATAGTGGAAAACAAAAAAATCCCTTTGCAGAATCCAAATAATTTAGTGAATTCAACTAAATGACACAAAAATAAGTTGGCTTTTCAGTTAAACTTTAATATTATTGTTTTGGTGTCATTTTGCTGTTAAATTTGAAATTCCCGCCAAAATTGAGCGGAAAAAATTTAGCACGGAAAAACGCCTTAGAAGGGCTGAAATATCGCTAGAATGGATCTCAGCGGACCTGTCAGTTTAAAGGCGTTTTCCCGCGACAAAGTTCTGGGCCAAACACCTCTGAGTGTTTGTCGTGGAAACACGATTGTCTGCCACACAGGCGTTCCACAAATTCGAAGTCGCGGAGACGCTGTATGGTCGGATTTTTGACGGTAATTACAAAAGTCCGAAAACAAAAATAAAATTCCAGATAAAATCTCAGTAATTATAACTTTAGGCTTACGTCCTTGCCATTCTGCGCAAAAGGGAACCTGAGTTGCATGCATAAATGCCTGATAAAATAGTTTTATTTTATTATTTAGACTTTCCTTTGCTGCCAAGTTTAAAACTCCCGCCAGATTCGAGCCACGTCTTTCCATCCTTTGAGCGTGTTCCACCCTTCTAACCTATTAGCCACTTTGTTCGTTCAACCTCGTGAAAAGTTATTGCGCTGACCGTTCCAACCTTCTAGAAATAGTACCTACTCGCTTACCATGCTAGGGAGCGTAGAAAGCGTGGCAACTGCGCATCTCTGTAACGTGCTTGGTCGGATTAGCCCGTGGCATGATATCTGACAGAAAAAAAGAAAAATGCGTTCCAGCCCTAACGCCAAGAAGCCAAAAATCGCTACTTCATGCGTATTAACTACGGTAAGTAGGGTGGAACACGCTCTTTGTCATTTGGTTGCGATCTGCCTGTTGGGTGGTTGTGAGTAAAATACGCATAACTTAGTTAAAATCATTATAGATGGGTGAAATTCGAAGAGAAAGTCGAGCAAGAGGGAGCCAGATGGTCGAAGCCTCACGTTGCCACGCTCTCCCTCCACTCCCTATTCGAGCTCAGGAATGTCTTCAACAAGGGTGCTGTAGTTCTTGACTGCACCATGGGCACATTCGACGGTGCCATTAACTACGCGCTCAACACGCTGGTCAGTGACAACAAGTTGGACCCAGATATTAAGGATGAGGTAAGCCTCTTTAAAGTTTAACCGAAAAGGGCTAGGATAGGACAATCTAGTTACCCATCACTTATTCACTTAAATTGGCTTGAAGACCCGCTGAAAATGAGTTACTTCGTTGTTCCGCTATTCACGAATAATCGATTTTCAAATAGTGGAATTTCCGTGTGATTTGTGGTGCCTCTATGCGCCTGTATTTTTGCTGTATGCCTTACGAGAAAGATTTATCATTTTTTTTTTGTTCAGGCACTAAGCAATCTTCACCGATCTCACCACTGCCCACTGAAAAGCCGCGTTTGTGTTGAGATTAAAATTTCCTGCGTCATAGTAGAATTTACGCTGTGGGGACGGCCACAGATATTCTGAACGTCATAACTGGAGCAGACAGAGCAAAATGAAAAAATTCCTTTTCAGAATCCAAATAATTCAGTGTATTCAGTTAAATGACACAAAAATAAGTCGGCTTTTCAGTTAAACTTTAAGCAGGTTCTGCGAGTTCATTGCAGTAATATCGTATTCTTCAAGCGAGCAGCAAAGGGTCATCAGCGCAGTGCAGGGTCATCACAGAAAAATTGTTTAATAGGCGTGTTTAGTCTTGTCCTTCTCCAGGTTCGTATGGCACTACTCTTCCGGCCAAGTGCCATGTACCGATCACTTTTCCGTCGGTCGGTCTGTCACTCCGGTGTTTGCGAGTTAGGGTACTTCCAGATGTGCTAGGACGATGAAACTTTGCAGGCGTATTAGAGACCCGACAAAATTAACGTGGAAATAGTCACCGATCCGACCATCGTGGGGGGAGGGAGGCGAGCCGGAATTTAGTAACTTTCGAACGGGTGATCGGATCTTAGTGAAACTGATATTTGGAAAGACTTCATGTCTCGGATGTTCCATTTCATGTCCGGACCGAATCCGATGAATGGGGGGGGGGGTGGGTCGGAGGTGGGAGCCGGAATTCATATGACACGCTTAGAGTGGAGCGATCGGTATGAAACTTGGTCGGAGGAACAGGCACAAGCCCTAGGTACATCATTGATAGAATTATTACAGATTACATAGGGATTTCTAGCGGTCTTAAAGTGCGCCCAGCCAAATGCATTACCAAACGATACATTCTCATGAATTCCAAGTACCCATGATCATTCTTATCTCAAGGGTTTTGCTCACAAATGATCACAACAAACCCACGAATTGGCGAATTCCTACTCTCGTTCTTTGACCCAGCCTTGCAAGTGCCATATGAGCTTCCAGCTCTTGTTTCTTGGACTCTTTATTTTATCTATTATTAGCTCATATAGTTCGCCTGGAATCCGGCCGAAACCGAAGAATTTGTTATATCTAAAAGTTTTATCTTAAGTTGATTAGAGGTTCGGTGTAGGGGTAAGGAGACCTGCTGAATTTGTTTATGAGCGATAGTTTTTTGCCGGAAAGGTAGTTTGCCAGGAATCCGGCCGAAACCGGACATTTAGAAGAAGTACGGCAGGAAGTATTGATCAGTTTCAGTAGTTCGTATTCATTCAGACTCTGTCGAGTGAACTTGCACGCTTGCAATACGGATTATCTACTGAGCGATTGGATTGTGATGCTTGCGAACCTGGCTCCGCCCCTCGATATCTGACTACTGGACAGTGATCTGCTACTAATTCCCGAGATGTCAGAAAAATTGGTATGGAATGCCGTATTGAACTTTATTTACCGAGCGAATAAAGCTGGGAACAGATCGGAGGAAATCGCGATAAAAGCTGCTGAGTTTTTTGAGAAAGATGTAGTTTTGAATGCGAAGGATGTGCTATGGTCTGCTGCAGGGGTGAAAACCCGTCCTTCCGAAAGGAAGGACTTCCAGGATAATATTCTGGACATGATTAAAGTGTTTAGACTATGTGACGAAAAGCAGACCTCCCTCCCGAGATTCGTTATCTTCGAACCTGACGAGGTTCCCATTGTATCAGGTGAGGTTACGGCCACATTGACTAGGAAAGTCAACGAACTTTGCTCATCCTTTAATAGCTTTGTTGCCTCTGAACGTTGCAAAGTAACCGTCGCAGATGCAAGCGGTTCTCCAGCTGAACCTGCCCCAAGACCCACGTACGCTGTAATCCTGAAGCAACCTCCAAAAGGTCTTGAAGATCCTACCGCTCGTAAAAATTTCATTGATCAGGCTTGTGGTGGCTCAGTCGATAGCATTGTCGACCTCAGGCCACGCAAGAATGAGTGGCGAGTCTTGCTGGATGACAGGCAAGCTGCTACTTCGCTCGCGCAAGCACTTCAGACTTCGCATAGCTCAGTTGACGCCAGACTGAAAAGCCCATTTTTCTACGGCCTCGTGCGTTTCGTCCCGAAAGATGTGACCCCCGAACAGTTATGTTCTTTAATTAACGGCTGCGTTAAGGCTACACAGTTCGGCGTTTCCCGTACATTCAAACTACAGTTTGAAAGTAAGGAAAGTTTGCACCTAGCTATGAACTCCCCAGTTACGTTCGGTTATGAGCGCCTGCGCATCTCTGACTTCAAGTTTTTACCCAGCCGTTGCTACAATTGCCAACAATACGGCCACATTGCGAATTCGTGCAAAAATACGACCAAGTGCTCTCGTTGTGGAGGTGGGCACTCAAATTCGAAAGAATCCCCATGTCAAAATGACGTGAAATGTGCTTTATGTGATTCCCCTGACCACCCCTGCTACAGTATAAAATGTCCCCATGCCCAAAAGCTCATTCGCGAACCCTAATGACCCAGTCGGAAATCAAGTTAGTGACATGGAATATAAATGGAGGGGTAGTGGAAAAAATGCCCCTTATTGAAAGTCTCCTTTATTGCAATGACATTCTGTGCATTCAAGAGCACTTTTTAACGACGGAAGCACTAGGACTTCTCCAAATCACCAAAGAAGTTAAAACTTTCGCAACTCCCGCTAAATCGGCTGGCCGTGGTAGACCCTCGGGAGGTGTAGCACTTCTTGTGAGCAATAAACTGAATCCTGTGTTGTTCAAACAGTCTGATTTCTTTGTGGCTGTCCGGTGCGGGGAGACTCTTGTGCTTTCTGTTTACATGCCCACAGATTATCGCGATAGTATTTCGGAACGCAAATTCAGCTCTGCTTGCGCAAAGATTGCTACTGTCCTGACAAATGCTTTCAAGCAAGGACTGAAATGTGTCATAGCGGGCGATGTAAACTGCAATCTATTAGACAATACGAGTGCAAGGACCCAGGTTTTTCTTGCGGCGTGTGAGAGTTTTCGTGTGATTCCGAACGACACCGAGTTCACATACATCCACAACTCTGGTTCAACTTCCCAAATCGATTTTTTGCTCTGCTCAGACGGTGTGACAGTGGTGGGACCGTCTCATGTTGACATGGGCTTCTGCTCTTCTGACCACTTTCCGGTATCGAACAATTTCACCGTAACTTCTATACCTGCCCGGCAAGCCAAGAAGCCAAATAAGTGGGTTTCCAAGACCGCGTGGGAAAAAACGGATAAAACGCTTTACACCCAAGTACTCGACTCTATTCTTGAGCAGATTAAAGTCCCATTCCAACTGCTGCAGCAAAAATCAACGATTGCTGATAGTGAAAAACAGATGTTACTTAACATCTATTGTAGTGAGATTACGCATGCCCTGCGAACGGCGGAAAAAGCTGCAGTGCCAAGTCGTAAAGTTCGTGTGGGTTCTGAGGTTCCAGGCTGGACAGAGAATCCAGCCCTAAGCAGTTCTTGTAGGAGATCTAAGTTTTGGCTCCAGCTATGGAAAGATTGTGACAAACCTAGATGTGGCATCGTGAATGATATCCGTTTGTTCTCAAAGCGTCAATTTTCCAAAGTGCTAAAAAAACACAAAGCGACTGTGATTGAAGCGCATTCTAAATTGGTGAGTGGAAACATGGCCACAGCATGGAAATTTGTGAAAAGTGCCACCAGAAACGACGCGGTGGAACATGTCTTTCCCACCGAGAACGAGTGGGTTGCTTACTTTAGTGACGAGTTTTCACCCCCTGATGTTGCGCTAGAAGACAGATACGAAACCCAGCTTAATCATAGCCTGTTAGGTGTTAGGTCCGAAATAGGGTATGTGGTTACGACAACTAAACTACGCGAGGCTATTCGAAAGCTCAAGAAAAAGTATTCGCGTGGCGCCGATCAGCTATGTGGGATGCATTTATCACATGCTAGTGAAATCCTTACACAGCATCTCTCACTTTTGTACCAAATGATATTTAACAGTGGTCTTGTTCCGGACGCTTTTTGCTCGGGGATAATTACGCCAGTTTGTAAGAAGGGAAAAGATCCTAGCCAGTGTGAATCGTACCGTCCTATCACCGTTTCTCCTGTTCTCTGCAAAGTTATGGAGGCTCTGGTGATGGAAGAAATTCAGAATACTTGCACCACTCCTGATTTTCAATTCGGTTTTAAAAAAGGTCAAGGTCGCGAACACGTGCACAGTCTCCTTGCAAATGTGCTATTAGATTCTGACGGTTCGGATGAAAGTATCATAATCGCGAGTCATGATGTACGTCGCGCCTTTGATTCGGGTGTGCATCCTCAGCTTCTGCTGTCAGCACATAAGAGAGGTCTCGACTCTTCAATCATTGTTACTTACCGTACTATGTACCGTAAGCTCCATGTTAAAGTAAAATATCCTTCTAAGGAAGGACACGTAGTTTCAGATAAAGTTATTCCTGTACGCAAGGGTATTAGACAAGGTGCCCTTTCGTCTCCACCATTGTACAACAATAGCGTCATTGAAGCGCAAAAACACGCAAAATTGAGTTTTATTTTCCGAGGGCTTGATGTGTCGCTTTTGAATTATGCAGACGATATACTTAACCTGAGCCGTTCGATATCCCGCATTGAAGATAATTTTAGTATACTTAGTCGTTCGTATGCGGTCATAGGACTAGCTTTTAACCCTAGTAAAAGTGATGTTATTATTTATAACGGTAGAAAATGTGATAGCTCTTCGATAAAGGTGAAGTTGGGGGACGTATTGCTAAGCCCTTCTGAGTCTCTGACTTACCTCGGGTTACCAATCGGTAAAGATCTGCGATCGACACGTTCCGGTTTAATCGCGCATTTTTCCGCAAAAGTTCGAAAAGCTTATGGTATGCTAGCTGCATCGAAAGCGCGTTACAACAGACTGGTGCTAGCGCAGCTGTATAATGCTCTTGCATTACCGCATGCACTTGCACTAGCACCGTTCTGGAAAATTTTCCATACATCCGATGTTAAGACTATTAGAACTACTTATTACAAATACGCAAAATTCCTGCTTGGGCTGCCATTGTGGTCCCGTAATCGACGAGTCACAAGAAATCATGGGGTAAGAGATCCGATAGAGGCTGCTTTAGAGCGTCGTGCTCGATTTCTGGAATCCCTCGACCCGCTGAACAGCCTCTATCCAGCAATTAAGCAATAGATAAAGAAAAAAGGTTATTAGTTATTTATGTATTTTTTTGAAGTTAAAATAGTGCAAATTGTTTACAAAGTTGAAATTGTATCTTGTGTGTTTGTTGTTCATTGTTCTTTCTTCTTTATTTTTTTTCTTTTCTTCTACTCCATCAGTGACATTTTTATGTAAAGATGGGAAATAAACTTATTCATTCATTCATTCAGATATGACGTATAGGGATAAACACACATGTTGCATATCTGAACTGGGTTTTCTCAGATAATTAGCGCTAGGCCTTAATCTGTTTCTAATTGTGATAGTAGGCAGGAAGTAGGCCTTAAAAGTGCTTTAAGGAGTCTGGCGAAGACCCAGTTGTCTGGATCCACTATTAAATTTGTGGGATATCATTAAGCCTTGTTTTAACTTGAGCCTGGATCGGACCCTTACCAAGCACGGCCAAAATATCGCTAGAATAAAGCTCAGCTGCCACCCATCTAGATTAATACGATTCGCATTCGCATATACGGTACTGTTAAAACTTTAAAACTTGGCGTCAAGAGTGATAATGGTCTTAAAAAGAGAGTGAGAATATGTCGTATAAGCAGGGCCGTATCCAGGGGGGCTAGGGGGTTCGAACCCTCCCCCCACGAAACCCACAAAAATGATAGTTTTTTAAGGCTTTAACCTCTGATGTACCCTATGTTTGTTTGTACTTTTTGATCCGACCCGTGGGCAATCCCCCCTCCCCCCGAATTAAATTCCTGGGTACGGACTTGCGTATAGGGCTGCAGTCGGTAACCTGTGGACCGAATGTGTGCTAACTTTCTTTCCACCTTTCAGATCTCCGAGCTTTTGTCGAAACGCCACAGACATCTTCATGAAATGAAGAAGGAGGTCCCCTTTATGGCCGACAAAAAGATAAACTCCAAAGCCATTGTGACGTCACCATCTCGCGCCATGCTTTCTTCTTCTTCTTCCACCAAGATGCCCAAAAGTAAGAGCGCCGCTTCGATGGATGGAGATGACACTAAGGTATGCTGGTTTTCTGAGCATCCTTGGATTCGCTAAAGAGCTTATCAATCAATCAATCAGTTTATTTCTTGCCAATATCATAATAAGATAGTTTGGACGCTTCACAAAGAAGACAATGATACAGAACTCACAACACGCACAATTGAGATTAAGCAGAAATATTGACAGTTATAAATAAATAAACTAAATCGAAAATATATTTACATTTACTCAAATCTTATATTCACGAAAGAGGACCTTCTTGTCTGAAAAAGAGGAGACAGCTGTCACGCCTTAGGTGCGTTTTATTTACGATCCGAGGGTCCGCTAGTGGGTCACTGTGACGTCAGCATTTTCCGTTTTATTTGAGCTTGCGAGCGTAAATAAAACGACATTAATGATCTCGGAGCAAGTTTCGATCAGTTATCAGGACCGATTCAAACTTGGCGCCAAATGGTAAATGACCAGCCGATCGCCCGCTCACTTTTCCAGCGGGTGTCTCACGGTCCGCTAGCGGACGAATTGTCCGCTGGGGTAAATAAAACGGTGAAACCGTGACGTCACTATGACGTCATCTGTCATCCACTCGTTAAATAAAACGATTTTAGTGACCCGCGCGGGCGAATGGACCTAAATAAAACGCACCTCTTGTCACTAACAAAACGGCGTTTACGAGACAAGATCTTAGGTGCGTTTTATTTACGATCTGAGGGTCCGCTAGCGGGTCACTGTGACGTCAGCATTTTGCCGTTATTTGAGCTTGCGAGCGTAAATAAAACGACATGTTTGTCGATCAGCTTATTTTCTGGCGGAAAACAAGGCGTGTTCAAACTTGGCGACAAATGGTAATTTCCTGACGATCGCCCGCTCACTTTTCCAGCGGGTGTCTCATGGTCCGCTAGCGGACGAATTGTCCGCTGGGGTAAATAAAACGGCGAAACCGTGACGTCACTATGACGTCATCTGTCACCCACTCGCTAAATAAAACGATTTTAGTGACCGGCGCGGGCGAATGGACCTAAATAAAACGCACCTCTTGACAATACTTGAATTGTCTCAACTAAAATTCAAATCGGCCTGTATGGTCCGACTTTTGGTTCAAAAAGTTAATCGACCAGTTGGATGTGCTTCAGTTATCCGCTTCATTATATTTTCGATAAAACCCGTCTGTTAACAGCTTCGCCTCTGTTTCGCTTACGTGCTACCTAAAGCCATGAGCTTCTTCGATTTGAAATCTACGCCGATGTGAGGAAACTCAGGCTCCTGGAGTACTATACCCATCATTTTTCGCCAAAGCCTGCTTATGATTCAGTTCCTACCTCATCTCGGTTTATGTTCTTCCTCATCTTTCGACTAAGTGCTACTCAGAGGCGGTGTTCCACCCCGCTATCAATAGTAACTATTAGTTACCATTTCCGTTCCAGCCTCACGGAAAGTTACCACGCTGACCGTTCCAGCCTTCTCGAAATAGTAACTAATAATAACTATAGCTTACCACGCTCGGGAGCGTAGTAAGCGTAGTAACTACGCATCTCTGTAACGTGATTGGTCCGATCAGGCCGCGGCCAGATATTTGACCGAAAAAAATAAAAAAGCGTTCCAGCCTAGCGTAGTAACTACGGTGACTAGCGTAGTAACTACGGTAAGTAGGGTGGAACACGCTCTAAGTGCTACTCAGAGCCGTGCATCTATTCAACATTTCCGCCGCTGATCCCCCTTTATCGCGCTTGTCACCTTACGCCTTCTTCACGTTTCAGAAAAACAAGGATTTCATGCGAAAGATTCCTTTCGATGCTGAATCCGCTGTCGTCCTGATCGGAGAATATGAAGGACTAGAGAAGCCGGTCTCCGCGTTTATCCGCCTTACGAATTCCTATGTGTTTGGAGACTTGACCGAAGTTGCAGTCCCGACGCGGTTTATCTTCTTCCATATCGGGCCAGCGGTAAGTCGTTTATTTCTAAATTGTTTTTAAGTTGAAATTTCCTTCGTAAGCCACCTCCTTTGTGATACCGGAGCCCCATCATCGTTTCCGGTCGATCCTTGCCCGTTGTCTCATCGGGGCCTGCAGATTTCTGCTCTAATCCTAATTTTCGCTAAAAGTTTTCACTCGATAGACCTGGTGTGAGGTAATATCCTGACGCTCTTCGACTGACACAAATCCCCCTGTGAAAGATCCGTTTTGTATTGCTGAAAAGCCGTTCTTTAAAGGAGTTGCTATAAGCATTCTAGCACTTACAACGTCTAGACCCCCCCCCCCTCACCCTCTCATCCAGGACCCAAGATGAAGCCACGACTGGCTCATCTAGTGGCGCGGGTCGGAAGTGCCCAGGCTGGGATCATAGTTTGACTATGTATCTAACAAAATATTTAATTGTAGCAGGCATATGGAAAATGTGTAGGAAAATCAAACTAGTTATATGCATTATCGATTTCTTTAAGTATTTTGTTTTCTGTTTTTTTCTTGTTATTTCCCGTAAGTCTAAAGAATTAACGATGTAATTTAGATCACAATAGACAACGCCGTAAATCATACTAAATTCGTTATAGTGATTTCTTGAATATTCTAAAATTGGGTTAAATAATATTCAGCTTCCGAGACCCAAAAATGTCAGACTGACCGATGATTTCTTCTTCCGACATATCTAAACGTCCACATGGTGATATACTTATATGTTTTAATCCTCTTACACGCCACTCGATGTTCTCGAAGGTTTTAGTAACTCTTTTGACCACCGCCGGGAGATCAGTAAATAGTTAATTAGCAATGGCGACCTTACTTTGTGTTCAATTAATTTGTGGATAACGTTGGCTACCGTGAGGATTTTGAAGAAAATAAAGGTTACAGTTTGTTCGTAAAAATCCGACCCATCGAAAAATAATGGTGTCTCCCACCTTCTTGGCCTAGATGAATCAAAGAGACTTGAATCACCTACGGTTCAGGGTTAACTCCATTTTAATTTCAGCGGTGGTGTTTAATTTAAACACCACCGCTTAAAGGACACCTGAACGATCCTACCATACTTCCATGAACCCCTCAGATCGTCCTTCACAGTACCGGTACAGAGAAGACGAATTTTTTCGCTCCGTGATTTCGGCGCTATCCACTCTTGAAGTTCTAAGTCTCCCTATGGCGATTCGTTACGACCTCCCAAGACAAATTTAGCGCCAATATTTAAACTGTCATTATCGCATGGATAAACGTACGTTGATAACGCATGGATGGATAAACAGCGCATGGATGGATAAACGCCTGGACTGTTACGGCGTGGACTGTTACAACATGAACTGTTACGCATGGACTGTTACAACTGTTACGGCGAGCGTTACGATCAAGACAAGTCGAAAAAAAGGCTGAAAATAATAGCACGGTGAAACTTCATCCGATTTTAGTCCGGTTTTCGAGAGATAAATGGTAAGCAGTATGTAAAAGTGGCAATTTAGGGTGTTAGACTTCATTCAGATGACCTTTAACCACCGTTAAATTCAAAGTAAATGAACAAAATAAAGATTCGACCCTACAAAGCTCCGTGGCCCGTTACATAGGCGTTAATACCAAAATAATCAACAAACAAACGAGTCTCTTCACTATTAAATTAAAATGAATAAAGAACAATTGAAGAATTTGTTTTGTTTTTACATACCGCCCCATCCCCGAGGTTCACCTCCAGGTCCACACCGATCTCCCACAATCACTAAATTAAAAAAAAAAATTAAATAATAAAAAAATACTCAAGCCCCTTTACACATAATAATTAAATTAACAAATTCAAAACAAAAAATATGTATACCCGAATGTGAAACCGGTGTAAACCGGTTAAGGTTCGCCCTCGGCCGGGAGTGCGATGCCTGGTTGGGGGGGGGGGGGGGCAAATCATACGACGCTTCCTGTGCTTTTCCCTAGATTTCTCTAGGTACCCATTTGAAGCTGGTTGGACTTCCGGCTTGTCTTAGGGGAAACGCCACTAACCCGCACCGTAAACGAAACGGTCGCAACCGGTTTGCATTCGAAATCTTTTTTTTGTTGCTCAAGTTTTATTCCGAACACAAACAAATATAGCCTTATTCTAACCAACTCTACCCTAAGGGCAGTGTCGCCGTGATATTTTAGGAAAACATTTTGTTTGATGTAACTCACGTTCTGCGAAAGAAAGAGTTACAACAGATGAGATCGTTTGAACATGAGAAACACCTGCTCCGATTTGTCAAAAGTAGCCTATACCATAACCACACCTAACTTGAACTTTTCCCCACCAAAATCATGGCCCTAACCAGCATATGACGTTCTACATTGTTGTCTCCTGACCGAAGATTGGAAATTTTTGTTTCTTACGTATTTATTTCTTTTCAAGTATCGCTTTTAAAAATGGCCGATCACAGATAAACTACTTAGCCTACTATAATAAATGTGCTACTAGCGTCATTAACGTCACGTGGTCGAAAATTCCAGATTTTACTGGTCCGGTAAATTTTAGTTGAAAAACCGGATCTTGTGGACGTAATTGTTTCTATTATTCGGTTTGGCACAGATCGGATTGCCTGCGTGTGAATTTCATTATTACTTTGAAACATCTACATAAATGATTCAAGAGCTGTATTTCCTGTTCCGACAAACGTAATTTCTCCAAGTCGACCGTTTAAAATTTTAAGTGATACTAAGAAAACAGCTTCAATCTGGAGAGTCTTGTTCCGTTTCTAAACTATATTTAGATGCCTGATTATTCCGTATAAAAATGTAGGTAGAAAAGAGTGCAGCAGCATTTTCCGAGTAAAAGTAACTTCAGCCAACAGCTCTCGATTACGTCATAGGAAGCTGCTGTGGGGGCTTTGCGCTCTTGAGCGAAAGCTGAAATGATAGGCCTGCTGGAATTTCTGTTGTTTACCACTTTATTTTAAACCTGAAAAAATCGGTGTTTATTATTCGTTTAGTTTTTCTCCCGAGCATACTAGCACTTTGCTACCATTCTGGTTATAAAAAAAAAGTCTTGCGTTCCTGAACATATATGGCCTCAGTAAGCACTGTATCTATTTCAACACTTTACCTAAACGGGAACATAGAAATCTGGAAAGTTATCCTTTAACTCTCTGCAGCAGGGTAGTAAAAATTAGCAGTTATTTAGTACACACGATATGTTTCTTTTGAGAAGTAGTCTACAAAACAATGTTGCTGGACGCTTTATCGACTTACTAAATAATACCGTAGAAGGCTAGCAGCTCCTCCTTCCCCCCCCCCTTCTTGCAAAATCCAGACGACCCCTCTGAGCACCTAGGGGTCCTACCCTACGCCTTATTTCTTCGGTTAGATTTTTGCAGGTGACTTTCGCGGTAAGTAGCATGATGAAAGTGTGTCTTGTCAGCAGTAAGGTTAAAAACGAATGTTGGCAGATATCTCTCAAAGTACTACAGAAGGTTCAGTCCATCTTGCTGTGTTTCGTTTACATTATCGCGTGGTCCTTCATTTGCTCCAGTTTCACGATGTGCTCATCTGTTGGCTAATGTTTTTCCTTTCATTTTCCGACTGCTGTCCTTCAGGTTAGGTTAGGTTAGATTAGGTTATTCTTTATTTTACACAGAATCACAGTAAACAACTTGTAACAAAAAACACAAAAACTAAACGATACATCTTCAAATAAACCAGTCACCCGAGAACCCGGGCGTTCAGGTTGTCCTGGGGGTTCAGAAATGCAGAAACAGCAATTTCGGTAATTTGCTTGGTTGTGTTTTTAGGGAACGAAACTCGATAATAAGGAGATTGGTCGTGCTATATCGACGATGCTGGTCGATGACGTCTTTCACGAAATTGCGTATCGAGGGAAGAACCGAGAACACCTGTTGGTCGGATTGGACGAATTTCTGGACGCTGTGACGGTATTGCCACCTGGCGAGTGGGACCCTCAGATTATGATTGAACCTCCTTCGAAAGTTCCATCTCAGGTAGGTGTCGCTGAACAGGCTTCATCTCTAACAGTTTCTCATATAGGTAGCCGAAGAAAACCTATAGCCGACAAATTTTGCTGCAAAGTACTTGGCAGAAACGTTTATTTTTCTCCTGTTTCATCATTATTGAAAGCGTCAAGCCACTGTGTGTGACATCGGCGTCGTTCTCTTTCTTTATGTGTAAAGCATTTCGAGATATTTGCTGTCAGTTTCCATATTGTCTTCTTTCAAACTTGAACGTTTTTCCAAGCGGCGCGTAGTGTCACCAAGTTGATGGCGTTCAAACCAAAAAGCATAGCCTACTCCAGTGAGAGAAATAGTTTATTTAAAGTTTAACCGAAAAGGACTGGGATAGGACAATCTAGTTACCCATCACTTATTCACTTAAATTGGCTTGAAGACCCGCTGAAAATGCGTTACTTGGTTGTTCCGATATTCAGGAATAATCGATTTTTAAATAGTGGAATTTCCGTGTGATTTGGGGTACGTCTAATTTGTTGTATGCCTTACAAGAAAGATTTATGACTTTTTTTTGTTCAGACACTAAGAAATCTTCACCAATATCGCCACTGCCCACTGAAAAGCCTTGTTTGTGTTTAGATAAAAATTTCCCGCGTCATAGTAGAATTTTCGCTGTGGGGACGGCCGCAGATATTCTGAACGTCATAACTAGAGCTATAGTGGAAAACAAAAAAATCCCTTTGCAGAATCCAAATAATTCAGTCTATTCAACTAAATGACACAAAAATAAGTTGGCTTTTCAGTTAAACTTTAAAATTGAATTAATAATTCAAAAATTTGAAAATACCGAGTTATTGCTTGTGCCACAAGAAAGTTGCAAAAGTTATCTGCTAGCTTATATCATTGTGTTATTTTTCTCTTCATCTAACATTTGTATAAGCGAGAAAACCAGGTAGCGAAATATTGAGAGAGGAGTTCAAATAAGCAAACCTCTACTATATTTAAATGTTATTGACTCTACGTCTCTAGTCGCTCCATGCATTCTCATTTCCAAGAGAACTTCCTGTGTCAGTTTTATGTACCCGAACGGAACTACGCTGATTTTTTGTTCTCCGTGTTTGGCTCTTTTCGAGGCGAAATAGGCCCCCGTGTGTTGCTTCCAAGGAGCAAATTGGTCAGAAATACGGATTATGCAGGTTTTACATGTTTATCATCTAAACCAAGGGGGAAATCCAGAGGAGTCGTGGATGTTAGGATACTGGGATGGAAACTGTATGTGCTTTCAGTATCACGATTCTGAGAGGTGTCCTGCCTTCAGTGTGAATATGTCGCACATTGCCTCCTCTTTTGCCATTTGCGAGACGTTCGAAAAAAACTGTCCTGCTGCCGTCGGAAAAAAAAATCTCGTGACGAATCCTGACAAGAAATCTCTGTCAACTGACAAGAGTTTAAGTCATTTAGCTATTACCAGTAACATTTGAGAGGGAACTACTATGATATTCTACCATGGTCGAACTATAGTTATGTTGCAGTTCGTTGTCACGAGTATCGGTGCCTTGTTACCACAGGCTTGATCTAGTAACAGCCGATACTTGGGAGGATACTCTGACCCTGAATAGTTGCATGCGGAATATATGTGGACCCTTGTGAATGCCGTCGAACGATTTTTTATGGTACGTTGTTTAAATGAGGTTAACGTGTTAACGAACATCGAGGCTGCACCTCTAACCCTTCGGCTAACATTTAAAACTTTATGAAACCTTAAAACGTATTCTGCTGTCTTTTATTATTCTAATATTTGACTTTTCATAGGAACCGAGAAAAAAGCCTGAAGTAATGGAAGAATACGTCGACCCGGACGAAGAGGAACTCCTGTACCTCCAATCCCAAGGACTTGTTCGAACTGGCCGACTTTTCGGTGGCCTTATCAACGACATCAAACGCAAAGCCCCCCACTACGTCTCTGACTTCACGGACGCATTTCATGTCCAAAGCTTTGCTTCCATCACCTTCTTATACTTCGCATCCCTTAGTCCAATCATCACCTTTGGGGGGTTGCTGGGTGATGCGACGGAGGGTAGACTGGCAGCTATCGAATCTCTGCTGGGTGGGTCGCTCTGTGGATTGATTTTCAGCTTATTCTCTGGACAGCCTTTGTCGTTGCTGAATGCGACTGGTCCGGTCTTGGTCTTCGAGTCGATCCTGTATACTTTCTGCAAGTAAGTAGGCCTATGAGCGCTCTTCTAGGGATTCTTTCAACTTATTTTGACAGACCCGATAATTAGCGTCACCTACCCTACAGTATGTCTATACTTTTAATTTTTATAAAACTTTTAACTCTTTATCTTATTTGCCCTTAATTTCTTAAAACTTATTTTCCTTCTCATCTTTAATCATATCAACTATTCTTAAATCTTCTTCGTTTAATAACTCATTCAAAATTCAACGACAGTTTTGAATTATTTTGTCTAATAGCAGCTAATTTCGGAAAAATGCCAAATGGTGTCTCTCTGCTCAGTGTGGCTGGCTACAGATCTCTGTTCCATGCTACTTTTAATTTTTATAAAACTTTTAACTCTTTATCTTATTTGCCCTTAATTTCTTAAAACTTATTTTCCTTCTCATCTTTAATCATATCAACTATTCTTAAATCTTCTTCGTTTAATAACTCATTCAAAATTCAACGACAGTTTTGAATTATTTTGTCTAATAGCAGCTAATTTCGGAAAAATGCCAAATGGTGTCTCTCTGCTCAGTGTGGCTGGCTACAGATCTCTGTTCCATGCTACTTTTAATTTTTATAAAACTTTTAACTCTTTATAAAACTTTTAACTCTTTATCTTATTTGCCCTTAATTTCTTAAAACTTATTTTCCTTCTCATCTTTAATCATATCAACTATTCTTAAATCTTCTTCGTTTAATAACTCATTCAAAATTCAACGACAGTTTTGAATTATTTTGTCTAATAGCAGCTAATTTCGGAAAAATGCCAAATGGTGTCTCTCTGCTCAGTGTGGCTGGCTACAGATCTCTGTTCCATGCTACTTATAATTTTTATAAAACTTTTAACTCTTTATCTTATTTGCCCTTAATTTCTTAAAACTTATTTTCCTTCTCATCTTTAATCATATCAACTATTCTTAAATCTTCTTCGTTTAATAACTCATTCAAAATTCAACGACAGTTTTGAATTATTTTGTCTAATAGCAGCTAATTTCGGAAGAATGCCAAATGGTGTCTCTGCTCAGTGTGGCTGGCTACAGATCTCTGTCCCATGCTAGGTGGACTTCAGAAACCCTTGGTTCACACTGCTGCGTCACATGCGACACGATTTTTTCATTGATGTTCCGACGTGCGACAGAATCGCACCTCACCACCACGCAGACGCAAAAGGGAAACGAAATTTTTCGTCCTGAATAATCTGCAAAAGGACAAAGGAGCCCTTGGGCAAACGACCTCTGAAGATGCGGAGAGATTACACTTCTGAATATCACCCACCATTAGGAAATTTTCAGTCAAAACCTAAAGGTCATCTTGTTCAAAACAGGTTAATGCAAGTTTATTCAGAAGATATTTTGCATTCAACCACCCTATAGGATTACAATCAGGACGAGGTAGAGCAATTTTTAGTCTTGAAAATCAACTAATCTTCGTTCTTTCTTTTCTTTCCCTCAAAAAATCGCATGCGTTATGTCGGATCAGTTGAAATTTTTCGAAGTTCTGCGTTGCTTGTCGCACGATTTGTGTCATACGCCGCATGACGCATGACGCGTAACGAGTAATAGTATCCTATCACGTTTCAGTTCTGCTTTAACCAAACTTACTTCAGTAACCTTGAGCTGCGTTTTTTCCGATGTAGTTTCGCAGTGATTTGACGTACTTTGTTTTAGTTATGAAAGTACCAGGAAAGTACAGTATTTGGAATGGACAAGTAAAAAATGTGAAGTAAAACTTTTTAACGAACTAAGAAAACAAGAGGAAACTCCGTCGAAACTATATCCAATAAAACGAGACTTTATTCTAATAATAATAATATAACTGATACAAAAAGGCTTTCGCTTCTATAAATTTCTCGAGACACTGTGTACACTAAATTGAATTTCAGCCAGGTGAGGATACACACTATTATGTTTCTTCTTTCAGGAAATACGCTTTCTACTACCTGACTGTTCGCTTCTGGGTCGGGGCATGGATGGGTCTGTTCATGGTCATACTCTGCGCCTTTGACATCTCCGCCTGGGTTTGCTACATCACACGATTCACAGAAGAAAACTTCGCCCTCCTCATTGCCTCCGTGTACGTTTACAAAGCCATCGAAAACATCTTTAAGATTTACAACAAATATCCGATGTTCCCTCCCGATCCGAAGAATATAACTGGGGATTGTTTCTGTATACCATCTGGAAGTAAGGGGAGTCGTGTTGATGCTGAGGTGCTGAACTGGACGAGCATGGCTACCTCTGAATGCGGATTGGTAAGATTCAATCTTTTGTTCTTTGGTCCGTCTTTGGTCGAGGCTATTTCCGTTCCAACCTCACGAAAAATTACAATGCTGACCGTTCCAACCTTCTCGGAATAGTAACTATTTGCTTACCATGCTCGGGAGCGTAGTAAGCGTGGTAACTACGGATGCCTGTAACGTGATTGGCTTCGATTACCCCGTGGAGTGACATTTTACCGAAAATTTAGAAAGCGTTCCAGCCTTGACGCAAAATGACCAAAATTCGTGACGTCATGCGTAACAACTGCGGTAAGTAGGGTGGAACACGCTCTGTGTCGTGAAATTTCGGATTTTTCTTTCACTGTGCAAATTATAGACTGCGTACGGCTTCGAGTTTAGAAGAAATGATTTTTTGGTAGCATGCCTTCGGCCCAAGCTGTGTGCGAAAATTTTTTGGTGTGGCAAGCAGGGAACGTACATAGATACTCCTCGTACATATCGTAGCTGAATTTCCGTTTTTAGCCATTGTTTTAGTATTGGGGACGTACGAAACACCTCCATAAATTAATCGTATGTCTGTGTGCTATTAAATTGTAGATATTATAATTGTTGATATTATTTAGTTTTTAATTTGCTGTTAATTTGACAAAATTATGATTTTTAATTATAGATGCTGATTAGTTGACATGTTACGTACGATGAAAGGTTTTACTTAGAGTTCTTTTTGTGAGACACATGTACATTGACCAAATGAATTAGTTATACTTGTTTTTAATTGTTAAGTTATGTGACGATAATATCCATGAAGAAAAAAATTCAATGTTCGGCATCGTCCGTGAGGGAATTTTTGAAAATAAACTGAATTGAATTGAATTGATTGACATCCTGATTTCTTTTTCATGTCTACATAAAATCGGCTGACTTAGGCTCCTAGTTACAGAAAAAATTATTGACTGATAGCAAGCTGACTCTGAATCATGTTTGGTAATTTATTGCGTGTAGGGGAACTTAGATTTGGAGAATCATGGAGAACATAGGTCCTAAAAGTTTGAATTTTTTCAGTTCTACAACGGCACACTTGAAGGCGAAGGTTGTGCCTACGAGGAACATTACGACCCAAATGTCTTTTTGATGTCTGTTCTTCTGGCTGGGTTTACATTTTTGCTTTGCGTCCAGCTAAAAGGCTTCAAACGGTCTCTATACTTTCCCTATAAGGTAAGTTTTTTTCTTCCGTCGGAGGGGGGTGGATGAAGGGTCCCCCATGAGCCGCTTTATCTTACGCAGTTAACCACCAGTCAGTCATACTGAGTTGACATTTTTTGTTTATTTACCCCGAGACCAAAATTTGATATGGTATATTCTACCCCCCCCCCCCCTAACGACAACTTGGAGATTTGCACACTTGCCTTGTTTCGCTATTTTCGCTGCTATGCTCCCGGACACTGTCTAGGAGAAACTCTCACGCGAGAAAATTCGGTTTGGTAAATTTTTCCCTGTTTCTTGAAGTCAATGGGCTGGGGAAAAGGCTTAAAACAGCAAAAGCCGTGAAGAGCCTGTAAAAAGCAGACCTTGGTTTTAAAGTCTTCAACAACAGCTGAGCGCACAAAAACTAGCCTTTTGGCAAATTGAATCAAGAGAATCATCTGGTACACATTTGTGCCCTCTTTCTCCCTGTGCTATCAAAATCTTCGCCAGATTACTTCCTACTGAGATACTCCGACGACAAAGGAGATGACTAGCTTTATGCATACGAACTTCCCAAACTTTATACGCGATGAACTCGAAACTAGCAAAAAGTGAGTTATCACCTTTGTGCGCTCAGCTCTTCACTTGTAGAATAGCGGAGTGAAAACAGTAAATAGTACGAGATGTAAGGAAGTAAGTAAGTGAACTTTATTACCCATCAAGGTTCAACAGAACGTGCGATAGAGTACAAGGAAAAGAAAATGAAAACGAAAGGAAAATAACACAATGGAAACATAACGAAAGAAAATCGCATTAACAAGGTTAGCGGCTGGTTAGCGGCTATATTACAAAACTAAACTAACTAAAAAACAAGTGCGCAAGCGCTCAGACGTGGAGTGTGAAAGTAAAATGTTTCTCATATTTTATATACAAACAGCGTTAAAACCAAGACATTCACATCCCCAATAACCAAACAAGTATTGAAATAACCTAATTTGTAATCATCCCACTTTAAAAGCTTTAAATGTAAACAAACCGCAAGTATAAATCCAAAGGAATGTTGAAGAATGTTGAATGTTGCACGAACAGCATGAGTTCTAACACTGAATCAGAGAATCAGAACACTGAATCTGAATGTTCTGCCAGCCAGTCCGACCCTTTAAACCTCGTTTCCATTAGCAAGGTAATAAAAGTGCAATAAACTAAATCGCAGCAGCCTAATACCCCCTTTGTCACAATTCATTAAGAACGGCATATCATCGATCATATGACAAAACCGTCAAGTTTCCAGCTGTTCATTAAAGATACATCGCGTCGTCCTATTTTTTCAAAATCCTCATTCATAGAAATATCCCCCAAATATACAAGAGTTGAACTTGAGACCTGTCATAGACTAACGGAACCGATGAAAAATCTGGGCCCAGTTACCCATGAACGGGAGGGTGGGGGAGACTGTGTACAACTATACGGGGTTTTAATTTTGACGAGTGTCATCGTTCACGAACTTAACACGTGGGCAATCTGGGCCCCGTTGCAAAATCTCACAAAATCTCAAATCATGGGCAATCCGGGCCCAGTTACCCATGAACGGGGAGGGTGGGGGAGGTTCAGTCTCAAGATGTTCCTCGTGGCCAGAGGATATGTACATATATATCCATAAGCATACAAGAGTTGAACTCGAGACAAAGTCATAGACGAACGTAATTCATGGGAAATCTGGGCCCAGTTACCCATGAACGGGAGGGTGGGGGGAGAGGGGGGCGTCAAATTGCTTATCTAGACCTAAATATCCTCGACTATACCAACTTAGAGTTTGATTCCAGTCACGGGTCAAAAAAATTTCTCATGGGCAATTGGGCCCACTTGCCCATGACCGAGGAGGGTGGGGGGTGATCCAACTCCACATAGATATTCCCAACCCGATGATCCAAAAGCACAAAGGAATTTCATCGCCCTATCTCCAGTTATTGTCAAGTTAAAAATATAAAAAATGGGCAATCTGGGCCCAATTGCCCCTGAACCGGGTGGGTGTGGGGGGTCGGACCCCCATAAGTCATAACTAGACCCCAATATCCACAAGTGTACCAAGTTTGAACTTTGATACCTGTTAATTCCCGTCACGGGTAACGAACTTTGCTCCTGGACAATCTGGGCCCAGTTGCCCTTGAACGGGGTGGGTGGGGGAGGCGCAACTTTGAAAGTAATTTCTCAGCCCTAGGATCTACAAGTACGAGGAATTTCATCGTCCTGTGTTCAGGTCTGGTCAAGTTATGAACATTATTCACTGGGCAATCTGGGCCCATTTGCCCCTGAACCGGGTGGGTGTGGGGGGTCGGACCCCCAAAAGGCACAACTAGAGCCCAATCCCCACCAGCGTACCAAGTTTGAACTTGATACTTGAACTGGTTCACGAGTTATGAGCTCCACAAAATACGGTGAAAACCGAAAACCGGAAACCGGAAACCGAAAGCCGAAAGCTGCTACAGCGCTCGCAATAGTGGATTGTTCCAAGGAACACTCCACTAAAAAGACAGACTTCCAAGGGTGCTGAGTAATTTCACTTGACAAATTAATAAATTGAGCCTCGGCTGCACGGAGGGGCTCGTCAATTCCGTATTTTTGGCAAAGACTAGACTTACGTTGCCAACTAGGTAGCTGCAGGGACCCATAAATTTCCTTTACAGGGGGCTTGTCAATAAGAGATTCTGATGCTATGTTGACCGCACGGAAGATAGTTCAAGAAATACCCACGGTCCAATGACGTTCAAGACCAGATAGACAAAATTTGGGATTGGCTGCTTTTTTATGGGTCCCTGGTAGCTGCAACAAATACTTTGCATACTTAAAGAACAAACATCGCAGGGAGAACAACCATCGCAGTACGAGATGTTCTCTAAGGTCGGTTTATAATGCACGTTTTTCAGATTCGTTGTCTTGTGAGCGACTTTGCTGTGTTCCTGTGTATCGTCTCCATGACCATGGTCGACTGGTCAGTTGGCGTTGCTACACCCAAGCTTACCGTGAGTATATTTCACTCTTTAAAGCACAATTCTTACAAGAAATTATCATTTCACGATGAAATGGCTGTTTTTCGAAAATACTCTTACTCGAAAAAACCATTATATGTTAACGTAAACCTTGTCTACTACCGCCCTTACTTACCCGCCGCCTTACGTACGCATCGGCACACGCTACCCCAAGCATAGTGTAAGGGCCATCTTCGTTTACAACACTGCCACGTGAAATAACCGATTTTCTTGTTAGCGTCTGTCAGCTCTGTCATGCCTTACCTCTCTCCGACGCGGCGGGTGGACGGAAAAAATGGGAAACTAAAGGCGTATTCTCGCCGTTCCCTGAGGAGTCCTCGGGGAACGGCGAGAATAGAGGGAGTCACTCCACGCGGACTCCGCCTACGGAAAACAGCGAGAACACGGGGAATGCTTTCAAAATGGATTAATTGTTCGAAAAAATATGCAGTTGGCGAAGTTAGTCTGGATCCACTTTATTTTTGGATTTGTTTATTGGGATCCCAAAACGTAAGTGGAGGGTTACCTATGACATCGCAAAAGTTGTCCGTCTGTTCGTCCGTCCGTCTGTCCGTCTGTCTGTCTGTAAGCACGATAACTCTCGAAGGCAGTGAGATATTTTGATGAAACTTAGTGTGGGGATTCTTTGGGTCAAGAGTAAGGTCGAGTTCGTAGATGGGCCCCGTAGCTTTACATTTAGGGGTGGGGGAGGGGGTTTAAATTAAGGGGCAAGCACAATTTTTTTAAACAGCTAATGTGATAGTCGAGTATGGGGTAAGAAGACACGCCGAACACTAATATGAAAACCTTTTTCTCGCCGGACAAGTAGTTCGTCCGGAATCCGGCCAAAACTGGAAAGTTTGTTAAAAGTAGAAGTCTTATTTGAAGTTGATTAGATGTTCGTTATAGGGGTAAGAAGGCATGCTGAACAAGAATATGAAAACTGTTTTCTCGCCGGACAAGTAGTTCGTCCGGAATCCGGCCATAACCGGAAAGTTTGTTAGAAGTTAAAGTTTTATCTGAAGTTGATTAGATGTTTGATGTAGGGGTAAGAAGGCATGCTGAACAAGAATACGAAAACCATTTTATCGCCGGACAAGTAGTTCGCCCGGAATCCAGCCAAAACCGGAAAATTTGTTAAAAGCTAAATTTTGATTTCAAGTTGATTAGATGTTGGATATAGGGGTAAGGAGATACGGTGAATCCGTTTTTGAGCTTTAGTTTTTCGCCGGACAGGTAGTTCTTGAATTTCACCAGAACCGCAAAATTCACAGAAGTAAGCTAGGATCGTTTCGATCGGCTTATAGAGGTAAACGCACATGCTGAATCCATATCTGAGCTTGGATTTCTTAATGATTAGCCGTTTGGCCTGGCGAAGACTGGATCTGGCGAAGACAAAACCTAATTGTCTGGATCAAATATTGGATTTTTTGGGATCCCATCGGAACCTTTGGTCTTGTTCTGATTGTTTTTAATTAATTTACATTGCACCAATAGCAGCAAAAATTGATTTCCCTCCGAATCTGAAAGGGAGTCCTTTTTGATGATGGTGACGATAGTCGGAGCATTCCCCATCCGTGGGGACTCGCGAGAATATGGAGAGTAAGTCCCCGGGACAAACAAAAACGCGATGACTCCTCAAGTGGAGTCCTCGAGGAACGGCGAGAATACGCCTTAAAGTTTAACTGAAAAGCCAACTTATTTTTGTGTCATTTAGTTGAATACACTGAATTATTTGGATTCTGCAAAGGGATTTTTTTGTTTTCCACTATCTGCTCTAGTTATGACGTTCAGAATATCTGCGGCTGTCCCCACAGCGAAAATTCTACTATGACGCGGGAAATTTTTATCTAGACACAACACAAACAAGGCTTTTCAGTGGGCAGTGGCGATATTGGTGAAGATTGCTTAGTGCCTGAACAAAAAAAAAGTCATAAATCTTTCTTGTAAGGCATACAACAAATTTGAGGTACCACAAATCACACGGAAATTCCACTATTTGAAAATCGATTGTTCCTGAATAGCGGAACAACCAACTAGATTGTCCTATCCCAGTCCTTTTCGGTTAAACTTTAAGGATCAGAAAAGAGGTCCAGAACAGAAGATAAACCTGATGGTCTACCGACCTGATGGTCTACCGTATCTTCCATAACGAAAAGCAACACTTTGAACCGTGTCGTTTCCTTATGTGCTAGAGTTGTCGGCGGACGGCAAAGTTTGGAAAATCAACTGGGCAAAGCCGAAAAGTGCTAAAAAGTCGCCGGTACAAAACGAAACAATGGCGAAAGGCCAGGAGCTTATTATTCGAGATGATCGAACTAGAGATGATATGAGCGGCAAAATAAGGAAGATGGAGTCCTTTAAAGTTTAACTGAAAAGGGCTGAGATGGGACAATCTAAGGCGTATTCTCGCCGTTCCCTGAGGACTCCACTTGAAACCACCAAACCCCGCGTTTTTGTTTGTCCCGGGGACTCACTCCCCGTATTCTCGCGAGTCACCACGGAAGGGGGATGCTCCAGTTATCATCATCATCAAAAAAGACTCCCTTTTAGATTTGGATGGGAATCAATTTTTGCTCGTGTTGGTGCAGTGTACAATTAATTAAAAAGAACCAGAATAAACAAAACCAAAAATAAAAGTGGCTCGACTAATTTTCGCAACCGTGTATTTTTTTTCGAACAAATTCCATTTTAGAAGCATTCCCCATGTTCTCGCGGTTTTTCGTTCGCGGAGTCCGTTTCGAGTGACTCCCTCTATTCTCGCGTTCCCCTTGATTCCCCGAGGACTCCTCGGGGAACGGCGGAAAGGGGCTTCGTTGCTTCGCTATTCAGGAATAGTCGATTTATTACAGTGGAATTTTCCTGTCTGGTTTGTGGTGCCTCTATGAGCTTTCACCTGTGTTGTATGCTTGACGGGAACGATTTACGAAATATAAGTGGCCGTGCAGTGAGCCACCTTCCGCGAGCTGATCACTGACTACTGAAAAGCCGCGTTTGTGTCAAGATTCAAATTGTCCACGTCCTAAGGCATATCCTCGCCGTTCCCCGAGGACTCCACTTGAGGAGTTTTTGTTTGTCCCGGGGACTCACTCCCCGTACTCTAGCGAGTCCCAACGGACGGGGAATGCTCCGATTATCATCACCATCATAAAAAAGGACTCCCTTTCAGTTTTGGAGGGGAATCAATTTTTGCTGGTGTTGGTGCAATGTAAAGTTAATTAAAAATGATCAGAATAAACAAAAACAAAAATAAAGTGGATCCAGACTAATTTTGTCAGCTGCATATTTTTATTAGGAACTAAATCCGTTTTAGAAGCATTCCCCGTGTTCTCGCCGTTTTCTGTACGCGGAGTCCGCGTGGAGTGAGTCCCTCTATTCTCGCCGTTCCCTTCGATTCCCCGAGGACTCCTCGGGGAACGAAAGACTGAGAAATAAAACAGCCCCTTCACACAATAAAAAATAATGCAGTGTGCTCAGTTAAATGATACAACAGCAAGTACCAGCCCAGAGAATCGTGCAGTTCAATAATAATCACCTTCGAGGACACCAGCACAAAGTGAGGACGGAACGCTTTTATAAGGACATGGGCCGCTTGACCTTTGGCAACCGAGTGGTCCAGCACTGGAACAACTTACCAGAGAGAGTAATCTGCTCCACAAATCTACTGACATTCAAGAAGGAAGTTGATGAATACTATTCAAGTGACATTTTCTCCTTGTGCAAATTTAGAAGAAACGTAAATTAAGAATTTTGTAGAGGCTTAACGGCCTGCCATCAAATTTGCGAATATATTTATTTTATTTATAAGTCTTTTGTATCAGCAGATAAACACAAACGCCTGACTTATTCTGGATTTTAGTTTTGTTCTCATGCACTCCGAAACTTAGTTGAGAGTGACAAATGGATACATACGTCTGCTGAATTTTATTAGATTGATATTTCGGTCCTTCTTGCTTAAGCCTGAAAGAGGACTCTTGCCAAGAAGGGCCGATATCACTCTAAGAAAACCCAGCTGACGTATCCATTTGTCATTATCAACCACGGGTCGCAGTCAGCTTGGATTGAAGGAATATTCATTCTTACTGAAACTATTGCAAAAAAAAAAGACAGAACGGTTTCTTCTGCGAGGTTCAACTTGTGGGGCGGATGTGTCGAGTACATTTCCGTAAGACCAGGGACCCATAAATTTCCTGTAATGCCTCGCCATTCAGGGGGCTTGTCATTTCCTATGCTTCTATGTTGCCCGACCTACTCCTACTCTCCAAAAATTCCGCTTGGGTCGAATCGGCGTTCTTGTTTATCTCATTGGACGTTAGCGCCAAAGAGACTCCTCCCTCAAGGCGCCAGCAGCCAATCCCAAATTGTGTCTATCTGGATCGTCGCGTATTCTATCCCCATGGGTATTTCTCGAACTACCGTTTGGTCGGTCAAGATCGCATCAGAAATCTCTTATTGACAAGCCCACTGAATGGCGAGTCATTACAGGAAATTTGTGGGTCCCTGGTAACACTCAGAAATGTATGGAAACAAACGTTTCAACCTGTCCTCTTTCAGGTCCCAGCCACCATAAGACCAACGTGGCCCGACCGAGGTTGGATCACTCCTATTTTTCACGAGTCCATACCAACTTGGATGATTTTCGCCACAGCTTTGCCCGCTATGCTTGCAACGATTCTTCTATTCTTGGATCAGCAAATTACAGCTGTGATTGTAAACAGAAAGGATAATAAACTTAAAGTAAGTCTCGTAAACCTTGTGTGTTTTGAGGTGTTGAAATCCGTTGAGATCCTAGACACCGCCGCAATCTGTCTTAAAGGACCCCTCGCACCATTTAATCTTCAACTTCCAGTATTTTAAAATAATTGAATACTTTAAGACTATATAGACTCTGCTTTCAACAAATTACCCACGGCTTTAGTTGTTTTAAGCCTTTTTCGAGACCCGTTGACTTGTAGCGAGAACGAAGAAAAAATTTACGTAACCGTTTTTTCTAAGGGAAAAACTTCTCGAGGACATCCGTCGACAGCGTGATACTCATCGAATGTAGCAAAACACGGCAAGTGAGAAAGTCAGCGAGGTTTTGTTAGAGGGGTTAGAATGTACCATACGAAATCCGGGTCTCCGGGTTTAGAAATAGATGGCGTGATCACGGAAGTACGTTGCGTTAGTGTTATAGGTAAGACAGGTCCTTTAATCTAATATAGCGTATAAAAATGTTTGCATTTCGTTTGAAGCAGAACTCGCACTACATACTGTTTCTGCTAAGGTGTTCCGAGACAGTTAACTATTTTAAAACTTATCTATGCTTACAGAAGACTACACGAGGCTTCGGCCGTTTTCAGCCTCATTCCATGTCCCTTGCCTTGGAAGACAAAATTTGTATAACAGGTCTTCGGATCAGTAAGCTTTTCTGAAACAGTAATTGCGTTTTTGATCCGAATTCTCCTCGCAATTCTCCTATTTCGCGTGTTTGGGCCATTCAAATGAAGCGAGTTCTCCTTTTCTTGCGTTTTTGTCAGAATCGAAAACGGGGAAAGCCTCGCGATTCTGAAGAATTGGGAAGTTGCTCCGATAGTGAATTATCGATTCTTTTCTCTCCGTCCTCCTCGCTGATTGGTCAACAGAGTGCGGGTGTTAACAGGTATACCGGGTTGCAGACAAGCTGCCAAATTAAGGCCCATTCACAACGGGTTTTAGCTAATACTTGATACCAGCCAGTTCCTGAAATCGCTCTGAGACCGAGAATTAGCTGGGATTCTGCCGTTCGCAATTGATATTAGTGCCAGTTTCGGGTCTAGTCTAGTCTAGGCTAGTCTCGCACCCAAGTTGAAATCAGTTCAACTTATGAGGGTACTAGCCAATCAGATTATTTTTGGGAGTATTGAGGAATATTCTGATTGGCTAGTTTCGAACCAACCCCAATAGATAAAATCACATCCACTCCTTGCTGTCTTGAAAACCGAAAGTGAATTAGGTCATTGCTATTCTGTATGACGTGGTTCAGCATTAGCCAATCGGAATATTCCTCAGTATCCCCAAAGTAACGTGATTGGCTAGTACCCTCAAAAGTTGAACTGATTTCAACTTGGGTCCGAGACTAGCCGGTACCCGAACTGGCACTAATATCAATTGCGAACGGCAGAATCCCAGCTAATTCTCGGTCTCAGAGCGATTTCCGGGACTGGCTGGTATCGAGTATTAGCTAAAACCCGTTGTGAATGGGCCTTTAGTGTTTTTGTCATAAGCAAGAATGGAGAAGCGAGAAGAGCGTAGTTTGTAGCTATGAGAATCGAGAATTCAGAAGCGATAACGGAGAACTGAGAATTCAGATCAGAAACGCAACTAATGATCGGCAGCCTGATATGTCAAGAAAAGAATACAAACTTGGCAAGCTTGAAATCTATGCAATGAGAGGAGATAGGATACACGAAGTGCAGAATCTCGGGAACGAGAGTGGATGGAAATATTACTGAGGTAGAACGACGTGTCCTTTAATGGACTTCATCCTCATTCCCAAGTTTTGAGCTCTAAATGTTTCTTAAATCCATTTTCTGTAAAGATGTAATCTGACAACGTTATTTCAACGTCTTTGAAGTTGTTTGTTTATATTGTCTATTTAAATTATTCGGGAAATTGATAATTGACTCGGGAAATTGTAATTGACTACATTAGTCAGGTTTTAATTGTAATCGTACCCTTTGTTGCATATATTTGGTGATTAGTTTTGTTTGGAAATTATTTTAGAAATGTTGACTGTTAAAAATTCTGCTAGTCGGATTCCTGTTTTTGAAATAATAATGAATTCTTTAAAGAAGGGGCCTGGCTAGGGGCCGAATTGGTAAATGTGGATTTTCTTTCAGAGTCTGCTTGTCTATTATCTAAAAGTCAAAAGACTTTGAATAAATTAAAAAAGTAGTAGTAGTTTGTTTTTTGATAGGAACAAACTAGGACAAAGAACTCGCCTGTTGTACCTGCAGACATTTTCTCATTCGTCATTTTTTTTCCCAGAAAGGATGCGGCTATCATTTGGATCTTCTGGTTTTGGCTGTCCTGGTTGTTCTTATGGGATATCTGGGACTTCCCTGGCATGTTGCTGGAACTGTCATTTGCATCAATCATGTAAACTCACTAAGAAAAGAGTCGGAAACTGCAGCACCAGGCGACAAACCGCAATTTTTCGGAATCAGGTAAATATTCAATTAGTCATAGTCTCTTTGTCTGCCAAAGTGACTCCCCTGGCATGTTGCTGGAACTGTCATTTGCATCAATCATGTCAACTCACTAACAAAAGAGTCGGAAACTGCAGCACCAGGCGACAAACCGCAATTTTTCGGAATCCGGTAAATATTCAATTAGTCCTAGTCTCTTCATCTGCCAAAGTGACTCCCCTGGCATGTTGCTAGAACTGTCATTTGCATCAATCATGTAAACTCACTAAGAAAAGAGTCGGAAACTGCAGCACCAGGCGACAAACCGCAATTTTTCGGCATCCGGTAAATATTCAATTAGTCCTAGCAGGGACCCATAAATATCCTGTAATGCCTCGCCATTCAGGGGGCTTGTCAATAAGAGATTTCCGATGCTATGTTGACCGACCGAAAGATAGTTCGAGAAATACCCACGGTCCAATCACGTCCAAGGCCAGATAGACAAAATTTGGGGCGCCTTGAGGGAGGAGGCAAACAATGAGGCAAACAAGAATGCCGATTCGACCCAAGTGGGATTTTTGGAAAGTAGGCAAGGGTCGGGCAACATAGCAACATAGAAGCATAGGAAATGACAAGCCCCCTGTAAAGGAAATGTATGGGTCCTTGGTCCTAGTCTCTTCATCTGCCAAAGTGGGTGAAGGGTCCCCGATGTGTGAGGGATGGTACTGCCGGCCGGCTCTAGCATGTCGGCAGAAACCTGCAAGGGGTGAATTGCGCGTGTTTACGCTCATCTTCGAGCTCGCTGCCGGAATCTTCTTTAATCACGCTACAAAGGATCCACAGCGGTGTTCCAAAACGGATAGGAGATTAAAAATGCTAGAATATACCAATAGTAATAATTTATTTATTACCCACAAATTCCAAGTCTAGTACTTACTTACTTGTACTTGTTGCACTTCAAGCCGACGGAGGGCTCATCGTGGCATCCAAAATTTGTCGGCACGCATCTTTCCAAGCGAGGCGGTCAGTTGCTAGCGGCTCCATGATCGTTAGCCATTCTCTGTCCCAGCGGCGTCCATATTTTCGGAAGCCGCCGATTGGTTCCAAATCCTCTTTGATTTTTGCAAGCCACGTCTTTTTCTGTCCGCCAGCTTTCTTCTTCCAGGAAGACAACGGGCGACATTTCAGACATTGCTTGGAGATCTGGCTGTCGGGGCGTCTCAGTATGTGGCCAAACCACCTCAGTCGCCGCTGTTTAACAACCGTCGAGAGTAGCGGACGGTCGCCACATTTCTTTCTGAGTTCTAGGTTCGGTATTCGGTCACGTAGGCGGACTTTAAGGATATACCGCAGGCATTTGTGTAGGAAGACATCAATCTGCCTCTCCTCAGCTGATTTGAGGGGCCACGTTTCGGACCCATATAGGAGGACAGAAAGTACCATGGCATCAAAGATTCTCATCTTGGTCTTCAGGGAGATTTCACTGCGATTCCAAAGCGAGCGCCGCAGCTGAAGGAAGACTGCCCAGGCGGATGTGATTCGCTGGTTAATCTCATCGTCGACTTCGCCGTACGGGGTCATGATGGAACCGAGGTACTTAAACTTCTGAACATCCTCCAAAGGGTTGCCATTGAGCGTGATGGGAGTTATATCCATTCCTTGCGTCCTCATCACCTTTGTCTTTGGGTGGCTTACTCTGAGCCCCGCCTCCAGGGCTCTGGCAGCTACATCGTTGAGCATCGACTGGGCCTCAGCGGGAGAGACGGCGAGGATGTCAGCATCGTCAGCATAGTCCAGATCGGTGACTGAGAACTCAGGATCAATCTCCACGCCTTTGTACTTGTCCAGGACTTTAAGGATCCAGTCAATGACGAAATTGAACAAAGTTGGCGACAGAATGCATCCTTGTCGTACACCCTCTTGGATCCCGAAGAGCGGAGACAGCTCTCCATCTACTTGCACTTGGGCAAGGGTGTTTGTATAGTAGGCTTGTAGCAGTCGGATTATCTTATCAGGTGCTCCGTCCTCACGCATGGCTGCCCAGATAGCTCCTCTTCTGGCAGAGTCAAAAGCGGTTATAAAATCAAGGAAAATCTGGATTGTTTCTTGTTGGTTCTTAAAGCGGTGTTCAAGTATCTGCCGTAGGCTAAAAATCTGGTCGCAACATCCCATGCCTTGTCTGAACCCTGCTTGGTTGGGTCTCGTCCTGCTGTTTCTTACATCCCGGAAACGATTCAGGAGGATGATGGCAAAGACCTTGGCAACGATTGGAATTAGGGAGATGCCACGATAGTTCTTACAGTCCTGCGGGTCGCCTTTCTTGAACACAGGGACGATTATAGAGCTGCGCCATTCCTGGGGGAAGTATTCATTCTGCCAGATATCGTGGATTATTGCATAAAGCTCGTCAACAGCTTCCTCGGGCAGTGCTTTTAGGGTTTCAGCTGCTATATCGTCGCATCCCGGGCTTTTGTGATTTTTAAGGAGTTTGAAAGCGCCGACGACCTCTTCCTTGCTGGGAGCATTAATGTTAATGTGGCTATAAGCCTCATCATTGGGGGTGGAGGTGGGGGGTTGGATGTGATCTGGGACGGGGTCCGGATCACTGGTTGGGTTGAGTAGCAGAGCAAAATGTTCTCGCCATCTCGCGACCCTCTCTTCCTTGCTTGTTAATGCTCGGCCATCTGCAGTTCGGACAATTTGTGGCTGCTTCGAAAACTTCTTTCCAGTGGCCTCCCCCAGCATCTGATACAGCTTTCGCGTATCGTTTCGTCTTGCCGCTTTCTCCATGCCTTGAGCTATTTCACTCCAGAACCTTTTTCTGTCGGCTTTTGCAGACTTATGGCATTTCTTCTGGAGTCTTCTGAAACGGGTGGAGTTTCTATCAGTGGCTGCTTTCTTTAGGTTCGATAGCCTCAAAGTTTCATCTGATATCCACTTCTTAGGGCGGCGTTTTACAAAGCCAACTACCTCGCCTGCTACAGAGTGGACTTTAGACTTGAAGTTGGTCCACTTTTCCTCGATCTTTTCCTGGGGCTGCCGGGTTGGTTCCGGGTCTGTCTCAGTATGGAGGGCAGAAAAACGATTGCTCAGCTCTAACTGGAATTTTGTCCGCACTTCAGGCAGGCGAAGTTTCGCTACGTCAAATCGTTTGGGGGGCTCTATCTTCCTGCTAGAGCTGAGGCGCATTTGCAGCTTCGTCTTGAGTAGGAAATGGTCAGATCCACTTTTTGAACCTGTGCTAGCGCCTCTGTGAACTCTTGAGTCCTGGGCCATGGATTTCCATCTCCTTGAAATCAGCAGGAAGTCAATTTGTGCGCGATTCTTCCCGTCCCGAGACCGCCATGTATAGGTATGACAAGGTTTGTGCTTAAAAGCGGTGTTAGCTATGAAGAGGTTATTACGCATGGCAAACAGAATAAGTCTTGTGCCACTGGCACATCTGTCACCCATTCCATGGGGCCCGATGGAGTGCTCGGCCTCACTTGACTTCTTTCCAATGTGTGCGTTTAAGTCGCCTCCTATCATCAGTATATCCTTTCTCGGGATTTTATCAACAATGGACTGGAGATCCTCGTAGAAGCTGTCTATCATATGGTCTGGGGAGTTTCTGGTGGGTGCATAGACGGATAGCACAGTAATGTGGTTGAGCTGGCATTTCAGTCGGATGCGAGATATTCGTTCGGATATGGCTTCGTACTCAAGAATGGAGTCTGCTAGCTTAGGGGACAATATAAAGCCAACCCCTGCTCTCCCTGAGCCGTCAGTTGGTCCGGAGTTGAAGAGTACTGCTCTTTTTCCATCGGGAGTGTTTATGGTGGTCGTGACACGATCATTGAGTCTAGTTTCTGAGACGCATAGGATATCAAGTTCATATCGGTAAAATTCTTCAGCAACAAAGGCTTGCGTTATAGGGCACACAAATTCCAGCAGCCGATATTCAGGCCTTGTCTTCTTCTTGATATGACATTGGCTAGCCCACTTTTCGACAAGTTCGCCATTCTTGTCGCATCGCCTGTGCCGGGTATGCCGTGGCCATTGGCTAGCCCACTTTTCGACAAGTTCGCCATTCTTGTCGCATCGCCTATGCCGGGTATGCCGTAACCAATATTTCTCGCTATTTTAGTTGCCTTCATAATTTTGGATGTTTCTTGGGAATATATTTAACCGTAAGGACCCCACTCTTACGGCGCCCCCAGCATTTTAGCCACCCTTTCCTAAGGCGTGTCGTCCAGGGTGTTTTCACCGCTCCACCACTTTGAGGTAATGCTATGGGACTTCCCCTCGAATTCTAGAGACGGAGGTGGGAGCTTCGACGGCCACAGGTCATGCCAACGCCGCAACGATCACGAGCCTCGGCTCCCCCCTGTAAATCCCATCTAGAGTTCTAAGGGCATTCGGAGCGGTCTAGAGTTCTAAGGGCATTAAGTCTAGTACGATAAAGAAAAAGAAAGGAAGAAAAATACTAAAATAACATACATACAAAAACACTAGCACATAAAGTAAGTAAATATTCCTTGAGCCCAAACTGACTTTGAAACATCTGTTCAAATAATGCAAAAAAACGGATGCGTCAGTTACGATGCTTATGGCAGCGATATTTCGGCCCTTCTTGGCAAGGGTCCTCGTCAGGCTGTCAATCTTCAGGGTCAACGTTGGGGAAGAACGAACCTATAAATACATAAAGTAAGGGGTGTAATGGCTCGGCTTGGCTAATTTTGCCCCTTCTTTTCTAAATTTGTATAACGAAGTCCAAGTTAAGATTACACTTGTTAGTTAAACTAGTTAAATTTTTTACGCTATATGTGACTGATTTGTACAAGTATTGTTACTTTTAGGATTTACTTGTGTTCTCATATTGACCAGGCAAATTTGGCATAAGTCGTTATAGGCTGACGGCAAATAAAAAGATTTGTGTTCCTTCAGCCGAAGCTGACTGCGAATCATATTTGACGATGCAAAACTGATAAGTCAGCTATATTTTTCAGCTACCGAGGCTCAAGTGGACCCTTGCCAAGAAGGGCCGAAATATAGCTCTAATAAAATGTAGCTTACTTATCCGTTTTGCAGCGTCAAATATAAACAGATTTATCTATCTGTCTATGCTTCAAATTTGAATCCTTCTATCTGACATTTGGTCTCTTAAAAATTACCCATGTTTGTCGTTTTTCAGAGAGCAACGTGTCACTCATTTCTTCATCTTCCTATTGGTCGGTTTGAGTTCACTGATGACGTCAATCCTGAAGTTCATCCCTATGCCAGTTCTGTATGGCGTTTTCATGTATATGGGAACAGCGCCCCTAGCGGAGATGCAGTTCTACGACAGAATCAAGCTGGCATTTATGCCTGCCAAGTATCAACCGGATTACATCTACTTAAGAAAGGTGAGTGGTTGGATTCGGGTTTGATCGATTTGTTTTCTGCCGGATTCCGGTATCTTTCAGGGATATGAGCGTCAATGAAAAAGGTAGCCTAGCAGATCTTGAACTAGAGTTTACTCAAAAAATAGTTAGTAGCCGGATTCCAAAAAACGGTTAGTAGCCGGATTCCAGTCTCTGATTGTTACCTCTGTGTCCGGAAATCTCGTGGAGTGCAGAGGCATCATATGTGGATGATATAGATTCTGTGATTTGGATCCCACTAATGCTTCTAAAATAAAAAAATAGAAGTAGTTAGAAAATGTTTACATGAGCTTGGAAAGTTGAACGGCAGGATTCTTGATTCCATTGGATTTATAACGTTCTGTGGCTACGTATAGGTTAACGCGCCGAATTCACGAGCGGAGGGTCGCTGGTTCGATTCTCGGTGGTGCCGACCGTTTGGTTCAGGGCGAGGGTTACTGGCGTTTCCCCTAACAAGCCAAAAGTCCACACAGCTTCAAATGGGTACTTAGACAAAGTCCAGGGAAAAGCACGGGAAGCATCGGATGATTTGCCCCCAACCACCATTGCACTCTCGGCCGACGGCGGAGTATCAGGAGCGGCACCTGCGCTACGCGAACCTTAACCGGTTTGAATTCGAAAGTTTGCTTTTTTATGGCACTTGAGCTTACTCAAGTGCCATATAGCGATCGTAATGTCTGTCTGTCTGTCGGTCTGTCCGCATTTTGCTAGTTTGGGCACTTCCACATGACCTAGGACGCTAAAACTTGGCACGCGTATCAGGGACCCGACCGGATTAACTTAAAAATAATCACTTCCCCGATCCCACCATCATTGGGGGAGTGGCGGGATGGGGAATCCGGAAATTAGCAACATTCATAACTTTGAAACGGATAATCGGGCGTGCATTAAACTTGACAGGTATCAAGAACAAGTGTCTTGGATGTTCACTGTCAAATTCGGATCGGGTCCGATAATTTGGGGGGGAGCTGGAGGGGGACATCGGAAATCTCTTGAAACGCTTTTTCTAGTTTGTGTCAAACCCCTACCCCACACTTGTAAAGCTCTGCGCGGATGAGTCATGATTTGCTCAAATCTTTTGGGTGTTCGGAGAGAGCTTGTCTACTTACGAAGGTCGAAGGGGTTGGGATATGTAGTTGACTGTTAGTAGGGGTTGATATAGATTAGGGGGCGCTAGGAGGATGAAACTTGGCAGGCGTGTCAGGGACCCGACCAAACCGTCCTGGTAATAATCAGTTTCCCGATCCTACCGGGAATCCGCACAATCTCTTGAAACGCTTTTTCTAGTTCTTGTCAAATCACTACCCCTTGTCACACTAGTAATAACTCTTTGCATGGATGAGTCATTCTTTGCTTGAATCTAATCGAAGGTCGAAGGGGTTGGTACATGTTGTTGAAGCGTAGTAGGAGTTGACATAGATTAGGGGGAGCTAGGACGATGAAAGTTGGCAGGCGTATCAGGGACCCGACCGTGTCCTAGGCTAATCGTATTTGTGATTCGACCGACTGCGGGAACAGGTACAGTTTAAGGATTAAAATAAGACCGGCTCTAATAGAGATTATTTAATTGCAGTTCCATGAAATTTACTTGTTTTAAAGAATTTTTGTGGTATAATTGGTCCTTGAATTACGCGTCTTTCGACAATTCGACTTATATTTGACTTCTCCGAGGAATAAAAAAAAGAGATGGTCGTTACTTTTTAAGTTACTCCCGTTTGAAGATTTCCTCTAGTTGCCGTCTTTTATGACACTTGAGCTTTCAAGTGCCATATAGCGATCGTAATGTCTATCGGTCTGTCCGGGTTTTGCTACTGTGGGCACACCCACGTAAGCTAGGACGATGGAACTTGGCAGGCGTATCAGGGACCCGACCAAATTAGCTTAGCAATAATCACTTCCACGATTCGGCCATCATGGGGGAGCAGAGGGATGCGGAGTCGGGAAACTAGTAACATACATAACTCTGGAACGGGTAATCGAACATGCATGGAACTTGACAAGTTGTAAGGACAGGTGTTTTAGATGTTCAGTTTCAAATCCGGACCGGATCCGATAACTGGTAGGGGGGCTGGAGGGGGAACCGCAAATCTCGTGAAATGCTTCCACATAAGCTAGGACGAGGAAAATTGACAGGCGTATCAGGGACCCCGCCAGATTGACTTGGATATGATCATTTCCCCGATTCAGCCACTGTGATGGGAGTGGAGGGATGCGGAATCCGGAAACTAGTAACATGAATAACTTTGGAACCGGTAATCGGACATGCATGAAACTTGACAAGTGTCAAGAACAAGTGTCTCAGATGTTCAGTTTGAAATCCGGGGGGACCTAGAGGTTCGAACCTTCCCAGGAAGAAGAGGAGTTGTAGACCTGCCTTTTTCTCTTCTTTTTACTTCAACAAGTGTAAAATAAAATGATATTCGACTCTGTATATAACTCTCAAGCAAAAAACTCCCGCCTACAGTTCGCCTATTCTTACAAGTGCCATATGAGCTTTCAGCTCTTGTTTGCTTTGCTTTTGTAGCCTAGTCTGGAAAGAACTGCAGTGACGAAACCGTGAAAATCTCTACTTGAATAGTATTTGTTCGAGGAAGTTGAGTGGCCGGATTCGGGTCTTTCGCCGGATTCTACCTTCGTAACAGGAAAGGCGCGTGTGTAGGGGTGTCGTATCCTTCGATGATGTGGGTGCAAAATAGTGAGCAAATTTCCAGGCCAGGTTGCGAATTCCGGTTTGGTGGCCAAAAAATAGTACAAGGCATCATATCTCTCGGTAGCAAGATTGTCAGTGACGAAACCTTTTTCGAAAAAAATGTCGGATTCCTGTTTTCGATGTATTTTATCCTTGTGGGCGTCGAATTTTGCGGAACGCAGGAATTCATATTCTTTGATGATCATAATGTCACCAACAGTCTGTTCTGCGATTTTATGTGTAATAGTTACAGTTGAGATAGACACCTTTCGATGGTATAATTGCAACTTTTATTATCGTTCCAATCCGGGTTGTCGGATCCCGGTTTTCGTCAGATTCTATCCTTGGCCCGCAAGGTTGGCGGAATTCAGGTTCAAACCAAACCACCAAAATGGTACACAAACAATAATTCTGCATATATGACAAAGCAAAACGGATAAGTCAGCTACATTTTATTGGAGCTATATTTCGTCCCTTCTTGGCAAGGGTCTTGAAGAGGACAGGATAAGTATATCCTGTCTCCTCTATTAGCAATACACTGCATTATCACACTTGCCAGGTGTGTTCTTTTTATGTCACGTGCAAGGCTCCCGGTAATTGTTTCCGAGATGCTCATTCGTCCGAAGACCGGTTATGCAAGTCTGCCAAGTTTGTTATCCAAGGCAGGGAACATGAGGTTACAAACAGCCCAAACTTTGTGTAATTTGCTGTAAGCATAGCTACGTTTCACAGTAGTCAATTGTCTCAGAACATCTTAGCAGAAACACTATCTTCTACGAGGTGTCCTTTAAGAACTGATTAGACTCTCTTTTCTTTTCTGTAGATGCCGCTGAAACGTGTTCACATCTTTACTCTGGTTCAACTTCTCTGTTTCGCTGCACTCTGGATCGTGAAAACAAACGAGACTATTTCCATTGGCTTCCCGCTTATGGTAAGTGCTGCCACCTAGGTTCTACGCATTCACCGCTTCACATAGGTGGGCTAGATGGCGGATACCGAGTCATCGATTCGTGATTGGACGATCGTAATGCCTGGCACTTTCTTTGACTCGAGTGCTATTCCGTTGTGATAAAATTCCACCTTACTATACTGTTGCGGTTGTTTTTATTTATATTTACTTATAACTTTATTTATCATATTATTTACAACATATGGATATGAAACAATGTTTGGTTATAGAGTATTTTGATAGAGGGGCATCTATTCATGAGACCGCCATCTTATCCGACGAATACAAAATTAACGTGGCGAGGTATAAGACTTTCAAATTCTAGACTACATTGAGGGGGCTTGGTTGACATTCCAATATTTTTAGTATCGCAAATGTGTTAGAAGTCTTCAAACTTTTACGACAAAGTCAAATCTCGAGTCCTAATGGTTGGTTTTTCATCTTTGCGTCATAGCCAACTAATAGCATGCGAGACTATCAAACTTTGAAGTCTCTCGAGACACATTTCCAATTATACTTTGTTCTAAAACTGTGTTTGACCCACCAAAAGGGTGGGGAAAACATGTAACAGACTTAGCATATTTACCTACATCTCACAACTCGGTATCAAAGTTGAAAGTCCTACACTGTCAGAAGTTTCATAAACAGATCGCGCATAACACTTTCAAGAATAACACCTTTTCACTTAGAAATAAATTGTTATGACCAATTAAGTTTACACTATTTCGTGCCTAGTAGATCTCCAACAACACCTTCAATTGGTAAAAATAATACACTGTCAGAAGTTACATAACGACAACAGAAGGATGCCCTGTTTCAACAGATAACACTTTGGGATGTTATCTGTTATGTTTCATTCGCTCCCGTTAGTATTTTTACCAGGTGCCAAGAAAGCAAACTGGCACCCAGACCTTTGAAGGTGTTGTTGGAGATCTAGGCACGAAATAGTGTAAACTTAATTGGTCATAACATTTTATTTCTAAGTGAAAAGGTGTTATTCTTGAAAGGGTTATGCGGTATCTGTTATGAAACTTCTGACAGTGTATACATTGCCATGATATGTTCTTCATTTTACCTTCTGATGATGGTTATAAGTATCCGTTTTCGTCCGGTAGGGTGCAATCTCTCTTTTCGATTTCAGAGAATGGTTTTGCAAGGCACGAAAGATTTAAAACTCTCTTAAAGCACCACCAACGCCAAACTCCCTTCCCAAACAGAATATGAAAGTTGCGTTTTTGCAGATATCATGGTATCTGATACCAAGGTATCTGATACCACGGTCTAAAGTCGGTTTCGCAGTCATCGTGGTATCTGATACCACGGTCAAAAGGCGTTTTTGCAGTTACCGTGGTATCTGGCCAGTTATCGTGGTATCTGATATTCAGATATCACGGTCCGACCGTGGTAACTGATCGTAGTATCTGAAAAAGTCATCTCACTCTCATTAATTTTTGTCAAATTGTTGGGAAAGAAGCTTTGACACTTGGTGATGTGACTGAATATCAGTTTTTCTTTTTGAATGACTTCGAAAAGCGCGATTGCGGCAATTGTCGCTTTTGCAGAGCAACCGTATATCAGATACCACGGTAACTGCAAAAACGACTAATTACAGATCCATTTACCGTGGTAACACCTACCTGCATAGTTACGTTTTTGCAGATACCATGATATCAGTTACCACGGTCGGACCGTGGTATTTGAATATCAGATACCACAATAACTGCAAAAATGTCTTTTGTTTGTGGCATCAGATACCACGATAAGTGCAAAAACGACTTTAGACCGTGGTATCTGCAAAAATGCTACTAATATAAAGTCTTCAAGCTTTTGATTGGGATGCTATAGTGGAGAACGGAGTCTACTAAGCAAAATTTCCGACCGAAAGTAACCAACAACGACCAAGCGAGAAGGCAGAAAGAGATCTACATGAAGTGGAACTCGACACCATTCAAATCTTATGATGATGATGATGATCAGTCATGTTAGAGCCAGAGCCGTCACTACTGGGGGGGGAGGTGGGGGGGAGGGGGGGACGCAACCCCCCCAATGTTGTCGGCCAGTCGGTAAAAAATGACCGAGTCGGCGCGAAGCGCCGCGATTTTTAGTAAAAACAGTGGATTTTGTTCTTGGAAATAGTCGTTTTTCTTAAAAACAATAAAAAACAGTCGGTTTTCGTAAAAATAGTCGATTTTTTCTTAAAAATAGTCGTTTTTCGTCGTTTTTATCCGCAAAAACAGTCGGTAAAAATGACCAGCCAGTCGGTAAATACCTTGTCCCCCCCCCCAAACATTTTGGCTAGTAACACCTCTGGTTAGAGCTGACTTCTAAAGAGTGCCAACACTCATAAAAATAAACCGTCTCTGCTGATGGTAGATTGCTCGAATGCTCTCTGATGAGAAATTCTGTTTGCACTGCCTTTAATTGTAATACAATTTAACTCATGTTTCTTATAGCTGGTGATCATGATCGTGATTCGCAAATCTCTCGACTTCTTTTACACGAAAGACGAGATGCGCGCAATTGACGCCGTTATACCCCCGTTTAGGAGGAAGAAGAAGAATGCAAACACGGTAGAGAGGGTGACCATTGTTGACCCGCTCAAGGCAAAACCGTCGAAGATTAATATCTCAGAGGAGGTAGATAAAAGTGGAATTTGGACACATCTGACTCAGGGAAGGTAAGCACTGAGAAATTTAGTTGCGATCTTGCAGATACCGAAATGTGAAATAATTACTGTTAGCCCCACTTGGAAGTTCTGATCCGATGCCCAAAGGATGACAAACCTTGGTAGCGTCTAGCGGTGGGGAAATTACTCAACTCTTCAAGCGTGTTCCACCCCTCTACCAATAGTAACTATTAGTTACTATTTTCGTTCCAACCTCGTCTAAAGTTACTACGCTGACCGTTCCAGCCTTTTCTTACCACGCTCGGGAGCGTAGTAAGCGTAGTAACTACGGATCTGTGTAACGTGATTGGTCAGATCAGCCCGCGGCATGATATTGGACCGAAAATACAAAAAAGCGTTCCAGCCTTGACGCCAAGAAGCGTAGTAACTACGGTGACTAGCGTAGTAACTACGGTGACTAGCATAGTAGCCACGGTAAGTAGGGTGAAACACGCTCTTCGAAGACGTGTAGGGATCGTAGTCTTTCGTTTGGTGGTTCGATTTGACTTATTAATATTCATCTTTCGACTCACAAAATATCGAAGGTATTCCAGTTGATTTGGCTTGGCTCCATTCTAATTTGCATCTCAACCTCGTCTCGACCATAACCTCAAAACCGACCTTCCGCTCCTGCATTTCCGCTACCATAATTTCCGTTGGTTTTGCACACATCTGTTGGAGGCGAATATTCCAAGGGGAAATGAGAAGTGTCGGGGTATCATCTGATACCAAGTCAAAAGTAGTTTTGCCGGTTACTGAAAACTCCAAAATTGCGGTTTAGAAATACGGAATGGTTTCAGTTTTCTTTTTAAATAAGATTCATTCTGTATCAATTCTTTCGACCTTCCCAAATGGGGAGACAAGCTCGACTACTGGGCAGAGATGGGCGAATCCGAATCCGGGATTCGTCCTTTTGGCCGGATTCGAATCTTCTGCTTGTCAAGCTGGATCGGGATTTGGACTCGGATTCCAAACCTTGAATCTTACGAATCCGCTCCAGTTTCTAATATTTTCCTAATTTCTACACACTATACTTAAGGTATAGTATAACAAGCACACATGAAAACCTAGAAATGTGGTTTACGTACCGTCTTATTTGCTTTAGGTATCTGTCACCTGTGATTTTCAAACTGTTGCCTATCGACATGATTTGATTTTTGTTAAGCTCGGATTCGAATCCTCAGTATGAAATGATGGAATCGGATCCGTAACTAGACCTGGATTCGGATTTGAATCCTATCATGATCGGATTCGTCATCTCTGCTACTGGGCAATAAAAAAAACTGATAGGCTATTCCTCGTGGTGACAAACAAAGCACAAAAAATTGTCCTTTTTCTTTTTTGACTCTCTTTGAGCCACAGCGGTCTTCCCCTTTCTCTGAGGAGCATATTGGTGCTCCTCAGATTGTGCATGTTGCTTCAAACGACTTAGAACTGATCAGTTATGAGTCAATTGCAAGGTATATTACACTACAAATTTTAACTGCAAACAATACATTTATGAAGCAACCGGTCCTACGTCCGTTCTTTCCTGCTTATAAGGAATGTTCCCACATCTGTAGTGGACACTCTGAAGTTGTTTTACCTTGATAATGCACCTGAAGATCGAGGCGAACTTTAAAATCTATGCTTGGGGACGTTTTGCCGTGGGGATGTTTTGCCACGGGGACGTTTCGCCAGGGGACGTTTCGTCGCATGTTCTCAGTGAATGTTGATGTTTAAACTAATTGATTTCTTTCTTTCTAGTGATGGCATAAGATCTAGAAATGGCCAGTACCAGATGGTATCATCAGAAGAGAATCCGACCGTCTCCGGTCGCAGCTTCACAGCACTCTAAAAACTACACCTGTCGGTTTAGAAATAGATACTTAGTTTTCAGTTTGTGATCAGTTAATAAAAGCGATAGACTGCCTTTGATACACCGACTGCCGCACTAGGAATAACTTTTTCATCCACCGAAATAGAACCTGCTTTCGCCAACGCGGTTGCTGCTCTCGCAAAAATACACAACTTGCTACAAGACAAATGTCTATACAACTACCACAGCGTTATTTCATCCAAACATTAATGTATTCATGAGATCAATTAACTAAGAGATCAAACCTGTTAATGAGACAAATAATGACAAGACAAATATCACTTGTTCTGTACAAAGCAGCTAATCACCATATTCTTCAAAAACAAAGAAATGTCCAATTCTTTGCAAATAGTGACAAGACAAATATCACATGTGCTTAATCAAATGTTGAAAGAAAAAAGAAAAACAACAGATTAAAAGCAGTCGCAGTTAAAAACAAGAGCTGTAAGCTCATATGGCACTTGTAAGGCTTGGTAAAAGTGTTGAGAGGATGGCCGTGGGGTAGGCGAAGTTATGGTTCCTGAGGTGTGGGCTAAGACATTCTTACACCATAGGTGCCCACTAGCCCCAGGACCAGTCAGGAAACCGGATATAAGGGACAAGGGAATGCTAGTTCAGCCGCAGTCAATCCAGAAGTCCCTAATCAAGCTGGTTCACACATCCTAACGAAGCTGGAATTCACATATCCAGTCAAGCCCGGGGCCTACTAGCCGAGATGGACCATTACAGCTATTCTACTTTACTTGCAAAACATTTACAGAGGAGAACATTATATAAATATACAACACTTATGATATCTTAAATTACTTACGAAATAGCTGTTAGCCGGTCAGCGCCGGAAAGAGAAGTGTAGAAGAAACGTGAGTCACACCGCGTGAGTCACCACAACCAAAGAGTTAATAACTAATCGAAAGAGTGCGGAAAGTGGCCGCGACAGTATAAAAGATACAGGCAACGGAAAGGAGTAACACTGCCTACCGGCGGCATAACTAAAACTTACGGAATGCAGAAGGCATCACCGTAACAAAAGTATGAAAGTAGGAATTCGCCAATTCGTGGGTTTGTTGTAATCATTTGTGAGCAAAACCCTTGAGATGAGAAAATCACAAGAATATATATTGTTTGGGTAAAAAAAGTAAATTTTTTGCACTTGGCTGTGATGATGCCCACTTTAAGATTGCTAGAAATTCATTTCTAAGCAAAACCCTTGAGGCAAAAATGATCATGGGTATCATGAAAATGTAGGTTTTGCTCAGAAGTGTTTTTTGTACTTCGCGGTTAAGATGAGTACTTTAAGGGATGGTCGAATCGGGGAACTGACTATTTCTAAGCTTGTTCAGTCTCTAATGTTCAAGCCAAGTTTCATCGTCCTAGCAAATCTTGAAGTACCTTAAATTTCGATCACCGGAATTCTAGACCCCCTCCAGCCACCCCCCCCCCCAGAGTGACCGAATCCGGTCCTATTCTGTCCCTGATGTATCTAAGGCTTACGCTTGTTCTTCCCACCAAGTGTCATCCCAGTCTCTGTATTCTAAGCGTGTCACAAAATCCCCCCCTCCCTCCACTCCCCCCACAATGGTCAAATCGGAGAGACACTGTTCATAAGTTAAAATTGTAAAGTCCCTGATATGCCTGCCAAGTTTCATCGTCCTAGCACATGTGTAAGCATCTTAAGTCGGGATCACCGGATTCCGGAACCCTCCCTCCAACTCCCCCCGCAGTACTCGGATCCGGTCCGGTCTTGTCAACTATGGATCTAGGGCTTGTGCTTGTTCTTCCCACCAAGTTTCATCGCGATCTGTCCACTCTGAACATGTCACACAATTTCCGGTTCCCCCCTCCAACTCCCCCCAAAGTCACCGGATCCATTCCGGACTTGAAGTGTGACATCTGAGACACGAGGTCTTTCCAAATATCAAGTTTTATAAAGATCCGATTACCCGTTCAAAAGTTATAAATACGTCAATATTCCGGATTCCCCCTCTCCACGGTGGTCAGATCGGCGAAGTGACTATTTCCAAGTTAGTTTGGTCGGGTCCGTAATACGCCTGCCAAGTTTCATTGTCCTAGCACATGTGTAAGCATCTTAAGTCGGGATCACCGGAATTCCGGAACCCTCCCTTTAACTCCCCCCACAGTGCTCGGATCCGGTACGGTCTTGTCAACTATGTATCTAGGGCGTGTGCTTGTTCTTCCCACCAAGTTTCATCCCGATCCGTCCACTCCGAACGCATGTCACATGATTTCCGGTTCCCCCCTCCAACTCCCCCCAAAGTCACGAGATCCATTCCGGACTTGGTGTGTGACGTCTGAGACACAAGGTCTTTCCAAATACCAAGTTTCATTAGGATCCGATTTCCCGTTCAAAAGTTATAAATACGTCAATATTCCGGATTCCCCCTCCCTCCACTCCCCCCACGGTGGTCGGATCGGGAAAGTGACTATTTCGAAATTAGTTTGGGCGGGTTTTTGGCCTTGGCCAAAAGGTTCTTGGCCAAGTTTCATCGTCCTAGCCCATCTGCAAGTACCCTAACTCGCGATCACCGGACCGACCGACCGACAGACAGAACGACCGACGGAAAAGTGATCGGTATATGGCACTTGAGTGAAGCTGCAAGTGCCATAAAAACTGAAAATAAATACATATGGTATTGATTTTGAAAAAAATGCCAAAAAGTTGCCTTTTTTACCCAATAGTGGCACGGTGTCACCCAGAGTGAAAAAGTGTCAAAAAAGCACTAAAAGTGTCCCTTTGGCAACCCTGGGTATTCGTGACGAGGTGATTACTGAAGATTGGCTCCGGCTGCTAATAATGAAACGGGTTAAGGTCGGGCTTCACTACCCAGATTTTTCGCCCGGATTCTGGGTTCCGTTTTCTTCGATACCGGTCTGGTATCTGTTACCACGGTAACTGGATCTGCAATTAGTCGTTTTTGCAGTTACCGTGGTATCTGACAACAATTGCCGTAATTGCGCTTTTCGAAGTCATCCCAAAAGAAAACTGATATCGAGTCCCACCACCAAGTGCCAAACTTCTTTCCCACCAGTTTGACAAAATTGATGAAAGTGAGATGACTTTTCCAGGTACCACGGTCGGACCGTGATATGTCAATATCAGATACCACGATAACTGGCCAGATACCACGATAACTGCAAAAAAAAAACCTTTTGACCGTGGTATCAGATACCACGATAATTGTAAAAACGACTTTAGACCGTGGTATCAGGTACCATGGCATCTGCAACAAGACCAAAGGTTTCGATGGGACCCCAAAAATTTAATATTTGATCCAGACAACTAGGTACCGTCTTGTCTTCGCCAGAACCAGTCTTCCCCAGACCAATCATCTGAGAAAACCAAGTTCAGATATACCTTCTGCCAAATCTATTTTGAAGATACTGATCGAAACTTCCTGCTTTACTTCTGCAAATTTCCGGTTTCGGCCGAAGTCCGAGCGAACTAGTTGTCAAGCAAAAAAAAGATAGTTCAGAAACGAATTCAGCGTATCTCCTTATCCCTATAAAGAACATCTAATCAACTTCAAATGAAAAAAAAAATCCGGTTTCAACCGGATTCCGGAAGAACTATATGTCCAGGTAAAATGATTGGCATACACAGATTCAGCGTCTCTTCTTACCTTTAAATCTGCCATCTAATCAACTTAAATAAGAATTTTGCTTTTAACAAATTTTCCGGTTTCGGCCGGATTCCGGGCGAACTACTAGTCTGGGGAGAAAATGCTTTTCACCGTCGTGTTCAGCATGTCATCTTACCCCTATATCAAACATCTAATCAACTTCAAATAAAACTTTTACTGTTAACAAACTTTCCGGTTTTGGCCGGATTCCGGGCGAACTACCCTTCCGGCGAGAAAATGGATTTCACCATCATGCTCAGCATGTGCCCCATAATCGACTGTCACATTGGCTGTTTCAAAACATTTTGTTTGTCCCTTCATTTAAACCCCCTCTCCCACCCCTAAATGTAGAGCGACAGAGCCCATCCACGAACTCGACCTTACTCTTGACCCAAAGAATCCTCTCACCAAGTTTCATCAAAATATATCATTCCCTTCGAGAGTTATCGTGCTTACAGACGGATGGACGGACAGACGGACAACTTTTGCGATGTTATAGGTATCCGTCACTAACGTTTTGGGATCCCAATAACGCAACTATTATTTTTCTGTTAACCTTTGCAGGCGCCCATGTCTGAATCTGAATTTACGAAAATAATATTACGCAAATATTGTATTTCTGTTACTTTATCAAGTCGTTGCCAAACCTCGACGGCAGCTTCAAAAATATTCATAAGATTAGCCGCGTTTTTTTTTTTTTTTTGCCGGGTTAAAGAGAGTAGATACTTTTAATCTGAGTCGTTACAGTCCGAAATGTTTGGGGATATCTGAGTCTCAAAATTGACTGGCCTTATGACTTATTTCGGGATAGGATTTTACGCCAAACTGACGTATTTTGTCCGAGTTTTTTGCCATAACATTTTTGCTACTGTCTAGACCCCGAAGCCACGCCGTTTATCGGCGCGCCATAGCTAACGCCGTTGAAACCTTCCTTCCTTCCAGGATCCCATCATCGGCGGGCGGGGCCAGGGGGGTCGTAAGTCGTTTTTTAAAAGGTAGTAATCGAATTTGGGAATTATTGTCTTGTTTTTAAGTGATTGATCCGTAAAAGACGTTCCATTCAGAATGTCCGATGAACTTTATTTCTGTTTCATTCAGTTTGTCCGGACATCTGAAGGCTACAGCCCTAACAGCCTACTTTTTAATTGCCCTATTTTTTAATAGGCTACTCTGGCTGTTTCCCGAGGACTCCTTGGTGAGTCGAAGGAACCACGAGAAAAGAGGGAGTCACTTCCTAGAGACTACCCAGACGGAAAACAACGAGAACGCGTGAAATGTATCCGTAGCTATCGGTTTTATTCGAAAATTTGCTGATCTACTTCCTTGCCAAACTCATTTCGGTGACGAAATAAAATTAGTCTGTAGAAGCTATTTGGTCCACTTTTCTTTGATCCGATTTGCATATTTTGTTTTACAACCGCACAGCTTACAAAACAATCAGTAAAATAGAGTTTGAGCATGTTCTAAGCATTAGTCCTTTCCTTAAACTAATATGTTGATCAGAGAAATAAATATTAACCATTTTTTTAATTTTCTTAATCAACGACACCAGCAGCTCCCCAAATCAATTCCACACCAAATCCGAAAGGGGTTATTTTTTAGTAATGATTGGAGCTGTCGCCGTCAGTTGGGACCTGTGAGAATGTGACGGAAGTGAATCCCTAGGGACTCCGCAGCGAGAGTCCGTATGGAACGGCGAGATTCTCGCTGTTTTCACACGCGGAGTCCGCGTGGAGTGACTCCCTCTATTCTCGCCGTTCCCTTCGATTCCCCGAGGAATCCTCGGGGAACGTCGAGAATACGCCTTTATACCAGAATAGCTGAAATTTTGTTGATAGACTACCTGGCTGGTCACTCAACCGCTATTTTTATATTAATCATCTACATATACAGCCAGTTCAGGTACGAAAATGCTCCAGGTTATGGCCTCAAAGTTCCAAACTTTTAGCAGAAACTCGTGACCTAGGTCATGAGTTTCTGCTTTTTGTTTAAAAAAGTGCGGAAAACGGCGCCAAACAGCGGCGCGTCGTCACGCAAAGGGTTTTTCGGCCCGCCACCGCCGAAAGTTAGATCGGCGCGGCTTCGGAGTCTACTACTGTCGTGTTGCGTAGAACTTGGTTATTTTTCTTTTTAACTTGTTTATTTTTCGTTGTGATATGCTTTATCGCTGCTTCATCGTATGGATTTAATTCAATTTTAAAATTTCAAAAATTTTACTTTGTTTTATACTACGCTGTAATTAAAAGTGGGTAATAAATAAACAAATTGTCAAGACTACTTGCAATTTGTTCTCAGTAACCAAAAGTGGGTAATAAATAAATAAATAAACAAAATAAATAAATTGTCAAGACTACTGGCAATTTGTTCTCAATACACCTTGTTTCTTAGGATTTCGGGCCCAAAATTTTTAGCACAATTTGGCAATGGCAACACCGCCGCTGCGTGCTGTATCAAAATTCAAAATTGAGCAGCGCAGCAGCATCATGAATTTAACAAAATCAGATTATTAAATGAAACTGTCAAAATCATCTTGAATCGTGCAGCCTGTGAGGTTGACAGAGGTGCAAAGAAGTTCAGATGAATGAACACCATGTAAGTTTTGGATTTATAGTGATAATGAATGTCAAAGGCGAAAGATCTTAAATCGGGGAACTCAGTAGAGGTGTGTTTCTTTGGTGATATCCGTCTACTTGCTGTGATGAATTAACTACAGTAGAGGTAGGATATGCTTACTTGAACTCATCAGTAACTGTTTCACTACCCTGGGTTTCTGTGTGCTTACAGAACAGTCAAGTGGAAAGGAAAAACACCAAGCATTGTATTAGCTAAAATCCAACTGTTTTGGTTGTCCAGATAAAGACTTGGAGTTTATGTTTGGCAACTCAGATTTTATTAAAAAATTTTAATGCACTTCCTCTTCTTTTTGAGAGAGTCAACACATTCAGATGCAACCCATTCGGTTAAGTTACCACTGAGCAAAATTAAAGGTAGCGTTCCATTGGAGTTATAACAAGTTACGGTGATAAGATGAGGGGCGATCATTGTATTGATTGTGGTAGTTATCATGCTCTCTGGAACGCAAATAATAACAATGCATACATACGTCATCACTCTTACAGGAGCTCCGGCAGAACTGATAGTTATTATCACTTATGATGCTCGCGACCATCAGAAGTGAATTGTTACGATCGTAACAGTCCTGGAACAAAAATAATAAGTGGGAGGAGCCAATTTACTTATTGCGGGCTCTGGAACAGCAATAATAACAAGAATAATAACGATTGTAACTAACATTACGTCGCTGGAACCCTGGAACGCTACCAAAGAAAAAGTAGCAGTTAACAGCAAACTGACAGCAAACATAATGGAACAAATGCTTTTGGCAAGTAGTATGTTGCAGTGAAAGTTGGATTTTAGTTCTTTCTTGGGTGACAATTAATTGACATGTGACATGGTTCCTTGGTTAAATTCAAATAGGCTAAGCATACAAAGTAGAGGCATGCTTATTTGAATGTTTGTTGACTTCGAACTTTGCCTTTTTCCTACACTTGTTGGCTGTGACTAAAGATAAGTACCAGTTAGCTCAAGTAGGTAATCAAGGGCCTCTGAAAACTTCTTAATAGGCATTTTGGATGTTCATTCTACCTTTTAGCCCAAAACTGTACTGTTCACATTGAAGTAACCATCCAAATAAGTATACCTCTACTGTACACTATTGACACTTTCCCCAAGTTCGGCTTTTTTTCTGGGCTCAAACAGACTTTGGACTGTTGCATCAGCTAAGAGTATAGTTTTTCAGCTTATTGTTTGACATGACCAGAGTGGACTCAACTTGTTTTACTTACAGTTGTCCTAACCTTCTGCATGTCCTTGTTCATCTGTTGGCATAGGCTTGGATGACGACTTAAGTGTGGCTCAGTTCGAACTAGCCAACCTTGAGCGAATAACAGTGGAGGTACTACTTGCGTTTTTTTGCCAAAAGATTTTCAAAAGTCCCCTGTCATTTCTGTTAAGTTGATCATTGTTGGGAGAGAGGAGTTATGCGCTGTTCTCCTGAGCAGATTGGTAAACTCACCTTGGAGTTGCCAATTTCCTTGGCAGAAAGCCTGGGCAGAAAGGACAAAGTTCTTGGTAAAAAAAACCTATAAAAATAGCAGTAAGGAGGAAATTAACCAAGTTCTTGATAGACGGGTGAAAAAACAGTTGGGCACCAGACTTTTGGAGATTTCTCATGCTCAGGGGAATCTCCTACTGAGGTGAAAACAGATTCCCCTGTGTAGGGGATTTGGATCTTGGCGAAAATTAGAACTGCTTGAAAAAAAATCTGGTTATTTCAGTTAGGAAATTATATCAGACTGCACCCCATCCTCACCCTCCATCCTATCTCTAGAAATCCTATAAATAGGCCTGGTAACAGAAAAGTTGATTTTTTTGGGTTTACCTGGCATCCCAGAGAGTTTCTTGATGCCAGTGTGCATGACTGCCTTTACAGTGAAACTTCAGAAGGCTATTCCTTACCTTTTCACTTCTTCCCTCCTTTATTCTCGTACTTTCCGCTTGTCCAAGTGCTTTCCCCGGCGTGGAGGTAATACCAAGAAAGGAAGATGGCACCACCGTAACACCCTATCCCTAATGCTATATGCCCATTCTTGGTCTGGGGCACTCCAGTCTTGCCATTTGTTTGTTTTCGGAGTCTTAATCAAAATAGAATATTCTGTATCAGGTTAGGGCACCAGCATTAGGATATACCAAACTGTTACTATGCCTGTCATCACATTTTGGTGTATACCAAGACCTCTCCATAAAGAATAAGTCTACAACCCATTATTGATGCCGTGTTTAAATTATTAATTAAAACCTGGACTTGTTAATTCTGATACAAAGTCAGTAGTTGGTAGATACCATTCTGACGGTAACTGGATCTGCAATTAGTTGTTTTTGCAGTTACCGTGGTATACGATATGCGGTTGCTTTGAAAAAACGACAATTGCCGAAATTACGCTTTCCGAAATCATCCCAAAAGAAAAATTGATATCCAGCCACATCACTTAAGTGCCAAACTTCTTTCCCACCAATTTGACAAATGTTGAAAGTGAGATGACTTTTCAGATGCCACGATCAGTTACCACGGTCGGACCGTGATATCTGAATATCAGATACCACGATAACTGCCCAGAATACCACGATAACTTCAAAAACTTCAAGGTTTGTAGCCTTCAAAATTCCAAGCAAGAAATAAAACAATACGGAAACAAGTCGTTTGTTACAAGTATTTTTCGTTTACAGTCTGAATCAGTTATTCATAGATGATTCGTGAAGCTAATTGAAGGATTTAGGAATGCAGGCGTCGGAATCGGAAGAAAAGAGTGACGACGATGATTAAAGGAGTTGGAGGGAAGTGAATACGTTTGGAAATCTTTCACTGTGTAAAAAACTTTTTGTGAAGCTTTTCTAAGCACATCTGATTTTAATCAGAAGCATCTTCAACAAACACAGCATGAGCTGGAGATAACGAACATGGTTAGTAACAAGAATATACCTAGTTCGTCGTGTTGTATGTGCAGGAACTGATTCAGTAATTTTTCTTTCTTTAGATGATTGGATCAAGAGAAGCTCTGAAGAAGCACAACCGGAATGGATGATGAAGTTACAGAACATGATTAGCTTACACATAACCCAAAATTGGCCCTACAAGGACGATGCCATGTGAGAAGGAACTGGACTGATTATGAACTAGACTTGGAGAACTTCAAGGGATCTCAGTTTTTCGAGTGAGTAGACTGAAATGGGCTGGATGCTTAAACCACCGACTTCTGTATTTGATTGAATCAAGAAAAGTCTGGTAACAAAACAGAGAAAATTAAAAAAGTTTGCTCCGGACTTTGGGGAATTCAGTTTGTCGAATGAGTTGACTGAAATGGGCTGGATGCCCTGCACCTACTAGGTTGCATTTCTGTTTAATTGAATCAAGATAATCTGTTAACATACCGTAGAGAAAATTGAAAGTGTTAGTTCCGGTAAAATAGCTCTGACTTTCCACTGCATAGACTTGGAGTCGACGCAGCGAAAACGGAACTGTTTCACACGTGAAAAATTGTTCAGATTTACCTCAGATTTAGCATTCATTGGCAGATACTGACAGTAGATACTGATGTACTGACCAGTTCGGCTAACCCGCAGCCTTGAATGCAGAGAGTCCTTTTCTGGCATAGTCGGTTACGAGGCCTCGGGTCTGGTAAGCCTGCTTTCAAGGTTATATGTTGAAAAGTTGTGCAATTGTTCCCAAGGTCTTATACTCAGTAGTATCCCTATGTGTTCCATGCACTGGTTCAGTTTTTTCGACGAATTGCTACAGTTCGTGAAACAGCTAAAACAACTGTTGAAAAGTCGAGTCGAATTTTATTTTCGTTCCATGCTTTAGTGTCTATCTTGCTGGAAGTGATTGTATCCCCAGTACAAAAGCCAGAATAAATAGAACAAGGAAGACAGCATATATTTAATTTTTCTAACACATTAGCACAACTTAAGCGTTTCTACTGTGCTTAAACACATGACCCTTCCGAAATCACAAGCATTTCCACAGTGATAACTTGTGTTGCATTGACCATATCCGATCACTTCACTTACAAAATTATCACAAAAACATACGGAAACGTTGAAAGTCAACCAGCGTTGTTAGATGGGTACATGCTGGTTCGCTGATCCACGACAAGTCCAAGCTTAAAAGACAAACTTCTTTTTTGTGTTGTATCTACTGTAATCCATGGAATCCTCTCTCTGCCTGTCGTTTGTTTTCCCGGATCATGTTGGGAAAGCTTCTGACTTTTCTCGTCCTTATGGAAGATCCGTTATCATTCCACATTGGTGTTGCCGCTGCGATCGTTCATTATATCGGCAAAATCGTTGTATAGTGCAATCAGCTGATATTTTGTTTGGTAGTGTCAGTCGTCAAGGGGTCCTCGTTGTCGTAATCTGGACTTTCGACCGTTAAGCATTGTCGGGATGGTGTTGGTAAAAGGCTTACGATAATTGATTCGTCATCTCATTCTTCCTTCGTCCTTAACGCACTATGAACTGTTAATAAATAGTTGCAAGCTTTAAAATCAACGATTTCGGCCTCTGAATTTGCTGCAATAACAGAATCTTAGAGTGAAATACAGCTTTGTATTTAAAAACAGTATGAAAAGAGCACACAAGAAATTTTCACCAAAAGAATGGATAATGTCATTACACTGCACACAAGTAACGATGAAATGAATGAGCTAGACCCCACTCCCGACCGTTGGTAATCTGACCTTGACATTATCTCCTACGATGGGCCGTTTACTTTTCCTAATTTCCGAGTAAACTGCAGTAGTATGTTAACTGGATGGATGATTGGTAGGCGAGAATTGAGATACCACTCTTAACACCATTGTTGATAGGATGGTGGTGGCTAGATTCGGTGAAGCTCCTAGGCTGAAGATGTTCTGACACCGTAGAAGCCCACTAGCCTCAGGCCAGTCAGGAAACCGGACATAATAGAAAGCAGAAGGCCTCGGAGAATGCTATAATTCAGATCCGTAAGCCCTAATCAAACTGGTTCACACATCCTAGCGATGATTTGCAGTCAGGTTCATCCTAGCGAAGCTGGAATTCCTATATCCAGTCCTATATCCAGAATTCCTATATCCAACCTTTTACAAAGGATTCGACTCGACTGTTACAGTCAGTATCTGATCTCGTTCACTTTGTCTGAACGAAGAGAAGCAGTCACCACTAAATTGGTAAATTTGCAGTACTTAACAGTACTGTTGTTGTTGATGAAGGTTGGCCTTCACAAAGCTGTTCGATCATTCACACCTTGGACTACTCTTGAGACACCCAGTCTAGAATTTACGGTATGCAGACCATAGTGTGAATTGACCTGGGGAATCCACACTTAACCCGTGAAGTTCTGCACGTGAAGTAGCTATTATGATTGTAGACTTGGACATTTACCATCTTATGTCCGGCCTAGTACACCCCTCGCCATAACGTCAAGTTGAGAGTGATCTTCCTATACAAATACAGTCGTCACAATAATGGTTTCTGCCAACTCCACAATGAATAGTGTTTTTATTTGCGAGATAATTGGGAGACATTACGCAAAATAGGACCGAAAACAAGACCAGTACAGATCGTATGCTCTTTGCAGTGGTATTTCGCATGAAGGCTATTAGAGGTCCGCGCTTCAGAACTCGATGGCTCATCAAAAACTACCTAGACCTCTTATATGGTGCCACAATGAAAGCCGGATCTACAAATTGCAGGTGTAAATATTATGACAGATCAAACACTTTAGTTCTAGCGAATGATTAAGTATTGAGAAAGTGGAAATCATTTTTTGGCAATTTATGTTGAAACTATTTGTTTTTAAGATCGCGATTGTAGTCATGAAGAAGGGGACGAATTATTAAAAAAAGTAATAGATATTACTTTACTTAATCAAAACAAATACACATTACTATCTTCCGTCCAAAATTTCGAATTCTCTTCAACTGGGTACTTTGTGTTGATATTTCTCTTCACTGACGAAATTGTAGATTCGAAAGCACCCATTACTCTTCTCTACCAAAGGAAAACAACCATTTTCTTATCTGCTTTTAAACAGCGAACAACAGCATAGCGAACGGCAGTGATGGCATTTTTCCGAAAGCGGTCAATGTGTTTTCTCTCAAATTTTTTATAACGCTTAGGTATGCGTAAGACTTCTGTTTTCAATGCATGAACTTACCTCTCCATCTTCTGATGGGTCGAAGTCAACGGGTGTCGATAAAGCAAATGGCATGACTTTGTCCAATGCAATCTGATCATCACCTGTTTTGTCTTGGTCAGTAAAGGATGTTTGGTCAAGATTTTTATTTGCCGATTCCGCTGGATTTGTCGTTTTTCTTCGAATGAATTCTACCAAATTTCCGACAATCCATCTGCCAGTATTTTCTTTTATGGCTGGACACGCTTCATGAAGTAGCTCCCCCTTCAGTGTTGTTGTCGTAATCATCCTCTGTGGCATACTTCGGGATTTTCTCTAGATCTTCGAGGTGTTTATGTCTCGCTGCCGAAAGGTTTAGTTTTTCTCAGTTTTTCCTCGACCTTTGCCTAAGGATATGGTAGTTGAAACACCCGTAATTGGACGATGTTTGTCAAGAGCTCTTTCCTGTTGCTTCTTCTCTGTAAGTCCCGATTGCTGTTTTCGGATATTCAGGTCGGAAACGACAGAAACTAGGCGTTCCATAATTAGACTGTGTAACAGTGCTTCTTTAGAGTCATGCACAGCACCTGCTAGGAAAAGCTTAAGGCGATTGGCAATCCTCTCGCCACGCAATAAAACGACAGTTGTTGAAAAGTCAACACATTTGAAGGTTGTACTCTTAGCCGGCAACTTTTAGATCCCTGTGATAACTGCAAAACACCTTTGTATTCTCTGGGAAGACCATCGTACTCGTGTGAGGATCGTATGAAATATCAAAGATTGTCCGGACCAATGTCTTTCATAGCCTTCAAGGCTGCAAACTCGTCACTGTCGACAGCTTCCCTCAAACCCCATGCGATGTTTTGAATTATTTCCAGTGTAGAACTAGGACATTATTTCCCCTCACGTCTGTTAAAATACGATTTGGGTGTTCCTCTGGAATTTACTTCCAGTATAGAACTGGGACATTATTTTCCCTCACGTCTGTTGAAATACGATTTGGGTGTTCCTCTGATGCGGAAGATAATGTTTCTTCGAGTTGCATCAGGGCACTCGGAAGGGTTCTTTTTTCTTTTTTTTTTAATATTTTTGCCGCGTAGTATCTTTTCTGTTCTTCCAAGGCCTCCGTTCCGGTCGACCGATCCGATTGTAGAGTCGGCGAAACGGCTGATGTTGGGTCTGAAGACGTGTGAAGCTTATTTCCTGTATTATCTCGGAAACTACTTCAACGGAGAAACCTTAGTATTTATTATAGATGACTTGAGAATCTTTGGGGATTTTGTCTTATCCTTTCGCCCAAATCGAAATCATTTGTTCTAACATAGCTCTCATAGCCTTCCCTGATGGGTCAGGACGCTAAATATGTAGTACCTATTCGTGTGTTTTTTAAGTCGCACGCTTCGACACAGCTTCGATTTCCTCTGACGCTGTATTCTGGACTTCGGGGCCTCGCACTGGACAACAACATCGAGGATCGGCCTCACATAATATATATATGCCTGACGTAGATCGGTGGCGGAAAAACCCAGCTTGCGCCTTAATGTTAAAGTAAGCAGTACGTAATGTCCCTTCTGAACCGTTTTTTCTACATGTGGCCCAAAAGGACATTAACTTCTAAAGGTCCCTAGTATTACCCTAGTAAACTCCCAGTATTACGGCCTTTTTTGATACTGGATAGTCAGTCACTGGAGCTGAATCGTTAACGGAATACTTCAGGATTGCGGACAAATCGTCAACAAACTTCCTGCCATCTCTGAATGAATTCGTACGCTTTCGTCGTGTCTGAGCTGAGTCACAATTCTTTCCTCCAGCAACGTTGGTCTTGACAGAAATTAACTTGAAAACCTTGTTTCCGGTATTACCTTCACTGCTGAATGAAATTGTGTGCTTTCGTCCAGTCTGAGCGCGGGAAGATGAGTCAAGGTTCATTCCTCCAGAAAAATTGGTCTCGACAGGAGATGACTTGATAAACTTGTTTTTGGTATTCCCATCTGTTAAATCGAAATCGCTGTCACTGCTGAATGAATTTGTATGCTTTCGTCGAGTCTGACTTTGGTTGAGTCGAGGTTCTTTCCTACAGCAAAATCGGTCTTGACAAGAGATGACTTCAAAAACTTGTTTCTGGTATTCCCATCTGTTAAATCTAAATCACTGTCACTGTTGGATGAAATTGTGTGCTTTTCCCGAGTCTGAGCGCGGGAAGAAGAGTTAAGGTTCTTTCCTCTGGCAACATAGGAATTGACAGGGTATGACTTGAAAACCTTGATATTGGTATTCCCATCCGTTGAATCGAAATCGCTGTCACGGCTGAAAGAATTTGTAGGCTTTCGTCGAAAATGAGCCTCGGAAGAAGATTCAAGGTCTTTCCTGAATTAACTTTGGTCTTGGCAGGAGATGACTTGAAAACCTTGTTTTTATTATTCCCATCTGTTAAAATGATATTGACGTGTGAAGCTTATTTCCTGTTTATATGACGGAGACGACTTAAACGGAGCAATCTTTTTGCTGATAATATGTGGAATAGGAATCTTTCGGAATTTCTCTTCTCTTTTCGCTCAAATCAAAATCGCTGTCATCGCTTAATGAATTCGTACGCTTTCGTCAAGTCTGAGCTTGGGAAGATGAGTCAAGGTTCTTTTCTGGAGCAAGATCGGTCTTGACAGGAGCAAACATTCGATTTCGGGGATACAGAAGTAGACGGGACGACATAACTGATCCTGCAGTGGATCTACTCGGTGCTGTTGGAGAGGATTGCGAAGGAGTTGGGGAATCAATTCTCGATCGTCAATGTCGTCCAAATCATGAGAACTTCGATAAGGGGATCCGATCCGTTGGTTTCATATTCATTGGCTTCGTCTTACCTGCGTTGGACGTAGCTACATCAGCAATTTCACTCCGAATAGGAACAGTAGCCAAAGCTTTAAGCAGTGAAGCTATCTTGGCAGGTGACCCCCCTGCTGCCAGAACAGACGGCTTCGTCTCACCAGCGCTGAACGTTCTGTCAAAGGCAATTTCCTTCTAAGCATGAGCACGGAGAGCAGCTTTACAAAGTGCTTTAGTTGCGTTGATTAGTTCTTTCCGATAGTAAGTGTCGTACGTTTCGCATGTCGACCAACGAAGACTCAAATAACGGTTGATTGATGACCATGTCGACCAACGAAGACTCAAATAAATCTGGAAATATTTTCTAGTTTAAATCACAACAAAAACCTACGGCCACCCACTGACTCATCGATCGCGTTAGTTATCCACAAATAAAAATCCTGTCTTTCTTGTGTCCACCAACTGTTGCACAGCCTCATGTGGTACTGGTGTCGCGCTGTGGTACTGGTCGCGCTCAGAGGAACAAACTATCCTAATTAAAGAGATACATGCAAAGCAACACTAGTAGTCAAACGTACTTTCACTAGGGGATGCAAATTAGGTGACAATAACACAGTTTTGCATGAGCTAACTTCAAAACTAAGCGTAGTCCCGGAACTTGGAGACAAGGAATTAGTTGTTCTCGTCTGGTCATGCTCCTTTGACGTAGTACTATGAGAAATGACATTACTGATAGCTTCAGTAACATCAATCCTCTTCGAACAACGGTCTACACATTCTGACTAATCTTGCCTTAATAATTCAGAATCAGTCTCTCATGAAAAACTAGATTATTCTCTTCATGTCTGGATAACACAAGGACAAATTTCAGTTACAGAAGCCTTCCTACCGTGCTCATGGGGAGTATAGTTCTTCACTCGCAAGAATTCCTTCTCCATGTTCAGTGTTCAAGAATCTCCTGGGTCGAACACCATGTGAAGACTTTGGCCTATCATAAGGAAATCCTTCAAAAATTGGAAAATCCTGCCCTAGATCCGTCGTGTACCTAATTTGCCAGCGCATTATTAACAGTTTCCTGATATGGACCCAAAGATAAAAACGTGGCAAGCTGGAAAACTTGTGATAATCAGTATGATATGGGGTAATACAGCGTAATACCAATGAAAGGGATAGGATAAACCGATGAAGTGTTGGATATCGGGAACAAGAATGGTTAGATCCGGGATAGCAATACATCTGTAGTAGTATAAATTACTACTATACGTATGAAGTGTTCTTTACTGTCCATTTCGTTGAAGATAAACTTGCAAGTATAACGAAACACAAAATAGATATACTCTTGAGTCGCAAATAAAGTGTTTGAACTCAGGACCATCAGGAACCCAAGCCTTATCAACTCTGTTTATCTCCTCAAGTAAGCTGTCCGCCCCTTGATAGTGGCCTTCGCCGCAGTCCTTTCGTGCGCCAAATTCAGACTCTTACAGTAACTCAGTAACTTCCATGGGCATCAGCTTTTTCACGATGAACTCATTGGCGCAGATCTTTTCGTAGATAGGATGGCCACCATTGTAAAACATGTCAGTCATGACCATCATCTCAACGGCTGCCGCTGAGTTGCCGTTTCTTATAGGTTGCATAGATGTACGTGGAGGAGAAGGGTGACCATCTTCATCCTGTTTCGGAGCTACTTGGAACGAGTGGGAAGTCTCGGCCACTAACGTCCCAGAAACGTAAGGAGACTTGATGTAGCTGACGTCCGGAAATATGAAGGTTTCTGGAAAGATTTTGTGAAAAGAACCGTAACATTTTTGCACCACCATAACTCGTCATGCTACAGAAGGGTGACCATCTTCATCCTGTTGTGGGGGTACTTGGAACGAGTGGGAAGTTTCGGCCAATAACGTCCCAGAAACATTAGGAGACTTGATGTAGCTGACGTCCGGATATATGAAGGTTTCTGAAAAGATTTAGTGAAAAGAACCTTAACATTTTTGCACCACCATATCTCGTCATGCTACAGAAGGGTGACCATCTTCATCCTGTTGTGGGGGTACTTGGAACGAGTGGGAAGTTTCGGCCAATAACGTCCCAGAAACATTAGGAGACTTGATGTAGCTGACGTCTGGATATATGAAGGTTTCTGAAAAGATTTTGTGAAAAGAACATTTCGCACCACCATATCCCGTCATGCTACAGAAGGGTGACCATCTTCAACTTTTGCATTAAAAGCCTTGAGAAAATAGAGGATAACAATATGGAAGAAATGAAGACCAAGACCTAAAGAGAAAAGAGCTGGTCACTCTCTTCTCAGTTTATTTTGTTGTCAGCTGTAAAAGCACACCTTCGCAAGCAGTGCTATTGTAGCTGTAGTAAGCAATGCTGTGAACCATTCATTAACGTGTATTTTTTACTAACTGCAATTAGAGCATTCACTGAAAGCGTAGAGCAAATTTAACGGGAATACGTTGATTCAAATCAAGTTGTATTTAGATTAGGTGTGACGTATTTAGGTAATAATGAGGACGGGTAATATGAAGGTTTCTGAAAAGACTTTGTGAAAAGAACCTTAACATTTTTGCACCACCATAACTCGTCATGTTACAGAACGGCGACCATCTTCATCCTGTTGTGGGGCTACTTGGAACGAGTGGGAAGTTTCGGCCACTAACGTCCCAGAAACATTAGGAGGCTTGATGTAGCTGACGTTCCGATATATGAAGGTTTCTGAAAAGATTTTGTGAAAAGAACCTTAACATTTTTGCACCACCATATCTCGTCATGCTACAGAAGGGTGACCATCTTCATCCTTTTGTGGGGCTACATGGAACGAGTGGGAAGTTTCGGCCACTAACGTCCCAGAAACATTAGGAAACTTGATGTAGCTGACGTCCGGATATATGAAGGTTTATGAAAAGATTTTGTGAAAAGCCAAAAGTGCCATACATTGAGCTTCTTCGGAGTTTCAAGCTGGAATCTTTGGCCCAACGTCGGGAAAAAATGTGCCTCAATTTTGGAGTTAAGACGCTTGAAAATCCTCGTCTGCGAGACATGTTCCCGCCTGAGTTTGAACCCGTTAGACTTAGACCTGCGCGAATGGTTTCGCAGCCCATTCCTAAATTACATCTGTTTCGGCATCTCATGACCGATACAAAAATAGCTTCGTACCGTCATTCGTCGAAATATATAACTCATCGTAATTCTTGTTTATTTTATAATTGTTTGACTCCTAGTTTTGATATATGTGTAATGTGACGTCATTCGTCGAAATGTATAATTCGTCGTAACTCTTGTTTTTGTTATAGTTATTTGATTTTTAGTAACGTTAAAGTGTAGTTGCAAATTATCACATATAGTGATTCGAATTGTATATAAGTTTATTATTTACGACAAAATTATGACAAAGTTGCTTATGTTGTTATATTTATGACGAAAAATCCAATGTTCGGCTCGCCCGTGAAGGAATTTTGAGAATAAATTGAAATTGAAAAAAATTGAATTGAATTGAAAAGAACCTTAACATTTTTGCACCACCATATCTCGTCATGCTACAGAAGGGTGACCATCTTCATCCTGTTGTGGGGGTACTTGGAAAGAGTGGGAAGTTTCGGCCAATAACGTCCCAGAAACATTGGGAGACTTGATGTAGCTGACGTCCGGATATATGAAGGTTTCTGAAAAGATTTTGTGAAAAGAACTTTAACATTTTTGCACCACCATATCCCGTCATGCTACAGAAGGATGACCATCTTCAACTTTTGCATTAAAAGCCTTGAGAAAATAGAGAATAACAATATGGAAGAAATGAAGACCAAGACTTAAAGAGAAAAGAGCTGGTCACTCTTCTCAGTTTATTTTGTTGTCAGCTGTAAAAGCCCACCTTCGCAAGCAGTGCTATTGTAGCTGTAGTAAGCAATGCTGTGAACCATTCATTAACGTGTATTTTTTACTAACTGCAATTAGAGCATTCACTGAAAGCGTAGAGCAAATTTAACGGGAATACGTTGATTCAAATCAAGTTGTATTTAGATTAGGTGTGACGTATTTAGGTAATAATGAGGACGGGTAATATGAAGGTTTCTGAAAAGACTTTGTGAAAAGAACCTTAACATTTTTGCACCACCATAACTCGTCATGTTACAGAACGGCGACCATCTTCATCCTGTTGTGGGGCTACTTGGAACGAGTGGGAAGTTTCGTCCACTAACGTCCCAGAAACATTAGGAGACTTGATGTAGCTGACGTCCGGATATATAAAGGTTTCTGAAAAGATTTTGTGAAAAGAACCTTAACATTTTTGCACCACCATATCTCGTCATGCTACAGAAGGGTGACCATCTTCATCCTTTTGTGGGGCTACATGGAACGAGTGGGAAGTTTCGGCCACTAACGTCCCAGAAACATTAGGAAACTTGATGTAGCTGACGTCCGGATATATGAAGGTTTATGAAAAGATTTTGTGAAAAGCCAAAAGTGCCATACATTGAGCTTCTTCGGAGTTTCAAGCTGGAATCTTTGGCCCAACGTCGGGAAAAAATGTGCCTCAATTTTGGAGTTAAGACGCTTGAAAATCCTCGTCTGCGAGACATGTTCCCGCCTGAGTTTGAACCCGTTAGACTTAGACCTGCGCGAATGGTTTCGCAGCCCATTCCTAAATTACATCCTGTTTCGGCATCTCATGACCGATACAAAAATAGCTTCGTACCGTCATTCGTCGAAATATATAACTCATCGTAATTCTTGTTTATTTTATAATTGTTTGACTCCTAGTTTTGATATATGTGTAATATGACGTCATTCGTCGAAATGTATAATTCGTCGTAACTCTTGTTTTTGTTATAGTTATTTGATTTTTAGTTACGATATAAGTGTAGTTGCAAATTATCACATATAGTGATTCGAATTGTATATAAGTTTATTATTTACGACAAAATTATGACAAAGTTGCTGATGTTGTTATATTTATGACGAAAAATCCAATGTTCGGCTCGCCCGTGAAGGAATTTTGAGAATAAATTGAAATTGAAAAAAATTGAATTGAATTGAAAAGAACCTTAACATTTTTGCACAACCATATCTCGTCATGCTACAGAAGCGTGACCATCTTCATCCTGTTGTGGGGCTCCTTGGAACGAGTGGGAAGTTTCGGCCACTAACTTCCCAGAAACATTAGGAGACTTGATGTAGCTGACGTCCGGATATATGAAGGTTTCTGAAAAGATTTTGTGAAAAGAACCTTAACATTTTTGCACCACCATATCTCGTCATGCTACAGAAGGGTGACCATCTTCATCCTGTTGTGGGGGTACTTGGAAAGAGTGGGAAGTTTCGGCCAATAACGTCCCAGAAACATTGGGAGACTTGATGTAGCTGACGTCCGGATATATGAAGGTTTCTGAAAAGATTTTGTGAAAAGAACTTTAACATTTTTGCACCACCATATCCCGTCATGCTACAGAAGGATGACCATCTTCAACTTTTGCATTAAAAGCCTTGAGAAAATAGAGAATAACAATATGGAAGAAATGAAGACCAAGACTTAAAGAGAAAAGAGCTGGTCACTCTTCTCAGTTTATTTTGTTGTCAGCTGTAAAAGCCCACCTTCGCAAGCAGTGCTATTGTAGCTGTAGTAAGCAATGCTGTGAACCATTCATTAACGTGTATTTTTTACTAACTGCAATTAGAGCATTCACTGAAAGCGTAGAGCAAATTTAACGGGAATACGTTGATTCAAATCAAGTTGTATTTAGATGAGGTGTGACGTATTTAGGTAATAATGAGGACGGGTAATATGAAGGTTTCTGAAAAGATTTTGTGAAAAGAACCTTAACATTTTTGCACCACCATAACTCGTCATGTTACAGAACGGCGACCATCTTCATCCTGTTGTGGGGCTACTTGGAAAGAGTCTGAAGTTTCAGCCACTAGCGTCCCAGAAACATTAGGAGACTTGATGTAGCTGACGTCCGGATATATGAAGGTTTCTGAAAAGATTTTGTGAAAAGAAACTTAACATTTTTGCACCACCATATCTCGTCATGCTACAGAAGGGTGACCATCTTCATCCTTTTGTGGGGCTACATGGAACGAGTGGGAAGTTTCGGCCACTAACGTCCCAGAAACATTAGGAAACATGATGTAGCTGACGTCCGGATATATGAAGGTTTATGAAAAGATTTTGTGAAAAGAACCTTAACATTTTTGCACAACCATATCTCGTCATGCTACAGAAGCGTGACCATCTTCATCCTGTTGTGGGGCTCCTTGGAACGAGTGGGAAGTTTCGGCCACTAACGTCCCAGAAACATTAGGAGACTTGATGTAGCTGACGTCCGGATATATGAAGGTTTCTGAAAAGATTTTGTGAAAAGTACCTTAACATTTCTGCACCACCATATTTCGTCATGCTACAGAAGCGTGACCATCTTCATCCTGTTGTGGGGCTCCTTGGAACGAGTGGGAAGTTTCGGCCACTAACGTCCCAGAAACATTAGGAGACTTGATGTAGCTGACGTCCGGATATATGAAGGTTTCTGAAAAGATTTTGTGAAAAGTACCTTAACATTTCTGCACCACCATATTTCGTCATGCTACAGAAGGGTGACCATCTTCATCCTGTTGTGGGGCTACTTGGAACGAGTGGGAAGATTCGGCCACTAACGTCACAGAAACATTAGGAGACTTGATGTAGCTGACGTCCGGATATATGAAGGTTTCTGAAAAGATTTGCCTTAACATTTTTGCACCACCATATCTCGTCATGCTACAGAAGCGTGACCATCTTCATCCTGTTGTGGGGCTCCTTGGAACGAGTGGGAAGTTTCGGCCACTAACGTCCCAGAAACATTAGGAGACTTAATAATGTAGCTGACGTCCGGATATATGAAGGTTTCTGAAAAGATATTGTGAAAAGTACCTTAACATTTCTGCACCACCATATTTCGTCATGCTACAGAAGGGTGACCATCTTCATCCTGTTGTGGGGCTACTTGGAACGAGTGAGAAGTTTCGGCCACTAACGTCCCAGAAACATTAGGAGACTTGATGTAGCTGACGTCCGGATATATGAAGGTTTCTGAAAAGATTTTGTGAAAAGTACCTTAACATTTCTGCACCACCATATTTCGTCATGCTACAGAAGGGTGACCATCTTCATCCTTTTGTGGGGCTACACGGAACGAGTGGGAAGTTTCGGCCACTAACGTCCCAGAAACATTAGGAGACTTGATGTAGCTGACGTCCGGATATATGAGGGTTTCTGAAAAGATTTTGTGAAAAGAACCTTAACATTTTTGCACCACCATAACTCGTCATGTTACAGAACGGCGACCATCTTCATCCTGTTGTGGGGCTACTTGGAACGAGTGGGAAGTTTCGGCCACTAGCGTCCCAGAAACATTAGGAGACTTGATGTAGCTGACGTCCGGATATATGAAGGTTTCTGAAAAGATTTTGTGAAAAGAACCTTAACATTTTTGCACCACCATATCTCGTCATGCTACAGAAGGGTGACCATCTTCATCCTTTTGTGGGGCTACATGGAACGAGTGGGAAGTTTCGGCCACTAACGTCCCAGAAACATTAGGAAACTTGACGTAGCTGACGTCCGAATATATGAAGGTTTATGAAAAGATTTTGTGAAAAGAACCTTAACATTTTTGCACAACCATATCTCGTCATGCTACAGAAGCGTGACCATCTTCATCCTGTTGTGGGGCTCCTTGGAACGAGTGGGAAGTTTCGGCCACTAACGTCCCAGAAACATTAGGAGACTTGATGTAGCTGACGTCCGGATATATGAAGGTTTCTGAAAAGATTTTGTGAAAAGTACCTTAACATTTCTGCACCACCATATTTCGTCATGCTACAGAAGGGTGACCATCTTCATCCTGTTGTGGGGCTACTTGGAACGAGTGGGAAGATTCGGCCACTAACGTCCCAGAAACATTAGGAGACTTGATGTAGCTGACGTCCGGATATATGAAGGTTTCTGAAAAGATTTGCCTTAACATTTTTGCACCACCATATCTCGTCATGCTACAGAAGCGTGACCATCTTCATCCTGTTGTGGGGCTCCTTGGAACGAGTGGGAAGTTTCGGCCACTAACGTCCCAGAAACATTAGGAAACTTGACGTAGCTGACGTCCGAATATATGAAGGTTTATGAAAAGATTTTGTGAAAAGAACCTTAACATTTTTGCACAACCATATCTCGTCATGCTACAGAAGCGTGACCATCTTCATCCTGTTGTGGGGCTCCTTGGAACGAGTGGGAAGTTTCGGCCACTAACGTCCCAGAAACATTAGGAGACTTGATGTAGCTGACGTCCGGATATATGAAGGTTTCTGAAAAGATTTTGTGAAAAGTACCTTAACATTTCTGCACCACCATATTTCGTCATGCTACAGAAGGGTGACCATCTTCATCCTGTTGTGGGGCTACTTGGAACGAGTGGGAAGATTCGGCCACTAACGTCCCAGAAACATTAGGAGACTTGATGTAGCTGACGTCCGGATATATGAAGGTTTCTGAAAAGATTTGCCTTAACATTTTTGCACCACCATATCTCGTCATGCTACAGAAGCGTGACCATCTTCATCCTGTTGTGGGGCTCCTTGGAACGAGTGGGAAGTTTCGGCCACTAACGTCCCAGAAACATTAGGAGACTTAATGTAGCTGACGTCCGGATATATGAAGGTTTCTGAAAAGATATTGTGAAAAGTACCTTAACATTTCTGCACCATATATGAATGTTTTCTGAAAAGATTTAGTGAAAAGAACCTTAACATGATTGCACCACCATATCCCGTCATGCTACAGAAGGATGACCATCTTCAACTTTTGCATTAAAAGCCTTGAGAAAATAGAGAATAACAATATGGAAGAAATGAAGACCAAGACTTAAAGAGAAAAGAGCTGGTCACTCTCTTCTCAGTTTATTTTGTTGTCAGCTGTAAAAGCACACCTTCGCAAGCAGTGCTATTGTAGCTGTAGTAAGCAATGCTGTGAACCATTCATTAACGTGTATTTTTTACTAACTGCAATTAGAGCATTCACTGAAAGTGTAGAGCAAATTTAACGGGAATACATTGATTCAAATCAGTTTGTATTTAGATCAGGTGTGACGTATTTAGGTAATAATGAGGACCGGTAATATGAAGGTTTCTGAAAAGATTTTGTGAAAAGAACCTTAACATTTTTGCACCACCATAACTCGTCATGTTACAGAACGGCGACCATCTTCATCCTGTTGTGGGGCGACTTGGAATGAGTGGGAAGTTTCGGCCACTAACGTCCCAGAAACATTAGGAGACTTGATGTAGCTGACGTCCGGATATAAGAAGGTTTCTGAAAAGATTTTGTGAAAAGAGCCTTAACATTTTTGCACCACCATAACTCGTCATGCTACAGAAGGGTGACCATCTTCAACCTTTGCATTAAAACCCATGACAAAATAGAGAATAACAATATGGAAGAAGTGAAGACCAAGACAAAGAGAGAAAATAGCTCGTCACTCTCTTCTCAGTTTATTTTGTTGTCAGCTGTAAAAGCACACCTTCGCAAGCAGTGCTATTGTAGCTGTAGTAAGCAATGCTGTGAACCATTCATTAACGTGTATTTTTTACTAACTGCAATTAGAGCATTCACTGAAAGCGTAGAGCAAATTTAACGGGAATACGTTGATTCAAATCAAGTTGTATTTAGATTAGGTGTGACGTATTTAGGTAATAATGAGGACGGGTAATACGAAGGTTTCTGAAAAGACTTTGTGAAAAGAACCTTAACATTTTTGCACCACCATAACTCGTCATATTACAGAACGGCGACCATCTTCATCCTGTTGTGGGGCTACTTGGAACGAGTGGGAAGTTTCGGCCACTAACGTCCCAGAAACATTAGGAGACTTGATGTAGCTGACGTCCGGATATATGAAGGTTTCTGAAAAGATTTTGTGAAAAGAACCTTAACATTTTTGCACCACCATATCTCGTCATGCTACAGAAGGGTGACCATCTTCATCCTTTTGTGGGGCTACATGGAACGAGTGGGAAGTTTTGGCCACTAACGTCCCAGAAACATTAGGAAACTTGATGTAGCCGACGTCCGGATATATGAAGGTTTATGAAAAGATTTTGTGAAAAGAACCTTAACATTTTTGCACAACCATATCTCGTCATGCTACAGAAGGGTGACCATCTTCATCCTGTTGTGGGGCTACTTGGAACGAGTGGGAAGTTTCGGCCACTAATGACCCAGAAACATTAGGAGACTTGATGTAGCTGAAGTCCGGATATATGAAGGTTTCTGAAAAGATTTTGTGAAAAGAACCTTAACATTTCTGCACCACCATATTTCGTCATGCTACAGAAGGGTGACCATCTTCATCCTGTTGTGGGGGTACTTGGAACGAGTGGGAAGTTTCGGCCAATAACGTCCCAGAAACATTAGGAGACTTGATGTAGCTGACGTCTGGATATATGAAGGTTTCTGAAAAGATTTTGTGAAAAGAACATTTCGCACCACCATATCCCGTCATGCTACAGAAGGGTGACCATCTTCAACTTTTGCATTAAAAGCCTTGAGAAAATAGAGGATAACAATATTGAAGAAATGAAGACCAAGACTTTAAGAGAAAAGAGCTGGTCACTCTCTTCTCAGTTTATTTTGTTGTCAGCTGTAAAAGCACACCTTCGCAAGCAGTGCTATTGTAGCTGTAGTAAGCAATGCTGTGAACCATTCATTAACGTGTATTTTTTACTAACTGCAATTAGAGCATTCACTGAAAGCGTAGAGCAAATTTAACGGGAATACGTTGATTCAAATCAAGTTGTATTTAGATTAGGTGTGACGTATTTAGGTAATAATGAGGACGGGTAATATGAAGGTTTCTGAAAAGACTGTGTGAAAAGAACCTTAAAGATGCTACATAAACTTTCTGTTTACCTTTCCAAAGCAATCGCGACGCCGAAACTCAAGTATGTTTGCCTTTTTCTGCTGTGTTGCTCTTGGGGTTCAAGAAATAAACCACAGAGAAGCCGAAAGTCCATCCCTACGAGGATTAAACCCGCAAATAGAGAAGATAGAATAATGTTATATAACTGGTAATTTTTTTCACGGCCATAGTTACTGGTTTTACTCTTTATTTTCTTGTTTAAAAGAAAATTGGATTAGTTAGCTTGTTTTTTACGGAATTTTCTTTTCCCTCTCCCCGGTTCCAAGAGGACTAGCTTCTGTTAGCCTCACCGTCAGCACTTGGATGAGACATTAAAAAAATAGATCCACAGGTTTGCAGTGGAAAACCTGTCATTGCGTCCCGGGTAATTGAGATTTGACATATGTCTCAGCAGCAAAGAGTGAAAGTCACCCTTTACTCTATGGAACCGACTTTTTACTATGTCTACACAAGTGTCGAGCCTGAGGAAATAGGAGACTGTTACTCCACTTGGAGCGCTGAATTGTAATAAGGCCAAACTGAAACCTGGCGTGTCTCTTTGGATTTTCTTGTTGTCTTCTTGTCTTTTTCGTGTGTTGGAAGAATCAGAAAGGCTGTAGGGATGGTAAGCACTGTATTTCTTGCAGAAATAGCATTTTTATATTTCTGCTTTAACATTTTTGCACCACCATAACTCGTCATGTTACAGAACGGCGACGATCTTCATCCTGTTGTGGGGCACTTGGAACGAGTGGGAAGTTTCGGCCACTAACGTCCCAGAAACATTAGGAGACTTGATGTAGCTGACGTCCGGATATATGAAGGTTTCTGAAAAGATTTTGTGAAAAGAACCTTAACATTTTTGCACCACCATATCTCGTCATGCTACAGAAGGGTGACCATCTTCATCCTTTTGTGGGGCTACATGGAACGAGTGGGAAGTTTCGGCCACTAATGTCCCAGAAACATTAGGAAACTTGATGTAGCTGACGTCCGGATATATGAAGGTTTATGAAAAGATTTTGTGAAAAGAACCTTAACATTTTTGCACAACCATATCTCGTCATGCTACAGAAGCGTGACCATCTTCATCCTGTTGTGGGGCTCCCTGGAACGAGTGGGAAGTTTCGGCCACTAACGTCCCAGAAACATTAGGAGACTTGATGTAGCTGACGTCCGGATATATGAAGGTTTCTGAAAATACTGTGAAAAGTACCTTAACATTTCTTTACCACCATATTTCGTCATGCTACAGAAGGGTGACCATCTTCATCCTGTTGTGGGGCTACTTGGAACGAGTGGGAAGATTCGGCCACTAACGTCCCAGAAACATTAGGAGACTTGATGTAGCTGACGTCCGGATATATGAAGGTTTCTGAAAAGATTTGCCTTAACATTTTTGCACCACCATATCTCCTCATGCTACAGAAGCGTGACCATCTTCATCCTGTTGTGGGGCTCCTTGGAACGAGTGGGAAGTTTCGGCCACTAACGTCCCAGAAACATTAGGAGACTTGATGTAGCTGACGTCCGGATATATGAAGGTTTCTGAAAAGATATTTTGAAAAGTACCTTAACATTTCTGCACCACCATATTTCGTCATGCTACAGAAGGGTGACCATCTTCATCCTGTTGTGGGGCTACTTGGAACGAGTGGGAAGTTTCGGCCACTAACGTCCCAGAAATATTAGGAGACTTGATGTAGCTGACGTCCGGATATATGAAGGTTTCTAAAAAGATATTGTGAAAAGTACCTTAACATTTCTGCACCACCATATTTCGTCATGCTACAGAAGGGTGACCATCTTCATCCTGTTGTGGGGCTACTTGGAACGAGTGGGAAGTTTCGGCCACTAACGTCCCATAAACATTAGGAGACTTGATGTAGCTGACGTCCGGATATATGAAGGTTTCTGAAAAGATTTTGTGAAAAGAACATTAACATTTCTGCACCACCATATCTCGTTATGATACAGAAGGGTGAACATCTTCATCCTGTTGTGGGGCTACTTGGAACGAGTGGGAACTTTCGGCCACTAACGTCCCAGAAACATTAGGAGACTTGATGTAGCTGACGTCCGGATATATGAAGGTTTCTGAAAGGATTTTGTGAAAAGAACCTTAACATTTTTGCACCACCATATCTCGTCATGCTACAGAAGGGTGACCATCTTCATCCTTTTGTGGGGCTACACGGAACGAGTGGGAAGTTTTGGCAACTAACGTCCCAGAAACATTAGGAGACTTGATGTAGCTGACGTCCGGATATATGAGGGTTTCTGAAAAGATTTTGTGAAAAGAACCTTAACATTTCTGCACCACCATATTTCGCCATGCTACAGAAGGGTGACCATCATCATCCTGTTGTGGGGCTTCTTGGAACGAGTGGGAAGTTTCGGCCACTAACGTCCCAGAAACATTAGGAGACTTGATGTAGCTGACGTCCGGATATATGAATGTTTCTGAAAAGATTTAGTGAAAAGAACCTTAACATTTTTGCACCACCATATCTCGTCATGCTACAGAAGGGTGACCATCTTCATCCTGTTGTGGGGCTACTTGGAACGAGTGGGAAGTTTCGGCCACTAATGTCCCAGAAACATTAGGAGACTTGATTTAGCTGACGTCCGGATATATGAAGGTTTCTGAAAAGATTTTGTGAAAAGAACCTTAACATTTCTGCACCACCATATTTCGTCATGCTGCAGAAGGGTGACCATCTTCATCCTGTTGTGGGGGTACTTGGAAAGAGTGGGAAGTTTCGGCCAATAACGTCCCAGGAACATTAGGAGACTTGATGTAGCTGACGTCCGGATATATGAAGGTTTCTGAAAAGATTTAGTGAAAAGAACCTTAACATTTTTGCACCACCATCTCGTCATGCTACAGAAGGATGACCATCTTCAACTTTTGCATTAAAAGCCTTGAGAAAATAGAGAATAACAATATGGAAGAAATGAAGACCAAGACTTAAAGAGAAAAAAGCTGCTCACTCTCTTCTCAGTTTGTTTTGTTGTCAGCTGTAAAAGCACACCTTCGCAAGCAGTGCTATTGTAGCTGTAGTAAGCAATGCTGTGAACCATTCATTAACGTGTATTTTTTACTAACTGCAATTAGAGCATTCACTGAAAGCGTAGAGCAAATTTAACGGGAATACATTGATTCAAATCAATTTGTATTTAGATCAGGTGTGACGTATTTAGGTAATAATGAGGACCGGTAATATGAAGGTTTCTGAAAAGATTTTGTGAAAAGAGCCTTAACATTTTTGCACCACCATAACTCGTCATGCTACAGAAGGGTGACCATCTTCAACCTTTGCATTAAAACCCTTGACAAAATAGAGAATAACAATATGGAAGAAGTGAAGACCAAGACAAAGAGAGAAAATAGCTCGTCACTCTCTTCTCAGTTTATTTTGTTGTCAGCTGTAAAAGAACACCTTCACAAGCAGTGCTATTGTAGCAGTAGTAAGCAATGCTGCGATCCATTCATTAACGTGTAATGTATCTTTTAACTTAAGATCCTTGAAAGGGGATAAGCACCGAGTGTATTATACCTTTTATTTTTATAGGATATGATTAGGTGTCAGGTTGCTTCGCGAACCACTTCCTTAGGATATTTTTTGTACCCTGATTGCAAGAACTCGCTTCTCTCTCATAATATATTTATATTTATTTATTTAACTAAATGGACGGCCAACAAGGGCCATATACATCTACAACAACAACAAAACAAAATTAAATAAGGAAGAAGTGAGTCCGCTCTAGGCGTGACAGACAGTGCTGTATCCTCGGCACGCTGAGAGCTTCCCTATAATCCTTCTCTTTCACGAGGAAGAATCGAGTCCGCTCTAGAAGTGGTTTCCTCAGCACGCTGAGAGCTTCCCGATAATCCTGGGATCTTCATCAAACGTGTATCCACCAGAAAACGCATATGATGATGGGCTTATTGTCCGTTAAACTGCTGTTCATACGAGTCTTTGTAATTAGCTTTCCACGCTCCATTTTCGGTCTTCCGTCTCTTTTTCCACTGTTTGGTATTTTGCGCAAGATTGGACGTTCTCCATCCTCTGGGCCAGTATGACCCCAGACCCTTATTTGACCCGTTTCGAGTAATTACGGGAGAGAGGAGTAGGGGCTTCATAGGACTGGGTCTGCCCTTTAGCACGGTTTTCAGCTGTTGAAATGACAGTGTCTCGAAAGAAGCAACGCCTTGTAGGATTCTTTAAATCGATAAAGGTTAGTTGGTTGCAAGAACTCGGCTTCTCTTTCATAAGGAAGAAGTGAGTCCGCTCTAGGCGTGACAGACAGTGCTGTATCCCCAGCACGCTGAGAGCTTCTCGATAATCCTTCTCTTTCATGAGGAAGAATTGAGTCCGCTCTAGAAGTGGTTTCCTCAGCACGCTGAGAGCTTCCCGATAATCCTGGGATCTTCATCAAATGTGTATCCACCAGAAAACGCATATCATTATGATGGGCTTATAGCCCGTTGAAATTGCTGTTCACGTTGCAATTAGCTTTCCACGCTCCATTTTCGGTCATCTGTCTCTTTTTCCACTGTTTGGTATTTTGCGCAAGATTGGACGTTCTCCATCCTCTGGGCAAATATGACCCGATACCCTTATTTGACCGGTTTCTAAAATTACGGGAGAGAGGAGTCGGGGCTTCATAAGAATGGGTCTGCCCTTTAGCATGTTTTTCAGCTGTTGCAATGACGGTGTCTCGAAAGAAGCAACGCCTTGTAGGATTCTTTGAGTCGATAAGTTTAGATAAATTTGGTGAGTTTCTCACATTTGGTCAGAACTGTGAAATATACAAAATCTCTAGCTAGGAATTATAATGGTAGTAATATATCTTTTAACATAAGATCCTTGAAAGGGGATAACCACTGAGTATATTATACCTCGCATTTTATAGGATATGGTTAGGTGTAGGATTCTTTGAGTCGATAAGTTTAGATAAATTTGGTGAGTTTCTCACATTTGGCCAGAACTATGAAATATACAAAATCTCTAGCTAGGAATTATAATGGCAGTAATATATCTTTTAACATAAGATCCTTGAAAGGGGATAACCACTGAGTATATTATACCTCGCATTTTATAGGATATGGTTAGGTGTTAGGTTGCTTCGCGAACCACTTCCTTAGGATATTTTTTGTACTCTGATTGCAAGAACTCAGCTTCTCTTTTATAAGGAAGAAGTGAGTCCGCTCTAGGCGTGACAGACAGTACTGTATCCCCAGCACGCTGAGAGCTTCCCGATAATCCTTCACTTTCATGAGGAAGAATTAGTCCGCTCTAGAAGTGGTTTCCTCAGCACGCTGAGAGCTTACCGATAATCCTGGGATCTTCATCAAACGTTTATCGACCAGAAAACGCATATGATGATGGGCTTGTTGTCCGTTGAAATTGCTGTTCATACGAGTCTTTTTAATTAGCTTTCCACGCTCCATTTTCGGTCTTCCGTCTCTTTTTCCACTGTTTGGTATTTTGCGCAAGATTGGACGTTCTCCATCCAAAAATAAACATGACTGAAAACCATTCAAATCTCTGACCCGCGAGTTAAAACAGTTGTCACTGTTGATTATAAGTAGACATAAAATTTAGACCAAGAATGTATATAAATACTTCGGATACCCATACTTCAAAAGATGAAACACATTTCATCTTTCCGTTTCATTGCATCTTTTAAAGATACGTCACATGTCGTCTTTACGTTGCATTACGTTTTGACATAAAATACCCTTGCCTCGAAAGATGCGACACATTTCATCGTTCCGTTGCATGCATCTTTTAAAGATACGATACTGAACAGGTCGTCTTTACGTTGCATTACGTCTTGACATAAGGGCTGTCAGATAAACCAACCATATCACGCCAAACAAATAGTCGGAGTCCCCACGACCCATAATACTTTAAAGAATTTCGATGCATCTTTGCAAAGATCTTGATCAGAGATCTTGCTTTTCTTTGAGACTCTCGCGTGTATTATTTCTATTCATTTTTTATCGATTCTACCATACGCTTTTCTCAGCTATTCCAGCTCGTCTATTATTGTGTTAGTGAAGCAAAGCTACACACAAACAATTAAGATAAGAATTCAGCATTCGTATATTGTGCAAAATATCTATCCGGCAATGCCGTCAGATAATGTTTGATAGTTCCACTCGTGCATCCGGCCTCTCGCATTTTAGCCATAACAGACTGAACTCGTTACTGACTTTACATGAACTTCCAGTCAGTTGTGCCATCGAATCGATTACACCGATTTAACGTTTGTGCGATGTGGCAGCTAATCCTTTCTCTATCCCTTAGGCACTCAAGATGGGTCGCGGCTAAACTAAGAATTACTCATTAGTTTCTTCGTCGTTTCTACTAATTCTTACGAAATTAATATTGATTATTATATGAGTGGAAGGTCCACACTTTTTCATTCATTAAATTGTGCAGAACTTTTATCTATCCGTGTTCAGCCCAACGCTGCCTTCGGAACGGTGTTGAACGGGAGGCGTCTGTCGAGCTGGATGGCTATTCACCTGTTAACCCTTACACGTCAAAATGACTAAAAGGTCCAGTATTTGCCCCTTTTATGGTAATCTTACCACAAAACCATCAAAATATTTTCAAAGGATAAACGTCGAGGACCAAGGTTCGTGGTAGCTCTTCTTATTTCCTGTTCACTAAAGCACTGGTCTAGAAATTTAAGATTTAGCCTTCGAATGACGTAAGAAGATTCCCGATCAAGTAGGACGGAAAATCGCAGGCTTCTCCTCTGGAAACTGCGTCATACAGCTCATCGCCTGCATGTTGTCAAACGATTCTATTTCGGACCGATTCAAAAGTATGTGCATATTAGCTAAAATCTTTCTGTTTGGTTTCCTCTTTATTTTTCTCGACAAGGAAACCAAGTGGTGAAATCACGAAGTGCTAGTAGGTTCTCAACAGGGTACGGTAGTTTGACAATATCCTAACATTTTACCCTGAATAGCTGCTGCCTTTTGGCAGCTGATACTCACTTCATAGATTCCTCCTGAAACCGGAGAGTAAAAGACATAGTAAATGCTTACATAACTGGCCAAAAATATAAAACGAAAACTATGACATAACATGGCCGTATCGCATAAAACAAATCAACCGACAAATATCAAACTAAAATTAAACGTATGCATAATAACTCAACCACCAGCTGCAGCCTCAGCGAGGTTGTGATGGATTCGAGGAATTTTAAAAAGAAAATTGGCCTTTTTTTTTAGTTTTTTTTTATACCTATTATATCGGATCTGCTTTAGGCTCCTGTAACACGCTCTCAGCCGAACCATGATTGGTTTGATTCGTAGCACCACTAAGAAACTAGTTATGCTTACATCACTTTCTGGAGGCTGTGTTTGATGTTATGCTGGAGACATATCCTTATCTTGGTTAGGTTTGATTGACGTGAAGGGTGGGGACTGAACCTACGACCTTTCGGACCACTTTGTCTCACGTGCTACTGTACACGTATTCCACCCCCTTTACTACAAGCGTGGCTCCTCCGAGCTTTACTTCCCTTCTTTCTCTGACCGTTTGATTGAATAATACTTTTCAATTTGCTTCTAGTTACCTGTTCTTGTGGTTTGAAGTCCTTTGAGATTAAAATACCGAATGGTCGAAACTTGGACGCCTGATGGAGTAGCTGCTTTTCAGTACTCTGTTTGGGACTCACCAGCTCTCACCAGCAGAGGCTTTTGGTTGGTTCTCTTTCATCTAATTTGAGGCAAAATGCGCAACATGACGCCCTACTAACAATAAATATTCAAGCAGCAACGCGTAAACGTTGAACAGCGATCGCTTGCGCTTCCCGGTTTGAGTGAGCAACACCGAAATGACAGCACTGATTTTGATTAAACTCCTAATTGAATTCCACAGCAACAGCATTGTCGGTGTCTTTTATTTGAGTCAGGAGCATAAACATGTATCTCATCGGGTTTATATTACTATAGTAGTTCAGACCTTTTACCAGAGACCCATAAATATCGTGTAATGACTTGCATTTCAGGGGGCTTGTCATTTCCCGTGCTTCTGTTTTGCTATGTTGCCCGAGTCTCACCTAGTTTCCAAAAATCCGGTTTGGTCCAGTAGGCGTTCTTGCTCAGATACAAAAAATTTGTTGAATTTTTTTTTGGAAATTTTACCAAATGTTGACCCAAACATTCAACCTTTATACCCCTTTACGAGTCTTTAAGTCTTCAAACGTGTTTGTCTACCAGGTAGTCATTCTCTCCTTGATTATTTGGAACTGGTTCTTATCAGGAATGTCGTATTCTGTCAAAATTCTTTCAAAAGCAGCACGAGATTTTCTTCGATATTTGACCCCCCCCCTGCAGCCTTGCAACAATACTCATGGAATACTCGGCTATGTTTCAAGTCGTACTCCTTATCAGCAGTCGTCTCCTCGTGTTAGCGTAACACCTAGCTTTTAAGTAGTTGCTGACAATTTTGTTTGTCGAACTTCTACTCGTCTGTTTGTACATTTTGGGGCACTACGTCGAATAATTTATTTATAACCCACTTCTGAACAAATTAAGCGGAGTAACTGAAACAATGGAAGAAGAAGAAAAATAAATACAAAAACTTTCACAGAAACAAAATTAATGACCAGAAAAAGCCATCAAATAAACTATAAGAGGATGGTAAGGGCCTAATCGCAGGTAAGACTCCTAATTCAACCTAGAATAATACTTCCTATACGAGGTTAGTATATCCTTTGCGGAAAACAAGTAGTTGCTGACAATTTTGTTTGTCGAACTTCTACTCGTCTGTTTGTACATTTCGGGGCACTACGTAGAATAATTTATTTATAACCCACTTCTGAACAAATTAAGCGGAGTAACTGAAACAATGGAAGAAGAAGAAAAATAAATACAAAAACTTTCACAGAAACAAAATTAATGACCAGAAAAAGCCATCAAATAAACTATAAGAGGATGGTAAGGGCCTTATCGCAGGTAAGACTCCTAATTCAACCTAGAATAATACTTCCTATACGAGGTTAGTATATCCTTTGCGGAGAACTTCTTTTCCGTTGCGGAGAACGGCTTTTTACTTTCTTCCGAATGTCCGCTGAGACTTGTCGCTCCTGAGCAAGTGTATGACATAGCCCTGAAGTACTGACTCATAATCCTCATACTTCTGGTGAAGCCCCTGAATCTACATTGCACTCCTGCAACTGTCTTTAGTACAGTTCGTATTGTCAAGACAGGAGGAAGGAACATCATCATCAATACTTGACATCTCATGGAATGTAATTAGAACCATCACTCGAGAGCGAAATATCTTGAGCAGAAGAATCGCCTTGCTCTACAGGTTGACACATTATTCTAGAAAGTCTAGAAGTGGTAGGTGCTGATATGGGAATTGGACTAATCAGTCCACGAACGGCTGGACCTGGCTCATACGACTCTACCACGAAGACAGGAAGATCAGTAGCTTCAGAAGCTGGTGAGACACCTGTGCTCAATGGTTTGAATGGACCAATGGCAATCAAAGAAGAAAGATGAGATAAAATTGAATTAGTTATCACCCCCTGGCCGAGAAAAGTTGATCATGGTTTCAGGGCCCTCTCCCTCGACAGTGGAAAGGTCGATATTTGGCATGCTTTCGGTGAGCTCTGGATAGGGCATCGACTGACTGCAATCCAGAAGTATTTGAAAAAAGAAGAAAATGGTACATTCGACTCTTGTGGAACAGGATTTTGTTTGCTTCGGCAACGACAGCCTCTGCAGCTATGGCGTCCATTACAAATGTACCTTTGCTCTCTCTGGGATGAATGCTTTTTTGCAAGTGGGGAACATTTCTTAATTCTTTTTCGTGGTGTCTGGGGGGGGGTCGTGCTAGTATTTGTTTTAATGGGATACTCTTCAGCACTTGCATGATCCAGACGATTGACCGTCGGATTCAGAACACGAACCAGCCTCCTGTTTGTAGGTTCGGAGCTTTTGAAACAATTTCTTACTGCAAGGGCAGTGCTGTGTCAAAATTTGCTTGAGTATAGATTTTCGTGGGGGACATTTTTCGTTTTCTGATAGTTGCATAACTCTTAGTATGCCTTTGATCAGCCTGGACAGTGTTTTCGGTTGGTTCAGGGTATGATACCGGGTTTGCAGCAGAGACGGTTACCTTTTTCTCAAGTTTGAGAGATTTTTTTGTAAGGAGAGGCTTCTGCAGAGGAGGCAGACTGGGATAGATTCGGTTTTGTACGCTCGAAGGTGGAGAGGAAGTCATAGCTACCAGCTTTTGTGCTGTACTGTATATTGAGTGTGCTGTGTTTTTCCTTCTTTTTGGTTCTAGAGGATTTTAGAGAGATGCAAGTCTGTGCGGCAGCCTGTAAATTCTCATACTCGTCAAGATTTTTCTGTTTTTTGTCCTTGAGCGAGCTGAAAGTCCGTATTGAGAAGATATTGAAAAGCATTTCGTGAAGAAGACGTACCAAAATCAATAAATTGCTTGCAGAGTAACATAATCTAAATATTTGTGTTAGAAGTTGATGCGATATTAAGAATAAATAGCCATATGAGAGGTCATTCGAGCAGTAAGTGAGAACAAGTGTCCAAAATCAAAAGCCAAGCGAGAGATCCGTCACAAGGAAAAACGTAGCAACTGCAAGAATTCAAATCAAAACACAAGTAAAGGGTTTATGAATACGTTTCAGATGCTTTGAAGAGTAACACAATTTAAATAGACAATGTTATTCGAGATATTAAAAACCAATAGCCATGTGAGAGGTCCGTCGTCAAGAACCAAAACTACGTGACAGAACGTCGTCAAGACTGTAATATCAACAACACGTGACAGAACGTATTCCAATCAAAATCCAAGTGAGAGATTCGTCGTAAGAAAATGATGACCATCAGTAAGTGACAACACGTATCCGAAATCAAAAGCTAAATGAGAGATCCGTCTTAAGTAAAAAATGTAGTAAGTAACATGAAGAATTCAAACCAAAACGCAAGTAAAGCGTATATTAATACGTTTCCGGGTCAGAAAATGCTGTGAAGAGTAACACAATCTAAATAGACATGTTAGGTACGAGTCTCAGGTACAAATTCGAGCTACGAGCTAGAAGTAGATGAGATATTAAAAATCAGTAGCCATCTGAGAGGTCCGTCGCTAGGAAAGTATTACCTGCAAAACTTGACAGAACGTATCCAAATATTTATTTGGCGTCACCACACTTTCCTCTTCTACGTTTATTTTAATTTCTTAATTAGAAATTTCAATCTTATTATACAATTATAACATGATTATCTTTCCACGTTTAATATTCTCATCATTCAAATTATTTATGTTACAAAATTCATCCTCAAAACAAAAAAAAAATCTATATCAATCATATAGAATATACATTATTTTCTTTTTATTCCTATTACCATTTATCATAATTTTAAAAACAAAATATAAAAAAAATTCTCTTTATGTGGACCATTTTACCGTAAAACAATCAAGGTTCTATAAGGCTACATATTTACATATCATTTTGTCATTGTCACATCTAATCATTACATATCAATATCATTTTAAATATAATTTTCTATTGATGAAAACTAAATTTTCATTTTAGTTTTGACTTGGTATTTCTCGCAATTTGCTTCCGTTGGCAAAATGAGAATAATTGAAACATTCGTAACTTTCCTAATAAGCGTCATCTATACGCGTCATCTATACGAGCGCTGTAGCAGCTTTCCGTTTCCGGTTTTCACCGTATTTTGTGGAGCTCATAACTCGTGAGCCAGTGCAAGTATCAAGTTCAAACTTGTGGGTATTAGGGTCTAGTTGTGCGTTTGGGGGTCTCACCCCCCACACCCACCCGGTTCAGGGGCAACTGGGCTCAGATTGCCCAGGAGTAAAGTTAGTTACCCGTGACAGGAATCAACAATTATCAAGTTGAAGCTTGGTAGGTTTGTGAGCATTGGGGTCTCTTTTTGCTTTTTGCGGGCCCCATACCCCACCCCCACTTGGTTCACGTTAAAGTGGGCCCAGATTGCCCATGAGTAAAGTTTTTGACCCGTGACTGGAATCAAACTCTAAGTTGGTATAGTCGAGAATATTTAGGTCTAGATATGCAATTTGATTGGTCCCGACCCCCCCCGCCCTCCTGTTCATGGGTAACTGGTTTTCGGTAAATTAAGTTCGTTTATGACATGTCTCCAGCTCAACTCTTGTGTACTTGTATATATGTATGTATAGATGCGGCTTTTGGTGTAACAGCAACAAATAAGACCACGCGGCGTACTTTAATCCTCAATGATGAGTTGGAAACAGGTTGGAAACTGGACGGTTTTGTCAGATGATCGATGATATGCCGATCCTAATGAAGTTGTGACAAGGGTGGTATCGGGCAATAAAACGATACGGTTTTATTAACTTTTAAACTGGGATGATTTCAGATTAGGTTTTGAATATTTGTTGGTTATTGGGGATGTGAACTGTCCTGGTTCTAACGCTTTTTGTATATAAGATGTCATAAAACATTTTACTTTAACACTCCACGTCTGAGCGCTTGCGCCCTTGTTCAAACAAATCATTCGAAACTGCGTCAATCGATTTATCTGTCCATATATTTTTGGTCTACTTTCCTCTTGTTAAGGAATTCGTATACGGTCATATTAGGCGGAACGCCAGTCCGATGGCCAAAGAGTTCGTTCAAGTTCTTTTTATTAATACGTAGGACACACAACTAGTATAATACTAACATAAAGAAAAAATAAATCCATTCATTAAATCAAAATCCCAAGGGCTCTCTGGCCCGTTTGTTGGGAAACAGCTATCTTTATGATAAAATAAGTGTTGTCACGAATACAAGTGTGTCGCGAATACAAGTGTTGTCGCGAATACAAACGCTCTCCACATCAACACAAAAAAAAAATTCATCGAGAGCCATAAGTATCGAGAGCCAACACTAAGATCTCATTTTATTTAAAACTATTAAGAACCATATTTAAACTTATCTATCTAAAAAAAAAAGTTAAAAAAAAAATCTTTTGAGGTGTTTTTTAAATGAGCCAAGACTCAGGGACTGTCGGATCTCAGCGGGAATCGAGTTCCAGGCAGAAGCGCTTTTTGTTGACCGGAGAATTTTAACTGCTTTCCGTTGTAGATTTTGGATGGGGGAAAGTAACGATGGAAAAGAAGACTTCCATGTAGATGAGCAATAATGTATATACGGATATATAAGAGAGAAATATAGTAATCGAAGAATAGAAAATGGAAAAATTCTTAAGCTTCAGTATTTCCCATTCCTCGCGAAAGTTTGACTATTATCGTGTCAATATGCCGCCTGAAACTTAGATTTTCGTCGAGGAGTATTCCCAGGAACCAGACGTACCGTTCAGGTGATCGGCATATAGGACCTCTTGAAGTAGGTAGCTCAGCCACTGTTGGGTAACTCTTACCAGTACTGGAAAAAATAAGCAGGAACGACTTTTTTACATTTAAAGCTACCGAGTTACCATCAAGCCATTGATAAATTCCTCAGTCATCATCTGAAGCTGCAATATAAGGCAAGGTTCGTCTGGAGCCGCGGCGCTTATCGTGCTGTCATCCGCAAATGCTACCATTTCTTCTTGTTGTTTCGTCGTAGTAGTTGTTGTTGTCTGGGAAGCACCATCCTGGCACAACCTGCAGCAGACATTGGACACTGTTTTACTAAAAAGCCGGTATAGGTCATTAACATGAGGAAGAGAGTGGGCCCAAGTATTGATCCTTGGGTTACTCGATATCCGACTGGAACATGCTCATCAAAAGCTTAAGCGGCATTAGTCTGTCGCTGAGGTATGAAGAAAACCATGACACCTGATCCCCACTCACTCCATGATGATAGTATTTACTGATTAGAATCTCGTGGGTCAGACTGTCAAAAGATTTTTCAACATCAAGAAAAATAGCTGCGGGAATTAATCCCGAATCCAGCGAATGTCTTATTCTGGTGCTGATGGAAAAATTCCTTTAAACAGTGCCATCACCCTTGCCAAATTGAGGCTCTGGGGAAATATTCCTAGTTGGAAAGTCTGGTTTACCAAATGTCATATCGGCGAATATATATATGCATACCGTCAAGATGTGTTGGTCATATCTTCTGAGAGCAAGTTCCTTGAGATCCTCTGCAGTATCGGAGACATGAACATCTCCACGCCTGCCTCGAGTTCCGGTAATCGTCTTTGGTGAAGAGTTGGGGTCAAAGGTCTTCCTTGTGATCACTCCCTGCTGTTCCTTGTGACGTTTGTTGGCGGTGGCAAGTGAGACTTGCTTCTTGTCGAGAATGTCATGTGCCTTGAGGACGAAGCTGAAATCGAGTGAGATCCATGTTTTTCGGGCCATCAGTTCTGTGCGTGCTAATGTAGTTGACGAACCTCTGGAATGCCTGCACATATTTGCTCCGCATGCTGGCCGCTATGCTGCATTTTGCGAACAAGGAGAAAAACTCTTCAACTCTCGGCGGAGTGGAGATTTACTCACTTTTACTTCGTGCCGTCTAGAACCAAGAACACGACTGTGTTTGATTGCCTATCGTATAGATTTGGTACGGACCGTTGATGTACTATAATTGGCCTGGAGAAGTTCGTGTGCCGGCCTCGGTATCATTGTGCGCGGAATGCGTCGTGTGCCAGAGTGTAGGCAAGACATTTACAAAGAGGAAAGCCTTTTTACTGAAACTATTTTATTATTATTAATATTAAGAAGCCCCATTAAACTTTAATCTAGAAAACCACTGCACGGTTCAGACATCGCCCTTACAAACTGACAATGATGTATGTGCCAGAGTGTAGGCAAGTAATGTATAGAGAAATTTACAGAGGAAAAGCTTTTTACTCAAACCATATTAATATTATTAATATTAAGAAGCCCCATTGCACCTTTATCTAGCAAACAACTGCACTGTTCAGACTATCGCCCTTGCAAACTGTAAATAATATATTATAACTGGCCTGGAGCAGTTCATGTGCCGGCCCCATGTCAGTGTGTGAACACGTTGGTTCGCCTCGTGGGCCAGAGTGTAGGCAAAAAATCTAGAGAGAGGAAAACCTTTTTACTGAAACTATAATTACTAATTTTAAGAAGCCTCATGCGGAGTGCCGGCTCCGTGTATGGACTGTTTGGTTGGAATCAAGTCATGGATTAATCAGTTTACTAATGAAAGTTATTATCTGATATTCTTTTCGGTTAAACCTCCAAATCATTATCTGGTGTATCTCGATTACAGCTGAGGTGCTTGCCGGGAACAAAAAGTAGGTTAAAAATCAACTTAAAACTTTCACTTTTACTACTTTTCCGGTTTCGACCGATTTCTTGGCGGACCGATCTTCATTTCCCGCAGACCATCATTGCCTTGTCTATTACGAATTTGCCATCTGTGGGCCGGGTTATGACCATGTCGAACTTGGACTTAATAACGTAAACTTTACTTCCCAGGTTGGTTGACTTCACTTTTCCCAATTTCAGATATGGATTCAGCGGGTCTTCTTACGTCTAAACATACCGTTTCAGTTGCTTTTGTAAATACTTGTTGTACCCCCTTACTCTTAATCCGTCACCCTCACCCCGAAATATAGGGCTACTAGTTCAGCTACGAACTAGACCTGTACTTTGGACTAAAGAATCCCTATGTCAAGCCTAAATGAGAGATGAGTGAATCAGGATTCGTCCTTTTGGACGGATTAACCTGGATTCGAATCTTCAACATGAATTGGTCGATTTGGATTCGTACCTAGCCCTGGATTTGGATTCGAATCCTTTCATGGTTTGATTCGCCCATCTCTGGTCTGAATAAAAATATCTCACCTCCTTCGATAGTGTCGTGCTAACAGACAGACGGACAACGTTTGTAGATATCCCTCTCCTTACATTTTGGGATCTTAAAAACCACACGGCTCATAGTTAAGTTACTGTTCACAGAACATACCACTACACTTTCAGAATCATGCTCAAACATGTGTTCTCTGTTATCAAACTTCTGAAAGTGTACTGTATAGGTCACAGCTGGTACTAATCAAACGACTGGGGCGGCTGGTAAAAATGCCCAGGCCAGGAGTTGGAGGGTCCTTGGGAGTAGGAAGGTTCTGGAGGGCAGGGGGGTCCTGAAGGATAGGGCGATCCTTGATAATACGGATAGAAAGTTTGACCTGAATTTTCTGGCTGCGAAAGGGTAGCAACTCGCGCATTATCACATTTTCGGGGACCAGCCGGTCGGCTTCGCTTGTGCAGTGTTCAGCATTAGGTACCGGGGTATCACTACTTTCCTGGCTTTTCTAAATTGAACTATTGTATGTCGCTGAACGATCCTCACCGGTACTGGCTGGTCTCATCTGATGAATCATCGTCACCCACTGTGTCACTGCTAATATCGCGATTAACAGTATTCTCGTATCTTAGGACTTTCTGGGCCTCTGCATTCGCATTAGGGTCTGGATTCTCTGTGCGATATGGCGGTTGACCGTTTTCAAGCGCGAATCATATGTCAACACAGTTTTTCTTCGATAGAAAGCAACGGAATCTGTATTAAAAAAAAATATTATCATAACGTTTAACACGAAGATTCACAAACATCATTTATCTGCTTTCACATTTTCGAATATGTACTACCGCCAGCACTGAAGAAAAAGGCTTCGCAAGAACATCCCTCTTTGCTGAACAGAATAACACGACCAAACAGTCGCTAGCTAAGGCTATATGCAATACAGAATCACCCTACACCGCCAAAACCTGACTGAAGTGTCCTAAAGTGTTGTATACGTCATGAAAAAAGGCACAAAGAGGGCGCTGTCTCTTTACACCCCTGTCAAGTTTTTTATAATTACCTCCTTTTATATTTGCTGTTAACTATCCCCGCCGCAAGGTTCGGATCGGATCTCAACAAGGATTAAAGGTGCCATCTCCTCACAGCCACCGGATCACAGTTCGGCGCCGAAAACGAAGCATCATAGAGCTTATTACTTTTCTAAATTCCAAGTCCCACTACATTCGCTCAACTCGAATAAAACTTGTTCGTTTTAGGCTGCATGGGCCTAACAAGAGCTAACAGCTCATGTGGCGTTTGGTACATGTAGATAGTACAAAAAAGGTTATTAGAACGTCACAGAACGAGAGGTGTTGCTCGAACCTAGAAATGGGGATCATCTTATTCCCTGAGAGCGGTTTTGTCGTAACTAAGGTTTTCAGAATTCCGAGAAAATCGACTTTCAAAATTTCACCTTTGCTGGAACTAACACGGTACAACCGATTTTCTTCGCAAATACATCAAAAAAAGAGAAAAAATAACTAGGAAGGTCTCCCGAATATGAGATGGAAAAGGTGAAGTTTTCATTGTCAAAACTTGAAATGAAATCCAGATACGACAAATCCGCCCTTAACGAAATGGGAGTAAACTTAGATACGATAAAACGGTTTGGGTTGCCTATTCTTTTCACCATGAAGATTCGACAAACGAGTTCTGATGCAGCAATACTATTTGAAAAAGTACAAAAAACGTCAGAAACGTTCATTTGTTGTGGAGTTTCTTTGCCGGCCGCCGTTTTGCTTCAGTGGATGATAAACATAGACTGAAGCTAATATAACGGTGTTAATATTGGGGAAATAAATTTACTTCAATATTTCTAGCTAAACATATTTTAATTTTGCAACACTATCACTTAATTTTTGCCCAATATCAGACTGCTTGCAAAGTACAGCAAAGTGAAGAAAAAGATAATGTTTGTGGCTCTCTGTGACTGTGTATGCAGTTGCAACAAGTAGGCACCAAGTCAGTACCAAGTAGAGGGACTTACCTTCTTTTGCTTCAAGCCATCAAACATGCACGGAAACTCTTCGTTCAACCTGTCCTCTGATTGGCGCTGGGCTTCAAGCCTTTGTTTCTTTGCATTCACCCCACTTGCACCGGCTTTCTTAACTTTCGAAGCTTTTTCATAAACACAGAAATCATCATTTTTGGCGTTCTTAGTCAGGCGGCTTGACAGGAGGAACTGCAAGCAGTCCTCTGCCAACCAAACCTTAAACACTATGCCCCGAAACCACCCCGCCTCCCTCTTATCACACATGCTCTGGTTTAGATCCATGAATTCCGTCTCCCTGCTGGAGCAGGGAGGAACGCCTTCACCTGAACAGATGTTTGTCTTTGTGCCATTCCAGTATACCCAAGTTTTCCTAGGCAACTGGGTTTCCGAGAACGAGCCAATTCTCATGTTTTTAATAAAAGTAATGGGCACCACCTGCTTAGTTTTCTCATATTCTTCCTTGAAAACCACAACCGCACAAAGGGACATTCTTCCTGTCGTTGCTGTTAGAAGTTTTTAAAATGACGATGGTGACGAATTTTTAGTCATAACAGTGATGATTATGAATAAAGGTGCAACGTGTTTCGACAAGAAAAAACTGATGACTCAGAAAATTTATGTAGCAAAATATTTTGATGGCAAATTTTCTCAGAGGAAACGCGAGGTGTGGAAATATAATTGAATTTTATTAACTGTCGAGAAGTATGTATTCCGTTGGATATTCAATCGGAATAATTATGTTGTTTTCTATTGGCAACGACGGAGTACGCCTCCAGCTAGCCTCCTTCACCATTAATTCTTGTGCGATAAGCAACGTTGCACAGTTGTATGCACAAATGCTAACCTACTGTACGTTTATTTTTTGTGCCGCGATGCTCGACCGGTGCAGGCACCTGCTGGAACAAGCAGGCACTTGTTGTCACGTGAAAACATCAAAATGAGGATTTGTAGAAACGTTTCATTTGACTATGTTCTAAGCAAGTTTTTGATGCGCGGACAGAAATTTATCGTATGACACCACAACGAATTGCACATGTTGTCCGAAGTCCAATGTTGTTATTAAAAGGCTTCTATATTTTTTGAGGCCTTAAAAAATATATGGATTTCTAAGGAAACAGTTGAAGTTCTAAGGAAGGCGAGACCAAGAATATGGGAAGGGGATAAGGTTTTACGGTTGAATGTGCTACTATTATATTTATAGCCTATCCAACCGATTAGGATAACCGACACAAAGCATTGCGCCCATCGAGGAATCGGATATTACGTCCGACGAAAAACAACTGAATGTGGTTGTAACGTTTTTTTTTAAGGTCAGGCGAATAGGCTAAGCAATTTGTTTACGATCGAAATACATTTATTATAAAAAAAAAACTGAAATCAACTGTATTAGACTGTTAATAATTGTATACAGTTGAAAATACGACTAGAATTTCCGACTTAAAAAAATGGGAAAAACAATTGAAATCGTCTGTATTAGACTGTTAGTAACTGTTAGAGTTAAAAACAACTGGAACCAGTTGTTTGCATCAAACTATAAAAAAAAACAGTTGTGAAAAAACAATTGTGAACAAACAACGGAAATCAACTGTATCAAGCTGGAATTAGCTGACGTCAACGGTGCCGGCACCGAGCACTAATTAGTGTACGCTAAGTTGAGAGTGGGCGACTCTCTAAACTTTATGCACCTACCGCTTTGTTTTTCGTGAGCGTGCAGCTGCCCTGAAAATAAAATAAAATTTGCAACGTTATTTTAAATGCACAGTTTTGGGACTTATTGCTAACAGCATGAAGGAGGCTTGCCACTCCCATGGAAGCCTACCTCATGACAATTGAAAATTTTTGCATTTGTGAAATGTCTGAATCGAACCTATTTAGGTTGGTTGTGACGAAAGAATCTTAACAAGAAAGTCGGTTAGAACTGTTTTTTCAGACAATTTGGGCTTCTAGATTTCCGGTCTTCGCCAAAGCCCCTAAGCATGTTACTATTTATCCCTTCCTAACCGACCGCTTTACAAACTGATAGCCTGGTGTTTCTTTGATAAATTACGGCTAAACAGCGTATCAGCTGGTGAAACTAGGTTCAATCACCATGAATTTATATCCCTATTCCTTTCTTCAGTAATGGTTCCACCATGTATTTTTACCCCTTCACCTCTGTCTGATCTACTGTTGGAAAAATCGTTCATTTGACCCGAATTTTAGCTTTATTCCAGGTGAACTACTTTTCTTGCAAGAAAGTAGAGTTGAGAACCTCAGTACTATGCTTTTTAATCCTGTATCGGCCCTCAATTCAATTTGGAAAGGATTAGCTTTTTGACCGAAACTGCATGTCCGTAGAAGAACTGCAATTTCGGATAGGACTCGGAAGACTTTGCGTCTTTTCCTATGGGTCCAACCTTCGATCGAAGCCTAGCAGTTTAGAAATCTCAGAAAATGTATGCGGACCAAAAGAGCCGTCGACCTCGCGAGGCAAGACAAGAACCTCACACATCACAATCTGACCCTCTTGTGTTGCAAATTGTTGACACAACAACAATGGCATTTGCTCTCGCGAAATGTCTATTTCCATCCTGATCGGGTCACGTTTTCGGGACTTATTCAAGCCGCAAAATACAAGAACCTCGCCACACTGCCCGGATCCGGTCCTATCTTTCAATATAGGTCCTGTGGGTGTCTTTCTCGCGAAGTCCTGTCCTGATCTTTCTTCTCGAAACAAGCCATACGTTTTCCGGTACTCCACCCCTCTCCCCTTTAATGAAATGACTTTAGGTACATACCTTTTCAGTGAAGGTAAGCGATGGAGACGGTGGTCTAATCTCCTCAACTGCATCAGAAGATCTACGATCCGGGGCTAGTCTCCTCGGGACCGTCGACCGGAGAACTGTCCGCAACATCCAGAACTGAGGCGGTCTCGTAATCTACTGGATTTTCCGGCCTCTCCTCGGGACCGTCGACCGGAGAACCGTCCGCAACCTCCAGAACTGAGGCGGTCTCGCAGTCCACTGGATTTTGGCCCCTGGAGCTGAAAAATAAAATACAAAACTTCCATCGATGTTTCAGTATCGTGTTCAGTTCAAAGATTTAAGCCCTTGCCGCAAAATACAAGAACCTCGCTACACTGCCCGGATCCGGTCCTATGTTTCAATATAGGTCCTGTGGGTGTCTTTCCCGCCAAGTCCTGTCCTGATCTTTCTTCTCGAAACAAGCAATGAAATGACTTTAGATACATACCTTTTCAGTGAAGGTAAGCGATGGAGACGGTGGTCTAATCTCCTCAACCGGAGAACCGTCCGCAACCTCCAGAACTGAGGCGGTCTCGCAATCCACTGGATTTTCCGGCCCCTGGAGCTGAAAAATAAAATACAAAACTTCCATCGATGTTTCAGTATCATGTTCAGTGAGACTCCTCGGGACCGTCGACCGGAGAACTGGCCGCGACTTACAGAACTGAGGCGGTCTCGCAATCTACTGGATTTTCCGGCTTCTCCTCGGGACCGTCGACCGGAAAACTGTCCGCAACCTCCAGAACTGAGGCGGTCTCGCAATCTACTGGATTTTCCGGCCTCTCCTCGGGACCGTCGACCGGAGAAATGTCCACAACCTCCAGAACTGAGGCGGTCTCGCAATCCACTGGATTTTCCGGCCCCTGGAGCTGAAAAATAAAGTACAAAACTTCCATCCATGTTTCGTATAATGTTCAGTTCAAAGATTTAAGCCCTTGATTCCACTACAGTATGGATAAACCTGCAGATCATAATACCAGGAATGTTCAAAAGTGACAATTCTTTCACACACAATTACACGCGAGGCTTCAGTATCTTGTTTCCTATTTTAGAAGAAATGATAAGCCGTCAAATCTGCTTTGGTCTTATTTTGTTTTGCTCGCGTTTTCCATGTTGAACCACGAAGTTCCAGAGTTTTTCCCGTCTGAAACAGAATAAAAAGAGAGGTAGCAAATCTACCCAAGAAAAGAAATGATCGCTTTCATATTTAATTATGTATTGTATTTATGTCTTTTTAGGTAGGAACACGATAATATAGATAAAAAGAGGATATATAGATCCATATACAGGGCAGTAGAAACATGTACGAAAACCCCGTACGACCCTCCCCTCCGAAACATAAAAAATGTATAGTCTTTAACCTCTGATCTGTGTCTATTTTGTACTTTTTGGTCCGACCACCGGGACCCCCCCCCCGCCAAATAAATTCCTGGATACGGACCTGTCAATATATACAAATATGTATATATATATTTAATTTATGACCCACCAAATGCACAGGGCAATAGTGGAGTAAAAAACAAGAGCTGCAAGCTCCTATGGCACTTGCAAGGCTTGATAGAAAGTAGGGATTCGCCGGTTCGTGGGTTTGTTGTGATCATTTGTAAGCAAAACCCTTGAAATAACAATGACGATGGACCCTTGGAAATCACGAGAATGTGGCTGTTATGATATGCACTTTAGGGGGCTAGAAATTCGTCGTACTCAGAACCCTTCAGGCAAAAATGATCCTGGGCCCTTTAGGATCATGAATATATATGGTTTGGTGAAAAGTATTTTTTTTTATTTTCGGTTAAGATGCGCACTTTAAGAGTGCTAGAGTTTCATTTCTAAGCAAAACCCTTCAGGCAATAATGATCATGGGCTCATGGGGATCATGAAAATGTGGGCTTTCTTAAAGTATTTTTTGTACTTTGCGGTTAAGATGACTTAAAGAGACGGTCGGATCAGGGAAGTGTCAATTTCTAAGCCAACTTATAACTTACTTTTTAGAGCACCAACCATCCAGGCACCAGCATCTTTGTCTGTCAAAAGAAGGTCCATGGCCACAATGGGTCACTGGCTTGAGAAATTAATGAACTCCCAAAACAATCCCACTTGGGACAGGCTTGGGATTGGCTTTAACGTCTCCTTGTGGTTTGGGCCTTGGCAGTATTCACCTTTGGTATTCACAATCTTGAATATCTTTAAAAAAACAGAACACTTCTTACACACAGTAGCAACGTAATGCCCCGTAACTGTAGGCTACACAAAACATGTTTCATATCAATATCAAGTAATGGGAATTCAGCCAATCGGCTCGCTTGCTAATTGTTTTTCAAATCAAAGTGAATTAAACAGAACCAAGGTAAAATAAAGTGGGGATAGACTTACTTTTTGAACATCTTCTAAGTGTAATCCTTATTCTTTAATGGTTCAGGAGAGGCTTCGAGATTATTCTCTTGCCATCTTCCAATCATAAATCGTGCTGCTCTTCAAATGTCGGGAACCAGAAACAAAACTGACAGCACAACCTAGAAAGACTAGCTGTTACTGCAAGACACTTTGAAGTCAAACTATTACTGTCCTGAGAATTTTGCTGATGATGTTAAATCTGATGAAAAAACAAGACCTGTTGACGTTAGATGACGGGTATTTGCTCTGAATGTGGAAATGTTCCTTCTTCAACAGTGAACTCAAGGTTTTCTCCAGACCTAGAAACAGCTTCCTTCTATACCTGTGCTTGTGCATTTATTGTCTAACACTTTCCATGGGTATAAAAAAAATAAACATATTCCTTCTACACTTTCATTTGTATATTTATAGACTACTGGCAGTATAACACATGTCTCTGAAAATATCTTACAAAATGTCCACACTTCTCACAGAGAGTTTTAGGGGAATGGACCTTCATGTGACTAAAGAGAGTTCGCTTTGTGCGAAACTCTTTATTATACTCAATGCACCGAATGAATATCTTTGTGCTATCCGGGACAGAATGAGATTCATTGTCATGTCTTGTTAATGTGTCCCTTCTGCTAAATGTCTGTCCACACTTTAAACAATCTAACTTTTCAGGGGTCTTCGCACTTTGTACAGTTTTGACATTTCTAAGCAGGTACACCGGAATACTGAAAAACAGCTGACAGTTGTCCTCAGTACACTTCAGTGTTTTAGCTCGATGATTAGCCAAATTATGCTCTTTCAAAGCCTTTCCAGTTTCAAATCTTGTGTTGCAGGAACGGCATGAATGTACTGAGTTTGTGTGCTAGAAATATTGGATTTTAGTTTACAGACTAAAGAAAAATGTACATTATTTGTGTGTTTATTCCAGTTAGATTAGCCTACATAGCTGGGATACTCCAAATTATCTAGGCCCTACAGGTGAATGGTCACAATAGACTTGTTAGTTACTCTATCTACCAGAGGTGCTTCGAGTCCAGAATTTTCGAGTCCGAGACAAGTCCGAGACCTAAGCCATGCTCCCGAGTCAAGACGAGTCCGAGTCCTGGACAAGAATCGTTCGAGATGAGACGAGACCGAGTCCGTGAAAAAAGTGTCTCGAGACCGAGTCAAGCCTCGAGTCCTAACAACTAAATCTGTACTTCATGCAATGAACTACATTCTAAAAATACAGATAATTCACTTTAGAATTAGTCAGGCAAAATAAATCATTCGAAGGATGTTTTATGGAAGAAAATGTAGAAGAATAAACCACCAACCATCATTATTAGGTTCTTGGTTTGCTGACTCGGTGTATATAGAAGTTCTTAAAAGTTCGGCATAAAAATATGAGGTTTAACAGAAGCCGAAACTGACCCGACCAGTAGATAAGCATGCATCACCGTTTTTTCCGCATTTAGCTAGATAATTTTACTGAAATTCTTTGTTTAAAATGACCGGGTCGAGACGTTTACTTAGACTCGTGACTCGGCTGGATTTCGATACGAGACGAGTCCGAGTCCAGCTCCGTGAACTTCGAGTCCGAGACAAGTCCGAGTCCATGAAAAAGGCGTCTCGAGACGAGTCCAGAGTCCGAGTCCACCACCTCTGCTATCTACTAGAATGACGACCCAATAACAACACAAGGAAATCACAAAATAAAATACACTTTTATATCTAGACTCAGAATGCCACACAGTTGGAACTGAGGGATGAGTGGGATCAGTAGTAGTATGTTAAGGCCCATATGATAAATTCAGACTTCGATGCCATTTGGCACATTCTAGGTCCTTCTACCAGTTTATGAGATGAAAGAATTCTATAATCATCTCTTGTTCAAACTTCAATACTAATATTTAACAATTGCTCAACACAGAGAAGTCGGCTACAATTATCATCGGCGATATTTCGGCCTTTCTTGGCAAGGGTCCTCGTCAGGCTGTTGCTGGAAGGAACTGATTGCAGGTTCGTTCCTCCCAGCAACAGCCTGACGAGGACCCTTGCCAAGAAGGGCCGAAATATCGCCGATGATAATTGTAGATGACTTCTCCGTGTTGAGCCATTGTTAAATAAATGTTTCCCAGTCAGCTTGGGCTGAAATAATATTTATTCAATACTGAATCTACAAAATGATTAAAAGCTAGAGAAAAATGTTCAAATGAGGCTAAGATTTGCCGAAAGCGCGTTTCTGCAATACAATATATCACTTTGAAAAATTGTACAAGATTCATTGGCATGAAAGGCATTGCAGGTCAAACTTCATACTCTCCATGATGTTTTGGGAAATAGTCTGCCTAAGTAGGCTACCTCCACCAATTTTTTTCAGAAACTTATCATGAAAATTTAAGCGGGTTTACAACAATTCAAATTTTTTGCAAAAAATCGGCATGGTGGAGGTCTCACATTCCGGGGCCTGCCAGTACAGGTCGTATGCTCTTTGCAGTGGTATTTCGCATGTAGGCTATCAAAGGTCCGCGCTGTCAGAACTCTATGGCTCATCAGAAACTGCCTAGACCTCTTATATACTGCCCCGATGAAAGCCGGATCTACAAATTGCAGGTGAAAGTATTATGACAGATCTAAACATTTTATTGAAAAAGTTGAAGTCACTTTTAGGCAATTTACGTTGAAACTAATTGTTTCTAAGATCGCCATTGCAGTCATGAAGGGGACGAATAATTTCAAAAAGTAATAGAACTGAGTACTTTGTGTTCACTTCACTGACCAAATTGTAGATTTTTAAGCACCCTAAAACTGCAGTTTAGCCTTTGATCTATCGTTCTACTCTACCAAAGGAAAACAACTGTACCTTATCTGCTTTTAAACAGCGAATAACAGTGAATCGAAGAACTGTGATGGCATGTTTCCGAATGCGGTCACTGTGTTTTCTCTCAAATTTTTATATCGCTTAGGTAAGCGTAAGACTTCAGTTTTCAATGCATTCACTTACCTTTCCAGCTTCTGATGGGTCGAAGTCAGTGGTTGTCGAAAATGACATAACTTGGTCCAACGCAATCTGATTATCACCTGTTTTACTTATTCAGTGAAGGATGTTTGGTCTTCGATTCTTCTTCTCTTTCCTGAACTGCGGAATCGCATTCCATGATCATTAAGCCAAGCTTCGTCAGTTAGGTACATCTTACCGATTTTCTGTACAGTTGTTCTTATCGGCTGTGGAAATGAACCGACTCGTCAAAGCTTTCGACTGAGCTGGTTTTCTTGTCCTTACAGGTCTTGATTTTATCGAGGTTTTCATCATGTGGCTTGAGGATAGTCCTCAGGATAGTCCTTGAGGATAGTCCTCGGAACTGTTAATATCATTGTCTGAAAAGAAGTCACCAGAAGAGTCTGGGAACTGCTTTGTTTTTCGGATCCTTGCAGTGCACCTGGGGAACCAGGTTTAAGCTTCCTTCATACCTTTCTGATTTTACTAAGGTTCTGTGCCTTGGAGCGATACTCGGCTATGTCTTTTCCAAAGAACTAAGAACATCGAAACTCGAAGACGAGTCTTTCAAGTCAGCGTCTTTCAAGTCAAACTTGTTTTAAATTAGCAAGGTTCCGTGAGGAATATTGTGACTAATGTCTGTTCTGATTTGAAGTTAGAGTCATTGACAATGAAGGATGTTTCGGCTAATGCAGTACCAGAAGTGCGAGGTCTTCTGCCATTTCAATCCTGCCCAGAGATGTTTTTCTTCCTGTTTTCCTTCTTGACGGCATCTTGTTCTGATAGACACAAAACAGGCAGCCCGAATTTGCAAGGAGTTCCTAGAAATTCTTCCAAGACAATATAGTCTGGAACACAAGGTTTGTTGTATGCGCCACGAAGACCAATTGCCTGCTTCCGCCTGATACGCGACATTGCAATGTAGAATCTGGTCATTGACAGTTCCCCCTTCCACTGGTTGGCAAGAGTTTTATTTGCCGACTCCGCTGGATTTGTCGTTTTTCTTCGAATGAATTCTACCAAATTTCCGACAACCAATCTGCCAGTATTTTCTTTTTGTGGCAGTGTCTATCGTTCCCGGACCTGGAACACATACCTCAAAAGCTAAAAGTACTCGACCGGTCGAGTATGCTGCCACACAGGAGCTAATAGTACTCGACCAGTCGAGTAACAAGGGTCATGGGGGCTATTAATACTCGACCAGTCGAGGAATCGAGCCTCCGGTTGCTATCAGTACTAGACTGGTCGAGTACTCGTGTCTTGGGAAGCTAAAAGTACTCGACCATATGGAACTTGCAGTCAGAAAGGAACAGGTCGAGTAATTACTACCATAGGAGCTATCTTTCCTCGACCATACAAATGAAATCTGTAAAGTTGTAAGGTCGAGTAACCTGCCCCCCAGGGACTAACAATACTCGACCTATAAAGGAGGATAGATGGGTCGAGTATTTGACGTCCCAGGAGCTAATCGTACTCGACATTAATATTACAAATAGGAGGTCGAGTATTCAGGGTGGTAACGGCTAAAATTACTCGACCTATTGAAGGAGGACTGGTAGGTCGAGTACTTGACGTCCCAGAAGCTAATCGTACTCGACATAATATTTCAAATAGGAGGTCGAGTATTCAGGGTGATAACGGCTAAAAATACTCGACCTATTGAAGGGGGACTGGTAGGTCGAGTACTGAACGCCCTAGCAGCTGTTCGTACTCGACCTAATATTACGAATAGGAGGTCGAGTCAGATGCGTTACTAGCCAAAATGTTTGGGGGGGGAGACAAGGTATTTATCGACTGGCTTGTCATTTTTACCGACTATTTTTGCGGATAAAAACGACTGTGATTGAGAAGAAAACGACTGTGTTGACGAAAAATCGGCTGATTTTAAGAAAAACGACTATTTTTAAGAAAAATCTACTATTTTAACGAAAAACCGACTGCTTTTGATTGTTTTTAAGAAAAAACGACTTTTTCCAAGAACAAAATCCACTGTTTTTACTAAAAATCGCGGCGCTTCGCGCCGACTCGGCTATTTTTTTTACCGACTGGCCGACAACATTTGGGGGGGGGCGTCCCCCCTCCCCCAGTAGTGACGGCTGTGGGTCGAGTATATAGGGTGGTAACGGCTAAAATTACTCGACCTATTGAAGGAGGACTGGTATGTCGAGTACTTGACGTCCCAGAAGCTAATCGTACTCGATATAATATTTCAAATAGGAGGTCGAAAAATCGAAAAAAAAACCTAACCTAACCTAACCTAACCTAACCTAACCCAATAAGTAACGCCAAAAAATACTCGACCTATTGAAGGGGGACTGGTAGGTCGAGTACTTAATGCCCTAGCAGCTGTTCGTACTCGACCTAATATTACGAATAGGAGGTCGAGTATTCAGGGTGGTAACGGCTAAAAATACTCGACCTATTGAAGGAGGACTGGTAGGTCGAGTACTTGACGCCCTAGCAGCTGTTCGTACTCGACCTAATATTACGAATAAGAGGTCGAGTATTCAGGGTGGTAACGGCTAAAATTACTCGACCTATTGAAGGAGGACTGGTAGGTCGAGTACTTGACGTCCCAGAAGCTAATCGTACTCGACATAATATTTCAAATAGGAGGTCGAGTATTCAGGGTGATAACGGCTAAAAATACTCGAACTATTCAAGGGGGACTGGTAGGTCGACTACTTAACGCCCTAGCAGCTGTTCGATCAACTCATATACTAAATCAACTCATATACTACTCGTAACCGAGTAAAAAATAAAGATAAGGCCGAAGTGGAGCACACAGCTGTCTGAAATGGCCAAAATCATACCGAAGAAAGGTTAAAGCGGCATAAATTTCGCGGAGGATGGGTCGCGCATTTGAGCTGGTCGAAGTGACCAGACCCCGCCATGGGCGCCCACCTCTCCCGTGTAGGTGTAATGCTCGAGCAATACAAACCTATACATGGCTGCCACAAGTCATCGAAAAACATATACAGGGCTTCCAAGAACGACAAAGATCATCTCTCCCTCGACTCTTCACACACGAAGAATAAAAAAGAATACGTGTTCACTCAAGACGTCTTCGGAACAAGTTACAAGAATCACAACACGTAGGAGCATCGCATCAGGTTTGTATCTTAGATTGCAATTTAATGTAAGGTAATAAGTTTGATTACATTTAACATTTTTGCATATCCTTGTATTAAAAGTTTTTTGAATACATCATTTCGTGAACGACCCTTTCGAATCTTAACATTTTCAACGGGATAATAAAAATATCCTCGACCACCAACATGATATGTTACGACTATAACGTGTAACACAGGATACGCAAACACGAACGGACATAAAACAATCACTTAAATGGAAAACACGAAAGTCTGTGACGTGGTAAAGGAACTTCACACGGTTAACGCGGAATAAATTTCGCGGGGGATGGGTCGCGCGTTTAAGTTGGTCGAAGTGACCAGACCCAGCCGTGTGCGCCCACCTCTCCCGTGAACGTTAATTGCTCGATCACTACAAACATTCCCTTGTTGTAAGGTTTTATGTGTACACCATGTCACCGACTTACGTCTCCCATTTAAGTTCAAGCAAACAGAAAGTGTTGCCATTCTAAATCATAAAAATCCGTAATAATGGCGGAAAGATGTAGCCATGACCGTGTTGAAATCATCTTGGTCTACAATGCTGAGGGGCAGGCTTAACGTCAAGGCACAGGTACTGGCAAATGGAAGTCTGCCAGGTTTGATGAACAGCTGACCAGGCTCCCATCGCTGGTGGAAGTGGACGCGTATCTTCTTGCCGTAGCCACCATACGGCATCGCCTGATCTCCCGTGACGAAAATCGGGACGTCCTTCAGGGTAATCCCTTCCAAAGTTCCATCTGCAAAAACAAAGTTCTATTTAGTTGTAGTAAAACACTAGATCCACGTTGCATGGGCGATGTGAAGTGCTGCATCAACCTTTGTTCGGTTTCGCCGACTGAGTTCCAAGGAGAGATTTATAAAGATCCATTTAAATTTGCACTAATTTTCACAAGTTTCTAGCCCATCATGAAACTGAAACTGCTCTAGCAACGGATTCATAGTTACAAGTTACTCTCCCGTTGATATAGATGGTACTAAACTGGTCTTACCATCAAATATGCCAGACACAAATAACAGGTACACCACCTAGCAAAAGATTGCAAATCCCTCACCGCTGAAGATGGTTTTAACAGCCGATTGTTACCAAAAAGAACAGAAACCTTTTTGTACCAAAAAGAACAGATGAAATATATTTGATCAACTCGTGAAGGTTTATCGACTGCCGTTTAGGCTAACTTACTAATATCACTTCATTCCTGAGCAACAGAAGTGATCGGCATATGGCTTGCCAGAAGGCAAGTGCCATAAAAAGAAGGAGTAATATCAGACCATCCATATTTCCGAATCCTTTCCTGCAAGTTTTGGATATCCTTCTTATGACATGTTTTGAGCGGGGGGAGGGGGTCATCTTTCCAAAATTTCAAGAGGCCCCTCAGTTAACATTAAAGACAAAATATTTCAAGAGCGCACATGTTCAATGAAATAGATCAAATTGATTTGTCATTTGGAACCAGAAGGAGACGTTTTAATTTCTCCAAGACCAAAGGTTTCGATGGGATCACAGAGAGGAAAACTTGCCCATATTTTTTATGTTCAGTCTCTGCCGAACCCGTACAAATCTGGTATCACTTTGTGAGACCACTGCAAAACAGCCACGTTTCGCAAAACTGGCAGTATCAAGGGGAAGTGTGGGGGATAACATTCTTTTCTTATTTCTTCTGTGTTCTTGTTTTGATGTTAGGTACTGACTGGGACCAACCCACGCAAAGAACCCCACTCCAAACCGAATTCCTTCATGTGGCCTCTGGCAGTACTGTGGACGAATCAAGCAAATAATTACATCCTTTTTCCATACCTTGACATTCTTGTAGGAAGAACTCAGCTACCTGTTCTTCTTCTTCCCTACGGTTTGTGCCAGCTTCGCTCAGCATGAATTCTATTTCGTCAAGGATTGCACGTCTTGTCAGCAGCTTTTTGTGCTTCACTGACCACATGTGTCGGTAGATATCTGGACTCTTTTTTATACGATCGAAGAGGTTCCCAATCTGGTTCATCCCAGTTTGAACCTGCAGCACGGCAGGCATAGATCTATATAAAATGGAAAAATTAATGTTTTCATAAAAGGAAAAAATCGATCTCTCTGAAGAATGAATAGTACTGTAGTATCTGCAATCCTCAATATTTAACTGGTCACCAGTATCAGGCATTTGGCATATTATATCCAGCGTTTGTCATAGGTTATACCAAACGCTAGGTATAACCTATACTACAAAAAAAAGAAGAAAGTTTCTTTTAAAAATTTTTACTACCTCAAGTTGTAAGGATGAAAAAAAAAAGTTTGTTCAAAAAATTTTTGCTAAGTAAATATATTTTAGTCGAGTATATAGAATTTGATGTTGTAAATACACAAGGTAAATATATATTTTTGTATATTTTTTTTTTGTAAATAGATTTCGTTAAGTAAATAGAATTTCATTATGTCCACTTTTGCCCCTTCGTACATTATCGCTCCTACTGCAAGAATCAGGCAGGCAACAGGTTCTTCCAGAAATGCTCATGACTTCATTCAAAAATACATACACTGCTTATTCATGTGATAACGTCAGTTTAAATATTTGGCGCTGAATTTGTCTTGGGAGGCCGTAACGAATCGCCATAGGGAGACTTCGAACTTCAAGAGTAGAGAGCGCTGAAATCACGGAGCGTAAAAATTCTTCTTCTCTGCACCGGTATTGTGAAGGACGATCTAAGGGGTTCCTGGAAGTATTGTAGGATCATTCAGGTGACCTTTAAAGGGCTGGTTGAAAGGCGAAAGGGGTGTGGAAAGTCATCCGCGTTGCCAGTAAGGTGGAGTTCTGTACCAACCCGTTGTTGAGCCGTATAACCTTGGAGGTGGGAGTCGCCGCAGAAATTGCAGCGGAGGAACCGGTAACAGGTCTAAAACACTTGGGATGGCCCGTCAAAAAAATATGGAACTCTTGCTAGGGTTTGCAGTAGTCGCTGGTACTAACTTTGCAGGAATTTGCATGAGTTACCGAAACGACACAAACCAACACGAACAAATTTACAAGAAGATTTCGGAGTCGTAGTTAGAGGCAGGAGTTCATGGGAAACTCAGCAAGAACTGCCAAATTTACATGACTCGCTCACAAAAAAATTAGCACAAAACGAGGGGTCTAGGAGTAGTGGAGCCCGGGACTGATACTGGCGCTAAAGACGTGTTTTTCCCTGCAACACGATGGCTAAATTTGCAATTGCTTCCAAATTTGCATTGCCTGGCATTTATTTACGACGATGTCGAAGCTATCTCCGTTTTTCTTGTTATAGTCATCCAGGCAAATAACAGGGGGCACTGTGGACTCACTTGGCAACGTACCAGACGCAGTCGCGTGAATATCTTCGTTTGGCGAACGGCGAGCATGCTTTGGGGGCGTTGCGTCATTAGCCCTGTCGTCACTTGGCGAAGCTTCGTTAATCAAGGTTGGACAAAAAAGTTCAGTTTTGCTCACAGCTTAATCATCTAGCAGTTCTGCAAGCTCTATTTCTTTTTGGGACACAGTGGCGCGGGAACAACAACCATGTGAAGTGCAGCGACGTCGTGAATAGATCGGTAAGTTGAAGCAGCCAACAAAATTGCGTTCTCGCCTATGGTGTTGGGGTACGATCTACGCGCTAGGAACTCAGTGGCGCGGGAGCAACAGCCATGCAAGTGCAGCGACGTCGTGAATAGATAGGTAAAGTTGAAGCAGCCAAACCAAATTGCGTTCCGCCTATGGTGTTGGGATACGATCTACGCGTCGGAGCACGGGCTCGGAGGAGGCGCCAAGTTCAGAGCTGTGTACCAAAAGCTTCTCATGGGGAAGATAAGAGCTTGCTTAACTGCCTAGATACGTAAGCTGTGGTTTTGCTCGATGCTTTTAGGGGTGCTGGCGGTCTCGTTGAAGACGGGAGAGTTCTTTGTCCTTAGCAATGATGGAACTTGTGAGCTCGGCTATTCTTTGTTCCAGATATTCTAGTCGTGGCTTACAATCGCTAATAATCTTGCCGTTAGTTTCGCATTGGGGACAGATCGACAGGTCAGTCTGGGTCGACGCGCAAAGTAATGGGGTGACTACTGGATCTGTTTGAAAGTTTTGTCGTCTGTAATGTTCATGTAAAATAGATCCGTCATGGGGTGTGGCGGATTGGAAAGCATGCCTAGGGAACGCTTTCTTGGTTGAGCGGTGTTGGGTGTCGGCACGGTAACAGGGATGGATTTTTTGCTGAGTGATCTGGTACTCACCGGTCCGAACATTGAAGGTGGCATCCGTTTGTCGCTTGACCAAATGGCTTTCATTGTTGGGGGTCATTTTAGACGTGCAGTTCAAGCACATTCAGTTACTTGGAACTTTGTCGTAATCGACTTTTGCGGAGCGGTTTATTCTGCCATGGTACCACATACCAAATCCGTAACATTTAACTGCATTCGAAAGAACGCCACTGTTGCACTCTGGGTTGAAGTATTCTTCGGGATGATAGATAGATAGAGAGATAGATATTTAGTGCATAAAAGCCAACAAGGGCCATCGCACCAATACAACAAAAGAAAAATATATACGTAAGAAACATGAACACTATGCCAATATTTGCTACTACAGGGATATACAATTTTTCCTGTGTGCTAACCCTATCCCGAGAAACTTTCCAAACAGTCGAATGCCCTGGAAACTTTTCTCTTTCATTCTCGATTATCCACTCACTTCCACACGCTCTCACTCCAAACAACTCTAATCTCAAACCATTCAATTCCTCACACTCCCCACAAAATGACTCATACTTTCTTTCTCGCATCCACACATAGGGCAAGAGTAAGGACCAGTTTTAACCCTAACTTTACCCAAATATTTTCTTCTTTTACCAAGAGGTAAACCATCCCCTCTCATACCCATAAATAAGTTCCTCCTGAGACAGACCACACTTGAGGTAAATCTCTTCACCGCAACATTCTTTTGCCTTAGCGTAAAAACATAACGATTCCGTCCGATCCTTTTCCCATGACTGGATTTCCTGATCCTGAAGTACTGTTCGAACCATTTTATGGATCCCTTGTTCTGAAGACTGTGGTCCAAGTCCCTCTCCCCAATATCCGGGTAGGCCGCATTGTTCGAAGATCTTCTTTACTTGATAAGGCCAAGAATCTTGGCGTATATCTTTCGGCGACTCAAGATATGCTGCCTTCAGTGGTCTTACCCGGGGCATATTTATTATTTTTTTTCAAAATTTTATTATTCTTACCCACCTATCAATTCTTAACCTATAAATACCTAAATCACCTTTCAATACTATTGAATGATGATGGTGATGTCAAAACAACAACAAACAAATATTTGCTCAGTGATTTCTTTAACTCTGAATCTGTGGTTAAACTGAACTATTCCTCACCAAAATGGGAAGGCCTACTTAAAAAAACGTTTGGAATCTGACTAATAGTAGACTGTACCTGTAAAACTCCCCAAGTGCGTTATCAGAACCGTGACTTTTCCAAGCTGAAATCAACAGACACGACAACGTCCGTTTGACGATTGTGCCCAGTTTGTATTTTCCCGCCGTGACCCGCTACAAAAAGATGGCAAGCCGCAACCTGAAGAGGACATACCGGTCGCCCCGCAAGAACGGTGAAGATCAATGTGCAGGCTGCCGTGTTGTTCTGGTGCCCGAATCAATCGCGCTGAATTGTGACGATTGTGCGAAGTGGCTTTGCATAGAGTGCATCGAGATGCCCCAGTCCAAGTATGATCTCATCAATAAGCTGAGTGGAGGCAACGAATTCAACTATCTGTGTTTCGTCTGTGAGAAAAAACCCTGCCACAGAGGAGTCAGCCTCGCTGACGTAAAGTCGGTCGTTTAACAATCCACGGCAACACTTCGGGCCGACATTGGCAATGATATGCAAGGACTGATAAACACCCTAAAGGTCCGTGTAGATTACCTTGAGGCAGAACTCTCCAACAAATGCAGCTCCTCCGACATGAAGGAAGAATTGAACAAACAGCTGCAGACTGAACTAAAAAAAATGGGTGACTCGCCCAGAGCAGGACTGGAGGATAAAAAGCAAGCTGCCCTTCGGCTAGACAGAATCAGACGGATGAACAATGTCGTAGCCTTTGGCATCCTCCACTCCGGCTTGAACTCCGCAGCGGAATGTCAGGGTGCGGACGCCAAGTTTATACAAGACTTTTTCTCGTCCGAGTATGGTATGCCAAACATCTCTATCACAGGTTCCCGAAGACTCCAGAAACCATCCGACCCGCCCCAACCCAACATTCTCCCCCCGGTACTCTTCTCGGTCAATTCCGAAGCTATCAAACGCCAGATTAACAAGAAATCCTACGAGCGTCGGAACAAAAAAGAAGCAGTGCAGCTTCGGAGTGACAAGTCAAAAGAGGACCGAAACCTAAGGAAAAGTCTTCTGTTGGAGCTGAGAGAAAGAGAACCCCATGGTGAACTAGACCTCGTTATACGTGGCGATAAAATCGTCTCAAAAAACTCCATGGAGACGGGGTAGGCAAAACTGACCAGCCCCCAAACATGTACAGGAGTGCTTTAGACAATAGTATTAGTGTTTGCCTTGATCAAAATGTAGTGCTAAATAAACAATCTCTTTCTAGTGTTATATCCGATACGTCTAATGTTCCCACACATCTGTACAGTAGGCCTAGTGAACTAATTGAAACTAAATATTCCTTCAGCCCAAGCTGACTGCGAATCATATTTGACAGTTCAAAAACGGATACGTCAGCTAAATTTTTATTTGAGCTATATTTCGGCCCTTCTTGACAAGGGTCCTCTTCAGGCTCAAAACCGCTCAAGTTGGAAAAACGAAACTTGTGATCAGCGGTTTTGAGCCTGAAGAGGACCCTTGCCAAGAAGGGCCGAAATATAGCTCAAATAAAAATTTAGCTGACGTATCCGTTTTTGCACTGTCAAATAAGTGAAACTGACTATATCCCATGTGAATCCAGACTTTCCTCATCCCCTGAGTGTTCTGCAACGTCAGATGACGCAAGTTTATACCAGTCGATTATGTCTCCCCCCGCATGCCACTCCATGCCGCAGACTTCCAGCGATGATGAATCTAGTAATAGTTCAAATCCGAACCAAGGACGGAACGTGAGTAACCTGAAGTTGCTGTACGCAAACTGTGATCAAATAACAAACAAACTACTGGAAATAAGAACTATATTGGCTAGAGAAGCCTATGATGTAGTTCTCTTTACTGAAGTTTGTCCCAAGAACAGTACCTACAAACTGGATGACCTTAAGGCCCAAATTCCCGGATACCAGGTAATTTCGAACCTTGCTAGCAAATTCTGTAGGCGTGGAGTTTTAGCTTATGTGAAGGAGGGTCTGGACCTCAAACAAATTAACATTAAATAATCATACCAATGGGTCGAGTCCATCTGGTTTGACCTATACTGTGGAAAGAAGAGACTCACAACTGTAGGCTGTCTACATCGGAGCCCCAGTTCCCCTAACCAACTAGAAAGTGAAGTAGCCATTGCCGGAATATTAAATGAGGTTATCAAACAGAAAGGGAAAAATATTTTCCTGGCAGGCGACTTCAACCTCCCATCGATCTCATGGTGTGATGGTACTGGGTACCCCTCCTCGGCAAGAAGAGACCTTAGTGAAGAATCTGAGCCACTCCTTCATTGTCTTCACGAAAATCTGCTACACCAAGCTGTTAACCACCCGACCAGATACAGGGATGGGCAGTTACCGTCGTGTCTTGATTTGCTGATAACTGATGAAACTGATTCACTTGTCTCAGTTGATTACCTCCCCCCAATTGGCTCAAGCGACCACGTCAGCATAAAAATCAGAATGACCTATATTACAGAAGAAAGGGGTTACAGCAAAAAAGTCTTCACTGATTACAAGAAAATACGAGAGGACCTGGTGGCGGCAGACTGGAAAACCGTTATGTCAGCCGAGTCAGCAGAGACTGCATGGGTGTTCTTACGTGATCTTGTACTCCAAACTGAAAGGAAACACACCTCGGTAAGATTCATAAAGAAACCTTAAACCCTACCTTACCTGTCTGCATCTGTTAAGCAAGCAATCAAAGAGCGTAAGCCGGTCTGGTCCAAGTACCGTCAAAATTCACTCCCAGAAAATTTAGAAGCCTACAAGCCTGCCAGAAAAATATGCAAAAAGGCCATCAGCCAATGCATATCCAAGCATGAAGAATCCCTTGCCAACGACGCAAAAACAAACCCGAAGAGATTCTGGCGGCACATTTCATCCTTGAGGCCAGTTCGGCGTACTATCCCCCCCCCTCCAAAGATCTGATCGATCAACCTCAACCACACCTCTGGAAATTGCTGAGTCCCTGAACGAGAAATTCGCATCTGTGTACCAATGACCTCAATGACAAGGACCTACCGGAAATGACAAAATACATCGTCACCACACCCATGCAAAGGATTATGGTTTCCGAATCAGATGTGGAAAAACGTCTTGCGGCCCTAGACCCCAACAAATCTAGGGGACCAGATTGGATACACCCAAGGACATTGAAAGAAGCCAGCTCTGTTCTAGCTCTAGTTCTGACAAGGATATTTCAGCTATCGCTTGACCAAGGATCTGTACCAGAGGACTGGAAAACTGCCACCATCACTCCTATCTACAAGAAGGGAAACAAAAACTCCCCAGAAAACTACCGTCCAATCAGCCTGACATCTGTTGTATCCAAAGTCATGGAAGGCATCGCCAACAAAGAAATTACCCAGCGCCTGGCAGCAAACAACATCATCCACCAAAGCCAACATGGGTTCGTCAAAGGAAAGTCTGTGGACACAAACTTAATAGAATCCTACGAGATTGTCACCAGTTTTTTGGACCAAGCCACACCAGTTGACGTAGCACTCCTTGACCAGTCAAAAGCATTCGACAAAGTCAGTCATCGAAGACTACGCATCAAGGTTGACGCATGCTCTATCCACCCTCAAGTTTCAGACTGGGTACAGAACTTCTTGACTGGACGCAAGCAAAGAGTCCGTATCTTCGGAACAGCAGGTGAGGAGGTCTTGTCGTCGGAAGCTGTGGTACTCAGTGGAGTCCCGGAAGGAACAGTACTAGGACCAACCCTCTTCAACATATACATTAACGACGCCCATCAGCTTCTGAAGAACCCCATGCCACAATACGCAGATGACTCAAAGCTAATTGCCAATGCCTTAACAAACACCATTCAAGAGGATCTCAACACTTTAACTGACTGGTCAAGTGAATGGAAACTGGAGTTCAACCCAGACATATGTCGTGTTCTCCACTTTGGACACAACAACCCAAAGCGACATTACCAGATGAGAAGCCATGGATCAAGCACCCCAGTCCCGATCCCCTCTACCTCAGAAGAAAGAGACCTCGGAGTTATTGTGGACGACAAGTTGAAATTCCACTCTCACACCAAAAAGGTAGTGCCAATCAGACCCTAGGGATGATCAAACGGTCAGTCGCATCCCGCAAACCAACTGTCATGCTGAAGCTCTACAAAGCCTTGGTCAGGCCCAAGTTGGAGAGCGGTAACGCCCTAGCCTCACCCTTCTACAAACAAGACAAGAAACTCATAGAAGGTGTCCAGAGACGAGCAAAAAAATCCATCCTAGGCCTTAGAGCCCTACCCTACGAACAGCGACTACAGAAACTGAAGATCCCGACACTTACTTGCCGGCGGAAGAGAGGGGACATGCTACTAGCTTACGAACTTCTCAACTCGAATTGTCTTCCCTCCCTCTTCGCTCCCGACAAACACTCAAGAACAAGGGCCACTCCCGGAAACTGTCCAGGAAGTTCTGCACCTCTCGTGTTCGCCAACATTTCTTCAGCAACCGAGCTGTTCCTTTGTGGAACAGCCTGTCTGAACCAACTGTAACAAGCGAAACACCCGACGGCTTCAAAAAGCGACTCGACGAGGATTGGCAACGAGAGCCCTGGAAAGTGGACTGGTGCGCCCCGGAAGCAGCAACCAGAAATAACACCATCATCATCCGCAAGCTACTCATCGGGATACAACATCCTTATTGCTTGCAAGTGCAATTTAAGGTAGTTTAAGGTATATTAGTGAATCTATCCGATAGACCTAACATCCTCTTAAAATACCTAGACTGAATACTTTCTAACTTTTTAAAATCCCTAAATCCCAATACAACAATACCATAGTGTATTTTTGGTAATATCTTCGTATTAAAAATCCTTTTCTGGAAACCCACATTCTTTATACGCCTAGAGTGCAAGAATTATCGGTAAGTTTCGAAACTTACTCTTACCGAGTAAGTTACAGGTAACTTTGATAAGTTACCGTAAGTTACCACCCAAGTGGTAAGTTTCAGATACTAATGTATTTAAGGAGTTGTATCCCCTCCCCTTTGAGAGAGTATTAAAGAATATTCATATGTTTGTATCATTTTTATTGAATTATATGCTACTTCGGTTAAATGGCACTTTAGGTTTCAGATAATATAACTTTGTAATAAAAAATAGATAAGCTAGAGCTGCTCCCCCTCCTCAGTCCTCATCTAACCCATCTTCAAATGCCATGTCTGGTAGATCGTCTTCCTCGAGATCATCTCCATCAGCTGGTAATGGCTCAGAACCAGAAACACATGATGGCACTTTGAACACCTATTCCAGCCTTTCGCGTCGGTTTCCAGGCAATCTTGAAGCTGCACGATGATGCTCATTTTTTTTGCTATTGAGCGACTGACGAACCATAAGAATTTTGTTCGCCGTTTCATGCTTGATACAGTTTCTACGGTGAGTTTGCACTAGCCCATACCCTGACCAGAGTTGTCACAGGAGGCTACAGTAACACAAATTGTACAGACTTTTATCGCGACCCCCGAAAGCACCAACTTACCAAAAAATCCAGCCCACCAGCAAGCTGCCGACTCGACAGCTTTCGCAGTCTCATATTACAACGGTTTCGAAAATGGGCCACGTTTGGAGATGTAGTTACAGAGTTCTGTGTTCACGACCCCGACGAACTCGGATTCCGTATCCGTATGAGATGGACATCTTGCATCAGATGCATATCCGTCCTTTCAAAATTGGTAGGAAAATACAGCAAGCTCATTGATGCGACTCACTGCATCTGTAAATTCATCCTATGTCAGCGAGTTCTGATTGTTCTGAAGTCCCAGCTCTCTTAGGGATGGATTGGGTTTAACTGAGAACATTTTTGTACACGAAAAACTTTAACTTACCACTTGTGAGAAACTTACCGGTAAGTTTGACCTGAAACTTACCATTACCGGGTAAGTTACCCAGTGGTAACTTACCATGTGGTAACTTACGTCTTGCACTCTATATACGCCTCAAATGACTTTTTTATAACTAAATTGCAAACTCTACTACCTTTTCCTACAGCATGCTCAAATTGCTTACTAAACTTAGCATTACTCGAAAATGCATCGGGATTAAAATTTCCCTACCCCACTTAAATACAATTGTTGGCATACCGTCAGCACCAGGTGCCGATCCACCTCTCACATTTTTCAAACTACTCCAAACCTCCTCCTGGGATATCTTTTCTATCATTTTATAATCCTGTTCTAACATAGGGAAACGGACCAGGGAACTCAACTCAACATCCACATTTTCCCTTAAAACACTATCCTCATTTAAATGTTCCTCCCTTTTCAAAATAAAACTAGGCCAAGTCTCCGCCTGTAACCCCTGCTGCTTTCTACTAAGCGGGTGGACACTATCCCTAACCCCTCTCCAAAAATCCCTACTATCCTTCATACCATATTATGTCTTCATAATACTATCATTAACCTTATTCTCACGTAACTTGTTTTTCTTTTTAATCAACTTTTTATAATCACTCCTTGCTTTCCGGTATCGGGAAAGTTCCTCTTCCCCATCCTTATTCTTTAACTCTCTCAATAATCTAACCAATTCATTTGTTCTATTTTTACACTCCTCATCAGAAAAAGTACCACCCCCTGTACTCGATCTTTTTTTCCCCTGTTTACTTTCCTGTCCAACTATTTTATACAACTTATCCGAAAACTCTACAAACGACCTAACTACTTGTCCTTCTGACATTAACCTGAAACACTCCTCAAATCCCTGTTCTACCTCCTCCGTGCAAAAAGATACCTTAACCTTCTGTTCGTTCATTTCACGAAACTGGACTGGTCTTCTCACTCCATAAGGCGGTGGATTTTTGCCTGGGTCCCATGGGTTCGCCAGAATTGTATTATTTCCTTGCTCCTCTTCCATCCATAGTCCAACCGGTACATGGTCTGAACCAGTTACTTCCAAGACTCGCATGTTTCTACACCAAGGACAAAGATCTCTATTAACTACCACATAATCAATAACACTGGGTCTAATCCCCGAAAAACATGTGAAATTTCCATCCATATCCTCCCCGACCCTCCCATTTAAAATAAAAAAATGATTGACCTACTTGTGAAGAAGGTCTGTGATGCCGCTTTAGTACAGGCCTCTTCGTCGGCTTTTCAGAGAGGCCCCTGGTGGTTCTTCCTGTGTTTGGCACGAAAATGTTGGGTCGGATGTTGTTGCTCAAATTTTTGTGCACAGCAATCATATCACCCCTATTTCTTCTGTAGGTCATTGTGGGGATGTTAAGGGCTATGAGTCTGTCTAGGTATGGGGTGCTTTGTATTCCTTTGACCATTTTCGTGGCGCGTCGCTAGACACCTCCGATAAGGTGTTTGTCCATCTCGTATTGCCTATGCTAGTGAGACTCCAGCTTTGGTCCGACGACCGAGGTTTACAACTTGTTGCTTCTAACGTAAAAACATTTCATCCCATTTTTTTGCTCAAATATGGCGTATTTCATCTAGAGTTCAGTCTTCCTTCCACGCCATTTGCTTGGGCATGCTAGGCACTAACATGGTCGGATTTAGTACTTAGTCGTTCTGAGTAATCGTACGTTGTTTTGCAATTTACGGTGTTTTGAACGACCCCTTATCGTGTATCAAAGTACTTCGTACCTGTAGCAATTGACTTCTCTGACCTATAACGGCAGTTACAGAAGACCAGCTCCACGAAAGTGTGCTTCCTAGGATCAGAGGCGTCACTACTGGTGGGGGGGGGATGCCCCCCCCCCAATGTTGTCGGCCAGTCGGTAAAAAATAGCCGAGTCGGCACGAAGCGCTGCGATTTTTAGTAAAAACAGTCGATTTTTTTCTTAGAAATAGTCGTTTTTTTCTTAAAAACAATCAAAAGCAGTCGGTTATCGTAAAAATAGTAGATTTTTTCTTAAAAATAGTAGTTTTTTCTTAAAATCAGCCGATAATAGTCGTTCTTATCCGCAAAAATAGTCGGTAAAAATGACCAGCCAGTCGGTAAATACCTTGTACCCCCCCCCCCAAAATATTTTGGCTAGTAACGCCTCTGCCTAGGATATCAAAATCTTAATACTAAATATATTGTTTGACGATAAGTTAAGTTCAGTTTTTGACGTGGAATCCGACGATGACAGTATTTTTTTTCGTAGGTTACAGAAAGGTCATGTAGGCTATATAGAATAAATGCTGAGTAGCCTGCAGTGGAAAAATCTCTTGAAATATTAGATGGAATTTTTTTTTTCAGTCATTTCAGTATTTTCAGAACTCTGTACATGGGCTAAAATCTTAGGAACTCTGTACATGGGCTAAAAGCTTCGGTAAGCCGGCAGGTGGAAGTTGCAGACCTTGAAAACAATCACTACAAACTACACGATGTGATGGACCTGATTTGTTTCGTGAAACTTTTTACTTCTAACCGTGAATTTGAAGCGGAAACTATTGACTGTCTCACCTTTGCAACAATTTTGTGGCCGAGAAGTCCTTTTTCCTCCTGAGCTACACACTCCGTCCAGCCCAGCGCGCTTTCTAACCAGCTTCGAAACCCAAGGGGAATAAGATCCAGGGGGATGCCGGAAGTAAATCGACAATATCCACCATCGCATAAATTTGCAAGCATGAATGGCACCGTCGACGGGGTTTGTGTAGAGCCATTCCTCGTAGAAGTCTTGGAATTTTTACAGACATCCTTCTGGCCGTCAACTTACGCTTTTAGCTCGTTTTTTTTTTTGAAAGTTATCTGACTGTGCTATTCTCAAGAGGTGAGCCTCTGTGGCAAAGGTAAACGGAATTCGATTGACAGGTACTGATGTTTTATTGCAAAACGAGCTTTCACAGCGTCGGATTGCCGAAATTACCGTTTTTGTCAAGTACATCATAATTACGTAACACCTGATAAGGTGGTTATACACATATAAGGCAATAGTAAAGAAGGGACCAATAAAATCAAACATTCGAGACTTCGACGAACGACGGAATAAAACTATTTTTGTAACATTAGAACCGGAACTTTTTTTGCTTAAGCTTGAGGCAATTGAGGCTTCGGTGGGCAATATGGGGCTAGAAATAGGTGCTGAAAACATTGGTGGGGAAGCAGACTGTTCTCGAAACTAGTACAAAGACTAACACGTCGGGCTGCTAAGGATGGGAGGCGGAATTCATTTAGGAGGAGGATATAAGGTACTTTCCCTTGGCAGTAGATAATTCTCAGGGATATCTTCTGAATAGTTTCAACCCTATCAGACTGATCTACCGTCAGGCCAAAGTGCCAAACCGGACAAGCATACTCAAGGAGCTGGCGGATGAAAGTAATGTAAAGGCGGAGAAGATTTTGGGCACGAAAATCTGGAAAACAATTTCAGGAGAGACAGAATCGCGCTAGCCTGTTTAATAATCGAACAAATGTGAGCCTCCCACTTCAAATCATTCGTCAGTTTGATCCCAAAAAGTTTAGTCTTTGTCGTAATTATTTCGTTTGGTATCAGAGTAGTGAACGATGGCTTTGATTTAAGAATACTCACGGTCATGATATTATATTTCTGGGAATTAACTTTCATTTTCGACTGGGCTGCTTCAGCAGCAACATCATCAAGTATTTCGATTGCACTACTCATTAAATCACTAAGAGATGCGTGTCAAGATGCTAAATTCTGGTTGAGGATATGGAATGAGGTGGAAAGACCTATTATCTACCAAAAAGAAGTTTGCTCGGGAGCTTACTGCACATCGAACAAATATTAGGGCAGACTACTGTGCAAAACTTGTTGATTATCCCAATCTACTCTGGAAAACCTTTAAAGTTTAACTGAAAAGGGCTAGGATAGGACAATCTAGTTACCCATCACTTATTCACTTAAATTGGCTTGAAAACCCGCTGAAAATGAGTTACGTCGTTATTCCGCTATTCACGAATAATCGATTTTCAAAAAGTGGAATTTCCGTGTGATTTGTGGTGCCTCTATGCACTTGTATTTTTGCTGTATGCCTTACGAGAAAGATTTATAATTTTTTTTTTGTTCAGGCACTAAGCAATCTTCACCAATCTCACCACTGCCCACTGAAAAGCCGCATTTGTGTTGAGATTAAACTTTCCCGCGTCATGGTAGAATTTACGCTGTGGGGACGGCTAGAGATATTCTGAGCTTCGTAACTAGAGCAGATAGTGGAAAATCAAAAAATCCCTTTGCAGAATCCAAATAATTCAGTGTATCCAATAAAATGACACACAAATGAGTTGGCTTTTCAGTTAAACTTTAAGCCAGTCTCCAAAAACACGGATGAAATCAAATTTACCATCCCCAGTTCCGAGTGGGTACAGTACTTTGAAAGCCAATTTGATTCACCTGACCCTCTCTTAGAAAATGCATTAAAAATAAACCTGGAAACCAATCTTGCCCGCAACCCGGCGAAAGGAGATTACATTGTCACTAGGGATGCAAAACAAGCTATCTCGAAGTTGAAAAAGAAGAACTCGGCAGGATCTGATGGAATCTGCGCTCTTCATCTTTTCAATGGGATTGAGAGTCTTCTTGATCATACAAACCTCCTGTTCTAAATGATATTTGCTCAAGGGATAGTTCCAATCTCATTCCGCGTTGGTACGCTGACCCCATTGTGCTAAAAGGAAAAACCTGCAACTCAGTGCTCGTCATATTGCCCTATCACCGTTTCCCTGACTTTATGCAAATTACGCAGCTTCTTGTATTAAAGAAATTACAGAAAAGTGCCACATGCCAGATTATCAGTTCGGTTTTCGTTCTGGCTTGGGATGCGCCCGTGCTCTCTTTGCGTTGTCGTCTATTCTCCAGGAAGCTGATCCGATGAAAACTTCATTGGTGTTGGCGGGTCATGACGTCGAAAGAGCATTTGATTCTGTCGTCCATCCACAAGCCCTGCTAGAGCTTCGCACTCGTGGCGTACAATCAGGGGTCATCAGAGTGATGAAAGACATGTATGCCAATCATCGAGCAAGGTTGAAAGTCGTCCAATATGACAAAAAGTGTACAAATTTTGGCAGTTTAGAATTTGATCTATGGCTTCCTGAAGTTAAATTTTTTAAAGGAGTCAGGCAAGGAGCTATTACCAGCCCTACATTATTTGACAATGCTGTTCAGAACGCCCAAAAATCCCTTGCAGTTGTGTCGATGATCAGGGGCGTCACTAGCCTTTTACCTTTGGGGAGGGGGAGCCTCGGCTGTGCCGACGAATCGAGCCAAGTGCCGACGAAATTTTTGTTCCAGTTGTCATTACCTTTTGTGGAAATTTAAATTAATATGAGCTCAAAAAAATATGTCATATATTATAGTAAAAATAATAAAAAAGATGAGACACAAAATAAAACCGAGACGAATAAATCAGCTAAACTTTAAGCCGGCGCTGCTTCACAACTTTCCACTTGTCTACAAGAAGGTTGAGGTCGATCTTGGTCAGCATGTCTTTTTCTGACATCAGTAACATGAGATGGTCAAGTCTTTCGTCTCCCATTGTTGACCTCAATCTGTTCTTCACGATTTTCATCTTACTGAATATTCGCTCTCCTTCGGCCGATGTTACCGGAATCGTTTTTGCAGATATGAATGCTCTGTAGACTAATGACAACCCTCTTCTGTTCTTCTTAGCTAGAGAGAATAGCTGGGCAAACTCAACTACGCTTCCAGTCCGAAAGTTGTTCTTTCCTCGACCCAGGATAGGCCTCAGACTCCACCGATTCAGTTCCCGTTCCTTTTTGAGAAATGAATTCTCAGACTGACTAATAAGCCTATTTCCGTATTCAGTGTATGATCGCTCGATGTCTAGGGCCTGTATTGCAGCAGTTTTTCTGCTGCCTCTGTACCTTCAATAATGCAAGAAAGTAGAGCGAAGATATTGCCGATTCCTACCGTCTCTTTCAGGTCACCTTCTGAATTACGGGCTTCTTCCGAGGCTTCCTTTTTTTTTAGCAGAATCGACGGTAACAGTTAGCAGATCAGGCGTGACTCCAGTTGTTTCGGCCGTATTTTCTTCTACTGCGATTGCTGTATTTGAAGCGGATGGACCAGGAAGAACTTTATAGGCGATGTCTAAAAAATTGCACTGGTCATTTCACAGTCCTATACCACTGGCTTAGCCTACGTCGCGTAACAGTTTCGGGATGCACCTATCTTGACGTTCAAAGCAGCCATGCCAGTGTCATTCACATCCACGCTTTTGTCAGCCCCCAAACCACTGTTTATTATTATATTCAGTCACCAAATTCTCATGTTCACATTGTTAGTTTCCTACTCCATACCGGGTCAATTTTCCTATTACCATTCGCATTTTTTGCAAAATATCTTTTCTCGATCATGGACCACAGCCCCGAGACTTGAGATATTACTCTGTTTCGCACATTAAAAACAAGAAAGAGACAAGCGCGAAACAATTCAGATCGTAATCGACGAACACTTATAGAAGCCAAATGTAAACAGAAATATACACGTTCGTGCCTAAAATGTGATTCCACACATATGTGAAAATCGCGCTAAAGAAACACATTCAAAGCATCAGACCGACTGAAATCCCTCGACGTAGCTTACTCAATCAAATCAAGTTTATTAATTAGCCATAATTATCCAACAACGAATAGCACTGGCACGTCAAAAATAGAAAACACTTGGTCACAATTTAAGTCAAGTCACTTAAGTCAAGTCACTAAGTCACTGAACTGTTTACTCGAAACGCTTCTTTCGTGTTAAGCAGAAGCTTTCATATGAAAATAGGCTAAGAAAAGTGCTAAACGATGCAAAATGTGCTTTGGTGTGGGCGAGTCTCAAGCGTCGCTGTTTCTGCGGTAAATTAATATTCCGGCTTCACGGGTTAATTTCTAAAAATGGCTCCAAGAAAGATTAGTATAGCTTGAACATGTTCCATTTCCAGTTGCTTGTACAAAAAATGTTTTTCAGTTTAAGGACAGTTAGTATTTGGAACAGAACAATCGCTGGCTCATACACAGGAATATCTTTTATATCCGAGCATCCGGCATTTAATTCACCTTAATCACGTGCACCTGAAATTGTCTCGGAAGGGGATAACTATGTCTTTACGGAAAAACAAAAAATTTTCAGCTCTGTGTGAACCCGCAATTAGTTAACTGGATAAGTTTGTGACAGCTTATGCGTAAACTTCGGGACGTTTGCTCCTATAACTATAACATGTATAATCATACTTACGACGAGAAGGACGTCTGCGGAACTCTTCTGGGTTTTTCTGCAAGCCACCTGGCCGAAGCCATTTCGGAATGTCAAACGGTGTCGTCTTTTGCACTTTCTTTGGCCTAATCTCACCTCAGTACCGTTTTTCAATTCTTCGGAATAAAACAAATGGTATGTTTTAACCCGTAGCCCTTAGGCTGTATAGATCTTGGTAGCGTCGAGCGGTGGGGAATACGCAACTCTCCTCGGAGACGTGTGGGGTTCGTAGTCTTTCCGTTTGGATACCGTTTAACACTTACGTATATTCAAGATGGGTATAAGACTTCTTCTAAATTCACTTTCAGCACAACTATCAAAATTCCAACTTGTTTGGTACCGGGTCTGGGGGGTCTATTTATATGCCGATCATGACCACGAAATGTCATCTGCTATCCTTGTTCGTAATCGTCTCAGGTGAACCGCAGTCTTTATTAGCCCAAAACAAACCCATTAGAGGTCAGAACACCTAGGTTGCGGAATCAGATTAAGGCTTTCTTAACTCGGTTTTGGGACCAAGTAATGGCTTTTCTACCGGTGATGTGGTACTTTTATTATAGGTTCGCGGTTCAGTATTTCCAATTAAATTTACAGATAAACTAATCATCCTAAGATTCTTGTTGTCATGTACGCTTTGTGACACTCCTTTCCCCTATGCAAAGTTTTGTTCCAACAAAACTGAAGTACCCCTGTCTATTCTTGATTTCGTCCTTTTGCTTCTACTAAGTACTTCACCTACATTATTTTTAAATTTTACAAATCGGTATGTCTGTCTAACCTGCAATTACAACAGACATTCCTGTTTCCAGTATAGGCTTTGGCAAACTCAAATTAAAGTTAATCTTACAAAAGCCATACTCTTCGCTTTGCCTAAGAGTTTCATAAGCGGTGACTTGCGAGTTTTTCAGGACCCGAAGCCGTTGCTCTCTCAGCACCAACAAGCTGTCTACTCTCCTGGCAAAGGGGCAATTTTTTTTTTTTTCATATTTGCAAACTTCTAAATAGATTCATTATCCCTTCCCCTTTTCGAAACTCACGTCTAGGGTCAGGGTTCGTTATCCCTTCCCCTTTTCGAGATTCACGTACAGGTATTATAGGGCTACGAAAATTTTCATTTGTAGACGAAATCAAGCATTGACTTTTTCTTACTCTTAATTATATAATTAGAAGTATCACGGACGTACTGCCAAAAGATCAAAGGATGCTTCTCTTTTGAGAAACGACAAACAGTAGCTACTACCCCACAAAAAAAATTTCTGTTTTACTTATTTGTTCCACTACTGAAACCGTTGTATTTGGCGGTGAGACGATTATCGTACAAGGAATGAAACTACTTTACCGAAACGATGTGACCTTTTTCCCGGACCAAATCAGTTGAAACAACTACAAACAATATGTTCAGAACGTCCTCTTTCGGTGGTTTCTTATTCTTTCACGGTGTGGTAGACCTCTTCTTCTTTTCCTGCTGGTTCCAATTTCGTCGTAAGTTACCAGCAGTGCAGTTTTTCTGGTCTTGGTGCTTGTGCAGCTTGTAGGTCTGTATCGTCGACGTCGTCGCTGACGCACCACCACCTGAAAGATGGTAAAGCATAATACATGTATGGTAGGTATGCCAACCTACCATTAAAATAAAGTGAGCGAGATAGGGAATGTGATTAAATAATATTTGGCCTTTGGCCCTTCGATTACATTTAAATTTACGTCAGACTATGTTAAACTAAATAATTATGGCCTTTGGCCCTTCAATTACATTTAAACTCACAGCAAACTATGTACAACGCGACAAAATTCTGATGAGCTTATTTCGCTCGTTGTCGCTCTACAAACGGTTGATTAGTGTTTTACTAACCATCTACTAGGGCCGGCCGTTTATTCATGCCGCTCCCTTACAAGTGCTCCCGCAAAGTTCCGACCTGTTTTCTATTCAAGGCAATTTACACACGTAGTGTCTAAATTGCCATATGAAACATTCTCGGCATCTACGTAGGCTGAATCCTTTACAGTTTTACGGATTTCTTTGTGCCCTGCAATTTAGAGCTTCGATTCGGTGTAACTCCATCAACAACTCCCATCGAACACGGGCGTTCTCTGGTCGTGACAAAATGGCAACAATTTGATCAACAGAGAACGGAATGGACAGAGACAACTGTTCCTCGACAATTGCTGAAACTGGCGCACGCAACGTAGCTTGGTTGTACCACAAAAAACGATTTAAATGTGAAACACGAGAATTTGGGTTCATATCTACGTGTCTCCGTGGATTTCCATCCGGAACCTCCGGTGAAGGCGGTTGGACCCCGTTGACAAGCATGTTGACTCGTGCTCGACGCAATGGTGGAGATCCCTCTCGCCTTCTAACTTCTCGTGGCGTTGGTGGTGTCTCAGGACGCAGTTGTTCACTCAGGGGTTGTTCTTCTTCCTCTACGTCCATTACTGGTTGGACGGGTTGTTCGTCGATACTCCTAGGGCTCATCTGACATCGGCCCTCCAAAGGTAAAAGTACGTATCTACACTTTTCATTATTTCGATAAATCACGGCTCAAAGTTTGAGTACTTTTGAGAGCTTCAAATACGGTTTACGGTGAAACTGGACACTGGCTAATTCTGGAAATTAGTTAAATAGGTAAACAAATATGGGGATTTCATATTTTTAAGTAAAATTTTCTATTATTACTGCCCCGAAGCCTGAAACAGTAGATACGTACTTTTACCATTGGACCGTTACTCATATAAAGAGGCGCTCTCAAAAGGTAAAAGTGCGTATATGACATATACGTACTTTTACCTTTGACTCGAGACTCGAATTCGAATGAAGTCCCAAAGGTAAAAGTCTGTATAAAACATAAAACGCACTTTTACTCTGCCCAAAACCCCGTATCTATGACGTATACCGAAGGTAAAACCACGTATGAAGCATGTACAACAAGTCATTTTTTTATTCAAATAATTAGAAGTTAAAAAATAAAAAAAATAAAAAGAAATCACTGAAATACCACTGCAGGCAGCTAAGAAACACAGCCGTGCTTCAGCAAATCGACAGAAGCTGTTGATGAAGGCATAGTGCGCCAAAATGTACGGCGATTCTCATTCATAAAAGGTACAAGTTTTTCCAAGATGGCCTTTTTCTTTTCTGGCTTTACCCCCCTTGCGCCAAGAATCGGATCTGGCAAAGGATACTTTGCCTCTTTGATTGTACTAACCAGCTTTTTTGGCACAAAACTTAGACTCTTTTCTTCACCCTCAGGGCTAGTTTTATAGAACAGTTCTGTTTTTCCCTTCTTAAAACAGACCTCACTGAACTCATCAATGGTCACGCCCAAGTTCTTCATGACGATGCCAGGAGCTTTTAAGCTTTTCCACTGGCAAAAGTCTTCTATGTCCATTTTCACGGCTTTCGTGAATTTTCTACTTTTTTCTATGGTGTCGCACAAATCCTCAAAGTCAAGAACATCCCTTTTTCGAATTCGAGACTCAATCGATCCGTGTATGGAGTCAGCCCCCATGTGCGTATGGCCTTTCACTAGATACTTGATACGAATCGTTTCAGGTCCTCCTTCACTGTTGACTATCAGTACAAATTCACTAAAAATTGTCCAATTTTTGTTCTGGGCACAGCAATTGTCAGTATAAAAAATGAAGTGCAAGATATCCCTATTCATCTTTAAGACCTTGTGGAAGGCACTACCTATATCAGGTGCATCACGTCCTTGTCGAGATTCGTTCCAAACAACGCAAAGGTTCTGGTTTTGTTGGGTGGCCTTAACGGGGGCAAACGTCTCATTAAAACACACGAGTCTTGATAGAAAAAAGGCCTCCTTTCTGCTGTGCATGATGGGAAGCAATAACACTTTTTGTAGGTCCACGGTGAACAACATGGTAGTTGAATCTTTTTCGTATTTCTGCTTATCTTCAGAAAATGCTTTTGAAACCTGTTCAACAAGATCTCTGTGCTTTCTGTACAGTTCAGTCTCTTTCTCGGTTGCCTCACCATTTGTACCAGGAGTTCTCGCAGCCCCTACTTTCTCTTTTAATAGTGTGCAAATGTCACAGCTGTCACTTTGGGGCATGCAAAATGATACTTTCATACCATTAAGAATCTTCCTATATGTCTCATCACAGATTTTATTTGCTGGATATTTTTCATTAAAGTCTTCTGCCATAAATTTGTAGCTCAAATCACGAGAAAGGTACCGAACATTTGGAGCGTGAGCTCGACGATAGTGTGGAATTGCTGGCTGAAAGCTTTCAATGTGCTGCATCACAAGGCTTCGATCAACTTTGTTTGGTGGCCCTGCCACTTTATGGCCCCTTCCGTCCTTGAGCTCATTCCCAAGAGCATCCCTTTCAATTTTTGACTTGATTGTAAAAATCACTCTGTCATTCTTGCCTAATCCTAGACAACCAAGGAATGTAGACTTGCAAACTGGCAAGTTTTCAACTTTTGGGGTAAGTGTGGGGTCGTCATTCGAATTTCTGGGAAGGCTGTACCTAACTGTAGTTTTTTTTCTACACGCAGCTTCTGGGGCAATAGTCCTTCTTTTAACTGGTAGGAATGTCAGCAAAGAAGCGAGCCACATTTGTCTTGATTTATATTCTTTGCTCCAACATGTGTCATAAATTTTCCTGAATTCTACACTGGAAAACTTCAAACATGAGTTTGTACATTTGTTAGATTTACAGCCAGGTTCGTCAGGAAATGGATACTTCTTAACATCTCTTTCAAATTTATCTTTTTCTGAGCGAACTCGTTTTGGAGTAAGGTCAACAATAGACCTTCCTTCTCCTCCACCATTTTCTTCACGTCTATTTTCTCTATCTTGTCCCACAGACCTTGCTGCTACAGCGTCAATTACACACATGACATGGTCTGAGGAATCAGGTTCACAAACAGCATTGTTGCTTTCATTAGATGGTTGATTGTCCAAATTTAGCTGGTCATCTTGGGTCTCATAAGCTGCTGCATCCGAAGCCGAATCTTCCAAGGGCAGGAAAGGATCGGTAGGAAAATGGATCAGATTGTACTCTGGATGATCTGATGTAAGATCATTACTGACCGAAAGAGGAACTAAATCTGTAAAGAGCTTTCTCCTCTTCTTCAAAGTTGTCTGCCTTTCATCATCAGAAGACCCAAATGTCCCTTCAACGTCCTCCCAGTCAATATCAGACTCATCACTATCACCTCTACTTAAATCTTCTTTTTCGAATTCTTCATCAGCAAAGTGTTTTAACTGTGCCTTAGTTTTAGCTTCTCCATCAGTGGTGTCCCTTGATCGAGAATGTCCAGAAAAATTGGGTGATATGTCTGTTGTTTGATTTATCTGGATGATTTCTGGGGGGGAACAGGAACTAGCTCCTCGTTGCTCTTCACTGGAAGATGGCAAGTCGGTATTTGAAGTTGATGCCTCATTTGTACTTGCTTGACATGCCAATGTCCTGAAAAATTGGAATTCTAAGAACTTGTTATCAACCTTGATTATCTCAGATGAAAGAGGGGGTTCTAGGGCTATTTTGATACATTTTTTTTTGTTTCTAAGGTAAGCAATATTTAGAGGCCCTCAATTTTTTCTCAATGTTGTAATAGTTGACCAAACTAATCCCTGATTATCTCAGATGACAGAGAAGGTTCTAGGGGTTATTTTGATGCATCCCTTGTTTTTTATTTTATTTCAAAGGTAAGTCATGTTTGTAGGCAATACTAAAAAAATGGCTTTAGGTGGTTGGTTGGTAATTTGGTATGACGCTGCTCTCCTGTACTAATTCGACAGCTACATAGCTAGCTGTGTAAACTGGTTGTAGCGGGTCTGTTGTACCTACCTGGTAGTACAGATGGGGTTTTACCAGAGGGTTTAGGCCTACTTGGAGAAAAGGTTCCAAAATAGCATGAAGCAAAATTTTCTTACCTTAAATCTCTTTCCTTTTGTATAACCAACGCTCTCTGTAAATTTAGAAAGCCTCTTGACATTCTATGCCAGTACTCTTTAATAGCTCAGAGTTGCTGGTTGTTCAGCAGCTCTGCTCTGGTAAACAAACAATGATGATTGTGCTGAATCATGACATATACGTACTTTGACCTTTGGTTTCCTTTCTCATTTTAATGTGCCGGCCAAAGGCAAAAGTACGTACCAAGGGTGAAAGTACGTATCTACACAGATACGTACTTTTACCTTTGGATGCGCCCAGAAATTTTTCAGATACGTACTTTATCCATATGCTATTTCCGTTAATATTTGGACTAGAGCCTTCTTACATATACCATTCGATTCAGCACATTGTTTTTAGTATGGTGGTGGCATTAAGTCGAGAAGTGAAAAATTGTGCATATACGTACTTTTACCTTTGGAGGGCCGATCTCAGTAAAGTAATTAATCTCAGTAAACAAACCTGCAATACAAAATTATCAAATATGTGAAACACTTAACTAGTTGACATTCTTTATTCTTAAGCTCTAGCGTCCATGTCGTGTATATTGTTTTCATTTTGGGTCTTCGCACTTGTGTCTCCTACGGTCATATGGTATTCTAATCGTGTCTCCGGAATTTTCCCGACGCGTCGTGTCTGATATAAGAAGTGGTAAATTGCAACTATAATAACTGGAATGAATAGGTTCCCGAAAAGCGAAGTGAATCCCACAACTTGAATTGGTCGCATCTTCGATTGCATATACTCAATAGTCTGATATGATTCTTTGATTAACGGAGTATTACTTTTTAAAGAAGCATCTAATTCCTGAAGGGAAACTTCAGTTTCCCTTAGAAGAATACCCGGCATTGCGAGTTTCTGTTCGATTTCACTGGTAGAGAAACTTGTTAATTTTGGTAAAATCTGTTTAAAACTTGGAGTAAGTGACGAAATGTTTCCAAAATTCAAATCTAAATTCGTCAGGCCCGAAAATGTAGCAGGTATAGTGAAAGTATCAGAAAATAAGGAACATGTGGGTGGTAGACTAAAAAGGTTACTACCGTTCAAAACTATTCGTTCTTTCAGTTCGTCTTCACAGGCTACCGCAGCATCTACATTTTTGGCGGAGAAAACCCAAAATTCACCCTTAATGTGTCGAAGAATTGGTACGTTCTGCTCTGGTGGTTGTGAGAATGTAACTAAACAATTTCTTTCTACTTCTGAAAATCTTTCCCGGTAAATTGCGTAGTTACAAGATTTTAAGGTCTTCTTTTGAACGGCTTTGAACAAAGAGCAAATTTTCATTTCGACGTTCACACAATCCTTTAGATCTTCCGATGATATTTCGACAAAATGAGTTCTTTCCTCTTTCTTAATGGCAATGTATGGGTGAGTTGGATAAACTGTTGTTAGGTTATTGGGAAGGTTACTTTGGAAAGTTGGAAAAGGGATGATTTTATATAAATCCTAAATCTCGTTTCTTGCCACCAGAGGTATTTCCGTAACAATTCTTAGACCTTGCAAAGTAAGGAAAGTAGATGTTTTTGCAAAATGATGGTAATATGCCCATACATTCTCTAGATTGCGTACTGGCAACCTATAGATACTTGGCAGCTTATCAGAAATTTGGGATAAAGTGCGAATCAAGGACTTTGGTGTGAACATGTTGATGGGTAATCGTTTTGAGGCTAATGCATTTAAATCAATTTCCAACGCATGGAGTTTATTTCGAACCTCGTTAATTAGCTGTTGAAGCTTTAAGTAGCCGATGTCCATGCTTACTTGTAGTCCTTGATTGCTGTTAAGAGAAACGGTTTTTGCAATTCCTTGCCAATGGACTTCTACATTCATAAGAGCTTGAGTAATATTCATCATAAGTTCATTTTGTCTTTTATCTTCCAAAACCAAGTTTTTAACAACAGTTACTTGTTTTGAAATTATATCTTGTTGTGCTTCACCCGCAACTTTAAAATTTTTCATTATTTCATCCAAGTTCTTTATTTGAGAAACTGTGGCGGTTCCAAAAAGTACGCGCAAAAATTCTCCACCAACATCAATAAGGCCACGCTTAGTTTTGTTTTTCTTGCCCAATAACAACAAGATCCCTTCAATTTCATTTTCTAAAATTGAAATCAGTTCCCCCATTTTTATATTCTCTGTACGGTATAAATCGTAGATTTTAGTCAAATTTCTAGGCATTTGTTGTTTATCTAGTGCGTCTTGGTGACTGGCAAAGAGCAAAAAATACTTCCTGGCTACCGTGAGGATGTTATTGAAGAAGTCCAGATTAACATCCCCAACTATTGACCATTTGGCTGTCGTAACGTCTACTTGTCCTTCGGGCACCAAAACATGACCCAAACCAATCCTGATCTCTGCTACTGAAAAGCTTAAGATCAAGGTTAAACATAGCACAATCTTCATGTTTACACTTCACTCTCAACTTACTAACTACGATACTGGGACATAATTGTTGCAAATATACCGCTTTTTCTAAACCACGACTGACGTCAATTCCGAAGATTAACGACCACAAATTTACGTCATCTGTAACTTAGCGAAATCCGACAAATTCGGCGTACTCCCGCAAGACTCTAACCTCACGAGGAGAAATTGATGTTTCTCGTAATTCTGTTATTTCCGACTGAACATTTTGTTTGTTTTTACAAAACTGACACGCTATCACGGCAATTACGACTGCTAACATAAGGTATAGGACACTCCATATGGTAATGGCGATAATCAGCTCATGGAGTTTGGCCGTTTCGGTTAAAATCAGTGATTTTAGTCTTTCCTCGTCGGACAATATATCAGAACCTTGTTCCAAGTCATTTACCAAGCTTGACCATTTGACCGAAAAAGTAGAATTTTCCCAGTTTTTAAGTAATTGTTTTTGGTAACTGGTCAAATTTAAGTTTGGAACAATTCTAATTAGGACTAAAGATTCCATGGCAATTCGCTCTAATGAGTTTTTCCCGAACAGTTTCCACGATGATCCACCATAGCTCAGTTCGCAATTCCTTTTAGTTGTTACAATATGTGCGGAATATTCTGACGTGTCCTTAAATATTTCCGTGAACTGGCAACTCCCTCCGTAACGCACTTTTTGCGACGAAAATATTTCTGCTTCGTTTAACCGGATTACTTTTGGTTTTATTTTTCCGGTTTCTACTTTCCAAGAGCAAAATTTGTGTGTCTCACTGTTTTGTGGTAGTGATATTATTCTTTCGACACATCCCAGGTTTGAATTATTTTTTAATTCTTGTATACCTTCTAATACTTTTCGAAGATCGAAAATCTTACTCTCTTTCGTCATTTTGCCATCTTTATCCTCTTTTATTCTTATTAACTGGTTTTTCTTCTGTGACATAATTATCAAGCATTCTTCAATTTCTAGGGTTAACCACAAGTTGAACATCGTTTTGGTGGGTACAGGCAGAACATGGAACAATTGGAAATCTGTGTTTGCATAATTTAAGGGAATTTTTAAAGCTACCTGCAATCGCTCTTCCTCCAAGCTAAAAGAAGACTCAAGCAAGACCGAATACCAATAAAATGGGTTAATGGGTTCTATACTCTCTGCTAATTCATATTCACCTCTTGGGCGAATCAAAAGGTCAACCTGTTCAAGCAACATTTTAAGATCTTTAGGTGGAACCAGAAGCTTTGGAACTCTACCCACTTCCAAAACTGACACAGCACGCTCAACTTCTAAGAAATAATCGACTAAAACCTGCAGGTGTGAGCCGGTCTCAACCATGGCTGAGGCTAAAAATGCCGTTTCTAACGCTAGTGTAATGTTACCTTGACGTTCGTCAAGCTGAGTCAGAGTTCGTTCTACTTTACTGATTCCAACCAAAATTTCTGAAAGAGTCCAATTCAGGCTTGACATTCGATTTTCCAGATTCCAAAACGAATTTTTCGTGTCTGAGTCATGAAATAATTCAGACGTCTTAATTTTATCGCGCGTTACCTGAGAAATCGAATTATTCTTCAACATTGTTTCAAGCTTCTGTTTTAGTTGATTTGCAATAGTAGAAACAGATGCTGGATTCTCAGATGTCAAGCCCGAAAATAACTTTGTTCGGTCCTTAACCATGTGCAAAACGGAATCTCTGTACCGGTCCATAGCGTAAATTTTTACCAGAATAGAATTTTCATAGTTCTTTGCAATATTTCCGAAAAGATTTGCGGAATAAACTGACTTTCGTTTGAAAAGTGGACTTATCGCTGCTGAGTACTGCTCAGCACGTCCTCTTAGTACTTGACAAGTTGAATGTAAATGACCAAGCTCAACATCGAAATACACGGTCCACTCTGACGACATTACTTTCACCCCGTTTGTTCTTTGAATCAAAGCACCGTCAACTAGTAAAATTTTCCTACCATTTTGAGTGGTGTGATAATTTCCCAAATCGTTTGCCCGGACTGTAGTGAAAACAGCTAGTAGAAAGCCAAGATACATTTTGAATTAGAAGTACGATAGACCTACAGTAAAAATATAAGAATGCGCATTAATACATTAAAACTCATGGTCTGTTTTAGTTCTAACTCTTAGTCCATTCGACGAGATTCTGAAGTCTGAATTTGGAACACATGGTTCGCAGTCCACTTAGCTCTGAAGTTTTGATCATGCCTGCCGGCAGTAAGTAGTTTTTATTAAGGGATCGGTACTTTCTACCACCTCATTAACGTTTGAACTTATTCTAATAAACCACTTGATATTACTGTTCTCTATGCATCTTAACATTTCACTACTTTTGTTATGACGTGAACAGTGTATTGCGAGTTGCTCGTTTGTTAGTTTTGCGTTATTTTCCACCAGAGTTTTCAGTTCGCTAACTAATTTACTATCAGGAGTGAAGGTTTGGGTACTTATCAACTTGATAATTAATGTCAGGATACATTCCTTTGAAAAGTTTTGTGAGACCCGCTCTTCCTTCCCTCCTGCCAGAAATTCTCGGAATGACTGGACGTCACTTATGTATGCTGAGATTTCTTTCATTTCTCTGATATGGGGAATCTCTGAAATGTTACGTTTTTTTAAAAAATATTATCCCATTTTAGTATTCGGTCAGTCGCAAACATAATATGATCGCAACACAAGTAGCAAAGCATCAAGCGATCCCTCAAATAACAATCATGTTTACAAATCAATTCTGGTAGTTCCAAGCACCTCCACCACAGAATGTGAGGCCTCACTTTCTGTGATGGCTGAACCTTGAACTCCTAAAACTTCCTACATCAATTTCCAGTTTCCAATAAGCCTCACTTACTTTTTCGTTTGATCTTTATTTTCAAAATAATTAATAAAAACTAATATTACGATTTTATTTTTATTTTTGATCCCGTAGCATCTTTTCTTCTTTAACTTATTTTTATTTTTTTATTTTTTTTTTTTATTTATTTGTTTATACAAAACTAGGAAAACAACGAATTACTTATTGTGGCTACTTTCCTCCATCCCTCGCAACGCTAATTTTAATGTATTTTTACCCCGTATTAGCTATCAGCGTTACTTAACTGCATAAAATAAACCCTCAAAATATTATGCGTCAACCCCAAATCTATTTTCTTTAGAATTTCATTTTGATTTTATCTTATTTTAATTTTGTTTTATTTGAGAGAGAGAAAAAAAAAAATCTTACTTCGGTGTTGCTGCAAGTCTACAATTTAAAAATTTTGACGCATTTAATGCTGGGCTCATCACAGCCCCAGCATAATCTGACTTTTCTGCTTGCAGCAGCCACCTCCCAATCCTCCACCTCGAGGAAGTATGACTCCTCGCACTTACATACAATGCAATCCACCCACATCTTCCCCACGAAGACAGTGGCGTTGCATTCGGGGCACGTCCCCTTTCCTTCAAACGAAGGTTTTATAACCCTCTTACAATGGGGGCACGTCCCCCTTTCATATTCCACATTAATGGCATTCATATTTGGCTCTGAAAGAAATGATCCACTAAGTCCCCAAGACATGGTTTAATTCAGATTCGCGAATTTACGTTAACCAAATGAATGACTCCTCAGTTTATATGTAAAGAATGCTATGACAAATGTAACGCACACAAAGGGAAATTATCTTATCTTAGGGATAGTAACACGACTAGTTTCGAATTCGGACGAATCCATTTTTCGCGTGAATTACTTTCATGTGACTTTTGCTTCTTTTGCACAACGGTTTTCTGTCTCTTGTGTATCTTACACTGGCGCCTGTAATGTTTTTAAATAGGTACACAAGGGTCACAAAACCAATGCTCTTAATACCTGCCCAAACCTGGGTCTTTAGCCATTTCAAGGAAACTCAGCACTGCAGTGCTTCCGCTAATTTCATTATTCCTCACTGGTTTCCGTTTTAGTTCGTCGACCTCAACTCTCCTTCCTACATGTGTTTCTTCAGTTTGTCACGGTTAAAATAAAATAAACAATACTACTTGCACGTCTGCAAGCTTGCCTTTTATTTTCTCCGGTTTTTCCCTTTGAAGTACGATTTATGATCTTTCAGTTCCAGTTCGATTTTAGAGGATTTTTTTTTTTGTTTCTTTCTTCCAATGCATAATAAAACTCTTAACACCACTGCTTTTTATCATGTTATTTTTCATGCATTAATTCTATTATTTACTTTCTACTGAATTTACTTTCTATGATTTTGAGGTAGGTATGGGCTCCCCAATCTGTCATATCCCAGCCTATCGGGTGGTCGGGTCTCCCTTAAAGGACGCCCGGTACCCCTTGTGGCCAGATCGAACCTAACACCCTGAAGTGCAGCACGCCGTGCAGCCTGTGTGCGTAACCGAAGCGCTTCCGAACGAGCCGTAGGGTGACTTAGTGCCCTGTCACGAACTAAAATCGGTGGAGGGCTGTCCAAATCGAGTGGTATCTCAGACAGTTGATGATCAGAGTCTAGTTCACCAAAAGGTCCCCTCAATTCTGGCATGCTACTAGAATGATTTCCCCCACCGTTTTCCGTGTCTGTACGGTTTTGAATGCTGGGATCCGACAAAATTTCGGACTGACTCGATGTTCCTTCGAGTATGACCTGACCAGATTCTTCTTCTTGAGGGCCGGATACTGTGTTTTCTGGTAATCGTGACGCTGTACTTACACGAAGCCCACCACCAGGTGTCTCAATCACCGTTTGATTCGGTGACTCTTCCGCTCGAACCGGTGAAAAATCAGGAGACCTGTCAACTCGTGAGCTGGAATGATTCGAATCTGATGCTTCAAATGGATCTCCAATACCACCAGGGTCACTACGCTGATCCTGAACAACTGGGCTTCCAAACTGAAGACGATAGTTCGGTGGATCGAGTGACGGTAGCCAAGCACCAGCAAGGTTTTCATAATAATCATTTGATGGTGTAATCCCTGGTCTCGAAACTGGTCCCTCGCCGAAAGTTGGCGTGGAACACCTAACTCCTGTCGGTGTGAAAAGCTCTCTTTTCAATAATACATCATCTGTTGACACGCTATCGAAGCTCGAAGAATTTCCTAGCCCCTGGTGCCGAACCGGTGTTTCCGTATAGGGATCATCCCATGCCATATCTTGGGAACCCACAGAATAACGTCTTTTGCAGTCCCCATCTTCAGTTGACTGCTCAGTATGATAAGGTTGTAATGTTAAAGGACGCTGCAATAGAGTTTGTCGACAAAATTTCGGGAAATCGCCAATCGAGTCAGAACTCGAGACAGTGGACTCTGGTCTAGAAACAATCGCTTGTTGCCGGACAAGTGGTACAAAACTACCCGTTCCAATATCATACATGTCGTCAGTTGGTGTTTTTGGTGCATCTGTAATCTGACTTTGGAGTGGCTGATCCCACCAAGTAACTTTCTTTTCCGCTGAACTCGGATTTTTAGTTGCTTTTGAAGGGCATGTAACCGTTTCTTCCCCGAATTCCGATGCTACCACAAGATCGTCTTCCACGATATTTTTCTCCCAGAGTGTTCTTGGAGTGTAAACTTTTAGACGATTGTAATGAACGATTTGTATTTTTCCGTCATCTACCCGAGATATTTCGAAATTGAGCCCATTTTCTAATTTAGCTGTTATCCTGTAAGGTCCCGTCCAGCGAATTTTATCAAGTTTTCGCAGCCTGGCTTCGGGAGGTGTGTGAAGCAAAACTAACTGACCGATTTCTAGTGGTTTCTGATTATCTCCTTTATTGTAATAGAACTTTTGGCGTTCTTTTGCTAGATCAGAATTTTCTCGAATTAAATGATAAGCAAGCTTTTGACGTGTGATCATTTCCGACTTGTAATTTGAATCCAAATTATAGAAAACTCTGCTATTAAGGACGGGGTCAGTAGGAAAACGAAAATCGCGAAGAAACATTGCATAAAATGGGGTGTCAGCTATAGATTCATGAAATGCCGTGTTCATTGAAAACTGAACATAGCGAAGCTGATCTTCCCAATCAGAGTGGTCTCGATTTCGAACATATATGCTTAAAATATTGGCGATATCTTTATTTCTTCTCTCTACAGCCCCGTTAGCCATAGGATGAAATGATGACGTGCGAAGCTGTTTGATTTCTAAAAACTCGAGTATGCTTTTGAAAACCGAACTCATAAATTCAGATCCCTGGTCGCTAACTAGCCTCTCACATGAACCATAAACAAGAATGAAGTTTTCGACGAATGCCTTTGCAACCACGTTCGCCGTCTTATCAGGGATCGCTGCAAGGACAACATATTTGGTGAAATGGTCAGTCATCACGAGTATATACTTCGAGCCCTGTTTGGAAACTGGCAAAGGACCTACCAAGTCAACACCCACCATATCAAGAGGCCTTAAAGATTCCGGAACAGTTCCTAAAGGAGCTTTAGGAGTATAGTTTAACCCCTTCCTCTGACAACATTCTAAACAACATTGGACATACTGCTTTACAACATTGTACATGTTCCTGAAATAGAACCGACCTCGCACGCGTTCGTATGTCTTCAAGAACCCAAAATGACCCGATACCTTTGAATCGTGGCATTCCTGTAGTACCTCTGGAATTAAACATCGAGGTAACACAGGGACGACTTTAAGATCGGAACGGCGACAGTTCTGATGGGGAGAATAAACATAGCAAAGCAACCCGTTTTCTTCGTCAATTACAAAGTTCGAAATCTCTCTGATGACTTGTCTTTCCAACTCAATAGGCATCTGATGACCGTCCCGCAGGTATCTCTGTAGAGCGGACGCGAATCCGTCATGCTGTTGAAGTAAACACAATTCCTGAAATGAAGGATTTTCGGCTCCGCCCTCCCGTGGCATTACAGCCAATACCGCTGAGTCTGATGGTTCTGGTGTCCTGCGGAGACGACTAAGAGCATCTGCCACAACATTCTGAGCGCCCGGAATATGAGTGATCTCAAACTCGTAACCCTGCAATTCCATTTGCATGCGTGCCCATTTCCCAGTCAAGTCCTTACCAGTGCTCTTCATTAACCACTGAAGAGGCTTATGATCTGAAGCGACAACAAATTTTCTGCCAAGCAAATAAGGACGGAAAGACCTGATACAGTGAACGATTGCTAACGCCTCCTTCTCCACCGCCGCGTGCCGACATTCCGCGTCATTGAAGGTTCGTGACGTATATTGTAGGACCTTCTGCACCCCGTTTTGTTCCTGAGCCAAGAATCCTCCACATGCTTTATTGCTTGCGTCGCAATAAATTTTCATTGGACTTGCTGTACGACTAAGGTCCGGAAGGCCAAGGATAGGTTCTTCTAACAATTTGGACCGAAGTTGTTCAAAAGCCTTCTTTTCCTCATCCCCAAAAACAAAAACCACTGCTTTCTTTGTGAGCTTGATCAGGGGAGACGCTATAGCCGAAAACTGAGGAACAAACTTACGGAAATAAGAGAACAAACCTATACAAGACCGCAGTTCACTGACGTCTTTCGGATAAGCAAGATCACGCACGGCACTTAGCTTATTCGGGTCCGGACGAACACCATTGCTGTCAACACGATGACCAAGAAAGATGACTTCTTCTTTGAAGAAGTCACACTTCCTGGCTTTTAACTTCAACCCCGCCTTACGAAAAGCCGTAAAAACCTTCGTCAATAATGCCAAGTGAGAATCGTCGTCTTCTGAAGCGTTTATGACGTCATCGAGATAAACCGCAACACCCTCATCAAATAAATGCCTCAAAATTCTATGCATAATCCGGCTATAAGCAGCGGGCGCGTTTTTTAGACCAAAAGCAAGTTTAACGTACACATACTGCTCGTAACCTGGCGCTGAAAATCCGGTGTATTTGCGACTTTCTGGGTCGATCACCATCTGCCAATATCCGCACAAACAATCAAGAACAGAGGTCCTTCGCAAAAACGTCATGATTGTCTATAATAAGCTTTTCAACCTTCCGTCTTCTAGCTGGGTTGTTCGCGAGATGATCAAGCTTGAACATTTTAAGAAACGTTTCTTCCTCACTGGCTGGCAACAAACCAGGTCCCGAATTAACCTCTGTAGGTTTTAATGAGTTAGAAATACTCATGCACACATTTTCTTCTCGAACCCATATTTCGGCGTTAGCCATATAGAACGGGGGAAGTTTGAAAGGCTTATCAGAGTAGTTTTCTATAAATACATGAAACATACCGTCCTGCGTGGTTACAAGTTGTTCCGGTAACACCAGATCTGGAAATCTTTCGCTCATTTCTTTCGTAGGCGAAACCAAAAATAAACCGTCAGAATCGATTGGCCCCCTACTGGTAGATAACACGCAACGTTTACTTGTCTTTTCTTTCACACTAGTCCTAGAAACGAGCTGGAGTCGATGAATGCGCTTGGATGATTGTCCTGTCCCAACCTCCTTTTCTGCCAACCCAATTTCAGACTTATTCGCGCTACCTCTACAATTAACGTTAACACCTTGTGCGAATCTTGACAAGAGCCACAGGAACAACTAACCGAACAACAAGGACTTGATTTCGAGCAACAAGACTGACTTTCGACAAGACAGAATTTTGGTTTCACTTGTTCTTTAAGCGTTACCGGATTGTTGGAAGAACCGGAAAAACAACAGACAGAATGAATATTGTTGCCGGGGCAGCCCATATCTCGACGGATTAATTGATCATTTTTTGCATCTATTACCAGATCGTATTTCTTCAAAAATCCATAACCAAGAATCATGTCCACCCTAGAATGTCCCGTAGCACTACTAACATCACCATTATTTTTAACCAACTTTGACTTGACTACAGGGGGTAATTGCAAAAACATGTCAAAACTAAGAAGCGACACTGAAGCACCGGTATCCCCTAGGGCCTGCAGAGGGATACCACACAAGAAAGCACTAAAATAAGGCAAAGCACTACAATCCATACCATTACAAACACTAAAATATGTGGCAATGAAATCTCTACTGAATCTGTCTCTTGCATGCGAAGGACCCGGGTGAGCATCCGAATTTACTGAAACATGTCGACGCGCCCACCCTTTTACACGTTTAAATTACCGATTCTAGCAGATAAACGACATTGTCCCGAAAAATGACCAGGCTTTCCGCAGTTAGAACACATGTTAGGCCTTGAGCCGGTGGAGCTGTAACATTGTCTGGCAATATGCCCAACTTTTTGACAGTTGTAACAACGTTTTCTTTTGGGTGCACGACATTCGCGGGCAAAATGGCCGGGCTTATTACAGTTGAAACATTCCTTATTAGCTTCACTAGGATTTTGAGACCCTGACCTCCCAGCGCGTCTCTCCCAATCATTTTGATTCCTTCTCGGACCCCAAGATTTGCTTCTATTCCTGTAATTATCGCTACGATTTGCTGATTGGCCATGAGTCGATGAATCCCGTTGGCTGAATGATTGGTTATTATCCCGCCGAAAAACGGTACTATTTTCTCGTTTACTTGGTCTACTTTCACGGTCAGAACTTTTTGTCGAGATTTCAGGGGTCATGGAGCCAGACCTAAGTTCGGATTTGTTGGGAACGATAGCGGAAAACGAATGGGAAGACTTAGCCTTGGCAAATTCTCGGGCACGAAAATCATTAATGAGAAGCTCCGTTGCTTCCTCAAAATCTTTCGGGCACCTAGCGACTACCCTCATTCCCAATGCTGGGGATAAACTATCAAGAAGAAGATTCTTTAAGAGGTTCGAATAGCCACTGAAGCTCTCTTCAGTTGCCTCTGGAATCTGGGCAAAACCCATTAGCTTTAGAGCTTTCAACTTTAACTTGTCCAAGAAAGGAAATGGATCTTCCCCATCATTCAGAAGTAGGGTTTCATGAACAAGGCGCGCTCTACGGGAGGTATGTTCGAACTGGGCGGAAAGAACCTTCTTCAATTCATCAAACGATGCGAATTCTGTGTGACTGGTCATAAAACTTGCCGCAGGTCCCGCCGTTTTCATGAAAGCTAACCGTATGAGCTCGTCGCTTTTTATTTTATCATCCCAATGCTTTAAGTTCTCAAGCGTTTCGAGAAAATCCAGAACGTCCCCACTACCATCAAAAGTAGGAATTTGAGAAGCGACCTTGCAGAGTGTGTCCAGTGACATCTTTGCCGACGCAGTAACATCTTTGTTTTCGCCTAACATTCTTAACCCGATCACGGTACCAATCACACTAAATTCGCACAGTTAGAATGTACTTGCAACTTATACTAGCAAATCTAGCCTACCCTTTTCCCTCCAAACGGAAGACAACGTGCCACCAGTAAAACAAATGGTATGTTTTAACCCGTAGCCCTTAGGCTGTATAGATCTTGGTAGCGTCGAGCGGTGGGGAATACGCAACTCTCCTCGGAGACGTGTGGGGTTCGTAGTCTTTCCGTTTGGATACCGTTTAACACTTACGTATATTCAAGATGGGTATAAGACTTCTTCTAAATTCACTTTCAGCACAACTATCAAAATTCCAACTTGTTTGGTACCGGGTCTGGGGGGTCTATTTATATGCCGATCATGACCACGAAATGTCATCTGCTATCCTTGTTCGTAATCGTCTCAGGTGAACCGCAGTCTTTATTAGCCCAAAACAAACCCATTAGAGGTCAGAACACCTAGGTTGCGGAATCAGATTAAGGCTTTCTTAACTCGGTTTTGGGACCAAGTAATGGCTTTTCTACCGGTGATGTGGTACTTTTATTATAGGTTCGCGGTTCAGTATTTCCAATTAAATTTACAGATAAACTAATCATCCTAAGATTCTTGTTGTCATGTACGCTTTGTGACAGGAATGATGCTTTTGCAAGTGTGTAGCTCGATAATCCGAGTTGAATTCAAAATGTCTCTCATCTTTCTTTCGTTCCTTGCACACTTCACAGACAAGCTTCGTCCTAGTCCTGGCTCTTTTTCCATGTCCTCCGAACATTTTCCAGTATCTAAGCGCAACACAATACACCAAACTTTCGTATCTTATAGTTCTAGATCCAATGTCGCACTAATTCAAAATCACACTTACTTGACATTTTGGAACTTGATCCAACTGGCAGCTTAATTCAAGCTTCCCTCGTTGACAGTAAAACGGTTTGGTTTCCAAGCGAAATAGAATTTCCAGTTTTTCGAATCAGCCTAAAGAATTTGCCTCGGGTTGTGTGTGGATCGGACAGTATTCTCTTTCGGATTTAGAATACGGTAGAATATATTCAACGTATTATTTAGCAATTATTTAATGTATTATGTATTATTTCAGCGCGCATCGGTTTCGGACACTTCGGATTGCTGCAGTTTTCGGCTTCTGTTTAGAACAGACATAAATACTGGGATTCGCCCGAGCTTTATTATATGTTTTCTTTATATAATTTGTTATAGTATATGCTTCCCCGATGAATGTTTAAATAATTTGCTTTGTTCTGTGTTTTTTGGAGCTCTATTCAGATAAACCAATAAACTTTCGAGCGTTGCCCGACGAAAGCTTCAGAATCAGCTTTATTCTGTGTTTGTTGCCGCTCTGTGCCAACAGATTAGTAAACTGAAGAGCGTTGTCCGACGAAAGATGACAAAATTTTGTTTATTATATGCTTTACAGAATTTGCTTTATTTTGTTTTTGTTGGCGCTCTGTGCCGACAGACCAGTTAACTTTCGAGCATTGCCCGACAAAATTTTAGATTTTGTTTTATTATTTGCGCTGTGCCGACAGACAAGTAAACTTTCGACCATTGCCCGACGAAAGCTTACAGAATTAACTTTATTATTTGTTTGTTGGCGCTCTGTGCCGAAAGACTAGTGAACTTTCGAGCGTTGCCCGACGAAAGTTGACAAAAATTGTGTTTATTTAAGATGCTCTGTGCCGACAGACAAGTAAACTTTCGACCATTGCCTGACGAAAGCTTACAGAATTAACTTTATTCTGTGTTTGTTGGCGTCCTGGACTGACAGAGTAGTAAACTCTCGAGCGTTGCCCGACGAAAGTTGAGAAAAATTGTGTTTATTATACGCGCCGACAATCTATTGAATTTTCGTCGGGCGAACGCCCGACGACACTGTTTTCTCAGGACCTTTGGGGGGGAGTCCCCTCCCCCCCCCCCATAGTGACACCCTGTCGATGATGGCATCAACTGCTCAGTGATAGCATATGCTGATGACATTCTGAACCTTAGTCGTGTTACAAATGGTATCGAAAGTGCTTTCCAATCACTAGTTTCGGAATATGCTGATATTGGACTTAAATTCAACAAAGGAAAAACGGAATTCTTAATGTTTAACAATCATTTGGGTGGGCCAACGATCATCGACCCTATCTGACGTACCTAGGACTGCCTATCGGATATTCAATTAAAAGCACTCGCAAATTACTGGTAGCCCATTTGCTGAATCGCATCAGCGGAGCTTATGCCCGTATCGTTTCTGGAAAGTTCCGATTTAACCGAAAGATTCTAGCCTACTCCTACAATGCCTTCTTCGACACGGTTTGTATCTTTCCCCTTTCTCGACTGTCTTCAGCAACGAAAATCTCCCTCAATTTTGTTCCATTTTCTTTCGGTTTTCGAAATATTTGCTACGCCTCCCACCCCCCCGGACAAGGAACAGCCATCTTATAGAGAAGTTCGATATAGCCGATCCGTCTGCGGCTGTCCTGAGATCAATCAAGAGGATGAAGGAAATTGTCACCACCCATGGAGCTCCATGATGTTCCGGTTTACTGAATATTAATTACTTTGCTTGTTGTTGTTTTGTTTCTATCTTTTTTTATCTTTTACTATTCTCCGTCTTTACCCAGACGGGTTATAAATAAAATTTAATTTAATTATATTCTTTCTGCACCTTTCAAACAATGACATATCATCGACAAACTTCCAACGGTCGGCTGATTCCCTAGCAAGGTTGTTAATCTACAAAAAATAAGAGAGGACCTAAGAGCGTTCCCTGTGGAACCCCGTTTTTATACTTTACTACTTGACTTGTATTTGACAAAAAAGATGCAATGATATTGACTAGAAAATGTGGTACTTTAAATTCATTTAATAATTTGTCAACAAAAACATTATGACTAACAAGATCAAACGCCTATTGAAGGTCAACTAAAATTAGATTGAGCCATGTATCAGGCTCGTCAAGTAGTTTGGATACAGTATCAAGAAGGCTAACCAGATAATGTGTCGTTGATGAACTTTCATGTTCCCGGATGGATTTTCATCTATCAACTTAAGGATCGTTTCTTTAATTCAATCTGCTACAAAACTCGCATACAGTTTAGAAAAAACTGGTCTAAGGATAATAAGCCGGAATCCACTAAAATCCAGATTAGGTGTTAGGTTCTTCTGTGTAGGTGTATCGTTTTGTCCAGCAATCAGGGAATAAACCGCTTTTGGTTATCGTGTCGAAAATGTTTGACAAAGATTTTGATAGTATCGGGAAATGCTTATACCAAATAAATGGGAATTTCAAATTTTTCACATGCCCCAATTCTTCTAGAAGCAACGACTCATATCTTCTGAATATTTTGTTTTCGGTATTACTGCATTCACCTCCTTTTGCAATTTCAACTTTGCACACCGATTTCCAGTCTATCTTCAGCTTTTCGAGCAAGTCCCTTCCCAGCAATGACGGGTTTTCTCTTTGACTGCAATCGACGGTAGAATTTCGAACTGTCCGTTACATTCTACGTTCGCGTTCAGTTGTCCCATCACTGGGATTGGAAGTCCATCATAAGCCTTGATTATTTTACGGCAGGCTCCAGCAAAGAATTATTCCAAAGTTTCCTGTTTGACGTCTCACCACAACTGACACTGTTGAACCTGTATCCAGTTCAAATGTAATCTACTTATCTTTTACTGTGACGTCCACGTATATGCTGAATCGGTATTTCGCACCGACCTGATGTTGTAAATCGGCTCTTCCGAATCGGAGTCTCCGACCCCTCGCTGTGACGCCACCTGTTTGACTGACGGCCTCTTGTTGTCGGCTTGCTTACCGAGGGTTTGTCGGTTGCATTTTTACTTTTGCAAACAACCGCACTGTGGCCCTTTTTTCCACATTTCCTGCAACCGGAATTTGCGAAATAACAGCTAAACTCGTGGTTATTCTTACCGCAACGGTAACACGTCTGTCCTTTAACCACTTTGAACACTTCGTTGCTTGTAGTATTTTCCGAAGATACTGCTGTCATACTTGACATTTCCGTATCGGCTGCTTCAATGCCTACGGTTATTTCATACGCTGCTTCGAAAGTCAAATTCCTTTTCACCAACAGTCTCTTTTTTATGGCTTGGGATGCTAATCCGCACAAAAAAATCGCTCTCTCAGCGCGTCTAGAAGGAATGCTCTATATGTGCAGCTCTCGGTAAAGTCTCGCTTGTACGCAAGCTGATGAGCTTTCAGAAGAATTTCCTATAGAATTTGGAGTACCACAAGGATCTGTCCTTGGACCCACTTTGTTCCTACTTTACATTAATCACCTTCCAGAATATATGCCTTTTGTCAAAGTTATCATGTTCACTGTGATTTTCAGTCCTTACTTCAGCTCTTTCGATTGCTTCTGGCTGGTTTACATCTAGTTTACTAGCTTTTAACGCGGAAAAATGTCGCCACATGCTTTTCTCCCGGTCTGTTTCAGTTTCAGTTTCTGGTAAACTTTTTATTTCTGGTGCTGAGCTCCAAAGATCGTCCAGCTTTAAATATCTTGGCCTTTTCTTAGATGAAAATCTTTCTTTCAACGTTGGTATGCTATCCTGCCTAAAACATTTTCTTCCAAAATTCATACTTCGATTGATATATTTCTCCCTGGTTCATTCCTATCTTTTTTACTGTACTTCAGCTTGGGCTTCTACTTTTGCAACAAATATCAATCGCATTCAAATCCTACAAAACAAATCAATCAGAGCTATTTATGGACTTCCGTTTTCTTCATCAGTTTCTCAAATTCTGCCTCGTCTTTTTATTTTCAATGTCCGTCAAATTAGAGACTGGAATATTGCAACATTTGTTTACCGGTATCTTCTAGAAGCTTCACTACCTGCTGATTTTAATAATCTCTTTATAATGAACAAGCAATTTCACGATTATAACACGATACGTATGGAACGCCGTTTCGGCCAAATGGACCGCATTATCTCTCTCTCACGTTCTCAAACTGTTTGTCATGCACTGTGATCCTCTTTCCGTCTTCATCGAACCTTTTCTCAGATTCAAAAGTGTCTCTCGTGGTCGCACACATTCTCTCAGGTTCTCAAACTGTTTGTCATGAACTGTGAAAGTGTCTCTCGTGGTCTCACACATTCTCTCAGGTTCTCAAACTGTTTGTCACGCACTGTGATCCTCTTTCCGTCTTCATCGAACCTTTTCTCAGATTCAAAAGTGTCTCTCGTGGTCGCACACATTCTCTCAGGTTCTCAAACTGTTTGTCATGAACTGTGAAAGTGTCTCTCGTGGTCGCACACATTCTCTCAGGTTCTCAAACTGTTTGTCATGAACTGTGGAAGTGTCTCTCGTGGTCGCACACATTCTCTCAGGTTCTCAAACTGTTTGTCATGAACTGTGACCTTCTTTCCGTCTTCATCGAACCTTTTCTCAGATTCAAATGTGTCTCTCGTGGTCGCACACATTCTCTAAGGTTCTCGAACTGTTTGTCATGCAATGTGATCATCTTTCCGACTTTATCTCAGATTCAAAAGTGTCTCTCGTGGTCGCACACACTCTCTCAGGTTCTCGAACTGTTTGCCATGCAGGTGCATCTGTCGTGCACAATGCGGCAGCGGTGAAATTCTCTCAAGATTCAAAAACCTTCTGTCGCCATCTAAGTTTTCAGACTCAAGTGGAACTTGATGGGTTTCGAGAAAATGCTCTAGAAGGAATGTTTTTGTGTACGAATCGTACATGACCTCGGTGGGGGGGATTTTTAAGGGGAGTACCGGAAGAGCCAAAAGCTCAGATGGCACTTGCAAGGGTGAATAGCACGTATTTTAGCTAAGAGTAGCATACGGGCCGGTCATAGAAACCTAACATCTAGGACATGTGCTCTAGGCAACTTTCAAGTCCCAACCGGATCGGATCACACGTTCGTGAGTTATGCATGTCGCAAGATATACAGGACGCCCCCCCCCAAAGGCGGTCATAAGTAACATATACAGAACCCATTACCTTTATTACCAGTTTGGTTCCAATCCCTCCATCCGTTTGGTCCCTACGCGTGATACAGAATGTCCCGAGCCCCTTCCAACTTCCGTTGCCATGGTCAGACTATTTACGGAACATTTGCTTCTACCACCCATCAAGTTTCACTCGAGAAAGGTCACCCGTTCGTAAGGAGGCTTATAAACTAAATTAGTCCACTAACTACATTTACGGAGAAGTAGGCTATAAAATTAGGCCACACCACTGAATGAACGCAGCTACAACAATAAAGGCAATTCTATCTGCTCACATAAGACATAGGATGGTGAGCCAACATACTACATTTACAACTACATTTACGGAGAAGTAGGCTATAAAATTAGGCCACACCACTGAATGAACGCAGCTACAACAATAAAGGCAATTCTATCTGCTCACATAAGACATAGGATGGTGAGCCAACATACTTTAATTTATTCCATAGCATGCAACGAAGCACTAGAAGGAAAACTGTATTGCTATTTAGCTTCACCAGTTTCAAAACATTCTCAAGCCCATTATGCTTCACCAAACGGTTTTATTTTTCTCCTAACAAACTATTTAAAGCAAAATACAATTCGACCTGTTTGTAAGGTCTAAATAAAATAAAACGAAATCCGTCCAAATCCTTTCGCTAATAGGAATAATTCAGCGTGACCGTGTAAATCATTAAGGTTTCCACGACATGCCCGAATGCCGTCTTGAGAGAATGCATTACCGGATTTAGTTTACTTCTTTCCTAGCAGACTTTTAGGATTTTCAACGTCTACCAGAATCTAATTAGGAGGAAAGAAGTAATCTGCCATTACAATCCTTAATTTTTAAGTAGTTTTCTGTTGGCAAATCGTTCTATAAGAAAAGGTTTCGCAGACGTTCTCGTAATCGGAGATAAATCTGGGTGTCCGATAATTCATTTTCCCTCAAATTGTCGACTATCTCTAGAAGATGTTCCAACACATCACCGTCAAGATGTATGCCACTGGGTACCACTACTGCGGAAACGGTAGAGTCTTCAAACGGGGTATCTCGCATAACATGACGTATCTCCTCATCTGTCATTCGATCGACTCCACCGTATTCATGTTCGCCGAGCAAGAACATTTGTCTCGGAGTTTTGTTGCGACACGTTCTGATTTTATGGTTGTTCCACGATTCTACCATCATTCTCAGCGAGGAATTGATTGCATCCTTAAAAGCTAAATGTAAGGCCGCTATATCTATGTCTTGGTCTGGATCTAGCAGTCCATCCTCCTCCATATTGTAGAAGAAATCCCTCCATTCTTCCAGGCACATAGTTCGCACGTATCTCCATAATCGTTCGATTCTCTCAAAGATATTAAATTATTTAGTAAGACAATTTTTGAGCATCCTAGGCACATTTATGAATCTGTCCTATAGGATTACGGAGTCCCCAAATCCGAATCGACCGAAAGCAAGGCTTGTCGTTTCTCCGTAATTGTACCTATCCTGACATCCATTGGAAAGATCGGCATCTTTCATCTTTCGTACCAAATCTGATAAGACTGTTAATTATCATCTGTGATACACTTGTTTCCTTTAATTTTTTTTCTTGATTTTTTTAGAATACATTCAAAACTGTTTAGTATACTTACTTATCGACCTTCATTTATTTTTATGTAATTAGTGATTGATGCTTTAATATTTTATAACAGCAAATATACTATGAAACCATGATACCAGTCCTAGAGATAGATCGACAGAGCTTGCAGCGCACGATTTATTTTAAGTTTCCACAGGCAGGGGCGTCATTATGGGGGGGGGGACTCCCACCAAAAATATAACGATCGTAATCGTCGGGCGAAGCCCGGCGAAAGTTCACTAGTTTGTCGGCGCGGAGCGTCGACGAAGACATAAGAAATCAAATTTTGTCAACTTTTGTCGGGCGAAGACCGAAAGTTTAAGTCTGGCACATCGGTATTTTTTTACACATAAGAAATCAAATGCTGCAAAGTTCTGCCGAGCAAAGACGGAAAGTTTAAGTCTCGTCGGCAAATCGTGATCATTTTACAAATAAAAAATCGAATTCTGCAAACTTCTGTCAGGGAAAGACCGAAAGTTTAAGTCTCGTCGGCAAATCGGGATCTTTTTACACACAAGACATCAAATTCTGCGAACTGTTGTCACGCGAAACCTGAAAGTTTAAATCTCTGTGCGAAGAAAGGTACCAAAGACGACGGATTTCTAACTGGCAGTACACCCATTCCTGTGAATGTCCGATTATTATAGCTTATCTTATTGTTTGGTATAACGGACATCAAATACACTCGTTTAAAGACAAAGCAGGAAATTTGTACGAATACTAATAAGTTAAAGGAAAAAATGAGTTCTTCATTATTGGTTATCCTAATTAGCATCATGTATGCGGTGCGGTGGCGGACTACGACTAAACAGAACGAATCAGGGGAAAAGACAGACTTTAGCCATCATCTGGTACGGTTCAGTATGAACCTCGACAACATGACTTACGGATAGGAAAACTGTTGAATTCTGCGAAAAAGCAGTTGAGTTCGGCGGGTTAAGACGTTGAAATAGAGCGGGCGTGCGGTATTGACAGTTGGTATTGTCTATGGTTGACCAATCGCGCTGTTACTGCTGTGCTGTCCACCCTTGCAAGCTCTTCCGGTACTCCCCTTAAAAATCCCCCGATCCTGGCGTCACAGATTTTATATTTTGGAACAGAAAAGTATGACGGTTCCGAATTCGGTTCGGTCAGAGAGAGGATGACCGTGCATGACAGAATTTGTACGACCACGAGACGGTTTTTGAATCTGAGATAGACACGCAGTGCGTGACAAACAGTTTGAGAACCTGAGAGAACGTGTGCTACCACGAGAGAGAATGTGTACGACCGCGAGAGACACCTTGAGATCCTGAGAGAATGTGTGCGACCGCGAGAGACGGCGTTCCATAGGAGAGAGGACACGCAGTGCGTGACAAACAGTTTGAGAACCTGAGAGAATGTGTGCGACCACGAGAGACACATTTGAATCTGAGAAAAGGTTCGATGAAGACGGAAAAAAGGTCACATTGCATGACAAACAGTTTGAGAACCTGAGAGAATGTGTGCGACCACGAGAGACACTTTCACAGTTCATGACAAACAGTTTGAGAACCTGAGAGAATGTGTGCGACCACGAGAGACACTTTTGAATCTGAGAAAAGGTTCGATGAAGACGGAAAGAGGATCACAGTGCATGACGAACAGTTTGAGAACGTGAGAGAGAGATAATTCGGTCCATTTGGCCCAAACGGCGTTCCATAGATACGGCGGTCTAATCTCTCCACCAATAGATATCCTTGCACAAGATCTAGTTTTTCCATTCGTTATACAGGTATAAAAATATGGAACTCACTGCCCGACAATATTAGAGTGTCTGAAGATAGGAAAGTTTTTAAAAGAACCCTCAAAAAGTATATGTTATTTAGCAGTTATTCTTCTTCTGTTGAGTGATTAGTCTGATTGACGTTTGTCATTCGAGAAAGATGACAAAAATCAACTGCTGCAATTTTTTTTTTCTTTCTTTCGTTCTACGTCTGTTGTCCTAAAATTCTCGTATTGGTCGTATTCGTATTTGTGTTTGGTTTAGTTGTTAATTACCCGGTCTTAAAAAAAATCGAGCTGATGTTGTTAGTTGTTTGTTTCTTTTTATTTAAAACTTTAGGCTAGTGTTTTAGTATTTTTTTTTTCCATAAATCAGTTAGGATTAACGAAGCGTCATTTTGTCTAAGTGGAATCAAACTCTCAGTTGGTCTAGTCGAGGATATTTAGGTCTAGATATGCAATTTGATGAGTCCCGACCCCCACCTCCCGTTCATGGATAACTGGGCCCAAATTTCCGGTGAGTTAAGTTCGTCTATGACATGTCTCCAGTTCAGTTCTTGTATACTTGTGGATATATATGTATAGATGCGGATTTGGTGTAACAGCAACAAATAAGACCACACGGTGTACTTTATTCCTTAACGATCAGTTGGAAACTGGATGGTTTTGTCATATGATCGATGATATGCCGATCTTAATGAAGTTGGGACAAGGGGGGGGTATCAGGTAATAAAACGATTTGGTTTTATTGGACTTGTTCCACCGTTGGACTGGTTCTTTTCTAAATGCTGTTTGTCCAAGCTTTCAAGCTGGGATTATTTCAAATTTTGTTATGTCAATTTTGTTTTTGGTTATTGGGTGAAATGTCGTGGATCTAACGCTGTTTATAAATTTGTGGTAAACATTTTACTTTCACGCTCCACGTCCAAGTGCTTGCGCACTTGTTTCACTTGGCTTAGCAGGAGCTACTAAGTTACGGATCAACGAATACGTTCTTTGTCTAACGCACGTCAGGAAAATAGCTCTTAGCTTGTCCCTTTCCGTTGTTGTGTTTGCTGCGAAATACTGTTCTAGTCTTTCGACGTATTCCTGAAAACTTGTGGTCGGATCATACTCCTGAAGTACGCCGATCATTCCGTTACTCATGTTCAGTTCGTTCAAAGGTTAATTTATCCAAATTAATCCTCGTCGTCACTGATACGGCTCATTTAGGGGTGGGGAGGGGGTTCAAATTAAGGGGCGAACACAATATTTTTTAAACAGCTAATGTGATAATCGATTATGGGGTAAGAAGACATGAACACGAATGATGATAGCCATTTTCTCGCCGGACACGAAGTTCGTCCGGAATCCTGCAAAATTCGGAAAGTTTGTTAAACGTAAAAGTTTTATCTGAAGTTGATTAGATGTTGGGTTTAGGGGTAAGAAGACATATTGAGAGCTTATATGAAAATCATTTTCTACCCAGACAACTAATTCGCCTGGAATCCGGCCAAAACCAGAAATTTTTTTAAAAGCAAAAGTTTTACTTGGAAGTTGATTAGATGACAGATTTAGGGGAAAGAAGAGACGCTGAATCTGTATATGATAATCATTTTTTATCCGGACAAATAATTCGTCCGGAATCCCGTTGAAACCGGAAAAAAAAATTATACGTTAAAGTTTTATTTTAAGTTGATTAGATGTTCTTTATAGGGATAAGGAGATACGCTGATTTCGTTTCTGAATTTTTTTTTTGCTGGATAAGTAGTTCGCTCGGAATTCGGCCGAAACTGGAAATTTGGCAGAAGTAAAGCAGGAAGTTTCGGTCAGTATCGTCAAAATAGACATATATGGCTTATAGAGGTATATCTGAACTTCTCAGATGACTAGCCTGGCAAAGATTGGATCTGGCGAAGACAAGACCGAATTGTCTGGATCAAATATCAAATTTTTGAGAACCCATCGAAACCTTTAGTCTTGTTACCTACTACTTTTCAGCACTTTTTCTACTGAGCCGAGTTGAGCCGACAACCCTCACACATGAGAGAAATGGAACTTCTGTCCGAACGTCTGTCCGTCCGTCCCTTGTTAGCACGATAACTCTTGAAGGTAATGAGATATTTTGATGAAACTTGATGTGAGGATTCTTCGGGTCGAGAGACAGGTCGGATTCGTAGATGGGCTCTGTAGCCCTACATTTATGGGTGGGGGAGGGGGCTCAAATTAAGGTGGCAAATATTCTTTAACAGCTAATGAGATGGTTCATTTGGGGGTACAGAACATGTATATGAATAACGTCCGATTCAACCCCACATAACGTGTCCAGCTCAACCCCAAAGAGACCGTTTCTAAAAAAAATGACCACCAAGGAAAAACGGAAAATAGTAGGAACCCCGCAATATGCGTAAGATGCAGAAATTAACCTACATTGGATTAAACTATTACATATTCGCAAAAAAAACTAAATTCTTCTCTAACTGAAAATGAAATCGAATGTCCGAATTCTGCGATGAAAAACCAAATCGCCTTATTTGGAATCGATTCACAACCGAGAGTTTAAATTTCGTACCACGAGTCAGAACTGTTGCCAACCTCAGTTAATTTTCACGATTTTATAACTTTGGGTCTGCACACATTTGAAACTTTCCGGCAAGCCGCTTGCAGTTCAACCCTAACCTTCCCAATCTACAAGACCTGATTTTCTAGATCAAATATTATTTCTGAGCCATTTCATCGTGAAAAGATCATTTCTAACCCTTTCGAGGTCCATTTATTTTCCTTTTGCGAAAAAATTTGAAAATGCTACAGGTCGTCATTCATGGCCACATGATGTTCCTGGAATATTTTCAGATTTTTCCGACTGACCTTTAGTGACCTTTTCAGCTGTAGGTACAGGGACCCTAAACAGGTGCAAAATGTACGCGATTTCTATACACTTTTATTATTGACAGAAACATGACAAAAATTATTTCTGGTGGAAACCGATAAAACAATTTTTTTCCTTTGAAGGGCCACATAGTGCTACATGGCATTTGACACAAATGATTCTGGAAAAGCCGTGACACCCCTCTAGCTTACAACGATCACCTTTGGCTTTCATTGAATGGGCTGGGAAATGATTATTTCCGTCATGTCGAATTTCGGCGACAGGACGCTCTTGCTTCTTTCCGCGACTGGAAGGCAGAATACGGGATACATTGTCAGCAGTCAGTGGTGCAGACCGAGGACTTCCAGCAGTGTTTGTCGCTCCCGAATCCTGGGGGGATGAGAACCTTGGTCCCCCGCGAATTCTAACTGGTGTGGCATCTAAACCGCCTTTTTCATGGAAACTGTAAATAATTCACTACGTCGAATCGAAATCCGAGAAGATCTTTTTGATCCTTCTTTGGCACACAATGGAGGAGGCAATCTCTCCTGTATTCAAGCCGCGAGTTGGCCAACGTTAATCACGGTCCACTTCTTTGACCTGAGTTCAATCCTGTAGAGAGCGACAAGGAAGTCAAGTTTTTTTACTCCTCCCATGGTGCTATTGTAATGAACCATTATCGCAGGTCTCTGGACAGGAATTCGTTTGTTGGTACTAGTGCAGCAGCGCTGGACTACGTCAGCTGAATTTGCTCCAGTGAACGAAGAAGCAAGGTTGACTACACCATTGTCGAGCCATCTGACCAGTACAATGTTTGTACCTCGTTCAACACGCCAATCAAAAGATCTTCGACCTGCCTTTCTTAGGTCTTTCTCTGATTTCATGTCAGTGCTCACTCGATTACCGCGGATGGTTCCAGTACCCCACAGGCCGCTCTGTTTCAGCTCAGAAAGAAGTCCAGTCGACGTGAAGAAGTTGTCGAAAGTGATTTATGATTTAGCCACTTGTAGTCAGTCTTCTTCATCTTTTTTGTACTCCTCGGTTCGGATGCTTCGTCACAAAGTTCTTCATCCCCCTGTTCATCATTTTCTTCAGGTAAGTTATCTTGCTGCTGAGGACCTTGTCCGTCTTCATCTTGTCTTTGAACTTCATGGACGTCGTGGCTAGGGTCGTAGGTTTCGTCTTCATCTGACTCACTCAGATCGCTCAGCTCAGAATCTGACCCAAACTCGTCAAATACTCGCTGAATGTCTCGTTCAAAGAGTGTCTCGTTCGTTTAGTGACTTCTGCGGATCTTGGGATCACAGCGCGGAGCGCTGTGCGAGGCTTCTAAGTCCTCCGGTCTAACCAAACTAGCCACACCCAAACCGTCTGTGGTGCACTGTCAGAAGTTTCATAACAGATCGCGAATAACACTTTCAAGAATAACACCTTTTCACTTAGAAATAAAGTGTTATGACCAATTAAGTTTACACTATTTTTTGCCTAGATCTCCAACAACACCTTCAGTTGATAAAAATACTACACTGTCAGAAGTTACATAGCGACAACAGAAGGATGCCCGGTTTCAACAGATAACACTTTGGGATGTTATCTGATATATTTCTTTCGTTCCCGTTAGTATTTTTACCAATTGAAGGTGTTGTTGGAGATCTAGGCACGAAATAGAGTAAACTCAATTGGTCATGACACTTTATTTCTAAGTGAAAAGGCGTTATTCTTGAAAGTGTTATGCGCTGTCTGTTATGAAACTTCTGACAGTGTGGTAAATAAAATCTGACTAGATTTCCTACCCCTTGTGGTGTAGTATTCTCGGAAATGAAATGGGTATATATTGCTGTATACAGTTGTTTAAATTCGTTGTGGGAGGGGGGGGGGTTCAGGCTCTTGGCCTGTTAACTTCTGTGTAAAAACACAAGTGAGCCCTGGATTTGGATGTAGGACACCAGAAACAAAGAGGGGCATAGTTCATAGATTTACATAAGTGGTGTGGAGGATAGATATTGTCTGCAGATATCGGTGTAAGGCAAAAACTTTAATGCACAAGTCAAAATCAAATATGGTACCGTACGAGTGGATATGATGGGGTGGTAAAAACGTGCCGAAGGGGAAGGGGGGCAGTATGGAGGTGCTGTGGTTACAGTATACTGCGGGGTGGTATAGAGATAAATATTTTCGGCAGATATAGGTGTACTGCGTAGATTGTAACTCGCAGGTAAAAATCAGAGATAATAACGTATTGGTGGATATGGTGTGGTGGTATGCGACGTACGGAGGGGTGGTATGGCTCTGGTGGGGTCATCAGGTGATAACCACTCCTTAGATATTGGTATTTATCGGGTGTACGGAATGGCGGCGCCATCTCGAATTCTTCGAGATCCCCTTAGTATAGAGCCTGCCCAATGGTTTCGGTGCCTAAATTCACAACCAGGGCGCTAAACGGGTATGAGTGGGTGTTTATTTTAAGTCACGGATGTTCCAATAAATGGACAACAGTTGGTGGTAACGTGACAAACTGGTAGTGGTGGTAGTGACAGCTTTAATATCCGAACACAATAACAATTCAAAAGAGACTATAACAGAATTTTCTGCTGCTTCAGTTAAATAAGCATAGGGTTTTCTCTGAGGCGGTCATCGCTGATTGGCTTGTTGCAGAGCGCAGTCACAGGTCATGCTTTGCGTACGTGAGGTCAGCATACCTCTGGGAATTCATTGTATAGGAAGAAGGCATTTTCGGTCTAACTTGTCAGCTCAAAGTTTCAAAGGGGTAATAATGGTATATGTTACTTTTCAGAGTGGGTAAAATAGTAGGGGTTAAGTGAAAAAGAAAGGTAATCAATTGGTTAGGTATGATCGCCTGACAATGGTCGCTAGTGATCCGTTAACCTAACTACCCCAACCTAATCCTATTCTAACACTATACCAACCCTACCCCTAACCCAACCCCTAGCTATACCATACCTCCCACCCCACCTTAACTAAATTATAAACGGCCACACTAGAACAAACCATGCCAAACGGACAAAGCCACCGTTGGGGGGGGGGGGGAGGTTGCCTCTGAATGCCTTTTATAAAGAATAGTGCTCAATCGTGTAAAACTGGGGTGATTTTTCATATTGGGGGAGGGGTGGTGATAGACGGAGAGTGTCTTTCTGTGATTTCATGTCAGTGTTAACTCGATTAGCGCGGATGGTTCCAGTACCCCACAGGCCGCTCGGTTCGGATGCTGACCCAAACTCGTCAAATACTCGCTGAATGTCTCGTTCATTTAGTGACTTCTGCCCTCGTGGTCGAAGTGAGTCTCAGTTCTTCGTAAATTGGACCTGAAAAAGATCTCACTCATGCCTTGAACAAGACATGTGCGTCGGAGAAAAGTCCGAACAGAAGAAATACACTTGATCCAATGAAGGTCAATGTAGGCAAACGTACTACAGGAGTGGAAGGCCATGTGTGTGGGAAAGGGGTGGCTAGTCTCACCCCGTGAACCACCCACCATCGAGTCACCATTACCCTAAAAGCTTCGTAATTTTCTCATCCGAAGGAGATCACTGTATAGTCAAGCGCTTACAGAAATTCGGGGGAGATTTATGGTGCCTGTGTTCACAGTGTAAAACTTTTGATTTCACCAACATAAAATACTGATCTTCATCTACTAAAAGTAAAATATACAAGACTTTCCAATAATTCCTAATAGTTCTTTGAAATTTCCAAACCTGCATCCTTTGAACCTCCTTCCATCTTGGCGCATTTGACTCGAATGACAAATTTATGTGTTTAGCACAGAGGGTGAAACCTGGTGTCACAAGATAGAGTCGCGGCTGAATAATTTTGTGCACTAGATGGCTTCCGGCCCTGGCCCTCTGCTGCGACCACAGGAAGGAAATTAAGTTTGTAGGCGTATGACTACTCTGGACCTCGAAAGGGCTAATATAAGAGTTTTGCTATAAAGTATTGTGTAGCCTATTATAGTAGTATTGTTTTTTTAAGTATTTGTTGTCAAGTGTTGTTTTTCATTTGGAAGACATGGTAGACTATCAGGTCTAGTTTCTTTTTTATATTATTTTATTCTACTTTGTTTTCCTTCTTTTGTTTAGCATAGTGTGTTTTGTTTTCACATATTTTGCTTCCAGCCGCCGCAGGCTGGATTGAGTTAACAAGCGCTAACAAGAAAATCGTTGGTTTCATGTGGAAAGTAATGGTCTTATCGCAAAATGACATTTCTGAAACATTTCATCGTGAAAAGATCATTTCTAGTAAGAGTTGTGCTTTAAACCCGGAGGTCCAAACTCCACATGTGGAATTCTGAACAAACAAACTACATCTCAGTAATCTTTGCACTTGCCATGATTCACTAGTTTCCATGCGCATTACGAGTATCACGCTATGCGAGTATGCGAGACGACTATCATGTTATTGATGCGTAATTTTCTAGAAGCCAATGGGTCTTGGAAGAGGCTTAAAGCAGCCAAAGCCATGGATTGGATCTTAAAAGCAGAGGTTTGTTTTACAGTATTCAGACAGTTTTAAATCTTGGAACACAATAGTATATAGTCCGAAATGTACTTCAAATTGAACGCGGCTCTAGTTTCCACCCACCTCCCCCATCTTGATAGTGCTTATACTGTTTGATTGGACGATCCGACCAACGCTTATAGTAGCGACGATAGCGCTTTCTTGGTTCAACTGAGGAATCAGTACAGGTGAGCTGAAGTTTCATAACAAACAGAGGCGTTACTAGCCAAAATGTTTGGGGGGGGGACAAGGTATTTACCGACTGGCTGGTCATTTTACCGTCTGTTTTTGCGGATAAAAACGACTATTGTTGAGAAAAAACGACTGTGTTGACGAAAAATCGGCTGATTTAAGAAAAACGGGGACCCGTCTTTTCGCCCACCCGTCGATTCGCCCACCCGTCATAATGCCCAAAAAATACGTCACAACCCCCACTTTTTCGGACAGTTCGCCCACCCGTCACAAGACCCAAAATATCCGTCGATTCGCCCACCCGCTGATTCGCCCACCCGCTGATTCGCCCACCCGTCGATTCACCCACCCGTCAATTCGCCCACCCGTCGATTCGCCCACCGTCGATTCGCCCAACCTCGGTTTCAAGAGGCGTCGATTCACCCACTTTTGAAATCCGTCGATTCGCCCACCCGTCAATTCACCCACCCGTCATAAGACCCAAAAAATCCGTCACAACCCCCACTTTTTACGCCAGCTCGCTTACCCGTCACAAGACCCAACAAATCCGTCACAACCCCCACTTTTTACGACAGATCGCCCACCCGTCATAAGACCCAAAAAATCCGTCACAACCCCCACTTTATACAACAGCGCGCTTACCCGTCATAAGACCCAACAATTCCGTCACAACCCCCACTTTTTCCGTCGATTCGCCCACTTCTCAAAATCGACCTCTGATCCAGCGCATTGAACGCAGCAAAAGAAAGCGACCAAGTCTCAGGGGAGTAATTAAGAAGGATACGATACCGTCCGATTTAAATAAGGGTGAAAACTAGTATATATAGCTTGAGCCAGATTGATCAGAAGCATTACGTCAGACATCGGTGCTGATAATGGAAGAGGTAATAAAGATGAATGCATGAGTAAAGTTTCCGAAAAAAGAGCTACCTTTTTTAGGTACAAGTGTACCGAAAGAGGTCGGTTACATATTGCGATTATGTGGTACGTCAAAAGAATTATGATGCCACAAGATCAATCAAGTCTCAGTAGAGTGTAAGCGTAAGGTATTATATCTTATGTGGTACGTCAAAAGAATTATGATGCCACAAGATCAATCAAGTCTCAGTAGAGTGTAAGCGTAAGGTATTATATCTTCCCCAAACTTCTGCAATTAAGCTCAGTTTCGTCTCAACTCATACCGCACACAAAAATGCAGAACACATGCATAATAATGCTTATTAATTATAGTATTCAGTATATTCTCAACATTTGCAAAATCGTCACAGGTAATATCCCAAGTGTTATATGGAGAAGTTTTCTTGGGATCCCAAAACGTAGGTGGAGGGATATGTATGACTTCGTTAAAGTTGCTCGTCTGTCTGTCCGTCTGTCAGCACGACAACTTTCGAAGGGCTAGGATATTTTCTTCAAACTTGGCATGAGGATCGACTGAGTCAAAGTACAGGTCAAGTTCGTAGATGAGCCCTGTAGCCCCATATTTGGGGGTGGGAGAGGGGTTTCAGTTAAAGGACGAAACAAATGTTTATAAAAGTAAATAGGATAGTCGATCTAGGGGTAAGGAAATCAATATCTGAAACTTATTTTCTCGCCGGACAATTAGGTCGTCCGGAATCCGGCCAAAACTGGTAAATTTGTTAAAGTTAAACTTTTATTTGAACCATGCATTTTCCGGAAATGTCGTCCCACTGTAACACCTCCCGCAATGAGCTTTTCATCAATTCCACACGCAGTCTGGCGATCTACTTGTGATACTTTTTGCGCTTCTGTGATATGCGCAAACTGGATATTAACAGTCACAATATGAACAAGACCAAAGGTTTCGATGGGATCTAAAAAAATTAATATTTGACCCAGACAACAAGCTCTTGTCTTCGCCAGATTCAGTCTTCGCCAAGCTAATCATCTGAGAAAATCAAGTTCAGATATACCTTTATAAGCCATATCTATTTTGACGATACTGATCGAAACTTCCTGCTTTACTTCTGCCAAATTTCCGGTTTCGGCCAAATTCTGAACAAACTACTTGTCCAGCCCAAAAAAGGTAGTGCAGAAACGAATTCAGCGTATCTCTTTATCCCTAGAAAGAACATCTAGTCAACTTCAAATACAAATTTAACTTATTTCGGACGAACTATATGTCCGGGTGAAAAGTTGTCCTATACAGATTCAGCGTCTCTTTTTACCCTTAAATCTGTCATCTAATCAACTTCAAATAAAAATTTTACTTTTAACAATTCCGGTGTCGGCCGGATTCTGGGCGAACTACTAGTCCGGTGAGAAAATCGTTTTCACCACCGTGTTCAGCATGTCTTCTTACCCCTGAATCGAACATATTATCAACTTCAAATAAAACTTTTACTTTTCACGAACTACCCGGTTTTGGCCGGATTTCGGGCGAACTACTTATCCGGCGAGAAAATGGTTTTCACAATCGATTAGAGTGCAGAGATAGGGGCAAGAAAACCTTAAACAAACAAGCAAAAATCGGTCCATCAAATATATTTCTCGGGTGGGTTACAAAATCACCACGATACCCACGATCAAAATGCCCACGGTTAGAAATGCCATAATTCAGGTTGTAGACCCTGAAATCAAAATCGTCAGAAATGTCAACGGTCCAAAATGCCCACAGTTTAAAATGCTCTCAGGGAAGACAAAAATCGTCAAAAGTTTCAGTGGAAGATTATCGCCATTCTGATACTCGGTCCGCTCCTTTTGTGTCAAATTCATCACTAGCTCCAGTTTACTACGATCTGAACACCTCAAACTGTACAATCATGGGCATTCTGAACCGTGGGCATTTTGAGCCGTGGGCATTTTGAGTCGTGGGAATTCTGATCACGGGCATTATGAGTGTCAGCCCATTTTTCATGCTGGACTGATTCAGCACAGCCCCAGTCAGGCACAGCCCGGAACTACTGCAATAACACATAAACCGGTAAAAACTTGAGTGAAAAAGTTGACTGATCATTGTCGTCGGCCAGCTTTTCTGTAAAAGCTTGTAAAGATACCGAACAATTAGTACAATCGTCTTCCGATTCGTCTGACAAGGGCCATTGATGAGGAAGCATAACATGGATCATAATATTCCTTGAGCTTCAGGATTCCAGCTATATTAGTTTCATTAGTATCATCCTCTGGGATTCCGTTGGAACCTTTGGTCATGTCTGCCGACCAAAAGTATTGGGGAGCACCAATCAAATTTTAATCGGATTAAAAATAGTAAAGTTTCTTATAAGGCTTAAAAGCTCAGTGATTAAGTTCACATTTGTATATCCGTATTTCCAATACGTAGCCTACCGTTGTCGGTACATGTTGTACCTCAAATACGGTAGCTCCTTCATCTGATGTTTTACTCTCGCATTCATCCTCTCCATTCCATCTTTCATTATCAGAACCGAGGTCTTTTATAATGCTTCTGATCATTCTGGCTCAAGCTGTATTGACTTCACCTTTATTTAAATCGGACGGTATCGTATCCTTGTTAATTACTCCCCTGCGACTCGATCGCTTTCTTTGCTGCGTTCAATGATAAGAGTCGCGCTGGATCAGAGGTCGATTTTGAGAAGTGGGCGAATCGACGGAAAAAGTGGGGGTTGTGACGGATTCTTTGGGTCTTATGACGGGTAAGTGTGCTGCCGTATTAAGTGGGGGTTGTGACGGATTTGTTGGGTCTTATGACGGGTGGGCGATCTGTCGTAAAAAGTGGGGGTTGTGACGGATTTTTTGGGTCTTGTGACGGGTAAGCGAGCTGTCGTAAAAAGTGGGGGTTGTGACGGATTTTTTGGGTCTTGTGACGGGTAAGCGAGCTGGCGTAAAAAGTGGGGGTTGTGACGGATTTTTTGGGTCTTTTGACGGGTGGGCGAATCGACGGGTCATAGAATTGGGTGAATCGACGCTCAAGCAACAGAACGTTGGGTGAATCGACGGGTGGGCGAATCGACGGGTGGGCGTATCGACGGGTGGGCGAATCGACGGGTGGGCGAATCAGCGGGTGGGCGAATTGACGGTGGGCGAATCGACGGGTGGGTGAATCGACGGATTTTTGGATTGGGCGTATTGACGGGTGGGTGAATCGACGGGTGGGGGTAGTGACAGCGACCCAGAAAAACGACTATATTTAAGAAAAAATCGACTATTTTTACGAAAAACCAACTGTTTCTAAGTAAAAATCGATTCTTAAGTAAAAAATCGACTGTTTTTCCTGAAAATTGCGGCGCTTCGCGCTGACTCGTTTTTTTTAACGACTGGCCGACAACATTGGGGGGCGCCCCCCCCCCCCCCCAGCAGTAGTGACGCCTCTGATAACAGATAACAAAAGAATGCGCGGTTTCAATACCTGGGATGTTATCTGTTATGACATTGCTAAAGTTATGTATTAAACGTTATGCACAGAAGTCATTGCCAGGAAGAGCCGAAAAAGCATTTGCTGACTTTTCCGGTATCATGGTGAAAAAAAGTCAGCAGATGTGTTTTGGCGGTGTTTCTGCTCTTCTTGTATGCATAGTCAGCATAGAAACTGAAAATTTTCAATTTCACATTCAATTTCGAAATCTTTTATCTTAGTATATATTGGACGTCAGGTGAATTCACTTCCCAGCTTGAGCCTGAAGAGGACCCTTGCCAAAAAGGGCCGGAATATCGCTCTAATAAAGTCAGGTGACGAATCCGTTTGTCACCATCCGCTATGATTCGCAGTCAGCTTGAGCTGAAAGAATATTTTGAGTTTTAAATATTCCTTCAACCCAAGCTGACTGCAGTGAATCTTATTTGACAGTGCAAAAACGGATACGTCAGCTAAATTTTATTCGAGCTATATTTCGGCCCTTCTTGGACGGTGTCCATTGGAAAGGGCGTGGTCGAAAATTTCAACTTTAAATCGGCACTGGCAGAACACGTTTTCGGAAACCCATCCCATCTCGTACATTTTGAAAAAGCGCAACTTGCACTGGACTGCATCAAACCATAAGAGAAGCCGTTGAGATTAAGAAAAACCGTTCTGGGATCAACCGAGACACAGGCGAATACTCACTACCAGAGACATGGAACGGCATCATCAGCGAAAGGAAATTCAGGCCCAAAGCTCTTGTCCATAACAAAACCAAAGTCAACCCAAATGCAGAAGAATCTCTACCCGATCAACGACCCATTAGAGCAGCAAAAACAGCGGCCGTGTCCAAAATGAAATCTCAGCAACCATTTTAACTCCAAGCTACTCTCCAAAAGGAAGTTCACCAATTTAGATATTTAAAACTGAGCTAGAATCTTCAGTTTTGTTATCACAAGTTTCGTTTTTCCAACTTGAGCGGTTTTGAGCCTGAAGAGGACCCTTGTCAAGAAGGGCCGAAATATAGCTCGAATAAAATTTAGCTGACGTATCCGTTTTTGCACTGTCAAATATATTTTGAGTTTTATCTGTTGAAACTGTGCCTCCTTGTGTTGTCTGTTATGAAACTTAGCGGTCTTTCTTCTTCTTTTTTTGCCAGATTTTTCGGAGAAATAACTTATGCTACACAGGAAGTTGTCGGGTTCAGCCTACTCTCGGTTTTCACCACACCCTTACCCCCGTTAGTAGTTTATGTGCTAGTGTTTTTGCATGTATAGTTATTTTCGAATATTTCCTCCTTTCTTTTCTTTATTGTACTCTATTTGTGTTGCCTTTGGAGTTTCTGGGTAATAAATAATTATCATTATTATGATAAGTAGGTTTACAACCTCTAGATATTCCTTCAGCCCAAGCTGACTGCGAATCATATTTGACAAAGCAAAACGGATAAGTTAGCTCCAGTAAAATGTAGCTGACTTATCCGTTTTGCTTCGTCAAATATTTACAACTTCTATCCTTTTGTGTCGATTTAACTGTAAATGCAATATTTTTGCCATTTCACATTCATGCAGCAGAACCAAAACTAACACACTCGACATTTTACATATCACATTTTATTGTAAACGTAGCACTACAAAACATTATTTTATTACCACCAACGAGAAAATGAGCTGTAAGTCTATAATATCCGATATTCAGAGACAGATATCTACAATATCAGGTTTAGGAATGAAGAAAAACCCAGTACGCGAGAAATATCGGAGAATAGAAAAAAAAAACTGATTATTAAATTTGTAACATGTTCTCAGTCGGAAACGACCGGCCTGTTTTCAACGACTGATTTCGAGATCTGTCGTACAAGTTTGCAGAGAAAGTAAAACGCAGGAAAGTTTTAAATGTCCGATTTCCTAGGTTCACGCAAAGCAACTGTTCTACTCCTTTTTTTAGTTCTACGTCTGTATGCAATCAGTCCGGCAGGGTTGCCAAGTGTGACACTTTTGGTGCTTTTCGACCCTTCTTGCCTCCGGGTGACACCATGATACTTTTTCTCTAAAAATGACACTTTTTCGTTTACTGTGCTAAAGTTACAGATTACCGCCCCCAAAAACCATGTTCTTTACTTTGATTTAGTACACAAAAAGAGTTTAAAGCCTTACAAAGCCGGTCAAACTTTATAAAACTGTGACTTAAAGGAACAGAAAACTTGACTCAAACTTGACTCGGGGAGCTAGCTAACATATCAAGAATGTACCCTGAGTCTATATTGAGAGTAAGAAAAATTCTCGTTACGACCATTGCAGTTTCCGAGAATTCGACTTCTGAGCAAAAGGTTTGTGTGCCGCGACTAGGAATCGAACCCCGGCCGCCTAGTCGGGAGGTCGTTACTCTGTAGTCTACATGTAAAAAGGCGAACTTTTACAGTACATGAGTGCATAAGGGGCAAGGGCCTGCCAGCTAGCTTTGGGAACACTAAGGAGGGGGTTCGAGACAGTTAGATATGACCAAGAAGGGGGGGGGGGGGCCTGTCGACAATAAGACCCTGTATATTTATCCAAGCACCCCGGGCGATTCGATGGCCGAAAGTTGCGTAGTCAAGTTTACTGTTCCTTTAAAGGAACAGAAAACTTGCAACTACGCAACTTTCGGCCATCGAATCGCCCGGGGGGGGGGGGGGGGCTTAGATAAATATACAGGGGCTTATTGTCGACAGGCCCCCCCCCCCTCTTTGTTATCTCGAACCCCCTCCTTAGTGTTCCCAAAGCTAGCTGGCAGGCCCTTGCCCCTTATGACAAACGACAAACCGGCAAGGCGGCGTGCGTTCGATTCCTAGTCGCGGCACACAAACCTTTTGCTTTTGCAAACCTTTTTCTCAAAAGTCGAATCCTCGGAAACTGCCCTGAAACTGCAATGGTCGTAACGAGAATTTTTCTTACTCTCAATATCGACTCAGGGTACATTCCTGATATGTCAGCTAGCTCCCCGAGTCAAGTTTGAGTCAAGTTTTCTGTTCCTTTAACAATTAAGAAATGTTCTTAAGCCCACAATCTGGTCTCGAAGTAGAAGATGTAATTTTATATTCTTCGCTTTTTTCTTGAGATGGCAAAAGGCACCCTATTGCCAGGAACTTTGACACAGTTCATTAGTCGATCTCTTGACAACCCCGATCAGTCGGTAGACGTCAACAGAAAACCGGTAATACGGATTCTCTTCTATGAAATTCGAATTTACGGATCAATACGAAGTGTTTTAGGCGGAAATGCATTGCAGCCACATGAAAAGATGAGCTATCGACACAATTTTACAAGTTTTGGATCCGAGTTTAAAATTCCCAATCGACTGCAAAAATAACCTGACCGTCTCGGGCGAAGCTTATCTAGGTGACATTAATACCAATTACCAAAAGAAGAGCACAGCTTAATAAATATCATCATGAGAGAAGTAGGTAGGAGCTAGCCACCACTGGGTTTGAGTACAAACTTAAAAACTAGGACAAGAATCAAGTACTAATTCAACGATAGAGGTTGAAACATCTGAGCAAGAACAGGGAATCAACCCTCCGACTGTCCAACTAGTGTTCGAACTTACGACGAGACTGTAATTTGACTTCATGTGACAGTAAAGGACACACGGGTTCAATTAATTTATTTGAAGGAGGGGATATCGTCCGAGTTCACAGGGAAACAACCACCCTCCCCCTTGCCTATAGTTCTGCTTCAGACCCTAGAGTGTGCTAGCATTCCCCGTTCTTATCCTCTCCTACTGCCGTGCTAAACCAAGCCAGCTCTTAACCTTCTATACTACGCATTACATGTTCTGTATATGCATGTTCTGTACGTCCATACATAACCTATAAACCGAGCTTGTGCAGAAATTGCGCTCACATCGTCGTGTAGAACATGCCCTGCTAAATCGAACCAGCACTTAACCTCGTATATTTACACATCACAAATTCGGCATATGGGTTATGCATAGACGTCGCGTCTTTGTACGTCAGCGCTGACTTCCATATATTACCTATGCACCAACCTTGTACTCAAACTGCGCCAAGACAATCGGGTAAAGGCGTCCGACTGCCCAGATAAGCGGAACAGTTCTCCTACAGAATTATGGGTTCTACCGAGAGACGTCACTATCTGCCAACCACCATAGTCACTGTTTCCGAACTAAATATGTAACCGAAATTTGCTAACATTAAATCAGAGAACGATTGGCACCAAAAATCACTCTCAAATTCACTGTTGTTCCTATACGTCACTATTGCGTCACAAATTGTCTAATACCATCAAGTTATTCAGGCTTAATAAGTCTTTGTCATATAATTATCCGACTTCTCAGCGTGTGACTCAGTAGTCTGTGACTTGGTGACGAGTTGTGATCGCTATCATTCACCCGACAAGCCGCGACTTCGTGAATCTGAAATCCTCGCGCAATTATTTCCTGATCGCAAATCCATTCGAACCCAGTATCGGCGACTGGCGAGTCTTTGTCTGGCTAACTGTCCTCGAAAAAAGAACAAGTTATTGACAATACCGCGAAAACAAAAGCTAGGACAGAAAAAACGGTAATCAATATCGCAAGAGTAAATAAAGCTTAGAAGTCCTAATAATCTTACACCAATTCCTTAATTGAAGTCTTAAAGGACTAATTGCTTAGAACTGCAACACCTAATTCCTTAAAACTTTCTAACTGCGTGTAACATCTAATCTTGTTTTAAGCTCCTTTCACACATCGAGCCACGCAACCTCTGCGTTACGCTTGTTACGACGATACGCAGGGCTTGCGCAGTCTAAACGTAACGCAAGAACATATAAGCTCTACTATTACGTTGCGTCAACGCGTGCGTATCAAATTTTATATTTTACAAGTGCAGGGCGAAATTGTATGAGGACAAATGGCAAAACTGCACTGTCAGAAGTTTCACAACAGGTAACACAAGGATGCGCAATTTCAAAAGAGAACAATTGGGAAGTAATTTGTATGCCGAAAACGCTGTGCATTAAATGATATGCACAACAAGAATTGCCACGAAGAGCCTCCGCTGGCTTTTCCGATATGACGACTACTTTTCCGGCATTTTTTGGGCGTCTTCCTGGCGATGCTTGTCATGAACAACATTTTATGCAAAACCCCGATGAAAAATTATCTCAAAAAAGCAGTATGAAGTTGTACGAAAAAGTAGCATGCAGTACGAATGCTACTACATGCTTCTATGTCGAGGCTACCGTGTTACTGCATTCTACTGCATGCTACTATTAGGATGTTACTATAGCAAGACAGGATGCTACTGGATACTACTGCTTAAGATTGGCCCAGTCTGAGGCACATTAAATAGGTGCATTTTTGTTCTCTGGTTGGTCTCTGGTCTCCTGCCAGTTAGTAATTTTTGTGTTTTTTCGCACGCCAGAGAACTGAGAACAGAGACCTGAGTCCGTTTTTGTTCTCAGTTCTCTGGTGGATAAGCCTCACCAGAGAACTGACTTCGCTACTCAGTTCTCTGGTGACCATCCACCAGAGAACTGAGAACAGAGAACTGCGAACGAAAACGTCATTTTTTGGCAAAACAGAGAACTGAGACCAGAGAACTGAGACCTGAGAACCATGAACAAAAATGCACCTAATGATAGTATTCTTTACTATTGCAACTTTTCGTACAACTATCATACAACTACGCAGGCTAGAATTTTTTCATCCGGCCGTTTTCAAAATCACAACAGATTACATCCCAAGTGTCAATTCAAACTGCGCATCCTTGTCTTACGTGTTATGAAACTTCCCACAGTGAAGTATAAGATTGTTCGGACTACACGACAAACAGATCCCTGGCAAGCATAACAAAATGTACGTGGATGTCAATTATGTTAAACTTACATAGTACAGGTGTGAATTGCTACGAACCGCAACAGAAACGCAGGAGATGCGCAGACGCAATGCATCGCACCGAAGAGTCAATGGAGAGGTTGGACTGGTGCATAGCCGTTCACCAAATCACTGGTGCAGATTATTTCAATGTATTTTTAAATCTCTGCCACTATACTCTCAGACGTTTTACGACAGATAACGCAAGGATGCGCAGTTTCAACAGACAAACCGCTGAAAAAGTATCTGCTGACTTTTCCGCTATCATGACGACAAACAAAAAAAAAATGTTAGCAGATGCTTTTTCGGCACTTCCTGCCAATGCAACGTTTTCAAAATCAGAACAGATTACATTCCAAATGTTGTCTGTTGAAACTGAGCCTGTTGCGGTAGGTATCGACATGTAGGCGTAACCAAACTGTGTGCCTGCGACAGTTTCAGACTTAACTAGACTGTGCTGTGCACTCACAATATAACTTCCTCTGGCATTGCAGGTTCCTTGCCAATAAGAGCCGAAATATCACTGATATCGTAGCCGATTTTTTCGTTCTAAGGCATTATTTAATATCTGTTTTCCAATCAGCTTGAGCTGAAGAAATATTATAGCCTAACTTCCTCTGCTCTCGCCCTTCCAACCAAAGAAGCACACCGTTCCGGATTCAGTACGAAGATCACAACTCACCAAATCACAGATTACTCAAATCAAGCCACTGCACAAAGTCACTCTGGAAATATCCAATTTTCTACTAAAATTAACCTATTTACGTCTCCTATTGTTTCGACACTCATATTCATCCGTACGTAGACAATTGGACGAGTTCACGTTTTTCCAAACGGAGGATTTATTCATTTCTTCAGAAATGTTCATCGGCGTCAACTGGGGAACTGTCATGATGTTGCCGTTGGGGAGGGCGATTTGGATGCTCTTGACGGTGTCCTGATTGTTGATCAGGTCAGTTTCAGCAACGTCGTCCTGCAAAATGTTGAGTATTAATAACAACAATAATATCGCCGTACGGAAATTTCCAACCTGAAATCGACCCAGACAAAGTGAAACAGATTTCGTTCTGCCCGAGACTGAACTTTCGGTCGATCCGAAGAAGAAATGGGTCGAAATATGTTTCACTTTGTCTGGATCGATTTCCCCGATGAAAAATTTTCTCAAAATTAGTTGTACGAAAAAGTAGCATGCAGTACCAACTGATGCTACTCTACTACATGCTTCTATGTCAGGGCTACCGTGTTAGTGCATTCTACTGCATGTTACTATTAAAAAACAGGATGCCATATGGTGTGATACGACCACGCAGAGTCGAATATATTCTGATAGCCTACCCGATGCAAACGAGCGGAGGAGGAGCTACGCAGAACATCATAATTGTTATCTCTACAACAGCGGTATCTCGGTGCAACTCCGCAGAAGAATTCGAACGCTGTCCGGGTCGTATTTTACAGCTTATTGGCCGTCTGTCATACTGACGTCACGTGTGATTCGCTGTAGAGCGGGCTCTCCACGCCCGCAAGGCATCCTACGGTTTTTCACATCGTATGAGCAAGAGCGTAGATGGAAGTAAACGGGTATCAACTCAAGTCTCACAGCATGTACCTCTAGCTCCGCTAAGTCCCCCACCCTTTGTTCCTATAAGACTTCGTCCCCCCCGAGAAGTGGCTGAGAAGGTTCCCAAACTGACCCCAATCTACTGTAACACTATGCGTTACAGTAGAAGCTTTGTGCCGAGCTTCGTAAAGCAATATAATGATGTTTAGCATTTTTCTGCTTTGTTGACAACTTATGTTTGACAACTTTGTTTATGACTAAAAAACATCGTATTTGGGCTCTGCCCACGAGAGATATGTTTTGTTTTATTATTAAATTGGATGAATGAATGAAAGTTTTATCGGGGTATCCATAGTCGCTAAATGGGGCAAAAGACGGAGGTTCTATCTGATTATTCGTTCTTGCTCTACTGTATCATGCTAAGCCGAGCTAAGAAAATTATCTACTTTTCAACTGACGCTATTGATCGATTCAACAGTAACGGGTCTAGGGAGGTAAAACAAATAATGTAAATTGACAACTTTCAACCCGACGAAAAATGTTGTACGTTGTACGCAAACGTTGCATGGATTGATATGTAGTAGTATGAATACTTTGATTTAACATGCATCCGACTGGGTTAATCTCAGGTAATAGTATCCGATAACATCCAATCTTGCTGTAGTAGCATCCAGTTTGCTAGTAGTAGCATGCAGTGGCAACAGTTACTACTGCATGCTACTTTTTCGTACAGTTCCATACGGCTAATTCTAGAAAATTTCCATCGGGAATACATAATACTCGATAAGCCTTTGATGTAGTGATTTTCTTCAATACTAAGGGTACGAGACCCCCCCCATGCATTTCTACACTCTATTACCTCTGCTTCCATGCGTACCAGCTCTTTATTTTTCTTCGTGATTTCGGGCAGGGCATCATCTAGAGCTTTAAGCTCATATTGGGTGAAGACGAAGTCCAAAAGCTTCCGAACGCCAATCATGACCACCAACTGGAAAAAAAAAATCATTCAAGGTTAATTAAAGAGTTTTTGTCCAATTTCCCGCCACGGACAGATTACTTGGCTTAGATAGATAGGTAGATAGATAAGCTTTTATTTTCACCAAAATTTTCATCGCACTGCCAAATTTCTTTGGTATAGTCACATTAAAAAACGACGCAAAGAAAGAAAAAAAAAAAAAAACCACTAATCAATCCTCCTGATTTTCGTTATACATTTTTACAAAACTAGGTATAAAACTCTTCGCTAACCGCTGATGGGCACAGCGTACCGGCTGAAGTTTCTCAACAGGCACTGCAACCCTGCGCGGGAGTCGTTTTGTTGTGGACTGTGGGGGGAAAAGGGATTTGTGGATTGGGTGGATCAGAGATTTTCTTCCGAAACCCATGCAGAGTTTCTCTCTTTTTTCAGAGTTTGCATTTTAAACTTTGTCAGCAGTTCTTCATACGACATTTCTGCCTGCTTCGATACTATCATTAGAGCTCTTTTCTGAACTCTTTCGAGCCTGGCGCTTTGCTCAGCCGTCAGTCCAAAATGCCATACAGGAGCTGCATATTCCAGAATTGGGCGAATAAAAGATGTAAATATTCGGAGGAGGTGATCTGGAGGGGCGCTATGTTTCGACATAAGCTTGAGCATCTGCAGCCCAGCACTACCCCTTTTTACTAGACTAGTTGTGTTTGCTTCCCATTTTAAATCACTGGTAATAATAGCTCCCAAGAGTTTAATCTTACTGACTTTGAGAGAATCAGAGATCATTTGGCTTGGCTTGGCATTGGCTACCAAACTGCGGTGGCTTGGCAAAGCATTCAGAAACTTCACTGTCAAAAACTTGCAAACTTGCTCTTCAGTTGTTCAAGGCGTATGTAAATCTATCCCTACCGCCTATAAGGGCGCATCGCCCCCAACCGGGCGCTATAACTGTAAAGCCTTAGGAAATGTATACAGCACTTTTGCGCTCCTTTCGTTTTATTTTAGTATGGTCAGGGACCCATACATTTCCTGGAATGCCTCGCCATTCAGGGGGCTTGTCATTTCCTATGCTTCTATGTTGCTATGTTGCCCGACCCTCTTCTACTTTCCAAAAATTCCGCTTGGGTCGAATCGGCGTTCTTGTTTGCCTCATTGGACGTGAGCACCAAAGAGACTCCTCCCTCAAGGCGCCAGCAGCCAATCCCAAATTCTGTCTATCTGGATAGTCGCGTATTCTATCCCCGTGGGTATTTCTCGAACTACCAGACGGTCGGTCAAGAGCGCATCAGAAATCTCTTATTGAGAAGCCCCCTGAATGGCGAGGTATTACAGGAAAGTTATGGGTCCCTGGTATATATTCTGTGAAAGAAGAAGATCCAAAAGTTGAGGTTGTTTTAAATTTCCGAAGCACCTGCTCCATTTGACAAAATTATGCCATAACCACACGCGAACGGAGAAGTTCATAATTTAAGATGCAAGACGCATTACCCTTCTGGATTTCACGTAATTATAAAAATCATGGACAACTAGGCCCAACCTGCGCATGACGACGTATTCCACTGTTTTCTCGCAGAGGATTGAAAATTTGTGTTTGTCTTTTGTAAATTCAAATTCAAATATTTTCTTAACCTCTAAGATCGTAGAGTATAAAACGAAATAAATACAAACTAATTGGCCGAACATGTAATACTACAAAAAAACAATCTGGCCAAAAAATGTTTTATTTCTTTTCTTTCACTTACTTCGACTCTCCAAGAATGGCGGGTTACAAACTTACTTACTTAGATTCTGCAGTCCGGTTCATATTTTCCTGTAGGAAAAACAGATGGGACCTGCATGGACTCTCACATTCGGAGGGTTTTCGTTAGATTCCGGGACCAACTTCCAGTCGGCGAAGGGAATCGCAAAAACTGCTGAATTCGATTCCCAGTTGCTTTCTATTTCCCGGACTATTTACGAAAACTCATTGAAAGTTGAAACTGTCCGGATAATTCTGAATTCCAAACTTTTTGGAATAAACTAGTCGGGTTATTTTTTTATTTTTTTTTAAATCCCACCTCCACTCCTCTCATTGACGCAACTTGCTTTATTATTACAACTCAAATTTCTTATCTTTATACGTCACCTACACTTTACTCATACACTAAAATCAAAATATTACTTATTTCCTATTTCAAATAATTATCAATCTTTTAAATTTATCTGAGCAGTTAAAAATCACTAAACACAAAAAGAGCCGTATCCTACAATCAAACTATAACATTCACATTAAAATAATGGCTCAACCGGTATCACAGACCCCGGTATCACACCCCCGGCATAGGGGTTCCCTATGCCGGAACAAAAACAAGTGGCGCATGGCATCGCCACGGCAACGCTGCCGATAATCTCGTAAGGATTTTTTGCTTCCATTTCGTGACAGGGTCTGCTTTTTTGGCAAAAGCTTCCAAAACCACGTCACAGTCTGGACAATAGTATACCAAAAGATAGGTAAGGTTCATACCTATACCGTGTGAAAGTGAGGAACCACGGCTGAAAAAAATATTCCTTCAGCCCAAGCTGACTGCGAATCATATTTGACAGTGCGAAAACGGATAAGTCAGCTGAAATTTATTGGAGCTATATTTCGGCCCTTCTTGGCAAGGGTCCTCTTCAGGCTTAAAGCCGCTCAAGGTGGAAAAAACGAAACTTGTGATAAGAAGGGCCGAAATATAGCTCCAATAAATTTCAGCTGACTTATCCGTTTTCGCACTGTCAAATATGAACCACGGCTGCTTGTCGTTTAGCCAAGGCAAGTGCCAAAAGTGAGAAACCTAGTGGAAAGTTAGGCTGGTACCCCATACAGGGGGTAGTGATACCCCACATGTGGGGAGTACACCCCCATACTTGGGTAGTACTCCCCAAATTGGTAGTACCCCTCATATGGGGTATCCGTACCCCAAAATTGAGCTAGTGTCCATGACTGGGGGCCTGTCGACAATAAGACCCTGTATATTTATCCAAGCTCCCCGGGCGATTCGATGGCCGAAAGTTGCGTCGTCAAGTTTACTGTTCCTTTAAACAACTTCCAAACTTCCAACATCCAACTTTCAGTGGAACTTTCCACTAACTTTCTGGATTCACGTTCCGAGAAAGCGGTTCCGGTTCCCAAAGCGCGAAACGACAAGGAAAGCTAGGCAACTTTCCAGAGAAGCATGAAAACTATTGGAAAGCAATCTACTAATATTCATGTAGTCTTGGCGAAAGAAACGAAAACGAGATTTTCGAGGATCTTAAAACCCCGGAGATTTCGTTTCTTCCGTTATGACGGTCAGAGGTTTCAAACCTTACATTTATATAGTCTTGGCCAGTGACTTTATATTTATGTAAATGGTTGTGAAATGACTGATGTAGCCTATTTATGTTTCCAATTTGATGCCTACTTTACAGTTTCGAGCGAAAAAATAAAAAAATCATAATAAAGGGGAAATTATCTTACCATAAGGGGGAACGCAATGGAGATCTTTTCGATGGTTTTCACAACCCATAGGAGGACGAAGCAAATCAACTGGATCACAGTGAACATATGAACTCGTCTCAACGGAACCTGAAAAAAAAATGATGCGATGTCTTAAAGGACCCCTCTTTCTTTTCACTGTTTTCACATCCCCATTTACGACGTATGCCGTCTACTAATAATAACGTTTATTTCCTGAGTAGCTCATATGATTACTCGCTATAGCATCGGATAGTCACACAATTATTAACACGGCTAAAACTTAATAATCACTTCTCAATAATTGCCTTAAAATATTTATATGTATGTACAATTAATAACGAATATATCACAGTTCAGAATTAAAATAGTTTACGAAATATGGTACAAATGACGAAAGATACCGGTCAGTAGAGTGGATATCGGGGCGAACAAGTCTGGTGCAGTTACGGGTTGCAGCGCGAAGCCTTGTTTCAGGTCGAGTCGGGTCTGGGGCTTCGTAATCCGGTAGGAGAGATCTATGAAGATCAGAGGACAAGCATTTACGTCCAAAATCCATTGTCAACTTGTGCCGTCGTTCAGACAGAGTGGAGAGAACAAGCCTGTGTAGACCCGCTTCATACGAAGTGTGTCGGGCCAAGCATGATCTTCACCGCTCTCTTCTGAATCCCTTCAAGTATGTCCCTCTGACCATCATTAAGTCCCGGATGCCACACTGCACAAGAATATTCTACACACGGACGGATGTACGTACAACACAATGACCACATAACTCTTGGTGAAAGACCAAACCTACGAAGGATAGAATACGACTTAAGGGGTGGAGCTGCCTTCTGGAGAATCATATCAACGTGGGAATTCCACTTCAAATCATTACTACGCTCCCGAGCGTGGTAAGCAAATAGTTACTATTTCAAGAAGGTTGGAACGGTCAGCGTAGCAACTTTTCACGAGGTTAGAACGAAAAAACTAATAATTATATTGTTAAAAGGGTGGAACACATGAAAAGAGTCAAAGACGTCTCAGGAATTTTGCCCTAAACTATCAGAAGACTGACAACAGATAAAACATGTTGGCGCATTATATATTATCGCCCGAAGAAACGCAAGGGCGATAATGATTATAACACTAGTACACTGTCAGTTTTTACCGCACGGCTCAGTTTTTACCGCACGGCTCAGTTTTTACTGCAAGGCTCAGTTTTTACCGCACGGCTCAGTTTTTACTGCACGGCTCAGTTTTTACTGCACGGCTCAGTTTTTACTGCACGGCTCAGTTTTTACCGCACGGCTGGCTCTTGTAACATCAGGGCAATACCAGAAAATTTTGGCACTGGGTAGGATAGGACTGATATCATGGGAGTGCATGATGTGCTGGTGTTATAATTGTGTCGCGCATCACCTGCCGCCGGGGCAAGACGGCGATATCGCCCAGGTGAGACGCGATATAAAAAGCTGTAAATAGCATTTATCTAGAAGACATATTTTTGGTCTAAAAATTCCGTAGAGAGCTTTGATTTAGTTAGATTTCTTTTGCCAAAAGTTATCTCAAAATGAAATTCCTTTTATGTTTTTGCTAAGCAAGAGGCGTGAAAGCCTTTATCAGCATGATATTCATTTACTCATTTTATATTTATAACCTGTAACGTCCTCACATGACGACAATATAGCCGGTAAGGGCGACATAGCCTGTATCCGCCTAGTGGGTGGAGGCGATATAACCCTGATCCATAAACCTAGGAGATAATACTTGCCATGCCCTGGTCGTTGGGCACTACAACTTGTTTCGCCCTCCGAGGCATAGTCCCTGTGTTTTTTTTTGTGTTTTTTTTTTTTGTTGGGTTCCACATAAGTTGCCGGATATCGGTTACCCTCGCTTGCGCATTGTTTTCTTTGGGGGGGGGGGGATTTCGGGTTGATCTTTGCCGAGAGTTGGTGGGTTTGTGGGGCGGCCCCCGTCTAATGGTGAGTCATGGAATTATTCATATTTATTTATGTATTTAGTTATAGGTCAAATAGGTTTCTTCTGTTAAAGTACCGGGCTACTGTTGATACTTTATATACTGTGATTTGGTACAGAAGTGTAAATCAAAGCCTTGAACCTTGAGAAAAGACAATCGTTGCGTTTTGCAGATATCGATCCCACGGTACCTGGACCTGCATTTGGTCTTGCCGTTACCGTGGTATCTGTTACTACGGTTGCTTTTCAAAAACAAAAATTGCCAAATTCGCGCTTTTCGAGTTCACGTAAAAGAAATACTTACTATCCGCTTACATCACTAATGCCAAACTTCTCTCCCACAAATTTGACAAAAACCTAGGCTCTTGTGTTGGTGATGACGAAAGTGAGGCAGATTTTTCAGATACCACGATAAGGGTCCAGATAATAAGTAACCGTGTACCAGATACTACGGTCACTGCAAAAACAATTTAGACCATGGTATCAGATACCATCGTAATATATTCAAAAACGCAACTATTAACTGGCCTCAGGTTACGAAGTACTAAAGAACGTGACATACCTTTCTGAGATACATCCTATCAGGCTGATACTTGTTCGGCATCAGCATGATCTTGATGCGTTCGTAAAACTGCATATCAGCAAGTGGGGATACGCCCATGTACAAGAAGACGCCATACAAAACTGGCATGGGGATATACTGCAGCACGGGCGTTAGGAAAACAGACAGACCGACCATCATAAAGATAAGGATGTGCGTTACTCGTTGTTCTCTGAAAGAAAGAAACATTTATTTTTAAGGAAATTTAGAAGGACAAAACTGCGATACTCAAAATTGTTTCTCTGCTCAAAACCCCCTCTACCCTGTTTCTGAGGATAACCGCACTGTAAAGAGTTTCATAACAGGTAACACACGGATGCGCAGTTTCGACCAACAACACACTGGGATGTTATCTATTGTGATTTTGGAAATATTATGCATTAAAGGTTAGGCTATGCACAACAGGCGTTGCCAGGAAGAGCCAAAAAACTACCGAAAAAGCATCTGCTGCCTTTTCCGATATCATGACGACAATGAAAAAAAAGTCAGCTAATGCTTTTTCCGTGGTTTTTCGGCTCTTCTGCCAATGCTGTTATGTATAACATTTAACGCATAGCGTTTAATCACAACATATAACATCCCAAGTGTTGCCTGTTGAAACTGTGCATGCTTGAGTTATCTGTTATGAAAACTTCTGACAGTGCGGCTTCGCTGAAAAAAAAAAACTGAAAGCTTTTTGTTTGTTCGCTACAGTGCTAACAAAATATCAGGAAAACTCGGCCGGATATTCTTCTATTACATCACCAAGTCGAAGAAATCTCAGCTTTTCCGTATGGAAGTGATGACGATGCAGAAGATCCTGGCACGAATGCCGGCCACCGACTGGCCATCCCTGACCGTCTGTCCAAGGCAGTACTTGAAATTTTGACGATACAATTTAAGCCAGCTATTATTTTGAGCAGTAATAGACCTCAAAAACCAGAAGTGTTTTTACCTGACTCCCAAAAACTTGGGTTTTTCACCAGGCGCTGAGCATTCCGTCTCGAGCTTCAGGGCGTTGACGTGATTGATCGAAAGCACCGTTGCGGCAACGAACCAAGGAAGACCCAGGATCGAATTGATGATAATGAGGATAGCCAGGACGAAGAGATCAAGGTGGTAGCCACAGCCTTTCTGCAAAAGAAATAAAACATCCGTGTAAAATAAAAGACACTCAAAGGGTCCAAGCGGTGGCAAACGCCTGGAGCATAAGGCATTTTTTAGTTTCTTATTGTAATTCACTAGATTAATCAGTTTCTGAATAGTATCTGTACCAACTGATGGTTACCTCCTTTTGTCAAATTTTTTAATGCCAGTGCCTGTAAGCAAGGGCTGCTACAATTATAATATATCAATTACATTTATATCAGACTGTATTTCGACTTTGATATTTTGTATAGTAATTGATTTAATTAGTCAGACTGTGTACCTGAATTTTTTTTTTTTTTTTTTTTATGGAATGCGTTAGACGATTACTTTTATTTTAAATTAATTCATAAGTGCTGACCATAAAATGAACATATATATATCGCTTATATTTATTGAAGACTAAACGAATATTCGGCTTGTCCGCTTCCCATTTTAGAACTAATCTGAATTTAACTGAATTGTTGTTTATTTTTTTCAACCCAAGTAGCGTCTCATTTTCTGAACTTTTTTTCAGATTTTTTACTTTCGGGCCACGGCTCCTCTTCCACTCGATGACCTTAATATTTCTTTAAACTCTTTAATGTCGCCTACTTTTTGCAAAACAAAATAATCCTGCAAACTTTAAACTTCAAAAAATTTAATCTCTTCCATTTCAAAACTATTTAAACTATTTTCTAAATTTCCATTTACCAATCCATTTTTTTTTAAATCATTTCTACTTATTATTCTTATTTTCATTACGAATTTGTGTTTCTTCTTTTTTAAATATATATTTGATGATCAGTTTTTGTTCCGAAATTATCTAAGGAATGTTAAACTGTACCAATGTTGAATTGTATATAGATAGACAGATAGATGTATTGATTGCTGAGCAGCCTGAGGGCCATGGTAACAATTAACTACTAAAGTCTCAAACACAAAAAGAAAACACACACAAATATACATAGTATCGTATTAATGGGAACATATTTCATACTGACGACCAAACGAATATTCAGCTAGTATGCTTCTCGTTTTGAAAACAAAACTGAAGTTGGAAATAAACGCCCCGGATTGGCTTGTCCAAGCTTAAAGTAGTTAAATAAAAAGGTTGACGTTGTTATTAAAAAGCATTCAAAGGTTCTCGGTGTTGCACCGATTGGGGGGGGGGGGTGATCCGGGCTTCACGAATGCTTTACTGGGCGTCCCCGGTTTCAATAACTCAGTACTTGTTTCAATAATGATAAAGTATATCTTCTTAATGTCAGGAGTTTAAAGATGATATATAAACTTTCAGTTTACCTTTCCAAAGTGATCGCGACCCCACAACTCAAGTACGACTGCCTTTTTCTTTATTGTTGCTGTTTCGGTTCGAGAGAAAAACCGCGCAGAAACCTAACGTCCATCCCTCAGAGGATGCGTCGGCAATTAGAAAAGATAACAATATGCTATGTAACTGCTAATTTTTTCACAATTACAGTTGTTGCTTCTACTCTTTCTTTTTTTATGTTAAGAAAATTGGATTAGTTAGCTTGTTTTTTACGTAAATTTTTTCTTCCCTCTCCCCGCTTCCAAGAGGACTAGTTTCTGTTATCCTCACCGTCAGCACTTGGATCAGACATGCTAAAATAGATCCACAGGTTAGTAGTGGAAAACCTGTCATTTGCGTCCCGGGTAATTGAGATTTTACATATGTATCAGCAGCAGAAAGTGAAAGTCACCCATTACAATTTGGAACCGACTTTTTACTATGTCTACACAAGTGTTGAGCCTGAGGAAATAGGGGACTGTTACTCCACTTGAAGCGCTGAACTGTAACAAGGCCAAACTGAAACCTGGCGTGTCTCTTTGGATTTTCTTGTTGTTTTCTTGTCTTTTTCGTGTGTTGGAAGAATCAGAAAGGCTGTAGAGATGGTAAGCACTGTATCTCTTGCAGAAATAGCATTTTTATATTTCTGCTTTAATAACAGATAATACATTATTTCGCAGTGCTGAATGTTATGGGCACAACCCCTAGTCAGTGTTCAGGTTACCAAGCGGTGTAGATCCCACACTTGTGTCGCTAAGGGAGAGGAAAAATACAAAAAATTAAAAAGACTAACATTTAGCTTATTTTCACGACGATTGACGATAACTGCGGTGATTTGCTGATCCATGAAAATAAGGATGCAGGCAAGAAGAGCTGGTAGAACAGCAGCAGGGATGGTCCACCAAGGGTTTGTGAAGGGGGGGATAAACCATCCACGACCCTCCCACGTTGGCTCGAACTTGGAGGGGACCTGGAAAATGATTAAAGCATAACTGACGGCATCCAACGTCCTAATTGTTCCTTTCTTGATAATCTCCATGACCAGCTACCCACGTTTCGTCGTTGTTCCTGCGCTGTAGCATTGTCAATTGCTATTTGTGTTTGTAGGCAACAAAGCAGCTGTTAGTAGGAGATTCCATGACGTATTTACCGAAAACACGGCGTCCATCGCTCCAACTTTCTGTTTTGGAGTTCTTTTGTTTCGCTGCCTGTAACCACATTTTAACAACGACGCGTTCAGTTTTCAAATATTTTGCGTCCAGCCGCTGCGCCGGAGAGCGGGCAGGCTGGACAAATTTGACAAGCGCCAGCAAGAAAATCGCTCGTTTCACGAGGAAAACTGTTAAAAAAAGAAGATATTTCTATGCTATTCTATAGGCATAAGATCATATACAATATAATAATAATAATTATAATAATAATCATATAATTGCAATAAGAAGGCTTTCGCATCTACAAGTTTATCCGGACAGTTTACACACTAAATTGAATTTCAGCCAGGTGGTAGTCGACACCTGCTTTAAATTGGTTGATAGTTTCGGCATTTACAACACTTTCTGAGAGTATTCCAATATTCTACTATTCGGTTTCTAAAGCTCCATTTTCCAATGTCTTTTCGAAATTTCTTACCACTCAGTTTCAAGTTGTGTCCTCTGAGACGGTTGTGATTGAAAGTGAGGACATCATCCTCACTGATGAGTAAGTCATCATAAGTGAGGACATTATGTTATCATAATAACTATGGCAAATTTTAAAAGTTTCAATCAAATCACCTCGTAGAAATCTGTAAGATAAACTGGTAATCGTACTTTCTTATATATACAAGTAAGCTTTAAAGTAGTTACTAGCTCTTTGAAAGTAGTAAAGCAGCTTAGTGCTTTCAATTAATCCAATTTGTTCCTTCAAATCTTAAAGTTTAACCGAAAAGGAATGTAATAGCAGAATCTAGGTACCCATGACTTATTCACTTAAAGAGGCTTGAAGACCCCATGAAAATGCGTCACTTCGTTCTTTAGCTATTAATTCACGAATAATCGATTTTCAAATAGTGGGATTTCCTTCTGATTTGTGGTACCTCTATCTACTTGTATGCTTGACGAAAACGATTTACGAAAAATAGGTGTTCAAGCAGTGAGTCACCTTCCTCGAGCTGATCACTGACCACTGAAAAGCCGCGTTTGTATTGAGATTCAAATTTTCCGCGTCATAGTAGAATTTTGCGTTGGGAGGACGGCCGTAGATTCGATATTCTGAACGTCATACTAGAGCAAATAGTGAAAAATATAAAAATCCCTTGACACAATCCAAATAATGCGCTGTATTCAGTTAAATGACACAAAAATAAGTTGGCTTTTCAGTTAAACTTTAAAATACATAAGACCCCTTACCTCCAGCTTGGGCGTATGTACTCCAGATCCCAGGTCCAACATCGTCATACTCAGAATCGCCGCGAAAACACCAAAATCACTAATGAGCTGTCTAACTTTGGCGGGGAAGAAGTTAGAAGTTTTCATCCCCTTAAGGGTAACGCAGAGAAAGTAGGTAGTGAAACAAAGAAGGACTGACATCAGGAAGACGTTGGGGTACCACGGTACTTTCTGGCAGTCGGTACCGACTAGTGTACCATTGAAGGCCTGAAAAGAACGTAGGGTTTTAAACTAACAATGGACTTGGGCGGCAACTCCTGAACTAGGACATTATAGAACTATCCTTTACCTTAAATCGCACTTCCAGCGAGATAAGGTGGCGATCCTTCTGTAGAGTCTCAAGCTGGTTGGCGGCTTGGTTGTTAGATCGTTGTTGAAACATCAGCTCACTGGCAGTCCAGTGTAGCCGACATTCCTAAATTGGTAGATGTTGTTGTCACATCGGCTCACTGGCATCCCAGTGCAGCCGACATTCAGCATTTCGCCAGTCCTCGTACACGCCTTTCTTGGAGCCATCCAAAGTAGCAGCGTTGACAGTTTTTCCGGAAAAGCTGTTCCCGAGTGGTACACTCCGTACAGAGAAAAACTGTGCCGCTCGCGTCGTTTGCAGCTGGTCAGTTGGAGCTTCTTGGAATGGCCCCTCGTTGATTCTGTTTGAGAGCTCTCGAATAGTCCAGGGATGATGTTGGAGTCTAACAGCTAACCAGACTACGAAGTAGCTTATTTGCATTTCAGTGTCTAATGAAGCTACGCTCAGGAAACGTTCAATTCCAGATTGTATTATTTTGCGTGTGACCACAACAAATGATTTTTTTTGGCTATCGCTTGCCATTGTAGTTGCTAAATATTTCAAGCATAGATGTATAAAGCACATAGAGTATCACCGAAAGAAATACAAGAATAACGGATCAACAGAACAACGCACTTTCATTGGGTCTTCGAGTCTACTTAAGTGAAGAATTGAAGGTTAACAGTTAACTGGACTTTCGTTTCTCAGCCCTTTTCGATTAAACTTTAAAGGATCCGTCGTGCTGCCAATTTAACCTACTTCCGTAACTGCATTCATTAGTTATAATCCGGAGACCCAAATTTCACTAATCTTTGCACTCGTCACGATTCACTATTCCCCATGCGTAATTATGCTCCCGACGTGTGTTCGCACATCATACTATGGATGTGTAAAACCGGTTACCTGAATTTTGCCGAGTTTTGGCCAGAAGTCAATGGGTCTAGGGAAAAGGCCAAAAACAGCCGAAGCCGTGTATAATTTGTTGAAAACAGAGCCTCCTTTACAGTATTCAGATTGTTATGAACATCGGAACATGCACAGTAAATAGAAGGAGGTGTGCTTTAAAGAAATAAGAATACATACAGTGCAGTTTTGGAGATCCATGTAATCACTCCATCCTCTGTCGGCAGTGTCGAGACCAGACTGGACGCAGGTGCAGTTTTCAATAATGGGAGGCTCAAGTGGGTACTTGGCGCCGATTTTAAACAGCTTAGCGATGGCCTGTGAAAAAGTCAAAATAAACTAAAGCAAATGCAGCACTTGATACAGTGGAACAAGGACAAATACTCTGAAAGAACCTCCGTCTCCCTATCTCTTCGACACGACCGTGCAGGTTCGGATATATTCTGATACCTACCCGATGCAAACGAGCAGAGGAGGAGCTATGCAGAACATCATAATTATTATCTCTACAAACAGCTGCATCGTGGCACACTCCGCAGAAGAATCCGAGCGCCATCTAAGTCGTCCTTTACAGATGATTGGTCGTCTGCCATACTGACGTCACGTGTGACGCGCTGTAGAGCGGGTTCTCCACGCCGGCAAGGCATAATACGGTTTTTCACCTCGTATGAACAACGGCGTAGAGGGAAGTAGACGGGTATCAACTAAAACCTCGCAGCCTCTACCTCCGCTCAGTTTTATCGGGATATCCATGGTCGGACCAAAGACGGAGTATACTGAAGCTGTTTAGCTTATTAGTGTAAAGTATAAGGTTAGCGTGACCTATACCGAGACTGACGTGGTAGCGTGGTCTGGTTTAGTCTCAACGGGACGCGGTATGTTCGATTGTTCGGATGCAAGGATTTAAATAAATCAAGTTTATTCTATATATACAATAACAACAATAGTTCAGATTAACAGGGGGAGCACTAGGGAAAGAGGGACCATAGGAGGAATCGGAGAGGAACTCTAACCTAAATGAATCCTGATTCCTGTAATGAACAAGAAAACAGGTGAGGCTAAGAACTTGGGAAATAATTCCCACTGTTCTTAGTTAAGGAGAGACACCTGATTCCTGTAATGAACAAGAAAACAGGTGAGGCTAAGAGCTTGGGAAATAATTCCCACTGCTCTTAGTTGATGAGTGATGCCTGATTCCTGTAATGAACAAGAAAACAGGTGAGGCTAAGAACTTAGGAAATAATTCCCACTGTTCTTAGTTGATGAGTGCTCCTTCCTTGTGTCTCGTCCGTCCTTCCGTGTTGCTCACTGCACTGCTCACCGACGACTCTCTCTTAGTCCTTACTTTACTCCGAAAGAAACATTTATTTTATTACCGCCGCACGTACGCTTAGACGCCGAGACATTAGAAACCGCGCAATCTAAAGGTGCTAAATTCCGAAGAAACCCGGAGACAATAAAGCGGAAGAAACATAGGAATGGTATCTAGAGGGGGAGGGGTGCATCACTATAGGAGGTTCTATCAGATTATTTGTTCTTGAGTGGAAGCATGCTTATTTCAAAGTTTGTAAAGAAATATTAGTTGGGTTTGTGCAGATATACTAACATGGTATTTGATACCAGGGTAATTGGATCTGAATTTTGTCGTTTTTGCGGTTATCATAGTATCTGGTACTGCGGTCTCATTGCAAAAACGACAATTGCTATATTTACGCTGTTAGAAGTCATCCCAAAAGAAATACTAATATATAATCACATTTTGATCGCCGTGTCAGATACCACGATCACTGCAAAACCGACTTTATACCGTGGTATTTGATACCAGGATAATTGGATCTGCATTGTGTCGTTATTATAATTAACATGGTATCTGATACTACGGTCGAATTGCAAAAACGAAATTGCCAAATTCATACTTTTAGAAGTGACCCAGAAAGACAATCCACTCACACTACAAGTGGATGTGTGGCCTCTTCCCGGGTGGAAGAAACGCCAAGGAGGACAGCGCAAAACGTGGCTCGCCTGCGTCAAGGCTGATCTAGAACCCATAGGAGGATTCCGCTGTTTTGGTAGAAGATGGGACACAAACTGGCTTGATCTTACTCAGGAATGGTCCCAAGACCGCCAAGGATGGTACTCTACTGTGGAACAACTCTTGGATGCCAGGGAAGGCTCGATAGGCTGATACAAGTACAAGTAAGTACAAGTAAGTAAGTACTACAAGTGCCAAAATTCTTTCCCATCAATTTAACACAAACTTGGGCTCTTGTGTTGGCGACGATGAAAGTGAGATAACTTTTTCAGACATGGTCCGATACAACGGTCGGAAGTCGGGACCGTGGCACCTGAATACCAGATATCACGGCAACTGGCCAGACACAAAATTACTGTCAAAACGACTTTAGATCGTGGTACCAGATACCATGGTATCTGCAAAAACACAACTATTAAAGTTTAACTGAAAAGCCAACTTATTTTTGTGTCATTTAGTTGAATACACTGAATTATTACCTCTGCAGGTGATTAAGTTTGGTGGAGTTTGTCGGGTTAGCAGCGGAGCATCAGGAGGATCTTATGCAATTGTTATAAGGTTATTATATTTTGAATATTCTTTTTGCTTATTTTTCTTCACCTGTTTTTTTTTGTATTTGTCTTGTTGCTATAACCAACTGACTTATTGCAATCAATATCATATCATATAGGATACTCACGTTGTAGATGAAGATGGTCGCAATAAGGAGGGAGAAATTCTCTTCCGTAAACCGAGTGATGTAGCAGACGAATGCAGAGGCATCTGTGGCCACTAAGATCATCAAAATTAGTCCAATCCACATTCCAATCCATAACCGAAGAGCCAGGTAGTCGAGATTGTACGACCTACGAGGAACAGATTAAAGGATCAGGGAAGCTGACGACTAGTTATATTCACTGAAATTATTTCGTCACTTTCACTGGATCCTAATATATATCTAAAGATACGGATTCGGAAATTTACCGATCAACACACCCTGCCTACAGCTAGCTTCGTCCAAAAGTGAATCGGCTTACGAAATTTCTAAGCCACAAAGAACTTACGAGCCCCATGGACTTTCTGCTGATGTGACTAACATTTATTTACAAAACTGTTATTTTTAGAAGCCTTACTATATTTTTCCTTGTCCTCTTTATCTGGCTCCTTCTGGAGATGAATATAGTAGCTTTAAACAAAACAAAAAATTTCGCATGCAAACCGGTTAATTTTATTTGACTGAATCAACGGCCATATAAATATTCAAACAACAACAAAAAATCAAAATTAACAACAACACACTACAATACATTACTCAAAACCGGGGAAAAGTTGCAAAACAGCAACTTCTCCCACGACAACCATATTGGGAGCGTCAGCCTCATGTGCGGTCCAGCCAGGGCAGCCAGCAACTGGTTAAGGTTCGCGTACGAGGATACTCCTGATACTCCACCCTTAGCGGGGAGTATGATGCGTGGTTGGGGGCAAATCATCCGACGCTTCCCGTGCTTCTACCTAGATTTCCATAAGTACATATTTACAGCTGGGTCGACTTTTGGCTTGTCTTACGTGGAAAAGCCACTAACCCTCGCCCTAAATCAACCGGTCGGCACCATTGAGACTCGAACCAGCGGCCCTTCGCTTGGGAGTTCGGCACGTCAATCCATTCGGCCACGGATGGCACTTAAACGTTTATTTATTTATTTTGCGGAATGGGCGGCTATACCACCGTTGGACAAATTGTGAAACTGTAACTGGTTTTGCTTACTTTTTTACTTATTTTGTTCGATTTGTCTTTTCTTCTTGTCTTTTGTGCATTTTCTTGACTTTTGTGCATTTTCCTAAGTAAATAAGTGAGTAATTTATTTCTAGCCCGCCATTTGAAAAGCGAAGCATGTAAAATAAAGGAAAATAATGAAATAAATAAAACTTTTGTGATTTGCAGACCAAAATGAACAACAATTTTTGTGCGAAATAATGTTCTTATTCATACTCACTCGCAGAACGTGAACAGAATCGTCTCAAACACCAGCACCGGTCCAGTCGATCCCAAAATGGTCAATGGCTGGCCGGAGAAGAATCCATAAACAACTCCACAGACGAAGCCTGAGCAAAGGGACTCTATAGTCCCCAGACGCCTCCCCGTTGCGTCGGAGAGTAGCCCCCCAAATGTGACTATAGGGGTAAGGCAAGCGAAGTAGAGGAAGGTAAATGCGGCTATACACTGAAGGGACATGGCATCTTTGAAGTCCGATGGATACCTATAAAAAAAAAAATCAGGAGCATAACTAACGAAATAATAGTGGCGTTTTTGATCGCCGATCAAATTTGCCCGGTAGACGAAGCGAGTTTGCCAATTCGTGCATAATACTGTTTTCGATAGCCGATAGTCGCTGGCGATCGTCGATGTTTCTGGGTGAGCAAAAACGAGTTTTTCGTTTTTGAAAATACCGCCTAATCCTCAAACGAAATCCATACGTCAACGGCTATCGGCGAGTCCTCGGCCGATGGGCGATGGACACGAATTTAGGGGATACACGTTAGCCGATCAGAACGAAAACAGAAAATAAGATAAACAGCTACGGCAATCGGCTTCCGGCGAATGTCAAAAACGCCAAAAAGTCAAACGGCTACGCTATCGCCGAACTAATCGGCGATCAAAAACGCCACTAATGACAAATTGTATAATTAAAAAAGTTTCGTCGTTATGGATGGTCAATATTTTTGCCCGGTGTGATGCCCGGGCCACATTCAGTCAAATCTGTACGTAATTTGGTTCGTTAATTGCGTTATTACCCATTGCACTCTTTACGGTTCATCTTGGTCATATTTGGAACTAGGTAAATTCAGTGACTGCGGTCTGTGATTGGTCTAAAGATACGTTTCAAAATGGCAGAGATGGATTTTTCGATTTCGACTATCTTACGTTTTCAGCGTCTTTACTTCCCAATTTCGCCTGTAGCCGGCGCTATTACCAGGTGTGACTACAGTGGGGCCCGAGGATGAAAGTGGAGGATTATTTAATTTTCATGTTCAGTGTGAAGAGCTGGGGGGACTGACAAAATAAATATTTGGTGCTGAGGAAGGGGATGAGGGTATTAACTTGTCCTTTGGGCAATGTGCACGTGAAATCCGCTAGTATTTTTCAATAAACCATGTATAGGCCTTACGCTCTCGAAAAATAACTGTGCATTTGCAGCTGATTTTTCAAAATATTGTTTCTATTTACAGCAGACCCGAAGCTCTTCTCTACAACAAAAAAAAAAAATAACTCAAATGCAGAAAAATCTCTACCCGATCAACGACCCAATCGAGCAACGAAAACAGCAGCCGAGTCCAAAATGAAAGCACACCTCCCTTTTCAACTCTAAGCAACTCTTACAAAGGAATTCACCAAGTCAAATATTTAAGGCTAAGCTAGAATCTTTGGTTTGTTTTTCCACAAGTGCTTTTTTCCAGCTTGAGCGGCTCTGAACCTGAAGAGGACCCTTGCCCAGATGGGCCGAAATCAGAGTAAAATAACACAGGGAGTAGCGCCAAGACCTATGCTGCTTTCCATGCATCGCAAACGGGCCATACTCGTAGCGCCGCCCATACACTTACGGCATTTAAAGCGAGACAAACTTGTTAGTTTAGAAATTTCTAGAAAAGCTAAGGTGCGGTTTGAACACCAAGGAAACAGGAGAGGTTGAACTTTTTTTTTTTGCTGTGCTCAAAATGTGACGTTATTAGAGCCAGCGCTGATGCACGACTGAATCAGTTTCAGTAGAGATGTTCTAATTCGCTAGTGGTGCTTCGCTGCTATTAGAGTGTGTGTCACTTTTTTCAAGTCGTGGCGCTACTCCCTATATAGTGTTATTTTGCTCGTGCCGAAATATAGCTCTAATAAAATTCAGCTGACTTGCACTGTCAAAAATGATGTTATTTTGTTTTGTTCGGGAAGTTAGAGACGCAGCTTAGTTAGCGCGGTAACTACTACCTCGCTGACGTGAGTGGCCCGATCAGCCCGCGGCACGATATTTTGATGAAAATAGAACAATGCTTCCAGCCTTGACGTCAAGAAGCCAGGATCAGTGACGTCATGTGTCGTAACTACGGTAAGTAGGGTGGAACACGCTGTGGCTATCTATATTATGAAGATTAGCGCCAAACACGTCAACTCGATGCCCCATGCCTGGGGGGGGGGGAGCTTACCAGGGAACTTTCCGCTTCACATCGGAAATGAGTCCACCGAATAATCTTCCCGATCGGGTGAGGCCGGATTCTTCCCGCATCCGCTCTTCGTCTTCTTCTTCATTGTGTTCTTCAGTAAACTTTTCCGGGTTTTTCCGGTTTTGCTAAAAGAAAAGGCGAATCTCTACAACAATTTATTTATTTCCGGCCCGGTCATAAGGTAGACCGGTAAGGTACACTACTTACTTACAACAATAAAGAAAGTAAAAGGCACGAATGAAAATCATGTTTTACCATACTCCGTCTTTCCCTAGACGGGTTACAAATAAAATTTAATTTATATACTATAATAGACAGAACATTTAAGTTTTTTTGTCAAGTGTGAATCTTTCGTGCAGAAATGACGTTTGATACGAACCATGTACAATCGTGGACGTTCACCACACCACTCATGGTCACCATGCCCAAGCCACCAGTGGTAACTACCAGAAAAGGGCTTGGACGGTTTTATAGTAACATTGGCGCAGGCACAGTTGTCATGCCTAGTGATTAGTCACCAAATTGGTGATTTTTGTCTGTCTGTTTCACCAAATTACCCAACTTTGGCGATTTTCAAATGCCGCACAAAAACCCTAATGTTCAAAGCAGATCTTCCAATAATTCACACATTAGTGTGTGCGACATTTTATGTATGAATGTAGGGAATTAAATGGCTTGAGAAGAGAAATATTTGGAGTCAATGAGTGTGACCAGGAATGGATGGAGCAAGTGCTGAAGAGCGAGTGTTCTGTTTCTATCAAGAAAGTCGGAAGATTCCTAAAGTTGTCAATGATTCACAGAATTTTTTTTTTGTAGTTTTGAGTGGTAGTTAGAGCTCGTCATTTTGTTTCATTTTTTTGTTTGGATTGCCATGGCCCTTGGGCTTCTGAAGTAATAAACAACATAGCATATCATCAACAGATATATATAAGTTATAGATGGTTTAAACATAGAAGAACATCTTTGCGACATACCTGTGACGGAATGGCGGCAGGCGGCTCAATACGGATGTTCGGGTCCCACTCGCCAGGTGGCAACACTGTCACCGCGTCCAGAAATTCGTCCAGACCAGCCAGCAGGTGGTTCCTATTTTTCGCTCTGTAGGCTACTTCGTGGAAGATCTCATCGGACATAACGGTAGCTACAGCGCGACCGATCTCGTGATAGCTGGAGAGTCCACCCTACAGTATGAAAAATGCATAAACTAACTCACAATCCTAGGTCACGTGTCACAAAGCGTACATGACAACAAGAATCTTAGGATGAGGAGTTTATCTGTAAGTTTAATTGGAAATACTGAATCGCGAAGCTATAATAAAAGTACCACATCGTCGGTAAGAAAGCCATTATTTGGTTCCAAAACCGAGTTAAGAAACTAAAATACCCCTCTTTTTATATCTTGTCTTGGCCACAAACTTGCCACAGAAGTCTCACCGCAATCCTTGTTCATAATCGTCCGAAGAAGTCTTGTACCTATCCTGAATATACGTAAGTGTTAAACAGAATCCAAACGGAAAGACTACGAACCCCACACGTCTCCGAGGAGAGTTGCGTATTCCCCACCGCTCGACGCTACCAAAGATCTATACAGCCTAAGGGCTACGGGTTAAAACATACCAATTGTTTCACACGTGGCTCCTATCTCTACGAAACCCAATATGTATTTCGATGTAGGCTATCCAAGGTAGTTCAAGCGTCTCAATGTACCTCGAAGTATCTTTGTCAACAATAGTGGCGTTTTTGATCGCCGATGAAATTTCCCCGGTAGACGAAGGAAGTTTGCCGATTCGTGCTTATTTACTGTTTTCAATAGCCGATAGCCGTTGGAGGCAACGTCCATCGCCTATCGGCGAGTCCTAGGCCGATAGGCGATGGACAGGAATTTAGGCGATAGACGTTAGCCGTTGAGCACAAAAACAGAAATTAGAAGAAACAGCTACGGCTATCGGCTTCGACCGGCGAACGTCAAAAACGCCAAAAAGTCAAACGGCTACGCTATCGCCGAACTAATCGGCAATCAAAAACGCCACTAATGTAGCTCGTACACCGTGGTTCTTGAAGACCGTACCGATCTGATATTATCCCACTGACAAAACAGATTACGTAGACCTACTGGGCCAAAGGTTCATGGCTCAAGCAATGAGAAGAAAAAGGCTCATTTCCAAGCGCCAATTGGATGAACTGAAAAATTTGTATTGTGATGCATTTTAAGACGGACAAAGCATAATTAGTGCCCATTGTAGCCTACTTTTATGTTGGATTTATTTTGTATGATTAATTCAGTGCACAAGAATAATCACCCGAGTCCTTAAAAACTTCCGAGAAACTTACCACCGGTCCAAGGAGGAAGAAGATGAATCTCGTCGGAACAGGAACCTCGGTGAGGTCGCCCAAGTGAGCTGGCGACGCCAAGCGGATAAAAGCGGAAACTGGTTTCTCCAAAAATGACACTTCACCCACGAGGACGTTAGATGCCTCTGCGCCAGGCGGGATTTTTCGAAGGAAGTTTGTGTTACCCTGAAAGAACATAATAATAAAGAACTTCAAAAGCAACGACACTCTTGAGTAAGTTTTCTATCGAAATTACGGTTTATCAGTCCTTGAATATTAACAAAATCGTAAAATATCAAAATGGCCTGAAAAGTGACTAATAAAAGTTCATGCCCCGTAACTCGCCTTATTCCAGTTCAGCACTCCAAGTGGACTAGTTTCTATTAGTCCCCCATTGCCTCATAACCAACCCTTGTGTAGACAAAGTAAAAAGTCGGATCCATAGGGTAATGGGTCACTTTCACTTTCTGCTGCTGAGACATATGCAAAACCTCCATTACCTGGGACACAGATGACAGATTTTCCACTCATTAACCTGTGGATCTATTATACCATGTCTGGACCAAGTGCTGATGGTGAGGTACAGGGGGATTAACAGAAACTAGTCCGCTTGGAAGCGCTGAACGGGAATATCGCCGGGAATTCATCTGAAGATATCTGCTTACTGAGTTAGAGAAACTGTTATTACGTCGCAAACAGTAGGTTGGCGAGGTGAAGTCTGACGCAGCTTTCAGCTTCTTGCCAAGGGCAGTCGTTGACCTTGATTTCTAAGTCTGAAATGCGTCATTCCAAATGGTTCGTTAGTCACACATAGTTTTATTACAACTGGCCTAGACGATGCGAGGGAGAAAAGAACAGAATTTTGCACCGTATGGCTTTAATTCGACATTATTCGACTTCGTTACTGTACACCAATGTTTCTATGTTTTTATTTCATCATATTCTTCATTGCCGTCGTAAGTTCAGCGACGTCTGATGTAACATATCTCACTGTAAAAAAAAAAATCTTACAGTATTTGCTACTGGGATTAATATGATACCACGGTTTAAAGTCGTTTTCGCAGTTACCGTGGTATCTGATACCACGGTCAAAAGGCGTTTTTGCAGTTATCGTGGTATCTGGCCAGTTATCGCGGTACCTTATATTCCGATACCACGGTCCGACCGTGGTCACTGATCGTGGTATGTGAAAATTAATCTCATTTTCATCAAGTTTTGTCAAATTGGTAAGAAAGAAGTTTAGCACTTAGCGATGTGTATGGATAACAGTTTTTCTTTTGGGATCACTCCGAAAAGCGCAATTTCGGCAATTGTCGTTTTCGCAGAGCAACCGTATATCAGATACCACGGTAAATGCAAAAACGATTAATTGCAGATCTAGTTTTCGTGGTAACAGATGCCATGGTATCTGCAAAAATGAAACTACTGTCTCTACTGAGATAAGATTATTTCTAATTCGGATTAATCTTATCCCATATAAGATTAGTCCCAGTAGCAAATACTGCAGTTAAATTTAATCCTTACTCGGAGAAACATTTTACAGTGCTCTGCTATATTTTTTAATTTCTGTGTGCAGTGAAATTGGATTTATTTTTTAAGCATTAAACGACAGTGAAAATTTAAAATCGCCGGACCGATGACGGAGCAAAGAAAAAATACAATGGAAAAGCATGAGTTTCAGTAGTGCTTTAAGCCCCTCAGCCAACCTTCAAGCTAACCTTTAAATGTACCTTTGGCACATCGCCATTTCCGTTGAGAAGTTCACCACCGCTTGCATTTCGGCCCATGGATACGCCGCTTGGACTTGTCGTGATGTTATTACCACCATTACCTGCGAAAAAAGGAACATAAATAAAAAAGGATTATCAATAGGTTAAACAGATAAAAATCGACTTGAACAAGTGAAAAACAAGCTAATTTGAAATAGCAAATTTAGAAGCATCAGAGATTTGAGATTGAGATTGCTTTATTTGTAAAAAAGAAAAAAAAAATCAACAGATAAATTCCGGAACTGCCAACACGTCAAAGGCTCTAAGCGGCCAGTTCAGGAACTCAAAAAGGAGCTTATCGACCTGAACAGGACCGCTTGCCAACGGGGCTATACTCACCAGTCAGCTGGTATGTATTCCCAACTATCTCTTTAACTTTTACATAGAACTTCTAGAAGGATGTATTAAGATTCTCGGTAAAAACTGTTGACATTGCTATCGCGCTGTTAGAAGAGAAACCGGGATTCTAAGTCAATCGAATATCTCTACGAAATGAAACATCAATCGTGTTAGAATACATTCACACAGTGTTAAGGTTCTAACAAAGAAATTAGTCTAATTCCCCCCCCCCCCGCACCCTCCCACTACTGGGACAGATTTACTGTTTGGCGGATAGACTCGGGTGAGGAATTTTACTTGGTGGTCTTTCAGCTTAAAACACCTGTCGTACCTATGTTACTGATCCACTGTGCGTCACCCATCGTTCCATCCACTGTCATTCCAGAGACTTCCAACTTCATTCTTAGCCACCCAAGGGACTACACTAATTTTATGCCATGCCCAGCTCAGCTTATTGCTTCCAAGGGGTTCATTGGTCAGACAGACCAGTTATGCAGTTTTATGTGTTTGTTGTCCAAGCGTAGGAAAACAGCCAGAATAGGTCTGTAACTTTTCTGGAGAACAAACTACACTTACAAAGGAGTCAGATAACTGCAACCAGGGTTACCATATCGGTGATCCATCACCAAATTTGGTGATTTTTGAATGAGAGCGATATGCGTAAGACGAATCCCTGAAAGTTTTTCTTTTCTCCCCTAACCCATCGATTTCTGACATGACTGAGGATCTTGGTAAAAAGGCGACCCCCACCACAAATTATGTTATCCCAAGTTACGGACACAAAATACAGCAAACTCTACAAGCAAGGTTGCCATAGTGGTGATTTATCACCAAATTTTGTGATTTTATAGTGAAGGAGCGATATGGGTAAGACGAGTCTAAGTTTTCTTTTCTCCCCTACTCCTTCAATTTCTGGTATGACTGAGGATCCTGGTAAAAAGGTGACCTCCCCCCAAAAAAAAAATAATGTTACGACAAAGTTAGGGACACAAAATGTAGCGAACGTTTATGACAAAGTTAGAGACACAAAATGCAGCAAACTCTTACTCTGATGAACAGACCATGTCACATGCATTTTTACCCCCGTATGGTCCTGGGCAAGGAACCGACAGAAACCGTTCCGTCTTTACACATCTGCCCCCTGGTGGGGTGGGGGGCTGGATCTGAATTTGAACTCGACCGGAACCCACAGGCTCTGCCACAGACAAGCTCTGGTTCGATGCATACATAGAACCTAAAGCGTGGGAAGTAAAATGTGAGCATACACAAAATAAACAATAAATAAAATGAAGAACTGAAACACTCGGAAACACCGTTTTGTCTGTTTTTTGCGGTAATTTCAAGCCCATAAAATCAATTATTATCCCTTTTTTCTTGGTAATTATTAAAAGAAAATTAATTGTATGAAGGATGTGAACACTACATATTTGGAGTAATATAATTAAAAATAACATCAAACTAGCTTTAAATTTGTACTTGTTTCAATTAAAATAGATGTATTTCTGAAGAGTACTGAAATAATGTTTTTTTTCCCGGGATGAGACTGACCGCTTCTTGCTGGATCTCGTATTACAGGGCACTGAACTATCGTCACCGACTTTAAACGCTGGAACTGGACTGAGTTTTCAAGTAGCTATGGACTAATATGACGTTAAAATAGATCCTTCCGAAGTGAAAATCCGAAGCTATAAAATAAATCTAATGAATGATGATCATAGTGATAATTAATTCGATTCCTGGCTCCTTTTCCTAGCTTGAGCCTGAATAGGACCCTTGCCGAGAGGGGCCGAAATATTGTTTGAATAAAACTATCGGTTTCAATCGTAAAAATACAATCGTTAACAAATGTTTACAATCGTAAACAACTGTTTCCAATCGTAAATAACTGTGTCCAATCGTAAAGAAACAATTGCTTACGATCGTTTTCAATGTTTTACGATTTGAAAAATGTCCCATAATACGATGACTTGAATTATTTCCATACGGGCTGCACAGAATGCGCGGTTATGAAATCGTGATAATATGTGAGATCATTAAGCCGCTTTCACATTGACGCGTTAAGCCGTTCACACTGAGCTACGCATCCTCTGCGTCGCGCTTGCGGTACTTATGCAGACAAACATGGTCTTTCTCATGAATTTTCATGGTCTTTCCAATGTTTTTCTCGTAGTTGAGTTGTTTTTATTTCTCTCTGGTTTCTTTTTGTTTCTAGTTCCTTACTCCACTTTTCCCCACGCTGGGGAAGGAAACAAACCTACGATCATTGCAGGTTTGTTTCCTTGCCCAGCGTTGGCCCAGAAGAATAACAGCCTGAAGAGGACCCTTGTCAAGAAGGGCCAAAATATCGCTTCATAAGCATCACAGCTGACGAATCCGTTTCTGTAGATATTATATGAATATATGAGTCTAAGTCAGCTTGGGCTCAGGGAATATTTATAGATAGGCTACACTTAAAAAAAGATACACAATACGAAAGAGGAAATAGGAAAAAATCAACATTAAACATACATGCGCCGCGGTTTCCACAGAAAAACAAACGTCAATTCCAAACAAATTTCAACTTAAAATAAATCTTGAAAGATAGAAAGCGGAGATAGCTCATACCAGGTACTGCCAAGTACGGACCTTTCTGGTCAGAACTCTGAAGTAGGGAACATGTCGCCGTCGGCTCAAGTATGTTCGGCAGTGGATGTGTATGTTGCCGTTTATGTTCAGCAACACCTTTGGAAGCAGCGTGAAAAAGAAGGTATATGAAAGAACCGGGATACGCTAATGTAGAGGTATGTTACTTATAACATCATCTAACTTTAAATGCGCGAAACCTGTAATGTGATTATTACCGGTTTGTTTCTTCCCCAACGTTGACCCTGGAGATTGACAGCCTGACAAGGACCCTTGCCAAGAAGGGCCGAAATATCACCTCAAAATATCGTCGCTGACGTATCCGTTTTATGAGTTATTTGAATATATTTTTCAAAGTCAGCTTGGGCTCAAGGAATATTTATTTCAACAATGTCGGGAATAGCGAACGAAAGCCTAGACTCCAGATGGTTTGGGTGCGTTTTGTCAGTGTGGCTGGGGTCTTGGAAGCTCTCGGCACTGCACTATGTCAAAAGGTACCCGGCACCAGTGGCCCCAGCACTGTAGAACCATGGCTTCCCATACAGAGTGACAGAGACAGAACTATTCTTTCTGGCCATCTGTCATTAAACCTCAAAAAAACAAGAGCTGTAAGCTCATATGGCACTTGCATGGGTTGAGATGTAGTGTTTGATCAAAAGTACTTTTAAGGTTACCTTTGCGGTTCAGATGCGCACTTTAAGGGAGCTAGAGAAAACGTATTTTGTTTTAGAACTTGGCTGTTATGATACGCACTTTATAGGCGCTAGAAATTCATCTGTAAGAAAAACTATTGAGACAAAACGATCACAGGCCCTTAGGGATCATTGATATATAGGCCTACCGTTTGGTAAAAAGTTGTTTTTTTCACTTTTCGGTTAAAATGTGCACTTTAAGGGTGATAACATAAATTTTTCAGCAAAACGCTTGTGGCACAAATGATCATGGGTTGAGATGTATCGTTTGATAAAAAAAAAGTAGTTTTTGACCTTGCGGTTCAGATTCACACTTTAAGGGAGCTAGAACTTCATTTGTAAGCAAAACCCTTGAGGCAAAAATGATAATGGGCTCATGGGGATAATGAAAATGTATAATTTGCTTAAAAGTATTTTTCAAAATTTACGGTCAAGATTGGTACTTTAAGGAATGTCGGATTTGGAAAGTGGCGATTTCTGAGCCAATCTTATCGAATCTCTAATATTTCAGCCCAGTTCCATCGTCCTAGCACATCTGGAAGTACCTTAAATCGCGATCACCGGAATTCCGGACCCCCCCCCCCTCAAACTCCCCCACAGTCGCCGGAGCCAATCCGGATCTGTAAGTGATTTATCCAGAGCATCTCTTTATTATTCCCACAAAGTTCCATCCCGATCTCCCCAGTCTGAGCCGGTCACGTATTCCCCTCCCCCCCCCCCCCCCCCATTGTTGTCGAATCTGGTCCGGACATGACAAAGATCACCAGAGACATGTCCTCTGATCAATTATCAAATTTCACTCAAATCCCATCAACCGTTCCAAAGTTACGCATGACTCAATATTCCGGATTCCCCCTCCCGCTACTCCCCCCACGACTATCGGATCATGTAAATTTTTATTTATAAGTCATTTTGATCGGGTCCCTGATTCGCCTCCCAAGTTTCGTCGTGAAAATCCCCAAAACCGCCATTACCGGAATTCCGGGAAACTCCCCTCCACCCCCCCCCTAGTGTCCGGATCCAGTCCAAATGTATAAATGATTTATCTGGAGCAGATGCTTGTTCTTCCCAGCAAGTTTCACTCCGATCCCTCCATTCTAACCGTTTCTCGAGATTTCCGGTCTCCCCCCCCCCAACTCCCCCATAGCTGCCGAATCCGGTCCGGACTTCAAATGGGACATCAGAGGTATACCATTTATTCAGTTATTAAGTTTCATTCCAATCCGATCACCCGTTCGAAAGTTACACACTACTCCAGTTTTCCGGATTCCCCAGCCCACCACTCCCCCCCAGATGGTCGGATCGGGAAACTGATTATTTCCAGGTTAGTTTGGTCGGGTCCCTGATTTTCCTGCCAAGTTTCATCGTCCTAACACATCTGGAAGTACCCTAACTCGAACATGTGGGACAAAAAATTCGGACCGACGGACGGAATTGCGATCGGTATATGGCACTTGAGCCAGAGGCTGCAAGTGCCATAAAAACCTCAAACCTTAACGTATGCCTTAAGAATGGCCGAATGAATGACGATGAAAAGTTTAATAGCCAATTGGCCGTACAAAATACATGTAGGCTACATAATGAAAACAATACACTTTACACCACTCATGGCGTCCCTTTATTTAGCTAAAGCATTCTTTGAAAATCTTATTAATTCTTGCTTTATTTCTGGTGTCAAGAACGGTCATTGGAGAATTTGATATTATGCCCATTAAGAAAATGCTCGTATAAAGTCGGGTCTTCACCTTCCGGAATCTGGGCTCCCAGATTCTCCGAGATTTTTTTTTAATTTCTTCTGCGATATTTAAAAATTCTGGAAATGTGGAAGTTCAAAAGCCCCTTTTTCCCGGATTATTTTGATACACTTTCGGAACCGTTAATATTCCAGATGTAATTTACAGAAGACGTCAAAGAATAATCTGGAAGCCCAGATTCCGGAAGTTCCGGAAGGTGAAGACCAGACTTAAGCTGAACATCACTAATATACCTTCCCGTTCTGACAGAGCCATCTAGCAGCAACGGTTTAAGAGCAAGGCCGGATGGTAAATTTCGACAGATGGCGAGAGCGAAGGAAAACATCCTGATTGGCTCAGGTGCTTTTTCGCTGTTTTAAGACTTGTGGTTGGATGAAACGGATGAAACCTTTTCTTACGGATGAAACCTTTCGTTTCAAGTATTATTCAAGAAAATTACCTCGTAAGTCCTGAACATATTTACCAGATGAAGACTAGAATAATAGCCACTTGACGCCAAAGTAGGGTTTAGGAACTTTTGAATAAGACCGCACATACAAAATGCTGGGATAAAGAACATGATGCATTTACGAAATGGGTAAGACTAACGGTATTCCCCAAAAGGACTTAAAGCAGAACCCAAACCCTATACTATTCCATTATTTATCTTCTCAGTAGCAAGTGCTATTCCTTTTATATTTTTTTTTATTTTCCTTGTGCATTTGTTTTCGTGCTTTTGCTCCAAATCCAATATTGGCATGGAATTTTTTTCAAAATTAAGCCCCGTCATTTAAAGGCGTTTTTCCGTGCTAGAACACACAGTTTGTGGGTCGATTGTGGCTCGAAAAGATTGTTTCCGCGGTCTTTTATGCGGCCCACAAGTGTGTTTCCACGACCAACAAGATTTTCGTGGCTCGCTTTGTGGCTCAAATTCGATCAAGAACTGCCGAGGTGATTCTCGATTTCGTGGCTCGATTTTGGCGGGAAATTCAAATTAAAAAAAAACCGTCAAAACAACTAAATGAAAAACTTTCTCAATTATGTATACATAAAACTGAAAATCCTTTTTGCACGGACGAAAGCCTGGATTTCTATTTACTGAGATTTTACATGATTTTTATTTATATATTCAGACATTTGAAATTACCGCCCCAAAAATAGACAAAACAGCGTTTCCGCGGGTTTCAACTTGTAGCTCGACTGTTTGGCATACAATCGTGTTTCCACGAAAAAACTCAAAAGTGTGTGGCCCACAATTGTGTCACGGAAAAACGCCTTAAGATTGGTTCAGTCGGAGGTACGGACTGTAGAAACCAATCAGACAACACCTGCTGGCCTTTTGTGTGTTTATTTTTCTTTTTTTGTTGTTGAATGTAGGCCTACAGTGCAGATGCCTAATTCCTACGCTGCGAGTCCTAAAATGTAGAAATGTAGAACTAGGAATGTAGCCCACCAACTAGGTAGTATGCCTGAAAGAGTTTACACTACAATTCACGAGCGGGGTACTAATTTGCCGATTATATTCTAGCGCTTACCAGGGCATCGGGGATCGAGCTAGGTTAATTTGCGGCGCGGGAAACCAGTGCCTCGAGTTTCTAGGTCAAATTCTTTTGATCCCTATTCCTGACGAGTGTTAAGTTATTTTCCTTCAGATTTTTAACTCTCTCACCAAAACATTTTCACCGACAATACGGGTGGATGTACAGTTTGGAGATAAGTCGTCAAAAGGCCTACTCCATATGACCAGGGACCCATAAATTTCCTGTAATGCCTCGCCATTCAGGGGGCTTGTCAATAAGAGATTTCTGATGCGCTCTTGACCGACCGTCCGTTAGTTCGAGAAATACCCACGGGGATAGAATACGCGACTATCCAGATAGACAAAATTTGGGATTGGCTGCTGGTGCCTTGAGGGAGCAGTCTCTTTGGCACTCACGTCCAATGAGGCAAACAAGAACGCCGATTCGACCCAAGCGGAATTTTTGGAAAGTAGGAGAGGGTCGGGCAACATAGCAACATAAACAGGAAATGATAAGCCCCCTGAAAGGCGAGGCATTACAGGAAATTTATGGGTCCCTGATATGACCAAGAACAAATAATCAGATCGAACTTCTGTCTTTAGTCGTAGGCTATGCAGCAACTATGAAAACCCCAACAAAACTGAGCGGACCTAGATGTATTTACTCTAGCTTTGAGCTGATGTTGATACCCTACTCCTCTTGCATCTTCGCTGTTGCTTATCGCACAAGAAATATTGAAGAAGGCTGGCAGGAGGCGTATCCGTGCGCTGACCCGCTCTGGAGCGCGTCCATAGAACCATCAGCTTTGACTCCTACTTTTCCTCACTCGCGGGCTGACAGCGATTTAGCTATTTGTAGGGGCGAAGCTAGTAACCTCCGCTCGTTCGTAGCGGACAGGGTATGGGGAAATGTTCGACTCCGCATAGCCATATTACAGAGATAGGGAGACGGAGGTTCAGTCAGATTATTTGTTCTTGATATGATACACGCCAGTGAACCTCGGGAAGAACGAGAAACGTCACCCGAACGATGACTCAAATCCCGTGTCAACCAATAAACGGCGGTTGTTGCGGACAGCTCTGCAGGTGGCGCTTCCGGCTCTTCCGCTAGGTACACGGCGATTCTTCATCGACACGTAGAGTTAGTCACCAAGAGTATTATATTTGCTTGCAACGCTTAGCGCGCCCGGGGATCGAGACAGCTTAATTTTTACATCACAGCAAATCGCTGGTTCAAATTTTCATGTCAAATTCGTTCTATCGGTACTCCCGACGAGTTTTACGTTATTTTCGCTCCCATCTTTTAATCTTTTTTTCTTGCCAGGTTTCGATCATCAATAAAACTTGACGTGTGTAAACAGCGGTCTGTATTTCGGTTAGGAGTCTCCCGTAAAAACATGGACTGGAATTCCACGATAAATTAAACGCTGAAAAGCGGATGGTTGTATGAGGACGCGAAGGCTAGAGCATTTACGTCAGGTAGGACACACCCAAACCTTCTTGTATTTATTTGTACACTACTGTACTTATTTATACCCAAAAACCACAACAACAATCAGGGGCGTCATTTCGCGAAAACCTTGGGGGGGGGAGACTGGCGTCGTTCTGCTTTGGTATCCCCTCCCCCAAATGACGCCTATTACAACAATGAAAAGGACGGGGTAGACATGCCCCTACAAAAAAAAACAACAAAAAAAACGAGTAGAACCTATTCTAAGTTCTGTTGTGCTTCTTAGTTTTTGGCTACCACTCCTCGGTGAGTGTGAATAGTGTGATTAAAGTCTATGATATAAACAAAAAACTTACTTAAATCAATACTCTGCAAACGTATCTAGCTTTCAAAATTTCAACTCCTTTCCAATATTTAATTCAGCTTTTCACACTATTACGTACTTTCAATTAACATTTCATTCAATGAAAATTTAATTTTTTCTTTCAAATCATGGTTACTTATAATTATTATTTTCATATAACACTAACCTAAAGTTGTTGACATGCCCTATAGTACGCTACTTTCACACAACTACACATAAGAAGAGCGATCACCTGAAGTTATTTCGGCTAATATGATGATGATTAACCAAAACAAACTCTCACAGCAGAAATGCCTGTTTCTCGTCAGGTACAGGTAGCCTATAGACACATTAAAACATAAAAAAACGCAACTGTCCGCGTCATTAAAAAATCTTAACCCTACAAGTGACTTAAAATTTAACAGGTGCTTTCTTTTCCGGTGAAGTTTTCATCATCAATAACAGCGGTCAGTATTTTTGTTGGGAGTCTCCTGTAAAAATGTGCATTGGAATTCCAAGAGGAATTCACGCCGGAAAAAACTGTAGTTCCACACGGAAATAAAGAACGTTCTTGGATTAGTTACCTGCTGTAGGACGCGGAAGGTTATTTCTAATTAAACTGTGTTCTTTTAAACTATTTTTTTTTCATGTTACTGAAAGACTCGATACAATATCAACGCGAGAATAAGATTTGTAAACGAATTCGCGGAAAAAAATACAAATCATTTTCGATCAGTTGCGATTTCACGTTCGTACTGATAAGACGAAGACAAAGATTCATAAGAATGTTTCTTAAAGTTTAACTGAAAAGTCAGCTAATTTTCGCAACTATATACAATTTGTTAACGAATTTGCAGCAAAATTACAATTCACTTTCGATGGATTCACGTTCATAGTGATCACATTTATAAGACCCTTCTTTAAAATTTAACAAAAAAGCCGGCTAATTTTTGGGATCCCAAAACGTTAGTGACGGATACTTATGACATCGCAAAAGTTGTCCGTCTGTCCGTCCGTCCGTCCGTCCGTCCGTCTGTCTGTGAGCACGATAACTCTCGAAGGGAATGAGATATTTTGATGAAACTTGGTGTGAGCATTCTTTGGGTCAAGAGTAAGGTCGAGTTCGTAGATGGCCCCTGTACCCCTACATTTAGGGGTGGGGGAGGGGGTTCAAATTAAGGGACAAGCAAAATATTTTGAAACAGCTAATGTGATAGTCGGTTATGGGGTAAGAAGACATGCTGAACAAGAATATGAAAACCATTTTCGCGCCGGACAAGTAGTTCGCCCGGAATCCGGCCGAAACCGGAAAGTTTGTTAAAAGTAAAAGTTTTATTTGAAGTTGACTAGATGTTTGATTTTGGGGTAAGAAACCATGCTGAACACGAATATGAAAACCATTTTCTCGCCGGACAATTAGTTCGCCCGGAATCCGGCCAAGACCGGAAAGTTTGTTAGAAGTTTAAGTTTTATCTGAAGTTGATTAGATGTTTGATGTAGGGGTAAGAAGGCATGCTGAACAAGAATACGAAAACCATTTTATCGCCGGACAAGTAGTTCGCCCGGAATCCGGCCAAAACCGGAAAATTTGTTAAAAGTAAAAGTTTTATTTGAAGTTGATTAGACGATAGATTTAGGGGTAAGAGGAGATGGAGAATCCGTATATGACAATCACTCTTTAGCCGGAAATATAGTTCGTCCGGAATCCGGCTGAAACCGGAAAATTTGTTAGAAGTTAAAGTTGTATTTGAAGTTGATTTGATGTTGGATATAGGGGTAAGGAGATACGCTGAATCCGTTTTTGAGCTTTAGTTTTTCGCCGGACCAGTAGTTCTTGAATTTCGCCAAAACCGCAAAATTCACAGAAGTAAGCTAGGATCGTTTCGATCGGCTTATAGAGGTAAACGCACATGCTGAATCCATGTCTGAGCTTGGATTTCTTAATGATTAGCTGTTTGGCCTGGCGAAGACTGGATCTGGCGAAGACAAAACCTAATTGTCTGGATCAAATATTGAAATTTTGGGATCCCATCGGAACCTTTGGTCTTGTTTCTTTTTATGGCACTTGCCTTCCGGCCAAGTGCCATATACCGATCACTTTTCCGTCGGTCGGTCGGTCTGTCGGTCTGTCGGTCGGTCAGTCCGGTGATCGCGAGTTAGGGTACTTCCAGATATATGTGCTAGGACGATGAAACTTGGCAGGCATATCAGGGACCCGACCAAACTAATTTAGAAATAGTCACTTCCCCGATCCGACCATCGTGGGGGGAGGGAGGGGAGCCGGAATCCGGAATTTAGGGACATGCATAGCTTTCAAACGGGTGATCGGATCTTAATGAAACTTGATATTTGGAAAGACGTCATTTCTCAGATGTCCCGATTCAGGTCCGGATCGAATCCGATTAATGTGGGGAGGGGGAGTCGGAGGGGGGAACCGGAAATCATGTGACACGCTTAGACTGGAGCGATCCGGATGAAACTTGGTGGGAGGAACAAGCACATACCCTAGGTACGTCATTGACAGACCCGGACCGGATTCATGCACTGTGGGGGGAGTTGGAGGGGGGTTCCGGAATTCCAGTGATACGGAGTTAAGTTACTTCCAGGTGTGCTAGGACAATGAAATTTGGCAGGCAAATCAGGGACTCGACCAGATTAACCTGAAAATAGTCAACTTCCCGATCCGACCATCGTGGGGGGATTGACGGGAGGGGGAATCCGGAATCTTGAGGTATGTATAACTTCCGAACGGGTGATCGGATCGTAATGAAACTTGATACGTAGAAAGACCACATGTCTCGGATGCCCAGTTTCAAGTCCGGACCAGATCCGATAAAGGTGGGGGGGGGGGATCGGAGGGGGGAACCGGAAAACTTGTGACACGCTTGGAGTGGAGCGATCGGAATGAAACTTGGTGGAAAGAACAAGCACAAGCCCTATGTACGTAAGTGACAGAACCGGACAAGATTCGGGCACTGTGGGGGAGTTAGAGGGAGGGGGGTCCGGAATTCCGATGATCGCAAGTTAAGGTACTTCCAGACGTGCTAGGACGATAAAACTTGGCCTGAAAATTAGAGACTTGACATGATTGGCTTAGAAATAGTCAGTTCCCTTATCCGACCATCGTGGGGGGAGTGGAGGGAGGGAGAATCCTGAGGTATATATAACTTTTGAACGGGTGATCGGATCTTAATGAAACTTGATATTTGGAAAGACCTCATGTCTCAAATGTCCTGTTTAAAGTCCGGATGTAATCCGATGAATGTTTGGGGGGGGGGAGGTGGAGGGGAGAACCCGAAATCTTGTGACACGCTTAGAGTGGAGCTATTGGGACGAAACTTGGTTGGAAGAAGAAGCAGAAGCTCTAGATACATCAGTGACAGAACCGGACCGGGTTCGGGCACTGTGGGGGGAGTTGGAGGGGGTCCGGAATTCCGGTGATCGCGAATCAAGGTACTTCCAGATGTGCTAGGACGATGAAACTTGGCTTGGAAATCAGACACTTGACAAGATTGGCTTAGAAATTGTCAGTTCCCAGATCCGACCATCCCTTAAAGTACTAATCGCAACCACAACGTACAAAAAAAACTTTTTAGCAAAATACACATTTTCGTGATCCCTATGAGCCCGTGATCATTTTTGCCTTAAGGGTTTTGCTCACAAGTGATTTCCTTAAAGTACAAACAATACTTTTGAGTAAAATATACATTTTCGTGCTCCTGATGAGTTCATCATGTTTTTTACTTCAAGAGTTTTGATTACAAATGATCACAACAAAACCACAAATTGACGAATTCCTACTTTCATCCTCTGACCCAGCCTTGCAAGTGCCATATGAGCTTCCAGCTCTTGTTAAAACCGCAAACGATAATGCAGCAACTTCCCCTGATGGGAGCTTGGGACGATAAGCATTCCAGCGAACCTTTAAAGTTTAACTGAAAAGCCAACTCATTTGTGTTTCATTTAATTGGATATACTGAATTATTTGGATTCTGCAAAGGGATTTTTTGATTTTCCACTATCTGCTCTAGTTATGAGGCTCAGAATATCTCAAGCTGTCCCCACAGCGTAAATTCTACTATGACGCGGAAAATTTTAATCTCAACACAAATGCGGCTTTTCAGTGGGCAGTGGTGAGACTGGTGAAGATTTTTTAGTGCCTGAACAAAAAAAATTGATCAATCTTTCTCGTAAGGCATACAGCAAAAATACAAGCGCATAAAGGTACCACAAATCACACGGAAATTCTACTATTTGAAAATCGATTATTCGTGGATAACGGAACAACGAAGTAACGCATTTTCAGCGGGTCTTCCATCCAATTTATGTGAACAAGTGATGGGTAACTAGATTGTCCTATCCCAGTCCTTTTCGGTTAAACTTTAAGCGAAAATTCATCCATGATTTTCCTTTGACCTAGAAAGTCATTTTCAGCGCGACCAAATTATCCTAACCTCAATTAGCGGATCAACTTGAAGAGACAGGAAACTCAGCTAACAAGGATATATTTCTCTTTTCTCAAGCAATCAATGGACGCCATTCAACCCTCAGAGTATTTTCTGAGGAGAAAACCGATATTTCTCGTCAGAAGACGGGATCAATCCTCCGCCCATAGAGTTATCCTCCGAGGGATTAGAGAGGGAGGATGTTGAGGCAATTTAAAAACTGTCCTGCAGGAGAGATATGAATCGTCGTAAATATCTTATCCATTAGAAGACAAAACTGGGAAATGGAAAAGACGACAAAATTGACACCTGACTAACTGTAGGTTGAAACAGAGAGTCGCGAGCGAAATTTCGTTTTGGCTGTAGTTTTGTAGCAGCTACACAATCACAATAGCAAACATGTTTATTTATTTTATTTTGTTTAGTGTTCTAATTATGTATTTTACTTTGTTTTCCTTTACTCCGCTGTCACTAAAAAGCGGGTCATAAATAAATAAAAATTGGGTTCCACACGGCTATTGCGGGTTCAGCTGCAAAATCTGGCCAATAATTCAAGTCAAAAGCTTGCAATGGTACTATGCTCGTGTTCCACCCTACTTACCATAGTAAATGCGCGTGGCGTCACGGCTGCTGGCTTCTTTGTGCCAAGGCTGGAACGCATTTTTTTTACTTCCGGTCAAATATCGCACCACACGCTAATCGCACCAATTGAGATGCAGAGATCGTAGTTACCACGATTGTTACGCTCCCGAGCGTGGTAAGCAAATAGTTACTATTTCGAAGAAGGTTGGAACGGTCGGCGTAGAATCTTTTCATGAGGTTGGAATAAAATAAGTAACTAACATTTATTATTGTAAAGAGGGTGGAACACGCTCCATATCTCTTGAGAAGAAGGCGAAAACAGGTAGATGTCCTGTATTCTGTCAGTCTCGCCCTTCTGACGGCTAATAGCCTATCGTTTTATCTGTAGTTGATTTAATTTGTCTGCGCTTTTCTGGCGCGAACTCGTAGCTGTAGCCTACTACAGTGATTCTCCAAAAATTCGTAGCGAATCTGTAGCTTTGCGGCGCTACTTTTACTGTTATGGCGAACGAAAAACGGGCTACTTTGCAAATATTCGCGTCAGTGTGATCCCATCAAAATCCAGTTCGTTTCCAAAAAGGTGGATGGGTTTGAGCGATCTTTGTTCAGTTTATAACCAAACCCGCGCAAAAAAAAGGTAGCAATTGGCGTCCCCTTAGCGAATATTTTCCGGTTAATGTCAGATTAAACCAGGAATCCAAATAAGGGGGGCAACAGGATAGTTCGAAACACGCAAGGGAGTAGAAAAGGTGAGAGACAGGAATGAAGAGAAATACTTAACGATGGAACAAATCCATTGTTCATATAGGTAGTAGCAATTCCAGACTAGAGGGCAAGAAAGCCAGAAAGTGTCTGCGGAAGAGAAAGACAAAATCCACTCAGCCTATCTTGGGTGGGTCCGATCTGGGTGGCAACAACAGGCAAGTCGTTATTCGCAAGGGAAATAACAAGTGCCGGAAGCTCACATGGCACTTGGAAGGCTGGGTCGGAGGATGAAAGTAGGAATTCGTCAATTCGTGGGTTTGGTGTGATCATTTGTAAGCAAAACCCTTGAGATAAGAATGATCATGGGTCCTTGGAAATCAAGAAAAATGTATCGTTTGGTAATGCACTTGGCTATGATGATTTCAGTGCGCTAAAAATTCATTTGCAATCAAAACTCTTGAACCAAAATGATGATGAGCTCATCGCGAGCACGAAAATGTATTCGACCTATCTTGGTTGAGGTTCGTGTGCCTCGGTTATTTTATGTTTTTATACATTTTCTGTTTTTAGTGTATATAAAGTAATTTGTTATGTAGTAGCCCCAGTTGGCTGTATGTTTTGAAATAAATAAATGAACTGGATGTATTTGTACAGTTATTGAATAAAGTTATACCCAGGAGACCTGCAAAATCAACAGATATCATCACAATTATATTAACTATCACAGCCCTAAACTGAACAATTCATTACTTCTGACGGGGCAAACAAAAATAATAAATGTTCACTGTTTATCTGAAACGAGGATCTAGTTGTTCCGAGGTCCGGGATTGGCCGTTGGATGAGTTGACTCCTCCCATAAAGGAGCCCGCCTTGGAGGAGGAGTCAAGTCTTGTCTTGGAGGAGGAGCCATGTGGATCATATGACCCTATGTGATAACTTACTTGCGCTTTTGGTGGAGTAGCTTCGGCCGATATCCGCCAGAGAACGAATGATCGGTAGTTTGGCTGCGGACTGCTGCAGCTTAGATCCTGCCTCTTTATTTTTCTCGTATAAATGTCTGTGACGCTTGAGCAATGTATCTCTGACCTACAAAAAAAATGAAGATATATTTTTCAAGAAGGCTGAGCAGGTAAATTAAAACAACAATAATAATAAGCTATTCGCACAAAAAGCCCGAGTCCATGACAAAGATGGTAACAAAAAAGAAAAAGCGCTCAAAACAAAAATAAGAAAACTAAACCAAAGGAAAACTGACGAAATGAAACTTTCGCTGTGAGACAAAGCTACCTTCATGAACCTTACCAGTCTCTTCCTAGATAAATAGGTATAAGCATAAAGTCGACTTGCTGGGCACGATCATGCCCAAAATTTACCGTAGACTTTCCAGGATAGAGCGCGGGCTTACTGATGTTGCCCTTTCTCTGGTTTGAGAATGGTTGAATCTAAATGTTATGAAGGATTTGATAAAGTACACAGGAATCATAATTCGTACCGTTTCTGTTTAAAGTTTACCTGAAAAGCCAACTCATTTGTGTGTCATTTAATTGGATACACTGAATTATTTGGATTCTGGAAAAGGATTTTTTGATTTTCCACTATCTGCTCTAGTTATGAGGCTCAGAATACCTCCAGCCTTCCCCACACCGTAAATTCTACTATGACGCGGGAATTAATGTCAACACATATGCGGCTTTTTAGTGGGCAGTGGTGAGATCGGTGAAGATTGCTTAGTGCCTGAACAAAAAAAAAAATGATAAATCTTTCTCGTAAGGCATACAATACAGCAAAAATACAAGCGCATAGAGGCACCACAAATCACACGGAAATTCCACTATTTGAAAATCGATTACTCGTGAATAGCGGAACAACGAAGTAACTCATTTTCAGCGGGTCTTCAAGCCAATTTAAGTGAATAAGTGATGGGTGACTAGATTGTCCTATCCTAGTCCTTTTCGGTTAAACTTTAAGGTATAAAGCAGTAACAAGATGTACAGCAGTCTCGAAAGAAAGGAATCAGAGGTCCCAAAAGAGTCCCGCCGTCCCTTCATCACGTTCCTCTCCTTCTCAAGGTGATCGGATGAATCTCACGATTCAGCTCACTCCAAGGATCTTCCAATCGATCGACAAAACCCAATCTCTCATTTCTTCCAGTTCTTTCATCTTGACAGGACACCATCAAGAATCCCAAGAGCTTTATCGGTACAGATGAAACTACTAGTAGTTCACTCTATGACACGAGTATCCACTTTTGAACATTATGTGACCCCCTCATCTATCGCCGACTCTTTTGAAGAATCAACAGTCAAGACATTCTGGCGATTTGGCCCTCATTAGTCAGATTAGTGTCCAGAACCCGGCTTGGGTAGTCAGGAGAGTAGTGGCGGAAAACAGAAGTGTGTACGCAGACGGCATTTGCAGTTTATTAAGCTGCAGGTCGCCCATCTACATACTTCCCTATACAGTCTTTTTCTATTTTTACAAAGTGTAGTGAGACGAACCCATGCGCTTCCTAAGATCACATCGAATTTTCCCCCTCGAATAGATACCCAAACCTGCGAAAGTCCTTTGAATAATTGGTCGATTCAAAGACTCTCGCCAAGTGCCTTTTTATCGCAAAGCCATCTTTCCAGATATTGCTTCACAGGCAGTGCCTATTTCTAGTATACTGCGTGTATGGCATTGCTCATGAAGCGCCAGTCTTTACGGCACCGTTCAGGTATGTAAGGTCCAATGTCCATGTATAATTAAGACAGTCGATCTTCAGTGAATAAGTGCTACAGTGTAACTACAAGTGTATGAGCTCGATGTATTATTAAACCAGTTATTAAACCTATACTCGCACTCTAGTTCGTTTGACTCTATAACGCCCTAGGAGATGGACCCCACGAGCCTCCTTCCCCACGCTACCAAAGACCGTATAGGAACTGGAGTCCAACGGTCCATCGTTCATACCGTATTACAGAGGTGGCAGCGATGGGATTATAGGATCGGAGACCAAAGGTCCATCATTTCTACCGTATTGCAAAGTTCAAATAACAGGACTTGACTTCATGACGAGTTGCCATTCCAAAATTTATTAGACAGGCTGCTAACTTCAAATTATGTCCATGTAGGCTACAAGGAATGTGAATAAATGTATGATCCTTCCTCTATAAGAAGTTGACTGCGTTAGACGGATACGTCAGCTGAATTTTATCATAAATGTAGGATTTTATTTTAATAAGAGTAATTTTTGCAGTCAGCTTCGGTTGAAGGAGTATTTAGGGTATCTATAAAAAGTGTTTTGGTATCACCATCTCGCGGTGACTTCTTGCTAGTCCACGCTGGTGAGCCCAGATACCGGTGAGTCCCGAAACGGTTTATAATGCTGGGGAGTGGGGAGAGCAGTCACCAATGATCCCAAAAACGGGGTGTAGGAACTACGAAGGAATATATTCTTTTTGCTACGAGTTTTATTTTTTCCTACGTTTGTTTGAAAATTAATTACTTACCCACCTATAACAATTGACTCGAAACGGAAAAGTATATATTCGCCAAATCCGCAAATTACGCCTGCCAAAGAATGACGTGGGTTTCTTTCCGAACAAGGGAATGGGTTTCTTTCCGAACAAGGGAATTTGAGGTCCAAACAAGCCCGATCCATTGTCCTTGGCATAAAGCCAAAGGTCTAGTCGTATTTCGGTGCCAGAAAGAGGAACGATTCCCCCTGACCTGACTCCGTACGAGGAAAACATATTTAACGATATCTTGGCATCTTCTGGATCGTTAAGAAGGGATAAAGTCACAATCCGGTCGAATAAATCTCTCGACGAAGAAAACACTACCAGAAAAGAGACATCACCTTGGGGTCCTGTCAGTCTCCACGTACGTCAGTTGACACAAACGTTAGCGGCAAGGAGACACCGTCACGCGTTCACACTTCACCCGCGTATCTAGGAAAAATCAATAAGTGCTTTTGGAAACAAATCTGTGGGCGTAGAGACGGATTTTGCAGGCGAAATGACGTTTGTGTTAACTGACGGTAGGCGAACTGAAGTGTGGGTTAACTGACGGATTGCTGAACTAATGGATTTCTAAAGTGGATGAACTGACGGTGAGCGAACTAACGTGTGGTCGAACTGACACGTAAGGAACTGACTAGTGGAAAACTGACGCGTGGATGAAGTGATGTGTGGATCAAGTGAAGTGTGGACGAGCTAACGTGTGGCCGAACTGACGTGTGGGGGTAGTGACAGCGACCCATCACCTTCTCATGCGGTTCGGCCGCCAAATTTCGAATTGTCGATATCACAGAATCTTGATGCTGGAAAACGCCGTAACCACTTGGGCTACCCACTGCTCCTGGTAAGTTAGCAACAACAATAAGAATCCTTGGAGACCAAATTTATAGGAGCTAATGTCACGAAGAGGGAGCCCTTTGGGAGCTTGAGGTTAAATCACGGTCCCCAGCATACGCTTATTTCCAGTCAGTGTCTTTCGACGAATCAAGACTGCAGGTTCGTTCTTCTGGCTACAGCCTGGAGAGGCCCCTTTCCAGAAAGGGCCGAAATATCGCTAGAACAAAGGCGTATTCTCGCCGTTCCCCGAGGACTTCTCGGGGAATCGAAGGGAACGGCAACAATTGAGGGAGTCACTCCACGCGGACTCCGCCTACGGAAAACAGCGAGAACACAGGGAATGCTTCTAAAACGGATTGACGAAATTTATCTGGATCCACTTTATTTTTGGTTTTGCTTATTCTGATTGTTTTTAATTAATTTTACATTGCAACAACACCACAAAAAATTGATTCCCCTCCGAATCTGAAAGGGAGCCCTTTTTGATGATGGTGATGATAATATGAGCATTCCCCGTCCGTAGGGACTCGCGAGAATACGAGGAGTGAGTCCCCGGGACAAACAAAAACGCGGGGACTCCTCAAGTCCTCGCGGGGAACGGCGAGAATACGCCTTAAGTCTCAGCTGACTTATCCATTTAGCGCTACCAAATATAATTCGCAGTCAGCATGGGCTGAAGGAATACAGAATTTATAGCCAAATTAAAGGCAGATCATCCCTCATGTCACCTACTCCAAGATAAGTATATTTCAATCTGTCAAAAGACCACAACCGATATCGCGTATCTTGTCAACCGAACAGTTCGGAAGTCATCCTAATCTTTGTCATTTAATCTTTAACAAGGGAACTTCACGCGAAGACGACATACCGTTAAAAAGATAAAAGTAAACAGAAAAAACAATAGGCTAGTGGCAGTCTATGGACTTTAGCCCACTAGCCTACTGTCTATGAACAGTAGGCGAGTGGCAGTCTATGGACTTCGAGAGTGAGGTGATGATAACTCGAACTTACAGTGTTTTATTTGTCTATTTTACTTATGGACAGAAAAAAGAGGTTAAGCTGACGCTTCGAGTGATCCTTGGACCAAAGATAAGGGTCGGATGCTCCAAGGTGGGAATTCCTGCAAGGACTTCCGGCACCATCATCAATTCCATGCAGAAAACTCTGATTAAAATGCAGAAAATCCGTCCGGGAAGTCCTGACCGTGTGTCCGCACTATTAAATTAGAAGGAAGTCAGTAATCAAATATGTGTTTCAAGTCCATGGGGTATCTAAGGTGAAGTTTAACAAAACGGAAAATTGATCCCCAAAGAAATAACTTCTGAGATTAATAAGAAAAAATTCCAGACGGGACAAAGAGAAAGAAGGTGGGAGACAGATCGGCCGTTACGAAGTTTTGCTAGACTTGATCGTCCAGATGTCCAATACTTGCAACGATGGAAGCGTAAGCAATTCTAGGATTTTCAGATTTTTGTTTATCTTAGCAGGCTAATACATATTTGTGAAAAAAAGAACTCGGGATTACATGTGTAACTTTCTTCGTCTTCATCTGCTTTCTCACTGAAATAAACGCCTTTTTTATTAAAGGATTTTCCTACGTATCAAGATGCCTCCCCAGGAAACATGAAAGAGTATTTATGGACTTATAATTACGATTAGTCCAACTTTCAGGTTTCTTTTATGAGTCCCTATTAACGGGAAAAAGTCGAAAGAAGGCTATTTTTGTAGGCATTGGGCAGGCTTCGTAAAGACAAGAACATTTTTTGAAAAAAGGGGATTATTATATACCTATAATACCACAAGATTGCCATATTAGAGCGGAACATGTTTTCTCAATTTATTTATTATTAAATTTGGCGTTAAGGCTTTAGCTTGTCGCCAATGCTTGATCAAACGTTGGCTTTACGTCTCCCTCCTTGAACTCGTATGACCTACATGGGTAGAATAGGTTTATCGCTTATGCGATTCAAAGTTAACACGAAACAGAGCGGCAAAGTGCGAGTTTTGGGGGCAACAACCAACTCTGCACTGAGCGTACACACAGGCCATAAATCGTGTCAAACACTGGTTTCCACTTTAATGAGCACTAAGAAGAATGAGGGGGTCGCTCTGCTCGGTTACTCAAAAGTCTAAAATTCGAAATTATTTAAATATTTTAGAACTAGGCCCTGCTTTTGACAAACTGCCCACGGCTTTAGCTATTACAAGCCTTTCACCATGCCGGCTGACTTGTAGCAAAAACACGGACAAATTTACAGAACCTTTGTTTCTGATGAATAAGCTTCTCACGAACAACTGTTGGGAGCCCGTCTGCATATAAACTAACGAAACACATAACATTTAGAACCAGTTCCCTCTAATTAGAGGTGTTAGAATGTAACGTATGAAATTTGTTTCTCCAAGTCTAAGCGATGGAGCGATTTTTAATCACTAGCCTAGGCTATACTGCCAAGGGAGGAGATAGGATGCACTTTTGAGGTGTAGCATGTCGGGAACAAGAATGGGCAAAAGTACTACTGCAGTCGAATGAATTAGACCATAAGTGCAACGTGTCATAATAGTGAAAGTCTATACACGATCAGGTTCTTTTATTTTTATATCAATTTATCTTAAAAATTACACTCCATTAATCTTTCTTTCATGGTATAATGGCTAACAACAAAGCATTAAATTACGTTACAAATAAACCCTTTTACTCCTACTTTCTGTTTTTCCAGATAGGCTCACTTATATGGCAACAAGCAACTACGGCTCTCTAGGCAGGCTATCCTGTTTCAGTAATTAGCCTAAAGCTTGGTGCTTTACGAGGGGCACTTATATATATTACAGAACATCTGTTATCACGCGAACGGGCGGTAAACACGAGAAAGAACGATCGGTCAAAAGTCAGCTGACTATCCATTTTAAGACGACAAATACGAGTACGTGTTTGATCCCCCAGACCCACCCAGGAAAATACACTTCACTTATGGATCCTTCACTTTGTAGTGTAACAATAATTATTAGGCGTGTCATTTTTATTTATGTTTATATTTTGGATAAAAATAAAACTTACCTACCTACCTACCTACCAGACGGAACCCGTGCTACGCGGACGCTTATTTATCCAACAGTAGGCCTACTCAATTGGTCAGTGCGCCGGTAAATCAAGTCGAAGGTATAGGTTCAAATCACGTTTAAGGAGCATTTTTATGTTTTCAGTTCGCTACTACTAAGGTTCCCCCAGGGTCCCCGTTTTTTACACAAGTTGGTTTACGGACCCTTGCCAAGAAGGGCCAAAATTTGGCTCTAATAAAAGTTCAGCTGACATATTCGTTTTGCGCCCCCCCCCCCCCCCCCCCCCTTTCACCCAAGGTCACCCAGGAAAATATTCGTCACTTACTAGTTCCTTAACTTCGTAGTGTAACAATCCAGAGGCAACCATTTGGTCCACGGCTAAGTCTGCAATTTCTCCTAAAGTCGGCGCTTGTATATCCAACAGTACAGTTCCATTCAGAAGAAAACTTCGAAGTTCAAAAAGGGAATGGAGGGACAGGGTTGCCACGTGGGGCTTTGACCATCGACTGCCTCCCTCCTCAACGTCTTCCTCGAATTTCACCCATCTAGAAAGAAAAGGGGGGGTATACTATTTCTTAGTATTATGGAGTCGACGAGTCGTCAGGTAATTCGGTCTGTGTGTGAATATATTAAGTATATACTGGAATTTTAGATTGGATGTATTTTGGTTAATAGTAGAAGGGTAAAAAGGAGTAACTTTATTGTATGTAATATTGAAGGTTAATTTTGTTTGTTAAGTGCGAGAATGAATGCTGATGTATGACCCTTTGTTGGCTTTAATAAATTATTATAAATTATTATTATAGGAGCTCAACTTGTTGGGTGTTCCTTGCGTGATCTCGTGCTCTAGCTTATACCACTGTCCTGTTCTAGACCGGTCATTTTCTCAAGGGCTAAATCGCTGTGAACCCGCGGGTGAGGAAAAGTAGAAGTCAAAGCTGATTGGTTCTATGGACGCGCTCCAGAGCGGGTTAGCGCGCAGAGTAAGCATCCTGCCAGCCTCCTTCACTATTTTTTCTGCGATAAGCAACGGCGAACACGGAAGATGAGTAAACAGGTTTCAACATTAGCCCGAAGCTAGAGTAAATATCTCTAGGTCCGCTCAGTTTTGTCGGGGTTTTCATAGTCGCTGCATGGGACTTCTATCAGATAATTTGTTCTTGGTTATAGTTAACTTCCTTGACATGGGGATGTGGACTGATTACAGATGAATCTGCCTTCCAGCGGGATCACTGTTCCTATGGCCGGCTTCTATCTGGCTATTGCAGTGGTTGAGAACTATGTTCACAAGCACCTCGGTAGCTCAAATGGTAGAGCGCCTGCCTTGTAAGCAGAGGGTCCTGGGTTCAAACCCCGGCTGGGGTGCAGTTTCGTATTTCAGTTCACTACTTATAAGATGTGAAGAAATTTGCCCCTTCCTTCAAATTCACTAACCTTGCAGTTTCGTTCCATTCGGATTCTCCGTTGCTGTTGTAGGAGAGTTCTTCCATTTCGGAAAACAGGGGGTGAGATTCATGGAATTCGTCATCGTCCTCTTTGGTTACATTTTGTCCCTCTTCCCCTAAAATGAAGCGTACCCTCTGAGAGGGGGGAATATCTGAAAAAAATAATGAATTTTAACATCTATTTAAATGGCACTAAGCAATCTTCACCAATCTCACCACTGCACACTGAAAAGCTGCGTTGGTGTTGAGATTAAAATTTCCCGCGTCATAGTAGAGTTTACGTTGTGGGGACGGCCGCAGATATTCTGAACGTCATAACCAGAGCAGATAGTGGAAAATAAAAAAATACCTTTGCAGAATCCAAATAATTCAGTATATTCAATTAGATCACACAGAACTAAATCGGCTTTTCAGTTAAACTTTAATGTGTTATTAGATAGTTGTTGGGCGGCTTATAGTTATAGCCTACTCCATATTTCTAAAGAGATCTAATCTAATTCTTCAAAAGCCTCAAATAATGAATGTTTACTTTTACTACGTGGAAATTTTTTTTTTCTTGACAATTAAAAACCGGCAAATCGAAAATCTTCTTTATCTTGGCACTTATACAAAATACGGCAAATAAAAGCTGGTTCTTTTGGCTAATTATGCCCCATAATCCGAGATGTAGTTGTGCAAAGGTTTAAAACTTGAAATAAAGGCATTCGTATTTATCTCTGCAAAGATAAACACCTCGCTTAATTCATGTTTACTTTTTTACGTGGAATTTTTGTTTTTCTTGACCCAGGACAACCTGGACGCCCGGGTTCTCGGGTGACTGGCTCATTTGAAGATATATCGTTTATTTTTTGTGTTTTGTTATAAGTTGTTTAGTGTGATTTTGTGTAAAAATAAAGAATAACCTAACCTAACCACGCCGAAAAACGAGAAAGTCAGGATCCCTGTTCTTTTGGGTTTCTTCTTCCTTAAGTCACGATCCCTGTCACGATCCAAAAACTGAGGCAGGAGGATCCCTGTTTTGATTTCACTCAACGAAACCGGCTCCTACCTTTGGACTTGGTCTAATCGCATGCACCGACTATGAAAACCCCGTCAAAACTGAGCAGACCTAGAGGTATTTACTTTAGCTTTGAGCTGATGTTGATACGCGTTTACTCCTCTTCAGCCTTCGCCGTTGCTTGTCGCACAAGAAATGTTGAAGGAGGTGTACTCCGCGCGCTGGCCCGCTCTGGAGCGCGTCCATAGAACTAATCAGCTTCGACTTCTCCTTTTCCTCAACCGCGGGTTGACAGCGATTTAGCTATTTGTAGAGGTACAGTAGAGGTATGCTTATTTGAACGTTTGTTGACTTCGGACTTTGCCAGTTTCATGCACTTGCTGTGTCTAAAGCTAACTACCAGTTAGCCAAAGTAGTTAAGAAGGGCAGCTGAAAACACCTGTACAGGTATTTTGGATCTTCAGTCTACCATTTATCCCAAAAATGCAGTGTTCACATTAAAGTAACTGTTCACACTAAGCATACCTCTACTATAATCAAACGTGATGTGGCGCGCAGCTACTAGCCTCCGCTCGTTCGTAACGGATACGGTTCGTAACGGATACGGTATGGGGAAATACTCGACTCCGCATAGTCATATTACAGAGATAGGGAGACAAGGTTCTGTCAGATTATTTGTTCTTGATGGTATGTCGCAAAATCGGACAATGACATCTTAGGATAAGTGAACAGAAACAGTATCTAGTGCGACTTATCCTTTAAGGCAGCAAATCAATCACCGTTCTTACCATCATCTGGTGCTGGTGTTCCTTCTCCATTCTCCTTCTTAGGATGGTGCCGGTGCCGACGGTGATGACTCCGCCTCCGCGTCGGGACGTGCACACCGACATAGAAAGTGTGTGCTCGATGACCTAGAAATGAAAAAAAGAAAATCAAAGAAGCACTTTGAATAAAAATAAAAATAAATTAAGTTAGAATCACGATGTCAAAACTTCGGAACAACTGAAAAAAAAAATCGGCAGTCATTTTATCTTGTCAAACTCGTTTTTACTTCCCAAAACATAAAACAGAATAATCAGGATGTATTTTAATTGTTTTGTTGCATCTTTAAAGTTGTGATGCTGACATACAAATTGAATGCGGTACAGATCTTTTGTTATCTATTTACTATTTAAATATTTAGTATACTCTTCTCTCTTAAGACTTTGGTTGCTATTGCAACTGCTATGATGCAACTACCCTAACTACCTTCGCGTGAGCTGAAGAACAGCAGAAGGCGTTGGCGAAAAAAAATCTGAAAGGCGCATGTTCGTTTTTTTTACAAAAGTTAGCCTATGGTTTCAGGTTTTTTTTAATAAGAATTATAAAACAAAAAAGTCCAGAGCCCGGCAGAAAAGATAAATTTATAATTCACGGGATGGAAAATTTCTTTAAGTAAACTTTACATTTTTAATATTATATATTTCTGCTTTAAGTGGAGAGCTCTGAGAGCCTCTGAGTTACAGAGTTTTGTTATTATTTCTTCGCGTCGCAAGCCCTTACGACTTTATTTTTGCTGCAAAATGTAGGCTAATAGTATTGTATGTTTCTTATTATTCTGTTGCGCTACTTGCTACTTGCTACTACTGCGCTACGTGCGTAATTGAATTTCATCATCATCATCAATTTGCAATGCAAGGAATAGAAAAACTTCTTTAAGTAAATATAATATTTATAATATAATATGTTACTGTTACAAGTCAAGTGGAGACCTGTGTGTTATAAGGTTTTATTTATTATTTATTTACTGCGCAAGTCCTTAGAGCTTTCTTTTTGTTGCAAAGTGTATTAGTGTTATTAATTATTACTGCTGAATCCGCCCTCGAATGATGGACTTCTACACAAAGTAATTTCTTATTAATATTTCATGTCCTTACCTTCATAGTCCCTTTCATTGAAGCTCTGAAGCGTCTGATTTGCTCCTGGATCCTTTGATGCTTCCTCGTTTAAGTTTGATGTCAGGGAGTCCATTGGACGAGACCAAGGCCTGAAATAAATAAGAATGTTTACAAAAAATATAATTATTTTCCTTGATCTATCTTAATACGACAATATTACTTGTTCTGAAGACGCACTCTACTTATTATAGATTGCGCTAAACGGATGCGTCAGCTGATTTTTTTACATCGATATTTCGGCAGTTCTTGGCAAGGGTCCTCTTAAGGGTCAAAGCTAGAAAAGTGAACTTGTGATAAAATAAGCGAAGACTCTAGCAACTACAGTTATCTGATTTTGGTGATCCATTTCCATTTTGAAAACGTTTGTTTCGTATTTCACTCCCTAATTTTTTTCACAACTGCCGTGATTTTTTCAACAACCCGAGGTCTCTGTAACAGTGTTTCTCCATGCCCACTTCTCAATCGAATCCAAGAAGATCGAAATGTGGCGAAAAGGGGCAGAAGCCACGTGATATTCTTTAAATATTAGCATAGTTTTGGTGATGACAGAATTGTGAAAATATCAAGAAATTGAACTTAACACGCTGACGTGATACTACGGAACAATAGCACGTTTGTATGAAAATGTATGAATATGCGTATGCAATGTTGTATGTATATTGTAACTTACTCGCCGGTTTCGGCGGAAAGAAATAATATAACAATATTTTTTTTACTATCCAAGAGCTCACCGTAAAACATCGCATAGGCTACTTCACTATTTCTCGCTTCATTCAACAGGTGTGTGATATAGCAGATGTGGGATGAGCTTTGTTACAGGGCTGATTATCTCGGAAGCTAAATGTTTTATTTGTTTAGTTGCAATCAGGAAAGGACTTAGAGATCCAGAACCCATAGGGTCCACCAGAACCAGTCCGGCCGGGGCCCATTTTTTGTCATTTTGCAAAAAACAAACGTTACTTTTATTTTATTATACTTTTATTACCAACAGCTTCAGATATGCTCGTGTTTCTTTTGTTTAGACGAAATGGGGAAGTACCAAAAATATCCTACGGTCTTACGCGTTACTATTACACCATAGGAAGAAATTCGTCACTGGTTAGCATTGCTGCTTATTTCCTGACTAAGAGCAGGAATCGACTCCACCCAAACTGCTATCACTAGCGCTCGAGAAAGAAAAATGCCTTTTAGGTCAAAAATAGTAGAATTTACGTTGTGGGGACGGCCGCAGATATTCTGAACGTCATAACTAGAGCAGATAGTGGAAAATAAAAAAAATCTCTTTGCAGAATCCAAATAACTCAATGTATTCAATTAGATGACACAAAATTAAATCGGCTTTTCAGTTAAACTTTAAGTTTCTTACACATCTTTCAATACTTTTTTTCCACTTTTAAAATAAATACAAATAGATTTTTTTAGAATTTCTCGATTTATTGTGATTGTGATTAACTGAGCTTTTCATCTCTGTTCAGTTTTCCAATTTTTGTGCGAGGTCTTTAGCGGGAAATAAAAATTCCGGAAAAGAATTTTGGCCGATAAGCTTCTGGATACCAAAATAGAGCGAAGTGCCAAATACGGATTTACAAACTGTCTGAAACATTCGGTTTACAAAATAAGGAAAAACAAGGATCATAATCTTATCATAAAGCCACTCCAAAGATCAAAATATCTGGGAACCGTAAAAAAATAATAAAACTAAAACGATCAGGTAGGCGAATTTCTGGATTGGAATTCGCATAACTGTTATTTCAAAATCACCAAAACCAGGCCTGGGAGTGAGTAACATAATAGGCTATACTAATATCTATAACATATTAAAATATATGAATGAATAAGTTTATTACCCATCTTTACATTAGAATGTCACTGATGGAGAAGAAGAAAAGAAAAAAATAAAGAAGAAAGAACAATGAACAACAAACACACAAGATACAATTTTAACTTTGTAAACAATTTGCACTATTTTAACTTCAAAAAATGCATAAATAACTAGTAACCTTTTTTCTTTAACTATTGCTTAATTGCTGGATAGAGGCTGTTCAGAGGGTCGAGGGACAGGCCCGTATCCAGGAATTTATTTCGGGGGGGGGGGTTGCCCTTCGGGAGGGGGTTTGCCCTTCGGGAGGGGGTTTGCCCGCGGTTCGGACCAAAAAGTACAAAAAAGACATGGATCACATGTTAAAGACTACAAAAAAAACGATTAAACTTGCGGGTTTCGGGGGGGTTCGAACCCCCTAACCCCCCCCCCCTGGATACGGCCTTGTCGATGGACATTATATATATATAAAGCCTATTTTCAATATACAGCTAGTAAATAGAGAGAAAAATAGGATACAAGATTTTTCATACCGAAAAACATATAGCGAATATAGCGAAAAACATCGTATTTGGCTTTTCAATTAACATGACCCATTATTTGATGATTAAGGCAGGAATGAACAAATGACGATCCTGGTTAAATTATTTAGTAGCGACAGCTAGAACAAAGCAGACTGTATCCAGGACGAAAGATTCTGACGAGGAAGGAAAAATAATGACTAAATAATTTTCAAAAATTATTTAGGAGTCACTCTTTGACCTCGTTTTGGGAACATCTTGGGGGATATTTATACGGAAAAACAGAATATTTAACAAAACAGACGAAATAGGCTATAGGAGAATATAGGGTTTTTTTTTATTACTCATCATAGGATAGAGCCTAGGACAAATATTTACATAGGACTCATTCTCAGTCCTGACAAGGGGGCAAGGACTTCGTGAGGTGAAAAGCAGGAGTGGGCTGATCTTGACAGCCTCCTGTGTAATAAAATCCCTGAAACATTACGAACACCGAACTTCCAACCAATAATTCCATTTTGATGGAATGAAAACAAGCTCATTTATACGTATTTTATTACATTTTATATTTGTAAAGTATTTTTTCTCAATCCTGTGCAAGTGTAGCCTACTGTCTTCAGACTTAAGGCGTATTCTCGCCGTTCCCCGAGGACTCCACTTGAGGAGTCCCCGCGTTTTGTTTGTCCTGGGGACTCACTCCCCGTATTCTCGCGAGTCCCCACGGACGGGGAATCCTCCGATTATCATCACCATCATCAAAAAGGAATCCCTTTCAGATTCGGAGGGGAATCAATTTTTGATGGTGTTGGTGCAATGTAACATTAATTAAAAACAATCAGGATAAGCAAAACCAAAAACATAAGTGGATCTAGATAAATTTCGTCAACTGCATACCGAACAAAATCCATTTTAGAAGCATTCCCCGTGTTCTCGCCGTTTTCCACACGCGGAGTCCGCGTGGAGTGACTCCCTCTATTCTCGCCGTTCCCTTCGATCCCCGATTCCCCTTGTCAGGACTGAGAATGAGTCCGACATATCTTATGTTTACTCACTCACTCACTTGTGTTATGACTGAGAATGAGTCCTACATATCTTATGTTTAAATATTTGTCCTAGGCTTTATCCTATGATGAGTAAAAAAAAAATATATATTCTCCTATAACCTATTTCGAACGGCGAGAATACGCCTTTAGAGTGAAAAAGAATATAACCTTTGAGACTTAGCCATCAGTTTCACTAAAAGGCACTATTTTCGTTCACATCTACACTACAAAACACGACTCGACTCCAAAATAATAATAAAATACTGGCAAGACATCAGTTTAAACAAGAACTGATAAGATAAAATGGTCAAGTACGGGTCGCACTTCTGATGTTCCAGAAATAAAATAAAACGGCGCGTACACCTTCTCACTGCGAGGCAGGTCTGTGCGTTTTAAGCTTTTTTTTTTATTTGATATCTACCACCCAGCTACCACCCGTTCTCTTGAGGAACGAGCAGCGATTCTGAAGCGACTCAGATAATATTTTTTTACTGTCATTTCCGTCAATAACCCCAAATTATCCTCTTCTATAATATAAACAAACACTTGTTTCTAAAATAAGTATTTTATGATATAATATAGGCTACTTTCAAAATAAATCCCATCGGGTAATAAAAACAAAAAAAAATATCGACACCACAACAACCCAGCAACCACATTTATAATCAGCCAAATAAAAAATAAAAAAATCTCGATGTTCCATAGCTATCTTTAGGAGCCTCCCTAATTCCCTTATTTCCCCAAAGACTTGTGTCTCCATTATCTGAACCACCCAATACTCCCCAAACTTCGTCCTACTAGAGATGTCCATCCTTAAATCGAGGGCCGTATCCAAGGGGGGGTTAGGGGGTTCCAACCCCCCCCCCGAAACCCACAAAAATAATCGTTTTTTGTAAGCTTCCTCTGATGTATGTCTTTTTTGTACTTTTTGGTCCGACCCGCTGCCCCCCCCCCCTCAAAATAAATTCCTCGATACGGACCTGCTTACATCACATAATTACAAAAGTGGGTCCTCCACCGGCTGAGGTGTCGTTAAAGTTTAACTGAAAAGCCGATTTATTTTTGTATCATTCATTTAACTGACTACACCGCATTATTTTGATTGTGTTAAAGGATTTTTTTTATTTCCACTATTTGCTCTAGTATGATGTTCAGAACATCTACGGCCGTCCTCACAACGCAAAATTCTACTATGTCGCAAAAAAATGATTCTCAATACAAACGCGGCTTTTCAGTGGTCAGTGATCATCTCGAGGAAGGGGGCTCACTGCGTGAACACTTATTTTTCGTAAATCGTTTTCGTCAAGCATACAACACAGACACAAGCAGACAGAGGTACTTCAAATCCCAAGGAAATTCCAATACTCGGTACCAGCTAGTTCCGAAAATCGCTCCCGATACCGAAGCTTTGCCAGGTTTCTGCCATTCGCAGTGGATACAGGTGCCAGTTTCGGGTACCAGCAAGTCTCGGACCCAAGTTGGAATCACTTCAACTTTTGAGGATACTAGCCAATCAGACTATTTTGGGGAATACTGAGGAATATTGTGATTGGCTACTTTCGAACCAAACCCAATAGATAAAATCTCACTTGAAAACCGAAAGTGAATTTAGGTCATTGTTGTTCGGTCTGACGTGGTTCAGCATTAGATCAGAATATTCCCCAGTATTCCCATAAGTAGTCTGATTGGCTAGTGCCCTCACAAGCTGAACTGATTTCAACTTGGGTCCAAGACTAGCTGGTACCCGAAACCCTCACAAACCCGGCAAAGCTGCGGTCTCGGGATCGATTCTCAGAACTAGCTGGTACCGCGTGTCAGCTAAAACCCGTTGTGAATGTGCCTTAACGACACCTTAGAATGTAGGTTAGAATGTAGGCTAACATACGAAATTCGGGTCTCCGGGCTCAAGAATTGAGACGGAATTACGGCAGTAGGTTGCATTGGCATTGTAGGTAGCCTACCAGGTCCTTTAACTATTTCATTTCGACCAGATTTGACAGTGCAAAACGGATAAGTCACCTGAAATTTATTGGAGCTATATTTTCACAAGTTTCGTTCGTTCCATCTTGAGCGGCTTTGAGCCTGAAGAGGATCCTTGCCAAGAAGGGCCGAAATATAGCTCCAATAAATTTCAGCTGACTTATCCATTTTGCACTGTCAAATATGATTCGCAGTCAGCTTGGGTTGAAGGAATATTTATTCGACCAGGCTTGATTTCAATTTATTACAATGAGTTTTGTTTAAGAAATGAGGGTTTGAAACATTGACACATCCAAAGCTATTTTTATACATTACAGATTTTACAAATTAAATCATTATTTATTTACACAGAGGTTATTAATAATGTCAATCATGAATGGAAGCGATTTCTTACAATACATTAGTTATGTATATAGGTAATAATGACGTTGTCTTTGTTTCTTTCGTCTTAGTGTGGTATTTTCGTCCCCTTTCTTTTTACTTCGCCTATGCCTTGTTCTTTTTTATGGGTAACAAACGCAGTAGTTATTACTATTGAAGGAATTACATCGTAAGCATATATTGTAGCATTTGCAACGTTCATACCCCCCACCCCACCCACGACTCGATCCGACCGCTGCTTCATCTATTGGTGCGGTTCGGAAGCACGGTTGGGGAGGCTGGGATTATAGTTTGACAATCGATCTAACAAAATGTTTTCTTTTTAGAGCCGATTTCTGAGCGCGCCGATTATTTTTTTTTTTACTGGCTTTTACAGTCCGCTCCAAGCCTGAAACCCCTTGAAATCTGATTAACAGCCAAATACGCTGGCAGACCACCGATGATTATTACACACTCAAAAAATAACTACCGTCTTTGTTTGACGAAGGTTAAGGTTGCTCTTCAGGGCTGGTATTGATTAGAATCGAGAAAGTAAAACTGCAATTTTGTGTTCGATGTGAGATACAGCCTACTTGGCAACTACAGCTTCCGCATAAATTTAAATGCAAACCATTTACGTACTGGCGAGGAAAACTTGTAGCCCTTGTAGGCTATATCTTACAATGTGTTGCGGAGTTTTTGGAAAGTTGAAAATCGTCGTGTTTAGGCTGTGTTACACGTTCTAAAACAAACATGCTGTGTAATACACTGTAAGGAATTTGATAGCATTTGACTCGAGCATGCTCTTCCTTCTTTTACTTGTTGTCAAACGTTTGTTATCTTTTCACATACAAACAACCAAAGGTTTCGACTACAAAAGAACTGTTTCAACAGTCACAATTAGCAACTTTAAAAGTTGGTATTCTCTTGGTTTACCGTAAGCTTTAGTAATACAGAACCGATAACTAAATTTGTAAGTCAGAGACCCGATGACGGCGCTTTGGAAGAAACTGTTCGCTTTACAAATAATATGCAGCAGTCTATTCTCCCCATACCACAATCTTTTCCACTTTTATAACAATTATGAATTAGCCAGTGATGATGATGATAAATTTATTTCCTACCTGTATGACAAAAATTCGTCTCAAATGGTGTATGAAAAGAAGAAAAAGGTAAGAATGAAAAAAGAAAAAAAAACAATAGATCTACAATAGCTTAAATGCATAAAAACATAAGAACTAAACATAAGAACTGAATGTTATGCAGTGCGTTTTGTTGTTATTTCTAATAGTGTTACGCTACCATGTAAACTGAATGTTAAGCATTTTTTGTCGTCTATTTTTAACTTTTTATATACCTGTAATTTTTTGCGAGGGAAAATAATAATCATAACATATACTACGCAATGGTACAACCGGTCAGCTAACGACATCCTTCAGCGGTATTTCGGTCCTTCTTATCAAGGGTCCTCGTCCGTAGAATTTAATAATTATAACAAAGAAAATAAAACTACGTACTTATATTCCATGTCAGATGTATTGGCACTAAATCACAAGCAAAACCTTTTCATATAAAAAAAGTTTATCGAAAAGACATTATTCAGGAAACACAGAGATTTAACCAAAGCTTCGGCGTGAAGACAAAAAGGGACTGATCCGGCAGAAAAATCGACCAAGGATTAACGCAATAAAAAGGTCCAATTCTGCTTTTTGCCAGAAATCGTTGGCTCTAGGCAGAAATATGTGGTCTTCGTTAGAACACCACCATACGCGTAGATGCAGCAAAATCCGTCACTATGCATACCAGATATTTCCCGCACCCTTGATAGAACTGTCAGTTCTGACACAGTCAGTTCACCACGCGCAAGTTGACGCAAGAAACTCCGTCACTACGCCCACCAGATGGTCAGCTCGTCAGTTCCATCAAACCGTCAGTTTTGTCATGATCAGTTCGCGTCAGTTCGTCCTCCTGCTAATTCAACCACCGTTTGTTCGCCATCCGTCAGCGTCAGTTCGCACACAAGCAAGTTTACGCACGTAACATCCGTCGCCACTCCCACCAGTCCGTTTATGCACCCGTCAGTCGGCCCAACCGCAACCGACATTTCTCTTGCCGTTATTTACCAAATGTTTTAATCGCAACTACATAGTTGGAATTTATGTGGATTGGTCAAAGAACAAGAATTCGTACGTTTTCTTTTATTTTTGGAAAGTTTCTTTGTTGGTGTAACCGTTCTGAGCCTGACACTCGTCAATCCAACAACAATTTATTTATCTTTCTTGTATGTACTGTTCAAATTCCCGATTAATAAACACCTTGTACGTGATAATATCCGTCATTTCAACATAACATGAACTATCTGCTAACTGTAATAAGAAAGAATTTCGGTCGTATCTCAGCTCTTTTGTCAAATTTTAAGAGGTTCGTGGACTGATATTTGTAATGTTGTACGTTCTTTCATCGCCCATTCGCTTACTGTCGGTTCGCCCACACGCTAGTCCACCGACAGTTTGTTCGTCCAACTTCAGTTCGTCAACTGCAAGTTCACACACATCAGGTGGCCCTCCCGTCTGCCCTACCACTGTCAGTTAAAGTAGTTGATTCATGTGTGCCGAGAAGGTGGGAGACACTACCATTTTACGAAGTGTCGAATATTTACGAACACACTGTTACCTCTGTTTTCTCCAAAATCGTCATGGTATCCAAGGTTATCCACAAATTACTTTCACTCTTGAAAACAAGGTCGTCAACTCGCCATTACTCATTAAATATTCACTGATCTCCTGCTGTGGGTCAGATGTATACTAAAATCTTCGAGAAGATCGAGGGGCGTGTAAGAGGATTAAAACAACGAAGTATATCACCCTGTGGACGTTTAGATATGTCAGAAGTAGAAACCCTCGGCCAGTTAGACAATTTTTGGTCTCGGAAGCTGAATATTATTTAGCTTAGTTTCATAATCTCTAAGAAATCGTTATAACGAGTTTAGTATAATTTACGGCGTTTGTTTATTGTGATCTGGTTTACATCCTGAATTCTTTGGGCTTACGGGAATTAACAAGAAAAAACAGAAAACAAAATACTCAAAGAAATTGATAATGCAAATAATTAGTTTGATTTTTCTACACATTTTCCATGTGCCTGCTACAACAAAAACAATTTGTTAGATCCATAGTCAAACTATGATCCCAGCCTCCCCATGTCGCGCACTTCCGACCAGCGCCACTAGATGACCCAGCGGTCGGATCGAGTCGTGTCTTCATCTTGGGTCTTCGGTGGGGGGGGGGGGGGTTCTAGACGTTGCAAGTGCTAGAATGCTTATGATGCAACTCCTTTTACCCATCGAAATGCGCCATTACACCCACCCGTTACTTCGCCCACACAACCATAAGTAAAATCAGGGAGCCCTACTAGTATTATCACCTCTATTATCCCAGGAATTCATGTTTCCACACATCTGTTTCCCAGGCTTGACGGGATCACGCTTGCTTCCCATGTTTCTTCAGAAAAAATTCGTGACCTACTCTCAAACTCCCACGAGGTGACCTAGTGAACAAGAAACTGGGAGATGCTAAAGCAATTTAGAAGGGTTTGGGACAAACTCTGACGCAGTAAACTCCTGAACAGGAAACTCAGAGATGGGCAAAAGCAATTTGGAAAGGGATTCAAAGCAAATCAATAAACGAATCAAGAGGCGCGAAAGCAATTTCAAAAAGGTTTCCGAGAAATCGCGTGGTTTTGAAGCAAACTCGGACAATCTCTGACGCTGCAGCCTCCTGAACAGGAAACTCAGAGATAGGCATGTTCAATCTGAAATAGTTTCAGAGCAAATCAAACAACTTCCTAGATTTTTCTTCTGGATTCCAGATTTCTGTTCAGAACAACAAAAGGTTTGACATATGAGTTATATGCTCTTTCTGGTTAAACCAACTTCTATGCACACTGTGAAACCAACAGCCTTTACTTCCAAGAAAATTCCATAAACACCAAAAAGAAACCGTACATACATATACTTCCTACAAACTCCCCCCCCCCCCAGGTGAGTCAACCGTTTTCTCGCTACCTGCTGCGGTTCGCCGACACCGGCATTCTTACTTTCTTGCGATGAGCATAAAGAACCATCTTTGAATAATCAGCAATTCATTCAAATTTTCAATATCATCATCATTTTAAATATCAGCATTCATCATTGCGAATATTCAAAGTATCAAAATATATATTTCTTTTCCTGATCAAAGATGGCTGCTACGTAAGGCAAGAATGTTTAATGCCTGAAATCGTGGATGGTACTGATGGTGACCCATAAGAGAGTAGGTTTGTGCGAGGAATTACCCATTCCCAGGCACCTGCTGTACACCCTTTTCCGGCACCGGCCGGTAAGGCCGTATCCGGGGGGGGTTAGGGGGTTCGAACCCCCTCCTTAAACCCACCAAAGTAATAGTTTTGTGTAGGCTTTAACCTCTAATCTATGTCTTTTTTTTATTTTTGGTCCGACCCGTGGGAACCCCCCCCCCCCCGAAATAAATTCCTGGATACGGGCCTGCCGGCCGGCACCGACCGAAATCAGCGGTGCCGGCACCAAATTAAGCGATTCATCTTTCAAACGTTTCTAAACATGCCTATTTAATGTTCTAACACGTAGCAACTGGTGCCGGCTCTGATCAGTGGGTGCAGGCACCGGCCGAGCACCGGGCGAGCACCGCTGCACCCGGGCACTTGCTGTGCACTAAAATCGAGAGTGGGCAACCCCTCGCGTTTTTGTCGAGCAGAAGTTGAAGACCAGATTAGGATTGCTACCTCCAGGTTCTGATACGTACGGTACTTTCATAATGAATACTGTACATAGACATACTACAGTACAAGAGAATAAATACTCAGTAAGCTGTCATTCGTGGGGTTGTATAGCAAGGTTATGTGGGAGTTGCGATGGTCGTACCAACGGTATGATTGCTATGCATTTATATCCTATTATGGCGAAGAATCTGAATCGAAAAAAAAAGAACGTGTATACTATAAGTAAGTAAGTAAGTAAGTAATTTATTTTTTACCCGCCATTTTGGAAAGCGGAGTATAACGAAAGAAATAAATAAAAACAAATACAAAACACATAACATATATAACACAAAATTTAATCTTCGGCCAGGAGACAGGATAAAATGTCATGCGCTGGTTGGGTCCAATGGTCGATGATGTTCAGCAAAGAAGAGGATACTTCGGAAAGGGTAGTACTTGCATCCTGAACTTGAAACTTTTCCGTTAGGGTGTGGTTGTGGCATAATTTTGAAAGATGGAGCAGGTGCTTCGCATATTTGAAGTAGCAGGATCTTATCTTTTTTAGTTCCTTCTTTCGCAGAACATGTGTTACGCCAGAACGAAATAAAAGTGAAGGAGCGCAGAAAGTGCTGTATAATTTTCCCAAGGCTTTTCGGTTGTAGCGCCCTCGGTTAGGGACGATGCGCCCATAAGCAGCACGGATAGATTGACATGTGTCTTGAACAACTGAAGAGCAAGTTTTTGAGAGTGTAGATTTGAAGGTTAAACCAAGCCATCGTAGGGAATCGGTCGACCTGATGATGGATGAACCAAGAGAAATCGAGCGACTGGAAATATCTGAAACGTTTGACGCAGGGTTGAAATGCATGTATTCACATTTTGAGAGGTTGACATCAAGGCCGATTTTGAGAAGTTCCGATGACAATTTAGTGATATTTTTGGTGAGTGTGGATCGACTGCGGCTTACTAAGAGCAAGTCATCTGCGTAAGCTATAGTATACAGTGTATAGTATATAGTATACAGTGTTTGACAGTGCAAAACGGATACGTCAGCTAACTTTTATTCGAGCTATATTTTTTGGTCTTTTATATTTTTTGGTTTTTCCACAAGTTCGTTTTTCCAACTTGAGCGGTTTTGAGCCTGAAGAGGACCCTTGTCAAGAAGGGCAGAAATATAACTCGAATAAAATTTAGCTGGCGTATCCGTTTTGCACTGTCAACTATGATTCGCAGTCAGCTTGGGCTGAAGGAATACTTATATATACAGTGTATTACTGACCCAGGGTAACACAACTCAAAATTGGTTCACTAGTCATTCAAATGTATCAAAGTGCTACCGCAAGACCTTCCCACTGTGAATCTTGAGGATGCGACGCGAATTTCCTCTTTCTTCTAACTTTTCTTCCGAGTTCCAATAAATAAACCTGGTAATCTAAATGGTAACTAGTGCCGTGAAAGTTGGCATTAATAAATCACAAGAATCGCCCACGACACAAACTTCAAACGCTCTGAAGAAACTTGGACACAGGATGTGGTGGTAAGCAAGATAGTAAAATATAGTAAACGATTCTGAGAGATTCTGACCGGCCAAAACGTATTTATTTTAAATTCGCAAAATACCTTCTTCGTTTCCCTCCGTGGACGTGTAATACCTACATGACCCAGAAATATGGCACCATCGACCCGTTTCGGAAGCTTAATGAGCTACATCATCGGTTAAAATGCAATCAGAGCGGCCATGAGCGGTAAGGGATTGTTCTTCGATAACTTATTATTATTATTAGTGTGATTTTCTCTATGAGTTTTACTTTTATTATAATTTTCTTTTGTTACACGATCTCTTTCTGTGTTTCTTTATTTTACATTTTCCTTAATCCATCATTTTCTCTTCTTGTACGAAGAGTTAAAAATCAAACACTAAACTACAGGAGAATTGAATGAATGATATTTTAAGCACTGCATAAGTGGCATAAGTCCCACTGTCTATTTGACGAGCTTGGGGGGAAGAACTGTATTCTGGGCCTAAACCAATTTTACTGAGGCCTTAAACAGACAGAACAACGCACGAAAAAGGGGAAACTACAAATCCCATTTATAAATCAACCAACAACAACTCGTACAATCCATTATCCTATCACATGATGCAAATTAAGGACAGTAAGTATGTGCTATCGCCCGCTAAACGATCGAGGCGACAATGAAGTAGAAAAAAAGACATAAGAAAACGCAATCACCAGATTAACAAACAAATGAAATTCAGATGGTTTTAATCAAGGACCCTTGCCAAAAAGAGCCAGAATATCGTTGAAATAAACCTCAATTAAATTAAACGATTAGAGACGACGTCAAAGCTTGGTGTGATTATTCCGTCACAACAGTTTAGTAATGCTGTTTGGTAACGTTCTAGTGGTTGCCCATGCGGCAACCCTCGAAATATTTCCAAGCATAAATTTACCATATTCCACTCCAGCGCTTCCAAGAGGAATAGTGTCGACACTTGTGGTTGGTTTATGCTGTACGCATTCTCGCTTACTTATGTCAAGTGGTCTGTCATTTTTTTTTTTTTCACAAGAGGGTAGTTTTTATTTATTTATTTGGTAGATAGCAGGTCATTTTATACAGGTCAGATAAATTAAGTTATATTATTTTTGTAGATTTATAGGGTACGTAGTTGTTGTTATTAAAGTAAATTTTTTAACAAGCACTGCATGTCCGAATTTTTCTTCTCCACAGTGCTTGTATAGTGTATTTGTATTTTTGTGTAAAATTAAAAAACTTAAACTTGAACTTGTGACATATATTGCATACAGATGCACTATCTTATGAGTAGAAAATTTTACAATCTGCTTCCCTAGTCACGGAAGTTTTGCACTGTCCTTGGACTGAAAGCTATTATACTCTTCTCACTACCTCTTGGGTCTATATATTACTATCTCTCTTTCACAAGTGTTGACAATTAGATAATGGAGGACTTTCAGAAGCTAGTCCGCTAGGATCCCTGAAATAAGTCGAAATGTTGTACATTTATGTCATGCGCTTCAAATTTGTACCAGACTTATAACAAAGAACATATATATCTGCAAATTCAACGAGCGATTACGACCTCAGGTCCCCCTGGACATTCCCTGGCTAAAGTTTTGGGCAGATGAATATTAGTTTTAAAAAGATATCGATCTTATCACCTAGAGGAAAACTCGGCGGCATTTCCTTACCTAGCCTCCGAAACGGAAAATCAAATCAATCCTCAAAACAAGTTGTTCCGAATCCAAAAAGCCATAAAAAGCGACAAACAAACTGTTTCACATATAATGGATTTCAAAACTTCGTGTTTCCTACTGGTGACTGAGGAAATCCGGAGAACTGCCGCGAAGCGGTTGCGCCAAAGAAGCCTTGCCAAAGGGAAATAAAGCTCACGACCAAAAAACAAACAATCTAAAAACTAATAGAGATGAAAACCAAAGCTCATGATAGAGTTTGTGATGATTTTCGACACAAGAGGAGCAGTAGCTTCATTGGGCTTCCGGGATGAGGAAGGGTTTGTTTTCCCCCCGAAATCTAACAAAACTAATTTAAAATAAAGCAGCAGAAAAAGGCCCTGGGCGTGCTTTTGATCCGATACTGTAGCCCTTCCGCCCTAACGTCCTGTAGGCTACCTCACAAGTGTTTACCAGGTTTGAAATTATACATTTTCCACTGTTCTTCCGCTTATTTGTTGAAAATCGCCACTGAGGACGCAGAGTACCTGTTTAGTTAAAGTTTAACTGAAAAGCCAACTTATTTGTGTGTCATTTAGTTGAATATACTGAATTATTTGGATTCTGCAAAGGGATTTTTGTGTTTTCCACGATCTGCTCTAGTTATGACGTTCAGAATATCTGCGGCTGTCCCCACAGCGAAAATTCTACTATGACGCGGGAAATTTTTATCCAAACACAAACAAGGGTTTTCAGTGGGCAGTGGCGATATTGGTGAAGATTGCTTAGTGCCTGAACATAAAAAAAAGTCATGAATCTTTCTTGTAAGGCATACAATAAATTAGAGGTACCACAAATCACTCGGAAATTGCACTATTTGAAAATCGATTATTCCTGAATAGCGGAACAACCAAGTAACACATTTTCAGCGGGTCTTCAAGCCTATTTAAGTGAATAAGGGATGGGTAACTAGATTGTCCTATCCCAGTCCTTTTCGGTTAAACTTTAATTATCCTCGATCTTAGTTGGATAATTGTAAGCTGTTGTGTTTGGAAATTTATTTATTAGATACAAGTCGTAACAACTTGTAGCACAATCCCTTAGGACTTCCTTTTTGCTGCAATAATATATTGGTCATGTCACTTTATTTCATGTTTACATATTGGTTATAAATAAAACCTACCTACCTACCTTATTAATACAGAAGCATACAGAAGTCAATTTCTTCTGTGTTTTGCCCGACAAATGTTTTGCCGAATTCGATTTCTTGTGTATAAAAAGAACCCAATGTGCCGACGAGTCTACCGACGCCCGACGAAAACATACAAAACCGAATTTCTTATGTATAAACAGAACCCGATGTGCCGAAGGTCGGAATACTCTTTATGACTATCTCTCCTTGCCGATGCTAAATCTCCGGGTACCAGCGGAAGAAAGAAAGAAACGGTGTCACAGCTGCTCCCAAAGAACGCCGTGATTATTTGACGCAGGATTTGAGTCGTTGAGTTTGGGTCATTACGGAAACGTTTACTCCTTCCTCCTGAGGATCACTGGCGTGTTTTGGACTTAGTCATATAGAGTATATCGAAGCCCGTTTACAGAATTCGATTTCTCCTGTGTTCTGCACGACAAATGTTTGCAGAATTTGATTTCTTGCGTTATGAAAATAACCCGATGTGCCGACGAGTCGATCGACGCCCAATAAAAGCATGCACAATTTTATTTCTTTTTGGTTTGCCGGCGATCCGCGCCGACAAACAAGTGAAAAGGGAAAGCGAGGACAATATAAACTATTACCTATCTATAACGAAAAATGTTCAACTATTTGAGTAACACATACTAATGACGTTAATATATCGCCCTTAGCTTTTATTACATTCTAATGACGTCGCAAGTGACGTTTCCTACAGCCAATAGTTTCGCTTTCGATATTCATCCCGACGTGAAATTATTCTTAATGAGTTGTCTAATCTTGCGGAAAATGTAAGAGAAACCACTGCTAGACGATAGGAATGATTACTGCGAATACAACTGTACTTCTCTATCTGCAAAACCAGTGCTAGAATGCTTCCAAATCACCTCCTTTAAGTGTTCTTTTAATGTGTTGATTTCATAGATAGGAACTTAGCCTACATAAGTTAGCCTACTATACAATCACCGAGCGACGAGCGTAGTTAAAACTCCCTACCTAGTATTAACTGACACTACCCTACGTACCCAATGATATCCATAGGGCAGCTATCCATGAATATAGTATAGTATATAAGTATAGACCACACTTCTAGTAAGACAGCAAAATACTGGTACGGCACTAATTTTTTCATTTCAGTGTTTTACGTATAGCTCCTTTGAATGTAACTCGGGAAACCCCTAAAACTTGTTTTGACGTGAATAAGAAGTCACTTACGCAGACGAGCTCGGCAAAACCCGAATTCGGAAGATTTTTTTGTACTCTTTTAAAATGCCGAATGTTTTCCAAAGGTTACGCGAGAATCATTCCAGTACACACGCACAGCAAGACGACGAAAATCAGTACAGCGCTGTCAGTGGGGTACAGCATCTCAAAATTTTATGTAGGCTTCTTTTTACAAGTACAACTGGGAAAACGTTCTAAAACGAGTTTAACGTGAATAGCGAAATCAGTTCTGAAGAATAGCTTGGGAAAAACCAAAGGAAACTCACAAGGTTTGTTTGTGTTTTCCAAAATACTTCTACGCACCGAATATACTCCACAGTTTACAAATATTTTTCGAGACGTTGAGTCAGAACACATTCATAGCATGAACGAAGAACGACAGCACTCTCGGTAGGCCACAGCATTACAACATTTTGTACAACTCTCATACATACACCTGGAAAAACCTAAACCTAGTTTAATGAAAATAGCGAAATTAGTTCAGCACAAGAGCTCAGCAAAAACCCCAGCTTGCAAGATTTTTCTGGTTATAGCCGGAGTATTAATTCGTTCATACTTTCGCCAACAAAATCTTAAAGTGAATAACCAAATCAGTCCTGGACAAACCCGATTTGGCAAGACTGTTCTGGCTATAGCCGGTACGTTCAACATGCGAGGGGTTTCTAATACTCATCAACACAGCCGACTGCTAACCATGTTTGATCATTCACTCTCACATGCATGGTAGCTGCTGAAAAGAGATATCAGCCCGAAGTAGTGAAAATAATGAAGCATTTTAGATGGGTTTCTCAGTCCTGGCAGGTATACATTGACATGGTACTGAGAGAAAAATCGACCGGGCATCAGCTCGCATCAATCGAAAAATAGACAGGAAGCCGACCGGACATCTAGGAGGCAAAGTCGAGCTTTCGGTGTCGTCCACAAAAAATCTCGACTTAACAGCCCCTCGGGAGAATGTGTCGCTGCTAGCATCATCTTTACGAACTATACGCCACGTGTTTACAAACCTTGATTTGTTGCATTTAGTGCCCATAGAGATAGTGTAACTTTAGACAAGAGAGGTCCGACCTGACTATGCGAAGAACGATATAATTATGCATATTCAGAAGAACTTTTCAGAAAGACCTTTTTGATCAGGACCTGTCAGTGTTTACTTTGAAGAAGAAAATAAAACATCATCTGTTGGCGGAATATTGATACTGAAAATATGACTCATCCCCCTTTATGTTATCTCGGTAAATCCCCAACCTTATTATGTTTGTTTTAGTAAAAAGTTAGCGTTCCTTCAGCTTAGTCCACAACCTGGTGTTATATTTTTTTTTTTTTTTTATGATTTAGAGAGTTTGGTATGACGTAAGTATACGGAATGGAACGATTATTTATTTTTCTTTATGTGCGTATTACACAGGAAACACCTCATTTATGTTATCTTTGTATAGTCAGTGTATAAAATGGGGCCAAGCTAACGAGCTCGTATCCCTGTCGGCCCCCATTGATATATATTTATTGTTAAGAAGTATTTTTCAGATTAAAGAACCTGAACCTTTGACTTGCAAGGATATACCTATAGCAACGATATATTAAGGCCCTTTTCAGGCATTATCTAAAGGATTTAAACTGAAAGCATTCTAAAGTTTAACACATCCAGATCACCCTTATCCAAGCCACTACTTCAAACCAGAATGGGGGATCTTCCTGTGCGAGCTCGAAGACGATATTAACAATAAAATTATATAAAAGGAAAAAAAAGGGCAGGTGTCTAAATAACAAGGCCAAAGGTCTTGAAGGGATGCCAAAAACTTATGTTCTAGAGAATTTGGTCCTGTCTTCTCCAGATCAAGTCTTCGCCAGACTCCTTGAACATTTTTACAACAAAAAATTCAGAAACAGGTTATGGCCAAACAGCTAATCATCTAAGGAAACCAAGTTCAGAAATGGATTCAGCATGTGTGTTTACACCCTATAAGTCAGATCTGTTTTGACGAAACAGATCGAAACTTCGTGCCTCAGCTTACTTCTGCCAAACTTCCGGTTTCTGCCGAATTCGGGAACTACTTGTCCGGCAAAATAACAAAGCTCAAAAACGAATTCAGCGTATCTCCTTACACCGATTTCGTAAATCTAATCAACTTCAAATAAAGCTTTAACTTATCACAAATTTTCCGGTTTCAGCCGGATTCCGGGTGAACCATTCGTCCGGGTAAAAACCGATTGTCATGTACGGCTTCAGCATCCCTTCTTACTCCTAAATCGTAATCTAATCAACTACAAATCAAACTTTTGCTTTTAACAAATTTTCCGGTTTTGGCAGGATTCCGGGCGAACTACTTGTCCGGCGAGAAAAAGGTTGTCATTTTTGTGTTCAGCATGTCTTCTTACCGTGCGTCCATCCGTCTGTGAGCACGATAACTCTCGAAGGGAATGAGATATTTTGATGAAACTTGGTGTGAAGATTCTTTGGGTCAAGAGTAAGGTGAGTTCGTAGATGAGTTGCGTAGCCCTACATTTAAGGGTGGGGGGGGGTTAAATTAAGGGGCAAACAAAATATTTTGGAACAGCCAATGTGATAGTCGATTGTGGGGTAAGAAGACATGCTGAACACGATGGTGAAAACCATTTTCTCGCCGGACAAGCAGTTCGCCCGGAATCCGGTCAAAACCGGAAAGTCTGTCAAAAGTAAAAGTTTTATCTGAAGTTGATTAAATGTTCGATTTAGGGGTAACAAGACATGTTAAACACGAATGTGAAAACCATCTTCTTGCCAAACAAGTAGTTCGCCCGGAATCCGGCCAAAACAAGAAAATTTGTTAAAAGCAAAATTTGTATCTGAAGTTGATTAGATGATAGATTTAAGGGTAAGAAGAGACGCTGAATCTGTGTATGACAATCATTTTTTCCCCGGAAATATAGTTCGTCCGGAATCCGGTTGAAACCAGATTTTTTTTTATAAGTTAAAGTTTTATTTGAAGGTGATTAGATGTTTGATTTAGGGGTAAGAAGAGATGCTGAACACTTACGTGAAAAACATTTTCTACTCGGTCCGTCCGTCCGTCCGTCTGTGAGCACAGTAACTCTCGAAGGGAATGAGACATTTTGATGAAACTTGGTGTGAGGATTGGGTCAAGAGTAAGGCCGAGTTCGTAGATGGGCTCTGTAGCCCTAAATTTAGGGGTGGAGGAGGGGGTTTAAATTAAGGGGCAAACAAAATGTTTATAAACAGCTAATGTGATAGTTGATTATGGGGTAAGAAGACATGTTGAACACAATGTAAACCCTTTTCTCGCCAGACAAGCAGTTCACCCGGAATCCGGCCAAAACCGGAAGGTTTGTTAAAAGCCAAATTTTTATCTGAAGTTGATTAGATGTTCGAATTAGGGGTAAGAAATGCTGGAAAACCATTATCTTGCCGAACAAGTAGTTCGCCCTGAATCCGGCCGAAACCGGAAAATTTGTTAAAAGCAAAATTTTTATGTGAAGTTGATTAGATGACAGATTCAAGGTTAAGAAGAGACGCTGAATCTGTATATGATAATCATTTTTTACCCGGACATATAGTTCGTCCGGAATCCGGTTGAAATCGGATTTTTTTGTAAGTTAAAGTTTTATTTGAAGTTGATTAGAATTTTTTTAATAGGGATAAGGAGATACGCTGAATTCGTTTCTGAACTTCCTTTTTTTTTTGCTGGACAAGTAGTTTGCTCGGAGTTCGGCCGAAACTGGAAATTCGTCAGAAGTAAAGCAGGAAGTTTCGACCTGGTTTCGACCTGTTTCGTCAAAATAGGTATGGCTTATAGAGGTATATCTGAACTTGGTTTTCTCAGATGATTAGCATGGCGAAGACTGGATCTGGCGTAGACAAAACCCAGTTGTCTTTATCAAATATTACATTTTTAAGATCCCATCGAAACCTTTGTTCTTGTTTTGTTAGACGTCAAGCTAGATGACGTCCAAAGTAGAATACTTATACATACCTGAAAATAACTGAAACAAAAATCCAACTTTCATGTTCAAAACCAAAACTAACAAGACCAAAGGTTTCGATAGGATCCCAAAAATTTAATATCTGATCCAGACAATTTGGTCTTGTAGATACAAGACCTCACCAGACTTCTTGATCATTTTTACTATGAAGACTTGGAAACAGAATAGGGCCAATGGCTAATCATCTGAGAAAACCAAAAAAGTTCAGATATGGATTCAGCATAAGTGTATTTACCCGTAGGCTATACGTCATATTTCCTTTGACAAAATTGATCAAAACTTCCTGCCTTACTTCAGCCAAATCTCCGGTTTTGACCGGATTCCAGGCAAACTACTTGTCCGGCAAAACTAAAGCTCAAAAACGAATCCAGCGTATCTTCTTACTCCTATATCTAACATCTAATCAACACTGAAACTTCAAATTTTAACAAATTTTCAGGTTTTGGCCAGATTCCGGGCAAACTATTTGTCAGAGAAGAAAATAATTTTCATATACGGATTCAGCATGCTTGCTTATCACTACATTGAGCTTCATTTCAGATAAAACACTTGTAACAAATTTTTTGGTTTCAACTGGATTCCGGGCAAACTATATGTCCGGGTAGAAAATGATTGTCCGATTAGGATTCAGCAGGTCTCTTACCCTTTTCATATACCATTACTCTGCAAAAACAATAATAATAAATGCCAAAATAGCGCTAGGCAAAGTCATCCAGTCTAGTACACTAGCCCCTTTTCAGGCATGGTGCTCAAACGTCTAGCACCATGCCTGGGTGCTAGACGTTCAAGCACTGTACCTTGGATTTCATGTAGGGTGCATGGATTTCAGTATACAGTGCATGCATGAAAAACACAGTTTCATTCATCACAACTGAGCACCGGCTCGGATAGGGCTGAAATTACTACCATGAATTAGAGAAATCAAAGACAATCCTTTTCATATTTTTCATAACAAAAACAAAAGGACGCGACTGATGACGGAGATGAAAAACCTCATTTCCTTTTCTACATAGTCAAGAGTTTTGCATGCAAAGTGTCCTGTGCCTCAGCTTTTTCTACCTAACAGTCAACCAGAATATTGGCTCCTAGGGCACTCTACATGGAAAATAGATAGGCTGCTGTCAGATTTTTCATCTCCATCATCAGTCGCGTCCTTTTGTTTTTGTTAGGAAAAATATGATAAGGATTGTCTTTGATTTCTATAAATCTTGGTAGTAATTTCAGCCCTCTCCGAGCCGTTGATAAGTTGTGGTCACAGAAACTGTGTTTTTCATGCATGCACTGTATACTGGAATCCATGCACCATACATGAAATCCAAGGTACAGTGCTTGAACGTCCAGCACCCAGGCATGGTGCTAGACGTTTGAGCACCGTGCCTGAAAAGGGGCTAGTGTACTAGACTGAAGTCATCCCAAAAGAAAAACTGATATCCAGTCCAGTCATGCACAAATCCTCAATTTTTGGGCATGGTGCCCCAACGTCAGGGCATGCCCCAAGGTATGGGCATGGTGCCCATACGTTGGGGCACCATGCCCTGGAGCATGGGCATGGAACTAGCATGGCACCCCCATGATATTTGGTTGAACTGAGATTGATTACATACCTAAATAGGGCCTTCTTCCTCTCCTAGACCACAAGATACTTGATCTTATGTTCTATCTAACCTCTTTTTCCAGTTTTAAAAATATTGGAGAACTTCCAAGAAATTTAGCCATGAATGAATTTCCCCTTTTTCACTGGAAATGGATAGGTAAACCAATAAGAAAATGTGGTCTTCATTAAATGCTAAATTTCTTGGAAGTTCTCTAGTATTTTTAAAATTGGAAAAAGAGGTTAGATAGAACATAAGATCAAGTATCTTGTGGTCTAGGAGAGGAAGAAGGCCCTATTTAGGTATGTAATCAATCTCAGTTCAACCAAATATCATGGGAGTGCCATGCTAGCAGAGCCGTCACTACTGGGGGGGAGGGGGGGATGCCCCCCCCCCAATGCTGTCTGCCAGTCGGTAAAAATAACCGAGTCGGCGCGAAGCGCCGCAATTTTTAGTAAAAATAGTGGATTTTTGTCTTGGAAATAGTCGTTTTTTCTTAAAAACAATAAAAAACAGTCGGTTTTTCGTACAAATAGTAAATTTTTTCTTAAAAATAGTGATTTTTCTTAAAATCAGCCGACTTTTCGTCAACACAGTCGGTTTTTCTCAATAACAGTCGTTTTTGTCCGCAAAAATAGTCGGTAAAAATAACCAGCCAGTCGGTAAATACCTTGTCCCCCCCCCAAACATTTTAGCTAGTAACGCCTCTGCATGCTAGTATCATGCCCATGCTCCAGGGCATGGTGCCCCAACGTATGGGCACCATACCCATACCTTGGGGCATGCCCTGACGTTGGGGCACCATGCCCAAAAATTGAGGATTTGTGCTTGACTGATCCAGTCACATCACTAAGTGCCAAACTTCTTTCCCACCAATTTGACGAAAATGATGAAAGTCAGATGACTTTTCCAGATACAACAATCAGTTCCCACCTCGATAACCTGATAACTGCAAAATGCAAAAACGCCTTTGCCTTTGGCCTGGCTGTGAAAATGTATTAGCTAGTTTTCAACATACCGGTCATGGTTTATGGCATCCCTATTCGTTTCTAACATCCTCTTTTGCAAAAAACCAGCTACAATCACTTTTAATCGGAAGCACACTGTCAAACAATCCTGCAAATCATGCTTCACCTTTCTTGTGAAATTTCCCGCGCTCCGAACGTTTGACTGTTCAGCTGTCTCCTTCAAATTCCCTAACAGATGGAATCTACGGTATATAAGAAACCAGATAAGAAACTAAAGATATTCTTTGTGAAGTAAATACTGCAGTAAAATGAGTAAATACTTTCTTAGCGTCATAGCGTTTCTTCAACTTTCGTCATGTCTCTATTATTGGTATTGCTCATGTTTGTCTTTATAATCCAATGTTCTGAAGTGTGCAATAAATGTTTTAAATCTCCAATTTTCTTGTTGACTCTTTCGCAAGTATTGCTTCACATCTATGTTGCCAAATGTTATACAAATAAAAATCATTATCTTTATTTATTATTACATTTGGCGTGAGGCTTATAGCTTGTCGCCATAAAGATCATAATCTAGATAACCACGGCTTATGGTCTTACAAGTATTGCCTAACTTTTTTTTTTTATATAAACACATATTATCTCGATAGTAAATTTTTATGGAACGAAACTGTGATCAAACTTACAAAGCTGCGAAAGCTAATATTAGGTTATCACGTTTTATTAGTCGATACATTGCTCATAGAATTGTGATTCCACTTCTAACGATTCTCGTAAAAATACGTTCTTTTCAGTTCTTATTATTACTTTCAGATGTGTGTTAACCCCCTTATAAGTCAGATCTATTTTGACAAAACTGATCGAAACTTCCTGCCCTTACTTCTGGCAAATATCCGGTTTCGGCCGAATTCCGGAACTACCATGGTCAGGCAAAAAAAACTAAAAGCTCAAAAACGGATTCAGCGTATCTCCTTACCCATATAGGGCCTTACCCCTATATCGAACATCTAATCAACTTCAAATAAAATTTAAACTTATCTTCCGATCTCAGCCGGATTCCGGGCGAAATATATGTCCGGGTAAAAAACGATTGTCATATACGTATTCAGCATCGCTTCTTACCCCTAAACCGGACATCTAATCAACTACAAAAATACATTTGCTTTTACCAAATTATCCGGTTTTGGCCGGATTCCGGGCGAACTAGTCAGGATAGAAAATTATTTTCACATTAGAGTTCAGCATGCCTTATTACCCCTAAATCAAACCTCTAATCAACTTCTAATAAAACTTTTACTTTTAACAAACTTTCCGGTATTGGCCGGATTCCGACAAACTACTTGTCCGGTTTTCATATTCGTGTTCAGCATGTCTTCTTACCCTGAATCTATCTCATTAGCTGTTTAAAGATATTTTGTTTCCTTAATTTAAACCCCCTCCCCCACCCCTAAATGTCGGGCTACAGAGTCCACCTACGAACTCGACTTTTCCCTTGACCCAAAGCATCCCCACGCCTAGTTTCATCAAAATATCTCATTCCCTTCGACAGTAATCGTGCTCACGGACGGACGGACGGACAACTTTGCGATGTCAGAGGTATCCCTCCACCTACGTTTTGGGAAAATTGCGTCGATATAGGCTAGTATTTACGCCTTTTGTAGTCGGCGGCCGATCTTTGTTTGACACAAATGACGTGGCAAAACTCAAAATAGCGTGGTCAGCTAGTCTGCAGTGGCGCAGTTTTAAGTTCCCCCGCGTTATTTGTGTCAAATGGAGCTCGACCGCGCAGTGAAAAGTCGTAACTATTTTACCTGACCAAGATTTTTAAAATTTCTCGTAGTTTTGTTGTTCTATTTTCTTGATTCAAGTGAGCACGTGCAACCTGTCAGTTGCAGATACGTACTTTAAAAAGTATGATTATATCCCAACAGAAGTTTCCATGCCCCTGTCAGAGGGGCAATAATCCTGACGACAAACTCTTCGCAGGGTTGCCAAGAGCTCAACTCATAGAAGTGTCGCAATTGCTGACAAAAAGGTGCTTTTTGACACCACGAATTTTGTGCGTGTGCATTCCGCTGCACAACGCGCAAATGCGAATAATTGGTAATAACTGAATCTGTAACAACATTTTTCAAAACATTTCTTAACTGTCACATCACAGTTTTGTAACAAAATTATTCGGAAATGAGCTTTATTCAAGTCTTCAAACTGTTTCTGTGTACTAAATCAAAGTAAAGTACATGTTTTGGCAGTGTTTTGGGGGCGGTAATCCGTCACTGTAGTAAAGTAAATGAAAAGATGCTTTTCTGACCAAAAAAGTGTCATTCGTAAGAAAAGGTGTCACTTTCAGAGAAAAAGTACCACGGTACCCAGAGGCAAAAGGTCTCAAAAAGCACCAAAAGTGTCACACTTGGCAATACTGAATTCCTGTGTGCCTAACAAAGAGCCAGAAACGTCACTGGCACGACACGCAACAATCGCTGTTGATTGGTTGACATATGATTTGAATCAAGTTTGAGGATTCGTTTGGGTGATGTTTCTCGTTCTTCCTGAGGTTCACTAAGTTATACACAAATCCTCAATTTTTGGGCACCATTTAAATTTGTCATTAGTGTATGACTTAGTCCAAAACAAAAAATATGGACTGATCTCCTGAAGTCCAAAATACTCCAGTGAACCTCGGGAAGAACGAGAAACGCCACCCAAACGAATCTTCAAACTTGATTCAAATCCTATGTAGGGTAACAAGCAGGGCCGTATACCGGGGGGGGGGGGTCGACCCCCCCCCGAAACCCACAAAAGCTATCGTTTTTTGTAGGCTGTAACCTCTGATCTATGTCTTTTTGTACTTTTTGTTCCGACCCTTGGTACCCCCCCCCCGAAAGAAATTACGGGCAACCCCCCCCCCCGGGAAATAAATTCCTGGATACGGGCCTTGTACCAAGTTACAGCGATTTCACCCATCTGCTGAAGTTCCAAGATGCGATGAGTTTATTGCTAGTAAGCGAATAAAACACCATGATATACTTTAGATAAATCCTAACACAATAAAACGAAACGGTGCAATCGCAACCAGCATTAAAACTAGTAGAAGCTGACTAGAGCTATCTAGTGATTAGATTCGCGATGACTAGAGCATTTCCTCTTCAACTCGCAAGGTGGCAGTAGTAGAAACCCAGCCAAACTGGTTCATGACAGTGCATGTGTAGATCCCGCTATCCTCTAAAAAAAAAAAAAAAATGAATGAATGTATGGTACGCTTGCGCCAGAATTGCGCAGCAAAGACAGAAATATAGAAAATAATCACACTGCCAGAAGTTTCACAGAATTTACAGAGGGATGCACAAATCCCACAGGCACGAGATAACAATAGTTCTTATTTGTGATTGAATTTCTTTGAATCTGTGTGTATTTTTGTGTGTGTTTTCTTATCTTTTCTACTCTTGTACTGAACTTGTGCCCAGGGACAGTGCGCAATAAATAGATTAATTCATTAAATACCTCTTGACATTCCAGATTATTTCCGTTATGACCTTCTGTGATAATGTCTTTTCGCTAAAAGTAACGTTAGTAACGCATGCTGCGTTTAGTTATATGTTTTACAAAAAAGTAACACTTAAAAGCTCTTAATACAATTTTTCTGTAACACAATATTACGTCATATACCAAGAGCAACAACACCAAAGGTTTCGGTAGGATCCCAAAAACATCAATATTTGATCCAGACAATTAGATTTTGTCTTCTCCAATCAAGTCTTCGCCAGGCTCCTTCAACATTTTTACTCTTGAAATTTAGAAACAGATTAAGGCCAAATAGCTAATCATCAATAAAACCAATTTCAGATATGGATTCAGCATGTGTGTTTACCCCTATAAGTCATATCCATTTTGACGGAACAGATCGAAACGATCCTGCCTTACTTCTGCCAATTTTTCGATTTCGGCGAAATTCCGGAACTACTTGTCCGGCAAAAAAATAAAAGCTCAAAAACGAATTCAGCGTAGGCTATCTCCTTCCCCCCCCCATATCTAACATCTAATCAACTTCAAATACAAATTTAACTTGCGGTGTAACAAATTTTCCGGTTTCAGCCGGATTCCTTGCACTCACCTGGGAACACCTCTGGTATGGTCAGAAGCGAAGCTCCTCCCTTACTGACAATTTTATAGTCGGGAGATGGCACTATCTCCCTCTCACCCTTTGACCAGCAGAAAACCAACCAATCGCCACTTGCAACGCATTCGAAGCTCACTGGGTGTCCAGCGTTGACATGTAGATCATTTGGGGAAGTAAGGATTTTGGGCGCCTGATTATGGGGCTCACAGGGTGTGCTGGCAATGCTGTCTGCTGCTAGAAAGAAATGTATTAAAAGTAAGAATTCCACTATTCTAAGATCATGTTTGGTGGTGTGAACCGTATGGAATTGTAGAGCCCATAATCGCAATTGATAAAGCAAATTCAGAGAAATACTGCAACGCCCTAGCACTCATAGTTGGCAGCGTGTATTTTTTTAAATGTGTGTTTTTCATTTATGTGGTGTTTTTGGTATCAAATATTTTGTTCTTGTTTTGCTTGTTGATTTTCTTTTCTTCTTTTCTCTTTTTTTCGGGGTTCATACTCTTGTTTCTTGTGATTGTGTGACGGGTTACAGAAATAAAATGCCTAATAAAGCTTTCTCAAACTTTTGACTTCCGTAACTGAGTTGGGAGAACTGAGAAGCTAGAACTGAGAACTGGGAATTCAGACCATAAACACAACTATCGCTAATTATACAGGTGATTCTTTTTGCTCATGGAAGGAATTTAAAAAGCCCGGTGTCGCCAAACCGCTTCCAGGTGGCAAGCACAGGGGTTAGCCATTTGCAAAAACCCACCGAGACGGATGAGGGATGTGGATGTATTTTCAATTTTTTGTGTCCATGGAAGTTTTCGGGAGAAAAAAGTGACTCGTATTATTATTATTATTATTAATATAAGACCGTACAAGACGGAGTTATAAAAAGGAAAAAAAGAAACGCCAAAACCGAGTATAAAGAATCGTGATATACAACGAGGACTTGATTCTAAGCAAAAACAGCGTATTTCGAGGACCTCTTTTCTTCTTTGTATTCTTACCTTGTGGGTACGGAGAGACACTGGGCGAAACTGAAACCGGGCTTTCGTCTCCTCGCCCCTCTTCTCCCTCAAATCTCTGAAAAGCATCCCTCCTCTGCTTATAATATCTCGATGGCCCCCTTCTTTCCAAAGTCGACTCCATCTCCGAAATCTCGGACTCCGAAACAGGCTCCCATCTAGCGGCCTTTGCGTGCGTTATTTTTCTCGGCTTGAAATTCGGGATTTTCATCTTCTCAGTAGGGATTTTCGATTTTTCCGAATCGCTCACTTCCGACTCGGAAACTGGTGCTTTGCAGCGACTAGACCGCTTGGAGGGTGGTGACTGTTTGGGGGATTTTCGGAGGGAAAGGGGGGATTCTCGGCGCGGGGATTTTTCGTGGATGACGGGTACGGTGATGTCGCCTTCTCGGGTTTCGGGTTGGATTTTCTCGACCTTTTTCGGCTCGCCTGGTAGGACGATACCGAATTCGTAGCCGAAATCGTACTTGAAGTAGATAAGACCGGTGTCCGGGTCGATGTGCTTCGAACCTGAAAAGAGAGAAGTTCTGCATCTGAAGCAGTCTTTTGTTGCTCTGTCGCTGAGTCTTGCCATCTGATTGGCCTACCTCGGTATATCCTTAAGAGACACCTTGCACCGCATGGTATTTCTGCTTAGATGTTTGAAATAACTGACCACTTCACAACTAAGCTATGCTAACAGAAAATTACAAATGGCTTCGGCTGTGTCTAGCCTCTTTCCATAGCCCTTGCCTTATCTCGGAAAACTAGTCACAACCGGTCTTCGGACGAATAAGCTCCTCGGAAATAATGGTCGGGCGCATGATACGTTACGTCAAGAAAACAAATACGGCAAGCGTAATAATCAGTGTATTGCTAACAGAGGAGATAGGATACACTTACGAAGTAAGGAATCTCAGGAATGAGAATGGGTGGAAATACTACTGACTGAATAATAATAATAATACAAAGCAAGAGAAAAGGCTTTCGCCTCTAAATAAAAAGTAATTGTAATTTGAAGTAAAAGGAATTACTATCATAAGAACGACGTGTCCTTTACACTGTTCATGTTCCAATATTTAAACAACGACTAAAACTATTATTATTATAGGTAGGCTTACCAAACTCGGACACTCTTGACTCCTCCTTGTACGCATGCGGCTCGTTGGAATCTTCAGTTGCAGCGTCTGAAGAAGCTTCGAGAATTTGTACGGTCGGAACATCTTGAAACTGAACTTGTTTGGGGGAGTGTTGCGGGGCGGTTGGAGATGGCGGGGCCAAACGGAGGTCGTTGGCGACTTGATTGGAGAATCCATGCATCTGGTTGCGGAAGGAATCGGACATGTTGCTTAGTTGCGAGGCAACCATCCCTGATAGAAGGGTTCATATTAGCGGCGGTTTTGGTCTTAAAGTATACGCTTAGATACCATTCGTCATCTTCGGAAGGAGTGCACCAAATCTACATCCCCAAAACTGATGCAGGACCAGGTCCGTATCCAGGAATTTATTTCGGGGGGAGAGGGTTAAGCCGCAAGTCAGACCAAAAAGTAAAAAAAGACGTAGATCAGAGGTAAGAGACCACGCAAAACGATCATTTTCGTAAAGGGGGGGGGGTGAACCCCCTAATCCCCCTTCTGGATACGGCCCTGTGCGGAGCAATGGTTATTCATTAATATCCTTGCATTTGGAATTCATTTAGATTAGCGAGTTTTAAAGCAAAATACCCGCATGGTTGCGGAATGCTCCATGTGTTGCAGTTGCGAAGCAATCTCACCTACTGGACCGGTTAAAGGACCAGTAGCTCTACATCCGATCCGATCTTTCATTCGAATCTCAATTACCAAATGACGAGCTTCCTCTGTTGTTGATATACTGCCGCTACGCTAATCCGCACGTTTGCCGTGTTTGGCTCTTTTCAGGCTACGGGCAGCAGTTAACTTCTTCGAAGGTGAACTGGGCAGCTGCCTAGTGACCTCAGCCTAAGAAGACTTCCCGGCCTGTGCAAAACTATACTTTATAAGTCTGCTAGTTTATTTTTCATATCCAAGTGGTTTCTTGGACCTGCAGAGAAAAGTGTCTGTGATTTTTGTACAACAATGTGCCGAGAAATAATGTTTGTATCCGCCAAACTCTAGGACAGAACAGTGCTTTCTGGGGTAGCATATCTGCTGTCTTTGTGCATTTTGTTAATAAATTCTCTCTCTCTCTCTTCGACAAACTTGAACTAACTCTTGACTTGGACAGTCAAAACACCAATTTTTTTTTTTTTTTTTTTATATACTGATTAGAAAATTCTCTTCACGTGAGGAAGACATAAAATCTTCTCTTTTCAGGGCCTACTGCACTCGAGTTTACTGCCTGGCCCTCGTGACCAGCATCTCTGGGGAAACTGACCGGTCTTTTCGGATTCTCTATAACGATGCTTTCAGGTGGCTGCATGGTCTGCCGAGACACTGTAGTGCTTCTGGTATGTTTGTGGTGGCGGGACTTCCTTCTTTTCCTGAACTAAGGAGGAGAAACATTCTTTCTTTGCAGAACAGGATTCTCGGGTCGTCTAATCCACTTGTGCGGGCTGCATCTGCCCCACTTTTGAGGTTGTCTCAGTCAGTGTGGCTGGAATGGGAGCGGTCTCTTCGGGTGACACAGGTTCTACCTGGAGCCCGTTCGACTTGATTGTTTCAGTTTAGTGTACTGGTTGTTTGAGTGTCTTATTTTTTTTCTTTCTTATGGTTTTTAAAAACCGTTAAATAAAGTAAATTGAAACTGAATTGAATTGTTTTTGGCGTCCAATACCGGAGCCTCGTTTTTGTTGCATGCTGCAGGTCCACTTCTCGGCCGCTTCCGGACTGATTCTCTGTACATCCGTTTTTGCACTGCAGTGCTTCCGAGAAAGACGGCAGCGCTTCTCGAGAATCGCGGACTTGCTCACGACCATGTCCGTGCTTCCCTACAAGGTGCTGCTGCTTCCGCTTGAAACAAGAAGAAATAGTGGATCAAAGACGCATCTTGTGCAAAAGCAAAGAAGGGCTGCAGCAGCGAGTCGGCAGAGCCACTGCAACAAAAACGAGGCCCGGTCGATTCAAACTCGTTTCTTTCTTTCCTTTCTCAAGATATTTGCTTACAATGCAGCTTAGTGGGTGTTTGCTCCCTTACAGGCTAGGCTCTGAGCTTAGAAGCAATTATTTTGTTTGTCTCCGTTAGAATAAACCAAATTTATATTCTCAAGTAAGAGGGTGAACACCAAGAGAAAAACTGACGGCCGAACATAGGAAACCCTTACCCTTATGTTCCGAAAACGGGTAGTTATACTCACTCGAAGCGGTGGTAGCCGGCTTTTCCGCATATCCAAACTCCGGTGTTTCTCCCGGTGTGAGACAGACTTCTGGGGGCGGAGGGGGCGCTCTGAAAACTGGCCTGGAGCTCCCCACTGAGTTGGTCTCGGGTAGCTGATACCGCAAAGACAGCGTAGATGGCGGTGTGGGTGCGGTAGGTTGATCACGAACTAGTATCTCTGCAATGAAAGAGACATAATCAGATTGAGAAACTCAAATTAATGCGGTAGCCTATTCACATTGGCGTAAATACCTGCCTTTCTACCCTATATAGCTTACAGTTTGAGAAACTTACGCAGTTTTCTCCAGTACTTAAAGCTCCACGCACTATTTACTTTTCATTTTCCAATATTCAAAACTATTTGAATACTGTAAAACTATGCTCTGCTTTTAACAAATTATCCACGGCTTTGGCTGTTCCAGGCCTTTTCCCAAGCCCATCGACTTCTAGCAAAAACTCAGAAAAACTCAGATAACCGGTTTTACGCATCACTAGCATGATACGCGAACACTCGTCGGTAACATAATGCACATGGAAAAAAGTAAATTCCTGGCAAGAACAAAGATTAGCGAGGTATCGTTAGCGGCCTTAGAATGTAACATCTGAAATTTGAGTCTCCAGGCTTAAGAATTAATGAAGGAAATAACGGACGTAGTTGCAGTGGCAATTATAGGCACAACGAGTCGTTTAAAGGAACAGTAAACTTGACTACGCAACTTTCGGCCATCGAATCGCCCGGGGGGGGCTTGGATAAATATACAGGGTCTTATTGTCGACAGGCCCCTCCTTCTTTGTCATCTCGAACTGTCTCGAACCCCCACCTTAGTGTTCCCAAAGCTAGCTGGCAGGCCCTTGCCCCTTATGCACTGTAACTATGCACTCATGTACTGTAAAAGTTCGCCTTTTTACATGTAGACTACAGAGTAACGACCTCCCCGAATAGACGGCCGGGGTTCGATTCCTAGTCGCGGCACACAAACCTTTTGCTTTTGCAAACCTTTGGCTCAAAAGTCGAATTCTCGGAAACTGCCCGGAAACTGCAATGGTCGTAACGAGAATTTTTCTTACTCTCAATATCGACTCAGAGTACATTCTTGATATGTTAGCTAGCTCCCTGAGTCAAGTTTAAGTCAAGTTTTCTGTTCCTTTAAGTGACCGCAGTGGCATTTTCGTGCTAGTTTTATTTGTCCTTTGGTATCCAAGCTCTTACGTCAGAATGGTAAATTTCCTCCTTTCCTTCAGCGTGTATTGGCGTTGGGTCTAAATTGCTGTCGGTCCCTTTCTGCCTTTCTTTTCATCCGATATCCTTCTTGAATGCTAGGACGCTCCTGCTGCCTGCACGACTTTTATCATCTCGCAGTAAAGTACAGTAGCTCCTCGTCTCGTATCTTCAGACTGTGAAGTCTCCTTTACAAGCATTTAAATTTAAAATAGGTTTGCTATCGCAGAGATTGATTGCATTGAATATATTCATACTAAGGTTACACAGTCTGCCTGATATACAATCAGGCAGGACTGGACCCGCACTGAGCTACAACGACGCAAAATCGGCTTTATTGAGTATCGCAAGAAGACGTACAATACTAAATTTTCGGGGTATCTGAATGGTTGGTTGCTTGTTAGTTTTGTAGATTATATCGGCTGTTTTTATTTTGCGATCAATAATAATGGATAAGTACTTACGGTAAGTACCTTGCTCCAACAATTCCCTCAAGTTTCTAACGTCCTCCTCAGTAATCTTTGGTCTTGGAGGACCCTCAAGTTCCGGCGGCACATCGAACGATGAAGGTGGCGTCGGGGAACGCCGCAGAGGGTCGATCTTCTCTCTAACCTCGGAAGAGACGGCTGGAGGCCGAACTTTCCGGTAGAGTGGTTCTTCGGTGTCCGATCCGGCTGGGATCCATTTTGACCGGAAACGGACGTTTTCAAAGTCGCTTTCATAGTCGCTTTCGCGTGATTCGCCTTTTACGAATTTCTTCGGCTTAGGAACGACAGCGCCTGAAATAGAATAGCACTATCAGAAGTTTGATAGCACTGACATTCTTGCAAGGCATGGTAGAATTTTATTAAATAAGGAAATAGCAGTAGGGCCAATAAAGTGAGGAAATTATCGGATTATGTTTCCTATGAGGACAGTCTGGTCAAGCTTCAGTTGCCGACCCTTGCGGATAGGAGACATCAGCTGACGATGAACTTTGGAAAAAAAATGTTTAACTTCTGACCACCATCGGAATATTTTCCAAGACTTTGAGACTCCAGACCAGACCAGACCGAACACAAGGGGAAGAGTAGCTAACATTGACAAGGGCTTCTTCAGCCCCCCATAAATTCAACCGAAAGATATTTATCTTCGTTTGTGCCTTATTTTATAACTGTCTGTAAATATAGATCAGCCGTGATTTGTAATTTGTTATGTTGACGATCCGCAGCTAGCAGTTGTAAATGAGTTATATTATATTAAATAGCAGTAGGGCCAATAAAGGTACAGACATGCCAGGTGCTTACAAAAATGGCACAACTTGTGTAATATTAGTAAATAATAATACGACCCAGTTTGTTCTTTGAGTAGCTCAGTAGCTGCAATTAGTATTTAATCATCTATTCACTGCAAAAGTAGAACCCAAAACCCATGAGACTTTATTGATTAGAATATGATTTTTACTGAACAGGATTTTTATAGTTAGATAATAAAATCCTATCCGAAAGCATTAAAAACTAAACAGAAACAACACACAAATAACGTGAATTTTGGCACGAGAATATTATGACAAGAACAAGGTAGCCTACATACATTACAAAAAAACAGAATTATCTCTCAACCAATCCTGAACCAACACAAATTTAATTAAACAATGGAAATATAGTTGTTAGTTAATGTGTACTTTTTGTGAGACTTTAAAACAAGAGCTGTAAGCTCATATGGCACTTGCAAGGCTTGGAATATGATCCTGGGCCCATTAGGATCATGAATAGCCTATATGGTTTGGTGAAAAGAATTTTTTTTTGCTTTTCGGTTAAGATGCGCACTTTAAGGGTGGTAGAAATTTATTTCTAAGCAAAACCCTTGAGGCAAAAATGATCATGGGCTCATGGGGATCATGAAAATGTAGGTTTTGCTTAAAATTATATTTTGGACTTTGCGGTTAAGATGAGTACTTTAAGGGAAGGTCGGATCTGGGAAGTGACAATTTATAAGCCAATCTTGTCAAGTCTCTAATGTTCAAGCCAAGTTTCATCGTCCTAGCACATCTTGAAGTACCTTAAATTGCGATAACCGGAATTCTGGATCCCCCTCCAGCTCACCGCAGAGTTACCGAATCCGGTCCAGTTCTATTACTGATGTATCTAGGGCTTAAGCTTGTTCTTCCCACCAAGTGTCATCCCAATCGCTGTATTCTAAGCGTGTCATTGGACATCTGAGACATTAGTTCTTTCCGAATATCAAGCTTCATTAAGTTCCGATCACCCGTTCAAAAGTTGGACAACCTCAAGATTTGGATTCCCCCTCCTCCACTCCCCCACGATGGGCACATCGGAGAAACAACTATTCCTAAGTTAAAATTGTAAAGTCCCTGATATGCCTGCCAAGTTTCGTCGTCCTAGCACATGTGTAAGCATCTTAAGTCGGGATCACTGGAATTCCGGAACCCTCCCTCTAACTCCCCCCACAGTACTCGGATCCGGTCCGATCTTGTCAACTATGTATCTAAGGCTTGTGCTTGTTCTTCCCACCAAGTTTCATCCCGATCCGTCCACTCTGAACATGTCACACAGTTTCCGGTCCACCCCCCCCCCCTCCAACTCTCCCCAAAGTCACTAGATCCATTCCGGATTTGAAGTGTGATATCTGAGACACGAGGTCTTTCCAAATATAAAGTTTCATTAAGATCAGACCACCCGTTCGAAAGTTATACTTGCCTCAAGATTCCGGATTCCCCATCCCTCCACTCCCCCCACGGTGGTCGGTTCGGGGAAGTGACTATTTCCAAGTTAGTTTGGTCGGGTCCCTAATATGCCTGCCAAGTTTCAGCTTCCTAGCTCGTGTGTAAGCATCTTAGTCGGGATCACCGGAATTCCGGAACCCTCCCTCCAACTCCCCCCACAGTGCTTGAATCCGGTCTAGTCTTGTCAACTATGTATCTAGGACTCGTGCTTGTTCTTCCCACTAAGTTTGATCCCGATCCGTCCACTCTGAGCATGTCACACGATTTTCGCCCCCCCCCCCCTCCAGCTCCCCCCAAAGTAGCTAGATTCATTCCGGAGTCGAATTGTGACGTCTGAGACACGAGGTCTTTCCGAATATAAAGTTTCATTAAGATCCGATCACCCGTTCGAAAGTTAAACTTTCCTCAAAATTCCGGATTCCCCATCCCTCCACTCCTCCCACGGTGGTCGGATCGGGGAAGTGACTATTTCTAGGTTAGTTTGGTCGGGTCCCTGATATGCCTGCCAAGTTTCATCGTCCTAGCTCTTCTGGAAGTACCCTAACTCGAGAACAGTGGACCGCCCGACCGACCGACAGACCGAAAAGTGATCGGTATATGGCACTTGAGCGAAGCTGCAAGTGCCATAAACATATCTTTCATCTGATAGTTCTACATTTTCGAGCAATGACTTCCACAATTTTGTGCCAGTTTGACGAGTTGAAGAGCAGGATCTTTTGTTAAATGTAATGTTGGATGCCGAGGACATAGATTTATACAGATTTGTGACTGTGCTCAAACGTTGGTGTAGCCTATACAGTTTTGTTGGAGCGCTACCCCCTAAAATTGAGGATTTCAGTATGACTGAACGGCAGCGATTAAATCGATGAACTAAATTTACCTTTCGGCGCTCGGGGGCGCGGCGGCTCCGCCACGAATGGAAACGGCTCCAACACCAACTCCCTCCCACTCCGTATCTTCTCAACATCGCTGTCGCTATCGAACTCGTGTCGTCTCTCGGCCTCTGCCCTCATCTCCTCTCGGCGGTTTCGGCTCCGCTCAGGCGGCTCCAGCTTAATCACTCGCGTCGTTTGCTCCATCGATACAAAGCGCCGGGAGCTCGCAGTGGACTCCTCCATTTTCATTCGCTGTGTTGTCTCCACCCCTAAACGCCCATTGGTTGAGAGCAATGGGCGTGGCGCGTAACACTCCCGTGGTAATGGCTCCGGAGTCAGGGGTGGGTAAGAGGGCGGAGTTATCGGTTTAAACATGTTTGCGGGCGGTATAGGGGTAGTGGGGAGAGGTTTATGGGCTAAAGGGATAGATTTGACAATAAGCTCTTCTTTGGGTTGGATCACAGGGCAAAATAATGGTTCGGCCTCTTGACCTTCTGGGACTATTCGCTCATCAAGGTCTATTAAAGGACGAGGTGGGCCTGTAAGTGTCGGAGGGGTATCGAAAACAGTAGGTGGGGTGGGGGAACGTTCTTTACGGCGACGAGATGGGCTTCGAGACTGCAAACGGGGCCGAACTGGTCGATAGACCAAGTCTTCCGTTTCCGAGTCCGATGGCACCCATTTCGGCCGGATTTTACCTTCATAATCACTTTCGTAATCAGACTCTCGGAAGTCACCTTTTATGAACTTTTTAGGTCTAGTTGGAGGGGGGAGTTTGGGCGTTGATTTCTTCGGGCGGGGTGGGTCGGGGGTGAATGGAAAAGGTTCGAGGGTAAGAGGCTTTGCATGTGTTACAGACGCTTCAAAGCAACCAACCTGAAAGATGAATAAAACTTGGATTAATGCCAGACAAGAAATCCGGATTAGAGTGCCCAATAAAAATAAAGAAACAAACACCACCAAGAGCTGATCGCTGTTATGCTGACGCTGTTGGAGAAGCGGGGAGGGGGGGAGGGGCATCACTTACGACCAAGGCCTTGGGTTTAAACTACTGACCCTGACGAGGTTGCGTCAAAGTGTTTCAACATATAATATAGTAGACACCACAGAGACACCCCTTTTTATTCAGCAGCTTCTGTGGTGTGATAATCTTTGAAGTTGATAATTATCAATATATGTAGTGATGGCGATAAGCTAAAGCTTCACGCCAAATTTATTAAAATTGTAAAAAAATAATAGTAATAAAAACCTGCGATCGGATGGCTGACTATTCCGGAAACAACCGAGTCAAAATAACTAAAGAAACCGAAAGTTAGCACAGAATGACGGAACAGTAACACAAATGAAAAAGAAAATAAAATAAAGTCACATAAAAGCGAAGTAACAGAAATATAGGAAGCATGCAAGCTGACGACAAGAAAGCGGGGTTTGGGAAATTTCGTACGGCCCCCTCAAGAAACGACTTAGTACAGAAGTGACCCTTCAAAATTTGTGGAGGCCGGGGGCTTCTATCTTCACTTGTTCGTCTGACTCAAGACACAACTAGGGAAAAATGTTATAACACCTCTTAGTGTTTAAAGCAACTGTCTAGATATAAAGTTTTCACTCTAAGACTAAGAGCTGTTTTATGCTCGAGAGATCAAAAGCAAACGAGAATATGACAAGGATTCATAATTCATTCGTCATTCCAATTGTACAAAATATTGTCCAGTGATAGTGTTTTATGTTCCGCAGTTAGCAATACGTAAATGCAGTATTAAGGGAATCAAATAATTATTATTCAAGAAACGAGAAAGATCTAAGGGAAGAGAAAATTACATATGTACTGAGAGCTCTAAGTACCTTGTCTGTCAAGGATGGCTCATGGACCGGGGCGTCACCCTGGGAAGGCGGGGCCACAGTAACAAGCTCAGTGGTTAGTGCTGTATCTCTTTGCGATACTAACTCGTGCTTCGTCGTAACGCGGGTCTCTTCCGTAGCTTGTGACTCTTGGTGCAGCTTCGACTCCCACAGCGCTTTCATCGTTGACAGGTTGCCGTAGGACTGGGTGACTACTTCAGATCGTGATTCGTCTGCTGTCGATACTACAGTGAATCCATCGTGCTGCTTGGCTTCTTCGTCTGCACTCCAGATATCCTGCATCTCGTCAACAAGACCCAAGTCAATGTGTTGGGACAAGCGTGGGACTGCCAGTGCAGTATCAACAGGCTTGGTTTCTGCACCAGGATTCAACTTCCCGGCTTCCTCAGCCTGAGTCTCATCTGTCCGTGATGTCTGGTAGACTGAGTTTATGTTCGTCTGTCGGTGGGATGTAAGTTGAGAACTAGACGAAGAGAAATGACTGCTAGACGATGTCGTCAGGTGTGTCGACTGCAGCCCAGTTAGGAAACCGTCGCCAAATGCCGAATCGACCGCACCCAGATCAACTTCAGGGGGGATGTGATGGACGACCTTTTGCCCAACAACGGCAACAAACATCAACTTCTTGTCTGTATCTGAAATCGAAGTTGAAAGATGCTGATCTGCTGAATTTTTTGGCAGATCGGAAGAAGATACTGTGGACTGCTGACCCCAGAACGATGATGTCAGTGACAGTTGATTTGTCGAAATTTTTTGCTGATCTATAGTAGTCGCTGTTGATTGCTGACAAGACGACGTCATTTGTTGACCAACATGGTCACGCGGTTTTGTCCCCACGGACTGCAATACTGACTGTGTCGTTTTCGAATCTCTTGACTGTTGGTTTTGTGTTTGTTCAGCAGTCGAGGTTTGTTGGCTTGCTGATGACGATTGTCGAGTTGTTGAAGAGCTCGTCCTCGTAGTAGACGTGGTAGAGCTGCTCTTTACCTCGGTAGAAACTTGAGACTCTGCCTTTGCCCAAGGGATAATCGACTTTGCTGCTTCATCACCCTGAGGGGGCCAAGAGACGTTCATATCGGTAAACTTTCTCCCCCATTGCTTCTCCATCTGAAGTCCGTCATGAGAAGGCATGGGCGACACGCTCTTTCTTGCCTCTGTGTGAACTACTGGTTCTTTGATGATTATGATGTCTGTTGTTTCTTTCTTCGGAAGCCACTTCTTCTCCATCTCCAAAGCTTCGGGCTTCGGCCTTTGAGGGGATACAGGCTTGTCCACTTTTCGAGTTGTCTCCACATTAAGCGTACGTCCCTCGCGCGTTTCTGTTGTTCGAACTTCCCGCGTCTCTACAACTTTTCGAATCTCCCGCTTTTCTGCACCTTCGGCGTCACTGGTGGCAACTTGTTTCAGCGCCGACACAGTGGCGGGGATGTCGATTTTTGGGCGAGGTGGCGCTTCGATCACAGGGGGAACATCAAACTCGGTCGGCGGCGTGGGGGGCCTCTGTTTCTCCTCGCGCTTTTTCTTTCTTCTCTCTTTAAGCTCCAACTTAATCTTCTGATACGCCGGTTCGCCTTCCGTGTCGCTTCCAGGGGGCACCCACTTAACGGGGAATCGAGATTCCAGGTCGCTTTCGTAATCGCTCTCTTTCGACTCCCCTTTTACGAACTTGGAGGGTCGTCTGGGAGGAGGGCCCTTTGGTGCAGATGGGCGCGAGGGTTCTGGTTTGAACGGGAATGGTTCCAGCTCTTTAAAGGGCTCGAACTTGAATTCGACCTCTTTTCTTTCAACAACCTTCTGCGCTTTTACATTCACCTCGGCGAGGGGTGGCTTCGATTTTTCTTCAGTTGGGGTAGGTAGAAGACGTACCCCTCCGGCCACAGGGTTTGGGGAGAGCGCTTTCGAAAACTCGTCAAGTTTTCGGGCGCTTTCGGAGACCGGCTCTCTTTTAGGCAACTTCTTTTTGGGCACCAAAATATTGGGCAGTTCCTCCAACGATTCCAAACTTCGTGCCTCCGCTTCCAAAATCTTCTTATGCTCAGCGACGCGAGAATGTAAGCTCGTTCCGGAGGATTCCGAAATGTGGTGTGACGATTTCGTCATGGTAGACGACGTGAACTGTCTCGTATCGGTTCGGGAGTCGTAAACAACGTTTTCGATGACGACAGACTGGGTCGGAACGAGTGGCTGGATCGCAGAATGGACGATGACATCAGCGGAGCTATCAGCGCGACCAGCTTCGTTTTCGGCGCTTGCGCGATAGCGTCCTGAGTCGCCAGACGTTGCTGCAAGAGAATGGAAAAGGATGAGTTTCAGCTTTGAGGTTTTTTCTTATTATACACGTGTCCACTCCTATAGATGGTTTCTTCAAGTAAACGAACCGATGTAATGGTCCTTCTGGGCTAGAAGGTCACGGGCTTTACTGGATATGTAATTTCTGGGATTAGGGGCTTCTGGATTGACTGCTGCTGAAGGAAATTCCCTTGTCTCTTATATCGGGTTTTCTGACTGGTCCTGAGGCCAGTCGGCACCTATGATGTCTGAATATCGCCATCATGAATATACTGAAAAAATCGTTTATTGCTAAGAGTTTTTCGAAGCCTCAATAAAGTAGACGGAGAAGTACACATAGTGACCTTTCTGCTTTAACCATCTTTAGAGGAAAATAATAAAAACTAGAAGAACAGAAGGAATTTTCTGTCGCTGAAAGTAGGAGACAACTAATATGAGAAACGTATGGCAGAGGGCGGTTTACCTTTCGCGATGGTCATCCAATATCTCGCTCCTTCTGATTTCTTCACTACTCTTGGATCCTCAATCAACACACTATTCCTGAACCAGTTCACCTCAGGAGGGGGCATACCCGTGACCTCAATCTCCAAATGAACCCTCTCTCCCTCCTTCACGCTCATTGGCTGAATCCTACGACCAATCACAGGAGGGAACAGGGGCTTGCGGATCGCCAACTGGGCAGTGGACGTTGCGATCCCTGCCTTATTGGTCGCGACGCAGCTGTAATCACCGACGTCAGTCAGTATGACGTCAGAGAAGGTCAAGCGGACACGACTGATGTCGAGGGAGACTTTGACGCGGTCGTCGGTGAGTAGGTCTTGCCCGTTGTGCTTCCATGAGATTTGAGGAAGCGGGTGGCCTAAAAAAAGACGCCAGATTAGGGTCTCAGAAAGTAAGACGGGTATAAAGCATTTTTTAAAGGCAAATTTAGCTTTTTTTTTTATTTTTTCGTAGGATGGCGATAGTGGTGATATAAAGCTTCAAGTTTCAAAGAGGCACTGGAACTGAATTGTAGAAAAAAAAACAAGTCGCCGTAAATACAGTTTCTGTTTCAATCTTGGTCTCTTTAACAGATAAGGGTCTCAGACGGTAAGATGGTTGGCTGCCTTATTTTCGACAGTTTTTTTTCCAATTTTGCAAAAAGACGAGGGAAAGTCGTCGTTTGTCTTTTTGACATAAACGGGGAACTGTCAAAGAGCGTTCAGAACCAATTTACCAAAACGTAAAAACTAAAATGCTTAAACTAAAAACTTCCATCTTATCCGATTGAGTGTTTTGTGCTCTATCGAGTTAAAAAAAAAAAAAAATCACTTTAGTCCTCATTGGTGAGTAGCCTTTCTCCAAAATGCTGATGATGTATATATTCTACATTTCTCTCTTATTTTTACTGCACTTTTATCCTTGGACAATGCGTTATAAGTTGCTCACTTTCAAATTCTGGAAACAGGAAGAGATTCTACCACCGAAAACTGCCCGGCACAATTTTATTATAGCGCACACGCTTAAACCAGCTTCAATATACGGAAACTTACCTTCCACCACAGCCTCCATGGTTAAACGGGACCCCTCCTCCACCTGACAGCTTCTAAGTGGCTGGACGAATTTTGGCGGAATTAATTTCTGCTGCGTCTTCGTGAATCTCTGCTGTGGTTGTTCAACGGCAACAACTTGGGTAGAAGAAAAGATGTTCGCCCGTTCTCTGACAGAGAGCTTGGGGCCATCGACTGTCTCGCTTGTGGTCTACAAAGTGGACGAGGATTACAATAGTTGCGTTTTTTGCCAATTCTCCGTCATCCAGTTAACCGACCTATTTACCCCTATAAATGCATCCCATCCAATTCGCCCACGACACAAAAACGGCTTATTTCGCATTCTCCAGTATTACATGAAGCTGTACAGAGGCATAATGGGATTGAACGATGCCGAGTCTCTTCAAAAGGAACTTGATAAGATCTACCAGTGGATGACTAAATGGGCCATGGAGATCAATACCGATAAATGTCACCACCTTCGTCTTGGCCTCACCAGCCTTGACCATCGGTACACCTTAGACGGATGGACGATCTCGAGAACCACCTCTGAGCGTGACCTCGGGGTAGTTATGGAAGCAGATCTAAAGTTTTCAACGCATTACGAAACTGTCATCAAGAAAAGTACAAGAATTGTGAATCTTACGAGAAGGACATTTATATTTAAGGACAATTCCCTATTTCCTATTTTATTTAAGGCACTAGCTCGCCCACTAACTGAATATGGCCACACAACAACAAGGCCCTTCTACATCAAGGATATTACCGCCATTGAGCAAGTTCAAAGAAGAGCTACAAAAACTGTGCCAGCCATTCGCCATCTGCCTTATGAAAACCGGCTTCAAAAATTACGATTACCCAACCAAGTCTATCTTACAGATTTCTACGAGGTGATTTGATAGAAGCATTTAAAATTTGCCATAGTTATTATTATAACATAAGGCCTGATGATATCCTCACTTTCAATGACAACGGTCTCAGAGGACACAACTTGAAACTGAGTGGCAAGAAATTCCGAAAAGACGTTGGAAAATGGAGCTTTAGAAACCGAATAGTAGAACACTGGAACAATCTCCCAGAAAGTGTTGTGAATGCCGAAAATACCAACCAATTCAAAGCAGGTGTCGACTACCACCTGGCTGAAATTCAGTGAGTGTCCCGAGAAATTTATAGAGGCGAAAGCCTTATTATTGCAATTATATTATGAACAATTCGAATTTCATGTCTGAGAACGAACGTATGTCGGTTGGACGGAGCTCCAGCCTCAGTCCACAGGTCGGTTAACCGACCGACAAACGGCGACAGTAAAACATCTTATAAGGGTTTAGGTCGGTCAACCGAAGGAAGAAAACGGCTTACAGTGGAAATACTCCAGGTCGGTTAACTGGATGACAGTAAAAAAACGCAGCTAATATTTGAATATTTTGAATCACAATATCTGTATAAGGTTTGGTAAGATATATTTTTTTTTAAAATAGTGAAAAACTATCTGTAAAAACAATAAAAAAAAGAAAAATAATGAGACCTAAGACATTTTTAGGACAAGATGATTAGCAACTTCAAAATGTCCGAAAGTCTGAACAACTTATGTATTACAACAACTATTACAGCTTTTACAACCCCACTCCGCACCATGTAGAGGTGGGTCCTTAACTTCGCGAGTTTCGTAATAATATTTGCTATAAAACGAGGTCTGAAGAACTTTCAAAAGTTATCCTAAGAAATGCAGCTGCTCTCAAAGTTCACCAAAACCCTGTCCTATCTCCCCTCTCCTATTTTCTAGTAGTTTTGTCACCAGTAGCCTATGCGGACGTCTCTCCGGGCGAACATAGGGCGATTCTTGCGATTTCTTGGGTTCGCTTTCCGAAAAGCAAAGCGAGAATTCACCGAGCGCAAGAACACGCAAAAAGTCGTTGCGCCTTTACAACTTCTCGCTGACTTGCCGTAACACTTTCCACTCGCGAAGTGGATTCGCTTTCCAAGTATTCGCGGAAACTAGCGGAGCGCCAGAACAGCTCTGGAAAGCGAAGCGGCTTTTAGCCGAAATCGCAAAAACAGCCGGCGCATAAGCTCGCGGAGCTTTCCAGACCGCCAGAAACGCCCTCATCTCAGAACAGAAGCACAAATCTCAAACAAGAATGCAAGTAATCACAGGAACCAACGAACAGAAAGACTTATCTAGAATGGACGTTTGTTCTTCTAATTTGAGCCTGAAGAGGACCCTTGTCAAGAAAAACCGAAACACCGCTACAATAATCTCAGGTCAGCTGAATTATCGGTTTAGTGCACTCATTCGATGCTCAGTAGCTTGGGCTGAACGAATAGCCTACCTGAGAGATGCAAAAACTTAGGGTAAAGGGAATTTTTTAGAAACATTTTCTACATATGAAGAATTTTGCTGTTTACGAGCGTTTTGAAAAGAAACGTCGTACTTACGGTAATTATTCATTCTACTTCGGTAGTTTTTATCCGTTTTCATTCACAAGATTTTACACTTCATATGTGTATCCTACCTCTTTATTAACATCATGCTGATTATCACGCTTGCCATGTTTGGTCTCTTTAGGTGACGTATCAGGCTCCCAATCATTATTTCGGAAAAGCTCATTGGTCCGGTGCCGGTTAATCAAATTTTGCCAAGATCTTCATTGAAAGCAATTAAGAGACATACAAAGAGGTTAAAAAGAGGAAGGCTTGTTTAAGTTTCTGTAAACACAGCTAATCTTTGAAGTGGTCTACTATCGCAGGACATCTTAGCAGAAAAACGATGTAGTGCGAGGTGCCCTTCAAGATTAAGCAGAAGACAATAAAAAAAAAATGGTTTTTAGCCTACCTTTTCCACTTCGATGACTTCTTTCTTCTCCTTCACCTCCGTCTGACTCGAAACACGCTTCACGTTCAACGATGACTGATAAACCACCGGTGGCTCATGAACAGACAGCGTTGCGGTGCAACTGGCCACCCCCGCCGGATTCTCCGCCGTACAAACCACCTTTCCGGAATTATGCGGCTCAGCAACCCGGATACTTAATGTATGAACACCACACATATCCGAAATGGCAATATCTGGGTGGTTTTCGGCCGGTTTTCCCTGATACTGCCAGCGAACAATCGGGGTCGGTTCTCCACTAATAATACACTGAAACGCAACAGGCGTTCCTTTATGTACTCGGTTGTCGCTAAACAACTTCTCGAACTGGGGTGGGGACATCAAGTCTTCCAACTTGGGCGGAGGAGGGGGTGTTGGCCCCCGCAGCGACAGCTCTGCTATGCACTTAGCCTCTCCTGCTTTATTCTGTGCCTTAATGACGTATACCCCCTCGTAAGAAGGGTCGGCATGAGGTATTTCCAATACGCATACCCCATCTGGTAAGTTGAAGACTGAATGCCGAGGAGACTTGGTAAGGGGCGAGTTATCCTTCAGCCAAGTGACTTCCGGGTCCGGCTTACCAATCACTTGCGCTTCAAACCTTACCCGCTGGTTCAGCTTGACGTTAGCGTCACCTAGGAGCTTAGTGAACTTTGGCGGCTGCAAATTTTCTTCAACGGATAGATGGCACTCGCTGCTGGCTTCTCCTGCAGAGTTGATCGCCATGACCTTGTATGAACCAGCATCGTACAAGTGAGCTTGGCGCAATATAAGCGCTGACTTATTCCCCTGGAAAATCTGCTGATATTCCGAATTTTCCGTGATTAGCACATCTTTCCGATACCATGTGATCTCAGGATCCGGCTCCCCCTCCACTAAAACTTCAAGCTTAACTTTGTTACCCTCCAAAGTCGTGCAGTTCTTCAACGGTACTAGGAACTTCGGACGCGTTGGCTCCACGTCGCTAAGGCCCGGCTCTGTGTCGGAGTTTTCTGCGGGTAATCGCCCTTTTACCGTAACAGAAGAAGTAGAGGAAGCTTCCCCGGCTATGTTCTTGACGGAGACGGTATAAGAACCTGAGTCTTTGGGGAAGGCTTCTGTAACGATGAGGGTGCAGTTGGTACCATCCGTGAGCGTTTTCAGCTCACGCGTTTCTTTGATCGGCCGCCCGTTGTGCATCCAAACTATGCTGGGTTGCGGTTTTCCGCTTATTTTAGCTTCCAAGCGGAATTTTCTGCCGGCTCGTGCCATCACGTTCGAAAGCGGCGTGAGAATAACCGGTGGCTCAGACGGCGTTAGCGGCTCAACAATAAGCATAGCCGTCGATTCAGCTTCCCCGGCACAATTAGTAGCGTGGCAAATATACTGGCCCTGATCCTCCAAAAAGACCTCTTCAATAGTCAAAACGTGTTCGTCGGCGCGAGCTTCGATTTGGTATTCCGGTGCCGAGTCAATGCATTTCCCGTTCTTATACCAGGACACGGAGGGAATAGGAGTACCAACGATAGAGCACGAGAGCTGTATGGAACCACCTTCCCGTGCGCTACAGTTAACTAGTGGCTTTGTGAAATCAGGGGCTACAAGCTCTTCCTGTTGCTGTACGTCTCTCACTGTCAGCTTTGCGCTTGTTTCAGCCGCCCCTGCGAAGCTTACAGCCTTACAGGAGAAAACAGCTGTATCCTCGGCGAACGTTTCTTCAATATGTAGCGTACAGATGTTATCAATACAGGAAGTTTGGTAATCTGGGTTATTATCAATCGCCATTCCATCCTTGTACCATGAGATTTCAGGCCTTGGTTTTCCGTTAATCTTACAGCGGAGAGTGATCCTCTGTCCTTCTGTTACTGTTTCGTCGTGGAGGGTTTCTGTAAATACTGGTGGCTCGTCTGACTGTATTGCTGCGTCGGATAGACGGACACGTTTTGACGGGGTGATGTGGGTGACTTGAAGGCCGAAGTCGCACTGCGTTTTCAATTCAGTTTGTGTGGTTTCGATTGTAACCTTTGGGCGCGAGTTTATCGAAAGCGCGATGCTCTCAGCGGCAAGGCGCGCCTGTTCCGCCGCGCGCGCAGCTGCACGCGCCGCTTCCGCCTCAGCCTGTGCCGCGGCGAGAGACTCGCGGAAAACCGCCTCGGTTTGCGCCGCCTGCCGCTTTTCCACTTCCGCCGTTTGCAGATTCTTGGACAAAATCACCAGCTCCTTTGTAATCGAAGTGAAGGACTCGAAAACCTCACGGTACTCCCTCGTCACATTTTCGGACAATTTTGCACCTTCAGGCGTCTGTAGCTCTATGGCAATGCTGGAGATCTTTTTAATCTTTTCTTCCTGCTGGCGTTTCCCGGAGTCGACAAATTGCTGCACTTCGTGGACCAGCTCGTCCGCTTCGGACTTGGACCGGCAGAGGGTTGAACGACGCGCCAGGCTGACTAATAGGCGGCTTCCGTGATTGAACCAATCTTCTACTTCTTCAATAAGAGTGAAGTACGTCGTGCGCTGTTCGATTACATTGCGCGTCTCGCCGACGTTAGTTCGAAGGCTTGACCACTTCGTCATTACGGTCTTAATTCCAGAGTCGATCGGCTGACGACGATCTTCGTCGCTTTCGGAGGCGACAATCTTCTCCGCCGTGCTGACGAAGTTCTGAACTTTCGGTTCGATCGTGTCAATACTCCGTTCAAACTGTGAAAACGCGTCGGAATTCGTCCGACACATCGTGAGCGAACTGGCATAACGCCCGGCGTTTTTGATCGAATCCAACTGCCGCATCATGTCATCAATCTGGTTCTGCACATTCATCAAGTCGGCATTGAACTGGCAGTGTTGCCGATGCTGCGTGAGTCTCCAATTGCGCTCCTGCCAGACCGCTTCCCAATGACGGCTCCGCGTATCGAGAGAATGCATAAGCACATCGATATCGTGTTCCGTATCGCAGGGGATATCGCGATAGTGGGTAATGAGAGTATCGCAATCCGCTTTGGTGTTTGCGATCAAATTGGCGAGAAGGTTGTAGTTGGCGACGTGATCGCGGATGATGAGCTCGATGTCTGGGACGTTCGCGGGGAGGACGGTGGTGTAGTATTGGTGTTCAAGAGACTCGATGGTTTGGTCAATCTGCAAGAAAAACATCAACTGAACCTACCACAATCTTCAACACATAGTACATCAAAAGCGATAGGATGTTAGTTGAACAGCTCAGCCAATCTTAAAGGTTCGCTGAAGCGCTTTGCGTTCCAATTTCCCACCACGGACATACGTTCCAGTTCAAATTCCCGGGAAGAAAGAAAGAACAGCTCCTATGTATCAAGTCTCGCAATGGTTACATTTTTGCAGATACCATGGTATATGATACCACAGAAACTGGATCTTCATCGTATTCGTCTTTGGAGTTACCATGGTATCTGATATTACGGTTGCTTTGCAAGAACGACAATCGCCAAGTTTGCACTTTTAGACGTCATCCCAAAATAAATACTGATTTCCGCTCAATCGGCTCACATGACAAGTGCCCATCTTCTTTTCCACCAACTTGACAAAAACCTAGGTTCTTGGTGATGATGAAAATGAGGTGCATTTTCACATACAACGATCAGTTAGGCTACCACGGTCGGGACCGTGATACCTGAATATCAAATACCACGGTAACTGTCCAGATACCGCGGTAACTGTCCAGATACCACGGTAACTGTCCAGAACCACGATACCACGATGTACGAAAAATTCAACGGAGAGCTACGAAGTTTGTACCAGGTCTGCGCGACTTTCTCTACCAAGTGAGACTAGCCAAGTTGTGCCTTCCCTCCATTGAATATAGGTTTTTTAGAGGAGTCCTGATTGAAACATTCAAATTAATGAATGGAAGTTATGAAACTTTTGAAGTGGCTGATTTAGTAAGATTCAGCATTAACTCGTCATCATCAGGGGCACGCGTACAAGCTTGCAAAATCAAGATTGAGTAGTCAGTTCGACTACTCAAAGTTTCTTAGAGTTATTTAGAGGCGAAAGCCTTTTCTCTTGCTTTGTATTATTATTATTATTATTATAACTGGCCAGATTCCAGAGTAACTGCAAAACACTTTTTGACTGTGGTATCTGATACCACGGTAGCTGCAAAAACATCTTTAGACAACAGTATCAGATAGCATGGTATCTGCCCCACAGTTAAATCCCACCACCTATTGAGCAATCTTGACTAAATAGCATTGTCAACAAATGTTGTCTCTGATTGGTTTGTACAGTCCGTCCCTCTGACTGAACCAACCACCGATGAAACAATCGTCGTGCCCTTTGTGCTTTAAGGCGAAGAGGAACCACAAAGGGGAACTTTGTGCCGACTCGACCTGAAACAAGGCTTCGCGCAGCAACCCGTAACTGCACCAGACTTGTTCGCCCGGATATCCACTCTACTGACCGGTATCTTTCGTCATTTGTACCATATTTCGTAAAATATTTTAATTCTGAACTGTGATATATTCGTTGATTGTACATACATATAAATATTTTAAGGCAATTATTGAGAAGTGATTATTAAGTTTTAGCCGTGTTAATAATTGTGTGACGATCCGATGCTAAAGAGTAATTATATGAGCTATTCAGGAAATAACCGTTATTATTATTATTATTATTAAAAAAAAGTGTTACTTGCCTGAACTAGCGTCCTGTAGTATTTGACGGTAAGTTGCAGTATTTGCGAAATCTCAAACGAAAATCTGGACAGCTCTGAATTGTGTCCACTCAGTTTGTTCATCAGCTCGCGAACATTATCATCAGACTCGGAAAATGAATCGAGGGCGCTGATCTTTATCTTCAACTCTTCCGCAAGGGCTCCCACGTCTTTGCTGAACTTCGTCGTTTTGTCTTCGATTTTGTTCAGAACTAAAGTTGTGGAAATCTCTGACGGTATTACAGGAAAGACGCCCTTTGTGATGTCTTTGATTCTTTGAGAGATACTGTCGACATCTAGCGTGATTTTCGACCACCGGTCCTGAAGTTGCTTCTCTTGGTGCATTCTGCTTTCTCGTTGGTTCAGAAGCTCCGTAACGTCAGAATATCTTTTCTCCAAATGCTCCAATAGCGCTTCGACGCACAGCGCCGCCTTCGGCGTATCCAAGAACGAATCTTGGATTTTCGGGATATCCGCGATGAAATTTCGACCAATCAGATCTAGCTGGAGGTATTTCTGCTTCGCCGCAAGGTGACTCTCGCGAACGTCTGTTCCATCTCTAGCGCGATGCTCAAGTTCTTCGAGGTCTTCTTTAAGAGCAACGGCGATTGTGTGAAAGCGGTGGTAGGTTTGTGACGCGTCAACGCGGGAGTCCAGGGCAGATTTTATTTGGTGCCAGGTGTCCTTTAAGTGTTCGAACTTCAGTTGGAGGTTGGTAGAGTGCGGCTCTTCGACGGATTCATAGATGGCGGGAAGCTGACGAAGAATAATCTCCATCTCTTGGCCTTTCATCTGAAAAGACGAGGTATTAAAGTTTAACTGCAAAGCCAGCAACTACTTAGGTAACGGACTAGAATGGCCTACACTGAATTATTTTGACAGCGCTAAAGGATTCTTTTTTATTTTTTCACCTTGGGCTCTAGTAGTGAGCCGAGAATATGCACTACTGGAACGACAAGACAAACTTCATCCAGATGGGGAGAATTCGAATTTAAACAAAAGCAAGTCATTTTCTAACGAAGTGAAGCTCAGTAAATGTTCAATTTTAAATTGTATCTTAGCTTTACTAAAAAATTCTCAACCCGCAAGTTTGTCTCGTTTTAAATGTCACAAGAATGTATGTATGTATGTATGTATGTATGTATTCTTTGTAACCCGTTACATTCAAATTGAACAAGAACGGAGTAAAAGGAAGAAAAGAACAAAAGAGAAAAGACAATTAATCAATGACAAATATGTACAGCACTACAAATGAAGAAAAACACAAAAGGCAAGTTAATTAGTTGTCATCCATTGGGCACAGAGTATTGGTAACCATGGATGTGCGGCCGTTCGAAGAATAGTGGGCGGCGTTACAAGTATGGCCCGATTGTGAAGCATGGAAAGCATAGATCTCGGCACTACTCCGTAGAGTTATTTCCTTATTCACCCCCACTACCTGTTGGGCTCCAAACGTGAAACCACTTATCACCGAACTTATCTTTGAAACTTTCGGCCGTATAAGTTTATGTATTGGTTGTCCTTGTTTTGTATGTACAGTGACAAAGATCTACCAAATTGCTCGCGCATGAAATGTTGTATCCGCTTACTTATCATTAAATCATCAAATCGTATAGTAAAAAAAAAAAAAAAATCCTCAATAGGCCTAGCTATGTCTGTCACACGTGCCCGCCTTTCTCCTTGTTTTAGTCACTTTGGGTGTCTGTAGTGTATGTATATATGTGTATGTATATATTTATTTCCCATCAAATGAAAACAGATGGAGTATAAGATGAAAAGAAAACGAAAAATACACTACCAGAGAATACACTGACACAAGAAAAACAGAGAACAAAAAGGATATCTAAATACAAAAGACAAAACTATTGCTTCAAAATAGTTGCCCAAGGATGAGCAACAATATCAGAATTGTATCTGGCGATCTGGGCTATGATCGCTTCATTAGGGTCGATAATCCCATACCGACTTGTCACAAAACAGTGACTAGTCAATGGTGGAAGCCGTAGGAGGTACTTCGCATATTTGTAATATGTAGACCGCAACTTTTTCTTATCTTCCTTTTGGAATATCCTCCAAAAAGGACTTAGGTACAGATAGCGAGGTAGCGCCATTGGATTGTACAGCTGGGCCAAAATCCGCCGATCAAACTGTCGCTTATAAGCGAAAGAAATCCGTTTCTGCAGATACAGCTGGGCCAAAATCCGCCGATCAAACTGTCGCTTATACGCGAAAGAAATCCGTTTCTGCAGATGACTCTGCAAAAGGCGACGCGTTTCAAGCAGAGACCGATCAATTGGAATCCCCAGATAAACAACGTGTTCAGCAAGCCGAACACTAGCACCACCTAGCCTAACATCAACAGCACCTGGCTTAGCATTAAACAACATCACTTCTGATTTCTCCTCATTAAACTGAAGGCCTATTTTTCCATACTCCACTTGCAACTGGGCAAAATTTCCCTCTAAACCGCGAAGGAGGCGGCTCAGATTAAGAACATCATCTGCGTAACCTATTAACGATAGGTCAATACCTCTCAGAATGTATATCAGATTTGACTTAGATTGCGGTTTGACGACGCTGTTGTTGAATGCGGTAGGTGACGTCAATGCGTCCTGCCTTACACCTTTTTTGACGGGAAGCACCGGGTTATTTGTCGCGGGATTCACACTCTGGCTTAGTGTTGCCGGTAGCTTAAGCTCAGCTTTCAAATTTTGATACATATCATATAAAAGGTCTAACATACATGAAAATTCCTAAATTAACACCGATAAGTTGCACACACGAAAGGTACAGGAAAAGCTTCGTTCCATCTTTCGTGACCCTTTTTAATTCTCAAGACTAAAAGTGAATTTTTGTTTTTTCATTGGAAATCAGATAACCTTGGCTGTGTTTTATATTGTATATATATTTTGTATCTGTATATCTGTTGAAAATGTTGAACTGACGACGCTTTGGTTAATGACTATGTTGACATGAAATGCAAATTCGGGATTATTGCTGTGAAAGCCATTTTTAAATTAAATTCCACTCTACTCTACTCTCTACTCTACATGGGTCAACACCTACTAGGCCCAAATCTAGAATAATCTGCTCATGAATCAGCGAGTCGAAGGCCCGTCTGACATCATGCGCAGCGAGAGCTATACTCTCTCCTCTTTCGTCCGCATCTATCAAAGCCAAAACAAGTGCAGAAAGAGCGTGGCCACATCGGCTGAAAACCGAATTGATGGTCTGGAACTGTGCATTTTGACCGCAGTTCATCAATAATAAGTGCCTCAAATAACTTACAAAAAACTGTAGCCACAGTTATATGTCGGAATGACGAGCACTGGGAAAGTGGCTTTCCCTTTTTAGGCACAGGGGTTAGCGTTCCTATGGAAAAAGAATCTGGCACAATACCCAGATTAAAGATCATTTGAACTAGAGAAAAAGTATTTTATCGTTGAACTTGGCTGTAATGATGCGCACTTTAAAGGCACTAGAAAGTCATCTGTAAGGAAGACCCTTGAGGCAAAAACGATAGCAGGCTCTTAGGGATCATTGATATATACGTATGATCAAAAGTATTTTTTTTCCACTAATGCGGGTAAAATGCGCACTTTAAGGGTGCAAGAAATTATTTTTTGCAAAACCCTTGTGGGACAACTGATCATGGGTTGAGATCGTTTGATAAAAAGTACTTTTCGACCTTGCGGTTAAGATGCACACTTTAAGGGAGCTAGAACTTCATTTGTAAGCAAAACCCTTGAGGCAAAAATGATCATGAGCTCATTTGGATGATGGAAATGCATATTTTGCTTAAAAGTATTTTTCTTAATTTGCGGTCATGATTGGTACTTTAAGGAATGGTCGGATTTGAAAAGTGGCGACTTCTAAGCCAATCTTGTCGAATTTCTAATATTCCAGCCAAATTTCATCATCCTAGCACATCTGGAAGTACCTTAACTCGCGATCACCGGAATTCCGGACCCGCCCCTCAAACTCCCCCCACAGTCGCCGGAGCAAATCCGGTTCAGTTTTGGACTTGTTTTTTATTCCCACAAAGTTCCATCCCGATCTCTCCAGTCCAATCCGGTCACGTATTCCCCCCCCCCCAATTGTTGTCGGATCCGCTCCGGACATGAAAAAGATCACCACATGCACGCCCTCTGTTCAGTTATTAAATTTCACTCGAATCCGATCACCCGTTCCAAAGTTACGCATGGCTAAATATTCCGGATTCCCCCTCCCTCCGATATCCCCACGACTATCGGATCGAGTGAATTTTTATTTACAAGTCAGTTTGATCGGGTCCCTGATACGCCTCCCAAGTTTCGTCGTGAAAATCCCAAAAACCGTCATCACCAGAATTCCGGGAAACTCCCCTCCACCCCCCCCCCCCAAGTGTCCGGGTCCAGTCCAAACGTGTAAACGATTTATCTGGAGCAGATTCTTGTTCTTCCCAGCAAGTTTTACTCCGATCCCTCCATTATAACCGTTTCTCGAGATTTCCGGTCTTCCCCCACACCAACTCCCCCATAGCTGTCGAATCCGGTTCGAACTTCAAATGGAACATCAGAGATATGTCATTCATTCAGGTATTAAGTTTCGTCCCAATCCGATCACCCGTTCGAAAGTTACACAACACTCAATTTTCCATATTCCCCCGCACTGCACAACATATACAAACCCCTTTGACCCTCGAATGCACTAGCTCTTTCCAATGTTAACAGAGTGTTCCGATGCAAAGAGTGACGTCACGACGCGCGCAGACCTTCTAGTGTGTAGAAAGGGGTAGGGGTTTTACAAAAACTACTAAATTCTCAGGATTCCCCCGCCCTCTACTCCCTCCACGGTGGTCGGATCGCGGAAGTGACAATTTGCAAGTTAGTTTGGTCGGGTCCCTGATATGCCTGCCAAGTTTCATCGTCCTAGCACATCTGCAAGTACCCTAACTCGCGATCACCGGACCAACCGACCGACCGACCGACCGACAGACCGACCGACAGACCGACCGACGGAAAAGTGATCGGTATATGGCACTTGAGCGAAGCTGCAAGTGCCATAAAAAGAAGGGCAAGGTGCTCAAAAAACATCTTGCTGCTAAGCAACAGGTGCTGCATTGATATACCATCACAACCACGCGATTTCTTTTTGTTAAGTTTTCTAATAGCAGTACGGATAGAACACCTCGTAATTATAATACAAGGACTGTTTTCTTTTCGCTTACGAGAGAAGAAATCATCCAGTTTCACACCGAAACTTTTCTGGAGCCGGATATCAAGAACCGAAAATTCATTTCTATAATGCTGAATCCAATCATCACGAGATATTGAAGACATTGTTTCGCGAGACGTTTATTTAGCCATCGAAGACCAAAGCTTATTCGGCTGGGAACGAACGGGCTGAGATGAGGAGAGAATAATAGCACTGCGGTGTAGTGAGAGCAGTGTCTTTTGTTTTATTTTTTTTTCATTTTTGTAATCCGCTGTTATGTTCCTCTTATGCGGCCCAAATTAACAGAAAACAATCATTGAATTGAAGAATGTCTACTCCAAGATCTTAGTAACCAAGACCGCTTACGAGTTATCGTGCTAAATTTCGAATAAACAAAAATTTACGGCTCAAGTTCAAGTTATAAATGAGCTATTTTGTAAAGCAGATAGAAAAACACCTGAGGATCTTTCTATTACCAAGCTGTAAGGGCCTAAGCCTGCTGTTTAATTTACTGAGATTTTATCTTCACTGTATTTTAATTCTCACGAATTTTAAATTACCGGCAAAAACAGACAAAAGGGTGAACCCACGAGTTTCAAATTGCTGGTCGTGTGTGTCGCACATCCTCCTCTTTCCGTGACAAACGTGATAATTGGTAAGCTTAGACGTAATATTCTGGCCCGTATATACCAGTCAACAGTTTTACCAATAGTTATTTTTCCAGCGGTGGTGGTGAATGGCTTCAATCGTGGTATGATTGCTTATAGTGTCCGTGTGTGCTATTTTAAATATTGTAAATTTTTGCTTGGATACCCTTTATTTGCTAGAAATACACCTCTAACTAATTCCCTTTTAGTTAAAGATCCTGCCCTGGCAATTCAGCAGAAATTTGATAATTTTTTAGCCAAAGCTAACAATATTCTGACTCTGAAGAATCTCTTTCCGTTTTTTGATAAAAGTTAATAGTTAAAGTTTAACTGAAAAGACAACTTATTTTTATGTCATTTAGTTGAACACACCAAATTATTTGGATTGTGCAAAGGGATTTTTTTTATTTTCCAGTATCTGCTCTAGTTATGACGTTCAGAATATCTGCGGCCGTCCTCACAGCATAAATTCTACTATGACGCTGGAAATTTTTATCTCCAAACAAACGCGGTTTTTCAGTGGGCAGTGGTGATACTGGTGAAGATTGTTTAGTGTCTGAACAAAAAAAAGTCATAAATCTTTTTTGTAAGGCATACAACAAAAATACAAGCGCATAGAGGTACCACAAATCACACGGAAATTCCACTATTTGAAAATCGATTATTCGTGAATAGCGGCACAACCAAGTAACGCATTTTCAGCTGCAAGCCAATTTAAGTGAATAAGTGATGGGTAACTAGATTGTCCTATCCCCGTCCTTTTCGGTTAAACTTTAAGTAAGTACAGTGTGTTGTTTAAAGTACGTCAGTTGTTAATTTATTGTTTTGAAAGTTATTTGTGACAGTGTTTTTTAAATTTAATTTAGTACTCCTCATTATATATTCTTCGAGGGAAATAAATAAATCAATCAATGAATCAATATGCCGCGGAAAACACGCCTCAAGACTCACCTCAACGTCATTTAGCATTTGTTTATGCAGTTCAAGGAATTCTCCGGCGGAACCTTGGTTGACTCCAAGATCGGTGTGGGTTCGAATCAATCCCTCGGCAACATTGGTCAACCAGTGATAGACCTAGGATGATGACACAGTAAGTATGGTAAGGGGGACAGAGTAAGTATGGGCATCGAGAGTTAAAGCTCTTCACGAAAGGCCAAGATTTATGGCACTACTTGACCCGCCAGTTGCTGCTACCATGGAGAGCTGCGCACCTTGTGGCCTGACACCGAATTACATCGGGACATTTTGCCCGAATTCTCCGAAAAAAGAAGTTGCCGAAACACAAGAATGACCGAAAACCTCACAATGAATTAGAAGAAGCAACTGATTCCTCCTCCAATACATTCATCAGAGCGTTACCTGAAGTCTTTTGTACCATATTGTGTTAAACATTTTAACTGTTCCTAGCTACAGTATGTAATTTTGACCTATTTCTTTGTAATTGACGTAATTTTTCTGTGAACTGAGTGCTTTTATTTAACGCCAAAATTTAAATAGTGACCTGTCGATTTGATTGATAGTACTAGAAGTGTCCTTATTTGAACTGACACATCCAAAGCTATTTTTATACATTTAAAGATATTACGGATTAAATCATCATTATATCTACAAAGCACCAACTAATTTGTGTCATACCTGATCAGGAGGTAGTGGAAACTCGGATGGGGGAAGAAGGTCTTCGGAATTGCTACTACACTGTCAGGAGTTTCATAAAAGATAACCCAAGGATGCGCAATCTCAGCAGATGGCACTTGTATTCAAAACTATGGGTAAAACGGATACGTCAGCTACGACGCTTTGGCAGCGATATTTCGGCCCTTCTTGGCAAGGGTCCTCGTCGGGCTGTCGAACGTCATCATTACTCGCAAGTTCCTACTGCGTCTCCCTTTGTGGGAATCAAACAGGCAAATTAGCTGTCGGTTCAGTATTGTTGAACCTAGCCAAAAGTGTCCTGAGATAGAGTCACGGGCATGTCACAGAGCTTTCGAATATTCATACGAGTCAGTCCTGACACATTACTTATTGAGTTAAGTTGTGTGTTTTTTCTTTCTTATCTAGTTTTTTTTTCTCTTTGTCATATACTCCGCTTTCTCTTTTTTGTTAGAAGTGGGCAACAATAAATTATTATTATTATTATTATTATTATTATTAATTGCAGGTTCGTTTCTTTCCCAACGATATCCCTAACGTTCGACAGCCTCACGAGGACCCTTGCCAAGACGGGCCGAGATGTCGCAGCTCAAGCATCGTAGCTGACGCATCAGTTTTATCCATTGTTTGAATATACGTTTCCCAGTCAGCTGGGACTCAAGGAACATTTAGATAACATTTGGGACGTTATCTGTTATGATTTTACCAACGTTATGCACAGTAAGCATTGCTAGGAAAAGCCGAAAAAAGCATCTGCTGACCTTTCCCTTTCCAATAGCCGATGGGTTGTTTTTACGTCAAAACATAACGTCACAGCAATACATTCTATACGTATATACACTTAAGTCCGATATCCGATATCATGATTACAAAAAGGAAGTAGGGATATGTTTCTTGGGCTCTTCTTGTATGCATAACCTTTTAATGCGTAACGTAAAACATAACATCTAATATCTTAAGAGATCGGTATGAAACTTCTAACAGTTTAGGTAATGTGTCGGGAACACTAGCAGGGGCGGGGGGACAAATGACGATCCCGGTCCAAAGTATGTGCATTGATGCTCGCTGGGGGGAGTGGGGGCACCTACCTCGTCAATCTGTTCATACATCATCTGGACCCTCTCCAGGTTTCTGATCGCCTCTTCTTTGTGCGCGGTGCAGGCAGCACTAATGTTGAACGACCGCTTTTCGATGTCTTCGACCATGTTCTTGATGCCCTGAAAAGGAAGTCTGCCATTTATGCACAACTCAACGCTCTCTCTAACGTCAAATAACACACTATATGATGACAGGCTTCGAGGAAAAAAGCTACCAACCGGCGGCGAGAAAGGATTCAACCCCATAACCTATTAAAGGAGCAAAACCCTCCCAGATCTCTTTACCACTGACTCCAGAAAAAGAGGGCAATCCAAGATGTTGAGTACGGAAGGAGGGAATGAGCTCTTCTCTCCAGAGGCCGCCGATTTAATAAAATTCCCTAAATTTTCGTTCGACAATCGTTACAATTTCTTTGGCAAGTTATGTATGCGTTTATTATGTCTGTTACTCTCCGATTTCTGGAGGAATCAGATAAATTGAATTGAATTGAATTTATGATGGTCGGGACGGAAGCATCGTAAGGGACCATAACTACCGGCTCAGCACGAACTCCCGTATACGAGTGATGACATATGTCCCCCATCTTATATTCTATATGACTAAGCACAAAACACGACAGTGAACGTCGGGAAGGACAAGAAACGTCACCCGAACGATGACTCAAATTCTGTGCCAACCAATCAACGGCGTTCGTTGAAGACAGCTGCAGCGACGCTTCTGGCTCTTCCGCTAGATACACAGCGATTTTTCGTGGACACGAAGAGTTAGCCACCAAAAGTAGCCTATTATATTCGTTCCAGAGAGCGTTGTACTGCCCACAATAGAGCTGGCTCCTCCTCTTATCATCGCAACTTGTAATGATTCCTGGAATGTACTCAAAACTCGAACTTCCTATTTACGCTCCTTCTCTAACTAATTTTCCTACCTGCGAACCAGGGTTGCCGTGCCCTGTCTTCTCTAGCAGATCATATCCGTAGTGAAGCGCCGGCGCAGTTGCTTCTTCCATAGCGCGGATAACTTGCGCGTGAAGGCGCCCAAGGCCAACGCTCCCCGGTGCGAAGGTAGATGTCGCTAGTTGAACATCCAGCTGATCCATCTTCGTAATCGTCTAGAAGGACAAGATACAGTTTTAACCGCCGACGAGTGTCGGTGGGTTTGTGGAGCGAGTTCCCATCTATTGGTGAGTCACGGAATAGTTCGTTTTTATTAATATTATTGGTTGTATGCAGAGGCGTTACTTGCCAAAATGTTTGGGGGGGGGGGACAAGGTATTTATCGATTGGCTGGTCATTTTTACCGACTGTTTTTGCGGATAAAAACGGATATTACTGAGAAAAAAAAGACTTTGTTGACGAAAAATCGGCTGATTTTAAGAAAAACGACGATTTTTCGACTATTTTTACAGAAAACCGACTGTTTATGATTGTTTTTAAGAAAAACGACTATTTCTAAGAAAAAAATTGACTGTTGTTACTAAAAATCGCGGCGCTTCGCGCCGAGTCGGCTATTTTTTACCGACAGGCCGACAACATTGGGGGGGCGTCCCCCCCCCCTCAGTAGTGACGCCTCTGGTTGTATGTCGAAAAGGCTTTCCGATGAAAGATGTGTGGCCTGTGTAGTTGTCTGATAGTTGTACGAAAAAGTTGCATGTATTGATATGTAATAGTACAGAATACTATCCTTTAATGTGCCTCATACTGGGCCAATCTTAAGCAGTAGTATCCAGTAGCATCCAGTCTAGACATAGAAGCATGTAGTAGCATCAGTTGGTACTGCATGTATCTTTTTCGTACAACTTCATACTACTATTTTGAGATAATTTCTCATCGGGTTGTTCTGTTATTGTACCGGGTTTTTGTGTCTCCGTCTTTGACCCTCTACCAATGGCTGTTTTGTACAGAATTGTAAATTAGAACCTTGAGCCTGAAGTACTTGCCGAATCCGACGCAGCATCGCCCGAAGATGTCCTAAGTTCGTAATGGATACCGGAATCTAGACCGACTTCGCTTTCATCGCGTTCGAATTTTCCCACCCACCATTCGATCTGAGCTTGGAGATCATTAAGGTACGAGTACACACAATCCGATTTATACAGTTGGATGCAGATTCCCTCCTTCGCTCCGAAATTTCGACGCGAATTTCGAATGCGAAACCTTATCTGACTGTGTGTGCCAGGGTTGCTAAGTGTGACACTTTTGGTGCTTTTTGGCACTTTCTGGCTCTGGGTGACAACCATGACACTTTTCTCTGAAAATGACACCTTTTTCATACAAGTGACACTTTTCATCTCAGAAAAAGCACATTTCATTTACTGTGCTAAAGTTATGGATTACCGCCCCCCAAAAACATGTACTTTACTTTGATTTAGTACACAAAAAGAATTTGAAGCATTACAAAGCTAATTTCCGGTTAAACTTAGTTAGCCTACAACACTGCGATTTAAAAATTTAGAAATGTTATTATGGGCCATAATTCAGTCCGGAAGTAAGACATACGATACCTCGTAGTTTTATATTCTTCGCCCTTTTCTTGAGGTGTAAAAAAGCACCTTTTTAACAGAGATTTTGACACTTTCATTAGTCGAGCTCTTGGCAACCCTGATGTGTGCACATGGCGAAACAGATATAGCCGAAATCCGGTCAGCTTTCTCTCGCTGCGCTAAGTAGCGACATCATCTCCCCGTCCGGAAAAGTAACTCGTATATCGCTCGACGATACGAATCAACAGACCATCAACTACTACAACTTTTCCTTATACTTATTTTATACCAGTCAGTCATGAAAAAAGCGAAACCAGAAACAGTTCATGAATTTTAAGCGAATGTTAGGTATCTCTATGTTAATAATGTTATGTTAATAATGTTTGCTATGTTAATTAAAATGCCGATAAAACCTCTCCCGTATAATTAACCCCAAAAACAGCAGCTGTGGAGGAAAAACAGCAGCCGTGTCCGGAATGAATTCGCAGCACTAGCTCTCACTCCATTAGTTCCTAAACATGATTGCTAAATTATCACTATATTTCACAGCAAGTTTATACGGCCTCCAGACGACCCTTGCCAAGAAGGGGTTCCGGCTAAAAAACCCCCGGCGAAAACCCCCCCGGACTAAACCCCCCCGCCAACCCCCCCCCCCCGGCTAAAACCCCCCCGTGACCAAAACCCCCCCGGTACCAAACCCCCCCGACCAAAACCCCCCGGTACCAAAACCCCCCGGACAACCCCCCCCCCGGTACCAAACCCCCCCGGTACCAAAACCCCCCCGCATAAAAAAAGACGGGTATGTATGAGTAAAGTAACTGTTAGGTAGAGAGTAAGAGAAGAATAGACCCCCCCCCCCGGTACCCCCCCCCCCCGAATCCTTAGACACTCACACATATTTAGACTGGCATTTACTGGGCAACAAAACGAACAACCATGTGACAGTTTTACCATTGACAAGCACGAAGGTGAAGCGCTGATAGAATATTTCTGGGACTATCTTGAAAGTGCTATCACAAAACGAGCTCAACATTTCCCTTGACCCAAAGGATCCTCCCATTAAGTCTCATCAAAATATCTCATTCCCTTCGAAAGTTATCCTGCTCACAGACGGAAAGTAGGACAACTTTTGCGGTGTCATAGGTTTTCTTCCGCTTACTGCCCATCTTTGAGTTTCTGGTATGAATCAGGGATAACTAAAGAGCAATCAGGCAAAGGGAGCTTCACATTGCACCAATGGGTGGCATCCTAACTGCAGCTTCCTTGCCAAGAAGGAGGAGGCATTGGGAAAGGATTTGTTGGGGGGATCGATACACAGAGTGGAACTGGCTTTGATTTGATCATTCACATTTAACACCTCACTGACAACAGCTTCAGTTAATGAATGCGGGTGTTTGGTGACTTCAGCAAAACCATCAACTTCACCTTCGCCTTACACTCTCTTTGTTTATCATTGTTCTGATACCCACTGTACTTCAGACATTATTGTAGAGTCAAGTTTGTGAAAGAAGTTTATTTACTCTTACTCTCTAACTACCAGTTACTCTACTTATACCCGTCTTTTTTATGCGGGGGGGTTTTGGTCGGGGGGGTTTTGGTACTGGGGGGGTTTTGGTCGGGGGGGTTTTGGTACCGGGGGGGGTTTGGTCGGGGGGGTTTTGTCCGGGGGGGTTTTGGTCTTGACCCGCCAAGAAGGATAGAAATATCGCCGAAAAAAGAAAGTTCGTTTGGCGCCCTCGGACAGCCTAGCTTTATTTCAGCCGAAAGCCATAAGAATGTAGTCATGTTTATTTACATTGTTTTGTTTAGTATTTTAATATGTGCATTTTCAAATTCAAACTCAAATTCAAATTCAAATATTTTATTGACCTCCAAGATCGGAGTATAAAATGAAATAAATACAAACTAATTGGCCCAACCTGGAATACTACAAAAAAACAATCTGGCCAAAAAATACTAATAGCCTATACACAAGAAAATAAAATTATACACACGCGTTAAACTATATTAACTCTTTAACCGCTAAATATAGGTTATGAGTAAGAGAAGACATTTCCGACAGAAATTTTTGTTGCTTTTTTCGTATAATTTGAAGTGGATCTTTCAAATGATACAAATTTATAGCAGTTGAAGTAGAATAGAATTTTGAAAGTCGGCACAAAAATGTACCAAAATTCAAAAAAGTAGTTTTAATATGTGCAATATTATAATTAGAAAAATAAGGAAGCCAACTAGAAAATAAAAGGACTTGAGGTATCCTTTGTGTATTTTATTCATACTCCGCTGTTATCGAAAAAGCGGGTAAAAAAAAAAACAACGAAGGAAGAGCACAGCATAAGTTAAACAAGCACTAAAAATGCGCTAAGGATACAGGTCCCTGAGGAGCGCCCTCCTCACAGGAGGGCGCTCCTGTGAGAAAGGGATCAGCGGAAAGAAAACTGAAGGGATCCATGTGATCAAAAGGGATCATCGGCATTCCTGACTAGAAAATTCTCAGAGTGAAAAAATCGCTGATGGAGGGAGGCTTCAGATGATTACCAGAGAAGGTAAGCCCTTCTGACTCACCGTCTGAGCAGTCCGGAAGAACTGGACTGCCAGTCCCAGCAGTGTCATACGACTGTCGAAGATCTCCTGTAGCTCTGCGCACTGCTCTAACATCGAATACGCTAGGGTCTTGACTTCTTCCGACCCGGAACTGGGAGGACCTTGCAGTTTTTCGGCCATTTTGGTAACCCTAACTGCCTTCTCTCGAACCTCCTAGAAAACGAAAAAAGGTGAGATTAAAGATAATATCCTTCTAAGCTCTTCACATAGCCTATGCTATGTAGTGCTTTCTGGGGTGGCCCTTATGTGGCTTGTATTATTATCTGTTCAAAAAACTCTCTCTCTCTCTAAAAGAAAATCGATCTTGCACATCAATAACTTTACATTCTGAACACAGCAAAAAAAAGATCCAACCTCCCCTGTTTCCACGATGTGTGCGCAGACCGCATCTCGGCTTACGAAAAATTTCTAAGCCCGCAAGTATGTGTCGCTTTAAATGCCGCAAGAATAATGGGCGGCGCCACGACTATGGCCCGTTTGCGAAGTATGGAAAGCATAGGTCTTGGCGCTACTCCCTAGTGTTATTTTGCTCTGCTTTACCAATTAATTTGTAAGGTTGCTAGGCTTGGCCTGTGTTTTTAAGGTCTTTATAACGGGACGGCGTCTAATACGCCAACTAGGCTAGGGCCTTCCAAGTGACGTCCGGTGGCGTTACCGTCTTCGGTGACCCTGGGCCGTCACAGACTCCTATAGAGCAACCGATTACGATCAAGAGCATGCACAAAAATGAAAAGTGGTACTGAAAATAATCGCAAAGTGAAATTTTTCCACGCCGATGTTCAACAATCATAAATATTGCACTGGTGATTATTCAACGATGATTCATTATGCTCAAGGAAGGATACTAGAAGGGGATGAATAGGCTATATGTGCCGGCAGTATTTATGCCCCGACCCCCGTCCCCGAAAAAATACCTTTGCTTTTTTAGAATAGCCTTCCCTCTTTTCCTCTGCAACACTTAGCTTTAAATTTATCCTGATTTTTGGCTGGCCCAAGTTGTTAACCCCTTGTTTAATTCTTGGCTCGAGCCTTCTTGCATGATGTACGGCCAATCAAAATAGTTTCCTGTTTACAAAATTCTTTGGGATAAAGCGAAGGTGTTCGCGCCTGGATTACGTCAATCAACTGGAGCAAAAGCTCCAGGACTGAAAATTAAAGGACAAGGGACACAAGAAATTATTTTCTCCTATTTCACAAAAATCTTTCGAAGGAGGCGGAAAGAAATATAAAAAAAAAATTAATAAACTCAAAGCACGAGTCACAAAATATGCAATTTCTGTTCCGTTATCCAAAGCTGTACCTCCCATGAGGATCCCATGAGTATCCCATCCCTCTCACGTATCCCACGAGTTGCTAAAAAAAAAAAAAAACGCGCTTGACATCTTTGAAACTTTGCTGTTTTCAAAAAAAACAAAAACAGTTCCGGCTGTTTGAACGGCGCGTGGCCCCCTTATCACAAAATATACAGTTTCTGTTCCTCGTTTCTGTTCCGTTATCCAAAACTGTACCTCCCATGAGGGTCCCATGTGTATCCCATCCCACTCATGTATCCCACGAGTTGCTAAAAAAAGAAAACCGCGCTTGACATCTTTTAAACTATAGTGCTATGTTTTCCGAAGAAAAAAAAAGACAGACGAATTCCGACTGTTTTAACGGCGCGTGGCCCCCTTATCTTGACAAGAAACATTGAGAAAATTCTCTTTCTAACCAATGAACTATTAGTCGAAATGAGCGGGAGCCTCATTCGCAAATGATATCTGAAGATATCAGAAATGGTGTAACGATAAAGGAATCGGCGTAGAATGAACCAGTAATATGGGTAGGTACCAGAAGGTCGTTTGAACTAGACTATTCGTACAGCGACAGCTTCACGAAATCTCATCATCACCTCATCCACAAATTGATGGAGTCTGGAGGGTGGAGATTAGGCTAGATCAGGTCCGTGGGACCGGCTTAGCAGCGTGACAAGTCTGAAAACTGGCGGGACTGACGGTACCGTATTTTCCCCTCTCTCTCTCTCTCTCGCTCTATTTCATCCAGAGACACTAAGAGCCATTCCTCTTTGTTGTTTATCGACGGCTCAAACTGTGCACAGAGTTGATACGAGAGTTGATATGACCCTTCCATGATTCCATCATCTTACTCACATTGCGATTTGGCGCCACATAAGAAGCTAGAATTTTTATGACATGTAGTTGTATCTAGCGATGGAAAGGCGAATGTACAAAATTAATGAAACTGCAACCAGCCCGCCGCTTCAATCATAGAAAAAGCCAATCGCAGAATTCGGCGCTACGAGTCAGATCAATAAAACTATCTATCTATTCTAAAAAATGTATAATAAAAGAGTGCATCTTGTAGGAGTAAAAGTGCGCCGCAGAGTGCATCTTGTAGGTGTAAAAGTGCGCCGCCGGGGAATCGAACCCCGGTCGCAAGAATGGGAATCTTGCATGATACCACTACACCAGCGGCGCTTATTTGCCATCATGTTCGATTCCTAGTTTTGGAATTCAGCCAAATCGAACAAGTTTCGACAAAATCCCCCACCGGTCATTTATCCATATTGGTTGTTTAGGCTACTGATTGATTTCTTTTTTCATCTTCAACTTGACAAAGACAAACAATCAGTAACGAGAAGCACTAATTTCTCCTTTGAAAGTGACAACTACCTTATATTCAAACTAAAATTAACAATATTTTACTACAATTAAACCAAACAACTTTCTTCGCCAATCTTTTTTTTTTACAATACCCCGAACTTCTCCCATAAACTCACTAGTGCTCAGTGCTTCAAATACCCCTAGCCACCTCCCCCACAAAAAAAAAAATCAACGCTCGCCCCTCACAAATAATTTTGTATTTACAGAAACTGTAGGCTATATAAGCCATAAGACGTGTAAATATGAACATTACTTGGGGGAGGCTACCGAGAAGAACACTAACTGGCAGGCGTACGCTCCGAGGGGTTGCCCACTCTTGATTCTGGTGTGCCCGTTGCCGGCACTGATTGTCACGTATTAGAACATAAAAATCAGCATGTTTAAAAGCGGCAATTATTGACGGCACCTAATTATTGCCGACACCGATGATTTTGGCTGGTGCCGAGGATTGAATAATCCCTCAGTACGCTCTAAACACGAGGCAATGCGTATCACTCCGAGGCCCGCGTTCAGAGCAAAATAACAATAGGGTATAGTGCCAAGACTTGAAAAAAGTAACGCACACTCGAAAATCAGCGACACTAGCACCACTAGCGACAGTGAACGTCCCTACTGAAACTCAATCCGTCGTTCACCAGCGCTGGTACCAATAACTTCATATTCTGAACGGATCAAAAAAAAGAAACAACCTCCCCTGTTTCATTGATGTATGCAGACCGCGTCTTAGCTTTACTAGAAATTTCTAAACCCGCAAGTTTGTCTCGCTTCGAATCCCGCAAGCGTAGTGGGCGGCGCCATGAGTATGGCCCGTTTGCGAAGCAAGGAAATTATAGGTCTTGACGCTACTCACTAGTGTTATTTTGCTCTGCCCGCGTTTCGCTAAGCTACGCCCCTTATGTGTAGTGAAGTTAAAACAAAACGCTCTTTGGGCGAGATTTGAACCAGCTATCTCAGAGCAAACTAACTCTAGAGAGTACCGCGCAAACTTTGGAAAAGTGACACAGAGTCAATCGCAGCGACACTAGCTCCGCTAGCGGGACTGAACCTCCCTACTAAAACTCAATCATTCGTGCACCAGTGCTGGCTTCAATAACTTAAAATTCTGAACACAGCAAAAAAAAGATACAACCTCCCCTGTTTCTTCTATGTGTGCAGACCGCATCTTAGCTTTACTGGAAATTTCTAAGCCCGCAAGTTTGCCTCGCATTAAATGCCCCAAGTGTGGTGGGCGACGCTACAAGCAAAGACAGTAATAGTGGGAAAGACCGGCGACTCCCGTAAGCCCCATGAGTCGCAACAATCAGCGCCGTTTAGCGGTTGGTCTTTCGTTAAAAAACTGCTCTGTTGACATTTATCCTCCATGTTCAGCAGAATCATCGTCAAAGCGCGTTTTGTTGATTTTTGGGATCCCAAAACGTAAGTGGAGGGATACCTATGACATCGCAAAAGTTGTCCGTCCGTCCGTCCGTCTGTCCGTCTATGAACACGATAACTCTCGAAGGGAATGAGATATTTTGATGAAACTTGGTGTGAGCATTCTTTGGGTCAAGAGTAAGGTCGAGTTCGTAGATGGGCCTGTAGCCCTACATTTAGGGGTGGGGGTTCAAATTAAGGGGCAAGCAAAATATTTCAAACAGCTAATGTGATAGTCGATTATGGGGTAAGAAGACACGCTGAACACGAATATGAAAACCATTTTCTCGTTAAAAGTAAAAGTTTTGTGTGAAGTTGATTAGATGTTTGATTTAGGGGTAAGAAAAGAAAGCATGCTGAACACGAATATGAAAACCATTTTCTTCCCGGACAAGTAGTTCGCCCGGAATCCGGCCAAAACCGGAAAGTTTGTTAAAAGTGGAAGTCTTATTTGAAGCTGACTAGACGTTCGATATTGGGGTAAGAAGGCATGCTGAACACGAATATGAAAACCGTTTTTTCGCCAGACAAGCAGTTCGCCCGGAATCCGGCCAAAACCGGTAAGTTTGTTAAAAGTAAAAGTTTCATTTGAAGTTGATTAGATGTCCGATTTAAGGGTAAAACGAGATGCGTAAAACGGTAAAACGGTAAAACGTTATGTTTTCAAAACAAAAATATCATTATTGGATGTATAGGCTATTCAGCCTATAGGCTATATAGCCTACATGACCTATACATATGCTAAGGGAAAAACTACTGTCATAATTGGATTCCACGCCAAAAACTAACCCTAAACTTACCGTCATTCCTTTAAAATTTATACCGTCACTCACTGATGAAAACGTGGATGCTCTGCTTTAAAAAAACCTAGAAATTCTTAAAACCGAATGTTTTTCAAGTTTTAATAGCTCAAACGATTGGCAAGTAGCTTATCTTTCTAATTGAATAATAAAAATATGTAGAAGGCTGGAAGTTTTTCCGAGATAAATGACAATTTAGTTAAAAAAGTTAAATAATTTTCGCTTTTTCTTGGTTTCTAAGACGTTTTTAAGAAAAATGTGTAAGTTTAAAAAAATAAAAAATATACCGTTCGGTAGACGATAAAAAGAGGATTCAGAATATGTATAGTTTGTTTGATTTAGTTTAAGCGGTCCTGCTAGGAAAATTGTTTTTATAGTGTTGGTCTTTATAGGCCTAATCTGCCTTTATAGGCCAAAAAGTCGGTGACGTACATCGGTGCGGTAGGATTTTCGTTCTCAGCACAAGAAGTTGTTCTAGAAAAGTTCTTCAAACCTTCTGCAGCTCGTCTGCTACCCCCCCCCCACTCTCCATTCAGATTTCCTCTTTAATTGGAATAAAAAGCAAGCAGAAACACAATCAGTTACTTTTTTTTTAATGGAACAAAAGTGTTGAATTCATGGGCAACCACTAATTTCACAGCAAATAATGACAGCGCCAATCAACGCCATCTTGCCATGATTACGTCAAACCTGCCGTTTGAAATTGGACAAAGACCAAACGGTAGGGCGCAGCACGATCGATTTTCAACGACGCGATTTTGGCCGAGTCGCCGGTCTTTCCCACTATTACTGTCTTTGGCTACAAGTATGACCCGGTTGCGAAGCATAGAAAGCATAGGTCTTTTGCGTTACTCCTTAGTGTTATTTCGCTTTGAGCTATATTCAGCTGCGATTACGATAATGCTGATAAAGGCTTTTACATCCCTTACTTCGCAAAAAAAGACAAACTGTGGTACCAGAAACCTAACTAAATCAAAACTCTCTGCGAAATCTTGAGATCGAAAACGTCATCCGAAAACATGTCAAACAACTGATCAATTTTTGTACGTAAAAAAAAAAATCTTCAAGCACCCCCCCCCCCCCCCCTCGATATACTCACCTTTATAATAGGCACTGCCTTCTGATGCTCAAATGAGTAATACTCGGCTGACGTCTGCGAATCGCCTAGGGAATCGTTTTGTAACAGCATCTGCTTCTTCTGTGAAACTAATTTTTCCAGTTCGTCCAGTTCTCGGCGTACAACGCACACAGCAGCGGTCTGGTCGAGAAGGTTTCGTCTTTTCTTCCAGGTGAGCTCAACCTTCAAGCGGCGATCGTGGAGGGACTCTAACCAGCGCTCAACTTGTGCAACGGCTTAAAGAAGAATTTTTTTTTTGTCAAAATGGGCTTCCATTTTCACAACTGATTCTCTACAAGATTTCAATCTACGAGGGTCTCTATGATCTAAAACTAGGGCGAAACCCCTGATATGGGAGGGCCCACTCACCGAGTGGTGTGGTATAGCGTACTGCTCACAACGGTTACATTTTGGGAGAAAAGGACCTATAAATGTAAACGTTTAACTTTGAATCAGAAATGATGGAATAACACTATCCTCGGACTGCTCTTTCTAAGATTCCAAGATAAAGAAATCCATATCAAGAACTAGCAAGTTCAAAACTAATCGGGCAATACCTGACTTTTCCCGATAATCCACTAATTTCATTTGTTCCCTGACGTTTCCAGAAATTTCAAGAATTTCCTTGAATTTCCGAAAGTTTCTTAGCTTCCCCCCTTTTTCTCTTTTCCTAACAAGAAATGGGTAATAAAGAGACATAGCCTTATGGAGCAGTCCTACCCTTGCACGGGCAACCTAGCAGAGGCACCATTTGGGGGGGGGGGGCAGGCGGGCCATCCCGGATATGCACAAAACCTTCCATTTAGGTACTACTTTTTTGCCGAAATGCTAAGAAATGACCTGACCTTGAGGTATATTCGAAAACTATTTCAAATTCTACCCCCAAAAAGAGTACTGAAATTTTGAGTCTGAGTAATATACCTGTGATGGGGGCCCAAAATTAATCCGCCCGCCCCCCCCCCACCAAGGTCTACGGAAATGGGGCCTCTGTCATCAAGACTGGTTCTATATCAACTACTCATGACGCTCTTAACATTTCTACCAAAACTAAAGACTGCAGGGGTGACTCGAACGATCTTTGACATGAGATATGGAAGAACTGGACGTTCAGTATCGTTTCCACTAAAGTTGGACACATAGTACAATTCTATCAAAAATACTCACCTTTATCCACCTGCTCTACAAGCACCTCAGGTCTCGAATCGACCGTTCCAATGAGACGAAGTTCACGCAGTCTTTCGAGCAGAGCGTGTCCCTGCTTTATTGCTTGGACGCTCGCTTCGAGACATGAGCGTCGAGCGTTTTGGAGGCGACCTAAGAGCGTTCGCACTTGTTCCACGTCGCGCATTACGGAGAAGTCCGACGACGCTTCCTTTTCAAGGTCGTTGAGGCATTCGCGTAGTTGCCCGGCTCGGCTGTAACAAGTCTTAAGCTATTACCATAACCAAGAACTTAAGTTCAATTAAAGTTATTTACAACCTATCTCAACTAAATAGTAATAATAATTTATTTATTACCCACAAATTCCAAAGGAAACACAAGTGGAGTACAATAAAGAAATACTAAAATAACTATACATACGAAAACACTAGCACATAAACGGGGGGGGGGGGGGGGTCGAGGGGGGGGGGAGTGAAAACCGAGAGTAAGCTGAGCCCGACAACCTCCTGTAGCATAAGTAATTTCGGAGAAATTTCAGTAATTTCTCCGAAATTTCAGTAATTTCTCCGGAATTCCGAAACACCGAACTTACGAATAATTACTCTACTAGATCTTCCTTCAGCCCAAGCTGACTGCGGTTCATATTTGACGATACATTTCATTAGAGCTATTTCGGCCCTTCTTGGCAAGGGTCCTCTTCAGGCTTAAGCCACTCACGAGTCACCTGTCTCTTCTTATTATTTCCAGCTAAGATGGATACTACTTCTTGGCGGCATGTATGGGCGATCTGAAGTTCCGTACTTCGGTGATAGATATTTCTTCAGCCTAAGCTGACTGTGAATCATATTTGACGATAGCTCTAATAAAATGTAGCTGACGTATCCGTTTTGCATTGTCAAATATAATTACTCTTCTCCAATGCCAAGGGGGGGGGTAAAGAAGGAATTTACAGTAACGGAAATAACTTTTTCTGGGAGAAAGAAGGTCTTTCTTTTTAAGAAGAGGGTCCAGAAACATAGAAGATAGAATGGTAAAAGTTGAAAGCAGCCGATTGAGATCTTGTCTATTATACCGCAAACGGTTAGCGACAATTTTCGAATAGAAATTTTCTCCCTTCCTAGTATGCTTGGGCTCAAAGAGTAGGCTCAAAAGTAAAGTTTGTTTTTGCCAAATCACCAAAAAGTGTGCCACCGACTCTGTTAACCGCCCAGAGACCCTATCTCTATATATGGGCAGACTACTGCTAGCGCAGCTGTATATGCACTTGCACTAGCCCCTTTCTGGAAAAATTTCGACACATCTGAAGTTAAAACTATTAGAACTACTTATTACAAATACGCAAAATTCCTGCTTGGGCTGCCGCTGTGGCCTCGTAATCGACGAGTTACAAGAAATCACGGGGTTAAAGATCCGATTAAGGCTGCTTTAGAGCGTCGTGCTCGATTTCTGGAATCCTTCGACCCTCTAAACAGCCTCTATCCAGCAATTAATCCAGCAGTTATTTGTTTATTCTTCAATTTGTCTTTGAATGTCTTGCCAATTTAAAATCGTTCATTGTTCCTTCTTCTTTACTTTTTCTTTTCTTATACTCTATCAGTGACATATTTGTAAAGATGGGTAATAAACTTATTCATTCATGTAGCAGGATAAAAATAAGATTAAAGCCTACCTGTGAAAAGCAACATTCCCCTCAAGTATAGCTTTGCGCATTTCAAGCTGTTCGTTCAAGGCTTTCCAAGCGTGTCCCAATGTGGCAGCCATAGCACTGTAGACCTCAGGCCGGGGCTTCTGGCCTGCAAGCATCGAGTCAGCCTGACGCAGCATCTCTTCCACTGGGCTCTGCTTTGACTGAAAGAAAAGGTGTGTTACATCAAATCAAAGCAAACTTTGGCATGCAAACCAGCTTTGAAGGTTCATCTAGCCAAGAACAAAGAATCTGGCAGAACCTCCGTCTCCCTGTCTTTGTAATATGACTATGCGGATTCGAATATTTCCCCATATCCTGTCCGCTACGAACGAGCAGAGGTTACTAGCTTCGCGCCACATCAAGTTTCGTTACATCTACAAATAGCTAAATTGCTGTCAACCCACAAGTGAGGAAAAGTAGGAGACAAAGCTGATTGGTTCTACTGAAGCGCTCCAGAGCGGGTCAGCCTCCTTCAATATTTCTTGTGCGTAAAGCAACGGTGAAGACGGAAGAGGAGTAAGCAGGTATCAACATCAGCTCAAAGCTAGAGTAAATACCTCTAGGTCCACTCAGTTTTGTCGGGTTTTTCATAGTCACTGCATGCGACTAAACTACTAAAGACCAGTCTAGGACACTAGCCCCTGTTCAGGCACGGTGCTCAAACGTCTAGCACCATGCCTGGGTGCTGGACGTTCAAGCACTGTACCTTGGATTTCATGTATGGTGCATGGATTCCAATATACAGTGCATGCATGAAAAACACAGTTTCTGTCACCACAACTTATCAACGGCTCGGATAGGGCTGAAATTACTACCAAGAATTAGAGAAATCAAAGACAATCCTTATCATATTTTTCCTAACAAACACAAAAGGACGCGACTGATGATGGAGATGAAAAATCTGACAGCAGCCTATCTATTTTCCATGTAGAGTGCCCTAGGAGCCAATATTCTGGTTGACTGTTAGGTAGAAAAAGCTGAGGCACAGGACACTTTGCATGCAAAACCCTTGACTATGTAGAAAAGGAAATGAGGTTTTTCATCTCCCTCATCAGTCGCGTCCTTTTGTTTTTGTTATGAAAAATATGATAAGGATTGTCTTTGATTTCTCTAATTCATGGTAGTAATTTCAGCCCTATCCGAGCCGGTGCTCAGTTGTGATGACAGAAACTGTGTTTTTCATGCATGCACTGTATACTGAAATCCATGCACCCTACATGAAATCCAAGGTACAGTGCTTGAACGTCTAGCACCCAGGCATGGTGCTAGACGTTTGAGCACCATGCCTGAAAAGGGGCTAGTGTACTAGACTGACTAAAGACAGAAGTTCTATCTGATTAGTTTTTCTTGGTGTAGAGAAGGATACTCCTGACACTCTCCCCTCGGCCACGCTTGCGAAGTGTGGTTGGGTGCAAATAAAGGACGATTCTGGCGATCTCTTGGATTCACTTTCCGAAAAGCAAAGCGAGAATCCGCCGGGCCCAACAGCAAGAAAAGTTGATGCGCGTCAGTTGCACCTTTACAACTTCTCGCTGACTTGCCAAACCACTTTCCACTCGCGAAGTGGATTCGCTTTCCAAGTGCTGGTGGAAACAAGCAGAGGGCAAGAACAGCTCAAAATTGCACTGTTCACATTAAGGGAAATGTTCACATAAGCATACCTGAGCATACCTCTACTGTACTGTAATAGCCTACTTGAACTATTGGAAGCACTACTTTTCTTATCACCACATTTGTCGGAATTTCATGAATATTAATTCTGTGACTTCCGCGAAGGCGGGTCTACGGCCGAACTTGCTTGTTGCTGGGAGATTCTTTAGCGACGCAGTCAAGTTTTCCCATTTATCTTCTTTTTAATTCTTAATCCTGACCACATTCCTTGAGACTTTCAAATTTTCCGCCACAAATTTTTAAGCTGAAGCGCACGCCACCTGCAGTAAACAGAAAGAGGTGACTGGTCAGCACTGGGTCAGCATGCCAAAATAACCATTTTATTCCGATTATAGCAGTATCGAGAGGAAATAAGACTAAGAAAAGCAGTGTAAGTAAAAAGCAGTTTTTGATCAGTCCAAACACGTTCGGTATCAGTAGGCTATACTAGGACAAATAGTCACGACAACTTCCCTTTCAGTCACTAGGTGGCCCTAGTGGCTGACCTACACACAAGCCCGCCACGACCAATCAGAGATACAGGTACAGCCGCATGTTGGCCAGCTCCATGAAAAATCCAGAAATCCGAAAGGTCAAGCTTTGGCCCGGAAGGCTTCTCACCTTCCCAGATTACGAGAAATGTAGAACCTCTGGAGTCAAGCCAACTTTTTTGGATACCATGAGAGTGATGATGGCAAATTTTGCCCCTGTCGCGCGTATTATTATCTTGCCTGAAAAATCACACCTGTCGGCAGGGGCGGTTCGAAGTGCTTGGGCATGGGGGGGTGACGACCTCAAAACATACGACTAGGTAATCGGCAATTATGTCGATTAAAAAAAAAAATGAAATAGAAAAGCACAGTACCACAGGCTCAAGAAATATAAACATAGATTTTTAAAAGGTTATGAGTTTCAGCATGACGTTCATTTGAACTTTCGCAGAAAACAGCCAATCTTCGGTACCAGTTTCTGACGGATGTGCTCAAGACAACTTAAACTGAGCGCCGCAGGCGAAATTTTGTGTAATCCGAGCAAAATTCAACTGTTTCCCCTACAAATTCTAGCTTTTCATGTATCTCAGATCCCAAAATCTCATGCTTAAAACTCCACCTAATTGATGCACCCTTGAAAAAAAAATCTAATAGGATAGGCCTACTACGAAAGGCGCCGCAGGCAAAATTTTTTTAAATCAGCCTTTTTTTCTGGCAAAATTCAACTACTTCCCATTTAAATTCTGCTTGTAACGTGGCTACGATCCCAAGCAGCAGCCTCTAACGTATTTACTAAAGAAAAACTGAGCGCCGCAGGCGAAATTTTTTGAATCTGACTTTTGATTTGCAAAATTCAACTACTTCCCATCCAATTTATAGTTTTTAATGTTGGTCAAACCCCAAAATCTCAAGCTTAAAACCCACCTGAATGACCCACGCTTCAAGTAAATAGTGAAAGCGTTGCTACGAAAGGCGCCGCAGGCGGAACTTTTTAAATCCGCCTTTTTTCTGGGAAAAGTTAAACTACTTCCAGCACAAATTATAGCTTTAACATGGTTCAAATCTTATGCCTAAAACGGCACCTAAATGAAGCGCTCTGCCACTAGATAGAGAATAGACTACCGTGAAAAGCGCCGCAGGCGAAGTTTTGGAAACATTTATGGGTCTTTTTCGGAACCCAAACAAAAGTAAGTGCTACAGATCTGTCCGTAACCCCGTTAACTCTAGAACGGAGTAGGATATCTTCCCGGAAGTTGGTACACATTAACAGTATGGTGCAATCATCAGGCCCGTCCTTGCAATGCGTACATCTCCGGTTTATGGTCAAACCTTACTCCGCAAGCCAAAAATCAACCTGTTTTATTCTAGAATAAGGATCTTTTGCACAAAACCAGATAGGCTACTGTTGAAATTTCAAAAATCAGCTCCGTGTTTTCTGCTAAAATACAAAGGTTTTGGTACAAAACCAGTTGTGTTCACACTGTGCACCACCGGGTGAAAATCAGATTCGGTAACTGTATTTATGTCATTCTGACAGGCTCGAAACATACGACTGTCATTCTAACAAGCTCAGTCAAAACATACGATTGACTCGTGACATATGAGTTATAGAAAATCTATACGTAACCATACGACCAGAACCAGGTCATCTGCGACTAAAATTCAGGATTAGGTGCCTTATCTGGCAAGCTCAAAACTTACGACTGTCTCGAATATACGACTAGAAAATCTGTTCGTAAATGCGACAAGGAACAGGTGATTTGCGTCTGGCGAAATTCACGATCTGGTGTTATTCTGGCACGCTAGAATATACGACTATCATTCTGACAAACTCAGAATATTACGACTAGGAAAGATCTTCGTAGCCATCCGACTAGAAATGTCATCTGCGGGCAAAATTCACGTTATGTAACTGCCTTTATGTGATTCTGGCAAGCTCAAAACATACGACTGTCATTCAGACAAGCTCAAAATATACGACTGAGAGTACGATTCTCTGAAGCATGGGGGGGTGAGTCACCCCCCCACGCCCCCCCCTCGAACCGCCCCTGCCTGTCGGCTGTCAGTCACTACTGGTTTCTCCTGGAGGGCTCTCATCAGTCAATCGTCTATTTGCATATATATTTTGTCACACAAACCTGGTTGTCTCCGCGCGTGACACCCTTCCAGATTCCGGAATCTTGGGGGGGGGGGTGTCCAAAAACGGGTTTCCCCTTCCAGATCCATCTGGAATCCGGAAAAAAAATCCAGAAGATCGAGTCTGGCTTTGACGCTTTTCCGGATTCTGGAATTGGCCTCTGATTACTTGACGTTTTTGGCCTGGCTTCACATTCCGGATCCGGAAATACTGAATCCGGAAATTCAAGCCTGTTCTCGAGGAACGTATTTTACCTGTAGTTTGGCTATAGCCATGGTATGGGCCTCGCTGAGTTGACATGCATCTTCGAGGGTGTCTCCAAGGGTTGGCAACTCGGGCGACATCTCAAGAATTCGAAGTGATAAGGAACTCCCACTCTAGAAGGAAAACTAATTACGTTGGGAATGTACAGAGTAATTGTCATTGACTTAATTAATGCGGTTAGGGGAAGAGACTTTCTGAATATTTTTCTAGACCAATTCGATGCTGATGTTCGGGATTGAAGACTATTTGATAAATTCTATAAAATTCAATCATAGCCTACATTGGTTATAAGCAAAAAGAGAAGATGCAACGTACAACAAATCTAAAGTTTTATAATTGGCTATTCAATCTTAAAATGGAAGGGCCGATATTCAACTTTATCCATCCTCCTTAGGCTCTGTCAATTCGTATGGGTTCGTACAATTCTGAAGAACATCAACAGTATTATGCTAAAACATTTAAGTTCCTGAGAGATGTGCCTAATCGCGTCGATAAAGTAATGGTTTAGCAAACTAATGAAATTAGATGTAGGCTAACACCTGTTTTCGAAGTTGCAGTCTGCCAAGAACCTCTTTTGGACCTTGGAAACCAACGTAAGTTAAAGGACAAGTTTAACTGAAAAGCCAACTTATTTATGTGTCATTCAACTGAATATACTCAATTATTCGGATTCTGCAAAGGGATTTTTCTATTTTCCACTATCCGCTCCAGTTATGACGTTCAGAATTTCTACGGCCGTCCCTACAACGAAAATTCTACTATGACGCGGGAAATTTTAATCTCAACACAAACGCGGCTTTTATGTGGGCAGTGGTGAGATTCGTGAAGATCCCCACGGCTGTCCCCACAGCGAAAATTCTACTATGACGCTGGAAATTTTTATCTAAACACAAACAAGGCTTTTCAGTGGGCAGTTGCGATATTGGTGAAGATTGCTTAATGCCTGACCAAAAAAAAGTCATAAATCTTTCTTGTAAGGCATACAACAAATTAGAGGTACCTCAAATCACACGGAAATTCCACTATTTGAAAATCGATTATTCCTGAATAGCGGAACAACCAAGTAACGCATTTTCAGCGGGTCTTCAAGCCAATCTAAGTGAATAAGTGATGGGTAACTAGATTGTCCTATCCCAGTCCTTTTCGGTTAAACTTTAATTCTCTGATTTGTATCCTTGAAAAATAAAACCCTAGCCTGAGGCATTAATGGTTCATTTATGATTTCGAAATCAGTTTGAATTTTTTTTTTTTTAAATGTGTCTTATGTCTATATGGAAATTTGAAGGAATAAAAATAGTTACGGGATACATTTTTTTAATGTCAAAATATCTTTTCGAAGTAAATTTTATATAGTTTATAAAAGAATATTGAAAGGTTTTAATTGTATTATATAGTAGATTAAAAAAAAAAGAAAAATTAACGTGGATATTGAAGGCTATATCCAGAAGAGAAATAATTTGAAATTAAAAATGGAAAAAAGATAAATTAAGTACCAGTTTATTTTAGAAGTTAGTTATCGGGAAAACTTAAAATTGGGACAGATTAAAAATTAACCACTGAGGGAATGAGGAGTGCCACAAAAAGAAACAAATTTGATCTCATAGCTTTGTTTTTAAAATACACAATAAGTTAAATTACAAAAGATACGACGGAATTAAAAAGCTTTTGAGAAGGCTATCCTGCCCTTCGTCAACCCAGTTTGTATATACTGTTCAATACTAGCAGTCGTTTCTCCCAAAATATGTTAGTTGTTTTACTTGTTTGTGTTACTATAAATACTGTAATACCTGCTTTATTTGCCTTTATCTTATTGAAATCGGAGAATAATCCGAAAATACAAAGCAACTGAGATAACCGCAAAACTCCAGAAGCTTCATGATAATTTATCTGCACAAGCATATCAACGGCTAATGCCATATCACGGGGCTAGTCCGTTTGTTCTGTTGATTTTTGGTGATGATTTTTGTTGTACTGGTGTTTTTATGTTGTTTATTTTGTTTCTTTCTCTTTTTATGGCACTTGCCCTACTGCCAAGTGCCATATAGCGATCGCAATTTCTGTCCGTCCGTCGGTCGGTCTGTCGGTCGGTCCGGGTTTTGCTAGTTCGGGCACTTCCACATAAGCTAGGATGACAAAACTTGGCAGGCATATCAGGGACCCCAAATGATTAAGTTGGAAATAATCACTTTCCCGATCCGACCATCGTGGGGGGAGGGAGGGGAGCCGGAATCCGGAATTTAGTGGCATGCATAACTTTCGAACGGGTGATCAGATCTTAATGAAACTTGATATTTGGAAAGACGTCATGCTTCAGATGTCCCATATAAAGTCCGGACCGAATCCGATGTATGTGGGGGGAGTCGGAGGGGGGAACCGGAAATCATGTTAAACATTTAGAGTGGAGCGATCGGGATGAAACTTGGTGGGAGGAACAAGCACAACCCCTAGATACATCATTGACAGAACCGGACCGGATTCGTGCACTGTTGGGGGGAGTTGGAGTGGGGTTCCGGAATTCCGGTGATACGGAGTTAAGTTACTTCCAGGTGGGCTAGGACAATGAAACTCGGCAGGTAAATCAGGGACGCGACCAGATTAACCTGGAAATAGTCAGCTTCCCGATCCGACCATCGTGGGGGGGGGGTGGAGGGAGGGGGAATCCGGAATCTTGAGGTATGTATAACTTCCGAACGGGTGATCGGATCATAATGGATATGTAGACTGACAACATGTCTCGGATGTCCCATTTCAAGTACGGACCGGATCCGATGAAGCTGGGGGGGGGGTCGGAGGTGGATCCGGAACCTTGTGATATGCTTGGAGTGGAGCAATCGGAATGAAACTTGGTGGGAAGAACAAGCACAAGCCCTATGTAGATCAGTGACAGAACCGGACCGGATTCGGGCATTGTGGGGGAGTTAGAGGGGGGCGGGGTCCGGAATTCCGGTGATCGCAAGTTAAGGTACTTCCAGACATGATAGGACGATGAAACTTGGCTTGAAAATTAAAGACTTGACATGATTGGCTTAGAAATAGTTAGTTCCCAGATCCGGCCATTCCTTAAAGTACTAATGCTAACCGCAAAGTACAAAAAAATACTTTTAAGCAAAATATACATTTTCGTGATCCCTATGAGCCCATGATCATTTTTGCCTCAAGGGTTTTGCTTACAACTAAATTCCTTAAAGTACAAACAATACTTTTGAGCAAAATATACATTTTCGTGCTCCTGATGATCATCTTTTTTGCTTCAAGAGTTTTGATTACAGATAATTTTCTATAACTTGGAAATAATCACTTGCCCGATCCGACCATCGTGGGGGGAGGGAGGGGATCCGGAATCCGGAATTTAGTGACATGCATAATTTTCGAACGGGTGATCGGATCTTAATGAAACTTGATATTTGGAAAGACCTCATGTCTCAGATGTCCCGTTTCGAGTCCGAACCGAATCCGATGAATGTGGGGGGGGGGGGGGGAGGTCGGAGGGGGGAACTGGAAATCATGTGACGCGCTTACAGTGGAGCGATCGGGATGAAACTTGGTGGGAGGAACAAAAAGAATCCCTAGGTTCATCATTGACAGAACCGGACCGGATTCGTGCACTACGAGGGGAGTTGGAGTGGGGTTCCGGAATTCCGGTGTTACGGAGTTAAGTTACTACTTCCAGATGTTCTAGGACGATGAAACTTGGCAGGTGTATAATGGACTCGGCCGAATTAACTTGGAAATAATCACTTGCCCGATCCGACCATAGTGGGGAAGGGAGGGGAGCCGGAATCCGGAATTTTATTGACATTCATAATTTTCGAACGGGTGATTGAATCTTAATAAAACTTGGTATTTGGAAAGACCTCATGTCTCAGATGTACCATTTCAAGTCGAGACCGGATCCGATGAATGTGGGGGGGGGGGTCGAAGGGAGGAACCGAAAATCATGTGACACGGTTAGAATGGAGCGATCGGAACCTCCCGAGCGTCACCGTCGAAAAGGAAGTGCTTGAAAATTTCGCTGATTTTTCCATAAGATGTCAAAATATTTAAAACAAATTGTTCAAATATATTATACAACAACAAATATAACTAAGTGACCATTTCTTTTGAACGTAACTGTAGTACCAAACAACCCATCACACTGACAAAGCTACTATCCATTCACATGCTACTACGATAACTTGAATACAAGCTAAAAAGCTTGCAAGTGCCATATGAGCTTGCAGCTCTTGTTTGCTTCGCTATCGTCACATTGTTCTTGTGCAGTGGGTTATAAATAAAATATTATTATTATTATTATTTTGTTGTATATAGTCTTTCGCAAGTTTTTACTGGTTTCCTAACTATCTTCGAAGACCTCGTCTACCTTGAAACTATTCGGGCGAATTAAGTTAACAGACCGATTGATTGAAATGGCAGCACGGAAATTTTAGAACAGGACGTCCATTTGGAAAACAAAGCACCAGACTAATGTCAAAAATAAAATAAAATTATAGAGTGGAAATCATCACCTAACTAAAATTAGAAACAAGCTTACCACACGGGAACGCACGAGAACAGTGGTGGAGTAGCATACAGTTCCTGTAGACTTACCTCGAGAAACTTTTGTGAAACATTAAACCTGCAGTTTTTTTAAACATACAGCGCCGTAATCTCTTTGACTACCCTCAACACTTTAGCAACATCATTAGGAAGAGTGATAAGAATCCTAGGATAATATTTGACAGTGCAAAAACGGATACGTCAGCTAAATTTTATTCGAGCTATATTTCGGCCCTTCTTGGCAAGGGTCCTCTTCAGGCTCAAAACCGCTCAAGTTGGAAAAACGAAACTTGTGATAACTTGTGTTATAACTTGTGTTATCACAAGTTTCGTTTTTCCAACTTGAGCGGTTTTGAGCCTGAAGAGGACCCTTGCCAAGAAGGGCCGAAATATAGCTCGAATAAAATTTAGCTGACGTATCCGTTTTTGCACTGTCAAATATGATTCGCAGTCAGCTTGGGTTGAAAGAATATTTATCCTAGGATATTAACGTTCAAGGACCGTCGCACCTATATTGCCAATACAACCTACTTCCGAATTGCAGTAATTAATCCTTACACCTGGATAACTAAATTTCACAAGTTACATTCTAAACCCGCTAACGACACTACACTAATCTTTGCAATTGCCGCGGTTCACGATTTTCCGTGCGCATTGTGCACCCGACGAGTGTTCGCGTATCATGCTTGTGTTGCGTAAAACCAAGAACAAATAATCAGATTGAACCTCCGTCTCCCTATCTCTGTAATATGACCATGCGGAGTTGAATATTTCCCCGTACCCTGCTCGACGTAAACGAGCGGAGGTTTGGAGCTACGCGGCACATCACGTTTCGTTACCTCTACAAATAGCTGTAGCTGTTTGTGGCTGGGATACCACAGCATTGCGATAGATGAACTTTTCAGTTTGGTGTAGTTAGGCTACATTCAGTTTCGGAAAACTTTGTAAACGCCCTTTTGCGTGGGAAAATATTCCATGCGCATTATGCACAGTTTGTTCGCGTATCATGCTTCTGTTGCGTGAAACTCCAAATATCTCTAGCTCCGCTCAGTTTTTGTCGGGGTATCCATAGTCGCTGCATGGGACCAAAGACGGATGTTCTATCTGATTATTTGTTCTTGGTAAAAACCGGCGCTATCTCAGTCTTGCCGATTTTTTTGCTAGAAGTCAATGTGTCTGGGAAAAGGCTTAAAACAGCCAAAGTCGTTGACACTTTGTTAAAAGCAGAGCTTAGTTTTACAGTGTTCAAATAGTTATGAACATTGGAACATAAGCAGTATAGTGCGAGATGTGCTTTAAGATCGTTCCGATTTGATGGATGGGAGAGTCCCTTCAAAAGCTGTTATAGAGCTGACAGACTTCAACCTGGCCCATTGCCAACCAGTGAACTTTTAGAAGCAGAATGAGGAAACAGGAGAATGGTATCGCAACTAGTTTGAACAATCAAATCAATAAAAATCTAACCTTTAAAAGCGCCACCAAGATCCGGGTACTTCCACTTTGCACAGCGATAGTCGAAAGTGTGGTAGTGGGAGGAGCTTCATCCTTGTGACTCCTCCCCACACCCGATAGAACGGGTGGTTCACTAGGTCCATCCATGCCCCCACACTACAGTATTATACACTTGATAATATATGTTGTGGGAATACACTGGGACTACCACACACTGTGTACACTTCCGGAATCAACCCGGACAGCTATAACTGACGGGTCACTAAAAAATTAGTAGAGTGTGATTATGGCACTTCGAGATCTTTGATTACAATCGTCTTAATTGTATTTCGTGCTGCAAGTTCGTAGTTAAATTTCATAACGCGGGCCCTTACCTGACAATAAGTGGCAAAGCCGCCAGTACCAAGAGACAATCGAAACTGCGGTATTTTTTGTTCGTCCATATTTTATACGCTCAGGCAAGTTAATTTGTAGTTCATTGTTTAAACAATAGCTTGCATGGTTAATAGGTGTTTGCGTTCGATGAAATATGGTTAAATGCGAAAAAAACTGAATTCGGCTGCGTTACCACGGCACTGCGATAGATGAACTTTTCAGTTTGCTGCAATTACATTCAGTTTCGGAATTTTTTTAAATGCCCTTTTGCGTGGGAAACTATTTTATTTACCACTACTAAAAAGGTAATCTTTAATCTTGTCTCTAACTTCCAAGGCATAAACAGTACACACGACTGGATCGCAACGACAATAAAACGTTCTTAAAGCAGAACTACAACATTAGGCCTACAAAAAGCTCTTACATTTAGAAAAGATGGTTATTACTAAAAGGGATCTGTAAGAGACTGCGTGAAATTTTGTTAATGCAAGCGCTATTTTATGTTTTAAATTTCTAATATTTCTGATGCTAAACGGGTACGTCAGCTGAATTTTATTAGACGGTATTTCGGCCCCTTATGGGAAGGGTCCTCTTCAGGCTCAAGCGCGAAAGTGAACTTGTGAACCATAATTTGCAGTTACCTTGGGCTGAAGAAATATTTGAATTTCTAATGTTTTCATGATTCCAAATTCTGCGATCAAACGAATTAATTACAAATTTTAAAGTAAGAATGTTCAAGTGTTTGGACTGGAAGAAATGTTGAAGACTGTTCAGTAAATTATCCACTATTTCAAAGTGCAATCGGTACTATCGTGATCAGTATTTTAATCGCAACCTGCCTAATCAAAGATTTCGTTCGTCACGTTCCCACTTGTTCAAGAAGATGAACACTGGTGTAGCTTTGGAGTCCAACCAACTGGATGGGAAGTTCCAGTTTAAATATAAACGGACGCTGTTCCAATAGAGATCAAGAGCTTTTACTACTCCAGCCATAGATACACCACCTTTTGCATCGTCTGCTAAGAAAACTGTTCCGCGATAACGCTTGTCATGGCGAGACAAGTCCCACAACCGTTAAGCCCCCACGAAGAAAAGCTTGGTTAATTGAATTATTAATTTGTGTTAAATGCCGCATCTTCTTCCCATAGACGGTGGCGATTTCAGTAAATGAGACACACAGTTAGGTTTTAGGTAGTGTTGACAGGAAAAGGAGGGACACAAAATTATTGTTTTCCTATATATATTTTTTATTTGGCGTGATAATATATGTATGTGTGTACTTACTAATAGCCCGACTACACTGACAATAAAAAGGAATACCGACGATGTTCACATAATCTCATAAATATCCAGAAGTCCGTATCCAGAAATTTGTTTGGGGGGGAGGGGGAGGCCCGCGCGGTCGGACCTAATCCATACCAAACAGTAAGACAAGAACATAGATCAGAGGTTAAACCCTATGAAAACGATTATTTGTGTATGTTTCGCGGGGAGTGCGTCGAACCTCCAAGCCCAAGGATACCGCCCTGATCTTAAGCGATTCGAATGGCTATCTGATTTAGATTACAATGCATTACGTAATTCGTATACGCTTTCATAAAATATGTATAATGACGGCGAAAAGCTGATAGCATACGTACTTTAGCTCAATGTATTACGAAATAAGTAATAAACTCAAGAATTTTCAACATTCATCTTTTTATTTCCTATTTTTCGGAGGGAGTTTAAATTACAAAACGTTCAGTTTTTCACGTAACACAAAATAAAAGATATGACAGCGAAGAACTGATTTGGACTTGTTAAGTTTACGAAACACAAGAAACAATTAAAGAGAACTCCACATCTTCGGGATTCATCATCTTTTTTTTCCCAGGATCATCATCAATTCGTTGTCATTTCAGCTGTCTCTCTAGAACTGGTGTTTAGAGGAGAGAAGGCGGGGTGGGAATGATTAAGAAAAGAGACTTTTTAGAGAAAGTTGACGGATTACGTCAAGATAAGATAACAAACAGGTGTCGCAGATAACTTTGCAGTTTTGTTTTGTTGATGCGTGCTGACATGACGTGTACTTTGTAGCTGATGTGAGTTGATTCTAGGATGATCTTTTCGACACGGCGGAAATTCCAGGCATTCATCGGTGGTTCCGTTATTTTTACGGGGCACCTCACACTTCATAGTTTTCCTGCTAAGATGTTCTGAGTTTCTCCTCCACTGGCAATCGTAAGTCCGTCGTAACCGTGCTCGTCCGGATCTGGTGTGCTCTCATTAGCTGGAAACCGCCAAAATGGCCGCTTACGACACCGTAGGGAAAAAAGGTACCCGGATTCCCGTAAAGGTGTCCGGAATTTTGGAACAACATTCCGGGCACGGAAAACGTAACGGAAATCCCGCCTGGGGAGTCTTGTTTCCTGGAATTCCGCAGTTTAACGCGGAATTCCGGGAAACAAACCCCCCAGCCGGGATTTCCGTTACGTTTTCCGTGCCCGGAATGTTGTTCCAAAATTCCGGACGCCTTTACGGGAATCCGGGTACCTTTTTTCCCTACGGGCAGGTTACGATTTCCAGTGGAGAACCCACTTCAGTTGACCATTCTGAAACTTGACTATGCTTACAGAAACCAACACAGGGCTTCAGCTGGTACGGAGGTGGTTCAGCCTGATACGTTAGATACCCTTGCCTTAGATGATAATCTTGGCAAAATTTGCATATCAGGTTTTTGGACCAGTAGGCTTCTCTGAAGAAAAAAGGTACGTTACGTAAAGAGTACAAACGTGGCAAGCGTGATGTGTGATTTGTTATGAAACTTCCGAAAGTATCATGTCTGGTGTTTCCTGTATAAGCAGAAAGAAGTTTTGTCCCCTCCTTTATAAGTTTTTTCAAAGCAAAATTTTAAGTAAAATCATTTTCTTTTTTTGCTTTAATTCTTGAAGTTTGGCGCTTTAAATTGTTGCAATTTTAATTTTTATGTCATTAATGAATACTTGATAATTGGCGATTGTCTATAGTTATGTTTGACGAGAGAACAAATATTTGGGTATTTTGTTAATACCGTACAGAATGTTGCTGAACAAGAAGATTGATTGATTGATTGGATGAAGCATTGTTTGTCTCTCGCTCTGCAGGTGGCCTGGTCGGGAGTCAGGTACCGGTAGGTCCACACTGGTTAGGTCAAACCGGACACTCGTGAGTCAGAAAAATGGTTACAAATCAGTGAGAAGTCACCAGTGAATCCAAAGACGTCACCGCCCAAGTTGTTGCGCCTAAGCATCAGGAAAGGCTCCAGAGGACCTCTACAAAAATAACTTACATTTATTTAAAGCTTTAGCTTACAAAACTCATCATAACAATTTACAGCACACAAAATAGACTGGAAACGAATATATTAAATAAAATTAAAGCTTAAATACTGATTACTTCACTGAGGCAGTAATGAAATTTCTCAACTAACCTTTCTCAACAACCGCGTTTATGTTTGGTTGCACGCGTTGACCACCAGTTCGGTGGTCCCCGCTGTAGCATGCAGCAATACGACAGTTCTGAGGGGACTTATCCTTGTTCTTTTATATGTCGGAGCCTTGTAGGGCTACGCGCTTAAAACCCAGAACCTTGTTCTTCGAAGACCTCTCGCACTCATTCTGCTTACTATTCTATCATTAGCTCCCGTATAGAATTCCCGTATAGTAAACTTCAGAAATCCCTTCCCTTTGCCACTGTCTCGTTTTGCATCCATCACCTTTGGCCGAGCCGAGTTTCGCAGTAAAGAAGTGCAAACTTCGCTGGAAGCTTTAAGGTCCGCCGACAACTGTTTCAAAAACAAGGGCAGGAGTAGCTTCAAATTTCGCTTTTGATTTTGCAAGGCTTGGTTGGCCAACAGGTCTATCTTGTGTTCCGAGCTCCTTTTCTCTTACTTTGCTTTTCGCACTTTTTAACGCGGAACAGTTTTCAAATTTTCGCGTCGGCTTTCGGGAGGCGAGAAGTCTGGACAGAGTTGACAAGCGCTAATGAGAAAATCGCTTGTTTCACGGGGCAAGTATTGGTATTTTCAAAAATCGATTGAGAAAAGATCATGTCTAGTAAGAGCTAAGTTTAAGTTTAAAATCCTCTTTTGAGACTGGAATCTTACGAAGAAAACGGCTCTGAACTTCTTAACTGAGATTTAGTGAACAATTTGAACAAACACAGGTGACACTAAACTACAAATATCTAACAGCAAGAGCCAATGATAATTCGTACATAACTTTGGTCACAATGGCCATGGAGAAGAACCTGGTAATTTCGAACTGCAGGTCACCTAGGGGAACCTGGGGAACATGATCGAAGAGCTCTGAAATTCCTTGTGAACTAGGAATATATTATGGGCCATTGGCAACATCATCAACGAAATAAACATATACAAAATAACACCCTTCTACCCTGAACTTAGTGGCATTGAGCTATACCTGGAGTATGGCGGATCTATGGTTCTCCCAGGAGTCGCAATGTTTTGTCTACTAGGTATGTCTCCACTGGTCATAAAAACTGAGTTGAGGATAGTGAATAGGTTATGATGGGTCTTGCTGGTTCAGACTAACAACTAAGAATTACTTTACTCCACTGATTTTTCGTGTGATTCCATTGTTGGATTATTTAGCAAAAAAAAAGTCTGTTAAATGACAGCTGCAATTGCTTGCGCTAAGATGTTGGTAGCTCCTTACACCAAGAATACCCCTTGATAACTAACTCCGCTAACGTGGACGCCCAATGCACAATCCGAACGATCATATCTGTGCTGTCAGAGTTGGGGCTACGGTCATGCCAGAGAGAACCATTTTCGGTTATCGCCAGCTGGAAAGGCTTGGGAGATGTACATTCTTCGTTATACTAGTCACACACAAATTTACCGCAGCCTGCAGATTGTCGAACAATCGTTTAACTGCTGAGATTTAGGTGAAATGCAATTTCTCGACTTCACGAAGCCCCAGTAGAAGAAGAATTATTTATTACAGTGATGCTGTAAGAGTTGGGGCTGCGGTCATGCCAGAGAGAACCGTTGTGCTTATCGTCTGCTGATAAATTAAACACGGGCTCATATACTTTTAATCTACTCGTCCAAAATTAGTGTGAAATCTTCTTGATTAGACTAAGTCACCGACAAATTCAGTCCCTACATGCACAGGAAGACCGTACAATTTGAAATTGTTCCCCATCTTCGTAAAGTCGGTAGTCGACATCTCCTCCCAACTGAGTTCAAGCTTCTGCTGCTGCGTGAATGAGGTCACGCAGCCACTATCCTCCGAATTTAAGGGGGAGTTGCTTTCTGGACGCTGATCATCCAAGATATTCCCACTATCGATGGACGACGCGTCCAACTGCAATTCATCCATGCTATCGCGATCGTTACTGCTATCGGGCGATAGTAAATCTGTCTTCGATACCGTATCGAGCTTTAATCGAAGTGAGCGGCGTATATCTGGCACGATACAACTATCTGGGCTGTCGATATGGAAACTGAGCCGGGAGTGGCGGGAAGATTCAGATTCGCTATCCACGTGGTTTGTATCGAGGGTGAAGGGGATGGATTCTGCGATACGATTTTTCAATTCCGGTATGATGAGACTATCGTCAAAGAGGATACGTGGTGGAGCGATCGAAATTTCTGTTTCCTGAGGGAGGGAGTCGGAGTCGTACAGATCGGGGGGTGGAGGAGGAAGATAGAGCTCAGGCACTTCGTTACTGGAGGATGTAGATTCGTCCGAGCTTGCTGATTGGACAGGTTCTGACGAATGGGAGTCTTCCAAGAAGTCTTCGAGGTTTTCTCTACTACCTGATTGGTCATGTAGGTAGCCAAGGGAACCGCTCTGGAATAAAATAAAATCAATAAAATCCCAAATTGCACAACAGAACAAAGAAAAAAAAATCATAAGGCAGTGTACGAAAACAAAGATAAAGAGAATGGGCAAACCTCGGTTATCATTTCGACTAACAAGGTAGTCATAGATCACCGTTCTATAGTCTCCAACGATTGATCTGAAGTAATTTCACGATTGGAAGCAGTAAAGTTGTTTCCTACTGAACACACTACAGAAAGTACTGTGAGAACGACTGTAAAAGGAAAATGGAGCGCAAGCTATGCTGAGCGATGATACTAGAATCGAACGAATGGAATAGTAGGCCTAAAGACCTCCAGACTACCAGAGGCGTACTTCTGCAAACGCAACAACATCTTTGTGAACTTAGTTTTAAATTTTATTTAAACTAGGGCGTTGAAGCTATTGTTACAGCTTGTAACGAGTCCTCTATAACTCGGGTTTAAAAAAAAAGTTTTCGAGAGGGCAAGGCCCTGGAGAACAGCGAAAGTTCGCCTCAGGTCACTTTAGAGACTGAAAAAGAAGTTCACCTTATCCCCGCGAAGGGCTCCGATCGACAGCTTAAGCTTGTCGTCCCCTTGCAGATTTTCCAGAAACTGAAGAATCGCTACGTCCAACTCCTGGGCTTGATCCGTCGCGTTTTGAATCCGCGCTGAAATAGCCTCGGCCGCTGGGCGGTTTTCCGGATAGTCCATCAATCTGAAAAGAGAGACGCTATTTAATAATTTAATAAAAAGTAAACAAAAGTTGAAACAAGTGCTCAAGCCAGGTTTGCGCAAGTCCCATAGTAACTCAGTTTCCTGTCCGTATGCACACCGGAGATGGGCGAATCCTGATCTGGATTCGGATTTGAATCCAGGTTTCGTCCTTTTGGCCGGATGCGAATCTTCTGTTTGTCAGGCTGGATTCGGATTCGGATTCCAAATCCTTAATCTTACGAATCCGCTCAAATTTCTAGTCTACATCCTTCTAGTTTCCGGTTCCCAATTTTTATATAATGAACTGGGGCATTTTGATGCCCCCACCAACCATCGTCAGTAAGCTTTCACTTTATCCGAACACCTTAGACTAAGAACAAATAATCTGACAGAACCTCCGTCTCCCTATCTCTGTAATATGACTATGCGGAGTCGAATATTTCCCCATACCCCGTCCGCTACGAACGAGCGGATGTTAGTAACTTCGCGCCACATCACTTTTCGCTACCTCCACAAATAGCTAAATCGCTGTGAAGCCGCCGTGAGGAAAAGTAGAATTCAAAGCTGATTGGTTCTATGACGCGCTTCAGAGCGGGTCAGCGCGCGGAGTACGCCTGCCGCACAATTTTTTCTGTGATGAGCAACGGCAAAGACGGAAAATTAGTAAACGGGTATCAGTATCAGCTCAAAGCTAGAGTAAATACCTCTACGTCCACTCAGTTTTGTCGGGATATTCATAGTCGCTGCATGTGATTAAAGACAGAGGTTCTATCAGATTATATGTGAAGATTCTGAAATGTTCTGTTCAAGACTGCACAGTCACATCAAAATCAACATGTATTGGCGAATGTTAAGTGCTTCCTCATCACATTCCATATTCAATTCACTTTCATCTTCCTGGAATGAATAATGAAAATCCGCCATTGCCGGTTATTTTTCGGCAATTGTTTGCCGCTGTAGTTGCTAAACATTTCAAACATAGAGGTACGTCAACAGTTGCAGAAGAATAAACTCAGCTAAAATTCAATATTTGTGGATAACAACGAATTAACGCGTTTTTGTCGAGTTTTCTAGCCTATTTAGGTAAAAATATGGTGGGTCTATCATATCTCATCCCTATTCGGTTAAGCTTTAAGTGTAAATATTTTCTTTTGTTTCTTCTTGTTTTTACCTTATTTTTCTACAATTGATCATAACTCAAATGCTTCAAAATATGATTCTTAAACAGAAAAGCTTGGAAAATCGCGGTGAGCAGTGAGGAAAAAAAACAACCAAGCAATACAAATGGGAATTCGGATAGCCCGAAAAAGCGTGGCTTATGCTTACCCATCTCCTGGCAGTAGTGGTTCCAGTATTCTAATCCTCAAGAGTTTTCCAAGCCGCATCGTCCTACCCATTGCTTTCAACAGGGTTTCTCTTTTCTCAAGGCACTTATTCATCTTTTCTTGCATTTCCTTCCGAAACTGTTCAACATCAATTCGAGGCGGGTGATTCAAATCGATAACGTTGCATCTCCCATCCTGTTCGAGCAAATCGTAGCTATTGTGGCGTCTTAGGATTGGATGTAGCTTTTTTTCATATGAGAGAACGTCGTAGCTCTTTTGACGTTCCATTTGCGGGGGGCCTTGTTTCAGCGACCCGTTAAGGCGTTTTTCAACGTTGCTGCGGCGTCTTTCGAAGATTTCCCGGCGACGTTCGAAAATCTCGTCGTTTTCCGAGCGACGTTCACTCATTTCGTAACGGGGTGACGCGCGACGTTCCATGACGTCCACTGTGTTTTCACGTCGTAAACGACCAATCATGGGCTTTGGCCGGACGTTTGTCATTTCGAACGAGTCTTCCCGCTCGGAGGGTTCCTCCGCTACAGCTGCTTTTCCGTTCTGTCCTTCGTCGCTTCCCATTTTCAGGTTGCGAACGGTGACGTTTTCATCAAACGTAACGCGACGTTCTAGGGTTTCGTAGCTGCTCTTGCGACGATCCGCTTTTTCGAGAACGCGCTCGACAACGGAGTGAGAACGGAGCTTCATCACGTTACGACGGACAATTTCCACCAAGTCTTTGAGGGTGCGTTCATGCTAGAAGGGTGAAAAAGAGTGTGTGAACATGCAGAAGAAAAAGTGCAACACACTAGTGCAGAAGTCTCAAAACTTAAAGTACAAGTGACAATATGATATGATATATTATTCCAAAAGGAAGTCCATCGGCACAGCATAATGATTAACTTTTTGCCAAATAAAATATAATTCATGTAGCTGTAAGATGGTAACACCTGGGATGTTCATGAGACAACGAGATGATGGATTTCGAATATTTTGGATTCCAAAGAATCCCATACCACGTACAAGGGCAATTGATAGTTAATATTAGCTATTTAATTGGTCTGTGGTGCGTTGATCGTCCATGTCTCCCGGCATTCCGTTCTTTTTTTTTTTTTTTTTTTTAGGGTGGAGGATGTGGCGGATACGTGAGCTACATTTATTAGAGCTACATTTCGGCCCTTCTTGGCAAGGGTCCTTTTCAGGCCAAGCTGGAAATGAACTTGTGACAAGTTCATTTTCCAGCTTGAGGGGCTTGAGCCTGAAGAGGACCCTTGCCAAGAAGGGCCGAAATATAGCTCTAATAATATGTAGCGGACGTATCCATTTTGCATCGTCAAAAATATTTATTAAAGTTATTTATACTTGTAGTTAGACTTCTCGTGCTCTGCCGGATTTGTTTAAATACTTATTATTTTTGTAGCAGTAAGTACATTAATAAATGAACCGGCACCCTCTTCTTTGACTATTGCAATGGACTTTAGCAACTCCAAACTGCGCTGAAAATGGGTGTACCAACCTGCGACATATCACGGTGGAAAATCCCGGCTACTCTCAACCTCGTCAGCTGTTCTCTGCTGGCGGACAGTAGATGGGTCCACGTTCGTCCCAGCTCGGCAGCCGCTTGTCGGTTGCTCTCAGTGGGAAGGCGCGCGGAGCGCCTCAGAAAGAGCGCCGCGGCAAGCAGTCCCGCGCCGTATTCGTATGTACTCTGAAACAAGGCAAAACTGCGTCAAGTTTTATTTCGTTCATTCCACACCGGCTTTTATTTACCTCTAAGCTGAAGAGTAGCATACTGTTTTATAAACAAAGCTTAAATACCTAAACCAACTGATTCATTTAGTGACACTGACTTTGGAAAAGAAATACACAGTGATAGCACAGCTAAATTAAAATAACGTTTTGAACTGCACACTCGCAAAAGGTTGGGTGTATATTGTAGGTAGGAGAGCCTCCGAAGCTTTTCTATAAAAAAAATCAAATTTTTCAATAGAATTAAAACTGGATCTCTTACTTTAAATTCGGCTACTAACTTAGAATTACTAAAAGAAATGAGGTGTCTAAGGAGAAAATCAGATATGAAATGGGAGATCAAAGGGCTTATGAATTATTTCTTGCAGATTATAGAATTAGGAGCCTCGGCAGTCGATGCATATAGGATGGGACCCTTAAGTATCTTAAGTCACTGTGTCACACACTGGAAAAGTAATTCCTTTACCACATTCAAGACAATAATTTTCATCCATGTATAATTTTCGTCTTACACACTCTTGCTAAGAAAAGGTCGGTGACTGATTAATACTGAATGACCTATCAGGAACTGGATATCGTTGACATTCAACCCACGAGGGGCTAAGCACTTGGCTGTTCAGAACAAAATACAAACGAATAAGGGGGTTACCTTGGCAGTATCATGAAGTTTCTGTTGTTGATCCTTCAAGTTTTGTACTTCAATCAAGGACGATCCAATCTTACAATTGGAGGTCCTCAAAACGGTTTCCAACTCCTTCAGCCAGTTTAGAGCCTGAAAAGTGAAATAATGCGATCAAGCAAAGCAGGCGTTTGTGACGGTTTTATATGTGTTTCGATAATGATTTTCGTTAGTTCCACATATCACGTCTCGCTTCATACTTCATTAATCACGTGTCCGCCCCACCTGAACCGGCTTGAACTCCCCACAATGTACTTAATTGATAACTCAGTTCGAGAGGCTATATAAGCTATTCACTGACTGAATATCGGGAGTACTGTACCCAGTGTAAAATAACACTAGGGAGTAACGTCAAAACTTGAAAAAAGGCACACACTCGAATAGCATCGATTCTAGCACATCTAGCGATAGATAGAGTCCCTACTAAAAGTCAATCAGTCGTGCACCATCGCTGGCTCCGAAAAGTCTATATTCCGATAGAAAAAAGGTATAACCTCCGTGTTTCCTCGAACCTTATCTGTACTAGAATTGCCTAAACGCGCAAATTTGTCTTGCTTTCAATAACACGAGCGTAGTGGGCGGCGTTACGAGTAAGGTCTTATAGATGCATGGACAGCATAGGTCTTGGCGCTACTCCCTAGTGTTATTTTGTAGCAGACGTTAAGCAATAAACCTATACTGTTCTCTCTACACCGTATTGACGACTATCCCCCTGACAAAAGTTGTTCCAGTGGGACATACGTGAATCAGCGCGTGGGTTGTTTGCTTGTCTGATGCTTTAGGCCTAATCCTTGATCACACAGTTGCCATGACGGATATATAAAGCCAAGTATATGGAATAAATAACAAATGGGTGTTCGATCACCATCTGAGCCACACATACTACAGTAGAGGGATGCTTATGTGAACGTTTGTTGGCAGTGGACTTTGCCATTTTCATGCACTTGCTATGTCTAAAGCAAAATTAAGGGCATTTGAAAACACCGTATAGGTATTTTGGATCTTCATTTTACCATGCATTTAGACCAAAACGGCACTGTCCACATTAAAGTAACTATTTCACATAAGCATACCTGTACTGCAATTTGCATAAATCGTTGTCGAGTAACAGGACCGTAATAAGACATTAGCTGCGTTTTTTGGCTTTTCCCCATAGGTCGGTTAACCTACCTATTTGTCACTATTGACCGTTTTTCGTCTCGCCGGTCGGTTCGACTGAGCTCTAAAAAACGGCTTATAAGAAAAAATGGCGTCTTCCCGTCGCCGGCGCCTATCTCTCCAGTGAGAATTTTGAATTTTGCGCCGTGCCAAGAGCGTAGGTCGGTTGGACGGAGCTCCCGCCTCATTCCACAGGTCGGTTAACCGACCTGCAAACGGAGCCAAAAAACAGCTTATGAAAACTTAGGTCGGTTAACCGAAGGAAGAAAACGACTTATAGTGGGAAATCTTGTAGGTCGGTTAACTGGAAGATGGCAAAAAACGCAGCTATACTACCATTTTCTCTTTATGTTGTCGTTTTTCTTTCCTCTTTTGTTGCACTCTGTCGTGAAGGGTTTGCGCGCCCTCTCTTTCTTTTCAACCGGTTATACATAAATTGAACTGAACTGTATTTAAAGGGTAGACTCACTTGATGGGCATCTTTCTCACAAGAAAAGATCTGCACAATCCGCTGCAGTCGGAGCCTTTCCAGAGAAATCGCTTGCAGAGCTGCCTGGTGGCTGCTTCGGCAGTTATCCAGCAGTTGAAGAGCAAACTGGGACTCGCGCGCGGAATTTGAATCGTTCAGTTGGCGCCCGATTTGGTCCATTTGGACGGGGGATAGAAGCTCGATCAGACGTTTACACTCCCCTTCAACTTCGGATATAACAGGGTCTGAAATTTTAAAAAAAAGTTGACGCTGATTTGATCTTTTTAAGGCGTCTTTCGCTTCCTCTAGACCTTCCTCGTCGTCAATGAGCCGATGGGAACTACGGGAATGGGAGAGGGGGGTACTGACTGGGAACGAACGGGAACGCCGGGCTTTTTTCGAACACTCCTCTACGAACACTACTCCAAAACGTCTCCCAAATGGTTTAAAGGAGGTGGAATCACTGAACTGACAGAGACACGATCACCAGCCGATATGACTGATTATTGCGAACACAACTGTATACCTTTCCTTGCTACAAAGTCTTGATACCAGCCAATATTATTATATATTATCGCCCTTCCTGAGGAAATTTTTCGCTATCGCCCGAAGAAAAGCAAGGGCGATAATGAATATAACACTAGCACACTTGTTTTAATTTTCTGGTATTCCCCTGATGTTAAAAGAAAAAAGTTTCAACCGGGCGATATCACTTGTTATCGCACGGTTGGAACTTTTTTCTTATAACATCAGGGGAATACCAGAAAATTTTGGCACTGGTTAGGATAGAGGACTGGTATCATGGGACTGCACAGTTTACTGGTGTTATACGATAATAACAGAAACGTAAGAAGTCATTTACATCAACCTGGTTCATTCATTGATTATTCAGAAGGTCGGATGGCACTAACACAATGACACAACTTTTCTTCCTGAAAATATGGCTGATTGTTAAGACTGAGTCCTACTGAGAGCTTGAATCTCTGTGTCCAGACAGTTCAAAATGCAAGACTCTTACTGAATTGGCTCGTTTTAAAACACAGTTCTTTCTAAAACATACATGCGCAAATACGCACATGCGTTGAGTGCGACATTAGTTGCGTTTCTGCAGGTATGGTATCTGATACCACGGTCATGGTTTTGCAGTTGGCATAGTTGGCCAGTTTCGGTACCAACCGTAGTAACTGACCGTGGTCATCCCAAAATGTCATCTCATTTTCACTATCGCCAACACAAGAGACTAGGTTTTGTCAAATTTGCGAGAAAGAAGTTTGGCACTTAGTGATAAATATTTCTTTTGCGGTGACTTCTAACCCGAATTTGGAAATTGTCGTTTTCAAAATCAACTGTAGTATGAGATACCAGGGTAACTGCAAAAACGACAAAATGCAGATCCAGTTACCGTGGTATCAGATACCATGGTATCTGCAAAAACGCAACTATTATACCGGATCAAGCTTACCAATTAACGATTGTTTATCATCGAGTTCTTGCAGGGCGTCTTCGGCTTTGCTCAGGTCTTCTTCAACTGGAGACGATCCGACACTCTCAATCACCTCTTCAGCCTTACGAAGACACTGCAAAAGAAGAAATATAAAGGTAAAGAAAGTACTATTTAAAAATAAGAACAAATAATTCCTGAGAACAAGTATGAGGCGAAACAGTATGTATAATTACCAACTTAAACAAATCATCCTCGTGACTGGTGACTTACCATCCGACTCGGATTACTCAAGATTTGAATTCACCCATTTCTGGAATATTCGATTGTTTCAACCGAAGACTCCTTTTCACCTCAAACCTTTGAAGTGTCGGGGTGCTCGATCCCCCCTCATTTTCTTTCACTTTCTTCTATAATGCAATTACTGTAGACTTATCTCCCTTTTTCAACACTATCTTGATTCTCCATTCTCAACCTTGTTTACCACCAGAACTCTGACCGACACTGCCAGATCTCGCTCAGCGACTATCTCAACTGGCCTATTATGAACGGAGGTGACACTTGGCGTGTGTGGTGGAATTACCAACTTACACATTCTGCTATTCCTTACCTAGGAGTAGAGACTGTTTATTGAGTCCGGAGGTGGATTTACTGGGGTGGATGATACCACTTTTACGAAAGTGTTTTCAAATGTGCAAGTCCCATGACATTCCATGGGATACGAACGACCACTATGGTGGTCACGACATCGGTATGAATGAATGAAAGGCTTTTATTCCGCGAAAATGAGAGACAAGATAAGATAAAAAGTACAAAAGTTATTAAAGGTTAACTTCAGACATCGATAATATCTACCGAGCCGAAGGCGAGGTTGATATTTTTAAATGGCCATCGAGTTCTCGTTCCGATATCAACCGAGATGGAGGTGTGTTAACTGTTATACCTTTTTCAAACCGAAATCATCTCTGGAAGCTGTTATGACTTATATCATCCTCTCTGGAGGCTGTTATGACTTATATCATCCTCTCTGGAGGCTGTTATGACTTATATCATCCTCTCATCTACCGCTAACTTTCTTTGTGAAGATTATCGTAATATAACTGACTGTGGGTCATAGGAGGATGCATTACACGCCTGTTCGAAAAAAGTTATTCATTTACAATACAAATATCGACTAATCTTGGGCACATAATCCGTAATACTCCAAGTAAGACAACCGATTACAGATAAAAATAAAAATATATTATATCGATGTCGTGATCACACACAGTATTTCAACAAAATTAACCATTTAGAAAACAAGAAGGATAAGCATTTACCAAAGCCCGAGTTCCGATACATGCTTCAACCACAGTACTTGCCCAAATACTAAAACAAAAGACCTATGACTTGTATTCATGTGTCTAAAGCTTCAAATGTTAATAAGGCGAAGGTTAATGCGAATGCTAAAACAAAACGGATCGATTGTCTATTACATGTTTATTTCATGCTGGGATGGGCGCGCCGCATATTTTGCATACAATTTTGGGAAGTATGGCACATGATATGAAGAATCTGAGCAATTCCCACACCCAGGCTATATCATGTACAACTGTGAGAAGAAGATGTTAGTTAGTCAATTAGGATATTTTTCACGATTCGGGACGCGGGAAGAAACAGTTCAACGCAGCCCCCATTTTGACCACCCAGTTTTATTGAAACATAAGCGTTATGCAAAGAACTTCGTCCGTTCGTTCGTCAAGCTTAGTGATTTAATTTTTAGTGGTATCTCGGCAGTTATTATTTGTTGACACTGAGTTTAATCTACTTAGTTCGTAGCATCATTTACCGCGATTCTCACATGAGGTTTTTGTAAATCAGCCCGTTATTTTTTTTTGCTTTACTGCAGACACGACAGTTAACTAAACAAACGGCAAACGGGAAATGGAAAGATATCGATTCCGGTATAGCTTAATTCTTCCGATTTTGACGAAATTAATGGCGCAAAAGACAAAGATATCAAATGTGGAGTCAGTAAAGAAATAAGCCAAAAAGAACGAAAATAAACGTGTACAAAAGAACAAGATCAGACTGATTATATGGCACTGCCAGGTTAAGAACTGCATACTGTACTATACTCATCTTATCCTCTATACTATTTGTTTACCGACTGACGCGTTCCGCAATAGCGTTATGGTAGCATGTATTAAAGTCCAAAGAAAAGGGGTGAGATAGGACAGTCCAGATACCCCTAGCTTATACACTGAAAAGAGGCTTGACGGCCCGACGAAAATGCGTTACTTCGTTTCTCCGCTATTCACGAAAACTGATTTTCATACTGGAATTTCCCTGTCGGACTTTGTGGTACCTCTATGCGCTAGTACCTGTGTTGTAACACGAGCTTGACGAAATCGATTTATGAATATGTGTTCACGCAGTGAGCTACCTTCTGTGAGCTGATCACTGGCCAGTGGCCGCTGACAAGCCGCGTTTGTGTTGAGATCCGAATTTTCCGCGTCAGAGTAGAATTTTGCGTTGTGAGGACGGCTGTAGATATTCTGAACATCACGCCAGAGCAAATAGTGACAACTAAAAATCCTTAGCATAATCCAAATATTGCAGTGTATTCAATTAAAAGATACAAAAATAAGTTGGCTTTCCATTTAAACTTTAACCGAAAGTTGAGTGTTTCCGCAGTATAGGGGCAGCACCAGCACATGTTTTACAGCAGCCTAGGCCTACCTGTAAACCTCGATCGGATATTATGCTTATCTTTTCTTGAAAGTAACGGCCAAAATAGAGAATGTGGATCAACCGAGGGATTAACGAACTTGACAACAGGCGTGTTAGAACATGTCGGTGATGTCGGTCATCTTGGCACGACCAAGAAACAAGTATATACTATATTCTTCCCTAGCTTTTTCAGCAAAAAGTGACACTAAACCGGCTCTTATAGACGATCGTGGATGGAAATTCCTCCCCGAGTCCATAAACGTAAAGGAAGTTTTTGTTCGATAATTTGACATTAGACACAAATTTTGCCTTTAAAATAATATATCTGGTTGCAGGTTAGGATATTTATGTATGTGAATCAATATTTGACAGTGCAAAACGGATAAGTCAGCTTCAAATTTCTTGAAGCCATATTTCGGCTCTTCTTGACAAGGGTCCTCTTCAGGCTCAAAGCCGAAATATAGCTCCAATTCTTAGTATTGGTTTGTTCTTGTGTATTTATATTAACATTTATTTTGTTATCATCAACTTTGTTGGATCAATAAAACATAATAATAATAAAAAAAAGTCTGCCCCTCCCCCCAAATCTATTCGTTCTTTGCTTCTAGCGATCCACCCTTCGCCAAGACTGAATTTCTTGTTCGAACAAACGAATAATAATGACCGATAACAAGTTCGTTATTGAGCCTGTCTTGTTATCCCATCCAAAGTGAAAGGTGACTCAAAATTTCGACCCAGGTAAGAAAATGTCCAGGCAACTGGTTCATCAGAAAGCATTAAAATCTTTTCACTTGAAACCTACCAGAATTTTGTTAAAGTTTAACCGAAAAGGCCTGAGATAAGACAATCTCGTTACCCATCACTTATTCACTTCAAGAGGCTTGAAGACCCGACGAAAATAGTGGATTATTAATCCACTATTCACGAACTTTCGAATAGTGGACTTTTCCTGACGGATTTACGGTACCCCTATGCGCTTGTGACTGTGTTGTATGCTTGACGAAAAAGAATTACGAAAAATTTGTGTTCAGGCACTAAGTAGTCTTCTCCTAGCCCATCACTGCCCACTGAAAAACCGCGTTTGTGCTGAGATTCAAATTTTCCGCGTCATAGTAGAATTTGCACTGTACGGACGGTCGTAGATATTTTGAACATCAATAACAGAGCAGATAGTGGAAAATAGAGCAGATACTGGAAAAGAAAAAAAACCTTATAGCAGAATCTAAATAATTCCGTGTATTCTTAAATGATCCAAAAATACGTTTAGCTTTTCAGTTAAACTTGAATTGTGTATGTAAGATATTATGGCACAAATTTGAGCTTTTTATAAAAAAAACAAACAATAACAACAATCCTCAGAGTTCATAACCCCTAGTCGCATGTACCAACTCCAAAACTGAATTAATAATGCAATTCAAATTCCAGTACGAGAACTTTCACTTGCGAAATACCTGTCTTCGTAGAAAAGCAACTTATCAAAAGGCGCCTGGTGTGTGTGTTTGAAAGGGACGGAATAAAACACCCGCAGTAAAAGGTTTAATTCAAAAGAAGGGTCTTCTTTTAAATTATTGCTGTAGAAATCTACCGCAGTAGGGGCAGATTAAATTGATTTGTGTGATGAAATGTGACTTCTGAATCCCACGGCTTCTGATTTCGTGAAACCTGTTGCCATTGATGGGTAGGGTGTGTTCCATCGTCATTGGGCATATTAAAAAAAAAAAAAATACTAAGTTGGTGGCTCCCGAAATCGCCTTCAGGCACTAAAGGGTTTCAAAGACGGCATTAAAATACCCCGTTTCTGCTTGAAACCAAGGGTAGTTAGTTTGGTTCAATTAATTTATTTTGGTCAAAAAGTAAAGTACATCATTAATTTTCCTAGCCGAACCACAAGGCAATGGGTGGCAATGGGCGGGGCTCAATTTTCTTTCATATTCTGTTTTCAAAGCAGCAAATTAAGCTAATTCGAAAAGGGAGGAGAAAAGAAAAGGAAGAGAAAAAACGAAAAGAGGAAAAACTCAAAACTAAAAAACTAGCAATAAAAATGCACAAGCGAAAGAGCGACATTCTACAGGGCACTCTCTGTTATGCAAGCTTTTTCTTGCGACAAAGTTTCGCACACAACCACACAAACATTGTTAACAGGAGAGTCTCTAGCGCCTTCGCACATCGCTGGTAATCTTTTCCGTAGTTCAGCAACGATTCTCAAATTCCTTCCAGTGGCGCAGTGAATTATCAAAATTAACAACTATTAATAGCATAATTGTGAGTTTTAGATATCATTTTGTGAACAGTTCATGTTGTTGTTTAGGAGAAGATTTGACTCCTGAAATTTTGTTTCAATTTTACCGTGAACCAGGACCGAGTTTACGAGCGGCACAAGCTGAAGATTTGACTCGGATTAAGAAGTCAGGTTTAGATAAGGACTTTAAAGCCATGCTTCACTCACCTCTTGTCTCAGCTGATGGAATCTAAGCGCAACGAACAGCGCTCTTCTTCTTCTCTCAAGGAGTCCGGCGAAGGTTCGACATACCGAGTCCATTAGATCTCGTTTTGACTTCAGATCGGGTGGCAAATTTGCTCGACTTCTAAGAATGATACCTAGCCGATGACGTACTTCAGCATAACGACCGTAGTAATCCTAAAAGGGATGTTCATTAAGGATTGAAGCAAGTCGCGTAGTCTTATTTGTTGCTGTTACACCAAAATCCACGTCTATAGGCTACATATATATCTCCCCAAGTATACAAGAGTTCAACTTGAGACCTGTCATAGACAAACTTAACTCATGGGAAACCTGGGCCCAGCTGCCCATGAACAGGAGGATGGGGGGGGGGGAGGTCGAGACCCATCAAAATGTGTATCTACACCTATATATCCTTCAGTATACCAGCCTCGATACCAGCTTAGAGTCAAAGCTAGCGTTTAAGGTCTTCTTGCCTGAATTAAGAAATAACGTGAATGACGCTAAATATATTGTGTACCACAGTCCAATCTGCGAACAGACAGACGGACGGACGAGCGGACAAATTTTTACCAAGGTATAGATATTCCGTCATTTTCATTTTGGGATCCCCGAAAGATTGACTGATTTAACGTTTGGATTAACAGATCGCCACAACAACTGTTGTATTTATCTTTGCTGTGGTCTGTGGAGTATTAATGATCATTTTAAATAGAGCCGAAACTGACGTGATTTGATCATATGACAAGCCGTTACACAGTTGACACTAATCGAACATAAGCGAACAGAAAAATACTTTAGAAGTTGAATTTTTCTCGTCAGTTTTTCTTCTTTTCCCCCTCCTTTCCTGTTTCCTTTTGTTTAATTTACTATCTTTTTTTATTTTTCACATTTCCACTGGAAACCAAAGGTCTTTTTATTTTTTCTTGATAATCCAGTTAATCTGACGATTCTATTTTTTGTATTACTATTATTAGCTAGTGTCCTACCCTGGCCAAGTACTCATCAGTGTGCTCACTTCGCAGGTTAATTATTTTAGTTATAGCCCAAGCTGACTGCGAATCATGATTTGACAGTGCAAAACGGATACGTCAGCTGAATTTTACTAGAGCTATATTTCGGCCCTTTTTGGCAAGGTTCCTCTTCAGGCAACTACAGGCGATTACCCTTGCCAAGAAGGCCATGGTCGAAAGATAGCTCTAATAAAATTGCAGCTGAAGTATCCGTTTTGCACTGTCAAATATGTTAGTTGTGTGTATATGTTTAAATACAAATAACTGAACCTAAAAATCCAACTTGCTCACGCAACTACCCAGAAAGGAAAACATATGTAACATGCCACAAACCCTCTTGGTCCATTTGATAAATACACCACTGCTTTCATGACGCATCATCCACCTGTCATGCTGTATATGACAGGACACGAGTGTAAATCAACTCTTCCAGGCGAAGGGATTAGAAACCAAAGTAAATGGTGTTCAGAATGTGCTGATGTGTGGTATGAAGAACTGAAGGGACTTTCGTTATAACTCCCAAAATACTCCAGTAAAAAAGTAGGGTTCGTTGGTATTTCCCAACATCCGCCTGCTACACGAAAGCACACCCTTTCGCAGGTAGGTAGGTAGAAGAGCCGAAATATCGCTGCCAAGACTTCTCAGTTTTATCCTTTGTCAAAGTATGTGCTAGTGTTTTTTGTATGTACAGTTATTTTAGTATTTTCTTCCTTTCTTTTTCTTTATTGTACTCCACTTGTCTTTCCTCTGGAATTTGTGGGTAATCAATAAATTATTATTATTATTATTATTATATGTTTCCCAGTTTGCTTGGGCTCAAGAAGTATTTATTACCTTAAACTTCGGAAGTATATATCCCCTTGTGCAAATTTTCACCATATTCAAACCTGTTTACCGTTGAGTCATAGTGATGGTATTAGCTATATTCTTTTTGTACTCATATCTGCATGTAAATGACCATTTGAACACCACTTACACCAGCTTTCACCTGAGAGATAAAACAACTCTTCTCTTAGTAAATATTTGCAACGCGAAGCCATCGTCTTTTGTTTGGGAAAACAGAGCTAGCTTGTTTGGATGACTAAACCTTGGTACACTTGATATGCATGATTTAATATTTTTCGAATCGGGAATTTAGTATGAAGTAGGCTAACTATCACAGCGTGGACCCCAATTTGAGTTTGTTCTCAAAATAAAAAACATTCGCCATCCTAATTATGTATTCAAGTAGATTTTTCTTCTCAATTTGTTTTGTCTTATGTCTTTATTCTTTTTTCTCTCCTTTTTTTTATTTGTTTGGTTTGTTTCCCTTAAAGAATATAGCCTATGAATAAAGACTAAGGCCCGCCCATTGCCAGGCCTTATGGGGGGGCATAAAGAGTTAATGGTGCTTGCTTACTACGAATAAAACTGAACTGGACTGAAGAAAAGAAGTGACTATGGTATGGCTCTTATTTATTGTGGAGCTCGACAAAAGATGATTGGGATTCTAAGAGAGAAGGAATATTCCTTCAGCCCAATCTGACTACGAATAATATTTGACAGTGCAAAACAGATAAGTCCGCTGAATTTAATTAGAGCTATCTTTCGGCCCATCGTGGCAAGGGTCCTCTTCAGGGTCAAACCGCTCAAGCTGGAAAATGAACTTGTGTCAAGCTCATGCAAGAGAGAAAATAAGAAAGAAGCAGTCTGCCATGAACAACTGATACACGGATGAGCTATTCCAAACGCTCTATCCAGGGCCGTATCCAGGGAGGGGGTAGGGGGTTTGACCCCCCCCCGAAACCCACAAACGTAATCGATTTTTGTAGGCTTTAACCTCTGCTCTATGTCTTTTTTTGTACTTTTTGGTCCGACCCGTGACCGCTAACCCTCCCCCGAAATAAATTCCGCGGGCCACCCCCCCCCCCCGAAATAAATTCCTGGATACGGGCCTGGCTCTATCTAGCTCTTACAAGTATCTTCAATAATAATTTAAACAAATCCTTACTTGGTTGTACCTCTAACACTAATGGAATCTACTTCCGTAATCGCTGCATGCATTCTAATGCTTGGTGACTCGCTGCATGCATTCTTACACCCGAAACTAATCCGTTTAGCAACACGAAATATGTTATAACTTTTTTCGAACAAGTATGTAATGCATCTCCTATGACCGACGGTTGGTTATATTGCGGTAATCTTCACATAGAAAGTTAGCAGTAGATATGAGATAATGATAATTAGTCATATCAGCCTCCAGAGATGATGATATAACCAGCCTCCAGAGACGATGATATAAGGTCATATCAGCCTCCGAAGACGATGATATGAAGTCGTATCAGCTTCCAGGGATGATTTATGTTCGAAAAAGTTACAACAGTTTAGCTAGTTTAGCTAGCTTATTTGGATGACTAAACCTTGGTACATTGAAAAGCATGATTTAATTTTTTCGAGTCGAACTTATTATGAAGTAACTATCAAAGCGTGGACCCAATTTGAGTTTGTTCTCAAGATAAAATCATTCGCTATCCTAATTATGTACTCAAGTAGAAGAGAAAAGAAGTGACTATGGCCTCCAGAGATGACGATATGTCATACCAGCCTCCAGAGAGTCCATTATGTTCGAAAAAGTTATAACAGTTAACTCGATCTCCATCTCGGTTGATATCGGAATGACAACCTCGATGGACATTTAAAATATCAATCTCGCCTTCGCCTCAGGTTATTTCCAACGACCGTCTCGGTGTTATTTCCCGATAACAGCCTCGATGTCGGAAGTTAACCTTTCATAAATTCGGTTACTGAGTAACGTAGGCTTACCCTGCATCGAAGTTCCAGCGCCTCCAACTCTGCCTGCAAATCCTGCGTCTCCTTCTCGTCAAGCCCTACGCCACGTGCTGCCAACTGGCGGTAGAGATCGGCACCGTGACCTAGTACCCAGTTCACAACGCCATCTACCCCGTTTTCGACGAACTTGATCTCTCGGACGTGTTCGGTCAAGAAGGCAAACTCGGAGTGTGATTGCTCGACTGTGACGAGTTTGGTGTGGATGGAATCGAGGAGCTCGCGAATCTAAAGAAAAATACCGTTTCAATACTGGCGCTTTCTGCCGTAAAGAGATCACAGGCCTCTCTCCAAAGAGCTGAATAACTTACGTAGGAAATGTATGACTTATTACCCGGTGAAAATTTGTAGCCTGCGTAGTTGTATGATAGTTATGAATGGATAGTAACGAATACTAACATTTAATATGCCTCAGACTGGGAATAGTAGTATCCAGTAGCATCCTGTCTAGCTATAGTAACATCCAGTCTTGCTAATAGCAGCATGCAGTAGAATGCAGTAAAACGGTAGCCCCGCCATAGAAGCATGTAGTAGCATCAGTTAGTACTGCATGCTACTTTTTCGTACAACTTCATACTACTAATTTCGAGATAATTTTTCATGGGGTACGTATGAAAAATGGGATTTAACGGAACGTTTTCCTTCGAATTTCGTACAGAAGACGTTCTCTGTCGCATTTGTTGTACCTCTATGTGCTTGCAACTGTGTCGTAAGTTTGTATTGGCTTTTCAATTAAACTTTTAGCTTCAAATTAATCCAGACAAACAACGACCCAGCTGGAGAAAACGAAAGTGTTCCAGACAGTCAGAACGGAAATACTGTTGATCACTAACACTTCGTGCCGATCAGGTATCGACGTGTGCCTAGCGACGAGCCGGAAACCTCGCCGCAGCTGTCCCCAACTAACGCTATCGATTGGTTGACAGGATTTGAACCATCGTTCGGGTAACGTTTCTTGTTCTTCACGAAGTTCACTGGCGTGTTTTGAACTTAGCCATACAGATTTAGCATCAAGTTGCGACGACAGCTTATAATCTTCCTTTCTGGATGAGTCCACGTTCAGTTATAATTGTTGTTTAATTGTTAGATGTTCAGTTACAATTGTTAATTGTTGTTTAGCATGGTCCTTCTTGCTGGCCGCTATAATACATTAATAAACAAATCGATTATATTATAAATCGCTACAATACATGAATAAACAAATCGCTTACCTTTCGCTGTGACTGGATCACGTGATCGTTTTGACTTCCCGTTTTGAATCCCGACTCATCGTCCGTTTCCAGGCGAACAATCAGTTCACGACCTAAAGTAAACAGAAGTAAATATTTAGTCTACATTACATACCGATCGCTTATACGCCAGAAGCGTGAAAGACACATTCCAGATTCAAGAAGTCTGAAACAACAGACTTTTGCGAAGTGCAAGGGACTTAATTCTGACTGGTTTTCGTACTACTATATTGATCAGTCAATCAATCAGTCCTTCCTTATTCTTCAACAACATCAGAGACGGTATTAACAAAAAACAATATTTGTCAAGCATGTTATGTAAATTCTCATTTACACATAGTCAAACAATCCAATAGTTAAAGTTTAACTGAAAAGCCAACTTATTTTTGTGTCATTTAGTTGAATACACTGAATTATTTGGATTCTGCAAAGGGATTTTTTGTTTTCCCCTATCTGCTCTAGTTATGACGTTCAGAATATCCCCGGCCGTCCCCACAGCGAAAATTCTACTATGACGCGGGAAATTTTTATCTTAACACAAACAAGGCTTTTCAGTGGGCAGTGGCGATATTGGTGAAGATTGCTTAGTGCCTGAACAAAAAAAAAGTCATAAATCTTTCTTGTAAGGCATACAACAAATTAGAGGTACCACAAATCACACGGAAATTCCACTATTTGAAAATCGATTATTCCTGAATAGCGGAACAACCAAGTAACGCATTTTCAGCGGGTCTTCAAGCCAATTTAAGTGAATAGGTGATGGGTAACTAGATTGTCCTATCCCAGTCCTTTTCGGTTAAACTTTAAACAAAAAAAAAGAATTAAAACGTTCAACAATATAAGGAGAGAAGAATAAAATACCGAACAATCCAGAAAGATGCCATGCATTTCCTTTGAGACAGTAGGATGTTATTATCGCGGCAAGAACACGTGTCTGGTTTATCTTCATAGCAATTTGTGGTCAACGATGCTCAACTAAATGTCGGTGGTTCAGCCTTGTCGTATAACAGATTTATATCACTTGTGTGGTCGATTCAAACTTTATGATTTATCTAGTATACTATAACCGAGACAGAAAGCTGTTCGCTGTTCAGTCCTTCTGTATGTTTGATAAATAAATGAACGTCCGAGTGAAGAACTGGGAAGCATATTTTAGAAGAATTCATTGCAGCAAAAGAAATAAACCTGTGGGGATTAGGTACTTGTACAAACTTATGCTTATACTTCCGAAGAAATACGTCGGCCCAGTTTTTTTTGTCGGTCTTGAAGCGCCGACAAAAGTATCCGACATTTCTTGCTGAAGCGTTTTTGTACAGCCATCAGGTCAGACGCTATTCTATGTGCTACGCTATCCTATTTGCAGTTATTTTAAGTAGTTTTCTTACTTTTCTTTAATTTTGCTTCACTGTTTTCACGTTTTAATTGTGATTCAAGAATAACTAGTTCTATCTGGATAGTTGCATTTTTGCAGATACCATGGTATCTGATTTCACGGTCCGACCGTGGTAACTGATCGTGGTATCTGAAAAGTCGTCTCACTTCCATCAATTTTTGTCAAATTGTTGGGAAAGAAGTTTGGCACCTAGTGATGTGACTTGATATCAGTAGGCCTACAGTTTTTCTTTTGGGATGACGTTTGAAAAGCGCAATTTCGGCAATTGTTTTTGCTGAGCAACCGTGTATCAGATACCACTTTAACTGCAAAAACGGACTAATGGCAGATCCAGTTACGTTGTAACAGATACCATGGTATCTTCAGAGAGCAACTAATCCAAACGCACCTTTTTTTAGTAGCGACTTCGGCTTCTCGATGGAACTCTTGTAAAACTCTGCTGTTGTTTTGCTTTCTTCGTCTGGACGTTTAAGGCCTTCTAATGTACTTAGGGCAGTGACGGCATTATCAAGATGCACTCGGAGTTTGTCCATGTCGGCGAGGGTTGATTCGCCGTCCCGCAACAGCGCTTCAAACTCCTAAAAATAAATGTTGTCCATCCAAAGTTCATCAAGTTTCACTCTAACCCGATGAAAATTTCTTTGACTGTGTAGTTGTATGGTGGACATCAGAGGCGTCACTACTGGGGGGGGGAGCCCCCCCCCATGTTGTCGGCCAGTCGGTAAAATTGCCGAGTCGGCGCGAAGCACCGCGTTTTTTTTTTTTAAACAGTCGATTTTTTTCTTAGAATTATAAGTTTTTTCTTTAAAAACAATCAAAAGCAGTCGGTTTTTCGTAAAAACAGTCGATTTTTCTTAAAAATAGTCGTTTTTTCTTAAAATCAGCCAATTTTTCGTCAACACAGTCGTTTTTTTCTCAATAATAGTCGTTTTTATCCGCAAAAATAGTCGGTAAAAATGACCAGCCAGTCGGTAAATACCTTGTCCCCCCCCAAACATTTATGCTAGTAACGCCTCTGGGTGGTTGTACGAAAAAGTTGCATGTATTGATATGTAGTAGTGTGGAATACTTCGGTTTAACATGCCTCCGACTGGGTTAATCTTAAGTAATAGTATCCGATAGCATCCAATCGTGCTGTAGTAGCATCCAATTTGCTAGTAGTAGCATGCAGTGGCAACAGTAACTATTGCATGCTACTTTTTTCGTAAAACTCCATACGACTAATTCTCGAAAAATTTTAATCAGGAATCAGAGTATTTACAGTAGATATGCGACCCCCCCCCCCCCAACTCTCCAATCGAGGTGGGGACCGGGGCTTACGAATTTTCTATGCACCCGTTTGGTCACTACTCGCGTCATAGACCCCATACCCTCCGTGGCTCGGATCCAACACATGAAAGGCATATCTAGGGAATTTGCTACTTCTTACTACTACCACCCATTAAGTTTCACTCGGATCGGTGCACTTCCGGTGAATCTCCAGGACCCCAACTCTCCAACCGCCCCTCCGACTCCTGAATTGATTTCGTTAAGTTCGTAAGCAGTGTGTATATGTATGAAACGTTGGATTTGTTTGGCACTTGTACTTGCAAGTGCCATATACAGATCGCTTTTCCATCGGTCTGTCGCTCCCGTGATGGTGAGTTCGGGTACTTCCAGACGTACAAGAATGATGGCCTTGTGAGGGAACCGACCATATCGACTTGGAAATCGTCACTTCCTCGATCCGACCAGTGTGGGGGCCGCGGAGGGGGGGAAATCCGGAATCTTGAGGTATGCATAACTTTCGAACGAGCGATCGGATCCTACTGGAATGTAATATTAGGAAAGACATCGTGTCTCAGATGGCCCATTTCAAGTCCGGGCCGGATCCGATGACTGCAGAGGAAGCTGGAGTTTCTTAGGAGATTAACTGCCCGCAGCAGGGAAGTACTATGGGTGGTTCGGGGCAAGCCATCCTGGGTCTTTTCGCACACCCTTTCTTTCACCTTCCCCAGATTTCTCTAAGCACTCATTTTCAGGGTCACGCCACTAACCCCCATCCCAGACCAAACTGTAGGCACCATCGAGACTCAAACCCAGTGTTGCCAAGTGTGACACTTTTGGTGCTTTTTGACACTTTTTGCCTCTGGATGACACCATGACACTTTTTCTCCGAAAGCGACACCTTTTCATACAAATGACACTTTTTATCTCGGAAAAGCACCATTTCATTTACTTCACTGAAGTTACGGATTATCGCCCCCAAAAACATGTACTTTGCTTTAGTTTAGTACACAAAAACACTCTAAACCCTTATATAAAGCCCATTTCTGATTAATTTTTGTTACAAAACTGTGATCTAACAATTAAGAAATATTTTGAAAAATGTTCCTACAAAGAATATTACCAAATATTTGTATTTTTCGCATTGCGCAAGCGTAATGAGCAAAAAAAAAAATCCGAGGTGTCAAAAATCACCTTTTTGTCAGGGATTGTGACATTCTTATGAGTCGAGTTCTTGGCAACCCTGTAAACCTCCTCTATATATACAATTGCTGCAACAATATTGTAGAAAATTTTCGAATTTGCGACATTTCCACTATAAAAATATCCTATTTCAAATTTTCCAAATTTCTCCTTGGGTTCCCGATTTCTTTTAGTAATTCGCAGTTAGCTTCTGATTTTAAAGTAAAAGACCCAGTTTTAATTTTGAAGAAAAAGCTGACAAACTTTTATAAAAAAGCATCGGAAGCCCTCATAACCCACAACCTGTACCCATTCTTTAACAAGTGATTAATGTGATACGTAAGTAATTGTAAGTTAGTTGCTGAAATAATGTGTATTTTTATAGTATCTCAAAGTATTTTATTGAAAGGATTATAGTTGATTTAGGAATATGGTTTTGTTTTATAATTTATATGTTGTACTCCTCAGTTTTGAGGGAAACAAATGAATAAATAAATATATAATAAATAAATACGGGAATCAGAGAATTTCGAGTCCTGTGCGCTCGAGACTATATGCCAAATACGGGAAGCTGAGACACAAAAAACGGCTACATACCAACTGATTCCTGACCCACTGGTCATGCTTGTAGATCATCGTCCCGCCAAAATCCTCAAGCAGCTGAGTCGGGTCAATCAGTCTCCCCAGCTTTTGCACCGTTGAATAGGTCACTTTCAGGTCTCTTCTTCCCTTCATACAGTCAACATTCTGAGAGTCCCAGGCGTTGTCTGGCCTAAGGGCAACTAGGGTTGATACAAGGGGACCAAGGGTTGCTTGGACTTGATCGGCAGTGCTGTGGATCTGCTTCCAGGTGGCCTTGCGGCCATCGAGAAGAACGGCAACCCCTCTTGCCCCAACGGTGTTACTAAAAGAAAAAAACAACAATTTGATAAGGTCATTAAGAGAAAAGTAAAACCGGAAAACCCTTCGTAACTTATTCAACTGAATTCGATTCAGATTTGTTCACCACAATCTGCTCCATAGCAAAAAAAAGATCTGATTTCAAATTTAGCTTCACTAGTGTCGATTTGTAATCCAAGTATTTGTCACCAAGAGTAATGCGGAGACCCCCTTCCCCCCTTTACTTATATTATTCCAGTGCTATAATATCATGTCATTCATGAGCTCGGGAAGGTATAAAAGACAAAATCCCATTAAAATAACATCAGCAAAATATCAGCCATGTATAGGCTTTCCTAGACCAAGTCCCATTTAATTTTATAATTTTATTTTTTATTTTAATTTTATCATGATTTTTATGTTTTTGAATTATTTGCAATCTATATATTATTTTTAATGTCACAGATTATTTGTTTTAAGGTTAGGACAGGTGGTGATCCTAATTTGCGAATTTACATCTCGTCCTTTTGCAGGAATAAAAGCCTTTATTATTATTATTATCTGTATCCTCCGAAAAAATAATATCTAATACGTTTAGGTATCTGATATACCTATACGTATTAAAGCGACATATATAGACTCCTGAAATAGTTGTTGATTCGTTGTTGATCTGTAGCCTAGTGTTGCTTAATGTTGCGTTTTTCCTTATTTTTCGTACTCCATTTTTTGTGTATTTATACACTATGATGGGTAATAAAATTATTATTATTATTATATAAGTATTATAACAGCAGATGACCCAATGCCACTCTTTAAGGTGGAATGTTAGGAATACTCGTGCACATGCAAGCATTTGTTTTTTGCATTTCGACTCGGTATAAGTCTTGCTTGACTAAACTGGCCTTATACCGGTTCAAAGAAGGGGATTAAACTCTGTTTATCTCCCTTGCTTTACTGTCAGCATTCATTACATAGAGATAGTACAATAGATGCAAAAGTTAGGGAACAGGGAAGCTATCACTTTTAAAATAAAGGGTAGTGCAAACTGATCGACTAAATTCCTCCTTGAGTCCAAGCTACTGACTGGAAACATATGTTCAAACAATGCATAAAACGGATACATCAGTTACGATGCTTTGACAGCGATATTTCGGCCCTTCTTGGCAAGGCTCATCGCCAGGCTGCCCACACATGATGAGGACCCTTGCCAAGAATGGCCAAAAAATACGACAGCCTGACGAGGACCCTTGCCAAGAAGGGCCGAAATGTCGCTGCCAAAGCATAGCAGCTGACGTATCCTTTTGTTTGAATACATATTTATAGGAATTAAACCGCATGGTCGTTATGAACAGGAATATGGATAATTGCATCTGGATCTACTGTTTTAACAGACATCCGGATGGAAGATCCTAATGAGAAAGTTTACAGAGCACCTAATGATCCTTCAAAGTGTCGGTCGACAGATTATTTGCAAGAAACCTCAGGCAGACTAACCTTGAGCTTAAACTGTCATATCAAAACAAATCTGTAGTAGGTGGCTGTAGGGATATGGGTTTGCGGCAGCTATAGGCTATATTATTGCAAACCAGTAATTAGCTAAGCTCTGGGTTGTCGATCTGTGAACATGCAAAACCAGACGAAACGCGTCGACAAGTACCGTAAACACCCATTGCAAGGCATGCAGATTTGCGAAGTATTTTCGGATCATCACGCAAGGGTTTGGATGCCAATGGCAAGAAGTTTAAATCTCACTTTCCACGGTACTAAACGCTAAAAGAACGGCGACCACAAATTAAGCGGATGTAGTAAACATCGTCAAGAAAGCCTGAAAATATAATAATAAGTTGAAGAAATGAAAGATTTTTCTACGCAGATTAGTAAATACAGGCAAAATGATCGTCAAGCAAAGTAACAAATAAGAAAATGAAGCAATGGGAGAAATCAGCATGTCTTCTTGCACTGACAGACAGAACAAGAATTTCTTACGTAGCCTACCGTCATAGCACCGAACCGCTTGAGGCCGTTACGTCGAACGTAGAACTTCGATGTAAATTTTATACTTTATGTAAATTCAGAGTTGAGATCTGAGATACTTGACGGAAGACAACATATTGGCTTGGTGAGAAAATATGCCAGGCGGTCGAATACAGTTTTTTCCGCGTTTCGCATTTCAATAAGATTAAGTTCAATACAAGTGATGATAACTTTAAAAAGCCAGTCTGTAGTGGGTTCGCCGCAGGTATGTAAGAGTAGATGCAACAAAAAGAATGAAAGAAACGTAACGCGTTTTGGTCTGTCTGTCTGAAAGAACCTTTAAAGCAACTTGTTCCAGAAATTTTGTGCTGTATACGCATTTTTTTTTCAGATTCCGGCCGTACGATCAACCTGAGCAGATAACGAACCGAACTATTTCATAACTATTTCAAATTTCTAGGATGAGAAAATGAAGCAATGGTATAAAATCAGCATATTGTCTTCTTGCATTGACACAATACGAATTTCTTACGTGCTCTCATAACACCGAGAACCTTGAGGCCGATACGTCAAACGTAGAATTTTTATGCAAATTTTATATTTTATGTAAATTCAAAGCTGAACTTGAGATACGTAATGGAAGGCAACATATTGGCTTGGTGAGGAGATTTGCCAGGTGGTCGAAAACTGTTTTTTTCGTGTTTTGTACGATTAGGCCAAAAAAATGCGATGACAAATTTGAATGTTAATTTTATATTATTTATATTTTATTAATGGTATTTTATTATATTATTGACCATATTTATGATAAGACGTTGGTAAAAATGTTGAAAATTGTATATACGTATCGACTGTATTGCTGTGACTTATGTTGACGTAAAAACAACCCATCGGCTCGTCCGTTATATGTTTTTTAGATTATACTGAATTGAATTGAATTGAATTGAATAGAAAGAAAAAGAGATTTAGAGCTTTTACACTTAAGCCGGTCTGTAGTGGGTCCGCCGCAGGTGTGTAAGAGTCGATGCAACACAAAATGAAAGAAACGTAACGCATGCTGGTACGTGTCAGTCTGTCTGAAAGAACCTTTAAATCAGCTTATTCAAGAAATTTTTTGCTGTATACGCATTTTTTTCGGATTCCGGCCGTACGATCAACCTGAGCAGATCTGTTTAACAATCAATTTTTCAGTCAATCAACCATTTGCTCAGTCAATCTGTTCGTTCTCAAATTTGCATCTTTCCTACGGAACTATCCATACGCTCTTCATAAAATTACATCCAGATTAGTTCTTTTTTGGCCGCTAGATGCGCTGGCATAAAGTAAACAATGACATGTTACTTCGTGGTATACGTTTATCCGGATTTGTTTGGCCATTTCCAAATTGTCTTAGGCCTAGCCATACTTGAAACTTCATAAAATGCCTCTACCTCTGTTTGTTCTCAATCCAACTCTGTTTTATCAGTCTACATCAAGTTTGTCAATTCTGGCTTCCGACATCATTGCTGACTGCTGAACCACTTTCCGACGGGGCTAATTAGCGGGTCGGTGTGAGCCGAGAGCCTAATCACTCATTCTCCATTCCGATAACTTGTCCCACGTTCTCACGTGTGATTGTTATTGTGCCTCTAGCACATCTGGCGATAATTCGGTATTGGATTTTATGAAGAGCGTATTGAAGGTAGGAACTAGCGAGGGGAATTGCCCACTCTCGATTTTAGCGTACAGCAAGTGCCTGGTGCCGCGGTGCCCAGCCGGTGCCACGTGTTAAAACGTTAAAATCACCATGTTTAGCTGCGAAATCACTCAACTTATGGACGGCATCGGGACCGACACCGCTAATTTCGGTCGGTGCCGGCCGGTGCCGAGAGAGGGTGTACAGCAGATGCCGGGGAGTGGGTAACCCTTCGGGAACTAGGAGGATGTCTTGACCATGCATCAACCTTCCAATACATTTTATGGGATAACTTTCCTGCCCCTTAGTTTGTAAGACCCTTTAACACCTAGCATCTACGAAATTGTCTCACTCTTAACCTGAGTATATAACTAAAATAAATCACAGACACACGGACAGTCGGGCGGACGAGAAGTTAACCTGGGTATATGACTTCAGCAAAATACCAATCCATTCAAGAGTTATGTGATTTTGGCTTCTGATCCCGAATACGAATGGACGATTTCATCAATCTTGTCTATGCTTTTATGAATTTGTGAACATTTTCCATGCCTCATAGGATTCATAATTCATATTTTTTTTATTTTTTTTTTATACGCGTCAATCATCTACAGCATTTCCTACTGTAATTTAGTATGATATATGATAGCCTATGATACGGAATAATTACAAAAGAAAGTCCATCCGGCCATACAGAACAAAAATCGACAACACAAGAACCAATACATTCTGATGGTCCACAGGTTATCCCCAGGAAACCTCTTTATTCCCAATTTATACCAAAAACCTTTGTCCCCATTCTTTGTATGCAAATGCAACTTGTAATTGAATTAAGGAGTGCGCCTAAACTCAGTAACGACGAAAAACTAGTTTTTCCAGTAAAGAGGGAAACTCCCGCAACTTTCCCTAGCTCCACCCATCCAAACTGGCAAAAAACTGACTCAGATTCGCTCGCTTTTTTTGCTTCATTTGTTAGGTGAAGCTGGAAGTGATTAGGCAGATTCCAAATCAATGAATCTATAACCTTTCAATAAAGGGCAAGGCACAGGACAGAGTACCAAAAACAAATGACAAGAAAAGCAAAGAAACTAGATTAACAATTGCAATAGACCAAAAGAATAATTGAAGCACGCATTTGAAATGATGCACCTTTCCACTATAGGGAGTTGGTAGCAATCTTTGTTTGTTAAGAGGGATCATTCTTATCGGAACGGATATGTCAGCTGAATTTTATTTGAGCTATGTTTCTGCCCTTCTTGGCAAGGGTCCTCTTCAGGCTCAAAGCCGCTCAACTTGGAGAAACGAAAATGTGGAAAAAAAATTCAAAGAAAAAAAGCGAAGAAGGGCCAAAAAATTCAGCTGATGTATCCGTTTTGCACTGTCAAATATGATTTGCAGTCAGCTTGGGATGAAGTAATATTTAATTCTTTTCGGGTTCTTTATAACGATCCTTTTTTGGTAGTTTTGCTATATTTGTGTCTGTGTGAGCCCCAGTTGGCCCTCAGTTTAATAATGAATAAATAAATTCGTAAAATTCTTTCTCGGCTATAGCTCGTCAGAGACGCAATGGCTATTTTCAGCCAATCTGTATATACTTTCGTTTAACAGTTTCCCTCAAAGAATATATAATGAGGACTACTAAAATAAATTTAAAAAACACTGTCACAAATAACTTTCAAAACAATACATTGACAACTGACGTACTTTAAACAACACACTGTACTTACTTAACTTTTAACTTTTATCGAAAAACGGAAACAGATTCTTCAGAGTCAGAATATTATTAGCTAATAATAATCTAACCTACGATGCTGACAAGACAGCAAAACAGCGGCACCTAGCGTCTACTGCAGATTCCCCTTCTCCTCCGTTGGTATCAGTTGCGCTGCTGGCACGCTGTTATTTTTTTTTATGAGATTCGTTTGATTTTGGATCAAGGTCTTGTTTTTTTTTTCTTTTCTATTTTGTCATACCCCATCTTCCTCTCGTTTGTGCAGTATAAACTATTAATTCATCCATTTATTACAATGTGGTTGAAAGTCGAAACTATAGATAACTGGGTCTTGGGGAAGTCTTCAGTACCTTCCTTCCTCAGTCTAGAGGAGCACAGTGGCCAAATAGTTCAAATTCGAGTAGTTTCCTTATCCGACGCCGCAGTAAAAAAAAAAAAAAAAAAAAAAAAAATCAGATTCACTCGTTCCCTATAGTCTGGAGCGATCACAACGTATATCTTTAGAAAAAAAGATACACGTATAATATAACTGTGCTTCACAGCTTCGTTATCTATGATGATGACGAAGGCTGGACGAAGGTACGGCTTCTTTATTTATTCCTACTCCACCATATTTACTTCATGTATCGTTTAGGTGATAAATAAATTAAATTAAATTAAATTAAATTACCCCCATCCCCTCCAGCCTTGCCTGGCGCCTGTGAAAATGGCTGTGAAAATCTTAAGAATTGTATTCCTTTGTTTTAGAAAATCAATTTTATTTTCACCATTTTTAATTCTTCAACTTTTTACACATTTAGTTCAGAGGAGCACAAAGGGCAAACAATTAAAAATCGAGGAGCTAAGATGACGACACAGAAATTTGATAGCATTCAGCTAAATACTTCTGAAAGGGCATGAAGAAAAAATTCCTCAACTCACGCCCATACAATGCTTCATCTACCACTGTTGATCAATCTTGGGGCTCAAAAAGCCTCTAAGGTTTTCAAAATCATTAATCACTTCGAGAAGAATAGTATTCCCTTTCAGCTGCTTCCTTCTGAAGCTTAAGCTCATCCTTAATTTGTATGCCTGAGGTGTCCGAGAATTTCAGCTTTAATCAGCACCATTAAACAGGAAATTCCACTGCAGTCGCAGCGATTACAGAAAATTCGCGCGCATGAATACACACGCCTTCAGTTCAGACCAAACTGACTGGGAATATTATTAGGCTACTGCATAAAAGGAAAAAAATTAGGCAATTTTTTTTTAATTTAGATGAATAAAAAGTTACAAAATATCTTCGTTTGGCATTATATTCAAGCTTAGGCTCCTCTTTATGTATAGTCCAAGAATTTCAACTTTAATCAGCACCATTAAACAGGAAATTCCACTGAATGAGAACAAAATGAGTGGCGCGTGAATACAATACAGTCATTCATTCATTCATACACCTTCAGTTCAGGCCAAACTGATTGGGAATATTATTAGGCTACTGCTTAAAAGGAAAAAAAAAGGCATTTTTTTTAAAATTTAGATGAATAAAAAGTTACAAGATATCTTCGTTTGGCGTTACAGGCAAGCTTAACCTCCTCTTTATGTACAGGGTTGCCACCGGTAGTACAATTGTGCTCACAATAGAACTTTCTTTTTACTTTGGCAGCAGATTTTAAGAAAAAAGTAGTTGTCAGGTTCTATTTCCAAGGTGACTATGACCCAGCAACACGTTCTGAGTACTTTTCTTGTTTGGTATTACTTTTTTCCTTTTGCATAGTGAATTTATTTTAGTAAAGTGGCAACCCTGTTTATGTATAGTCCAAGGATTTTAACTTTAATCAGCACCATTAAACAGGAAATTCCACTGAATGAGAATAAAATGAGTGGCGCATGAATACATACGCCTTCAGTTCAGCCCAAGCTGACTGCGAATATTGTTACTGCGCAAAACGAAAGAAAATCGGACAAAAAGAAAACAATTCAATTTGTATGAATAAAAAGTTGCAAAATATTCTGCATATTTGGCATACCTATTTCTTTCCAATGCTTTAAGGTTTTTGTCATTTCTGCTTAGAAATCGCCTCATTTTCAAGAAGAAAAGGTGTGGCCCCTGGGCTAGCCATGCAAACGAGATTGACTGACTAGTTAATTTTCTGCTTCTGTGAACAATGTTGGCCGGTCTTTGGGTTTCGCAAAAAAAAAGTACAATTGTGTTGATAACAATCACTCCTACAGAACGATCGAGGTTTTCGACCCATTACCTGCCTATCAATCAAATTCTTCCAAGTCCACCCTTTCTTTCGGATAAGCGTTTGGCAGTGTGATGTTTGATGACTGTGTCAAGGGAATCCCTATGTCGTCCCTTGACAGCCAAAAGGTCATTTCCCGAAATATATCTTATTCGATTTCTTTATATCCGAAGGAAATATGCATCTTTTGGTCTAATTGTCGTGTTTGTAAAACGCATAGAACCTGAGATACGAGTATGAGAGATAGGTCTTCTCCTGAAGAGCTGACAAGTATAGATACGACCTTTTGTCTGTCCGGGGATGATTGGGTCAATTCAATGGTTTCTTTTGAAATTGTTCAGGTGAGTGAAGCTTCCGACGACTATCCATAAAACATCCCCGGAACCGCTACGTAAATTATCAGCAACGGTACAGCTTATAACTATTAACACAGAGGTTAACTCAACAATTGCGGTTACTTAATTCGCTTCTTTTAAACCCGTAAATCCAGGGATAAGTTGAACACATTCAAATTTGAGTAACGGATATCTCTGACTAAACCTCGTGTTACCAAAATTAGCTTAATTCAATCTGTCACTTGTTTCTTAGACAGATAACGTTTTATGCTTGTTTCTTACACTGTCAGAAGTTTCATAAGACATAGCGCATAACACTTTCTAGAATAACACCTTTTCACTTAGAAATAAAGTGTTATGACCAATTAAGTTTACACTATTTCGTGCCTAGATCTCCAAAAACACCTTCAATTGGTAAAAATACTAACGGGAACGAAAGAAACGTAACAGATAACATCCCAAAGTGTTATCTGATGAAACTGGGCATCCTTCTGTTATCGTTATGTAACTTCTGAGAGTGTGGTATTTTCACCAATTGAAGGTGTTGTTGGAGATCTAGGCACGAAATAGTGTAAACTTAATCGGTCATAACACTTTATTTCTAAGTGAAAAGGTGTTATTCTTGAAATTGTTATGCGCGATCTGTTATGAAACTTCTGACAGTGTAGACAGATAACGTTTTATGCTGTTCTTTCCATCATTATTCCTCAAAGACGGTCTCAGCATACATTAATCGACGGCCCCAATATACATTATATTAGTTTTTTAGCAAAGTAAAAATAGTAGCTCAGTGTGTTCAAATCCAAGATATCAAGATAAGCGGCATTTCAGTTGATCTTTTACAATCCAGGTTTAGAAACGAACTTGCAAGGGCACATGTTAATATATATTTATTCGTTCATTTTCTATCTAGCTACATTTTCTTCCGAGACGAGAAATTTTGGCTTACCTCACAAGGTATCCAAGGTACTGTAAGACTTTATCCAAATCTGCATACTTCTTCGATCCTTCGCAATTTCCATCCGAATTTGCAGGCACTATGACGATGGGCAGGCCATTCCTGTCCTTACCTCCGGGAAGGTAAGCGACTTGCCTGGTAAGCTCACAAATCACTTGCCTGCCCTCCTGGACTAGACTTGACATTGGCTTTTCACTCATTCACAAATTCACTAACTATCCAATACGGCGAAAATCCCGAAGTGCCTGCAAAGAGAAAATCATGAAAGCAACAAGGCCGTATCCAGGGGGAGTTAGGGGGTTCGACCCCCCCCCCCCGAAACCCACAAAAGTAATAATTTGTGTAGGCTTTAACTTCTGATCTATGTCTTTTTTGTACTTTTTGGTCAGACCGGCCGTGGGCAGCCCCCCCCCCCGAAATAAATTCCGCGGGCAAACCCCCCCCCCCCCCGAAATAAATTCCGCGGACAAAACCGACCCGGAATAAATTCCTGGATACGGGCCTGAAGCGTTAGGAAAAACACAAATTAACTGACTTGGTCACCGTCACTACACTGTCAGAAGTTTCATAACAGATAGCGCATAACACTTTCAAGAATAACACCTTTTCACTTAGAAATAAAGTGTTATGACCAATTAAGTTTACAAATTTTTCGTGGCTAGATCTCCAACAACACCTTCAAAGAAAAGAAGCATAACAGATAACATCCCAAAGTGTTATCTGTTGAAATCGGGCATCCTTCTGTTGTCGTTATGTAACTTCTGACAGTGTAGTATTTTTACCAATTGAAGGTGTTGTTGGAGATCTAGGCACGAAATAGTGTAAACATAATTGGTCGTAACACTTTATTTCTAAGTGAAAAGGTGTTACTCTTGAAAGTGTTATGCGCGATCTGTTATGAAACTTCTGACAGTGTACGTCCACCCGCATCTAGTCGTTTATTGGATGATTTTGGAACGACGGCATGGTTTCGTCGTTGTTTTTCTTTTCTTTTTGTTCTTCCTTCTTTTCTTTCAGATTTGCTTCTTTTTTTGAAAAACTATGTACAGATTAACGCGAAGATTTGTTTCGCTGCCCCAACATTGGCCGATGTTAAGTGAAATATTGGCCACTAGGGAGATCCCAAAAAGCGGGTAGCTTTTTTGGAGATTCCAAAAGAGGAGTGGTGTTCATATTAATCATTTCAATCGACTGGAGATGATTCCTTCTGCATTTTCCACCATATGCATTAATTTTTTTGGAGATCCCAAAAAGCTGGTAACAGATTACAGATACCACGGTATCTGCAGGAACGCAATTAATACCACAGAATCCGTAGAAAGAAAAGGGGAGTGGTGTTCATATTAATCATTTCTATCGACTGGTGATGATTCCTTCTGCATTTTCCACCATATTCATTAATTTCTTCAAGAATAGTTAATCAAAATTTCTGATACTCAACAGCACCACGGGCTGCTCGAAGGTAGAATGTACTGTACAATACCCAGGGGCGTAATAGGAACTTTACAAGTTGCTCAGCATGTCAGATTGAGTAATTAGGTCATTTACAGGTAATTATTTTTTACTCATAATCATTCAGACCAACATAACCAAGACCAAAGGTAGCCATGACTATTTCTAGAAAATACCAGGATGCTGCACTTTCACCTCATCACTTATGGGTAGTAGGGTACAATCAAGAGCTCATAATAAGCCGTTCATAAAAAAAATGCGCCCTTGGTACAATCGACGGCCCATAATTATTTGTTCATGAATCTGCTCTCCACAGTGGAGTTTAACAAAGTTCAACGTTATAAATACTGAATGAATGAATGAATGTATTTTGTACTGTCCTAGGGCATAAGTGCAGTACAAGCGGAGATATTTAATCACAAATAAGAACTAAGCTAATGGAGTGGCCAGGCCCGTATCTAGGAATTTATTTCGGAGGGGGTTTTAACCGCGGGTCGGACCTGGTCCATACCAAAAAGTTCAAAAGAGATAGATTAGGAGTTAAAACCTATTTATTATAAGCTAAAACCAATTATTTTTGCATGTTTCGGAGGGGGGTTCGAACCCCCTAACCCCGTCACCCCTGGATACGGCCCTGGGAGTGGTGAACAGGGAAACGGCCAATAGGAGAAAATAATTTCGGTGACATATTTTCCATTGTCAGTAGAGGGTCCTGATGTCATGAATCGACAAACGTCGGATTAAATATCGATTTCGAGTGCGACGATAGGTACGACGCATACGACGTTGGTCCTTTTTACTGAACACTGAAGAGCATTGTTAAAGCAGAGGACTGCAAATCTCTCAAAATATTTTCCTTAAAGGTTGACTAATTTAGAATCACACTGATGGGGTCGTGAACAGGTAAGTTTCCAATCAGAGAAATCTTTAGGCTAGATATTTTTTTTTATATATAGATTATTTTTCTGCTTGTTCTTTTTCATACTTTTTCATGCCCTTTGATTTGAATTTCTGTTCGTGCTCGAAATTGATGCTATGCAGGAATGCCTGAATTGGATAAAAACTAGGCTAAGTCTTGATAGGGACAAAATCAACAAAATAATTCATTCACGCATTTCCGTAAAATACTGTTAAAATAAGTCCCATTTGCTTTATCTCAGATATAAGCCCCGCCCATTGCCAGGCCTTATGTTAGGCCTTATGGTGGGGTCATAATGAGTTAATGGTGCTTATTATTTTTATGAATAAAACTGAAAAACTGAACTGAACTGATTCGCAGTAAGCTTGGGCTGAATGTTACTCTTGCCAAGGGGGCCGAAATCTCGTCCCAAATTTTATTAGAATAATCTCAGCTGACCTCTACCCGTTTAGTGGAGTCAAATCTGGACTATATTTTATCTATTGTCCCTTTCATACACACATTCTCATTTTTGGGCATTGGAAAGTCTGAAATGGAATTAGCTTTTCAAGTAGATTGTTATGGGCACCATGTATGGTGCCCATGACCCCCCCCCAACGTATGAGCACCATGCTCAAAATCAAGGGTTTGTGAATGACTGTATTTTCCTCACTCCAATTCTCTATTCTTCGTTCTATCCACCACATGTGTATTTTTTTTTCATTCTGAATTTTGATTCTAATAACCTGCTATTTTCGTTAGTATGAGGACCATGTAACTTTTTTTCTTGAAACACCCAACAATCGAGCTTGTTTCCTTATCTGGGCATGATGAAGATGATTTTGTGTTCTTCCGAATCTATAAAATAAACTGAAACTCTGGCACCTGCGAAAAAGCAATCTTTCGATGAATAAATCGACACCTTTATTGGGGGTAGTCCAGTAAAAATGTACATTAAAGCAGGCGCCAATAACTAACCAAAGAAAGACTAACCTACATCCACAAGTGAAAAGTAACAGCACAACATTCCAGCATCTAAAAAACAAGTGTGCATCGCAACTGAATCCCCGATTAGGTACGGCGACGCTACGCTGGACTCCTCGCCGTATGATTATAGTTATTTCACATGTCTAGGGCCGAAATTTTAATAGGCCAGAGGCTCCCAGTCATTTGCAGGGAGAAATCACTGTTTTGTTTTGGGGCTTAATGAAGATCACCTTTTTCGACATAATACGATATCGGACCGGACGTGCAGGGTCTCCTTCTTTTCTTTAAACGGAAGCAGTAGTGGATAAAGGTTTTGAGGGACCGGTATCATTTACCCTTCTTGTTACCGCTTGAAGGTCCTGTCACTTTTCACCTTTCAGAATTTTAAATAGCTGTTCGCTTTTGTTACAGCCATGGAAAAAGAAGGGGTATGAGCAGTAAATGATAAAACAAAAGAAAAAATAAACACAGAACGTAGTATTAACATTCTTTTCGCGATGTTAACAATACCAATCAAATAGTATAAATTAATAGCTTAGAACTAGCCTTCCGTAATGTCTAAGCCTTCACTGAATAGGGTTGAAATACGAATACATTTAAACCAAGATACTTTGTATACAGATGAAGAATCGATTATTTGAGTGGTCTATATGAGCACTGGGGAGACGAATTTTCATCGTGTTTTCATGCCAGTTTAAGGAAATAAATAATTCGCTACTAGGCTGTCGTATTTTGGTGTTGTTATTAACGAAGCCTTAAGAGGCATCCCGAACTTCACAAGAGTTAAGACCTTTACATGCTACCAGGGACCCATAAATTTCCTTTACAGTTTCCTTTACTGTAAAGGAAATTTATGGGTCCCTGATGCTACATAGCCGCTATATAGCCATGCCGTTACATAGGCCTACTATAAGATGTTTCCGCTCTTAACTAAATTGTATTTCTATTTCATATTGCATGAAAAAATTTTCATCCGCCGAATGTGTCATAACAATGACAAAACCACAAAAATATGCGCTCGCTTAATTAGAAATTTTAAATTAGAAATTTTAGCCCTTTTTGCTCATCGTCTGTCACCTCACTCTGAAGTCCCGCCACGACGGAAATCTCAAATTCCGTTGACATAGTGAATCATGAGTTATAACAGTTTAGTTTTAGATGTGAAACTGTGAATACTTTATCCTTAGAATATTTGCAGCGTCTTATCTCATTTTTATATTCTTGCTTGCTCGAAAATAAGAATGTCTGATGACTGGAATCTTGTCTGGTCATCTTGTTTTGAAAGCGAAGATGGAATTAGGACCAAGATGTCCAGGTTTTGATACGGACTTTAAAAGTAATCAGTGCCTTGACGAGTAAGGAAATTTACATACCGCAGGATACTTCACAAAGCCGATACGAAATGCCATAAACCGGATGACTCCATTAACAGTCTGCTGCGGTATAAACATTCGCATCCTTTTGCCCTTCAACCGGAAAGATGTCGAATTGCGGTGAAATAAACCACTTATCCGGCGGAATAGCACAATCTTCCTGAATTACCCATCCCGCCTTGATGACGCCATAAAACAAGACTATCAAAGGAAGCATCTAATTCCGAAAAGGCCCTTTTTCTTCCGTAGGGTTTAGAGTTATTCAGCGAGTTATATTTGTGCGTTTCTTTGACGGAATCACCGCAAACATAGAAGTCAAACATTTTTGGGGATCCCAAACGTCAGTGAAGGTTCGTGGAGTTTTTCGTCCGTCTGCCTGTAAGCACGGTAACTGTCGAAAGAGCTGCGGCATTTTATTCGGTGTCAGCAGAGGCGTTACTAGCCAAAATGTTTTTTTTTGGGGGGGGCAAGGTATGACTGTTTTCAAGAAAAAACGACTGTTTTCAAGAAAAAAACGAAACAAAATTGACCGATTTTCAGAAAAAACGACTGTTTTCGACTGCGCGCCTGGGTGTCAGGGTCTTTTGGGTTAAGTTCTGAGCTTTGATGAACAAACATGTCTCCTGAAATCCACGCTGTGCCTGCTCAGCCACAATACGCCTATTCTGTAAGGCGTGTTCGGCCATATAGACAAACAAAAAACAAGTATATTGCTAGAAAAATTGCAGAAGAAGAGAAAATGTGACGTATTCTTTTCGGGAGCCCCGGCACAGTTTATAAATAACCATCACAAAACTACGTCGGACCAACACACAAACATCGGCTTTTGCTGGAATAACAGGTGTATGCCCTTTAACCTTTATTTTCTATGGTAGCCTACACTCAACAAATCTTAAAAATTCCTCAGATTTATTTTTGTTTTCATAAACTGCATATCCGCGGGAAAAAGGAACACGGACTGTCCGGGCAAACTTACAAATAAGAAGCTCTTTCACTATTCAAATACTTTTTTTGAACAACAACCATAAACCTAAAAATCTTACACTTGGAATTCAACTTATTACACAAATGAACTGATTATAGCCTACACTTGAAAACAACTCTTTTATTTTTTCTTAGGAAGATTGAAAAGTTGTTGCGTTCTAATAACAAGAGCATTTAATTTGTAAATTAAACGAGAACTTACCAAGTTTGAAGTTTGATTGTAATTCTACTCCAAAGATGGAGCGCCAGCGTAGCTGAGAGTTTAACTGGGACAGACGTCTCGCAAACGCCTGGGTTGACCGACAATAACACCAGTATTTAAAGTTCATAAAAGATGTGGATTGTTTGAGCCCATGATGAAAAAACTGAGAGTTCAAGGGAGGGGAACGGGTGGGCAGTTAAACTCTCAGCTACGCTGGCGCTCCATCTTTGGAGTAGAATTACAATCAAACTTCAAACTTGGTAAGTTCTCGTTTAATTTACAAATTCTACTCCAAAGCGGAGCGCCCTAGCTCCGCTTTCGAGTTAAACTGGGATTTTAAAGTTCATCATGGGTTGAAACAATACACATATTAACCCATCAACCTATCTGAATCAATGCACATATTAACCAAGCAACGTGTGCATATCATACCAAAGGTTTTTGTACATTGGCCTACGTTCCAATATAAAGGCTTGTTACTAATCATTTCTCAAATAAAACAACAAATCAAAAAGCAGATAACCCCTGGCCAGGTTAAATCGGCATATAATAAGCGTGTCAAATTTTTTACACTGATCAAGCCGATATGTTTTACAATTTGATCAACATCGACATCTCTTGTTTAAACTGCCATCGCGCACCTGGTGCTATGAGCATCATAAATGCTGGAATATATTCCCGCAAATGCCAGAACTTCTCTTATCCTCCTGGAAACGGATGATTTCGGTGCTACTTTATGCAGTTTGCGATATGTCAATCCTAACTATTCACAGTACGACTTTTTACGACTATTTATACGACTATTCCATACGAATATTTACGTAGATGTTTAACTAGACACAATGAAGGCTCTTGAAATGGCCGAAATAAAACTGCAGATTTATGGTGACCCGGTTTCGTCGTGTTTAATAAAACGTTAACTCGAAAGACAAAACTCCCATCTTCCTTGTGAAACATATTACTGTGAAAGTGGCCAAGAACTGTACTCCTTCAGCCAAACCTCTAATTTTGTGTAAGTTGATTTAGCAGAAAGCCTTCAATATCCCAAGCTGGTAATCTGAACAGATCATGTAGGCGATTAACTTTTCAAGCGCTGGAAAACCTGGGGAGAGCATTTTCTGGTGATTACGTTATAGCATTAAACAAATAGGTCAAGGCGTGTTCAAAATGCCGATAAAGCACTTGTCACCGTATTGAGCTTTATATAGCTCTGCCAGGAAAATTAGCGTCTCCCAAAGGAGCTCCGGCAGAGCTGACTCCAAGAAGTTGATTCTGTTCTTCTCACAGTAATTTACCCATTTTTCCAATATAAACTATGAACTGGAGTTTCGTTGATAGCCGCCAGCATCCATGATGACAGCGATCGTTTGAGAGGAATATCATTGGGGGTCAAGGCCTTTGCGGAGACGGCACCAACCGCATATCTTAAAACGGGCGGCAAAGAAACAGTTGAAGTACCATGTGGTAACAGAATAAGGCGACCTACTATAATCTTGAGTAACGGGGGGCCCCAGACTTGAGTGGTCCAATTTGAAAATCAATATGCTAGTTGCCTAATCTGCATCGATCTTCTGAAGGGTGTTCAAAAGCAAGGTGTTGACACGCATAGAAAAAAACGAGAGCTCAAAGACATTGAAAAGCCAACTACTAAAACGCATTCCGGATCTGGCTTCCAAAAAAGAAATGGGTTGACTGGAAAGTTCAATCTTGTTGCAAACAAAAATCTCCACGGATTGAGGCAACAAAAATCCAAAATCTCAAATATTCCTGAATCCAATTTGCATTCTCTTCCCGCGTCAAATTTTCTTGATGCTTTATCAGCGAGATTAATAATCCCAAGGATATGTTCTTGCGATATCCCTCACATTCAAGGAACACTAGTTGCCAGATTTTGTTTGCGAAATCATCACATAATTAAGGTTAGGGAACCTCCCATTTTATTTATATATGCTAATGTAATGGTATTGTCCGACCGCAGCCTGAAATGTTTGCCTTTTACATGGTACGCACAATTTTTCAGTCTCGATAGACTGCTTTTATTCGACTGAACATTCGTCTGCAGCTGTTTTCATGGAATACTCAAAGTTCCCATCGTATTTTGATGCTTATGTACACAAGTATTTATCCACAAGCCTAAATTTGATCGACTTAGCGGAATGATCAGGAGGCCACCATTGAAACTCGAAACACACGACAGCTGTCAGGATAATGTTTGCTCTGATATCGCCTCGCGCGTTTTTCAGAGCTATACCTTAAAAAACTAAGTTTTCCGGTCGAATAATGGGCCTATTGTAACTGCTGGGAACTTTTCAACTGTTCCGTTCCGGCAGAGAAATGAGCATGTATCTTGAACCCAATACGAATCTCAAAAATAATATACTCTGCATTGGTAACAAAACTGACTAAACTCGGGGTGAATCACAAACCAACTCGAAAACAATTTAACTGCAACCCAAACGCTGTTTTGACAATCGTGAAATAACTTTCCAAAGAAGTAGTGAGTCATCCAAGTCGACGACCGACAATGACCCTTTCCACGGAGGGTTGAAAAAACAGGTTTCTATAGCTTTGTCAACAACCTTGGAGCCGCTGATTGGCCAAGTTTGGCCTCGCATTTGGAATGCAGGTGTACACATAAGGGCATTCTAGTTCAAAACAAAGCCACATCTGGTCTTAAAGAAACAGGGCATAAGGGCATAATGTATTAACAAATCAACCAGGTCCACAGAGGACGTGAAACCGAATTTTCTCATTAGCAGAACAGCAATCTGAAAGCTTTCCATTTAAAAATGGTAATACCTGACGCTTTTGTTCAATTCTTCGAGATTCACTGAACCTGGAAGAACCATTACCTTGACCGTGTATAGGTACTAGAGAAGTACATAGCACTTCCTTTGTCGTTTAATCAGACACTCGGACATTAACCTGTTTGGGCAACAATAGATCAACTTCGTTCTTTTTCGCTTACATTTCAGCCAAACTGAAACTTCTGTCTCAAGTTGTATCTTGTATCCTAAAGATACTATACTCAAAATTCGCATCAGTACAGTTTACTGGCTTCCAATGAGCCCACTGATGATACACCCACTGATTCTCCCAGCTTTAAAGCTATCAACCAAAAGTTGTGACTGCCGAGTAAAATACGAGAAAATCATGGAAAACAAGTTCAGGGTATGTTCTATAGGGTACATAACGGTTACTCGCAGTCCCGTTTTTAGGCGTTTTGGAATCTGAACCTGTCTTGGCGGCCCTGGCCTTGCCTCTTCCGGTAGTTGTGGGGAGGGAGGGGGTCTCGTACTGCCAGCGACATTGACGATATCCAACATTATTACCAAACAGGCAGTCTGTGACATGAAGTTGAGCAGCGCAAAGGGCTGATGCTACAGTAGAGTCCGAGCTCACTTACAATTTGATGACGTACCGTCACTTTACACTAAGATCATAATCAATAACTCCAAACCCTTACACAGTATGAACTGCGCCAGTTAGGTTTTTTAATAACCTTTTCCTTTAATTTTTCATTTTGAAGCTCAACAACTTTCTGTTCTGCCTCCAGAATACAGCGAAAGCTGTGTGGACAATTGTCCGCTGTGCTAAAAGCGTCTAAACGTCTCTCTGTTTAACTCGTGAAGACAGAAGCCCAAATTTTGGGACTTGGGGGCACACATTTTATCAGCCTTTGCTGAGATGCCATTCCAGTAGCTATTTCCAATTCCCAGGGGTTCAGAGAAGGCTTTGTTAACCATTTTAAAAAATTTCTCGGGCTCCGTGGGCAAAATCCAACGTTCCTAGAACGACTTATAAGGCTCTGAGAGCATTTTCTTGGGCTCCGAGGGCAAGATCCAACGTTCCTAGAACGACTTATAAGGCTCCGAGAGCATTTTCTTGGGCTCCGAGGGCAAGATCCAACGTTCCTAGAACGACTTATAAGGCTCCGAGAGCATTTTCTTGGGCTCCGTGGGCAAAATCCAACGTTCCTAGAACGACTTCTAAGGCTCCGAGAGCGGTCAATGTCGAGTCCGATACTCATCCGGGCTCCGAGAGCTATGTCGAAGACGAAAATCGTAGGGACTCGGAGAGCCATGCTCCGTGGATCGATCTGTATCACAATCACTGTAGAATTTCCTACAACGTGCGATATTGTTTCGCACCTTCTTCACAAATTGTAGTCATTGGGGTCTTGGATAATCCATAGACTGTTTTCAGAAAGATCTCCACATAGTATCTCTTTATATTTATGTAGAATTACTCTACAATCATCTCTACAGAAAATCTCTCTTATCTACAATCCATAGACTATCCAAGACCCCAACCACTAACTCTTCTTTATCACTCAAAATTTGTTCGGTCAAAACCCGGCGAAAGCAAAACATCAACTGGTGTTATTGTCGGTCAACCCAGGCGTTTGCGAGACGTCTGTCCCAGTTTAACTCGAAAGCGGAGCTAGGGCGCTCCGCTTTGGAGTAGAATTCCATAATTATGAAAGAAAGGTGACCGTTCATGCCGAAGAAAATTATACCGAACAAGTGTCTTGAACAGTCAAACTCTTTGCACGATCAATCGTACAACATCGTCGGATGCGGTTGAAATTTCAGTTTTTGCGTGATGTACGGTCGGGACAGTAACTGACAAATGAAGTTATGTGAGAAATAAGGCACTGATCACAAATGTCACGAAAGAGAGATCAATTTGTCAATCCAAAAAGTGAAAAGATGAACAGTGGCTTATACACTGAAAGTACTGAGATTAAAAAAAAAAGTGTGAAAGCATAATCAATTAGGTTTAAAAACAGCTTATAGTCAATATTAAGATGATACGCAACATGGTATAGTATGCAAGTTAAAGGTGTAACTGTGACTAAAAGCCAAGTTTCAACACATACAGAATACTGTTAAAGAGCCTTTGATATAAAAAGCGAAATTATGAGAAAAAAATTACCAAAAATACTGAGTGGGCTCAATAGCAAAATTGCAGAAAAGGGACCGGGCATAACAAGAAAGAGCGTTGGTGTTTGTAAAATGTCAGACATCAATTAGGTTTTATGTCTCCAGGTCGCACTAAGTCACTAGGTATAAGGGAGCATTCGGTTTAGTTAAAATAATGACGATTAAATAGTTACAAATTAGTATTTAGGTTTCAAATTTCTCTGAGATGGCAACCCTCTTATCTTTCATTCCAAGTTTTCATCCGTCGTTATCTTCAAACTTAAGTAACACTTCACATTCTTATTACCGTGGTGAGGACTATTTTCTTGGAAACGCATTTTAAATCGACCAAAACATCGTGTCGGCTTAACCCAACCTCGACAATTATAACTTACTCCAAACTGTACATAATATTAATTATGTTAAATTTTGCGTTGTGCAATGGTACTTCCCTGTAAATATACTTATATACATATTGTAGACTAGAGAAAAGGATCGTAATGAATGTACGAAGACAATGACCTAACTAATATTTTGAATTAATTATCCTTCAATTACCTTAAACTTGTATAACATTATCCAATTTCCACTTTTACATCCTTAAGGTTACACCAAATGTGTCACTTCTGAATACCTGGTCAGCAGCAGCATCCACAGATGCTCCCAAGAGATGCCGATGGGTGGAACCAGCAATGGTCATGCGCCCGCGTACCAAGGAATCAGCTTTCACAGGAGATGCGATGAGGCGAGTCAAGAAGACGCCCAGCGGAGTACATGCAGCAGACCAAACATCTTCATTTTCCCATTCAGCATAACAAACATTCCATACTCTCGGCTCACATTGCTGCTTTATATGCAACACTGATATTTTCTTTGATTTTCCAACATGCCTTCTTTTAGTATGCCATGCCTCTTTGTAGTATTCGTTCCTCCTCACCAGGGATCGAGTAAACAGAGGCACGAGTAATAAAAAGATATTAGCAAGTAGTAGAAGTAGACAAGTAAGTGAGAGTTCGGAAGTACAGATCCTAAAAGAAGACACGTTAGAAGATTGTTCCTGACCTTCGTTCTCAAGCCTGAAACGGCCCTTTTAGTTTCCGTGCCTCCTATACTATGTCGTGCCTTGACTCTTTTTAGTTGATCCGTGCCTCTTACAAGTCGACCGATTTTCCTGACGTATGCTCACATCGCAACGTAGAAGCAACAGGAAACTGAGCCTTTTTTTCAAGACGGCAAAATTCAGAAGATGAATATGCAACCTATAGGATATGATATAATCGCGTATAATATAGATTTATTATCTGCCAAAACCGTACGAATTACAATAGCAGGACAGAGTATAAAAAAAATAATGAAAAAAGAAAAGAAAAAGGCTATAATATAGTTTAACACGAATATATACAACGGATCTAACAAATTCAAAATCAGTTATTAGCCTAAGTATAATTTGCAATTTTTACACTTTTCTTCTTTCAAAACGCTAGAGCAACTTTTCGTCTTGAAAACTACTCTTCGGTTGGTTGGTTTACCGTGCCCACACATGCGCAATCTTTCGGACGAGCTGAAATATTTCAAGAAATTCGACACCGTGAAAGCGCATAATTTTCTTGATATCGCATTCGCAGCACTATGGACCAGGGGATAGCCACAAGGCTTGACGAGGTCTTGGACGCACTTTTGTCACTGGTCTCAGAATTAAGCGATTTGTCTTAAGTTTTCAGCTTCTCCCCTCCTTCTCCCGGTGGACAAAATCTGTCGCGACAAAATCGCACACGACAAAATGTCGCAGAATTCTGCGCAAAAGCGCTGAAGAACAACCTATTGTCCAAGTTCTCTTTGCGGGAAAATTACTGATTTGTTTTACTATCATCAGCTCGTCTTTGGAGAACAAAATAAAAGTTTACTTTTGAAACAAAAAGATTACACTTACAAAAATAACACCTTTTCATTTAGAAATAAAGTGTTATGACCAATTAAGTTTACACTATTTCGTGCCTAGATCTCCGACCAACACCTTCAATTGGTAAAAATACTAACGGGAACGAAAGAAACATAACAGATAACATCCCAAAGTGTTATCTGTTGAAACCGGGCATCCTTCTGTTGTCGTTATGTAACTTCTAACAGTGTAGTATTGGAGATCTAGGCACGAAATAGTGTAAACTTAATTGGTCATAACACTTTATTTCTAAGTGAAAAGGTGTTATTCTTGAAAGTGTTATGCGCGATCTGTTATGAAACTTCTGACAGTGCGGGCTGTATTTTTTTTTCGGATTTTAACTCGATCGTTTTCAAGTAAAAAAAAAAAGAAACACCGACAAGATTTACGTTATTTAAAAAGGACTTTACTGCCGGTTTAGCTGCAAAAACCGAAAAAACTCAGGAATAAAGAATCGAATATCGCGGTCACCAGAATGTCGGTGGAAACACTGCCTCGACAATGGTGTTGAACACTCCCCAGGAGTGCCCAGAACCTTGCGTTCTACATTGACACGACGCGGTTTTATAAGGTTCTTTTATTATTTGCAACATCTACAAACATAAATAATCATTTACTCTCGGTAAAGGTAATTCTTATTGTTTATAAACAATAAGAACAATAAGTACACCTTATTCAAAAGATAAGAGTGGTAATACTCACCAGTTCGTTTGTGGCACCATCAGAGAAATCGCGGGGCTTAGCGCACCACAATCTTACCGCATCAATTTCTTTTACCGAGAGGCCGCCAACATTAATTTCTTTTACCGAGAGGCCGCCAACGTTAAAGTAAACTTGACTCGAACAAGGCTCAGGGAGCTAGCTGACATATCAAGAATGTACCCTGAGTCGATATTGAGAGTTAGAAAAATTCTTGTTACGACCATTGCAATTTCCGGGCAGTTTCAAAGAGTTCGACTTTTGAGTTAGTAGAACAAAAAAAAAAAAAAAGCAAAAGGTTTGTGTGCCGGGAGTAGGACTCGAACCCACGATCTTTGCCTTGAAACAAAGTAATACAACGTATGTCAACAGGGTTGCCACCGGTAGTACAATTGTGCTCACAATAGAACTTTCTTTTTACTTTGGCAGCAGATTTTAAGAAAAAAGTAGTTGTAAGGTTCTATTTCCAAGGTGACTATGACCCAGCAACACGTTCTGAGTACTTTTCTTGTTTGGTATTACTTTTGTCCTTTTGCATAGTGAATTTATTTTAGTAAAGTGGCAACCCTGTATGTTGATAACACAGACAATCGCGAACTTTTACAGTGCATGAGTGCGTAACTACAGTGCATAAGGGGCAAGGCCCTGCCAGCTAGCTCTGGGAACAATAAGGAGGGGTTTCGAGATAACAAAGATGGGGGGTCCTGTCGACAATAAGTCCCTGTACATTTATCTAAGCCCCCCAGGCCGGTTTGATGGCCAAAAGTTGCCTGGTCAAGTTTACTGTTCCTGGGACGCCTTCTTCACCCTATACGTGGCGTTTCTGCCGACCACACACCACCAAACTAAAGGTCGGGCTTCACTACCCAGATTCTTCGCCCGGATTCTAGGCTCCGTTTTCTTCGATACCGGTATGGGTAGTGAAGACAGGTCTGAAACGGTCTGAAAGCACCCCGGACGCGTCCGGGAATCTGGTAGAAAAATCTACCAGATTCCCGGATTCTGGGTGAAAAGAAGCGAGAATTTGAAAGTAGTTTTCATTTGAATTGGAGAAATTATTGTGCTGAGGTGGTAAAATCTAAGAAAATGACAGAAGTGCTGAAGAAGTCCCAATAGTGGACTGTAGAAGAGACATTTGATTTGATTTCTGTTTGGGACCGTCTTCACATAATTCCCCAGATTCTGGGGCGTCTGGGTAGTGAAGCCCGACCTTAAGGAGGCCCAATACTCAAACGCGTTTAAAATCGCAATAATCAAACACATTTTCATACCAAAGGGAACTGATAAATAGCAATGGCATCGTCAGTCTGCTCGTCCGTCAACGATTGTCTCGTCTTGAGATCTTCCTGTTAAACAGGACTTCAGGGAAAAGCCAGGTCGAATTAGAAGCGGAGGAGGGGCTTAGAAGTGGTGGCCGACAGATATTATCGAGCAAATTGATTAAACGGATAACTGATTTAAAGGAGAAGCTGGTTTACGGATAAAGAGTTGGTCAAAGGGCTTTCATACCTCAACATCTGATATAAAAAAAGGACTATAAGAAGTGGCTGAAAGAAGCAAAAAACTTTCCATCAAATTAACTGGAGGGTCAATAAAGTAAGGAAAAATAAAGTAAGGAATTATTAAATTAAAGTCATAAAATCATTGCACTGCAATTTGGTGAGTTTGAATCAGGAGATCGGCGCCTGCGCTTCGCGAACCTTCAATGGTTGGCACACGAAACTTGGCTTGTTTTCTTTTTAATTTTATCTACCGTAAAAGACTCTCATCCTACTGAAACCCAGGGTGCAAATGGAACATGTTGGCACCAAAACCAAGACTACCGAGATCAGGAATTGCTGATGGATGACTCACCAAAATGCATTCGGCATTCAATGTGCAGCGAAAGTTGTTCCAACACAATGCGTCAAAGGTGGGGCAGGCGATGACACGCAGACGGCTTTGTTGCCGGATCTACGCAACTTAAGCGACGCTCTCGACATACTGATTGAAGAGATAGCTGACACGAATACAACTTGGCAAGTGTTTCGGTGCCATCCGATGTCTACTCTTATTAGTTGAGTGACAGTAGTCGTGGAAAATGTGACCGCAAGAAGGACGAGTTGCCCGAGCGTGAAGGCAATAGCAAGCGTGAACCTGAAAGGAATCCGGTCGCTACTTCACCCGAAATTCGGAGTCAACCGGAAACTGCTTTATTCCTTGAAATTGGACCTCGTATCGTATCTACAGCAGGTTTCTGTTACGGGGGGTGAGGGGTGGGATTCACTTTGGCACCGGGTGTCGATTCCGCGGAGCAAAGACAGGGATAGCATGGACCTTAAAAGGAATCCGGTCACTACATCAAGCGGAACCCAGAGACAACCAGAAACAACCAGCAAACCGGAAACTACCCTTTTTCGCGACAACTCTGCAATAAAACGGGACAGGCCGTGATGATGATCAGTTTTGTTTCGACATAGGCCGTGCGCCGTACATGCGCACGGCATGTACCTCGTGCCTATATCTTGACACTGAACCTCAAATACAGGAGGTTAATACGGATTCAAAACAAAGATCTTATCTTCGCCTCTGGTTTCCTAAGTTATCACATGGGGTGGGGTTCTTGGAAGTAGCACCTATGGTTGCTAGACTGCTTGATTCCTCAAAAGAGCCAGCGAACATTTGCCTAAATCTGCATAGGCCTGCCGCAAAGAGACAGAAAATCCACATTCTAAGCACGCGCAGAACGTCTATGTTCTATGAAAGGCAAGGCAAAATCAACGCTTTCAAAAAGGCGAAGCTCTGTACCAAAACATACCTGCTTTATCGAAGTATCGTTGGCTCAATGCAATTACCTCTGCAAAACGCCTTCAGAGCAAATCACTCAGTGGCATAGACCGGACTACCGGATGTGCGCTCGGGTGTGCGGCGAACACCCGAACGGTCAAAGGGTAGGGATGCAAAAATTATCTGATATGATTCGTATCACTGATGATGATTGACAGGGGTTGAGTGTAGTCAAGGGGATCAGAACCTCGTAGGTTTCTTGCAAGGTGTCGTATTTTAAATAGGCTAACAACTTTATTCGCTAGATCTACAAACGCTTGTTAACAGGGGCGTCACGTTTGGGAGGGGGAGGACACTTCCCCGAATGTTGAGCAAGTCGGTAAAAATAACTAAGGTGGCGCGAACCGCCTCGGTTTAACGTAAAAACAGCTGATTTTTTTTCATTTATTTTTTTTAATTCCGTCGACTTTTTAAAAAAAAGTTATTTTTTTAGTTAAAAATGGTCGTTTTTTCTGAAAATCATCAAATTTTACGTCAAAACTGTCGTTTTTCTTGAAAGCAGCTGTTTTTCTGCAAAAACAGCCGTTAAAAAAGGGCATATCAGTCGGTAAATACCTTGCCCCCCCCTTGACGTTTTGGCTAGTAACGCCTCTGCTGGTTACACACTCCACTAAAAATAAAAGCTACATTAGAACACGAATACTTGTTTTTCTTTATTAATCATATGTCAGTTCGAAAAGAAAAAGGACGGAGTACAGAAGTTGTATTTTTCATATTTATCGAATCCTCTAACGTGAACTTACGAATGTTTAATCGGATTAAACAAGTTCAAGTTTAATCCGATTAAACTTGATCTTGAAAACTATTACAAATCCTCTTTACGAACTGAATATTTCTTAAGTGATTAATTAGACGAACACAAATCTTCAGAAGTCAGCCAGAAACGAACGGATGAACTCTGAAAATGAAGTCTATTTTGTTCTTTATGTTCCTGCTGAGCATTTTGTCAGTGCCTCAAAAAATCGAGGAAACGGATTTTCAAGTTTTGTGCAAAAACTACGGTAAGCTTTTAATTGTATCTTATTGAACAGTAGTGGTGAAGAAATGTTCCATTTCTGCAGGGCCGTATCCAGGGTATCCCCCCCCCAAACCCACAAAAATAATCGTTTTTTTTTAGAATTTAACCTCTAATCTGTGTCTTTTTTGTACTTTTTGGTCCGACCCGCGGGCAACCCTCCTCTCCTGGATACGGACCTGCATTTCTGTTATGTTTCCGGCTTGGACAGGGGTTCAGTGACTTGAACTTGTTGATTTGATTAGTGTTACTACTCTAGGCGGGTAATTTCGATTATGGCTTCGGATCGAATCTTCGAAATCGCTTCCAAGTACTAAATGGCCAGAAATACGTACTAACTGAAGGTATTATTTCGGTTATAATATACTCTCAAAGTTATTGTTCCAGACCGGAGATAAAACATTGCAAGTAACAGTCAAGGATCGTAAGTTACAGTTAACAACATTTTGTTTTGGAAATATAAATCTCCTGCTTCGTTTTTGGGTGAAAATAGAGTTATAATAGAGTTATATTATATATAAGGGCGATAAATGATTATAACACTAGAACACTTGTTTTAATTTTCTGGTATTCCCCTGATGTTAAAAGAAAAAAGTTCCAACCGTGCGATATCACTTGTTATCGCATGGCTGGCTGTGCGATAACAATTGTTATCGCACGGTTGGAACTTTTTTCTTTAAACATAAGGGGAATACCAGAAAATTTTGGAACTGGGTAGGATAGGACTGGTATCGTGGGACTGCACAGTGTACTGGTGTTATAATAGAGTAACCGAAATAGAGTTAAAAATCTTATTTATCTTAGTTTGGTAAAACAGACATTCTTGCAGGGAAGTACTGGATCCGTCGACCAGCAAGGAAAAATCAGGAGGCGATGAATGCTGCTCAGGTGCTCGGAAAGGTACGTAAGAGTTCAACGTCGCCAAGAAAAAATCCTTGAGAACAGGGCCAAGATTATATTATTAAGTGTAAGAAAGATTAGACTTAGTAGTCTGTCTCTGTTAACAGGTGCATTTTAACAAAGTCTTGTATTAAGGGTGGATTTCAGACCGGTTGCTTAAGGTGGATTATTTCTAATGTTTCAGGTACTTTCGCCCCGCCCCAACCATTACCATTATTAGGTCTATCACGTGATAGGTCTGTTCACAAGCACACCCCTGACTGGACCAATGTTAACAACATCAGGTATGTTCTTAGGACACACAAGGTCATCGAAGGAGCGTGTGATGATGATTCCCTTGTTCCCCTGCAGAACTGGTTTTCTAAAGAGCCCTTGGATGAAACGCTTTTGGAGGCTGACACGAAACCCGTGAGAGCAATCTGTTCAATAGCTGATTCCATAGTGCAACAAGGGAGGGTGGGTAGCATAAGCCAGTTGAAGGTCGAGGCTCTAAAAATGTTCCCGTCGAAATGTACCCCGGCTGTCGTCAACAAAAGCAAGATGAAAAACAAAAAATGCCCTGATCTTTCTGTGACCCGAGATGAAAAGAAAAAGTTACTCGAAAAGTTTGGACATTGCGTATACAAATCGGTGACTCCTTACTGTTTTACCGAAGACGGTGCAGTGCCAGTGCACAAAGCGAAATCAGAATGTATTAAAATTCTAAACAAAACTTCGGTAGAAAAAGCCCAAGGATCAGTAGTCCTACTGGATGGTATGCAATGTTTATTCCGATGTCCTCCTCCTGATGTTAAAACGCTAGAAGACTACTGTTGCCACTTTTTGAAAAAATTCGTGATACCTTATACAGCCAAAATTAGTAGCAGTATTTTTTTTTATTGTTTTTGACAAGCCAGCTTACCAGTCATTAGCTAAAGCATTCACCCAGAAATCAAGGGAAGGTTTTGATGACAGAACAATTGGCTACATGAAACTTATTGATAAAGACCTGAGCTCGCTTTTTCATAACTCTGTTCCTGACTGGCGGCTTGTAAGGAAATCACGAGATTTACGCTATGAGCTCGTTTATTCTATCTGTAAATTTTGGGATAGACACTGGGAAAAATTTTCGGAAAAACTAGGAATCAACAAAGTTCAGATTGTAGTTGATGGCTGGAAGAGGCACTTTACGTCAAACCCTACAGAGCCACTTCTACTTAAGCATCGGGACAATGTTGATTGTACTGAGATAAATCAATTCATATTTTCAAACACGCACGCCGAAGCTGACCAGGCTATCCTATTTATTGTCGGACGCTGCATAAGCATTTATTTGTCAGAGCAGTTCCTTGTACTGACAAACGACACAGACATCTTTCTCTGTAGTCTTCTCAACTTCCGCTCTTTCAACAGAAATACAAAATTTCTTATCGATTATTTTACGCCTTCGTGGAAGTCCTGCGAAATGGTATATTCTGTTGACGTTCTATGGAGAAGAGTGTCCGAAAACCCCGAGCTTGAACCCATTCAGTTCAAGCCGGAATCCCTTGTGGTAAGCCTGATCTGCGCAGGGGCCTCCGATTACACATACGGATTTCGCTTTGTGTCCTTCAAAAACTTTTTCGACGCGCTACACTTCAGCTACAAAAATGATCTGGTCGAGCGAAACGAGTCTAATTTGCATTCAATTTTAGTTGTCAAGAAAGAACTTCTACCAGAATTGTGTAAATGGGCTTTCATACATGCTCACGTGTCGATTTTCAAGAATGAAAAAGCGTCTAGAATAAGTAAAAATGTCAAGGAATGGACAGTCAGGCCAACGCTCATTCTATTTCTGAACCACTTTCAAATACAGTGTCCGTCGAACTCCAAAAAGTCAGAGAAAGTCAACGCTGTCAACGCTTATTTGAGTCAGAACTCAGACTCTCTACAAGCCTTTCTGAATCTAGCTGAAGAAAATCGACCGAATGAGCTCAGTCTAGACGAGGTTAGGACTCGTATCTGGATCGAATGTGCAGCCAATAAATGGGTTCCATCAGAAGATTGCTTGAACAAAAAATTTTCAAAAGATTTACTAACTTTCGTGATTTTTGCCAGCCCAACTAGTAGGTTTTCCGCACTCATATCACCACTTGATTATGGCTTTCGGCTTAAGTCTGGCACATCTGCTGTCATTGCTCGGAACATTGTGATTGATTTCGGAAATAATACTCTAATTTCCGGTAAAACTAGCGGAACCAACACAAAATCTGGGTAATCATTTTCACCCCTCCACCCCCACTCCACTGGACTTGCAGAGTGTATTCACAGTTTACGTGTTGTTTTGGAACGTAATTTGTTTGTATTTATTCCGTAGGTCCATGTATTATATTATGTTTCTGTTATCGGTCGATTTGATATTGAGCGATGATTTCTATCAATGCGTGGTTACACGTTTTCATTTACATGCCTTTACGACAAACTTGTAAGAAATGCTAGACAAGCCCGTGAACCAACTTTTGTGTTGATTAGTTTCGACAGCTAGAGGTTTTTTGTATGTATATATTTTGTCTGTAGAGATATTTTTGTATGTTTTTCATGTATATGTATTTATATTATCGTATTGCATTTGTACAGTATTAGAGAATAAAAGGTATTTTCCAATCATCTGTTTTGCTGATTGAACGGTAATTTCAGCATCAAATACTCCTTGAGTCCAAGCTGACTGGAAAACACAGATTCCAGCAATGGACGTCAGCTAATATTGTTTTGGCAGTTATGTATCTGCCCTCCTTGGTAACAGTCCTTCAGGTTCAAGGGTCTTGCGGGTTCGTTTCTTCCTTCCGACTTTGTCCCTGACACTCGTCAGCTTGACGAGGACCAAGAAGGGCCGTCATATCGCTATCAAAAGAACCATAGCTGGTGTATCCGTTCTTAGCCATTGCCAGAATGTAATTACAACATTACATCCACAACCTCCCCCAACAGAGGTCGTGCCTGGTCCAGATCTCAAAAGACACATTTCGGGCCGATGGTCCATTGTATTTTCCAGTTATTTTCCAATTATAATATGTATTAAATATCTGGGACCCCCATCTAACTACCCCCCCCCCCCCCCGTGGTCGCATCTGCTTCGAAAACATAAATATCTTATGCTGCTATCACTCATTAATTTTCATCCTAATCGGAGCACTTTCGGAAAAAGTATCATAAACACCCTTGAACTCCCCCCACGTAAGCCAGATCCGATCATTATGTTTAAATAACACATGCATTTCAAGCGAATCGAACACATTCTAAACTTACATGGGTCATAATTTTCCGCATTACCCATCCCTCAACCCTGAACATATAATCGGATCTGGAATGAGAAGGTTCCAGTGAGTATTTGGTCGGATCCTTTACATCCGTGCCAAGTTTCATCGTCCTAGCTCATGTGATGTGGAAGTCAGAAGTGCCCGAACTAGCGAAAGTTTCTCAGACCAGCCAGAGGCTAGGTGCAAAAATCTGTTTCCCGCCACTGCTCTCTTGTGTACCCCCGTCTGAGTTACTGACACTAATGAGGGTCAATTCATCAGCATATCTTGACTGTTAATAATTCAAAAGACCCGGACGAAGATAAGAGGGTCGTAAAATCATCCCCAAAATGGCAAAGACGTGCCACAGAGTGAAATCGCTAACAGTCCCGTCAAGATGCCTGGTCGGGCTTCTTTGGCCCTCAGATCAGCGTGAATGATTACGTTCTTTACTAGTAGGGGACCTTGCCGAGACGCGTGGGTGGGCCTAGGCAACAACTCAATGCAACAAGACCTCCTCTTTTGTCTTTTCCGATGCAGTCCCAAAGCCATCAATCACTTCATGTGTACCATTACCAAGAAAGGATGCAAACACGGTGTTACAATTTCCCATCATTAAACTGAACGAGGAAATCGCAGATTGAGCAGGAAGCGTGAAGCCCTGCTGCGAAACCCGGCTGTAAAGGATGTTGCGAAAATCCACCGTCAATACAATTCGCAAATACAATAATCTGTCAAGGTCTGCGTGAAATTGTCAACACGGTCGAGTAAGCCGCTTTACAACTGCTTGAAAATTGCGCGAAACGGATCTGATAACAAGATAGCTGTGCATGCTTAAGCTCGACGCAAATTCCATAGTTGATGAAAGGTTTCGGTCAGAGCAAAATAACACTAGTAGCGCCAAGACTTGAAAAAGTGACACACACTCGAACAGCAGCGATACTAGCACTACTAGAGATAGTGAACGTCCCTACTGAAACTCAATCAGTCGTGCACCAGCGCTGGATCCAGTAACTTCATACTGTGAACACAGCAAAAAAAGATAAAACTTCCGCTGTTAGCTTGATGAGTGCAGATCACATCTTAGCTTTACTAGAAATTTTTAAACCCGCAAGTTTTTCGCGCTTTGAATGCCAGAAACGTAGTGGGCAGCGCTATCAGCAGTATGGCCCGTTTGCGAAGCATGGGAACCATAGGTCTAGGAGCTACTCCCTAGTGTCATTTTGCTCTGGTTTCGGTCTTGACAACACTTCACACAGGGAACTCAATAGTTGCGTTTTTGAAGATACCATGGTATCTGTTACCACGGTAGCTGGATCTGCACTTAGTCGTTTTTGCAGTTACCGTGGTATCTGATACCATGGTCTAAAGTCGTTTTCGCAGTTACCGTGGTGTCTGGCAAGGTGCCGTGGTATCTGATATTCAGAATGTATATTCGTAATATGTCTCTAGTGAAACGGTAAAAAATTGGCCGGAGGTGTTTTTGTGTCCGATCTGTTGAGAAGTCTCCAAAACTGTGCAGTATAAAGGACATGAGATAGAATTATACAATTATTTCTATAAAACTGTAAAAATAAGTTTTATTCCAGTGTGTGGCTCCCCCTCCCTTAAAGCTTAAAACTAGTGTACATTAACATCATATATTCCCCTCTTTCTTCTCAAAGATAATGGGTGACGAACAGGTACAATCTTCTTTGATAGTCCTACCTTTTCTTAAGGTAGTTAAGTTGCGTTTTTGCAGATACCACGGTAACTGGCTCTGCAATTAGTCGTTTTTGCAGTTACCGTGGTATCTGGACCATGGTTTAAAGTCGTTTTCGCAGTTACCGTGTGTCTGGCAAGGTGCCGTGGTATCTGATATTCAGAATGTATATTCTTAATATGTATCTAGCAAAACGGTAAAAGATTGGCCGGAGGTGTTTTTTTGTCCGATCTGTTGAGAAGTCTCCAAAACTGTGCAGTATAAAGGACATGCGATAGAATTATACAATTATTTCTATAAAACTGTAAAAATAAGTTTTATTCCAGTGTGTGGCTCCCCCTCCCTTAAAGCTTAAAACTAGTGTACATTAACATCATATATTTCCCTCTTTCTTCTCAAAGATAATGGTTGACGAACAGGTACAATCTTCTTGGATAGTCCTACCTTTTCTAGCACAGGCACCTTGATTCCAGTTCGAGGTGAAATTGCCCTACTTGAATGTCAACTGATTCTCTTCTGTCGCCTACACCCTCTATTCCCCTCTTTCTTCCCAAAGATAATGGGTAACGAACAGGTACAATCTTCTTGGATAGTCTTACCTTTTCTTAACACGGGCAGTGGCAGTCTACCTTCTCTTCATTCCAGTTCGAGGTGAAATTGCCCTACTTGAATGTCAACTGATTCTCTTCTGTCGTCTACACCGCCTATTCCCCCCTTTCTTCCCAAAGATAATGGGTAACGAACAGGTACAACCTTCTTGAACAGTCCTACCTTTTCTCAACACGGGCAGTGGCAGTCTACCTGCTCACCTTTCTATTCATTCCAGTTAGAGGTCAAATTGCCCTACTTCAATGTTAACTGATCCTCTTCTGTAAAAAAAAAAGCTTAAAAGAATGATGCAAAGAAAAATACTCCTCTGAAAAATTATTCGTAAAACTTATTCATTTATTCACTAGCTTGTGCGCAACGTGTTTCCAGTAATTGAATCCATGAATCACGGCTTTTTTAAATGACAGATTTAGGTGATTTCATGTTCATGGGTTCGTAAAAACCTACATTACTTATTGCATGTTCAACTTTCAGAATTTTGATTTTCCGATCTTAAGCTGTCCAACTCTAAATTGATGGAGCCAGCGCCGTCCCGAGGGGTTGCCCACTCGCGATTTTAGTGTACAGCAAGTGCCCGTTGCCACGATGCCCGGTCGGTGCCGGCACCGGCTGAAACAAGCCGGAACCGGTTGTCACGTGTTAAAACATCACAATAAGCATTTTTAGAAGCGTTTGAACGATGAATCGCCTAATTTATTGTCGGCACCGGTGCCGGCACCGCCTATTTCGGCTGGTGCCGGCCGGTGCCGTGAAAGGCTGTACAGCAGGTGCCGGAGAGTGGGCAGCCCCTTGCGCCGTCCTTAAACATCAGCTAGCAGCCGCCCCTGATCAATCTGAATTTTCAGTTATAAGATCAGAAACTGTGAACTTTTGAAACTGGGAATTATTTGAGCCTTGACCTCTACGTCACGTGTGCATCAGATGCACAGCAAGTAAGAATAAGAGTAGTAACGAACTGACTGCACTGTCTGAATCTGGTTAACATTTAAAGGAGTCAAATCGAAAGCATTCTAGCATTTGCAATGTTAGATAGATAGGCTATATTAGTATTTTTCACTTTCAACAAATCGACGGCGGCGTCACATCTGGGGGGGGGGCGTAGGGCATACATCAAATCAAGTGCTAGAGATCCCAGAAGTAGTGACGGGAAACCTATGACTTTGTTCAAGTGTGCCCGCCCGTCAAATTTCGTGGAAGTCCTTTTAGTCCCAATTTTTGCCTCCCATCACTACTCCCAGTCCGTCTTCGTCTTCCCCTACCCCAGAAATTATATTTCTTATGTCTTCTAAAAGTTTTTCCTCGATGACACCCTTCCGATTCCGGAATCATCCGGCTTTCAGGGTGCCGGCCTAACGCCCCGGATTTCAAGGAGCCTTTTGTCTGGTTCAATCCTCCGGATACCACCTCGACGAAAATGAATATTTTGGAATCCAAAAGAAAAATCTGGAGAATGAAGCGTCGGGTGAAGCCTGGCTTGATGGACCAGAGCAGAGGCGTTACTAGCCAAAATGTTTGGGGGGGGGGGCAAGGTATTTACCGACTGGCTGGTCATTTTACCAACTATTTTTGCGAAAAAAACGACTATTATCGAGAAAAAAACGTCCGTGTTGACAAAAAATCGGCTGATTTTAAGAAAAAATGACTATTTTAAAGAAAAAATCGACTATTTTTACGAAAAACCGACTGTTTTTCATTGTTTTTAAGAAAAAACGACTATTTCTAAGAAAAAATCAACTGTTTTTACTAAAAATCGCGGCGCTTCGCGCGCCGACGGCTATTTTTAACCGACTGGCCGACAACATTGGGGGGGGGGGGGTCCCCCCTCCCCCCGCCCCAGTAGTGACGCCTCTGGACCAGAGTACTTATGAACTGACTGCATTATCAAAAGCCAGATAACAAGGATGCGCAGCTTCAACAGATAACACTTTGGCTACAGCTAAACATACGGTTAACAATGGTTTGTAGTACTATTTTTGTGCGAAATTTGTTCCTGCAACACTTGCAGATAATATCCAAAGTGTAGTCTGCTGAAATAACAATTGAGTTCAATTTTAATTTATTTTTATCAAAAAACATTCAACAAAATTATGAAAAAAGCTAATTTTATAGAAGTCAAATGTTTTCGAACTTTGTGGTAACAACTGACCGCGCGATTTTCATTTGCTGATTTGCTTCATACAAACACATTTCCAGCAAGATAAAAATAAAATTGTTAGGAAACATTCAAATATTCGCAAGACTGCGTATTAAAGTTTGACACTGCTAATTTTTCGCATATGCCTGAAGGAAGCAGTTTAGGAACCCTGGCATCGCCAATCCTAAAAATGGTGTCAAGCAACGATCAACCTGAAGGGAGTAAATGCATGTGTTGTTTTGTCACAGTTTATGCGACTTTTTACTAAGAAAAAACTACATGTGTAAGATACGAAAGTAAAGTATTTTGAGCCCGTGTCTTATATTGCTGATACAAATACATGAGCATATCTTGATATTCGTAATAACAAACCGAGCCCATCCAAATAATCTTCGACTGTTGCCAAACAACTTTAGTCTCAAGCCATAAACGATGATAATTTTCCAAATTTACTGTACGCCGCTTAAGGCTTCTTCTAGTCATACACCCATCCATCAGCTTGGTCCCAATGACGATGACAAAGATAGAATATGTTTGAAACCAGTACACCCAATACTTAGTATATGTTACACTAAAATTACGCAAGGGAGTATCAGGGAATACCGGCCTTTTTGGGAAGGTTCATGAACACTTTAGTTCACAGAAATTTCCAAAACTGGTAAAAATGACAAAGCGTAATGAAGATAAATGACAAAAAAAAGAAAGAACCTTATAGCAATTACAAATACTAGGACAAGAATATCCGTGAAAGAATATTTTTTAACGGGAGTAGCTGATCGACTGGACGCACATTCTGAGATGACATTATTGCAAGTGATGGGATGGGGTAGCGTGAGAACTGCTTATCTCGTACCGAGCGCCGAAGGGGATCAATCTTGCTCACTAATCGCGGACAAAGCGGAGAAAGTTAACTACCGAAATTACCCTGTGATAAAACCCAATCTAGCGAGATTGGGTGTTAGTTCTTTCTCAATTAAAAAACTTACGAAAACTAAGACGAGAAAGGGGATATGGTAGTGGAAGGAAATTTAAGAGAGGTAATATGGCGAAAAACACGGAAGAAACTATGACCAGTCGAGTGGAATGACTATGGTTGTAACTTCACTTTCTTCATAACCTTAACACATCAGCCAACACCAGCCACAACCCTCCACGACAACTAGTCAGTCGTACAAATAAATCGAGTTTACATCTTTTCTGAACAGTTATGACTATGCTAATGTCCCTTTGTTCATTCACGATTACTTAACGTTCTATCTTTGTTGTTTTACTCTCCAACTTAGTTTACCTTGTAAAATTCTATTTGGCTGTGAAAGTTTTATTACACTATTAATCTCGCCTCTTATCCTTATATTATATTTATTTCTTTTTCGAATACTGGGTTAATAAAACCATGCGTTAATTGGGCATTCTACACATATGCAATTAAATTATGTAAGTAAGTAATTTATTTGTAACCCGCCATTTTTGAAAAGCGGAGTAAGTGAAAGAAAATAAATAAACCCATAAATGACAAACAAAAAAGACACTAGATTTATTCCATACATGAACTTATATACAGGTCATATGAAACCATGAATTTATTCTTCATTCGTAATGTATATACAATGGACACCAATGGCAAACTTTGAACAAAACAACAAACTGCTGTAAATCGTAGGCTACACCAAACAATTACATAAGCGTATACACTATACATTTTATGTAGCCTAACTGAATGAATACGATAACGTTTAATTGCCGTGTAGTATATTTACAGATAAACGGACAGCGTCGCAGATAAATAAGTAAACCAATAATTATGGTTACACAGTCGTATTCATTGGCAGTTTCACTGCGATTAGTCACTCTTTATTTACATGTTCATAGTGTACAAAGTATTGTCTGAATGAGCGCCTGTATCGGGAAGACTTTTTTGTTTTTTTTCTTTCGTTTGGTTAGATTGTATGTACAAAATGATGTGATTCGTAGTTTATTTTAGATATTTAGTTTTGTTTCTTTGTTAGTTGTGGAATGCCGTTAGGCCAAATCACATAATAAATTCATTAATCGAAAAGACGCTGAATGAATGAAGAATTGATGTGGTACAGCCCAGGTTAAAAAAAAAATTCAAATAAAAAACAAATAAAAAATAATCACAAAATTTACATAAAAGTCCTGGACAGGTAAGTTCCCAACCGCAGAACGCAAATTAGACGAGAATTCTATACTTCAATAATTTAACTACATAGAACATAGGCTCTTTGTAATAAAAGTGCATTTATTGCCTAGAACAGACAAATCAGTCACAATCGACAGGAAACATCCCAGAACTCTCAAGTGTTGACGGTAGGTGGCCCATTAGGACTCAAAGATGTAATCCGAGAAGGAAGCATCTACTATATCCTCCTCCTTGACCTGCGTCAATACTCACCTGTTCATAAAGATGTGGTGAAAGTCGCATACCGCACTTTAAATGCGCATTATCAAATTAGGTAAAAGATGGTTTTGGATAACCTTTGACTTTGACGGTCCATTAACTGCTTGATAAGATCATACTAAGCTAGGAGATATCGATGAGTGAGATGAGCATTTAATCGCAAAGCTGGATATCCAGGAACGCAGGTAATTCTATCGTTCAGGACGTTAAGGGAGAGGGAGAGATACTAAGAGAGCTGCAAAAGGTTCAAAAGCCTTTTTCGCCAGTTCGCATCGATGTAGTTAACTGTCTTTTTTGCCGAGTAAGACAAATAAGGCCTAAAAAGATAGATTATTTCGCAACCTCTTTCCCCACCAATCACTAACACACAACGAACAATAGAATGAGATGGGCACTTAGTCGCAAAGATGGATAGTCCGGGATCCAGGCACCTCTATATATCGTAAAGGGAGCGGGGGTAGCTCGAGAGCTGCATACGGTTTTAAGAACTTTCCTAGACCAACTTTCTGTGCTGAGAATGAAAATCTTACCGGAGCACTTCCCGCCGATCTAAGTAATCGACTTTTTGGCCGATAAAGACAAATAAGGCGTATTAAGATGAAGGTTTTGAAACATGAGGTTTCAAGATGTGGGATACCTGAACTATTTTCGCAACCTCTTCCCCCACCAACCACTACCGTAACACACAAAGACAATTGAATAGATCTGCAAGTCTAAACCAACTTGAATTTCTAGTACAGCTAAGATGCGGTCTGCGGTCTGCTGGTCGCGGCCTGCGGTCATCGAGGAAACAGGGGAGGTTGTATCTATTTATTTTTTTTTCGCTGTGTTGTCGGAATACGGAGTTATAAGAGCCAGCGCTGATGCATGGCTGATCGAGTCTCAATAGGGACGTTATCTATCGCTAGTGGTGCTAGTACCGCTGCTATTCGAGTGTTTCAAGTTTTAGCGTTATTCCCTAGTGTTATGTTGCTCTGACTTTCAGGAATTTCGTACGGGATTCTGGGACAGTGAGGAAATAGAACTTAAAAAGTACCTGCCCAAAAAATGCCACTTCCAACCAAGGCATCGAAATACGGCATTTTAAAATTCCTCCTGATTGTGTGTATTAATAAATGCCTTAGGCTAGGATTTTAGTAATAACTTCTAAAAACAAATCAGAATTAGTGACGCGTAATTTTTTTATGCCACTGGCATGTCTGATGTCTCATAATGAATGGTACTGACTATGGGTTGATCTCGACAGACGATATTCCAAATTTCCCAAGGCTTGACTACACTTCAATCTACAACAAAAACAACTGTCAGGAAAAAATTTATGGTCAGTAGCCTATGTTAGTATCAGAATTTACCCCAAAATTTAATTGTGACCTGACCAAGCAGTATGACAAGACAGTATCTTGTCATTGTCAGACCATATTTTTTAGATGCTACCCGAATGGACCATTCAGTAAAAAAAGTGATTTGGCCCCAAATAGCAATGGGGGTAAAGGCCCATGGGGAATAGTAATAAGTAGGGTACGGTACCAGACATTAACAGTATAGCAACATGCCATTTTTTTTCTGGAGCAGGGTACAAATTAACACCCAGTAAACCAACCACTGCTCACTTTTCTGAAAAAGTCCTGATGCGTTAGTCGATACCTAGTATGCATTAACTGCCTTTTCTGATCAAGAACACAATCACAAGTTATCAATTAGTTGCTGATTGTGTGGGATTGTAATATCTCTGCTGAGTTAGTGGTTGTAAATGTGGTCATATTACTGGTATTGATAAACCTGATTATTTATTTATTTTGTTATTTTATTTTTGGACAAAGCAGCAGCCTACTTGCAGCAAATGGTATTATGGCTGGTTCTACACAGTTTTCAAACGAGGATACACAGTATGCAGCATATTGTACTCACAAAGCCATTATCACTCACAGTATAAGATCAACAAGTGATAAAAGTAAACTGAAGTGAACATCGAACTGACGAAGTTGCACAAGGGGAATCATGTTCACGGCGCAATAAGAAATTTTTGGAAGTTTATTTTGTTTACTTGGGCGAAGCTCCCGCCTCAGTCCACAGGTTGGTTAACTGACCGGCAAACAGAGCAAAAAAAAACAGCATATAAAAGCTTAGGTCGGTTAACCGAAGGAAGAAAACAACTTATAGTGGGAAATATTGTAGGTCGGTTACCTGGATGATCAAAATGATGAAAAAAATGTGTAGATTATGAGATAAAAAAGGACTTTACGAGAGTCAGGGTTGTTTGTTATAAATTAAAGAGTTTTATTTTTGAGGGTCGCCTCGAGGGTGTTCCCGATGAAAAATACTTTGACTGTGTAGTAGTATTGTAGTTGTACGAACAAATTGCATGGAATGGTATGTAGTAGTATGGAGTAGTTTGATTAGTGATATGTAGTAGTATGGAATACTTTGATAAACATGCCTCCGACTGGGTTAATCTAATATAGTAGTATCCGATAGCATCCAGTTTGCTAGTAGTGGCATGTAGTAGCAACAGTTACTACTGCATGCTACTTTTTCGTACTACTCCATACGACTAATTCTCGGATATTTTTCATCGGGTTGGAGGAAAACAGCCATATGTGATCATAAACTGTAGGCCTAGCTCAGCTCATCTGGTGACTTACTGATGGTTGGAGCACCTTAGGGCCAGCTGAGGCCTCCCAGCTAGGGCCTCTCAGCGCGCTGCTCTCTCAGCTCTAATTCAATTATTTTAAATTTAACTTCAATTAACCCAGACGAGCTGCTGATCACACAAGCAGCTGGTTAAAGTTCAATTTTTATTTTATTTTTAAACAAAAATAAAAATACACTAAACAAGCACTGTAGAGAATAAAATTTTTGAACATTCAGTGCTTGTTAAAAATTTACCTTAATGACAACAACTATGTAAGCTACCCAATAAATCTAACAAAATATAATATAGCTTAATTTATCTAACCTGTATAAAATGACCTGTTATCTACCAAATAAACAAATGGTGCGCTCTCAGCATCCCCATCTGCACATGTGGAGAGCAGAGGCGTTACTAGCCAAAATGTTTGGGGGGGGGGACGAGGTATTTACCGACTGGCTGGTCATTTTTACCGACTGGTTTTGCAGATAAAAACGACTGTGTTGACGAAAAATCGGCTAATTTTAAGAAAAATCGACAGTTTTTACGAAAAACCGACTGTTTTTAAGAACAAGACCAAAGGTTCCGATGGAATCCCAAAAATTCGATATTTGATCCAGACAATTAGGCTAGGTTTTGTCTTCGTCAGATCCAGTCTTCGCCAGACTCCTTGAACATTTTTATTCTTATAATTTAGAAACAGTTTAAGGCCAAATAGCTAATCATCTAAGAAAACCAAGTTCAGATATGGATTGAGCATATGTGCATATCCCTAGAAGCCGATCCAAACGATCCTGCCTTACTTCTGCGAATTTTCCGGTTTTGGCTTCAGAACTACTTGTCCGGCGAAAAAAATAAAGCTCAAAAACGAATTCAGCATATCTCCTTACCACTATATCCAACATCTAATCAACTTCATATCAAAATTTAACTTTTCACAAATTTTCCGGTTTTAGCCGGATTCCGGAAGAGCTATATATCCGGCTGAAAAATGATTGTCATGTACGGATTAAGCATCTCTTCTTACCCCTAAATCAAACATATAATTAACTTCAAATAAAATTTTTACTTTTAACAAACTTTCCGGTTTTGGCCGGATTCCGGGCGAACTATTTGTCCGGCGAGAAAATGGTTTTCATATTCGTGTTCAGCATGCCTTCTTCCCCCTACACCGAACATCTTATCAACTTCAAATAAAACTTTTAATTTTAACAAACTTTCCGGTTTCGGCCGGATTCCGGGCGAACTACTTGTCCGGCGCGAAAATGGCTTTCATATTCATGTTCAGCATGCCTTCTTACCCCTGGATCGAACATCTAATCAACTTCAAATAAAACTTTGCCTTTTAACAAACTTTCCGGTTTTGGCCGGATTCCGGGCGAACTACTGGTCCGGCGACAAAATGGTTTTCATATTCGTGATCACCATGTCTTCTTACCCCATAATCGATTATCACATTTGCTGTTTAAAATATTTTGCTCGTCCCTTAATTTGAACCCCCTCCCCCACCCCTAAATGTAGGGCTACGGAGCCCATCTACGAACTCGACCTTGCTCTTGACCCAAAGAACACTCACACCAAGTTTCATCAAAATATCTCATTCCCTTCGAGAGTTATCGTGCTCACAGACAGACAGACGGACGGACAGACGGACAACTTTTGCGATGTCATAGGTATCCCTCCACTCACGTTTTGGGATCCCAAAAATCGACTGTTTCCCGGAAAAAAATCGTCTGTTTTTAAGAAAAATAGCGGCGCTTCGCGCCGACTCGGCTATTTTTTACCGACTGGCCGACAACATTGGGGGGGGGGGGGGCGTCCCCCCTCCCCCCTAGTAGTGACGGCCCTGGTGGAGAGGATGCCTGAAAAATCAGATCCTCAGCTGTTTAAAAAAATCCTCCAGTGACTGTAGTTTACGTGACTGTCCCTGATGGTCTGTCTGTGCAGTCAGAACCACCCTGCTGGGTATGGATGAAGAAAGTTTGGCTCAGTCGGGTTGTTTAATTACCTTGGTAGTGAGAATATCCATATGACTTCTAATTATCAGCAAACAACACACGTCTTCGAACTTCAAACTTGTCGCCAAATCTTCATGCGACACCGCCAAGTGGTCCTGCCAGTGTTGCCAACTGATACTATTTTCGTCGCCGTTTTCTCCGGTAATAACTGATGCGCCAGCAAGTGACTTCGGGAATGGATTCCCTTGACCTATTGTGGGTTTCTAACGAATTTTAGGTCTAATTCTGGAGTCCCGCTTTAAGAAACATGAAGTTTCTTTATATTAGTCAATAAAATTGTACCTTTCCTTACCTTAGAAGTACCTGCCGAAAAAATGCCATCTGGAACGTGAAAATGAACACAATCAAAATGAATTTTAGAGTACCGTATTTCGATGCCTTTGTTGGAACTGCACTTACTTTTGGCTAGGACTTATCTTGGTCGGGCGTGTTCTATAGCCAGCTATCTACGATTAATTCTGAAGAACCAACTTGTTCTCCGCAACTGGCACCGCGAGGGTTCAAACTAGGGGCTGACGGCGTCATAGTTCCAGTCGAAAGCCCAAAGCTTTGGCCACTCGGTAGTGCCGTACTCCGAGGGGGGCCCTAGCCAGCTAGAGTATCGAAAAGAAAAATCCCGTGGCAACCGAGGCACCGGAAGGGTTAAACCGACTAATAAGAAAGGCCGGAAGAAAACAATTAATGAGGTTGGGTTTTATTTGGTTTTCAATTTGTACTTGATAAATCGATTTAGATTCAACTTAGCTGTTGTGACGATGGCCAAGTGTTCACCAAGCGTCTTCTTCTCCTTGTTCACCTTAAAACAACAAATAAAGGTCAAAACAGGCCTATCTTGTTTTCCGGACCCTTTTCTTTTGATTGTTTTTCCCTCTGGTTACCCAGCGCGTGCACAGATCTTAAATATATTGCGTCTAACCTCCGCTCTGGATAGTGGGAGGTCTCGACAGAGTCGACAGGAGCTACCAAGAAAATAACTAATTTCACAAATCGAAAACCTAAAAAATTTCAAAAAAGGATATTTCTGAACCATATTATCGTTTCCAGTAAGAGAACATGAAATTTGAACAGAATTTCAATAAATAAGTAATTTTTTTTACCCCCTGTTTTAAAGAGTAATAAAAGAAAATAATGAAAATAAACCTTTGGAATCCTGTGTTGTAGAAATATCTTCAGCCACTCTTCGTACACCCTTCAGCCAGAGTAAGTCCTGACTCTCATACAACTATCCGCACAAAAGTACCTCACCTATTGGTAGATCTATAGACATTTGGGAACATTTAACAACGCCTATAGACAGATAGCGCCAGCTGTTTTGGGGGAATCTGAATACTTCGGAACTGAACTATATGATACCTTAATTTGGCTAAGGGCAGAACCTTTGATTTGAAGGATGGGGTAGAGCCACAGAATCAGGATATAGCTCGCTGCTACTGGGTCAATTGTGTTGTTGATCTTATCGGCAGTCAACTTCGGCGGCGCCGACATATTTCGGAAGCCGCGAAAGTAGCGCTAATGCTATAACTCGTTTAAGCTAACCGCGAAAACAAGTTTATTTTTATATGTTTTGGCAGTCGACAATATTGTCTAGACTCCTTAAGGGACCAGCCGATCTCCTTAAAGCTCTCGTTAGACTGATTCTTGCATTTTCCGTGTTCCAGGGTTCGGACAGGTCGGTTCGTTTCAAATTATAGGCTCTGTCCTATTTTTATAGGATTTCCCGGGCCCAAATATAGGCCAAATATAGGATTCGGAAGTCTTCGGGATCAGATCTGTGGTAGATGGCGTGGGATGCCTGATCACATAAATTCGTCATTTCCCGAGTTTCCGAGAGTCCCCGAGTTTCTTAGATACGTGAGTTTCTTCGCACATAGGGACATTCCGTCGGGGATCTTACCGGGGAACATCGCATGGAAGGTTGCGACAATATGGTCTGAAGAGTTAGCAGACATGGAACTCTGTACCGTCTGAAGTGCCCATATTAACTCAGCTTTATAAGCGGCATCACGCTCACAAAACATGTTTGTACCAACTAATGGTTTATGCTTGGTTGTTTCATCAACTGGTGAAGCTGTAGTGGATGTAGTTGAGCAGTAACTGCGGCTTTGTGTTCTGCCGATCGCACATGCTGGTTTAGCTGAGCAACCCCAGCTGTGCAACCAAGATTTTTCAAGCAGAGTTTGCAAAAGAACGAGTACTGGTCGTTCCCAGTCTTACACCATTCGCCAATCTTTCTACCGCTGCAATCCGTCTTAGCAAGGCATGAACTATTAAACTTGGTAGGCCCCATACTTAATTACCAAACATCACCTGCAAAATAGCATCCCAAGATTAAAAGACCATAAAAAGAAAAAATGTGGATATGTCCGAAACTGGGCCGTATTCGCATCAGCCTTTTAAATAGCGTTCAGCCAGGAAACGCATAAGTCGCAAGAACTCCAGTCTCATTAAGCAGAGACTGCTAGCCTATATACTGATCTTCGCTCATTTCGGACAGGCCCAACATGACAAAAAACAAAACATAGGCTACTAAGTCAACACAACAGCATAGCCCAGGCAGAAGCAGCTTGCTATTATAAGCCCAACACAAAGCATTAGTTAAGTTCAAACAGCTCAACAGTTGTAGTTAATTATCAATCTACACCGAAAGACAGCACAGTCTACAAGCAGAGTCAAAAGCAAAGAAAAGCACATCTTGGCTTACTTAACGAGCAGTGAAAATTGCAAATCATGAGCAATGTTCTTAGTGCTCTTCAGCCGAAAATATAGGAATAATATGATTTTAGCCAAAATATAGGCATTTTATAGGAGTGCATTAAAATATAGGAATTTATTGGAATTTATAGGCGAGTCCGAACGCTGGCACTACTGTTCGGTATTTTTCGAGATCGATCAGGCTCCCACGATACCGCTTGCAAGGAGCTGACTGGTCAGCAATACCGATTATGCAAGTCTCTCTGAGCATGTTCCACCCTTCTAACAATAGTAACTAGTAGTTACTATTTTCGTTCCAGCCTCGTGAAAAGTTACTAAGCTGACACTGACAACTATTAGATTACCACGCTCGGGAGCGTAATAAGCGTGGTAACTACGATTCTCTTTGACGTGATTTGTCCTATTGGCCCGTGGCACGATATTCTGTTGAAAATAGAAAATTGTGTCCCAGCCTTGACGCCAAGAAGCCAGAATCCGTGACGTCAGTAAGTAGGGTGGAACACGCTCTCTGTGTTTCTCACCAAAGAAAACAAGTGAGTTGAGTTTGCAATCTTTGGGAACCGCATATGGGGTCAAATTCTAAACAGAAAATGTATCTAATGTGACACGTGCTTTATGAGACGGATAGACGGTTAGATTTTCCGGCCGGGCTGTCTGAATTTCCATCTTTTTAGAAGTTGTGAACTGAAAGACAAAAATGCTCCTCAGACGGGATTTGAACCCAGGACCCTCTGCTTACAAGGCAGGCACTCTAACCGTTTGAGCTACCGAGAGGCTTGTGAACAGAGTTCGCAAACCACTACAATAGTCCTGTAGAAGCCGGCCATAGGAACAGTGATTTCGGCCGAAGGAAGTCCTAGACTTCTACACTAAATTCAAAAAAAGTTGCTCTTGGTTCATTGGTCACGGTAAAAATCCCTTGTATAAAGTGCTATATATGTATTTGAATTTCCATCGATTTGGCGCAGATGAAAAATAAGTCGGATTTTCTCAATTTTTGGTTTAGTTCAGGCGAGGAAAGTGATTTTTTTTGTAAAATTTCAAATAAAGAATGATGATGGTGCTGGAAATCCTGGCAGGATTTTCTGGGTCCAAATCCCGGCTGAGGAGTATTTCTGTCGTTCAGTTCGCTATTTGTAAGAATTTCAGCTGACTTATCCGTTTTCGCACTGTCAAATATGATTCGCAGTCAGCTTGGGCTGAAGGAATATTTATTTGTAAGAAACTGTAGTCTGTGACCATGGACTTTCACCTTTTCTGCGAGCCGGGAAAAATCAATTGCGAACAACTCAAAAATAATATTAGGCCACGACTACACAAACTATGACAGCGCACTAACATAACTTGAGCTACAGTAATTGGAAAAACGCCAACATGAATTAACTGTTAGATTTGGACTGAAATGTCTTGACTCACCTTACCACCGTCGACTACTACCAGACTTCGAAAACCCTAACTGCTGACTGACCGAGGACAAGACGTCGAGAAAAGACAAAAAGTTGTCAACTGATATCTTCTTACCCAGCGACTAGTACGCAACGTTACATCAAGTCATTCGTCCCGTATTTTACTGATTCTTTTTAAAGAGCAACGCTAAATGAAGAATTCTGATGCGTTGTATTTTAATATTTATTTATTACCTTAGTTACGCAAATTTGCGCTGAAATATTTAGTGTGTTGTATTTATGTATTGACTCGTCTATTTATCGTTATGCGTGCCAGCGCAAGCTAAAGCTATTTTGGTAAAATAAAGCACTCGTTCATTCATTCATTCAACCACATCGTTTTGCAAGAAATATTTCGGCGAAGAACCCCTACAGTTAAGTTGTGTTCGTAGACAACCTACAAACTCTACTTCAACACGACCTTAGCGCAAAGGTGGAAATATATTCAAACCTGAAACGAAAACCATTTTATTTAATCTTAGGACATGTCGTCAGGGCTAATTCGTCAAGTCTGATGAAGTTTTGGTACACATACAATTTGTAAACCACTCCCCGACTGCCAGGTTCTCATAACGTCAATGTTTGCAATAAAAAAAAAGCCTGTAAAAAAAACACAGCCTACAGTAAGCGTGAAGTTTCGTGAAGTTTCAACTCACCCTCTGTTTCAGTGGGGCAGCAACGGTCTTCAAAGTCTGAATCAACCCAATTTCAGCAACTATATGGTCGATATGGTCTTCTCCAAACAAATCATAGATGGCGTCTAATGCTTCGGCTACAATCCATAGTTCGGAGTCGGTAGTTATTACTTGAATAAGGCAGGAACCGATTATCTAGAATGATACAACAGATTGTAATAATCTGCAAGGCTATGGCCGTGAGAAACACCACAAAGTACGCTACGTATCACGGTTTCACTATTTTACGAATTCGTCTCGATCTCGTCGGTTATGCAGCAGAAGTCGGACTCGGTTTGTCTTGGGCTCTTGGCCGAGTCTCGAGTCCGATTACACGACTCGGACAGACAAATCTACAATCACGCGGACGTCTCCAGTGAACATGTAAAGAGATTGGCAAAGCGATGGTTATGTCATAGGCTATTATTCTAGTCTTAAACCTTAGCCAAACAAGGCTGAGATAGGACAATCTAGATCCCCCCTCACTTATTCACTTACAGAGACTGGAAAATCTGATGAAAATGCGTTACACTTTACATAAATAATCGGTTTTTACATTTCAAATTTTCCGCGTCATAGTAGAATTTTGTGTAGTGAGGACAGTCGTAGATATTCTGAACGTCATAATAGATCAAATAGTGGAAAACAGAAAAAAAATCACTTAACAAAATCCAAATAGTGCAGAGTATTCAGTTAAATGATAAAAACATATGTTGGCTTTTCAGTTAAACTTTAAGGAAAAGGATATTGTTAGGACTCGGAACGTGACTACAATTAAAAGTAAAATCTAATCTCCTAAAACATAATTAACTGGTAATTTTGTTTTAAATTTTTGATTAGTTGATTGGTCAGTGGTGCGTTGGTCGACCATATGTCTCCTTTCATTCCGTTCTACTTTTTTATTATTATTTTTTAGGTTGGAGTTTTTATGGTTGTTGGGCATGGCGGCGTGCACAAGTTGAATCTTTATCAATTATTTGTATTTGTAGTTAGATCAGTAATTAGACCTTAGTTGACTTCAAAGGTCCGGCCTTCTCGTGCTCTAATGGATTTGTTTGAATCCGTATTGTAGAAGTAATTATACCAACACATGATCCTGAACCGGTGTCTTCCGCTGTTTCGACCATCACGGCCAAAAACAACACAATAAAATAACTAACCATCTTCTTAAACTAAAAATTACTCCGTTAAAGGTTAACCGAAAAGGGCTGACATAGGACAACCTATTTACTCATCACTTATTCACTTAAATAGGCTTGAAGACACGATGAAAATGCGTTACTTTGTAGCTCCGCTATTCACGAATAGTCGATTTACTGATAGTGGAAATTCCCTGTCGGTTTTGTGGTACTTCTATGCGCTTGTATCTGTGTTGTATGCTTGGCGAAAAGGTTTACGTAAAATTCGTGTTCAGGCACTAAGCAATCTTCCCAAGCTCACCACTGGCAACTGAAAAACGGCGTTTGTGTTAAGATTCAAATTTTCCGCGTCATAGTAGAATTTTCGTTGTGGGGACGGCCGCAGATATTCTGAACATCACTACTCGAGCAGATAGTGGAAAATAAAAATCTCTTAGCAGAATCCTAATCACTCAGTGTATTCAGTTAAATGATACAAAAATAAGTTGGCTTTTTAGTTAAACTTTAAACTTTCACTTTGTCATATTTTACAGAAATGAAGCAACTCCAATAATGTTTATCTCATTCGAGCTTCTTATAACCGTTCTTTTATAGTCTTGATGACTAATTCTAAGTGCCTCTGAAGAACCACCGTGTACCTATCGGAAGAGCCGGAAGCGTCACCACGACTTTCCCCAACAAACGCCGTTTACTGGTTGACACAGGATTTGAGTCATCGTTTGGGCGACGTTTGTTCTTGCCGAGGTTAACTGGCGTGTTTTCCCGTCAAATAGAGTATTATTATTATTATTTATTTCAAAATATAGCCTCTGGGGCTGCTACATAACAACTCAATTTATATACACTAAACAAAAAAAAAAAGAAAAAGTATGCTGAAGGCATGAAGCCTCCAACAAAAAAGTAGCTACACACACAATCAAGATGGGTCGAGCTCACACGAAACTCAATCAAGATGGGTCGAACCCACAGTAAATTTCTTTACCCCATGATTGCCACAGAGGCAGAGACAGGCGCATTTGCGGTCCGCACAGGATCATCAGCAGAGGATTGCTCGACGCCAGTATTCGAGACTGAAGAGAAAGAACGGAGGAACGACGGATTTCAGGGAGAGAAGGAACTCCTTCACCAACAAACATACCCGAAGCACTACAGTTCCATCTAAACCCATGTAACCACCGGAAAGAGTTGTTATACAGGACGCGAAAGGTCCTTTCGCGCTTGTAAGATTGGTTAGTCACAAGAGAGTAACAATATAGTTGGGAACAGTACGTTTTGAAAAGGAACGTCTTCACAGACGCATTGCATGACCCAAACCTACGAATAAGAAGATTCGCTCTAGCGCTCAGTGACCTTGCTAAAGCATCAACATGGTGATCATCATTCAAAGTTGGGGTAAAAATAAATCCAAGATACTTAAAAGTATCGACGAATTTCAGTGTCTGGCCAGACAGTAGAACGGGTGGGAGATGAACCAGCTTCAGGCCACGTGGGACGAATGCCATGCAAAGGGTTTTTTTCGTGTTGAATACCACGTCATGTGCCGAAGCAAAAACATCACAAAGTTTCATCAACTCGTTTAAAGCATGAATGGTTGTAGCCATCACCACCAAATCATCCGCATAACTAATGTTATTGAAGCAACTACCCTGGATAAAACAACCTACCCCCGCATCAGCAAGCGCACTGTTTAATTCATCCACATATAAGTTATATAGGAGAGGGGATAGTACACCTCCCTGCCTAACACCGTTTAGGACATGAAATGGGGAGCTAAGCAGCCCATCCCATTTAACATAAAATCTTTGGTTTTTAAACCAACATGCAAGGGTTAGAACAATACGGGGGTCTACTCCTCTATCATGCAACTTACGAAGAAGTTTCTCGTGGTTAACACGGTCGAAAGCAGCCTTTGCGTCAATAAAACAAGCAAATACAGGGGTTATGTTTCATTGACGGTTATGTTTCATGTATGTGGGTCTTGGACACTCTTGACATAATAATAATAATAATACAAAGCAAGAGAAAAGGCTTTCGCCTCTAAATAACTCTAAGAAATTTTGAGTAGTCGAACTGATCGGAGTTAAAAACCCCATCAACAATGCACTTGAAACTATTGATAGATTCAGCATTAACCGCATCTTCGGTAAGGCTGTTCCAAGGATCAACGATTCTGTTACCAAAACCCCACTTAAAAACGTCTTTGTGGAATCTTGATTTTGCTAGCTTGTACGCGTGCCCCCGATGATGACGGTTAATGCTGAATCTTACTAAATCAGCCACTTCAAAATTGTCATAGCTTTGAATATTTCAATCAGGTCTCCTCTAAAAAAAAAATGTATCCAATGGAGGGAAGGCACAACTTGGCTAGTCTCACTTGGTAGGGAAGATCGCCCAGACCTGGTACAAACTTCGTAGCTCTCCGTTGAATTTTTTCGTACGCCTCAATGTCACAATTGTAATACGGCCTCACTGTGGTGTGGCCGTATTACAATGTCTTGAAAAACTTTCAACCTCGCTCACCTTTATCATACTGCATGCTTTTTCACTAGGTGTCGCCACAGGCTTCCCAGCGAGGCTCACACCAATGCACGACAGGATTCGAACCAGGCTCGCTCGAACAGATGGCTCTGAACACTGAAAAATGGCCGAGCACAAGGTGGTAACATCGTCAGGGGTCAGCTGCTCGAAACACTGAGGTGAGGCCTGGATGAAAGAAAGTAGTTATATGGCTGACCGAAATTGTTTATTACTCATCGCTGAAAAATATCTGATGGTGGCGTAGGTGTGAAGAAGAAAAGAAATGTATATTAAGTTCAATTCAGTATAATCTAAAAACACATAACGGACAAGTCGATGGGTTGTTCTTGCGTCAAAACATAACGTCATAACATAACAATCTAAACGTATACACAACTTTGCGACATTTATACCGACGTCTTAACTATATATCTTATCTTACTACCGACGTCTTAAGTATATGTCTTATCTTACTATACCGACGTCTTATATATATATATATATATCTTATCTTATATAGTCTACATTGATCTGATCAATATAGTGCTAAACGAATCTGTCCGCTGAAATATATATATATATATAAACATAAAATACAGCTAAAAATAAAGCTAAAACTGACTTAAACCGGATGACTCAATTAGGATACTGTTGCTGGCAAGGGCCCTCTTGACGCTGTTGTTTAAAGAGTCAGGGCACCAGACCCCCTCAAGTAGTTACGTTTCTTCTAGCTACACCCTGAAACGAACAGGTTTGGTTTCTCCGAATACAGCTGAAAAGGACCAAAAAGAGCCGAAATAGCTGTTTCGTTTAGTGACATTAAATATGATTCGCAGTAACCTTCAGTAACAAAAGAACTTCATTTCATTTCATTTTCATTTCATTTAATAATAAACAAAACATATCTCTCGTGGGCAGAGCCCAAATACGATGTTTTTTAGTCATAAATAAAGTTGTCAAACATAAATTGTCAACAAAGCAGAAAAATGCTAAACATCATTATATTGCTTTACGAAGCTCGGCACAAAGCTTCTACTGTAACGCATAGTGCTACAGTAAATTGGGGTCAGTTTGGGAACCTTCTCAGCCACTTCTCGGGGGGGACGAGATCTTGCAGGAACAAAGGGTGGGGGAAGGAATAAACGGTACATGGGGTGCTGGAGAAGGGAGGAACCGAAGTTGCGGCATAGTTTTTCGCGGCGGGAAGAAAGGGATTCAATTTTAAATTCTTTGAGAAAAGGAGTATGGTAGGGGGGAACCGCCATAGATAATTTGGAGCGATCTCTTCTGAACTCGCTCTATTTTATCAGTTTCACTTTGGGTAAGAGCAAAGTGCCAAACCGGACAAGCATATTCGACTAAGGGTCGAATGAAAGAGCAAAACATTAGCTTTAGCTTGTCCTTAGGAACTCGAAACTTTTTCAGTGTTTTTAGCATTTGAATTGCGCTGTTAGCTTTCTTTACAACTGTCTTAGTATTTTCGTGCCATGAAAGGTCAGAAGAGATCACTACACCTAGTAGCGTAGTTTTATCACTGATGAGCCCAGGGTCGATAGGAGGTTCGAAAGACGGCCGAGTTTTCCGAAGAAAAGAAAAAGTCGTAACAGAGCACTTATCTTTATTCACGATCATATTCAGTTCAGTCGCCTCTGAGGTAAACTTCTGTGGTTATTGTGGTGGATTACTTTAATCAAAGACGTAAATCCAAATATACGTACCTCTCTTATTTTCTCTGTTAAACTTCGGATTCCATTTACTGCAGCTTCAGCTAAATTCATGTTCGCGGCAGTTTCTGCAAAAATACGAAATTAGTCCCAGCTTTCATTTCAGATTAGAAGTAAATGTAGAAGTAGAGAGACTAGAAGTAGTAAAGAATTAAAGATTGAAGCAAAAATAGAAGAGTGGGAGCAACGCTTGTGCCACAGAAAGGAGATTGATTTAAAAACAAAAACAAAAAAAGGAACCAATCCGACAAATCGGATAAGATTATGGTCAGCAAAGACATCCTTGAAAGTGTTAAATGCGCGCTCCCATCTAGGTTCCTGGGTCGGGACCCTATTTTCGTATGGGTTCTGTACGGGCGCTAGAAACTCTTGGTTTAGTAAAGCGTTAAGTTTCAGGGTAAAAGCTATATTGTGTATCTCGTAAGGTAATTCTCCTTTCTCCTGTTTTCCTATCTTGTTCTCCCTTTTTTCCTTATTATTTACTCCGTCTTCGTATTGTGCTCATTTTGACTAAAATCATCATGAAAAGGTAGATACCTTCAGATTGGAAGATCATCCTGTTAAGGTTGCACCAAGCATCGAAAACTGCTGTCTCACCGCCCATTTCTCCAACCGACAGAACAGGTACAAGATTCGATAGGCACAGGAAGGCATCATTTCGCAGCACTTTTAACCTGAAACCAAGACAGTAGTGAACCTTCACAAGTGAACCTACATATTTCGTCTGAAACCCTTTCCATAGCATAAAGCGCAGGTCACAGTAGGGCAGGTGACTTTCAGGTTGCCGGTAATGTTCTTTTTTCCCTTTCTTTCTTTGTTCTTTTCCTTCTTCTATATTTAATTACTCCGTCTTTAGGCGTATTCTCGCCGTTCCTCGAGGACTCCTCGGGGAATCGAAGGGAACGGCGAAAATAGAGGGAGTCACTCCACGCGTACTCCGCGTACAGAAAACAGCAAGAACACGGGGAATGCTTCCAAAATTGATTTTGTTCGAACAAAAAATATGCAGTTAACGAAATGAGTCTGGATCCACTTTATTTTTGGTTTTGTTTATTCTGACTGTTTTTAATTACTTTTACATTGTACCAACACCAGCAAAAATGGATTCCCCTCCGAATCTGAAAGGGAGTCCTTTTGATGATGGTGATTATCATCGGAGCATTCCCCGTCCGTGGGGACTCGCGAGAATACGGAGAGTGAGTCCCAGGGACAAACAAAAACGCGGAGACTCCTCAAGTAGAGTCCTCGGGGAACGGCGAGGATACGCCTTTTTGTACATTTGTGCGCTATGATGGGCGTCTTACAATTACTATTATACGTGAATTTGATTTTTGGTTGTATCGTCAAAAGAGGATAGATGCAAAAGAGAATTGCAGCGCGAGCATCTAGCTTACCGTTTTTTGAAATAATAAACAATGGAAATAATGAGCAATAATGAATTTAGAATTCGGAAACAGTGAGAAATAAATAATTGAACTAAAAACTATTTTAATATTTTAACATGCGTGACTCCTTCTTTTTCCAAAGTCTCGCTAGACCCTACTGACTATGATAACAAACATGGAGAAACTTATAATCGGATATATATATATATATGTATATAAGCGGTATTTCCATCCAGTGAGTTCCTCGGAGGCGATAAGTGGGAACCTGATCCGCCTCGAAAAAACATCGACCCTGCAAGAATCAGTGCAGTGTCGTTATGGCTCAAAAACATTAATAGTATAAGTCTTATCCGTTATTTGCGAAAAATGTTACATAGGAAATTTCGAAATCTAAAACGAGACTGAATAAAACGGTTACCGGTAGGGATGTGTGGGTAATCGGTAAAACAGGTACGAGGGGTCCTTTAAGACAGTACTTACTTTGCTATTAAGCTCTTCCATTTTCGCAAGTACTTTCCAGGTCCAACTGTAAGTCCCTCGACTGGTAAGGTCTTCGCTAGGACCAATTGGAATACATGAGGTCTCGACTGGGTCTGTCCCCTTAAAGCTTCTAGGACACCGGCTGGGAGATTACTCTTTTCTTCCTGAACGACTTCCGGCATTTCATCATCTTCATTGTTTACTTCGCTTTCGTCCGAGGAAGAGACGTCCTCCCAGTCTTCAGATTCGCCTGAAAATGTACATACTGAATGAATGGAAGAGCAAATACGGTTATGTTACTTTTTCCTTTTGTGATCCGATTAACGCGGCTTCAGCGAAAAACTAGCAGTTTCTTGCTAGTTTCATATGCCTGTCACAAAGCGTACATGCGAATCTATAATAAAAGTACCACATCATCGGTAAGAAAGCCATTACTTGATCCCACGACCGAGTTAAGAAAGCCTTAATCTGATTCCACATTCTAGGTGTTCTGACCTCTAATGGGCTTGTTTTGGGAATGCGGTTTACCTGAGACGATTATGAACAAGGATTGCGGTGAGACTTTTGTGGCAAGTTTTGTGGCCAAGACTAGATATAAAAAGACCTGCCGACCCTGGACCAAGGAAGCGTTAAGAAGCTGTAGTGAGAATCGAAGTTACAAAGAAGTCCAAAAAGTTATAGTTGTGCTGAAAGTTACTATAGAAGAAGTCTTGTACCTATCCTGAATATACGAAGTGTTAAACGGAATCCAAACGGAAAGACTACGAACCACACACGTCTCCGAGGAGAGTTGCGTATTCCCCACCGCTCGACGCTACCAAGATCTATACAGCCTAAGGGCGTCGTAGTAAATTATACCAATTATTTTATGCCCCCGATCTGCTAGCTATACTGTAAAACAAAATCTTGCAGTATGTGCTACTGGGATTAATATGATTATGATATTTATTTGCCTTGAAAGTCCAAGGGCCATAACAAACAAACATAAATAAATAAGTATAAATACAAAGAAACTGACACACTACGATTTTACACTAAACCCCACACAAACGCTTTTCCCTGAGTAGACTGGCCACTCTGAGGAACCTCGCCAGGTCTTACACTAAGAAAAGCCCTACTACGCATAATTTTCAACAGCCACTCCCTCCCATGAATTTTGTCTCTACTGAGATAAGATTATTTCTAATTCGGATTGTTCTTATCCCAGTAGAGATAAAAACGATGTATGTATAGCCCATCATAAATGTATAAATACAACGCTGATGGAGTAATAAAGAAAGAAAAGGAAAAGAAACGAATAACTTCTGACAATACAAACAAAACGGAACGAAAAAAGAAACAAATAAGGGCAATCTTTCTGATTGAAACTCTACTCAGTAAGTCACGTAAAGAATGCCACGAAACTAACCCCTCCCTATCACTGCCCAAAGGGAACACTGAAACTCAAAGGACACTGCCCCTCCCAACCATCCAACCCCTGCTTTCTTACTATGCCGAAGCTACCATCCCGAAAGCAGAAACATGGCTTGGAGAAAAAAAAATTGGCTGTATAGCTTGGGATAGGAAACTGCTTTTTGTGTTTATGTTATCGAAAGCTCGTTGTAATTTTTCCTTTCTTTTTTTATACTGCGCTATTTCCCTTTCTTTGTTTAGTGGGTTGATAAATTTTCATCATCATCATCATAGTCCTCTCGACATGAACGGGAAAAAAAAACCATCCTTTTTGGCCCCTGGCAAGAGCACTACGAAGGTCCAAACTTTCCTTGAAAAGATGGCACTAAGCAGAAATGAATGTCGACTGTCCGGACAAACCGATACGGAAACTCGTTTGTGCCCTTTATCACATCACTATTTAATTTGGATCACATAGTTCTTTATTTATATGTACAAAAAATGAATATAGTTGTGCTATGATAATTTCCGGGTGTACCGATCACTCTCTCCCTCTCTCGATTTTCACAAAGCTTGAGTAGCCCCCCCCCCCCCCCGCCTTCATGATGCCCCTACTAATGTTAAGATTACCTGAACAGCACAAGTTTGCGAGTAGCATCAACGACGAACTCTGCGACGAAACTAGATCTTCAAACTGCTGCAACTGATCCTCCAGCTGCTTTTCTTCCAGTTGAATATCAGCTGTCGCTTCTTCGCCTTTCACCTGATGTTGGCGAATGCGCTCCGAGATAGAAACCAAGGCTTCTGATAGGCTTGGAGACAGGGATGCAGCGACTGATTCGCCAATCAGGTGCTGAATGTTGGATGGAAGGGAGGTGACGTCACCATTGCACATGTTGTACGCAATACCTAGAAACATAAGTTTTTTTTTTCTCAAGTCTCTGTACTAATCTTAGCCGAATTACATGGCCTCGAAACTGGCTTCATAGTCGAGCTAGTTCAGAAGTCATTAAATTTTCAAATATGATGGCAACTACGGTCTCTGTGGCGCGATATTTTGAAGTAAGTAGAAAACTGCATTTCAGCCAAGAAGCCAGGAGCAGGAGCATCACATATGGAGGGGGGATTCCCCTCCCCCCCGAATGTTGTCGGCCCAAAATAGCCGAGTCGGGCCTGGAGCGAAGCGATTTTTCGTAAAAACAGTCGATTTTTTTTCTTGGAAACAGTCGATTTTTCTTCAAATCAGTCGGTTTTTCGAGAAAACAGTTGATTTTTTTTAAATCAGTCGATTTTTCGTAAAACTAAAAGTAGTATTTTTTTCGTAAAAACAGTCGTTTTTCTGCAAAAACAGTCGATAAAAATTACCAGCCAGTCGATAAATACCTTGCATCCCCAAAACATTTTTGCTAGTAACGCCTCTGGCCAGGAGACGTCATTTCATGCATAGTTTCTCAAACAATGGATGAAACGGATACTTCAGCTACGATTATCCACTGTTTGATCCATATTCATTTTTTTCCCAGCCAGCTTGGGCTCCAGGAGTATTTATCATAGTTACTAAGGTAAGTAGGGCGGAACAAAGAGAAACCAAATTTGATGTGAAGCTGTCTTCTCGAGTAGACCTGTTGAATTGTTGGTATACGTGCTCAAAAACGTTGACAAAATGACGTGTCGACATTTAAAACATCGTGGTCAGTCAGTAGCGCTTAAACCTAAACCCCCTTAAAAATGTTTGAGCACCCTATCCATAAGTATATACTTCCGCCACCATTCGAGACTGCTCGCGAACGACCCCCAAGAGCGGCCTCAGTGGTGATCCCAAAACTCCAACGCGTAAAATGTGACCATGTACGGTACGAACAGACGTTTGTAACGTCTTTCGTTAAAATCTTTAATCTTATTTAGTGTTTAATTTTATATATGACGTTGACGTACGTTTATATTGACATATTTATATATGAGTGTTTACATGTACAGTAGAGGTATGCTTATGTGAACGTTTGTTGACTTCGGACTTTTCCATGCACTTGCTGTGTCTAAAGCTAACTACCAGTTAGCCAAAGTAGGTAAGAAGGGCAGCTGAAGACACCTGTACAGATATTTTGAATCTTCAGTCTACCGTTTAGCCCAAAACTGCAGTGTTCACATTAAAGTAACTGTTCACAAAAGCATACCTCTACTATATATCAATATGACGATTTCGACAAATTTGGATTTCACCATGATAGTTCGAAAAGAATAAAAGCGATATCTATATATCTATCTATCTATTGGTAAGGGGCTGCAACACACACCAGATAGAACTTACCAGCTGCGATTATTCGCATGAGCATTTTCGAGGGATCAGAAGCTCCGTCACTGGCGCCATCTAAAGACATCAAATTCAAAATGGCTACGTCTTCTGTTTTAAGCTTCTCGGTGGCAGAAGGATTGTTCTCCGTCAGAGTGTATAGGCAGTTCTCTGCAACAACAAAAATAACATTTCTACTTCACCTGTGTGATGGGGTGTACATCTATGAATTGTGAGAGTGAACCCCTTCACCCGGATACGATCTTGGGTTCTCGAACCCAAGATCCGGGTGACAGGAGCTCGCTTCTTAATCATATATATGTGTGTACTATATGTCTTTTTGTACTTAAGCAGCGTTCTTGTAAAAGAGAAAATATAGTCGCCAGGTAGCTGAGGTCGAAGAAACAACGAGAAGTAGCCTGTGTGACGAGCACCGTCACAACCTGGGTTGCTTGAATAGAGTACAGATTGTATCGTAATCGAGATTTCATGAAATAAATGAAATTAATTCCCAAAAATGGCCACGGCGACAAAAAAGAAGATGAAAAAACGCTTGTAAGATCCATACAAACACCAATAAAGAAAACGTCCCCCCCCCCCAAAAAAAAAAAGCTCTCGATGCTCTATAGCCTCCTGAGACCCGAGTCTAAACCAGCTGACACATACACATGGAAACTTCCAATTTTGATCAGAAAAATGCGTAGATTTCGAAACTAGCCTCCAAAAAAATCCCCCTTCTACCCCCTCCCCCTTATTGAATGTCCACTGGGGAGGACATTCGGTCCCAATCCTTGAAAAAGTAACAATGCTTTCAGCAAAGAACATTTATTTCAAATTTGTCAATTCAGTGTGCAAAACGATGAAAAGAGGTTCAAGCTCATGAATGAAACGACCTGAAACACTTTCTGTCTCCAAAACGGCCTAAAAAAAAACTTTGCGTTTGATTACTCCCCCCCCCCCAGCCCTATGTCGACACTTGGCTTCATCTTTCAAATTCTCGTACTCAGGCATGTGAATGCCTGTTCAAGCGGACTCTGGGAGTGAACCTCGAAACCTCTTCGGTTAGGGGAGATACTCCTGCTCGCTTTTCGTCCTGCCATTGAGATCCTCCTGCTAGCCTTTTTCCAGCCTGAGTGGCTTCTCAGGACTCTGGGTATTTAGCTACGGGGAAGTGAAAGTGAATCAGTTGCTTCATCACCTCTGTAAACTTGTTGTGGGCAGGCATACGCAGTTCAAGGATACCACTAGAAACGGCAGAATCTTGAAGCTGTTTACCAAATGAAGGCTACCTATGTCTGGGATCTGGCTGTAAATTTGTCATACGAGGCCATTCTCTAACTCATGCCAACCCCACCCTGACCCCACCATGAAGCAATTGTTTCCGGATATACTTCTTGGGCTCTTAGTTTCAATAAAGTCTGCTGGTTCTCATCCCAGCGTCTTTGGGTTCTTTTTTTGTCTTACCCATTTACAGTCGGACGCTAGCAGTAGGACAGGTTCATTCTCGTACCACCATGTGACTGCGATTTTCTGATCCTCTCTAATATTTAGTACGGAAGCGTTATCTGCTTTAGGGGGGGGGGGGGGGGTAGTTCTCATTCCAGTCAGATTCTTCAAGTCGTTCCACAGTCGTCCAGCTTTTTTCCAATCAGAAAACCAAGAAAGTTGATCGACGTGAAAAAAGGTGTCGAAGTAAATATTTGACCCTGGAAACAGCGTCTCAGTGAGACGAAGTATACTTCCAGCGCCAAATCCATGTGCTCTTACCTCGGTACTGTAAGTCGTGTGCCCCTGAAGAAATCTACAAGCCTAGCATCTACCCAGACGAGCTGGGAAGCACAAAGTTTTTGTCTACCAAATTTCCAGTGGCTGACGCCTACCCAGTTTTTACTTGGTTGGGACCGGTTGTCCACCCGGGTGGACACGAATGTTATAAAAGGCACAGAAGAGGCTCTAAGGCAATTGCCAATTTGTTTCTTAAGCCAATATATTTAACAGAACCTTCTTTCTTGTCCTGAATTTTTCCATTATTTTACCTCCTTGTTTTCTATTTTTTATATAATTTTTAAACTTCCCCACTTTGCTTTCTGCTCTGCCTCTGATTTTTGGCTATTTTTGGTTCTCTATTTCTCAGCACTGGTGTATCACAGACTCTTGAAAAAAATCACAGATGGCATTCCAGTCAAGCGGAATCGAATGGTGGCGTTAGTTTCGACGCAGCGCAGCTACAATACTGCTTAAAAAATTCATATATAAAATGTCCACGGGGGTGGACGTAGGGTCCCAGGAGGATAGCCTGCTTCACGAACCTCCGGAACCGATGAAGGTAATCACGACCCTCCCGTTCTCCCCCAACCATCCTCTTTCATCATTTCACGCCCAAAAATCTCCCGTCTCAATTCATACATCTCTTCGATACAACACGTTGAACGAGACAACTTTTTTTTTTTTGCCTACACTGTAAAAAGTTTCTCCGAGTAAGGATTAAAGTTAACTGCAGTATTTGCTACTGAGGTTAACCTTATCTCTTCTGTGATAAGATTAATCCGAATTAGAAATAATCTTATCTCAACAGAGACAAGATTAATCCCAGTGGCAAATACTGCAAGATTTTTTTTACTGTGCATATTTACACCGCAACTTAGATGCAACTGGAAATGGCATGTTCCGTCAAGACAGTTATGCAGGGGCCATCCAAACAGACTATCTTCTGACCAAACCGAATTTTAAGGTTATTAAATCTTATAAAAGACATCTTATAAAAGATGTACAGCAACTTTTTGCCTTGAAAACAAACAAATCCCAGTTTTTTTTCATTTCCCCCCCCCCAGAGTTACATGCGTTTTGCGGCAATTAGGGAACAAAAACAAAGTTTACACTTACCAGTAGTTACGACAACGCTTTTTCCATATTTCTCTGGACTTAGAAACACCTTTAAGATATCTACAATTCCTTCTGAGTTGCTGATTTCTACTGCTTTGGGGGAGTTCTCACTAAAAAAGAACAAACAAATCATATAAAAAACACAGCTCGGGTTCAACTTAGTGAGACAGTTACAATATTAGAATTACAAATCTGTTTATTCATTAGAATATTTTCATCATTTCTGTATGATGTTCATGTTTCTTGAATCATTACAGGTAGTCTATCAAGTTCAAATTTGATATACTTATTAAATTGGCACTGACCCCAGACACCCACCCGGATTGCCCAGTGCCTTTAGTTCATAACTTGACCGCGGTTGGAGTCAGGACAATGAAATTTCGTTTCCTAACAGATCCTAAGGCCTGCCAGTATTCTACTGGAGCTGTACCCCCCCCCCCATCCAATGATCAAGTCGACCCAGGTTGCTCCGCGTCCTGGGAATCAAGTTAAAATTTAGTATACTCGCTCTCTTTCCCAATAATATGTTATTTCGGGTCTAGGCGAGAATCCCCCCGGCGACCCCCCCCCCGGACAAACCCCCCCCCCGACCAAAACCACCCCGGTACCAAAAACCCCCGGTACAACCCCCCCCCCCCCCCGAATAAAAACAGACGGGTAGGCCCTATGTAAGAGTACAGTAACTGGTAGGTACAGAGTAAGAGAAGAATAGAAAATCCCCCCGGTACCCCCCCCCCCCGGCGAACCCCCCCCCCCGAATCCTTAGACACTCACACATATTTAGACTGGGATTTACTGGGCAACAAAACGAACAACCATGTGACAAGCACGAGTAAGGTGAAGAGCTGGTAAAATATTTCTGGGACTATCTTGAAAGTGCTATCACAAAATGAGCTCAACCTTTCCCTTGACCCAAACGATCCTCCCATCAAGTCTCATTAAAATATCTCATTCCCTTCGAGACTTATCCTGCTCACAGACGGAAAGCACGACAACTTTTGCGGTGTCATAGGTATCCCTCCAGTTACTGCCCATCTTTGAGTTTCTGGTATGACAATAACTAAAGAGCAATCAGGCAAGGGGAGCTTCACATTGCACCAATGGGTGGCATCCTAACTGCAGCTTCTTCGCCAAGAAGGGGGAGACATTGGGAAAGGAATTGTTGGGGGGATCGTTACACTGAGCAGAACTGGCTTTGACACCTCACTGACAAACAGCTCCAGTTGAATGCGCGTGTTTGGTGACTTCAGCAATTAGTCTGTCACCACCAACCTTCACCTTCGACTAACACTCCCTTTGTTTATCATTGTTCTGATACCCAATGTACTTCAGCATTATTATCAAGTTTGCGAAAGAAGTTTATTCTACTCTTACTCTCTACCTACCAGTTACTCCACTCTTCCATACCCGTCTTTTTTATGCGGGGGGGGGGGGGGTTGGTACCGGGGGGTTTTGGTATCGGGGGGGGGGTTTGGTCGGGGGGGGTTTGGTACTGGGGTTTTTTTGGTCGGGGGGGTTTGGTAACGGGTTTTTTTTAGCCGGGGGGTTTTGGCGGGGGGGTTGTCCGGGGGGGTTTTCGCCGGGGGGTTTTAGCCGGAACCCGTTATTTCAACTTCGTAACTGTCATGCATCGTTCACCGAGTTATGAACCCAACAAAAAACACTGAAAACGAAAGATCAAAGGCCTAAGACCGAGAGCCTGCTAGAGTGGCCACAAAGACTGAATTGTTCATTTGAACACTTCAATAAGAACAAGCAATTATACAGTAAATACTGTAGTCTGAAATGTTTGGACTTGGAAATCAGTCTGTAGATATGTCAGGTAATTTTTTTTATTTTCTTTATTTTAATTTACAATAGTTTCATTCGGAGTGGAATTTTTACGTGTGGATGTGATAGTTTCAGATTTGAAGGTCAGAAAACAAAATAAAGATGAATGAGAATTGAAGAAAATACGAATTGTAAATAAAAATAATTTAAAGATTTTTTTATTATTGATTACTGAAAGTGTATACTCAGTTATTTATATAGCTGAAATGGAATTGAGATTGAAAGTGTAGGGACAAATTAACGCTACCGGATGGAGGAGGAGTCATGGCCTGATAGCGAAAGGTATTAAGTATCTGCAAATATAAAAGATGCTACGCGGATAAACAAAAAAATAAACATAAACAAAGAACAAGAGTATGTTTTTTTTCGGAATCAGGGCTTCTAACTTTATACATGGGATGGGACCAATACGAAAATTAGTTCTTACCAGAGGTTCCAGAGTAGAGTCACTGCTTCTGTGAACTGCTGTTCAGACGAATCAATCTTTTCGATATAATCGACAGAAACTTGAGGCGGCTTCTTTATAGAAGGAGACCACGTGGTTGGAAACTAAAGTAAACAAAAGTACAAAGAAATTCATTCCGGTTCAGACCTATTCGCTTTTGAACAAATGATCCATTCAATGACACAACAAATAGTATACAAAATACACAGGGTTTAGAGAAATTTAAAAAAATTATTAACGTCTTACATTATTCGCTTGTGAAAGAATGCCTATACGGTCTGGAGTGCTTTCAAAAGTGTTTTGTACACTCTGTCAACTTTTACTTTAGATATAAATTCGGATATGAATTCATATTTGTAGTATAGCCTACGATATTAAATTATACGAATTCGGCCCGATTGCTTCAAACTGGTTACAATCGAGTTGCTTGCCACCTCTACACAATCCCCCACATCTGCAATGTGCCTGTCTCCAGCAGATGCTGCACATTCAAGGAGGTTGTGAAAGTCTCTCTGTACCAGCGAATTTGTTTCTCGGACAATTTGCTAATCAACAATGCTAAAATAAAAACATACAGCCACAACGGTCTGAGAGGACACAGCTTGAAACTGCGTGGTGAGAAATTCCGAAAGGAAACTGGAAAATGGAGCTTCAGAAATAGGATAAAAAGTGTCGTAAATGCTGAGAATATTAATCAGTCCAAAGCAGGTTGTCATGAGGATGGACGAGCGGTCGGCGAGGATAGTGAAGTTAAGGCTCCTGGGGTGTGGGCTGAAGACCTTCTGACACCGTTAGTGCCCACTAGCCCCAGGACCAGTCAGGAAACCGGACATAACATACGAGACGGAATCTCGGGGAATTCTATAGTTCAGCCGCAGTCAATCCAGAAATCCCTAATCAAGCTGGTTCACACATCCTAGCGAAGCTGGAATTCACATATCCAGTCAAGCCCGAGGCCTACAAGCCGAGATGGACCATGACGATATTAATTAATTTACTCGTGTGACAAAACCATTGACAAGAGTGAACATAATAAGGTATAAATAACACTAATGGGTCCCTAACTAAATATATATAACACTCTCACCGTAAATAATAGCAGAGAGGTCCTGCTCGAACCAAGGATGAAAGAGAACTGTTTTGGCTACGGACTCTTTCCGTAGCCAAAATACTCTGAATGAAATGAATCAAAACCTCACCTTGGATTAGCACAGCAGCTAACTGGAGCTTGGGGATAAAGACCGAGTGACCTATTGTCACGATGCCGGGAAATTAATGATGGTGACGCAAACCGAAGAGATATATAGAAAAGTAGGTCAAAGAGGGAGGAAATAACTAGGAGGACTATTGCAGAGCAAAGTGCTATGGGATGTCTCCATAACAAGGTGTGGTTCGTCACCTGGCTGAAATTCAATTTAGTGTCTATAGTGTCTCGAGAAATTTTATAGTATTTCACTAGTTCACTTAATTATTATTTAAGAGGGAACTGCTGTTAAAGTAAACTAGGCAACGGCAACGATAGTGAACTTTTCTTTCCTTCATATCTTCGGGGACGCTAAATGCAGGTGGTGATTTCTGGACAAACTTTCCAAAACTGAGTGATGAATTGCATGTTGCAGCCCTGTCCCGGTCTTTGTGTGCCCGTGCCAATGTGCTAATACCCCAAACAAATAACGAGACAGAACTGCTGTCTCCCTATCTCGGTCATACAAACATGCTGAGTCGAGTAAAATACGACCGACTCCCGATGCAAACGAGCGGCTTGGCGCCACATCACGTTTCGTTACCTAGCTCTACAAATAGCTAGATCGCCGGTAAGTTGCTAAAGAGGAAATCTAGAAGTCAACGCTGATTGGTTCTATGGAGGCACTCCAGAGAGGATCAGCGCGCGGAGTACGCCTCCTGCTCGCCTCTTTCGATATTTCTTGTGCGTTAGGCAACGGTGAAGACGGAAGAGAAGTAAACGGGTATCAACATCAGCTCAAAGCTAGAGTAAATACCTCCAGCTCCGCTCAGATTTGTCGGGGTTTTCATAGTCGCTGCATGCGACTAAAGACAGAAGTTCTTACTGATTAGTTGTTCTTGCTAATACGTAGATTTGGTAGGTGTGATGCTACTGTAAAATCTTTTCGGAGCGTACTGTACGCAACTTTATTGCCTGTCGCTTGTTAACAGGCTTACCCTGAAGCGTGAGAGTGCTTTCAGGGTCCTTTACAATAATTCTCTAAGGTGGTTGCACGGGTTCCCTTGGAATTGTAGTGCTTCAGGTATGTTTGTTGGTGAGGGTCTTCCTTCTTTCGGTGAAGTGAGGCGGGCATCTTCGCTATCGCTTCAGTCACGAATTTTGCGCTTAGAGAATCCTCTCCTTCTGGTGATGGCGAGTTCCCATATGCGACAGAGTTTGCCAATTTGGCTGTCGTGGGGCAACCTACTGTATTGTGGGTCCTCTCCAGATTGATGTTTGTAAATTTTGTTTTCTCTGTTTTTGTATTTATACCAGTAGCCTATCTGTTATTAATTTGTATTTTTTGGCCCTTGTTGGTCGTCCATTAGTTTGAATAATAAAAAATAAATAAACTTAGCTCACTAACCTTTTTGAGAAACACGAAAAGCGGTGTCATTATGTCCTGAGAAACCATCAGTTCACAAGCTTCCTCTCCGCCAACCGTACTTAGGTTTCTGCAATAAAAAGGATCATAAGACGCGTTCATGGCTAGTTATCACCAGTGTCTGGGGTCTCCTCTATAAGGAGAATCTGGTCCCACCGTCTCTCATTCGTAGAGTTTCTGATCCGAATTCTCCTCGCGATTCTCCTCCAAATTCTCCTATTTCGCGTTTCTGGACTAATCAGATGAAGCGAATTCTCCTTTTCTTGCGTTTTTTGTCAGAATCGAGAACGGGGAAAGCCTCGCGATTCGTTCGGGTAACGTTCTCGTTCTTACCGAAGTTCATGGCGTGTTAAGACTTAAGTCGGATACAATATTCCACACTGGTGAAAGAGTAATCCGGCACTAGTGAGTCTGAAAAAAGGGACGTCAGTTGCGCTACTAGCCTATACTTTAGTAGTTTCAGGTTTTTACTCGATAGCATCTGGTTCGTCCACTCTAAGGAGGTTGTTGGTAGCACCATTTCCCTGTGATGTCCAACAGAACCTTCCTCTGTAACAGGTTAATGCCCGGCTTTACCTTGCAAATTTTTCAGAACCAAAGAATTGTACTGAGAGAATTGCCAATAAATGTACAAATGAATCGAGTGGCATAAAATGGGAGAGTGTTTGACAGTTGTGAGTGGGAAGCAAAGATATTTGAAGAGATATCTAGGAAATGTCGAAGGACGGTGACATTAGCTATCATCACCATCATGAAAATACGGACGGGCTGGCTTGACAATGCGGACGCTCCACATATATGGGAGTCCGGAAGGTGAAGCCTAAAACGTTCTACACTAGCGAAGCAGTCGACGGTGCATCCAAAGTCGCCTTGCAGAAAAAACAGCTTATGCTTATCATCCAGGGAGATACCCCTTCTTCGCTTCAAAGCGGCCTGTCACACTATTCGTTGTCCCTAGAACGGTTCAAAAGTGTAAATGTCCGGCGCCTCGCTGGCCGCTCGGCTCTATAGATATAGCAGCCAATCAAAAATAGTCTAACAGGCCGCTTTGAAGGGGACAAAGGGTATCTCCCTGGATGGTAAGAATAAGGCATAGTCTCGCCGTTCCCAGAGGACTCCTCGGGGAATCAAGGGGAACAGCGAGAATAGAGGGAAGGCCGCTTTGAAGGGGACAAAGGGTATCTCCCTGGATGGTAAGAATAAGGCGTATTCTCGCCGTTCCCAGAGGACTCCTCGGGGAATCAAGGGCAACAGCGAGAATAGAGGGAGTCACTCCGCGCGACTCGAGTCGGAATACGGAAAACAACGAAAAAATCAGCGTACGGAAAACAACGAGAACACAGGGAATGCTTCCAAAATGGATTTTGTCCGAAACAAAATTTTGCAGTTGACGAGATTAGTCTGGATCCACTTTATTTTTGGTTTTGTGTAATTAATTTTACATTGCACCAACCCTAGCAAAAATTGATTCCCCTCCGAATCTGAAAGGGAGTCCTTTCTGATGATAAACATAAGATAATCGGAGCATTCCTCGTCCGTGGGGACTCGCGAGAATACGGGGAGTGAGTCCCCGGGACAAACAAAGACGCGGGGACAAAAGGAGTCCTCGGGGAACTGCGAGAATACGCCTTACCAGTGAGTATTCCGGAATTCTTTCCCAGAGCTCAAGCATAAGCCTTTCTTCGTTTATTTTGCTACTAGTTGATTTTCAAAGGCGTGAGCCACTCTGTTTTGGGAGTTAGGCGCTTGCAAATTGTTGTGTGGGATTTAAAGCATGTGTAGTGTCAAATAAGAAATGTTCTTCGTGCTCTAAATGCCAACAGAAGGGATGGCATTTACTTAATTCACTAGATTTCACTTTATTATCAAGTCATTCCATACATAAAATGTGCATGATTGACTCTGATGATATGATATGATATTTATTACACTAAAAGCCCAAGGGCCATGGCAATACAAAAGAAAAATACATAACCTACAACATAACTACAACAAACACTTAAATCTACAAGAAAAATTCTCTGTGATTCATAGCCAACTTGAGGAATCTGCCCACTTTCCTTATAGTGACAAAACATTCACTCTTCAGCATTCGCTCCATCCATTCCTGATCACACTCATTTACTCCAAATGTTTATCTTCTTAAATCATTCGATTCCCTACATTCGCACATAATATGTCGCACGCACTCATTCATATCTCCACACATGGGGCAGAAGTAAGGACCAATCCTCCCAATCGGCTTACCCGTGTACCTCCTCCTATCCCCCAGAGGTAAAATATCATCACGCATACTAATTATTAATTTCAGTTCCTCCCTATCTAAACCCGCTTTAAAATAAACACATTCACCCCATGTCTCTTTCGCCTCTGTATAAAACCTCAGAGATTTGGAACTATCTCTGTCGACCTGCCACCTATGGATTTCCTGGTCCCTAAGTATATTTTTTACTTCTTTAGCTACTGTCCCTAACTACAACTCATGACCCATACCCTCATTCCACTTATCACCAACACCACACTCATCTAAAATTTTCTTCACTTGGTAAGCCCATGACTCCTTACTTATATCTCTAAGGGACTCCAGATACGCCGCTTTCAACATTCTAACACGTGGAAGACTAATTATCTTTTCCCAAAAACTAACCATACTCACTAAACGCCTACATCTTAAACTTCCTAAGCCTATGTCCCCCCTAACTACTAAACTATTTGTCGTACTACTCAGTCGTAATGATCTTTTAAAATAATTCAACTGTATCTGCTCCAACTTACCTGCCTTATGGAACCCCCACACTTCGGAGGCGTAATGCATAACCGGCAATACCTTCGTATTAAATACATCTTTATGAATCTTAATGTTATTAATATCTTTAAATGGCTTCTTAGGACTAGATTAACACATCTTTTCCCCTTTATCTCCGCCTGTTCCGCATGCTTTCCAAATACCCCTCCTTTTGCTCGCAGTTTACACCCCAAATAAACCCATTCTTCCTTTACTTGTAAGTACTCCCCCCCCGTATTCAAACTTGTCACCTTCTTTCAATCTACCACCATTTCTAAAAACCATCACAGCTGTTTTACTAACATTCAATGTTTGCTCTTTCTTTTTTAAATAAATCTCTAGTAAATTTAAAAGTTTCTGAAGGTTGCTACTAGGATCCGCCACCAGTGTTAAATCGTCAGCAAACAACAAGGTACACAGGGACATGATATCTACCGTCACCGTTGGGGCCGAATTATCAATCATGAACTGTACTACATCATTTATAAACAATGCGAATAACTTCGGAGAAAGAGTGCAACCTTGTTTCACACCGATCTTAGATTTCACACTTCTTGAAATTTCTTCACCACTCGCACCACCACCTTAATACTCATGTACATTTCAACAATAAAAACTACGAACAAATTTGGAAGGCCCAATTCTAACAATACTTCAATCAACAACTTCCTGTTCACATTATCAAATGCTCCCTTCAAGTCTACAAAAGCTACGTACAGCTTACCACCCTTGCTTCTCGTGTACTTTCTAATTAATACATTTAATATAAAAATCTGGTCAATCGTACTGAACCCTTCCCTAAAACCAGCCTGCGCTGGATTTAAAATTTCACTTTTTTCTAGCCAATTTTTTAACCACAATATTTTTTTAACACGGAAAAGAATTCGCATTGAGTAGAAAGGAATTCTGGTCCAACTGAAACGATTCCTTTCGTGAAGACGGCTAGAAAAAAGTCAAGCGAGACCAGAATTTCTTTAAAGTTGAAAGGAACTCCGGGACTACTTTAAAAGAATCCCGTCAGCGGCGTCGATGAAGAAGACTAAAATAAGTCTGCTAGGTTTTGAGGGTGGCAGTCATCGATACTGATGTAATAAATGCAATCAAAACACTTTGCTGTTGGCTAGTGAAGTAAATTTTGTCAGATTTTCTGACTTGAAGAAACGATTTTTTTGCTCCGTGTGTAAACGTGATCTTGTCACGAAGACCAGATTCTGTTCATGTTTTCCTCTGTTGTAAACGCTGCATGAATCCAAGCTTATTCTCGTCCTTCCCCTCGGAGCTGCACCATACTGGGTAATTATCTTGCCGATTGTACTCAGTCCGACTTCCGACGACGAAAGACGAAACGAATTCATAGATTGACCCATATGGTGTGTCTACATCACGGTTGATTAGTGCCTCAAAAAGGTCACTGGATAGTGAATATCTTTCGACGGGAACGACAGAAAGATACTCCAAACCTAGTTGAACTCAACCCAAACTTAGTTGGATATTCACAGACATACAAATGGGTAGGTACTTTCGGTCTTTAACTCGAATTCTAAAAAGGGCTTTCTGAATTTCTTCAGCCGCTTAAGGACTTTCCTTCAGCCCTCTTGCTTATTCTGCTTTTTATAATATATCTAGCTCCCATTAGTGTTGTAAACGGTAAAATTGGTCACGGTAAAATTCGGTATTTTACGTATTTTACCGTAAATTTACGGACCCCCGTAAAATTGGTATTTTACCACTTTACCTAGTTTACGTATTCTACCAGTATTTTACGTATTTTATTCGTATTTTACTGATAGTTTACACTCTCAGAAGCAGGTTCAAAAAAATTTCAGAAACATTTTACCTAATTTACTCATATTTTAATGACAATGTAATACTTCTTGCCACACAGAATAAACCAGGGAATCAAGGGACCAGGGAGGCACCAGGAAAGTTTGAAAATATCTTCAGATTTTCAAAGGAATGAGAGGTGAATGATACGGAAAGCGAATATATTGCTAATTTGGGTGGGTCTGCCGTGATAGGTTTTTATCGACAATTGCTATATTGTTGATTATTTCAGCTGTGAGTTAGTGCTACTATGCCTACGCAGGCATGGCTGTAAAGCCCGGTTGTGTGTTTTAACTTATCCAGCGATAAGAAAATTATGCGGGAAAATTTTGCAAAATACACCTTATGCTACTTTCGTCGTGCAATTACCGAAGCCATGGACGCAATGAATTATATGAGCAACTGGTCGAAGGGATTCCCGACTCCATAGCACTTAGTAGTTAATTACTTCAGAAGTGCAGGAAAAGTGACTTTCCGCGTGCTTTTCCCTTAAAATCTCTACAGATCAATCGCACCAGCTTCAAATAAATTTGGAAAATGTGTCAAATTCTTTTAGCTACTCTGAAATACCAATCTCACCATATATTCTCCGTGAAATACTTATTTTACCAATTTTACCTATTTTACCTTATTTTACCAATTTTACCAATTTTACTTACCGACTTTTTATTTTACGGTAATTTTACAACACTAGCTCCCATACAGAATTATAAGATTGTAAAATCTCCACCTTTCTCCATTGTTTCGTTTTGTGCCTACGAAATCTTAGCGCTTTTTTGGCCTTGCCGAGTTTTGCCCGTCACACAACGAAACGTTTGCCGGGATCATTAACGTCTGCTGACAACTCTTTCACACATAAGAATCTGAGAAGCTTTTGTTTATTACTTCTTTTATTTGCTTAGTTTTCACACTTTTTAACCACGGCGCGATCAGTTTTCAAACGTTTTGTGCCCAGCCGCTGCGTGGCAGAGCAGGAAGGCTGGACATAGTCGACAGGAGCTAACAAGAAAATCGCTAATTTCAGATGGAAAGTAGGCCTAATGGTATTTTCGAAAATGTTTTTTTCTGATCCATTTCATAGGGAAAAGATTATTTGTAGTAAGAGTTGTGCTTTAAAGGTTGAACAACTTGTATACTCTAGCCTACCTTAAAGCTCCAGCAGCTGAGTGCCGGATTGCAGCACTTTTATCAAGAAGGAGTGGGGCACACGCCCTAGCAGCCCCTGTCTTAAGAACAGCAAGAACATCATTCTTGGTCTGTGGAAGTGTTGCTAAGGCATTGGCACCACAGTCTCGGTCTTCTGATTTTGGGCTTTGCAACTATAAATGAAAAATAATTAACAGTAAAGTAAGGTAGTAAGGTACATTTTTACTAAAATGGAAATAACTCCCACAGCATAAAAGCATCAGGATTGCTAGTGTCATCGAAAAATGACACTGTTGATTAATTAATTGATTTTAAAGGTCATCTGAATGAAGTCTAACACCCTAAATTGCCACTTTTACATACTGCTTACCATTTATCTCTCGAAAACCGGACTAAAATCGGATGAAGTTTCACCGTGCTATAATTTTCAGCCTTTTTTCCGACTTGTCTTGATCGTAACGCTCGCCGTAACAGTTGTAACAGTCCATGCGTAACAGTTCATGTTGTAACAATCCATGCCGTAACAGTCCATGCGTTTATCCATCCATGCGCTGTTTATCCATCCATGCGTTATCAACGTACGTTTATCCATGCGATAATGACAGTTTAAATATTGGCGCCAAATTGTCTTGGGAGGTCGTAAGGAATCGCCATAGGGAGACTTAGAACTTCAAGAGTGGATAGCGCCGAAATCACGGAGCGAAAAAATTCGTCTTCTCTGTACCGGTACTGTGAAGGACGATCTGAGGGGTTCATGGAAGTATGGTAGGATCGTTCAGGTGTCCTTTAACAAAGAATAACAAAACTCTAGCCCCAGGAACTAACAACGAAAATAAACATAAACACCAGAACAAGAATTCTATGACAAGATATTTAATGAACAGAAAAAATATAAATACCAGCACAAATATTTATAACAAGGTAGGTCCATCTACTAGGCTCTGAAGTCTTTGATCTAATTTCATACAAAATCATATCTGGTTTATTTGTCACAGTAAAAGTCCCTTGGATAACATTCAACAGTATCCTGTTCAATCACATATGTATGCCAACTGAGAAACCTGCCGTCAGGAGGATCACTGTTCCTGTAGCTCCTGTTCCTTTCTATTTGGTGACTAAAGGGGTTTGAGAATTTTTTTAACAGCAGTCCACAAGCCTCTTTGTACCTCAAATTAAAGCCAAAAATCAAAATTAAGGTAGCCTAGGTATGGTACTAAACATTGTCATCTTTACCCTCAGACCGGATAGGCCTGGGCTTGGAGGCCAGGGGAAACTAGAGGCCAAGCGGCCAGTGTATAGCCAAGCCAGGCCAAGCAGCCCAGTACAGCCGCAGATGAGGTGACACATTAATTACCCAAATCTCTCCAATGACACAACTAGTCCCCTCGACCTGCACAAGTTCAATCAGCCCAAGAAACTATCCAAATGCCCCATGGAAACGAGAGTGCATTAAAACTTATTTCCGAAAGAGTTGTCAATGACAGGAATTCCCTCTCCGAGACTACAGTCTCAACACCTTCACCTGAAGCTTTCAAGAAGTCACTTGATAGCGAGTGGTCATGCAAAGACTGGAAATACTGCTGAGATGACCCAGACCTGTGAAAGATGTCAGCCATAATCACTCATAGAGCAACACAGACCCGTTGGACGTCAATCACTCCATAGTGCGAATTAAGTTAATGATGGTAATTGCTGAAAAATCAGGCTGCGGTTGCTAGCCGTATTCTCTTATTTATTACAATCTAGGTGGGTAGACTACAGCTACGTTGCACCCTCGTTGATTACATTACCAATATTTTGCTCAGATGTGACCAAAGTGTGGCTTGAAAACGAAATGTGTGTGCTAATGTGCTGCATTTTTACTCATGAAAAGTGGCTGCAAATTCATGGATGGCCTATTGTCAACCAAAAGTAAAAGTGAGAGGGGCCCCCAAATGTTGTTGGCCAGCTGGAAAAATAATACATATAATATACAGTAGCCTACACTCCTACAGTAGTCTGACAGTAGTGTACAAACCTGGTCCATGATACTCTGGATAACAGAATCCTGTACAACATCAGTTGATTCTTCAACATTTACATCGATGGTTGCAAACTCTGTACTTTCAACAAGGGGATTCACACGATGTGGTCTCCTTTTGTTAGCTTTCCCCATGTTTACTTTTTCTAAACCACGTTGTTGTTGTATTTTAAATATTGCGGGTCGAAAACTGGGTGCTTTGATCAGCGTTGCCACTTGCATGCTATCTTCAGACCACAGCGCTGTCTTTGGACAACCCTGGACGAGAGTACCAGTCTACGGGAGGAGCAATTGCCATCTATTATTCATTTTAGTAAGCTTGCTATATTATAAAATTTATCAGCGATGGCGCTCAGTAGAAAGAAGTTAATGCTGTTCATTCATCTCTTTCATCAATAGTAATAAGTTCACAACAAAACAGAGAAGTTGGTTGGCAGGAGAATTTGGTCTGTTGGTTAGTTCTGGGTTAGCTTAAAATCATTAATTTTGCTTTTAGGTTTGTTTTCTCTGGGCTAAGTAATCTGTTTGGGCATTGGTGAAGTTCTTCATTGATACAGTAGCCTATGTTATACTTAGGCTAGGGTAGCCAGTAAAATTTTTTTTAATCAAACCTGAGCGGTTGAAGATGAGAATGTGATTCTCCTTTCTTTTAGCTTTGATTTGAGGCCAAAATCACCTCTCTGTCTTGCCTCTAAGCATCCTAAATCTTCTTTAGAAAACAGTATTTTACATAAGAAAATGCCTATGTTCATCCATTGACTTTAGGGTTTTGTCCATCTAGTGACCAGCTTGGAACTATGTGCTTCAATGAAATTCTATGAAACTGGGTATTTTGAGCTGGTTTTAAGTGCATGGGGAGCCCCAGCAAGTGAGTTAGATGAGAAAATATGAATAAGATCATTAAGGTTATACTCCAATACTACCAATAGACCTATTGCTGCTATAGCCACTATAGGCTGCTGACTTATCCTCCTTAGTATCAACAAATTTTTGTAGGCAAGACCAGCTACTTTTTTTTACATCTAAATTTACATTGAAGAATAAGAAATAATATTAAATAGGCTAAATAGCTAGGACATCTTACTGATGGCCTTACAAAACAGACAATTTTTTCCTGAATGCAATGGTATTTTCAAAATATTTTTTGAAGATGTTTTAGATAGGTAAAACTGATCAGGAAAATTCACAGCAATTCCTGCATTCATTACAAAAAAATCGCCAGTTTTGGCCACTAGGTGTTTTTGTGGCCACCCTACTTAGGCTAATCATTAATGTTTAGTTTTTTGTAGTTTTTGCCTTACCCTTCTTAGCTTGGTCCAGACCTAGATTTATCATATTGAATTGTACCTGAAACTTGAAAACAATTCATGATATAGTGTTGATATTATATATTGCTTTTGATGGTGGTGACTATTTGCTGGTTACACCATCGGGAGTGCTCTAGTCTTTTCTCTGTGGCGACTGTGGCTAGTCTACATACTCTCACCCTTGTACTGGGCTATCTTTATTTAGCTGCTTTTTGGATGCTAAGCAATGCAGTCAACCACAAACCCCTGATTTTTGGATACCCTATGCCAAACGCTGCATATGCCCAGCATCTGGCAACGTTCGGCATAGCCTATGCTTAACCGCGGACACCCTATGCCAAACGTCGGATAGCTGATAGCACCTTAACCCTGACCTACCTCACTACAGTTGAATTCTGATTGGTTGATTTTTTTAGCTTCACTCGAATCATCAGTATTTGATTGGGCCCCAGTTGGCCCCAGTATCCAGCATTTGGCATAGTGTATCCAGCGTTTGGCATAGGGTATACCAAACGCTAGGTATACCCAGCGTTTGGCATAGGCTTTCCCAAAATAAGGGATTTGTGGTAGACTAAAGCAATGATAATAGATTTGTCTAACAGGTCGATTGTACTTATTCGGAATTCAGGGACGTTACTAGCTGAAATGTAAACTGGTAAAGGGTGCCAACGTTTTTCTTTACCCACTATCTTGTAAGAAAAATCAACTTTCTTCAAAGGTTAACCAAATCAGAACCTAGTAATGCTTGAGATCCAACAGTCTAGTTAGAGTTGCAGGTCATTTTATTGTTTAAAACGCCCAAATTAAAATGAGTCACTTTGTCAGTTATCTGAGGATAATCTGTTTCATTGAATGGATTACTTCTTTCTGATATGTGGAACCTCTATGTACGTGTTCCTGTATTGTTTACACTTGAAATATTTACATGTAGGCCTAAGCCACTGCAAAAAAATGAAATGTCAGACTCCTTGCAAGACATATCTTAACATATTTTGGACAGGTGTAACCTGTCCAAGCTTAGTATCTTTAACCGAAATGCAGGCCATTGGAATTCAAATTCTCTGCATCTGGATTCCTTTTGGGTTGTTTTGCAAGCAGCTCACCTTCTGAATGTTATCACTAGAGCCCAAGGTGAAAAATAAAATCCCTTACAGAAGTCAAATGTTTCAGTGTATTCATATATCAAATGTAAAAATAAGCTACCTTTCATATTTGACAGTGCAAAAAGCTGCCTTTTCAGTTAAACTTTAAGAAAAATTACCATTTTAGAAAAATGAACTGGTTTCAAGAAAATATAAAGGCTACTGTTTTGATTCATTTTTTTGTTTGTACTCTATACACCTTACAGGCCACTTATGTGTTGAATCTCTCTCTTGTCAGAATTTTACCAAAATAACTACGGTACCTTAAATGTAATCATGATCATGATGTAAAGCTGGAATGTGTGATGATAGTGGTACTTCGTTTCATTCAGTTCTTGGTAGGTGCTCATATTTGCCTGTGTTACCCCATCCAGTGCTGCTATGGAAGGGTTAAATTGATTAATGGTTATCTTATGGATTCAGATCAGATAGCCTAACATGCAAATGATGTTGGCTATATATTTATATACTATACATTTATATACTAACATATAAATGATGTTGGTTAAAATGGTTTGATTCATATTTAAGTAAAAGGGCGCAAGTCCTGCATAATTCAAATGTAACATCTGAGAGCCATTTTATAATGTGTGGAGTTTTTTTAATTTTTAATTTAATTTAATTTTATTTCAAATAAATGCGGCACAACATTTCATGCGCGAGCAAATTCATTGGCACTTGTCATTAACCTACAACTAAAACATATATACAATTGTCATACAATAAATAGGCTACACTAATTCAAGTTAGGTTGTTATGATACAAGGTGAACTGAGGCACAAAGCTATTACGGTACCTTTCAGTTTTACAAGCGACAGGTGTGAGTTTTGGTACTTTCATAGCTGCTTCTCTTGGAGGTCTGGTTCTTTCCGGTTTAAAGGGTGGAGGAAGGATGTTTCGGTAGATAGGGTGGGATAACAACTTTGTTCCGAAACGTTGACACAGCTGTTCTCTACGTATAGAAAGGGGTTCCAGCTTACACTCCTTTAGAAGATACGAGTACGCATTTTATGGCCACCGATTATAATTTGAACTGCACGTTTTTGGATTCTTTCCAACTTATCTGAATCACTCTTTGTAAGTCCATAATGCCATGCTGGACAAGCATATTCAAGAAGTGAACGGACAAACATACAATACAACTCTTTCATTCTTGAGTCCCGCAAGGTTCAATATTGGGACCCCTACTTTTTCTTATTTATGTTGACCAAATAAAATATTATTTAACTGAAGCTAATATAAAGCCCCGTCTGCATTACCGTAAACCGACCGTTTTACGGACGGTCCGTAGCCGCAAAAATGTGGTCTTCATTAGGTCCGTAACCGCAAAAATATGGTCTACATTAGTCCCAAATAGGTGAATCTTGGGTTAAAATTTAAAAAACAGTTTATATGTGACTTGAAAAACAGTTGAAAAACAGTTACATGAGACTTTGACAAAAAAGCAGTCTTCACTACGTCCGTTTTACGGTTACGGAGGGGTCAGTACCGCCGTTTTACGGCTACGGCCGGCCGTAGAGAAAGACCCGTCTTCACTGCCGTAACGGTCAAACGGTCGGCCGTAAAACGGTCGGTTTACGGTAATGCAGACGGGGCTTAATACTATTCGCAGATGATACACTTCTTTTTTTTGCATGTGAAAATCTACCTACTTTGTTTAAAAAAATGCAAATAGCTCTCACTGAATTTGTGTCATGGGCTGATTCGAATTATTTAACACTAAATTACAGTAAGACAAATTATATTTTATTTTCTAGAATAGCATCAATCCAAACAGATCTGAAATTAAGAGTACGGTAGGTAATAATACCATAGACAGAGTAAAAAGTAGTAAAAACCAGTAGATATCTTGGATTCATAGTTGATGAGAATGTTTCATGGAAAGAACATGCAAAATTAGTTGGGAATAAGCTATCAAGGTCCCTTGGAGTCATCCGCCGCCTTAGATTCCGTTTTCCTAAGAAAATACTAAAAATGATTTATCATTCAATTTTTCATCCTCCTTTGTCTTATGGGTGTTCCATATGGGCAAGTAACTTCATTTCTTGTTATAAAAGAGTCCAAATCATCCAAAACAAGGCAATTCAAATTATATCACCGGTTCAACACACTGATAACATTAATCTTCATTTCAAATGTACCAAGATATTTGATGTATCGAAGACTCGAGATTTCCAAATTGCAACTTTTTGCTTTAAGTATTTCAATAACCTCCTTCCATCTTCATTCCAAAATATGTTCACACTAAATCAAGACCTGCATTCTTATGACACTCGAAATTCTTGCGACATCGTCCAAGAACTCAACAAAAAGAGCTTCTTTTTTAATTAGATTTTTTGCGCCGGCTATTTGGAATCTACTACCGTTAGATATCCGGAATTCTAATAACCTTATTTCATTCAAGCGAGCAGCGAAAGGTCATTTCAGGAAAATTGTTTAGTGTTTTCCTCCTTTAGACCCCCCCCCCGTTTTTTCTTTTTTTTTCTTTATTGTTCCTTGTTTCTCTTGTTTGTTTGTTTTTTAAAGTTGAAACCACAGGTTTTTCCTTTTTTTTGTATAGGGTATTCAGTTAGTTGATGCTGTTTGTTGAATAATTAATACAGGTTATTTTCCTGCCCTAGCCAAGCACTCCTTTTGTGCTTTCCTGGCAGGAGTGTTACCGATGTATTTTTTTTGTGTTTAAATATAGTCAAATGAAACTGGAACTGTCTAGCCAGGCAGAGTTGATGTGGATAATAGTTGAAAAAAAAATGGCTGAGCCTACTCTGGTGTTCCATGCTGTAGAATTCCAGGTTAAATTATTCTAGAAGAACAACTGCTGCTATATAAGAGAGGTTATTTAGCAAGGTGTGCCAGTAGGCTAAGGTATACAGTGCTGGTGCTTTACAGATTTGTGCTGGTAGGCTATCCACTTTATTTCTAGTCTCGTCTTGTGCACTGAAGTGACAAGAATCAGCAAATGCACATGGGATTCCAAGAGGTATGAGCCTTCTGTGTAACACTGTCAGAAGTATCATAAAAGATAACCCAAGGATTCGCAGTTTCAACAGAAACTGCTTTTAAAATGTTATGCATAACAACCATTGTCAGAAATAGCCGAAAAACTGCCAAAAAAGCATTAGCCTAGCTGACTTTTCCCAAATCTTTATGACAAACCAAATAGTTAGCAGATGCTTTTTCGGCGTTTTTTGGCTCTTTGTGGCAATGCTTGTTATGCACAACTTTCCAAAATCACAATAGACTACATCCCAAGTGATGTCTGTTGGAACTGTGCATCCTTGGGTTATCTGTTCTGAAACTTCTGACAGTGTGACTCACAAGGCTGCCTGTCTGTGGGATTCTTTATGATTGTTGCAAACTCCGTATTTTTTCAGGTTATTTGTTGAACCCGCATTGAAGGTCAAGAAACATCAATAAAACTCACGAGAATGACAAAGAATGTCTAATACTCCTGCCTTCCACCAAAATCATGTAGATGTCAATGTAAAACGGATAAACCGTCGTTCCCTGCATTCTGTATCGGAGATATGTGTCAAAGACGAGATCGACGACTTACTGGAGGATATTTTGAAGTTACAAGCAAATTACTACATGGAAGGAACAAGTGAATTTAATATTGCTGGTTCCCAGAACATCGGTGGAGAGCAAAATGATGTTCCACAACATTCGATGGGATCGCTTCCATCATGGGACTCCCATGCTGTGTATCGGGTTGATGTGGAAAGCTGTGAGTATGATCCAGGCATTCAGAAAGTGCAGCTAGTGTGTGATATTGGTTCAGTGAAGAATACTCATGGATACCTGAAGCTACTGCTCTTGGTAAGTCTAATATTTAGCCTATGTTATTTGTTTTCTATTTGTGAGAACAGGTCTTCTCTCTAAAAAAAAAAAAGCGGCATTATCATGGAAGTCTGATAGACAAAGGCCCATATTTCTCAGGTGGCCTTTGGGTGTCTTCCTTCGAGTAGTGTCGATTAGGGATAAATTTGCAGTTTTATCATAGATTTTGCCAATGCCTTGAAAGAGAACGTTGCCAAGTTAGGCTGAAATGCGAGAATACTCTTGATGAATAACCCTACGTGCTGATGAAGAATCGCCGTGTACCTAGCGGAGGGCCGTAAGAGTCACCACAGCTGTCCCCACGAACGCCGTTTATTGGTTGACACAGGATTTGAGTAATTGTTGGAGCGACGATTCTCGGTCTTCTCGAGATTCACTGGCGTGTTTTTGACTTTGTCATATAGAGTATTGCACAGGCTTGGAAACCCGATGAAAATCTTTCAAACTTGTGGTTGCTTTATGGAATCTTAAATATTTGGAGTCAACAACAAAACCAAATTGTGTGCTGTCTGTAAAGAAAAAAAAAACATAGGCCTACTGTGCTGCTAATGCTGTGACTCCTGTGAACTTATCTTGCAGCTAGGCATGTAGCAGCGTCTTTGTTTTTTGGCGTTCGTAATTGAAAAGAAGAAAAGAGCACGTTTTCGTTGAAATCCAAATCGTGTGATGTGACCTCGAATTTTGGTCGATAAAAGATACAAAAATAAGCTGGCCTTTCATTTGAACTTGAGGATAATGTAGGTACAGAAACCGGTTTGAAGCAGAACGGCGCAGGCTACGTTGAGCCCATCTTTAAGGCCACTGAGATCTGGGTAGGCCTATTCTAAATATTCCTTCAGCACAAGCTGACTGCAAATCTTCAGGGGCGCCATTTCGCGAAAACTTAGGGGGGCAGCGGTATTGTTCCAAGGTTGTTCCTTGTCATTAGCTCGGCTTAATAAGTTCGAAGTTTGGAGAGAGACCTTCTTATGATCATCATTGCCTGTCATAGATTTTGTCAAATCACTTTTTTTGTTTTGGAGAGAGACCTTCTTATGATCATCATTGCCTGTCATAGATTTTGTCAAATCACTTTTTTTCTCGCAGATTTTATGTTTTTTCATGGGTGGCTGCCCCCCCCCCCCCCCCCCCCTGTGGGGTCAAATAACGCCTCTGGTCAAAAAATCCCTGCCAATAAGGGTTGAAATACCGCTAGTACCGTAACCAGACCGTAACCGTTTAGCGCAGTCAAATAGGTAGGCTAAGTATAGTTCGGTTTTTGCAGATACCATGTTATTTTTTACCACGATAACTGGATCTGCCATTAGTCGTTGTTGCAGTTACCGTGGCATCTGATACTACGATTGCTCTGCAAAAACAACAATTACCGGACTTGCGCTCTTAGAAATCATCCAAAAAGAAATACTGATATGCACCGACATCTAGAGTGACAGAACTTCTTTTCCACCAATTTGACAAAAAACTAGGTTCTTGTGTTAGTAACGATGAAAGCGAGATGAAGTTTTCAGATACCACGATCGGGCCGTGGTGTCTGAATATCAGATACCACGGTAACTGGTCAGATACCACGATAACTGCAAAACACGCCTTTTGACCGTGGTATCAGATACACGGTAACTGCGAAAACGACTTGACTGTGGTATCAGAGCCTCGTTTTTGTTGCACGCTGTAGGTCCACTTTTCGGCCGCTTCCACGCTGTTTCTTTCTACATTCGTTTTTGCACTATAGTGCTTCCGAGGAAGATGGCAGCGCTTCTCGAGAATCGCGGACTTGCTTACCGACAAAGTCCGTGCTTCCGTGCAAGGCGCTGCTTCAACCAAGAAGAATCGTGCAGGCAGTGAATCCCAAAACGCATCTTGTGCAGAAGGAAAGAAATGTTGCAGCAGCATTGCGGAATCACTATTGCAACAAAAAAGAAGCTCAAATCCCACGATACCTCCAAAAACCCACAACTCATAATATTTTTCTTTCAGTTCTTCTCCGTTGTATCTCTGTCCTACTGTTGTTCTCTGGACGTGGAGGGTGGTGATGTGTTTAATTTACCCTTCGGGTCAACATTTCGTTGGTTTGCTGCTGTCTGTGTGTACTCAGTGATAATAGTGGTGTTATATTTAATATCGGACCTGCTAAGGATAACAGCATACTTACACATCGACTGGAATAGCGTGGTAAGTAGCTTACCTATTCTCTCCCTTTAGGCCCCATGGTTTCGATTACAAACATATACTGAGCTTCCCAGTTGTATGAGCCCGATAATCTTCGAAGGCGGGCAAGCGGTGCAAGCACATTAATTAGGCTACGAAAAAGAAATGGGGGCGCTAGTCAGAGATGGGCCCGAATCCGGATTCGGACTCGAATCTAGGATTCGTTATTTTGGCCGGATTCGAATCTTCTGCTTGTCAGGCTGGATTCGGATTCCAACCCATTAATCTTACGAATCCGCTCAAATTTCTAGTCTACATCCTTCCAGTCTCTCTTTTCCCAATTTTTACAGTTGGCTTACGCAAAATCCAACTCTCGGTCTCCACGAACAACGATCTTCCCTCAGTAACCAATCACGTTATCTGATTACCTTGATATCAGTGTTTTTTGTCACCTCTGATTTTTAAACTATTACCTATGTACACGATTTGACCTTTGTTAAAGTCGGATTCGATTCCGAATTCGTACCTAGCCCAGGATTCGGATTCGCCCATCTCTGGCGCTGCTTTGAATGCATCCCTATTACCTTAATTTGTAGACGTATTCGTCTTTAAAGCACACTCTTACTAAAAACTCGTTCAGAAATATCTTTTTCCAAAATTACCACTACTTGTATCGTGAAATTAGCAATTTTCTTGTTGGCGCTTGTTGAATGATGTTGAATCTATTCAGACTTCTTGCTCTCCGACGCGGCGGTTTGACGCAAAACATTTGAAGAATGTGCGAGCCGTGGTTTGAAAACTGGAAAAACCAAGCAAAAGTAAAAGAGTCCGAAACGCAAAATAGATCAATCGGATCAATTCTAAAAACGAAAACACATTTTGAAGTCTCTCATCCCGCCCTTGAAGCTTTCGGTGAAAGATATTCCTTCAGCCCAAGCTGACTGCGAATCATATTTGACGATGCAGAACGGAAAAGTCTTTCGGTGAAGTTTTTGCTCAGTGACTGAGAAACACGGATAAGACTAAAAAGTGCTGAAAATTCGTAGCTGTAAAATAAAACACTGGCGAAGGGCGGAGATTTCTAAAGCTTATAACTCCGTAGGTGAACTAGCTAGAGTAATCAAAAAGGCAGAATAAGTAAGACGGGTCCTTTGAAGGAAAAGCAGCGGTCATATTACTGATCCATTTTTTCGCGCGGGTCAGAGTTTCAGATGATCAATCTGAGGAGGGGTCGACGACTCTCATTTTTGATGTACACCATTCCGGAATAACGGAATAATCCTGACCATTCCGGATTACTCCTGGCCATTCCGGATTATTCCTAACCATTCCATTCCTCCCATTCTTTATCGAGTTTGGTAATTCACCAACTTTTTAGTCCGCATTTATTTCACCCCTTTCGGTCTGTCCTGCGGCGAACGAGGGGTCGACGACTCTCATTTTTGAGGTAGGTACACCATTCCGGAATAACGGATTATTCCTGACCATTCCGGAATAACGGATTATTCCTGACCATTCCGGATTATTCCTTCGGACGTGTACACCATTCCGAGCGAGTCGTCGACCCCTCGCAATCCGCCCCTTACAGCGACATTATATGGCCATCCTTCAGACCTTATATTGTCCTGAGTCATCATTGGTGCAAAGAGTGTCAGCAAAGCTTCTCTATTCATCACGAAACTGTGTTTCTTCCCATTTTGGTGTGAGCAGGGACCGATAAATTTCCATTACAAGGGGCTTGTCATTTCCTATGCTTCTATGTTGCTATGTTGACCGAACCAGTCCTACTTTCAAAAAAATCCCACTTGGGTCGAATCTGCATTCTTGTTTGCCTCATTGGACGTGTGCGCCAAAGAGACTCCTCCCTCAATGCGCCAGCAGCCAATCCCAAAATGTGTCTATCTGGTCTTGAACGTGATTGGACCGTGGATATTTCTCGAACTATCTTCCGTGCGGTCAACATAGCATCTGAAATCTCTTATTGACAAGCCCCCTGTAAAGGAAATTTATGGGTCCCTGGTGTGAGGTAGTTCGTCTGGAAAGTAGAACTTCAATCCGATGGTAATGTTGACGATCCACTGCTAGGAGTTGCATGTTTTCACCAAGAAATAATAATCTGACAGAACCTCCGTCTCCATATCACTGTAATATGACTGTGCGGAGTCGAGTAATTCCCCATACCCTGTCCGCTACGAATGAGCGGATGTTAGTAGCTTCGCGCCACATCATGTTTCATTACCTCTACAAACAGCTAAATCGCTGTGAACCGCCGTTGAGGAAAAGGAGAAGTTAAAGCTGATTGGTTCTATGGACGCGCTCCAGAGCGGGTTAGCGCGCGGAGTACGCCTCCTGCGAGCCTCCTTCATCATTTCTTGTGCGATAAGCAACGGCGAAGACTAAAGAGGAGTAAACGGGTATCAACTTCAGCTAAAAGCTAGAGTAAATACAGTACTCTAGGTCCGCTCAGTTTTGTCAGGGTTTTCATAGTCGCTGCATGGGACTAAAGACAGAAGTTCTATTTGATTATTTGTTCTTGTTTCCACCGTACTAACTTCGTGTCTTTTTGTGCGGGAAATAAGTGGGGTGCCGTTTTGTATTTGAGGGAAGCTTCATAGATTCCCCCAGGTAATATAAGCTGAAAAGTTTTAGCTTGACTAACGGAGTCAACAGTCAGTTAGTTCTTCAGTTTTATTAGTCAGCACCTTTCCGATCTAATACCCCCCCCCCCACCCGCTCACCAAGAAATAAAGGAGTTTATTTGCGCTAGGGCAGTGCTTTTGTTGTTCACGAGCTGGAACAGGAAGATGAGGTAAATAAATATCTGACAGTTGTGTTCAAACATTCCACTGAACTAATTTTAAAGTGACTATGAGAAAAACAGAAAGAAATTGGGTGAAAAGATGGTAAAAGAGGAAGAAGAAAAAAGTCAGATAGGAAAAAAATAGTGAAAATATAAGGAGGAAACGAGATAATGATGGTTTCTCCTAACCTAACCGATGAGTCCTTTGGAAGTAAAAGTGAGCAACAGCATTAGAAGGCAGCCAACGAATCTATCTATTTAAATCTGAGCTGTGGTGCGGTAGAAACTAGTCAGAAGCCGAGGCCACAGGGTGCATTGTCTTATTTTACTTCGAAAAGTATAACGAATGAATCGAAGCAGTGTATGGTGTTGGAGTTGTAAACATTTAGGAATAACTTCATCTTTGGGAATATTTGCAGTGTATCCTTTCATTTTTATTGCTGTTCTTGACCGAAACTGGTTGCTATGTAGGTTAGGACAAGAATGTTTAATACCTGAAATCATATTGATGGTTACCGGTAGCAAGGGTAGGTAGGCTAAGAAAAGATAAGATAGAGTATCGGATGAGTACCTTTGATGCCCAGGTTTTGACATGGGTATTCGGTAAAGAATATACACAAATATGCATTACCATTCCATCCAATTTAATTTTGCGTTGTACTACTCGATAGGATAATTGTCTGCATGTCTGGGCTGTCAAAGTTCCGTCAACTACGATAGCCTACTTTGGCAGCGATATCTCGGCCCTTTTTGGCAAGGGTTCTGCAATCAGGATCCATGCAGGTTCGTTTCTTCCCAACGTTGTCCCTGACGTTCAACAGCCTGACGAGGACCCTTGCTAAGAAGGGCCGAAATATCGCTGCCGAAGCATTGTAGCTGATGTATCCGTTTAAAGTAGTTGATTCCTGTGGGCCGAGAAGGTAGGACACACTATCATTTTACGATAGGTCGAATATTTACGAACACCAAGTTACCTTTGGTTTCTCCAAAATCCCCATGGTATCCAAGCCATTACTCATTAAATATTCACTGATCTCCCGATGCGGGTCAGAGCTATACTAGAATCTTCGAGAAGATCAAGGGGCGTGTAAGAGGATTAAAACAACGATGTATATCGCCCTGTGGACGTTTAGATATGTCAGAAGTAAAAACCCTCGGCTAGTTTGACAATTTTTGGTATCGGAAGCTGAATATTATTTTGCTTACTTTCAAAATCTCTAAGAAATTGTTATAACGAATTTAGTATAATTTACGGCGTTTGTTTATTGTAATCTGGTTTACATCCTTAATTCTTTGGACTTCGGGAATTGTCAAGAAAAAAACAGAAAACAAAATGCTCAAAGAAATCGATAATGCAAATAGTTAGTTTGATTTTTCTACACATTTTCCATGTGCCTGATACAATAAAAACAATTTGTTAGATACAAAGTCAAACTATGATCCCAGCCTCTCCATGTCGTGCACTTCCGACCCGCGCCACTAGATGACCCAGCGGTCGGAGCGAGTCGTGTCTTCATCTTGGGTCTTGGGTGGGGGGTTCTAGACGTTGCAAGTGCTAGAATGCTTATGATGCATCTCCTTTAATGCATAAGTCACAGTCGTGCTGAGGTCGCCCTTTTTTACGCCGGGGTCATTTTCTCTTTTCGGAATCATAGTCCGAATAGGACAGCTTGATTCAGTCAGCCCCCTCAAATATTTTTCGGTACTTCGTGTTTTTCGGAAATTGTGCTTTTGAAAACGCCTCATTATGGGCGGAGCCCCTTTGACTCGATAAATTGCTTCTTCTGATAGTGACCGGCGGAACTAAATTGGAAAAGAAGGCTATTCCCCTATTCTTCGAATCGTTAATTGTTAACCAGTAAAAAGGGGGGTTGGTTCTTTTGTTGGAGGTATAGGTAGTGTGATTTTTAGAATTCCGTTAAAGCACATATACATATGCATAAAGCACCTGAAAGTTGCAATAGAAGCTTCTGTCAGTCCACACATTCCCAATGAGGTGATATGTGGAATTTTGTTGTTTACTTGTCTTGCTTATTTTGTGTGTTTTTCTTTTTGTATGGTCTGTAGACTGAATTAAAAGATATTAAAATTATAAAAAAAAAATAGAATAACATACATTTTTAATTTTGCCCCAGTATAATAGTTAGGCTAAGGTGAGGCGGGCCTCACCTTCCAGATTTTCCGTTCGGGTTCCAGACAGCCGTTTTCGTCGAGACAAACGTCTTGAAGTCCGGGGTTTTGGACTTCCCAGATTCCGGATGTCTGGAGGCAACCCATTCGAGAGAGAGTAATTACGCAAATGTAGGAAGAAAGAGGAGACTGATTGACAGTTGTGGTTGGAATGGAAGAGATATTTAAAATGCGGTAAGGCTAAATCATGTAATATATTCATCAAGGGCAGCGAAATGTTGAAGAATAGCAAAATTAGCTGGCATAATTATCAATAAAATTTGAAAGGTTTGCTTGACAGAGCGGAAGCCCCGAGGGGTTGCCCACTCTCGATTTTAGTGTACAGCAAGTGCCCGATGCCTGGTCGGTGCCGGCACTGGCTAAAACAAGCCGGCACCGGTTGTCACGTGTTGAAACATCAAAATAAGCATTTTTAGAAGCGTTTGCGTGATGAATCGCCTAATTTATTTTCGGCACCGGTGCCGGCACCGCCTATTTCGGCTGGTGCCGGGAAAGGGTGTACAGCAGGTGCTGGGGAGTGGGCAACCCCTCGGGAAGCCCTCGACTCCTCAGAAGCTGGAAGGTGAAGCCTGGCTTTTACCATGGCCTACGACTTTCACTCCGTAGACTCCGCGTGGCATAGTAGGCCGCAAGCCATAGAGCAAGCCGAGTTTTATTTGACAAACTCAGCGAAGTTCGAAACAGCGCTGCTGACTGACTCGAGGACTGACTACGCTACCACGATGTTTCGAACTACGCCTTGTCATCTGTGTAAAATCAGGGACCCATAAATTTCCTTTACAGGGGGCCTGTCATTTCCTATGCTTCTATATTGCTATGATGACCGAACCAAATCCAGTTTCCAAAAATCCCCGCTTGAGTCGATCGGCATTCTTGTTTGCTGGACGTGCGCGCCAAAGAGACTCCTCCCTCAAGGCGCCAGCAGCCAATCCCAAATTTTGTCGATCTGGTCTTGAACATGATTGGACCGTGGGTATTTCTCGAACTATCTTCCGTGCGCTCAAGATAGCATCAGAAATCTCTTATTGACAGGCTCCCTGTAAAGGAAATGTATGGGTCCCTGGTAAAATTAAGCTCGGCCGCGCTCTGTGCTGACTTTGTCACGCTGAGTTTACGGAGTAGAAACTCATAAACTTCCAAATCTCGTCGCTAGATTATCCCACGGTCGCACCAAGTCCTGGTTTAAACAGACAACTTGGGAACCTGTTCCACCCAGGGGCAGCAAAGACTCAAATTTCATATAAGAAATTCAGCAAAAATCCGTATACCTACTTACAATACGGAAACGTAGGCTAACTAAGAAAATAAACATAAAAAAATGAACTGTAATTAATGAAGTTAATTTATATTGTTATTGTAAAATGCGGATCTTAAAAGTTATGATTAAAAATGTTTAGGCTACATATTGTTATTATTTGTAGGCTACTAAATTGTTCAGTGTGTGACGGCTAGACGCTAGCAAGTAATTTGAATGAGCTACTGTAGATATTGAAGATTATCTACTTTTACTGTCGTCATGAATGCTTTTGTTTTCAACATGTTATCTCATGCCTTACTCAAAATTTTGTTGTATGAACCCTTGATTTCGCTTTTGCTCCCTAAATCAATTTCGCTTGTAAGCCGAATGAGAGCACCAGATTGGATTTTCTAGTTTAAGTGGAATCAAACTAGACTGTCCTGAGTGGTTTTTCCGTCACTAAAGATTTCCCGAGGAAGGTTCTTGCCGGGAGGGGAGGGGGGTTCCTTCACCTTTTTCATTTGATTTCCAAACCGGTGTTTGCCCTTGCTGTCGTTTGGAAGAGCACCTTGTTGCCGGGGAGATAAAATTGGATTATGCCTATATCAGTTTCCTCTCCTCTCTGACGTAAGTAGTGAACTGGAAGCAGTGCCGGAATAAGCCCTTTGTAGGCCCCGATTTTCCGCCTTCGACTGCTCCTCCCCCCCAAAAAAAACACACACAACGGAGCTGCAACGGAGCTCTGTTTTCTCGCCCGACAAGTAGTTCGTCCAGAATTTCGAAGGATAAAAGGTCTGACAGATGTCGGCTGCTGCCAGATTTTGGCAAAAACCGGAAGTTCGACCATGCTTATATTTTATGTAGCCTATAAAGTCGGTCAGAGCCAAAGTGTTCAGTCGACATATGGTTGATTCTCCAGCTTGAGATACTCGGACAGTAGCCTATCCGGCGAGAACCGGAAAATCGATGGGCTCGTGCTGTATCTTTGTCGGGTGAACGAGGTTTCGGTCTAGGTCTTCGAAGACACAGAAAATCGGTCTTGCAGCCTCATTTCCTACGTAGTAGATATTTAAGGCCGGGTCCGACGGGAATCGGGCAAAAACGGAAAATCGTTAGGCTATTTCTAATAATGTCTGTGTCAAGTTATTCGTGTCAGTATAGGGATAACAACCATCCGTCCGTCTGCTTCGTCCTCGGCTTCGTCTTCCTTCCTGGTGACGACACAAACTTAATCTGATTAAACCGGATTTTCGGAAATAACAAATCCGATGATAACAACGTGTAGAACCAGAATATTCTGCATTTCCAACCAGCATTGATGTTCCATAGTGAATCTGATGAAGGGGAATTTTTACGGGAAGTGGCGAAGAGAGGAAATCTTTACCACCCGTTTGCCCGATAAATATTCTCTTCTGGGATCCCACGAAATGTTTGCTCTTGTTTGCTTTGATCTATCCTCGAAGTATATCCCTTTCGTATCATTTCTCGAGTCCCTGGTTTGAAAGGACAACTTCAGTCCTGTCAGAAGACAAAATAAGAAATCGATGCTACATGATTCGATTTCACGGACTGCCGGGTTAAACGGGAGACTTCTCGGGGATTCCCAGTAGAAGTTTAGCCGTAGGCTAGGTATAATCGTGGAAGGGCTCGTCGGGGAAATATGGTATTTTATTTTTAAACCGTCAAAAAGTGTCAAGACAGACGGACCAGAAAGTAATCGGGAGAAAAGAACGAAAAGACGGGAGTGACAGCCGACATTAAATAGCGTAGCATCGAAATTGAAGGCAAAATGTTAGAATGAATTTCCTGTGCAAGATCGTAGGCTAGCCCACGATTTTTCAGCACTTCTGAGTACCAATCTATTTACACTATTTGCCTTTTCTTTTGTTTGAACCAGCTTTAAAAAGCTATTCATCATTTTTTTATTTTATTTTTTAAACGGGGTGAGGAAATCCAGCTCAGGTGAGAATAGTGTAATTCAGAATGCTACAGTCGGAAATCTTTAAATCAGAAATGTCGAAAATTGATTTGTTTTTGCTTGAAGTAAAACATTCATTTAAGTTTACACATAAACATTTATTTAAACGAACATTTATTTATTATGCAGCGTTTAGACGCAGAGAAAACTTAACCGGAATCTAGTTTTAGAGCTGAATATTTGGCGGGCAAAATATTTGGCAAAATTTTCAACTGTTAATTCAACTAACCAACAAAGAAATTGTATAGCACCCTCGGCATCATTATTCGTGGCTACTACGTTCAGGAGCTAGCTGGACTTTTTCTAGTCCTTTTCACCAGCACAATTCCTTTCAACGAGAGTGGTATTCCTTGATTTGGTCGGAATTATTTCTAGCTAGACTTTTTTTCTAATCCTCACCAACGTAATTCCGTTCATCTAGACCGGAATTCCTTTCTTCTGGACCGGAATTCCTGTCCGCGTAATTGCTATGTTAGGTGTCTTTGTACGAGAGGGCGCTAGACGTAATGTTACTTCCAGATGGGCAAAGAGGTTGAAACTAGCCAGGCGTAGGCTAATAGGGACCTGGCCATATTGACTGGGAAGGTGTCATTACCAGGATTCAACCATACAAGGGACTGGGGATTGCAGGAGGGGAGTCCGGGATATTATGGCATGCATAACTCGGGAACGAGTGATTCGGTCTGGATGAAACTAGATATTTGGCCAGGAGCGTGTCCCGGATTTTTGGTTTAAGGACCGGATCGGATCCGGCCACCATTATGTGAGTTGGAGAGGGATGCGGGAAATCCAAAGACAACGCTTAGGCGAGTCGAAGGCCGAAACTGTCGGCACCGGGCTCTTGCTGTGCACCAAAAGACTGAGCGGGCAACCCCTCGCGCTTAGGGTGGAGGGGATTTGCTGGGCAGAGGCTCACATTCCCTAGTTTCCATCAGTTCAGACATTTATTTGTACTAAATGTGCCTTTGCTTTAGAGTGCGCGATATTTGGATTTTTCGAGATATCGATATTTTTCAATTTCGATATTCGATAACCGATAGCCTATATCGATATCGATATTTCGGTGTCATGTTTCGCTATAGTATACGTCTCGTGTCGCCAGAATTTAAGAGCAAAATTGTCGTAAGAAAGCATCTTGCATGACTTAAAAAATGAATCATGAAGAACATATTGCTTCAATTTCGGATATGTAAATGTAACTTATGTTGGATTATTTACAGTAATTATGAATGAACAACTATCGTTGTCGATATCGATATTTACGTTCCGATATTCGACGTCGATATTTGGTCCGATTTATCGATATCGAGTATCACCCAACACTAGCTGTAGGTCGTCCCAGTTGACGTGCTCAAATTCGACGAGAAGCCGCAGCCGCTGGTTTCCGTTGCACGAGGAGCAAAAGATCCAGCTTGCGCGGTGTAACCAACCATCGGGTTTTGGTCTTTTCGGAAGCTCCACTGGATTTCTTTTCGAGTAGCGCACTTCAGACGGAAGGGGCATGCGAAATTAGTACACCCCCAGATAGTGTTGGGCAATATTGAGAATATCGAAATATCGATATTTCGATATTTTTAAATTCGATAATCGATATTTCGATTATCGTAAACCGATATTTGGCGTACTTGAAACTGTTTATACTGCTACACTCTTTTCATGGAAAAAAACTTAATGAAATTGAAATTGAATTAAAAGAACAAAATCAAACATTCCCATCAAGAAAGAGTACGCATATGCACGTTTTTTCTTCCCAGTCGTTTCTCCTCCCTAATCGAACTTAAGTTTGAAATCCCTATTGTTCTTTTATTCTCAAAATCCCGAGTAATAGAACGATTCCACATCGAAATGCAAATATTGAAAATATCGATATCTGAAAAGTCAATATCAAAATATCGATTATCGTATCGAATATCGCCCAACACTACCCCCAGAATCAGAGCGGATTCCGTATAGGAAGTCGTCTGGTTTCGGTCTTCTCGGAAACTCAACTTGATTTCCTTTAGCCGTTTGGACGTGCAATGGTTAGCCACTTCAAATTCTTCGTTAATGGCCGGGACTAGTGAACAGGGCAGAGTTTACTATCACTCCCTTGCTTTAAATGTTCGATGTAGAATCAGCCCGGGGGAGCTTAGGCCCCCTCCGTTCCTCAGTAGCTCGTGTACATAAATTATTTCATAGGCCGGGGGAAGTTGTCTCGTGTAGGAATAATGTTCTGCCGAAAGATTTTCCGCCGGTTCTTGCTTATTGCATAATCCATAAATCGGCAGGATTTGAGCTTATTACCTCAAGAGCAGATAGGAGAAATTTATTACGGATGTCTTGGCTTTGTCGGAGTTATGCGGACATTTCTGGGAGTGTGGGAGGAGGTAACTAAGTCGTGGTCGGAATAAGAACCGAGAAAGAGAACAGATCCCTGTAGCTTAATGCATGGCCTAAACTAGTTGTACTCTTTGGATAGGTAGCGTAGGAAGAGAAAAGCTCCGTCCGTTCTTTTTCTCAACACTTAATATTTTGTTAAGATCCGTCACCTTTATTATAAAAAATGCTACGTGTCCCTCCTATTGCCCGAGTAGGATGAAACTACAGGATTTGACGCCCGAGGAATTTGATAAAGATCAGTTACTGTTTACATGTAGGTACCATGCAGGACGGTTTTGGTGACTCTTTTATTTTCTGATGACCATCTTGTTTAGCTTTTGCCTTCTGATAAGTTCAAGGCTGGTTCAAGGACAATTTTATAATAGTTTCTTAGAATTTTAAAAGAAACAGCGCCTACTGTGAGAACTACTTTAAAGCATAAGTGAAATCTGACACCATTCCATTGTGTTCCTTCATAGTAACAAGCGCCATCACCAGTCCGCGTATTTTTTATTTTCCTTTCACACTTGTTTTCCTGCTTTTGCTCAGTGGCCAGATCGAATCTTCCTGTGGAGAACCTTTCACAGTCAAGCCCCGCCTCTCGACTCGTGAATGGGCGCTGCTTGCACGACAATCCAGAATTCATCCAGACGCGGAGAATTTGAACCAAAAGAAAGTTTAGCCTACAAACAGAGTAACATATTTTTATCAGGTTTTCAAGCCTATTTGAGTGAATAAGTGCATAACCTGACTTTAGGATTGAGATTATTCCTATTAAGGGTTGTGCTTTAAGGCATTTAGTGCTTAGCCTATATTAAATTAAATTAAATGAAATTTTATTTATAACCCATCCAGGTAAAGACGGAGTATATGGTAAAAATGAAAAAAGAGAGAAACAAGACAACAACAACCAAAGTAATTAATATTCAGTAAACCGGATCATGGAGCTCCATGGGTGGTTACAATTTTCCTTCATCCTGTTGATCGGTCTCAAGACAGCCGCAGACAGATCAGCAATACAGAACTTTTCAATTTGGTGGCTAATCCTTTAGCTATCATTTTGATTTGCAGCTTCTGCCGCTACCTCACTTGGACGTACTCCAAGGCCATTCCATATAAGTCAGTTCCTTCCCGATCACGAGAGGAAGGGTTGGCGCCACTTGGAAATCATTATTTCTCCGTAACTCCCTTTCCGCTGAGATTTCTAATGCAGACAAATGTTCCCTAGGGCTGATTTGTTGACCTGAGAAGATTTGTTCCAGGAGTTATGGAAGACGCTCTGCATAAAATCAGAAATGTTAGATTAGTGGTCTGGGTCGTGTATAAAAGCGGTGCGTGGTCTTGTGGTTCCCATAATGACCGACTGTCTTACAGTGGCGTATTTAGGGGGCATATCAATTTGGACGACTGCCATGAAATTAGAAGAGAATTCTTAAAGCAGAAGACGCAGTAAATCGCTGTAGCCTGTCGCAGTAGCTTACGTGACTCCAGTGAAACTCTCTTGGGTTTATCCATCATTGCAAACCCCTGTTTTCAACCGCGCTCGGTCCCCTTAGTATTTATGAGAAATATGGAAGAACTTGTGTAACCGATATCATTGTATTCCGTCGTTCAGTGACACCGAGATTATCGAATTCCTTCCAGTAGCGTAATTATTATACCTTAAAAATACCTTAAATTGCAGCTTGGAGCAATTGAAGGATTTTCCATCCTGTAGCATTGCTCAGCATCTCTTCGGAAATTAAGAATTCTGTCGGTTGTTGGGTTTTGCTTGACCTTATGCTCTGGTCTGGGACTTCAGGGCATCCCGTTCCAGCCTTCATTCCTAATTGCACCACTCCTTGTCAAGTTTGACTTTGAAATCTTCGACGGTCATGCTAGATACCGTATCTTCGCTTAGTGAGTTCCACAGGTCAACAAAACGGTTGGTGAAAAAGTGGTGGCGTTCCCTCTTCTGGGCGTTGGGCTGTATAAGCTTCTTGGAATGACCTCTTGTTCGCTGTGTTGGGTTAGTTTGGAAGAGATCATGGGTCGGATTGTTTTGGATCGGTTTATAGGTGTGAATCATGTCTCCCCTTTTTCGTCGGTAGGTCATGCTGCATAGACTCACGGTTCGCAGTCTCATCGGGTAAGGTGTTGGCAACCATCCACTATCTTTGTTGCTCTCCGTTGTACTTTTTCGATCATATCCTTGTCCCCTATGTAAAAGGGGGATGCATTAGACATGCCAGTTTCTAGCCTTAGCCTGACAAGACTCTTGTACAGCTTAGTGATCGTTCTTGAGGATCTCGTCGTGAATGTTCGTTTAATGATCCGTCAGCTCGATTCATCAGTTAATAATTACTAACGGCACCTTTGTGAGCTTTAGATGTCGACTTCAAACAGTTCAGCTTTACTTATATTTTAAGCTGTCTTTCCATTTTATTATCTATCTTGCTCGAAATTGGTTGCTTAGAGAAGAACGTTTGGCGCCTGAAATCATGAGCGCGTTCCACCCTACTACCGTAGTTACAACGCATGACGTCACGAATTTTGGCTTCTTGGGGTCAAGGCTGGAACGCGTTTTTCTATTTTGGCAAGATGTCATGCCACGGTTTAATCCGGCCAATCACGTTACAAAGAGCGTTTTCCACCCTACCAGTGGCGAAACTAGCCCATTTTCGTGGGGGGGCAAGCCCAGATTTTACCGACGTGATTTGACAATTTACCGACGGCGCACTTTCGCCGCCAACGCATTACAGAGGCGTTGAATAATCATTTGATATATATATGTTGAGATACTTTTGCAACGAAATTTTGTGAATATTTCATTTACTGCCTGGCATTAGTGGTGGTCACACGGGCCCAAAAACATACCGTGCAGTCAGAAGTCTAGTAAACCGGAAAAGTCGTGATAGAAACTTCACTACTAGCACTGCACTAACCTACTTAACTAACGTCTTTCTAGCTTGGAAACGTCTTTCTAACGTCTTTCTAGCTTGGAAACTTCTAAGGAGCGTGTAACGATCGGCTCTTAAGTGCCATATAGCGATCGTTCCCGATTTGCCGACAAGGCTTTTTCCGATGACACGGTGTGAGGCACTTCAAACAAAAAGGGTAATTAGTGGGTTCAAACAGACAAATGACCTAAGAAAAGTTTGCCGGTGCGGTTGACTTACAGACAAGGAACGGAACGAGAAAGTGTTTGTCGGCGCTTTTACCCAAAAGATGTACCGACTCTGGCACTCACAGTCACTGGCCGTCACCACAAAATAAGTCTTCTCGCCAATAAACGTTTTTTTTTTTTTTTTACTGATTTAGCCTACAAACAAGTTTTTTTGTTGAGTCTAGAAGAAAATGGGAGAGTGTTCCCCATCATCGGTTCAATTTTTGTCAGTACCAGCAATGGAACGGAAAAGCAGTCCGAACCAGCAGGAAAATTACCAGCAAACGAAACGAGGGGTCTTATACTACCGACAAAGCTTTCAGGTCATCGCCTTTACCGACAAAGCTTTCGCCGGTTCCAGAAACGGAACGAGAAATGGATTTTTCGGTGCTTACGATTTACCGAGAAGGCTTTTTCTAATCATTGTAAAGTAACAGGGCCTCGAATGTGGGTAGTTCGTGGAGCTTACTGACAAACAACCAACAGACGAAGCAAGGAAAACTGTTTGCCGGTGTGGGGCCGACTTCCTCGTATGAAGTTTCCTGATTAACCGACAGAGGTCTTGTTGGTACCAGAAACAGTATCCGCACCGACATACACTGTCGATTTCCCGACGAAATGTTTTCTGATCGCACAACAAACTCGGCCGATATCTCGAGAAAGCGTTTCGTGGGCGCACGACACACACTGCACCTTTACCGACAATATGTTGCCTGATTTATCAACGGATATTTTACGGTACCAGAAACGGAAATAGGAAAGCGTTCGTCGGTGCTTCGCACCGACCCCAATTTACCGACAAGAATTTTCGTGGGGGGGCAGCTGCCCCCCCGCGACCCCCCCTAGTTTCGCCAGTTGCACCCTACTAACCGTAGTTACTACGCTAGGCTGGAACGCTTTGTTCTTTGTTCGGTAAAATATCAGGCCGCGGCCTGATCGGACCAATCACGTTACAGAGATGCGTAGTTACTACGCTTACTTCGCTCCCGAGCGTGGTAAGCAAATAGTTACTGTTAGTTACTATTTCGAGAAGGTCGGAACGGTCAGCGTAGTAACTTTTCGTCGGAAATAGTAACTACTATTTGTAGAGAGGGGTGGAACACGCTCAGAGGCTCGTATTTACCACGTTTACTATGCTCTCGAGCATGGTATGTTACTATTAGTTACTATTTTGAGAAGATTGGGTCAGCGTAGTAACTTTTTACGAGGTTGGAACGAAAATAGTAACTAATAGTTACTATTGTTGGAAGGGTGGAACACGCTCCATGTTTTATCTTACCACGGGTTATGAAAGTCCGACGATATGCTGACATAAAGCTGGAGGGTTGGCTAGTCGACAAGGTTGAGCAATAGAGCCTAAATAGTGTTGCTATTTGGCTGATAAAGTGTTTGCGTATCACTAGAAATTCAAGGGCTTAGAACTGGCTTTACTCGTTTCCTTCTCACGTGTTCCAAGGTTAATGCAGTTGGGAACACGAGCAAAACGCGGTTCGTGATTCCTATGCAGCCACGGACATTCGTGACACCATGAAGTTCAAATGTGAGGTTCGACTTCTAGTCGCCACGTCACCTTTGAACGATTGAATGGTTTAAAACATAATATTTCATAGCTTTTCAGTTCTGGGAATAACGATAGTGACAAAACTGGATTTGCTTGGAATTCCATTCGCTTCGCCACAGGGCCTCATCTCTTTTAACGGCCTATTAGCCCTTGCCCCTATATCTAAATGTCCGGGCCTGATTCTGTGCCCTTTTAGCTAGTAATTTCGGCACAGAGATAATCCAGACTCGGTGCTGTAGCTAGCCCTCGTTTTATTTTCAATAACCTCTGCTAATAAGGACCGTAACACGAGGAAACGACAGTTCTAAGCACCAACAAATGAAGCAAGGCTATCCCCCCACTGAGGAGTGCCACACTCCAGAGATCTGGTGTCAACTATGGAGCTTGGATGCTCTCGAGTCGGTAGAAAAAAAGTCCGAGGCAACGGTGTGGCTTCTAGTTTAGACATACGATCAGGGTTGGAGGTTCACGGACTCGAACCTCTAAGGGTTTTCGGCAATGTCATCAGTTCCGTATGGAAAAGCTGAGATTTGTTCAATTTCATGACAAAGGTGCGGAAAGTCGCGCCGAAAAATCCTCATTATCTGCTGGCGCTGTTGCCTGGAACAAGTTTCGTCATCGGGTTGTAGTAGTTCTGGGATTTGATAGATTTGATATATGATATTTTGAATGTTGCATAAGGACAGGTTCAGGTTTGAAAATAATATATATCCTTCTGATTGCCGTTAAACGATTGAGAACCTTTTTTTCATCCCGCGAAGCATCTTTTCATTTTCTTTCACTTCTTACTTTTTCTGTCTACCACTACTCCTCCATTCATGTTGCATAAGCGGCAATCTGGTTGGGAAAGTTTTTGATAGGCTGTATTTTTTATGATCCAAAGTATTTCGGCAATCTGGTTGGAAAAGTTTTGGTAGGCTGTATTTTTATGATCCAAAGAATTTCCAGTTTTTTTTTGTTAAAAAAAAACTCAGTCATCGTCCTAATTTTCAAATCGTTCATCCAACCCTCAAGTTTTCCCGGATTCACTTTTAGGCTGTATTGGATTCTCAGTATATTATGTTGAAAAGAGCATAATATTAAAGTGTTATCTTCTGTTGGAGTTGATTAGTAATAATTAGTACCTTGATTTTGCGGAGTGTGCAATCCCTTATGTAGCGGATGAGAAGAAAAATCGATTCGCCACTAAAGCAGAAAGCTGACGAATTACGGACCTCATTAACAGTCAATGAAGTGGGGCAGAGACTCGTTAGTGTGGTAGGCTGAATAAAGCACTGGGCGAAAGGGGAGGGAAATTCGATGAAAAAAAAAACAGTTAATTTTTTATCACTGCTTACGATTCTCAAGGGCACACAAGTACAACGATTTCGCTTTTTTCTGTAGTTTTTTATTTTAGTATTTTGCCCTAATTATTAAATTTTATAGAGATGGTTACAGTGCCTGATAAACCCTGTAGCATAGGTGCCAAAAGTTAGTCGAAATTTTGCCGCCCTCCCCTCGCAAATCATCTTCGTGGAACCCGGTTTTACTAGGCTGTAGTAATCGTGACTTTTCACTTTTCACTGAGTAGAATCGACCCTTCCATTCGGTAAAGCTGTGGTTTATGTGAAGACCGGTTTGAGGCGGCAAAGTCTTTCTTGACTCAAATGAAGCGTAGTTTTATCGCATGGAACCTTCGACTCCATGCAGTGAAATGTCATAACTACCATAGCCTATAGAAATAAAATTTTGGAAATTTCTCTTTGTAATATTGTTCTAATTTTTAGACTCGGTGATTAAATGCAACCTGTCAGGTGCCAATACGTACTTTAAAGTTTAACTGAAAAGCCAACTTATTTTTGTGTCATTTAGTTGAACACATTGAATTATTTGGATTGTGCAAAGGTATTTTTTTTATTTTCCACCATCTGCTCAGTTATGACGTTCAGAATATCTGCGGCCGTCCCCACAGCATAAATTCTACTGTGACGAGGGAAATTTTTATCTCAACACAAACGCGGCTTTTCAGTGGGCAGTGGTGATACTGGTGGAGATTGTTTAGTGCCTGAACAAAAAAAAAGTCATAAATCTTTCTTGTAAGGCATACAACAAAAATACAAGCGCATAGAGGTACCACAAATCACAGTGAAATTCCACTATTTGAAATCGATTATTCGTGATTAGCGGAACAACCAAGTAACTCATTTTCAGCGGGTCTTAAAGCCAATTTAAGTGAATAAGTGATGGGGTAACTAGATTGTCATATCCCAGTCCGTTTCGGTTAAACTTTAAGGAATCATCTGGCGCTTACGGAATAACTTAAAGGACCTGTCTCACCTATAATACTAACGCAACCTACATCCGTAATCACTTCATCCATTTCTAAACCCGGAGACCCAAATTTCGTACGGTAGGCTACATTCTAACCGCTCTAACAAAACCTCGCTGATTTTCTCACTTGCCATGTCTATCTACCTTCGATGCGTATCACAGTGTCGACGGTTGCCCGCGAGAAGTTTTTCCGTCAGGAAAACCGGTTATGTAAAATTTTCCCTGTTTCCGCTATAAATTAACGGTATCGAAAAAGGCTTAAAGCAGCCAAAGCCGTGGGTAATTTTTTGAAAGCAGAGCCTTGTTTTAAAGTTTAACCGAAAAGGGCTAGGATAGGACAATCTAGTTACCCATCACTTATTCACTTAAATTGGCTTGGAGACCTGCTGAAAATGAGTTACTTCGTTGTTCCGCTCTTCACGAATAATCGATTTTCAAATAGTGGAATTTCCGTGTGTTTTGTGGTGCCTTTATGCGCTTGTATTTTTGCTGTTTGCCTTACGAGAAAGATTTATCAATTTTTTTGTTCAGGCACTAAGCAATCTTCACCGACCTCACCACTGCCCACTGAAAAGCCGCATTTGTGTTGAGATTAAAATTTCCCGCGTCATAGTAGAATTTACGCTGTGGGGACGGCTGGAGATATTCTGAGCTTCATAACTAGAGCAGATAGTGGAAAATAAAAAAATCCCTGTGCAGAATCCAAATAATTCAGTGTATCCAGTTAAATGACATACAAATGAGTTGGCTTTTCAGTCAAACTTTAAAGTATTCAACTATTTTAAAATACTGTAGCCTAAGTTGAAGAATAAATAGTGCGAGGGGTCCTTTAACGACATCAAACACTTATAGAACACCGTCTGATCCGCCCTAAAATGCCATCAAGTTGTTCGTCGAATTTCATCATCAGGGATAATAAACTTCGTCTTCTTCTTTCAGAACTGTTTACTTTTCACATCGTTGGGTGGCTTGTTCGTGTTGATGTCAACGCTGATTATTGTCTTCACAGTTCAGCGAACAGAAGAATATTATTGGCTGTCAGAAGAATCCAAACACCAGTTTCTGGTGACGGCGGTAAGTGGTCGCCACTTTATTGATTAATTTTGCTTTTAATCATCTTGGAGAGGAACTTGTATCTCCGATTTTGCGGTAAAAAGCTGCAGTGGGAAGAGCCTAATCTTTGGGGAGAGTTTTTCCCTTAATCCGTGTGTGTACTGGCGATTGGATGAATTTAATTTAATCAATGTAGAAAGTTAGATAAGTATCGGGCCATTTAATGATTAATTTCGCTTTTAAGGGAGGAGAGGGAGAAGCATGGACTCTGGAGGAATTATGTCACTTAATTTGTTTGTGTTGATGATTATAAGTGGGGTGGTTATAAAATTGGTTTTCTATTTTTTGCTCTGAAAAGCGGCAGTTGGAAGCAAAAATTCATCACTTAATCCGTTTGTGTTGATGATGTTTGCATGCAATTTGTGTAGAACCTTAGCAAGTGTTTCGATCGCTTAGTTATTAATTTGTTTTCAGTAATTTGGGACAAGATTGGGAAACCTGCGAAAAGCTGGGGTTAAGGAAAAACCTAGACTTCGAGGGAGTTTTTGGGATCCCAGAACGTAAGTGGAGGGATACCTCTGACTTCGTAAAACTTCCGTCTCTCCGTCTGTCTGTAAGCACGATAACCCTCGTAGGGATGAGAAATTGTGTTCAAACTTGGTGTGAAGAACCTTTGGGTCAAAGGACAAGTCAAGTTCGTAGATGAGCTCCGTAGCTCTATATTTTGTGGGTTCAAATTAATTAAGTGTTCCTTCAGCCCAAGCTGACTGTGAATCATATTTGATAGTGCAAGACGGATACGTCAGCTGAGTTTTATTAGAGCTATATTTGGCCCTTCTTGGCAAGGGTCCTCTTCAGGCTAAAAGCCGCTCAAGTTGGAATTACGAACCTGTGGAAAAAAATGAACTTGAGTTTTTTCCACAAGTTCGTTATTCCAACTTGAGCGGCTTCGAACCTGACAAGAATGATAGCTGTAATAGCTGATAGCTGTAATACAATTCAGCTGACGTATCCGTTTTGCACTGTCGAATATCAAATTAATGGGCGAACAAAATATTTTTTTAAAATTATTGAGATAGTAGATTTAGGGGCAAGCAGACATGCTTAATCCGTCTATGATAATTATTTTCTCACCGACAAATATGTTCGCCCGAATCCGTCCAAAACCGGAAAAAAATTTTAAAGTAAAAGTTGATTAGAGGTTCGATACAGTGGTAAGAACACATCCTGAATCCGTATGTGCAAATTGTTCTTTTTATACAGTTAGCCCGGAATCGGGCCGAAATTGGAAATTTGTTAAAAGTAAAGGTTTTACTTGAAGTTGATTAGAGGTTTGCTAAGGGCTAAGGGGACTATTTGGGGGGGGGGGGTCGTTTTTATTCGTATATCAGACAAACGTTTTTCCTTGTGTCTCATTTCCCTGTGAAGGTTTGTTTTGAGGTTGAACGTGTGGGCACTTCCGGATCGCGCCACTAGATGGCCTCACGGTCGTAAAGGGTCGTGATTTGAACTGACGACTTTTGATTGGGTCGATCTAGATGTTGAAGACGCTAGAATAGCCTACTTCCGAACTCCTTTAAAGGATTATTCGCATTGTTTACTGTTTGTGTTCCAGTGTTTTGAAATAGTTGAATACTAGGCTCGTGCTTTCAAACAGTGACCCTCGGCTTTGGCTGTTGGTAAGACATGTTCCGTGCCCGTTGACGTGTAGTGAAGATCTGGGTTACCGTTTATATTCATGAACAAACTTTTCGTAAAAACCATCGACTGCATAATACGCATCGAACGCAGCGAAACAAGTGTGTGTCTTTAGTGGGGTTGGAATATTGCGTGTGAAATTCGGGTCTCCGGTTTTAAGAATGGAGGGAGCAGCTATGGAAGTACGTTGGATTAGTATAATGGGTAAGAAGGTCCTTTAAGCCACGTTCACAAGCATGCATAGCCAAGCACAGATGTCTAGGCACGTGCCTAGCATTACCGTTCACACTGATGCCTAGGCACAGATTTTGGGCCTAGCACAGAGTGCCAGGCTCTGAAACTCGGTGCCTGGCTAAGCCTGAGCACGCGCCTAGGCATCTGTGCTTGGCCAGGCATGCCCGTGAACGCGGCTTTAAGCCACTTACGGTGCTTTCTGTCGTTATATTCAGCTCTTCTTTTTCAGATTCTCGGACTAATGTCCGCCTTAACGTCTTTCGTCATCGCTGTATCCAGTTGTTCCTGCCAAATGCGGAAACGAACAAGGCCAATCCCCGGTCCGGATCCCATGCCAATCGTAGATGGCGTTGTGCCAAATTCCATCCAGGAAGCCCCTATAGAGCTTCTAAGCCCTACTGACTTCCCCACCGTTGTACAGAATAGGAATCCATATAGGCCGACAACCCAGCCTATAGTTCGGCACTCTGTATCTTGGAGTGACGGGCAACCTGCTTATTACGGACGAGCTATGCCTATGCAGCGATAGTAAGAGGGAGAACAATGAACAGTTTTAAACCGTCCTGCAATGATGATTAGTGGAGGATTTTCCAATCGTGATGAATACTGACCGATTGATTATCACTTGTGGTTAGAGAAAGGGATGTTGTCTCGGATGGACTTCGAATAGTTGCACTTCACTGCACTTTTTGTTATAGAAGAATCACACACTAAGTCGATTGCTTCTGACCAGCAGGGACGAATCGAAATGTCAGGCACCAAATCTATTGCAATGTTTGATCATGCTTGAGACAGTTGGCGTAAAAGCAACAGCTTGATACAGAAGTGCACACTAAGCCAATGACAACCGCCAAAGTGTAAAGCGAGTTTTTGAGGGCGCAGAAGCTTAAACAGCCACTTAAGAGGCTTGGCTATTACAAACCGGTGTTAAAATATGCGATGATTGACCTCTTAGAAGCGTGTGAATTGGACAAATCGGTATTGCTTGTTACACTGGGCTTTGACATTTGACACAGCAACAATAGTTTTGAGAGGAACTCTATACGAGTTCAGTGGCCGACCGATAGTGATGGACGGAGATAAAAAAGGCGCCAAATGTGACGCATGTTTCAAGGCTTTGAAAAGCTAATACAACTACAACAACTTTGAAAGGAGTGTACATATATTCGGTGGAGATATTAAGGGATATGGTGGATCTGTAGCACAGGGTGGCAGATTCTATTGCTCGGATCAGAAGATTTACAGGTGCTGGAAGCTTCAACAGTGCAGTTTCAAATGAAGAAAAAGTGTTTCACAGATCGTGGCCTACACGCATACTTACAGCCGAAGCTCAAACGTTGTTTTGTCAGCAAAGTTTAGGAAAGTTAGAGGAGGCAATCTTTGATCCACTCACGGAAGTGTGCGAGCCGAGAAGGAGCTCAGAAGCCGGACATCTACCTACCAAGCTGTGCTTGAGTGGCTCAGTACAGCTTTTTTGAGAGATAGAATGCATATAAGAATATGATGCACCCAGAAACGTAAGAATCACATCCCCCTACAATGAGTACTAAATTGTGTTTGAAGAGAAAGGAGCACCGCTGATACAAAATGACGCGCTTAGGAAAGTTAGAACCACACCTCCCTTACAAGGGTTATACACGATGTTGTGTTTAGTGACCAGATACCACTAGTGAGTAGCCTACTCTGCGGTAAAAGCGCGAAGAACAGTGAGAAGTAAATCCGGCTTCGCTATCTAGCTTGCAAAAGTCCTCCTATACGATTTGGGTTAAAATAACAACGTTCTCTGTCACGACGTCTGGTAGCCAGTGGAATTTGATAGTTAGTAACCTTGGAAATACCACCATTACAGCTACATTTTTAGGAGTATGGATAACAGATAACACACGTTTGCGCATCCTTGGATGGCAAGGATGGCCAACTGGCAGTATACATTTTGCCATAGTACATTTAGCCAACCAGCCATTCTTTAGGCATGCGTATAAGTACTTATTGCGCTCAAAAATCTATATTGACATTACTTTTCAATTCTAAGGCTCAACGCTTACTATGATCTCTATCAGTACCTAGTCACCTCATATGACTTGCACCTGCTAGAAAAATCGATCTCATATTTTTATTTCATTCACATGTGTTAAATTATTGATGATAGCCTACGATGCTTTTTATGGCACTTGCAGCCTCTGGCTCAAGTGCCATATACCGATCGCAATTCCGTCCGTCGGTCGGTCTGTCGGTCTGTCGGTCGGTCGGTCGGTCTGTCCGAATTTTTTTGTCCCACATGTTCGAGTTAGGGTACTTCCAGATGTGCTAGGACGATGAAACTTGGCAGGAAAATCAGGGACCCGACCAAACTAACCTGGAAATAATCAGTTTCCCGATCCGATCACCTGGGGGGAGTGGTGGGCCGGGGAATTCTGACAATTAAGTAGTTTTTGTCACACTTTTTCGAGTTGGGGTACTTCCAGATGTGCTAGGACGATGAAACTTGGCAGGAGCATCAGGGACCCGACCGGACTAGCTTGGAAATAATCAGTTTCCCAATCCGACCACCTGGGGGGGGAGTGGAGGGCTGGGGAATCCGGAAAACTGGAGTAGTGTGTAACTTTCGAACGAATGATCGGATTGGAATGAAACTTAATAACTGAATAAATGGTATACCTCTGATGTCCCATCTGAAGTCCGGACCGGATTCGACAGCTATGGGGGAGTTGGGGGGGGAGACCGGAAATCTCGAGAAACGGTTAGAATGGAGGGATCGGAGTGAAACTTGCTTGGAAGAACAAGCATCTGCTCCAGATAAATCGTTTATACATTTGGACTGGATCCGGACACTAGGGGGGGGGGGGGGGGGGCTGGAGGGGAGTTTCCCGGAATTCCGGTAATGGCGGTTTTGGGGATTTTCACGACGAAACTTCGGAGGCGAATCAGGGACCCGATCAAACTGACTTATAAATAAAAATTTACATGATCCGATAGTTGTGGGGGGAGTAGCGGGAGGGGGAATCCGGAATACTGAGTCATGCGTAACTGTGGAACGGTTGATCGGATTTGAGTGAAATTTGATAATTGAGCAGAGGACATGTCTCTGGTGACCTTTGTCATGTCCGGACCGGATTCGGCAACAATGGGGGGGGGGGGGAATACGTGACCGGCTCAGACTGGGGAGATCGGGATCAAACTTTGTGGGAATAATAAAGAGATGCTCTGGATAAATCACTTACAGAACCGGATTGGCTCCGGCGACTGTGGGGGAGTTTGAGGGGGGGGGCGGAATTCCGGTGATCGCGATTTAAGGTACTTCCAGATGTGCTAGGACGATCGAACTGGGCTGGAATATTAGAGATTCGACAAGATTGGCTCAGAAATCTCCACTTTCCAAATCCGACATTCCTTAAAGTACCAATCTTGACCGCAAATTTAGAAAAATACTTTTAAGCAAATTATACATTTTCATGATCCCCATGAGCCCATTATCATTTTTGCCTCAAGGGTTTTGCTTACAAATGAAGTTCTAGCTACCTGAAAGTGCGCATTTGAACCGCAAGGTCGAAAACTACTTTTTTTCAACAAACGATACATCTCAACCCGTGATCATTTGTGCCACAAGGGTTTTGCTTAAAAATTTATTTTATCACCCTTAAAGTGCACATTTTAACCGAAAAGTGAAAAAAAAATACTTTTTACCAAACGGTATATCTCAATGATCCCTAAGGGCCTATGATCGTTTTGTCTCAATAGTTTTTCTTACAGATGAATTTCTAGCGCCTATAAAGTGGGTATCATTACAGCCAAGTTCTAAAACAAAATACTTTTTCTCTAGCTCCCTTAAAGTGCGCATCTGAACCGCAAAGGTAACCTTAAAAGTACGTTTGATCAAACACTACATCTCAACCCATGCAAGTGCCATATGAGCTTACAGCTCTTGTTATTTTATGGTACAGTGCTTTTGAATTTCTACTTACATTCACTTATCCCGCTTCTTGCATTCCCTTGGCCCGACCTTCAACTTATTTCACTAACTTTACTATAAGAAGTCTGGGTATAAATATTTCTTCAGCCCAAGCTTAAGTGCGAATAATATTTGAAAGTGCAAAACGGATACGTCAGCTAGATTTTATTAGAGCTATATTTCTCTTCTTGGCAAGAGTCCTCTTCAGGCTCAAAACCGCTCAAGTTGAAAAAAACGAACCGGTTTTTCCACAAGTTCATTTTTCCAACTTGAGCGGTTTTGAGTCTGAAGAGGACCCTTGCCAAGAAGGGCCGAAATATAGCTCTAATTAAATTTAGCTGACGTATCCGTTTTTCACTGTCAAATATTAGTCTGGGTTCTAAGTTATTAATTAAGTTGGTTTGCACTAAACTATTTTATTAACTCATCTCTACAAAGCTTGGATACTAACTTTACTCAAGAACTTTATTCTACACTAAAACACGAAACAGTTACATGTTATTTATTCTTCATATTCTCGAAACCAAATAATAATCATGCTCCTTCCGTCTGAACTGCATTCCGCATTCCCCGAAAAGTCCGCTGTGATAGACAAGCGGGAAATGACCTATTCAGCTCACCAAGCGGACTAGTCTCTATTTTCCTCCCTGGCCTCATTATCAACCTCCATCACACAGCTAGAATAGTAAATAATAAACGTTTAACCGATCTGACATCCGATAGTTTAGTCACACATCACCTATTCACTTAAATAATCCCCGAAAACCGGATTAAAATGTGTCACCTCGTTTGTTCGTTATCCATAGATACTTGATTTCATCGAATGAACTTGTTCTTTCAGATTTGTGGTACATCTATGTGCTTGTCCCTGCGCTTGAAATATTAGTTGCGATTTTGCGGATACCATGGTATCTGTTACCACGGTAACTGGATCTGCAATTAGTCGTTTTTGCAGTCACCGTGGTATCGGATATATATATATATATATATATATATATAACCCACCAAATGCACATGGCGACAGTGGAGTAAATGGAAATAAAGAAAAACAAACACAAATAACAATCAACATTAATGACGACAATTTGGACAAAGTTTCTAATCAGGCCTAAAAAAAACCATGGAAAACATCATGTACACGATGAGCTGGATGGTTAGATGTTCTTAACAGAGAACGCCGACGTCCTCTCCAGTGACCGAATGACATCTTGCACCCCGAATTTCTGAATTAGTTTACGGTTACGACACGAACGAGGAAGATACATTAAAAATTTACAATGATTAAAGTAGGATGTTTTTAAAACTTTCAGATCTTTTTTCCGCAGAATGTGGTACACACCAGAACAATAAAGGATATAGGGCGCGCAAAATGCATTATAGATTCTATCAAGCGCCTTTCGGTTATACCGACTTCGGTTTGGACAGAGACGGCCATACGCGATACGAATCAGTTTAGAGGTATCCTGAGTGATAGCCGGGCAAGTCTTTGAAAGCGTATTTTTAAAATTGAGGCCAAGCCACTTTAACGAATCAGTTGCGGGAAGTGAGAACAGACCCATGGACAGCGTGAGTGGTGCACCAGAAGATAAAGCATTAAAACATAGATATTCACTTTTCGAAAAATTAACGGCAAGACCAATTTTTGAAAATTCACGAGAAAGGATTTGAACATTTTTTTCAATTGTGCATTTGCTTTTACTGACTAGAAGCACGTCATCTGCGTACGCAATATAACTAACCGCAACATCTTTATGGAAATAAGAAGGCAAAAGAGATTCAAGACAATTAGAGATGGCAGCCTTGAAAACATAGGGTGATAAGACACCCCCTTGCCTAACACCGTGCTTTACTGGGATATTCTCCGATACCTGACCCTGAAACGGTCCACTGCAAAAACGAGTATTACCGAAATTGCACATTTCGAAGTCATCCCAAAAGAAAAACTGATATCCAGTTACATTACAAGTGCTAAACTTCTTTCTCACAAATTTGACAAAATTTGATGAAAGTGAGATGACTTTCCAGATACCACGATCAGATACAGGTCGGACCGTGATATCTGAATATCTGTTACCACGGTAACTGGCCAGATACCACGACAACTGCAAAAACGCCTTTGGACCGTGGTATCAGATACCAAACTTTTCTGTTAAACTTCACTCTCTCTAAGTTTCACTCTACATGTGATTTACACTTAAACACGAACCTTACTTACATTTTATATATTCTTTGCATGCTCAAAACTAAATAGCATTCACACTAACCCGAATTGACACCCCTATTTCATTTTGTACAAGAAGCTGCATTCCTCCGTTCCCCAAAACGTCCAAATACAAGAACACATCTATGAGAAAAGAGGTCATTTTGTCTCATTGTCAGCATCCATCACATAATAGTACAGTACATAAGTAACTAACAGATAAGGGAAATTTTAACTTTTTTATATTGAAAGGGACCGTCACTCATCGTCAGGAGGTTCGCACTTCTTTTCTGCTTTTCTGCTCTTGGTTATATCCTAGCAGAGTCTTGGCTAATGTTGGTGATAGTAGTTGCGTTTTTGCAGATACCATGGTATCTGATACACGGTCTAAAGTCGTTTTTGCGGTAATCGTGGTATCTGGTACCACGGTCAAAAGGCGTTTTTGCAGTTGTCGTGGTATCTGACCAGTTACCGTAGTAACTGATATTCAGATATCACGGTCCGACCGTGGTATGTGGTCGTGGTATCTGAAAAGTCATCTCACTTTCTTCAAATTTTGTCAAACTGGTGAGAAAGAAGCTCAGCACTTAGCGATATAAATGGATATCAGTTTTTCTTTTGGAATGACCTCGAAAATTTCAGTTTCGGCAATAGTCGTTTTTGCAGTGGACCGTATATCAGATACCACGCACGGTAACTGCAAAAACGACTAATTGCAGATCCAGTTACCGTGGTAACAGATACCATGGTATCCGCAAAACGCAACTAATAATAATAATATAACTCCGGCAAAAAGGCTTTTGCCTCTATATGATGGTGATGATCATTGTGGTGTCAGGTATCCAACATGACTTGCACTTGCTAAAAATAATCGATCTCAGATATATGGAGAGTTTGTTTGGATCTGCTGAAACCGACAAATCTTTTACGGATACCCCCCCCCCCCCCCCCCCCCATCTGTGTCAGATATGTCTCCGTTTTCCTGTAAGTGCTAATGTGTAGATACTGCATACTTAAATAGCTGTGTACTTGGTAGGCCACTATAGCCTAGAATGTTTATACCGTTTGAATTGTATCTAGTCTTGTGTGTGAGTTTAGCCTTGCTCAAATATCCTAGTCTCTATTCTTTCACTGTTAGTTTTTGAGGAGTTTAGGTGTGTATAGTGCAGTGGTTCACCTTTCTTTTTCTTCTACGGGTTACCAATAGAGGTTTGAAATTCGGTAGCTTCCGAACTTGGTTGACCTTAGTACAAAAAGGTCTAAAACACACTAGGCACTATTTACTGTTTCTGTTTCAGTATTCAGAACTACCCAAAGAGCGTAATTACCTGACGAAGAGTCTTCACTCGACTCATTTCCCGTTTCAATAAGTGATCTAGCGATCGTCGGACCGGCTAAAAATGACTTTTTGCCTCTGAAACTTGACACTAGATGGCGCGCTTTGCAATGCTTACGGAGAAGCCGTTTTTCGTCTAAAGATCTCTTGATTTCATCAATCTCATAATTTCAACTACTTTATTCAGAAAACCAAAAGCATACAATACCTGATCCTTAAGTGAAGTCCAGTATAGTGAAAAACCTAAAATGTAAGCTTCTGCAGTAAGTATTTTCTTTGATCGGCTAGAACTATTTCGTCGCGTAGGAACAACCGGCGAATCCGACGATCGCTAGATGGCTTCTTTCGTGTGGCAATGCTTCTTATGGGAAAAACCTCGGAGTGAGGCCTCTTCCCGTAATTACGCTCTTTGGAACTACCTGAATACTGTTTAACTAAGCTCTGCTTTTAACAAATTATCCATGGCTCTGGCTGTTTCAGGCTTTTCCCACACCCATTGACTTTTAGCCAAATTAAACTCAGAACTGGTTTTACGTATCAGTGGCATGAAAGTCGATCACTCATCGGGAGCATAGTGCGCATGGAAACTAGTGAATCGTGGGAGTGCAAAGATTAGTAAGGTGTCGAGGTGTTATTTACGAAGTTCAAGTGAGTACATATATGCATAGTATATGCGCATTTAAGGAACCATTCGAATATGAATTACCGATTAGGCACACACACAAAAATGTGGAGGCTTTGGAGACCGCTCGACGAGCTAAAGAAGCATAGGCGTATCTGTTTGAATTTTGAAGTTTTTCCTTGTTTAGAAGTATTATTTGAATTCCTACAGGATGTCACCCCCTGAAAATTCAAAGGGTCCGTTTAGTCGCGACATTTGTTTCCTGGTTGAATCCGAATACCCAAGCTCGTTTAGCAAATTATAGTTTTGAAAGTGTGGAATTGATGTTGAATTAAAGAACCACTGCACTGCATTTAGGAAATATATAGTCGGATTCAGTTGTGTAAAAAAAGGCGAAAGTTACTTTAACCGTCCAAAAGTATTTATATTCTAGTATGTCTCAGTTTAAATGAAAATGCTCCACTTTTGCATGCCGTCCCAGTAATTTTTTATTTTATTGTCATTGTTTGGTCTTTTCGGTAATCCATTTTCTTTCTTTTTTTACTGGATAGGCTACTGATTACAAAGATAAATTAGTTATTCCTGGGATGAGCGGAATGAAGCATTAGGAGTGAGCTTGATTAAGAAAAGATCTCCAACCTCGCAATATGGATAAAATTGACATCTCGTATAGAAGTGCCATTACCTCTTTTTATCGAAATTTCGGGTCTAGGTGACCCTACCCCCCCCCCCTCACATAACACCCCCAGTTACCAAACCCTCGAGGCGAAAACTACCCCGAATACAAACATAGAGGAAATTAATAATCTCATTTTAAACTTCAGTTTTGACTGCAAGCACTTGCTTCCTACACACGCGAGTTTAATGTAAAAGCATCCGCTCACATCTATTGATACTTTTCGTAAAATAAATTTTATTTACAAAGTTTTATCAGCACGTATAGAAATGTCGATAAGGGGCTGCGGACTGTGCAATGGGTTTAGGGCGGGGGGTTTTCGCCATGGGTGTTTGGTACCGGGGGGGCCGTTTTTTTTTTAGCCGTAACCCCTAAATTTCTCGCCTATGGTCTTGAATTTTCCTGTTACTCGATATTTTTTGTTATTTTCCCTTCATGACTTTGCGGAGATTGTTGTTAATATTGTTAAATCTTTAGGTTCCAGCTTCTCAAATCCACTCCCTGAACATACATTTCTATTCTTTTTTTTTATTTTCTCTATTTTAAAAATTTGCGAGGCGTGGACGTGCTAAACAGAGGCGGGAGAGGGGTAAAGATTCTATGCCCCTTGAAAAATTCAGAGGTTGGGGGTCCTATTTTTCTCCGTTTTAGAAATTTGCGAGGCGTGGACGTGCTAAACAGAGGCGGGAAGGGGGCAAAGATTCTATGCCCCTAAAAAATTCAGAGGTGGGCATGCCCCACCAAATGGTGCCTAAGATGCTTCATACTTTTACATAGCACTCTGGTAGAGGCTCTTCTATACGCGGGTTTTGATTATTCTGCTGAGGAAGAGTCGTACAAAGTTTTGATCTGATACTAATTCATATGTTTGTGTCAAAGGTTAGGGTTGTGTGGTGTGCTGTAACAATAGTGCTGTCATAATTGTGCCAAAGTCCAACGAGGTTTAAAAGTCTGCAGAAATCAGTCTGTGTTTTTTTGCACATAAAAGGTTTATGTTTAAAAAAGATACATTTTCTTTGCATTTTATTTCACCCTTAGTTTGTACGCGTGTTGTAAAAGTTTGTAGGTAAAATAAACCTGTATGGTTTTTCAGTATCTAAATATTTCAACGTCCGTGGTCAATGGTATGTTTTTCTTAGTAATAGCAAGAACAAATAAGCCAATAGAACCTCGGTCCAATGCACTGACTTTGGATACCCCGGATACTCACTTTTTGCTAGTTTCGAGATAATCGCGTTCGAAGTTTGGGAAATTCGTATATCGAAAGCTAGTTATCATCTTTGTCGACTGATTATCTCTGTAGGGAGTAATCTGGCGAAGTCTCTGATAGCACAGGGAGAAAGAGCGTAAAAATGTGCACCAGATGTTGCTATTACTCAATTTGCCCAAAAAGGCGGGTTACCACCTTTGTGCGCTCAGCTCTTCAACTGTTTACGACTTGAATTATTTTCATACGGGATAGCACTCGGCCGGATGCAAGTGCCAAAAAAACTAGGGGCGTATTCTCGCCGTTCCCCGAGGACTCCACTTGAGGAGTCCCCGCGTTTTTGTTTGTCCCGAGGACTCACTCCCTGTATTCTCGTGAGTCCCCACGGACGGGGAATGCTCCGATTATCATAACCATCATCAAAAAGGACTCCGTTTCAGATTCGGAGGGGAATCATTTTTTACTGGTGTTGGTGCAGTGAAAAATAAAATAAAACAATCAGAATAAACAAAACTAAAAATAGAGTGGATCCAGACTAATTTCGTCACCTGCATACTTTTTTTCGAACAAAATCCATTTTGGAAGCATTCCCCGTGTTCTCGTTGTTTTCCGTCCGCGTGGAGTAGCTCCCTCCGTTCTCGCCATTTCCTCTGATTCCCTGTCCGTATTCTAGGAAGAATTTCAGGCAATGAAACGACAAAGCGATACTATCGTTATCTTTGCTTGGGATACATACATTTTTGAATGGAGACCTTGTTTTCCGGCCTAGAAATAAATAAATAATAGGATTCAATCAAAGGGCCAGAAATATCTATTTTTGCTACAAACTGATGAATTAACAGTGAATTAATCTGTCTCGGAACTTATTTTTGTCCGAGTTTTTTTCGTAGGGATTTCGAAATGGACACGTAACAGCGTCTCGAAGAAACCCGCGCAGTTCAAAAATCGAGATCCTCGTGTGTCGTCTTTCACCTCACCATGGAGGTTGTGGTTGGAACTTACGAAGAGTTTGTTATTGGAGTTAGATTCGAAAAAGATGAGAGTGAAGTAAGTGTTAAACAAGCTCTGTGCTGGCTCTGCATTCTTCATTTAAGCTAGTCCTTTTCAGATTTTTAGTAGTGAGGCTAGTTTCGGAATTCGCTTGACTGTTGACTAAGCCTGAGGATAAAGTTAAGAGCTTGGTCACACTTGTCTTATTTCATGTAGTGTTGTGCGATATTCGATGTCCATATATTGGAATATCGATATTGGAAACAATATTTTCTAATTTATTGTTTTAAATAATCCAAGATAAGTTGCATTTACATATAGGCCTATCCAAAATTGGAGCAATATGTTCTTCACTATTTAAGTTTTATGTAATCAAAGTTTGAGTTGATGCAAGATGCTTTTTTACGAAATTTTGCTCTTGAAACGAGACGTATACTGTAGTGAAACATGGTATCGAAATATCGATATTGATTATCGAATATCGAAAGTCAAAATATCAATATATCGATGTATCGAAAAATCCAAATATCGCCGAACACTAATTTCATGGCTTATTTCGGCGTCGAAATGGTCACACTAGAGCCAAGAAAAGGCAGCTTTTTGAGTTGCTGAATTAGAAAAAAAGAAAAAGAACAAGATACAACCTAATATTGAATGTTGTTGTCAGGTTGTTGTTTAAAGTTCAGGAGAAGGGAAACAGTAGTTGCACTTTCGATCTGAATTCTCAGTTCTCCATTCTCGCTTCTGAATTCTCCATTCTCGTAAAAATGACTGTTTTTCATCTTCTTGCTTCTCCAATCTGACTTTTGACAAAAACACTAATTTGGCAGCTCGTCTGCAACCCGGTATAACTATTTATGCATATTGAACACCAGCACTCTGTTGACCAATCAGGGAGGAGAACGGAGAGAGCAGAATCGAGAATTCACTATCGGAGCATCTTCTCGATTTTGCAGAATCGCGAGGCTTTCCCCATTCTCGATTCTGACAAAAATGCAAGAAAAGGAGAATTCGGTTCATCTGAATAGTCCAAAAATGCCAAATATGTGAATTTTGAGGAGAATCGCGAGGATAATTTGGATCAAAAACGTAACTAGTGTTTCTAATTATGTCACAGGAAACAGACTGGTATTTTTCTGCTGTTGGCTACAGAAATAATGTTAACAAGTATTTTTTTCTACTTAAAAAAAGGAAAAACATCAAATAGATGCTTCTTTGTTATTCTCCAGTAGAAAACAATAAATAGACATGAAATAGATGTTATTTTGACATCTAGAAACTCTTTACCTTTCCCCCCAAATAACTTAGGTTAATCCTGGGATGTTAGAAGCGAAGTCATAATAGTTCGACTAGCCCAGCATAATTAAAACTGAATTGTTGCAAAACTGGTCAAGTTTCAATTTTACACCCCTAATTGCAGTCTTCTTATTATACCAAAGCTGCCCCAAAGTCATCATATGTCACGTCCTCCAGGGATTTTAAGAACTTCACCAGCAACCGATCCAGTCTGCTCAGATTTGTAGACTCGATTTCACCAGAGAAATCTGCGCAGATTTTGGCGCTTTTTGTCAAATAGGCAATTTTTTTAGCCCAATTTGACCAGGCTCTAAAGCCTTTCCTAGCTAAAGAATACCCTAGCCTTTACGTTGGAATATGCTAGGTCCAAGGTATGCTTCAGCTGGCCAGGTGAATCTATGCAAATACCGAACAAATATGCAAAATCAAAGTCATCAGTATGACAGTGGGAATCAGATATCAACAGTTGTATTTTTTCAGATACCATAACTGCTTGTTTAGAGTCTGGTCATTGAGTTCAGACCCGAGAACAAAAAATCAGTCCTTTCCCCAACTGTCAGATTTCCTTACCAAGTCTGGTCAGAATCTACAGTAAGTGGCCAGATACAGGCAGGATACAGGATACCTTGAGCTGCGTTCAAGTCAAGTCCTCCTTGTCCTCATCTTGTCCAGTCATGTACAAATCCTCAATTTTTGGGGATGGTGCCCCAACGTCAGGGCATGCCCCAAGGTATGGGCATGGTGACCATACGTTGGAGCACCATGCCCTGGAGCATGGGCATGGTACTAGCATTGGTTGAACTGAGATTGATTACATACCTAATCTTCCTGGAAAGTCTTCCTCTCCTAGACCATAAGATACTTGATCTTATGTTCTATCTAACCTCTTTTTCCAATTTTCAAAATATTAGAGAACTTCCAAGAAATTTAGCCTTTAATGAAAGCCACTTTTTCCTATTGGTTTACCTATCCATTTCCAGGGAAAAAGGGGAATTTATTCATGGCTAAATTTCTTGGAAGTTCTCTAATATTTTTAAAATTGGAAAAAGAGGTTGGATAGAACATAAGATCAGGTATCTTGTGGTCTAGGACAGGAAGACAACCCAATTTAGGTATGTAATCAATCTCGGTTCAACCAAATATCATGGGGGTGCCATGCTAGTACCATGTCCATGCTCCAGGGCATGGTGCCCAACGTATGGGCACCATGCCCAAAAATTGAGGATTTGTGCTTGACTGATCTTGTCTTCTTGTTACTGCCTTGTCATGGTTTAAAGCCGTTTTATTTGGCCTTGTCAGGTGAAAGACTCAAGGCAATCACAAATAAAACATAGTCGAGAAATCTATACAAGACAGGACCGAAACTTGCTCCAAGATCAAGTCATCACTCACAGCGTCCTGTCTGACAGGGCATTGACCATTGTCAGCTGACAGGACAAATAAAAAAGGGCATTACGTGGACAAGGCAGTTAAATAAAATGGCATTTGGCTGACAAGACTGAGACAGGACAAGGCTAAATCAAACACGGCTTTGGTATTTGCAGCGTATTTGTGCCATTCCCCTGTAAATGAAATATATGCATGCAGTTCCCACCATTTCTTTCCAGTCTCTATGAAATACTTGGTTGAAAGCTCAAATGATTCTTTGTTGTAGTGTTGTCAAATGCCTTTCTTCTAAACACCTGTTGACCATGGCCAAATTGTTTTTGTGCCAGCCTCCACTTCCAGTTCCTTTGTGCCTTTCATAAATTGAATTGCACTACCAGACAAACCTGAATAGCTTGAGCTTGACTATTTGAGCTACCTCGTCCCGCCTGTTTCTGTCACATGTGCCTTTTTTACTTTTTTTTGCACCAGGCCATTCTTCAACGAAACAATAGAAGCAAGTTTGCTATCAATTAATTTGGTCAGGATTGAAGTATTTTGATGTTCCATTTTTCTTTTATTTTTGCAGAAGTACACAGTTTGCTATCAATTAATTTGGTCAGGATTGAAGTATTTTGATGTTCCATTTTTCTTTTATTTTTGCAGAAGTACACAGCCAAGCAGACATTTAGTGATCACAGTCAATGTGGTAGCATCCGGTCCATTGCTGTTGCAGGCAAGTTCCTTGCTTCTGGTAGCTCAGATGAATCAATTAAAGTGTACGACTTGAAGAAAAGACTAGATTATGGAAATCTACAAAAACATAATGGTATGAGAACATCACATTCTAGCCTTCTTGTTCAAACTTATTAAGGTTTTTCTGTTTTTGTCATTTATAAAAAAAATGTTTTCGTCAGTTTTGAAAAAACTGTTTTTGTCAGTTTTGATGGCACTTGCCCTTCGGCCAAGTGCCATATAGCGATCGCAATTTCTGTCCGTCCGTCGGTCTGTCGGTCGGTCTGTCGGTCCAGGTTTTGCTAGTTCGGGTACTTCCACATAAGCTAGGACGATGAAGCTTGGCAGGCATATCAGGGACCCCAAATGATCAAGTTGGAAATAGTCACTTTCCTGATCCGACCATCGTGGGGGGAGTGGAGTGAGGGGGAATCCGGAATATTTTGGAATTTTTAACTTTCGAACGGGTGATCGGATCTTAATGAAACTTGATATTTGGAAAGAGCTCGTGCCCCAGACGGTCCGACTAAAATCTGAACCGGATCCGGTGACTCTGGGGGGAGCTGGAGGGGGGGGGGGCGGAAATCTTGGGAAACGCTTGGAGTGAGGGATCGGGATGAAACTTGGTGGGAGGAACAAGCACAACCCTTGGGTACATCATTGACAGAACCGGACCGGATTCGTCCACTGTGGGGGGAGTTGGAGTGGGGTTCCGGAATTCCGGTGATACGGAGTTAAGTTACTTCCAGGTGGGCTAGGACAATGAAACTCGGCAGGTAAATCAGGGACGCGACCAGATTAACCTAGAAATAGTCAGCTTCCCGATCCGACCATCGTGGGGGGAGTGGAGGGAGGGGGAATCCGGAATCTTGAGGTATGTACAACTTCCGAACGGGTGATCGGATCATAATGAAACTTGATATATAGAAAGACAACATGTTTCGGATGTCCCATTTCAAGTCCGGACCGGATCCGATGAAGCTGGGGGGGGATCGGAGGGGGGCCCGGAAACCTTGTGACAAGCTTGGAGTGGAGCGATCGGAATGAAACTTGGTGGGAAGAACAAGCACAAGCCCTATGTATATCAGTGACAGAACCGGACCGGATTCGGGCATTGTGGGGGAGTTAGAGGAAGGGGGGGGGGTCCGGAATTCCGGCGATCGCAAGTTAAGGTACTTCTAGACATGCCAGGACGATGAAACTTGGCTTGAAAATCAAAGACTTGACATGATTGGCTTAGAAATAGTCAGTTCCCCGATCCGACCATCCCTTAAAGTACTAATGCAACCGCAAAGTGCAAAAAAATACTTTTAAGCAAAATATACATTTTCGTGATCCCTATGAGCCCATGATCATTTTTGCCTCAAGGGTTTTGTTTACAATAAAATTCCTTAAAGTACAAACAATACTTTTGAGCAAAATATACATTTTCGTGCTCCTGATGATCATCTTTTTTGCTTCAAGAGTTTTGATTACAGATGATTTTCTATAACTTGCAAACAGTCACTTGCGCGATCCGACCATCGTGCGGGTAGGGAGGGGAGCCGGAATCCGGAATTTAGTGACATGCATAATTTTCGAACGGGTGATCGGATCTTAATGAAACTTGATATTTGGAAAGACCTCATGTCTCAGATGTTCTTTTCGAGTCCAGACCGAATCCGATGAATGTGGGGGGGGGGGTCGGAGGGGGGAACTGGAAATCATGTGACACGCTTACAGTGGAGCGATCGGGATGAAATTTGTTGGGAGGAACAAAAACAATCCCTAGGTTCATCATTGACCGAACCGGACCGGATTCGTGCACTACGGGGGGAGTTGGAGTGGGGTTCCGGAATTCCGGTGTTACGGAGTTAAGTTACTTCTAGATGTTCTATGACGATGAAACTTGGCAGGTGTATAATTGACTCGGCCAAATTAACTTGGAAATAGTCACTTGCCCGATCCGACCATAGTGGGGGGAGGGAGGGGAGCCGGGATCCGGAATTTTATTGACATTCATAATTTTCGAACGGGTGATTGAATCTTTATAATACTTGGTATTTGGAAAGACTTCATGTCTCAGATGTACCATTTCGAGTCGAGACCGGATCCGATGAATGTGGGGGGGGTGGTCGGAGGGAGGAACCGAAAATCACGTGACACGGTTAGAATGGAGCGATCGAAACCTCCCGAGCGTCACCGTCGAAAAGGAAGTGCTTGAAAATTTCGCTGATTTTTCTATAAGATGTCAAAATATTTAAAACAAATTGTTCAAATATGTTATACAAAAGCAAATATAACTAAGTGACCATTTCTTTTGCACGTAACTGTAGTACCAAACAACCCATCACACTGACAAAGCTACTATCCATTCACATCCTACTGCGATAACTTGAATACAAGCTAAAAAGCTTGCAAGTGCCATATGAGCTTGCAGCTCTTGTTTTTCAGTCTGTTCAAACGTTTAAGGTTTTGCTGTTGTTTCAGTTTTGAACCTGGGCTTTTATTTGGTTGGGAGCTATAGTTAGCACGCCATACTCCCAAGTGAAGGGTCGCTTGTTCAAGTCACAGTTGTGCCTACAGTTTGATTTAGGACGGGTGTTTATGGCGTAACCCTGTAAGACAAGCCGAAGTCCACCCAGCTTCAAATGGGTACCTGGAGAAATCTGGGGAAGGTGAAAGGAAGGGTGTGCGAAAGCACCAGGATGGCTGGCCCCCAACCGCCCATTGCACTTCCTGGCTGAGGGCTGAAGATCGGAGATCAGCACCGCCAGTTAGGCCTGTCAAGGTTTTTTAACCTAGTTTGTGAAGGAGACAAGTTCCTCATTTCATGAACTTGACGTTCATAAGCAATCCAATGTCGTTCGTCCAACTTCAGCCTGAAAGGCACATTATTTTCCTTGTATAAAAACCATTGAAAACATTTGTGGTGGTGCAGATGGTAAAATTCAGTTTGGAAAATTGTCTCTAGCCTGGATTCATGCTCAAAGGATTCATTTAAAAATACTAGTTTAGCCCAATGAGTGAGGAATCAGTATTTTTATACCTTACGTTATAATCAGCAAAATCATTTTTATCTGAGCCTCGTTTTTGTTGCACGCTGTATGTCCACTTCTCGGCCGCTTCCGGGCTGATTCTTTCTACATTCGTTTTGCACTGCAGTGCTTCCGAGGAATACGGCAGCGCTTCTCGAGAATCGTGGACTTGCTTACCGACCAAGTCCGTGCTTCCCTGCAGGTGCTGCTTCAACCAAAAAGAAATCGTGCAGGCAGTGAATCCGAAAACGCATCTTGTGCAGAAGGGAAGAAGTGCTGCAGCAGCGATGCGGCAGCACTATGCAACAAAACGAGGCTCTGTACAGTAGTGTACAGGGTGGATTAAAGAAGTTTTTGTTAGTAGCGAATCAGCTCAACGTTTTGTCATTTTGTTTCAAAAAGAAAATCTAGGGAAAATAAAACAACACTTGAAAAACTAAAAGATCATATGGAATCTGATTCAGTGATGAATACAAAAGAAAAGCAGTGATGGTAATAGCAAATGACAAAGAAAATGGACTGAGTGTCGACTTCAGTTACATCATAGGATGCCACCCTCCTTTCTTAGTCCTCCCTCCCCTAACCAGAATGTCAGAACTTGATTAGAATGAATGAGGTGTCCGATCCCTGTGCTGTACCTTCAAAGCATGTCAGGAATGCCGAGTTTTTTTTTTTACACGTTTATCGAGACTTGATTATTTAGTTTTTATACTGTCTTTCTCAGCTGTTTTGTGTCCATTATATGATGCCAAAACAGATAGCATATTGACTTAAATTTGTTTGCTTTGTATTGACAGTAATCGCGAAATTGGTTCTTTAACCACCATAGTCGAATGTAATAAAGGTTCTATTTAATTTTTCTGTCTAATCTGATAGCTGGTTTTCAGTTTCCTTCAAAAGCGATGTGTTAGAAAAGAGCTTAATAGATCAGCACATATTTTGATTCATCAAAGCTTACGCCAGTCCAACACTGCTATGGCCCAGTTAGGTTAATAATGTTAATTGAAAAAGTGACACTATTAATTACTTCGGGCCTCACCCACACAGCCTGAGAATGGCTGGGACTTAATCCTAATTCACATTACATTTTGAAGGAAACGAACCAGAACAGAACAGAGGAAAAGGTAGGAGAAAATAAGAAGAAAGAAAGGAAGGAGAAAAGAATAAGAAAGCCAGCTGTACGGTAGCAATTAATATCGAACTTTTTCAGGCACAGTCACCTGTATCGACGGGTTCAAGTCAACTCACCTACTTAGCGGCAGTGACGATGGCACAATTTGCATCTGGCGCACGCGAGGATGGGAATGCGACAGGACACTTCTTGCAGCACACAAGGGGGGTGTTAACTCTCTCTCAATCCACCCCTCTGGCAAACTAGCTCTTTCTGTTGGGAAAGATAGGGGTTTGAAGACTTGGAATTTGATCAAGGCCCGAACTGCTTATGTAAAGAATTTGCATGCTGGTGAGTACTGCTAATGCAATTCTATTTATTCGCCAACCTTGATCCCTGACAAGACAAACACAGTAACCAAATTGAATCATTACGGTTCCAGTATACAGTCAAATATATAACAACATATGCAACAATCCTGTATTAAAAACAAAAGAAATAATATAACATCCATGTCAGACCACTTAAAATTATAAGGACTGACTTTGTTGATTTCTGTCATTCAGTTGAAGTGACAGCGCTTCAATTGATATTTAGTGATACTTTACTTTACTTGTACTTTACTGATATGTAACAGCAGCTCAGATTATGTGCATTCCAAGGGAAAAACAAGACTTTAGAAAACCTGAATGTTCTTTTCTTTAGTTGGTGAAATTGTGATGTGGTCTCCTGACGGTCAGAAGTATGCTGTTGTAGTGGAGAACGTTGCGAATATCTACAGCACAGAGGCAGCCGGTGTTGTCCATGTCGTCAAGACACAAGGAAGAATTCATGGAATCGCTTTCATCAGTGTAAGTCTAGTAAATTTTGTGCATCCAGATCCTCCTTCAACCGATTTGAACTACTAGCCTACTTACTGCCACGAATTAAAAGTGGAAACATTAATCTTATTTCCGAACTTCAGACTGTCATAAGTTTCACAACATTTGCGCAGAATACGTGTGACAACTTTTGCCACGGGGAGCTGACGAGAAATACAATGTAGCGAAGTCAGTCTCTTTATTGTTCGGAGTCGGATACAAAACTGCGGCTATTTAGACAATGAATGGTTCATACAGCCTCGCCTGAACCGGGCTATCAATGACTTTGATGCACGGGCGCTAATTCTTGGTTCAGGTGAGGCTGACACATGACAAATGTTCTATGTAAACACGACCAACAAAAATGAAGAAAGATGGTTAACAAAAATATACATAAAACCATCACAACAGGATTCTGGAGTCCCAGAACCCTCTTTTGGCTGTTCTCTCTGGACCGCAGATGCGGCTATCTCTTCCCATTTGGCTGTAATGAGGGGGGGGGGCTGGTATATTGCGGGTTCTACCCAACTTAGTGTGTAAAATGTTTACCTTGTTTTAAAATGCTTGTATTAAAATAATCATAATAATACTAGTATTATAAGTGCAAAAAAGGCTTTTGCCGAGGGGTTGTCCACTCCCGATTTTAGTGTGCAGCAAGTGGCCGGTGCCGCGATGCCCGGCCGGTGCCGGCACCGGCTGAAACCTGTCGGCACCGGTTGTCACGTGTTAGAACATCAAAATAAGCTTTTTGGAAGCGTTTGAAAGATGAATCGCTCAATTCATTGTCGGCACCGGTGCCGGCACCGCCTTTTTCGGTTGGTGCAGGCCGGTGCCGGTAAATGGTGTACAGCAGGTGCCGGGGAGTGGGTAACCCCTCGGCTTTTGCCTCTATAGATTCCTCATGACACAATATTATACTAAATTGAACGTCAAGCCAGGTGACAATCCACAAACCGGTTAGTATTTTCGGCATTTATGACACTTTCAGAGAGGTATTCCAGTATTCAACTATCCGGTTTCTGAACCTCCACTTTTCGAGATTTGCCACCAAACTTTGTTCAGCCGTGTCCTCTGAGGCTGTTGTCGTTGAAGATGACGAGATCGTCAGGTCTTATATCATCATAGTAATGATGAACATCTCTGGAAGTTTCCATTAGATCACCGCGGAGAAATCTGTAAGGTAAACTGGATCGTAATTTTTCAAGCCGGCTTTCGTAAGGCAGACGACGAATGGCGGACAATGTTTTTGTTGCTCTTCTCTAAACTTGCTCAACGGCGATGACGTCCTTGCTATAGAAGGGCCTTATCGTTGTTTGGACATATTCAGTTAGTGGGCGAGTCACGTCCTTGAAGAGAATAGGAAACAGGGAATTGTCTTAAAATACAAATGTCCTTCTCATAAGAATCATGATCAGTGCTAGTCGGCTGGTATTATATCTGGTCAAAGTAACTCAGTTTTCCGCGGATCCCAGTTGTGTGCAGGCCTTCATAATCTTATGTTAAACAAATTTAGAACAGCTATTTACGTCCAGTGTTATTTCCTGCACATAGATATACCGTGGAAAAAAAAACGCTTAACGTCGTTATTGTTCTTTAGGAAGATGTCCTCGCCTTAGCTTCTGAATCACCCGAAGTGGAGCTACACGACCTGGTGGCGAAAGCCCATATCGTTTCTTTCCCTGCTCACGAGAAGCGAGTGAAAACAGTCTGTCATGCTAAAGTCGGAGAGGAAGATTTTCTCACCACAGGGTCAAATGATGGCTTCATCAAGCTATGGAAAATAAAGGTGAGTTATTTAACTAACCACTTTCAGGTAAATAGTAACCAGAGATGGGTGAATCCGGATTTGAATCCAGGATTCGTCCTTTGGCCGGATTCGAATATCATGCTGATTCGGACTCGGATTCCAAACCCTCAATCTTACGAATCCGCCCAAATTCCTAGTCTGCATTCTTCCAGTTTCCGTTTCCCAATGTTTACGTAATGGGCTTAGGCAATCCAACTTTTTTTTATCTCAATCACCAACCATCCTCAGTAATCTATCACGTTATATGATTCAGTTTCAAAGAAAACCTCTTAGATTCTAAGGTTCTAGTTTGCTCTGTAAAAGGAGCTGATACTCGCAAAACAAATAATTTATTTTTCGTTAATGCAATTTCAAGCGACAAACCGGAGAATTCTGCGACCAGTGGCAACACTGGGTAGAACAGACACAGAAGGAATGGACACAACTTCTAGCATGGATGCTTTAAAGTTTAATTGAAAAGGGCTGTGATAGGACGATCTAGTTACCTATCACCAGGGACCCATACATTTCCTGTAATGACTCGCCATTCAGAGGGCTTGTCATTTCTTATGCTTCTATGTTGCTATGTTGCCCGAACCTCTCCTAGTTTCCAAAAATTCCGCTTGGGTCGAATCGGCGTTCTTGCTTGCCCCATTGGACGTGAGGCCAAAGAGACTTCTCCCTCAAGGCGCCAGCAGCCAATCCCAAATTTTGTCTATCTGGATATTCGCGTATTCTATCCCCGTGGGTATTTCTCGAACTTACAGACGTTCGGTCAAGAGCGCATCAGAAATCTCTTATTGACAAGCCCCCTGAATGGCGAATCGTTACAGGAAACTTATGGGTCCCTGCTATCACTTATTTACTTAAATAGGCTTGTAGACTCGATGAAAGTGCGTTACTTTGTTGCTCCACTATTCACGAATAATCGATTTTCATATAGGGGACTTTCCCTGTCGGATTTGTGGTACCTCTGTGCGCTTGTAACTGTGTTATATGCTTGACGAAAACGATTTACGAAAAAAAAACGAATGGCAAATTAAATCGAAGGGGGGTGGACAGGCTAAACTGGCGGTCAAATGCTTGGCACTCGTCTCTATATGTATTTGAGCCACAATAGTCACCAACCTCACCAGTGAAGCCATTGGAAAGCCGCGTTTGTGTTAAGATTCAGATTTTCCGCGTAATAGTAGAACTTTACGTTGTGGGGACGGTCGTAGAGATTCTGACCGTAACTACTAGGGTAAATAGTGAAAAAAAAAAATCGCTTAACACAAATCCATGTAAGTCAGTGTGTTTCAGTTAAATGATACACAATAAGTTGGTTTTTCAGTTAAACTTTGATCTTGCTTTTAATGACCTTAGTTGCGTTTTTGCAGATACCATGGTATCTGATATACGGTCTAAAGTCGTTTTTGCAGTTATCGTGGTATCTGATACCACGGTCGAAAGACGTTTTTGCAGTTGTCGTGGTATCTGGCCAGTTATCGTGGTAACTGATATTGAGATATCACGGTCCGACCGTGGTATCTGGTCTCCGAAATTTTGTCAAATTGGTGAGAAAGAAGTTCAGCACTTAGTGATGTAACTGGATATCAGTTTTTCTTTTGGGGTGACTTCGAAAAGGGCAATAGTCGTTTTTGCAGTGGACCGGATATCAGTGGTAACTGCAAAAACGACTAATTGCAGATCCAGTTACCGTGGTAGCAGATACCATGGTATCTGCAAAAACGCAACTCTTGTCTTTTTCGTAATAGGCCGAAGATCTCACCGATAAGCCTAAGCTCCTTTGCTCGCACAACACGGGCTGCCGAATCACTTGCATGGCTGTTTGGAAAGGCACGTCGACTGTATCAAATGAAGACGAGAAGAAAGTAGACGTTGCAGAAGAATTAGAAGAACCGGCAAGCGACGAAGAACAGGAAATAATTATAACAGAGAAAGAGACGCCAGAGAAGAAACCGCAGCAGCCCAAAAGAAAGAAAGAAAATGTTGGTGAAGTGCCAAGCAAGAAAAAGAAAAGAACTGAAGTTGCTAGTATTTCTGCAGAATCCGGTAAAGTGAAAAAGTTAAAGAAGAAAAAGAAGAAAGCGGCTATGTCTGGAAGTTTCCATGTTGATGAAAGATAAAGCTTATTAACAGGTATCTTTCGTGTTTCTAATAAGGTTTTTCCCAAGTTCCCTTGCCGCAAGAACGACGCAAATATTTCCGTAAGTGTTGGGCGATGTTCGATATCGATAACGATGCATCGGACCAAATATCATATCGAATACCGAAACGTCTATGTCGATATCGAAAATGATATTTGTACATTCATATAATATATACAAAAACGGATTCGTCAGCTGTGATGCTTATGAAGCGATATTTCGGCCCTTCTGGCAAGGGTCCTCTTCAGGCTGTTAATCTTCTGGGCCAACGCTGGGGAAGGCAAACCTGCAATAAATAACCGAAAATTCTACCAACTATAAATATTCTAATTCGGGGGTACGTTTATATTATTGCGAATACTCCAACATAAGTTACATTTGTATATCCAAAATTGGAGCTATATGTTTTCCGTAATTCATTTTTTATTTATAGTCAGTATTTATTATGTATTTATTAAGTCAGAGCAAGATGCTTTTTTACGACAATTTTGTTCTTCAGTTTTGAGACTATAGGTACCACAGCGAAACATGGTACCGAAATATCAGTTATCGATATATCGAAAAATCCAAATATCGCCCAACGCTACTTTGCGTAAGAATAGTATTCTTTCTTGCGCCTTCATAGAACGGTACGTCATCTACACAAAGAAAACCGACCTTTCCAGACAACTTCTATGCACTACCCCTACTGCTAGCGTGGGCCATAGCGTATTTGTCGAATAACAACGATTGTGTTTTTTGTTTCACGCGTAGAGTCAAAGAGCTGTGTTTTGGGGAGTGCCAGCGATCCTCAAGGGCATGTCACTCTATATGCTAATGCCGTTTTCATACTTCTTTCACGCAGCGCTACGTTTGCAAAGACACAATTCAAGCTTTGTTTATGGAAAAATTTGGCAACGCATGTAAAGGAAACAATTACAAATTACTTCTTGGTGTACGTTTAACCAGGTTTGTTCGGCCTAGCAGTGTTGAACGGATTTGCCTCTATCTGCTCCTCTACCCAACTATGTCCAGTCAAACTTCAACAGGTTTGTCAATTCCGGCTTCTGACTTCAGTGCTGACTGACTTTTCTACGGTGCTAATAGGCGACTCGGTATGATCCGGAACCCTAATCTCCTATTCCGCTTCAGACAACTTATACCGAGATCTAACCTGTGATTGTATTCTGGCGCAGGCAGTGTATCATTAGTTGCATTTTTACAGATAGGTACCATGGTATCTGATACCACGGTCGAAAGGCGTTTTTGCAGTTATCGTAGTATCTGGCAAGTTATCGTGGTATCTGATATTCAGATCAGATATTCTGATATCTGATATTACAAAATCGTCTCACTTTCATCAATTTTTGTCAAATTGGTGGGAAAGAAGTTAGGCACTTAGTGATGTGACTGGATATCAGTTTTTCTTTTGCGATGACTTTGAAAAGCGCAATTTGGCACTTGTCATTTTTGCAGAGCAACCGTATATTAACTGCAAAAACGACTAATTGCAGATCGAGTTACAGTGGTAACAGATACCATGGTATCTGCAAAAACGCAACTATTGTATTTTATGAAGGGCGTACAGAATTCAATCGTCTGCGCCAGCGCAATACATCCCGTGGAGAATCTAAGCCCACATAAGTATCGATCGATACACACATACACGAACCTAGATTGTGCGTATAAGACAAATGAAAAACATTCAAGCCCCACATGAATTAATATTATGAATAAATGAATTTATTCCCAGTAAAGCCCAAGAGCCATGGCGGGAAACATAACACAATAACAAAAAACCAAATATCATACACTCGAAAAAAAACCAAAAATCAACTTCTATAAAAATAGTTCACGGTGGGTCATAGCTAACTTCAGGAATCTACCCAGCCTTCAGAGGTCACCAAAACACTTACTTCCCATACTTGAAACCAAATCCCTTTCCTCCTAAACCTCCCGACCAAACACTTCCTTTCTTAATCCTTTCAGCTCCTCGCAATAACATATCAAATGTACCGCATCTTCCCCATCAATACCACACATTGGGCAAAAATAAGGACCAGTACCTTTCCTTTCTCTACCAATATAATTCCTCCGCATCCCCACCGGCAGAGCGTCCGCTTCACACTGCTGCGTCGTATGCGACACGATTTTTTCTTTGATGTTCCGACATGCGACAAAATCGCACGGACTTTCTCACCACCACGCAGACGCAAAATGAAAACGAAATTTTCGTCATGATTAATCTGCAAAACGACAAAGAAGCCCTTGGGGAAACCACCTCTGAAGATGCGGGGAGATTACACTTCTGAATTCCACCCTTGTATTAGGAAATTTTCAGTCAAAACCTATAGGTCATCTTGTTCAAAACATGTTAATACAAGTTTATTCAGAAGATGTTTTGCATTCAGCCATCCTAGGATTACAATCAGAACAAGGTAGAGCAATTTTTAGTCTTGAAAATTAACTAATCTTTGTTCTTCTTTTCTTTCCCTAAAAAAAAAACGCATGCGTTTTGTCGGATGAGTTCAAATTTTTCAACGCATACGACACTGCGACAAAACGCACAGTTCTGCGTCGCTTGTCGCACGATTTGTGTCGTATGTCGCATGACGCAGAATTTTGCGCGAAATAATCGCAGCAGTGTGAACCATAGGTAAGACTCACCATCCACCTCAATTCACAACTAGCCGTTTCACTTCCAGAGAGAACGCACGACCCCTATGGTGTGAAAAGCGCGTACACATCGCGGACTCGTAATATCTCTCCGAGGGGTTGCCCTCTCTCGATTTTAGTGTACAGCAAGTGCCTGGCCGGTGTCGGCACCGGCTGACAACAGCTAGCACCAGTTGCCACGTGTTAGAACATTAAAATTTGGAAGCGTGAATCGCCTAGTTATGGCTGGCACCGGTAGTTTCGACTGGTGCCGGGAAAGGGTATATAGCAAGTGCCGTGGAATGGAAACCCCTAGGATCTCCCCTTAAAGTTTAAATGAAAGGGGCTGAGATAGGACAATCTAGTTACCCATCACTTATTCACTTAAATAACCTTGAAGACCCGATGAAAATGCGTTACTTCGTTGCTCCCCTATCCACCAATAATCAGTTTTTATACAGTGGAATTTTCCTGTCGGATCTGTGGTACCTTTACGCGCTTGTACCTGTATTTCTCGACAAAAAACAATTTACGAACAACAAGTGTTCACGTAGTGAGCTGCCTTTCGCGAGCTAAAAATAAGTTGGCTTTTCAGTTAAACTTTGAGTCACTGTCTCGTATTCCTAAGGTGAAGTTATCCCATATGACTACTCGGGCTACACATTATTTATTGAGTAGCTTTAGCAACAACTGATACTATGTTGGACACACCTGTTATAACTGATTAGCTTTTTTTTTATCAAAATTATTTCTGTTTATCAAAATTATTTACAAAATGCGCATACTACTTAACAAATATCAGCTTTCCTCTTCGAGATCAAAAGACAGTGTAGGTGTTTTTCCTTTTGGCTTTTTAGGTGCTTTTTCGTCTCCGTTTTTCTTGCTGCTGTCTTTATCTGTTGACTTCCTCTTTTCTGGCTTTCTGAATTTGATCTTCCCGTCTTTGGTGGCATATTCTAGAATTGAACAATGAACTTAGTTGGACGGTACATGTATGTTCGTTCCCTAAACCCAAGATAAATCTCACTTCCCAGTGAAAGGTAGGCCAATCCTGTCCTTCGCCGGCTCAGTAAATGAAGGAGTGGAATTCATGTTGGGAATTCCACACAGTTTCCAAGGCTTCGGAGTCCGCTTTTTGTCAACCAATACCTTGAATCAGAAATGGGCGAATCCGAATCCGGATTCGAATCTTCTGCTTGTCAGGCTGGATTCGGATTCCAAACCCTCAATCTTACGAATCCACTCAAATTTCTAGTCTACATCCTTCCAGTTTCCGTTTCCCAACTTTTACACAGTGGGCTTAGGCAACCAAACTTTTTGATCTCCACTACCAACCATCCTCGGTAATCTATCACGTTATCTAATTGCCTTAGATAATCAGTTATATATTTGTCAAAACTTTTTAAACTACAACCTATGTATATGAATTAATTTTGTTGAGGTCGGATACGATTCCAGATTCTAATCCTTAGCATTAAATGGTGGATTCGGAATCGGATTCGTACCTAGCCCTGGATTCGGATCCTTTCATGATCGGATTCGCCGATCTCTGACTTGAATGCCTCCACACCAGAGATGGGCAAATCCGGATTCGGATCCAGGATTCGTCCTATTGGCCGGATTCGAATCTTTCTGTTAGACTGGATTCGGATTCTGTTTAGGATATATTTTCTCCATATATTTTCCAGTTTTTATGCACTGTCCTTAAGGTATACGAGAACTAAACGAGCACTACATTCGCTCCTAGTTGCCGAGAGGAAACCCATCTTAAAAAACAAGCACATATGAAAACCTAGAAATTTGGTTTACATCGTCCGATTAACTGATGCACGATGCTTTTCGCATCAGTGCTTTTCTGTCAAATCGGACATCTGATTTTTAAACTATAACCTATGCGGTTTACATGGGTGATTTTTATCAAAGTCGGATTTTCCCCTCACATTTGCACTTTCGTTTTGTCCCCTAAACGTGATGCCTCTATGACAGTATATATATATATTTTATTTTTAACCCGCCAAGTACACGAGGTGATAGCGGAGTAAATAGTATAACGAAAAATAACACAAGATAAATAACAGCATAAACACACAAAATTTAGACATAATTTCTAATTGGACCTGAAAATTCATGAAAAACCTCATGTACTCGATGACCTGGATGACGAAATGTACATAGTAGTGACGCTGACGTTTTCTCAAGTGAACAAATGACATCTTGGACGCCGAACTTCTGAACTAATTTGTGGTTGCGGTAGGAACGAGGAAGGTACATCAAAAACTTACAATGATTATAATAACATGTCTTCAAAGCTTTGATGTCTTTTTTTCGCAGAATGTGATAAACACCGGAACAACACAAAATGTAAGGAGTACAGAAAGCGCTATAAATTCGCCCAGGTGCCTTCCCGTTGTAGCGACCTTTGTTTGGACATAAACGACCGTATGCAATACGAATTAAATTAGAACTATCCTGAACAATAGCCGAACAAGTCTTGAAAAGCGTTTTTTTAAACCGAGGCCAAGCCTCTTTAGCGAATCAGTTACTGGAATCGAAATAGGTCCCACGGACAGCGGTTCCGAAACCGGTGGTACGCGTGCACAAAGGGGTACGAGGTACCCTCGCAAGGGGTCAATTCTAGCCTACCATTTCCGGGGTGCTTCAATTCACTCGCTAGGGTTACCAATCCACTCGCCAGGGTTGGGTCATCGCCAAGTCGCATTTTTGACTCCTTAGTTTTTTGCTGGTTATAGCTGAATCAGATAGGCTGTTCCAAAGAGGAACCGCTCGGTTACTGAAGGAGTGGGATTTTTCAAAAAATCTGTGCTATAAGCACCCCCTCCAAAAGGGCTAATTAGATCTTTGTTTCACCTACCTTCCTCTTCCTTCTTTTGTTTCTCAAGTTTCTCAACTTCCTCTGCTGTCAGATCACCAGATTTCAGAACAACAACTTGTGGTTTGTAGTCGTCTTCATCAAAATCATCATCCGAACCTGCTTCTAGTGCTTGTCTCTGTAAAATTTAAAAAGTCTGTGAGCTTATATAACAGAAAATATCTAGCTGGAATCCAAATGATACATACGAACAAACATCCCATAGCGCTGCTGTATTTAAACCCCAGGTGGCAGAACCCCACCCCAGCCTGCCTGCACCGAATTGGCCCTTGCCTCTTTTAATTTTTATTTAAATTTGCCAGTAGCATAATTGGGGGTGAGGTTCTTTCTGAACTATGATAATTTTAATTATTAATTTTATTTATGTAAGCTTTCACCAGTGTTTTCCTCCAGTTGTTGTTGAAATCATGTGAAAAAAATGTCAAAGGGTTCAAGGATATGATCTAGATTGCTGGGATTTTTGTACCACTTACTGAACAGTAGCCTAGAGATAGCCTATGCTTATTTGAGCATCCAAGAGTCACAGAAAAAAAAGCACTAAAACCAATACCAGGCAACTTTTACTGCAAAATGTTTAATTTACATTCAGGTTAGCATGTGTAGGCTATATGCTACAAAGTTTCAAATATTTCTCTTAATTTTACTATCTTTCTCCTTTCAGTTTTACCAACGGGCATCAACTAGACTGTTTTATAAGGACTACACAAAACCAAGGCAGTGGAAATTTGAGAGAGGTGTTCAAATAAACATACATCTGCTGCACACTGAAAGCTGTGCTAGATTGACAATATTTAGCAACATAGGAATACCTATTTTTTTTTGTCAAAAACAAGAACCAGTCATAACAAAGAAAAGCTCTGCCATCAAACCTGGACTCGACAGGGAAGAAGCAACACATCTATTTCAGACACAAAATTTAACAATAAACATACAAATCTGTTACTGATTTGTGGCACTTTACTGATACACTGTGGCACTTTACTGATTTTTATCTTTCAGTAATCCTGTTTTTATAAAAATTTATGATTTAATTATAAAACCAGTTAGCTCATTGAGATACTTAGGTCTCCCATATGGTTCTACGATTTCGTTAACAAGAATTTGTATGGTTAGAGAGGTTGAGAAAAGGGTTGCGTCTAATTTTGGTGTAGTAATTTCATTAAGGGAGTTTATGACCCGGATGTCTTTAGCTCGTGTTTTTAATACTGTTGCGCTTCCGCAAGTTCTTCTTCTTTCCCCTTTTCTCCCTCTACTAACTGCGGGTAATATTGCATCTATTAAATCTACTTTTTTTAAATTCGGAAAATTTTTATGCTGGTTTTCAAGATTTCAATCTAATAGTTTTATGATGCATGAATATAATCTAAAAAACCTGATATTAATTTTAAATAAAAAGTATAGTCATTTTACTTCCAAAATTAAGCATGCTAATCATAATTTATCAGACGCGTTTTAACTTTTTTCATTTTTCAGCATGTTTATTTTGCACGTTTTTAAAAATTATATAGGTCACGTTCAATTTATTGTATAGGCTATAGTGTGGTCATTATTTTGTTAGTTATTTGTCTAGTGGTATGTCACAAAGTTGTTTGTTCGATTTGGATTATTTATGTATTTATTTTACTCGTCAGTTATGGCGGAAATAAAATAATTGAATTGAATTGAACTGAATACAGGAACATAATAATATGCAACAGTATTCGGTGCTCTTGATGACTAACTCTCTTTGCCAGTGCAAAGTCATCTCATACCTAGCGAAAGAGCTGGTAGCGGCACCACAGCTGTCCCCAATGATCACAGTGATTGGTTGACACAGGATTTGAGTTGTTGAGTTCGAGTCATAAGGGCGACATTTTCTTCGGCATGTTTTGGACTTAGTCATATAAGGCAATTTTCCATGACACAGTTGTGGGCCACACATTTCTGAGTGTTTTTCACGGAAACACGCTTGTGTGCCACACAACGGAGCCACAAGTTGAAACTCGTGGAAACACCATTGTGTATATTTTTTGGGCGGTAACTTCAAATGTCTGAATATATAAATAAAAATCATGTAAAAAAAAATATCAAGAAATATAACTCCAGGCTTTCGTCCTTACCATTCTATGCTAAAAGTATTTTCAGTTTTATGTCTACATAATTGAGAAAGTTTTTCATTTTACTGTTTTGATGTTATTTTGCTGCCAAATTTGAATTTCCCGCCAAAATCGAGCCACAAATCAACAATCACCTCGACAGTTGTTTGTTGAATTTGAGCCGGGCAGCAAGCCATGAAAATCTTGCTGGTCACGGAAACACACTTGTGGGCAGCATAAAAGGCAGCGGAAACGCTCTTTTCAAGCCACAATCGACCCACAACCTGTTTGTGGGAGCACGGAAAAGTGCCTATACTCTATAGAGTATTTGCTTGTCATTATAATGGTCAAGAGTAGGCTTTGCTTGATAATTACTGGAATTTCAATTTTATTAAGCCTAATAATTCTTGATCTTAGCCCAATGATCAGCTAGGGTACTCTGAGTCTGACGGTACTAGCCTAATACCTGCTCTGAGTCTGACAGTACTAGCCTAATAACTGCCTAATAGTAATACAGGTGAATACAGGCATAATAATAGGAATATTAAGACCAAACTTCAACCTTTGTGTGAACATTTGGGCCTTCTTTGTATCCAACTTGCTCCTTAATCCGTCTTAGAAAAGCCGGCTCTGGTGGCTTATTAAAGCATATACTATTTTTCTTCGACATTTAAGTAAATAAAGGAATGTTGACAATATGCTCGTTTAACTTGTTTTTTGTATTTTCCGCTCTTTCTTCACAAAAAAGCGACCCGAAAGTCTGAGGCATCTAGCGGCCACAGTGCGTAAAGCAGTATTGGTGCTTTCAGATAGCGCTGCGGTCGAATCCTCGCGCAGAAGGTTTGATTTTTCGTTTCGTGGTATTTCGGCCGAAAAGGTTCCGAAGGGTCGGAGCCCTTTCGCCAGAAGTTATTTGGATTTTGGACTGGATAGCGTCCCAGATTTTTTTTTTGAGCAGCGTGTCCGTACAGTGCAGTTTTTGGTCGGATTCGAGTCCGGATTCGAATCGTCAGCATGAAATGGTGGATTCGGATTCTGAATCGGATTCGTACCTAGCCCTGGATTCGGATTCGAATCCTTTCATGATCGGATTCGCCCATCTCAAGTACAAACGACACTCATCGACAACGTCAATTTCGGCTAGTAATTTGAGGGTGAGAGTAATATGCAAGTTTATTACAACAAGTAGCACGAACACCGAGAATAAAGCAACAGCACACAGTGTAAACGAAATAACACGCTGCAATAACAAAAAGTAAAATAATCAAGAGAAATGCACCACTACAGAGGAAATAATAAGCCTCATCTTCGTATAGTAGGACCGTCTAGGCAGTTTCAGTCGAAAGCTCGTCGGTGTTTACCCCTTCTTCTGGGTAGTTCATTCGATCCTTGATGTTCAAGTAGTCAATGCCGTCGAAGTACTTGATGACCTAGGGTATATTATCTGTCATAAAATGGGGAGGGAGGGTGATAGATAGGTTCCCATATCAAGGCGTTCACTAGACGATTGGTGGTCAATATTTAAAACCAAACATCACGTCATGACAAATCCCTCCACTCCCCCCACGGTGATCGGATCAGGGAAGTAACTATTTCCAAGTTAGTTCGGTCGGGTCCCTAATATGCAAGCCAAGTTCCATCGTCCTAGCACATGTGTAAGCATCTTAAGTCGGGATCACCGGAATTCCGGAACTCTCCCTTCAACCCCCCCCCACAGTGTCCGGATCTGGTCCGTCAAATATGTATCTAGGGCTTGTTCTTCCCACCACGTTCCGTTTCCCCCCTCCAACTCCCCCCAAAGTCACCGGATCCATTCCGGACTTGAAGTGTGACATCTGAGACATGAGGTCTTTCCAAATATCAAGTTTCATTAAGATCCGATTCTCCGTTCAGAAGTTATAAATACGTCAATATTCCGGAGGGGGGAAGTGACTATTTCCAAGTTAGTTTGGTCGGGTCCCTAATATGCCTGCCAAGTTTCATCGTCCTAGCACTTCTGGAAGTACCCTAACTCGAGATGAGTGGCCTGACAGACCGACCGAAAAGTGATCGGTATATGGCACTTGGCCGATAGGCAAGCGCCATACTAAAAGCGTACTAAAAAGAGTACAGTACAGTTGTACTACCGGTGGTAACCCTGGCTAAATACTGTCGGCAGTGGCACCAGCGTCACCGACGAGATTCCATACAAGTAGACCGGAATTTCTTTCGTCTTGAAAGAAATTCTCGCCCCGCTAGACTTTTTTTCTAGTCGCCTTTACGAACGGAATATTTTCAAGTCGACCAGATTTCTTTTCTTATTGACGGGATTGTATTTCCATCAAGTCTTGAGTGTGTCGCAGGATAGTCCTGTAACCATGCAGATTTGCCAAACACCGCACGGAACAGCGGCTGAAAAGAGTATACTTTTCTGCACTGACTTTATGGTCGAGAAACTGATTGTCTCAAAAATGGTAAATCTATTATTTTCGTTATTACTCATAGCAAAAAAGGTGCACGCCTCCGTAAAAATGAATTCAGACAACCCCGAAAATGATTCGACAGCGGAATACCTTTCGTTTCTGCATGGTCGTCAAGGGTTGACTAATGGGTTGGCAACGACGTGGGACGGAAGTTTGTTCCACGTCCATACAACAGCTGCGTTCGTTTTTGTCGTTCGGTTCGCGATTCCAACCGTCGTTTTACTACAAGTGTTTTCTTTATAACGTCGTTCGTGAACGGCATTGAACTGCCGAGAATAAGGAGTTTTCTTTGTTCGGTTGAACGGGTTGAACCGTCGTTTCATTCGTCGTTCATGAAACGACGAACGGAGGCGGAAAGTCAGTTTCAACGTCGCGGTTCGGTAATTAAGCGCGAATTTTCAAAATTCTCGACAAACAAAATTTTGCTTGTAAACCAAGTTTAAAAACATCTTTGGACTTTATTATAGCTGCTGCTGCAAATACCAAATTAGTTCGACTATAAACGTTTTCGTATAAACTTCGTTCGTGAAGCGACGTTTATAGAACGTGCCAAAAAACTCACTAATATAAAAAAAAATAAACGACGTTTTTGGTACCGACGAAAACGTCGTTTAATTTTTTTCATATTAGCGTTTTCTTTGGCATGGCACGTTCTATAAACGTCGTGTCACGTACGAAGTCGATACGAAAACGTTAATAGTCGAACTAACTTAATATTTGCAACAGCAGCTATAATAAAGTACAAAAATGAATTTTAGCATAATAGGCCCACTGTTTTTAAACTTGTTCTACAAGTTTAATTTGTTTTGTCGAGAATTTTGTAAGTTCGCGCTTAATAAATGAACCGAGATGTTGAAACCGACTTTCCGCCTCCGTTCGTTGTTTCAAGAACGACGAATGAAACGGCGGTTCAAACGAACAAAGAAAACTCCTTATTCTCGGCAGTTCAACGCCGTTCACGAACGACGTTACAAAGAAAACGCGTAGGCTACAGTAAAACGACGGTTGGAAAGGAAAACCGAACGACGAAAACGAACGCAGCGAATGCAATTTCTAAACTTCCTTCCATTATTTATGCCCTTGCACCAAGGTGTAAATTGTGTGTATATACACCAACCCGTTTAGTAAGACCAAATGAATATAGTGCCGTTAAAGGAAACCTAGCACTGTGTATTGTTTTCTGCTCACACATTCTCAGATAGTTGACCGCTTTACAATCAAGCAATGCTCGCAGAAAATTACACACGGAATCGGTGTTTTAGCCTCTTTACATACCCTTGCCATGGCAATCTTGGCAAAATGGACATAAGTCTTCCGACGGAAACAGGTACTCGGAAACAATATTTGCGTTTTTGCAGATACCATGGTATCTGATATACGGTCTAAAGTTGTTTTTGCAGTTATCGTGGTATCGGATACCACGGTCAAACGGCGTTTTTGCTAGTTGTCGTGGTATCTGGCCAGTTACCATGGTAACAGATATTCAGATATCACGGTCCGACCGTGGTATCTGGTCGTGGTATCTGAAAAGTCATCTCACTTTCATCAAATTTTGTCAAATTGGTGAGAAAGAAGTTCAGCACTTAGTGATGTAACTGGATATCAGTTTTTCTTTTAGGATGACTTCGAAAAGTGCAATTTCGACAATAGTCGTTTTGCAGTGGACCGTACATCAGATACCACGGTAACTGCGCGAAAACGAGTAATTGCAGATCCAGTTACCGTGGTAACAGATCCGCAAAAACGCAACTAATGATCGGGCGCCTGATCTGTCACGTAAAGAGAAGAAATCGTGGCAAGCGTGATAATCAGTGTATTGCTGACCGAGGAGATAGGATACACTTATGAAGCGAAGATTTTAGGGAACATGGAAACACTCCTGCGGCAGAATGAATTACTAAGTACGACGCATCCTTTAACGGTGGATGACAAACATAGTATTGATTGGTTTCAGAAATAAGACTGGATGGAGCGACCGAGGTCTGACTGTCCTCAGATTAAACTTTTCCCTTCAAACAGGGAAACGAAACACGACGAAGCCAACATTAATTCTCTAAACGGAATTTTCCTCTTTTATTCTTGATACGAAACAAGCTATCTAATGTCAACTTCAACTTCTCTAAGAAACTTAAACTCAACTTCAAATAACATATAAAAAACACTTTAAATGAAACCTCGATCCTCTACCAAGAATCCTTAACCATAGGCAAAAATCAATATTCATTAAGGCTAACTAAGGATCAGGTCCAAAGTCGCCTAGCTTTAGGAACTCATTTTTATTATGACAAGAATATCTATTTTGTATGACTATTTTCACCGACTAAGATCAGGTAATACAGTTTTAGTAGTAATAATATAATTGCAACAATAAGGCTTTCGCCTCTATAAATTTCTCGGGACACTCTGATATTTTTAAATGGCCGTAGAGGTCGTTACTCTGATATGAACCGAGATGGAGGTATGTTAACTATTATAACTTTTTTGAACAGAATATTTTTATAGGTAGGACTTATTCTTCTTTTGTTGTACTTCTGAAGTTTGAGTTTTGAATTACTTTGCTGGGTACGAAACAAGAAACATAATTTGGATCTGGAAAATATACACCGAGAAGTAAGGTAAAGGCAGCCCAATCACAAAGTTCTATTTTTTTTTATTCAGGCGTTTTTCCAAGACAAAAGGTAGTAATGATAACTGCTAATAGCTCAAAAGTCTCCTTTGCTCGTATTACATTTCCGATGTTCCGAGAATATGGAAATGCAGAGTTGATGCTTTGCGAAATACTTGGGAAAAACCAAAACCTTTACATTTTTTTTTTAACAATATAGCTTTTAGGGGGAGGATTAGATGGTTAACGGATATAATCTGGGAAGTAGTTCAAAAGCGCAACCGAGTATCAGAGTTGTAGAATACTGGTCCGTTTCTCACATTTTGTTACAGTAACTGGGTCTGTTATGATATACTAAAAACGAAGAAAGGGGTGGAAAGGGGCTGACGAAACAGCTATAGCCTACGCTAGCCCTAAAATCAGGAGAGAAGCAGCAGTTCGCAGTTTTCTAACTGAGGGCTCCTGGCAGATAACTACGATTGGAAACGCTACTCTGGATTGACGCCTGAAACTCTTCGCCAGAGCTAGGGTTTCTGGCTCATTGGCGTTATTGTTATTCGTTCTTGATCATTACTATTAGGTAGCCATCGTTTTCTTTTATTCGGGTTTTTTACCGATCACCTAGGCTGAGCTTCACCAATTCTCGAGTTTTCAATTTTGTTTAGGTTCTACGTATCATCTCAGAGTATCGCTTGCAGAACTACTTTACTCTGCTAAGAGCACTAACTAGAAAAAGACGAATTTCAAAAGCTTCAATTTTTGCCCCCTGCCTGTTTATAGCTTATGTTTAGTATCTGGGTACACGCATATGGTCACAAGGTGCGCATACACAATCAGGCTTTCCGGACAAATTTTCTCCATTTTCATCAGTTGTCACGGATAAAGTAGAATCTCAACTTTTCCGTATGGAATTCACGAACTTGAAAGGTTCTTCCTCTTGGGTATAAGAGCTCTTAGTCACATGCTGCGTTTCCTGTCTGGATCTTCAGCACGATCATCAGTTCACGGCTTATCCAATTTTCACATCAACTTTTCACAAGAGTGAAGAAACACAATCGGCAGAACCTGGTCGTCTAATTATGCGGAGGAACATGGCGGTCGTAGTCCGAAACTTTACCGGATTTTCACCACCATCATTACTTCCGTTACGAAAAATTTGAGCGTTTCTTAACCCTTCTGGCCGGAACTGATGAAAACAGAGAAAATCTACCCACCCCCAATCTGTCCACACAATAAAGGCTGCTATAGTTGCAAAACATTAAACACGCTGAAGCATAATGTTAATAGCTGTGTTCTCTATCACCGCAATATTCAATAATGTTATCTTTCCTGTCGGCCGTTTTTGATCGCACTGGTGACTGCTCCTACCACTGTCAGAAGTATGGTTACATATAACAGAAGAACGCGCAACTACAACAGATAATACGGATTCGGACGTAGTGTCTCCCCCCCCCCTAGGAATGTTGATGTGTCAAATCCTCTAGCGACGCTCGAGGGGTGTTACTGATTAGGAAGGTATTTCATTTATTAGTTTTGGAAGTTAGCATCTAAATAAACTTAGAAAGATAGATAGACCGCTCGGAACCACTCTACAACACAAGTGTTACGGAATATTTCCGTTTCAAAGTAACACCATGTTTAGTTTTACGTTAGCAAAATCCTTAAGTTTTAAGACTCAGAACAGCCTAAATTTTTTCTGTAATTTTTAAAGGTAGTTTGTTAGCTGTTATCTAGTGAAACTGATCATCCTTGTGTCACGTGCCACGCTGTGCCACGCTCTGACGGTGTTCTGAAGGTGCCACGCTGTGAAGCGTTATTACAATCACCAGTGCCCGGTGCACCTAAACAGGAGAGACTAACGAGAACCTATTCAAGAGGCAGGTGTTAGGGATAAATAACCGGGAGGTGGTGATACACTCCTTAGGCAATAGGGAAAAGGTCATACACTGGGGAGTAAACACTGAAACTACTCAAGTATGCGACAAACGCGCCTAAGGCCGATTCTGGCGTTTGCAAGATTCGCTTTCCCAAACCAAAAGCCAAAATCGGCCAGGCTTTCAACACGGTCGTGTAGTCGCTTTCCAAAAAAAAAATTCTCTTTGCATTCCAGAATTATTTAAGCGTCAAAAGAGCACTGGAAACCGAAGCGGGTATTAGCTGGGGTCAGCGGCGAATAAACTACACTGTTAGAAATTTCATAACCGATAACATAAGGATGCGCGATTTCACCAGACAACACACAACAGAACAACAATTGAGATGTAATCTGTTGTCGCGACAAATTTTGTGCATAACAAGCATTGCCAGGCCGGAAAACCGCCAAAAAAGCATCTGCTGACCCTTTTGTTTGTCGTCCAGCAGATGCTTTTTGGCGGTTTCTCAAGTGTTGTCTGTTGAAACTGCGCATCCTTGCGTTGTCTGTTATGAAACTTCTGACAGAGTAGCGGAGCTTTAAAGACTTATTCCAGATCACCAGAATCGCTCTTTGATAGCACTGGACGTTGGGATCAATGTGGTAATTAGCAACCATTCGCAACGCACAAAGTTCATAAACAATAATTTCACACGGGAGATTCTGAATTAGGCAGATCAATATGGTGCGTTATCAAGAGATTAAGACAGAGGGACTGCATCAAAAAGTACGACGACAACGCGTACTGGAAGGCTCTCATCCAAATCAGAGCAAAATAACACTAGGGAGTAGCGCCAAGACTTGAAAAAAGCAGAGCAAAACAACACTAGGCAGTAGCGCCAACACCTATGCTTTCCGTGCTTCGCAAACGGGCCATACTCATAGCGCAGTCAACTACGCTTGCGACATTTAAGGCAAGACAAACTCGCGGGTTTAGAAATTTCTAGCAAATCTAAGATGAGGTCTCCCCACATCAAGAAATCAGTGGAGGTTTTATCTTTTTTTTGCTGTGTTTATAATTTGAAGTACTTGGAGCCAGCGCTGGTGCACGACTTATTGAGTTTCAGTAGGGACGTTCACTAGCGCTAGTGGTGCTAGTATCGCTGCTGTTCGAGTGTGTGTCACTTTACCTAGGTCTTGGCGCTACTCCCTAGCGTTATTTTGCTCTGGAAAAAAGTGACACATACACTCGAATATCAGCGACACTAGCACCACTAGCGATAGTGAACGACCCTACTAAAACTCAATCGGTCGTGCACCAGCGCTGGCAATGAACACAGCAAAAAAAAAAGATAAAACCTCCATTTTCTCCTCCATGGGTGCAGATCGCATCTTAGCTTTACTAGAAATTTCTAAACACGAAAGTTTCTCTCGGTTTAAATGCTGCAAGCGTAGCGGGCGGCGCTATGAGTATTGCCCGTTTGCAAAGCATGGAAAGGATATGTCTTGGCTTGGCGCCACTCCCTAGTGTTAATTTGCTCTGATCCAACTGGTCGAGTTTTCTTTCATGAGCCAAAAGCTCCCGAAAAATCGACCCAAAAAAAAGTTAAACAGATTTCGACCTCATTTCAGGTTAGTTTGTTCCTCAGATCGACTAGAAATTTGGGCTTGACCTCGAGGCCGAAATTCTGGTTAAGAAGTTAATTTGGACTGACGTACATTTTTTTCTGGTACGATGCAATCCCTCCGTATGGATGCAGGAATCAACTTAGTAATTAGCAACCAGTACCAACATGTTAGAAAGTTACACCTTCACACAATGAGATTCTCGCTTAGGCAGATCAGTAAAGTTCGTCAAAAAAGCGATTAGAACAAACTGAAAAAATGAACAGGTTAAAACAGCAAAGAAACCGGTTATAAGAACTGACACAGGGCCTTCCTTCAACGCCATAGAGGTAACAAGTTAGTACAAAAAGACATGCTCATTATGTTACAACGTCATGCCTGCGTGACTAACGACGGTGCATGTAATGGGTTGAGATGGGTGTCCGTGGGAAACTGGAAAGCATGGATGGTACAGGCAAACAAATGTTACGTTATTCTCCTCACGCTATCCATTCTCAGCCTTATTGTCTCTTTGCACTAAACGGGCTATCTCTAAGTTCGCCATTACGAAGGCTGGGAGCAGAACTGTCATATGTGAGAACAATGAAACCGGAGAACGGAGAAAAAAACACTTGCAGTTTACACCAAGAAATGTAGATTATGACAAAAAGTTGATGGGTTTCGAACCAAGGATCTGCGCACTCAGCATTCAGAATCTGCGTAAGAATTCAATGGGATAACCGGATTTGACTTCATTTTCAAATCCTGATGTTGAAAATACTGTTAAAAGTTTAATTTTTATTTTTAAAGACGGACAATAGTTGCGTTTCAGATAACTATCTGACCAGTTACCGTTGTGATAAGTCATCTCACATTACCAAGACAAGAGCCCAGATTTTTGTCAAATTGGCGGGGAAGGAGCTTCGTATTAGTGATGTGAGTAGAGCGGATGTAAGTAATTCTTTTGAGAATCTGCTTTCCTTCATAGCAAGTAGCAAATACTGTATTGTAGGTCACCGAGTCCATCAGAAAATGCATGTTTACATGGTATTGTAATTGGTTAAATTATTAAAAGAAGTTTATTTTGTAAGTGATATCTGTTTCCCAACCAACAGGCCATAGAGCCCTTGGGATTTTTGTTTGAATATGTATATTTAGTTTAACGTTAGTGTTAAAATGAATGATGTGTGTCGTATGTAACATAACATTAAATTAACTTGTACTGAACTTGCTAGCTATTTCTGTTTCCATGCGAGCACAATACGACAATCCTGTTCCCAGAGGAAGATTAGGCGACGTTAGGGTGTTACTCGAACTATCACATCAAACCACCTCAAAAAGCGTTACAACTCAACACATTAGTTAGCACGCCAGGGTTGAGGGGGTCACTAAGCACGCGGTTTTCTGAGGGATGTCACTACCGTTTTGATGACATCCGGGTTCTCCTCGGCGATGCGCTCCCAATTGATCGGCTCGCGTTTGGAAAGGATGGACTCAGCGCAGAGAAGTAGGAACTTTCGGGAGTAGATGCGGCGCTGGCGCGTTTGCGCAGGTGGCAGGGACAGGGGCTGCGCCAGAATACCTGCAAGAAATTCATCAAAATATCTGCAAACGGGAGGTTGTGGCAGCCTCAAGCTTCAGAGACGACTTGCTACTTTTAGCGGACGCCCTGGATGCCTCTAGAGGCAGTGAGTGCATCTGGGAAATCTCTGTGTAACAGAGCCGGTGGACTAGGACTCTGGACTCATCTCGAGACGCCTTTTTTAAGCACTCGGACTCATCTCGAGACGCCCTTTTCAAGGACTCGGACTCGTCTTTCACGGAGCTGCCCGTCCGCCAGAGCTGTGGACTCGGACTCTGGACTCGTCTGGAGACGGCTTTTTCAAGGACTCGGATTTCTTGGACTCGCAGCAGCTCTGCTATGTAATGGCGTGTTACAATTTACAATTCGGTTTATTTATCCATAAATATTTTTTACAAACAAAAAATAGTGCTGGACATGTCATTACAGTTAAAAAGATCAACCAAGGGATATATTTCCAATTGTAACCTACGATTTATATATACAATTCATCAATATACGAACGCGAATTAAAAAACATAATTGAGATAGAAAAAAAGTTAATCAAAGATGAAATGGTCAAACTCTTTATGTCACAACAAAACTAAAACAAGAGCTGTAAGCTCATGTGGCACTTGCATGGGTTGAGATGTAGTCTTTGATCAAAAGTACTTTTAAGGTTACCTTTGCGGTTCAGATGCGCACTTTAAGGGAGCTAGAGAAAAAGTATTTTGTTTTAGAACTTGGCTGTAATGATACGCACTTTATAGGCGCTAGAAGTTCATCTGTAAGAAAAATTATTGAGACAAAACGATCACAGAACCTTAGGGATCATTGATATATACCGTTTGGTAAAAAGTATTTTTTTTTTCACTTTTCGTTTAAAATGTGCACTTTAAGGGTGATAAAATAAATTTTTAAGCAAAACTGTTGTGGCACAAATGATCATGGGTTGAGATGTATCGTTTGAAAAAAAAAAGTAGTTTTCGACCTTGCGGTTCAGATGCGCACTTTAAGGGAGCTAGAAGTTCATTTATAAGCAAAACCCTTGAGGCAAAAATGATAATGGGCTCATGGGGATCATCAAAATGTATAATTTCTTAAAAGTATTTTTCTAAATTTATGGTCAAGATTGGTACTTTAAGGAATGTCAGATTTGGAAAGTGGCGATTTCTGAGCCAATCTTGTCAAATCTCTAATATCCCAGCCCAGTTCCATCGTCCTAGCACATTTGGAAGTACCTTAAATCGCGATCACCGGAATTCCGGACCCCCCCTCAAAATCCCCCATTGTCGCCAAAGCCAATCCGGTTCTGTAAGTGATTTATCCAGAGCATCTCTTTATTATTCCCACAAAGTTTCATCCCGATCTCCCCAGTCCGAGCCGGTCACGTATTCCCCCCCCCATTGTTGTCGAATCCGGTCCGGACATGAAAAAGATCACCAGAGACATGTCCTCTGACCAATTATCAAATTTCACTCAAATCCGATCAACCGTTCCAAACTTACGCATGACTCAATATTCCGGATTCCCCCTCCCGCTACTCCCCCCACGACTATCGTCCCACGTATCCCAAGTTTCGTCGTGAAAATCCCCAAAACCGCCATTACCGGAATTCCGGGAAACTCCCCTCCACCCCCCCTGGTGTCCGGATCCAGTCCAAATGTATAAACGATTTATCTGGAGCAGATGATTGTTCTTCCCAGCAAGTTTCACTCCGATCCCTCCATTCTAACCGTTTCTCGAGATTTCCGGTTCCCCCCCCCCCCCCAAACTCCCCCATAGCTGTCGAATCCGGTCCGGACTTCAAATGGGACATCAGAGGTACGCCATTTATTCAGTTATTAAGTTTCATTCCAATCCGATCACCCGTTCGAAAGTTACACACTACTCCAGTTTTCCGGATTCCCCAGCCCTCCACTCCCCCCAAGGTGGTCGGATTGGGAAACTGATTACTTTCAGGTTAGTCCGGTCGGGTCCCTGATGGTCCTGCCAAGTTTCATCGTCCTAGCACATCTGGAAGTACCCCAATTCGAAAAAGTGTGAAAAAACTACTTAATTTTCAGAATTCCCCGGCCCACAACTCCCCCCCAGATGATCGGATCGGGAAACTGATTATTTCCAGGTTAGTTTGGTCGGGTCCCTGATTTTTCTGCCAAGTTTCATCGTCCTAACACATCTGGAAGTACCTTAACTCGAATTCGGACAGACCGACCGACCGACGGACGGAATTGCGATCGGTATATGGCACTTGAGCCAGAGGCTGCAAGTGCCATAAAAAGGCAAAGGCAAAATGTGTTCCATTCGAATCAATGGACTCACGCAATCAGACTACTCGTGACAGAGAGGATATGTTGTTTACGGTCATCTGATTAACCATTTTTTGACACGGCCTAAAGAAAAAGAAAAATTATTGAGGTAAGACATGACAAGGGCTTACATGCGTGTTTAAATATCCGTCGCGTAGTTCAGTTTCAAAACTTTTAATGTGATCCCCTCAAAGGCCAATACTCCTTTTGGGCATTATAGGTATTATATTGGCGTTCTAGGTACAACAGTTTCTTTAAAGTTTAACTGAAAAGCCATCTTCTATTTTTTTTAAATCTGGATACATTGATTTATTTTGACTCTGCGCTAAGTGGTTCTTTATGTTTTCATCAGGGTCAAGTAGCCACGTTTAGAATATGCACAGCTGGCACGAAAAGAAAAGTTCAACCAGACATGGATAATAAAATTTCAACAGCTGCATTTCAGTGGCTGAGGAAGAGAAGCTCCAGAAATGTTCAATCTCAAATTATAAGGTCATTTGTGAAGAAAGCCAGCTATTTCACGCGACTCCAAAAATATTTAGGCCCATTTTTCGGCAATCGTTTACACCAGTAGATGCTAAATTCCTCAAGCATAGAGGTACAAGCACATAGGGCACCAAAATCAAGAAATAGTAAGAACAAATAATCAGATAGAGCCCCCGTCTTTGGTCCCATGCAGCAACTATGGTTACTCTGACAAAACTGAGCGGACCTAGAGGTATTTACTCTGGCTTTGAGCTGATGTTTATACTCGTCTAATCTACTTCCGTCTTCGCGGTTGCTCATCGCAGAGCAAAAAATGCAGGAGGTGTACTCCGCGCGCTGACCCGCTCTGAACCACGTCCAGAGAACCAATCAGCTTTGATTTTTACTTTTCCTCAAGGCGGCTTCACAGCGATACAGCAATTTGCAGAGGTAACGAAACATGATGTGCCGCGAAGCTACTAACCTCCGCTCGTTCGCAGCGGACAGAGTACGGGGAAATATTCGACTCCGTATAGTCATTTTACAGAGATAAGGAGACGGGGGTTTTATTGATTATTTATTCCTGGAAATAGTTCATTCGACGAAAATCAACTACATGAATAGCAATGAATCGAAGGAACGCATTTTCATCGGCCTATGTAAGTGAATAAGCAAACAAAAAAAGAAAACTTTCGCATGCAAACCGGTTAAGGTTCGCGTAGCTCAGGTGCCGATCTCCTGATACTCCGCCCTCGGCCGGGAGTGCAATGTGTGGTTGGGGGCAAATCATCCGACGCTTCCCGTGCTTTTCCCTAGATTTCTCTAGGTACCGATTTGAAGCTGGGTGGACTTTTGGCTTGTCTTACGGGGAAACGCCACTAACCCTCGCCCTGAACCAAACGGTCGGCACCACCGAGACTCGAACCAGCGACCCTTCGCTCGTGAGTTCGGCGCGTCAAGCTATTCGGCCACGGACGGACAGTGAATAAGTGATAAGTAAATAAGCTGCTGCATCACTCGAAGATCAAAGAGCTACTTACTGCCCAGCGTTGCAGAGGGGGATAGCTTCGGTAGGTCCGACGCCATGATCACTGGGCGGGGGGAGGCGACTGAATCTGACAGCTGGGGTGTTGTTGGTGCCGAAGTGTTCACTGGAGGAGAGGGGGTCTTGGGTGCAGGGCTATATATCACGTCATCATAAGGACTAGAAAGGAAAGTTGACAATGTAGCAAGTTACAGTGGACATTGATTTAAACACTCGTGAATACAATATTGCTCTCTTGTTAGTTTCCGAAGCAACGCTCATCTGCTCTGATTACAATTGTGGCATCCAAATTTTGATTTGTGTCACGCATGACTTTCAAATTACTGATTCTGTTTTATTAATTTGTTTTTCATGGAAAGGTTTGAACTATTCGAACTAGTCTTTCTCCGGTTCAATCCCGAAATAGTTTTATATGTTTACCCGCCTAATATATAATGACGAAGTGGAGTATATATATATATATCTAATTTTCTCGAACAGGTATGTAATGCATATCCTCCTATGACCCACGGTCAGCTAATTACGATAATCTTTACACAGAAAGTTAGCGGTAGATAAGATATGGGAGGATGATATGAAGCCATATCAGCCTCCAGAGAGGATGATACGAAGTCGTATAAACCCCAGAGAAGTTTTGACCATGATTAATTGTTAAAGTTTAACCGAAAAGGGCTAGGATAGGACAACTAGTTACCCATCACTTATTCACTTAAATTGGCTTGAAGACCCGCTGAAAATGAGTTACTTCGTTGTTCCGCTATTCACGAATAATCGATTTTCAAATAGTGGAATTTCCGTGTGAATTATGGTGCCTCTTTTTGCTGTATGCCTTACGAGAAAGATTTATCAGTTTTTTTTTTGTTCAGGCACTAAGCAATCTTCACCAATCTCACCACTGCCCACTGAAAAGCCGCATCTGTGTTGAGATTAAAATTTCCCGCGTCATAGTAGAATTTACGCTGTGGGGACGGCTGGAGATATTCTGAGCCTCATAATTAGAGCAGATAGTGGAAAATCAGAAAATACCTTTGAAGAATCCAAATAATTCAGTGTATCTAATTAAATGACACACAAATGAGTTGGCTTTTCAGTTAAACTTTAATGGTTCTCTTCGAAAAAGTTATAATAGTTAACACACCTCCATCTCGGTTGATATCGGAATGACAACCTCGACGGCTATTGAAAATATCAACTTCGCCTTCGGCTCGGTAGATATTTTCAATGACCGTTTCGGTGTTATTTTCCGATATCAACCTCGATGTCGGAAGCTAACCTTTAATATATACAAACATTTAATGTACGACCCACCAAATGCACAGAGCGGCAGTGGAGTCAAAGGAAAAATGGACACTAAATCAACATAAAGCCCGACAATTGCGAGTGAATAAATATCTAGACCCACAAAATTCATGAAAAAAAGGTCATGTTGACGATAAGCTGGATGAATAAATGGTTTTAGTAGAGACGTGGACGTCCTCTTCAGTGACTGAATGAGCGGATCGAGCCAGAAACCTACCGCGCCTCTGATCAATTGGTTTGAAATGCCGGTACTTACTAACACCAGGGACCCATAAATTTCCTTACAGGAAATTTGTCATTTCCTATGCTTCTATATTGATTTGATGACCGAACCAAATCCAGTTTCCAAAAATCCCCGCTTGAGTCGATCGGCATTCTTGTTTGCCTCATTGGACGTGCGCGCCAAAGAGACTCCTCCCTCAAGGCGACAGCAGCCAATCCCAAATTTTGTCTATCTGGTCTTGAACGTTATTGGACCGTGGGTATTTCTCGAACTATCTTCCGTGCGCTCAAGATAGCGTCAGAAATATCTTATTGACAGGCCCCTGTAAAGGAAATTTATGGGTCCCTGCCAACACCAAGGGATCTGCGCGAGGCGGGTTTGTAAGTTCAGACAATAAATCTCATGGGTCGGGGGGGGGGAGAGGAGTTTCCAGTGGACTACAAATGGAGATGGTCTGCTTACCTAGGGCTCCGACTGAAAGTATCATCTCCTCCATATAGCTGCTTGTAGTACTCATCTAGAACCAACTTGCAAGTCTGAAAAAAAAACATTATTAATTCTAATAGAAAATGTCTGGAAAACTGAAGAGCTGAACGCACAAAGATGATAACTCGCTTTTTGCTAGTTTCGAGATACTCACGTTTGAAGTTTGGGAAGTTTGTCAAAAGCTAGTTATAACCTTTGTCGACTGAATATCTTACTGTAGGGATTGATCTGGCGAAAATTCCAAGTCTTAACTCGATTTGTCAAAAAAGGCGAGTTATCACCTTTGTGCGCTCAGCTCTTCAATTGTGCTTATTACTACCCCCATTATCTACGATCAATAGCGGAATGCGCGTGCAGGACAATTAACCAGAACTTGGAATTCTTTGCTTTTGCTTGGACGTAGAACTGCTGCGCCCATAACCACTTTCACGTATAAAGTATGTATGCATGCATGTATATTCTTTATAACCCGCTAGATTAAAACTGAAAAAGACGGAGGAAATGAAATAAACAATAAAGAAACAAACAAACGAATTGTGATGTTCCGCGTAGCTCCTACTCTCCGCTCGTATGCATCGGGCAGGGTATAGGGAATTTACTGGACTCCACGTCGTCGTTTCACAGAAATAGGGAGACGAAGGTTCTGTTGCTTGTTTGTTCTTGACGACATTTCGCAATGCGTAACTTCGCATCCGTATTTCTTCTCATCTTATACGACTATGTGGGAACGTAGCTTTAAGGATACTGGGCGTGGTTTGTCTAATAAAGGAATAGGGAGTCTGTGCGTGAGAGAAGATGTGCTATTCGTTGACTTGCAAAGTCGAAAGGTTTCTGAACACGAATACATATCATACGAGGCGAGTCTGGCGTCACTAGGCCTGGCTACCTTATCAAACAGACGGCATGAGCTTCTCATGGCTTTTGGAAGGTCCTGTCTGTCCTCGGAGCTCTTTCGCAACATTCTGCCAGATTTCCAGCCAGCAGCTGAAAATAAACGCCCTACTCGACGATCAAATTCGGGGAAGCAAAAGTTAATGCTCCCTCCTGCAAATTGCAGTGTTCGGTATGACCGTTCATTCGTACCGTACTTCTGCACAAATTTTAACAGTTCAGTGACTTGACCTAAATTGTGACCTCAAGTGTTTTTCCATTTTTGACGTGCCAGTGCTATTCGTTTTGGATAATTATGGCTAATTAATAAGCTTGATTTGATTTTGAAGACCTTGGTATAGTAGAATCACCACAATGTTTAAGAGTTTAAGCGAGTTCTGTTGTATTCTTCGGCCTTTCCTTCACTTTTTGATTTTCGAGAGTGAGGGTAATTAAAGTCTAGCGCTATTATTAAAAAAACGACAAAAAAACCTATAGTACCGACTTCATTCAATATTAATTACCTGAACCATCTCGAAGTCCGTGCCGACTAGCTTTACAGACGATCCGCCGACGGAAACGGTGTAACGATACTCGTTGAACTGGTCAGATCCACCTTTTCCTAGAAAAATAAAAAATCAAGGACCTGTCGGCCCTATCCTATCGATTCACCCTTCGTCCCTAATCACTTCCGAAACCTCGAAGGTTCCATGTCATTTTAGCTACCTTAAAGTTCAACTGAAAAGCAAACTTATTTCTGCATCATTTAACTGAATACACTGTATTATTTGGATTGTGTTAAAGTTTAACTGAAAAGCCAACTCATTTGTGTATCATTTAATTGGATACACTGAATTATTTGGATTCTTCAAAGGGATTTTTTTTTATTTTCCACTATCTGCTCTAGTTATGAGGCTCAGAATATCTGCGGCCGTCCCCACAGCATAAATTCTACTATGACGCGGGAAATTTTAATCTCAACACAAATGCGGCTTTTCAGTGGGCAGTGGTGAGATTGGTGAAGATTGCATAGTGCCTGAACAAAAAAAAAAAAAAAAATGACAAATCTTTCTCGCAAGGCATACAGCAAAAATACAAGCGCATAGAGGCACCACAAATCACACGGAAATTCCACTATCTGAAAATCGATTATTCGTGAATAGCGGAACAACGAAGTAACTCATTTTCAGCGGGTCTTCAAGCCAATTTAAGTGAATAAGTGATGGGTAACTAGGTTGTCCTATCCTAGCCCTTTTCGGTTAAACTTTAATGGACTTTTTTCCACTATTGAGTATGACGTCCAGAATATCTACGGCCGTCCTCACAACGCAAGTTTCTACTATGACGCGGAAAATATGAATCTCAATACAAACGCGGCTTTTCAGAGGACAGTGTTCATCTTGCGGAAGGTAGGTCACTGAGTGAACACTTATTTTTCGTAAATCGTTCCGACAAATAGAAAACACAGGTACAAGCGCACAGATGTACCGCATATCTGACAGGGAAATTCCACTATACGAAAACCGATTATTCGTGAATAGCAGAACAACGAGGTAACGCTTTTACATCGGGTTAAGTGAATAGGGGAGGGGTAACTGGATTGTCCTATCTCAGCCCTTTTCGGTTGAACTTTAAGATAGTCGGATCTGGCTCCCATTTATTACTTCCAAGACGCTCACTCGCCAGACAGACCGACATTCGACTGTCCCGCATTTGAAGCAAGGACCGCGGCGGCAAAAAAACAGGACAGGTCTATCATTTTTTTTTTTTTTTTTTTTTTTAAACAGCGACAACAACAAAATGGTTCCATCCAACCAGAAAAGCAACCAGAAGCGGAGCATAACAGATCGATCATGGACCTTATACGCTCCGAAATGCGAATTAAGGTAAGCAATTAAGGTAACGAAGCTATACAATAAGCGGTGCACTTTATTTGTCCCCTTGAGGTTTGCAGCGAAGGGGCTTTTCTAAGCCCCTCGGTCACCCAATCGCTGTTTTAAGCAAATATACATTAAAGGGGAAAGTCAGGAGGGCCTGCTATGGTTGTTTTCTTGAGTTCAGCAAAATCAGGAAGATCAATGAGTGGAGGGAGAATAGGAGAGGGATTGAGTAATGGAAGTAAAGTTGGCTATATTAATAAGTACACAACATGTCACAGAGATCCAGTTTCACTCCATCGTGTATGCCAAAACAAAGTTCAGGTCAGCTGTAGTCTAGTAATCCTCTTTGGCTGTTTAGAAGAAATACAAAAAGCAAGTTCACCGAAAATTAAGGCAAAAGCCCACCTCTACAACTTTGAACACTTATCTAACCGTTTCACTGCCCTGGCTCTGTAACTTGCTTATAAAACGGTCAAACGGAAACAGCAAACAACAAATTTGACATCAGCTAATAGCAAACTATTTCAGGGTTTCCTGGCATAAATTTTGAGTAGAAATTCAATTATATACTATTTTACTTTGAATTTACAAATGTGCTTCTTCTTATATTTGAGGCGTCTGTTGGTTCGAACCGCCATCTTCTTGGCCCAAGGTGCTTTCCTCTTGGCAAAGCATTCAAACTGAGAAAGGAAAACCAGGTGGCAGTTAAGTCGCTAACACTAATAGTAATAGCAAAGTATATTTGACAGTGCGAAACGGATAAGTCAGCTGATATTTATTGGAGCTATATTTCTTGGAGCTGACTTATCCGTTTCGCACTGTCAAATATGATTCGCAGTCAGCTTGGGCTGAAGGAATATTTATAATAGCAAAGTATTCGAAAAGGGACGAAAACACGCATGGAAAAACATTTTTGGCAAGTATTTTATAGTAAGGAATGCCTGGTTTGGGTTTAGTTTTTTCTTCGGTGACCATTCACTGATAGGCGACTTTCACATAAGCATACTTCTACTGTACTGACCTTTCCCACCGACTGAGGCTTCCTCAATGCCAACACTGCTGATACTGGAGTTCGAATCGGCTCGAATCTGGTCACCAAGGCTCTCGTCACGAACGGGGGACGCGTTCCGACGGATCACCTCCGAAATCAGCTCTTTCGCTTTCCTGCAATTCGGGAGCGGGAGACGTAATTTTACACTATAGCTACAAGCAGAGCAAAATAACACTAGGGAGTAGCGTCAAGATCGATGCTACGCTTGCGGCATTTAAAGCGAGACAAACTTGCGGGTTTAGAAGTTTCTAGTAACGCTAAGATGCGGTTTGCACACATCGATGAAACAGTGGCGGTTTTTTTTTTTGCAATAGAACAAAATAGCACTAGGGAGTAGCACCAAGATCAATGGTTTCCATGCTTCACAAACGGGCCATACTCGTACCGCCGCCCTCTACGCTTAGGGCATTTAAAGTGAGACAAACTTTCGGGTTGAGAAATTTCTTGTGAAGTGAAGATGCGGTCTGCACACATCGCGGGAACAGGGGGGGGGGGGGTATTTTTTTGCTGCGTTCAGAATACGAAGTTGTTGGGGCCAGAGACGGTGCACGACTGGATAGGTTTAAGTAGGGGCGCTCTCTATCGCTTGTTTTCAAGTCTTGGCGCTACTCTTAGGGCGTGTTCCACCCTACTTACCGTAGTTACTACGGTATTTACCGTAGTTACTACGCTAGGCTGGAACGCTTTTTTATTTTTTTGGTCAAATATCAGGCCGCGAGGTGATCTGGATTAGATTTAGATTTATTGTATAATTCAGGTACAAAATTTCGTGGTTATCCAACCAAATTGTTTGACCTTTGTCAGGTAATATATACAACAATTGTTAAAATCGAATTCGTGTTCAAAATAAAAACAAACCATTGAAGTCAACACCCAAAAAAAAAAAAAAAATCTAACAAAATAACTAAAAAAAAACATTATTGTAAAAATCCACAAATTTCGGAATGAAGCTATTACAATATCTTTCCCGGTTACATGCGATCGGCATGAGCTTCGGGACTTTGGTGGAAACTTGCCTTGGTGGCCTTGGGCGTTCAACCTCAAAATCAGGGGGTAAAAGGGATCGGAGAGTTGGGTGTTCAAGGAGTTTTAGTCCAAAATTTTGACACAACTTCTGCCTCCTATTAGACAACGCATCCAGTCCAAATAAAGAAAGGAGGCCAGAGTACGGGATTTTAGGGCCCCTGTGCACAATTCTTAGGGCACGTTTCTGAATATTCTCTATACGATCAGATTCATCCTTCGTAATACCATAGTGCCAAACTGGACAAGCATACTCCACCAGAGGACGAACAAACGTACAATACAGACGCAACATCTTTTTTTCAGGGACCTTAAATTTAGTGAGTGTTTTTAACATAACAATAGACGCATTAGCTTTTTTAATCATGCTATCAAGTGTTTTTCTTCCACGACAGATCAGAAGAAACAACCACTCCAAGGAGATTAATTTCCTCCGAGAGGAGGCCATCATCCAACTCAGGGTGAAAACTTGGCTCATCCGATAAAAAAGAAAAAGTCAAAACCGTTGTTTTATCCGCATTTACAACCATATTTGAATTTTTTGCTTCCGTTGCTACATCCTGGACTATTGTCATTGCTTGGCTTTTAAAAGACCGATGCAGTACTTCCACAAGCGACAAGTCGTCCACGTACTTCCATCTGTCATCAGCATCAATAGCAACATCATTTATCATAACCAAAAAACAAAGAGGTCCCAACACGGTTCCTTGTGGGACACCACAGTATATAGCACTAGTAGATGAATAAAGACCTTTATATTTTACAACTTGCTGCCTTTCCGTTAGAAAACCGCGCACAATTTTTATAATAAAATCCGGAATATTTTTCTGTCTCAGTTTTTCCAATAAAATATTATGATCAACTAAATCAAAAGCTTTTTTAAAATCTATTGCAATCAAATTTAAAGGAACAGAAAACTTGACTCAAACTTGACTCGGGGAGCTAGCTAACATATCAAGAATGTACCCTGAGTCGATATTGAGAGTAAGAAAAATTCTCGTTACGACCATTGCAGTTTCCGGACAGTTTCCGAGAATTCGACTTTGAGCAAAAGGTTTGCAAAAGCAAAAGGTTTGTGTGCCGCGACTAGGAATCGAACCCCGGCCGCCTAGTCGGGGAGGTCGTTTCTCTGTGGTCTACATGTAAAAAGGCGAACTTTTACAGTACATGAGTGCATAATTACAGTGCATAAGGGGCAAGGGCCTGCCAGCTAGCTTTGGGAACACTAAGGAGGGGGTTCGAGACAGTTCGAGATGACAAAGAAGGGGGGGCCTGTATAATTATCCAAGCCCCCCCCCCGGGCGATTCGATGGCCGAAAGTTGCGTAGTCAAGTTTACTGTTCCTTTAACCACTTCCCAGGAGAATCCAAATTTTTCAAAATAAAATCAATCAAGCTAACTAGGTAATGCGTTGTGGAAGTTTTTGGTAAATTCCCAAATTGTTTTTTATCAATCATTGAAAGGAGGTGTTTTTTCAGCCATGTTGCAACAAATGATTCATAAATCTTGCTGAAAACTGAAGTCATAGTAATTGGCCTCACTCCCGTAAAGTCATTTTGACATCCTTTTTTTGGGATTGGGGTGACAAAACCAAGCTTCCATTTCTTTGGATACTGGCCAGTTTTGGAAATCATATTATAAATGCTCTGAAGAGGTACAGCTAACTCCTCTGGGAAAGCTTTTATGAGTTGAACTGGGATGTCAAAAGGTGTAATTGATGTTTTTTTCATTTTTTTTAATTTTGAAGCAATCTCAGCCTTTGTTAGCTCTGGGACTGACATACCAGAACCTTCACTTTCATCTTCTGGAGTACTTGCAGGTGTCGGTCTTAAAGGTGGGTAAGTTTGTACTATAGCTATCAGATGAGCATTAAGGGCATTTGCCGTTTGTTCTGGGGGCTCATTAACATTAAAATCAATATTTTTATGTGATTTTCCAGTCATGCTTTTTATTTTCTGGTAATATTTTTGAGGTTTTAATTCACATAGATCATCAACTTCACGACCATACTGTTCCTCCGCTCTCTTCAATTTATTTTTGATTTTATTCCGCAGTTTATTAGCTTGTTGTCGGTCACCCGCTCGAAACAAAAATAATTTCTTTTTAATCAAATTTTTAATCTCTTTTGTTACATAAGGCTTATCTGAAGAACAAAATTTCACCTTTTTTTCTGGGAAACATTCATCAAAACATGTTTTTATTTTTTCGTGAAAAATCTCTGCTTTTTCATCAGAAGTTGGGGACTCCAAAACTTCAGTCCAAGTCTCACGCGTAATCCAATCACCAAACGCAAGCAAACCACTATCGGTAATTGGACGAGTAACCACTTCTGTCATCGAGTACGACACTTTTATTTTATCAAGAGGCTTCCATTGCATCATAAAATGATAGCTTCCACCCAGTGCTGGTAGAGCTTCAGGCGCTTGGTAATAATCTTTTAAATCAGATAAAATCACATCGAGACACGTATCACCCTTCGTAGTAAAGAAATTTACAAGGCTTTTTAGGTTCAATGACGATGCAAGGGAACGTGTATTTAAATCATTTCCATCACCAAAAATACTTAGCGCTAAAAGTGGATATTTTTTATGAATAAAATGACCAATCACGTTACAGAGATGCGTAGTTACTACGCTAACTGCGCTCCCGAGCGTGGTAAGCAAATAGTTACTCTTAGTTACTATTTTGAGAAGGTTGAAACGGTCGGCGTAGTAACTTTTCGTGAGGCTTGAACGGAAATAGGAACTAACAGTTAATATTGGTAGAGGGGTGGAACACGCTCCTAGTGTTATTTCGCTCTGGCAATAAGCAACGACTTTTAATGCCCTCTAACGTGTTTCTTAAATAGGATGGCTTTCGCAAGATACAAGAATCACTTTCCATCGAGCGAAGCACATCCCGATTCCTGTTAGTGATTTTCACTTTCCCGCCGGACTGATCGCAAAAACACATGGAAAGCTTAAACCACCAAACCAGCGGCTTTTTAGATCGAATATAATATATCGTCTCCACTGAGAAACCCAATGGTCATAAACAGTACAAATATACCCATTTACAGTATAATAATAGTATAATGGAAGGCTGTGCAAAAGCACCAGGATAGAATAGAATAGAATAGTGATTTATTCGCTCACATTTAAATTTCCACAGTCTTTGGTATAAAACTATTTTGGTAACGGCTGTGCTTGGCCGCTACTGGTTGGAATATTGGGACCTTCGTAGAGACCGCTCGCTCTCGCCTTTCCCTAACATTGTTGTATGGGGGAGGAAGAAACTCATTGTAGGGGTTGAGACTACAACCCACTGTAGGGTTGAGAATCGGAAATCAGCACCGCCAGTTAGGCCTGTATAGGCTGATGTTGATACCTTTACCCTTCCTACACTGGGAATGCAGCTGACACATTAGCTGCATTCCGTGCGAAAGGATCCTTATGCTGTTGGTTGATTTGCATTGGCTTCGGTTGATTTTAAGTATTTAAACAAAGCCATTGAAAATTTGTCACTTACTCGATGTTTTCTTCTCCTGGACCTGTGATCTGGACTAGTCGCTCTTTTGCGCCAGCTGGCACTATAAAAGAAACCAAATTTCCACAAATGCAAAAAAAAAGTAAAATAGACATACTTAATTCTACCATATCCATATCAACAAGCTGTTTCGCTTCACTACTGAACTCCCCAGAATTCACAACTAATGAATGGCATATAAGTTATGGCAACTTTTGAAGTGACATTTTTAAAGAAGTTTCGAGCTAGCACTCGCCAAGAACGTTCACTACGGGTAGTATTCTCTTCGGGTGGAGTTAGTTACAAGTGTATAAATGTATTTGTGTTTAAAGCAGAACTGAAACCTGACACTATTCCATTTTTTTTCCTTCCTAACAACAAGCGCCATCACAAGTCCACCTGGTTTCGCTCTTTATAGACAGATCTAATCTTCGAAATAGCTCCTCCTCCCAAGTAAGCTCCACCCCGCCCGTCACACTGTTTGTGATTGGTTCACCGGAGGGTACCAATCAGAGACATGCTTGTTGGTTATGTTAGTGAAGATTGCGCATAACAATTGTAGTACAATAAAGAAACATCAGACAGTTAAACTAATGATTAAACTGATCTATGGACCAGCACTTTTCACACAACATGACAAGGTCAACTTTAAAAGCTCAGATTTGGGTTTAGAAGCGGAAAAGTGGGATTAGATAAGACGGGTCAAAAGTTTAGGGTTGCAAGCACTCCAATCCATCAACATTTTACCTCTTTGGAATGAAATAATAGTCTCGCTTATTTCTTCAATCAAATGGACGCGGCGTCCCTTGATGCCCATAACTGTGAAGGAATACAATTAAAACAAAATAAAACCTTACCCTTCTACAGTGTCGAAGTTACATAACAGACAACACAAGGATGCGCGGTTTCAGCAGACAATAACTCAACAGACAACACTTTGGATGTTATCTGTCGTTATTTAGGCTATGCATGAAATGTTATGCATAACAAGCATTGCCGAAGAGTCGAAAACGCATCTGCTAAATTTTTTTTTTCTCTTCACGATATAAGAAAATTCGGCAGATATATTTTCGGCATTTTTCGCCTCTTCGGCAATGGTTGTTACGCACAACATTTTCAAAATCACAACAGATAACGTCCGAAGAGTTGTTTGTTGAGTTGTTCTCTGCTGAAACCGCGCATCCTTGTGTTGTCTGTTATGAAACTTCTGACAGTACAGCATAAAAGGAGAAAAACATTAGTTGCGTTTTGCAGATATCGATGGCATCCTATACCGTGGTATGTTTTGTCTTTTTTTAAGTTACCCAATATATCTGATATTGCGGTTGCTTTGCAATTGCCGAATTTGTGCTTTTAGAAGTTACCCAAAAGAAAATGTTACATCCACTCACGTCACAACACTGTCAGAAATTTTACAACAGATAACACATTAATGCGCAATTTCAAGAGACAACACTAGGGATGTAATCTGTGATGATTTTGACGTTAAATGTTATGCACAACAAGCATTGTCAGAAAGACCCCAAAACAGCCGAAAAAGCATCTGCTGTTTCGTTTCTTCCTGTCAATGCTTGCTATGCATAAAATGTATTGCATAACGTTTTCACAATCACAACAGATTACATATGCGTGTTATCTCTGCTTCTGCGTATCTCCGCGCTTCCCTAAAGTATCTGTAAACTTCTGAAGCGCCAAACTTCTTCCCGCCCAATTTGACAGAAAAAAGAATTTAACTGTGGTATCAGATAGGGTACCATGGCATGTGCCACATGTCAAAACTGAGCTGCTCCAGGGATACATTGTAACGGTGAATTTCTGCCTTCCCGCCAGCAGGAATTACCACCACAATAGTGAATTCTATCCGTACTTTTGTCAGTAATACCACAACAAAGAGGTGACTCCTTCTTTTATCATCATAAATCGAAATACTTCCTTTTACACGTGTCCGCCGGAGAGACCTAGTTATTCCGAAAGCGTCGGCGCCGAAAATGTTCCAAACGCGTCCCGCAGTCATCTACCGAGAATCCAGGAAAGCTCTTTGGGTGGAGGAACTGCGACGTGTAACCCTAGGTTTACACTGCTGCGATTTCGCGCAAAATTCTGCGTCATGCGACACACGACACAAAAAGTACGACAAGCAACGCAGAACTTTGCGTTTTGTCGCAGTGTCGGATGCGTTAAAAAATTTCAACTGATCCGACATAACGCATGCGATTTTTTGAGGGAAAGAAAAAAAAGAACAAAGATTAGTTAATTTTCAAGACTAAAAATTGCTCAACCTTCTTTTGATTGTAATCCTGGGATGGCTGAATGCAAAATATCTTCTGAATAAGATATTTTGAACTGAATTTGAATTGAGATATTTTGAATAAGATATAGGGCTCCTTTGTCCTTTTGCAGATTATTCATGACGAAAAATTTCGTTTTCCTTTTGCGTCTGCGTGGTGGTGAGAACGTCCGTGCGATTTTGTCGCACGTCGGAACATCGAAGAAAAAATCGTGTCGCATGTGACGCAGCAGTGTGAACCTTGGGTAAAAAACTAACCGATACAAAAATTTAGCACCCGTTCTGCCCCCCTTGGTTGCAAATTAAATACAGTAAAGGTATGCTTATATGAACGTGTGCAAACAGTGAAAAACTTGTAATAACCCTTTTTCCATTCACGCTTTTGTCACTTGTTGAATATTTTGCTAATGCACAGCTGACAGTGTCAACTGACACCTGGTTTTCCTTTCATAATCTGAAAAGTTTGTCACGAGAAACGCACCTTCAATGGAGAACCTGTGGATTTTAAATCCACTGAATTTCTAGTTCAAGTTTATGCCAAAAATGCCAGGATAACCCTGAAATACTTTGCTTTTAGCTGAAGTTTGTTATCTTTCTTTTCCATTTTACTTTTTTATATGCAAGTAACAAACCTAAGGTTTGATTTGATTTATTGTATAACTCAGGTACAAAATTTCGTGGTTATCGACCAACCAAATTGTTTGACCTTTGTCAGGTAATATATACAACAATTGTTAAAATCGAATTCGTACTCAAAATAAAAGGTAAACCATTGAAGTCAACACCCGAAATAAAATTTCTAACAAAATAACTAAAAAAAACATTATTGTAAAAATCCAAAAATTTCGGAATGAAGCTATTACCATATCTTTCCCGGTTACATGCGATCGGCATGAGCTTCGGGACTTTGGTGGATACTTGCCTTGGTGGCCTTGGGCGTTCAACCTCAAAATCAGGGGGTTAAAGGGATCGGAGAGTTAGGTGTTCAAGGAGTTTTAGTCCAAAATTTTGACACAACTTCTGCCTCCTATTATGTAGTGTAAAGTAAGGTAAGTAAAGTGTTCGAATAAGCATACTTCTGCTGTACGCGGCCGCTAAACAGATCAGAATCCAGCTGAGGTTTGTTGCACACACATTTCCATGGCCATATTTACGAAGGGGGTCACGAAGGGGGTCTTTCCCAAGAAGAGCCAAAATATCTCTAGAACAATGAAACAATTATCATACGCCTTTGACTTGGGTGCGTCAATATGAAAAGAAGCATACCTTTTCCAGAATCAGCATTCCGAATAACCACCTCATCTTTCAAGTAGTTCTTTCCTGGTATTTTGGCAGGGGCTACAAACTTCCCCGAGTTCTTGATAACCTCTCCGGGTAGCAAAATGGGGGCTGTGGAGACGACGGGGGTGATCGGCTGGGATAGGGGAAGCTGGCCAGTGTAACCAAGGGGGGTCATAACGGCTGGTGAGTCTGTCTCATCGACCTAAACAATATTGCTTAGTTTTAAGTACATAACATTCCAGGAGCCGAAGACACAAATATTCCTTCAGCATTCAATCATACTTGACAGTGCAAAACGGATCCGTCAGCTCAATTGTATTTGAGCTATATTTCGGACCTTCTTAGCATGGTTCCTCTTCAGACTCAAAGCCGCTCAAGTTGGAAAAACGATACTTTAACTTGTTAAACTTCCTTTGTGAGAATATGGCTCTGAAATATAGCTCTAATAAAATTCAGTGCACTGCACTGCCAAATTTGAGCCAAATGCACCTTGGTTCATTTAGTTGACCAGCCTGCGAACTAGAGTGCAAGAATTACCGGTAAGTTTCGAAACTTACTCTTACCGAGTAAGTTACCGGTAACTTTGGTAAGTTACCGTAAGTTACCACCCAAGTGCCCGAACTCGAGACCCCACGGACAGACCGACTTTTTGCGAACGGTATATGACACTTCAGCCTAAGTGCCATGAAAAGTCGCCAGTGCAAGATTTTAGTCAAAAGTCAAGAACTAGAACTCACCGTATCAAATTAACATGTTCTAGGGATGTCTTTCTTACTTATTCAGAATGACTGCAGACTGACTCATCGTATTTTTGTTCACGCAGACCCGTTTCTTATTGGTTACGACAAGAAATGTAAGACACGCGCTGATATTTCTTTTTCTTGTATTTTGTGTTATTTGTAGTTCTTTGTTTTTTCTCCTTGTACTCCACTTTTTCCCTTTGTAAGTGGGTAAGAAATAAATTATTATTATTATTATTATTGGCCCACCCTTTTCCAACAGGAAATGACACTGAGCGGAAGTACAGTAAATGACTCACGCATTGAATCTGACGACTAAAAATTTATGCGAAAGATTGTTCTGAAGTCCCAGCTCTCTTAGGGATGGATTAGTGTACACGAAAAACTTAAAGCAGAAATATAAAAATGCTATTTCTGCTAGAGATACAGTGCTTACCATCCCTACAGCCTTTCTTATTCTTCAAACACACGAAAAAGACAAGAAGACAACAAGAAAATCCAAAGAGACACGCCAGGTTTCAGTTTGGCCTTATTACAATTCAGCGCTCCAAGTGGAGTAACAGTCTCCTATTTCCTCAGGCTCAACGCTTGTGTAGACATAGTAAAAAGTCGGTTCCATAGGGTAATGGGTGACTTTCACTCTTTGCTGCTGAGACATGTGTAAAATCTCAATTACCCGGGACGCAATGACAGGTTTTCCACTGCTAATCTGTGGATCTATATTTTAATGTCTGATCCAAGTGCTGACGGTGAGGCTAACAGAAACTAGTCCTCTTGGAACCAGGGAGAGGGAAAAGAAAATTCCGTATAAAAACAAGCTAACTAATCCAATTTTCTTTGAAACAAGAAAATAAAGAGTAAAAGCAGTAACTATGGTCGTGAAACCAGTTATATAACATTATTCTATCTCCTCTATTTGCGGGCGTAATCCTCGTAGGGATGGACTTTCGGCTTCTCTGCGGTTTATTTCTTGAACCCAAACAGCAACACTGCAGAAAAAGGCAAACATACTTGAGTTTCGGCGTCGCGATTGCTTTGGAAAGGTAAACAGAAAGTTTATGTAGCATCTTTAAACTTACCACTTGTGAGAAACTTACCGGTAAGTTTGACCTGAATCTTACCATTACCGGGTAAGTTACCCAGTGGTAACTTACCATGTGGTAACTTACGTCTCGCACTCTACTGCGAACATTCAAATTCCTGGCATTGACTAATTTCAGTTATTCGGTTCAAGACGGGAGAATTCAGAAAAAGAACTGTGTTTTGGGTAAAACTCGAGGACGGTCGGTGATGAGGAAATGTTAAGTTAAGTACTTAGTATGCACGCTACCTGTTACAGTTAAGTATGGTTCACACCGCTAGGGAGCCATGCAAAGAGTGCGCTGCAGAACAGCGTGCAACGTAGTTTGAAGTTGAAGCAAAGCGTCTGTTAGTATGCACTTTCCTCTATACAATTAAGTATGCGTCACACCTCTAGAGTGGCGTTGCATTACAGCGTGCCGCATGCAAGCCCAAGCTCGACGAAACGTGATCCTGCGTCAACTGTCTAGACCTATTGTGAACATAACTGCACGTAAGCGGAATTGAAACAAAGCTGTTCCCGAATAAAAATAGAAATTCATGGGCATATGGGGGAGCTTTTCCAAAAGGGGTTTAACGATGTTTTCAAAATTCACAGGAACCACATAAAACCTTTCATCAACATCGACACCTTTGAGAAAATCCGTAGCGGTTGCTCTAATTCGACTGGAATTTCTACCAGCCATGCAGGACATTAGTGCGGAAAGTACACTACTAAAAACTTTGGAGAAACTAACAACTATTATCAACTTTCGAGAAACTAGCAACTAGAAACAACAACTTGAAGGAAACAGTCGATATATACTAGCAGCGAAAAGTCCCTGTGGTCACTGAAACTTTAGGAAGTTCAGTCAGGGCAGAGCATCCTTGTGGAGCTTGTTCCTTGTTCCAGCGCTAGGTGAGGACAGAATGGCCACCTGGCTATGGGCCCGACCTTTTAGGAATCACAAGACAACGGATCAAGATAGTCCCCTTTTGGACAAGTGGACAGAATTAAAACAAATTGAATTTTCTTTCAAAACTAAACTGAAATCTGACTTGATCTTGAGAGAAAATTACAGTCAAGCTTTTGTAGATTTTCTTAACATGTTTACGTGCAAACTAAATAATTCATTATGTGCAGTGGTGATGGTCATCTCTATCCATCTCTATTTTCCGACACACTGCTCTGCGATAATGTGCAAGGCGGGCTCCAGAATATCGACTGCCAAGGGACTTGCTTAGGGTTTAATCCGGCTCTGGTCATCAACAATGTTAACTTCCAGAAACCTTACTACGGGATTAGTTAAAGGACAGCTCTTGCTTATTCTGCCTTTTATATTATCCTTAGCTCCCTTATGGAGTTAAAAGCTTCTGAAGCCCCCGCCTTTCTCCAATGTTTCGTTTCGTACCTGAGACTTTTAGCGATTTTTCGACCGAGACGACTTCAGCTCCCAGTCACGCAACGCAAAATTACAATAGTTGCGTTTCTGATCCGAATTCTCCTCGCGATTCTACTCACAATTTTCCCATTTCGCGTTTTTGGACTACTCAGATGAAGCGAATTCTCCTTTTCTTGCGTTTTTGTCATAATCGAGAATGTATACTGAAAGCCCGCCCTCTGTTGACCAATCAGGGAGGAGAACGGTGAAAGGAGAATCGCGGAGAAGCGAGAAGAACAAAAATGATAATTTGTACGAGAATCGAGAATTCAGAAGCGAGAACGGAGAACTGAGAATTCAGATAAAAAACGCAACTAATAGCTTCAAGGTCAGCCGACTGCTTTCACATATAAGGATTCAAAGTATTGTTTTTCATTTTGGAAGACGTGGTAGATCATCACGAATAGATCATCACGAATTCTGTTTTTACTTATTTTATTTTTCTTGGTTTATCCATTTTTAACCACGGCGCACTTAGCTTTCAAATATTTTGCCTCCAGCCGCCGCGTCGAAGAGAGCGGAAGGCTGGATAGAGTCGAAAAGCGCTAACAAGAAAATGTGGAAGGTAATGGTATTTTCGAGAAGCATATATTTCTCAGACATTTCATCGTAGATAAGATCATTCTTAAAGAGTTGTGCTCTTGTGAAATAAGTAGCAAGGAAGCATTCTCGTTGGAATTTAAGACGCAGTATCTTACCTTTAACCCAGCAATCCTCTCTCGATAATACGCAGCGATATTCTCATTCTGGTGCCACTTGTTTGCACGCAGCTCGATGATCTCGAGGAGATGGATCCGAGCGATTTCGTCAATGTTGCTATCGCGCCCGGCATCACGAATCTCAACAAAGGTTTGATCAAGCTCACCTTAAAATACAAATGCAATTGGGATATTTACGGAGCTAGCTAAAAAGAATAAGAGACATTTTTGTCCTAGCGGCAGTAAGAGAAATCCATAATCAACTTTTCACCCCAACAGAAAGACTTTAAAAAATACACTTTACGGCCGACGGTATGTATTTTTAAGGACTCCTCTTGCTTATTCTGTCTTTCATAACATACCAGGCCCCCTTATGGAGCTATGAGCTTCTATTTTTTGTGCCTACGAATTTGTATAGCTTTTTCGGCTGTGCCGACTTTTGTCCGTCACACAACGCGAAGTTTGCCGGAATCTTCAACGTCCGCTGACACCTCGTTCACACATAAGGATATGAGAATCTTCTGCCTTGACTTCTTTTATTTGCTTAGTTTCCCCAATTTTTGACCTTGGTGCGTTCAGTTTTCAAATGTTTTGCGCCCAGCCGCCACGTCAGAGAACAGGAAGGCTGGGTAGAATCGACAAGCGCTAACAAGATATCTAAATCCAGGTGGAAAGTAATAGTATTTTCAAACAGTGTTTTTCTGATCAATTTCGTAGTGAAAAGGTAAGTTCTAGTCAGAGTTGTGCTTTAAGAACAGACTTGGTTCTCGTCAATTCGTTTTTGTACTTCTAAAGAAGATTTATTACTTCTTTCCAAGTTCAGCCTTGTTATCATTACACACATTATCCCGGGTCCCTGTAAGTTGTAGACAGTGTTGCACACAGTGTTTGAGCAACCGATGTTAACTTTAGGACTTTTCTCACGTTCCTCAATTTTAGGGCCCAGTGCTCCAACGTTAGGGCATGTCCGGACGTCAAGGCATCATGCCCTTGAGCAAGGTACCCCCATCAAAAGTGGAATTCCAAATATGGAATTCTGAAAAAGTGGAATTCCGAATACGAAGGTTCAACGTGCTGACACCTTTGCGCTGTTTTAGAAAATAAATTAATGTGAACTGAACTAGAAAAAAATAGCAGAATCGAATTTGAGAATGTCTTACTTTTGAACGTAGCTTCAGCCTGGGGTCCAATCGCCTTGATAAGGCTACATGCAAGGATAACACTTGCGGCCGGGCATTTCTGATTGGCTCGCCTCAGATCGGCCATCTTGCGGATCAGCTTCTCATACTGACTGAACTCTTCGTCAACTGTAAGAACGTTTGAAACTTATTCAATAACTATACTACAGTCGAGCATTAGCACAAACAATGAGCGTATTCCACCATTCTATCAATAGTAGCTATTAGTTACTATTTGCGTTCCAACCTCACGAAAAGTTACTACGCTGACCGTTCCAACCTTCTCGAAATGGCAACTCATAGTAACTATTTGCTTACTATACTCGGGAGTGCAGTAAGCGTGGTAACTACGGATCTCTGTAACGTGATTGGCTGGATTACCCCGCGGAGAGATATTTCGACGAAATTGAAAAATGCGTTCCAGCCTTGACGCCAAGAATCTAGAATTTGTAACGACATGCGTAGTAACTACGGAAAGTAGGGTGGAACACGCTCAATGTCTAAACTTGTTTAGGGAAGATTCTTCTTCAACAATATGGATCCGCTTCCAGAATGGATTCCATTCCCCACCAGTATATCCTTTCTCCAGAATTTTCCAAAAGCGGTTAGTAACTTTTCGAAATGTTACATCTGTGTTTTAATGTGTAATAGGGCCCTACTTCGATTCAAACAACCAATTTGCAAAAGTGGCTCTGCCTCACTTTTAAAAGAACGATTTCCACGACATGTTCGACTATTATTCATCTTTGATTATTAGATTTAGATATTAGGTCATCTCTGTTCAAACAGCGGTCACTACAGCCGGAAGGCGCTTGGTGGAATTTATACCGCATTTTACGCTCCTTACATTTTGAACCGTTCTGGTGTATATCGCATTTTACGTTAAAAAAAAACATTAAACCTTTGAAGATCTCCTACCTTGGTCATTGAAATTTGTTGACATACCTCCCTCATTCCTGTTGCAACCCTAAATTAGTACAGAATTGTGCGTCCAAGATGTACGCTAATTCGATCATTAGAGGAACCGTCAGCGTCTGACTATCACGACATCCATCTGATCGTATAGATGATGTTTACGGATATTTTACGCCCAATCAGATATTTTGTACGAATTTTGTGTTCATGATTTTTCTTTGGGCTAGTATTCTTTTTTTTCTGAAAGCGTGGTAATGATCCGGTGGCGTAAACGAAGGCAAGCGATGACACACAGACGCGTTGCCAACCCAAGATGGGGTCAACTTGAGAAAAAAAGAAATCTCAGTCCTCTTCAGCACTGATAAAACTCGACGCATGCTTTAGGATAACCAGAAGTATAAAATTTGTCGAAAAATTATTCATATTCAACTTCATTGTTTCCAAAATGTTGATCAAGTTGTCCCATAAAAGCATCAATTGCTGGACTAGCATCAATGTGTGGCCAAAGCGGTTTCTCGCCTCCAAACTGTGCAATCTCTCCCCAAGTGCAGTCTGTGAGTTTAAATCCGTTATTCTATGGGTTGCAGGAGTTCAAAGCAAGACGTCAAACCAACCGTCCTAGAATGCACTGCAAGGCTTGTATGAACCAACCAAGCTTTTTCAACAAGTCGATTAGCCTACACCAATTTTCTAAGTTGTTGGGGGCTAAAAAAAAGAAAGACAATGCAAAACAACTACAAATTCATCAAACAAACAGAGGGCATCGAACAGGCAGGCCGACTGCCGGATGGTGCTGAATAACTTTAAGAAAAGTAACTTACGAGAGCCATATATAGATGAACAAGCAGATCCAGCATGACATTGGACTCCTTCAACAGAGGCAGCAATTTTTAGCGGAACTCTGTCTGCCTTCTTTGGCTTAGCTCTGACAGAACCAGTAGATTGGTTGTGAACAAGCATGGTCGTCATTCTGCTTAAAAATCATAAGGTTAAGTATAGGGAATCCGTCTGTGGGAGGGGGGAGGGGGACTAATTAAAAGATTTATGTTTGACGATGCAAAACGGATACGGCAACTACATTTTTATTAGAGCTATATTTCAGCCCTTAATGGCAAGGGTTCTCTTCAGGCTTAAACTGCTCAAGCTGGAAAATTAACTTGTGCAGCTCTAATATTAATGTAGCTGACATATCCGTTCTGCATTGTCAAACATGACTCTCATTCAGCTTGGGCTGATGGAATATTTATCTCAAAGATTCATTACTGTCACGGTAGCTGTGAATAACAGTTGGCCTAGTTTCAAATAAATTTAACTCCATTATTACTTTTATTCTCCAAGATAACATGGCAAGTCAGCTTCTGGAATCCCAAAGATCTAAATCTCGTTGATACTCTGTCAAATCTCATCCATTCCAACCCCAGAGGCCTTGAGACATGTCCCACCATTGGACAGATCTTTGAGTCTGGGTCAGATCTAAAGTATTCAAACAAAAGTCATTGCCAGATATTTTAGAACCAGTGTGACATTTGGTATGTTAGCCTCTACAAGAGAAACAATGGCCTTTCCCAGGCAATTTATTCTTTACTGAAAAATAAACAATCAAAAACTAAAATTTGTCCAAGTTTGGATTAGAACTTGCTCTCATCATTTGATTACAACATAGCCCAAAGCCAGCAGCAATTGAGCTTTGTGTTCTTGCAACTTCTGGCTATTCTGTTTTTTTAGCAAGTAGCCTACTGTCACCTGGCTACCACGAACTCACTGTGAAAAATGGTTGTCCGATCTCTGACTTATTCTATCAATGTGAATCCATTACAACGTGTTCAAATTTCAATGTTTACTTTATCGTATTTTGAGGTCCAGACTAAAAACAGCAACAACACATTTGGGGGGGGGGGGGCACTGCTGACCAAAATTCTCTCCGATGCTGCCAACAAATTCTCCGCGTCACTTTGTCTTTGGATATGCATAACTCTTAAACACATGATGGGGAGGAGGAGGGATGCCCCTCCAATGTCGTTGATCAGTTGGTAAAAGATAACCGAGTCAGCGTAAAGGCTATGATATTCCATAGAGACAAGTCTATTTTTTTTATTGGAAAGAGTCAATAGTTCTCCGCAGGTAAGTTAACCTACCTATTTGCCACTATTGACCGTTTTTTCGTCTCGCCGGTTGGTTCAACTGAGCTCTAAAAATGTTTGTAAGAAAAAATGGCATCTTCCCGTCGCCAGCGCCTATCTCTCCAATGAGAATTTTGAATTTCACGCCAAGAGCGTAGGTCGGTTGGATGGAGCTCCCACCTCAGTCCAGAGGTCGGTTAACTGACCAGCGAATGGAGCCAAAAAAATGACTTATAAAAACTTAGGTTGATTAACCGAAGGAAAAAAATGACTTATAGTCGTAACTTTGGAAACTGTCACCGAAGAAAGAGACCTTGGGGTCATTGTTGACGACAAAATGAAATTCCATAGTCACAGCAAATACCTAGCTGCCAAAGGCAACAGGTCCCTTGGTCTCATCAGACGTAATATCACCAGTAGATCTCCCAGGACAATCAGGAAGCTATATACAGGATTGGTCAGACCACAACTTGAGTACGGAGTCTCTCTTGCCGTTCCTCACTATGTCATGGACAAGAAGATCCTTGAGAGCGTTCAGCGGAGGGCTACAAAGCTACCAACCAAATGTAAGAACCTCTCATACCCTGAACGCCTCAAGAAACTCAAGCTGCCAACCCTGACGTACAGGAGGAAGCGCGGAGATGCAATCCTGACCCACAAGCTGCTGGAGAATGGTGTCACACCAGGGATTTTTAATAAGTCCCTCTCTAGCCACACCCGGGGCCACACCAAGAAGCTCCAGCAGCAAAGAAGCTCGCGGAGAGAACGTTCCAACTTCTTCTCAACTCGTGCTGTTCCACTGTGGAATTCCCTTAGTGAAGAAACAGTTCAGTCCAAAACTGTTGACAACTTCAAAAAAGCAATTGACCGAGACTGGGCAGCGATGGAGTGGAAACTACACTGGGAGGCCAGTGGATCCAGTCTAGTACACTAGCCCATTTTCAGGCATGGTGCTCAAACGTCTAGCACCATGCCTGGGTGCTAGACATTCAAGCACTGTACCTTGGATTTCATGTATGGTGCATGGATTTCAGTATACAGCGCATGCATGAAAAACACAGTTTCTGTCATCACAACCGAGAACCAGCTCGGACAGGGCTGAAATTACTACCATGAATTAGAGAAATCAAAGACAATCCTATCATTTTTTCATAACAGAAACAAAAGGACGCGACTGATCATGGAGATGAAAAACCTCATTCCTTTTCTACATAGTCAAGGGTTTTTCATGTAAAGTGTCCTGTGCCTCATCTTTCTCTACCTAGCAGCCAACCAGAATATTGGCTCCTGGGGCCTGTCTGGGGCAAACTACATGGCAAATGGATAGGGTGCTGTCAGATTTTCCATCTCCATCATCAGTCGCGTACTTTTGTTTTTGTTATGAAAAATATGATAGGATTGTCTTTGAATTCTCTAATTCATGGTGGTAATTTCAGCCCTGTCCGAGCTGGTGTACAATTATGATGACAGAACCTGTGTTTTTCATGCATGCACTGTGTACCTACTCAAATCCATGCACCATACATGAAATCCAAGGTACAGTGCTTGAACGTCCAGCACCCAGGCATGGTGCTAGATGTTTGAGCACCATGCCTGAAAAGGGGCTAGTGTACTAGACTGAGTGGATCTACTCAACGGAACTAGACAACGCACTTCCACCTCCATCACTCAACCGGCGAATCTACAGGATGTTCACCCAACCTTATTCGCCGGCCAGTGTGATTTAAGGTAATTTAAGGTAGTGGGAAATCTTGTAGGTCGGTTAACTGGATGACGTCAAAAAACGCAACTAGGCTAATTTTTCTTAAAGCAGTTGATTTTTCGTCAAAAGTCCAAAAAAAGGGTCATTTAAAAAAAAGGCATTTTTTCTGCAAACACAGTTGGTAAAATTACCAGCCAGTTGGTAAATACCTTGGCCTTGGCCTCCCCAAACATTTTGGCTAGTGGCAGTGCTCTTCTTGGCTTGCTAGCTGAGTAGCTGGCCAACTGTATTTCAAATTCAGGATTGTCCACAAACTTTGAGTTGAAAGTTCGACTAATTTGTTGACTACAATAGATGTAGGCACATTTCCATTGTACAAACTTTCTTATTTCTCTCACCTGTTGTCTAGGGCCAATCCCTTTTGGCACTCTTTCAAATCCAAGGATTCCTCTCTCACAGTTGAAAAGCTACGAGCGGCAACATCTTCAGTCCTTCAGGTTGACGAACGACTGCGTTACGGCGCTTTTTACTACGAAAACAGAGCAGCATTACAGTGTAAGAGGTAGAAGTAATGTTATATTTTGGAATAAAAGAAAGTAGATGTTGGGGTAACGTGCCTGTCGGTTCGTCCCTCTATCCAGCTTTTGCCAATTCAGACACTTCCAGACAAGCTGGGACGGTGAACTTGTCATCACTTCTAGACGGTAGTGTAATTCCATTGAACGTTGGCAAACGCTTGAACTTCCCTGAAATCACCTCGAGTTCTGGAAGATTTCAATTCCCTAAAAATCACTCGATTACTGGGGATTCGCTCCCTTAAATTTTTTTTCTTCATAGTGCAACTGCAGGTAGTCTATAGGTTCAAGGATCGCATGGCACTTAAAGCCGTCGACTCTAGTGCCATATAAGGACCATGATGTATCTCCGTCGGTTCGTCCATCTATCCCTATGTCTCGCTTTGATCGTTCAGGTACTTCCATATAAGCTAGGACTACGAAACGTGGCATTTGTGTGAAGGATCCGACCAATAATCAAAGAAACCTTCTTTCCGGATCCGACCATCCGTGTGTGGGTGGAAGGAGGGGAAATCTGGGATCTTTGTGGTCCGAGTGCATCGTGAACGGTACAGGATCATGGGTCCTAAATATTTAATTTTGAGGCCATGATGGTATCTGGCTTTGGTGGGGGACTTTGTGGGGGGGGGGGCCTCTTGAATATCTTGTCATTTGTGATATGTGTAGCTCTCGAACGTGTGATCCACTCCAGAGGAACTTGCAAGCTGGCGAGAGCAGTCCTAAACGTTCTATTTGTATAACCGCACAATCCGACCCATCTAAAATACTTACTACCTACAATTGCAAGTTCAATAGATAGATAGATAGATAGTTTATTGCTATAAGCTTTACTGCTATGAGCTTTCACCTCTTCTGGCACCCATCGTCCAAATCCTCCCTTGGGTTCTATCCGATTCAGACACGTAAATGATGCATCTAGAGCATTTGCACATAATACCTAAGACTTCAGCCATCGTTCATCTCTCCCACAGAGGTCGGTTCCATTTTTCTACTGAATAACAAAATGCTCCCCAGCCGGGATTTGAACCCAGGACTTTCGGCTTTAAGGCCACTGAGGTACAGAGGGGCTTTTGAACAGACTTCGCAAACCACTGCATTGTTCAGGAAAAAATAATCCCCATGTCACGGGATTAGATAGATATTATGTAAATGGAATTTTATACAAGGGACTTGTACCGTTGTTGTAATTTTATTGGAGATGGACCGTACACCGTGAGCTTAGGGTAGCGTGTGCCGATGCGTACGTAAGGCGGCGGGTAAGTAAGGGTGGTAGTAGACAAGGTTTACGTTAAAATATAGATAGGTTTTATTTACAACTTACTCTGTATAAATGTAATCCCAATCCGGGTATAAATAATCACAATCCACAACGATAATAGACTAAGTCATGTGTGACTTAGCTTATATACTCCTAACTGTACAAGTGAAGGTTCAAATGACGTATCCTGACCGGAAACTACCTGACGTCGACGTAGTATAGAATTTGGCAATATCCAACAGACTTGGACTAAAGCCCCGTCTGCATTACCGTAAACCGACCGTTTTACGGACGGTCCGTAGCCGCAAAAATGTGGTCTTCATTAGGTCCGTAGCCGCAAAAATGTGGTCTTCATTAGGTCCGTAACCGCAAAAATATGGTCTACATTAGTCCCAAATAGGTGAATCTTGGGTTAAAATTTAAAAAACAGTTTATATGTGACTTGAAAAACAGTTGAAAAACAGTTACATGGGACTTTGACAAAAAAGCAGTCTTCACTACGTCCGTTTTACGGTTACGGAGGGGTCAGTACCGCCGTTTTACGGCTACGGCCGTCCGTAGAGAAAGACCCGTCTTCACTGCCGTAACGGTCAAACGGTCGGCCGTAAAACGGTCGGTTTACGGTAATGCAGACGGGGCTTAACCGGAAGCTACCTGATATCGACGTAGTATGGAATTTAAGCTCCCTTCACATCGACTTAAGAAGCTTAAGTGGGCCTTTCAGACTGGCCTACTTAAGAGTCTTAAGTGCACTTAAGCTTCTTACGTGATCCGTAACGTAAGGAATTTTTACTTAACGTAGCCACTTAAGAAAGTTGAAAAAAGTTCAACTTAAGACCTTACGTTACGTAAAATTAGAAATTGGACTAAGTGGATGAGAAAATCATCAAGTTTGTTAATAAGATGTAATAAATAAGAGATAGAGAGAGTTACTTTACAATACTACATGAAAGAATATGTGAAAGTAAATGCCTGAGAAAGCTTTGCAAAAAACTCAATGATGACATGGGGAAAACGTATACAGGTAGGCTGTATATGTTTGATCCCTATTTTTTTTTTTTTTTAGTCAGTAGTGTCATTTCGGATGCCAATAATATAGCAGCCATGCATCACTGTTGAAATTAAATGAAATATTAGGATATAGGTACATTGGATATAGATAATAGGTATCCTATGCCGGCCGTTGGGTATATCTAGTATTTGGGATAAATGACAGGTCCCTAAAAAAAGATAAGTTCATTTTCAAGGCTAAAAATTGTTCTACCTTTTTCCAAAAGAAATCGTAATCCTAGGATGACTGAACGCAATGGCTTTTGAGTAAACTTGTATTAACCTGTTTTGAACTAGATGACCCACTGGGTTTGACTGAAAATTTCCTTGTGATAGCTGGTCCTCTGAGAGATAATATCCGAGCGTCTTTAGAGGTCATTTCCCCAAGGGTATCTTTGTCCTTTTGCAGAGTAATCTCGACCAAAATCTTTATTTTCCTTGTTTGATGGATGCTACAGAAAGTGCATCTAACTTAGCCCAGTCGGAAGGGGACTCTCTTAGTATGAATAGGCTACTTAACGTAAGAAACTTAAGCAATAACGTAAGTACTTAACGTAAGGTCTTACGTATTCAGTGTGAAGGGCGCTTTAGCAATATCCAACTGACGTGGACTTCAGTTTAACAGGATGTTATTTAGTTCTGAGTCTTCATTTGTGCAATTAGATTCTACGAAGTACCAAAGGATCATGTTCACTTCGATATGTACATATAGTTAGTTAAGCACTTGACATAGAGACCGACACAACACCGTGACAAATAAATCAGCCGATTTGTCAGGGTAAAGTCACTTGATTAGTATTAGATCTTTGTAATGTCTGGTCGTATCCGGTCCAGACCTCAAATGGCACAGCCCGATCCATGACTTTTGTAAACGTATCATGAAATTTTCGTGACTCCACTCCACACCCCCTCAAACCGTGCCCATATGCGATTTGGACACATAAATATCAAATTCTGGGCATTATTGCTCCTATGACCCCCAAGTCTCTCAAATGGAAGCATTCCGAATCATGGACCCAGGGACGTCGCAAGTGCATTTTCGGTGGGGGAGCCAAAATTTTACCAAATCTCTCAAAATTTTTACCGAATCCTAGAAACTGAGAATTCAAGCATTAAATTATGTACACAGAAAGGACTACGTGGGAAGAGTAACATTAAAGGGCAGCATGAAAGACGATAAGCCAACTATTAGGCGGCGTTTTGGCGAAGCCCACTTGGAGAATATGTGAATATGTTATATGTGTTGGAGAATATGCGCTGGCATAAAGTAAACAATGACATGTTACTTCGTGGTATACGTTTATCCGGATTTGTTTGGCCATTTCCAAATTGTCTTAGGCCTAGCCATACTTGAAACTTCATAAAATGCCTCTACCTCTGTTTGTTCTCAATCCAACTCTGTTTTATCAGTCTACATCAAGTTTGTCAATTTTGGCTTCCGACATCATTGCTGACTGCTGAACCACTTTCCGACGGGGCTAATTAGCGGGTCGGTGTGAGCCGAAAGCCTAATCACTCATTCTCCATTCCGATAACTTGTCCCCCGTTCTCACGTGTGATTGTTATTGTTCCTCTAGCACATCTGGCGATAATTCGGTATTGGATTTTATGAAGAGCGTATTATACCCAAGAGAAAAATAAATCGAGCGCCGCAGGCAAATTTTCGAAATCCAATATTTTCCTGTAGGCTAAAACATAACTGCTTATCTTACAAATTTTATCATTTACCGTGGATTAAATGCCGATGCTCTAAGAAGTTCCAGAAACCGGATGGAGTTACGTTCCGGCAGCAGCAGCTAATGTCGTATAGTCAATACTACCCATTATCACATAAAGTGAGCGCCGCAGGCTAGATTTTTTTTAAAGTCAGCTTTTTCCTGCCAGACTTAACTATTTACATCCAGCGATCCAGATTCTAGCTTTTAATGTTTCGAAATCCCAATCCTAAAATGGCTTAAAACCCCAGTCAAATGACGCGCCCTTCCACAAAATAAAGAATATTACGAAAAGCGCCGCAGGCGGAATTTCCGAAAAATTTATGATTAGATCTTCTTTTTGGGATCCAAAATAAAAGAAGGGATATCGATGAAATCATAGATCAGTCCTTTTGTCTGCGACTATAGTGCTTCACTCGACCTCTCCCGAGTTTCGAGGTTCGTGGTAACTCCCGAATCCTGGCAATCATACCGAATCCCAGCTAATATACCAAATAAAGTTTAGACCGATAGCATGTTCGGGATTCTGTATAACTACCATATCCTGGTTATTACACCGAATTGTTTTGGTTTCGGGATTCTGTATAACTACCATATCCTGGTTATTACACCGAATTGTTTTGGTATCGAAAGACTACCGAATAATAGTCATATTCGGTACAATTTCGTCGAAACTGGAACTAAAGTCGGGATTCGTGGTAACTACCGAATCCTGAAAGTTATACCGAATAAATTACCGAATCCCAATTATGATACCGAATAATTTTGGACCGAGACCTTTTTCGGGATTCTGCGTAGCTACCGAATCTCCATAAATATACCGAATAGTTCTGGCATCGAAAATTAACAAATAATTTCAGTAAGTTCTCTCCCCGAATTCGTGATAACTACCGAATACTTGCAAATATACCGAATCCCATTATACCGAATAGATTTGTACCGATAGCCTATTTCGGATTCTGTATAACTACGGAATCCCCGAAAATATACCGAATAGTTCTGCTGCCGAACAATTTTAGTAAAATTTACGGCCCAAAATTTTACCGAATCTCAAAAAGGTGGGGGGGGGGCTGCGACCCCCCCCCTTGCGACGCCCTTGCATGGTACTCATTAACTTTTTGGGATTCAAGTTTCATCCCAATCCCTCCATCCGTTTGGTCCCTAGTCCCTACACATTTTACCGAGTCTCCCCTTCCATCCCACCACCGTAGTCGGACGCTATTCGGGCACACAAAAATTGCACTACGGCAATTACTACCAAACAAGTTTCCTTTTGATCGCAGAACATCCGAAAAAATTTCGGTGGCACCCAACTCCCCCCAACGAGTCCGGTCCGGTCTGGACCTCAAAATAACATATCTAGGTTCCATGGCCTTTGTTCGGTCCAAGTAGTACCTGCGCATGTTAAACGATTTCTGGCCTTCCTCTCCACCCCTCACAATAGTCGGATGTGATTCGGAAAATTAAATTTCGCATCTAGGGCATTTGCTTTTATCAACCACATGTTCCCTTCGAATCGAAGTACTTTCTTGAACATTTCAGGTACGCTCATGCACCTGACAAAAACGGCAAGTTCGGCAGTCAAATGCTGTGGCGTTTCACAGTAAAAGTATCAGTATCAACTCCCGCACCGAGTTCGGTTCAGTCCGGACAAAATCACTTAGCTGGGACCCATGATCTTTGTAGCGTTCAAGTTTCATCCCAATCCCTATATTCCTTTGGTCCCTGCACATGTTCCAAAATTTATGAAGTCCCCATTCGCCCTTCCGTGGTTGGATACGATTCAGACATATAAAAGAAATATCACTCTACTCCTTCGAATCGGGTCATGTGGGCAAGGCCGTATCCAGGGGGGGGGGTTAGGGGGTTCAACCCCCCCCCCCCCGAAACCCACAAAAGTAATAGTTTTTTGCAGGTTTTAACCTCTGATCTATGTATTTTTTGTACTTTTTGGTCCGACCCGTGGACAAACCCCCCCCCGAAATAAATTCCGCGAGCAAAACCCCCCCCCCGAAATAAATTCCTGGATACGGCCCTGCATGTGGTTCACAAGTTTTCGTACCCCCCCCCTTCCGTCCACTCAAAAAATTTACGAAGTACCCATTCGCCCCCGTGGTCGGATACGATTCAGACATATAAACGGAATATCACTCTGCTCCTTCGAATCAAGTTTTCGTATTCCCCTTCCCTCCACTCTCATACGAATGATCGGATACAATCCGGGAAAATATGGTTTCACCGAGCCTTCAGTCGGGTCCTTCATAAGCCTGTTATATCATCGTCTTAACTTACGTGGAGGTGTTAAAAACAAAGCATGCTAAAAATAAAGCAAAAGCCGATAAATCAGCGGCGCGCCGCCGACAACTTTCCGGCGGTGTGCCACTGCCGACCAAAATTCTCTCCGCCACCGCCGAAAGTATGTTCGGCGCGGCTTCGGGATTAGTTGGGAGGGAGAGGGGGGATCACGGGGTCCTGAATATCTTGTCACTTTGGACATGCGTAACTCTCGAACACGTCGTAAGACTTAGATGGAACTTGAAAGATGGCGGGAGGACATGCTCTAGAGATTGGATGTCCGGACAGGGATGAAATCCTTGGGGGGGGGGGGGGGGTCCGGAGTTCTGGTGTTCCCGCGAGTTCGGTACTTACCGATGTATTAGGACGATAAAATCTGGCTGGCATATCAGGGACTCGAAAAAAACAACTTGAGAATAGTCGTTTGTATGATTCGACCATCGTAGGGGGAGTGTAGGGATAGGGAATCCAGAATCTAGTGGCAATAATAACTTTATAACGGGCGATCGGATTTGAAGGAAACTTGGCAAGTGGAAAAAGGTGTCGTCTCAGATGTCCCATGTCAAGTCCCGGCCGGATCCGATTCTTGTGGGGGGGGGGGGGTTGAAGAGGTTCACCAGAATATTCGTGAAACGTTTAGCGTCGAGGGATCGGGATGGGATAGGAGCTTCCACCTACTGTTTTTGCACTTGCCCTTTGGCCAAGTGCCATATAGCAATCGCAATTTCTATCCGTCCTTCGGTCTGTCTGTTGGTCGGTCGGTCGGCCCGGGTTTTAATACCTCGAGCACTTCCACATTAGCTAGGACGATGAAACTTGGCAGGCGTATCGGGGAACCCAAAAGATTAAGTTGGAAATAGTCACTTTCCCGATCCAAGGATCGTGGGGGAAGTGGAGGGAGGGGGAATCCCTCCCTTGGGGAAATCCAAATTTCGACGAACTGCTGATCGTCCAGACAGATGCCAGCGGCCGAGGATTGGGAGCCGTTCTGGCCCAGCGAACAAATGGTGAGGAGCACCCAATAGCCTACATCAGCTGGAAGCTGACTCCTGCCGAACATGGGCACTCGACAATCGAGAGGGAGTGCCTCGGAGTAAAGTGGACGATAGAAAAGTTCCAATACGCGGGCCGTCATTTTCTGGTCGAAACAGACCCTAGTCCGTTACGATGACTGCATGTTATGGCCAACACCAACGAGAAGCTAAACCGATGGCTTTTGAGTCTGCAGGCATACGATTTCACCATCAATAGTAAGCCTGGGACCGCAAACACCAATGCTGACGCTCTCTCACGCGTTTAGAATTCAAAAGTTGGGTTCTAGACCTCTACTGTAAATAGCTGTAAATATCGTAATATCTTTCGTAGGATACTCAACGCAAGGTGACGGCAAACATTGCGCTACCAGCTCATCTCTATGGATATACGTACGGAAAAATCAACCGACTGTAAACAGCGGACAGAAGCCTGCAATACTTCGTGGAGTTTTTATGGCACTTGCAGCCTCTGGCTCAAGTGCCATATACCGATCGCAATTCCGTCCGTCGGTCGGTCTGTCTGTCGGTCGGTCGGTCGGTCGGTCTGTCCGAATTTTTTTGTCCCACATGTTCGAGTTAGGGTACTTCCAGATGTGTTAGGACGATGAAACTTGGCAGGAAGATCAGGGACCCGACCAAACTAACCTGGAAATAATCAGTTTCCCGATCCGACCATCTGGGGGGGAGTGGTGGGCCGGGGAATTCTGAGAATTAAGTAGTTTTTGTCACACTTTTTCGAGTTGGGGTACTTCCAGATGTCACGAGGGTTTCCCCTCCCTTATCCTCTCATCTAAGACTTCCTCTATTCCTTGACGACCACCGACAACCACCCAATCCATTTCCAAACAAAGAAGACGTTCCGATTATCACAATCATTTATTTATGCTTACTATATGTTCATCCGCACCGTTTTGGTAAATAGACTAGGATACTTCTGAGCATCTCATAAACCAAACAAAACAACCAGCAACGAAACAAAACAATGTTCTGTGGCTTCCAGCTTCAAACCATACGGCTGATATTGACAAGCCCAACATATGTAACCGAAATAAGTTTCTCTTTTTTGGGAGGAGGCATCACGCTCCATAATCGATGCTTTTTTTTTTTTTTTTTTTTTTTTTTTTTCGAAGCCCAAACCAATGAACTTCCGAACAAACAAACCTTATCTGCGCGTCGGCAAAAAAAGGGGGGGGGCAACAAATGTATATTCTCATGAGTCACGATAGTAGCTCTCTTTGCTAGTGGTCTCACAATGGGCTTTTAAATTCAAAAACCTATCTAGTGCGTTTCCGACGATCTTGACAACAAAGACTCAAAACAAGTAGCCCTTAAAATGATATGGCACCCCACAAGTCGGGGCTTGGGCTAGGACGATGAAACTTGGCAGGAGCATCAGGGACCCGACCGGACTAGCTTGAAAGTAATCAGTTTCCCAATCCGACCACCTGGGGGGGAGTGGAGGGCTGGGGAATCCGGAAAACTGGAGTAGTGTGTAACTTTCGAACGGATGATCGGATTGGAATGAAACTTTAACTGAATAAATGGCATACCTCTGATGTCCCATTTAAAGTCCGGACCGGATTTCGACAGCTATGGGGGAGTTGGGGGGGGGAGACCGGAAATCTCGAGAAACGGTTAGAATGGAGGGATCGGAGTGAAACTTGCTGGGAAGAACAAGCATCTGCTCCAGATAAATCTTTTATACATTTGGACTGGATCCGGACACTAGGGGGGGGGGCTGGAGGGGAGTTTCCCGGAATTCCGGTAATGGTGGTTTTGGGGATTTTCACGACGAAACTTGGGAGGCGAATCAGGGACCCGATCAAACTGACTTATAAATAAAAATTTACATGATCCGATATAGTCGTGGGGGGAGTAGCGGGAGGGGGAATCCGGAATACTGAGTCATATGTAACTTTGGAACGGTTGATCTGATTTGAGTGAAATTTGATAATTGATCAGAGGACATGTCTCTGGTGTCCTTTGTCATGTCCGGACCGGATTCGACAACAATGGGGGGGGGGGGGCAGAAAATACGTGACCGGCTCAGACTGGGGAGATCGGGATCGAACTTTGTGGGAATAATAAAGAGATGCTCTGGATAAATCACTTACAGAACCGGATTGGCTCCGGCGACTGTGGGGGAGCTTGAGGGGGGGGGGGGTCCGGAATTCCGGTGATCGCGATTTAAGGTACTTCTAGATGTGCTAGGACGATCGAACTGGGCTGGAATATTAGAGATTCGACAAGATTGGCTCAGAAATCGCCACTTTCCAAATCCGACATTCCTTAAAGTACCAATCTTGACCGCAAATTTCGAAAAATACTTTTAAGCAAATTATACATTTTCATGATCCCCATGAGCACATTATCATTTTTGCCTCAAGGGTTTTGCTTACAAATGAAGTTTTAGCTCCCTGAAAGTGCGCATCAGCTGAACCGCAAGGTCGAAAACTACTTTTTTTCATCAAACGATACATCTCAACCCATGATTATTTGTGCCGCAAGGGTTTGCTTGAAAATTTATTTCATCACCCTTAAAGTGCACATTTTAACCGAAAAGTGAAAAAAAATACTTTGTACCAAACGGTATATATCAATGATCCCTAATGGCCTGTGATCGTTTTGTCTCAATAGTTTTTCTTACAGCTGAATTTCTATTGCCTATAAAGTGCGTATCATTACAGCCAAGTTCTAAAACAAAGTACTTTTTCTCTAGCTCCCTTAAAGTGCGCATCTGAACCGCAAAGGTAACCTTAAAAGTACGTTTGATCAAACACTACATCTCAACCCATGCAAGTGCCATATGAGCTTACAGCTCTTGTTCGAGAAACCAGACCCCAATTTTACAGATGGGACGAGCTTTACAGCTTTCGAGAAACCAGACCCCAAGGGGGGCGGTTTACAGATGGGACGACAAGGGAATCTTGAAGCGCCACTTCCGCGATCAACTGCCGCAGATATTGGTGCCGTTTGGGAACTTTCGGGAGTGCCTAATCATGAAGTGGCACATACGGCAGGATGGAGGTGACGTTCACCGCAAGCGATAAAGACATCGCAGATTTGATTATTCCGGAATACATCAAGGACATCACAGACATCAAGGTGGATCGTAAAAGTTGCGATCACTGCAACGCTCGGCAGCTGTCTCAAGGACGGTCCGTAATCAAGAGGGTCCGCAGTACCAGAGTGGTAACCGGATTATTCCGCGAAGTTGAGAAGAAGAGGAGAACTTCAAGATAAGGAGAGAATTAAAAGTGTCTTATTTAAGGGGAAGGAAGTGTGATGGTTTTTTTTATCTATATTTTGTTAACAACCTTTCCTCATTTCTGTTGGTCAGAAAATATTTGTCACGTGTCAGCCTCACCTGAACCAAGCATTAGCGCCCGCGCAATTAAAGTCATTGATAGCTCAGTTCAGGTGAGGCTATATAACCCATTCATAGGCTAAACAGCGGCAGTATTATACCAGACTTCAAAGAATAAAGACCACTGTTTTTCGCTACACTGCATTTCCCGTATCTCCCCTTGACAAAAGTTGTCACAGTTAAGGGAAGGGGGATCCGGTAGTTTCTGACTTCCATGGAGTGCGAACGGGTGGTCCGATTCGACTGAAACTTTATGGGTGTTAAGAACTAATGACCTAGATATGCAAAACATGTCTCCGAGCCACAGACATCAATCATGATAGGGGGAATTGGAGAGAAGGGGGGGGGGGGGGTCTGAACATTTTGTGACATGCATCAAAACCAAACAAATGGGATGCGAGTTGGACAGTGTCGAGTTTATGCGGCCTAGTTTGTTATTTTGTGTCCGGACCGGATCCGACCACAGCGGAGGAGGATGAAGCGGAAACCTGAAATTTGTCGATATGGTCTGATTAGACTCAAACGTGAAGGACGAGTAGATGAGATATCAGAGGTGCGAAGTTTATGTGTCCACATTGGGGGGAGTCCCGGAAATTTTGTGGCTCGCATAGGGGTCAAACGGGTTGATTGATTTGATGAAACTTGGAAAGTAGAGAGATCATATGCCCTAGGTCGGGTCCCTGATATGCCTGCCAAGTTTCATCATCCTAGCACATCTGGAAGTACCTTAACCCGTGATAACCAGAAATCCGGGACCCAGCCTCCACCCCCCCCCCACAGTGCCAGGATCTGATCCGGTAATGTCAACGATGTATTAAGGATATGTACTTGTTCTTCCCACCAAGTTTAGTCCCGATCCCTCCACTCTAAGCGTGTCACGACATTTCAGGTACCCTCCTCCAACTCCCCCCAGAGTTGTCGGATCCTCTTCGGACGTAAAATAGGATATGTGAGGCGTGTGTTCTTTCCACATATCAAGCTTCATTTAATTCTGATCACCCCGTTCGAAAGTTACTCATGACTCAATTTTCCGGATTCCCCCTCCCTTCACTCCTCCCAAGATGATCGAATCGGGAACGTGACTATTTCCAAGTCAGTTTGGTCGGGTCCTTGATATGCCTGCCAAGTTTCATCATTCTAGCACATCTGGAAGTAGGCTGCCCTAACTCGCGGTCACCGGACCGACTGACCGACCGACGGAAAAGTAATCGGTATATGGCACTCGGCCGGGAGCCATAAAAACTAACCACTGACAGGATTATAATACTGCCAGGATTCCGATGCCATTAATTCTACAAAAGGAATTTTTTTTACACAAATCTGGCAGAGAATAATGTATGACAAGGCCGAACTTGAAAAAAATTAGCTACAAAAACTTATAACTAATATGCCTACAACGTATGGACGCCGGTATAAGCAATTGGACTGGATATCACGCTTACTTGTTTGTTCTCTTTACGTGACATATCAGGCATTGTTTCCCAGAAGCCTATAGGCCCAACGAGCAGTTATGGAAATTTTGTATAACTGGTCGTTATGTTCCTCCAAGGCAAGGAACATGGAAAAAGGCTAAAAACAGCCGAAGCCTTGTATTTATTTTTCTGTAAGCACAGCTAAATTTTAAAGTGGTCAACTATCTCAGAACATCTTAGAAACATTAGTGGCGTTTTTGATCGCCGATCAAATTTGCCCAGTAGACGAAGCGAGTTTGCTGATTCGTGTATGATACTGTTTTCGATAGCCGACAGCCGTTGGCGATCGTTGATGTTTCTGGGTGCGCAAAACGAGGTTTTCATTTTTGAAAATACCGCCTAATCCTCAAACGAAATCCATACGTCAACGGCTAACAGCGAGTCCTCGGCCGATGGGAATCTAGGCGATACACGTTAGCCGATCAGAGCGAAAACATAAAATAAGATAAACAATTAGAAGTTCGAAGTAAGAAATTAGAAGTTCCGAGCACTTCCCGTCGGCAATCGTCATCGTCTCTGGAAACAGGCGTGCTTCTAATTTTGTCCTGGCGGAGTCAAAACTAGCTGGAGGATCTGCCAACATTTCCAGAATCATTGAGTGCAAGGTTGTCGCGTGGTGGTTGCTAAATTTCTGTTTTTCTGAGAAGGATTTTCCACCTATTTCACTGTATTTTAAAGGACAAGTGGTCGAAATAGGTGAGTTTCATCTCAAAGTAGTTTACCCTGATCGATTTTCAGAACAAACGGATACTAGTAAATTCTCACATGGTGTGTAATACTCATTGTTGATATATGCCATGCTGATCTTTTCAATATTTTTTTGGACGGATATGTTGGAAGGAGTCCGTCTGTTTTCTTTCGTAAAGCAGTAGGCTCTCTAATACCTTACTTGCAAACCTTAAGCGTAATACCTCCAGTTTACCGTCGACGGAAAGGACTGTCGTATAGATCCATACCCTGAATCAGTGTATCTCACACCTTCCAGGTGCGCTTAATACTTATGGAGTACTTAATACTGATAATAAAAATTAAATAACTAGGTGCCGTAAGTTGACGAGAAGTACAATAGGTGGTTCAGTTGGGAGCATTTATCCATCAGTGAAAGCCTTCCTGAAAAAAATATCAAACTAGGGCAGTCTGTGAAGTACGGTTTACAAACATGGTCGTCACGTATGGAAGATGAGGGGGGGGCACCCCACCCTCAGTGTTGTCGGCAAAAAATAACCACCGTTCTCGTTAAAAAATAACCAAAGTTGTCGGTAAAAAATAACCGAATCGGCGAGAAGCGCCACGGTTTTTCGAAAAAGCCATTGAAATTTTTCATAAAAACAGTAGTTTCTCTGAAAATCAGTCAATTTTTTATGAAAACAGTAGCCTAGGTGTTTTCTAATAACCAGTCGGGTCTTCTGAAAATTAATCGATTTTTCTTCAAAACTGTCGTTTTTCTGCAAAAACAGGCAGTAAAACTGATAAGTGAGTCGGTATTACCTTGCCCCCCCCCCCCCCAAAAAAAAAAAAAAACACAACAAAAACATTTTGCCTAGTAACGCTTACTGACATAGCACCTTGGCAACCATAAACACAAGAGTGCGAGAGCTCCTTTCAAAGATGCAAAGACTATTTTCTTTCAACGTTTAGTAATTGAAGCACTACTAGGTATACGCCAAGTACTGCTTTAGTACATTCGTTTTCTGGAGAAGAGTTTTCGGATCGCATTATTTGACATGGAAAGGAAAACCAAGCAGTGGCAAACATGTAACCCGTTTGGTATCCCGCAAACAACTTTGCTCTTGTTGGAGAAAGACCATGAAGAATGTTTTCTGATGTACTCCCCTCACGACAGGGGCGTGACGTTTCTTTAACGTTTCGACTTGACAAATAAACAATGTTTCTCTGGTAGAAACAAGACCCCTTGTGCTACCATTTCCTCTATTTTAGTTAGAACGTTTCGTTTTCTTCTAGACTTTGTTTCGTCCTTTGTGTTAATATCTCGTTCAAAGCTGAGAGAACGAACTGATAGTCAATAATGTAAGTCGTCTTTAGCTGTTTTCATTTCTATTTCTAACCATACCCTACCCCTCATAACACTAAATAGTGAATGATCTATCTCTTTATCGCAATGCCGGAGAGGCAGCAAAATCACATGGCTTACAAGCTACGTGCACACATAGACTGGTAAGACGGAATCGACTAAAAAGAGGCACGGCATGGCATGGTGCAGGAGGCACGAGTACTAAAAAGAGCTTAGCAAGTAGTAGAAGTAGACAAGTAAGCGAGAGTTCTTAACTCCTGAGCCAAACAGAAGGCACGTCAGAACACAGTCCCTGCTCCCCAGTCTGAAACCTGAAAGGTCCCTTTTAGTTTTCATGCCTCTTTTTTGCACTCGTGCCTCCTACACTATAGTTGCGGTTTTTGGGATCCCAAAACCTAAGTGGAGGGATACCTATGACATCGCAAAAGTTGTCCGTCCGTCTGTCCGTCTGTCCGTCTGTCAGTCCGTCCGTCCGTCCGTCTGTCCGTCCGTCTGTAAGCACGATAACTCTCGAAGGGAATGAGATATTTTGATGAAACTTGGTGTGAGCATTCTTTGGGTCAAGAGTAAGGTCGAGTTCGTAGATGGGCCCTGTAGCCCTACATTTAGGGGTGGGGGAGGGGGTTCAGATTAAGGGACAAGCAAAATATTTTTAAACAGCTAATGTGATAGTCGATTATGGGGTAAGAAGGCATGCTGAACACGAATATGAAAACCATTTTCTCACCGGACAAGTAGTTCACCCGGAATCCGGACAAAACCGGAAAGTTTGTTAAAAGTAAAAGTTTTATTTGAAGTCGATTAGATGTTGGATCTAGGGGTAAAAAAGCATGCTGAACACGAATATGAAAACCATTTTCTCACCGGACAAGTAGTTCGCCCGGAATCCGGCCAAAACCGGAAAGTTTGTTAAAAGTAAAATTTTTGTCTGAAGTTGATTAGATGTTCGATGTAGGGGTAAGAAGGTATGCTGAACAATAATACGAAAACTGTTTTCTCACCAGACAATTAGTTAGCCCGGAATCCGGCCAAAACCGGAAAATTTGTTAAGAGTAAAAGTTTTATTTGAAGTTGATTAGATGATAGATCTAGGGGTGAGAAAAGATGCTGAATCCGTATGACTATCATTTTTTAGCCGGACACGTAGTTCTTCAGGAATCCGGTTGAAACCGGAAAATTTGTTAGAAGTTAAATTTTTCTTTGAAGTTGGGATGTTGGATGTAGGGGTAAGGAGATACGCTGAATTCGTTTTTGAGCTTTAGTTTTTCGCAGGACAAGTAGTTCTTTAATTTCGCCAAAACCGTAAAATTCACAGAAGTAGGGTAGGATCGTTTCGATCGGCTTATAGGGGTAAACATACATGCTGAATCTATATCTGAACTTAGTTTTCTTAATGATTAGCTGTTTGGCCTGGCGAAGAAAAAACCTTACTGTCTGGATCAGATGTTGAATTTTTGGGATCCCATCGGAACCTTTGGTCTTGTTGCTGATACCATAGTATCTGATATACGGTCTAAAGTCGTTTTTGCAGTTATCGTGGTATCTGATACCACGGCCAAAAAGTGTTTTTGCAGTTGTCGTGGTATCTGGCCAGTTACCGTGGTAACAAATATCCAGATGTCACGGTCCGACCGTGGTATCTGGTCGTGGTATCTGAAAAGTCATCTCACTTTCATCAAATTTTGTCAAATTGGTGAGAAAGAAGTTCAGCACTTAGTGATGTAACTGGATATCAGTTTTTCTTTTGGGAAGACTTTCGGAAGAATTTCGGCAATAGCCGTTTTTGCAGTGGACCGTATATCAGATACCACGGTAACTGCAAATCGACTAATTGCAGATCCAATTACCGTTGTAACAGATACCATAATATCCGCAAAAACACAACTTATGTCGTGCCGTACCGTGCATCTTTTTAGTCTATCCCCGTTAAGATTTTGCATGAGAAAATACCCGCGTCACTATGCGGCAGAACTCCTAAGCGGAGAAGGAGATTTGCATCCGACTGGAAAAGTCGGACTGTGTGCACGCGTACCTTGAAACGTACAACCACTGCCTGCTTCTCCATAGGCATATTCTGGCTGTTCCCCGAGGACTCCACTTGAGGAGTCCTCGCGTTTTTGTTCGTCCCGGGGACTCCCCAGGGACGGGAATGCTTTGATTATCATCATCATCTAAGGACTCCCTTTCAGATTCGGAGGGAAATTAATTTTTGCTAGTGTTGGTGCAATCTAAAATTAATTAGAAACCATCAGAATAAACAAAACCAATAATAAAGTGGATCCAGACTAATTTCGTCAATTGCATATTTTTTTCGAACAAAATCCGTTTTGGAAGCATTCCCCGTGTTCTCGCTGTTTTCTGTGCGCGGAGTCCGTGTGGAGTGACTCCCTCAATTCTCGCCGTCCCCTTCGATTCCCGGAGGAGTCCTCGGGAAACGGCGAAAATACGCCTAATGCTTGTTAAAGGAGTGGCTTAGGGAAAGATCATTGACGTGGTTTGTCATTTAATCTCCTATGCAACTCAGTTCATGTTCCTAGTTCCCGCTGCACCTGTAATAATCCTGACCATGTCAATCAGAACTCTTGCATTTTCGAAAATACCCTAATTGGTATTAAAGTACCCTTTTTTTCTTGTTCTGCTTTTTATGTTGTCCTTACCTCACTTATAGGATTACAAGTTTCTGAAATCCCTGCCTTTCGCCATTGTTTCCTTATGTACTTACAACTTAGTAGCGCTCTTTCGGCCTAGCCAGGTTTTAATAGTCACGCAACGCACACTTCACCGAAAGCTTCGATGTCCGCCGACAACTGTTTCACACATCAGGACATGGCAAGCTTCAAAGCATTGTTTTCCGTTTTGAAAGAGACAGTAGACCACAAGTCTACCTGCTGTTCTGAATTTATTTTGTCTTGCTTGATTTCACGTTGCGTTCAGTTTTCAAACATTTTGCCTCTAGCCGCCGCATAGGAGAGTAGAAAGGCTGGATAAGGTCGACAAGCGCTAACAAGAAAATCGGTAATTTCACTGATAATATTTCTGAGCTAATTTATCTTGGAACAATAGTTTCTACTAAGAATTTTGGTTGAAGTCTTGCTCGTACTGCTGTTTCTGTTTTTGTTAAACTAGAGTATGATGTAACTAACTTTCTAAATTTTAAGTTGGCATATTATGTCTGGTGGGTCAGTGTTAAAACTATCTTTCTAATTTCATTAGGCCCCCGATTTGGATCTGCCCTCCTCCCCCGCCGATTAACAGCCCCAGGCGCACTTCAACAACATCAATCATCTTATCACAGGCAACACCAACGCAGCGAAGGAGCAGCAGCGCGATGGCCCCAAGTATACCACCGCCACCGCCTATGCCCGGAGGACCACCCCCTCCACCCCCATTACCGGGTAAATAATTCACGTATTCTACTGTGGCAATGTTAATAGCATATATGTCGCATACTTGACTGTTTTACTCCTTTTCCCAGTTGTTCATTCAATGTAGGCCTACATGTTTAGCCTCAATTAAACCATTGAAGCTCCATGCAAATTTCTTCGTTGTTAATTCAGTAAAGCTAGGCTCTATATAAGCTACGCCCAGAAGTTCTTGTTTATTCAAATGGTTAGTTATTAAAGTTTAACTGATAAGGAAACCTATTCTGTATATATCATTACCTGAATACACTGCATTATTAGGGTGGTGTTTTTACTATTTTCTCTAACATTATGTTCAGAATACGTACGGCCGTCTTCACAACGCAAAACTCTACTATGACGCGGAAAATCAGAATCTCAATACAAACGCGGCTTTTCAGTGACCAGTGATCAGCTCGCGGAAGGTAGCTAACACTAGTTAACACTTATTTTTCGTAAATCGTTTTCGTCAAGCATACAACACAGGTACAATCCCATAGTGGTACCACAAATCCGACAGGGAAATACCACTATATTAAAATCGAAGATTTTTGAACAGCGGAGCAAAGAACTAACGCTTTATCGGATCTTCAATCCTCTTTGAAGTTTAACCGAAAAGGGATGTAATAATAATGACTTATTCGCTTAAAGAGGCTTGAAGACCCGATGATAATGCGTTACTTCGTTCTTCAGCTATTCACGAATAATCAATGTTCAAATAGTGGAATTTCCCTGTGATTTGTGGTACCTCTATCTGCTTGTGTTTGTGTTGTATGCTTGACGAAAACAATTTACATAGTAGAATTTTGCTTAGTGAGGACGGTCGTGGATATTCTGTCATACTAGATCAAATATTGAAAAAAAAAAAAATCACTAAACACAAACAAAATAATGCAGTGTAGTCAGTTGAGTGATACAAATATAAATTGGCTTTTCAATTAAGCTTTAAGTGGATATGTGATAGTAACTGGATTGTCGCGTCTCAGCTCTTTTCGGGTGCAAAACTTATATGGGTGCAAAATTTACCAGGAGACATTATTATAGACATTATCACTAAAAGTGGTACCTAAGTCGTTAAGACTTATCATTCGAAAACACTATAAAGATGGGACCCTATTAACGGAATAATTTAAGAACAATTGCAAATGAATTGAATAACTTTACTTAAGTTGGCAAAAATGGGTCTCCCATGGGCTCGAATAGAATGGAACAGAATATAATATATTTACACAAAGCCCGAAGGCCATGGCCAAAAAATATAGTGTTAATACTGGTTTGAATAAAAATACTAACAACATACAAAAAACATACACAACAAAAATAAAATGAGAATGACTATTTAATAAACAGTTCCCGGTGGAGCAAACGAATCTGGACATCACCTTCTTTTTAATATCCTAAACATCCACTCTTTTCCAAACACTTCTTCACCAAATACCTCGGATCTTAAATCATTCAGCTCTTTACTCACACTTAAAGGACACCTGAACAATGAAACCATACTTGAACACACCATGGAGAATGCATTTACAGACATGGCCACGGAGAGCATTCTTCTCCTGATCGTTACTGGAGGTTTGCACATGCAGACTCCACGACAAAAAGCGCAATTCCTTCAAATTCCTTCAAATCTTGTAGTAGGCTACAGCGCTGGCCGGATCGTATTGGAAGGATCGTATTCCAGAAAAAGGGTTGATTGGAGACATTTTTTCATTTCTAAAATTGTTCGGTACTGAAATAAGGACGGAGCAAAATGGAGCAAAAATCATAGCTTGGAAACACTATTTCGTATTTGGATTGGGTTTTCTGCAGGCAATGTCAACGGAAGTCATACAGATAGGGATGATACTTGGTACTCTTCATTCATTTGTCCTTTAAAGTGGCTCAAATCATCATTCGCAATCCCACAGATTTGGTGGAGGATAGGAGGACCAGTCTTTCCCCGACTTTTACCAATATAATTAATATTTTCTTTGTTGTCAAAACATCTGGTTCTCTGAAGGTTTCTGCACTGAGGATTACTTTTTGTTTCAATTCACTACTTATAATTGTTTCCAATCTTCAGTTGAATAAATCTGCGTTATTTTTTTATTTTCTTTCTCTGTACCGCGCTATTTCCCCTTTCTGGGTTAGTGCATAAATAATCATCATCATCATCAATTTCCTTATATTCTAGCTGGGGCAGAAAAGAAGAACATCTCTGCCGAAGCACAAGCAAAACTGGAGAAACTACGCCAGACACCCAGGAAGCGTCCTGATTGGACCTTCATGATGAAAGAGGTGGAGCAAGGGGTTAAACTGAAACGCGTCATACCTAATGACAGAAGCAAACCGGTTTTGCCGAAAGCCAAGGCCCGAGGAAAGGTAAGAGTCAGCTACAAACAAGTTCTTCAGTCTCGTCAAGAAGAAATAATGAAATAGAACCTCCATCTTTGGTTCCATGCAGCGACTAATGATACCCCGACAAAACTGAGCAAACTTCGTACGAAAAAATTTTTTACGACAAAACTTTTTAGGCCACTTGCTGAGCTGCGAGTTGACACCCGTGTACTTCCCTCTTCGCCGCTGCTTATTTCAGATAAAAACTGTAGCAGGCTTTCAGAACCGGCTCTGTAGGACTTAACACATGACGTCACAACGGTAGAAAACCAATCAGCTGGTTCAGACGGCATTCGTAAAGGAATTTCTTCTCTGGGGCCCTACTGTGCTATAGCTGTTTGTTGAGGTAACAAATCGGGAAGCTTCGCGTGGCTTATACCCTCTGCTCGTTTGCACCGGTCAGGGTTTTGAGAACATGTTCGGCTCCGCAGTGTCGTATTAAAGGGACAGGGAGATGGAGGCTGCTTGCCAAATAGTTGTGGGTTCAGAAACCTAATGAACATAACGTCATGGTCGTTTGTGTTGCCTCATAGTTTGTTCCCGTTACTGACAAGGTTCTGTTACTCGCTTTTCTACTCGAATTTGACAGTCAGCTGTCGAGTTGATTTTTGAGTTTGTTGGCGGGAAATTCAAGTAACATAATCTCTTTGTGGCTGTGACCCAATGCCGTGCCGAGTTTGACTCTTCTCCAGACCGGAGTCATATTATAGTGCTTTTGTATAGTCATTTAGTTGAGTGTGATCTTTTTCTGTTATTTTTCTCTCCTTTATTATTTTTCCTATACTCCTTATGAGCCATTTCTGTATGGGATAATGAGATTATTGATTGGTTGATAATCAGATACTTTATCAAGCCGCTGGACTTGAAACTGTTGATGTTTCTAGCAGACTAAATAATGTGAGGTAGTTGGGCTCTGGATTTCATTGGTTTTGAGATATTAAAATTACAGCCAAAAACGAAGACAAAGTGGCGATTTCGCGAGTTTCAACTTTTGGCACACGCTTGTGGTGGCACAAAAATATACAGAGGAACGCCTTTAGGTAAGGTCAATGAACTTAAAATCCACAATTACTTGTCGACTTTTGTGTCCTCCTGAAGCCCAAGCTGAATTGTAAACATAATGTGTTATATTATATTATATAAATATATAATATTTATTTGTTTATTTATTGAATATATTTGACAGTGAAAAACGGATACGTCAGCTAAATTTTATTAGAACTATATTTCGGCCCTTCTTGGCAAGGTTCCTCTTCAGGCTCAAAACCGCTCAAGTTGGAAAAAAGAAGCCAAGAAGGGCCCAAATATAGCTCTGATAAAATTTAGCTGACGTATCCGTTCTGCACTGTCAAACACGATTCGCAGTCAGCTTGGGCTGAAGGAATTTTTATTTGAATATATTACATTCATACAACGGATAAAAACGGAAAACGTCAACTATGATGCTTTGGCAGCGATGTTTGCAATCAGATTCGTTTCTTACGTTCCCCAACGATGTCCCTGACGTTCGAGAGCATAACGAGGACGAGGACCGTTGCCAAGAAGGCCGAAATATTGCTGCCAAAGCATCGTAGCTGAGGTTTGGGGTTTTTATCCATTGTGCGAATATATGACTGTTAAGTCGTGTTCTAAATCATTTTTTTTCAGTTTCTGTACGAGTCTGAGGGTCCTAACGCACATAATATACTGCTAACAGAAATCCAGAAAGGAGTTCGGCTGAAGCGCATTGAATGTAACGACAGGTCGAGACCCAATTTACAAGGTAAAACTTTAAATGCCATCCTGTTCATATGATTAGTACTAGAAATTATTATTTTTGTGCATGAAATCTGACCAACCCCCCTCCCGTCTTACACTGTCAGAAGTTTCATCCAATGAATGATAATGATAATGATGATTTAATCCGTAATATCTTTAAATGTATAAAAATAGCTTTGGATATGTCAATTCAAGTAAGGACACTTCTAGTACTATCAATCACATCGACAGGTCACTATTTAAAATGTTGGCGTTTAAATAAAAGCACTCAGTTCACAGGAAAATTACGTCAATACTAAGGAACAGGTCAAAATTACATACCATAGCCAGGAACAGTTAAATTTTTTTTAACAAAATATGGTACAAAAGACTTTAGGTAACGCTCCGATGAATATATTGAAGGAGGAATTAGTTGCTTCTTCTGATTCATTGTGAGATTTTCCGTCATTCTTGTGTTTCGGCAACTTCTTTTTTCGAAGAATGCAAGGACGCGCAATTTCAACCGATATGAGATAACACGCTATCTGCGTCGGGGTATCTTGAGCCATTTATTCACTTTAATTGGGCTTAAAGACTCGATAGAAACGAGTTAGTCCTCGATCCTCCGCTATTTATATAATCAATTTTCATTGTATAATAACAATACTTATAGCGATTTCTGGAGAGAGAAAAGCGGCTTTCTTCAGTACAACATGATTTTAACCATTTGTCAGCTTCGCTTCGTTAGCATTACTGACATTGAAAGTTCCACGTCGAGATGGACTACCATGGCACAAAAAAACTTATCAGAGTCAAAATGGTGCAATATATTCATATAGTAGAATTAAAATAAACCACCTTTTCAGATAAACCTCAAGTGTTATGTTTTTGTAACATAGAAAAACATGGTTTTCAACATAACGAAGGTCATAACGGTCACAACTCAAGATCGACAAATTTGTATTAAAATATAATAAATAGTGTATTAAGACTGCGCATCCTACGAAACTTCTGACGGTGTACTATCTACTTATGGATCGACAGTCTAGGGAGTTACACAGATTTTCCCGAACCAGCATACAACAAAATTCTGAGTGGTGCTTTTATTCGCCTTTTGATTTGGAAATTGCACGTATCCCGTTTTATTTTTCATAGATTTTTTTTCCCTTCGAAAGGTACAGAAAAAGTGAACTAAGCATACAAATAACCCGGCTGCCCTTGTCGGATAACTACAAAACTGCTAATACAACACCAAAAAAAAAATAGGATTAACATCACTTCTTTTCGGCACGGCGTTTTCACGGCTATTTTTGCATCTTTGTAGCGACGAGAGCTGGGACTTGATTTCACCCGATGATTTTGAACTGGATCGGCGTGGTTTAGGGTGAAAATACTCTTGATGACCAACTCTTCGTGCCGATGAAGTATCGCCGTGTGCCTAGCAAGGAGACAGATATTTCCACCGGTGGGGGGGGGGGGACACTAACGGGCATCGCCAAGGATAGACCTGCACTTGATTTAAATCAACCTGAGAAACCTCACCAGATCCAGATACTGGAAAGATTGAAAGTTTAAAAGCTCTTCTCGATTCGGTGGGTGAGGATGCACGGCCGCTCGTGGCTGGCGGATTTCTCTGGTTATTTCGTGGTGCTTTCAACAGCTTTTTGGGTAGGCAATTATCTTTTGTGTTACCCTCTGCCTCCCCTAGCGTTCTTACCATGTGTGAAAACCCTTTCTGACCAACGCTTCGTCCCTTCAATTTAGGACTTCGAAAGATTCTGCGCCAAAACAGTCAGACATCGCTTGATGGATCCGTCACTCCAGAACCAGGTAAAGTTGGTCTCCGCGATTTGGAAAGTTTGCCAGAGCCGTGTTTGTCAGATTCTCTTGTCACTAGCAAAGTTTATTGACACCTGACTTACAGATATGAGCACGGTGTTCCAGGCAGACTGATTTAGCCAACGCAGAACTAACAAAATCCGTAACAGCTTGGTGGTGATGGCTGGAAGGCTAATAACCTCACGAAAGTTCAAACACGACGACTTTCGACACACAGGCAAAACTGAAAGTCTAATACAGTTTCGTAATGTTGATTTGAACGTCGCCTAACATTGTATGATCGGCGAAGAAAACACTACAAGTCAACCGAGGCAACATTTACAGCAAAATACTTGCCGAAAGGGCAAGTTTGTTCTCAAGTTTATTAGTTGCCCGAAAAGCATGGACAACGCGGCCAAAGCTGCGCACGATGTTCTCAACTGTATCCTTGCCAAAGAATAAAAATTGTGTGTGTATTTTCTTCTGCATACTCCTGGTTTGAAAATCTTTTCCAAGACCACTTTCTCACAAATAGATGCATTTTGAGATATTTCCTAGTAATTTCCGGCAGTGTCTATCGTTCCCCTATCTGGGAATCGGTACTCCACACGCTATTGTTCCCCGTTTGTCGGGGATTCGATGTGTCAGGAGCTAATGTTCCCCGCGATGTCGGGGAATCGATAGGCCCAGGGCTAATCTTCCCCGCGATGTCGGGGAATCGATAGGCCCTGGGCTAACATTCCCCGACTACTCGGGGAATCGAAGTGTCCAGAGCTAATGTTCCTTCATAAACAAATAATCGATTTTGAGATCGGGGAATCGAAGTGTCAGGGGCTAATGTTCCCCGACATCGTGATGATGATTTTATTGAGTTAAGATCGGGGAATCCAAATGCCAGGAGCTAATGTTCCCTCATAATCAAATAATCAATTTTGAGGTCGGGGAATCCAAGTGCCAGGAGCTAATGTTCCCCGATAAGCAATTATGGCTTTTGAGGGCGGGGAATCGAAGTGTCCAGAGCTAATGTTCCCTCATAGTTAAATAATAATCGATTTTGATATCGGGGAATCAAAGTGTGAGGGGCTAATGTTCCCCGACATGCAAATATTGAGTTTGTTGAGTTGAGGTCGGGGAATCCAAATGCCAGGGGCTAATGTTCCCTCATACATCAAATAATCAATTCTGATATCGGGGAATCGAAGCGTGAGGGGCTAATGTTCCCCGACATGCAAATATTTATTTTGTTGAGTTGAGGTCGGGGAATCCAAATGCCAGGGGCTGATGTTCCCTCATAAACAAATAATCGATTTTGAGATCGGGAATCGAAGTGTCAGGGGCTAATGTTCCCCGACATCGTGATGATGATTTTATTGAGTTAAGGTCGGGGAATCCGAATGCCAGGAGCTAATGTTCCCTCATAAAAAAATAATCGATTTTGAGATCGGGGAATCGTAATGTCAGGGGCTAATGTTCCCCGACATCGTGATGATGATTTTATTGAGTTAAGGTCGGGGAATCGAAATGCCAGGAGCTAATGTTCCCTCATAATCAAACAATCAATTTTGAGGTCGGGGAATCCAACTGCCAGGAGCTAATGTTCCCCGGGAAGCAATAATGGTTTTTGATGTCGGGGAATGAAAGTGTCCAGAGCCAATGTCAATATTTGTATGAGCTAAAATCAATATTTGTATGTCGGGGAACATTAGCCCCTCACACTTCGATTCCCCGATCTCAAAATCGATTCTTTGATTATGAGGGAACATTAGCCCCTGGCATTTGGATTCCCCGACCTCGACTCAACAAAATAGATATTTGCATGTCGGGGAACATTAGCCCCCCACACTTCGATTCCCCGATATCAAAATCGATTATTATTTAACTATGAGGGAACATTAGCCCCTGGCATTTGGATTCCCCGACCTCAACTCAACGAAATAAATATTTGCATGACGGGGAACATTAGCCCCTCACAATTCGATTCCCCGATCTCAAAATTGATTATTTGATGTATGAGGGAACATTAGCCCCTGGCATTTGGATTCCCCGACCTCAGCTCAACAAACTCAATATTTGCATGTGGGGGAACATTAGCCCCTCACACTTCGATTCCCCGATCTCAAAATCGATTATATGATTATGAGGGAACTTTAGCCCCTGGCATTTGGATTCCCCGACCTCAGCTCAACAAACTCAATATTTGCATGTGGGGGAACATTAGCCCCTCACACTTCGATTCCCCGATCTCAAAATCGATTATATGATTATGAGGGAACTTTAGCCCCTGGCATTTGGATTCCCCGACCTCAACTCAACAAACTCAATATTTGCATGACGGGGAACATTAGCCCCTCACACTTCGATTCCCCGATCTCAAAATCGATTATATGATTATGAGGGAACTTTAGCCCCTAGCATTTGGATTCCCCGACCTCAACTCAACAAAATCAATATTTGCATGTCGGGGAACATTAGCCCCTCACACTTCGATTCCCCGATCTCAAAATCGATTATATGATTATGAGGGAACTTTAGCCCCTAGCATTTGGATTCCCCGACCTCAACTCAACAAAATCAATATTTGCATGTCGGGGAATATTAGCCCCTCACACTTGGATTCCCCGACCTCAAAATTGATTATTTGATTATGAGGGAACATTAGCTCCTGGCATTTGGATTCCCCGACCTTAACTCAATAAAATCATCATCACGATGTCGGGGAACATTAGCCCCTGAAACTTCGATTCCCCGATCTCAAAATCGATTATTTGTTTATGAGGGAACATTAGCTCTGGACACTTCGATTCCCCGAGTAGTCGGGGAATGTTAGCCCAGGGCCTATCGATTCCCCGACATCGCGGGGAAGATTAGCCCTGGGCCTATCGATTCCCCGACATCGCGGGGAACATTAGCTCCTGACACATCGAATCCCCGAAAAACGGGGAACAATAGCGTGTGGAGTACCGATTCCCAGATAGGGGAACGATAGACACTGCCGTAATTTCCTTCATTTTTTTATTATAAGTTTTGCTAGCTTCTGATGGGTATCTCGCAATTGGACTGCAGGAAGAAACATTTAAAAAAAGTCAACAAATGCCACTATAAAGTTAATTGCAACAACGTGTTTGTGCCAGAATAAAGCTGAAACAGTTGGCCATTAGCCGATATCCTGTATATTTTTCCATTCTTGTTGAACACTTTAAATCAAGAAACAAAACCAAGATAGCACCTCCACTACCTCTAGTGTCAATCAGTACTTATATTCAAGTTTTATTTACGTGTGGGTAACATAAAACTGAACTTGGATGTCAGCTCGGACCTTCTTGTGGTCGCTCGAAGACTACATTAAACCGAACAAAGAATTTCTTTATTTTCACTGATGATTGTTTCTCTCACTCACTGTTTCTCTATAGGCTGGTGCCAGTGGTCCGACAACATTCGTACATTTTTATAAACGCTGTCTGCTTCGTGATTGGACGATACTATAGCTTCAGCTTTGACTGAGCAACTCCAGATACTGACCTTCACACAAAAATACCGATCTCAACATTTTTTTCAAACTTCTGTCTCAGGCCTCTTTCGCAAAGGCTAAATCCTTGTGCTATATACCTTCAAGGACATGAACAAACGAGTGACCCGTACTGTCTAAGACCCATGGTTAAAGCTTGACCGAAAAGGGCTGGGATAGGTCAATCTAGTTACCCGTCACTTATTCACTTAAGTTGGCTTGAAGACCCGCTGAAAATGCGTTACTTTGTTGTTCCGCTATTCACGAATAATCGATTTTCTAATAGTGGAATTTCCTTGTGATTTGTGGTACTCTATGCGCTTGCATTTTTGGTATGCCTTACGAGAAAGACTTATGAGTTTTTGTGTGGTTCAGGCACTTCACCAATCTCACAACTGCCCACTGAAAAGCCTCGTTTTTGTTGAGATTAAAACTTCCTGCGTCATAATAGAATTTACATTGTGGGGACGGTCGCAGATATTCTGAACGTCATAACTAGAGCACATAGAGGAAAATAATAAAATCCCTTTGCAGAATCCAAGTAATTCAGTGTATTCACACAAAAAAGTCGGCTTTTCAGTTAAACTTTAAGGCTCGTGAATGCAGTATTCTGACTTGCCTGAAACCAAAAATTAAATCTAATCAAACGGAATATTCGGCTTGCGACCTTACCATTCAGTACTAGAAGGACGTTGCTTGCTTAACATTTTTTAATGTTATAGTTGGGACGAAATTGCCCCTAAATAAAAAAAACAAAGAAAACCCTCGAAAATCACCCCGAGAAGTACTTGTCAAATTCGAGCCTCAGTGCGAGCAACCTTGATGGCAACTGAGCTAGATTCGTGGACTAGAGAAGCGGTCACTGGATCCCTCCAACCGATTGTGCTTCCCGTTGCCCATACTTTGCTTGTTCAAGCCCCTAATTGGCCCCTAAATCTGAACCTCTCTCCGAAACTCGTTCCACATAGTCGAAATCAGCTCGAAAACCTTTTTAGGTAAATTTTAGTGCAAATGAACATGTCTTTCTTTGTCGCAAAAAAAGGCTTACAAGCCACAGCTTCTTTGAGGGATCGCTGCGGAGCCACCTTTAGAAATATTGTCTGACTCTCAATTTTAATTTCAGGGCTCAAAACCTTTAGGCGTCAGTTAACAGTTGAAGAGCAAATACAGAAGATCGAAGCGGGTGAGCCGATCGAAGAGGAAGTTGAAATATTAGAAGACATCGACCAGCTGAGAGACGACCTCCAGTCTACGAAGCAGCTTCTGGAGATAGAAGTCAAGCAGAAGGGGATCCTCGAAGTAGAAAACCGTAATATAAAGGTAAATAAAGTATAATGATAAGAGGGCAATTCGAAAGCCTGAAGAACAGCTTAAGAAGATAAAAATGGGATCCAGGGCGATTCTAATAAATCACTATTACATATATAATTCCGAATTTCAGACGAGCAAGTCCCTGTCTCTGTCTAAAAAAAAGGAAAAAATAACAATTATTGAAGTACAAATTTTGAAGATGGACGGAGTAGGTTCCCCACTTGTGTCACTGAGAGTAGGATTCCTCAGAAAAGAAAATCACGAAATACCACCTGAACGTACTCCTGGCGTCCAATTTTGAGGGTAAGACCCGAGTTCCGACCGAAGTCTGTGTTTTCGTTCGAGTCTTTTTCGTTCGAGCTGTTTTAAGCCTTATCCCCGACCCATTAGATTCTAGCAAAAACTCGGAAAAATTCGAATAATCAGTTTTACGCATCAATAGCATGAGACGCGAACACTGATGGGGAGAATAATGCGCATGGAAAATATTAAGTCGTGACAAGTACAAAGATAAGTCAGTTGTCGTTAGCGGGTTTACCATGTAGCAGCAGAAATTTGGGTTTCCGGTCTGAAGAATTAATGAATACAATTACAAAAGTAGGTTGCACGAAAGTAGGTTAGAATAGTCAGTCTAAAGCAGAACTGATACTACTCCATAATTACCTTATCAATAACAAGTGCCTATTTTCGATTTTATTTTCATATTTTTGTTGAATGACTTTGACTCTTTAGACAAACCTAGCTCCCGCAGAGAGGCTTTTGATTGGTTCAGTCTGAGTTAAGGAGCGTGTTCCACCCGTCTAACAATAGTAACTATTAGTTACTATTTCGTTCCAACCTCGTGAAAAGTTACTACGTTGACTGTTCCAAACTTCTCGAAACAGTAACCACGCTCGGGAACGTAGTAAGCGTGGTAACTACGAGCCTCTGTCACGTGATTGGCCGGATCAGTCCGTGGCCCGATATTTCGCCGAAAGTAGAAAAGTGCGTTACAGCCTTGACGCCAAGAAACCACGATCCGCGATCTCATGCATAGTAACTACGTTAAGTAGGATGGAACACGCTCAATGTCCTCGTGGTGAATTTGAACTGGAATGCATGCCAGCTGTATGTCAGTGGTTGGAAATTGAAGCATTTACTCTTAGTGAGCCTATAAGACGGCCTAACATCACAACATGAACAATACCAATCTCCATTAAACGATTTGCAGTTTTTTTATTCCTTCCAAAATTCCCAAAACAATAGCGCAACTGGGCAAATAGTTCTTTCCTTCAGACTGAGTCACTAAATCTTTGCTCACCTCCGTTCCACAGCAAGGCATTCGAAATTCCTTCCACAATCAAAATGAATCATCAGTGATTAAGTAGCATCGGTATGTTTTGGAGTCGTAAATACCAACTTAGAAACAGCTCTTCCGTACAAATAGTTTGAATGTCTTTCGTTATACTTCTTGTCCGACATTAGTTGCCACTGAGTATTGGATTGTTCACTGACTGATATCTTTTCTCAGCTACAGTATGGACAAAGAACAGAAGAGGATCGGCAAAAAGAGACACGGCAGGGCACGACGTAGTGTAGGAGGCACGAGTACTAAAAAGAGGCACGAAAGCTAAAAAGGTTGTTTCAGAGTGAAGGGCAGGAATGATGTTCTAACATTCCTTCTTTTCGGCTCTGGAGTTACTAACCCTCCCTTTCTGGTCTACTTCTACTAAATACAAATCTCTTTTTAAAACTCGTGCCACCTGCGCCTGCCGTGCCGTGCCTTGCCTCTTTTCAGTCGAAACCGAACAGACGATCGGCTTGTCAAGCACAAAGTGGAGAACGAAGTAGGAATAAGAAGCCCAGGCCTTCACGTGAACGTTCGATGGAAAATTGCATTTCGTTAGCCACCTTTGATTTAGCAAAAGAGTTGACACTAATTAGTGAAATTTTTTTATTTATTTTTTTCAGCGTATTAGAATATTTTTGTTCTTATTCTAATACACCGATGTAAATTGTTTACTGGTTTTAGTTGTGGATACTTTAAACGCATTTTTTTTCCTTGGTAGCTCATAAATCATCACACACTGTTCGTAAATAATAAACGTAGAAATCATTTGGACAGTCACTCCAAGAGAGTTTAGTTTACCAGTTTACCTCCAAGCACAGGAAAGATCGCTTGATCATGGCAGGCTACTGCCACAATCGGTATTAAACAAAAAAATTAAAGAGATTCAACAAATTAAACGAAAATAATAACGTATGGTACAGAGAAATCACAGAAAAGAAGAAGCGAAGGGAAAAAGGAAGAGGATGGACGAACGCAGGCTGTATAGACTTCAGAAATGAGAAACAAAGAAGAGAAGCAAAAAACAATGAAAACAGATTGTCTAAGGTACAAATATGTGATTAATCCTTCATTTTCTTCTGTAGAATGAAATGAAGATGATGGAAGCCGAGCTGGAGCAACTTCGGAAACTTCGCTTCGACCCACGTGCCTCAATCACCATCGCTCCGTCCCCGTCTGTGGCCAACGGTATAAGTCGAAGTCAGTCGAAAGCAAAACCGAAGAAGCCGTGGAACGATAGTGACGACGAAAGCAGTGACGATAGTGACGAGACGGAAGACTTTGGTCTTGGTGAGCTGGAGCAGGAAATGGACAAGATGAAAGGTGAGCTCGAGAAGAGCAACGAAGCAGCAAATATTTGGGAGCAGAAGTGTAACGATACGGAGAAAGACCTTGGATTGGCGCAAGCCAATCTGGAAGATATGGAGATGAAGTGCATCGTCTTGGAGAGAAAGTTGAAAAGAGCGATGCAGAACGCCGGATCGTCTTTGCCCGACTACAAGGACTCGGAGTGCCAAACCGATCCGATCGAGCCGGACGAAGAGCTAGTCAAAAAGATCGAGCGCGAAGTCCTGGCGCGTCAAGAAAGCATTAAAGCAGAACGTAATGACGACGACGATGCGCCTGAAGAGGAAGATGAAGAAACAAAAAAAGCAAACCAGCTACAAAGAGAACTACGAATGCTGCAGTCCAAGGTGAAGTCGTACAAGGAGAAAGAGCGTGTAGCTGTGAATGAAAGAGGATTTTTGAAGAGCCAGATTAAGAAATTCCATAAAGACATTCGTGATGTGAGGAAAAAACACAAAGAGCTCAAGAAGCAACTGGATAAATTCGCAAAGCAGATGCAAGAGACCGGGGATGATGATGATGAAGACGATGACGATTCAGACGAGGATGAGGGTACTGGTAAGTTTCATATAAAAATGTCGATAAATTTTGACCGACTCTAACATTTCCCAGTTGTTGAGTCTCCAGTGTAAACTCACATGCACTTCAGTCAACCATTCATGTTCTGTCACAGCCGATAATATGTTTTTGATTAGTGCAAAAAATGTAAAACATAACAAGTATGTACATATAGCCGACCGCTTATATTGATCCTAACATTCGTCCAGCATCATTTGGTAAAATCAGTATTCTAAACGTCTTGTGCCAAACAAAAGTATATGAAAGGTACATTTACAAATTGAACCAGATTGGACTTTGCCTTTTAAAGATGTCAATAGGTAGGAATACCTAGAACACACTTGTCCATTAGGGCCTTGCCATTCACTTATGGCCTGTGTTGACTGCTCGACTGCAAATTGCCAAAATTTACTTGCCAAAGGAATATCTCCCAACTGATATGATATCATGCATTTGTATGTTTATTGTTGTGTCAAAAATCCTGTTCCCTTTATGCACGCTCACACATTCCGGAATCTGAGGAGTCTAACAACCAGGACTTCTAGACACTTTCAACCTTGCGTCAGCTTCCAGATCCAACTCAACTGGAATCCGGAAGAAAAATTTAGGACGTGATGGGGAGCTTACAGTCGTTGACATGTGGTTCAGGGGATTTACTAAAAACGGGAACGGAACGGAGCGAAATGGTGCAGGAGGAATGAATACTAAACTCGCGAATGAAGTACTAATGTAGGGAACTAATATTACGAATCAATCAATGAAGTCCCATGAGCTTTGGGCTTAACCTTGAAGTGAACAAATGATCAGATAATAATTAGTTCTTCAATGAACAAACTGGGTCAAAGCATTAATTACTAATATTAGCAGGACCAATACAAAGAGGGGGAACGGTTTACCGTCTTACTTCTTTTAGTTGCCTGTTTGGCACTAGTTTCAGATCATTCCCGTCCACGATCCCTGTATAAGCTCCCCTCTCGGTATTAATCCTCTTGGTGCTGCGTTCCCAATTGGCCATATTCCCGTTCAGCGCTTCCAAGCGGACTAGTTCCTGCTAATCCCCCTATGCCTCACCATCAGCACTTGGATCAGACATGGTAAAAGAGATCCACAGGTTTGTGACTGGAAAAGCTGTCATCTGTGTCCCAGGCAATGGAGGTTTTGCATATGTCTCAGCAGCAGAAAGTGAAAGTGACCCATTACCCTATGGATCCGACTTTTTACTACGTCTACACAATGGCTGGTTATGAGGCAATGGGGGACTAATAGAAACTAGTCCACTTGGAGCGCTGAACTGTAATAAGGCCAATTTAGTACGTTGTTCCCATTTTAAGCACGCACTCTCGTTTTAAGTACGCGTTGATCCTCCTGTACCATCTTATTCCGTTCCATTTCCGTTTTAAGTCGATTCCCTGGTTCAGTTAGGCTACAATCGCCAGGCCTGGGATCGACTCATATACACATCGTAGACAGGGAAAGGGTCATGGCCGTCCTACACAAATTCTACTGCGCTTGACTTTTCGATTCTGTTCTACAGTTTCGGAGATTGGATGAGTTTTCGCTGTTGGGCTGGATGATTCCCAAGTGAAACTTGGCTAGGATTCCTGTTGGCAATTTCTCGTACGTTTCAGTAATTCTATCAGTCGAAAGAACTAGAACGAAACTGCAAAAGAGATCACATTCAACGTAGGGCGTCGATACCACAGAGAGTTATAAATGTTAGATAACATTTATTTTCATTAAAAATAAAGATTGAAAATAAAGATAGTTTAAAGGACAGGTTTTTCGTAAGAAATAGAGATTTGCTAGCCTTAATCGAGTCCACGCCAGCTAACTTTTGAAGCAACTAGCCCAGTGATCGACTGAAATACTTTTAATCTATTTCCTTTATGAACTCAAATCAGCTAGGATACATTAAAAGTTGTTTAGACTCAAAAGTATGCGGTGCGGTGTGCGAGCTGTTTTTTTTTTTTTTGCTTATTCAAAGTGCAGCAACTTCTCAATCACGTCAAGTGTTGAATTCCTTGTCAACAGTAAGGAAACGATCGGTCTTTCTTAAAATATGAGATTATAAAATCAATGCCAGACAGTTTAGCCGGTTTTAGCTTCTGGGTCTGCTTCATCAAAAAAGGATATCCGGAATACGAAAGAAAAATCTGGAGCATGGCTTCAAGCCAATTAAGTCTCGGTTCAGTTCGGTCACAATCCCAAGATTGCCGGGATCGACGCATATTCATATCTTGCATCAAGAACAAGACAAGGTCATTCTATGTCATTTCTTCTGTTCTTGACTTTAGAGTTTTGTTCAACAGTTTCGGAGAGTAATAAAATAAAAAATAAAGAAAACCTAATAAAACCACTTTGAACGAATTAAATTGAAACAATAAAACCAAACTTGTCACTCGGTTGCTGCTCGAAAAAAGTAGCTTTGTTGTAGTTTTATCTATTTTTCAGATGAGGAAAAAGAGGAAGAAGTCGAAGACGAAGAAGAAGAGAGTGAAGAGGAAGAAGAATCTTCATCGGACGAAGAAGATGAAGATCAGCTTATCATCAACGACAATGACAGTGAGATAGACGACACAGAGTTGCCAGTCGAAGATCGGATAGAAAAATTCCAGACAAGAAACAAGAAGCACGACGATAAGCTGACGACCTTCAGAAAGGGAAACTTATTACTCAAACAGAGTGCGGATAAGATTCAAGAAGAATTGAGAAAAGAGAGAGCGACGTATCTGCAGCTTGACACCGAGTTGAATACAATGTTAGCTGAACTCGGGTAAAGCAATAAATGTAGACACGGTTTCACCTAAGCCAGTTTTTGACGCACCAACTCCGGATACGAAAATAGTCCGACGCGATTGTTGAAGAGTGCGACTAGAAAAACATGTGCATCTGGAGTGCTGGGACAGACATAGGTGTGTCAGTTTGTAAGGACTGGTTGTGAACTCTCCACATGACGGAGTATATCTAGTTTGCCCTTGTGATACGATTGAGATTGAGACGTAGAAAAGACTTTTTTCTCAGGTGTTTGGTTGTATGAATTACTTGGGGGATTACTCAGCTGGCATTCTTTCGGAACGAACTAGTCAGTTGACACTCATTGTAGAATTTTTGGGGGATTTTTAGCTCTAAGCTGAATAGAACCTTGACACTCAATGTATATGAGATAAAATACTATTTGTTGATGTTACAGAACCATTGCGTACGTTTCCGTCAATGCCGGTGACTGAAATTCCGATCGGAGTTTTTGGAACCATTATCAACTCCACGTGTAAAATTTGAAATTTGTTCTATCTTATGATGACGTTGCAGAAAATTAGGCCGGTAAATCTGATCGCAAAAAAAAAAAAAAAATGGTTTGCAACGTTACTTTTAGCGAAATAACAACACTGAAAGGTCAAAACAAAATTAATCTGCTTCAACAACAGAAAGTGTGTTATCTATTCTCAAAGAATGCTGAAGGGATAAGTCCGTGGTTCAGCTGGCTGATTAAAGTTATGCGTAACTGAGCTTTGCGCTTCATGTCTATAGAGCGAAACTTACTCTTCTGAGCAAAAATTATTCTTGTGTAGGCTAACTAGATTTTTTCACACTTTGTGTTCAGTTATGAAACTAACAATGTACATGCAGTAAGCAGGCTTTTACCTCTCGATGGGTCTGTTAGCTCGAAACTGAAGTTGTGCTGCAGAGAAGGTATTCTAAGTTATGATGAAAAGATAAGCCTATGGGGTAGTTACTACCCCCTGTGGAACGAAAATAATAACAGCGCGGAAAGATGTCAACATTCTGACGGCAGTTCCTGCTGAATAGATCGTTAGTTGTATTCACCTATGCCTATGATTATCTCGACCACTATAAGGTAATTGTAACGATAGCAACTCTTGGTGAGCGAAGATAATAATGGGGAGGAGCCTGTTTTCTTATTACGCCGGACGGTGGAACCACAATAATAACAGAATCATAACGAACTTTTTACGAAAATAAATATTCCTCAGCCTAAGCTTACTGCGAATCATTTTTGACAGTGCAAAATGGAACCATCAGCTTAATTTTACTGGAGCTTTATTTCGGCTCTTCTTTGCTAGGGTCCTCTTTAAGCTCAAGCTGGAAGATAAACTTGTGGAAGGAACAGACTTCTCTTCTTACCATCACCTTTCCATCATCCACACTGGCTTCTCTTCTCATCCTAACCATTTATCCATTTTATAGCTCTAATAAAGTTAAGCCGATGTATCCCTTTTGCGCAATCAAATTTTCTTCGGGCAATTTTGCCAAGATTTTGCGCGCAGATAACTCGAACGGTGTATGCGACTTTAGAAACGGGATATTTTTATGCTGCGACAAGATGATCAGGGTCTGACGATCGTAGACTGGAACTTCTGACCTGATTTACGACACCATATTCATCAACACCATTCGGCAAAGTTGAGATTTTGGTGATGAAAAGCAGAAAGTTCGGCCTGGAAACCCTGATTATGTATTCGCAACAGTAGTTGTGTTCGTTGCACTCCGGGCTGACTCTGGTGTTTTGTCACCGGTGTCCGGTTCTTTGCTTATAATGCGTTTTTTGGTTCACCAGCGAGTTGATGAAAACTTGCTAACTCCTAGCTACAGTCGTGCTCCCGAGCAGGTTCTGGTTAGTCCGCACCGGTGGGCACTAACCAGACACTGGTTAGTCCGAAAACGGGTTTTAAGACAGGGGACACTCACCGGTGAGCGCAACAACGCGTTATAAGAAGCACCAGTGAGCAGTCACCGGACAACGAACGCAGCTAGTATGTCTCACAGAATTTTTCGTCACGAATTGTCAGTCGATTCCTTTCTGGGTGTGTCCGTACCTCCTACCGGTTACTTTTAAGCTTACTATTTAGCGCAAAGTGTAAGCCTACTCTTCAAAGTTAACTTAAAGTTCGAAAAACATCTAAAGCAGTAATAACAGACTAGAAATTTTCGATGGGTTATCCCCAGGCCAGACCGGTTAATTATGGGTTCTGTCAAGGACAAATAAGACCTTTTCACGAAACAAAGATGTTGAAAGTTACGGTCAAAACGGTTTGCGGTTTTTCTTAGCGATTTATGTCAAGCATGTTTGTGATATTTGTAACGCTGCCTTAGAACGTCCTTATTTGTTGTATACTAATCTTGAACTCGCCAGTGTATTTCCTTGTATAGATGCTAAGCGAAAAATATATTTTTGTTCCAGTATACTGATGTATTAAGTGCAGAAAACCATCCAAATCAGAGACGAAAGCTTGTGTTTCATTAGATCTGTACTGTCTCACGCGTACTTCTGGCTTAAACTCTGACGAAAGGACACGTAGCTGTAATACTTCAGTATGCAACGCTCCCGGCCGTTTGACCCAGTTTTGTAAGAAAGGCAACGCTTTTGCTTTCTCTTCAAACAGATTCGCTAAAACAGATTATAGGAGAAACTTTTTATTAAAAATAAATGACAAATCTTGAAAGCTGGTCCACAGGGCCGGAAGCGCAGAAAAACAGGTCAGTGTTCTGTCACTGATTTGCTGAAAAGAAGGCGGTGGAAATAACTGGTACACGTCCTTCGTAAGGAAGAGAGCCGCTTTTTCGAACAACTACGATTAATCACAGGTCTGGCTTTCAACTGGAAGCCAGGCGGAAGAAGAAAGCAAGGCCACTCCCAAAACACATTGAGGCGAATATATGACCGAGACCTGAGGACGGCTGGTACCTCGCTAGTACCTGGATGGGAGGACGTCACCGCTGCGGCATCAAACGCTGGACGAATGGTGAGGCTTTATCGACGTCCTCTGCGCCACCAATGGCACTGGAAACAACCTATCTGGATTGCAGCCTATATTGCTACTGGGATTAATATTGTCTCTACTGAGATTAGGTTATTTATAATTCGGATTAATCTTATCCTAGTAGAGATACGATTAATCCCAGTAGCAAATACGGCAGTTAACTTTAATCCTTACTCAGAGAAACTTTGCACAGTGTAAGGGAAGGAAAATAAACTTGGGCGTATGGTATGGATATAAGGAACTTCAGTGATATGTAATCAAGAATCAAAATCAACAAAATCTTCAATAGCAAAAAAAAGAAATCTTCATCAACTCGCGATTTACACACATTTTGAAAACCGAGCAGATCAGACTACCAATTGCCGCGCAGACATTTGAACAAGAAACGTCCCTAGAACACAGAAAATGCCATGCCGGTAAATAACTGCTAACCTGATGTCGGGGAGAACCAGTTATTTACCATTAATCACTGTACTACAGTCAGGGCCTGGAGGCTTAAAGCCGCTCTGATTTACTTTAAACGGATGCAGCTATTTAAATTCTTTGAGGGTTTTACTAAGTTTGAGTTATACCTGCTTGAACTGAGAAAAGTGTCCGTCACCGACGTGGGTGGTCAAAGTTAAGGACTTCAACTATGAATAGTCCTTCAGCCCATGCTGACTGCGAATTATATTTGACAGTGCAAAACGGTTACGTCAGCTGACAACTTGAGCGGCGTTGAGCCTGAAGAGGACCTTTGCCAAGAAGGGCCGAAAGATAGCTCTAATAAAAGTCAGCTGACGTATCCGTTTTGCACTGTCAAATACTTTAACAAAGTAGGATTATGGACTTGTTTTACAGAAGCGTCAGAAGCCCCTAGATTTTAAAATCTCCCTCCTTGGTAACATTTTCGGCCACTCAACAGGTTTCAAGGGCAAAATACAAAGTAATGACTTTATAGTAAGACATTTTCAAAAACTAATGAATTTACCATTCAAAAATTCATGAAATTTTGAGTCTGTACCTGAAATACGATAAGGACCAACATTTTTTACTCCCCCCTCTGGTTTATTGGAATTACGCTAGTGCCTAGATCAAGCTGTTCCTCTGTTTGCTGCGGGGATAATTGTCGTTCCGGACTGGACGAACAGTTAATGCAGAGCAAAATAACACTAGTGAGTAGCGCCAAGACTTGGAAAAAGTGACACACACTCAAACAGCAGCGATACTAGCACCACTAGCGATAGTGAATGTCCCTACTGAAATTTAATCAGTCATGCACCAGCTCTGGCTTTGACAGTTTCATATCACGAACAGAGCAACTTTTTCTTTTTCTTTTTTCTTTCTTTACCTTTTTTTATACTCCGCTTGTCCTCTTGTAGAAAAGTGGGTTAATAAAATTATCAATCAATAAGGTCTCCCCTGTTTCCTTGATGTGAGCAGATCGCATCTTAATTTCTAAACTCGCAAGTTTTACTTGCTTTAAATGTCGCAAGCGTAGTGGGCAGCGCTATGAGTACGGCCCGTTTCATGCAGCCCGAAAGCATAGGGCTTGGCGCTACTCCCTTGCGTTATTTAGCTCTGAGTTAATGACAGAAATACGCCACTGAGGGACTTTTAAAGGGAGCAACACAACTCAGCGTCAATAAGATATAAAGAGGGACCGATTAAAGACAGAAGCAATTCCTTTCACACTTCTCATGGCTACATGGCCGAATATCCCGAGCCAGAATACAAAAGTAGGATCTGAGGCAAGTTAGCACTGACAGCTGTACTAGAAGTACTTCGTTTTTCTAGGTCATCGGTCACACAGTTGCGAAACCCAACAAAGAAATGAAATGACTGTGTCACAGAAAAAATGAATCTAAATTATCGTTGTGCACAGAATCTCACATTGCAGAAGAAAGTAATTACGGTATGTAATTGCGAATAGGCGGGCATACAGCTTCCATTTTATCGACAAAGAGAGGGGAAAAGGAAAGTGGGCGTAAATACGGTGCCATGCATTTTGAACAACATACCGCAGCTAGTTTACAGAAAAGTGACATAAGACAAAGGGCAGTAGGCTAGTACGCAACAATTATTTACAGAATTTCGTCGTGAACTTGCTATAAAACGAACCAGACGCAAGTGCAGATGGAATGTTAAATGCAGGCACGACTATAGGCGTTTTTCCGCGATCCCACGAAGAGGCTGTGCCTCACTGTTTCCGATTTCGATCCAGAGGTTATTTGTGACGCCGGATTTTTTTTTTCTGGATTTGTTTCCTGGTTAAAACTCAAATTCGACCGAAAAATCAGCCCCTTATGCTGTAAAAATTTTTTTGTCGGAAATTCGTTTCTGCACGATCATGTGCCAATCCCAAGATAAATGCATGTAACCCCCATTCGCAATTTCCGGTCAAACATTTTTTCGGATATTTCGGGCATCGGATCTTTGAAGTTCTCAGTCCCAAGCTTCTAACTTGCAAGCCCATTCCCATCTTAAAGATGGATGGGAGGGAGGGGCACATTTTCCTCCGACATTACTAGCAACTATCACAATGAACACATGACTAACATACATAACAAAATTTACAGAGCTGTACAAAGAAGCAAACAGCTAAAGCCCAAACTTCTTAAAGATCAACTCCTTCCCCTTCGATAACAGCCCCTCGCCCGGGTTACTTTGAGTCATTTCCGAAAATCTAGCCATTAAATTAGCACCAGCAGTGGGAAGGATAGGAGGCGGGTCTTCGCCGTTGCTGGGCGGAGTCGGCTTGGATTCGCCGAATGAAATGTCTGGTAACACTTTGGGGAGGCCCCTTAAAAACGAAGGTTTCTGTTCCGGTGGTGGGGCAACAGGCGGGTCTTGTGGGGGCGGGTGGGCGTTCCCGTTGGGTAGTTTAAGCTCTTCAGGTTTGGGTAGTTGTTTCGGAGGTCGGGAGTAATCTTCGGTTTCGGATATGGAGTCTTCTGGGAGGTAGCGGGGTCGGCTACCATCTCTCTTCGCGGGTGCTCTCGGCGGGTCCTGAAAAAAAAGAGCAAAATATACCCACTTTCTTAAAGTAAGACTGATTTCATCCTTGATCCCCTCATACGCTTTGACTCAGGATTACAGTCTCGCAGAGTGTGCTATTAATTTTTTGTAAATGAACTGAACTGAATTTTGTTTATAACCCGTGTAGGTAGAGACGGAGTAATATCCCGCCATCTGACTCCTGAATGAAAAAAGAGCCATCAACATTAGTTACAGCATTGCTGCAAACACTGATTGTTTTTCATACTCTGCTCCTCCATTTTTAGTGATAGAAATAAATAAATAAGCAGAATGTTAGGTAACTTTTGTATGAACGTCATCGAGTCGCAGGTGAAGACGTAGCCCCTTGAATGAACAAAGCTAGCAACAACGTGAACTCTAACAGCTTGTCGATAAGTCAGACATTTTTTTTTTTTACTTGGGTATTTTTGCTGACAATATGTTTTTTAGGCTATTGTTGTATAAACTGTGTTTTTTCTTACACATTGCCTCTCAACTTTAAGGAATACAAATAAAAAATATAACCGAAACTTAATGCCATCCTCAAATCGTCTACGCATTAACAGTCCTATTTTCAAACTTAAAACAGATGCAAGAAGCCATAACTGTACGCAAAATGAGGCCAGGGTTTTCGAACATTTCCTGGGGCAGGACCAGCACAAGAAAAAGGGAAGCACAAGGAGCGCAGAGCGCATGGCATTAACTGCCAATCAGACGTCGTAACGCGAGGCAGTTTTTTCCCTATGTGACAAATTTCTACATCTCTTCTGACCCTTCAATCGTAAAGAGAACTGTGGGCATTTTTGTGACAGAAGTCGCAAATTCGTAATGTTAGTTGCATTCTTGCCTTTAGATTGATCATGCTATTTTCGCGCTTTGAGAGCCGGACAACCATGCTTCAGTGATTTTAGAGATTTTTCAATAGAAAATGGCACAAGATGTACCCAAATATTGGAATACTTTCGAATGAAAGTTGAAAAAAAAGGATAAAAGAACAAAGATACCAGACTAAAAGAAGCCTGAGCAAAAGCACTCACAATATGGCAAGATTCACTATTTACCGTATTTTTTGTTTGCCGATGATTCTATTGGCTATTTATAAATAGTAAATAGTATATATAGTAATTAAAAATTGTAAACCGTAGAAGTATACTTTATGTGTATTTGACAATAGCCCCTCATCTGGTTTACCGTATTCACTTGTTGTATTCAATCAATGAACTGGAGTTATAAATGGTATTATTACCATATTTACATGGAGTATTGAAAAAAGACAAGACGAAAGGAAAAATGAAGAAAGAAAGAAACCAGGCTAAACTAAACAATCCTAGGTAAATCGTTATATTATGTATGGATCCGGTTGAAACCCAGAAGAAACTTGTCTCGGTGCTCACTGACAGCTAGAGCGCACATTTTCGAATCTCTGTGGCTGACAGCCCATAGAGACTGACCTGACACGGGCTTTACGCATTTAAAAAAAAAAATATTCTTTGAAACCGCGACAGTCCAGCCCCGACCGTATGCCCGAATCCGAACGGGATGAAATAAATCTCGATAGTGGTGTACAGGGCGCCGTGCGTGCTTAGAACTAATTCATGCGACCAGTCATAACACACCTGGAAAATACGGGTGGCTTTTCCTCTGAGCTAGATGTTGCTCCTTCGGTTTAGAACCTCTCACCCCTTACAGCTCGAATTACAATCTGCAAAACGAATCCCTATGCAAATAGGCTTTGATCAAGTTAGCTCCCAGCTTACACGTTCATGTGGCAGGCGTCTAGTTGGTGATAGTATTGCGAACTACGTTTAAACGATAACTGGTAGCTCAGGCAGTTAGAGTTCAAGGTTCTGGGTTCAAGCCGTTGTCGTAGACCCCGCTTGTCATAGTAGTCCAGAATTTGAAAAAGCGTCAGTCAGTAGCACTGTTTGCAATTTCGAAGAGATAATGTATGTCAGCTGAAGCCCGGTCAAGCACCTTCACGTTTCATGGACCTTCACGTTTCTGCCCTTGGCCATTTTTCCGCATTCCATTTAGGAAGAAGATTTTTTTAGACCCGATTAGTCTCTTTTCTTGTTTCATGTTTATTTTTTGAACCTGTGAATTTACTCCGTTATTGAAAGCTCAGTGTAGTTTTTCATTTTCTTTATCTGTACTGCACTATTTCTTTCTTCTCGTCTAGTGCGTAAATAAAATATCATCATCATCATCATCATCATGCTCCATACGGATTACTAGAACACGCGGAGTCTACTCAGTGGCAGCGTATCTTCAGCTTATGATGGCACATATGTCTTCTTAAATAGCACGTGAATACATTGCGAGATGCCACTGATCGGGTACATAACCGTCTAGTCGGATACGGCTGGAAGTTAGTTATAGGTAGTAAACTGCAAGAAAAACTTCGCATTGGAAAGTCTTAACTATTATACCGAGACATTCTGCTTCTAAATGTATCTTCACTGTGTTACTTTATTATCCATATTCATGTGACGACGCTTGCAAAGTGTCAGGGTGTAGATACGCGCTTTAACCGTTAGTAATTTCTGCTGTCCCATTTTTTTTTTATATCCATTTTTTTATTTGTCCAATGTAAGTTAGTCTGACTGAAAGAGACAGGGAAAGATTAGATATTTATGGCATTACGACTTTCTTAGCATGTTCTAGCATTTTTTTTAATCACGCTATTATTTTGCCGGTGTTTGCATAGTATGGGAGCTATGCCGGGCCTTAAATCGGTACTGCCACCTCCGACTGTAAACTTCAATTTTCAGTAATCGGTAAGCATTGTGAAAAGGCCTAGCCCAGCTCAGGTAGGCTACTTTTAGTGAATTATATGTATTTACTTAAAGGACCCTTCTTGCTTTCCACTGTTTTCACCACCCCCGCGAAGACGTGCGTGGTCTACTAGCCTCGGAAATCTCCCTCTCTACGAAATACTTGCGAATCAAAGTATTTGATTGTAACGCATCACAGCGATAGCCGAGATTTTACAGGGTTGCCATTCAGTAGCTTTTGTTTTCTCTTGATAAGTCAACAGAAAGGCGTTGCCAAACGTGACTCCTCTGGCATTTCTCTGTTTTTGCTCTCACTATTTATCCCCGTTATTATTTATTAGCCCCGGCGAGCACTTCCAAAATTTTCTCGAAGAAAAAAAAATTGTTTGCGAGAAACCCGGACATCAAGCTGTAACAGAAGAATCCCTAATTCCACGAGGCAAATTATTATTTCTGATCCATGTTATCGTGAAAAAGCCATTTGTAGTAAAAAGCAGTGCAAACTTGTAAGCTACTCGATGTACCGATGTTAAGTCCCAAAAAGCCATCACAGGACAGTTCATGAAGCCACAAAGACATATTTTCAGGTACAGTTTTGCATAGCAACAGTAAAGCGGGGTGGAACGCAGCCAAGGGAGAGAAGAAGACACACTCACCTCCTGCGACAGAGTCCTGGGTTCAACTCCAGCAGTTGAGGGAGCAGAAAAGAGAGAAAGATAGTTCAGAGAAACATTTTCGTGGTAGTAGGAAAAGGAAACAGTGCGAGATAGTTATAGAAAGGAAAGCCGAGCAAAGCTACAGTAAGCAATTCACAGCAAAAACGACAGTCAAGTTCTAGAACGCCTTGCACGATGCCCTTGCAGTGTGCACGAAATTGGCCTAGTGCCAGCGCGTCAAGCGGACTGGTCTCTGTTCGTCGCCCCCCCCCCCCCCAATTATCAGCTTTGACTGTGTCAAAGCTATACGCTGACTCCCACGAAACTACAACTAATTTCTTAACTCTCCCCTTGTTTTCAGCTTACCATACAAGGCAAGAGCAGCGGATAGTGTTCTATCCTGCTCTTACTTCAGCCTCGCTGCCATATAAGATTGGGCATAAAAGGAGGGAAGCAGAGCTCTCGGATAAATCCAAGGACTCAGAAGGTTCCCCCTTTTTTTTCGACAGCAAGGCTGATTGGTGACTACTCGGGCCTAATCCTGAGCTTTATCCCTGTATGATCTTCCAGTATTTACACCTTCCCTGTTCTTGATTGAAAACCATACTATCTGCTACTCGGCGTAAGTACGCGCCGGATAGTATTCTATCCTGCTCTTACTTCAGCCTCGCTGCCATATAAGATTGGGCATAAAAGGAGGGAAGCCTCCCTTCTCTTGTGTCTATCCATAACTCACTCCTCTAAATCCATCACATTTGTCCACAAAATCCCCCAAACCCTTCCTATATCCCTTAAAACTTGCCCAACCTCATCATTATCCCATCCTTCCATGACTCAACACAAAAATTGTATGCAAAAACCCTTTTATGGCCACATGGGATCGTATTGCGTTCATTCAACCAAAAGCGGGCGGTCCAAGGAGACTAAGACAAGGTTTGAGACTAAGACTAAGACAAGGCTCGAGCCTTATGCCAACTGCGCTTAAACGCTAAATTTTTGCGCTTTGAAATGGAAGATTACCCGTCAGGCAAATATTACGAATTTCGCATCGAAGCAAAGGAGCCCGAAGCGTTGCTGACAGCACCCGAAGTATTGTGTTATTTGTTCTAAACAGAGCAGGATTATAAAGGAATCAACTTTAATATTATAATATTAATTAACTATTGCCTCCTTCAAGACCACAACACGTTACTGGATGGGTGAAAGTGTGAAAGCCATTCTGTGAAAATAGCGAATGTTGACGTGTCCTGAAAAAAACAAGCGAAGACGTGTGATCTCCAACGCAACATCTGAACAAAAAATATCTAAGAGCGTCTTCCACCCTTCTAACAATAGTAAGTATTAATTATTATTTCCTGAGTCCTCGGGGAACGGCGAGAACACGCCTTAAAGCTAATAGGCAAATTATGCATCCATGGCGGATCAGTGTTGTTGGAGGGGCAATTTCAGTCAGAAATACGGTTACACTTCATACCTTTCACTCTTCGGTCCCTTGACTCCTCCCTCTGCCTCGAGCGCGTGTCATTTGACACGCCACGCTGCAAGCGCGCTTCTTGCGGATTTAGATGTTCGCGCCGGCGCTCTTGATCGGGCGGGGCTTCGCTAAGGAAGTTGGAGGGGACAAGACCACGTTGTCCACGCAGTTCGCCCATGAAGAAGCCATCATCATCCATTTCTCCATAGACGTAGATTGTGTCGCCTGCGATAATTTTCGAAATATCAGTACCCCATAAAAAATTATCTCAAAATAGTAGTATGAAGTTGTACGAAAAAGTAGCATCCAGTACAAACTGATGCTACTACATGCTATTATAACAAGACTGGATGCTACCGGAGCAAGGCGGGATGCGACTGAATACTACTGCTTAGCCCAGTCTGAGGCACATTAAATTATAATCTTCTGTACTACTGCATATCAGTACATGTAACTTTTCCGTACAACTAACATACAACTACGCAGGCTATAAATTTGTCATCGGGTAGGGGTTCTATAAGAGCTCCACGAGAAAGGAGAAAAGGCGTTATGTAGCTTCCACAACTTAGGTTAACTCGACTTCAATCGATTTATATGAACAAGCAATTTCATGATTTTGCAATACGGCGGTCTAATCTTTCTACAAATCGATATCCTTGTACAAGATCTAGCTTTTCTATTCGTCATACAGGTATAAAAATACGGAACTTATTGCCCGAAACTATTAGTATCTGAAGCTAGAGTTTTTAAAAGGGCTCTAGCACTTAAATTTCTTCTGTCTGATTTTCTAGGATTAATTTTTGTTTATGATCGGAGGAAGATTATAGCCTACTATTACCACAAGCTTTTTTCTTTTTTTCTTTCGCTTTATGCCTATTGTCCTAAATTTTCGTGTTGGTATTTCTGTTTGTTTTGGTTGTTAATTATCTTGTCCTAAAATTACCATATGCTGATATGTGTCATTTGTTCGTTTAGTTTTTATTTGTAACGCCTTAGGCTAGGGTTTTATATTTATTTTCGAAATTGTACGTTATCTTAAAAAAAATAAAAAACCAACGACAGCTGGAGGCACGTGACGGGGTATAACGTCTCCCAACTCACCGGCTTGAAATGATAACTCAACGTCCGCATCCACATTCGGCGACAACTCCTGTGGGTCGTAGTCATACAAAGCTACCATTTTCTTTACTGGCATGTTCTGGTAAATGTCACCCCAGCGATCTCCCCTTCCGCCGGCTTGGCCCCCTCGTGGTGATGTCCGACGTCCCCTTCGCTCGGGTGGGTCTTGGTGATCCTAGACACAATGATAGGGATATCAGCTAAAATATATTCTAGCAATTCTTCATCCCTTCTCGGCAAGGGTCCTCACGAAGGGCTATTAACTCCCCAGAACCTGCTGAACACCTTTTCCCGGCGCCGGTGGGCACCGGCCGAAATCAGCTGTGGCCGCACCGCTGCCTGCCATAAGATAGATGATTCTGCTTCTAAATGTGCTGATTTTGATATTCTAACACGTTGGAACCGGTGCCAACTTGTGTCAGCCAGTGCCGGCACCGGAACTATTCGTAAAATAGTTTATTTTTTCATGAAAACATCGTTTTTTCTAAAAATAAGTCGATTTTTCATCAGAACAATGGGTTTTCTTAAAGCATCGGGCACTGGCTGCATATCAAAATCGAGAGTGGGTGACCCCTCGGGTCCTCTTAAAAAGTGTCAATAGAAGACTTAACTCGTTTTGTCATTCATGTAACACAGGGAATAAAATCAGACTAAATTAAGCTAGTTGAAAACAATTAATTTCATCTTTCTTTTTTAATATCCACGTAGTATCTTTTCTAAAAATCTCGTCTTTTTTACTTTTTGGACTACGACTCTTCCTCCACTCGATTACATCAATATTTCCTTAAACACTTCACCTTCGTAAATAATGAATGGGCTTTTGGTCTCCTTGGTTTTTCGGTCTTCCCATCCTGCAAGCTCCGTCTCGATCTCTCCACCCTAATCCGTCTCGATCTCTCCACGCTAAGCAAATCACAAGCTTCAGTCCCCCCCCCTCCACACACACAGAGGCAAAATCCGGTCCCTACCATTCAGTGGAACATCTCGGACAGGTGTTCTTGTTCACTTTCGAGTTTCATCATAACTGGATCACTCGTTCAAGATTTCCGGAATTCCCCCTTCAGTTCACCGCAGTGTCCGGATCCGGTCCGGATCTGTTAGTTGGAACCATCCAGGACATGTACTTCTGCCAAATTAATTACGGCTATCCGGATTAGATCATTTGTTCGAAAGCCGGTATTCCAAAGGATTTCGAGAATCCCGATCTGGATTAGATCATTTGTTCGAAAGCCGGTATTCCAAAGGATTTCGAGAATCCCGACTCCAACTCCCCTCAAAGGTCCCAGGTTTTATGAATGGGGCTTTTGTTTGACTTACCTTCATTAGATCCTGAGCAATCCTCTCGTCATCCACTTGGACTTCCGAAATCATATTGCAAGGAACATAGCCATTCCTTCCCCCACATTCGCCGTAGAAGAAACCATCAGCATCTTTATCGCCAAAAACCTTAAAAAAAAAAAACTTTTTGAAGATCCCTTGTACTTATTCAGCCTTTTGTACCCCTAGGTTCCAATGGTATTACAAGCAGCAGAAATATCCACCCTTCGCGGTTGTTTCGTTTTACACTGATGACATTTTTTTTTAGAAATAAAGGAACGAGAAGCTTCAAAATCTTGTTTTCCACTCTGGAAGACTTGGAAGGCCGAGTATTGTTTTGCGATATTTTTATTATCGATAACGATATATCGGACCAAATATCGATATCGAATATCGAAACGTAGATATCGATATCGAAAACGATATTTATTCATTTATTATTCAAAATTGTGGTAAGAAAGCCCCTAGGTTGCATGAACTCAAAACTTCGAATAAATAAAAACTGAATTACGAAGAACATATTGCTCCAATGTCGGATATATGTCGGATTTTATCCAAAATTCAGTCTTTATTTATTCGAAGTTAGAGTTCATGCATGCTAGGTGCTTTCGTACGACAATCTTGCTCTTAAATTTTGGCAAAACGAGACATCCGGTGGGTGTTCCGAGTCGTTCAACTTGACAATCCCACGGTCTTGTCGTGTCCTGGCCTGGCGACATGGATGGACGATATCTATACATCGCAAATACTAGAATTCAATTCAACATTCTTTAAACAAAACAACTGACATAACGCTCCCAAGAAGGGCACAACCGTGTCCTGTGAAGGAGTGCACAACTTTCGCTCACTCACGACAAACAATAACACACATTTATCGTCTTTTCTTTACCCCCCCCCCCCCCCGACCCCGAACCACTAATAACATATTTGACAGTGCAAAACATATTTTGCACTGTCAAATATGATTCGCAGTCAGCTTGGGTTGAAGGAATATTTATCCACTAATAACAATAATAAAATGCAAAATAAATAAATATTCCTTCAACCCAAGCTGACTGCGAATCATATTTGACAGTGCAAAAACGGATACGTCAGCTAAATTTTATTTAAATTTTATTTAGCTGACGTATCCGTTTTTGCACTGTCAAATATGCAAAATAAATATTCTACATTTACGGAAGTATCCAAAAAAATAATTTTTCAATCTCTTTTTTAAGCTTAACCTTGTTCTCTGACTCCCTGATTCTCTCTGGAAGATGATTCCACACCTTCCCATCCGAATTCCTACAATTTAATCCACCTTCCCCGAGACCCAAATCTTATTTGAACTAGCACTTACCTTAATAAGCTGCCCTTCTCTGAAAGGTAGTTCATCCTCACAGGCATCAGGGTTAGGGGACATGGAGGGTGGGTCGTAATCAAACAAGGCCACAAAGATCCGCGTCTGTTCCGTGCGAGGTCGTCCCTCTCCGTAACGGCCCTGGCGCTGCTCCCCACCGTACTGACCCCCTCGACCTCGTCCTCTTGTGCTGCAAAGGGAATGAACCAGTGAACGAGGAGGAAAAGTAAGCCAATTTTTATAGTAAGAAACTGCTCCTTAAATAAAAAGAAGATAAAAGGAAAACATTGCAGAAAAAAACAAGGTCTAAAAACAGTATTCCCAAATGGACAGAGGAAAATCAGTAATGACAGTTTTTACTCCTCCACGCCCACCGTAAAGCTATCACCTCAAAAAGATGTTAATTAAAAAAAAGATCAAAAGAACCGCATCAAAATTACTGGGAAATAAGTAAAAAAAAAAAAAAAAAAAAATACGACTGTCCAGACACAATTATAAACTCCCATGGCTTATTTATTGCCGAATGTCAAAAGATAGTGACGTGTTTTTTCGCATTTTGTCTAGACTTTCCCGGGACTTAAAACTTTAGAAGACATTTTTACATACTTGCGCACGGACTGACGGTTAATCAAGAAATAGACACAATTTTGATCATCTTCAAATCAGTATCTTGCTCCTTTAGAATTTGAATTCTTACAGGCTTCGGCCTTCGGTTCACCTACAAACTCGGCCCTTTCCGAACGGGTGCCGTTGAGGGGCAACAGAAATAATAAAGAAGTGTCAAAACAAGCAAGTGCAATACAACCATCTTATACAAACCTAATTATGTACGAGACAACGTGCGAGCTCTAGGCCATCGAACTCGCTTTCAACTCTATGCCATCTACGACCGATCCCAATTTCTTTGTATAGGCTAAATATGGAGGCGAAACCCAATATCCTATTCCGGTGTGTCTAGCTGTTGGGTAAGACAGGTTTCGGCTCTCCCTTGGTAAACAATATCAATGATCTCTAGACTCCGGTGATTGGAGAAAGGGAAAAAAGTTAGGAGAATAGATCTTACCTATACGAATTTACTTCAACTGGTCTCTGCCTCTGATTGGCTCTAGACGACCCCTGACCCGAAGCAGGGTTGAAACCCCGGCGCCTGGGGTCTTGCGGCCGCATCTGAGCTGCGGGATCCTGACGTTGGCCAACAGGGGCTGCTCGACCCCGGGTAGGGTTGTCGTAAGGCCTATGGCTTTCGCTGGCGGAATCACCAGTTATTTCTGAAGGTAAAAAAAAAATGTAAGAATTTGTGGCCATTTCTAGAAAAGACGTAGGCTAGAAGGAGGATTTTCGTCAATGGGAATAGCTTCGTCCCACCTATCTGAATACTGTAAAACTAAGCTCTGCTTTCAACAAAATACCCACGGCTTTGTCTGTTTTAAGCTTTTTCCCAGACCCATTGACTTCTAGCAAAAACTTCACAAAATTCAGTAAACCGTTTTTACACATGAAGAGCATGGTACTCGAACACTCGTCGTCAGGATACCCTGTTTTACTTGGTGAGCAGGTTGTGTACGACTTCCAAACTATCGAATGCATAAAATAAATCTCTTGTCGGCTGCGGTTGGCGTCGATTTTAGCCAAACAAGAGCTGTAAGCTCATATGGCACTTGCAAGGGTTGAGATGTATTATTTGATCAAAACTAATTTTCGACTGTGCGGTTCAGATGCGCACTTTAAGGGAGCTAGAGAAAAAGTATGTAATCGTTGAACTTGGCTGTAATGATGCGCACTTTAAAGGCACTAGAAATTCATCTGTAAGGAAGACCCTTGAGGCAAAAACGATAGCAGGCTCTTAGGGATCATTGATATATACGTATGATCAGAAGTATTTTTTTTTCCACTAATGGGCGCACTTTAAGGGTGCAAGAAATTATTTTTTTTGCAAAACCCTTGTGGGACAACTGATCATGGGTTGAGATGTATCGTTTGATAAAAAGTACTTTTCGACCTTGCGGTTAAGATGCACACTTTAAGGGAGCTAGAACTTCATTTGTAAGCAAAACCCTTGAGGCAAAAATGATCATGAGCTCATGGGGATCATGGAAATGCATATTTTGCTTAAAAGTATTTTTCTTAATTTGCGGTCATGATTGGTACTTTAGGGAATGGTCGTATTTGAAAAGTGGCGATTTCTAAGCCAATCTTGTCGACTTTCTAATATTCCAGCCAAATTTCATCGTCCTAGCACATCTGGAAGTACCTTAACTCGCGATCACCGGAATTCCGGACCCGCCCCTCAAACTCCCCCCACAGTCGCCGGAGCCAATCCGGTTCAGTTTGGACTTGTTTGTTATTCCCACAAAGTTCCATCCCGATCTCTCCAGTCCAATCCGGTCACGTATTCCCCCCCCCCAATTGTTGTCGGATCCGGTCCGGACATGAAAAAGATCACCACAGGCACGCCCTCTGTTCAGTTATTAAATTTCACTCGAATCCGATCACCCGTTCCAAAGTTACGCATGGCTAAATATTCCGGATTCCCCCTCCCTCCGATCCCCCCACGACTATCGGATCGAGTGAATTTTTATTTACAAGTCAGTTTGATCGAGTCCCTGATACGCCTCCCAAGTTTCGTCGTGAAAATCCCAAAAACTGTCATCACCAGAATTCCGTGAAACTCCCCTCCACCTCCCCCCCAAGTGTCCGGGTCCAGTCCAAACGTGTAAACAAATTATCTGGAGCAGATTCTTGTTCTTCCCAGCAAGTTTTACTCCGATCCCTCCATTATAACCGTTTCTCGAGATTTCCGGTCTTCCCCCACCCCAATTCCCCCATAGCTGTCGAATCCGGTTCGGACTTCAAATGGAACATCAGATATATGTCATTCATTCAGATATTAAGTTTCGTCCCAATCCGATCACCCGTTCGAAAGTTACGCAACACTCAATTTTCCATATTCCCCCGCACTGCACCACAGATACAAACCCCTTTGACCCTCGAATGCACTAGCTCTTTCCAATGTTAACAGAGTGATCCGGTGCAAAGAGTGACGTCACGCCGCGCGCAGACCTACTAGTGTAAAGAAAGGGGTAGGGGTTTTACAAAAACTACTAAATTTTCCGGATTCCCCCGTCCTCTACTCCCTCCACGGTGGTCGGATCGGGGAAGTGATTATTTGCAAGTTAGTTGGTCGGGTCCCTGATATGCCTGCCAAGTTTCATCGTCCTAGCACATCTGCAAGTACCCTAACTCGCGATCACCGGACCGACCGACCGACCGACCGACCGACCGACAGACCGACCGACGGAAAAGTGATCGGTATATGGCACTTGAGCGAAGCTGCAAGTGCCATAAAAACTAGTCGAGTAAACTGCTCTCACCTATTGCTGGGATCTGACTGGACTGGTCTCTATCACCATAATCATCATGGAAAGACTGTTGCTGCCTTAACCTGGGCTGGTGTTCATATTGCTGCTGCTGTTGCTGAGAACCGTTCTGAAACAGAAGTTTCAAAATCAACAGACAAAGCGAGACAGCTTTTAAGATGTAGCTGAAGCCCGGGTGGAGATGCCTTAGTTCTCCGTGTTTAACCTTTTCGGCTGCTCTTTGGTATGGTATGGTAAGGTAAGGTATAGCCTACAATATTAAAAATCGAACTAGCGATTTCTGAATAAAAGTGCCAGTCATGCCTGTAACATAAAACTAATGGAACTTTTGTTTTATCGGAAGTTAAGATATTTGGCTGAGTCACCCGATGAAAAATTTTCGAGAATTAATCGTATGGAGTTGTACGAAAAAGTAGCATGCAGTAGTAACTGTTGCCACTGCATGGTACTACTACTAGCAAACTGGATACTACTACTACTACTGGATACTATACTACTACTAGCAAGATTGGATGCATCGGATACTACAACTCGAGATTAACCCAGTCGGAGGCACGTTACATCAAAGTATTCCATACTACTACACACAAATACATGCAACTTTTTCGTACAACTACCATACAACTACACAGTCAAAGAATTTTTCATTGGGCAATTCCTTGCCAAAAAGGGTGATTGCCGAGACGCAATTCAGCCGCGTAATTGTAATCGATTTGCGGTCTAATAATCGGTTTGCAATCAGTTGGAAAGATACTCCAGTACAAAAAGAAAGAGAGAAAATAAATAAAATAAAATAATTACACTAAAATCCGCAGACAATTCAGTAGCTCCGAGCGGAGAGACAGAACACAGTTCATCCCTCAACCGATTGTCAAGTATAGAGATTCGGTCAAGGTCGATCGTTTTCTCATCGCCAATACTGCTACCACTTTCTTCATCTTCTTCTGCGATATCAGAAAGATCCAAAGAGAGGGGCTCAGAACCAAAATCCTGGATAAACAAAATATAACAAAATTAAAGAAAATAATATAAAAAACGACGGGTGGATTTGTCTAAGGTAGCAAATTGTACAACTGGACTGTCAGAAGTTGACTTGGATGGGGTTGAATTGTTATGTGAACTGGAGCCATTTTACGGGTTACCTTTTAAGCGCGACAAATGAAACCTAAAACTATCACAACACTTTAGATCGACTCTTGCTGGTGAAGGAGTATCTGCATCCGTATACAAGGCACACACGTATCAGTACAAAATGGGAAGGGAAAATAGGGGTTAAGGGAAAAAACTAACAGCTCAACCGAAATCATGGTTGATCTTAAAAATCAATAGAAGGTTGGACGGAATTCACTGCTGCTGCATATCTCCTTCTTCCCAAGCCGCTTGATCAGCCTCTTCACGTACAGAGTAAATTAAAAGCTTTTAGAAAAGGCCAACAGCAAAATATGTGTAGGCTATATAATATGCTATATATAATATGTAGACTAGTATACTAGTCCAATTTTTAATTTGCCTTTTTTCGTTTTATTTTTAATTATTTCTATGTACTCCGAGATATCTGTTACTCACGGGTTTGAAAGTTGAAAAAAAAACTTAAAGCTACTGGAACAAGCCAAAACGAGTCCAAAATAAAGTAAAGAAAATATGTACATGCGGTTGATAGAGCCAAAGATCCACTCTTTCCGGCTCCTCATTCACTTCTGCTGGAGAAATGGGAGGAGCTATGGAAGTCACTGGCGGGGCCAACAGAGCGCCAGCAGATCCCACAGCCGTTGATTGGCCAGGAGGCGGGAGCAAGTGCGCTGGAGAAGACCCTCCAGCCAATGGTTGGGCCGGTGGAGATTTAGGGCTGCTCCTTAGCGAGGCGGGGAGGAGAGATTGGAGGAGACTTCGCTGGGGCTCCTGAGGGAGACATGCAAATTCATGCAAACAGAAAATAACTAAACAACTGTACTTAAGATAAGTAGCAACAGGCAATCATGCACTAACCCCACTGTTCTTTAAAGGACCCGTCTTACCTGTTTGCTGATTAAATTTATGTTCTAAACCGTTACCATCCATTCTCACTCCCGAGATCGCAAACTTCTTGCATAATGTTTATCCAGCCTGACTGTAGTTAGACGTGGAGCTGATTGATCAGCAATACCGGTTTTGCAAATTTCTCAGAGAAACCATGGAGGTTCAACCGAAAAAGGCAGAGACAGGTTTGTAATACTTGGAAAACCCCATCGAGTTTCAAAGGAGTATGTCCAAATGTTTGAATACAAAATGTATCTCAGTGACTTGTGCTTTTAAGTTTAAAAAACAGGGTTGAGATCCGACAGTCTGGCTAAAGGTCACTTTTTCACTCAAGTAGGCCTGGAAACCCGTTAAAAATGTGGTACTCCGTTTGTCTACTGTCGAAGATAATCTGTGAACTACCCCAGCGACAACCATATGGAAGCGTCAGCTTCATGTGAGGCCCATCCAGGAGATCCAGCAACGGGTTTTTGAAAATTGTGTCAGCCTCTTATCTAGTCACTATATATTCTCGCTGCGCTCGGGCGATATCAGCCTATCATGCCACCCGCGGGCCAAATTTTCCGCTATCGCCCGAAGAAAAGCAAGGGCGATAATGATTATAACACTAGTAGGCTACATTTGTTTTAATATTCTGGTATTCCCCTGAGTTAAAAGAAAAAAATTCCAACCGCGCGTTTTCACTTGATATGGCATGGCTGGCCGGGCGTTATCAAAATAAATAACGCCCGGGCGTTATTTATTTTGATAACGCCTGGTTGGAACTTTTTTTCTTTTAACATCAGGGCAATACCAGAAAATGTTGGCACTGGGTAGGACAGGACTGATAACATGGGACTGCACGGTGTACTGGTGTTGTATAATGTTGATTTTACATCATCGACAGGCCCGTCTGTATTTACCATTTCCCCATGCTGATATGACAAATGTCCCCTTAGGCACCAACCTGCTGAGTCTGCTGTTTCTTCTTGCTAAGGATGTCCTGTGGTATTTGCGTCGGATTAGAGTCAGGGGATTGGCCATCTCGACTCTTTGTCCTGACCGTTAGATGTCGGGCATCCAGTCCCTCAAGGCAAGCCAGGTCGATCAAAGCATGGTCTCCTAGGAGAAACAAATTCTGTAATTACGAGAGCTTTGTATTATTTCTCCTCTTCTAATTTTTTCTTGATGCATTCGGTTGATCTGTTGAATCTGTTTTTGATCTATTAGTTTGGCAGTCTTGGTCTTCGGGAAGATTAGTCCAGCGTAGTGCCTATGATGCATAAAGGTTTAACTAAAATACTGGAAGCAGAAAAAGTGTGTAGAAAAGGGTTATGGAAACCATCACTGACTCTTGTATTGCGAGGCGAGGAGGGGGAGAATGGATTAAACGTTAGGATGTTAGAGATGGTTAGGTAAGATAATGGTTTTCCATTTCATTCGAATCATTACTTAAAATGGTGACCAGGCAAATAACCTCTTAAATACATTTTCTATCTGTTCAAAACCATCCCTATTCTTCGTTTTTGCCACCATAATAAGCTGGTTGCTCCAAGATTTCGTCCTCCTGGTTCGTCATGTTGAAGTTAATATTTGTTCGTGTGCGCTCGAGCTCCGCTCTCAGCAGCGAAAGGTGTTAAAGGTATATTTTGTAAATAAAGATAATCTTGAACCTTGAAAGTTGTCAAAAATTCTTCTTTTTCTGTCTAAAATCAGCGCTACTCTTTGACTTGCGTTTTACCAAGGTTTTACCTATAACTCCATTGGCAACAACGACATGACTCGTAAAAAATTACACCTTGCGCAGAACTTCTGACAGGACTAAATCAACAAGAAGCAAGTATCCCCTCACCTGTTGGCGTATCAACATCCGTTACTTTCTTCCCATCTGCATACACAGCGTAGCCCGTAACGGGAACCCCGTTGGACGTCCCTGACGTGCTCTTGATCGTAACGGGCAGCCACGTTACAAGTAACGTCCCGTTCTGAGGACCTGGTTCAACCTGAACATCCACAGGCGGGTCCGGAAGCACTGAAATAAATAGTTCATTGTGATGTAATTGAAACAAATTAGGGCGTATCGATGTGTATCCTTCTTATGTCACCCCCTGATTATTTCAAGTTCCTGCTGTTGTTCTACGCCCCCCCCCCCCCAAAGCCCAGCGAATTGACCATACTACGTTTGCCGACACATCCAAAGTATTATACATCTCCTCTAATCAGGGGCGTCACGACGCCCCACCCCCCCGAATGTTGTCGGCCAGTCGGTAAAAAACAGCCAAATCGGCGCGAAGCGTCGACTGTTTTCGTAAAAACAATCGATTTTTTTCTTGGAAACGGTAAATTTTTCTTAAAAACAGTCGGTTTCTCGTAAAAATAGTGGATTTCTTCTTAGTAATCGTCGTTTTCTTAAAAAAAATTCTCAATAATAGTCGTTTTCATCTGCGAAAACAGTCGGTAAAAATGACCAGCCAGTCGGTAAATACCTTGCCCTCCCCCAAACATTTTGGCTAGTAAAGCCTCTGCCTCTAATTTGTGTTCTCAGATTGGAAACTTACCTCTCCGCGAGTCCATCACTGTGATCCTAAATTAGTGATTAGCATTTATGGATTTTTTTTAGCGTTTTGTGATTATTTTATATTTCTTTGTCCTTTTCTACTGTACTTATGCCCTTGGGCAGTATTTCATAAACCATTCATCCATTCATTAGGTCAGCTAGTGAGCACAATCTGACCGTCACTAAATAGTCCTTTAGCCCAAGCTGACTGCATAGTGCTAAACGGTTAGGGCAGCTGTACAGCTCAACTTGCAGCGCTATTTCGGCCCTTAGTGACCATTGCCAAGAAGGCCAAACATCACTAACTATGACCCCCTTCAGCTCCTTCCATAGTTACTGGTCGTCAAATAGTGGTCTAGGTCATTCTTCGGGACCTACGTATATAAAAAAGAGGTTCAGGATCCTCCCCCCTCCCACACGGAAGGTCGAACCCGGAAATGACGGTTTCGAACCGAATCTTGACAGATCCGTATAATAATGCTTGTCATCCTCCTGGCCCATCTAGAAGTAGACCGTCCACTGTCTTGGACGGTGAAATTAATAAAGTTTTCAATTTATGATGCCACTAAAGCCTCGCTATTTCGTCCGATCATTTGTACATTTACTTCACTCTCGTCAAAAACGACTTTGTAAATCTCAGTTGTGTTAGTTTTCAGACATAAAAGCACCGTGCTAGTCCGGCTAAGGTGTTTTGATTTATGAATTCATTCATTAATTGGGTTTTTGACCTGAATTCTCAGTTCTCGCTCCTCAAGTCTCGATATTAGTAAAAATTACCGTTTTTGCTCTTCTCGCTTCTCCATTCTCGCTTTCGACAAAAACACTTCCGTCAAAACTTGCTTATACAGTTCGAACAACCGCCCTTTGTAGACCAATCAGAAGGAGGACGGAGAAGGAGAAACGAGAATTTCTCGATTCTGACAAAAACGAAAAAAAGAAGAGTCTTAATAGTCATAACACGCGAGAATTGAGAGGAGAATCGCGAGGAGAATTGTGATCGAGGCTACAGGGTTACGGAGTCTTGTTATGGTTCTAGAGTCCTCTCTTCCCCTCGCCAAAGAAAACAGCAAAGGAAGAAAACCTACCTTTTGATAACGTTTTAAACTCTACGCTCGTCGAGTATTTTTCAACAACATTTTGCTGGATCTGGTTGTTCTGTGGCTTGTCGTCAAAATATGGCGCTCGGATCGCTTTGGCTTTGATGGTTACCCGATAGAGGGTATAAGGAGCCAGTCCTATGAAAAAAAAAAAAAAAATATAGTCAATTTTCTACGGCGTGTCAAAATAACATAAAAGCGAAATGATCCGCTTTAAATAAGCGTCAGGAACTGTATACGTTCACAGAGTCCTACCCTGCCAGCACAACCCGATGAAAAATGTGTAGCCTGCGTAGTTGTATGGTAGTTGTACGATAAAGTTGCATGTATTTATATGTAAAGATTAGATTAGATTTAGATTAGATTAGATTTGGTTTTTCTGAACTATAGATAGATACATAAATACAACTCGTAGCGCCGAATTGGCACTAAATATGTCGACCATTCCATCTAACGGGTTAAAACAACGTGAACATATACAATCATTACAAAAAAATATGTTACTGGGAATCCACCAGTTTTTTGTTGATTTTCTCTGGAAATAAGGTACACAAGAATTCAAATACCGGTTTGTACGATCTTTCACTGACACCAAGAGGTTCTGGTGTTGTGTCCGTCCTGTCATATGTTTCTTGACTAGCTTAAGCAACCCAATCATGCGGCGCTTTGGTGTTTATCGGTAGATTATGATGAGAGCGTGCGACTTTCTTTCCGATCGTGAGAACCGAAGAAAAATCGCGATCACGATAAATCTTTAAGAGTGAAAGCACTATTTGCAGGTTCTTAGTTTCTTATAATTTCTTATACCTGCGACCTGACAAGAGCCCTTGCCAAGAAGGGCCGAAATATCGCTAGAGCAAATTTAATCGTTTAGCGCCAAATAAAAAATACTAAAAAAATACCTGATATCGTATGTCTGTAGACTCCGGGTTTGACAGTCCGCACTTCAACATTGTTGACACAGACCGTATGCTGATAGTTTGAGTTGCTGGGGAGCCATGTTATACAGGCTGACGTCGCAGTTATTTGACTAACCTATAAAAACGAAATATCATTCGTAAAAAAAATGGGAAAGGACGAAAATTCAAAAGATGGAGTATCCCTTCAAATAAAGCTGATAGCAATCATTCAGTTTACTACTTTCCAGTCTACCACCAACCCCTTTATGTGTGGACAGGACAGGCTAGACGTTGCGTTGCCTCACAGTTTGGAATACCGCACGCATAAAGCTGGTTAGCATATGCGAAATTCTGGTCACTCTAACCCTGAACCGACCAATTAAAAATGAATTCTGCTTGGTTGTTTTCTGAACTTCACTCACAATATATACATATCGATAAACCGACAACCGATAACCACTGAACGAGACTTCGACTTTTAGACATAAACAGTCTAGTCTGTCTCGGCAGTCAGATCTGCCAAGACCCGAGCAGAGCAAAATAACACTACAGAGTAGCGCCAAGACTTAAAAAAGTGAGACACAGTCGAATAGCAGCGATAGTGAACGTCCCTACTAAAACTCAATCGGTCGTGCACAAGCGCTGGCTCCATTAACTTCATACTCTGAACAGAGCACAAAAAGATACAACCTTCCCAGTTTCTTCGATGTATGCGATGTACGCTTTACTAGAAATTTCTAGACCTTCTTTTTCTCTTTGAATTTACCCCGACTGACTCTGTTGCTCAAGGTTTTAGAAGCTAGACAATTGCATGGAATACAAATTCGGTGTCCTCGACCTCCTTACCTTTACGCAGGTTGGTGCTACAGGTGCTCCTTTTCCTATCACCATGGTGCAGGCGGCATCCAAAGATGCCCTCCGTCGTGGTGTTACGGACCGGACGCTTATCCGATGAGGCTGCAGGAAAAAAAAGTTAACAAGGTTCAAGATTTAATTTTACCACTTTTTTCACAAAACAGAGAAAACTGGAGGGTCAAGTCTTAAGATTAACGATAGCACTAACAAAACGAAGATAAGAAGAACGTCGAATGAAAAATAGATCTCACAACGATCTACCCTTTTGAAAGGACAAGATAATGCCAGGTATTTAGCTTTTTTTCACTTTTTATTGATAAACCATTCTTTGTCTAATTCCATTGTTAATGTTTATTTTGAGCGTGCTTCCGAATTGCTCAACTAGATGATGCCACGGTTATACCCAGACCTGGCTTGAACTCGCGACTTGGGCTGGAATCAATGGGGTGCTCACTCCCAAAATAGCCGCACATTGCTTCCCAGTGCCCAATCGGCTGGGCTGGCCCGCCGCCCGAAGATTTCAACTTTATCCCCCATCCTAAAAATGAAAGCAAAGGGGACTCACCCTATTTGAATCTACGCCATCTATCAGCGCTCGCGTTCTCTCCGTCGCTTTCACTGTCGTCTTCAAGATCCCATCCACGTACACGTGATACATCTCTATCGTCCCATTGGCTGACTCCGGTGGATTCCAACCAATCAGAATACTTTTGTTCAGTTGCCTTTCCAATGTGAGCTGCCTTGGGGGTGGGACTAGCACCGAAAGGAAGAGCGAGGCTGTTAGAATCCAGAACAAAAAACTCTCTCAGACTGAAAGTCATCTGAATAAAGGTACTTGCCTAGTTAGAGTAGGAGAAGAGGGTGTCGTACAGATTATTCCGGAAATCCATACAGTCGTGACCAGAGTGAAATAACACTAGGGCGTAGCGCCAAGACTTGAAAAAAGTGACACACGCTCAAATAGCAGCGAAACTAGCACCACTAGAGATAGAGAACGTCCCCACTAAACTCATTCAGTCGTGCACTCGCTGGCTCCGATAACTTGATATTCTGAACACAGCAAAAAAAAAAGGTACGATGTCCATGTTTCGACGGTGTGTGCAGACCGCATCTTAGCTTCACTAGAATTTCTAAACCTGTAAGTTTGTCCGCAAGCGTAGTGGGCGGCGCTATGAGTATGGCTCGTTTGCAAAGCATGGAAAGCATAGGTCTTGGCACTACTTCGTAGTGATGTTCTGCTCTGGTCGTGACGTACATTGTGACGTCATGGGATTGAGGACCCAAAATAGGATTCGATTGTCCCTAGGTCGGTTTATAAATGTGCAACCGCTCGGCTCTCTATATATATTCAAATATATATCCACCGATAGGAATAAACTACAACTTCTCGTCTTATGTGGTAAAATAGATCAAATGGGTGTGTCGTCACGATTGTGTAGAATTTTGGAACGACTTAAATTAGACTGAGAAGAAGTGTATGCTTTATGAACGATCATTAACTTTGATCGGTGAGGGTTCCGCTAAAGGTTCATTACGGCGATCACTTGGATTCGCTTTCCAAAGCAAAGCGAGAATCCGCCGAGCGCAAGAACAAACGTAAAGGGGCTGCACCTCAGTTGCACCTTTACAGCTTCTCACTGACTTTCCGAGATCACTTTCCACGCGCGTAGTGGATTCGATTTCCAAGTCACTGGCGGAAACTAGCGGAGCGCAAGAACAGCTCTGGAAAGCGAAGCGAGTTTTAGCCGAGGTCACAAAATTGGCCGGCGCTTAAGCTTGTGGAGCTTTCCAGACCGCCAAAATCAGCCTTTACACTTCGTGCCGGTGAAGGACCGTCGTGTGTCTAGTGACGAGCTGGAAGTGCCACCACAGCTGTCCCCAACGAAAACCGTTGATTGGTTGACATAAGATTGGAGTCATCGTTCGGGCGACATTTCTCATTCTTCCCGATGTTCACTGGCGTGTGGTTTGACTGGATTTTTGGATATTGAGTATTGTTAAGAGCCGTTAATTAAGTATCGGCTGACTGGCTAGGTTGTTGTAGACTTTTGTCACAAGAAGTGGATGAAACCAGCACTGTCCAAAGTTACTAACGTTTAAAGAAACACACCTCTACTAAACTAATAATAACAATAATAGTGTTTTTTTTGCAGATACCACGGTCTAAAGTCGTTTTTGAAGTTACCGTGGTATCTGATACCATGGTCAAAAGGCGTTTTTGCAGTTATCGTGGTATCTGGTCAGTCACCTGGGTAAATGATTTTCAGAGACCACAGTCGGACCATGGTAACTGATCGTGGTATCTGACAAATTAAATCTGACTTTCATCTTCACTAAGACAAGAGTATAGTTCACTGTCAAATTTTTCGCACCCATAACTGTTTAGTCGGAGTCTAATCCCCCCTTCAGTGTCCTTAGTGCGTCTTTAATGGTTTTTCTTTCTTTTTTTGACCTATGGTTTGTGGCTGAAATAAAGTAATTACTATTACTATTACACTAGGCCCCCCGGACGGCCCTTCCACCCAGAGGTACGTTTACTAGCTAAACTTTTTTTTTGGGGGGGCAAGGTTTTTCCGACTGGCTGGTCACTTTTACCGACTGTTTTTGCAGATAAAAACGACTATTATTGAGAAAAAACGACTGTGTTGACGAAAAATCGACTGATTTTTAAGAAAATTTATTATTTTGAAGAAAAACTACTATTCTTAAGAAAAATTGAATATTTTACTATTTTTAAGAAAAATTTACCATTTAGAAGAAAAAATTTGACCATTTTTTACGAAAAAACGACTGTTTTTAAGAAAAATCGACTGTTTCCAAGAAAAAATAGATAGTTTTACGAAAATCGCGGCACTTCGCGCTGACTCGGCTATTTTTTACCGACAGTGGCCGACAACTTTCGGGGGGCCGGGGCTTCCCCCCTCCCCTCTCTAGTCGTGACGCCCCTGCTTCCACCCTATTGGCCAATTGTAATCCCGCATTGCTGTTTGCGGTTAAAAATCGTGCCAGTCTTTCTTTTTTTGACCTATGGTTTGTGGCTGAAATAAAGTAATTACTATTATTATTACACTAGGCCCCCCGGACGGCCCTTCCACCCAGAGGTACGTTTACTAGCTAAACTTTTTTTTTGGGGGGGGCAAGGTTTTTCCGACTGGCTGGTCACTTTTACCGACTGTTTTTGCAGATAAAAACGACTATTATTGAGAAAAAACGACTGTGTTGACGAAAAATCGACTGATTTTTAAGAAAATTTATTATTTTGAAGAAAAACTACTATTCTTAAGAAAAATTGAATATTTTACTATTTTTAAGAAAAATTTACCATTTAGAAGAAAAAATTTGACTATTTTTTACGAAAAAACGACTGTTTTTAAGAAAAATCGACTGTTTCCAAGAATCTGGTCAGTCACCTGGGTAAATGATTTTCAGAGACCACAGTCGGACCATGGTAACTGATCGTGGTATCTGACAAATTAAATCTGACTTTCATCTTCACTAAGACAAGAGTATAGTTCACTGTCAAATTTTTCGCACCCATAACTGTTTAGTCGGAGTCTAATCCCCCCTTCAGTGTCCTTAGTGCGTCTTTAATGGTTTTTCTTTCTTTTTTTGACCTATGGTTTGTGGCTGAAATAAAGTAATTACTATTATTATTACACTAGGACTAGCTAAACTTTTTTTTTGGGGGGGGCAAGGTTTTTCCGACTGGCTGGTCACTTTTACCGACTGTTTTTGCAGATAAAAACGACTATTATTGAGAAAAAACGACTGTGTTGACGAAAAATCGACTGATTTTTAAGAAAATTTATTATTTTGAAGAAAAACTACTATTCTTAAGAAAAATTGAATATTTTACTATTTTTAAGAAAAATTTACCATTTAGAAGAAAAAATTTGACTATTTTTTACGAAAAAACGACTGTTTTTAAGAAAAATCGACTGTTTCCAAGAAAAAATAGATAGTTTTACGAAAATCGCGGCACTTCGCGCTGACTCGGCTATTTTTTACCGACAGTGGCCGACAACTTTCGGGGGGCCGGGGCTTCCCCCCTCCCCTCTCTAGTCGTGACGCCCCTGCTTCCACCCTATTGGCCACTTGTAATCCCGCATTGCTGTTTGCGGTTAAAAATCGTGCCAGTCTTTCTTTTTTTGACCTATGGTTTGTGGCTGAAATAAAGTAATTACTATTATTATTACACTAGGCCCCCCGGACGGCCCTTCCACCCAGAGGTACGTTTACTAGCTAAACTTTTTTTTGGGGGGGGGCAAGGTTTTTCCGACTGGCTGGTCACTTTTACCGACTGTTTTTGCAGATAAAAACGACTATTATTGAGAAAAAACGACTGTGTTGACGAAAAATCGACTGATTTTTAAGAAAATTTATTATTTTGAAGAAAAACTACTATTCTTAAGAAAAATTGAATATTTTACTATTTTTAAGAAAAATTTACCATTTAGAAGAAAAAATTTGACTATTTTTTACGAAAAAACGACTGTTTTTAAGAAAAATCGACTGTTTCCAAGAAAAAATAGATAGTTTTACGAAAATCGCGGCACTTCGCGCTGACTCGGCTATTTTTTACCGACAGTGGCCGACAACTTTCGGGGGGCCGGGGCTTCCCCCCTCCCCTCTCTAGTCGTGACGCCCCTGCTTCCACCCTATTGGCCACTTGTAATCCCGCATTGCTGTTTGCGGTTAAAAATCGTGCCAGTTCAGCAGTCAGTTTCCAACTATGAAAAATAATGGAACGTCTTTGAGGGAAATAACTTTCTCCGAAATATCTGAAGGCAAACAGATTGTATCGCGATACAGGAGGATGTCGTGACCTGGTCTCGCTTATTGATTTTCGGTGAATTTGATCGTCAGATTTCATTCACTTAGGAACGACATGGGATTCTGATGTCCTTTCCCCAAACGATTTAATTTCGTTCCTCCAAAAATATTTTTTTGTTCCATGTAAGTGGTCAGACAAGTGCCCGTCCGTCTGTCTGAGACTACCTTGACAACTTACACATTTGATTTTTACATTCATATTGATTTTGGGTTTGTTCCACTGCCAAATTTATTGTGACTCGAGCCACAAGCGAGCCACATAAACCTTGTTCGTCACAAACCACATTTGTCTTCTACACAAGCAACCGCGGAATACCCTTTTCGAGCCACAACCGAGCCACAAACTCTTTGCTTCGACAGTGTTTGTGAAACTCGAGCCACAAGCAAGCCACATAAACCTTGTTCGTCACAAGCCAAATTTACCTTCCACACAAGCAACCGCGGAATACTCTTCTAGAGCCACAACCGAACCACAAACTCTTTATGAGGTCGCCGGAAACGCCTCTAATGGACAAGCCGCATGGAACCAAATAAACAAAGCACAGATTACCGAACTTGACGGTTAGGAAAGATCAAACCCATTCTCACCTGGGGGTTCCCCTGTTCCATTCAGTGCTAATTCTTCCTCGCCCAAAAAATCATTGAACTGGACCAGTGCCAAGTCGGTAGCGTATTGTGCAGAACTTGCGGCCGGTACTGCAGAAATAGAAAAACTAATAATAGAGAAACAAAATAGCAAAGAATACAAAAAAGAAACAGGCGATGTAAAGTGGACATTTGCTCCAAATTCTAGTAAATATCGGACGTTACCGAAAACCGAGAGAGGGTTCATTGCTTCTTCTTTGTGATGTTTGCGTTTACAACACCTTTACATGACCCGTAAAAATTCTTCTTGTGTTTCACTGTTCACTTTTTCAATTAGACTTTCACATATTGTCATATCTCTCAACTCTATACCCATATCTAGCCTATATACTAAATCATTCATACAAATATACAATTTCTCATTCTCTGATTTCTACACAATTTCCAACATAGACATTTGACAATTTACACTAATTTTTCCCATTAAAAACATTAAAATTAACTCTTTTTCATAACCATATTAAAAAACAACTCCCTAAACTTTTTACAAATATAAGTTTATTGCTTAGGATTGCGAGAAATGCGATACTACGATTCCACAGGATCATGAATAGCGTGAAAGAGCACGAAGGAATAAGTAAGCACAGGAGGTAAAAATAGTTGTTCAAATAAATAATAATAATTATGGTTGACTTTCAAACTAGTCTGCTCGGATCACTAAACTGAAATAAGGTGAATCAGCACTCCACGATGCCTTAACTTTAACGGAAGGCAAATACCACATCGTGACTTACTAGGATTCATATGGGACTGAGGGGGCAGAGGCTCAGTGGGGAACTGTACATCTCGAGGAACGGTGGTCGTGACGCTATCATCGGCATCGCGCAGGCGCAGAACGACGGACCGGTGGAACTCCAGCAGGTCTTCTCCGACTAACCGTTGAACAAAGTTGCTCGGGACTAAACCCCGACGGCCGTCGAGGAGCTCGCCATCTAGGAATCCATCCTTAAAAGAAATGAAGTTTCACAAATATTTTTGTTTTCTGATGTATGGTCACATTAGTTGCGTTTTTGCAGATACTGGTATCTGATGTACGGTCTAAAGTCGGTTTTGCAGTTATCGTGGTATCTGATACCACGGTCAAAAGGCGTTTTTCATTATCATCATCATCATTTTTATTTATAACCCGTCACTGAACAAAACTGGGCGAGGCCCAGAAAAGACGGAGTAAAAAACAAGAAAAACGAAAAGAAAACAACGGAAAGGAAAAACAAACTTCGATAACTACGAACTCGGAACAAACAGAAATGACCAAAGATGGAAAGACTCCTGGCATTCAGTAGAAAAATCACTAATACACATTTTGCAGTTGTCGTGGTATCTGGCCAGTTACCGTAGTAACTGATATTCAGATATCACGGTCCGACCGTGGTATCTGGTCGTGGTATCTGAAAAGTCGTCTCACTTTCATCAAAGTTTGTCAAGTTGGTGAGAAAGAAGTTCAGCACTTAGTGATGTAACTGGATATCAGTTTTTCTTTTGGGATGACTTCGAAAAGTGCAATTTCGGCAATAGTCGTTTTTGCAGTGGACCGTATATCAGATACCACGGTAACTACAAAAACGACTAATTGCAGATCGAGTTACCGTGGGAACAGATACCATGGTATCTGCGAAAACGCAAACCATTATTACCAAACAGCAAATAAATGAAAGTAAATGAAAAGTAAATGACAGAGCCGATTATTAGTTTTTGTTGTCATAAAATAAACATGCAAGTCAGTCGACGAGTCAACATTAATAACAATATACAATTAAAAACTAATAACTATTTTGCAGATAAAAAAAATCGACCCGGCATGAAACAAGCTGACAAATGAGGGCACAAAACTAAGCTCATATCGAGCATGTGAAGCAGTAACGGGTTGAAGCTGCGGTACAGGTTCTGCAATGGACCTAATTAGCCGTCACCTGGTTGACATTCAATTTTATGTTAACAAGACAAAGTGTCTGAGGGGCGCAAGCCTTTTTGCTGCAAATACATTACAATCATTATCATTACCACCAATTTCCGGGACTATGGAAAGAACAAGATTCCGCGGTCCCGTGACCCTGAAAAACCGAAGAGGCTTAATACTACAAACGGTGTGAATGAGCTCGGCAGGCAATCTAACCATCTTCAATCCAATCTGTGAAGATGTAGACCTAGTACTAAAGAGACTTCTGGCTCGATTAATTACAACAAGCAATTTGCAGACGGTCATTAGTCTCTCTAATGAAAGTAGGCGACCGACACACGTAGCCGAGACTGATGAAATGGAGCCCCCTCTTGGCAAGAGGAGGTAGACAAAGGTGTAACGATGCTCAAATCATCGGGGAGGGAACGTCCTTGCGACCAATAAATAACAAGGTCAAATGTTTTGGTGGGATCCCAAACCACAGCATATTATTACTGATCCAATCACTTCTGGTCAAGAGGAGGTAGACAAATGTGTAATTCTACTCAAAAGGTGAGGTCCTTACTACCATCCAGTATCCATGCCAATGATTAGCTTACTTCACGTATCCCTCTGTTATTGCTTGCTATATTGCTTGCTTACTCGATACCAGCAAATTACCGGGGTTTTCAATATCTGTAACTTCTTTCTTCTTCTTTGACAGAAAGTCAGTCGTTCGTTGTTTTACGTTTTTTTTTAGTTTATCACTTTGCGGTTTTGAATGAATGGTTATTTTTACTAACACATTTGTACAAAATAGAAATTCTGGAGTACAAAGAGAAAAGAAAGGACACAACTTAAATTAGAATACAAATTGACAATTCGAGAAAACCGACAAGACCGTGGTGCGGAGAAAACTGCATCCAACAGCTTTCTATGCAGCTTGTCAAACTTATCGGTTATATCTGTGAAAATTAAATAAAATTATTTTGCATTTTTCTATTTTTGTACAAAATTGGCAAGTAGAGGATGAGTGTACAGTATCGGGAATAAGAAACTCGAATAGCAGCTACATACTTTTTCTTCAGCAGTTTTCAGAGCAAAGTAACACTAGAGGGTAGTGCCAAGACTTGAAAAAAGTGACACACACTCGAATAGCAGCGACACTAGCACCACTGGCGATACTGAACGTCCCAACTGAAACTCAATCGGTCGTGCACCAGTGATGGCTCCAATAACTTCATATCCTGAACACAGCAAAAAAAAGATACAACCTCCGCGGTTTCCAAGATGTATGCAAACCGCGTCTTAGCTTTACTAGACATTTTCAAATCCGCAAGTTTGTCTCGCTTTAAATTCCGCAAGCGTAATGGGCGGCGCTACGACTATGGCCCTTTTGCGGAGCACGGAAAGTATAGGTCTTGGCGCTACTCCCTAGTGTTATTTTGCTCTGGCAGTTTTCAGGTGTTTTTTTTTCAGTTTCAGTTCATTTATTAACGAAAGACAAGTCATACACCGTAAACTAACTATACCCTAAGTGAGCACTACGGAGCAGCAGGAGTAAAGCCCAGAACGGTAAAGACCAAGTGGTCCTTTTCAAGATCTTCTCTCTGTTTTTTTCTCTTTCCTATTTTCTTTTTTTTTTTATTAGTGAATGTAATAGAAAGTCTAGAGTGTTCCTCAGGCGAGATTTGAGCTCACGACTTTCGTCCTACAAAGCTACTGCTTTACCATTGTGCTACGAAGGGGGTTGCCAAATGATACATTTCATAATCCCTGAGGGCCCATGGACTTTGTGCCACAAAGATTTTGCTTAATAATGAATTTCCAGCATCCTTAAAGTGTGCATCTTAACCGGGAAGTAAAAAAAAATATTTTTGACAGAAGATATAGGTTCATGATCCTAAAGGGCTCCTGATCATTTTTGCTTCGAGGGCTTTAGGCCCATCAATTTCTAGCTCCCTTAAAGTGCGCACCATCACAGCCAAGTGCAAAAAAATAAAATACTTTTACCAAACAATACATTCTCGAGAATTCCAAGAGCACAAGCTCATTCTTATCTGAAGGGTTTTGCTTACACATGATCACAACAATCTCACGAATCGACAAATTTCTACTTTCGTCCTTTGGCCCAGCCTCGCAAGTGCACTTGAAATTCTTACCTACTTCGGCTAACTGGTAGTCAGTTTCAAGCACAGCAAGTGCATGAAATTGGCAAAGTCCGAAGTCAACAAACGTTCACATAAGCATACCTCTACTGTATAGTACACTAAAAATTTCAACTGCAAACAATACATTTCTGAAGCAACCGGTCCGATGATGCTTCTATCTCTTTTTTTTCCTCTCCTGGACATTTAAAAAACATCGCTTGACACCTTAACGCGTGACAGCGACGATAACATTCTTCCTGTATCTAACTTGTCTGATTTAACATGCGGTAGGTTTATGGTGGGGCTAAAGGAGTAAACGTGGTCATTCTTTCTTTCAGGTCGAATCAATTAAATAGCTAACTATATAACTAAATAAGCTATCACAACCACGGCCAAGTGCTTAGGGGAAGTAACTGATAATTAAGTAAATTACCTCGTCCATGCCTCCCCACACGAGGATGTAGTCTCCGGCATTTACGCTTAATTCTGCCTCCGGTCGCTCATTGGGGGATTGTTGAAAGGGATCGTACGAATATCTAAAAAAAAAGATAAAGGTATACCCTCATGTTCCCCTAAAGTCACCGCAAGGCAACCAAGAACAGTCTCAGGAATTTCAACCCTCATGTGCCTTCAAAGGCATCCAGGGCATCCAAGATGACAGATGTCCTGATGGAGAGATACTGGGGACACATGGGGCGGATGGCTGAGGGCAGACTTCCCAACGACACTTGATGCTGGAAACCTTCTGGCCTGCGTGCAAAAGGTAGGCCGCTCCACAGGTGGCAGAAGCCGAGTCAGGTCGGACCACGATGACTGAACTATGGAAACGCTGCCCAAGATAAAGTCAAGTGGAGGTCAGAAATTATCGCCTTATGCGCCACTAGGCGCGGGAAGACCTAAGTAAGTAAGTAACGGCATCCAAGAGTCGTCTCTCAAGCTTGCAGCTGAAATAAGTCCCCCCCCCCAACCCAGCCCTGAAGGGCTGGGTCACAGGTACTCGCAGGTCAACCTGTTAGCCACATCGAAACTGCGTTCTAGGAGTCTGTACGATTGGTTTCCAATTTGCTGTTTTTCTTCTATTTAAATTAGGTAGATGCTGAAAGGGGTGGATCGAAGAAACATCCCCCGCGGAACTCGGGCTGTACATAAGGAATTCTAATTTATAAATCATATCGTTGAACATATATTTGAATCTTAACGGAGAGCCGAGCGGCCAGCAAGCCGCAGGACACAAACGTTCTAGAGACAATTAGACGTAACGTAGCTCTTCAAACCCATGACGTCACACTCGTCGCGCTTGTTTGGAAATCTGACCTATCTAATGGAAATTCCATACAGGCAGCGAACTGTAAGGCAATCGTATAAATACGTAGAACGCTCCCAGTCGAACGGATGATTCCGATGTAGTAATGTGTTGCGCAGATCATTGTTGGAGTCTCAGGACTATTCTCAAATCCCAGATGCCAGAAATAAGAATTCGTTCGACCTTTCAGATGGTGCTTCCTACGCACTTGCTTACTCGCCGGGTTATAAGTACGTTTTCCCACCTTCATTCTCACTTGAGTGAAGCTGACAGAACTGATTCTCAGAAGTTCTATTCTGAAATTCAACGAGATCGGAATTCAAACGCCCCTTTTCTTTTAACTGTTTACCAAAATTAAGCAAGAAGCGCAGCACTCTACTATTCTCTCCGGACTTGAGAAAGGTCATGGAATTTTTGTACATTTCGAGATTGTTCAAACTTATCATTACGTAGAAGAAAATGCTACACAGGCCCTAATAAACAATATTGTTAAGCCAAAACTTTTTGGGTAAATGCTTAAAAGCACCCGGAAAATGGTTAAAAGAAAAAACTTAACGTAGCCAGGAAATAACAAGTTCCTCTGGCTTGAGGTCAGTCCACAAAGATCCCTGTGCAGAACTGGGCTGATAATATCTACAGTAGAGGTATGCTTCTGTGAACGTTTGTTGACTTCGGACTTTGCCATTTTCATGCACTTGCTGGGTCTAAAGCTAACTACCAGTTGGCCGAAGTAGGTAAGAAGGGCAGCTGAAGAAACCTGTACAGGTATTTTGGATCTTCAGTTTACCGTTTAGCCCAAAACTGCAGTGTTCACATTAAAGTAACTGTTCACATAAGCATACCTCTACTGTAGATAATAGTTGCGTTTTTGCAGATACCATGGCATCTGTTACCACGGTAACTGGATCTGCAATTAGTCGTTTCTGCAGTTACCATGGTATCTGATATACGGTCCACTGCAAAAACGACTTTTGCCGAAATTGCACTTTTCGAAGTTACCACGCCAACTACGCTCCCGAGGGTGGTAAGCAGATAGTTACTATTTCGAAAAGGTTGGAACGACACCCGTAGTACTTTTTCTTGAGGTAGGGACGTTAATAGTAACAAATATTTAGGCTGCTTTTTTAGAAGGGCGGAACACGCTCGCAAGCTTTTGTTGAAGCTCAAATTCTCCGCACCTGCATAAACTTTGGGTTATCGTGCAAGCAGCACATATTCTGAACGTTATTACTAGAGCCTCAGGCGAAAAAAATACAAAATTTCTTAGATGAGTCAAAATAATTCAGTTTCTTCAAGTATTAGATGCAGAAATAAGCTGCCTTTTCAGTTGGAAACAGCCAGGACTCTTTATTAAACAAGACTGCCCCCCCCCCCCGGTTGCCCCACTTAGTGATGAAAAAGGGGTTGGGTACTCACCTAGCCAGGTACACATAGCATCGTCCTTTGCCAGGAATGTCCAGCATATCCACCTTTCCGTCCCCACTTGAATGTTTGTCCATCGATGGTAATCCGTGAAGGGGACCATTCATTAATGGGGTTTCTGAAACACATAAGTAATAAGAGATGTCTAATAATTATTAGATGAGAGTAAGACTTATAAGTAACCATAAATAAAGAATTTTCAGAACGATTGGCAACTCTTCTTGGGTGCCCCGAGGGGTTGTCCAGTCCCCGGCACCTGTTGTACACAGTTTCCCTTCACCGGCTGGCATCGGCCGAAACCAGTGGTGCCGGCCATAAATGATTCACCTTCTAAACATGCTGATTTTAATGCTCTAACACGTGGCAAACGGTATCGGCACCGGGCACTCGCTGTAGACTGTAACCGAGAGTGGGTAACCCCTCGAGATGCCCGAAGCGCTCCTGGAAGGTGCAGGAGGAATTAAGGTAAGATCACCGGCGACTTCAACATGCTACACAGCCTTGCAACTGCAATTTAAGGTAAGGTAAGGTTTTTCGAAAAGTGGTAAGCGCCAATTTCTAAATTTCAGTGGAACAGTGGAAATCCTTTCTGCCACGAAATGGCACTTTTCTCCTCTGAGAAAACTATGTACTTTACATTTCCCCTTTCTATGTAACGATTGCTCCGATTTGGCCGACTTTCTATCAGACATGCAGGACACTTGGATAGGGCTGATAACTCAATTTCGAGAAAATGTCGCTTGTCACTTTTTTAAACAAGACCACAGGTTTCGACGGGATCCCAAAGATTTATTATTTATCGCACTTTTCGATCCATGCAATCGGATTTTATGAACATCCGGTCTTCGGCAGACTCCTTAAACGTTTTCAGATCAGCAACTTGAAAATAAACATAAATGACACCGTAGCGGTGTCTTCTTGACATATAACGGCCGAATGGCCAATCATCTGAGAAAACGAAGCTCAGGTTTGTATTCAGCATGTATGTTTGCCCCTATATCTCATAAAAAAATCCTTAAAGAATAACCGAAAGAATCCTCACACCAAGCTCGAATAAAATGTCTCACTCCCTTCACGAGTTATCGTGCTCACTGACAAACAGACAGACAGACAGACGGACAGAAGAACTACTCTTACAGATATCCCGTCACTTACCTTTTGGGATCCCAGTAACACCGTCGATATGACAGAGCGACCGTGGTGTACGGCGACCCAAACCAGGGGAGTCACGAATAAGGGAGGAGGGGGGGCGCCCCCCCCCAAATTTTGTTGGCCAGTCGGTAAAAAATAGCCGAGTCGGCACGATTTTTCGTAAAAACGGTCGATTTTTTTCGTGGTAATGGTCGATTTTTCTTAAAAAGTCCTTTTTCTTAAAATCAACCGATTTTTCGTCAACGCAGTCGTTTTTTCTCAATAGTAGTCGTTTTTTTAATCTGCAAAAACAGTCGGTAAAAATTACCAGCCAGTCGGTAAATACCTTGCCCCCCCCAAACATTTTGGCTAGTAACGCCTCTGACCCAAAAACGTGAATAATCTCAGAAGACAACACCCAAAAGCTGTACTTACTGTCACGCTCGAACGATGTAGTTATAGGCTGGTGTAGGCCCATCCCTCCAAAATGACTAAATCCTCCAGCACCAATAATACCACTTCCTGGTAAATTCGGCAAAAAATTACTATGCATCATTCCACTGTGAGAGGTCAAGCTGGGTCCAGGAAAACCCATATTTTGAGCTCCGTAGCCGGGTAGGCTAAATAAATTCGTTGCGCTAGTACTAGGCTGCCTCATTAGGTTTTCAGATAGGCTCATATAGCTGGTAGTGGGTAGGCTACCCGGTAGGGAGTATGAGGGGGTAGTGGAAACTTGGGTCGTGGTAGAGCGCAATCCAGTAACGTTGTCCGATAGAATAGATGGTATACCTAGAAGAAAGGATGACATCGTAAAAATGACTAGCTTTTTTTTCTATATAGCCATAAAATTTCAGGTTGAATTCGGAAGATCCACAGAGGGTTTTTCGATTCAATTCAATTCCATTCCCAAAACAAGGAGCGGACTAGCCAAATATTCATTTAGTCGTCTCGTTAATAGGCTACATACAATTCAAAAGTCAACATTTCTAAATAACTGGTCGGATTCCTGACTTAAACAAAAAAAGGCAAATGGTATACCCCAAACTACCCTTCGCCGTGGTGCGATGTTACCCCAAAATTTGTATGAAAACGAAGAGTAACCTATGGCGTAGAAGAAACCCTTTAGAGCACAATGGATTCTAAAAATGTAAGAATAATGCAAGAACATTAACAATTTTAATAGGCTATTTCTTTTGTTTGAATTCTTGTTTTTTTCTTTTGTTTTAAACATATGGCCCACGCGCTTTTGCCGTGTTATACTGTCTTTACTGAAGGCTAAAATTTTAACCATACCTGAACAAAAACAAAATTGTACAAAAATGAATTTCCAGTAATCGGTTCAAGGGCTTCAGTCCAAATGGAAAGTGCTAGATTATTGGAAAACGTCCGTATCCACTGACGGATAATTACTAGATTAAATATATCAGAAAAATCTAAATTTTTGTGAATCATATAGTACGAGATATATAGTATTACTACATTAGATAAATTTTAATTATTTTTGTTCCAATTGCTCTTCCTTGTTGATAGGCTAATCATTCATTTCCTCTTGGATGTGTGGGCACAAATAATAACGAAAGTTATATTCTTATTTATAGTCAATCTTTAAATTTTTAAATGTTAAAGAGAAGGCCAAAGTCCCACAGTCCACAGGGTCCTCATCACCTTAATATGAAGTTCGGCACCTTGTTACTTGCCTTCTATCAGCGCTTTCAAAAGGCTCGCCATCTTTAGGCTACTCCGTTTAAAATATCGGATATCACCGATACTCTGTCTCAACAGGAGTTCGACTCACTTCCTCATACGCGCCACTGACTCGTCAACATCTACCGTTTCGCTATCGTTTTCGTAGATAATCTAATGGTAGCACTTTAAAAAATCACTCTGCCCAGACACTTTCTATGCCATCTAACTAAACTATAAAGCACTAAGTCGTCGTTGTTTTTACTAGATTAAATATTAGAAAGCAATTTCTCCAGAAATAAATTTTATGTTTTCCTTATAAAGCTAGCAATACCACTTTCAAAAGCACATCCGCATAGACGTTTTTTTACACTCTTTGGAGTCCAACTATACGACAAAGCACTATAAGAGTCTTCTTAATTCTTGTCGGATTCTAGAAATCAGTTTCTCCAGAAATTAATTTTCCGATTTCTTGGAGCAATACCAATTTCGAAAACATATTTGCCTAGACCATTTCTGCACTCATCACAGTCACAAATTAACTAATCTACTAAGCACTACAAATCTGTGAGTCGTATGAATCTGATCGTGTTTTAGACAGCAGTTTCTCGAGAAACAAATGTTTAGTCTGCTTAAAAAAAAGCACTTTCGAAAGCACATCTACCAAGACACTTTCTACACTCATTTAAGTCACAGAATAATTAATCTACATAGCACTACAAATATGTGAGTCTTATGAATCAGATCATGTTCTAGACAGCAGTTTCTCCAGAAACAAATGTTTAGTCTGCTTCAAAAAAAATAGCACTTTCGAAAGCACATCTACCAAGACGCTTTCTACACTCATTTAAGTCACACAATAATTAATCTACATAGCACTACACATCTGTGTCTTCTGAACCCAAACATGTACTAGAAAGCAGTTTCTCTAAATTGATTTAGAGTCTTGAACAAAGCAGAGCTCCCTATTGAACTGGGTGCAGACTTTTCAAGTGACAACTGGCTGGAAAGTTCAGAAAAAGAAAAGTCTTCGTCCCTAAGGCGCGGAGACGAATACATTAAAGAGCGGTTGTTTTCTAAACCTTTGCGAGACGGTTGGATACTGCGACAAATGAAGACTGGAGATCTGTCTCTATAAATTTCTGGTGCAAGACCCACGAGAGAAACCAGAGAAAAATTAGATTCAATCAGGATTCAATGTATAATTTGTTCTTATTAATTATTTTTTTTTTTTAGACCGTCCGTATAAGTCATACACAAATCCTCATTTTTGGGCATGGTGCCCCAACGTCTGGGCACGGTGCCCATACGTTGGGGCACTATGTCTTGCAGGGAGGGCATGGTACCGCCATGAAAATCTGTTGAATTTAGAATCTGAAAAGGAAATTAGCTTTTCAAGCAAATTTTTATGAAGGTACCATGCCCATATGCTGGGGCATGCCCAGACGTTGGCCTACGATGCCCAAAAACTGAGGATTTGTGTATGACTGGTCAGCATTATTTCTTTCTTAAGATACATTTTTGGGCTTTATCTACACACTGATCATATTTTGTTTCATTAAGTTTTTAGCGTCACCTACTCTTTCCAAGAATAGAACTCATTCAGATCATTCTTCTATAAACATTTTTGGCTTGAAAACGGAGAGCTTGGGAAACAAAACCCTGGCTGAGTAGCATTTACGTGTTTCAGGTCGCTATACATTTATATGTTTCACTTTCAAACTATAATTTCCATTCCATCCTAAAATTTTAAACTTTATATATAAAATAATTCTGTTTACTTTTAATCAGCAATTAGAAAATGTTTTTTTTTTAACAAATGTTACGTATAATTCTTATTTTAAAGAAAGTCTTCGTCCCTTAGGCACGGAGACGAATACATTAAACAGCGGTTGTTTTCTAAACCTTTGCAAGACGGTTGAAGACTGCGACAAATTAAGTCTGGAGACTTTTTTGGTGCATAAAAAACGAGAGAAACCAGAGAAAAATTAGATTTAACGTATAGTTTGTGCTTATTGATTATTTGTTTGTTTGTTTTAGACCCGTTCAGTATCTTTTTTTTATTTATTTCTTATATTAAAGATTTCGGGCTACGACTCCTCTCCACAGGCTGAAAATCAAGATTCTCCATATTTATTATTTCACCTACCAGGGCGATCAAATTCACTTTCTACACATAAAAAAAAAAACAGTTTAAAAATACAACAGATGAAGTCCTGCCTGGGACAACTGCAATAAGTCCCGTTTCTGTAAAAGCGAAAGCCTTTTTGATGTATTACATTACTATCATCATTAGGTTCTACAATACTATTATGATTATTATATTTATGTTATTATGTTAATGACTATTATAATTCTTTTATTAACATTAAACTGTAATTATTATCCTTATTAGTAAACAAAACATGACAAAACTGGAACGTCAAAAAAAGGTACCTACTCGAGAACTCGGTGTTCTGCCTCCGGAGACAAAAGGGGGCACGGAACGGGGAACACCTCCTGCAGTGCTGCAGTGTCAGAAGCTTCATAACAGATAACACGAGGATGCGCGGTTTCAACAGATAGTGCGTAACATACAACACTTCGGATGTTATCTGTTGTGTCTAAAAACGTTTTCAATGTTACGCAGACTCTTAGTTACGCACTCTTATTATGAATAACATTCTGAAATACAACAGAAAACATCCGAGTGTTATCTATTATGTATTATTTGTTGAAACCGCACATCCTCGTGTTATCTGTTATGAAACTTCTGACAGTGTGGTCCAGCATGCCATTTTCGTGTGCCATGCCTCTTTTTATTACTCGTTAAGTCTGATCACGCCGTGCCTTCTTAGAGGCGATCAATGCGGTCCATAGTAGTATGCCATGCCTCTTTTTAGTATTCGTTCGGCCAGATGATGCCATGCCTTCCTTAGGTCGATCCTTGGAGTCCACATTATTTACGCGCTTCAAAATGAATAAACTAGCTTTCAACCTTTTTCAGTAAGCGAAAGAAGAAAATAAGTTCTGTAACAGTGGAGCTCCTAAAAGAAATTGGCACATTCTGATACGGCAAAGTAGTAATATATTTTTTAACTGTATGAATTTGTAACTAGTAATAAAGTAGTATGAATTAACTAGTTGTAATTATAAAGTGATATAATAATAATTAGTACTATAGTTTTTAACTGTATGAATCTGTAACTACGTCTTTCTTCTGATCGAAGACAGCAAGGCCCATAATACGTTTTCCTATGGTAACTACGGTTATGGACAACGCTGACTATGAACTACTCCTTCATAACATACCAAACTTGATAACCCAACAAAGCTCACTGGAACTAACATTCTAAGAAAACGTAAACAAAAATAGGAAAACAGTTCAGGCAAAGCAAGGTTCCAAGCTGAAATTAACAGTATTTCTGCTACTTAAAAACTAGATCCATGCGCTAAGCTACAAAGCTCGAAACATCGAATGGTTAGGGGAGATCTCCATTTTCCCAAGCGCAAAGCCGTCTCCAAAGGTTCCATCAATAAGATATCCTCGAGCTGCAGTGATGAGGTATAAGCCAAAATCAGAAAGTCGCAAAGATTTTTCTTAACTTCGAAGTCTTCGTTTTAAGCTAAAAACTTAAATTTACCTTACTGGTACCTTTTTGTTAACTGTCTCGTTAACTGCTTTGTTTTGTCTAGCAAAGGTATTGATGGTATTTTTTCAACTAATTTAAGTAATTTCTGGGTCACGGACTAGAGTAGTTGAGTCGAAAGTGATCCTCAAACTCCTACGACGGCCTAATAACAGCAATATTTCACGGGAGTAGCCAATCACAGCGTAAAAAACAGGGATTCTATTAAAATGCTCAGAGACGGTTTTCACTGGATTTAGTAGCAACCCAATGTCCTAGAACAGTCTTACCTAGTTACTAGGGACCTATTTATTTAGTTATGGCCCCCATCTGGACGACAAGTGTTCGGTCTCAGTTTTCACAGACAGCTTTTTTGATGGATTTCTGGGATAGAAATCTAAAATTAAAGTCTTATTATTATTTATAGTTTTTTGTATTGACAGCAAAAACGCTGGCAAACCTCTTCAAACATTTCGAAAACTAATCTGAACTTTGCGTCACTGCACTGTCAGAAGTTTCATAACAGATTGCGCATAACACTTTCAAGAATAACACCTTTTCACTTAGAAATAAAGTGTTATGACCAGTTAAGTTTACACTATTTCGTACCTAGATCTCCAACAACACCTTCAATCGGTAAAAATACTACACTGTCAGAAGTTACATAACGACAACAGAAGGATGCCCGGTTTCAACAGATAACACTTTGGGATGCCCGGTTTCAACAGATAACACTTTGGGACGTTATCTGTTTATGTTTATTTCGTTCCCGTTAGTATTTTTACCAATTGAAGGTGTTGTTGGAGATCTAGGCACGAACGAAAAAGCACGAAAAAGTGTAAACTTAATTGGTCATACACTTTATTTCTAATTGAAAAGGTGTTATTCTTGAAAGTGTTATGCGCTATCTGTTATGAAACTTCTGACAGTGTGTTCTTTTTACTTTTGCGTTCGACATCTTAATAGGTTGTGTAGTGCAAATGTTTCTTGTTAAGTAAAGAGCTAAACTGTTTTATTTACTTGGTGTTCTACCTTAACACCACCGCTATCTATTACATCTTAGAAGATATACTATCCCAGCCACCTCCACCACGAGTTTCCATTAATTCTTATCAGCGAATCATCAACAACCGCTAAAGTTAGTGAAACATCTGTACACTTCATAGTAATTTTTTGAAGGCGAGTGCGCTGCGTATACTATAGTGACGCAGGATAGCAACTAGCTAGCTACGCACATCTAGACTCTCTAATCTAGGGCGCACAGAGCAGGTTGACACTAGCTAGGGTGCGCACACACCAGTGCACACTTACGTTCTGTTCCCTCGGGGCTATACACCCGGATGGGGACCGAAGGGACCTCACCGCCGGCAGACAATGTGCGCCGCAGCTTCTTCTGGCGCTGTTGTCGCCTTAGCGCATGCGCTGAGGGTTCGAGCACTGCGCGCGAGCTGTTCGAAGCGAAAGACACTGATTTCAATCCTACACAGAATGAAAGAAGTGAAAAGATAGAGGAGGAAAAAAGACGGAAAAGTGCTGAAAGTAGTATGAATAACTTCTTTATCAAATCCCGCACACATAGGAAGTCGGCGTTAATTTGCAATAAGACCTGGGTCGGCAATTTAAACCGAAAAACGAAAAAAATAAGGTACCTATAGGTCTTGGGCCTAACCATTCTGCGGTTTAATTTTGGCTATTTGAATTTTTAAATGAAAAGTTAGCTTATTTTATCTCGTATTGGCACGGTACTGAATTATTTTGACTCTTTCGAAAGATTTTAATTTTTATCAGACTAAGCTCAATGATGTTGAGAAAAAAAATAAATCCGCAGTTAGACGGGGCAAGTGCATCAAGTACGTGTTTTTTTCCTTTATATAGCAAACAACAGAAATAAAAGCCCTGTTCCAAAATAAGTTCAGGCGAGTCCAGAAACCAGAAGCCTAGCATATCTGTTTATGAGAACAGGCAACCGGTTGGAGCGGTTGATGATACTTGAAAATCTAATATTTGAACAAATATTTGAAAATTCATAAAGCTGGGAGATCTTCACACACAAAAAAAGCATTTCAGCCTTTTCCATTCAACTTTCAAGCTGTTTTTGGCGGAGGTTACAACTTTTCCAGAAAACTAAAGCAAAAGCGGAAGAACAGGGCAGGAAAAAAAATCTGGAAAGTGAAGATAACGGAAGCACGACGAAAACGAGATTTTCCAAGCGATTCTTGCGTGTAATCTTCGTCTGCGTTAGTCGCCGAGTGATATGTGCTGTCTAAGCTGTTGTGCCGGGGTTTTTACTTAATTCCGAAAAGCAAATGAAAAGCAAAGAAAATGTAAGAAATTCGGTGAAAACACAAATTTCCAGAACAAACTCTGGAAACAAGAACAAGAGCTGTAAGCTCATATGGCACTTGCATGGGTTGATATGTAGTGTTTGATCAAACGTACTTTTAAGGTTACCTTTGCGGTTCCGATGCGCACTTTAAGGGAGCTAGAGAAAAAGTATTTTGTTTTAGAACTTGGCTGTAATGATACGCACTTTATAGGCGCTAGAAATTCATCTGTAAGAAAAACTATTGAGACAAAACGATCACAGGCCCTTAGGGACCATTGATATATACCGTTTGGTAAAAAGTATTTTTTTTCACTTTTCGGTTAAAATGTGCACTTTAAGGGTGATAAAATTAATTTTTAAGAAAATCCTTGTGGCACAAATGATCATGGGTTGAGATGTATCGTTTGTTAAAAAAAAGTAGTTTTCGACCTTGCGGTTCAGATGCGCACTTTCAGGGAGCTAGAACTTCATTTGTAAGCAAAACCCTTGAGGCAAAAATGATAATGGGCTCATGGGGATCATGAAAATGTATAATTTGCTTAAAAGTATTTTTCTAAATTTGCGGTCAAGATTGGTACTTTAAGGAATGTCGGATTTGGAAAGTGGCGATTTCTGAGCCAATATTGTCGAATCTCTAATATTCCAGCCCAGTTCGATCGTCCTAGCACATCTGTAAGTACCTTAAATCGCGATCACCGGAATTCCGCCCCCCCCCCCCTCAAACTCCCCCACAGTCGCCGGAGCCAATCCGGTTCTGTAAGTGATTTATCCAGAGCATCTCTTTATTATTCCCACCAAGTTCGATCCCGATCTCCCCAGTCTGAGCCGGTCACGTATTCCCCCCCCCCCCCATTGTTGTCTAATCCGGTCCGGACATGACAAAGGTCACCAGAGACATGTCCTCTGATCAATTATCAAATTTCACTCAAATCCGATCAACCGTTCCAAAGTTACGCATGACTCAGTATTCCGGATTCCCCCTCCCGCTACTCCCCCCACGACTATCAGATCATGTAAATTTTTATTTATAAGTCAGTTTGATCGGGTCCCTGATTCGCCTCCCAAGTTTCATCGTGGAAATACCCAAAACCGCCATTACCGGAATTCCGGAAAACTCCCCTCCAGCCCCCCCCCCCCTAGTGTCCGGATCCAGTCCAAATGTATAAACGATTTATCTGGAGCAGATGCTTGTTCTTCCCAGCAAGTTTCACTCCGATCCCTCCATTCTAACCGTTTCTCGAGATTTCCGGTCTCCCCCCCCAACTCCCCCATTGTTGTCGAATCCGGTCCGGACTTCAGATGGGACATCAGAGGTATGCCATTTATTCAGTTATTAAGTTTCATTCCAATCCGATCATCCGTTCGAAAGTTACACACTACTCCAGTTTTCCGGATTCCCCAGCCCTCCACTCCCCCCCAGGTGGTCGGATTGGGAAACTGATTATTCCAGGTTAGTCCGGTCGGGTCCCTGATGCTCCTGCCAAGTTTCATCGTCCTAGCACATCTGGAAGTACCCCAACTCGAAAAAGTGTGACAAAAACTACTTAATTCTCAAAATTCCCCGGCCCACCACTCCCCCCCAGATGGTCGGATCGGGAAACTGATAATTTCCAGGTTAGTTTGGTCGGGTCCCTGGTTTTCCTGCCAAGTTTCATCGTCCTAACACATCTGGAAGTACCCTAACTCGAACATGTGGGACAAAAAAATTCGGACAGACCGACCGACCGACAGACGGAATTGCGATCGGTATATGGCACTTGAGCCAGAGGCTGCAAGTGCCATAAAAACACAGTGGGGGTCTTACGTGAGGTGTCTGTACATTCACCAGATCTCTCCAAAACCATTAATCTGTCCTAATTTACGGTTCTTTCCTAACAAGGCATACGATAACAGCCCGTTGATTAGCCCCCTGCTCGCAATACTGAGTTATATCAGGGACCCATAAATTTCCTTTACAGTGGGCTTGTCATTTCCTATGCTTCTATGTTGCTATGTTGCCCGACCCTTGCCTACTTTCCAAAAATCCCACTTGGGTCGAATCGGCATTCTTGTTTGCCTCATTGGACGTGCGCACCAAAGAGACCCCTCCTTCAAGGCGCCAGCAGCTAATCCCAAATTTTGTCTGTCTGGCCTTGGACGTGATTGGACCGTGGGTATTTCTCGAACTATCTTCCGGTCGGTCAACATAGCATCAGAAATCTCTTATTGACAAGCCCCCTGAATGGCGAGGCATTACAGGAAATTTATGGGTCCCTGGTTATATAAAGAGTAAATATTTACTATTTCTTATTTCTACATTTATTCTCGGTTAAACGGCAGTATATATTTTGCCTTAGTTATACTGAGTTATGCTACGCAGGCAGAACTGGAAGCTAAGCTGTTTGTTATTATCTTTGGCAGAGGACGAGGAAATCCTCGGGAGATGACCTTTTAAGACCTAGGAGGCAATTCCCTCCCTGGGAACGTTTCGTCAGAATTTCATACGCCGTGTTCAATGAGGTTTAATCAGTTCGATGTTTCTCTCAAGAAAGGTAGAACATCTTTTAGACTTCAAAGAGCAACCAATCTTTGCTTTGCGTTCTTTCCTACTGACAAATGGTTTAATCGCACCAGCTGAAATTTTTAAAGCATCCGAAGTAAAACTTTGCTGCAAACAAAATAGAACTAGAGCCAAATTAAGTGCCAGACATGCCAGTGGGATACAAAACGCAGAGTTCTGCGTTGCTTGTCCAATTTGTGTTAATGGTTCCTTAAACACTCCAAACTACAGCTTTTAGCAACAGAAGAATTTTCCATCAGGTAACATTGCTCACAATTTTTTTTTAAGTTGCCATGCATCATTTAACCTTCAATCCCCGTTGAACCTGAAAACCCTAGCACAACCGGTTTCTGGAGTCTTTAACAATGAAAGAGATTGAACAAAACGAATGAAAACACTATTTCTAAAATAGGCCGAAGTGGCAACGCTGGATGATATATAACTGCGCTAAACGGGTAATTCAGCAGCTGAGATTTGCGATAGCAAATTTCGTCCATTCCTGGTCGCAGTTTCGTCCTTCTTCAGGTTCAGGTTCTTTAATTTGAAAAACACTTCTTAACAATTAAATATATATCAACGGGAACCGGCAGGGATCTGAGCTCTTTAGCTCAGCCCCATTAGTCTTTTGGCTTTAGTCTCAACGGGACCCATGCCAAGAGGGCCGCAATGCAATCCGCAATAAGGCCGCAATAATGCAAGATTAGTTTCCAGCTCGCTAAATCCACACACCGTCAATCTTTTCCATTACGCCAAAAAAAAAACGACTTCGAGCTGAAGTGGCGCGGCACCGATTTTTTCGCACGCGACTCCGATTTTCCCTATGCGAATGCGAATCCAAGTTCTATAGGCACCAAGCTTAACGTGACTTTTTCGCAAGACGAAAAAAAAAAAAAAAACCTCTTCGCTTACAGTGCAGCAGTGTGAACTAGGATCAAAATGTGAATCAACGGGCTGCCCTTAATTGCCAGGGGGAACTTAGGAACAAAGCGGGTGCTGCATTTGTAACCGTAAGTCCGTCGCAACTCCGGCGGCGGGCTCTCATTGCCTGAAAACCGCCGAAATGACCGCTTACAACACGATCGATACGTCAGCTTACGAGCGCCAGTGGAGGACCCACTTAAGAGATGGATGAAGCAGTGGCATGCGCGTCAAATTCAAACAACTCAGCACGCTTCACAGACACGAGGCATGAGAATTCGTAGCAATTCTGACGTAAAGATAAAGCAGGAAGTTATATGAACCCCTCCATTAAAACCCACAAAAGGTCTACAAGTTTTTGCCTCGAAATACGGCACAATTATCGCCCCAGTGTAAAAGTGCTCGCAAAGCAAATCTTGGTGCAAATAACAGTAATAATTAAACCTCTTCTTGTCTAACTCCCGTTTGGACTTTTACATGTAAACTAAACAAAAAAAAATAATATTCTTTCATGCCGTTTTAATCAGCTAGATGTAGACCGAATTACCCTGTTGATCGTAAATTAATATAAAGGATCCGGGAATTTGACCACAGGCATATAACAGAAGACGAACTACTTACCATGCATCCCCCCTCGGGCTTTATCTAGCTGTGCCAGGATTCGTTCATTCTCAAGATCACGTGACCTTGATCCCATCTGCGTTGGCCAATCACTGGAGCTATTTCTTGTTCCTGCAATGAAACCTTGTAAAGATTGGGTTCACAAAGTAGATCGCTAAAGCAGGGTTCTAGTAACGGTGACGGCAGACAACCAAGGAGAGTAACGCTACGTAACGGTGGCGAAATAAACAATGAGGAATGCAGATGGCACCAAACTAGAAGGTTGCCCTAGAACCCCTCAGATTCCCTTCGAGAACTCTAACACCGTCTAACACAGCAGACCTCCAAGTAGACCAACCAGGCCTAAAAGTAGAATATCCAAATTCTCGATTCTTCTTGCATCCAAACATCCAAGGAGACTACTACCACACGAGGCTGTCTCAAATTTTTTTCGTGTCGGAAACGTACTGATCAATACCTTGTGAAACACAAGATGAGGTCACGAACGGCACGTGTGGTGGCCGGGGGGGGATGTGATCAGGAAGAAAAAAGGAAAACGCCAACAAATATTAAAGAGTAAACCGCCGAATTCTTGCTACAGGCTACAAACACATTCTGTGATTCTTCGATTCCCTATTGTTCTTAGCAGGTTATCCCCTGCCAATGAAAACAGAAACCGTGCAATGTCGATACAATTTGTTCACTCATTCAGACCTGGCCCCAGGCACCCAATTTTCAGAGAAAGGGATTCCTATGACACCGTAAGTCCGTCGGTCCGTGTGTCCGCAATACTCTTGATGACTACCTCTCCTTGCCGATACAAAATCGCCGGATACCTAGCGGAAGAGCCGGAAGCGGCACAACAGCTGTGCCCAACGACCGCCGTGATTGGTGGATACAGGATCTGAATGTAAAGCTTGAGTAGTTAGTAAGACGTTTTCTCGTTCTTCCTGAGGATCACTCGTGTTTTGGACTTAGTCATATAGAGACTGACCGCAGACGGTCGACCGACGATATTTAGACGAAAATTGTAGGATACGAGATTGTTTAGGTCAAGTTCAAGCTAATGACTTTAGTCACTGTACCCCAAAATTTACTGGGTGAGGCTTAAGCCGCGTTCACAAGCATGCCTACCCAAGCACAGATGCTAGGCAGGTGCTCAGGCGTAGCCTGGCACCGAGTTCTAGAGCCTGTAACTCCGCGCTTGGCTCAAAATCTGTGCCTAGGCATGGGTGTGAACGGTGATGCTGGGTACGTGGGCATCTGTGCTTGGCTAGGCATGCTTGTGGACTATGTGAAATTTTAGCCGACGGAACAGTCACGGCCGAACTAGACAGAAAGCAGATCTGAGGTCTGGACAGACACGCTCCTTTTGAAATTCCATTTGGTTTTCACGACGGATGGCCAAGTTCGTTAAAGACTTAAGTCTGGAAGTTTGGTGCGCATTGCTCTTACCCAAATGCAGGGATGGGCGAATCCAATCATGAAAGGATTCGAATCCGAATCCAGGCCTAGGTACGAATCCGATTCCGATTCGGATGTGAATTTGAATCCGAAATCGGATTCGAATCCGGAATTGAACAAAAATCAAATCATGTACATAGTATGGAATACTCAGCATGAAATGGTGGATTCGGATTTGGAATCAGATTCGTACTTAGGCCTGGATTCGGATTTGGATTCGAATCCTTTCATGATCGGATTCGCCCATCCCTGCAAACTGTGCTGTCCTTCTCTCATCAACATCCTCGATTATAGTAGGCTACCCCAGAAGAGAAAGGGCTCCTATAAGCTTTTATGGCACTTGATTTTGTCTCTGTATCCAGATCGGCGGTTTACCTGTTCACCACACAATTGGCTTAGTTCTTATTTGTGATTAAATTTCTCTGACACTGTGTGTAATTTTGTGTGTGTTTTCTGATGTTTTCTTTTTACTGTTATACTGCACTTATGCCCTATAGGGCAGTGCGTAATACATTCATTCATTCAGATCTACGGCCAAGTTAACTCAGATCAGGGTTGGCAATTAAAAAAAAAAATTACCATTAAAAATGAAAATTAACAATGAGAATTAAAATTATTTACCTATATTGTTCTTACCGGCAAGCCGTTCCATTTCCAGTAGAGAATCCAGATTCAAGGACGTTGTGCTGTCATTTGACGGAAGGCGAAAGGAATCTACAAATAAAATAATTTAGCTCCGATTATTCTAAAAACCTTCATAGCAACCTTTTCTATCAATTTATCTGAATGGCGAGCTTATTTTATAACTTTGTTTGGAATACATTACACTCTACAAAGAGGTTATTTTTTTGGTGTTGACTAAACTTTAGCCGACTGTCTATGGCTCGTAACGTTACACGAAAAATCTGTATTTTCAAGAATAAATAACGAGACAGAATTACTGTCTCCCTATCTCGGTCATACAAACATGCTGAGTCGAGCAAAATACGACCGACTCCCGATGCAGAAGAGCGGCTTCGCGCCACATCACGTTTCGTTACCTCTACAAATAGCTAGATCGCCGGTAAGTTGCTAAAGAGGAAATCTAGAAGTCAACGCTGATTGGTTCTGTGGAGACGCTCCAGAGAGGATCAGCGAGCGGAGTACGGCTCCTGCTCGCCTCTTTCAATATTTCTTGTGCGATAGGCAACGGTGAAGACGGAAGAGAATTAAACGGGTATCAACATCAGCTCAAAGCTACAGTAAATACTTCCAGCTCCGCCCAGATTTGTCGGGGTTTTCATAGTCGCTGCATGGACTAAAGACAGGAGTTCTTACTGATTATTTATTCTTGGTATTTTCCATTTGGTAACGCAACTGATTGTTCCTAGAACGGTTTATAAGTGTAAACGCGTCCGCGCTGGACGCTTGGCTCTATATGTATAGATACAAATATATATTCTGCAGCATTGATATAATCGAATTTCCCTATTTCTTTCATGACGTCACGAAAACGTCACGGGCCAAAGATAATCAGCTAAAGTTTGGTTTCCACCATTTTTTCACCTTGGGCTCCAGTGGTGACGTTCAAGACATGGACTGCTCTGCTCGCCTGAGCTACGTTTTTGTTGCAACAATGCTCACTCTTGAGTGCTGCCGCATCGTCGAAACGATTCCAGGCTGCTACTGAGCAAATGGTTGTTAACATGGAGAAATCGGTGGTTTCAACAGTGTCCTTTTTAAAAAGTAACCCTGTTTTTTCCTTCAATTCCTCACTCTCAGCATGTTCTGGAACTTAAACTCTTGGGAGTTCACATAACGGCGGATTTGAAGTGGGATAGACAGGTTGAAGTTATGCTAAGGACTAAGGAGAGGTAACATGTCCCTACATTCCCTCAAAATATTATCCCGTTACTGAGTCCCACCATTATCTTTCTTTCATACGCCCACTTGTGGAATATTGTTGCCCTGTTTGGCACTTTGGAATTACTCGTGAACAGTCTGCGACAAAAACGCGTTACTTCGTTGGTTTGTTATCCTAGAATATTGAATTTTAGCTGACGAGTTTATTCTTCCGCAACTGTTGTGCCTCTATACGGACGTACCTCTTGTTTGCAATGTATAGCAACTACAGCGGCAAACAAATGCGAAAATAACCAGCAATGGCGGATTTTCATTATTCAATCCAGGAAGAAGAAAGTGACTTGAATATGAAAAGTGTCAGAAAGCACTTGACATTCGCTCATACGTGTTCATTCCAGTGGCGAAACTAGGGGAGGGCGTGGGGGGGCGCACCGACAAACGCTTTTATCATGTCGTTTCTGATACTAAGTCGGTAAAACAGGAAACTTCTTGTTGAGAAATAGGCAACGTTTGTCAGTACGGTACGCTTTAGCATTCCGTTTCTGATACTGACAAAAGCTTTGTCGGTAAAACAGGACACTTCCTGTCGGTAAAATGTGGGCTTGCCCCCCCCCCCCCCCCCCACGAAAATGGGCTAGTTTCGCCACTGGTTCATTCTGATGTGATTCTGCAGAATAGAACATTTCAGAGTCTTCACTGTGTTGGCCATTGAGACGCACGCTTTTGCAGATAATCAAATTCCCCGCCACTTGACGAATTTTTCTTTGTCGTGCAAGAAGCGGAGATTCCCAACGTCACTACTAGACTACGCGACGAAAAAAAATCCCTTAGAGGAGGCAAAATAATTCAGCGTATTCAAATCAAAGGTATAAAAATAAGCTGGCTTTTCAGTTAAACTTTAAGGCCTGCTAGCGAAGCAATGATGGGTAAATAGAGCTGGGATCGACTAAATAGAGGTACGGGCATGGCATGGCATGGCATGGCATGGCGCGGAAGGCACGGGTAATAAAAAGAGGTGAGCAAGGAATAGAAGTAGACAAGTAAGTGAGAGTTCGTAACTCCAGAGCCTAAAAGAAGGCACGTCAGAACATTACTCCTGCACCTCATTCTGCCCGATAAAAACTTGTTCGAGAATTAGTCGTGTGGAGGTACGAAAAAGTAGCATGCAGTAGTAACTGTTGCCACTGCATGCTACTACAAGCAAACTGGACGCTACTATACAGCAAGGTTGGATGCCAGCGGATACTACTACTTAAGATTAACCTAGTCGGATGCATGTTAAATTAAAGTATTCCATATACTACATATCAATACATGCAATTTTTTCGTACAACTACACAGTCATAGAATTTTTCATCGGGTGAAGCCTGGAATGCCCTTTTAGTTTTCGTCCCTCTTTCTAGTACTCCTGCCTCCTACACTATATCGTGTCGTGCATCTTTTTAGCCGATCCCTTTTCAGCTAACCTTTAAGTACAAATTTGACATACGTCTAAGCGATGGAGTTCTGCAGCCGGCGAATTTTTCGCCAGCTGGCGTACTTGATAAATGATGGATGAGATAGCGAAATACTCCTTCACTATCTGACGCGGATGGCGAAAAGACGCGATAAACTTCGAGAGTTCAGGTGTGATTTCAGCATGGCTCATCCGTTTCATAAGAAAGATCGCCAGACTCTACGAGTGGCATTTTTAGATCTTGCAAACTCCTCCTCAGGGTCCCTAAATGGCACCGAAACAGAAAAGTCATTGCTCGATTTGGTCTAATAGACGTGTCCTCTCGGTTTGGGACTTTGAGTGATGACCTTTGTAAAAAGACCATCAACCTGATTTACGTTTACGACCCTCTGCGGCTCTTTTTCCTTACTGAGGCTGGTTAACCAGATGATGTTGTTTTGTTAGGTTTTCTCGTTATTTATCCGAGATTTATCGTTTTCGTTTATTTGTAATATACTGTAAAAAGTCTCTCCGAGTAAGGATTAAAGTTAACTGCAGTATTTGCTACTGGGATTAATCTTATCTCTACTGGGATAAGATCCCGGTAAGATTAATCCGAATCAGAGACCCTAGTAGCACATCTTGCAAGATTTTCTTATTACAGTGTACTTCGTATACTTTGTGTTACTACACCTTTACGGGTAATAAAGTTCATTCATTCGTTCAGAGCTTAAATCTCGGTGCAGGGAAAAAGAGTTCCGACTACCTCTTCCGAACAAACCCCTCGCCCGCCGGTACTAAAACCTCTCTAGCAAAACAAGACCAAAGGTTTCGATGGGATCCCAAAAATTTAATATTTGACCCCGACAACTAGGTCTTGTCTTCGCCAGGCTAGTCATCTGAGAAAATCAAGTTCAGATATACCTGTATAAACCATATCTATTTTGACGATACTGATCGAAACTTCCTGCTTTACTTCTGCCAAATTTCCGGTTTCGGCCGAATTCCGAGCGAACTACTTGTCCAGCCAAAAAAAGATAGTTCAGAAAAGACTTCAGCGTATCTCCTTATCCCTATAAAGAACATCTAATCAACTTCAAATAAAACTTTAACTTATACAAAAAGTCCGGTTTCAACCGGATTCCGGACGAACTATATGTCCGAGTAAAAAATGATTGTCATATACAGATTCAGCGTATCTTCTTACCCTTAAATCTGTCATCTAATCAACTTCAAATAAAAATTTTACTTTTAAAAAACTTTCCGGTTTCGGCCGTATTCCGGGCGAACTACTTGTCCGGCGAGAAAATGGTTTTCACCATCGTGTTCAGCATGTCTTCTTACCTCCAAATCAAACATCTAATCAACTTCAAATAAAACTTTTACTTTTAAAAAAATTTCCGGTTTTGGCCGGATTCCGGGCTAAAATGGTTTCCACCATCGTGTTCAGCATGTCTTCTTACTCTATAATAAACGATCACATTAGCTGTTTCAAAATATTTTGTTTGCCCCTTATTTTAAACCCCCTCCCCCACGCCTAAATATAGGTCTAAAAAGCCCATCTACGAACTCGACCTTACTCTTGACCCAAAGAATCCTCACACCAAGTTTCATCAAAATATCTCATTCCCTTCGAGAGTTATCGTGCTTACAGACAGGCGGACGGACGGACGGACAGACGGACCACTTTTGCGATGTCATAGGTACCCGTCACTAGCGTTTTAGGATCCCAAAAACGGGCACCAAACCCTCCATCACCACTCTCACACCCATTATTTAAAACATGCAATATGTATTTTTTTGGAAAAGCGTATATGGAAGCAAGCTGCCATAGAGCCACCGTCACGCACTTCAATTTCACTCGCGTGTCTGTATGGGGATTCCCTAGGTGCATGCACTTTTTGAAAGATTTGTAAGTTTCCCACATGTATACTTTTGAATACTGGAACATAAACAGTAAATAGTGCGAGGTGTGCTTTAAAGTTTAACCGAAAAGGGCTACGATAGGACAATCTAGTTACCCATCACTTATTCACTTAAATTGGCTTGAAGACCCGCTGAAAATGAGTTACTTCGTTGAATTCACGAATAATCAATTTTCAAATAGTGGAATTTCCGTGTGATTTGTGGTGACTCTATGCGCTTGTATTTTTGCTGTACGCCTTACGAGAAAGATTTATCAAATTTTTTTTTCAGGCACTAAGCAATCTTCACCGATCTCACCAATGCCCACTGAAAAGCCGCATTTGTGTTGAGATTGAAATTTCCCACGTCATAGTAGAATTTACGCTGTGGGGACGGCCGGAGATATTCTGAGCCTCATAACTAGAGCAGATAGTGGAAAATCAAAAAATCCCTTTGCATAATCCAAATAATTCAGTGTATCCAATTAAATGACACACAAATGAGTTGGCTTTTCTGTTAAACTTTAAGCCACGGCACTTACCAGGTGTCGCGGTTCTTGAATCCAGGTCGAGCCAACGCTGCGAGGCCATGTTTGCATATCCCATGGAACCCTGGGACCCGGGTAGGGATGTCCCTAACCCAGACGTCCCGCTGTAACTTGTACCGAGACTTTGCGCTCCAGGGTAGTTTGTCAGGCTACTCATACCTGTAACAAAAATCAAACGGTAAGCTACAGATAAACAGATAGACATTTATCGACGCTAAAAGCCAGAAAGATACAGATGAATAGCCAAATTCCAATAAATAAATTACAAATAAATTAAATAAACAAATAAATGATTTCCAATCTAATTATCCGACATGCAACCCTTTCTTCCCATCTCACCTTACGATAGGCAAAAACCGTGAAAAAGAAAAAAAAATGCCTCTCTGTGCTATATCCAAATTAACCAACCTCCAAAATTCTTTATCTCAAACAAGAGGTACCCCCCCCCCACCCTCTCCCGTTCATGGGCAGCCGGGCCCAGATTTCCCATGAGTTAAGTTCGTCTATGGCACGTCTCAAGTTCAACTCTTGTATACTTGTGGATATTTATATATGTACGGATGCGGATTTTGGTGTAACAGCAACAAATAAGACCACGCGGCGTACTTTTCTCTTCTTTGATGAGTTGGAAACTGGACGGTTTTGTCATATGACCGATGATATGCCGATCGTAATGAAGTTGTGACAAGGGGGGTATCAGGCAATAAAACGATTTGGTTTTATTACACTTGTTATTACCTTGCTAATGGAAAAGGGGTTTAAGTGTCGGACTAGCTCAGTGTTGAAACATAGATCGTTCTTACAAGATTCTGAAAATATTTTTTGCGGTTTTTTTAAGCTTTTAAACTGGGATGATTTAAAATTAGGTTATTTCAATATTTTTTGGTTATTAGGAATGTGAAATATCTTGCTGTTTGTATATAAGATGTAATAAACATTTTACTTTCACACTCCACGTCTGAGCGCTTGCGCACTTGTTAACCTATATATATGATTTTTTTTTTTTACCATCTTCTCAGTTGGGATTTAAACCAACGACCTTTCATGTGAGCTAAAAAGGGGCTCGTAATCATGGTTTGCAAACTGCCACAATAGTCAGATAGAAAGCGGGCTATAGGAACAGTGATTCGGCCGAAGGCAAATTCGTCTAATCGGATCACATCCCAATGCCTCAGGCTCGAACTGCATCCGCTAATTAACCGCCACAGCACGTTTCAATCTGAAAAGATCGCAATAAAGAAATTTCTAAGCGAAACTGTGTTTCCCGGGGCGCGGAGAGATGGAAATGACAGTGATGACGTCACTTAGAGCGAGTGATATCGATTCAGTTTGAGGGGGCTGATGACTGCATTGGATAGGTGGGTTAGTGTACCTTCAGCCCAGGTTTGCGAATCATGTTTGGTGGCGATAAAATACAGATTTGCTAGCCATGCAAATCCATTTATTCAATAGTTACAATAAAATTTTACAGTAATTAAGACCCTCTACAGAATTCTTCAAACCATGTGGGGTTGTACATTTAAGGAGTAAACACAATTTCTTTCTTGAACTGGCTCAGCTCAGTGACAGAAATTTGCAGTTTCTTCAGGCAGTTGGTTTAGTAAGACGGACGCGATTTTTGAATTTCCACCGACCAACGTCCTTGAAGAGCCTCTCAGTTGTGAGTTTTAGACTATGACCACGTAAACTTTTCTTGTTGAAAGTGAGGATGTCGTTAGCTTCGACGTTTTCTGACATACCATGAAATATTTACATCTCAATGAGGTCCCCGAAACGGTACGCCAGCGTCGGGAGATTAAAGGGCGATTCCGGCGATCTTTTGGATTGCTTTCCGAAAAGCAAAGCGAGAATCCGCCGAGCGCAAGAACAAGCAACAAGATCAAAGATTTCGATGGGATCCCAAAAATTTAATATTTGACTCAGACAACTACGTCCTGACTACGTCTTGTCTACGCCAGATCCAGTCTTCGCCAGGCTAATCATCTGAGAAAATTAATTTCAGATATACCTGTATAAGCCATATTTATTTTGACGATACTGATCGAAACTACCTGCTTTACTTCTGCCGAATTTCAGTTTTCGGCCGAATTCCGAGCGAACTACTTGTCCAGCCAAAAAAAGATAGTTCAGAAACGAATTCAGCGCATCTCCTTATCCCTATAAAGAACGTCTAATCAACTTCAAATAAAACTTATAAAAAAAAATCCGGTTTCAACCGGATTCCGGACGAAGTATATGTCAGGGTAAAAAACGATTGTCATATACAGATTCAGCGTCTCTTCTCACCCTTGAATCTATCATCTAATCAACTTCAAATACAAATTTTACTTTTAACAAATTTTCCGGTTTCGGCCAGATTCCGGGCGAACTACTTGTCCGGCGAGAAAATGGTTTTCACCATCGTGTTCAGCATGTCTTCTTACCCCTAAACTTAACATCTAATCAACGTCAAATAAAACTTTTGCTTTTAACAAATTTTCCGGTTTCGGCCGGATTCCGGGCTAACTACTAGTCCGTCGAGAAAATGGTTTTCACCATCGTGTTCAGCATGTCTTCTTACCCCTAAATCGAACGTCTAATCAACTTCAAATAAAACTTTTGCTTTGAACAAATTTTCCGGTTTCGGCCGGATTCCGGGCTAACTACTTGTCCGGTCAAAAAATGGTTTTCACCATCGTGTTCAGCATGTCTTCTTACCCCTAAATCGAACATCTAATTAACTTCAAATAAAACTTTTACTTTTAAGAAACTTTCCGGTTTTGGCCGGATTCCGGGCGAACTAGTTGTCCGGCGAGAAAATGGTTTTCACTATCGTGTTCAGCATGTCTTCTTACCCCATAATCGACTATCACATTAGCTGTTTCAAAATATTTTGTTTGTCCCTTAATTTAAACCCCCTCCCCCACCCCTAAATGTAGGGCTACAGTGCCCATCTACGAACTTGACCTTACTCTTGACCCAAAGAATCCTCACACCAAGTTTCATCAAAATATCTCATTCCCTTCGAGAGTTATCGTGCTTACAGACAGACGGACGGACGGACGGACGGACGGACGGACGGACGGACGGACAGACGGACAACTTTTACGATGTCATTGGTATCCGTCACTAACGTTTTGGGATCCCAAAAAGTAATTGCGCCTCAGTTGCACCTTCACAACTTCCCGCAGCAGCCACTTTCCACTCGCGAAGTGGATTCGCTTTCCAAGTGCTGGCGGAAACTTGAGGAGCGCGAGAACAGCTCTGGAAAGCGAAGCAACTATTAGCCGAAGTCGCAAGAACAGCCGGCGCATAAGCTCGCGGAGCTTTCCAGACCGTCAGAATCGCCCTTAAGAGCGTGTTCCACCCCTCTACCAATAGTAACTATTAGTTACTATTTCCGTTCCAGCCTCACGAAAAGTTACTACGCTGACCGTTCCAACCTTCTCGAAATAGTAACTAATAGTAACTATTTGCTTACAACGCTCGGGAGCGTAGTAACTACACTAACTACGCATCTCTGTAACGTGATTGGTCCGATCAGCCCGCGCCCTGATATTTGACCGAAAAAATAAAAAAGCGTTCCAGCCTAGCGTAGTAACTACGGTAACTAGCGTAGTAACTACGGTAAGTAGGGTGGAACACGCTCTAAGTCTTTCAAGCCTCTGATCGTACGGGAGATGTCTCAAGTGGGTCATCCACCGGCAGTCGTAAGTCCTTTGTAGCCGTGCTTATCCGGAACCGCGCACTCTTATTGGCTGAAAACTGCCAAAATGGTCGCTTAAGACGCGTTACGATCGCGTCCGTCAGCTTACGATTGACAGTGGAGGAACCACTTCAGTTTCAGCAGCAAAACAGAGGATGACAAATTCAAGTTCGTCTTCCTCTTCTGACGTTGCCCAACGTTACGTCTCTTGAATTTACTTCAATCCAGGATTTACGAAAGTATTTACGTTACGGAAAAAGACGTCAGCATTCTGCGTTGGCGTAACGACCGGAAGTGTCTCAGTGTGAAGGGAGCATGTAAGAGCTATTATTAGTCTGAAGTTACATTGCAGTTATCTTGCAGTATTTGCTACTGGGGTTAATATTGTCTCTATTGAGGTAAGATTATTTCTAATTATTAAGATCAATATTATCCCAGTAGAGATAAGATTAATCCCAGTAGCAAATACTGCAGTTAACTTTAATCCTTACGCGGAAAAACTTTTTACAGTGCAAGTGCGCAAAATATATTTCATTGCCCACTAGCCCCTGGAAGTGAGAGACCCCTCTTCTTTTAGAAAGGCAATCTTCCACTTCATCGCTTTCGAACTGAGAGTGAATGGTGATCATTTCTAGTCCCAGAGGCATTTTATTGCCTGTCTTCGCTTGTGAAAGTGGGTGGGCCCTCCACTTTTGAAGCACATCTCCTACTAGAAATTATCTTTTAATAATGAAACGGCTCAGAAATATCGGTTGTCGAAAATTCCATTACTTGCCACGCGAAACTAGATCTTTTCTTGTTAGCTTATTGATAAAATGTTCGCTTTCGCTTTCGAAAACAGTAAAATTTAATCTTCCTCAGTTCTTAAAGGACCAATCATACCTATATTACTGATTAACTCCACCTCCCTAATCCTTACATTTATTTTTCTACGACTTTGAACTTCCCAGAAAGGGCGTTTATCAACTAGAACGAGCTATACCGATTCTTGCAATTTCTGTGTTTGGCACTTTTTTGGGGGGTCAGGCTACCGCACTGTCAGAAGTTTCATAAAAGATAACACAAGGATGTACGGTTTCAACAGACAAAGCGTAACAAATAACACTTGGGATGTTATATGTTGTGTTTGAAAACGTTATGCATAACAAGGTGTGCCCCAAAGAGCCAAAAAAGCATCTAGCTACTGACTTATTTATCGTCATGATGTCGGAAAACTCAGCAGATGCTTGTTGGCAGTTGTTTGGCTCTTCCTGATGGTAACGCTTATTATGCATAATATTTTGAAACACAACAGATAACCCCCGAAGTGTTATCTGTTACGCATTATCTGTTGTAACCACGCAACCTTATGTTATCTTTTATGAAACTTCAGACAGTGCGCTAATCACTTCCTTGGAGCTCATTGGTCAGAGAAGCCGGTGAACCGTTTTGTTTTTCATCGAAGCCAAGGGAGCCGATTGAGGCTAATTAAAACAGCCGGACGGTTTTTAGTCAGCTAAGAACCAACACCAGAACCAACGAGGTATCTATTCGATACCCTGCGACTGTGGGAAGCGCTATGTCGGTAGGACAGAGAGGACTTTCGAAAAGAGACTCTCGGAACATGAACAGGAGATCGACCACGCCCTTTCCAATGGACACCGCCCAAATTACAACTTTAAATCGGCACTGGCAGAACACGTTTTCGGAAACCCATCCCATCTCGTACATTTTGAAAAAGCGCAAATTCTTGCAACTTGCACTGGGCTGCATCAAACCATAAGAGAAGCCGTTGAGATCAAGAAAAACCGTTCTGGGATCAACCGAGACACAGGCGAATACTCACTACCAGAGACATGGAACGGCGTCATCAGCGAAAGGAAATTCAGGCCCCAAGCTCTTGTCCATAACAAAACCAAAGTCAACCCAAATACAGAAAAATCTCTACCCGATCAACGACCCATTAGAGCAGCAAAAACAGCAGCCGCGTCCAAAATGAAATCTCAGCAACCATTTTAACTCCAAGCTACTCTCCAAAAGGAAGTTCACCAATTTAGATATTTAACACTAAGCTAGAATCTTCAGTTTTGTTACCACAAGTTTCGTTTTTCCAACTTGAGCGGTTTTGAGCCTGAAGAGGACCCTTGCCAAGAAGGGCCGAAATATAGCTCGAATAAAATTTAGCTGACGTATCCATTTTTGCACTGCCAAATATGGTTTTTAGTCTTTTGGAAAAACGAAGGAAAAAAAAATTTCAAAGGAGTTGCGAGTGGCCGCGTCACCACATCCACTCAGTAACTTTTTTTTCTTTTTTTCATCAAAACATTAAATTCTTTACATTACTTAAAGCCGTTTACACTAATTTACGGTCAAACTTAAAGGAACAGTAAACTTGACTACGCAACTTTCGGCCATCGAATCGCCCGGGGGGCTTGGATAAATATACAGGGTCTTATTGTCGACAGGCCCCTCCTTCTTTGTCATCTCGAACTATCTCGAACCCCCTCCTTAGTGTTCCCAAAGCTAGCTGGCAGGCCCTTGCCCCTTATGCACTGTAATTATGCACTCATGTACTGTAAAAGTTCGCCTTTTTACATGTAGACTACAGAGTAACGACCTCCCCGACTAGACGGCCGGGGTTCGATTCCTAGTCGCGGCACACAAACCTTTTGCTTTTGCAAACCTTTTGCTCAAAAGTCGAATTCTCGGAAACTTCATGGAAACTGCAATGGTCGTAACGAGAATTTTTCTTACTCTCAGTATCGACTCAGGGTACATTCTTGATATGTTAGCTAGCTCCCCGAGTCAAGTTTGAGTCAAGTTTTCTGTTCCTTTAATTTCATTACCGTAAATAACCAACTTGCGTTAACCATTTTTCTAAATTTCTTGATTTTTACCCTATACTTTAAAACCAAGATTACCTTATATCAAAATTATAGCAGCAAGAAAGCTGACTTTCTAATCAGGTACTGCAACTTATTGTTTAAGACACAGCAAATAATGGGGTACACCCACATGGGAAGTGAGTGACACCTCTCTTTTTGGGGAGCCATCCTCCAACTCGTCCCATTACAAACTGCGAGAAAGATGGTACGTGCTTTTCCTACATAATTTTAGAAAGAGGTGTTAATTGCTTCAGATCTACGTGACAAGATTACAAAAGTACCTCAGGGCTTTCTGACATTTCGGCTTTAGTTCCAGGACAAAGTTCTAGTGGGAAAGGAGAGAGGTAGTAGTCAGCAATAAGGGCGTAATTTGAAATTTGGTTGTGAAGTTGGGTGCAAGTCGTAAAAGACCTAAGAACTAGGTACATCTCTTTTATTCCAAGACATATATTATAAAACGGACTCTTTGAAGGCAGCTTATTTTTACGCACGATCTTTTAATGCACAGAAACATTTCTACCCATCTAAGCGATTTTATATTTTCACCCGAGGCTTCAGTAATACTGTTCAGGATGTGCGCTGCTTGCTCGACAACCCAAAACTCACCCAGAGGCGGAGAATTTGAATAAAAAAAATTTAAAAAAATGTATTTCCAGGGTTAAAGATGCTAAACTCGGTAAAGTGACGGCTGAAGAAAGTAGGAAAAATGATGTTATGATAAGTCTTTCAAGGTATCTTCCAATTTAGTTTATTTTCCGGCAATGGCTTACCTTTTTGTAGTTTGAAAATGTATAAAGCATAGAGGGACAAGCACATAGAGGTACGACAGAGCCGAAAGAATAACTTCATGCGAGGAAACCCGTGATCTGCGGATAGCGGACGAAAGAAGTAACGCATTTTCACAAGGGTTTCAAGCCTATTTAAGTGAATAAGTGATGTGTAGCTAGACTGTTGGATCTTACCCCTATCTGGGTAAACTTTAAGTGTGAGAAATTTACCTGAAATAAAATACAAGGACCCTCACTTGTGAAAGTAAGTAAGGCCTAAAAACGTTTACAAAGTCAAAGAAGACTATAGATATATCGTGTTTACGTCAACATGGAAGTTAAAAAAGGGAATCTCTAACCGTGTTATTTCAGTAAGCAACTGAGACACCACCGTTCGGCAACTCATGAAAGCCGGATGAGGCGGCAATCGCCTGGTTCCCGTTACAAGTACAAGTAAGTCTAACCGTGAAAACTTCTTGTATTTTTGTTTTCTTTATGCCAATGTTTACCCGTGTTAGAATTGCTCCTGGGTACATTTGAAGCCGGGCAGTAGTGAAGTTACCGAATAGGTTAACGCGCTGAACTCACGAGCGAAGGCTCGTTGGTTCGAGTCTCGGTGGCGCCGACTGTCTGGTTCAGGGCGAGGGTTAGTGGCGTTATCCCGTAAGACAAGCCAAAAGTCCACCCAGCTTCAAATGGGTACCTAGAGAAATCTAGGAAAAAGCACGGGAAGCGTCGGATGATTTGCCCCAACGACGCGCTGCACTCCCGGCCGAGGGCGGAGTATCAGGAGATCGGCACCTGCGCTACGCGAGCCTTAACCGGCTTGCATGCGAAAGTTTGCTTTTGTAGTAGTGAAGTTGGGGTTTTACCTTGACTCGTTCCACTGCTTGAAAGACTGCTGAAATTGGCCGTCGTGTACAGCATAGATGGCGGGCCTGAGCTGGCTTTTTCTCCGGGTTTCCGCAGCGTTGCCATCTCAAGCAAAAGCTCCTCGTGTCTGACCGTTTGGAGCTCAGCTTTCTTTTCCAACTCACGAATCTGCGACTATAAAAATAACGAAGATAAGTTGCATATCAAAAGCGGTGCTGTGAGAGAAGCTGATGGTAATAGACAGATGGATCTATTGCAGAAAAAAGCCGAGTAGGAGCCAATATCGTAATAAGAAAAATTGCAACACAAAAACTACAAGAAAATGAAGTTCAGATACGATACGGCATGTCTTCTTACCCCTAAAACGACTGTCTGATTAGCTTGAACAAATGTTTGTTTCAGCCCTTAGTTTGAACCCCCCACACCTAAATACAGGGTTACAGGACCCATCTATGAACTTGACCTGTACTTTGACTCTATATGGAACCTGCAACCAGTTTGAACAAAATATCTCAATCCCGTCGGAAGTTAACATCCCCACAGATGAAATAATGGACAGACGGACGTACAGACTTTACGAAGTCCCGTCAGTCCCGTATCCCGTCACTATGTTTCTGAGATCCCCAAAACAGCAAATGGAATAGAAGTGAGAATGCCGTCACCCGATCAGTTTTTTTTTTTTTTTTTATAATTAACAATGACGTTTACCGACCTACACCAACAGAGAAACAGCCAGACCACTCTGCAATATACGAGCAGACAAAAGCCCCCCCCCCCCCCCCCCGGCTGAGGAGTGTGAATGACAGAAATGGGATCCCACATCGTTATCGAATTCCTAATCAGTATCAAGTATCCTTTAAACTGATAAGAATCCCCTCGAAGGCACGAGTAGATGGGAAAGAATCTAGCTCTGAGGAATCCCAAGAGCTTTCTATCCGTTCTTCGGGTTCGCGGTTTAGAGTTAGTGTTGTCTGAAAGCCTTAGGGAGCGGTGCTATAGCCTGTCCATCAAGTTCAAACATTAGAGCCTGGCAGAATCCAGGAACCTTACGAGTTGGAAAAACTTGGTGAATAAGGGATCTTCAGAGTAAACGAACTGCGATGAAATCAAGAGATCTTAAGAGTTGCAAGAGCCTGGTAGGTCAAGGATCTTGAGATTTAAAGCAGTCTCACAGCTACAAAGATGGGGGCTAGACCTTGTATAACAAGTTTGCAGACTAGAATAGCCGTACTGTGGTACGATCCAAGAATCTTAAGAGTTGCAGAACCCTGGCAGGTCAAGCATTTAGACAGCCTGAAAGTTATAAAGATCGGTGCTAGACACTCTACAACAGTAGAGTAAAAGCAGTGTGGTGTAGTTCATGGATCTTAAGTTGGTAAAGTCTTGTGGGTAACGGACCTTCGTTTTGTCGTGGTCTGGTAGTTCAACCGATCGCTTCTGTGACCTGTAGAACAAGTTCGTGGACTACAAAGAGATGGCACACCACGTTAGGGTACGGTTCCCAGCCCGGCGTAAACAGAAAAAGCACAAGCAAAATTTTGAACATTGCGAGGTATATGACTTTCAAATTCAGGACTAAATTGTAGGTGTTTGTTAACGTCCTAAGCTTGTAAGTTTCCCGATTTTTTCATAATGATTACACAGTTTACAAAAAAAAAGTTTAATCGAAAGTGTGTTTTAGAAGGCTTCAAACTTGTACGAATCATTGGTCATTTTTTCCTCTCTGCCTTAGCCGACCAACAGGATGTGAGACTTACTTCCCAAAGTGCTGGAAAAACAAATGCAGGTACGCTGAGCATATTTACCAAGGCTGGAACGTATTTTTTTAAATTTTCGGTAAAATATCACTCCACGGGGTAATCCAGCCAATCACATTACAAAGATCCGTAATTATCACGCTTACTTCGCTCCCGAGCATGGTAAGGGACTATTAGAAGGCTGGGACGGTCAGCGTAGTAACTTTTCGTGAGGTTGGAACGGAAATAGTAACTAGTAGCAAGGACCCATAAATTTCCTGCAATGACTCGCCATTCAGGGGGCTTGTCAATAAGAGATTTCTGATGCGATCTTGACCGACCAACCGGTAGTTAAAGAAATACCCACGGGGATAGAATACACGACTATCTAGATATACAAAATTTGGGATTGGCTGCTGGAGTCTTGAGGGAGGAGTCTCTTTGGCGCTCACGTCCAATGAGGTAAACAAGAACGCCGATTCGACCCAAGCGAAATTTTTGGAAAGTAGGAGTAGGTCGAGCAACATAGCAACATAGAAGGATAGGAATTGACAAGCCCCCTGAATGGCGAGGCATTACAGGAAATGTATGGGTCCCTGCTAATAGTGACTATTGTTAAAAGGGTGGAACACGCTCTTTATTTGACCTTTCTGATGATGTTTAAAATATCCGTTTTCATCGGGTAGGGTACAACCCGGATCGACTAAAAAGAAGCACGACATGGCGCAGGAGGCACGAGTAATTAAAAGAGATTAAAATTCAATAGAAGTAGACAAGTAGGCTAAGTGAGAGTTCGTAACTCCAGAGCCTAAAAGAAGACACGTTAGAACATTGTTCCTGCCCCTCACTACGAAGCCTCAAACAGCCCTTTTAGTTTTCGTGCCTTATTCAGTCGATCACGGGTACAACCCTCTACACGCTGGTGGACAGGCAAAAACGCGTAACTCATTTTTTTTTTTCAGGAGACAAAAAAAACAAGCACATTTTACCGCATCGCCTGCACTAATCTGTGAGCGTGTTCCACCCCTCTACTAATAGTAACTATTAGTTACTATTTCCGTTCCAGCCTCACAAAAAGTTACTACGCTGACTGTTCCAACCTTCTCAAAATAGTAACCAATAGTAACTATTTGCTTACCACGCTCGGGAGCGTAGTAAGCGTAGTAACTACGCATCTCTGTAACGTGATTGGTCCAACCAGCCCGCGGCCTGATATTTGACCGAAAAAATAAAAAACCGTTCCAGCCTAGCGTAGTAACTACGGTGACCAGCGTTGTAACTACGGTAAGTAGGGTGGAACACGCTCTGTACTTTACAATATCTCTATCTTCGTCTCGGAGTCAATGATTTGACCATAACTCATTTTCGTGGAAAAATGAGTGTTGCGTGTCCACCAGCGTACAGCAGAAGTAGTTTGGTACACTCCAGGGATCTTAATTTAAAGCGCTGCACTCACTTGAAGAGAGTCCAATCCTTCAGAGTTGTACGACGGCCCTTTCGTGGAAGCCTCCGCTTGGCGGCGCTGCAGTTCCCGAACGGCGTCTGCATGTTGCTGCTCGATTTCTCTTCGACGCTCGGCAGCTTCCCTCATAGCCTGAAACCGAAGAGCGAAGACTAATGAGAAAGACAAATATTTTATTTGTTTATAGGAGGATTTATAGGGAAGGTAGAGCGACATACCTGGATGCTGGACTGGAGTATTTATTATCTTATTTTATTTCCAGGTACTTGCTATCGTGATTGTGGGAAGTCGCTGTGGAGTTGTACGTCAATTTTGAGGATAAAGTAGCAAGAAAAAGAAATTACCCAGTAGGTCTTTCTTATTCAGATGTTCGAACAGACTCGTTTATTCAGTTTATTCGGTTGGACGTACATTTTGAGGATAAAGTGGTAAGAAAAAATATCTTTATTATTTGCCTTACTCACACCTATGTAACGGGCAATGAAGCATTTTGTTTTTTCTTTTATTTTGTCCTTTTTTGCATTAAATAAACAAGAGCTGTAAGCTCATATGGCACCTGCATGTGTTGAGATGTTTTGTTTGATCAATAGTATTTTTCGACTTGTGGTTAAAATGCGCACTTTAAGGGAGCTAGATAAAAAGTATTTTATTTTTGAACTTGGGTGTAATGATGCGCACTTTAAGGCGCTAGAAATGCATCTGTATGCAAAACCCTTGAGGCAAAAACGATCACAGGCCCTTAGGGATCCTTGATGTATACCGTTTCGTCAAAAGTTTTTTTTCGCTTTTCATTTCAAATGCGCACTTTAAGGGTAACAGAAATAAATGTTTAAGCAAAACCCTTGTGGCACAAATGATCATGGGTTGAGATGTATTGTTTCAAATAAAGTACTTTTCGACCTGGCCGTTCAGATTCACACTTTAAGGGAGCTAGAACGTCATTTGTAAACAAAACCCTTGAGGCAAAAATGATAATGGGCTCATGGGGATCATGAAAATATGAATTTGGTTTAAAAGTATTTTTTGAAATTTGCAGTCAAGATTAGTACTTTAACGAATGGTCGGGTTTGGAAAGTGGCCATTTTTGAGTCAATCTTGTCAAATCTCTAATATTACAGCCAAGTTCCATCGTCCTAGATTATCTGGAAGTACCTTAAATCGTGATCACCGGAATCCCGGACCTCCCCCCCCTCAAACTTCCCCACAGTCGCCGGAGCCAATCCGGTTCCGTAAGTGTTTATCCAGAGCATCTGTTTGTTATTCCCACAAAGTTCCATCCCGATCTCACCAGTCTAAGTCGGTCACGTATTTTCGCCCCCCCCCCCCCCCCAATTGCTGTTGGATCTGTCCGGACATGAAAAAGATCAACAGAAACATGTCCTCTCTTCAATTACCAAATTTCACTCAAATCCGATCAGCCGTTTCAAAGTTACGCATGACTCAATATTCCGGATTCCCCCTCCCGTTACTCCCCCCACGGCTATCAGATCATGTCAATTTTCTTTTTAAGTCACTTTGATCGGGTCCCTGATTCGCCTCCCAAGATTCGTCGTGCAAATCCCCCAAACCGCCATAACCGGAATTTCGGGAAACTCCCCTCCAACCCCCCCCCTAATGTCATGATCCATCCGAAATGTATAAACGATTTATCTGGAGCAGATGCTTGTTCTTCCCAGCAAGTTTTAATCCAATCCCTCCATTCTAACCGTTTCCCGATATTTCCGGTCTCCCCCCCAACTCCCCCATAGCTGTTAAATCCGGTCCGGACTTCAAATGGGACATCAGAGGTATTTCATTTATTCAGTTATTAAGTTTCATTCCAATCCGACCACCCACTCGAAAGTTACACATCAGTACTCAAATTTTCCGGATTCCCCAGCCCTCCACCCCGCTAGTGTCCGGATCCAGTCCAAATGTATAAACGATTTATCTGGAGCAGATTCTTGTTCCTCCCAGCAAGTTTCACTCCGATCCCTCTATTCTAACCGTTTCTCAAAATTTCCGGTCTCCCCCCCAACTCCCTCATAGCTGTCGAATCCGGTCCGGACTTGAAACGGGACATCAGTAGTGTGCCATTTATTCAGTTATTAAGTTTCATTCCAATCCGATCACCCGTTCGGAAGTTACACACTACTCCAATTTTCCGGATTCCCCAGCCCTCCACTCCCCCCCCCCGGGTGGTCGGATCCAGTCCAAATGTATAAACGATTTATCTGGAGCAAATTCTAGTTCCTCCCAGCAAGTTTCACTCCGATCCCTCTATTCTAACCGTTTCTCGAAATTTCCGGTCTCCCCCCCCAACTCCCCCATAGCTGTCGAATCCGGTCAGGACTTCAGACGGGACATCAGTAGTGTGCCATTTATTCAGTTATTAAGTTTCATTCCAATCCGATCACCCGTTCGGAAGTTACACACTACTCCAATTTTCCGGATTCCCCAGCCCTCCCCCCCCCCGGGTGGTCGGATCCAGTCCAAATGTATAAACAATTTATCTGGAGCAGATGCTTGTTCTTCCCAGCAAGTTTCACTCCGATCCCTCTATTCTAACCGTTTCTCGAAATTTCCGGTCTCCCCCCCCAAACTCCCCCATAGCTGTCGAATCCGGTCCGGAATTCAAACGGGATATTAGAAGTATGCCATCTATTCAGTTATTAAGTTTCATTCCAATCCGATCACCCGTTCTAAAGTTACACACTACTCCAATTTTCCGGATTCCCCAGCCCTCCACTCCCCCCCGGGTGGTCGGATTGGGAAACTGAATGTTTCCAAGTTAGTCCGATCGGGTCCCTAATGCTCCTGCCAAGTTTCATCGTCCTAGCACATCTGGAAGTACTCCAATTCGAAAAAGAGTGACAAAACTCCTTAATTTTCAGAATTTCCCCGGCCCACCACTCCCCCCCAGATGGTCGGATCGGGAAACTGATTACTTCTAGGTTAGTTTGGTCGGGTCCCTGATTTTCCTGCCAAGTTTCATCGTCCTAGCACATCTGGAAGTACCCTAACTCGAACATGTGGGACAAAAAAATTCGGACAGACCGACCGACAGACCGACAGACCGACCGACGGACGGAATTGCGATCGGTATATGGCACTTGAGCCAGAGGCTGCAAGTGCCATAAAAACGAACTGAACAGGCACGTTCGTCAAATTCCGGTAGTTTCTGTCTTTTACTGACTAGCATCTGATATTTCCCCTATGCCAAGTTTTTGGTCTCACCATCTCCTATTGGCTTCTCATCCCAACCTGCCTCGAAAAGGTTTTCGGTTTTTTACACTTTTTGAACGTCGCTCTTTTTTGCCCTTTTTGCGGCATTCACCAGTCGCGATTTTGTCCAGCACAAAATTGGCTCTCGTGGATTTCACTGTTGCGGCATTTGCCCTTTCACGACATTTTGTCTGTCGCAGTACTGACGTGTTACCAAGGACAAATAAGCACCAAAACCTCCGTCTCCGATAAAAAAAAATTATTTGACCGTGTAGGTGTATGGTATAGTTGTACGAAAAAGTTGCATGTATTGATACATAGTAGTAAGAATACTTAGATTTAACATGCCTCTGACTGGGTTAATCTTATGCAGTAGTATCCAATAACATCCAATCTTGTTGTAGTAGCATCCAGTTTGCTAGTAGTAGCATGCAGTGGCAACAGTTACTACTGCATGCTACTTTTTCGTCCAACTCCATCAGACTAATTGTTGAAAATTTTTCATCGGGTCTCCTTATATGGAGTCGAATAGATTCCCTATACCCTGCCCGATGCAAACGAGCGGACAGGAACAGCTACGCGGAACATCACAATTCGTTACATCTACAGACAGCAGTAAAGCAATATCGAAGTAAGGCCCCGGAGAAGAAATTTCAAAAGTAAAATCCGATTGGTTGTCTACCATTGTAAGTTGTGACTTCACAGATGACGCGCTTCAGTGCGGGTTAGCACGCCTGCTACACTTTTTCCTCTGACATGCGCAACGGTGACGAGGGAAGTAGACGGGCATCAACTCTTGGCAAATACCTCTAGCTCAGCTCAGTTTTGTCTGGGTATCCATAGTCTGCGCATGGCGCCAAAAATAGAGGTTCTATTGACTTATTTGTTCTTACACAGATTGAACCATGGTTAAACGTCTCCGGTGCTACAAATCTAGCACGCAAAATAGTTTTAAACTTACCGCCAAAACGGCTTCTAAGCGATCAACCTTCCCTACGAGCGAACCAACGTCGGAAAAATTTCCATTGCTTCCAGAGCTCAAAAGACGGCGAAGAGATGACAGATCCGAGTCAACCTGGAAAAGTTAACTGTAAAAAAAAGAGTAAACGTCAAAGTAAACTATACGGATCCAGAAAATATTCATCGCAATACGGAAACATTCTGTCACGTCAGCAGCTAGTGTGTTACTGTTGTATAGTTAAAAACACACTTATTTTTTTCTGAGATAACCAAGAATCAAAACGAGATTTTCGGAGATTTTTTAGATCAGCTAATTATCCCTCTAAGATGTTATGCGAGGGATAAAAATAAGTTCAAATCCGGCTGCACTTCCGACAACCGTCTTCAGCGAAGAACAAACTAGCGAAATTCGAACTGGCAAGAAATTGTATATTAATAGACTACACACATTATCTTATGGTTTGTCGTCTTATGGTTCGTCGAGTCCGTGTCGTTTCCTCTGTTATTGTTGTGAGTCCGTAATTTAGTATGTTGTTCACTGAAGACGGTTGTCAGAAGTGCTGCCGAAATATTAGACTTTTCTTCATCCCCCGCTTAACATCTTGGAGGGATAATTAGCCACAGCTGGTGGACTCGGACTCTGGACTCGTCTCGAGACGCCTTGTTCAAGGACTCGGACTTGTCTCGGCCTCGGATTTGCTGGACTCGCAGCAGCTCTGTAAATAGCTAATCTACAAAAAAACCGGAAATCTCGTTTTTGTTTCTTGTAGGCTATTATGAATAGTCAACTTCACTTTAAACCTTATATTTGAGATACGCACCGCCATCTATGTTGATTTGGTTGATTATCAGTCACGGTTAGCAATCTCCGGATGATCCAGAGAAGAATAAGAAGAAAATTAAATTCCTAAAATAGAGTTTTCGAGGTTGTACCCGGAAATGTGGGTCGCCTAGACCCAAACCGAGATAGGTATGAACATTATGTATATGTTCTGTTTCAGGGTTTTAATATTTGGTCAAAAGTTAGTATTCTGCTTTCCTGGTTTACCCACGCTTTTTAACAAAAGGCACAAAAATCATAACATACATTTCTTATGCAACTGCGTATGGAACATCTGACAGTGGAACAGGGAAAGATTCCTGATTCCAATGATATTTCCAAAGTTGGCCGCATGTTCAAGAAGTCAATCTGTTGGGAGAACATACTAACGTAAAACGCGCTGCTTCGGAAAGTTGCCGAACAATTCTGTCCCGGCTTTCCCGCTTTGGAAACCGAAGCAGCTTTCTCAGAAAGTTATTCCATAAAGTTAGTGAAAGCTCCACGGAAAGGTGAAAGCTTCGACGAGAGTTTAGAAAGCGAGGAACAAACACAGCAAGCGTCTAATGATGACTTCGTTAGAACATACGTGAATGTATGGACTGTCCAGTGAACCATCCTTTTTCCAAGAAGTTTTGATTTCAAGATTTTCAGACCAAAGGTTTCGATGGGATCCCAAAAATGTAACATTCGATCCAGACAATTGGGTCGTGTCTCCGCCAGATAGAGTCTTCACGAGGCTAATCATCTGAGAAAACCAAGTTCAGATATACCTCGATAAGCCATATCTATTTTGACGATAGTGATCGAAACTTTCTGCTTTACTTCTACCAAATTTCTGGTTTATGCCGAATTCCGAGCAGACTACTTGTCCAGCAAGATAAAAATGAAACTTCAGAAACGTAATTCATTTCCTTATTCCTATAAAGAACAACTAATCAACTTCAAATTAAACTTGTAACTTATTAAAAAAAATTAAGGTTTCAACCGGATTCCGGACGAATTATATGTCAGGGTAAAACATGATTGTCATATACAGATTCAGCGTCTTTTCTTACCCTTCAATCGAACACCTAATCAACTTCAAACTTCCCGGTTTTCACCGGATTGCCGACGAACTACTTGTCCGGCGAGTTCAGAATGTCTTCTTACCCCATAATCGACTATAACATTGGCTGTTTAAAAATTATTTTGCTTGCCCCTTAATTTGAAACCCATCCCCCACCCCTAAATGTAGGGCCACAGAGCCCATCTACGAACTCGACCTTACTCTTGACCCAAAGAATCATCACACAAAGTTTCATCAAAATATCCCATTCCCTTCGAGAGTTATCATGCTCACAGACGGACGGACAGACGGACAACTTTTGCGATGTCATAGGTATCCCTCCAGTTACGTTTTGGGATCCCAAAAGACTTCCCGCTTTCAAATAACTTAATATGCGGTATTTGAATCCCAACGTTTTATTCCTCCGTCGGATACTAACCTTCCGAAATCGGAATAAAAATCTCCGAATTCGGGGATGCACAGTTTCTAAAGCCCGATGTAGGAGATGATTTTAACAGCGTATGCAACATGGAGGGTGTCAATGCACTGTAAAAAAAAACAAAAAAAAAACTCCCCGCTTTCATATAACTTAAGTTGTGACATTTTGAATTCCAACGTTTTAATACACCATCGGATTTTAGCCTTCCGAGATCGGAATAAAAATTTACGAATTCGGAAATGCACAGTTTCTAAAGTCCGATGTAGGGGACAATTTTTATAGTGCATGCAACATGGCGGCTGCCAATACACTTTCAAAAAAAAACTCCGCAACATTTTGCATTTTAGCGTTTTAAACTCCACCGAATTTCAAACTTCGGAAATCGGAACAAAAATCTTTGAATTCGACGATGTACAGTCCTAAAGTATGATGTAGGAGAGACTTTTACAGTGTATATATTTTATACTGTACAAATAAATGTGCGCTCTCACTCAACTAACTTAATCTGCAGTCTGCAGTATTCTAGCGTTTTACTCCCCACCGGAATTTAACCTTCCGAAATCGGAATAAAAATCCCCGAATTCGGTGAGTTTCAAAAGTCCGATATAGGAGATACTTTGAATATGCAACATGGCAGATGCCACGTACGTAGACTACTCTAAAGTAGAAAGTTCAACCTACATTTCTGAATCCGTCCACTCTGTAGGCTAGATCGTTGTTCTTCGCCGACAGCTCGTTGTTCTTACTCAGAACGCGAGTCAACTGACTCTCCTAAAAGAAAGAGAATAGAAGCTACATCAAAGAGGTACCTACATCAACATCCAGCAATCTTGTTAACCAGCTAATTTCTTTCAAGTTTCAATGCCGACAAGAGTTCCACTTGTAGAGTCTCTGCAGAGACTAAGGCTCGACGCTTAGATTCCTTAGTTCCTTTTAAGTCGAAGTTTTCCAAAATTTCCAAAAGTTCCAATTTTTGTCCTCAAGTTCTTGAAAATTGTTTATGTTGGTAAAAAATAAAAATAAGGAAAAAACAGCACTGAGCTGAGAGATGAGCCCGGTTCAGTCTTTTGACTTCATTTGCTTTATTCCTTGAACTTTATTTATATATGCGATAACAATGTTGATGCCTGACGTTTGGAAAAAGTTTGGGAGCAGATAAGCTTGGGAAGTTTGATTTACAAGTTACAGAACTCTGGAAACTTATAACATACATTTGCACATCCTTGTTTTAAAAGTTTTGAGAATATGTCTATTGTGATCCCTTTGTCATATTATCGTGAAACATAACACTTTAAAGTTTAACTGTAAAGCCAACTTACTCTTGTATCATTTAATGCTGAAGACACTACAATATTTGGACTATGCTGGATTTTTTAATTTTTCACTATTTGCTCTAGTGTGACGCTCGGAATACATACGGCCGTTGTGACAACGCAAAATTCTACTATGACGCGGAAAATCTGAATTTCAATACAAACGCGGCTTTTCAGTCGCCAGTGGTCAGCTCGCGGTAGCTCACTGCGTGGACACTTATTTTTCGAAAATCGTTTTCGTCAAACATGTAACACATGTAAAAGCGCATAGAGTACCACGAATCGGACAGGGGAAATTCCACTATTATTCATGGATAGCGGTGCAACGAAGTAATGCATTTTCGTCGGGTCTTCAAGCCTCTTTAAAGGACATGACGAAAGTACTTTCTCAAGACCTTTGGGGGGAGTCACCCCCATAGTGACGCCCCTGCCGGGAAGTTTTGAAGCTTGTAGACCAACTCAGGGATACACTTAGCTGTCTAGTAGAAAGCGGTTCTTACCAGTTCGTCGCAGTAGCCCGCTTTATCATTTAGTTTCCCCGACAGGTTCTTCACCTCGGATTCCGCGCATCGAAGCCTCGATGCGAGTTCGCGATGATTCGCCAGTTGTCTATCGAGCTCGCCAATTCGATGGCGGAGATTGTCCACGGAAGCCTGCCGACCCAGCTCTTTAGCAGTTTGCTTCTGGAGTGCCTGAAACAAGAAGTTGTAAAGCTGAAGCCGGAAATTGAGGGACAGGACCCCTGTTCTGGTGCAATCATTCTCTTTCTTCCTTGAAAAACAAACTTGTAAAGCTGAGTAAGGATATAAAGCCCTTTTCTACTTCTTCTTTGATAGACAGGATTCCTGTTCTGTCTGGGTATTTATTCTCCCTCTTCCTTCAAAATAAATAACTTAATGCTGGAGAAAGTCGGAGCGGAAAACAAGGGCAAACTCCTGTTCTACTTCTTCCTCCTTAAGAGTTGGGAGACAGGAGAGGACCCCTGTTCTGGTGTAATTACTATCCTTCTCCTTAAAAAAAAAAGCTTGAATAACCACAAATGGATTTTTGTAACAGGACCTCAAAATGTGCGGTTTCTGTCCCAAACAACTCCAACCAAACAACTCACCATCTTAACGCAAAAAACGGATGAGTCAAAAAGTACTTCTCCCGCTCAAGAAGATGCTAAATCATTATTTAAAAATATCAATTTGTTCACTGTTTAATGCTGAAGCATCTACCTAACCAGCCCTATTATCATTATTTATCTACAATACTTCAAAATGAAGAGTAGGCTAAGTATAAAACTGAAAACAAGAATGCATCATTCATTTCACAAACAATTACACAGATATAAAACATTAACTCTTAAAACCTTTGTTTTTCAATTGCTTCCTAATCATCAACGCACTTCCACGACCTATTTTATTGCCTCCACGAGGACGCTGACTCATAGTTATTTTTACGCGTCATTCAATCGAAAGGCTTTTTAGCTTTCTTAGTTCAGAGATTCTCACGACTTGCAAAATAGAGCGAAATCACCGCTTCCCAAGACGCCCACTGTTAAGAAGAAACAGAGGCAGAGACACGCACATTTTAAGAATTCAAGTTAAAAACACGTCCTATACGGCAATCGTCTTAACTTTTTCGTATCGAGTTTCTTTATCCATACTCGGCATTAGTTATCATCAAGAAGTTATTCACCTCTATTATTAATTTGACCTGACGCTGTTCTCCTCAACCTAGATCACTAAAGTTGCAAATCTCTGCCTCTTTGCCGGCCCTTAGCGTAATCCAATCAATACGGCTCGTCACTCGCAGACTTGTATTGATCTCCCGCAGTTCTTTCTGCGCTGGCGCGCAAAATTCCACTCCGCTCCTGGCTTTCAATGCCACAGAAGTAAGACAAGAAGCTAAAGAGCTTCACGGCTTTCTAAACGAGAGAGAGAGAGACGTAACCGGACGAATTAATGACAATGCTGATGAAATAATACTGCTCTACTCTAGAAGAGCGATAAACGAAATTTCCTGGACGTAACGAACTTCCAATGGCCCTATCCATTATTTGGCAAAACATTCGCAACTCAGAAAGGCTAAGAGCTGGACAGTTTTCTTCAGTTGTTCGCTCAGTCTTACTGACAGCAAACAAAAAGTAGTTGCTATGTCCTGCTACTCGGAAAAAGAGACGAAATAAGTGCTAGGCAAGAAAAAGCGCGGAGCGTGGAACTTCGGAAAAAAAATGTTCGGAGACCCAACTACGCGAAACAGAAGATGTCCACGCTAAGAAGAATACAGATAAGGAGCTGGAAGTGGCATCCAGAAAGCCCCCCCCCTTCTGACATTTTTCCAGGAATTTCAGAAGAAAATGCTGGGGGGCTGATAACACCAAAGAGATGCCGTTGAAGTCGACTATAGCTAATTATGGCGCGTGTAATGGAATGGAAAACGATAAGACAGGGTGCTGCATCGTACTCATCACTCATAACCAGATACAAAGGCGTTCCTGTAAGCACACATTCGATCCCATGATCACCTAAAAAATATGGATAGAAAACGAAAACGGGATTTTCTGGGTTTTCATCTCATATGTCTGATAGATTTTCTTCCAGTTGAGCTGTTATGGTCTCTTGCAAAACCGTAAAACGGTAATTTGTAGTTCATCCGTAGAGCTTAAAGCACAACTCTTACTAGAAATGATCTTGACGATGAAATGGCTCAGAATTGTAGTTTTTCGAAAATACTTTTACATTTCCCATGAAATTAGCTATTTCTTGTTAGCAATTCTTTACTCTACCTAGCTTTCCCGCTCTCCAACGCAGCTGGACGCAAACTATTTGAAAACTGGACGCGCCGTGGCTAGAAAGAGCCAAGCGAACAAAGTCTACGAGCAAAAGATACATTTAATGGCCTACCCCGATGAAAAATTCTTTGACTGTGTAGTAGTATGGTAGTTGTACGAACAGGTTGCATGGAATGGTATATAGCAGTGTGGAATAGTTTGATAAACATGCCTCCGACTGGGTGAATCTTATGTAGTAGTATCCGATAGCATCCAGTTTGCTAGTAATAGCATGTAGTAGCAACAGTTACTACTGCATGCTACTTTTTCGTACTACCCCATACTACTAATTCTCGGAAATTTTCCAGAATGGAAAACAAAACTTCGAAGCTTCGCCCTTGTGGGTGGAAAAAGTTGTTTGGTAGACCTTAAAGCTTTTGGCAAAATTTACGTTGCGTGACTTGCAAAATTCGGCTCGGCCGAAAAAGTGTTAAAAAGTCGATGTCCAAAACCAAGAACAAATAATCTGACAGAACCTCCGTCTCCTTGTCTCTGTGATAAAACCATGCACAGTCGAATATATTCTGATACCGTACCCGATGCAAACGAGCGGAGGTAGAGCTACGCAGAACATCATAATTGTTATCTCTACAAACAGCTGTATCGCGGTACAACTCCACAGAAGAATCCGAATGCGTCTGAGTCGTCCTTCACAGCTGATTGGTTGTCTGCCATCCTGACGTAACGTGTGACGCGCTGTAGAGCGGTCTCTCTAAGCCTGCAAGGCATCCTACGGTTTTTCACCTCGTTTGAGCAACGGCGTAGGGGTAAGTAGAGGGGAATCAACTCAAACCTCACAACCTGTACCGCTAGCTCCACTCAGTTTTATCGGGGTATCCATAGTCGCTGCATGGGACCAAAGACGGAGGTTCTATCAGATTATTCGTTCTTACCAAAACGAAACAATGGCAAAAGGCTGTGATTTCAGAAGCTTGTAGTTCCATGAGAAGCTAGGGATAATATAAAAGGCGGAATAAGCATTAGCTGTTCTTTAAAGTCTGTATCAAAACCCGGTCATAATAGTCATCAATCGAAAATTAGGCTTCAGTTCGTACCAGCAATGCCAGCCAAGATTCCACGCATTCTTGGTCTGCGTATGAACGAATTTCGCACGAGAACAGAAATAAAAATTAAAGGCGCTATTAAAACATCAACAAGGATTACAAGCTGACTTTTGAAATCGCAGTCGGTTCCAAGTACTCAAATGATGATTCACTATGCTCATGCATGTGAATTGTCCCACTGTAACCGACAATCCAGGAACTGAGAAAAGAGATTAGCCATTCGCAAGTAGCAGCCCGAAACAAGTGAAAGTATGTGTTGTATGTGAGGAGTGGGGGGAAAGAGTGTACAGCAGGTGCCGGGGAGTGAGTAATCCCTCGGGTATCACTATATACAAAGAGGAAGTTTTCGCGGTAACGGCGTGTATTGAGGTCATCTTTAAAGCACAGCAGAAGGCTTAAAAACTTTCGTTTTTTTCAACCATATTCGCAAACAAAGTCTGTGAAGTATTATTGTATCTATTTTTATTGATATTTTAGTTACTTTTTTGTTCTGGCCCCCATTATGCAAAAGCATCAACGGTGCAGTAACAAACATCGAAACAAAAAATAAGTAAACACATTGACGAATAGAAACACATTGCAAATCAAACGAAAATTTTGAAATATTCAGGAGGGTTTCTAGGCAGTCAAGTAACATAGGCAGTTCAGCAACACGTGACATGGCGGATTATGGGTTCTGGGATTGGTTCATACGAGCTATGGGTATTATGACACCCGCTCCTTTCTGGCTCCTATACTGAACTATTTCGTCCCCGTAGAGCAGGTCCGTATCCGGAAATTTATTTCGGAGGGGGTTTTACCCGAGGGTCGGACCCAGTCCATACCAAAAAGTACAAAAAAGACATAAATCAGAAGTTAAAGCCTATAAAAAAGGATTTCTTTTTTTATGTTTCGGAGGGGGTTCGAACCCCCTAAACCCCCCTCTGGATACGGCCCTGCCGTAGAGGAACCTTTTTTTCACAATAGGCTTCACGCAGTAGTTACGAGCGGCATTGCACTTCGTTTAAATGACGGAAACGCGTTTTGAGAAAAATAAAAACAAAAAAGGAAGTGTGGAATCGTGTTTCCACAGTCTTGGAACGGGAAAATGGAAATGCGCCCAAATGCGCCAGTTGAATTCTAGAATTACGCCCAAAAGTGCGCAGGCGCATTTCTGGAAAAAATATGCGCCACGGAATTTCAAAATGCGCCCAAATGGCGCAATTGAGCCCAATCTGGCAACACTGCACGCAGTAGCATCGAAAATATGGACACGAAGAAAATCACAGGTATACCACGCAATTTCAGTTTCATCGAGGACTCGTTTTTCGTTCTATAAAATAGTGTTCCCTACAATAAAATATGATCTTTCTTTTTAAAAAATTTTCTTCTTCGTTTTCTGGGAAGAGGACGGGAGTAATATTTCCAAAAACTTTTTTTTCTATCTTTCATAAGGCCAGTCAAGTGTAAACGCTCAGAGGAACCACGAGTTTGTGTCAATCACGCATGAACCCATTGAGAGGCCGGAAAGAAGCCTATTCTCCTATTATGGTTCCTAAATGCTGTAAAATGTAACTCCCCGATAGATTGTAACTCTTTCTTTCCCAAACCACGGTTACACCCAGAATAAAATCAGAAAAGTCTGAACTCGCAATCTTACACTCACCAAAACAGAAAGTTGCAAAAAAAGCTTTGTAAATGCTTCGTTATTTCCTGAATGAGCGATAATTCTAGTATTTTTTGGGTGGTGTTTCATTTACTTTCGATTTTTCGATGCTTTCGATGCCAGTTGCTTTATTTTTATGTTTGAACTGTATGCGCTTTCTACTCACTGATAGACAGTTGGCCATCATCAAGAACCCTATTCTCCTTTTATCGTTTATACATGCACCGAAACTCCACAGTGGTGTCATACCTTAAATGTCATACCTTCAGTATGGGTAAATACCTTAAAGGTTTTAAGGTAAATGGTGTCATTTCCTAACCCAACGGGATAGCCTATAGCAAGCCGAATAGCATCGGCTTGCTATTCGGCCGATGAGCCTACCGCTTCAAAATATAGGGCTAAATGCCCTATATTTAAAAGAAACCCAAATACAATGACATACCACAACACTAGGCCTAGGCTAATTAATATTCGACAATCTTCATATTTGCATTTATTTTCCCACGACCTACCATCGTGGAAAAGTTATTTACCGGCCGACCCTGATTTTGTGGGGGGGGGGGGGTTCTTGAGTCGGAACTTTCTATTGGGGCAAATGGGGCTAAGTGCTTCATTCATTCATTCACACCACATAAGACGCGTTGGACGTGTCTAGGTTGACTGGACTGAAATCAAAGTCCAATCACATCTCACATCTTTCTAGGCCGGCCTTTCTGTAGAATTTTTCGATTATCCCAAATAAGGATCGCAAGTTGTTGTTTTTTTCTAGACTAAGCCAGAAAAGACCCTTGCCAAAAGGGCCGAAAATATTGGTAGACTTGTCCATTAGGTGTCATCAAATATGATTCGCAGTACACTGTCAGAAGAGATTCATAACAGATAACACAAGGATGCGCAGTTTCAACAGACAACACTTGGCAAAGGAAATATAGCTCTAATGAAATTCAGCTCACGTATCCGTTTTCTACTTTAGAGATGATTCGCAGTTTTTTTAAACAAAGAGTAAAAGCAGGTATATAAGGATCAATGTATTTGTATCAATAAGTCAGTCTCACTTAACAAGTCAGTAGTGATAAAGTAAAGTTGGATTATCAGATGTATTCAATGTATGCAGAACTTCAATATTAAACGTAAGTGTGTTTTCTAAACACTGATTATTAAATATAGGATCCCGGACCTTACGGACCTACCGAACTTCCCCCTCCACAGTTACGAACCAACCCATCGTGGATTAAGGTCAGAGTACCGGTATATATAGTTCAATATGTACCAACCAATCGGGTGCACGCTACAAGTATATTAGATACTCGGTATCGGACAACAGGTTAACGTAAAGGTACCAGCACAGACGTAATTTAACACGCGTCGTAAACTACCGATTCGAGGTCAGCTCTGGAATAGGCCAACTAATGAACTGGGCTTTCATTGCCTAGACATGCCGTCAATTTACAGATTGTTGATTTCTTTTTTTAGCTTGAGCCTGAAGAGAAGCCGTGCCAAGAAAGGCCGAAATATTGCTGCAATAACTGTCAGCTGACTTGTCGGTTTAGCGGCCGAATATAATTTAGAGTCAGCTTGGGCTGAAGAAATTCTTACTTGGTATGCCGGGTTTCTACTATCTTCAGTTTCGATTATCCCTAATATCCAAAAGAAAGAAACCACAGATATCACCCGCACACCACAAGCTCTGGTCGGTAACTGCCACTCCAGGCTTCCAAGGAAAGAGACTTGGTCTCCGGGCAGAAGGAAGTGGGTGCGTAAGAGGCTGCAAACGCCAAACCATGGAGCAAAGATTATGCTCTGCAATGTACTGTCTCTAGTAACTCATATTTACTCCTTTCAAATGAACCCTCGGCACAATATTTCTCTTGAGGCTTAAAGCATAACTGAAATCCTTCAGTTGGATAGCCCCGCGTTTCGCCCTGTCCACAGCTTAATCATCTAGCAGTTCTGCAAGCTCGATTTCTTTTTGGGACACAGTGGCGCGGGAGCAACAACCATGCGAAGTGCAGTGACGTCGTGAATAGATAGGTAAGTTGAAGCAGCCAAACAAAATTGCGCTCCCGACTATGATGTTGGGGTACGATCTATGCGTTAGGAACACAGTGGCGCGGGAGCAACAGCCATGCAAGTGCAGTGACGTCGTGAATAGATAGGTAAGTTGAAGCAGCCAAACAAAATTGCGCTCCCGCCTATGGTGTTGGGGTACGATCTACGGAGGCGCCAAGTTCAGAGCTGTGTGCCAAAAGCTTCTCATGGGGAAGATAGGAGCTTGCTTAACTGCCTAGATACGTAAGCTGTGGCCCTGTCGCAGCACAGATCGTGCTCTGGACTATGATGTCGCCAGTAACTCCTTACAATGGATCCTTTGCGAACTAATTATCTTTAAAGCACAACTGAAGCTCCCACAGTTGATCAGCCCTGCGTTGCCCTTAGCCATCCCTGGGAATGACTTGCGGTTGAGCCATATCGCTGTGTTTTCGTAAAACAAGATTTTGTTGTGCATTATGCCGTCGCCAGTAACTCTCATATACCACTTTCAGATACGTTCTCTGCACAATGACGCTTAAAGCAAAACTGAAGCCCTGCAGCTGAATGGCCCTGTATCACAGCACAGGGCTGTGTAAGCTCTGTTCAATAGCCCTGGCCCTGATTGTGTGGCCTGTATTATGCTGTCGCCAGTAACTTTCTTTCAAATAAATCTTCTGCACAATAATTCTCTTGAACCTGAAAGCAGAACTATGCCCTGCGTTGCCCTTAGCCCGCCCTGATTGTGGTCTGTAGGCTACTATACTGTCGCTAGTAGCTCTTCTCCTTCCACATGAATCCTCTGCGCAATAAATCTCTTGAATCTTAAAGCCCCGCGGATAAATAGCCAAGACGAACATATCCTCGGCGCAACAATTCGCATGAGTTTAAAAATGAACAGAAGCCCTGCTGCCGAACAGCCCTGCTTTGCTCTTACCTTACCCTGGTCCCGGGAATGGCTTACGCGGTATTGCCCAGTGTTTGCATTTTGAACGGTGCATTTTTTACACTGTGCTCTCCATTATGCTTTCGCTAGCAACTCCTGTGTACTCCTTTTAAATTATTCCTCTGCGCAATAATTCTCTTGAAGCTTAAAGCAGAACTGAAGCCCTTTATTTGAATACCAACACGTTGCCTTTAGCCTGTCTTGGGAATCATTTTCGCAGTTCTGTCGTGTCGCTGTAGCGCGACTTCTATAGAGAAAAAAAATGTGTTCTGCAATATGCTGTTGCCAAAAACTCCTGAATCATTTCAGATACATTATCCGTGCATTTTCCTCTTTAAGCTTTAAGGTAAACTGCAGCCCTACAGTTTTTATCCCCACATCGTAAAAGAACAACTTACATTTAAAAAAGTATAGTATACACAGACCGTCTTATACTGCTCCTATCAATTTTCTAAAAATCCCACATATATTTTATTACATATAAATTAATATTTTAATTAATTTGTTCGTGCACCCCATGAGCAGCTGCGGCCTTGGCAGTGTCGTCCATTAGAGCTGATCAATACCGACCAGGCTGCTATTATGCGCGAGATTCGACAGTCGCCGCATGGCCTCTCAAAACCATATCAAACTAATACTAGGAAGTAGTGCCAAGACCTATGCTTTCTATGCATCTGAAACGGGCCTTACTCGTAGCAACGCCGACTACGCTCAGGACATTCAAAGCGAGACAAACTTTCGGGTTTAGAGAATTTTTAGTACAGATAACATGCGGTCTGCGCACATTGACGAAGCAGAGGAGGTTGTATTTTTTTTTTACTGTGTTCGGAATATGGGAGCCAGCGCTGTTGCACAGCTGATTGAATTCCAATAGGGACGTTACCCGGTCTATCGCTAATGGTACTAGTGTCACTTCTATTCGAGTGTATGTCACTTTTTTCTAGTCTTGACGCTACTCCCTGGTGTTAATTTACTCCGTCCAGAAAACGATATTTTCGGGGTTTCTTCTTGATCAGATAATTATCCCTCTAAGATGATGTGCGAGGGATAAATAAAGTTCCGGATATTTCGGTTGCACTTCCGGCAAACCGTCATGTATTGATCGGTATTAATATGATCGTATTGATCAGGCTACTTTTATGCGCGACTATTAAATAGTAGACGTTTGGCCTTTAAAAGCCGACATGCCCCCTCTGGCCCTCTACCCCCTCACCTACACTGTCAGAAGTTTCATAACAGATCGAGCATAATTAACACTTTCAAGAATAACACCTTTTCACTTAGAAATAAAGTGCTATTCCAATTAAGTTTACACTATTCAACTGGTAAAAATACTACACTGTCAGAAGTTACAATACGACAACAGAAGGATGCCCGGTTTCAACAGATAACACTTTTGGATGTTATCTGTTATGTTTCTTTCGTTCCCGTTAGTATTTTTACCAATTGAAGGTGTTGTTGGAGATCTAGGCACGAAATAGTGTAAACTTAATTAGTCATAACACTTTCTTTCTAAGTGAAAAGGTGTTATTCTTGAAAGTGTTACGCGCTATCTGTTATGAAACTTCTGACAGTGTAGCAAAAAAAAAAACATTTCCAAGAACATCTCACCTCTGCCGCTAGTGAGAGTTGTTTTTCCAATTGCTGCCTTTCCAGGGTAACGAGCCGTACGACATTTTCCAGTTCCAGTAGTCCTTTCGACTTCAATGACTCCTGGCGAACTTTTTCCCTTTGAACGACCTTGTTTTGTACCGTTTTCTGAGGCTTCGTGATAATCTTTTCAGGGGCGGTAGCCTGAAAGAAGAAAACAGTTAACACAGGATATACAGGACAAAACATTTTGTGTTGGTCCCAAAGCAAATTAACACTAGAGAGTAGCGCCAAGACTTGCAGAAAAGTGACACACACTCGAATAGCAGCGATCCTCGCACCACTAGCAATAGTGAACATCCCTACTGACACTCAATCGGTCGTGCACCAGCGCTGGCTCCAATGACTTCGTATTTTGAACATAGCAAAAAAAAGATACAACTTCCCCTGTTTCTATGATGTGTGGAGACCGCATCTTGTCTTCACCAGAAATTTCTAAACCCGGAAGTTTGTCTTGTGTCGACGCGCCACTCATCCGCCACCCATCCGCCACGCGCGCCACTCTTCCGCCTCTCATCCGCCACATCCACCACCCACTCATCCGCCACCCATCCGCCACGCGTGCCACCCGCCACCCGGTGTTCACCGATTTTGAGAGTGGGCCCTCGGTCCAGCTAGTACATTAATCGTGGTCATCATCTAATAAATTCAAAGCTTAGAAGGTTTTCAAACAAACCAAACTCAACCAAAGCTCATTCTTGCTCTGGTGGTCACGCGTGACAAAAGATGTAATGATTAAATGTTGGCGTGGCGGGGTCCGAGATTCTGAGGTTTCGGTCACGGCTTGTAAATCCGAAATAAAGCGTGCAAAATCACTATTTCTGAAAAGTGACTATTGTCTCCTTAGATATGCTTACTGCAAGGTCCGAGCGACCGGATTGTTGTTTACACAAAAATGATGATGATATGATGCGATGTTTATTGCAAAAAGCCAGGGCCATGGCAACACAAGTACTCAACAAAAAACAAAACTACAAATGTTATTCCCCATTGCTTAAAAAAAATTACTCTACAGTCCCTAGAGGAAATTCTCACGATGCCTTGTTGCAACGTCACACGAATGCTTATAATTTAATAATGCAATACTCTTCCTTCTGTGACCATTCTATTCTATTTCTATCTGGTTTTTATCCTGTTTTAAAGAAAAAGGATCTTAAAGCTATGCGACCTTAGCTTACTTTCGTTTCTGTAAATTTCTTCTTTCTCCCTCCTTGGCAAACAAATTCTAAAATTATCAGTAAGTAGCCTATTCGCTACCGGATATTAAGGAGGAATTGTCTATTCTCTACAGAAAACTGTCCGAAACGGTGTACGCACGTCTGTCGTCCATAGGCTTATTCGTCTGTATGACTCTTGGGTAGATTTTGTGTGTATGCGTAACTACTTTTGTACTCCACTGTTTTCGTCTTGTACGATTTGTGGGTTACAAATAAACTATTACTGATCTTTTCACATTTATACCATTACTTGCCAAGTCAAATTAGCTATTTTCTTGTTAGCACTTGTCGACTCGACCCTGCCTTCCTGCTCTAGGCGGCGGCAGCTAAACGCAAAAAATTGTGAAAACTGAATGCGCCGCGGTTAAAAAGTGAAAATACAAGCAAGATAAAGAAATCCAAAAGAGAAGGTAAACCTTAAAATCTACAAATATTCCTTCAGCCCAAGCTGACTGCGAATCATATTTGACAGCGCAAAACAGATACCTCAGCTAAATTTTATTAGAGCTATATTTCGGCCCTTCTTGGCAAGGGTCCTCTTCAGGCTCAAAACCGCTCATGTTGGAAAAACGAACTTGTGGAAAACGCTCATGTTGGAAAAACGAACTTGTGGAATCCCTTTACCAACTTGAGCGGTTTTGAGCCTGAAGAGGACCCTTGCCAAGAAGGGGCGAAATATAGCTCTCCGTAAGCTCGTAAACCACATTTGCCTTTTTTTTTTGCGAAAACAGTCAAACTGCAATAGCATATTAAGAACTATCAGCTAACAGCCAAGTGTGCCACGAGGTAAAGTGTTATAGCACGTGAAAGTAATGCAACATTTTTATAACAATGTCAACGCCGTAATCAGGCCGTAATCGCACACGAGTATTATATTTGTGAGTATTTTATTAGTTTGGATCTAATGATCACATATTAATAATAAGTGACATATCTACAGATTTTATCTATAATTTATATATGCAGATCTACTTTGAACCGAAAGATCATCACACCCAGGGGCGTCACGTATGGGGGGAGGGGGACGCCCCCCCCCCAAACGTTGTCGGCCAGTCGGTAAAGATAGCCAAGTTACGATTTTTCGTAAAAACAGTCGATTTTTCTTCAAAACAGTCGATTTTCCGTAAATTAGTCGATTTTTCGGCAAAACAGTCGTTTTTTTCTGCAGAAACAGTCGGTAAAGATGGACCAGCCAGTCGGTAAATACCTTGCCCCCCTCAAAAAACATTGTGGCTAGTTACGCCTCTGATCAAACCAAATTTTGAAAAACATCTCATCAGACGAAAAAAGTATATGTGGTCATGACGTACATTAATAACGTTTTAAGATCCCGAAAAGATCGTGAGGTGCAGAAAGTGATCGATATTTCTCATGTATGATTGTGTAGTTGTGGGCTGCAGAAAACAAAACCGAAGCATGCGCTTAGGACTATTATTGCTTGCGGTCTGGTAATGGTCTTAACGGGAAGAATAAACGTACTTCTCTCTCATTAAAGGCTGCGCAACCTTCAGGGGAAGTTGTGTTTCCGTTATGCATTATTTCGTGAGATCGTAATCCTGTTGGCTTCTTGTACTTAAGACAGGTGTTTCACCTCCCGTTTTAAGGAACAATTCAGAAGTAGTTTCGCATTCGATACCCGGTTATCAAAAGGTCGTATCTGCAATTTTGGGGCAAACTGAGTTACCCCCATGGTTAGATTCTCCGGCCAAAACTACGCACCTCCGTGTTCTTGTCAACAATATATGACGATCTAAGAGCCATCTAGAGTCTCTGATCAAAAATATTGAACATGAGAGAGATAGGATTTTCTGATCTGCAGAATTTGCGTCTCACCAGGGACCCATAAATTTCCTTTTCAGGGGGCTTGTCATTTCCTATATGCTTCTATGTTGCTATCTTGTCCGATCCTTGCCTACTTTCCAAAAATCCCACTTGGGTCGAATCGGCATTCTTGTTTTCCTCATTGGACCTGCGCGCCAAAGACTCCTCCCTCAAGGCACCAGCAGCCAATCCCAAATTTTGTCTATCTGGCCTTGGACGTGATTGCACCGTGGGTGTTTCTCGAACTATCGTCCGTTCGGTCAATATAGCATCGGAAATCTCTATTACAGGAAATTTATGGGTCCCTGGTCTCACGTAAAACTGTCAAATGTGGTGACACGACCTTTTGATAACCGAGTATCGATTTGCAATGTCTAGATCAACAACTTCAAGCTGCAAATACATAACCCCGGCCGAGTTCTTTTACTTTCACTTTAAGGTAAAAAATCTAAACTTGTCTCTGTGGAATTGATGATAGTGAAAAAGATCCTGCCAGGTGATTCCACTCCACGATCACCTGACCACAATCATGTGACCAGGATACCACCTCTGCCTTTCTTCCACTAGGTATATATCCAGAGTAGAAATAGAACAGGGACCTTGAAGTTTAACTGAAAAGCCGATTTATTTTTGTGTCCTTTAACTGAATACACTGAATTATTTGGATTCTGCAAACGAATTTTTTAATTTTCCACTATCTACTCTAGTTATGACGTTCAGAATATCTGCGACCGTCCCCACAGCGTAAATTCTACTATGACGCGGGAAATTTTAACCTCAACACAAATGCGGCTTTTCAGTGGGCAGTGGTGAGGTTGGTGAAGATTGTTTAGTGCCCGAACAAAAAAAAAATCATAAATCTTTCTCGTGAGGCATACAACAAAAATACAAGCGCATAGAGTACCACAAATCACAAGGAAATTCCACTACTTGAAAATCGATTATTCGTGAATAGCGGAACAACGAAGTAACGCATTTTCAGCGGGTCTTCAAGCCAATTTAAGTGAATAAGTGATGGGTACCTAGATTGTGCTATTGCATTCCTTTTCGGTTAAACTTGAAGGAAGAAGAAGAAAACCATGAGAAGCAACACTTACAAGCGTCTCGTGTCTTTCTGTGTGAAAGAACTCTTGGCGGGCTTTGAAGCTTTCGATGAAGTTTGCGTTGCCAGACCGCGGTGACGGCAAAGTCGAAAAAGCGATATTAGTTGTAGGCATAAAATGAAATAATGGCGAAAGGCGGGATTTCAGGAGATTATTATTCCTGAAACGGGCTAGGGACAAGACAAAAGGTAGGATAAGCAAGAGAGGTCCTTTAACGATAACTGTACCGTTCAAAATTGTAATAATGACAAAATAAACAGATGGCCGTGATTCACTGGTCTATAACAGGGAAATATATGAGCGTACCTGCTTCTGCTTCTCCTGTAAGATTCTTTCTCTCGCTGTCAATCTCGTTCTTGTTCTCACTGTAGTCTTGACTTCTTGTTTTTGAACATTCCGCACTTTCTCAATCTCCATATCTAAAGACAAACAAACACTTCATTGATAACCAAAAATCATTAAACCTTCATTATTCATTAAACCAAAAAAGAACCAAAGACGGTAAAAACAAATCCTGAAAGTAATAAAACCAGCTACTTTATCAAGCCGAGGAAAATACAACTGAGGACCCTTCTAATCTAGTTAATGCCAAGTATATAATCCCGAAGTTCTACTGATGAGATGTTACCTGGATTTTATTTTACTTTCAAACATTTGAAATTGACGCTAAAAATAGATAAAACGGCGTTTCAGTGAGGTTCAACTTGTGGTTAGATTCTGTGGTAGCAAGAACAAATATATATATATATATATATATATATATATATATCAATATGTTCTTGGTCGCACCAGGGATCCATAAATTTCCTTACAGGGGTCTGTCATGTCTTTTGTCCTGTCTTTTCCTATGCTTCTATACTGATATGATGACCGAACCATCCAGTTTCCAAAAATCCCCGCTTGAGTCGATCGGCATTCTTTTTTGCCTCATTGGACGTGCGCGCCAAAGAGACTCCTCCCTCAAGGCGCCAGCAGCCAATCCCAAATTTTGTCTATCTGGTCTTGAACGTCATTGGACCGTTGGTATTTCTCGAACTACATTCCGTGCGCTCAAGATAGCATCAGAAATCTCTTATTGACAGGCATAAAGGAAATTTAAAGGAAATTTATGGGTCCCTGGTCGCACACAATCATATTTCCGCGACAATAAACCCTCAGAAATGCGTGGTAAGTGTTCCACGGAAGAAGGTGAATGGATCTGGTTAAAGTTTAACTGAAAAGCATAACTTATTTTCGCATCATTTAACCGACATTGCATTATTTCGATTGTGCTGAGATTTTTTCCCCACATTTGCCCTAGTTTCGCGTTCATAATAGGTACAGCCGTCCTCACAACGCAAAACTCAACTGTGACGGGGAAAATTTGAATCTCAATACAAACGAGGCTTTTCAGTGGCCAGCGATTAGCTCGCGGAAGGTAGCTCATTGCGTGAGCACTTATTTTGTAAATCGTTTTCGTTAAAGATACAACACAGGTACAAGCGCAAAGACGTACCACAAATCCTACAGGGAAACTCCACTATTTGAAAATCATTCGTGAATAGCGGAGCAGCGAGGTAACGCATTTTCATCAGGTCTTCAAGCCTGTTTAATTGAGTAGCCTAAGCCAGTGGTTCCCAACCGGGGGTACGCGTACCCAAAGGGGTACGCGAGACCCTTGCAAGGGGTACGCGAAGGAACCAAAATCGTTTAATTCGTAACTTCAAAATCTCGCCTTACTCATTTTTTATTGCCGAAAGCCTAATATTACCAGCAGAGCCATCACTAGCCAAAACGTTTTGAGGGGCAAGGTATTTTTACCGACTGTTTTTAGAAAAATAACTGTTTTTATGAAAAATCGCGGCGCTTCGCGCACACTCGTTTCTTTTTAACCGCTGGACGACCACTTTGGGGAAGGGGTGTTGCCAACAAGTGCGTGACGCCCCTGACCACAGCTAGCCTACTGCCGTAAATTCTGTTCCTGTGTCTAACAATATTGTTTCAAGAAGAATCGAAGACGTAACAAGGGATATTGCGATTCAGGTTACGAATTAAGCTAACGAAAACGTTTGCGATGCAGTATGATGAAAGCACGGAGAACATCAAAACCAAACACAGAAACAGGTTGACTGTAAAAAAAATATTGCCGTAAACGACGTCGAGCCGAGATTTCATAAACTTTAGCTAAAAAGCAGCTTCAAGTGTCTCATTAGTTTTGTATAGATTTCTAAACATGTATACCTTATCAGTATGGTGATAAATATCGTCTTTTTAACGTTCTGGAAAAGGGGGTACGCAACATTTTCGAACCTCGATTAGGGGTACGCGGTACGGAAAAGGTTGGGAACCACTGGCCTAAGCGATGGGTAACGAGATTATCCTATCTCAGCCCTTTTCGGTTAAACTTTAAGCAATTTATCTTGATATTACATGTTTACGGGCAGAGGCGTTACTAGCCAATGTTTGGGGGGGGGGGGACAAGCTATTTACCGACTGGCTGGTCATTTTTACCGACTATTTTTGCGGATAAAAACGACTGTTATTGAGAAAAAAACGACTGTGTTGGCGAAAAATCGACTGATTTTAAGAAAAAACGACTATTTTTAAGAAAATATCAACTATTTTTTATTGTTTTTAAGAAAAACGACTATTTCTAAGAAAAAAATTGACTGTTTTTACTAAAAATCGCGGCGCTCGGCTATTTTTTACCGACTGGCAGACAACATTGCGGGGCTTCCCCCCCCCCCCCAGTAGTGACGCCTCTGTTTACAGGATATGGCAAATATCGGCAATCCGCAAGACCCGACTGACTCCCACTGAAAATACCCTTTGGTATCCCAATGAAATATTTGGTCTTATTTGGTCTGGAGGCCATAGATCCATACAGAGATTATTTTCACCCATCGCATCTTGGTTGTACTCTACATCTTCACGGATGGCTTCGTAGCGTGTGAAATTGGCTCATAACAACGAGTACTGTCAAATTAAATTCATCAAAAATGATGAAGTGCCCACCAGCATGCCTCCACCCAGCTAATTATTGGGATAAGAGTAAATGAAGTTACTGGACTTTAAAGGAGTGAATTTGACATGCGAAAAAAACGTTACGAGAAGATACACAACTAAATAAACACTCCTTGAGCCCAAGCCGACTGAGAAACATATTATATTAAAACAAGGGCCAAATACGGAAAGTGAACTACGATCTTTAACAGCGATCTTTAACTAACGAACCTGACATCAAGGCAGATTTGTTTCAATGCAGATTTTAATGTCGAGGGGTTACCCAGTCCCCGGCACCTGCTTTACACCCTCTACCGGCACAGGCTGGCGCCGGAAGAAAAAAGAGTGTTTATTGTAATATATCGTAGCAGTGCTTTAGTGCCACCGGGATTCTTTGCCACTGACTATTTTTCGCCACTCTGGGTTTCGACCTATATCCCAATGACGTGCTTAACCTTGTTTAGTTACCTGAAGGCTTAGTGGGACTAGTGACCTAGGATTTTTCGCCACTCTCATAACTCATTGAATAATTCAATTGGCCCAGTCGTTCTACAAGTAAAATTGTATGACTTTGTTGGGGCCTTGCCAAAAACTTTCTTAAAGATAAGGATTTAAATTATATTTATAGAAAATACAATAGGCCAACAACACGAAAACTCGCAAAACATCGTTAAAACTTGCAAAGTGTCTAGTCCTTGTATACTAGATGAGATACTCTTCTCGAAAAGATGAGACACGTCTTCTCGAAATGTGGTTGCTACTGCCGATGTTACTTCTTCGCGAACGCGAAGAACCGATATAGCGATTTCACTGATCTAGCGATAGTTTCAAATCAGCAGTTTTTCTTTCAATACTTTTCTGAGTTAATCCTTTGTAGCCTAAAGAATAAGGTGGAGTGGCGCAGAATCCTTCTGAGATTCTTTCGCTAATCCCACCACTCACCTGTAATCTGTTTTTGACCTTTTTTACCTGCTGCGTTACCCGAAGTGGCGAAAAATACCCAGTGGCTAAAAATCAAGGTGGCACTAAAGCACGTATCTCGTAATATATACCGGTGCCGGTATATATTAGGTGACTCATCTTTTTCAAACGCTTGTAAATATGCTGATTTTAATGTTCTAATACGCGGGGATCGGTGCCAACTGGTATCAGCCGGTGCCGGCAACGGCCTGGCAACGCGGCACCGAGCACTTGCTGTACATTAAAATCGAAAGTGGGCAACCCCTCGTTTAATATAGATATACAACTGTGCATTTTGTCTGCGAAATTCTAACACCAGCAGTTCGTCCCTCTTTCTCGCCGGATAATTAATTTATTCGTAAGGTCTGACAATATACGGTGTGTCCCTTGCGGACACACTTTTCATTCGAAAAAATGTGGCCGATTGCGGCAAAGTCAACTATTAAATCAACCTATCTTATTTAAAGCTATGTTGAAACAGTACTGTTTAAAAAATGTTCGATGAGTCAAGATAATTTAGTGTATTCAAATATCACATCTAAAATTCGGTTGAACTTTAAATGAAGATGGCTTCATGTAAAGAAACTTGCAGTAGCCTATACTCGTACACTGTAGGCCGTTTTGGGGAAGGTGTGGAGCGTGAGCAAAAACTGGGGAAGTTACAAGCAAAGCAAAGAAGATGGCTTTTTTTTAACCCCCCCCCCAAGGGTCTTTTTTTCTTTTCTTTTTTTTTTTTGGGGGGGGGGAATGAAGTAATGATCTAGCGGATTCATGGTGGTTAGAATTGCGACCACAATCAGGATTCTTTTGTCTTAAAAGTGGCCGTTAATGGTAGAGTGTTTCTTTAATTTATAATTTGGATGAAATTAAAATAATGTCTATGTAAAAAAAGGCGGAATTCTTCACAAGTAACCAAGGAACTTTCTGTTCTACTATCTCTTTGCAATAGTTCTTCAGAGCCGACACGAACGTCCTGAACAAGAGGTAAGTCACCAAGGGCGTTCCGGTTTTACCTTTCTCTGTTTCCAACTACTTTCCCACAACACGAAAGTCATGAACAGCCAAGACGATTATGTTCGCAAATGTTTCGGGGAGAATGAGATATAATCATGCCAAGCTCTTATGGTTGTGGATAACAGAACTTGGTCGGATCGTAAGGGAAATAAAATAATGCTGTGTGAAACCAAACTTACATTCATTTCTAGTGCGAAGCATAGTTTTGTATTATTAATTAAAGGCTTTATCCTGAAGAAATGACGCAAGAGGACAAAAATTACAAAGGGTTCTTCGCATACAATTCCTGTGTCGACATTTCTCGAACTTAGAATTGAATTAAATTTTGTTTATAACCCGTCTAGGCAGAGACGGAGTATGGTAAAAACGAAAAAAAGAAAGAAAAAATACAACAACAACAACCAAAATTATTAAGGGTCTTAAACCGAAACACCATGGAGCTCCATGGGTGATTACAATTACAATTGCAACTGATTACAAGTGCTTTCATTCTGTCGATGGATCTCAGGACAGCCGCAGACGGATCAATGCGGACGAAAGAATATGGATTACAAATATAAAACAAAAAATATATACAGTAACGACGAAATAATTCCAATTTGTCAACTCACTTAGAGGAACAAAGCAGCGGAGTAAGAAATTAAACAAATAACCATACTACAAAAAATAAGATTTACCAAGAATTAGAAAGGCCGTGATGTGCGGGTAATGGTTGATTTAACACTGCGTAAAATCCAAGCGTATTTTACGCACGTATTTGGCTTGAAAACATCTCTAGCAATACGGACGTATTTCTATAAGGAACGGACAAATTTCTCAAATACGTCCGTATTGCTAGATATATTTTCAAGCCAAAAGACGTGCGTAAAATACGCTTGGACTTTACGCAGTGCGTAAACCCACCATAAGCTGTGATTGGATTTTTTGCTTTGGACCAAAAGTTAAAAAATATGTCCGGAAGCTTGTATCGCGAACGGGGGTAAAAGGAGGTGGAATAAGACAGGGAAGCGGAGAAAAATACAATCTTCCAAGGCCCTACCTTAAACTTCCTCTTCTGCACTAGATGTCAATCTGCCAAAATATCAACGAATGTGCCGCATTTTCATGCCACCATGCAAGATGGACAAAATCGGAACCTGGTGGGATGGTATTCCTTCGGATACCAAACACGTGATGAGTGCTTTAAACGCTGTGTCTTTCACGTAAACGAAATAGCGCTGGAAAATTCACTGCGACTATTTGTTCTCATTCACTTCTCGGCAAATGTAAACACACCCTCATCCCCGGAACACAAGTAGTCGGCCAGCACGAAACTAATCCTCCCCGCATCGCTTACAACAATCCTTATTCTTATAATCCCGAACTAATGATAAACAAAGCGTTAATTTAATCCACCTGCGCTGCCGCGGCAGTCTGACAAAAAACTGGAAGTTCACAGGAAGTTCTACCCGACGGTAGTTGTGCGAAGGAGCTTCCGGCAAGTAATGTTGTGGTACAGACTGTATTAGGGGTTTGCAACGCTCTCAGGCTAAACGCAGTAATCCAGACTACCATACTACTATGCTCGAACAGAGAAGCTACCGTTTTGATCGAAAGTAGAGGTTAACTTAAAATTCGAATGTCCTTTTTAAATGCCGTTTTTTCGTCGCTGTAGCTGGTCTTCAGCAAAGACGGTGTCTAACGTTCTGCCACTAAATCTAGTCTTAATTTTTTACAACTAATTTTCTTACTTGATGATAAGTTCTAAATGTATCTATTTGTCCACCATTATACGTTTATGACGTCTACTTTTACTCAATTTTTGAACGTCGTGCTTGGGGACGGCGACCGGGCAAAGATCGCCGGAGTAAAGAAACGCTAATTAATTAAACGATGAAATTCAACGGCGTTTGAAAACAGAAATAAAGCAACCGGCCAAAACCTCGATCAAGACGCAACTATATCAATTATTAATCTATTTACATAATTTGTAAAAGGTTCAAGGTTTTACTTTACACTTCTAAACATATTCGATTAAATAAAATAAATATAGATTCCTGAATATGCAACTGGAACTACATATAGAGAGATATGACGTCACAGTTCTCGGATAATCAGCTGAGAGGCGACTCCTTTCTCTGTTCTCAGCATCAATGTCTTGGACAGACGAGTACTGTCAGCTAGTCACGGATTGGAATTCCTGCAAGGATTTTCGGCACTATTATGAATTCCATACGAAAAATTCGAGATTTTTCAACTTCATTTTGAAAGTGCAGAAAATCTGACCCGCAAAACCTGATTATCTGTCCGCACAGAATTAAAAAATAGCAGCTGGAAAACGTTTAAGATGCCACTGTATTCGTCCATAACTTCTTCAACAATCACGAAAGAGCCGGCGCTCTTTCACCGATTATTAACCGAAACTCGGACAGTCTACTCACCCATCACTGGCAGACTAATATATCTGAAAACCGATAACAAAAAAATGCGTTACTTCGTTTGTCCGCTATCCACAAATAATCAATTTTATCGTAAGAACTTACTCTTTTAGATTTGTGGTGCCTCTACGCCCGTGTCCCTCTACGCTTGAAATATTTACCAACGACAAATGTAACCCATTAACAAAACATAAAATGAACTATCAAGACTCCTTGCAAGATATACCATCTTCCTACTTTCTACAGGCACAATATTTCCGGGCTTACTATCTTTAACGCTGGAAATGCAGGCTTTTGTATAAAGTCAAATTCGGTTGTCCTGCAAGCAGTACACACTCTGAACGTTATAACTAGAGCCCCGGGAAAAAAAAAAAATCAAAATCCCTTGCATGAGTAAAAAATATTTCAGTGTACCGTACTCAAACATCAGACGTAAAAATAAGATGCCTTTTCAGTTAAACTTTTACACCAAGTACGCTTTACGCTACTGCCTACAGGTGACACCTGGAGAGGCTACAGATTTTACAGTCTCGAAAAAGCCGAACCAAAAAAAGGAAAAACTGAAGGAGGAGAGTAAAGCTTGGTGCCCTAAGAACGCGGATTCGCGTTCGCCTAGGCGAATTCGGCGTCGCTTGCGGGAAAATCTGTTTCGCGCAACTCCAAACCAAATTTTGTTAGCCTCGAGTTGCGGAAAAGATCTGCGTTCTGTGGGCACCAAGCTCAAAACTTTTAGGCAAATTGGCTGTGAGCATGTCCAGAAATTTTGCAACTAGAGCGGACGCCATACTATCCTATAAATCGCCATGCTATTTGGCGTTCCTTGGGTACTCTTGATGACTCAACATACTACATATTGGCAAGAACAAATAATCAGATAGAACCTCCGTCTCTCATCTCTGTAATATCATCTCTGTAATGACTATGCGGAGTCGAATATTTCCCCTTTCCGCTGCGAACGAGCGGATGTTAGTAGCTTCGCGCCACATCACGTTTCGTTTATCTACAAGTACGTAAATCGCTGTGAAGCCGCCTTGAGGAAAAGTAGAAGTCAAAGTGGTTCTATGGACGCGCTCCAGAGTGGTTCAGCGCGCGGAGGACGCCTCCTGCATTTTTTTCTCTGTGATGCGCAACGGCGAAGACGGAAGATGAGTAAACGATTATCAACATCAGCTCAAAGCTAGAGTAAATACTTCTAGGTCCGCTCAGTTTTGTCGGGGTATTCATAGTCGCTGCATGAGACTAAAGACGGAGGTTCTATCTGATTATTTGTTCTTGATATGGTCGAACAAATAAGAGGTCATCTAACAGACGCCAACTGGTGCTGAACAACTTTGAGTAAGAAAGTATACGAAACTGCCTTTAATATTTTATTCTAAAAATAACGAGGGAACAAATATGGCAAAGTTATTTCACATCCGCAGCCTGAACTATCGGATGTTTCTTGCCGCAAAGGCACCAAGAAGTTATATTTAGACCTATTTTACAGAATTCATTGTTTCAAAGATCTTGCGAGAGAGAATCAGAAACTCAAAAACATCACAAAGATTTTGTATATGGCCATGAAGCACGACTACGCTAACTACAAACTATTGTAGATTACTTATAAATTTCAGAAAAAGTTAATCGAACGCACGACAAAAAAAACAAGTGCGCAAAGCCAAAAAATTGGGATAAATGTTCACAACCAAAAATTCAACTAGCAAAACATGACAAAATATCTGCACTCAGGCACCACTACGGCTTTACTCTCATCTTACACGATTCCAGCGGTCTGGACAGCTCTGCTAGTTTATACGCCTGCTATTTTTGCGATCTAGTTTTAAAGGGAAATTCTGACGATCTAAGTTCCGCTAGCTATCTGCGGCCAAGACTCGCTTCGTTTTTCGAGACTGTTCTGGCGCCCCCTAGTTCTGGAAAGTGAATCCACTCCGAGCGTTCGGCAAGCCAGCGAAAGCGATAAGTTGTAAAGGCAAGACTACTTTCCGGTCGCGCTGAAAGTGACTTCGGAAAGATCTACAGCTGGAACGGCTTTCCATGAATGCATGCGCGTGGCGTGAATCCGTGAAAAAGCCAGAATCGTCCTTTAACCTCAGCTGTTATGGCGAATTCTTTGATTCTCAAATAAACAAACATGCTATTTCCGATGGGAACAATAGAAGCTACCCGATGAAAAAATATCTCAGAATAGTAGTATGAAGTTGTACCAAAAAGTAGCATGCAGTACCAACTGATGCTATTCCATGCTGCTATTGAAAGACTGGGTGCTACTGGAGCAAATCGGGATGCTTTTGAACACTACTGCTTAAAGGACCCCTCTTGCTTATTGTGCCTTTTATAATATACCTAGCTCCCTTGTGGAACAAGTTTCTAAAATCCCCACCTCTCCATTGCTTCCTTTTGTGCTTATGAACTGTCTGCGCTTTTTCGGCCATGCCGAGTTTTGCCCGTCACGCAACACAAAGTTTGCCGGAATTTTCAATGTCCGCGGACAACCCTTTTACGCACAAGGATTCGAGAATCCTGTTTTTTACTTCTTTTATTTGCTTAGTTTCCCAACTTTTTTAACCACGGCGCGTTCAGTTTACAAAGATTTTGCTCCCAGCCGCCGCGGCGGAGAGCAGGAAGGCTGGATAGTGTCAACAAGCGATAACACGAAAATCGCTAATTTCAGGCGGAAAATGATAGCATTTTTTAAAAACGTTTTTTCTAATCCCTTTCATAATGAAAAGATAATTTCTAGTAAGGGCTGTGCTTTAAGATTAGCCCAGTGTGAGGCAAATTTAATTACAGTATTCTGTACTACTGCATATCAATACATGCAACTTTTTCGTACAACTACCATAAACCAAACAGGCGAAAACATTTTCATCGGGTAAGGCTTGGGGGGGGGGCTACCCAGTTAACAGTATCATAAATGTGCATTCGTATATGACATTAACAGCTTACAGTGGGTGTTATTTCCCGAAAATCAACTCGTAACAACAAGCTCACTTGTTAGGGCAGGCGGGCCCAATTGGTCAACGCTCATATTACGCACAAGATGAACGACGTCACAAATTTCTAATCACAAGCACATGAACACAGGGTCAAACGAAATCCATGTGTTAAGATACCAAGATCTGGGGTTTGACCACGAACAAATAATTGGATAGTACCTCCGTCTCCCGGTCTCTGTAATATGACCATGCGGTGTCGAATATTTCCCCGTACCCTGCCCGATGCAAACGGGCGAAGGCTAGGAGCTACGCGGCACATCACGTTTCGTTACCTCTACAAATAGCTATGTCGCTTTGAAGCCGCGTAGAAGAAACTTTCGAAGTCCGATTGGTTCACTGGACGCGCTCCAGAGCGGGTCAGTGTGCCCCCTGCACTAAGGCTATTGCTCTGCGATGAGCAACGGCGAAGACTGAAGTAGACGGGTATCAACTCAAAGCTAGAGCAAGTACCTCTAGCTCCGCTCACTCGGGGTATCCATAGTCACTGCATGTGACCTAAGACGGAGGTTCTATCTGATTATTTGTTCTTGGTTTGACAGAAGCGGTGTAACAAAGTCAGCGAACAAATTTCACAGAAGCTCATCAGCCTACAAGCACAGACCTCCGAGTCAACTAAGATTCCTAGGTTTAGATTCACAGGTCTGGGTTTAACAGAAGTAGCGCAATAAAGAAGGATCACAAATGTCGCAGAATCTCGCCGACCGCGCTGTGGAATTATAGGCGTTTTTTTTTTTGCAATCCCAAAAACGGTCTTTGGCTTGAAAAGCGTGTTTCCGCGGCCGTGTGTGGCCCGCAAGTGTGTTTCAGAGACCAACATAAGTTTTAGAGGCTGGCTTGGTGGCTTGAATTTGCTTAACAATTGTCGCGGCGATTTTAAATTTTGTGGCTCGAATTTGACAGAAACTTCAAATTTAGCGGGTCTAAATAAAAAATTAGGTCCGTTGGGAGTCCAAATAATAAAATTAACTACTTTATCAACGAGGCACAACATTAAACTATAAGGACCTTCCAACGCAGAATGGTAAGACTCAAGTATCTTTGCTGAAATTTCATCTGGACTTTAGTTTTATTTTGAAACAATCGAACGCAAAAAAAAAAAAAAAATCGGCATTTCTGCAACTCAACTTGCAGGTTCAGTGTGTGGCACACACCTTGTCTCCGCGAGAAACACTCGGAGCCCGTTCCACCCTTCTAACAATATTACGTCTTTTTTAACAAGCACTGCATGTTCGAATGTTTGTTCTTCACAGTGTTGTATAGTATTTGTATTTTTGTGTAAAATTAAAAAACTTGAACTTGAACGTTAAAAGTTACTATGCTGACCATTCCAACCATCTCAAAATAGTAGCGATTTGCTTACCACGCTCGGGAACTTAGTTAGCGTTATAACTACGATATCTGTGACGTGACTGGCCCGATCAGTCCGCGGCACAATATTTTGCCGAAAATAGAAAAATGCTTTCCAGCCTTGACCCCAAGAAGCCAGGATCCGTGACGTCATGCGTAGTAACTACGGTAAGTAGGGTGGAACACGCTCTCTGAGATGTGTGGCACACAAACCTGCCACGGAAAAACGCACTATGCACAAATTAGTGTAAGTCGGGATGGAACGCACACTGTCAGAAGTTTCATAGCAGATAACACAAGGATGCGCATTTTCAACAAATAGCAATTGGTATGGTATATGTTAAGTTTTTGCAATTATTATGCATAACAAGCATTGCCAGGAAGAAACAATGAAAATGCATTTGCTGAATTTTCAGATACCATGATGATCGAGGGGTTGCCCACTCCCTGGCACCTGCTATACACCATGTCCAAGCACCAGCCGGCACCGACCAAAATCAGTGGTGCCAGCACCGGTGCCGGTCGTAAATTACGGGATTCATCCTTGAAACGCTTCTCGACGCTTCTAACCATGCTGATTTTGATGTTCTAACACGTGGCAACCGGTGCCGGCTTTGGTCAGCAGGTGCCGGCACCGGCCGAGCACCTCGGCACCGGGCACTTGCTGTACACTAAACTCGAGAGTGGGCAACCCCTCGATGATGACAAACAAATATTCAGCTAATGTATTTTTGGTGTTGTTCTTGTATGCATAACGTTTTAATGCGTAACATTTGAAAAACACAATAACTAACATTCTAAGTTTTATCTGTTGAAACCGCGCGTCCTAGTGCTATCTGTTATGAAACTTCTGACAGTTTAGAGATTCGCACCATTATACTTGCGTCACACTGCGAGCAAATGATACGCCAAGATTAAAGAACTCTGTGCGGCAGCGTGGCAGTACCACCACTAAATTTCACTTTCACAAGATCGAGAGCGAACTCAAGAGCAGCGTTTGTCTTGTGATCAGCAGAACTGACGGATTTCTCTGAAGATATTGATAGACTGAAAGAGGCAGCGTAACATCACTATCACACAATTTCACAAATATCACTTTCACAAGCTTACAGAGAAAGTCGCGTTTGCGAAAAACCGACTGATTTGTTGTTGATCTTGGTAGACTGAAAGGGGCAGCGTAACATCCCTGTCACACAATTTGAAAAAAATCCCTTTCACAAGCTTGGAGAGAAGTAAAAATCAGCATTTGCGAAAAACTGACTGATTTGTTGTGGATCTTGGTAGACTGAAAGAGGCAGCGTAGCATCGCTGTCACACAATTCGAAAAATCACTTTCACAAGCTTGGAAAGAAGTAAAAATCCGGATTTGTGAAGAAAATGACTGATTTGTGATGGACACTGATAGATTAAAAAGGGCTTCACGAACGGGAGCTCAGACACTGAACTGCAGTAGGCTACAATGCCCGTAGTAGTAGTAGTAGATTCCAAGAACACGCCAAAGGGCCCAATGCCCACGCAGGCTTCTTCCTCGTGGATGGATTCTAGGTGTTGCTAGCGCCGCTGTTGGCGTCTTAGACCAAAGAGTCTTAGACCGTATCGATCAGATCGCACGCTCGCAGGATCGCAAATAGGTGCTGGAAAATCTTGATTTCGACTGACTGGTGTGGTTCCTGTTTGGTGATATCTGCACATGTGGGGTTAATCTTCAGCCTTGTCAGTAGGGATTTTAGTCTACCTCGTTCCCGTTTTGCTCGTGCATTCAGCGATTTGCACATGATCAGGATTTGGTCCATTGTCTCGTCGCCGTTTCGGCAAATCCGACATGTCACTTTTTCCTGACCACTGTCTTCTTCTTCTTCTCGTAATTTCAAGCACTTCGGTTCAACCGTCAACCCCGGATCGCTTCAAATTAGAATTTCCGCCAAAATAGGCTACGCTCTAAGCTGAAGCAACTGTAATGATTCGCACAGACGGCTGGGGTAGGCGGACGAAATATCTAACACTTCTTCTTGTTTTTGTAATTTCGAACACTTGGGTTCAACCGTCAACCCCGGATGGCTTCAAATTTGAATTTTCGTCAAAATAGGCTACGCTCTAAGGTGAAGCAACTGTAATGATTCGCACAGACGGCTGGGATAGAGAAGTCTCGAGACGAAACTTCTAACATTTCTTCTTCTTCTTGTAATTTCAAGCACTTGGGTTCAACTGTCAACCCCGGATCGCTTCAAATTTGGATTTTCGTCAAAATAGGCTACGCTCTAAGGTGAAGCAACTGTAATGATTCGCACAGACGGCTGGGGTAGAGAAGTCCGAGACAAAATTTCTAACACTTCTTCTTCTTGTAATTTCAAGCACTTGGGTTCAACCGCCAACCCCGGATAGCTTCAAATTTGGATTTTCCTCAAAATAGGCTACGCTCTAAGGTGAAGCAACTGTAATGATTCACACAGGCGGTTGGGGTAGAGGGGTCGCGGGACGAAATTTCTAACACGATTTCGGAACCATCGTGGATTCCGTACGGAAAAATCGAGATTTCCTCAACATTCTCATTAAAATCCAGAAAAGCCTTCCGACGAACGCTTGAACGAAAACCGTCTTCTGTCTAACAGCTCCGCTCAAAAACGACACAACAAACCGCTGAAAAATTGGATCAAATTCGAAAAAAGAAGATATATAAGAAGGCCTGGCAGGATTCGGTTTACATATTACTGTATTTTCCAAGGTGGGCTCTGCAGTTAGGGCAGGTATGGCTGGTATCCATGCAAGACGGAATACAACACGGGATTAGGCAGCAACCCAACCAGCATCTGAAAAAAAAAGATGGGGTGTTAAAAGTTTACAAAAAGATATATTAAGCTTTGTAAGACTTTCCTGATCTTTCCATCAATTCGAACTCCAGAAATAAATATTAGTTGCATTTTCACAGATACCATGGTATCTGTTACCACGGTAACTGAATCTGCAATTAGTCGTTTTTGCAGTTGCCGTGGTATCTGATATACGGTTTCTTCTTTCTCACCAATTTGACAAAATTTGATGAAAGTGAGATAACTTTTCAGATACCACAACCAGATACCACGGTCGAACCGTGATATCTGAATATCAGTTACGGCGGCAACTGTCCAGATACCACGACAACTTTCGACCGCAAAAAACGACTTTAGACCGTAGCCTACATCAGATACCATGGTACCTGCAAAAACGCAACTATTCCTTCAGCCCAAGCTGACTGCGAATCATATTTGACAGTGCAAAACGGAAACGTCAGCTGAATTTTATTAGAAAACCACAAGTTCACACGTTCGTTTTCGAAGTTAAATTTTTCAGAAGTTTTCTTTCATTTTTTTTTCTCACCCGTCATTTCAAAAAGAGAAAGGACGGAGTACAAAAACGAAAAGAAAGGCAAAACAAAAGAGAAACATAACACTTTCATAGGAAAAAAACCAACAAATACAAACTGAAAACTCTAACAAACTGAACACGATTACATACATGTAGTCTACACTTAGACTCGGAGAATTTTGCTCCAGGGGTGGGACTTGATTTTTGAGTTGTACTGTTAATCAGGTTGGAAATAGCAACAAGCTCAGGGTCTCTTATGTTATATAATTTCATCATTTGGGTATTTCTTGTTTCCTTCTTTTCATCATAGAATAGAATAGAATAGAATTTTATTTTGTCAAAAGTAGCTGTCACAGCGATACCGCCGAATTTGACCTTTTCGTCATACAAAAATAAATAAAATAACACTCCCTTAGTCTAAAATCTTGTCATAAAACATACAAAAACACTAAAAAAGACCTACTTATCGGTTACTGTACAACTCAACAAATGCTGGAACAAAACTCCTTCTATATCTTTCATGGATAGGGTTCATGGATTCATACTGCATTCACACCGTCTTTTACTTTTGGTGGACTCTAGACCATCCATGGTTTTAGGACCCTCTTCATGAGTCAAAAACGCAAGAACGCCAGGACATTAGCACCCATGATTCTAGGTCGAGCCAAACTGGTCACATCTTAGCATAATTTCGGTAATGTAAATGACGGTGCAACGTAGCTAGTCAGACCTGGATCGTAATGAACAATGGCAACAGGGCTAGCAACCGTAGCTTGATTTCTCAACAATTTAAACCGGCCACTTGGCCTCTGCCCCCCCCCCCAGCACCGGCCTAACTGGCCTAAGGGTAAAGACGGTACTGAGTCCGTTTGTGACTCTTGTCTTAAAAAGGGGTAATCAATTTCATTCATTCATTTTCCACCTTGAGCCTTAAGATTAAGAGGACCCTTGCCAAGAAGGGCCGAAATAAAGCTCTAATAAAATTCAGCCGACATATCCGTTTCGCACTGTCATATATACTCCAGAGACTTCGAAACCCAACCAGTATTTGTATAGTATCAGTTACCACAAACCTGAGTTTTAGATAGCCATCGTTTGGCATAGGGTATCCAAAATCAAGAGTATGTGGTAAACTCTATGGTATGCACCTAAAGACATCAGACTTGAATATTACAGTTGCCGTGGAGATCATTTTTCGATACGATGGATATCTAAACCGTTCACTTCCCCATTTATCGGGATGAAAAACCATCTATCTTTCGCAAAGATGGAATTCACACAAGGGGCTTCAGCCATGACAAATAGACCTGCCGTAATTTCGAATTAAATTTTGAAGTCTGGTTAAAGCGCAACTCTCACTGAAATGATCTTTTACGTTCATATACTATTACTCTCCACTTGACATTATCGATATTTTTTTTTTTAGCGCTTATCGACCCTCCAGCCTTACCGCTCTCCATGCTGAACGAGCTATGGTTAAAAAGTGGACAAACCATGCTAAACAAAAGAAATCCGAAACAGAAGATACCACCTCTTCCAAAATGGAAAACAATACGTCGAAGCTTCTTATGTCTTCGGCGGATCTTTAAGCTTTCGGCGAAGTTTACGTTGCATGTCTGGCAAAACTCGGCTCCGTCGAAAAAGCCGGTTATATAAGTCCTACAACTTTCACGCGCGCAACGAAACAATGGCAGAAAGAAGGGATGTCAGGAATATCAGAAGCCTACTAATTCCACAAGGAAAAATATGGATCTAGAACAGCTTAAGAGCTCCCCAGTTTCATTTGAGAGCTGGCATCAAGGAGTACGATGGCACATTATTTAGCACTACTCCATCTTCAATTTGAAACTGGTGTCTGCCTGCTTGCCTGCTAGATACCTAGATGCTAGCTGTCAGATAGACGGACAGACAACTTTACGAAGTCATAAGTATGGGATAATATAAAAGGCAGGATAAGCAAGAGAGGTCCTCTAATTTCCTTGTGCGCGTTGCATCTTTACGTAAAAAAAATAATGTCAGGCAACACCCTTTGGGCTTAGCTATGTGTATCCAAAGAGCGTGTTCCACCCTACTTACCGTAGTTACTACGCTAGTTACCGTAGTTACTACGCTAGGCTGGAACGCTTTTTGAATTTTTTCGGTCAAAAATCAGGCCGCGGGCTGATCGACCAATCACGTTGCAGAGATGCGTAGTTACTACGCTTACTACGCTTCCGAGCGTGGTAAGCAAATAGTTACTATTAGTTACTATTTTGAGAAGGTTGGAACGGTCAGCGTAGTAACTTTTCGTGAGGCTGGAACGGAAATAGTAACTAATAGTTACTAATGGTAGAGGGGTGGAACACGCTCAAAGTCATCCACATCGACGACGGCAAAACACAAAAGAAAATACTAATGCCGTTAGTAAAAGTGCCGTTAGCACTAAGTGGCTTTGTTAGGTACAGAAGAATAGTTAAAATTACGGTTACGGTAAAATAAAAAATAAAAAAAAGGTTAAGCATAAAATAAACAAAATAAAATTAAGATACAAATATGATTTTTTTTTTTGTAATATGATGGGGTGTTTCCCCTGAGGTAAGGTGCAGGAAGGTAATTGGTTAATTATTTTGCAAATTGAGAGGTAAGGTTGTGTCTGAGAGTAGAAGCAGTGACCACTCTGCGTATTATGTTTAAAATGTAAAGATTGTGGTTCTCGGCGTCCAGGAATGGACTGAGTGTTTTGATTATGTGTAATTTATTTTTTTATTTGTTAATAAACCCACTGAACTTGAACTTGAACTAAGTGCCGTTAGTGCAGAAAAACTGGCGTAGGAAGTTCGAAATACTGGAGATGAGAATGGATGGGAATGAATAGGGAAAAAAATCCTTCAACACAAGCTGACTGTGTTTTTGGCAGTGCTAAACGACATAGCTGAAATCACTAGGCTACTTAAGGAACATTTTTGCTTTTCTTAGCAAGGGTCCTCCTCAGGTCAAATCTAAAATAAAAACGTCCTTGTCAAGAAGCCATGTCAATAAACTACTTTAGCTGGTTCTTTCCTATAATAAACACCTACATGGAACAGAACAGTACTTACCCCATAATGAACATCAGACCTCCAGTCAACCAAGCTAGAAAGCTAGGCTCAGATCGAGTCGCAGTGTCGATTTCAGCATGACAATGAGGGCAAACCATATGAGTAGGTCCTGGCCCTGGGGGAACAACTGTCGTCACAATGTAAGTTGTTCCAGGCTGAACATAGGGGTGAGAAGGGGGCACACCACCAACTGCTTCGGCATAGCTGGGTGGTGCCGAAGGAGGAGGGCCTGCTTTGCTCATTTTCTCTGAAAATGGATACTGTTGGGAAGCTGTTGTAAACTGATTTCAAATGCTAAGCGAATACATAGTACACAGTAGTTGCGTTTTTGATCCGAATTCTCCTCGTGATTCTCCTCCGAATTCTCCTATTTCGCGTTTTTGGACTATTCAGATGAAGTGAATTCTCCCTTTCTTGGGTTTTTGTCAGAATCGAGAACGGGGAAAGCCTCGCGATTCTGCAGAATCGATAAGTTGCTCCGATAGTGAATTCTCGATTCTCCTCTCTCCGTTCTCCTCCCTGATTGGTCAACAGAGTGCGGTGTTTAATATGCACAAACAGGTACACCGGGTTGCAGACGAGTTGCCAAATTAGTGTTTTTGTCAAAAGCGAGAATGGAGAAGCGAGAGGAGCAAAAACGGTAATTTTGTACGAGAATCGAGAATTCAGAATCGAGAATTCAGAATGGAGAATTCGGATCAAAAACGCAACTAGTTTGTACAATAGCCTCATCAGCAATTAACAGTTCATTTTCATCTTTATCAAGTAGGCCTATCAATAGTTGCGTTTTTGATCCAAATTCTCCTCGCGATTCTCCTCCGAATTCTCCTATTTCGCGTTTTTGGACTATTCAGATGAAGTGAATTCTCCTTTTCTTGCGTTTTTGTCAGAATCGAGAACGGGGAAAGCCTCGCGATTCTGCAGAATCGAGAAGTTGCTCCGATAGTGAATTCTCGATTCTCCTCTCTCCGTTCTCCTCCCTGATTGGTCAACAGAGTGCGGTGTTTAATATGCACAAACAGGTACACCGGGTTGCAGACGAGCTGCCAAATTAGTGTTTTTGTCAAAAGTGAGAATCGAGAAGCGAGAGGAGCAAAAACGATAATTTTGTAAGAGAATCGAGAATTCAGAATCGAGAATTCAGAACGGACAATTCGGATCAAAAACGCAACTAATAGGTGAACAGAGAAAAAGAGATGAAAAAAAAAATTGGATAGTGCTACACTTGCAATGGCCCAATCGGTTCCTAATAGAAATTACTGTTCTGGCTGGCCAATGCACCTCAGTCGCTTGAAGGAAAATTTATCCTACAATAAATTTCTAGGCTTTCTTATGGTCCACTCTTTGCATTTTTTTTCTGTGGTGAGATGGACTGTGTGCTAACTGTACAAAGTACAAACTAGTACAAACTGTGTACTATGTATTCGCTTAGCATAGCTGAGAAATGAAATAAAGAAAAAAATTAAGAAAGCCCAAGCTGATTTTTATTCGAAAGAAGTTGATCACCTTTTAGCTTCTAAGCCGGCGAAGTTCTTTCAAGAAATAAAAAAGCTGGCTGGTAAAAATCCTTCACCTGTTGATTTTAAGAAAGATGAACTGCCTGTCAAAACAGCCAACGATTTAAATGCCCATTTCGCCGCAATTGTTCAGTCCTACCCACCACTTTCTCCAAAGACCCCTTCGGTTAATGGGCCCTTCATTTCCCAAGAACATAGTAATCCGCCTCAAGACCTCCCTGGAATTAATATCCCTGAAATAATGATATCCGAGGTGAAATTTAAGCTGTCTAAGCTAAAACGAACTGCAGTTACGCCTTTTGATATCCTAGAGACGTTAATTAAGGCTTTTGCAGCTGAACTGGCCCTTCCGCTGACTAACATTTATAATAAAATATCACGAAGTGGCCAGTACCCTAAGAAGTGGAAAGTGGGATTTATTACACCAATACCAAAAAAGGGTGGTGCTAATGATTTTGCTGGTGTAAGGCCAATTTCTGTGACTTCAATTTTTAGCCGCGTGTATGAAGGTTTTGTTGCTGCTTGGTTCAAAAAATATTTGGCATCAATTATTGACCAGCATCAATACGGAAACGTCCCGAAGGCTTCTACAACACATTATTTAGTAAGCCTTATAGATTTTATCCTAAAGAATCTGGATACCCCAGATAAGTGGATTAACCTTATAGCTATCGACTTTAAGAAGGCTTTTGATCTTGTGGACCACCAAATACTGTTAAATAAGTTAACTGAGAATAATGTACCTGAATTTATTGTAAATATAGTACGGGGGTTTTTAACGGATAGATTACAAATTGTAAAATATAAACAGTGCATGTCAGATGCGCTTCCAGTTTTTTGTGGGGTGCCCCAGGGAACTGTGCTTGGTCCTTTGTGTTTTCTTATTATGATAAATGATATTGCTCAGGATACTGATGAGCGATGGAAATTCGTAGACGATTTATCACTGGCAGAAGTTGTGGGAAAGAATTTAAAAAGTCAATCTTTGGGTATAATGCAGGATATTGCTACAGAAGCTTCTCGGTCGAATATGGTAGTGAACAGTGACAAATCTACAATAGGCTACTAACAATTTCATTTCTTAAAACTCTCCCACAATTCCACCCTCCCATTCCTGATAACCTAACTTCTGACCAAATTACACTCCTTGGCATTATTATATCTTCTGATAATAATAATTTTATAATAATAATAATTTTATTAAAGCCAACAAAGGGCCATACATCAGCATTCATTCTCGCACTTAACAAACAAAATTAACCTTCAATATTACATACAATAAAATTACTCCTTTTTACCCTTCTACTATTAACCAAAATACACCCAATCTAAACTTCCAGTATATACTTAATATATTCACACACAGACCGAATTACCTGACGACTCGTCGACTCCATAATACTAGGAAATAGTATGGGTTCCCCACCAAAAAATATTTCTCTTATTTCCTTCACCCCCCGACAATCCGTCAGCAGATGGCATAAACTCTCTTCTACCTCACCACAAAATCGACAAGCACACTCGGCCACCGGCAAAGACCTATTCTTTTCAAAAACCTTTTTCCTACTTCGTAATGGGAGACAGTTCGCCCGGAGTTGGAACCACATCTTTAATATTTCTGCGGGTAGACCTAGCTTAAAATAAAATTCTAATCCAAATAATTTCTTAAACTTCGGATAATTAATGAGTGACTCCGACTTCCGAATAGCCTCATTCCATAACTGAGTTTCTTGGTCCTGAAGTACCGAAGTAAATTTTCCCATCAAATTTTCCAAGTCTTCGGTATCACCATGGCCATCATTCCAAGCATACGACAGTCCCGCTTCGTCCAGCAGCTTTTTCACTTGCCAAGGCCAAGAACGCTTCTTCTTTGATCCCAGGGCCTCAAGGTATGCCGCTTTCAGCAGCCTATCTTCTTGGAGACTTAATATTTTTAGCCAAAATCTAACTACTTGCACTAGCCTACGCGTTCTAAGAGACAGCAAACCTAATTCTCCTTTCATTACTTGTGTATGGGTTGTTGGGTGTAAACCAATTAATCTCTTGTAGTGTTGTAACTGGATCGATTCAAGCTGCTTAGCAGCCTCGCAACCCCAAAGCTCAGCCCCATAATGTATCGTAGGTAAAATTTTAGAATTAAAAACGTGCTTATGCATCTTAAGGTTCTTAACTTTCATTAACGTCTCATTTCTTAAAACTGCAAACGATGCAGCTTTACCTCTTTTACCCATCTCTGCAATATGTTCCTTCCAACTACCATTTGACATCAAAGTAACACCCAAATATTTAAAACTTTTCTTTTGGGATAATTCTTTACCTTTAAATGTAAATTTTTCAGGCTTACCCCCTTTCTCACCAAATATTACAATTTCTGTTTTATTAACGTTCAGGTTCAGTTTTTTTAAATCCAAATAAGTTTCAAGGAGATCCAAGAGAGTCTGGAGCTCCTGTGCAGACGTGGCTACCAAAGCCGCGTCGTCAGCAAATAACAACACTGAAAAGGCTAAACTTCCTAGCTTCACTACAGGGGCCCAGCGGCTCTGTAGATAATCTACTAAATCGTTAATAATAATCTAAATTACGGTTACGTTAATAATCTAAATCGGTGACAATGTGCTACCCTGTTTCACTCCCCTCAATACTTCAAATGGTGTAGATGTTCCTTTCCCTACTACTTTAACTATAGCTAGGCTACTTACATACATGTGACTAATAATTCTAATGACTAGCCTAGGTATCCCTAATCCTAACATCATCCCAAACAGCATCGCCCTATCATTACTATCGAAAGCACGTTCTAAATCTACAAAAGCTACATATAACTTTCCACTTCCCTTACAATACTTTTCTATTAAAACTTTCAAGACAAATATCCTATCAATAGTACTATATCCTACTCTAAATCCAGCCTGCTCCTCTCTAATTCCCTTATTCTTCTCCAACCATTTTGCTAGCCTAGAATCAATTATTTTCTCTAATATCTTACTCATACACGAAACCAATGTTATAGGCCTTGGGAGGAATATTATATGTCTTGGGAGGAAAATACCAAGCATATTTTAAAGAAAGCTAACTCTTCCATGAGTATGTTAAAAATCCTAAAGAAATTCAAAGTCCCTAAAGAAAGAATGAAAGAGTTGTATTGTATCAAATTGTATGTTTGTCCGTTCACTACTTGAATATGCCTGTCCAGCATGGCATTATGGACTTACAAAGAGTGATTCAGATAAGTTGGAAAGAATCCAAAAACGTGCAGTCCAAATTATAATCGGTGGCCATAAAATGCCGTACTCGTATCTTCTAAAGGAGTGTAAGCTGCAACCCCTTTCTATACGTAGAGAACAGCTGTGTCAACGTTTCGGAACAAAGTTGTTATCCCACCCTATCTACCGAAACATCCTTCCTCCACCCTTTAAACCGGAAAGAACCAGACCTCCAAGAGAAGCAGCTATGAAAGTACCAAAACTCACACCTGTCGCCTGTAAAACTGAAAGGTACCGTAATAGCTTTGTGCCTCAGTTTACCTTGTATCATAAAAACCTAGCCTGAATTAGTGTATTTATTGTATGACAATTGTATATATGTTATAGTTGTAGGTTAATGACAAGTGCCAATAAATTTGCTCGCGCATGAAATGTTGTGCTGCATTTATTTGAAATTAAAATTAAATTAAAATTAAATAATCAGCAAAACAGCATCAGCAACTTAATGCAGGATGAAATAGAATGGGCATCTGTATTGCTAAGGGCCAACGAAAGCACAGACTGCAAGAAAACAGGACTACTGTTCTCCCAAAACCTCCTACGCATGGCTAAGTGGAGTATACGCAAATTTCATTACAGCCATGTAGTGTATCTATGTTGCCCAAAACAGCCAACTGGCAAAGCTAAATGTTAAGCTTGATGTTTGTATGGTTGTGCAGTAAAGGTATTCTTACCTGAATGTCCCTAAGAATAAATGTTGGCCAAAGACATTGACAAAACTCATACCAGAAGCCAGCTTTTACTGCAAAATACTTAATCATTGTTTCTGAGGAGCTGTTTCTATCTAAAGACAGGTTTTGCATGTTTTGCCAAGATTGTCATCCAGGGCATGGGGCATGGAAAGACAATAAAAACAGCTGAAACTGTTTGTAATTATCCTTAAGCACACTTTATTTACAACAGAGTTGTAAAGTGGTAAACTATCCTAGAACATCTGAGCAGAAACACTTTTCAGTGCAAGGTGTTCTGTGATTTTTAGCTAATGTTTTCAACTGATTTGTATTTAGGTACTGCGAGCATTCATTTGAGAACACACCTACAGGAAGAATCCTCAGCCTTGAACTGCGCACTCCTTGAAATTGGCCAAAAAATGGTAAAACAAAAACTTATTAGTCTAAACTTGAAAGATTTTGCTTAGGCTAGTTTGGACTGCACATAAATTTCCTTTTAATATTTTTGAGGTCAATCTTAAGGTCGGCAACCACTCCCAGTGCAAACTACCACTGCAAAATTAAAAACACTATTACAAAATAGCCTATGCTGAATTTATAAAAAATTTATCTTTTGTTGGTTGATAGCATTCAAACCAACCGTAATCTTTTTTAGAATCAGTTGGTTTTGGTTTACTTCTTCTGAATCATCGACTAATATTTACTATTCAAGGAATGTATTTAAGAACAATTTTTTCATTTTACTTTGTTGCCAAGCAGTGCCAAGTTGCTGAAACAGTTAGCTGTTCACTGATATCAGGTTTTTGTTCTCTTCCCTTCCTATCGATCAGATAAAGCAAGAAACAACACCAAGGTAGGGGAGAGGGAGTTTGTGACATATTTTCTTTTTAGCATACCAAGGTCCAAGATTTCGTCCTAGGTTCTGCTGATCCCATATTTTTCCTACTGTCTAGAATAATGTCTTAGGCGTTCCAGACTGTGGGGCAAGTTCGCACATGGCTTTGGCAGCTGTGGACAAAATTTTTCTTAACCCAGGAATGAGGAAGGACATCCAAGAAAGATCTATAAACATTTATTTCTTTGCTTTTGTAGTCTCAATTCAGTTTCATTTGTATGCTAAGTTCTGGAAGTACCAAAATCAGATACCAACCAAACTGTGTAGAAGAACTTACTTTCATGCCAAAAAAAATGACATTAACTTCCATTTGCTATGATTAAAAGAATAAAAGAGTTTTTGACAAAGAATCACATGTTTAACAGCTCTGAAAAAGAATTGTGCATAATTTAAATTTCAATAAGGCCAAGGGGGTTTGCAGAACCAATGTCCGGATCCACCCCCCCCCCCCTCTCTGCTATGGAAGGGATTCAAATAAGTATACGTCTACAGTAAGGTAAAACATTGAAATTCGGACACATATTTACGTTCTTTTTCTTCTTCGACGTTCGTGGGAAAGCGTTGCCGGTATCGTTTTTCGAATTAGGTTTGTTGAAAGAGCAGAATGTCGGACGTTTTCTGAGCCTCTCCCGGGGTTTTTATTTCTACGAGAATAAAAGCTTTCTGGCGTGGAAGGGATGCCCTTCTGCTTTTGTGTTCGAACAGGGAGTAACCATCTCGAACAGCTATCGGACATTACTGACATACACTTGTTTGTTATGCTTTTAGTCATGAACAGACAAAATACAACCGTCCGAATAGCTTTATGTTGTCAAATACGGTGTCCGAATAAATGTTTTCGCATAACTATTCGTACAAAACTAATGACACAATATATCGCAATCAGTGCAACATTTACCAATTCTAGCAACTTAGCTACAGGAGGGGTATCCAACCTCAGACAAGATTTCAAATTTCCAGTGAAGTCTTCCCTTCAGAATACTCCATCTGGCTTAAAAAGGAACCAACAAATATAACAAACATACCAGACTGAAGCTAACTGAATGGTTTACATATTGGATAAATAAATATTGCTTCAGTTTTTCTAGTTCAACATATTTTTCTTTTCAAACAAGACCACTTCATCTTAATCTCACCTCGATCCGTTCAAAAATGACGAATAAGGAAGAGTTGGCAAAGTCAATAGGCAGAAAACAGGATTTTAAAACATTACAAAATGGATAAAAAAAGGCACAGAATTTGAATATTTTTGGACATGTGACTTTGAAAAAGTCATATTTTGCCTCTTGACTGTCAGGACAGCTTGTACATTTCATTTAATCATTTTCGCGGCAAAAATCGAGGTAGTGTAAAAACGAGGTTGGATACCCCTCCTGTACGTTAGCCACCTTCAACAGAAGCATTGACCTTTTCCCGGCAATTTTTTGCTTTACGGAACCACTTCAAAACAATTAAAAAGTAAAATTTGGCAAACCTTTTAGTTGAATTTTCCCTCGCCGAACTGTTACAGCGTTGCCATAAAACAGCGGTGGTCAAGTTTTTGGTTCTTGCAACTAATGGCTATTCCATTTTGTCTGCAAGTGCTAACACTTCGCCGTGAGAGATTAAAGAAAACGTCCGATTTGAATTGGTCGATCATCATGTCCGAATTCCGATGTGTTCGAATTTCAATGTTTTACCTTAATCTAATTAGTCCTAGAAGGCAAGAAGCATGTACTGTAGTATTTTGCTTACTGAATACTTGTTAACTTAGGCTACAGGAAATCCAGACAGAAAACAAAATAACTGGTAAATCGCGATCTTCGTTTTCTTCTTCTTCTTCCAGAAGGTTGTATCAGCACCAGTGCTTCCACTCGACCCTCTCTGAAAAAAAGTAGCGTCCAGAATAAAGTAGAAAAAAGTAGATTTGTTCTGAATCAATGTAAAAAAAAAAAAGTAGTTTTATATCGAAAGACGAACTTAATGCAGGAGTAATGCAATCACCAGGACCGTCATTTCATATGTGAATGCTTAATTAGCTGATTCATTTTCAACGTTCCCCTTATCAATAGTTTCCCCTTTCATTTTGTTCTATAAACCAAATTTTGTTTAAACTGTGCGCCGCAGGAAAAAAAAAAATCATCCTGTTTTCCCAACAAATTCAGATGTTTTGTTCAACCCAGATTGAGTTAAAACTGCGACACAGGCAAGAATTCAGAAAAAAATTCCTGTTTCCTACTAAAATACAGAAACTTTGGTACAAAACGAAGTTCTATGCAAATTATTCACAACGGGCAAAAACTTCAAAAATCAGACTGTTTTGTGCTAAAATACAGATCTTTTGGTTCAAAACCAGTTTGTGTTCAAAATGTGCGCCGCAGGCAAAAAATTGTCCTTTTTAGTGCTAAAGTACCGAGATTTGGGCAGAAAAACAAACTGTGCACTGACTGTTACAACAGGGGGAACCAGCCTGTTTTCTGTTTAATTAAATATATTTATTACAGAACCAGATTAAGTTAAAACTGTGCGCCGCAGGCGAAAATTTCGAAAATCAGCCTATTTCATGGTAAAATTGAGAGAACTTTAAACGAAACCAGATTGTTTTCCAAACTCCAGTGTGTCACAGACAAAAAAAGAGTAGAAATAAAGTAGTACAGTAGATTAGAAAATTAAAAAGTAGAATGGTCCAAAATAAAGTATTCTACTTTGAAATAAAGTAGAAGTGGAAGCACTGATCAGCACGAAAAAAGATAACAGGTATAATCCCTTTCGTGTTGCAAATGGTTGAACTATACTAGATTTAAGAAGACCGGAGAGAGAGTGGCAGTGGCCTACTCTCTCTCACCCTGCTGCTGAAGTCTCCATCGACGAAACCATCGTCAAATTTCTAAGGACACCAAACCTTTGGAATACCAAATAGGACATAGTGTCGCCATTTTGGATGTTTCATCGTCGCTTTCAAATATCATTGACAACTGATACGACTGGGCCCAACCATCAGCGCACGAGTCCCCGCGTTTTTGTTTGTCCCAGGGACTAACTCGCCGTATCCTCGCGAGTCCCCAAGGACGGGGAATGCTCTTGATTATTATCACCATCACCAAAAAGGACTCCTTTCAGATTCGAAGTGGAATAAATTTTTGCTGGTGTTTTGTGCAATGTAAGATTAATAATAAAAATAAAAAAAAAGTGGGTCCAGTCTTTAGTTGCCAACTGCTTATTTTTTTTGAACAAAATTCATTTTCGAAGCATTCCCCGTGTTCTCGTTATTTTCCACACGCGGAGTCCGCGGGGAGTGACTCCCTCTATTCTCGCCATAGTCGCCATTCCCTTCGATTCCCCCAGGAGCCCTCGGGGAACGGCGAGAATACGCCATTTTATATATTTATTTCACCTACTCCGCTTTTAAAAAAATTGGCGGGACAAATTAATTACTTACTTAGTCACTAACCAACCGAGGCGACGTCGCCCAGCCATTAATAGGCAAAATGGGCAAACTTGATCCGAATCCGTATTAGAACTTGAGAAAGACATTGAGAAAGACATTCAAAGTGTGCCTAGGCAATGGTAAGACATTGTACAAATGCGGTTTACATAGGTGTAATAAGCTATATAACGCTTTACTTGAGGCGTATTCTCGCCGTTCCCGAGGACTCCACTTAAGGAGTCCCCACGTTTTTGTTTGTCCCGGGGACTCACTCCATCATAAAAAAGGACTCCCTTTCAGATTCGGAGGGGAATCAATTTTTGCTGGTGTTGGTGCAATGTAAAATTAAAAACAATCAGGATAAGCAAAACCCAAAATAAAGTGGATCCAAGTAAATTTCGTCAACTGCATATTTTTTTTTCAAGCAAAATCCATTTTAGAAGCATTCCCCGAGTTCTCGCAGTTTTCCCTACGCGGAGTCCGCGTGGACTGACTCCCTCTATTCTCGCCGTTCCCTTCGATCCCCCGAGGAGTCCTCGGGGAACGGCGAGAATACGCCTTTGGTGTTTGCGGCTTATTACTTGCCCTAGTTCAAGCTGAAAGTAAAAGGTTCTTATACATGCTATATTTAAACCGTGTTCCACCCAGGTTCCACACTACTTACCGTAGTTGCCGCACTGATAAAAATTTTCGAGCTTCTAAAGATCGAAAAAGTGTTCTTGTCTTGAAAAGTGCTTAATAAAGTAGGCTACAATTTAACGACAATTATGTTTTAAATTAACATATGGGAAGTACTGTTCCTCGAAGCAGTCGTGAAAGGATAAAACGGATACCCTACTTTCGAAGGAAAGTTGTTACGTCAAGTTCCAACAAAGTAGAACTTATACTCTTTGAGCCTAAGCTGTCTCGGAAACATATATTCATACAGTGGCTAAGAACGGAAACGTCAGCTACGATACTTGGCAGCGACAGTTCGGTCTTTCTTGGCAGGGGTCCTCGTCTGCACTCGTCACGCTGTTATCTGGGACAGCGCTGGGGAACGGAAGAAACGAACCTGCAAATTCAAGGTTAATTTCCTTCCTCACTCTGATCGCTACGGTCGAAAATGAACTTTTTTTTTGTTTTAAAGCACAACGGACACTAACGACGCTTTAAATTTTTCATAAAATGCTTCACATGTAACATTTCTGCTTCCATTAGAGAGCGCTTCTAAAATAAGCCGTTTCTCGTTATCGCTTGTCATTGACTCTTCGGCGTATCGGCGGAGACGATTTCAGAGCATGTATATGTATTCAAAAACTCTCGGTCATGTACGAAAATTACTCATTTTGTAGAGCTGAGTGATGAAAGCAGAGGCGTCACTACTGGGGGGGGAGGGGGGGCCGCCCCCCCCAATGTGGTCGGCCAGTCGGTAAAAAATAGCCGAGTCGGCGCGAAGCGCCGCGATTTTTAGTAAAAACGGTCGATTTTTTACTCAGAAATAGTCGTTTTTTCGTAAAAATGATCGATTTTTCTTAAAAACAGTCGGTTTTTCGTAAAAATAGTCAATTTTTCGTCAATACGGTCGTTTTTTTCTCAATAATAGTCGTTTATATCCGCAAAAACAGTCGGTAAAAATGACCAGCCAGTCGGTAAATACCTCGTCCCCCCCCCCAAACATTTTGGCTAGTAACGCCTCTGGATGAAAGTGCCATGACTGCTAAAACAACCGTCTCTGTTGCTGGCAGATTGCTCCAGTGTTATCTGATGAAACCGAGATAACACAAGGCTTGAGCCTGAAGAGGACGCAAAGAACCAAAATATAGCTTTACTGACGTTTCCGTTTTGCACTGTCAAATAAATAAATCAGAATAAACAAAAGGTGAAAATAAAATGGACCGTGAGATGTACTGACTAAATTTATGTGGAGGAGTTCCCTCTGGTTATTTCCCAGGCCGGAAGTCTCCTTCTATTCTCGTGGCCCCCTTCGGCTCCTCAAGTAGCTGCCAAAGAATCCCTCTTGAACGAGTTGAACGGCGAAAGTATGCCTGTAGTAGGAAGTACATCTTAACGTTTAGTAAGTTCATCCGTGTTCTTATCGGTCAATACTACTTATCATAAGCATCAATATTACCAAACAAGTTATTAGCCAATAGCCAAGCAGCCAAACGGTTATTAGTTTGCCAAGGCTAATTGCAAGTATTGCAACAACAACTTTGTAGGAAGAAAGCAATATCCTACTTGACTTTTTGTTGCATCCACACGTACTCAGTCATGGGTTGTGATGGTGGTACCATCCCTCGGAGAGATGAATTGGTTGTGACGAAAAAGAAGCCAGAAAAGGTAAGAGGATGTTCAGAGAGTAGATGGTCGCTGATGGAATCATTATAACCCAGCTATAACCTGTAACAGGCAATTTATATGGTGAAGCACTGTCCTGAAATATGTACTTGAGCCTATAGCCTGCCCATAGCCATAGGGTTTTTCTGTGACACAATTGTGCCTGTCGGCTGTGGGCCACATACTTCTGAGTGTTTTTTGCAGAAAAACGACTGTGTTTGTGTGCCAAACAGTCGACCCACAAATCGAATCTCGCGGAATTGCTGTTTTGTCTGTTTTTCATGGTAGCCTAATTTCAAATGTCTCATTCTCAATATATAAATATAAATCATGTCAAAATCTCAATAAATAGAACTTCAGGCTTTGGTCCTTACCATTCCTAGCTAAAAGATCTTCGGTTTTGCATCTGAATACTTGAGAAAGTTTTAATTTTAGTGTTTCGACATTGTTTTCTGATAAATTGGAATTTCTTGCCAAAATTTTCTCACCTCTGCAGTTTCTAGTCAAATTTGAACCACAGAGTGAGCCACAAAAATCTTGTTGGGCGTGGAAACGCTCTTTTCAAGCCACAGTCGACCCCCAACCTGTTCGTGTTCCATCACCAGCATACTTTATTTCCATAAGCACCCAAAGGAATTAGTTTTCTAGCTTAGATGTGCCTTATATGCATCACAGCCTCTCTAAAAAACTGTTAAACCTTTTGAAAGATACATGTTTCAAAACATATTAAAACATATACCTAATAATAACTATTTGCCTACCACACCCAAGATAGTAGTTAGTGTGGTAATCCGCGGATCAGCCCGCAGAACGATATTTTGCTGAAAATAAGAAAATTCATTCCAGCCTTGAAGCCAGGATGCATGAGCATGTAAGCAGGGGGGAACATGCTGTATGTTGTGATGGAATAGAAGTCCTCCTCACAGAATCCTGCATTGTTACAGTATGAGAAAGTCAATGCTGATGCCTGAAAGACAGAAAAGGCAAATATCTTCTCTTTTTACAACTCAGATGTTTTTCTTATAGTAAATATATGTCTGTTTCTAATAATTTTTTACAACTTGTTTTATTTTATTTTTAAGTGTCTACAGTTGAACACAGATTGAACCATGATGACATAACAGAAAAAAAAAATTTCTGGTGACCAGTCCTTATGGTAACAAGATAACCAGAAATGTGTGGGTTCTCTCACAAATTCATGTAATGGCTATGAAGCTTGAATCTTGGTACTGTATATCTGGGAACAGAGCTGGCAAGTAAATTTTGATTGAAACAGTAGCCTATAGGCTCCAGTAGCTTAATTCTTATCCAGTTTCTCGAACAAATTATATCCCAATGATTTCAACTCTGTAGGTAAGGGCATTGGTACTCTTTCCTTCCTCTTACAGGCATTCTGGTATTCCGTTAGGGACACCTAATAGTCCAAAATTACAAACAATAATTGATAGCTGACCTGAGCAGAAACTTTAGCCAAATTTTTTTCTTTCAATGTTAGATGTTATTCAAACCAGCAGTTGTCTCTAGCCAAATTTCTTCACCTTGCTGCTGGATTGTGCAAACCAGCACATGGAAGAATCTTTAAAATTAAAAGGTTTTTTTTAATGCAACTTTTCAATTACTTTGGTGCCCAAAAAAATTCTAAAAAGTACACTTACCAATTTTGTGATCTCTCTTACCGTTTAACTGTTCTGTATGCAAGAAATAAATGCAAGATATATAAATTTGATAGAGGTGTTCAAATAAGGGTAAAACTCTATTGTAGGCTAGGCTAATTTCTGTAGGTAAGGGCATTGGTACTCTTTCCTTCTTCCAGAGATTGTGAATGGACTTGCTTGGATCACCATCAACCTCGGTGTGTATTTTCAAATCCTGGACATTTGCAATAAAGTAGATATAGACCTGCTCCATCATTCTTAATATCGAATTGTTTTAATAGAACATCTCAGAATATTTGGCAAGAACCATTCTAGTGCTGAATATCCCTTACAGTCTGGTAAACAAAAATCATAGGGATACTTTATTTGTTTTTTTTTCATATCAATCAGACAAACTATGCCAGCCAAGTAACACATGTAATGCCTCTAAGATTAACTGCTGAGTTGCCTTTTCCTGCTTTAAACCTTTTTACACTTTTTAGTTTAGCGGCTGTTTGATTTTGAGGTACCTGAAAAACTAGAAGCTCACTGTTATATTTAGAAACTATCTGTTATAAATAACAAAATGAATTTATTGGTGGCTGGTTTAATCTCTTAGACATGGATCTCCCAGACCAACTCTTATCAATAAAGGTTCCCTTTTCAACTAGTTTTCTTCTGTAGTCAATGGTAATGACTAGCATGTTCCAAACCTCTACCAATAGTAAGTAGTTACTATTTTCGTTCCAGCGTCATGAAAAGTTACTACGATGACCGTTCTGGCCTTATCGAAATAGTACCTAATAATAACTATTTGCCTACCACACCCAAGATAGTAGTTAGTGTGGTAATCCGCGGATCAGCCCGCAGAACGATATTTTGCTGAAAATAAGAAAATTCATTCCAGCCTTGAAGCCAGGATGCATGAGCATGTAAGCAGGGGGGAACATGCTGTATGTGTGAGCACAGTCCACACTGCTACATGCTTATTACCCATTTTGTTTAGATTTTTTTCTTTTTCAGAAAGATAAAGATTCAGAACTTTTCTTCAGATGGAGGATGTGTGCCCTTTCTCAAACTCCTTTGCAAGAGCCAATTGTCGCATGCCGTTTGGGGAAACTGTACAACAAGGAAGTAGTTCTTCAGAAATTGTTAGAGAGGTCCTCTGGCATCAAGGATGATGCTATCTCTCATATCAAGAACATGAAAGACATCAAGCTACTCAACCCAACCCCCAATTCTGCATTCAAGGAGCAAGATGCAGATAAAGGTGATGTCTACATTGACCGATCTGTGGCTCCATTTGTTTGTCCAGTTGTTGGACTCGAGATGAATGGAAAATTTAAGTTTGTGGTTGTCTGGTCTTGTGGATGTGTTCTGTCTGAGAAGAGCATCAAGCATATGAAAACTGAGGTCTGTCACAAGTGCCAGAAGAGCTATGCTGATGATGACCTGGTCATTTTGAATGCAGTTGGAGAAGATCTTGAGGCCTTGGAAAGGAAAGTGGAAGAGAAGAGGCTTGCTAGCAAGAATGGTAAAACAAAGGGTGAAAAACGCAAAGAGGAGACTGCAGAAACTGCTCCTGTGAAGAAGCAGAAGAGTGACAGTTCATCCTCTGCACATCTATTGAAATTGGGACCAGGACAGAAAGCCAAGAAGGGTGAAGTGTACAAATCAATTTTCACATCGAGAGATAACGAGAATCGCCATGCGACAGATTGGATCACTCACAGAACTTTCTAAGACTTTCGATTTTCTACCTTCTATACCTCCTTGTAGCAATACAGTTGTTTTAATTTTGATACAAAATAAAAAGAAAAAGGAAATTGGGGTTTACTGCACTGTGACTTCCACTGCCATAGGTTCCTCTCCTTTTGGCTTGCCAAGGACGAGTTTTTCTCCTTCAATCACAAGGGGTTCAAGTTTTCGGATTCCATTTTTGTCAACAATGTGAATGTGGAATCTCGCCAGGTTGACTAGCAAGCGCCTATGGATGTCAGATACACAGAGCTTGAGTAGGTTGTAAGCTTCTTCTTCATTCATGTCTAAAAGAGAAATTCCCTGTCATGGAAAGCTACAGTACAAAAACAAGAGCTGTGAGCTCAAATGGCACATGTTACTAGTACACTGTAAAAAAAATCTTGCAGTATTCCGCAGGATACTGCAGTATACTACTGCATCGGATTATAACTCTCCGAATTCGGATTTTAATTCTCCAAATTAGGAATAAATATGTCCGATAAAGGAGAGACTTTTTACAGTGTAGGTGGTACAAGAATTAAGTGAGAATATCACAAAATACATCCTTTCAATAGTTCTAACCCCCAGTCTTCGACAGATGCCCTCGCAATGGCCGAATCAAGCCGGACATAAATACGGATGATTTAGGCGTAGGACATATGACCTTAGTGCCTTCCAAGATTCGCCCAACTGCTCCACTCGTTTGACACCTAGAAGCGCCACACATAATCAGCCCCCCTCCCCCCTGGGCGTCACTAGCCTTTTACCTTTGGACTCGGGGACTTCCAAGTTTGTGCCGACGCCCTAAAAAATTTGCCGACAAAACACGCCGTTGCGCGGCAATGTAGTACATTTCCCGCAAGCATAGAACAGAACCGAATAGAAGATAATTCCTTTAATGTAAAGTCGTATATTTAAATCCACATATTCGGCTTTTCATCTCAGCTTTCGGTAAAAAGTGAAGCTTCCAAAGACTGTAACCAGAACAAGTGAAACTAAGCGCCGCCGGCAAAATTTTAACCTACCACACAAAATCTAGCTTTTACTGCGTTTCATACCCCCAAGAATTCCAATCCTAAAACGCCCAAAAAATGAAACAATGTTCTTACAAATAAAACACTTCGAAGTTCGTTGCAGGCGAAATTTTGTGTAAAACTAACTGTTTAGGCTAAGACTGAACAAGTTAAGCTAAAATTTTATGAGGTCATAAAAGATTATGACCACGCCAGGAATCGACCAAAATAAAGAACCCAATTTGCCGCTAAGTTTTTTTCGATCATCGGTATGCAGCCAAATAAACCAAAACGGGCAGTTTCAGGGTACGAACAAACAAACGACCCACAAACAAAACAAGGAGAACAGGTTTGCCAAATTTTGAGACAAGGAGTCAAGGACCAAAATAGAACGAAAAATTGTCTGACGATGCATTAAAAAAATCACAGAATATGATTTAATTTCTTATATATAAAAAGATCCTGATTCGCCGACGAGACTTAAACTAGTCTGCCGAATTCGTTTTTTTATGTGTAAAACTAAAACCCGATTAACCGACGAAGCTTAAACCTCCGGGCTTCCTCCGGCAAAACTTTGCAGTCATTTGATTTCTTGTGTGTAGAAAAATTTCGATTTGATTTGCCGACGAAACTTAAACTTTCGGACTGCACCCGATAAACGTTTACAGAATTGGATTTCTTGCGAGTAAAAAGAACCCGATGTGCCGACGAGAATACCGAAGCCCGACAAAACCATACAACATTTGATTTCTTCTGTGTTTTGCCCGACAAAACTGTGGGATACAGAACTTGATTTCTTACATGTAAAAATAACCTGACGTGCTGACGAGGCTTAAACTTCCCGGGTGCGCCCGACAAACCTTCGAAGAACCCGGTGTGCCGACGCCCAACAAAAGCATACAAAATTCAATTTCATCTGTAGGCTATAAAAAGAACCCAATGTGCTGACGAGAACACCGCGGCCCGACAAATGTTTACAGAATTTGATTTCATAGTGTAACCCGATGTGGCGACAAGTCGACCGACGCCCGACAAAAGCATACAAAACTTTATTTCTTCTGTGTTTTTCGCCGGGCTTCGCCCGACGAAAGTACTTTCTCAAGACTTTTGGGGGTGGGAGTCCCCCCTCCCCCATAGTGACGCCTCTGCCCCCAACCCCCCCATCGTAGGCGAATCCAGTTCAGGCACATAAATGGATCATCTAGCACATCTTCTCTCGAATCTGAGCATTTTCTGAGAAATTCTGATCCCACCCACAGGTGCTCTGATCATCTCGGCAAATGACGTTCCTACACTTCGTTTCATTCTTGCTCTACCCGTTTGACCTCCAGACGGGCCGTGACTCACCACCGGTTTCGGTTCGAACAGGAATGTATTTAGAGCATCTCTCGCCACTGATCAAGTTTTACTCCAATCAAACTACACGTTCGTAACTTTCTCATGCAAAAGTTATCCGGATTCCTCGTCCATTCGACCCCGGGATGACTGAAACCGAGAAAGGAATTTTTTTAAGAGCACCTGTCCAGGTCCTATGTACGTATGCGAATCGTCCTAGCTTATGTGGAAGTGCTGGGACTAGCAAACCGACGGATGGACACAGATCGCAATACGGCACTAGACCGACGAAAAACTTGCACTAGGTTCAAAACCCAAATGGAAAGACTCGGCTCAGATTTATTCAGCAACATTTTGTCCCAGTTTCGGTAGGGTCCTCTCTAGGCTGTAGGTAGAAGAATTTGGACTTTACGAGGCAAGTCAGGCTCCCGCTTATCGTTTCTGAGGAGCTCATTGGTCAAGACCAGCGGCGTTTAGCCAAAATGTTTTTTTTTTGGGGGGAGGAGGGAGGAGGTATTTAGCGACGGCGTGGTAATTTTTAACGACTGCTTTTGCAGAAAAACGACTGTTTTCCAGAATAAATGATAGTTTTGACAAAACACCGACTGATTTTCAGAAAAAAAGACTATTAAAGGAAAAAACTACTGTTTTCATGACAAATCAACTGATTTTCTGAAAAAAACTTGTTTTCATGAAAAAATCAACCAATTTTACGACAAATCAACCGACTGGCTGGCAATATTGGGGGGGGGGCATCTCCCGCCCTATCCGGAACGCCCCTGGTCAAGACTACCGGTTATGCAAGTTTCTTTACATTCGTCAGGCCGAGTGAGGTTTCAAAAGAGTCGCACGTGTTAGAATGTTAGAAAAATATGTAGCATATCTACTGCAACTTGTGCTTTAAAGTTTAACTGAAAAGCCAACTTATTTTTGTATCATCTAATCGGATAACACTGAATTATTTGGATTCTGCTAAGGGATTTTTTATTTTCCACTATCTGCTCTAGTAGTGACGTTACGACCGTCTCCACAACACAAATTCTACTATAACGCAGAAAATCTGAATCTCAACATAAACGCGGCTTTTGAGTGGCTAGTGATCAGCTCGCGGAAGGTAGCTAACTGCGTGAACACTTATTTTCGTCTATCGTTTTCATCAAGCATACAATACAGGTACATGCGCATAGAGGTACCATAAATCCGAGAGGGAAATTCTACTACAGGAAAATCGATTAATCGTGAACAGCGGAGCAACGAAGTAACACGTTTTCATCGGGTCTTCATGCCTCTTTAAAGTTTAACCGAAAAGGGCTAGGATAGGACAGTCTAGTTACCCATCACTTATTCACTTAGATTGGCTTGAAGACCCGCTGAAAATGAGTTACTTCGTTGTTCCGCTATTCACGAATAATCGATTTTCAAATAGTGGAATTTCCATGTGATTTGCGGTGCCTCTATGCGCTTGTATTTTTGCTGTATGCCTTACGAGAAAGATTTATCATTTATTTTTTTTTCAGGCACTAAGCAATCTTCACCAATCTCACCACTGCCCACTGAAAAGCCGCATTTGTTTAGAGATTCAAATTTCCCGCGTCATAGTAGAATTTCCGCTGTGGCGACGGCTGGAGATCTTCTGAGCCTCATAACTAGAGCAGATAGAGGAAAATCAAAAAATCCCTTTGCAGAATCCAAATAATTCAGTGTATCAAGTTAAATGACACACATATGAGTTGGCTTTTCAGTTAAACTTTAAGTGAATAAGTGATGGGTAACTAGATTGTCCTACCTCAGCCCTTTTCAGTGGATCTTTAGGGATTATCACAAACTTGACTGAAAAAGTACCTTTTCTGTAGTATCTGTCCATGATGCTAGTAGAGAACATGCCACCATATCCATGTGTGCCATAGTTGACCTTGGCCATGGTACCGAGGTAATCCATGTAGTAAAGTTCTCCACCGGCTTCTTTGTCGAAGCCTGCCAGAAGCAAGTTGACTTGATAGGGTGACTGAAAACAAAAAGATGAAGTTGATTAAATATTCAAATTTAAAACTAGAAAGAACAAATGTTTTGCCTCACACTTGACACCACGAGTCTCGAACTATTAGTTGCATTTTCTCCTATTTCGATTCTCCTATTTCGCGTTTTATGACTATTGAGATGAAGCCAATTATTCTTTTAATCGAAAACGGGGAAAGCTTCGCGATTCTGCAGAATCCAGAATCCAGAAGGACCTCCATAGGGTTTACTCCGGCATTGGACATAACCATGGAGTCGACACGGTAGGCCTATCACAAATGTCCAGTTTTCGCTAGCTCCCACAAACCCGTGGATCCTACACCGTATTTCCGTCATATTGATCAGAGGTAACATGCGGGCTTCTGGCGCAAGTTAATAATCTATTTGACCAGGGACCCATAAATTTCCTGTAATGACTCGCCATTCAGGGGTCTTGTCATTTTCTATGCTTCTATGTTGCTATGTTGCCCGAGCCTCACCTAGTTTCCAAAAATTCCACTTGAGTCGAATCGGCGTTCTTGCTCAGATAGAGCCAATCCCGGGCCTCCTTGGACGTGAGACCAAGACGTGACACCACATTTTATCCCCGTGGGTATTTCTCGAACTATCTGACGCTCGGTCAAGAGCGCATCAGAAATCTCTTATTGACAAGCCCCTGAATGGCGAGTCATTACAGGAAATGTATGGGTCCCTGATTTGACTAAGACCGAAACACGCCAGTGAACGTCGGAAGAACGAGAAACGTCGCCCGAACGATGACTCAAATCCTGTGTCAACCAATAAAGGGCGTTCGTTGGAGACAGCTGTGGTGACGCGATTCTTCATCGGCACGTAGAGTTAGTCATCAAGAGTATTTTCGGATTCCGGCTGAACTCGAGAGGTTGCTCAACCCGAGAACTGGAGGACATCGGATTCGGGAAGATTACCAGCTCTATTACACAACCGCAAACAGTGCGTTTCGCAAAAAAGTTCACTGCGAAACACCGATCCTCACCATTTTTCTGCGGGAACCTATTCCAGGTTAGCGGTAGAGTAGATCTTGCAGTTCATTAACAGCTGCATACTCTACCGTTGGTGTTTGCTACTCACTAAAGATATCTGGATATTGAAGAACGAGTCGAAGTCGCTTGATGGAACGAATGAATGTGGGTACAATCCCAATAGTAAAGCGTTTCGCAAACCAGTTCACTGCGGGAACCTATTCCAGGTTAGCGGTAGAGTAGATCTTGCAGTTCATTAACAGCTGCATACTCTACCGCTGGTGTTTGCTACTCACTAAAGATATCTGGAGACTGAAGAACGAGTCGAAGTCGCTTGGTGGAACGAATGAATGTGGGTACAATCCCAATAGTAAAGCTAACCTGGAATAGGTTGCGGGGTGAGAATTGACGTTTTCTGGTCTAACCTAACACACTTACCCTGCTACGAAGAGACTGAGCAAGGTTTTGCCTTGTAAAGTGAGCAGCAGCAGATGGTGACAGTTGATAGTCGTTTCTCATTTTGTACAGCTGGACGTTCTTTGAGATGTATTCAGCAAACTGGGAAGTATCTCCGGATTCTCCAGACACAGCCATCATAAGATGATCGGACAGCTTGAAAACTTTTTCTTCGTCTGTAAAAAAAATAAACAGTTATGATGGCTCACTGGATCAAGAGCTGCACTGCAGCCTTGTCAGTAACTGCAATATCTAAAACAACCAAAACAAGGGGGAAGATGGTACAAGAAAGTAAATGAGAACATCACAAAATGTACGTGCTCCCGCTCAAACTACCCCAATCGTCGCCAGATTCGCTTCGAACTAAGGGCATCTAGGACATTTTCTCCTACTCTCCATCAAGTTTCATTGGAATAATCAAGCATTTCTGGGAACCATCTGGTACCCACTCCCTCTAAATCTGCCCACCGAGGTCCGACCTGGCCCAGACCCCAAAACGGCACATCGGGCATACGATGTTTGTACCCTCGAAGTCTCACCCCACCATTCATTTTGGTCCCTACCCCCCCCCTCCCCCGCCATGGTCAAGTGCGGTTCGGAGACACAAATGCACATCTAGGGCATCTGCCCATAACTTCCCAACTACGAATCATACATCAACGCGGAACATGAAGGAGTAAGACAATCCGCGTTCGTTTTCGTCGTTCGTCGTTATCGGTACCAAAAATGTCGTTTAATTTTTTTCGTATTAGCGTTTTCTTTGGCACGTTCTGTAAACGTCGTTTCACGGACGAAGTCGATACGAAAACGTTGATAGTCGAACTAACTTAATATTAGCAACAGCAGCTATAATAAAGTACAAAATGGATTTTAGCATAATAGGCCCACTGTTTTTAAACTTGTTTTACAAATTTAATTTGTTTTGTCGAGAATTTTGAAAATTCGCGCTTAATTACTGAATCGAGATGTTGAAACTGACTTTCCGCCTCCGTTCGTCGTTTCAAGAACGACGAATGAAACGGCGGTTCAACCGAACAAAGAAAACTCCTTATTTTCGGCAGTTCAACGCCGTTCACGAACGACTTTCTGAAGAAAACGCGTACAGTAAAACGACGGTTGAAACGGCGAACCGAACGACGAAAACGAACGCAGCTAATGATGTCATTCGAATTATCCGGCTGCACTTTCCAATATGCCTTTTCGGAACAGGAGACTCTCCTGCTAAACAAAACGTTGTTCGAATGGGGAATCCATAATACACCAAACTGTAGAACAAGTCATGAGGTGGACGGGGATGTGCAACATGTGCTATTCGACTGCAAAGACGACAACCAAACAGCCAAAATTAGGGCCTCGTGCCAGAAATTAAAGATACAACCATCTTTCAGCCCTATCAATCTAGCACCACTTCAGAAGTCAGAGGAGAAAGAACTTTTCCACCAGATAATCAACAACACACAGGAAAGGGAAATCAGCTAGATCCGTTTGACCCAGGCAGGGATACGCCCAACGAAGAAAGAAAGAGCAGACGACGCAGGCTACCGAGCCAAGAAGAGAGGCCGAAAGGGAATGACGCCGACGTCACTACCAATGGCCTGACGATTTGGATGATGATGCTTACTTCTCTTGACATATTCTTTGCTTGCCATCTAGAGATCCAGGGAGAATGAGACATTTCTGGGAACTGAACTACTTGATCTCCTCCATTCATAACTGATGTTGCAGATTGCAAAACCAAGGTCGTACCTCTTCTCATGTCGTGTTTTCGCACTGCCCTGGAAAAAGGGAGCCCTCCCATCGCCCTACCCCTGACACGGCCGTCCCCATTTCGTCTTGTGAATTTTATTGAGACTGAGTGTTTTATTTAACCTGTGGGGAAGGCTAAAAAATATAGCCGAAACTCGGGCTGCAAATGGCCCATCTCAATCCCCCAATTCACAACTGATGACTCTAAAACACATCTGATAGTAAAACATCACTCTAAAACATAACTGATGAAAACATCACTCTATAACACAACTGATGAAAAATCAACTAATTCTACCACTTTTTACTGCATTCTTACTTTTGAAACCTGTCTAATCTTCCTGTCAATTGAAGGGAGCCGGACAGTTCTTCTGGTTGTGCTTTTCTCATTGTATCACAGAAATCGACATTCAGAGAGTGAAATGCTTCAAGTGAGACTGGGTGTTAGTTTTGATTTTTCATCGGACTAAACTGCAAATGGATTATAAGAGAAAGTGTGAATACTGGTAGCCTACATAATAATGGTAGCCTAATAGGTAATGCATATTCCTGTATTCAGTTATTAAGGTATCATTGTTGATGGTAAATTATGTAGGTGTTGTTAACTATTACCGTGTGTTTATTTATTTTCTTTTTGTTGACTTTTATTTATGTTTTATATTCATATAATATATACAAAAATGGATTCATCAGCTGTGATGCTTATGAATAAATATTTTGGCCCTTCTTGGCAAAGGTCCTCTTCAGGCTGGAAATATTGTAGTAGTAGTGAACTGAAAGACAAAAATGCTCCTCAGCCGGGATTTGAACCCAGGACCTCCCGCTTACAAGGCAGGCGCTCTACCATCTGAGCTACCGAGAGGCTTGCGAACAGAGTTCGGAAACCACTACGACAGTCTGGTACAAGCCGGCCATAGGAACAGTGATCCCGGCTGAAGGCAAATTCATCTAATCAGTTCACAACCCCAAATCACGGAAATTATAATACATAGATGGCACTTTATACAAGGGACTTTTATTGTGACTAAAGAACCAAGAGCAACATTTTGAATTTAGTGTAGAAGTCTAGGACTCCATTGTCTAGGACTCCATTGAATAAACAGGTAGACCAAATTTGGAAAAACCGTGTGGATTGTCGAGCCACGCGAAGTTTAATACCCACGCGCAACGAGGCACTGACAAGAAGGTAAGTCGCCATGAAAAAAGATGAAATCCGGGGAATCATCCAGGTTGTTACTGGAATTGGAAACCTTGGAAAACACAATTCAAATACAGGAAAAATTGAGTCTCCAATATGTACCCATTGCGGAATAGATGAAGAGACAAATAATCACTTTGTTCAAGAGTGCCCAGCATGGACAAGGCAACGACTGGAAGCATTCCACTCTCCGAGTGCCGATTTCCACGAGGTAGTGAGAAAAGCCAGATTAAAGGAACTGTCCAGGTACCTTCAATTGACAGGGAGGTTAGACAGGTTTTAAGGTAAGAACGCGAATTAAAGCGGTAGAATGAGTGATGTTTGTATCAATTGTTTTATAGAGTGATGTTTTCATCAATTGTATCGTAGAGTGATGTATTACCATCAATTGTGAATCGGGGGATTGAGACAATGGGCCTTTTGTGGCCTGAGTTTCGGCCAGCGTGTTTGGCCTACCCCACAGAATAAATAAAATAAATAAAACCCCAAATCACGGAAATTATAATACATAGATGGCACTTTATACAAGGGACTTTTATTGTGACTAAAGAACCAAGAGCAACATTTTGAATTTAGTGTAGAAGTCTAGGACTCCATTGTCGGAGCCACATAGACAAACCAGGACCCACTTGGCGGGGTCTCATGGTGAAAACCAAACAAAACCAAATATATCTTTTGATGGGGAAAACGCCCTTGAGATGGAAATATTGTAGTAGTAGTGAACTGAAAGACAAAAATGCTCCTCAGCCGGGATTTGAACCCAGGACCTCCCGCTTACAAGGCAGGCGCTCTACCATCTGAGCTACCGAGAGGCTTGTGAACAGAGTTCGCAAACCACTACGATAGTCTGGTACAAGCCGGCCATAGGAACAGTCTTTCAGTTCACTACTACTACAATATTTCCATCTCATGGGCGTTTTCCCCATCAAAAGATATATTTGGTTTTGTTTGGTTTTCACCATGAGACCCCGCCAAGTGGGTCCTGGTTTGTCTACATGGCTCCGACAATGGAGTCCTAGACTTCTACACTAAATTCAAAATGTTGCTCTTGGTTCTTTAGTCACGTTAAAAGTCCCTTGTATAAAGTGCCATCCTCTTCAGGCTGTCATTCTTCTGGGCCAACGCTGGGGAAGGAAGTTTTGCAAGGGTCCTCTTCAGGCTGTCATTCTTCTGGGCCAACGCTGGGGAAGGAAACAAACCTGCAAACTTCCTTCCCCAGCGTTGGCCCAGAAGAATGACAGCCTGAAGAGGACCTTTGCCAAGAAGGGCCGAAATATCGCTTCATAAGCATCACAGCTGACAAATCCATTTTTGTATATATTATATGAACATATGAGTCAAGGTCAGCTTGGGCTCAAGGAATATTTATTTATCTTTTGCTATTGTGGCAATTTTTCATAAACCGTACACTTTAATGATCGCTATACTATCCTTATGGTAGCAACAAATTTTCTAGGCAAGTTGAATTAGTTTTTAAATAGCTTGATTTAGCCTACATGTAGGCTAATTATAAGTATACAATTAAAATGTTTGGACATATCCACTGGTGGGCCTTGTTAAAATTGATATCAAATGTCATCTTTTCTCAATTTTTTCTTCAGAGAATTGCCTGGTCTAAAACAAAGCAAAACAGGTGCAAATACATGCCACAGAAAAAGGCTGGCGCAAATAGTCACTTTCAAACAATTTGGGTTAACCTGGTAGTGCAAATAAATGAACAAAAGGCACAAAAGAAAATTGGAAATGGGAGCTGGTGCACAAACAATTGTCTGCTATTTCTTCCCCGAAGAACTGCATCAAACTGCATGGCAGAAAAACATGGGAAGAGGTGGTGTGAAAACTAGAAAAGTCATGACCAAACTATTAAGGTTCAGGTAGTGCACCAGTCTAGTACACTAGCCCATTTTCAGGCATGGTGCTCAAACGTCTAGCACCATGCCTGGGTGCTGGACGTTCAAGCACTGTACCTTGGATTTCATGTATGGTGCATAGATTCCAGTATACAGTGCATGCATGAAAAACACAGTTTCTGTCACCACAACTTATCAACAGCTCGGATAGGGCTGAAATTACTACCAAGAATTAGAGAAATCAAAGACAATCCTTATCATATTTTTCCTAACAAAAACAAAAGGACGCGACTGATGATGGAGATGAAAAACCTGACAGCAGCCTATCTATTTTCCATGTAGAGTGCCCTAGGAGCCAATATTCTGGTTGACTGTTAGGTAGAAAAAGCTGAGGCACAGGACACTTTGCATGCAAAACCCTTGACTATGTAGAAAAGGAAATGAGGTTTTTTATCTCCCTCATCAGTCGCGTCCTTTTGTTTTTGTTATGAAAAATATGATAAGGATTGTCTTTGATTTCTCTAATTCTTGGTAGTAATTTCAGCCCTATCCGAGCCGTTGATAAGTTGTGGTGACAGAAACTGTGTTTTTCATGCATGCACTGTGTACTGAAATCCATGCACTATGCAGGAAATCCAAGGTACAGTGCTTAAACGTCTAGCACCCAGGCATGGTGCTAGACGTTTGAGCACCATGCCTGAAAAGGGGCTAGTGTACTAGACTGTAGTGCACATAAATCTGCAAAAGGAGCTAAAGAAAATCAGAAACAAAAGCTGGCGCAATAAATAACACTTTGGCCATGTTAAACAAATGCTTAATTGAAAAGCATCTGACAATGCTGTGACTCTGTTCAACAAATAGGAAAAAAAATAATTAGAGCTTTCAATCAGGCTCAATTTCACTTATTTGACAAGATGAAGGGCAAAGAAATTGCTGCATGCATAGATTTCATTCACGGGATGGTCGTGCAAATAGCAAGGTATCCTGCATGATAAAATGGTGAATTCCAGTTGGTCCTTTGTCCATTTTCATATCCTTAACTACACAAAATGAAACCGACAAGCAACCGACAAAGTAAACAAATGACCTTCTCAAGAAAACAAACTAGATTGGAAACAATGAAACAATGGACACAGTTGGGGGCAAAGATGCTTTAATGGTGGTATCTTCTCTCTTCTAATTTGGTATAGGCTAACATGAAAAAAGGCTGACAAAAAGGGCTTAATGGCCTACCATGTTTCATGACAATGATGCTCATAGTGCAAGATGCGTCTGTTGCAAGCAAGACAAAATCCTTGAAGGCTACTCCAATGCTGCACTCCATGATAATTATTATTTCCTCTAAATCACTTGACAAGACACTAGATAAGCCTTGACCTAGGCAATAATGTGATTAATGTTGTGGTTCTGATGATTGTTCAACTTTTATATCCTTCTTCTTCTTCTAGCGACAGCGCAACGGCGTGAAGTTGCAAATCTTCTAGTCAAGGTTGCCACGAGCTGGCTTCATCCATACAAATTTAATATTTTTCAGGTTTTGTCACTAAAAGCTACCCACTTTTTTTTTCGCACAACAATGCCTTAAAATCACTAATATGAAGGGGTAAATCGGTTCAAAACGAAAATTAAAATTAAAATTGCGGTGAATATAATCAAAGTTGAATAACATTTCTGAACGGCTCAGGTATGTGGTCTCAAAGCAGCGTCGAACTTTAATTCAGTTATTTTTGGCACTTGCATTGCATCCTCTGGCTCAAGTGCCATATACCGATCGCAATTCCGTCTGTCGGTCCGGCGGTCTGTCCCACAATGCCAAACTAGGGTACTTACTGATGTGATAGGACGACGAAAATTGGCAGGCATATCAGGAACCCGACCAAATTAACTTGGATATAATCAGTTTCTCGACCGCCCACCTGGGGGGAGTGGAGGGAGGGGGAATCCGGAAAATTGAGTCGTGCGTAACTTTTGGACGGTTGATCGGATTCGAATGAAACTTAAGAACTGAATAGAAGATATGTCTAAGATGCTGGACCGGATTTGACAGCTAGGGAGTAATATTGGATGGGGGAGATCGGAAATCTTGTGAAACAGTTAGATTGGAGGGATCGGAGTGGAACTTGCTGGGAAGGACAAGCATCCTGCTCTAAATAAATCGTTTACACAATAGGACTGGATCCGGACACTTGAGGGGGTGGAGGGGGATCTCCCGAAATTCCAATGACGACGGTTTTGGTGATTTTCATGGCGAAACTTGGCAGGTATATCAGGGAACCGACCAAACTGACTTGGAAATAGTAATTTTCTCGATCCGTTCATTGTGGAGGGGGAGTGGAAGGAAGGGCAATCCGGAATGTTGAGTCATGCGTAATTTTGGAACGGGTGATTTACGGTGATTTAAGGTACTTCCAGACGTGGTAGACTGGTAGGACAATGAAACTTGGCTGGATTATTGGAGATTCGGCAAGATTTTCTTAGAAATCGTCAATTCACAAATTCGACCATTCCTCAAAGTACTAATCTTAACCGCAAAGTAAAACATTTAAATTAGATCCCGATGGGCACATGATAATTTTTGCCTCAAGGCAATGCTTACAAATGAAAAAAGTACTTTTGATCAAACGATATATTTCAGCCCATGATCATTTGCGCCACATTGGTTTCTTCTGTTTTCGCGGTTACGATACGCTCTTCATAAAATTCCTTCCAGATTAGTTCATTTTTGGCCGCTAGATGCGCTAGCATAAAATAAACAATGACACTTTATTCCGGGTGTACGTTTATCCAGGTTTGTTTGGCTATTTTCAATTCCTCTTAGGTCCAGCAATGTTTGAAACTGTTTAAAATGCTTCTGCCTCTATTTGTGCTCTACCTTGTCGAACTTCATCATGTTGTCAATTCTGGTTTCCGACTTCAGTGCTGAGCGCTAGTTGACTTTTCAACGGGGCTAATGCGCGACTCGGTATAAAGCGAAAGCCTAATCGCTTGTTCAACCATCAGATAACTTATCCCTCGATCTCACGTGTGATTATTATTGTTTCTCTAGCGCATCTGGCGTCAATTCGTCATTGGATTTTATGAGGGACGTATTTCTACGGCTAGGATTTCTTCTTTTTAGCTTCATTTACACGACGGGTATTTTTCCCCGGAGACGAGAGGGGAAAGTGTTCACACGGACACACAGAATACCCGGGTATTTTTCAATGGAGAGTACTGTCATGTGTGAATAGATTCAAATAATACAAAAGATTTCTTCACATTTCAAATATGGGTTCGTTCCAGCTCTTCTTCGTAGTTACTTCGGAGTAACTACATGTGACGTCACAAATTAACTACTAACTGGAACGGTCGAAGTTACTACGGGACTAGGGACGAACCCTATGGGTTCGTTCCAGCTCGGCCCGAAAGTTACTAAATAGTTACTTTTCAGTCACTTTCACCGTTCCAGCTTGTCACAAAGTTACGGGTAGCACAAGGAAGACCGTCACTTTGAAGTAACTTTTTGTAAAGATAGTACCCGACTATCTTCAGAAACTATCTTAGATAACTTTCACTTTCCAAGAGCCGTCTTGAGAAGGGAACTCGGGGCAGCAATGAGAGACAACGCGCATTATCTCGTCCCGTAGTAACTTCGACCGTTCCAGGTAGTAGTTAATTTGTGACGTCATACGTAGTTACTCCGAAGTAACTACGAAGAAGAGCTGGAACGAACCCTATCTTGCATCCCAGGGTTCGTTCCAGCTCTGCCCGAAAGTTACTACATAGTTACTTTTCAGTCACTTTCACCGTTCCAGCTTGTCACAAAGTTACGAGGAGCACAAGGAAGACCGTCACTTCGAAGTAACTTTTTGTAAAGATAGTACCCGACCATCTTAGCTAACTTTCACTTTCCAAGAGCCGTCTTGAGAAGGGAACTCGGGGCAGCAATGAGAAACAAAGCGCATTATCTCGTCCCGCAGTAACTTCGACCGTTCCAGGTAGTAGTTAATTTGTGACGTCACACGTAGAGCGTGTTCCACCCTACTTACCGTAGTTACTACGCTAGTCGCCGTGGTTACTACGCTAGGCTGGAACGCTCTTTGAATTTTTTCGGTCAATATCAGGCCGCGGAGTGATCCGACCAATCACGTTACAGAGATGCGTAGTTACTACGCTAACTACGCTCCCGAGTGTGGTAAGCAAATAGTTACTATTAGTTACTATTTTGAGAAGGTTGGAACGGTCAGCGTAGTAACTTTTCGTGAGGCTGGAACGGAAATAGTAACTAATAGTTACTATTGGTAGAGGGGTGGAACACGCTCGTAGTTACTCCGAAGTAACTACGAAGAAGAGCTGGAACGAACCCCCAGTCACAACTGTCAATCACTTTCACTTTTTTTCCTTCAATTGCATATTTTGTTGTTGCTGACGTCGAAGAATACCCTTCGACAAACAAATCCCCGGGTAAAAAGTTCGCGAAATTGAAGTCTAAAATACCCGGGTATTTGTTGCTGTTGCGGAGGAAAATACCCACGGAGGACGGGTAAATACCCATCGTGTAAACGAGGCTTTTATGATTTTCAAAGAACGGGTTGTTATTGTTTGAATGGCAACACTGCTGAATCTTATTTAGCCAAACCTTTCAAATTTTTGTCGGGACGTGCACTGCCTGTTGAAAAATATGGCTTTACAGATTCTGAAAGAAGAGCTTGCATCTTACAAAGATTTCCCAAAAGAAGGAATCTTGTTTAGGTATTTAAGTTTTCCAAGTGTGGCATAACTCTTTGGCTTTTGAATTGTAGGAATGTAGGCTACAGACAGAAGGGAAATCCAACATCAAATTTATGTGATGACCTCAAACTTGGCCTGACTGAAAACCTTAAAAGAAAATTTATATGCAGTCCAAAACTGGTCCTAGGTCCCTCAGGGTTTCCTTCTTGACAGTTAGGACCAAGTTAGGACTGCACTGAAAATTTCCTTTCAACCTTTTTTAGGCCAGGTTTTTACCTGGATGTTTGGCAGTTGGAACTGGAGGTAACTTACGCTTCTTTGACTTTGAGGTGATAAAATGTAGACCATAAACGTGGCCCGAGTTTCAGGTAGTTTTTCTAGCGTACCTCACAGAATAATAAAAAAAAATTGAAAAAAAATGTTCGATTGGTCATTGAGGGTAGAGATTTTTCCGTATTTGGTTTTTGACATCACCTGTCTCATCTTAGTTAGAAAAGTTGGTCAGTTTGGTCATTTTTCAAACAGGATCTGGATATTATTTGATTTTAAATTTGAATCCCTGGGTTTTGTGTCCTGTCTGTACAAAAATTTTAATGATAGTCATATCCTGGTAAGGCCCATAGTCCATCCGTGTACACTATCAGTGCAGTGATCCATAATTCGGGAAAGGCGAGAGCACTTTAAGAGCAGCCTCTATATAGCTCAACAGATGCTTTACGCAGTGTAAATTATGTCAGTGTGTGTTGTTTCCTTTTCTTTTCATCATTATTGTTGTTGCCAGTGATGTTCTTTTTTCCTTTCTTTCATTGTTCTTTTTTTCTTCTTCTATTTTTAATTACTCCGTCTTTTTGTACATTTTTGCATTATGATGGGAAATAAATCTGTTATTATTATTATTATGATGCCGTCCTTTCATTTAGATAAGCTCTTAAACTTATTTATTTTCTCGGCAGGGATATCTTCTCCTGGTTCAAAAACCCAAAGTCTCTCAAAGCAGTCATTCAGTGTTTTACAACAGCTGTTGAAGAAAAAGACTGGAAAGCTGTTGATGTTGTTGTTGGTCTTGAATCACGAGGATTTCTCTTTGGGCCTAGTTTGGCAATGACTTTGGATGCTGGATTTGTTCCTGTACGAAAAGCTGGAAAACTTCCCGGAGAATTGGAATCAGTATCCTACGTCTTAGAGTACAGGAGTGTAAGTTAGGTAAATACTTGTATTTGATGATGGAATGGAAGGCTAATAAGTTTGTCCTGGTTTGTAATGAAAACTAATCAATTACCCCAGTTATTAAACACTTTATTCCTTGTAAGACGAAACAAAAATCATAGATCTCTTCCTGACAACTCTCCCCAGCGTACTAACTACAAAAATGAATGCGCGAATTTCCCTCAGAGTGATTGCATACCCTGAGGGCAAACGAAATGAAATAGCATCCGCTACAATCCTCCCTTTTTAAGTTTGAAATGAAGGAAATGTTCTCACAGAAATGTAAACACACATATTCACAATATATACACATTACAGGAGCCGCGACAAGGCGTCGGCATTTCCGTTTTCAACACCCGGTCTGGCCTTCACTGTAAACGAATATTCCTGAAGTGCAAGGGACCATCTTGCAAGTCGAGCATTCTTGGACCGACACACGTTCATCCAACGCAGAGGATTGTGATCAGTCTCTACGCAGAAGTGCCGACCCGTCAGATAATACGTAAAGCATTCTATGCCCCACTTTAGAGCGAGAGCTTCTCGTTCAACTGTGGAGTAACGACATTCAGCTTGGGACAGTTTTCTGCTTTTATAGGCAATGGGATGTTCTTCATCTCCCCATCTTTGCGAAAGCACTACTCCAAGTCCAGTGTTCGAGGCATCCGTCTGCAAAATGAAGTCCCGTTGGTAGTCTGGGGTCCTCAAAATCGGTGATGATGTCAGGGCAGATTTCAGATCTACGAAGGACCTCATGCATGCGTCTGTCCACGTAACTTTTTCGGGTTGGTCTTTTCTGACCAGAGCAGTTAGTGGGCCAGCACGTTCTGCAAACCTTGGCACAAATCGATGATAGTAGTTGGCCATCCCCAGAAATGATCTGACTTCCTTCTTCGTTTTTGGAACTGGGAAGTTGTTGACCCCTTGGACGTGTTCTTCAACCGGTCTAACCATACCGTTACCAATGCGATGTCCCAAGTAAGTTGTCTCGGTCTCGGCAAAGCGGCATTTCTCTGGATGAATTGTTAGTCCAGCGTCTTCAATCTTGCGCAGCACATCTTCTAGGTGTGCCAAATGCTCTTCCCAGCTGTCGCTGAAGATGACTATGTCGTCTAGGTACGCTCGTGCGTACTTGCGACACTGCCTCAGGATACGGTCAACTAATCTTTGAAAAGTAGCAGGAGCCCCGTGAAGACCGAACGGCATCACAGTAAACTCGTACAGACCTGAGTTTGTCTGAAACGCAGTCTTCTCGCAGCTCTCCTCAGTTAGTACGATCTGCCAGTATCCTTTGGTCAAATCAATAACGGTAATGTATTTGGCGCTTCCTATTGTTTCAAGGAGCTCGTCGATCCTGGGAAGAGGGTAAGAGTCGAACTTTGACACCGAATTGATCTTCCTGAAATCGAGGCAAAATCTTGTTGAACCGTCTGGTTTGGGAACCATGACAACAGGGGAACTCCAAGCACTGCTCGAAGGTCTGATGATTCCAAGGTCAAGCATGCGCTTCACCTCCTCCTCCATTGCTGCCTGTCGAGCCTGCGGTATACGGTAAGGACGCTGTTTGAATGGTTTCGTGTCCCCAGTATCAATGTGATGTTTCTCAGTTGAGCTACGCCCTGGAAGTTCGTTGAAAACGTGTTTGAATTTCTCGGCAATGGTCAATAATTGTCTTCGACTCTTGTGATTCAAGTGCTGCAGTGAATCTTTGAATTTTTCTTCCAACTCAGCAGATGACTTTTTCGTGGATGGGCTTTGAAGGAAGCCCACATCCTCCGCATACAAGTCGAACTCTGACTCTCGACGTTCGAAACGCCGCAGAAGATTTATATGCAGGACTTTTGACTTCTTCCTGCCATCAGTCATCTCCACTTCGTAATCGACGGCATTGACTCTCCTCAGAACTCTGTAGGGTCCACTCCATTTCGTTTCCAGCTTGTGGGTACCGGTTGGCATCAAAACTAGTACTTCATCTCCTGGTTCGAGCGTTCGTGGCTTAGCTTTTTGATCGTAGTATGACTTCTGTTTTGTCATAGCCAATTCCAGGTTGTCTTTGGCTTTTTCGACCATGTGTTCCAGGCGAGCTCGTATGGTCAGTAGATGATCAACCACTGATTTCGACGTGGTCTTGTTGACCTCGGCTTCCCACTGCTCTCGGACTACGTCCAGAGGACCGCGTGGCCTCCTTCCATAGAGAAGCTCGAATGGACTGAAGCCTGTAGAGTTTTGGGCTGTTTCCCTGTAGGAGAATAGGATGTAGGGTAGCATCCTATCCCAGTCTTTGGTGGATTCTGCAACAAATTTCTTGAGCATCGCTATCAAAGTACCGTTGAAGTTTTCAACCAAGCCATCGCACTGCGGGTGGTATGGAGTTGTACGGATAGCTTTGATGCCCACAATCTTGTACAGTTCCTTCAGCGATTTCGAAAGGAAATTAGCTCCTTGGTCAGTCAGTATTTCTTCCGGTACCCCAACCCGACAGAAATACTGCTCTAAAGCTTCGGCTATTTTCCTCGCATTCGTTGTCCGGAGCGGAATGGCTTCCGGATATCTTGTTCCGTAATCTGAGATAACAAGGATGAACTTGTGGCCATTGCGGGATGCAGTTAGAGGACCTACAATATCCATTGCTATGCGGCGAAACGGTTCGACGATCAAAGGCATTTTGACCATCGGGACTCTCTCCTTCGGTTTGAGTCTGGCTGTGAGTTGGCAGGCATGGCATGTTCGAACGTAGTTGGTGACATCCTTCCGGATTCCTGGCCAGAAGAATCGCTGAAGAACTCTATCCGCTGTTCGATGTTTTCCAGCATGCCCTCCCATTAGCTGGTCATGTGCAACTTGTAAAATGAATTTTCGGCATGGTTTTGGGACCACCAACTGAAGTGATTCGTTTCCATCAAGTCGCGATACGCATCTTCGGTAAAGGAGATTGTTCTGAACTTCGAAGTCTGTTCCTAGGATTGCTTTCTTGAAACAGAGTTTAAGCGAGTTGTCCTTTTTCTGCAGTTCTTCCAGTTCCTTCGAAGAAAGGTTTTCTGGATCGATCTGTTCTGTTGTGTTTGACGTTCCTTCGCTTCTCCTCTGAGCCTCAATCCTTTTCTGCTGACGACTTTGTCTAGGTCTGTCAAGGTCTGTGCTGTTGACGACCAAGTCCGGTTCGATTCTAGTCAAGTCGTTTTCTGGCAAATCCGTCGGCTGGCAACTGTAACTTCGGCTCCTAGTTGTCAAAAAGGCCTCGTCCATGTGGTTCTTGGACACTGCATTGGCTCTGCACAGCTCTAGGAACCGCGGAAACGATTTTCCAATCAGGACATCCACGGGAAGATTATCACTGACTGCCACCTCGGAATTGCAGGTGTATCTCTCGCCATCTTTGTTGACTGCTACTTCTGCTCTGTTCATAGGATATGTTTTCTTGTCGCCATGAACGCAGCAGATATCAATCCTGTCAACAAACGGAGAAGTTTGATGAATGAATTTGCTGTGGACGATGGTAGAAGTAGCTCCTGTATCCACCATAACTCGAGCTGGCTTGCCGTTGACTTCGCCGTCATACCAGAAGAATTTTTCGATGTCTGGTGATTTTGTAGGACTTCTGGCTAGAAGGCCATCTTCTTTTTTGACAGAAGACTTGCAACGGTTCGCAATGTGACCTTCTTTTTTGCATTTGAAACAAACCAAAACCTGGCGATCCTTCTGGTTCTTCTGTTTCAAATCAAATCCTTTTGGTTTTGCAGGTGTGTTCATCGTCGAGTCCTCTTGTTTTTCACCCTTCACGTTTACTGTCTTGGTGTTTCGGCTTGTCGACGCAGAAGAACGGTAAGCTTTCCGCGCGAGAAGAAAATTCTCAGCTGTTTCCACTGCAACTTCTAAAGTCGGGGCTTTCAGCTCTCTGATCCGTATTTGTAGCTGCTCGCTACGTAAAGTATTCACAAATTGTTCAACCAGTATCTTTTGAAGAATACTGTTGATAAGCGTGATGAGTATCTCTGGATCTTCAATGCTCTTGTAGTCACCCAGTCCCAGCCATTTGGTCAGTAGATGTTCAAGCTTCGCTCCAAAATCGATGAAAGATTGGTCGCTTTCCTTTTCTATGGAACGAAATCGTTGGCGGTACGTTTCTTCGGTAACTTCATACCGTCTCAGAATAGCCGCTTTCAGTGCATCATAATCCTTACAGATGCTTTCTGGAATCAATGCTGCAGCTTCAGCTGCCCTTCCTGACAGTAGACCTTGTAAATGCATCGCCCAAGTTGCTCGATTCCAGCCATTTTGAGTTGCTGCACGTTCAAACATTGTGAGGTAGGCGTCTACGTCTGTGCCTTCTTCAAATCTTGAGATTTTGACCTTGGACCCCGAAAAGAGATTGGATGATCCTTGCATAGCCACCTGATTTGTTTGAATCGCTGCATACAGTGGCTGGAGTTGATCAGTTAAGGCCCTGATCGAAGAAGCAGTTGCTTGCCTTTCCGTTTCCAAAGCCGTCTGGAGTTGGCTCTGTGACGCCTCAATTGTCATGGCCAGTGACTTCTTGATAACTTCTAACATTTGTTCCGTGTTCATGATTTCTGGTGGGTTTCGAACTTTTTCTTCTTTTGGTGAGAGTTCCAAGAAGAATTCTTCCTCAGACGATGATGACTGTAAGTCTGGTTTCACCTCTTCGGTTACTTCGTCGGCTTGATGATCTGATGGGACAATCGAAGCCTCCGAACAGGTCCTTGATGATAGCGTTGATGTACTTGGTCGGACTGACGTAGTTAGCCGATAGTACTCAACCGGAAACCCAGTTCTTAATTCTCTTTCCCTCGCCTGTTGACGGGTTTCCACACCAGATGAATTTTGGGCACTTGAAGACTGTGTTGGTACTGGATTACTCATGCGACAACATGAGTTGAATCATCCGCCGCGTTCGACGAAATCTTGACAAATGCTGAAGTACACGCTTGGTTATGATACAAATCACCGAGCAGGTGCTGAGAAGCACAAACCTGGATATGATGTAAATCACTACGGAGTGCTGAGAAGCACACACTTAGATATGATATAAATCACAGGAAGTGCTGACTAGCACACCCACGTTGGTGCTGAAAAACACTCTGCTTGTTGTGCTGAAAAACACGTTGCTTATTGTGCTGAAAAACACGTTGCTTATTGTGCTGAAAAACACGTTGCTTCTTGTGCTGAAAAACACGTTGCTTATTGTGCTGAAAAACACGTTGCTTCTTGTGCTGAAAAACACGTTGCTTCTTGTGCTGAAAAACACGTTGCTTATTGTGCTGAAAAACACGTTGCTTCTTGTGCTGAAAAACACGTTGCTTCTTGTGCTGAAAAACACGTTGCTTATTGTGCTGAAAAACACGTTGCTTCTTGTGCTGAAAAACACGTTGCCTATTGTGCTGAAAAGCACAAACGATAGAATGACAAGAGTCACTCTGCCAAATTGGTAATGGTAAACCAATAACGGGAACGAATATGATGTGACGACAATGGCAGCTTCCCTCAGTGAAAACTGTTCCTCACAAATATTCAGGGTTGTGGCACGGCCACTGGAACAACCTGGCACAAACAAGAGTGTAATCACGCCTCTTACTTCAGGGATTGCTCACTGCGCAATAAACTTGCAAAACAACAAAAGTACTCGGGAGTACTCGCACACGGAATTCGGAAATCCCACAAAATAGCCTCGATGACTACTTGTCTATTTTTGCGACACGGAATCGCCTGTCTGAACACGACAACGAGTACACTGGGGTCGATTTTTCAACGAAAAACCGATAATGTCTTAAACCAAGAGAATGTCACTTGTCCTTTAACGAACACAAATTCCAAGATCAGAACTTGTTTCTAATTTTCGGGAAAATGTCCACGAACCCTTAACTGAACACACTTCTTTGGACAAAAATGTGATTCTATCACTGGTCCTTTAAGGAAACTCAGTTTAATTTCAAAAAAAAATTTCCGAAACTTGAAATTAATCGTTCAAAAACACAAATTGTCTATGGTAATCCAAATTAAATTTAAATTGTTCGAAGAAAAATCACGGATTGAGCCGCTATTGTCTATAAAAGGTTACGCAAAATCTTACTGTGATGACGGAAACGGTGCAGACTCGATGACGCAACGACGGTAGATCAGGTCTCTAATCCAAATGCTGCATGCTGTATCCAAAAGTCACTTTTCCCGTCACGATAATCTCACGTAATCTTCAAACAAAATTCACGGAATCTGGGACCGAAATCGGGTCGAATTCGTTCACTTTAAACAACCTTTTTCTTTAAGATTGCACACTTCTGACACCACTGTCCTGGTTTGTAATGAAAACTAATCAATTACCCCAGTTATTAAACACTTTATTCCTTGTAAGACGAAACAAAAATCATAGATCTCTTCCTGACAACTCTCCCCAGCGTACTAACTACAAAAATGAATGCGCGAATTTCCCTCAGAGTGATTGCATACCCTGAGGGCAAACGAAATGAAATAGCATCCGCTACAAAGTTATAGGATGACAGTTATCTACGTCTAGTAGCCAAAATACTTATGTGTTCGTTTGATGTTATTTCGCCAAACAAGACGAGTTATCACTAAAATCGGAGTATGTGTAAATAATAGGGGCTGAAAAAGGCAGGGGGAAATATACAGACTTATAAATTACTATATACTCCAGCGTTACTTAAAAAAAATGGTATTCCGAAGAGAAGAATCCTTGCTGATTCAGTGTAGAAAACAACAAGTATTTTCTGTCCATATTAAGCTTGTATTTGAAGCTTAGTTTGTGGGGAATTAGAAGTGTCGAAAAGAAAAACTTGATTCACATTAATGATCGTTATTTTCATCAACAGTTCATATTTGCCTTCGGCTCTGTTTCTTAACATCTTAAAGGACCTTTTGTACCTACAATGCCAATGCAACAGCGTTTGTTAGTCCTTAAACCCGGAGGCCCAAATTTCACATGTTACATTCTGAACCGGCTTACAGCATCTGACTAATCTTAGACGCAGTTACGCGATTCACTAGTTTCCATGCGCATTATCCTCCCAACCAGTGTTCGCGTCTCATGTTATTGAGGCGTAGAACTGAATTTTGCCGAAATTTTAAGTCGATGGGCCTGGGAAACGGCGTAAAACAGCCAGTGCCCTGGATAATTTGTTAAAAGCAGAGCTTAGCTTTGCAGGATTCAGATAGTTTTGAATATTGGAACATAAAAAGTAAATAATGCGAGTTGTGCTAGAGTCTAGGGCTAATGACCGAAAATTATGCGTGCCTGGAATCCTGAGTGCCTTGGCGACATAAGGATAAACGTATATCAGGTGAAAACCATGAAAAGAAAACAGCGAAAGTCAGAATACAAAATCCACCATGAAAAAACAGCGACAGGATAAAAAACTCAGAAACAACGAGAGCAAATCGTCTCCCAGTTGCTGAAAACGTGTTGTTATGTTGAAGAACAATATTTTATGGTATGTTTTATATGTATTCAATCAATCAATCAATTTATTTATTTCGTGACATTACATGTCACATATTACATTAGAACAAGACATATATACAGTCATTTCATCCATTCGGTGGCTCGGGGCAAAAGCGCAGTCGACGGAAAAAGCGATAGAAATGGCCTGAACGGCACTCTGCATTCTCGCGGATTGCCTTTAAAAGTGGGTTTTCGGAGACTTCTAACCTTGCAACAAAACTAACTATCGCTTTCCGTCTCATAACATCAGAAGATTCAATTTCATTTTCTAAGAACAACGTGTTGTTATGTTGAAGAACAATGTTTTATGGTATGTTTTTTATGTATTGATGCTGACTGTAAAGAGAATAAGATTATGTCAAGGAGAAGTTTGTATTGGTTTGTCCAGACGGAGTCAAGTAGTGACAAGTGGCCGCCTTGGAGGTGGAGCTTGGATTAATTAAGGAGGAAGCTGCTTGGACAGGCCAGGGTGTCCGCTCGTCTTGGCCATGCTTAATCTGCTGTGGTCGTGCGCGGCTTGGAGGAAGGAAACCCAGTTCCAAATATTTGGGAGGATTTCTACATCTGTTTCATTTTCAGGACACATTCGAAATCCAGAAGGGAAGCATAACACCTGGACAGAAAGTCCTTATTGTTGATGACTTGTTGGCAACAGGAGGTAAGTTTCAATGTCAACTCATCCCATTTACTAACTACTATAAAATGTTAAACCATTAGGGTCCCACGAGGGATAAACACCCTCCTGAATCTTAGCATGTAGGGATCTATCAATTAAATCAATCAGTCAGTTTAATACTTCAGCATAACCATACAATAGAAATATAGACTATATAGAGACTAAAGTGAATGAATGAATGAATGATTATAACGCACTGCCCAAAGGCACAAGTGCAATGTAAGAAAATCTTGCAGTATTTGCTACTGGGATTAATCTTGTCTCATTGTCTGTAATTCTGCTTAATCTTATCTCTGTAGAGGTAAGATTAATCCCAGTAGCAAATACTGCAGTTAACCTTAATCTCGACTCGGAGAAACTTTTTACAGTGTACTCTGCCGGATAAGCCGTAGCTTCTGCCAAGAAGACATGCGATGAAACAAGGCTGCTGCTATAGCTACCACACTGTTTGCCGACTTTAGAGCATAGACAGCAAATAGAGATTTTGACTCTCTACATAAGCAATGTGCAGTGACGGTTACCCAGTAGGCTACTCCACCAGAAAAATAATTCAGGTGTATCCAGGTCCAAGATAAAAAAAAAAATAAGCTGGCTTTCCAGTTAGACTTTAAAAGTTATGTTGGATGCCACGGCTATTTCCGTTATGGCCCCTTTAAAGGGGTCATAACCTTTTCGTGATATTGTTTCGCGAAAAGACTACATATATCGCGAAAAGAGGACATGTGAATAGGTCACAACAGATATTTTCACCTAACGTTTAACACAAGGATGCGCGACCGTGGGCGTGTTCCACCCTTCTATTAGTTTAGCAAGAACAAATAATCACAAGAACCTCCGTCTCCGATCTCCGAATACCACCATGCGGAGTCGAAAATATACCCCACCCGATGCAAACGAGCAGATGGTAGAACCTACGCCGAACATCATAATTCGTTACCTCTACAAACAGCAATATCGCAGTAGATTCCCGGAGAAGAATGTCCTCACAAACGCCGTCTGACTCGCTGTAGACTGGGTTCGCCACTCCTGCTTTTCATCTGGTATGCGCTATGGCGAAGAGGGAAGTAGACGGGTGTCAGCTCGAAGCTCACAGCACATACCTCTAGCTCCGCTCAGTTATGTCAGGGTACACATAGTTGGTGCATGGGACCCATGACGGAGGTTCTATTGGATTATTTGTTCATACTATTAGTTATGATTTTGGTCCCAACCTCGTGAAAGGTTACTACGCTGACCGTTGCAACCTTCTCAAAATTGTAACTAATAGTAACTATTTGCCTACCACGCTCGGGAGCGTTGTTAGCGTGGTAACTACGATCTCTGTAACTTGATTAGCCCGAGGAACGATGTTTCGACAAAAATGCAAAATTGCGTTTCAGTGTTGACGTAAAAAAAACAGGATTCGTACCGTCATGTGCAGTAACTACGGGAAGTAGGGTGGCACACGGCACACGCCCCGTGTGTTAAACGTAACCAAACTTCTGTCAGTTTCCGGGCTTATGCTTTCTCTGAACTCCATCACTGTATTCGCCGTCGAACTGACTGTTGGGTTGGGAAGACCCAAGCTTGCATGCCAATTCCTCCAGTCCAACGTCAAATAACGACTATTCTAACAACAACGACTATTTACAGATACACAAGTCAGGAACGAGTAAAGTCAGGAACCCTTAAAATCACAACAATTCCACTTTAAATATTTCAATCCATTAATCTGGTTGAAGGCTGTCTACCAGACACTAGGGAGTAGTGCCAAGACCTATGCTTTCTGTGCTTCGCAAACGGGCCATACCCGTGGCGCTGCCCACTACGCTTGCAGCGTTTAAAGCGAGACAAACTTGCGGGTTTAAAAATTTCTAGGAAAGCTAAGATGCGATCTGCACACATCAAGGAAACAGTGGAGGTTATATCTTTTTTATGCTGTGTTCAGGATGTGAAGTTCTTGGAGCCAGCAGTGGTGCACGACAGAATGAGTGTCAGTAGGGACGTTCACTACCGCTAGTAATGCTAGTATCGCAGCTGTTCGACTGTGTGTCACTTTTTCCAAGTCTTGGCGCTACTCCCTAGCGTTATTTTGCTCTGCTGTCTACCAACTGAAGTGGTGACGCTACTATCAAGATGCGTTGATGCTAACTTACCCAACACTGCTAGATGGCGTTGTAAATAGGAAAAGGCGCGGAACGTTCGAATAGGGTGAGAAACGGAATCGGATGATTCCTGAGAGGAGGGGTAAATCCAGAAGATGGATGATTCCTGTATACTGACGCTAAAAGATATTTTTTATATTTCCAGGCAGCTTGAAGGCATCGTGTGAGCTAGTCAAACGTCTGGGAGGAGAAGTGGTCGGTTGTCTGGTCGCCATTGAACTAGAAGAACTCAATGGACGGTCGAGTGTGCCTTGCCCCGTCCACAGCTTATTGAAATACTGATCTGAAATGCTCTGCCAAAGTATAACACTTTTCTAATTGGAACACACCCCCATCGTAGAGTTTAACCGAATAGGGCTGGGATCCGACAGTCTGGTTACAAATCAGTTATATACTTAAATGGGCCTGAAAACCCGATAAAAATGCGTTACTTCGTTTGTCCGCTACCCGCATACAATCGATAAAATCGAAGTGAATCTTCTTCTTGGGGAATCGAAGGGAACGGCGAAAATCGAGGGAGTCACTCCACGCGGACTCCGCATACGGAAAACAACGAGAAGACGGGGAATGCTTCCAAAGTGGATTTTGTTCGAAAAAAAAATGCAGTTGACGAAACTAGTCTGGATCCACTTTATTTTTGGTTTTCTTTATTCTGATTGTTTATCATTAATTTTACATTGCACCAACATCAGCAAAAGTCTGACTCCCGTCCAGATCCGAAAGGGAGTCCTTTTTGATGACGGTGATGATAATCGGAGCATTCCCCGTCCGTGGTGACTCGCGAGAATACGAGTGAGTGAGTCCCGGGACAAACAGAAACTTGGGGACTCCTTAAAGTTTGACCGAAAAGGGCTAGGATATGACAATCTAGTTACCCATCACTTATTCACTTAAATTGACCTGAAGACTCGCTGAAAATGGGTTACTTCGTTGTTCCGCTATTCACGAATAATCGATTTTCAAATAGTGGAATTTTCGTGTGATTTGTGGCGCCTCTATGCGCTTGTATTTTTGTTGTATGCCTTACGAGAAAGATTTATCATTTTTTTTTGGTTCAGCACTAAGCAATCGTCACCAGTCTCACCACTGCCCACTGAAAGCCGCATTTGTGTTGAGATTAAAATTCCCCGCGTCGTAGTAGAATTTGCGCTGTGGGGACGGCCGGAGATATTCTGTGCCTCATAACTAGAGCAGATAGTGGAAAAAAAAACTTTGCAGAATCCAAATAATTCAGTGTATCAAATTAAATGACACACAAAGAAGTTGGCTTTTCAGTTAAACTTTAAAGGGCACCTGAATGAAGAGTACCAAGTATCATCCCTATCTGTATGACTTCCGTTAACATTGCCTTAGAAATAAATAAATGTCTCCAATCAACCCTTCTTCTGGAATATTTTTTAACCAGTTAAGCCCAAACGTATATCTAGAAGAAATTCCAATACGATCCGGCCAGCGCTCCTCGGAGAAAGGCGAAAATACGCCTTATTCTTAAATTATTTGGCCTACCAACTACAATGGTTAAGGTGAGTCTTCACCTTCCGGAATCTGGGTTCCCAGATTTTCTGAGATTTTTTTTTTTATTTCTTCTGCGATACTTAAAAATTCCGGAAATCTGGAAGTTCAAAAGCCCCTTTTTCCGGATTATTTTGATATACTTTCGGACCGGTTCATATTCCAGATGCAACTTACAGAAGACGTCAAAGAATAATCTGGAAGCCCAGATTCCGGAAGTTTCGGGAGGTGAAGACCGGACTTTAGCCATTGACGAAAAATAAACTAAAATGGCAGATTCCTTGCAACACATTTTTCTACTTTCTTAAGCCGTAACTTTCCCGGGTTAAGCGTCTTTAACCATGGAAATGCAGCCTTTTTCTGAAATTCAATTTTTTTGCGTCTGGGGGAGTTTGGGTTGACGTGCAAACAGCGCACGTTCTGATCGTTATTACTCGAGCCTTGGGTAGCGTTCCAGCGACGTAATTTTAGTTACGATCGTTACTAGTCTTGTTATTATTGCCGTTCCAGAGCCCGCCGTAATAAGTAAATTGGCTCCTCCCACTTATTATTTTCGTTCCACGACTGTTACGGTCGTTACAATTTACTTATGATGGTCGCGAGCATCATAGGTGATAATAACTATTGTTCTGAATGAATTTTATTTATAACCCGTCACACAATCAGAAGGACACAAGACGGAGTATTAAAAACAAAAGAAAGAAAAAGGAAAAACAACTACCATAAACACACAACATCAGTGAAAATTTACAAATACACTTTCAGAAGAATACAACCTTCCAACTGTGACTGTTAGGCGTTGCAACATTTCACTGAATTGCTTGTCGGCTGCGATTGTTGGCTCTACAATGCTATATCGATTTGCCACAAACCCGTTTCTTTTCCACCGCGGGACCTTCGCGTTGTTATTATTTTCGTTCCAGAGAGCGTGATAACTACGATAATACGGCGATCGCCCCTCCTCTTATAATCGTAACTTGTAATAGCTTCACCGGAACGCTACCTTGGATCTGATGAAAAAAAAAATCCCTTAAAGGCGTATTCTCGACGTTCCCCGAGGACTCCACTTGAGGAGTCCCTGCATTTTTTTTGTTGTCCCGTGGACTCACTCCCCGTATTCTCGCGAGTCCCCACGGACGGGGAATGCTCCGATTATCATCACCATCATCAAGAAGTACTCCCTTTCAGATTCGGAGGGGAATCTTTTTTTGCTGGTTTTGGTGCAATGTCAAATAAATTATAAACAATAAGAATAAACGAAACCAAAAATAAATTGGATCCAGACTAATTTCGTCAATTGCATCTTTTTTTTCGAACAAAATCTGTTTTGGAAGCATTCACCGTGTTCTCGCTGTTTTTTGTACGCGGTGTCCGCGTGGAGTGATTCCCTCTATTCTCGCCGTTCCCTTCGATTCCCCGAGGAGTCCTCGAGGAACGGCGAGAACACGCGTTAAGTGGGATCGCCACTGGCATTCATAAATGACCGCTTATGGCAGCGATACGATCGATTCCGACTGCACGATTGTCAGTGAAGGATCCACTTAATCCAAGGACTAACCTGTGATTATTTTTTCTACAGAGCATGTGGGAGAGTTTATGAAGCGTGTGTTACTTGAGGCGTATTCTCGCCGTTCCCCGAGGACTCCACTTGAGGAGTCCCCGCGTTTTTGGTTGTCCCGGGCAACCCGGGGACTGACTCCCCGTATTCTCGCGAGTCCCCTCGGACGGGGAATGCTCCGATTATCATCACCATCGTCAACAAGAGCTGAAAGCTCATATGGCACTTGCAAGCTTTTTTGCTTGTATTCAAGTTATCGTAGTACGATGTGAATGGATAGTAGTGCTCCCCTCCCTCCCCCCACGATGGTCGGATCGGGCAAGTGACTATTTCCAAGTTATAGAAAATCATCTGTAATCAAAACTCTTGAAGCAAAAAAGATGATCATCAGGAGCACGAAAATGTATTTTGCTCAAAAGTATTGTTTGTACATTAAGGAATTTTATTGTAAGCAAAACCCTTGAGGCAAAAATGATCATGGGCTCATAGGGATCATGAAAATGTATATTTTCCTTAAAAGTATTTTTTTGCACTTTGCGGTTAGCATAAGTATACTTTAAGGGATGGTCGGGTCTGGGAACTAACTATTTCTAAGCCAATCATGTCAAGTATTTAATTTTCAAGCCAAGTTTCATCGTCCTAGCATGTCTGGAAGTACCTTAACTTGCGATCACCGGAATTCCGGACCCCCCCCTCTAACTCCCCCACAATGCCCGAATCCGGTCCGGTTCTGTCACTGATCTACATAGGGCTTGCGCTTGTTCTTCTCACCAAGTTTCATTCCGATCGCTCCACTCCAAGCACGTCAAAAGGTTTCCGGACCCCCCTCCGACCCCCCCCCCCCAGCTTCATCGGATCCGGTCCGGACTTGAAATGGGACATCCGAGACACGTTGTCTTTCTACATATCAAGTTTCGTTATGATCCGATCACCCGTTCGCGGAAGTTATACATACCTCAAGATTCAGGATTCCCCCTCCCTCCACTCCTCCCACGATGGTCGGGTCGGGAAGCTGACTATTTCCAGGTTAATCTGGTCGCGTCTTTGATTTACCTGCCGAGTTTCATTGTCCTAGTCCACCTGGAAGTAACTTAACTCCGTATCACCGGAATTCCGGAACCCCACTCAAACTCCCCCCACAGTGCACGAATCCGGTCCGGTTCTGTCAGTGATGTACCTAGGGGTTGTGCTTGTTCCTCCCACCAAGTTTCATCCCGATCGCTCCACTCTAAGCGTTTAACATGATTTCCGGTTCCCCCCTCCGCCCCCCCCCCCAGCTTCATCGGATCCAGTCCGGACTTGAAGTGGGACATCTGAGACACGTTGTCTTTCTACATATCAAGTTTCATTATGATCCGATCACCCGTTCGGAAGTTATACATACCTCAAGATTCAGGGTCCCCCCTCCCTCCACTCCCCCCACGATGGTCGGATGGGGAAGCTGACTATTTCCAGGTTAATCTGGTCGCGTCCCTGATTTACCTACCGAGTTTCATTGTCCTAGCCCACCTGGAAGAAACTTAACTCCGTATCACCGGAATTCCGGAACCCCACTCCAACTCCCCCTACAGTGCACGAATCCGGTCCGGTTCTGTCAATGATGTACGTAGGGGTTGTCCTTGTTCCTCCCACCAACTTTCATCCCGATCGCTCCACTCTAAACGTTTAATATGATTTCCGGTCCCCCCCCCTCCGACTCCCCCCACATACATCGGATTCGGTCCGAACTTGATATGAGACATCTGAAGCATGACGTCTTTCCCAATATCAAGTTTCATTAAGATCCGATCACCCGTTCGAAAGTTATGCATGCCACTAAATTCTGGATTCCGGCTCCCCTCCCTCCCCCCACGATGGTCGGATCGAGCAAGTGACTATTTCCAAGTTAGTCTGGTCGGGTCCCTAATACGCCTGCCAAGTTTCATCGTCCTAGCACATCTGGAAGTACCCTAACTCGCAAACAGCGGACTGACCGACAGACCGACGGAAAAGTGATCGGTATATCAATATATCAATATCAATATCATTTATTCCCAAAATTCTGATCGAACAGAATGCACGGGATTTGTCAAACATGGTTAAAATTCTCTTAAGTCACATTAAAACTACGGATAAAATAAGGCACGAATGAATTTAAATAACGTTCACTGCTATGCGCAGGTGGATTCACTAGCTGAGGTTTGTTGGCTGTCCGAGAGACACTTCTTGTCGGACGAGTGTCCATCTTTTTTTCTTCTTCGGGTGGCAGGATGTTACGATGCAATTCAGAGGCCAGGCATTTCAGTCCAAATTTCATAGTGAGGTCGTGTCGACGTGCCGCAAGAGTTGTGATTCCCAATTCGTCCAGTGCTTTTTGGTACGATTTATATTTGTCAGCCAGAATGATTTTGAGCGCCCTTTTTTGGATGGTTTCCAGTCTTTCAGTTTGCTCCTGGTTAAGGCCTGGATGCCATACGTGGCTGCAGTATTCAAGCAGCGGCCGTATATACATCATAAAGCACTGACTCATAACCTTCGCGCTCAGTCCGAACCTCTTAAGGTTTGCAAAGCTTTTAAGGGCAGCCGTTGCCTTATTGATCATTGTGGACACATGGGTGTTCCACTTTAAATCTGAATCAATAGTAACCCCCAGGATTTTGACTTTCGTTGCAGATTGTACATCCGGACAGTCGATTGGTGGTACATCACGACGGAGAAAGTTGACTCGAAAAACTGCACACTTTTTCAGGTTTAGTTCAAGTTTTAGGCTGGTCGTCTCACTAACAAGGTCCTGCAAGACCGAGGAGACTGTTGAAGCTGGGTCATTTGCAGGTCTTCCCCCGTCTACATTGGCCTAATTCATATTTCCGGCATTTTTCCGGATGGAGCTGAGGGCATATGGACACCGCAGAACAGCCTTCGGCTTGGAGATGGTCAGCACAGACTTCGGGAATATCGGGTGGGTGGACGAACGTGCATTTACTTCCTTTTTTGCAGTAGCCTTTTAAAAAATAAATGCATTTTTCCCTGTATGTATTTCCTGTTTTAGCACCTTTTTGTGCTGGATCAGAGACTTCTGAGGAAGGTATCATAGCGTTATCGGGATCCTTTGAACCAACAGTTTCGCAGTTAGGGCAGATACGAGCTACCTTTCTGATTAAATACTGATCCTTGGCACACTTAGCTTGATCCTGGAGTTCTCGAACTCTGTTTGAAAGTACCTCGTTTTCATGTTTGAGCTGAGCTATGGTTTCATCTCTCGATTCTAGCAGCTTTGAGAGACATCCAAAAAAGGTTGTTTCGCCTTTTCCTCCATCTTCATCCATGGTGTTATCAGGCGGGGGACCATCTCCGGCTAAGACGGAATCCCGTAGGAGCTGTTGCGACTCCGCTAGTAAAACACTGTAATTTTGAATCATGATCCGCTGGGCCTCAATTATTTCGCGTTCTGGACCGGATTGATGAGTGTTGGGATTTGTTCTATACGGTGTTAAATTATCGGCTGAGTCGCAGTTAGTGCTCCTCCGGTTTTCACCAAGCCTGGAGAACGGGGTGGTACCAACGGCATCCCACTCCATGGATTCACCTTCGTAGTTTGGTTCCAGTCCGGCTGTTAAGCCAGGTAGGTTTGGAAGGCTCGAACATTTTGATTTACTGTCGACAAGATTAGCAGTTTCTTGTTCAGCACATGTCCGCCATCTGTCGGGTTTGCTTGTAGTTCCAGTAGTTCCGGTAGATGGACTTACTAAAGACAGTGTAGCACAACACAGTCCGTCGTCTTCTACTTTCTTGTTTCTTGTTCAGCAAATGTCCGCCATCTGTCGGGTTTGCTTGTAGTTCCAGTAATTCCGGTAGATGGCCTTACTAAAGACAGTGTAGCACAACACAGTCCCTCGTCTTCTACTACATTTTCCTCTTTTCCTGTTAAAGTTATGAATGGATATGACGATACCTGGATGGAATTTTCATCCGACAGCAATTCCTCGTTTCTAGTTTTGACAGGTGCAGCCGGTGTGGAGGAAAATAGTTCTTTACTCTTGAAGCGAACAGTTCTAGGACCAGTCTGCGTGGTAGAGGGAGTGACGTAAGTCAACCGCGCAATCGGAACACTTTGCATACATGAAGCTGATTGCACTAGCTTACTGTTCTGTATAGCACTGTCCATTGAGAACTCATTATCCGGCATCTGTGGTGTTCTTGGGGTTGTTTTGGGGCTTCTCCTTGATCGTAGTTTACAAGCATTGCAGTGCCACTCGGTCACGCCACTTGCTATTTCCTCTAGTCTTTGCTTCACTGTGTAGTCTGCACACGAATGTTTGGCTGACTTAGCATGAACGTACTTTTTGCACTTGGTACATGAGATAGAGTTAGAAGCAACCCTTTTGTTGCAAACTGCGCATGTCGAAGGGGGCTTGCTCGTCATCTTAGATGGCTCGAGAGGTGGCTACAGGAGGGATTTGGCTATGTACGGCGTCAGTGCTCGAGACGGAGGGGGGGCCGCTTCCGTTCGTTTACGTCCACCTTACCAACCTAGAAAAGGTAAGGCACGGCAGGAAAAAGTTCAAGCTATTCAAAACAACAAATCTTATCGACCGATCAAATGATTCCGAGCGCTATCTCTCGTCTTAATTTTCCATAAGAAAACCTCTGGTCACAGAGGAAAAATCCAATACAGATGTCACTAGTAACTTTGAAAATGAAAACTCAATTTTTCACGAATAAATCACCTCAAAATCAGAAATATATAAAAGAAATAGACTAAACTCGCTCACCTGAGGAGTTTCTTTGGCGATCAGGCCCCCCGCGTAAGTTCTTGCCGACAGTTTAGTCGTGCAAGACAATACGGTGTGACCGCTGTGACACCTAGCGGATTTTTTTTTCGATTTTTTTCGGCCGGTAGGCAAGTGCCATAAAAAGGACTCCCTTCCAGATTCAGAGGGGAACGAATTATACTGGTGTTGGTGCAATGTAAAATTAATTAGAAACAATCAGAATAAAAAAAAAATAAAGTGGATCCAGACTAATTTCTTCAACTGCATATTGTTTTTCGAACAAAATCCGTTTTGAAACCATTCCCCGTGTTCTCGCTGTTACCTATGGTTCACACTGCTGCGATTTCGCGCAAAATTCTGCGTCATCCGACATACGACACAAATCGTACGACAAGTGACGCAGAACTGTGCGTTTTGTCGCAGTGTCGTATGCGTTGAAAAATTTCAACTCATCCGACATAACGCATGCGATTTTTTTAGGGAAAGAAAAGAAAGAACAAAGATTAGTTAATTTTCAAGACTAAAAATTGCTCTACCTTGTTCTGAATGTAATCCTAGGATGGCTGAATGCAAAATATCTTCTGAATAAACTTGTATTAACCTGTTTTGAACAAGATGACCTATAGGTTTTGACTGAAAATTTCCTAATGATGGGTGGTATTTAGAAGTGTAATCTCCCCACATCTTCAGAGGTCGTTTCCCCAAGGGCTCCTTTGTCTGTTTGCAGATTACTCTCGATGAAAAATTTCATTTTCCTTTTGCGTCTGCGTGGTGGTGAGAACATCCGTGCGATTCTGTCGCACGTCGGAACAGCAAAGAAAAAATCGTGTCGCATACGACGTAGCAGTGTGAACCAAGGGTTACTGTACGCGGAGTCCTCGGGGAACGGCGAGTAATACGCCTTTGGAAGTGTAAAACCCGCCTGAAGCTCGGCAACTGAACATGGAGAGTTACCTAGCGGATACAATCTGAACAAATTTGTTATCATTAGTTGCGTTTTTTGCCTTTTCTCCGTAGGTCGGTTAACCGACCTATTTGCCACTATTGACCGTTTTTTCGTCTCGCTGGTCGGTTCGACTGAGCTCTAAAAAACGGCTTATAAGAAAACATGGCGTCATCCCGTCGCCGGCGCCAATGAGAATTTTGAATTTCGCGCCGTGCCAAGAGCGTAGGTCGGTTGGATGGACCTCCCGCCTCAGTCCACAGGTCGGTTAACCGACTGGTGGATGGAGCCAAAAAAACGGCTTATAAGAACTCAGGTCGGTTAACCGAAGGAAAGAAAACGGCTTATAGTGGGAAATCTTGTAGGTCGGTTAACTGGATGATGGCAAAAAACGCAACTATTTTTCATAGGTAGCGCTGCCGCTCTCTTTTTCAGTATTGGTGTTAAGTTGACGCTTGTTTACTTTCGCCTCATTAGCCTGTTAATTTGTTGCTGGTAGGCTACTGGCTGGCTACTGCAGGCAGACTGCAGGCTAGGGCACTAGGCTAGCTTTTCGGTGAAAAAAAAAAGAAAATCAGGCTAATTTAATTGAGTTGGCAAGGAAAGAATGGAGCATTATTGAGGTGACTGGATGACCACAAGAAAATGAGGAACTTTACTCCCATTGGACTGTTGCTTTTGTTGTCTTCCTTCTGCCAGACATATGGTGAGTTTTGGCCTAACTTAGTAAAATTTTCATTCTTGGATTCTTAGTAGTGTTGGGCGATATTTGGATTTTTCGATATATCGATATTTGGATTTTTCGATATATCGATATTTTCAGTTTCGATAATCGATATATCGATATTTCGGTACCATGTTTTGCTATAGTATTGGTCTCGTTTCGCCAAAATTTTAGAGCAAATTTGTCGTAAGAAAGCACCTTGCATGAACTCAAACTTCGAATAAATAGAAACTGAATTACGAAGAACATATTCCATTTACTCCACTGTCGCCATGTGCATTTGGTGGGTTATAAATTAAATATATATATTGCTCCAGTTTCGGGTATATAAGTGTAACTTATGTTGGATAATTTACAATAATTATAACTGAATAAATATCGTTTTCGATATTGATATTTACGTTTCGATATTCGATATCGATTTTTGGTCCGATATATTGATATATCGATATCGAATATCGCCCAACACTAACTCTTACTTCTTACTACTAGGGTGGCCACAAAAACACCTAGTGGCAAAAATTGGCGATTTTTTTGTAATGAATGCAGGAATTGCTGTGAATTTTCCTGATCAGTTTTACCTATCTAAAACATCTTCAAAAAATATTTTGAAAACACCATTGCATTCAGGACAAAATTGTCTGTTTTGTAAGGCCATCAGTAAGATGTCCTTGCTATTTAATATTATTTCTTAATATTCAATGTAAATTTGGATGTAAAAAAAAGTAGCTGAACTTGCCTACAAACATTTGTTGATACTAAGGAGGAAAAGTCAGCAGCCTATAGCAGCAATAGGTCTATTGGACTATAACCTTAATGATCTTATTCATATTTTCTCAACTAACTCACTTGCTGGGGCTCCCCATGCACTCAAAACCAGCTCAAAATACCCAGTTTCATAGAATTTCATTGAAGCACATAGTTCCAAGCTGGTCACTAGATGGACAAAACCCTAAAGTCAATGGATGAACATAGGCATTTTCTTATGTAAAATACTGTTTTCTAAAGAAGATTTAGGATGCTTAGAGGCAAGATAGAGAGGTGATTTTGGCCTCAAATCAAAGCTAAAAGATAGGAGAATCACATTCTGGTCTTCAACAGCTCAGGTTTGATTAAAAAAAAATTTACTGGCTACCCTTAATCTTAGGCCAATCCACCACAAATTTTTGATCTTTCAATAGCCTGTACTTGATACGGCTAACACTAAAAATGCCCACGATCACAATGCCCACGACTCAAAATGCCCACTAAAATAAAAATCCCAACAACTCAAAATGCCCACGGTTCTGAATGCCCACGGCTCAAAGTACAGGTGCAGTTTGCAAGGTTACACATTTATTTTTCTTGTAAGTATTTTACCAGTATTATATTATAATTGAGATTATACCAGTTTAACATACAATCATCGTCATTCTGATACTCGTTCTACTCCTCCCGTTGCTGGCTCACCCCTAATTCAAGTTTACTTCGGTCTGAACATCTCAAATAATCCAACCTTTGGCATTCTGAACCGTGGGCATTTTGAGTCGTGGGCATTTTGAGTCTTCGGTATTTTGAGCCGTGGGCATTTTAATCATGGACATTTTGATCGTGGGCATTTTGATGGTGGGCATTCTGAGCGTGGGCATTTTGATGGTGGGCATTCTGAGCGTGGGCATTGTGAGACTGGGCAAAAAAGATCGTGGTGATTTTGGGAACCACCCCTTAATACTGGTTTGGCCCTAACTTCTAAGGCCTCTTTGGCCCTCACCTGTTCACCTGCTTTAGGTTATAATAGTTCATTGTAAAAATCACAAAGGATTCCTCTTTATTTTTTGTCAACTAAAAAAATTTCTGTATTTGGGTCAGCCAACCTTTGAACCAAGAAAAATGTGGATTTGCTATCTTAGCTAGGGTATCTACCCTTTTGAAATACCATAAAAAAGTGTTGTATCCTACCGGTTGTAAAAATCCTATAAGATTTGTTTTCAGTTTTCCAATTGTTTCAGCTCTTCTTTGTCACTGTGATCTTGAGTCTGAAGATTGCAAGGACAACACGTGTAAAACTGATGGAGTTTGCTTCACATCAACAACAAAGAAAGATTCTGGATTAGTTGTGCAGGAGTACAGGTATGTTCTTAAGGCAGCTTGATTAAGCTGTTGATTTTTAATGGTATATAAGACTGTAGGCTAAGTAGGATTGCTGTGATACAGGGAACTGACAAGAGTAATAAGTCTGCTGCCAGCTTGGGCTGAGAAAAGTTGCAACAAAACAAGTGAAATGTGAACAGTTCCATCGTTAGCCTATAAAAAAAAATTCTGCTGACAGTTTTATTGCTAATTTTTTCATCGCGCCACAGTGTCTTAAGTCAGTTTATTCTGTGTTAGACGATAATTGTTGGTGTATTAATAGGCCCAGTTTCATTTGGATCTATCACCCGGTAACCATCACTCCATGCCATGCATGAATCCAGTCTCAAACTGATGCTATAGCCCTTTTTGAAACCATTATTTTTTTGAACCATCCACGTTTCTTTTGGTCAGTGATGGTCTGTTTTTTAAGCTATTTCTGGATCCGCTTGTGAATTTTTCCCGCAGTGTTTACAGTGTTTTTAGATCCACCAAATGCGGGGTAGAAATAAAGTTGGAGTGTGGAGCTGGTGGAAGAAAACACCACTTTATGATCGCCAACATATGTTTGTGGAATCTTCTTGTGAACAAGTAATGAGCAACAAATTGCGGGCTCTAGATGCCACAATCACAGTGATGATGTGGACCAGCCCCAATAATTGTTCGTCTTGGAGAAAATTCATTGAATCAATACTGAGCAAATCGTAAAAGACAAATGTAGCCTAGCTTACGTAATTTCGAACTATCCGGGAATTATTTTTTGTTGTCTTACATAAGAAGCTTCCATTCCCTGGTTCTGTTAGAAACTTATGTTAGTAGGCTACCTACGAATGTTGAATCCGTCCCCAGTGCCATCTGATGGTTGAGAATGCTAACAAATGCCCGCTAGGAAGCATTAAGCATTCTTGATGATAATCATAATGCAGCACCCTAGTAGTTACCGTTACAATACGTTGTTAACTTACATTTTATTCGGTTCTGAAACATCTTATTTTTACGTGGCCGCTATAGATGCATGACCATCGACGCGCAACCACTCTTGATTATAATTATGATGCAGCTCAGCTGAATTAGTGAATGACATTTACATTCGTTGCCAATGCCTGTTTTTTCCGTGGCTGCTACTTGTGCCCAGTTCGACGCCTCACTTTTGCACACAAGAGTTGTCACACTTCCCTTTCATCTTTACCAACTATTAACGGGAAATCTCGCTTTATCTTCTTCATAATAAGATGCCTCAACTTTTTTACTTCAAGTTCAAGGTCAAGTTTTTTTTTATTTACACAAAGATACAAATACACTGTACAAGCACTGTGGAGAACAAACATTCGAACGTGCAGTGCTTGTTAAAATTTGTGCTATAATAACAACAACTGCGTACGCTATAAATCTAACAAAATATAATATAACTTAATTTATCTGACCTGTATAAAATGACCTGCTATCTACCAAATAAATAAATAAAAACTGCCCTCTTGTAAAAAAAAAAAAAAATGACAAACCATTTGACATTAGTAAGCGAGAATGCGTACAGCATAAACCAACCACACACGAAACAATCATTCAATTAACCATCCACACTCTAATAAACAAGTTTCAGAGACGACTGGAGACTCTTCTTGGACGCCCTGGGTGCCTCTGGAGGCACAGGAGGATCTAACAAATTCTTATATAACAAATTTCATAATAAATTATATTGCAAACAGAACAATTATACTTGTTCATAAGAGTATTGTTTATAATTGTATATTTGTTATAACTTCATTTTTGTATTTACTGGTAAGTAACCGGTCGCAGAATTCTGGCTCGCTTTGTCGTAGAGGCGTAAGTCTGTGAGAAATCGCAGAATTCTGCGACCAGTGGCAACACTGCTAGATTCTAAGTGATTATGTTCGAAAGGTGCCTCCACAAGTCCCAGTTTTTCCCGCCGGAAGATCCCGTTGCTTGTCGTCCTTCCCGAACATCTGCGAATGTCTATGCGTTAATATGCTGCTCATCCCATGACCTCTGCAACAAGGAAATTAAGCCGTTGCTAAAGCCTGAATCTCTGGTTGAAGGTATTTTGTCTGGGCTGAGTTTGTTGTGACTAATGACTTGACGATTTGAATTTAAAGCGGATAAACGAGGAGCAGTAGTTGAATTCTAAATTCTTCTAGTACACGGAACCAGAGATTGGCGGATCCCGGATTCGAAGCCAGGATTCGTCCTTTTGGCCGGATTCGAATCTTCTGCTTGTCAAGCTGGATTCGGACTCCGATTCCAAACCATGAATCTTTCGAACCTACTCCAGTTTCTAATATTTTCCATTTTTACATATACCTTGCTTAAGATTTTGTTCTTAACGAGCCCCGAATTCATATCTGGTTGCGAAGAGGAAATTCATACTCACACATGAAAACTGGTTTATGTTGCCCAATCAACTGTTTCATTCATGGGGCCGAGGTAACGAGCTCGTATCCCTGCCGCCCCCCCCCCCCAGTGATCGACATGATTGTTATGAAGTGTTTTTGAAATTAAAAAACCTGAACCTGGATTTGCCTTTAGCATCAGGGCTTTTTATCACCACTTTTTTAAAACTATAACCTATTAGGTACAGTAGAGGTATGCTTATGTGAACGTTTGTTGACTTCAGACTTTGCCATTTCCACGCACTTGCTGTGTCTAAAGCTAACTACCAGTTAGCCAAAGTAAAAGGGCAGCTGAAGACACCTGTAGATATTTTGGATCTTCAGTCTACCATTTAGCCCAAAACTGCAGTGTTCACATTAAAGTAACTGTTCACATAAGCATACCTCTACTGTACATGAATCGATTTGTTTAAGGGTTGGAACCGAATCCGGATTCGAATCCTCAGCATGAAAAGGTGGGTTCGGATTTGGAATCGGATTCGTACCTAGCCTTGGATTCGAATCCTTTCACGATCGGATTCGCCCGTCTCTGCACGGGACTAGCATTGAATATGTAGGCTTTAGTCAATAAAAATGTATAAGATACGTTTAGTCACATTTATCAGGACTTACCAGAGGCGTCACGTATGGGGGGAGGGCCTCCCCGCTCAATGTTGTCGGCCAGTTGGTAAACAAAAGAAACTCGAAGCAAAACAGTTGATTTTTCTGAAAAAAAAAATAACCTTTTCGATTTTCTTGAAGCACAACCCTTGGCCTACTAGAAACGATCTTTTGGTTGATGATCCAAAGGATGAATTAAATCGTTAAAGTTTAACTGAAAAGCCAACTTATTTTTGTGTCATTTAGTTGAATACACTGAGTTATTTGGATTCTGCAAAGGGATTTTTTTTTTCCACTATCTGCTCTAGTTATGACGTTCGGAATATCTGCGGCCGTCCCCACAGCGAAAATTCTACTATGACGCGGGAATTTTTTTTATCTAAACACAAACAAGGCTTTTCAGTGGGCAGTGGCGGTATTGGTGAAGATTGCTTAGTGCCTGAACAAAAAAAAAAGTCATAAATCTTTCTTGTAAGGCATACAACAAATTAGAGGTACCACAAATCACACGGAAATTCCACTATTTGAAAATCGATTATTCCTGAATAGCGGAACAACCAAGTAACACATTTTCAGCGGGTCTTCAAGCCAATTTAAGTGAATAAGTGATGGGTAACTAGATTGTCCTATCCCAGTCCTTTTCGGTTAAACTTTAAGGAAAACCGTTTTCGAAGATACCATGACTTGCGACGGAAAATTCAGCGGTTTTCTTGGTAGCGCTTGGGCCGTGGGTAAAAAGTGGGAAAACTAAGCAAAACAAAAGAAATCTCAAATACCTGAAGGTCTACCATGTCTTCCAAAATTAAAAACAACATTGTGAATCTTCTGATATCCTTATATGTGAAAGAGTGTCGGCGAGCCTTGAAGCTTTCGACCAAGTTTGCGTTGCATGACTGGCGGAAAATAGACGTATGGATAGAACGAAACAATGGCGAAAACGAGAATTTCAGAAGCATATAATCACTAAAGGGAGTTATTGATAATATAAAATACAGAATAAATAAGAGGAACTTAAAAACAGTCCGTAAAATTGCCTTGTAGGTAAAATTGTCCTTCCCCCCAACATTTTGGCTAGTGACGCCTCTGGGCCCTACAGATGTCTCTCTGAACAGTAGAGGTTATTGAAAATGAAATCGAGAACAAATCCTAAATTAGGAAACTTTGAAAAGATCGGTTCTTCCACCAGTAACCTAATAACACTGGTAAAATCAGAATGAAACTAATGACAGCAAATACACAGGTAAACAAATAGAAATAAACACTTATGAAAAATTTATAATAATATATGTGGTTTTCTGGTTTCCCCCTTTTTTTTACAATTGTGCTTTAATCTTCCGAATGTCCTCGAAGGGTTCAAAGGAAACATGCCCTTAAAAAAAAGCGTTTCCTACTGCTCTTTGGTCTATCTCTAAAGTTGTGACTAACAGCCTGTCTGGTCTGAAGCGTGGCTTGTTGCATTTGTTAGCCCATAGGGTTTTCCATTTCTGCAGGTCGCTATAAAATAAGAAAAGGTATTGGAAGTTACCGTTCTAGGCAGGTAAGATGGCGTGTGGAGAGTGAGAGATTCCTGCTTACCCCTCCCCCCCCTGCATGCATGGAGTGATGGTTACGCGATAGGGTTGCTAGATAAAAAATTAAGGTGAAAGAATCAGGCTAATTTTGAATGAGAAAACCATTCCGTGGCGATAGCATCAAGTTGGTTCTTCCGGATTTCCAAGGAGTTAAATCTGGAATGATTGTTAAGAAGCGGTCCAGTTTGAAAATAAAAAGAAGACTTACCAATCCGGACTGAGTATCGTCAAGTTGACTACTCAGAATTTGATATAGCCTATATTAAGGAACCAACTCTTGTAGGCTTTGATTTTTCAGATTACGTATTTTTGTTCTTCCAACTTCATAATCTACTGAATATTAACTTGATTGATTGTTCTAGGCTGCGTTACCAGTTCATCGATGCAATTATTAACGTTCTCAAACAGGGACTAAAAGAAAAAAAAAACATTAAACATCCATCTTCTTGTCAAATACTAACATCTACATGGTCAAGCAATTCAGTGGTTAAAAATAAAGATGCAAATTTCCAACTTTCAACCTTAATGACGAAGAACTTCTTTAAAACTTCGCGTTCAAAATAATTGCAAGTTTAAACTTTGAACCTTGATTACGAAAATCTTTGTTTATAAAAATTCGTATTGAAAATACAAAGGCAGGAAGTAAACTTCCGTCGTAGCGCGCGTGTGATGTTCATATACAGGTCGGAACTGGCTGCGCTGCCAGCGTTTGTTGTCTTGTTTGGTCGGGAATATCGGGAGAGCGAACCATTCACCGATTCCCCGTACTTAAAATCCAAATTGTTGTATTATTTTCAGTAACTCAGCTTATCCAAGACCTTAAGCCTCCCTTTATGAATAGGTGTCACACGCTGGAATCCACAGGAGGTATATTCCAGCAATCTCTGGTATGTCACGTGTCCAAAAAGAACCGTCACACGTCTGCAATAGCATGCTGTCACGATAGGGACTTTTGCAATAAGGAACTTGCGCCGACCCTTGTCCCCCTACCAGGTATAAATCGGTGTAGGGATACTCTTTACCTCTTAGCACATTCCCTTTCTTTCTGTATGCATGCTGCTGGCAGCTGGGGTTATTTCTAAGGTCCTATGCTTTCTGTAGACAGCAAACCTGCAATCCTATACTACAACCCGCGTAGCACCTTTTCTTATAAATTTGAAGCTAGACAAAAATCGGTAATAAATCACTAAAACACCCAATCATTCTCCGCCCTGGTTTTACAAATGTAAGACCAAGCCTCCTAGACTAGTTGCAGAGCCAGTACCAAAACTTCAACCTATTGAATGCACTTATATACGGCAATAGTTTTGTAGCCTACTGTCCGCCGTTTTATTCTTTGCTCGATAAAACGCCCACTTTATTTATGTGATTTTTTTAAACAAATATAAATACTACGGTAACAGCTGTAATTTCACATTTTTGTTTTATTGCAGCTAAGCTTGACCTTTTATTAATTTAAGTTTACCCATGATTTATTGACGTAAATTGAAACCCAATTAACTCAGCAGTTATGCTGGACCTTCTGTAGGCTAACTTATAGCGTATTTAAGGTGTTTTGATATAAAATCAGCTAGTGGTCTCGCACCGCGTACAATATTTTTCATGCACCGATGAAATGAATGAAATCGTTATTTCATATGCGCAATGCTTGCCCCCCCCCCCTCACACATCCTTTGCAGCCCCCCGTCTCCTTATTTGTAAACCTAACAATTTCAAACACACTCCGTGCCGTGTGTCACCATATGATACGAGGACGGTGGGATTTACTATATAGAATAAATATATTTTATTGCTAGACCGGCTCGCTTTGCATCTCCCCTTCCTTTGCACCCTTCCTTATAACCTGTTATACGTAATCGCTTTTTACTAACAGTTTGGTACACTTTTTCTCTTATTGTGTTTTTGTTTATTATTTGTACAACTTACTACTATTAGACGTTCAAAGTTTCACGTCCGGATTTTTCTGCCATTTCACCATCAAATTAAAGGAATCTCAGCATTTCCGGACGGAATTGAATGACGGTGCTGAAAATCTAGGCAGGAATTCTGATCCGCCTAATCCTGATCGCATACATAGTTGTAGGCGTTTTTTTTTCTGAACAGAAAAGTGTTTGCTGTTTACATATTTTCTACAAGCTCATTTTCCAGCTTAAGCGGCTGAGCCTGAATAGTACCCTTGGAGAGAAAGGTCGAAATATAGCTCTAATAAAATTCAGCTGACGCATCCCGTTTTGCACTGTCAAATATAAATTCTTATCAATGATATATAATTAATCAAATTAAATAAACTAGATAATTAATTAATTAATGTGATCAATCAATTAATTTGATTAATTAATGGGGTGTTTTTGGTTAATCAAGCAATCAGAGTTATTGCTGTTTAAGTTAATACCGATAGAGCGGCAATTCCTCCTCTTAGCGGCGGTAAGGGGAGCTGAACTGCCAGCTAGCGGTTTGAGTAATTCAGAATAAATGTTCCGTCAGCACTCCCAGAAACTTGGAACGGCATAATCAATGAAAGGAAATTCAGACCGCTAGCTCTTCTCGACAACAAAACCAAAGTCAACTCAAATGCAGAAAAATCTCTATCCGATCGACGACCCAGTCGAGCAGCAAAAACAGCAGCCGTTTCCAAAATGGAATCACAGCAACCTTTTTAACGCCAAGCAACTCTCACAAAGGAATCCATGAAGTCAAATATTCAAGGCTAAGCCAGAATCTTCAGCTTGTTTTCCCACAAGTTTGTTTTCTAACATGAACGGTTTTGAGCCTAAAGAGAGCCCTTGCCTAAAAGGGCCGAAATAGAGCTCTGACAAAATCCAGCTGACGTATCCGTTTTGCACTGTCAAATGTCATTCAAAATGTCAAAGTTGAGCTGCCGTTTTAGGTGCCTTCCTGACTCGGCAGTTGTTGTGCGGCACAGTCTAAACTGGTGCACAATTATAAACGAATCCAGTCGCAGTGGGTGCTGTGACAGTGACTTCTGCAATGCAGCCTTAGCCGTGTCCCATAGACGGGTGATGACGTCGGAAGTTCTGGGTGAATGAAATTAAAATTTGGGCAGTTTTGTCCCATCTTGGGCGTGTTCGTCCAGTGATCCTGCAGGGATATATTATTTTTGCTTACCCCTTCTAGCTTGTAAAGTGAAACGTTTAAAACTTGTATGGCCTTTTGGCTGAATAAACAAGCGTTATTATTAAAAAAAAAAAAAAAAAAAAAAAAAAAAATACATATCACCGTGGGTACATGTTCAGTAAGTAGTTCGAACATACGTAACGACTGTGAACTCTGCTTTGTTTTGGGTGCTAACGATTTTCAGGCACAAAACGAAACGATAGCGACGGGTGGGGACAGGGGTTTTAGAAGCTTATAATTCATAAGGCAGCCAGGTCTGTAAAAGGCAGAATAAGCAAAAGAGGTCCTTTAAAGATCGGTCTGGTATGAAACGGCAGCTCCGTTTCGACTGTTTTAGCCTCGGATCCCCTTGGTTTTGACGAGAAATACGGTGAAACTTGTATAACCTGTATTTCTGACAAATGTGCTCCTCGGAAGCGATAAGCAGAAAATGGATGGAACGGTCAGTTGACATGTATTCAATCAGTAATATAGGTACTACCAGTTTTAAACCGAAACCCCCTTAGGCTCCGTAATTATTAGGCTATTATATAAAATATTATATAATATTTTTACAACTAATAGAAAAAATATGCTGTAAATATAATAACTAAATAAAAGTGATATCTCGCATGCTGTTGATACTGTAGTATCGGCTAATGGACAAAAAAGCTGAGATATCCTATGGCGACTGTTTTGTCGCCGTAGGATATCTCGAAGGGGTATTCGGGATGACCCATTTAAAAAAAAAAAATCAAATTGAAGTGGCATCTCAGTTTCTGTTTGAATTAATGAATGAAATATATTACCCGTTTCTAAGACAAAAGTCACAAACGGGGTGCCGAAAAAAAGAAAAAACAAGAGCTGTAAGCTCATATGGCACTTGCAAGGGTTGAGATGTATTATTTGATCAAAAGTAATTTTCGACTGTGCGGTTCAGATGCGCACTTTAAGGGAGCTAGAGAAAAAGTATATTATCGTTGAACTTGGCTATAATGATGCGCACTTTAAAGGCACTAGAAATTCATCTGTAAAAAGACCCTTGAGGCAAAAACGATAGCAGGCTCTTAGGGATCATTGATATATACGTACGATCAGAAGTATTTTTTTTCCCCACTAATTTGCGCACTTTAAGGGTGCAAGAAATTATTTTTTTTGCAAAACCCTTGTGGGACAACTGATCATGGGTTGAGATGTATCGTTTGATAAAAAGTACTTTCGACCTTGCGGTTAAGATGCACACTTTAAGGGAGCTAGAACTTCATTTGTAAGCAAAACCCTTGAGGCAAAAATGATCATGAGCTCATGGGGATCATGGAAATGCATATTTTGCTTAAAAGTATTTTTCTTAATTTTCGGTCATGATTGGTACTTTAGGGAATGGTCGGATTTGAAAAGTGGCGAGTTCTAAGCCAATCCAAATTTCATCGTCCTGGCACATCTGGAAGTACCTTAACTCGCGATCACCGGAATTCCGGACCCGCCCCTCAAACTCCCCCCACAGTCGCCGGAGCCAATCCGGTTCAGTTTGGACTTGTTTGATATTCCCACAAAGTTCCATCCCGATCTCTCCAGTCCAATCCGGTCACGTATCACCCCCCCCCAATTGTTGTCGGATCCGGTCCGGACATGAAAAAGATCACCACAGGCACGCCTTCTGTTCATTTATTAAATTTCACTCGAATCCGATCACCCGTTCCAAAGTTACGCATGGCTAAATATTCCGGATTCCCCCTCCCTCCGATCCCCCCACGACTATCGGATGAGTGAATTTTTATTTACAAGTCAGTTTGATCGGGTCCCTGATACGCCTCCCAAGTTTCGTCGTGAAAATCCCAAAAACTGTCATCACCAGAATTCCGTGAAGCTCCCCTCCACCTCCCCCCCCCCCAAGTGTCCGGGTCCAGTCCAAACGTGTAAACAAATTATCTGGAGCAGATTCTTGTTCTTCCCAGCAAGTTTTACTCCGATCCCTCCATTATAACCGTTTCTCGAGATTTCCGGTCTTCCCCCACCCCAATTCCCCCATAGCTGTCGAATCCGGTTCGGACTTCAAATGGAACACCAGAGATATGTCATTCATTCAGGTATTAAGTTTCGTCCCAATCCGATCACCCGTTCGAAAGTTACACAACACTCAATTTTCCATATTCCCCCGCACTGCACCACAGATACAAACCCCTTTGACCCTCGAATGCACTAGCTCTTTCCAATGTTAACAGAGTGATCCGATGCAAAGAGTGACGTCACGCCGCGCGCAGACCTACTAGTGTAAAGAAAGGGGTAGTTGTTTTACAAAAACTACTAAATTTTCCGGATTCCCCCGCCCTCTACTCCCTCCACGGTGGTCGGATCGGGGAAGTGATTATTTGCAAGTTAATTTGGTCGGGTCCCTGATATGCCTGCCAAGTTTCATCGTCCTAGCACATCTGCAAGTACCCTAACTCGCGATCACCGGACCGACCGACCGACCGACCGACAGACCGACCGACGGAAAAGTGATCGGTATATGGCACTTGAGCGAAGCTGCAAGTGCCATAAAGAAGGAGAAAAAAGACAAGAACACGTAACACGTACATTTTAATTATCTTATTTACAAAGGGGGCAACCTAGCCCTATATAGCGTGTGGCTATCACGAAGCGAACGAATAAAACGTGCAATCCGCTTAGATACTGCAGTAAATGAATTGGTGATATACTTTGTCGAAATATAGAGTTACGGGCCCACAGGGAAGTCCTTGAAGATTTTTGCAGTAGCCTACCTATAAAATGTGTTTATTTTTATGTTTCTTTATTTAGCTGATTTTTGAGCTTCATTGTTTGGTTGCATGTTTGTGTTCTGGTGCTTTCGATAAGGCTTTGTTTGTTGTGAAATAAGATCAGAGGGAATTAAATCTGTCAGCTTGTGTTCTTGTGTAAGAGTAGTCTTATCAGTTTAGTTTACTACGTCGTTAATATTTGTTTAATTGGGATTTAACGCATAGTAACAAACAGTTCTAACGGAAATTGTAGAATCATTACCTTGAATGGCACTTCAGATCGATCTAAGGACCTGATGCGATTATCCTATTGGTTGATTTTGATAATACGCCCTTCTTAAAGCACAACTCTTACTAGAAATGATCTTTTCTCTATGAAATGGGTCAGAAAAAATATTTTCGAAAATACCATTACTTTCCACATGAAATTAGCGATTTTCTTGTTAGCGCTTGTTGACCATGTCCAGCCTTCCTGCTCTCCGACGCGGCGGCTGGGCGCAAAACATTTGAAAACTGAACGTCTCGTGGTTAAAATGTGGGAAAACTAAGCAAATAAAAGAAGTAATAAACAGAAGCTTCTCAGATCCTTATGTGTGAAAGAGTTGTCAGCGGACGCTGAAGATCCCGGCAAACGTTTCGTTGTGTGACGGGCAAAACTCGGCAAGGCCAAAAAACGCTAAAATTTCGTAGGCACCAAACGAAACAATGGAGAAAGGTAGGGATTTTAGAAGCTTATGATTCTATATGGGAGCTAGGTATATTATAAAAGGCAGAATAAGCAAGAGGGGTCCTTTAAAATCCAATGGCGAATCGCCCTTAGGAAGGAAACTACTATTCCGGTCCCTTCTTAAAGCCGCGTTCACAAGCATGCCTAGCCAAGCACAGATGCCTATGCACGTGCTCAGGCGTAGCCAGGCACCGAGTTCTAGAGCCTGGAAAATCTATGCCTAGGCATTTGTGTGAACGGTGATGCTAGGCACGTGCCTAGACATCTGTGCTTGGCTAGGCATGCTTGTGAACGGGATTTAAAGCACACCTCATACTATTTACTGTTTAGTATCCAAAACTAGTAAAATACTGTAAAACTGGATTCTGCTCTTAACTGACTATACTTTGGCTGTTGTACGCCTTATTCCAGACCCATTTAGTTTTAGCAAGAACCAGTCAAAATTCAGATAACCGTTTTTTCGCGTAAATAGTGTTGTTATTGTTCCCGGACACTCGTTGGGAACGTGATACATCAATGAGGTGTCGTTAGTAGGTTAGAATGTAACTTACGAAATTGGGTATCCGGGCTTAAAATTGAATAGACTTGGTTCAATTAAAGAATTACCCGATGAAAAATTTTCGAGAATTAGTCGTGTGGAGTTGTACGAAAAAGTAGCATGCAGTAGTAACTGTTGCCACTGCATGCTACTACTAGCAAACTGGATGCTACTACAGCAAGATTGGATGCTATCGGATACTACTACTTAAGATTAACCCAGTCGGAGGCGTGTTAAATCAAAGTATTTCATACTACTACATATCGTTGCATGCAACTTTTTCGTACAACTACCGTACAACTACGCAGTCAAAGAATTTTTCATCGGGTAGGTTGCATGACACCCGCATTACTTGATCTGAGACCCGCGGAGACCCAAATTTCATATACTATATTATGAACCCGCTAACGGCACCCCACCAATCTCTGCACTTGCCACGATTCACTAGTTTCCATGCGCGTTATGCTCCCACCGAATGTTCGCGTTTTATGCTACTGATGCGTAAAACGGTTATTTGAATTTTGCCGAGATTTTGCTAGAAGTCAATGGGCATGGGAAAAGGCTTAAAGCAGACAATGCCGTGGATAATTTATTATAAGCAGAGCCTAGCTTTAGAGTATTCAGATAGTTTCAGATATACATTAAGTGGTATTAGATGTGCTTTAAGGTCACCTCGCACTGTATAGCTTTTCCGCTAAGTTGTTTTCAGATAGTTGAACCACTTAAAATTAGCTATGCTGACTGGATATTTACACAAGACTTCGGTTAACCTCTTTCCGTGTCCCTTACCTTGGGTCATGGGTGACAATTTCGGCAAAATCTGCAAAACCAGTCTCCGGACGAATAAGCTTCTCGGAGACAATGATCATGATACATCACGTATAGAGAACAAACGTGGCAAGCGTGATAATCGGTGTAATGCTAATAGTGGAAATAGGATACACTTATGAAGTGAATATTCTCTGGAACTAGAAAGTAAACACTACGAAGTAGAAAATCATGGGTATGACGTGTGCTTTAACTAATTTGCCTCTTGTTTAGATCCTGTTGTGCCACCCAGAGGATGGACCACAGGGGAATTGATCCTGTTGATCGCCGGCCCTTTTGGCCTGGTATGTATTGTTTGCCTCTTGGCCCTCATGTTCTATCAGAAGAGGAAGCATGACGGCATGACCAAATATCCGTTGGATTTGGAAGGCCAGGATGAACCGATTCTAGACCATGCTGACAATCTCAAGGATTGGATTGATATGACTAATAGTGGATCTGGGTCAGGCAAGTAATTTCATTTTCTTGTAGTACTAATAATAGATTTATTTCCCATCATAATGTTTAATTGTTTAATTATATATAGAAGAAGAAAAAAGAACAAAGAAAGAAAGGAAAAAAAAGAACATCACTGGCAACAACAATAATCATAAAAAAAATCATCATCATAAAAAGTAGGTTCAATTCAATTCAATTTTCAATTTCAATCTATTCTCAAAATTCCTTCACGGGCGAGCCGAACATTGGATTTTTCGTCATAAATATAACAACATCAGCATCTTTGTCATAATTTTGTCGTAAATAATAAACTTATACAATTCGAATCACTGTATGTGATAATTTACAACTACACTTATATCATAACTAAAAATCAAATGACTATAACAAAAACAAAGGTTACGACGAATTATACATTTCGACGAATGACACATATACACATGTCACAATACACATATATCAAAACTAGGAGTCAAACAATTATAAAATAAACAAGAATTACGATGAGTTATATATTTCGACGAATGACGGTACGAAGCTTTTTTCAATTGGGGCCGGCAGGGATACAAGAACGTTAGCTCGGCCCTATTTTATACTGACTATACGTAGATGATATGAGTCGTTCCTCTATAATACGCACACAAAGAAAAAGAAAGAATTGCAAAAAGAAGAATCGTAGGGGATTTATCAGAGCTGGTGGACGTAGGACTCGTGAGACGCTTCTTTCACGAACTTCTCTCGGCCCCTTCACTTATGGAGCTGGACGCAGACTCGTCTGGTCTCGAAAAGAAAAAGTATTGTATGGATATTTATTTTGTTAGAAATGAAAAAAAAAAACAACTGGCCATAGCAAACACGAATCTAACAAACAGGATTACGTTTAAAAAAAACAAAAAAAACACGAAAATTCTAGGTATAGCCTAAGGCGTAATCTCGTCGTTCCCCAAGGATTCCTTTTGAGGAGTCCTCGCGTTTTTGTTCGTCCCATCCCAGGCACTCACTCCCCGTATTCTCGCGAGTCCGACGGACGGGGAATGCTCCGAATATCATCACCATCTTCAACTACGACTCCATTTCAGATTCGGAGGGGAATCACTTGGGAGTTGCTTGTGTTCTTGTTTTTTTGAAAAGCAGATTTAGAGATGGTAAATAAGAATTTCTGAGATCAATATTGAGTTTGGTTATGCTTTTAAACTGATTTTGAGAAAAAGACATCTTAGCCTATTCATTGTGTTGACGGTTTTTTGTTTGCAAGTAATAACAATATAAAATAAAGTAAAAACAATCAGAATAAACAAAACCAAAAGTAAAGAGAATCCAAACAGTTTTCATCCGAGTCCGCGTGGATTGACTCCCTCTATTCTCGCCGTTCCCCTTGATTCCCCGAGGAGCCCCCGGGGAACGGCGAGAATACGCCTATAACTGAACTATATTGTCTCATATTGACTCCAGACGCCCTTTTTCATCTCGAAGGATTTTATTCAGGACTTGGATTCGTCCTGACCCGTGAGGGGGACTTGTGGTCTCGGACTCGGGAACAGCTCTGGGATAATAATAGTAATTGTGTTTGAAAGAGCCGGAGGGACTTAAAGCACAACTCTTACTAGAAATGATCTTTTCCTCATGAAATGGATCAGAAAAAAAGTTTTTCGAACATACCATTACTTTCCACCTGAAAGTAGCGATTTTCTCGTTAGCGCTTGTCGACTGTGTCCAGCCTTCCTGCTCTCCGACGCGGCGGCTGAGCGCAAAACATTTGAAAACTGATCGCGCCGTGGTTCAAAAGTGTGAAAACTAAGCAAATAAAAGAAGTAAAAAACAAAAGCTTCTCAGATCCTTATTCGTGAAAGAGTTGTCAGCAGACGTTGATGATCCCGGCAAACGTTTCGTCGTGTGACGGGCAAAACTCGGCAAGGCCAAAAAAGCGCTAAAATTTCGTAGGCAGAAAACGAAACAATGGAGAAAGGTGGGGATTTTAGAAGCTTATAATTCTGTATGGGAGCTAGATATATTATAAAAAGCAGAATAAGCAAGAGGGGTCCTTTAATACATAAATACGTAAATATCCCTAAAAATAATCAGCAAAAAGCTTTCTTATTCATAATGCTCTATTTATAAATCTACAAACTTTGGGTGTCGGTTGGGCGGAAGTGCACTTTAGTATGCTACGGAGTACAGGAATTTCCCCACCGAAAATCTCCCTACGAATTTCTGAGAGGTCTTTACGCCGGCGTATAAAATGACCAATATCGTATAAAATGACCCGAGAAAATGACCAGTATCTTCTACAGAACCATAAAGAGAGCAAGCATACTTCCCATTCAGATCCCTCTCTGTTTCTTTTATTTTTTTGAAATGACAAAAAGAGAAACATAAAACTAAGCATATAAATACAACAGTGCACACACATATTCATACGTACACGAATCAGATATGTATCAAACACGTATCTTAAAAGAATGTAGTCATCAATAAGTAGAGGAATGCTTCTTTGAACGCCTGAAATGTCTTGCCAAATTCTAATCAGAAATTTACTAGCTTTCTTTGACAGGAGAACGAAAACAAATTCTTCGCAATTTTTCTTATCTGTTTGGAATAATCCCGTGCTTCTGTTGGGATACTTCGGACTGTCGTAAAAATAATGCAAAGATGGTGTAATCTGTCCATAGACTATTGCAGCGAAAAGCTGGTTTTGACCGCTTTTTTATCCGTCTCTGCCGCTTTGCGGACTTAGGTAGCGTTCCAGCGACGCAATATTAGTTACGATCGTTACTATTCTTGTTATTATTGCCGTTCCAGAGCCCGCCATAATAAGTAAATTGGCTCCTTCCCTCGTTCGACGACCGTTACGATCGTTACAATTTACTTATGATGGTCCCGAGCATCATAAGTGATCATAACTATCGGTACTGCAGGAACTGCCGTAAGGAGTGATGACGTATGTCCGCGTTGTTATTATTTTCGTTCCAGAGAGCCTGATAACTATCACAATACAGCGATCGCCCCTCCTCTTATCATCATAACTTGTAATAACTTCACTGGAACGCTACCGTAGTCGGGCGAGATTTCCTAACAGGCCTGAAGTTGAGCACTATTTTTAGTGTTTGTTGATGATTTTTCTTTCTTTTTTCTTTATTATTTTATTTGTTTTGTTTTATGGCACTGGTTGCAGTCTGCCATAAACAAACCCGTGATTTGTTGACTTTATGCCAAACGCTGGATACCTGTGGCTATTATAAAATGCCAACACGCGATCAGGAAATTCTCGACAGGATTTTCTTCATTTTCATCATAAAGTTGAAAGAATCTAAATTTTTCCGTACAGAAGTGATGATGGTGACGAAATCCTGACAGGAATTTCTGCCCGGGAGCACCCGAACGAGATTTTGTGTTAGCACTTTAACCCTATAACCACCTCCAGTATAAAGTCTGATTGGTTTATTTCTTGTTTTCATTCAAATCATTAATATTTTATTGAGTATAGTATATCCGGCGTGATGTTCAAGGTATGCCAAACGATATGACATACCAGACGTTTGGGATATGAACTGTCAGAACTTTCATAAACAGATAATACAAGGATGCGCGGTTTCAGCAGACAACACTTAGATGTAATGTATTGTCGCGACAAAGGTTACGCATGTAATATTATGCACGACAGCATTTGCCAGGAAGAGCCGAAAAGGACCAAAAAAGCATCTGCTGACTTTTTTGTTTGTCGTCGTTATATCGGAAAATTCAGCAGTTCGGTTTTTCGGCTCTTCCTGGCAATGCATGTTATGCATAATATTTGTCGCGACAACAGATTACATCCGAAGTGTTGTCTGTTGAGTTTTGTCTGTTGAAACCGCGCATCCTTGTGTTATCTATTATGAAACTTCTGACAGTGTGGTATCCAAAAATCAGGGGTATGCGGCAGAGATGGGCAAATCCGGATTCGGATTCGAATCCAGGATTCGTCCTTTTGGCCAGATTCGAATCCGGATTCGAACCTTCTGCTTCTCAGGCGGGAGTCGGACTCGGATTCCAAGCCCCCAATCCTACGAATCCGCTCAAAGTTCTAGTCTTCACCTTTCCATCTTCCCATTTTGAGCAGTTGACTGAGGCAATCCAGCTTTTGGGCCTCCACTTCCAACCATCTTCAGTGATGTATGACTTTATTTTATTTCCTTAGATATCAGTAATTTCTCACCTTTGGTTTTTAAGCTACAACCTATGTACATGATTTGCTTGTTGTTAAGTTCGGATTCGAATCCGGATTCGAATCTTCAGCACGAATGGTGGATTCGGATTTGAAATCGGATTTGTACCTAGCCCTGGATTCGGATTCGAATCCTTTCATGATAGGATTCGCCCATCTCTGGTGTGCGGTAGACTCGACTGTCCCGCAGTGTTGACCTTCCTCGTTTCAGGTCTTCCCCTGCTTGTCCAGCGGAGCATCGCTCGTCAGATCCAGCTCTCCGAGGTCGTCGGAAAGGGGCGTTACGGCGAAGTGTGGCGGGGACGTTGGCGCGGCGAAAACGTCGCCGTCAAAATATTTTCGTCACGCGACGAACGTTCTTGGTTCCGCGAAGCGGAAATCTACCAGACCGTCATGCTGCGTCATGAAAACATCCTCGGGTTCATCGCCGCGGACAATAAAGGTAAGGCACTAACGAAAACCTTCGACTTAAGCACAATTCAATCAATCAATCTGTCATATATTTCCAGATATCTCTTATAAGATAATATAAGATTGTCAGTATAAGAACAAGGTATAATACAATTGCAAATCAATACACTTTTAGATATCACACGAATAATTTAAAATAATCAGACTCATTATATTTGTATACAATTAGAAGTCAATCAATCAAGTAGTCGAATTGTAATTTTTCCAAAGTACAGTACAAAGGACTTGAGAAATCTCTCTGACGAGGGAGCTATGGGTATTTCTAGCATCTGATGTCCGATTTTGTTCGAAGATCGCGTTTTTTGCTCGCGATTTGGGCTCTGGAAGTCTGGTAGAATTCCTCTGTGGTGCTCGGAACATAACACACTGTTTATGTTCCAGTATACAAAATATTTGAATAATATAAAAGAAGCTTTTCTTCTAACAAATTACAAACGGCTTTGGCTGTTTTAAGCCTTTTCCCAAGCCCATTTGTAGAGGTAACGAATTATGATGTCCCGCGTATTTCCTACCTCCCGCTCGTTTGCGGTTTGCATCGGTAATCTATTTGACCCCACATGGTTGTAGTATCGTAAAATATGTAAAGATCGGGAGACTTGAGTTCTACTTCTTATTTCCTCTTGGTAATAGTAACGAAATCACGACGCCCTGAATGAGTCCCGAAATTTGATTTGAAAATAATTCAGGTTTATTTCTACGATTTAAGTCCCTTTTTTAAATTCCATCTTTACAGTAAGATCCACTTTGCTTATTCATACTAGAAAAATTTCGCCTTTTGCGATCCAACTGATTGCTTTGTCCTTGTTCTCCATCTTCAGTGCGATTTGAATCGTTTATTTTGAGGAATTTCTGTGGTGATTGGCAGTTTCTACGTCTCCTTAGGCTTCGCATCTTTTTTTTATTGGTCTGGTTTGGGGAGAGGATGCTGCCAGAAATTCATTTGTTTCGAAACCGAGTGCCAAAAATAATTAGACTCGTGTTGCCATCTGTAGAAAATCTCAGCAAATAATACCTTTGTTCTATTGCGTGATAACAGAAGAGATGAAATCTAAAAATAAGAAACAAATAGACAATGTTCCGGTGAGGGGTTAGGACCTATGGGATAGGGAGCTGCCAAAATTTACATGTTCCTTGTACTTGTTCAGGGCCTTCATAAGTTAGCCTCGTATGTGTGTTAACAAATTGTGCTTTTATCTCTTGCCTTAATGATTGAATAGATAGATAGATATTTAATGCATAAAACAAGGGCCATCGCAGCAAAAACAGCAAAAGAAAAAGTATATAGAAAACATGAACACTATACCAGCATTTAGGACTACAGGGATATACTATTTTCCCTGTGTGCTAACCCTATCCAGAGGAACCTTCCAAGCAGTTGAATAGCCTGGAAACTTTTCTCTTTCATTTTCTCAATTATCCACTCGCTCCCACACGCTCTCACTCTAAACAACTCTTGTCTCAACCCATTCAGTTCCTCACACTCTCCCACAAAATGACCCATACTCGCATCCACACATAGGGCAAGAGTAAAGACCAGTTTTAACCCTAACTTTACCCAAATACTGTCTTCTTTTACCAAGAGGTAAACCATCCCCTCTCATACCCGTAAATAACACAAGTTCCTCCTGAGACAGACCACACTTGAGGTAAATTTCTTCACCCCAACATTCTTTTACCTTTGCGTAAAAACACAACGATTCTGCCTGGTCCTTTTCCTCGTGCCATGAATAAATTTCCTGATCCTGGAGTACTCGCCGAACCAAATCATGGATACTTTGTTCTAGAGACTGTGGTCCAGTAGTGATCTTCGATGGCTAAACAAAAGAAGTGAAGAGAGAGTATGTTGACACATTTTTTTTATTTTGCGAAATTAATAGTTTAAACTCGTGTTGCCACTTGTAGTAGTATATCTCAGCAAATAGTACCTTTGTTCTCTTGCGTGATAAGAGAAGAAATGAAATCTAATAAATAAGAAACAAACAAATAAAGAAGTTCCGGCGAGCGGTTAACAACTACGTACTATGGAAATAATGCTTACTTGCTTAAATATTGGGGCTTTGTTCTAGAGACTGTGGTCCAGTAGTGATCTTCGATGGCTAAACAAAAGAAGTGAAGAGAGAGTATGTTGACACATTTTTTTTATTTTGCGAAATTAATAGTTTAAACTCGTGTTGCCACTTGTAGTAGTATATCTCAGCAAATAGTACCTTTGTTCTCTTGCGTGATAAGAGAAGAAATGAAATCTAATAAATAAGAAACAAACAAATAAAGAAGTTCCGGCGAGCGGTTAACAACTACGTACTATGGAAATAATGCTTACTTGCTTAAATATTGGGGCGTAATCTCGTACCGTGGTCTGTCACAGTTGCATAGCAAATCATACCTTGAAGCCATTCCACTGTGACTGCAAGTCAAGGGGGACTACATGAATAGATGGAGTCACTTCTTGGGGACTTCCCCAAATGGAAAACAAGGGAACACGGGGAATTTAGGATTTACCCAGTTTACCCCCGCGAGGATTTACCCAGAAAACAGAAATTATTCTGGTGAACAAATTAGTCTGCACTCCTTTATTTTCATTCATGCCTATTTGTAAAACTTAATTTTAAATTTGCGTCAATAAACAGGAATCCCATAATTAAATTAACTCAATATTGATCTAGGTATTTCTTTTAATCATCCCTTACATCTGTTTTTCAGAACCCAACACACAGGTGAATTCTCAAACGAAACTCCAACTAAATATGAAAGGGAGTCCCCTTTTTGGGATCCCAAACGTAATTGACGGGATACCCATGACTTCGTAAAGTTGTCCGTCCGTTTGTCTGTTAGCACGATAACTCTCGAAGAGATTGAGTACTTCAAACTTGGTGTGATGATCCTTTGGGTCAAAAGTACAGGTCAAATTCGTAGATGGGCCCCATAGTTGTATATTTAGAGGTGGGGGAGTGGTTTCAAATTAAGGGACGGATAAAAACAGTTACAAAAAGCCACAGGAGACATGCTGAATCCATATCAGAAAAGTTAATTTTCTCGCCGAACAACTAGTTACACTGTAAAAAGTTCCTCCGAATAAGGATGCAGTATTTGCTACTGGGATTAATCTTATCTCTACTGGGATAAGATTAACCCGAATTAGGGATACTCTTATCTCAATAAAGACAAGATTAATCCCAGTAGCAAATACTGCAAGATTTTTTTTTACAGTGTAGTCCGGAATCCTGCCAAAACCGGAAAATTTGAAGAAAGAAACAGTTTTATGTGAACTTAATTAGAGATTCGATATAGCGGTAAAGAAACATGCTAAATCCATTTCTGATACTTATTTTCTCGCCAGACAACTAATCTGTCCGGAATCCGGTTACAACCATAGGCTAAAGTTAAGCAAAACATTTTTTATTCTGAAGGCGTTTGAACTTTCGATCCACTGGTAAACGGACATGTGAATCTCGTAACAAGTAGTACGCCCTGAATCCGGCCAAAACCGGAAATTTGGTAAAAAGTTAAATTTCATTCTCAAGTCGATAAGATCTTATCGACTTGAGAATGAAATTTAACTTTTTACCAAATCTCGAGGTTCGTGGCGGGGGTAAGAACACGCGGAGAATCCATTTATCATAGTTTATTTTTTTGTTATTATGTATAGAGGGGTAAAGATATATGTGGATCGAAATCCGGTTACTCGTTTGGCCGTAATTTGTTAAAAAACACCATTACGTATCAATTTGTGAACATTTTCTAGCGGAGTAGGGGTAAATAGTAATATGCTTACATGGTCTGTCGAAGACCGGAATTCTACAGGATCCGATTGTCTGGATCAGGAGTTCCAGTAAATGTTCCATCTTTGGCATCCCATCGAAACTTTTGGTCTTGTTATGATGGTGGTGATAAATGGAGCATTTCCCATCCGTGGGGACTCACGAGAGTGCGGAAAGGAGTCTCAGGCTGGGACAAACAAAAGAACGGAGACTCTCGCTGTATGAGTTCCCAGAGACGGCGAGCATTAAGCCGTTAGTCTCTTGCATGATATCTAAAAGAGATAGATTCTGAAAAAAAATAAGCGTAGTTCCAATGTCTGAAGGATAGAGAGGATGCTGCCTGAAAATCTTTGTTTCGGAATTAGTGACAAACATCATTAGCTCGTATTGCCATCTGCTGTTATTGCCGTCTGCTCGTATTGCTATCTGCCGCGTATCTCAACAAATTTTTGCTATCTTTCATCAAGTGGCAATGGATATAACCAAGAACAAATAATCAGATAGAACCTCCGTCTTTTGTCCCATGCAGCGACAACAGATATCCCGACAAAACTGAGCGGAGCTAGAGGTATTTGCTCTAGCTTTGAGCTGATGCTGATACCCGTTGACTCTACTTACCGTCTTCGCCGTTGCTCATCGCAGAGCAAAAAGTGCAGGAAGCGCGCTGACCCGCTCTGGAGCGTGTCCAGAGAACCAATCAGCTTTGACTTCTATTTTTCCACTACGCGGCTTCACAGCGGTACCAAGCAACTAACCTCCGCTCGTTTGCAGCGGGCAGGGTACGGACAAATGTTCGACTCTGCATGGTCATACAGAGATAGGGAGGCGGAGGTTCTATCTGATTATTTGTTCTTTATATAACGTGATGAAAAGGAAATACGTGGGCGAAGTTCCTGTCAGCAGCGATAGAAGAGGGAGGGAGATTGCTCCTTCAAATTCATTTGTTTCGAAACATTTATAAAAAATAATTAGCGTTGTGTTGCGATTTATGTTACCAAGTAGGCAGTACTTTTGTTCCCTTGCTAAGTATAAATCGAGACACGAATATAATAATATAAATAAATGGGCACAGAGTTTTGGTGAGGGGTAAGCAGCTATAAAATAGCTGTAAAAGAAATTGTTTGTCTCAAAGTCATGTTCAAATAAGGTTAGCCACATTTCTTCATGTTGTCGCATATAGAAGAAATACAATATAATAAATGGAAATAGAAATAACGGGCAAAGTTGCGTAACAGTAAGGTTTAATCTCAATAGGGTACGTTTCTATGGAAAGTCAGAGAATTTTTGAAGACTGGGAAAAGCCAGGGACAAGCGAGGGGCTACCCACCCCCGGAACCTGCTGTGCACCTTTGCCGGCCATAAGTTAAGCGATTCGTCTTTCAGACACTTCTAAAAATGCTGATGTCTGAATTCCACTTTCACATTGACGTGTTGAGCCTTTCACTCTGAACTACGCAACTTCTGCGTGACACTTGCAGCGACGCAACGCAGAACTTACGGAGACAAATAAAACGCAACGCAAGAATAGAACCAAGTTCTATTCTTGCGTTGCGTCGACGCGTACGCACCAGATTTGACCGTGCAAAATGGAAGTTTTTGAAGAAAAACTGGAGAAAACCTACTAATGATGAAGAAGAACTTACTAATGATCAAAGAAAACAAATTCAGCAGAAGATACCGAGAAAGGAAAACGTAAATATACATCCAGGCGTGAAAAATTATCGCGCAGGTGGGAAAGATACACTACGCAACCTGTACGCAACGCAAGATAAATGCATACGCAACGCAAGATAAATGCATACGCAACGCATCGCAACGACGCGGCAATGTGAAACCGAGAGTGGGCAACCCCTTGGGGACAGGTAACAGAACTTTTTCGTGAAGCCCTTAGTCTGTTCTCCAGGTTTAGGAATTATGAGGCGACTACTGAAGTAGGTTGCTTTGGCATTATAGGGGCGACGGGCCCTTTAAGATTTTGTTTTTTAGATAATGGAACCTGGACCCAGCTTTGGTTAGTGACGGACTACCACGAAAACGGCTCACTTTTCGACTACTTGAGCCGAACAACTGTCGATGTACCAGGAATGTTCCGAATGGGTCTAAGCATCGCAACTGGTCTGTCGCATTTGCATATGGAAATCCTTGGAACACAGGGTAAGTTGCTGATTTCATTTGAGACCTGAGAACTTCCCCCCACCCCGCTGCTGAATAAGCTAGCTTGTTTCTGAATGTTCTTTTTGGATGTCCATACTCGGTCCATACCCTTTGCCTCTGTTGAGGGATTTTCAGTTTTTTGACGATAGGCGCTCGAGTAGGGAAATTAAGAACATAGACGGCCTCCCGACAATATCAAGTCTCAAAATATATTCAGTATACTCACTTATTTAAAATACATAATATCACTTATTATGTATTTAATATGCCTCTTACTTTGCCTCTCGTGAAGGATTTTCAGTTTTTCAGCAATAGGCGCTCGAAAATCACTAAAAATCACGTTTCCAGTAGGCACTTTTGTAGAGAAAATTGAGAATAACCAAGTCCAAAACACGTCAGTGAACCTCGGAAAGAACGATAAACGTCAATGATGATTCAAGTCCTATGTCAACGAACCAACAGCATTTTGGGACAGCTGTCGGTCAGAAGTCGTTTTTGCAGTTATCTTGGTATCGGGTCAGTTATCGTGGTGACTGTGGTAACTGATCGTGGTATCTGAAAAAGTCATCTCACTTTCATCAATTTTTGTCAAATTAGTGGGAAAGAAATTTGGCACATAGTGATGTGGATATCCGTTTTTCTTTTGGGATGACTTAGAAAAGCGCAATTTCGGCAATTGTCGTTTTTGCAGAGCAACCGTATATCAGATACCACGGTAACTGCAAAAACGACTCATTGGTAACTAGATCTAAATAGCTTGCTCGATAAATAGCTGTGTTTGGTCATCAGTATAAGCGCCGCTGGTGTAGTGGTATCATGCAAGATTCCCATTCTTGCGACCGGGGTTCGATTCCCCGGCGGCGCACGTTTTGCTTTTGCTCTTTTTGGAATCCTTCCGCTTGCACGGAATCCCGGAAAGTTTCTCTGCTCGATGTATGGGATTGAAGAAGTAGATTGCAATGAGAAAAGCCCTCGGAAATGCCGCTATTGCTGTTGCAGTCTTGCAACCAACCTAGCTGGTTGCATTTGTTTATTTAAATTCTTTAAATCGGGATTTGTTTATATTTTACATGCATCGTGAAATACTTTAAACGGCAAAGCCATTTTCCTTGTTTGTTTATGGGTAAGCATGTGAAAGCAACTTTTCTGCTGTAAATTGAGAACAGATCAACGTATCTAAGGGCTTATCCCAGAAGTTTTGTTCCAACCTTTTTTCACCTGATGAACTTGTATCAGTTAGGAGTAGGCCTATAGCCGAGCCTATAGTGCAATTTTTTATATTTATACGGGTATGTTCGATTTAGTCTTGACCTGTTTTGTTTGACAAGGTTCCGGCATCGTTTAAAGTTTAACTGAAAAGCCAACTTATTGTTGTGTCATTTAGTTGAATACACTGAATTATTTGGATTCTGCAAAGGGATTTTTTTGTTTTCCACTATCTGCTCTAGTTATGAGGTTCAGAATATCTGCGGCCGTCCCCACAGCGAAAATTCTACTATGACGCGGGAAATTTTTATCTAAACACAAACAAGGCTTTTCAGTGGGCAGTGGCGATACTGGTGAAGATTGCTTAGTGCCTGAACAAAAAAAAAGTCATAAATCTTTCTTGTAAGGCATACAACAAATTAGAGGTACCACAAATCACACGGAAATTCCACTATTTGAAAATCGATTATTCCTGAATAGCGGAACAACCAAGTAACGCATTTTCAGCGGGTCTTCAAGCCAATTTAAGTGAATAAGTGATGGGTAACTAGATTGTCCTATCCCAGTTCTGTTCGGTTAAACTTTAATTAAGTTTTGACGTGTTCATATACCTTCTGTAAGCATGTGTATTTATTCTCCAAGACCGTGGACGATCGAGCCGATGTTTGCTTTTCCCGAGGTTGTTAGCATGGAAAATAATTAATCTCGAATATTAAAGGAACAGAAAACTTGACTCAAACTTGACTCGAGGAGCTAGTTAACATATCAAGAATGTACCCTGAGTCGATATTGAGAGTAAGAAAAATACTCGTTACGACCATTGCAGTTTCCGGGCATTTTCCGAGAATTCGACTTTGAGCAAAAGGTTCGCAAAAGCAAAAGGTTTGTGTGCCGTGACTAGGAATCGAACCCCGGCCGCCTTGTCGGGGAGGTCGTTACTCTGTAGTCTACATGTAAAAAGGAGAACTTTTACAGTACATGAGTGCATAATTACAGTTCATAAGGGGCAAGGGCCTGCCAGCTAGCTTTGGGAACACTAAGGAGGGGGTTCGAGACGGTTCGAGATGACAAAGAAGGAGGGTTCTGTCGACAATAAGACCCTGTATATTTATCCTAGCCCCCCGGGCGATTCGATGGCCGAAAGTTGCGTAGTCAAGTTTACTGTTCCTTTAAAGCAATGTTTCGTAGCATCCGAGCTGTCAGCTTGGTCTCAGTGAGTAGGCTATTTAACCAATCACTGCTGTAATCAAAATTATAAATTAGTTAACTGCAATTCTTATTTTATTTCCTTTCGTCTGTGCGTATTACAAATTAGGAAAATCTGGAAGCAATTCCACTAACTAAACAACTTATATACAAGATTTATATTGGCGACAGAATCAGAAAAGTCGGCTGTGATCATTGTACCCGGTAGAATGTTCCGGTTCAAAATAAATTGAAATGAATACTCCTATAAATATTCCTTGAGCCCAAGCTGACTTAGGGTGATATATTCATATAATGTACAAAAACGGATTCGTCAGCTGTTATGCTGTTATGTCTAGCATAACAGCTGACGAATCGTTTTTGTATATTATATGAATATATGAATACTCCTGATGACTAACTCTTCGTTCCGATGAACAATCTTGGAAGAGCCAGCAACGTCACGACAGCAAACGTTGTTGATTGCCTTACACATGATTTGAATCAGTTGCAAGGGCTCCCGACGTTCAGTGGCGTATTTCGAGAACAAATTTGTTCATTTAGATTATGGGTTCAAACTGCAAACTCTATGAATGGCTCCACGATCACGACGGATATCCCTAAACTAATTTTTGCAAATGCAATCTGAATCTCGTAAGGACAAAGGGTGAAAATCCAACCAGGATGAAATAAACAAAATACTATATCCATGGGCTACATACAGGCCCGTATCCAGGAATTTATTTCGGGGGGGGGGGTTGCCCACGGGTCGGACTAAAAAGTACAAAAAAGACGTAGATCAGAGGTTAAAGCCTACAAAAAATATTACTTTTGTGGGTTTTGGAGGGGGCTCGAATCCCCTACCCCCCCCCTGGATACGGCCTTGGCTACATATATATTTTTATTTTTATTTTAGGAAAACCTGCGGTAGCACATCGAGATTTGAAATCGAAGAACATTCTTGTGAAGTCAAACGGCTCATGCGCTATTGGCGATTTGGGCCTAGCTGTTCGATACGATGCCAGTACAGATACGGTTGATATTCCTCTGAATCATCGAGTTGGTACGAAGAGATACATGGCACCAGAGGTAAAATATTTTCATTCTCCTATCCGTTTATATGGACTGATATATGTACAGTAGAGGTATGCTTATGTGAACACTTTTTTAACTGTTACACTACCTTGTTTTTTTCAGTTGCATATACAAAAGCAAAATGGAAAAGAAAAATTACAAACTTAATATCAGCTAACAGCCAAGTATGTCAGGGTTATCCCTCGGGTTATCCTAGCCTCGATCCTAGCACAAACTTGAAGTAGAAATTTAGTTGACTTTCTTTGATTTTGAATTTTTTTTAAATCTTCCTCTTTTGAATGCATCTGGAGGTTCGGACCGCCATGTTGTGAGTAGAAGTTGTAAAAAGGTAGTGACGGTTTCTAGGTAGGAATGGCAAAACAGTAAGGTCTTCACCCTGCTTTAGAAATATTGAAGAAAAAAAATACTGATGTGGTTTATCTTTCTAGGTATTGGATGAAACCATGAATATGAGTCATTTTGATGGTTTCAAGCGTGCTGATGTCTATGCATTTGGCCTAATTTTATGGGAAATTGCAAGAAGATGCGACATCGGAGGTAAGTTGCCTGGAGTACACCTACATCGGGAGCTCCCATTCCTTTTGTCCTGTAGATAGAAAAGGTGGGCCAGTCCGACCATAGAGGGATTCGAATCCGAATTGCCATATTATGTATAACCACCTTATTAGATTTTACGTAATTATGATGTTTTTGCAAATACGGCAAGTTCGGCAATCTAATGCTGTGAAAGTTCGTTTTGCAGTAAAGTATCAGTATCAGAATCCTAGGTAAGGTAATAGGTACGAATCCGAATCCACATTTTGATGATGCTCATTATTTATTTCATGAAGAGTCATCAACGGCCAACAAAAGACCAACAAAGAAAATAATAGAAATAAACTGTGCGTATTCGAGAAGAACGGTTAGATTATGCATTTAGATTTTATAGCCGCGTTCGATTCACAAACAGTCATCCACCTACGTTGTTCTAAAATTGTCTATAGTCGTTCCTTCACGGATAATGAAGTCATTCTCAACGCAAATTTCATTTTTCTTCGAGCGAATCGAACGACAACAGACGAACGATTTTCACCTCGCTAGAACTTCGACGGAAATCCTAGAACGAAAAAAAACTTCCGTCGGGAATTTCGGATATTATCCGACCGTTTTGTAGAACTACGACGACAGCTTTAAATAAAACAACCACAGCGCTACGCCATAGTCAAATAAAACGGCATCTATGGCTGGTTGTCGACAATAATAGATAACTGTTGTTGAATCGAACATTCGTCATCTCGTCTGTGCGCCCCCTTCAGCGGGTTCGGAAACGCTTCCACAGACAAAGAGCTCAAACACGCCTAATTTCTGGAAAGGAGGGAAGTTCAGTTCTAGAGACCATTGTTTCTGACGAGCTACGACGATAGCCTTTTCGCAAATTATTCTCTGATCTGCTTGTACCTGAATCAGGACATACGTGGGTTGCGAGGCTTCCCTAGCATTCAAGAATTGTTCCCTCCATCCCTGGCGGTCTTGGGTCCGTTCTTGTGCGAGTATGAGCCAGTTCTTGTCTCATCTTCTTCCAGAACGGCGGAATCCTCCTTTGGGCTCGATATAATAGTAACAATTCGTTTAATTCCATGTTATCTTTTTAAAAAAAACTGTGGTGGATCATCATACATGGTCAACATAGTCGTAAATAATCACACACATGTTACAATTTTAAAATATAATACGAGAACAAACATAACTACAGAGCGTATCAGTTTAATTTCGAAATTCCGAACCGTAAAAGTCCCTGACGCAGACGAAAGCGGTGTTTTTGGGTTTCTTCACCCAGGGAAGAGTCTGGCAGTCGTAGCCAGAGCAAAATAACACAAGCGAGTAGCGCCAAGACTTGAAAAAAGTGACACACACTCGAACAGCAGCCACACTAGCACCACTACTCAGTCTGTCGTGCATCAGCGCTGGCTCCAGTAACTTGATATTCTGAACACAGCAAAAAAAAAGATACAGCTTCCCCAGTTTCCTCAATGTGTGTAGACCGCGTCTTAGCTTTACTAGAAATTTCTAAGCCCGGAAGATTATCTCGCTTTAAATGTCGCAAGTGTAGTGGGCGGCGCTGTGAGTTTGGCCCGTTTGCAAAGCAGAGACACTTAAGGCGTATTCTCGCTGTTCCCCGAGGACTCCTCGGGGAATCGAAGGGAACGATGAGAATAGAGGGACTCACTCCACGCGGACTCCGCGTACAGAAAACGGCGAGAACACGGGGAATCCTTCTAAAACGGATTTAGTTCCTAATAAAAATATGCAGTTGACGAAATTAGTCTGGATCCACTTTATTTTTGGTTTTGTTTATTCTGATTGTTTTTAGTTAATTTTACATTGCACCAACACCAGCAAAAACTGATTCCCCTCCGAATCTGAAAGATTCGATTTTTTATTCCCTTTTGATGATGGTGATGATAATCGGAGCATTCCTCGTCCGTGGGGACTCGCGAGAATACGGCGAGTGAGTCCCCGGGACAAACAAAAACGCGGGGACTCCTCAAGTGGAGTCCTCGGGGAACGGCGAGAATACGCCTATAGGTCTTGACGCTACTCTCTAGTGTTATTTTGCTCGGGTCGTAGCCCGTGTATCTTGATGATTGAACCGATTTCAAGGCGTTGGGAGCATGATCGACGAAGATCAGCGTTGCTGATTCGGTCGGTTGGCCTGACGCCGAGAATACTTCGGAGGGAAGAATGATCAAAGACCTCGAGATCATGCACTTCAGATTCTCTTACATATATATATATATTTATTTTTGCCCTCTTACAAAAGGGAAAAAGCGGAGTACAAAACAAAAAAGAAAATAAAGATAAATGAAGAGAAACTGCAAAAAAATTATACACACGCAATAATACTAACCTATACCACAAATCAAGTTAGCAAATGGTCTGGGCAAGTATTTATTGTTATTCTTTATTTTTCAAGGAATTTATGAGGAGTTCCAGCTTCCGTTCTACGACATTGTACCGTCCGATCCTACTATTGAAGAAATGAAGAAAGTCGTCTGCGTCGACAAACAAAGGCCTTCTGTTCCCAACAGATGGCAGTCATGCAAGGTTAGTTTTATCCCACTCAGTTGGCTGGGGGGGGGAGGGGGTCTTGTGGAACACGAGTTAACTACGAAAGTAAGCAATCTATTTGTGACCCACCATTTCTTTTTTGAAACGGAGTACATGAAATAAAACAAAACACATAAGGATGTACAACTTTTTCAATCTTCAGTCAGGAAACAAATGTGTAAAATCATGCGCTGGTCCCACTGGTCCATATGATTAGTGGTAAGGGACGGTGAAACTTCCGCCTGTGTTTTTGTATCACTTAACTGAAAACACTTAATCGTTTGGAGTGTGTTAAGCGTTAAGCGACGTTCAGTATCTGTACGGCCGTCCCGCGACAAAAGATCTGCTGAGCGTGTTCCACCCTTCTAACATTAGTTACTACTGGTTACGCTGACCGTTCCAACCTTCTAGAAATAGTAACTTTTTGATTACCATGCTCGAGAGCATAAAAGCGTGATAACTACAAATCTCTGTTACGGTATTGGCCGGATTAGCCCGTGGCCATGTTATTTTACCGAAAATAGAAAAAGCGTTCCAGCCTTGCTTGACGCCAAGATACGGTAAATAGGGTGGAACACGCTCGCTACGACAGGGAATGGATCTTAACACAAATGCGGCTTTTCAGTGGACGCAGTGGCGAGGTGGTGAATACCGTGGCCCAACATATATGGACGAATGCCAATCACTTCTTTGTTAGTTTTGCCCGTCCCACAGTCGATCTCATTTCCCATTTTATTTTTGTCTTTCGAAAACCGTTTTCGTCAAGCATACAACACAGGTGCAAGCGAATAGAGGTACCACAAATCCGACAGGGAAAGTCCACTATCCGAAAATTGATTACTCGTGAATAGTGGAGCAATGAAGTAACGCATTTTCATCGGGTCTCCAAGCCTATTTAGGTGAGGAAGTTATGGGTAAATAGATTATCCTATCACAGCCCTTTCCAGTTAAACTTTAAGAAAAGCGCGTGTTGTTTTATGATGATTTTGTGGGAAGATTGGTCGAAATATTAATAGAGTAGTTGTTTTAAACAAAGTCCAAGCCGATGATTGCTACGACCAATCGAGTTTCCTGTCTTTCCCACTGCTTATAATAGGTCTTCGATCTGTATCGTAGTACTAGTAGTAGATTCCAAGAATACGCCAAACGGCCCAATGCCCACGCAGGCTTCTTCCTCGTCTATGGATTCTAGGTGTTTCTAGCGCCGCTGTTGGCTTCTTAGACCTTTTCGATCAGGTCACACGCTCGCAGGATCGCAAACAGGTCCTGGAAAATCTTGATTTCGTCTGACTGGTGTAATACAAAGCAAGAGAAAAGGCTTTCGCCTCTAAATAACTCTAAGAAATTTTGAGTAGTCGAACTGATCGGAGTTAAAAATCCCATCAACAATGCACTTGAAACTATTGATCGATTCAGCATTAACCGCATCTTCGGTAAGGCTGTTCTAAGGATCAACGATTCTGTTACCAAAACCCCACTTAAAACGTCCTTGTGGAATCTTGATTTTGCAACCTTGTATACGCGTGCCCCCGATGATGACGGTAAATGCTGAATCTTACTAAATCAGTCACTTCAAAATTGTCATAACTTCCATTCATTAATTTGAATGTTTCAATCAGGTCTCCTCTAAAAAACCTGTATGCAATGGAGGGAAGGCACAACTTGGCTAGTCTCACTTCGTAGGGAAGATCGCGCAGACCTGGTATAAACTTCGTAGTTTTCCGTTAAATTTTTTCAACGTTTGATTCCTGGTGTGGTTCCTGTTTGGTGATATCTGCATATGTGGGGTTAATCTTCAGCCAGGAGTCCGCGACTAATCTTCTTCTTCTCTAGCCTCTTCGAGTTACGGCGCAGATCATGAAAGAGTGTTGGTACGCCAACGCAGCTGCCCGTCTGACCGCTCTTCGAATTAAAAAGACTCTCACCAATCTGAGTGCCTCAGACCAAGAGAAAGTGTAGATCTGAACGTAGGCGGAATATCTCCGGCATCGGAAAATCTCCGTCATTGGAACATCTCCGTCGATATTGTGTCTAAAGGAGGAGTGAGATGTCCTCCGTAGTGATGAACAACTTCGTGTAAAAAATCATAGATCACCCAACAGTGTGTTACTACGGGGAAGTGTTATAGTGTGTGCAGTAGGACACAGTGTGCAGTCGATGCAGTAGGAAAGTCTCCGCCTCGCTTGATTGGTGATAGAGTGGGTTCCTGTAGAGAAGTGTCTCTGACCGTGAGAAGTTATATAACATTTCATCCGATAACACTGTGGATGTTCAGCTGGTGATACCAGTGGGTTCCTGTAGTGAAGTGTCTGAACTGTCAGAGGCTAGATAACATTTCAACCGATAGCACTGAGGATGCCATTTGCAGATGATTCAGATAGTTGGGTTTTACTTCCATGTTGATGACGATGGTGATCACCCGTCAAAAACAGCTCAATGCATTTTTTCACCGATAATTCATATCTTTTGGAAGGAGTATGATGGGTTTTAATGCCATGAATTGTTTCCTTAAAGGACACCTCGCAGTAAGAGTGTTTTCGCTCCAGTAATTGAAGATAATTAACTACCTTAAAAGCCGGCTCTGCTTTCAGCAAATCATGCAAGGCTTCGGATTAGTTAGACACTATGGGTTTCGTCTGCAGATGCTTCATATAATTGCATTACACTTGTCCTTGTAGATGATGATGGTGGTTTTGTTTCTCGCCCGTGAAAATAGCATAAGTCATTTATTCACGGATTATTCATATGTTCAAAAAGAAGTATGGTGGCCGTTTGGGATCATAAATTGATGCGTCACTGAGCTCTGAGTTTTCCTAAAGGTCAGTTCGCACCGAGTGATTTTTCACTATCTGCTCTAGTTATGAGGCTCGGAATATCTCCGGCCGTCCCGACAGCGTAAATTCTACTATGACGTGGGAAATTTTAATCTCAACACAAATGCGGCTTTTCAGTGGGCAGTGGTGAGACTGGTGACGATTGCTTAGTGCCTGAACCAGAAAAAAAATGACAAATCTTTCTAGTAAGGCATACAACAGAAATACAAGCGCATAGAGGCACCACAAATCACACGGAAATTCGACTATTTGAAAATCGATTATTCGTGAATAGCGGAACGACGAAGTAACTCATTTTCAGCGGGCCTTCAAGCCAATTTAAGTGAATATGTGATGGGTAACTAGATTGTCGTATCCTAGTGCTTTTCGGTTAAACTTTAATGCACACCTCGCACTATTTACTGTTTATGTTACAATATTGAGAGCTATCTGAATACTGTAAATCTAGACTCTGCTTTAAAAAAATTATCAACGACTTAGCCTGTTTTATGCCTTTTCACAAGCCCACCGACTTCTAGCGAAATCTTGGCAAAACTCAGAAAACCGATTTTACGCATCAGTATAAGCATGATAAGCGAGCACTCTCCGGAGCATAATGTGCACGGAAATTATTCAATCGTGGCAAGTTGAAAGATTAGTAAGGTGTCGTTAGTGGGTTCAAAATGTAACAGCAAATTTGGATCTCCGGCTTTGAGAACTAATGAATGGTACTGCGGTCCTTAAAGGAACAGTAAACTTGACTACGCAACTTTCGGCCATCGAATCGCCCGGGGGGGGGGGCTTAGATAAATATAGGGTCTTATTGACGACAGGCCCCACCTTCTTTGTTATCTCGAACCGTCTCGAACCCCCTCCTTAGTGTTCCAAAAGCTAGCTGGCAGGCCCTTGCCCCTTATGCACTGTAATTATGCACTTATGTACTGTAAAAGTTCGCCTTTTTGGGATCCCAAAACGTTAGTGACGGATACCTATGACATCGCAAAAGTTGTCCGTCTGTCCGTCCGTCCGTCCGTCTGTCCGTCCGTCTGTCCGTCTGTCAGCACGATAACTCTCGAAGGGAATGAGATATTTTGATGAAACTTGGTGTGAGGATTCTTTGGGTCAAGAGTAAAGTCGAGTTCGTAGATGGGCTCTGTAGCCCTAAGTTTAGGGGTGGGGGAGGGGGTTTAAATTAAGGGGCAAACAAAATATTTTGAAACAGCCAATGTGATAGTCGATTATGGGGTAAGAAGACATGCCGAACACGATGGTGAAAACCATTTTGTCGCCGGACAAGTAGTTCGCCCGGAATCCGGCCAAAAACGGGAAGTTTGTTAAAAGTAAAAGTTTGATTTGAAGTTGAATAGATGTTCGATTTAGGGGTAAGAAGACATGCTGAACACGATGGTGAAAACCATTTTCCCGCCGGACAAGTAGTTAACCCGGAATCCGGCCAAAACCGGAAAATTTGTTAAAAGCAAAAGTTTAATTTGAAGTTGATTAGATATTCGGTTTAGGGGTGAGAAGACATGCTGAACACGATGTTGAAAACCATTTTCTCGCCGGACAAGTAGTTCGCCCGGAATCCGGCCGAAACCGGAAAATTTGTTAAAAGCAAAATTTTTATTTGAAGTTGATTAGATGGCAGATTTAACGGTAAGAAGAGACGCTGAATCTGTATATGACAATCATTGTTTACCCGGACATATAGTTCGTCCGGAATCCGGTTGAAACCGGATTTTTTGTATAAGTTAAAGTTTTATTTGAAGTTGATTAGATGTTCTTTATAGGGATAAGGAGATACGCTGAAGTCGTTTCTGAACTATCTTTTTTTGCTGGACAAGTAGTTCGCTCGGATTTCGGCCGAAACCGGAAATTTGGCAGAAGTAAAGCAGGAAGTTTCGATAAGTATTGTCAAAATAGATATGGTTTATACAGGTATATCTGAACTTGATTTTCTCAGATGACTAGCCTGGCGAAGACTGGATCCTTCGAAGACAAGACCTAGTTGTCGGGTCAGACATTAAATTTTTGGGATCCCATCGAAACCTTTGGTCTTGTTACATGTAGACCACAGAGAAACGACCTCCCCGACTAGAAGGCCGGGGTTCGATTCCTAGTCGCGGCACACAAACCTTTTGCTTTTGCAAACCTTTTGCTCAAAGTCAAATTCTCGGAAACTGCCAGGAAACTGCAATGGTCGTAACGAGAATTTTTCTTACTCTCAATATCGACTCAGGGTACATTCTTGATATGTTATCTAGCTCCCCGAGTCAAGTTTGAGTCAAGCTTTCTGTTCCTTTAAGTAAAAGCGTTTTGTGTGAATATTCCTTCAGCCCAAGCTGACTGCGAATCATGTTTGACAGTGCAAAACGGGTACGTTAGTTGAATTTTATTAGAGCTGTATTTCAGCACTTCTTGGCAAGGGTCCTCTTCAGGCTCAAAGCCGCTCGGGTTGGGAAAAGGAAACTTGTTGTGAAAAACAAGTTCCCTTTTTCACAAGTTTTTTTTCCAACTAGAGTCAGCTAAAATTCAGCTGACGTACCCGTTTTGCACTGTCAAATACTTTTTTATGTATATTGATAGGAAAGTTATTTGAAATTTCCGAGCAGAGAAAGGCCTTCTCACGGTTCCTAACGCTTATTTAAACCGGAACAATTACGCGTTTACATTGCCTGGATATGATTATTGGCGTGTGTATATGCACAGTGCTGTATCAGTTCATTGCCCCCAAAAGCCATTACCTAGAATTGTGGTATACCAAAGACAGGCAGGGATATGAAGTACGTGAGCTCGAGTATCTGTTTTGGGGGGTGGAGGGGTTTGGGGTATTCCTTCGTCAGCCGTTGGAGGGACTGTGATCGAAGTCCGGTGTTAGTGTGTTGTCTCTTAAAAGTAAATATTCCTTCAGCCCAAGCTGACTGCGAATCATATTTGACAGTGCAAAACGGGTACGTCAGCTAAATTTTATTCGAGCTATATTTCGGCCCTTCTTGGCAAGGGTCCTCTTCAGGCTCAAAACCGCTCAAGTTGGGAAAATGAACTTGTGGAAAAACCGTTATGATTAGTCTCTTCTCTTTGATTGAATTTTTTGACAAATTCGTTTGTCCAACTTGAGCGGTTTTGAGCCTGGAGAGGACCCTTGCCCCCCCCCCCCAGCTCGAATAAAATTTAGCTGACGTATCCGTTTTGCACTGTCAAATATGTCTCTTAAAAGGTCAAAGGGCCGACGCCATTTCTGAATTTGGATGGAAGAAAATAAACATTGTAAATAAGCATTGTCCAAATAGGTGCGATAAGCTGCGTAGATAACTACAAAATTAACAACAAAAAAAGTATTAAGAAGTGAGTGAGCTGTGAGTTTAAGACGGCCAATTTTGTCCTTCTGTGTATTTTTACTTTTTAAATTTAATCTGCTTTGTAAATTTGATAAGGTATTGACTGCTTAGGCCAACGCATATTCAAATTCAGCAGCAACAAATTTTAATAAATCGTACTGTTTTTCGACAATTGATTTTAATTGATTGAATTTTATCACTAGAAAAGAACCAAATTAACATTATGAATTTGACGAACAGCTTTTTTAACCACGGAATTTGTTTGATTAAATTGTGTCGTGCAGTGTCATGCATCGAGTCATATAGCCTTGTAGTTTAGATTAAATCAGTTTACATAAATCATTCGGTTTGGACAAGGCATTCATTTTGGTAAACGTCCGTTATTTTTATTGAAATTCATCCCTTTAGCTTGAATTTCAAAGAGTGAAGAAAACGAGTAGAATTTTCTTCATATTAACCTTTTAAAAGGGCTGTATACCGCTATCTTAAAATCATTGAAAGAAACTCCGTCCGATAGGAGGATACCGCAATGTCATGAATTCAACACTTCGCCCGCCGTATCTTGGGTCAAAGGCGAAAAGTAAGATTACCAGAAATCGCGTGGTAAGATTCACGTGCCATCTAGAAAGAGATAAAACACTACATCATGACGAATTTTAGGATCGGAGGAGAGATTGCAGCCTCGACAGAAAGTGCGTCAGATGGCCGGATACCGCAATGTTTAACACTTCGTGCGCTGCATCTTGGATCGAAAAGCGAAATAGAACTAGAAATAGCTACTCCCTAGTGTTATTTTGCTCTGTCCTGGAGCTACCTAGTAGCTATTCTTCGTATTTTCTTTTGTTTTTATAGTGAGTGGCGTTAGTGCAGTTTTCATGGAGATGACTTGTAGTGTTGATCAGTTCTTCCTTATAATTAGACGATCCATTCTTATCCCCGGAGTTGCGATATGTCAGAACCCTCGTGGTATTTTGATGCGACGTTTACACACTGTTTAAATCCGAGCGTATTTTTGAAATACGTATTTTACAAAGGTATTTGGGCTGGAAAAGATCTCGAGCAATACGGACGTATTTGAGAAATCGGTCCGTATTGTACATAAATCCATCCGTACTTCTAAGGCGTATTCTCGCCGTTCCCCGAGGACTCCACTTGAGGAGTCCCAGCGTTTTTGTTTGTCCCGGACGGGGAATGCTCCGATTATCATCACCATCATCAAAAAGGACTCCCTTTCAGATTCGGTGGAGAATCAACTTTTGCTGGTGCTGGTGTAATGTAAAATTAATTAAAAACAATCAGGATAAACAAAACTAAAAACAAAGGGAATCCAGACTAATTTTGTCAACTGCATATTTCTTTTTCGAACAAAATCCATTTTAGAGGCATCCCCCGTGTTGTCGCTGTTTTCTGTACGCGGAGTCCGCGTAAAGTGACTCCCTCTATTCTCGCCGTTCCCTTCGATTCCCCGAGGAGTTCCGTTCCTCGGGGAACGGCGAGAATACGCCTCTGGAAATCTTTTCAAGCTCAAATACGTGCGTAAAATACACCCACCATGAATTGTTTCGATACCCTTTATTAACCTATGGCACGCGTATCTCCGTAAGCCATACGCGGGAAGAACTAGTATAGTTAAGAAAAATAGTAGTCCGCATAATCACTACTGAGTGACCGCGCTGTTCCAAATTTCGCCGCGTCGTTTGTGTCAATTGTTCGTCACGTGACTGCACGATCTGCAAACATGAACCAAACCGTCGGCCGACGTCGCCGACTCGTCATGAACCAAATCGTCGCCGAAGTGCCTGCAAGATTTACGGATCACGCTGTCAGAAGTTGTCAGAAGGATGCGCAGTTTCAAACACTTAGAATGTTATCTTTCATGTTTCAAACTTTACGCATTGAAACGCTACGAGAAGAGCTGAAACACCACCGAAAAAATACGTGCTGCCTTTTTTTGTCGTCATGGTATTAGAAAAGCCAGCAGATTCTTTCTTCGGCGGCTTTTTAGCTCTTCATGGCAATGCACAACCTTTGCAAAAACACAACAAATAACATCTCAAGTGTTATTTGTCAAAACTTAGCAACCCTGTTGCTATCTGTGAAACTTCTGACAGTGTAATTTGTCACCCAGAGTCTACGCAGGGAAAGTCTAAACAAGAACAAATAATCAGATAGAAAGACAGGCAGGGATATGAAGTACGTGAGCTCGAGTATCTGTTTTGGGGGGTGGAGGGGTTTGGGGTATTCCTTCGTCAGCCGTTGGAGGGACTGTGATCGAAGTCCGGTGTTAGTGTGTTGTCTCTTAAAAGTAAATATTCCTTCAGCCCAAGCTGACTGCGAATCATATTTGACAGTGCAAAACGGATACGTCAGCTAAACTTTATTAGAGCTATATTTCGGCCCTTCTTGGCAAGGGTCCTCTTCAGGCTCAAAACCGCTCAAGTTGGAAAAATGAACTTGTCAGATAGAACCTCCGTCTCCCTATCTCTGTAATGTGACCATGCGGAGTCAGATATTTCACGGTACCATGCCCGCTGCAAACGAGCAGAGGTTACATCACGTTTCGTTACCTCTACAAAATAGCTATCGCTGTCAAGCCGCGTAGAGGAAAAGTAGAAGTCAAAGCCGATTGTGTTCTCTGGACGCGCTCCAGAGCGGATCAGCGCGCCTCCTGCACTTTTTGCTCTGCGATGAGCAACGGCGAAGACGGAAGTAGAATAAACGGGTATCAGCATCAGCTCAAAGCTAGAGCAAATACCTCTCCGCTCAGTTTTGTCGGGGTATCCATAGTCGCTGCATGAGCCAGAAGACGGAGGTTGTATCTGATTATTTGTTCTTGGTCTTAACTACTAGGCTACTCGTATATTATTTTATTTTCGAGATTCAAGCGAATAGTTTACGTATGCAACCTGATAAATGTAGCAAAGTGCTCTAAGAGTGGATTTTAGAATATCGGGAAGAAACACATCCAGCACTGCGATTCCTTGAAAGCCTAGGAAGACGGACGGCCGGTGAAAGTTGCTGTGTAATATTTTCCACACTTTCATAATTTCCCTTGCGAAAATTTAGAACGTGTCCGAAAGCTCCGAAACAAACGAGAATGCTGGATTAATTCAAGATTTTATGCAGCATTTCGCTTTCGGACTTAAATTTTGGCTCAGTTAATGCAGCATGAAATTCATCGAAAAATTCAGCAAAGACGCTAAATTTTACGCTGAATTTTCAAGAAGAAACTGGAGAGCAGGCGATTAAGGCTAAATTTTGGTAATCTAGACGTGTCAGAGAAGAAATAAAGGTAACAGCTTTCGGACAAAAAAATATATAAAATGCAGCATTGAATGCAGTATTTACAACACTAAAAAACTTTCGGACACGTTCTTAAACTTGTCGTCCGCAAATGATGAAAGTGACTAAATTCAGTGAGGAAGTTAAGCCATGGTTGCCGCGTGCAAGGCTTAGTCTAGAGGCGCACCGATTGACTTGCGATTCTTTACATTTTGTTAGTGTGCTTAGAACGATAGAAATATAATTGTATGTTTTAAGAAACGATAGTTAAGAAAAAAGAAACAGTTAATTTGTAACGGTGATTCCAGACGGTCTGGTTTTCTTGGATGGATTTTGTACCTTAATCCAGAAGTTGAAAAATCTCAGCTTTTCCATACGGAATTCGCTGTTATGCCAAAAACCCTAAGAGGACACTGTCAGAACTGTGATGACAGATAACACGTGTTTGCGCATCTCTTTTTTAAATGTTATGAGAATATTTGCTGCGGCCCTTCTAAGTGTAATGGTTCGGGATACAACGTCTTTTATGTCCCCCCTTTGTTTGCTGAATAAATACATGTCATAACAGGCATATTCTCACAACGTTTAACACAAGGATGTGAAAAGATGTGTTACTTCTTATCACACTTAGTGACAGTGAAGCCACCCGATCCTGATTGTGTGTCGAATCACAAGTTGATGATGATGAAAATGTGAACTAAAAATGCCCGACCGGCCGACCGACGAAAAAGCATTCTGCACTGAAGGGTGGAACTTTCCTTCTATCATACATTAGCCAAATTTAAGCTAGCTCAAGGTCTAGTGTTACTACCAATACTAATGTTCTAATGAAAGAAGGCTTATGGCAAGTTTATGAAAATGTGAATTAAAAATGCCCGACCGACGAAAAAGCATTCTGCACCTGGGCCGAAGGGTGGAACTTTCCTTCTATCACGCATTAGCCAAATTTAAGCTAGCTCAAGGTCTAGTGTTACTACCAATAGCCTACTAATGTTCTAATGAAAGAAGGCTTATGTCAAGTTTAGAATTTATCTACGGCCCGAGAGATCCCTTGCCAAGAAGGGCCGAATTATCAGTGGCGTTTTTGATCGCCGATTAGTTCGGCGACAGCGTAGCCGTTTGAGTTTTTGGCGTTTTTGACGTTCGCCGGAAGCCGTAGCTGTTTCTTCTAAATTTCTGTTTTTGTGCTCAACGTCTATCGCCTAAATTCCTGTCCATCGCCTATCGGCCTAGGACTCGCCGATAGGCGATGGACGTTGCCTCCAACTCCAACGGCTATCGAAAACAGTAAATAAGCACGAATCGGCAAACTTCTTTCGTCTACCGGGGAAATTTCATCGGCGATCAAAAATGCCACAATGGACGGAACTAACACAAATTGCGTCAATGCAGTTTGTTAAAGGACCCGTCGTACATATTGTGCCAATGCAACCTACTTCGAAGTTGCAGTCGTTTAATTCTTATACCTGGAGACCTAAATTTCATATGTTACATTCTAAACCCGCTAACGACACCACACTAATCTTTGCACCTGCCAAAATTCATGATTTTCCGTTCGCATTATGCTCCTGACGAGTGTTGGCGTATCATGCTACTGATGCGTAAAACCGGTTATATGGATCTTGCCGAGTTTTTGGTAGAAGCCTCGTGGATAGTTTGTTAAAATCAGAGCCAAGTTCTATAGTATTCAGATAGTATTGGATATTGAAAGATAAATAGTACATAGTGCGAGGTGCAGAGATAAGCTAGGTGCCCACAGAACGCGAATCTTTTCCGCCACGCGGCGCGAAACAAATCCGACTTGGAGTTGAAACGGCGCGATGCGAATTTTTTCCGCTCGTGACGTCAAATTCGCCCAGGCGAACGCGAATTCGCGTTCTGTGGGCACCTAGCTATAGGCGAATCCGACCATGAAAGGATTCTAATCTGAATCCAGAGCTAGGTACGAATCCGGACCCACGGTACCCACCTTTTCGTGCTGGGGATCCGAATCTGACCTTCACCAAAAATCAGATCAATGCGTAGGTTGAAAATCAAACGTGACACAAATCACTGATATTTAACAGATCGTGATAGATTTGCTGATGTGATGTCATAAAGTTGGATTGCCTAAGCCCACTGTGTGGGAAACCAAGAACAAATAATCTGACAGAAGCTCTGTCTCCCTGTCTCTGTAATATGACTATGCGGAGTTGAATATTTCCCCATACCCTGTCCGCTACGAACGAGCGGAGGTTACCAGCTTCGCACCACATCACGTTTGGTTACCTCTACAAATAGCTAAATCGCTGTCACCCCCCGGTGAAGGAAAAGTAGGAGTCAAAGCTGATTGGTTCTATGGACGCGCTCCAGAGTGGGTCAGCGTGCGAGTACGCCTTCTGTCAGCATCTTTCACTGTTGACACTGTTTCTTGTCGGATCAGCAACGGCGGCATTTTTCGCGTTGTGCAGCGGAAAGCATTAGACAAAATTCGAGGTGTCCAAAAGCACCTTTTTGCCAGCAATTGTGACACTTTTATGAGAGCAGGGAAGACACTCTCATAAGCGGAAGCCCAATGAGTCGCGTAAAACGTCACCATCTAGCGATACGCTCTTCTGACGGACTCTCGCTGATTTCCGCATTTTCATCGTACCTTTTGTTTACTTCTCAGACGGTTGAGTTGATTTTGGCCTGATTTATTAACTAGTCAAAACAGGAAGACAAAAAGGATGAAAAAGCTTAAGAATTAAGATGAACTGAAGAGCATTGTTATGGAGTAAGTAGGTTAATTTTTACATAGTTATTTTTCCTCAACATAATGAAAAGGAAGTAAGGACAAAAAGATGTCTGAAACAAGACTAAGACTAGGCTACTAAGAGCCTGAGCCCAAGTCCCTGAGATGTCTGTCAAGAAAAGGGTGGTCTTTAACTCATTTACTCAGTCATGGACAATAGCTCAATTTTGGGGTACTGATACCCCATATGAGGGGTACTACCAGTTTGGGGAGTACTAACCAAATATGGGGGAGTACTCCCCACATGTGGGGTATCACTACCCCCTATATGGGGTACCAGCCTAACTTTCCACTAAGTTTCTACTTTTGGCACTTGCCTTGGCTAAACGACAAGCAGCCGTGGTTCCTCACTTTCACAGGGTATAGGTATGAATCTTACCTATCTTTTGGTGTACTATTATCCAGATTGTGACATGGTTTTGGAAGACAGGGTCTTCCAAAACATTTTTGTTTTGGAAGTATTTTTGTATTTTGAAGTATTTGAAGTATTTTTGGTATTTTTGTTTTGGACATTTTGTGACAGGGTCTGCCTTTTTGGCAAAAGCTTCCAGAACCACGTCACAATCTGGACAATAGTATACCAAAAGATAGGTAAGATTCATGCCTATACCCTGCGAAAGTGAGGAACCACGGCTGCTTGTCGTTTAGCCAAGACAAGTGCCAAAAGTGAGAAACTTAGTGGAAAGTTAGGCTGGTACCCCATATAGGGGGTAGTGATACCCCACATGTGGGGACTACTCCCCCATATTTGGGTAGTACTCCCCAAATTGGTAGTACCCCTCATAGGGGGTATCAGTACCCCAAAATTGAGCTAGTGTCCATGACTGCATTTACTGTACTCAGAGTCCAATTTTGTTGAGTACTACTGAAGATATGCACAAATATTCCTATTTTGAAACGTCCGACATTTCCTAGTTATTATTTCAACTGTTCAAAAGTAGGCTACAGTTGCTGCAAATACAATAGCATAATAGAATGCGAACAGAATGCGAACTTATGCGAACAGTTACTTTAATGTGAACACTGCAGTTTTGGACTAAACGGTAGAATGAAGATTCAAAATACTTGACAGGTGTTTTCAGCTGCCTTTCTTACCTACTTTGGCTAACTGGTAGTTAGCTTTAGACACAGCAAGTATATGAAAATGGAAAAGTCCGAAGTAAAAAAACGTTCACATAAGCATACCTCTACTGTAGCATATAGTAGCAGCCAGGTAGCAGCTGGGTAGCAGGAAGCATGTGATATGCTTATTTGTTGAACATCACTCATCGTTTTTCTATACCTTGGCTTTTTGTTTCTTGCCCATTGGGGCATTGCCCCATGATATGAAGCTAACTGCTTCAGCAATCTTTCTGTCAGGAAATTCAAATGAAAAAGCTGGATCCACACAGATTTTTTAGTTTGTTTGGGCTGGTTTGAATGAACTTTGACTTCATTGAACTTTTTCCAGCCTGTAACTGTAATTCTGGAATCGGGTGGATTTCGTCAGAGGCCTTATATTGGTTTGACAGAATTCAGAAAAAAATGCCTTGCTTTCTCCATAAGTTGAATTTGGCAAAACAAGCTGACAAAAAATGTGTTTATGATCAGTGCAGGAGTATGTCTATTTGCTCGGCTAGAGCTGATTTGTGTACTGAAATGTGACAAGAAATAATGTTGGTTCTTTTGAAGGAAGGAACCTTGGGAAAAACTGTAATTGTGGAATTCGATGGATTTCAGAGAAATTAGAAAAAAATGTTATGTTTCGTGTTAGTACCATATTAAGTCTGTTCACTTTTTTTGACAAGTTGGATGTGGCAAAACAAGCTAACATTAAATGTGTTTATGTTTTTCATGGCTTTCTACCTGATATAAGCTATTTGGGATGAAATTGTCCCAGTGAATCACTTCAGGGGTATGTCTGTTGTCCCGACTAGAGCTGATTTGTGTACTAAAATGTGTCGAGAAATACAGGATCACTTGGTATTTCCGTCATGTTTTCAATCTAGTAATAACATTGTCAAACTTTGAATGTTCCTGTGTTACTTCATAGTTGTCCAAAAAATGATAGAAATATCTTGAAAGAAAGATCTACTTTTCTTCTTTTATCCCAATATTTTTCCTTCTGACCTATCTTAATAGTGTTCCCAGATTAGTAAAAGTACAATAACAACCCCAACACTTCAGCTGAGATTCATTTCCGTCATGGCAGATCTTCTTACTGAAAATTCTGATTTCTTGTTCAAAACACTCTTATCCCATTGGCTACTTCAAAGTCTTGAACCTGATTGGCTAGTTTTCATCTGGGGTCAGCCATTTTTTATACCTCAACAGCAATATTTTCTGCATCATCATCAACATTTTCTGCATCATCATTAGTTACCATGTGTTTTCAAATTATGTACCGCACATGTACGGAATCAGAAACAGACGCAAATAGTGGGTAATCCTGTAATGGTGGTGTACTTTTGAAGGAGGGAACCTTGCCAAAAACAGCCAAAATACAGGTCTCATAAAATGCAGCTGAAATATCCATTTTGCCCTGCCAAGCCATGACAATATAGTTGAACTAAAATGTGCCGATATAGCTACTTCCCATACAAAATTTCATCTGACTAACAGTGGGGTAAAGAAACTGTTCCTAATGTTTCTAACACAAAACAAACTACAAAAAAAACAATTGTCACACTTTCAAACAAGTTCACTACTTTTGGCTGTACGTAGCCGGCAATCGTGACTTGGCAGTGCAGGGATTACAAAACAAATCAGCAAACGGAAATTACTGTACTTGATTTGCACTGTAATTCAATATAGACGTAAGCTGATTTAACTGTTTGATTATTTCTTTATGACAAGAAGTGGAGTTGTAAAATTGATAAATCATTTAGCTGACTGTCCATAAAGGAGAAGTTTGCATTGGTGTCCACTTGGTGGTGTCACTTTTTTCACCGAATTGTGTTAAGACAACTTCTCTAAGGACAGCTGTTTTTCTTAAACATGACATGAAGAGTGTAAGTTATATATAGCAAGCCTTCTAGATTGTGTTATAGTGATGCATCCGGTAGGGCAGCAAAGCAGAAAAAAGGAGAATTTATGCTAACCCAATGAAAATTTTGTAGCCTGTGTAGTTGTATGGTACAGTAGAGCTATGCTTAGGCTATGTGAACAGTTACTTCATTAATTCTGCTATTTAGCCGAAAACTGCACTATTCACATTAAAGTCTTTAATGTGAACAGTGCAGTTTCGGGCTAAATGGTAGAATGAAAATTCATAATACCTATACAGGTTTTCAGATGCAGTTCATATGCCCAGTTACCTACTTTGGCTAGGCCTAGCTGATAGTTGGCTGAAATTGGAAATGGCAAAGTCCAAATGGCAAAGTGCATGAAAATGGCAAATTCCACTGTCAACAAACATTTGCATAAGCATACCTCTACTGTAGTTGTAGGCTATGCAAAAACTTGGTATGTATTGATAAAAATATGCAGTACCGGTAGTACAGTATACTTCAATTAGTACCTCACACTGGGATAATCTTAAAGTTAAGCAGTAGTATCCAGTCTACCACAAACCCCTGATTTTTGGATACCCTATGCCAGACGCTAGATATATCTAGCATTTGGCGTAGCCTATACCTGATGCTGGATACCCTGTGCCAAACGCTGGATACCTGTTGCCAATGAAGTATTGATGATTTGACTGAAGCTCAGAATCAACCAATCAGAATTCACCTACAGTGAGATAGGTCAGGGTTAGAGTGCAGGTCTCCAGTGTTTGGCATAGGGAATCCAGCGTTAGGCATAGGCTATGCCAAATGCTAGATATATCCAGCGTTTGGCATAGGGTATAAAACAAATCAGGGGTTTGTGGTTGACTGGTAGTATTAGCATCCAGTCTTGCTATAGTTGCATGTAGTAGCGTTAGTTGGTACTGCATGCTACGCTTTCATACAGCTTCATAATACTATTTTGAGATAATTTTTCATCGGGAAGGAATGCTTTGGAAAGAAGAAATATAAATTTTTGGTTATCCCTGCAGGGGAAGTTCCAAGCTGGTTCCAAGGGCTTGGGCATCGGGGATAGCAGTTTACTCACGTAAATAGGTTTTGCAGCACCAAACGGAGAACACAAATCAAAGATTCAACACAAACCTGTTTGAAAGTCAAAGAAAACAAGAAAACTGCCACAATTTCAAGTGCCCTTTCCTGTAAGGTGAAGACTGAAGTGAAGTAACACCCACTGATGGCACAATGAGAAGCTCCCCTATTTGATAAAGTGTCCTGATGAAAATTCTTTGACTGTATAGTTGTACGAAAAAAAGTGGCATGTGTTGATATGTAGTAGGCTAGTATGGAATACTTCGATGTAACATGCCTCCTACTGGGTTATCGGATAGCATCCAATCTTGCTGTAGTAGCATCCAGTTTGCTAGTAGTAGCATGCATTGGCAACAGTTACTACTGCATGCTTCTTTTTCGTACAACTCCATACAACTAATTCTCGGAAATTTTTCATCGGGGTTGTTGCTCTGCTAGAAGTTTCTCTTTGCTTTTGCATTCCCATTCAAGAGACTTCCTCGAAGTGCAAAAGTAATTGGTTACATTCTTCATCTTCACTTGGGTAAAAACTTGCACCCTGTTACAATCAGGTTGTAATTTGTGTGAATTTGTCCAAGTTTGGTTGAGGCGGAGTCCTCACTGGGATCACTTTACTCCCTTGCAGTAGATGTAGCCTACCCCAGATTTTCAAGTAGGCTATGTTATAATGTTTCAAGAGGGAAGCTTTTCGGTTACTTACTATCTTACATTTTCTTCGCATCTGTCAGTTCAGGTTCAGGTTCATTTGTTCTTTTCAGTATTTTTACACACATAATTGACAAATACTCCCGGCAGAGGGCAAAGCACGAATGGCACGGGAGAGCCAGTGATTCACATGAATTTGTTATTAATACCATTAATTCTAAATAATCAACCACTGTATTTATTTTGTGACATTTTATTATACATGCATCAGTTCAGTGTAGGATTAAGAAATCTCTGCAGGACAGGCAGTGAAATTGCCCAGAACGACATTAACAGGATTGAATTTTCAGTCCAATCCAGGCGTGGTAAAAAATTTTTTCATTGCTACTATACACTCAATCTCATTATAAAAAAAAAAACATCTAACTAGCTGAGTACCGCTGATTGTACAAAACAAATGTTCGACCATATTGTTGAAACATACTCTTAGCTTATTCATTAGCCATTCGAGGCAGTTATCAAATATTGGAAGGTAGTGCAACTTCCTATTATATGTTTCAACAAAAGAACCTTCAATGGAGGACTGTAATCCCTAAAATTATGAATCAAATGGTTTGCATGTAGGCGAGCCAGGGTATTGACCAGACATAGCTGCATTATCATACAGATTATTGAAAAAAAAAATCACTTTCGGTATTATTAAGGTAAACAAAATACTGCAAAGCCATATAACAGAGAAGATCAGATACCGGTAGGGTATTCAGAATTCTCATCATAAATAAAAACATATTCCATTAAAAAAAGTGAAAGTAATATCGGGAAGACCGTACATACTCAGAACAAATGGTTAACAAAACTGTATCATCAGCAGATGCTGTCGAATTGAAAATAATTTGGAAACATTGCAACCTAAACAACTCTCAAACTGTTGGCAAAGATCATTGTTAAACAGATTAAATGATAGGGGTGAAATTACTCCCCTTGTTTTTAACCTCCTGTAAGATCGTAATTTCAGGTGCATGACTACGGAGCAGTTCCACAAAAAACAAGTAATATACACCGACAGTAGAGCAGAAAGGCGGCTTCGATGCAGATAGCTGTATCAACAATATACGTACAATTCAGCTTCACCAGCTTTATTCAAGAAGAAATTTAGATTTTAGATTAGATTAGATTACGTTTAACACAAACAAACACGCACAAAATAATCTGCATCAGCTGCTGGGAAATCATCTATTTAATAATGAAAAAATACTACCATACTACGAATGAAAAATAAATACTACTACTATTAATACATTTCTAATTACCAAAACAAATACTAAAAAAAAAACAAAAAAAAGACTGACTCTTGCTTACTCTTTTGCGAGGAAAAACTTTTCACTGTGGCCTTGAATGTAGCAAGATGCGGGGCTTCACGGACTTTACTTGGGATTATATTCTAAACACTCGTAGCAAAATTCCTGATAATGAACGGTGCGAGAGTTGTTCGTCGGATTTCATTAACTATATCCCCACAGCCCTTTGTTTGCAATCACTGTTCGTAGAAAAAAATCGCAGAAGAAGAAGGCAGTATTATCAAAGTATTTGTAAACAAAAATGCTCATTTGGTAATCCCTTGTTTTTTAAACATCAAAAAGTTTATTTTTGAAGAAAATTTCAGAAGTTGTCGAATTATTATCATCATTGTGAAAAGATGTTTTATTGCTTTATTTTGTATTTTTTTAATTCTTTTGCAACATGTAATAAAGTTACTTGCTCATAGTGAGCAACCATAGCACACGTATGGATAAAATATAGCGAAATAAATTGTTTTCATAGTTTTTTCTGTCACTAAATGTTTATTGCGGCGAAGCACGCCCAGGGATCTAGATACTTTAATTGATATGGTGCCAGGATGGTTTTTTAGCCAGTTTTCAATAGCTTGGTAGAAATATGGTTTTAAATGGTGCGAATAGACGGTCTCTGCATCCTATTTGATGTAGGTGGAGGAAATGTCAGTATTTGCAACCCCATCTCGTTCGCAACAGAAATGAAGTTGTAGCACATGTGACTATCATGGCTGTCCATGAGAAGAAGGACTGGTTGCTCAGTAGAGCACCGTACATACCCTTTAAAGGGCTCGAAGTAGCCAAGGAATAACTCTGTCGTCATCCATGCATTTCCGTGCTTTCCACTAGCGACAACTTTTGTCCCTGGTGGTGCTCCATCAAAGAGTATTTCGACAAAGCGGGTCCTTCCAAAGATAAGGTAGTGGAGAGTGAAGCTTCCTGTCGCATTGATAGTTCCAACCATTGTAACTAGTTTTCCTCTTTCTCGGGATGTAGTTACTCTTAGCTGCTTGGCACTTCTAGGGCTAAGTCCCTTCGGACATTTCTGTTGAATATTCAATAATCCCATCTCATCCATGTTGTGGATGCGGTCGGCTGGAAAATGAAACTACGACTATAGCTGTTCGAGCTGTTTATAGAATGTGTCAACTGCAGCACGGTTGAAACCAAGGTTGCTATGAAGGCTGGTGTTTTCCGATTTCAATTAAATTATTTTATGTCTCTCCATGAAACCTTTATACCAGTCTTCTCCTGCATCTTCATTGTCATTCCGTGATTTAGGATATTTGGATGTTCGCCTTGGCATACATAATCTTCGTCTGTTTTTTCGCAAGTCCGTAGATAATTCGCGATAAAAGTAGTAGAAGACACGATTCGAGTGAATCTTCCATTTCAGAAGAGAATACTGTTCACATCATAGCCTGGTGTGAAGCGAAATGCAACTTTTTCGTCGTCTGCCGACGCAGAATATGCCTCTCACTACCGAGAAAGTGTTGATTTCCGAACAGCATGCAGTGTTGCTGCAGATCTGATTGACATACAATTTTTTAAGTGAGCCATTATAGCAGCCTTCATGTTTTCTTCGTTCCAGGCATAAAGAGATGGATCAGACTTCCTCTTCTTCGGCATTCTGCAAAAACCGAGACTTTTAGGAATGGTGAAAGCAAAGGAGTGGATTCATTATTGCCATGGCTAGCACAGTCTAAAAGATTATCTGGTGTATATTAGGTAGTTCCATTTCCCAGTTTGACCTTTACATGACATTATCAATTGCAGAAATGAGGGTACCCTGGGACACAGGGAACAAAAAGTGTCCCAGAGTACCCAGGAACCCGTGGCCTTGAGTACTCAAACAGCTAGCTCTCCGCAAAAACTCAATCTTCTGCCCCTTGACGGTAGTTTAGGTCAACCACTGAGCAACGTTTTGTAGTCTAAAGAAAACTGCTTCAGACAAAAAGAACATTCAATACCCTCCGACGAACTGTTCAAAAGATTTTCTTTGTAAAAACCAGGTCCGTTTTCTAACTTAAACACCCATATAAAACTCTTACCTAAAATCTCTGATGAAAATGTTTCTGGATTTCTTCAGGAAAACACATGCATACTTACTGATAGATGGCACTTCGTTCGTCATTCAGGCGGAATTTTTGAAAAACGACATCTTCACAAAGGTACCATCTCCTATCTTTCCCTTGTCCCATCTCCCCCACATCTCCCCTAGTGTCTTCAAAGCTTCTTTTGTTTTGCCGTTATTTCGCTCAAAGAAAAATGTCATGCTTAATAAATTCAACTATAGGCTATTTCAGATACGGTGAGAATAGGAGGAATTCCTGACCCTGACCGGCTGACAGGAATTTTTAAAACATTAATGATTAGAGCGTGTTTTGGGGATCCAAAATACCAGTAAAGAGTACCGATGAAATCATAGATCAGTTCTTACTTGACCTCTTCCCAGTTCTTACAAATCAGGGACCCATAAATTTCCTTTTAATTTATGTGTCCCTGCTAAAATGCAACATTTTTGCACAGAACCAAACTATGTTGAAGCTATACATCGCAGGCAAAAATTTAAAAAGTCGGCCTCTTCGCTTTCAGAAATATCAAACCCGGCTTTGAAATTTAAAGTTTGGTAACTACCTTTAGGTCGTTCTGGCAAGCTCCTAGAATGCGATTGATATTTGGACAAGATCGACACATTCAGCTGAGAGTAAGATTCTCTGCGGCACGCCCCCCTCACGGCTAAGAGTCGGAGCCGGGTTCGTTGAAGCACGCCCCCCTCACGGTTAAGAGTCGGAGCCGGGTTCGTTGAAGGGACTTGTTGCTTTGGACTTCTTCGAATTCTTCGCCTTCCGGGCCTCGAGTCGGATTCCAACGGATCTAGCCTTCGGCGCCCGGCCTCGCAGCCGCAGCAGCACTTGTGACCAGCTTGCTCCTCCTTAGAGGCTAGGCTACCTGTCACTCACGGGCCACCGTGCTTTGGATTTTGTCAAATTTTAGTCCACGAACCCGGCTCCGACCCCGACTTTGGACTTAGGTCACCGGATTTTAGAATTGACGTCGAGCTTGGACCAAAGGTTGAAATTCGGGATAAGATATTGGAGAATACCTCCTCAGTCAATATAAGAGTGACAATATATTATGTGACAAGCCGTATGGCTTACTCCTTTATTCCTTTATACTCTACTACTTTACTTACTCCTTACTTTACGTACTTTATACTTACTCCTTTATACTCCTATATAGTACACATGTATTCACCTTGACGACAAAGACGCATTTTCGGCACTTTGTAACTTAGTGATGTTTTTTGAATGAAGCAGTCCAGAACTGAACTGATGTCAGCGGTGTTTGCCTCATGATTTTGCTGATGTATCTTCCACGTGGTTGTGCACTTCCTCTATGGACTCCGGAAGACCTCACCAACCGACTCATCTGACGTAGCAAAGACTGAGTTGTCTAATGTACTCTGGCTCCCTAGAGGTTCGGCTGAAAGGAGATAGGAGAAGGAGGCGCGGCATTTGAAGTTGGCGGAGCTTCGTGGCTTTTCTCTGTGACTCGAAAAAACCACATCATGTCTCACAAGCACCCACCATTAACCTGAAAATAACAAAAAGTAGGAATTCAGTCCTTTCTATGGTTTCTTGGACTGAACCATGTGGTATAACCAATAAAGCCCACTGAATAAAGATATTAAAATGTGGGATTCCATAAATAGTTCTTAATACTGTGACATAAAACACATCTGTTCATTAATCTACTTTTATAGTACACATGTATTCACCTTGACGACAAAGACGCATTTTCGGCACTTTGTCACTTAGGGATGTTTTTTGAATCAATCAGTCCAGAACTGAACTGATGTCAGCGGTTTTTGCCTCATGATTTTGCTTATGTATCTTCCACGTGGTTATGCACTTCCTCTATGGACTCCGGAAGACCTCACCAACCGACTGATCTGACGTAGCAAGGACTGAGTTGTCTTTTGTACTCTGGCTCCCTAGATGTTCGGCTGAAATAGGAGAAGGAGGATCTGACGTAGCAAGGACTGAGTTGTCTGTTGTACTCTGGCTCCCTAGAGGTTCGGCTGTAATAGGAGAAGGAGGATAGGAATAGGAGAAGGAGGCGCGCATGCCACAAGCCGTATGTCTTACTCCTTTATTGAATAAAATAAATAGTAAGTAAGTAAGTAAGTAATTTATTTTTTACCCGCCATTTTGGAAAGCGGAGTATAAAGATATTAAAATGTGGGATTCCATAAATAGTTCCTAATACTGTGACATAAAACACATCTATTCATTAATCTACTTTGTTAGTTCACATGTATTCACCTTGACGACGAAGACGCATTTTCGGCACTATGCCACTTAGGGATGTTTTTTGAATCAAGCAGTCCAGAACTGAACTGATGTCAGCGGTGTTTGCCTCATGATTTTGCTGATGTATCTTCCACGTGGTTGTGCACTTCCTCTATGGACTCCGGAAGACCTCACCAACCGACTCATCTGACGTAACAAAGACTGAGTTGTCTAATGTACTCTGGCTCCCTAGAGGTTCGGCTGAAAGGAGATAGGAGAAGGAGGCGCGGCATTTGAAGTTGGCGGAGCTTCGTGGCTTTTCTCTGTGACTCGAAAAAACCACGTCATGTCTCACAAAGCACCCACCATTAACCTGAAAATAACAAAAAGTAGGAATTCAGTCCTTTCTATGGTTTCTTGGACTGAACCATGTGATATAACCAATAAAGCCCACTGAAAAAACATGTGTGTTTATTCTTGTCCGTTTCTTGGAGAATCATCCTAGCAGTTTCCTGTCGTTTAACGCCAGAAGACCTTTACTTGGTGTCCTATTGACTGCAGAACCGTCTCCAAACTGAGTTCCGATTTGTCAAGCCGGACAACTATGGGTGTTCCTATGGATGGCCTCCGTTGACAGTCACCAGAATGAACAAAGATATAATTAACACGAGCCTACTGAAGAAAATATGTGTGTTTGTTTTTGTCCGTTTTTGGAGAATCATCCTAGCAGTTTCCTGTCGTTTCACGCCAGAAGACTTTTACTTGGTCTCCTATTGACTGCAGAACCGTCTCAAACAGAGTTCCGATTTATCAAGCTGGACTATCGGTGTTCCTATAGATGGTCTCTGTTGACAATCAACAGAATCAACGATCAGATAAGTGATTTCGTAAAGTAGGCCACACTTTGGGCACTCTTCCATGTCTGACAATGGAGGGTTCACAGAGGAAGGTCCTAAGGGCCCAACACAAGTCCTGTTTCCACGTCCGACAACTGAAGAAAGAATGGGCACCCTTGGTCGGTCAGAGGACGTCATTGGCGAAGATTAAGGAATGGAAGGTTGCTGTTCTATTATCTCGTCATTTCCTGTGCACTCGGTAATGTGTCTTTCCAAAACTGTGATCGAAAAGGAGTTTCTCTCTCAGATATAAGACTTTTAATCTCGGCGGTGATCCATGGTTTTAGATTTGGTTTTACCAAAATGTTTTTTATCGGGAAATAAACTTCAAACTGTTTGTTCACATGATTACAGAACAGTTCTGTCATTGATTCCGCATCTTTCTCACGGTAAAGCTATGTCCAGTCGTGTTTTCCAAGGTCTTCTTTAAAAGCGTTAATAGTACTATCTTCGAAGGATCTGAAAGATACTTTCTTTCTCTTGATTTCTTGGCAGCCATATTACTGTCGCATGGTCGCTCATCCCAACCGGAACTGTAGTTGTAGGTTCCATGCAATGGTCCGCCAAGCTCGTAAAAATGAGGTCAAGTGTGTTACTACCTCTCGTGGGGACTTCAACAATCTGTCTGAGAGAAAGAGATTGCTCCAACCATTTAGGTTTGATGTCGTTTAAATCCACAGGGATAGTGATTCGGTCCAGCGGATATTTGCTTCGGAAATGATCAGTACAACATTGCCAAACCAAGAAGACGAACTATATAGACGCTGTTTGGGCAAGGGCACACAAGAGTACGCCACCACCCCTTCAAGATAATACAAAGAGAATAACTGAAAAAAAACTCAAAACTGTCCTCCCACGATTTCTGTTATCAAATGTAAGGTCTATAACTAACAAAACGGCAGAACTAAACGTGATATTTCTTGAAAAAAAACGTTGACGTCGCTTGTCTGACGGAAACGTGGGTGAGCAGTGCCAACGCTCCATCTTTCGATGGATACGACTGTTATATCCTGCCGAGAAACGACGCTAACAACAGCGACGTGAGCAATGGTTGAGGCACGGGATTTTTCTGTCGCAGCTCCATTCCAAACCGGATCATTGAGCCACCAATACCTAGAGAATAGTTGTGGCTTAGACCTAAATATTTACCGAAAACTTTCTTCCCTAGTCATCGGAGTGACGTATTACCCGCCAAAAGGACCGCACAGGAAAAAGCTCATTTCGTACCTGCTTCTGGTTTTCCGTGTGGAAAGAGTGCGCCCGGGCGCGATGTTAACTAGCTGCGAGTGTATACAAAGCGAAAGTTCGATAACGCTCTAAGGGGTCACCAATATAAAGTTTAGGCGGGATTTACCGAGCGAATAATTAATAATCGATCTTGAAAATGGAAGTTACGTGAAAAAGAACCAAAAGTATGTTACAAAGAAAAACTTGACTAAAGTACGGCAAACTTATTTTACTCATCTTCGAAGAAAAACCGAGATGCGATGGTTCACGATGTCTGGGGTCGAGGGACAGGGGGACGAGAATGATTGAAAAAGTTTTCCATTTCAACAAAAAACTACCGCAGGAACGAAAACCAATCCAAATTGCCAAGAGCACCAAAAATATTCGCTAAAAAATTCATGAGAGAAAGTGCCGACATAAAATCATCATTCATCATCATTTAGATGAAAAGAAAAGAAAACCAAGATAACGAAGTGTGCGGTACAAGAACATTCCGCTAAGCTGAATTGGAGGGATATAATGCGTAGTTGACGATTTTGGTCGAAAACAGACACACTCTGTTTTCTTTGCATTAAAATGGATATAATATTCTTCAGTAGAAGATTGGCAAATTGAAAGCAATTCATTTAGTGCGCTCTCGCGCTTGTCACAGCCCAAACCGCTAGCACTAAGGTGAAGGCTTAATTCATCACATTAAACAGATAAGCGGATAGCACTTTACCTTGCATTACTCCATTTTCGACGGAGAATGAAGAGCTTACAACATTTTCCCAACGAACACGAAACCGTTGATTTTTAAACCAGAAAGCCAGAATGCAAAGGTACACTTGTGGAACACCTCTCTTCTTCAAAACCGAAAGGAGTCTCCCTTGGTTTTTCGCGGTCGGACGCTTAGCTCACATAAAAAAAACAAGCATAAACATAGGATGAGAGTAGCCAGTAATATTTGACTACGCATCGCAGAATAAATATAGCAAATTCAACCGAAAGTCTTCGTTTTTAAGAAAACTGATTCTGCGTTGTCGAAAAAAAAAATATCAACACGAGTCAAAATTAAACGCTCTAAAATTTTGGAGAGGTTCGAAGCAATTGCAATAGGCCGAAAATTTTCAGCCTTCGAAGAATCACGAAGCCTGTTCTTTTGAACAGGTATCACCAACCTATAACTAACAATGATCAGGAATAAAACCGTGTCTAGCCATGAGTGAAAAAAAAAAAAGCTAGGTATGGAGTTTAACCGAATCAAATAGGGAATTATACACTAAGTATCGATCAAGCCAAGATTTGGAATAACGCGAATTATTGATGTAAGTAAAGGATTCAGGAGGTAGCATCAGTTTATCAGCAATGCAAAATTTATTAGCACTGCAAAACTTCAGTAGTTCACCATGGAACAAAGTCTTCGGAAGATTGTTGGCGTTCAGGTCACCTGCAATAAGAATTCCATCGACGTTAGGGGTACTCACTGAAATCCCCATAAATTTGTCTAAGCATGACCGAAATACACAGATTCTCCAGGGACAGACGGGCTTGTTCACATTTTTACGGCAGATAGTTTCAAGGCTTGTTTCAAATTTCACCTGTTTCAAGGCTTGAATTCTTTCATCCTGAACATGAAGTGGCATAATACGGGCAGCAATGAGATCATGCCAAAGCCCAGAAAGACCCCCAAAACGATCACCAGTCCGAATGCGCGAATCACTTGAAACATCAGACGATGATAAATCTGTGGGATATAGTATTGTTTCTTGTAAGAAAAAATATCATGGGTATCACACAGTGAGCTAATTTGCTCTGCAAGGAGTAGGGCTGAGCAGCAATTGTAAGAAGTAATTTTAAGACCCATCAAAACAGTCTACTTAAGAGTCGCCTTGAAGAGCGGTAAGTCTAAAATTTAGCTTGAACTTCTTCACACCAGCTTGACATGCAAGTGTGCAAGAATTTAGATCATCGATATTAATTCAGAACAGCAGCACGGTACGGCTGTTGCTCCATAGCGGAAGAGACATGTGGAGTAGCGAGCACGTCGTTCGGGCTCAGTCGGCTAGATGGGGCGGCGGGAAGCTCGGAATGAGTAAATCTGTTGGGACCAGCAGCGGGAACGGATGAACAGGCAAGCCAGAGAGCGATGCATTATTAGCAGGCACTATCGATCGCAGAGAATCTATTTCACATCGCGATGAATCATAGGACGCAATTATGGTAGCGAGATCAAAATGAGAAGTGTGAAGAGCAGGAATGCGCTTGAGTTCAGCGGAAGTGAAAATTGGCATCCGGCTGCGATTTCACTGTGTAAGGATAGCGTAGAGCTCTCCCAATTTAGGTCTTTTGCAGTAAGTCCAGATCTCGTCTTGATAAAGTCCTGAAAATGTTTTGTTAGCTTTAGCCTGGATAACCTCTGAATGGGGATAGAAATCAAAGCGCAACTAAAGCAATATATCTTCCAGTGTACCAGTCTCAATGCGAGAGGACAGGAAGCACAAAAGTTCGTTCACCAGATTAGGCCTTCCAGCATCATCATTACTATTACGAGAAGCCATAATCACATGAACAAGTCCAAGAGAATAGCCAAATCATTGCAAAGAGTTGTAATAGTCATCACAGTGAGAGAAGCAAGATTCGATGTGCACTGTTCAAAATGCTGGATCAATACACACCAACTATTCAGTCTGGACGATACCCTGTATCAGAGGACAAAGAACTACCTGGCACAAACATGAAAATTCCCAGTGTTGCTATAGGCGAAGAGACTTTCCACTTACCTGTCACCTAGTGTGCCTATACCTTTGAAACCTTCAATCTACAATTATAGACTGAGCAGAGCCTGAAGAAAAATTGAAAATGCTTTTGGCACTTCAGCTGCCAGGTTTCAAATCTTTCGTATTGAGATTTTCTCTAAACTTGACACTGTGAATGACACTAGGAAGGCCACAGTTGTTTTGCAGAACTAGATCATGTGAAATAGACGTGTCGTATCAAATACATCTGTTGGATACTGCCCTCCGGGATTTGTCGAAGGTGAAAGCAATGATGGGAGGTTTGTTTCTGGTGACAGTTTACAACATTGGAATTGGTCGTCTAGCTCTGCCATGAGAGTTTGCGAAATTTTCAAGAGTTGCTAGTCCTCGTTTATCATAAACAGAGTCTTTTTAATTTACAAATGTAAAAAAGATTGTCAAAGTGGAAAGTTTCTAAGTGACACTATCTGAAAATTTACACATTTTCTTACAGCTTCCCTGTTTCAGCCAGGCACAATAAACAATTATTCTTGAATTTTGTATTTGAGAAGTGCCTTAGTAGAGCCTTTCATCTTTTTGATAGCTTTGATAGCTTTTTGATAGCCTATAATCTTCCTTGGATTTGTCAGATAGTTTCTCCAGTTTAGATAACAAAACGTATCCAGAGCATCTCCACTTGCACTGTTATTCGTTGCAGATGTTTTGCGTTTTTACCTTTACCTGACGCTGATACAGAGGCAAAGCCACTTGCATTTGACTCACTTGGTGAAGCAACTGTGAACAAATAGTCGTACTTTCTATCGTTTGAACCTATTTTTTCAGGATCTATTTGAAAGTCTACAACTTAAATGAGTTTAAGTTGGTGACCCATACGTTGTATCAGTAGCCTCTACTCTTTACTTTCTTTCAGCGGTTCCTGTTGTGTAAAATGGGCCCAGGAACATTAGATCATCCAACCACTGCCGATTTTCTTATTTTTCCAACCATCCCTGCTTGTCGAAATCTTTGAATGATTCAGCTCTTTTTTAAGTCACGCAGGCTCTTCCACTTTTGTTTGCAGTTTCCCACTGGAAATGGTGGTTAATTGTACAAATATTGCAAACAAACTGGACATGCGTATTCTGCATTAGGTCTGATATATGTACAATAAATAGACCTCATTATTTTTGTAGGCAGCGCAAACCGGCGGAGAACTGAAAACGAACGAAGAAGTAAAGAACACTTGTAAATAATCTGGTCAACATGAGAGTGCCATCTTAAGTTATCATCGATCGTGACGCCGAGTATTTTTGCTACGTTCCGTACACATAGACCAACATCTTCAAGGTCTGGCAATTTTCTCTTCAGAAACGGCGACTGACAGCTAATTTAACCTCATTAAGGTCATGTGCTAAAATACTGAAAATTTGTGAAATAGATAAATCCACAGAATATTGGTTCAAATTCCTCAAAGCAACACCACTCAAATCGTCGGCGAACTTATAACGGTTCAAAACTTCAATTAAAACACGATTAAAAACAATGATAAAAAGAATCGGCCCGAGTTTCGTTCCCTGTGGTGCACCACAAAAAATTCGAACCAACTCGGAAATTTTATCTTTTGTGAGCATAACACTTTGTTTCCGGCCAGACAGAAAGCTTGCAATCATCCGGAGAATAAACGTACTGGCACCCATCTCTTTTGCTTCACGAATTGCAACTTCATAATCTAAACTGTCAAACGCTTTAATTATATCACTCAATAAAATTTCACCATATGAATCTGGTAACCCGAGGTGCTTTAAAACTGTATCAATCAAACGAATTAAATAATGAGTTGTGCTGAAACCGGGCCTAAAACCGAATTGTTGTGGGTCAATTTTTTCCTCAATATCATCAAATTAAAGTTCAAAAATAAAGCTTTCAAAGACTTTCCCGTCGACACAACTCTGATTAAAGCAGGCAGTCAGCACAGGGCTGATATCCACAGCACATTCTACAATAAGGGAAACTGGAATTTCTTCAAGGTAACCACTTTTTCGTGTATCAAGATTTTTTAGCTTTTCCAACACTGCTTGGGGCTGAATGATTGGGATTTCTGACACTTCAGGAAAATCAGGCAACGATACAAGAGGTGAGTGCAACCGGCAAATCGCATCAAAATGATCGTTTATTTGATCAGCTGACAATAAATTACCCGACTCATCATAAATTGTCAGCGGCTTCTGCTCACGGCCCATTATTTCTTGGACTCTTTTGTGGAACTTGCGCGGATCCGACGATATGAGCTTAGCTACGCACCTTTCTCCGTACTCTTTGCGCGCTTTGCGGGTTGCACTCACTATCCTGTTCCGAAGCCGTCTTGCTTCACTCTTCATGCCCCATTCCCAGAAACTATCACGAACTATCATCAACTCTATTAATTCATTAATTCATTACAGTGTTCACAGGACCATGAACATGATTATTTAACACGGACGAAAACGGTTTCAAAATGGCGTTCGGTTCAAAAGACTATCAGACATGTATTTTGTTTCCCCGACTTGGGTGGGTGGATGTTACCGAACAAATAGTCGGCCATCAATGGTGCCGTGCAGTGGGATCAAGCCCTGGCAAGTCCACGAATGACCCAACTACATATAACATTAGCTCATTGATATTATCTTCCAAGATGCTGCATCTGGTTCTCTTCTTCAAAACTGGGAAATAACTCTGTAGGGTCACCGACGTTTGGTCTTCTATTCTGGTGACAAGGCGGGTGACGTGTTGAAGCGGTCCTTCCGGTCACTCCCGCTACTTTTTCACCGCGGGCCACACCGCTATGGTCCGTGTCTGCATGTATTCCACTGCCGTAGATTGGGGGGGGGGTGCCTCCGGTCCTCGGTGTTCTTCTTTGGCTTTGGTCCTCGGCGTTCTTCCACTTCGCTTGACTGTGGGGGGACCTGACCCGCTTGAGGATATGGAGGGTGTCCGTTCTTGCTGACTTGGGGCCGGTCGGGCCTGATTTGGCAGTTGGAAGCCCTGATGATCGTTTTGCGACGTCTTTGCGGGTGCGAGGTTGGTAGTTGTGACATGTCGCTGTGACGGGGGCTTCCGAAACATATATATATGTATATGTCAAAGTCGAAAGGGATTGGAGCGTTTTGCCTCCGCCTGAAGGCTCGAGGGTCAGGCAGATCTCGTTGGTCAGGGTTCAAGCAGATCTCGTTGGTCAGCCAGTCTCGCTGGTTCCCCCGGCTTGGGTTGTAGGGGGACCTGGCCCGGATGGGGCTGTGGAGGGTTTATGCTGTTGACGGGAGGAGGGCCAGACTTGACTTGGCGGTTGAAGGAGTTGAGTGCCCACCAGATTGAGTCGTCCTCGGCAAGCACGATCCTGCTGAGGAAGCCGAGTTGACGGGGCCTGAAGTAAGGGCTGAGATCATATAGGCACTGGTTGCTGGTTTGCCCGCGTCGGTTAAAGGTGATGGCTTCAAACTCCAGGTCAGTTAGGCTCTCACCTGGGGGCGTCCGCCCAGTTGGGCCAACGTCCGTTGGCTTTGGATGTGCCAGGGGTGTAGGTGGTGAAGGAGGGCTCGGTGATAACGTTGTATTCATCCTTTGTTAGCCAACCAGCTGCTATATCTTTGACTTTCGTGGCGCTAGTCGTTGTGGAGAGTCAAGGGCGCTCTCACTTCTTCCTACCGGTCCTTCCACTCTCCTGCGACCCAGCGTTTCCCGGTTGGAATCACGTGAAGGTTGTCACTCGGCGCTTGTGGCTGTGGGCTGGGGAAACAGGTACCTCAGAACGCCTCCGTGCACACCTGCTAAACAATAGTTTAGTTCATCGTCCATCGAAAGGCTCCCCCTCTCAGTTCTGGCCCCACGTGATTACACCTGGTTTTTCTAAAATTCAGATGTGGGTTACTGGGGTAGCGGCCCTACAAAAGCTTGGCATCTACATGTGTATTGATAGATTATGTATTGCACTACATGCGAAGCTAGAATAAAACACTAAATTAGTAGCAAAGTACCACAAATCATATGGACCACCATTTCCACTGTAGGAGTACACTGTCACTCTACGGGTACGGTAATCATGATTCAAGAATAAGAAAAAAACAGTTTGGGGTACGGAGCCTAGAGGAGTAGCTTGCTCTGCTACAGCACGGCCAAAATCCGTACAGCCTGTTTACAGGTGGCATCTGGGCATACCTTAAAATGAAGGGGAAGAACTTCCTGCTTACTAAACTGTGCTATTATACGTGTGTCTACTGTAGGCCTTCGTCTCCGATTCCTTTGCTAATTTCTTTGCACGCATTTTCCCTTCTTCCTTTGTCTTTGTCCTCCTTGATGGAATATCGGTTTCCAGAATATCACACACAGTTCTGATCGGCGGCCACGATCCACGGAGTTTGTTGATACGAAATGCTTTTCAGAACCGTCTGAGGTTTTCTGCAAGAATTGTCCAAGGTATTCAAAGATTGCGAGTTGCGTCGATCGCACGGGAGATATACATTAATAACTGTAACACGATCAGTGTTGACAGCAAGAATGTTATCGACCGAAAAGATTAGATGGCCGAAGCAGAGATGCCGCAGCTAACAAATGTTTAGCCCATGAAGGACTATCCTTGGTTTTGCGTGCATTTCGAAGGAAAGTGAAGTGGTGTTGCGATCGCTGGAGAAAATGCGTGTTCGTGTCCATACTGACCACTGTAAGTATGATTAAAAAATAGAAAGCTAAAAACCAAAAAGCAAATAAAGCATAAAGATCTCATATGTACTTACAGGCAAAGTGCACTACAGTTTTGTAGCCATCATCGGCCTGGAAGCCAATTATAAAAACCAGCAGTACTGACAACTAAACTATTAAGCCATGGCAAATGTGAACACAACAAAGCAACTATATAAAAGGCAGAATTTGGTGACCTGCTAACGTTTAGCATTATAACGTTATGTTGGGATATATCGCTTAGTTGGGCTGTAACGGATCTAACTAACATATTTAGCAAAACGGTTCTTCCATCGTGTTGTCACTTTGTTTGCAAATCAGCATTTCTAACGTCTTGGGCAACCCGACGGACCGGCGTTACGTTTTGATAAAATCAACGGATCCTGGTAACTTTTCTGCTCGACGTTTGCAAAAGGTGAAACGGTCATATATTGAAATGCCCCTTCAAATCCCAAGGGATACCTTCTAAATAAGAGGAATCCGTGTTGCACCACATTATTACACAGATCGTCTCAAACAGTTCAAAAGACTTAAAATCTAATCCACCAGCTAATTGCTTTCTATCCCCGAAACAAAACCCTGATGTTTGTAACTTTATTCCCCGTTTATGCTACATCCGCAGACTGCGTAATGTCAGTTGCTAAACTGGCTATATGACCTGTTAATCATCCCCCTCCCAGTGACCCCAGAGGTCACATCAGCCCCTACCAGGCGTAATTATTTCCTCAAGGGTCAGTCAAGGGTCGAGAATTTTTTTCTGGATAGTTCTTCAGGGATTACGCTTTTGGATGCCTACTGCGTGGTTTCTTGGGATTGCCTCCACGGGATTGTCGTGATCTGGGTATCACTTTTCTAGCTGCTTGGGAAGAAGTTTGTTGATATATTTTGATACCTCATCCCTTGAAAGTGTCCCAATCAGCTCTGTTTTTTTGGGAACTCTGATGGGATCTGTTACGTTTCTAATCTTGCTTCAGTCTCAGTTATAATATCAAAAGGTTCTGTTAACAGTTTGTTTTCTCATTTTGAAAACGGAGTTTGCGATGGATGTCGAATCAATATCTTTAATTTCTCCATTTTACAACAAATATCCTCGACAAAATCTTCTGCACACAATTGCAGTTCGGGTTGAAAAATGACAAAAAACCCACTGCATCTACTTCATTTTTATAATTTTTTATGTTCCAGTTCTCAAACATTTTCGGACTAACATTACAACGCCACCACCTTTACGACGAGATTCTCTTCCTACCATTCTTCAGATCTTTCGTCATTTGTTTCACAAATACTGTGAATCCAACAGGCGGCAGTTAGGGACAAACTCAAGGTGACAGTCAAGCATTTGTATTTATCCGCCATTTGACAAACTCAAGGTGACAGTCAAGCATTTGTATTTATCCGCCATTTGCCCGTGATAAGTCCAACAGTGTGCTCTATCGAGACCCTAGTCTTCGACAGTTCGGGATTATAGTTTTTCTGGGTTCTGTTCATGCTCCCACAGTCACGAAATGGGGTGAGTACATATTTACTGAGTCGATATGCTGAATCCCCCAGAACATGGAACTCATTCGACGAAACAGATAACTAGGGTTTTTGGTAAACTTTTTTACCCATCGAGGATGCACGGTAGACGCGGGTATAATGGCGTGACCATGATAGCCAACAGATGTTTCAATGAAGATTTTATCAGTATTGAAAACACCTTGCAAGAGCATACTGTGATAAGAATACCAATTCAATTCAATTTATTTATAACCCGTCAAAAACAAGGAGGGCGTGTAGCCCTAGTGACGGAGTACAAGAAAAAAAAAAGAAAAAAAAACAACAAAGAAGAAAGACAACGCACATATCAATATTTTACATTATACACAACACAAACACAACTATAAATTACACGAAAAGGGAAGACCACTGGTGGTCCTGTCTACTGGCGGAAGATTTGAAATCTTCCACTGTCACGAGTATTCACCCCCTCGCTCGAGACCCGATCTGGCGAGCGCACAGAATTGAGATTTCATTTGAGAGCGCGAGAATTCATTGAAAGTGAATTCATTCGAGTTTGGACTATGGAGTGGAGCGGTCGTTGCGCGTCGTATTAGGACCTGGGATTAACATAGTATCTAATGGACTGAGTATATTTCTCTTTTATTATTAGGCTAGTCTTGTAAATAAAGCAACACCATTTTTCTAACGAAGGCGTTCACGCGAGTTAGGGTAACGGGAGATGTTTAAACGGTCGGACACGCTACCAGGACATATATTGATCCGACCCGAGTTTACGTAATACTGATCGACATACGTAACAAGGAACGTTACGTAACAATGGTGGCTTAGCGAGGTCTTCCCACCCTCCCTCCCGTTGAGTTGCTATTTATTTATTTTTCCGGCTAGGCCTATTTATTTTTTTTTGTGATATTGATATTTTGGGTAAAAATGCCGCCCAAGGTTGAATACGACGTGGAAAAGCCGCAGTTGATTTTGAAAATGCTCGAATCGTTGCCTGTTTACTCTGGAACGTCTGATGTGTCCGAATTTATCCAGAAAGTTGAGATAGTGACAAAAATTGTTGAATGGAATGATTTGTCCACATTTTTAGGCCTAAAGCTAGAGAAAGATGCTTTTTCTTTTTGGTCGACGGGTAAGCCTAGTTTCACTGATTTTGATGTGTTTAAAAACGCGTTCGAGGTGCGCTTTGCCGAGACGACGAATATTCGTAAGTTGAAATACGAGCGTCTACATTTCAAACCCGGCCAGAGTATTGTCGCTTTTTGTGGTCTCGTAAAAGATTCGTGCGTCCAAAAATTCGGTGCCGCAGCCACAGATGCAGTTATGTTGCATGAGTTGTGTAACGGCCTACCGAAACATTACGCGAGGCTAATTCTTCAAAAAGAGCCTACTGATTTCGCGAGTGCTGTCGGAGTTCTCGCAAAAGCGGACGAGATTGATTCGGCGTTACGGTATATGTCTATTTCCGATGGACAGGCTAATTCGGTAAGTGCGGATAATAAGCCTAAAACGTACGCTCGCGGTTTTCGTCAGTTTGGTAATCACGGACGCCAGACAAGTAATCCTACCCCTCACAGCGGTAGTAACGGCGGCCAAGGTCAGAGTCAGTTTGGAAACGGTAAGGAAGCGTGTAGATCAAATCAGGGGTCGGTAACTCCTAAAGCGAATACGATGGTAAGTGGATCGGACAGAAGGGCGCAAACCAACCGGTATTCGGCCGACGGTAAACCGATTTGTAATTCTTGCGGACACGTCGGGCACATAATGCGTTTTTGTCGGAATAAGGTTGGAGTTTTAAACTCCAACGGTCGCAAGTAGACGCAGGAAATACTGGCGACCAAGTGGAGGCACCTGCAACAGCTAAGCTAAGTTTGAATGAGGTTTACGATAAGTCGTGGGCAGATTTACCGATAGTTCACTGTTTTAGCATAGAAGGTCGTGCTATGACTGTGTTGTATGATTCAGGGGCTAGTAGGTCATTAATACGGGAAAGTGTTTTTCGTAAATTACCTACGTCGTGTGTGAGTGATTATGAAATAATGGAAGGTGAGTTCAAATCCATTACGAATAACCCCCTGAAGTATAGTGCCACGGCGAAAATTAACCTTAGGTTAGGGGATAGGAAAGTACGTGTGATGGTATACGTATGCCCGTCTCTACCATACCCCATGGTGTTCGGTTTTGAAAGTATGAAAAATAATCGATTAGTCTTCGATGCTGAGAGTTGTGATGTGTCATTTAAAGACGAGCGTTTGCAGAGCTGTTGCGTAACTGAAAATGGTTTTGGTTTGAATGGAGAATATGTTTGCGGTGGTGTAAATAATACCTCCGGTAGTGCCCCCACTGATGATGACGAGTGTTTCGACGCAAGAGTTTCCGATGCGCATTGTATGTTACCGTCATTTTCGGTCAAAAGAATTCGAGTCCGCGTAGCTGTAAATAAAAAGTCTGTTAGGGATAATGTAAATATTAGGTTACCGAGACTAGGTTACTTTGCTTCTACGAGTAGTGATGCAGCGAAGTATGAGATATCGGATCAGTTAGTGGATATTAGCGACGATGGTTTGTTTTCGTTATTAGTTACCAACCCGACGGACCAGGAAATACGTCTTAGAAAAATTTCGTTAGGCGTCGTATACCCGGTAGATGAAAAGGATCTTATGTCAGACCCGGGTGAGGTCGCGAATCACGTGATTAATATGGTTAGTGGATCTGTTTCCGCCCAAAGTTATGCACCGCAAGATCCAACCGTTTGCGACCCCAGTCAGCCTAAAGCGCCCAAAGATATGTCGAAGGAAGAGTTTACAGGTCTACTTAAGCTAGATCACATCGAGTCTGGGAGTGACCGAAGTGCGCTTGTCGATTTGACTTATGAGTTTAAGGATATATTTGCTACACACGAGTCGCATTTGGATGCTTGTAACGTCATTACGCATTCTATCAACACCGGTAATGCCCCACCGTTTAAAAGTGCGCCGTATAATGTTCCGCATAGCCAGCGCACTGTTTTCAAGGAAAAGCTGGACACGTTGCTGCAGGCTAATATTATTGAAGAGTCGAATGGGCCGTACAGTTCGCCTGTCATATTGCTTAAGAAGAAAAACGGCGAAGTACGGATGGCAATTGATTACCGACGGCTTAACAGTAGCACCGTTAAAGACTGTTATTCGCTTCCGTTAGTGCAAGATATTCTCGACAGAATGGGTCTCAGCAAGGTTTTCAGCACCATGGACTTTTTTGCCGGTTTTTACCAAGTCCTAGTGGAGCGGGCAGACAGAGACAAAACAGGTTTTATTACCCCTTACGGATTGTTCAGGTTTATACGCGCTCCTTTCGGTCTATGTAACATGCCTTCTACGTTTCAGAGGTTGATGGAGACTGTATTTAGGAACTTTTTGTATAAATGCCTTGAGTGTTTTTTGGATGACGTGACAGCGCATACTAAGTCTGTACCCTCCCATTTTACGGTTTTACGCGACGTGTTTACAAAAATCAGAGCAGCGAAGCTTAGGCTCAGACCTTCGAAGTGTACGTTTCTAGCAACCAAAGTAAGTATATTGGGGCATGTGCTAGAAAATGGAACCATCCGTCCGGATCCAGATAAAATCCGTGCTGTGAAGGATCTGGATTATCCATCAAATATCTCTGAGTTAAGATCCGCACATGGGCTATTTTCATGGTTCCGGAAATACATACCTCGATTTTCCGAAATTGCCGCCCCCCTTACCGCCTTGACCAAGTCGGGAGTTGAGTATATTTTTGGTGAGGAGCAGAAAAGGGCGTTTGATACGTTAAAAGAAAAGCTTATTTCGGAACCGATCCTAGGTCTAGCAAGAGTAGGACAAGGTGGGTATATTCTGAATACGGATGCATCAGGAACAGCTATTGCCGCAAAGCTTTCACAGGTACAAGATGGCCGAGAAGTTATTCTTCATTACGGATCGCGCAAGCTGAATAAGGCGGAGTTGAATTATTCAGTCACGGAAAAAGAGGCTTTGGCAGTTGTGTATTTCACCAAAGTCTACCGGCAGTATCTTTATGGTACTAAATTCCGAATCGAGACGGACCATCAAAGCCTACGTTGGCTAATGACAGTGAAAGATCCGACTGGCAGACTCGCGCGCTGGTCTTTAAGTCTTATGGATTACGATTTTGACATTATTTATAAGCCAGGAAGTCAAAATAAAGTGAGCGATGCGCTGACGCGCCTACCTACTGTAAATGCAGTGGGGGAGGGAAAGGTCGAACCTACCCTACCTCCCACTATCGACCCTCAAAAGTTGAAGAAAATGCAGAGCCGTGATAAGTTTTGTTCTAGTATTATGGACTATTTGGTAAGTGGTAAGTCAATGCCGTACGAAATTGAGAAGAGTGTCATAAGAGAGATAGATAATTTTGTGGTTGAAAACGGCATACTTTGCCACATTTCGGTGCCGTCAGGAAAATGTCGCAAGAGGGACCACCAGATTGTGCCAGTTATACCCCATGATATGGTCCCAGAAGTGTTATTACATTTCCATGATTCGCCTTACGCAGGTCATTTTTCAGCGTTCAAAACGTATTCTAGGTTAAGAGATCACGTGTATTTTAAGAATATGTATACGGTGTGTAAGAAATATTGCGCTTCTTGTGAGTCGTGTATTAAGCGCAAACCGCAGAATAATACGCCGAACGCGCCCCTACAGGATATTCCAATTCCAGGAAACGCGCTGGAAACTATATTTTTCGATTTGGTTGGACCATTCCCTAGGACTAGTTCAGGTCATACTTACGTTTTGTCCGTCACAGATTATCTCACTAGACACTTGCACTTGATACCGCTGCAAGATGCCAAGAGTAATACTGTGCTAAAAGAGTTCGTAGAGCAGTACTGCCATACATTCGGATTCCCCACTTTTATTGTCTCCGATAATGGCAGCCACTTCAAAAATGCTGAATTTAAGGCGTGGTGTGACGCAATGGGCATTAAGCATTTATTCGCGACCCCTGAACATGCCCAAACCGTGGGAGTCCTTGAGAGGAGGCACAAGGACCTGGGTAACATTTTGTCCCAGTTCGTCGATCAGCAGCACCGTGATGATTGGGATAAATGGTTGTCCTACGTGTCTTTCGCTATGAATACTGCCCAGCATGAGACTACGAAAGACAACAGTTTCTTCCTTATGTTTTTGAGAGACGCAGTGTTGCCAGTTGATAATTTGATGAAAACGAGTGTCTCTTATTCTACGGATGTGTCGTATAAGTCGGAAATGCTCGCACGTTCGCAAAGAGCATTTGAGTCGGTCAGAGAGAATATTACGTGCGCCCGAGTGGCCCAGAAGTCACAACATGATAAGAAGGGTTGTCACAAACCTTTCGAACCGGGTGATATGGTATTTTTGAGAGTTAAAGTAAAAGGTAAAGGCCAAAAGTTAGCGGTAACAAAGTTTGATGGCCCATTCCGGGTCATTGAGAAATTGAATGAGGTAAATTATAAAATCCGGAAAGTTGATGGACGATCCCACCCCGTGACTGTCCATTATAATCGCCTCAAGCCTGCCGTTGAGCGTTCGCCTTGGTCTTATGAAACGCCGCAGGAGCGTCCTTCTGAAAGTGAGGAGGAGGAAGAAGCTCCTGAAAACGCTGACAGTACTGACCAAGACGACTTACTTGACCACTTTGACTTTGACGCGACTTTACCTGATACTGCACAAGCACTTACGGCACAAACTGAACCTACTGTCGTGAACGTCCCGACTGACAACGCTCAGACTAGCACGCCCTGTACGCCACCGAATACCCGTAGTTTAGTGACAAGCACGCCGTTCTTGGAGTGTGAAAGCTCGACAAATCACTCTTCTGACTTTTCTTTCCGATCTGCATCAAATTCAAGAATCAGTCCGCGCGCGTTATTTGAAACTGAGGAAAGCCAGGGGCAGGCGGAATTTTCCCTACATTACTCCACCGAGGATGATGCCACGGAAGATTCTCCGAGCCCAAGACCCCCCGCTTTACGGCCGCAGAGAAGTTTGAAAGCGCCACCTCGGTTGAATTACGACAAGTTGGGAGGGGCCAATGCTGTATTTTCTGCGAGTAATGATAATAAGTCGAGGATACTAGATATTCTCTCGAAGTTGGTTGATCAAACTTAGGTTTGATCAGCTAATTTCAAAGATCGCGATTTGATTTCGCCACGTTTGAGTTATTGGGTATTTGTGTTTTATGACTGTTATACCGGCGTTGTTCTGCCATGAAAATGTGTTTATTTCGGGAAAGAGTTATTTAGTTATCAACAGTGTTTGAGTGTTGATTTCCATTTATCGTTGTCTACTACGAATGACTCTCGAGTCTGATATATTATTTGGTGAGCTGAGCTAATCACCCATGATGCCGTTCTAGGTCCCGGCATTGCCAAAGCACTTCCATCACGTTCCCGATGCCATGCGAGATATAACCAGTATAACCACTAGAGGATCGCCTACCCACCCATGTCGCGACGTATGACTCACCTGATTCGACGATGCTGCAATACGCACTCCGCCAAGCCGAGTTTCGTTAAGTACCATGTTGCCGTTATCCCCTCATTTGAGCAACTGAACGTATCGACTGTCGCATGCCAACTTTGAGCGACTTGTTGCCTATCTTGCTATCCTGCTATTTAAATTGAGCAACACAGAGACTTCTTCGCCATGTCGCAACTCCATGTGAAGCGACTAAGAGACTTGTTCGTGAAACGCTGCTTTTGCCGTAACATTCTTCGGCAAGTAGTTAACTGCAATTTGACTTGTTTTGTGCCCACATCATCAAGTGGCATATTTGGACTCCTGAATTGAAACACTTATACGTTTCGAGAGACTTGTTCGTGAAACGCTGCTTTTGCCGTAACATTCTTCGGCAAGTAGCTAACTGCAATTCGACTTGTTTTGTGCCCACATCACCAAGTGGCACATTTGGACTCCTGAACTGATATTGCCATGCGCACTATAGATGGCAGTATATGTGTTTGCTGCTGGACTCCTGTGATGAGCTTCCCAGATACGACATAGCTGGCTCTTCTAATCACTGTGACTACGATTGCTGGAAACTACCGGCAAAGGATGTTTATCTTGGTGCTTCATCAACGGCTATACTGACATTTGGAGCAGTTACGGCGCAGGTGCAGTGCGTTAATTCTTCTGATGCATTCTTCAGATGAACTTTAACTGACTTACGTTCAAGATTAGGAAGTGTGCCCGAAACTTGCACGCTTGAAGTTTTCGACGCGTTGGTGTAAAGGAGTGAAGGAGTGAGTGAGCGGTGGAGCGAGTGGACACTGGAAGAGTATGGACTCGTGTGGCTAAGGTTCGTGGAGGTTGTGTGGAAGTGGTGTCGCGGATTTGCTTTACAGGAATTAAATGTTAGACTCATTGTAGTTAAATAACATCTCGGTGGACAAACCGTGCTTATGCGTGTGAACCCGCGGGCTATGAAGCCTGAACTCTGTGGGTTGTAGATTTCAATGATTGTGCTCTGTAGGACTCCGATTGTGAACCGTTTTAGGGGGAAGGTAGTGCTGTTAGGGGGAGGTTGAAGTTAAGGTCGAACCGGGACGGTTCGTTGTGAAGATGGGGGGTGTCACGAGTATTCACCCCCTCGCTCGAGACCCGATCTGGCGAGCGCACAGAATTGAGATTTCATTTGAGAGCGCGAGAATTCATTGAAAGTGAATTCATTCGAGTTTGGACTATGGAGTGGAGCGGTCGTTGCGCGTCGTATTAGGACCTGGGATTAACATAGTATCTAATGGACTGAGTATATTTCTCTTTTATTATTAGGCTAGTCTTGTAAATAAAGCAACACCATTTTTCTAACGAAGGCGTTCACGCGAGTTAGGGTAACGGGAGATGTTTAAACGGTCGGACACGCTACCAGGACATATATTGATCCGACCCGAGTTTACGTAATACTGATCGACATACGTAACAAGGAACGTTACGTAACACCACTCTTTTATCGATAATCTTAGCAGGCAGAACCAGCTGAAATTTCTGTGCCAAGAAAGAATTACTGGTCCAAGGGGGCAAATGCAGCAGATACTTGGCAAATTTAAAATAAATTTTGTGAACATTTTTTATTAGAAGCAGAAAAAAATTGCCAAATGGGGGACATAGCAAGAAGATGGGGCACAGTTAGACTGTTGTAAAGTTTAGAAAGATGAAACCGGCTAAGATGCGTGACATTAGAAACAAGTGAAGCATAAGCGATCCGGATCTTTTTAGCGAAGTTTTGAATGTTAAGCTTGATGGTTTCTTTGATAGTTTTTCCGATGGGCATGCCAAGGTAAACAAGACTGTCAGAAAGCGGAATAGATGTTTCAGAAAGTTCAAGTCGCTTTTCTGAATTACACTTCAGATTGAGAGCAACTGCAACGGTTTTGTCAACATTACAACTCAGTCCGATCTGCTTACATTCATTTTGTAGTTTCGAAAACGTACTTTCGCGTCCCAGAAAAGTACGACTTAGATTCAGAATATCATTGGCGTATATAAACAGAGACACATCGATGCCGCCATAAATACACGTGCACTCGACAGAGTTTTGAGCAGGAAGAACCAAGTTGTTAAAAAGAGCAGGGGAAGTTAAACCTCCCTGTCTTAGACCCTTTAAGACATTGAAGAGGTCCGAACCCCCTTTCATTTTTGCTCTGAGATGATTGTACATATAACGTAGACACTTTATAACGGAAGGATCAGCCCCTCTTTTTATAGCTTCTGACAAAATCTGAGCAAAAATACTCTAATCAAAAGCTCAGGCTATGTCCAGTGCACAAAGAACAAGGAAATCCTCGGTACCTTCCACATCCGCAAGAACATTAAAAAGGGCGAAGAGAGCATGCTCCCGACCCAATCCTTTCTGGAAACCGAACTGATGCGAAAGAACATAACACTTCCGAGAAATTTCACTAAGAATAATAGACTCAAAAATTTTAATAGAAGTGCAAGAAACAGTTATAGGGCGATATGATCGACAATCTTCAAGATCTTTTTTTCCGTTTTTTGGGAATAGGCGTGATCTGGCCGACGCTAAACTGCTGCGGCAAAACACCTGATGTAATAGACATCTGAAATAACTTTGAAAGGTGCTGCGCAAGCAGATCGCTAGCGTTTTCAAGATGTTTTGCGGAGACCAGATCAACACCAGCGGATGCTTTCTTCTTAATCTTTCTTAGATTGCATTTTACATCAGACGGAGTCACTGCAACGGCAGACCATGGAAATCTAGCCAGTATACTATCAAGCTCTTTTTCAAATGTACTTTCCGTAGCCGGATCAGGTGACGAAAACTCACTTTTGTAATAATCCGTCCAACTAACTTCAGGAATACTGCCAGCGGAGGCCCGCTCGGTACGTTTGAGATTTTTCCACAAAAGAGAAGGATCACTCGCTATCTTGTCAACATTTTTTTGAATCAGCATAATTTTGTGGTCCTTAAGAGCTCTTGTAAATTTTCTTTTTGTTTTCAAACGCAAATCGTTTACTACCCGGAACGCGGTTTATCAGATTCGAGTTTTTTGACCAATCGGCCACTTCCGTTTTTTTGCGAACACGTCTGGTTGGAACGGCACTAAATTCCGCACATCGAAGTGCGTGATTTACTTCCGCGTGATAACTCGTAATTTGTATTTCAATCTCACGCTCACTAAGATAAGAACTGCAATCGGGGCTAAGCAAATGGAGTGGAACTTTGATTTTATCGAGTAGCGAGTCAGACACAGACATAAACAACTGGCTGTTAACGCGGCTCCAGTCTTAAATATGGAACCATTTTTTATAGTTAGCCGTTTTGCTAACAGTAATGCAATCAATAGTCACACAAATCGGAAGGTGATCAGAGTAAAAGCCTTCACGTAAAACTGCGGCTTGGTTCAGGGGGAGAGGAGATACAATATGGTCAAGATTCGATGTTGAGGAACGAGTGCCTATATAAGTAAAATTTTCATCTTTTTCAATTAAAGAGTAAGATGTAGGTATGGAGCTCCAGAGCAACTGGCTCCTGGGGAGCTTTTTGTTCGTCAAATCACAATTAAAATCACCGAGGATTATGACACGTGAATCTGAAGACTTCTCCACTTTCTTGACCAGGCGGCACACTTTTTGGCAGGCCCTCAAGAACATTGAATCAGAATTTCCATTGCGATAATTCGTCGGGAGGTAGACGTTCATTATCGACATATCCAAGAATGACACTGCAAGAAGATGATCGCTCGATTCAATCAGGTCGCAAGTTAAACCAGTCAAAATGCCAAGGCCGCCTGAGGAGCGTCGACGAGCTGCAGTAGATTTCGCCGGAGAGAAAAACACAGAGCAATCAGGCGAAATATTTAGCAGTTCCTTTTTGTCCGTTGAAAGGAAATGTTCTTGAAGACAGACTGTATCATATTCCTTGAGTAATTGGGTCAGAATTGGATTTTATCAACTACTTCTCCGTTTGTATTCCATGACAGAACGGAGATAGGACGCATCATTATAACGGGATCTGTTTTGGCAGGGACTGAGCCATAGGGCACTTGTAGCTGTAGCATGGTGGCTGGAGGATTTGCATAGGGCACATTTTGTTGGTTTCGTACAAGGATCCTTTTTAGAGCTGGAATGACCCCCTTCACCACAAACCGAGCAAACACAGGAGTTCTTGCACGCGGCGGATATGTGGCCAAACTGCTGGCAGTTATAGCACCGGGGTGGGAGGAATCTGTATTCTTTGATTGGCAATCGCTCGTAGCCAACAACAATTGGGGAGATGCATTGCGTTGAGCAGATGCTGTTTGTTTTCAAACTTTAGCTTATATGGGTGGGTCGAGCCGATCTCAACTGCTGAAACGCAGTTTTCCACCTTATCACAAACATCGTCACAGCACATTTCGGCTGGTAGTCGACGAACAATTCCGTAATTAGCGGGGGATTTAACTTTTGCACTGAGGGAGGAATCGGGAGGTAGAAATGGCTTGAGCTACAGAATTGGCAGCGTTCTTGCTATCTACAACGACAGTCCAAAGAGACTTACGAGGCTTCAGTTCGACGATGCTAGCAGCATTGTTGCCACAAACCTTGTTCAAGTACTCTTTCCTTGCTACTGCGTCTGTTATGTCCTTGGAAGGGTTTCTCAAAACAACGGCATAAGAGGAGGTCGGCGAGGTAGACGTTGTGTTTTGTCTACTGACCCCACAATCGCTAGCAGAAAGGGATCGACCTGACTAAAAAAAGTTGTCAAACTTGACAACCAGTTCGTTTACTTTTCTAGTCAGAGTAGCGCTAGTCTCGCCGGGAATAACTGGAACTTCGCCAGGTTCAAATATGACGTATCTTGGAAGACTAATTTTCTTTTCCTCGCTGTGTAGGATAACTTTTACTATGTCTAGAACGTTGTCGGCGAGATTCTTTCTAGCTGTAACACGGGTTGCTATGCTAGCACGAGTCCACACTAGCTCCTTAGCAGCCACGACCGAATCTACACCGAAAAAAGCGAGGGCTTTCTTTGCAATGTCATCAGTGGGTACAAGTTTACATGCGCGATTTGTGTAGTTTATAACCGCGTTCCAGACAAGCTTCTCGCTTGCCGTCTCCATAGTGAATGAGCAACAACTATAAATCCGTGGGCGGAGCCAGTCAAAGCTAAAAGTCTACCTCACAGGAGCTATCCAAAATTTAAACAAGTTTACTCGCTGAGAGCGGAATGGATACTGGAATACCTATTACAGTATACTTTTTGCTGCTGCGAAATGGAGCACACAACTCGCACATGGCAGGAATCGACTAAAATCGGGAACGGAACGGACGCCACGGGGGGGGGGAACGCGTACCAAAAACGGGAACACCGTGTTCTTTAGCACAAAAAACGGGATTGACAGGATCCCTGTTTTTAGTACTTTTTTAAGTACTTTTAGTACTCCTACTTCCCATTCTACTCTCCCCGGTTCAGGAGGAACACAACTGGGAATCCTGTTTCCTACTTCCTACGAACACCACCAACTTACATGGGACGACCGGGTAGACGTCATACTTCGACCTGAAACGGTACTCCTCATGCCGGGACATCTTACCAACTATTATTGGGATCCAGAGACCTCGTATCGGATCACATGTCGATGGTATTACGACCAATGCGACGAGGACCTGGACACTGTCATCTTTAGAACCAACTTCACAATAGACTGGATGAAAATGCAGACGGGCAAGCGCAATACCTTTTGCTTGTTTAGCCCGCCTTCCTGCGGCAAGAATTACATCTTCGATGCTCTCATGACTATCAACGGTGGCGTCGAGTTTATTGGAAACATTCCTAGCTGCGTCAACAGATACAGTTCAAACTTCACCTGGCAGGACTGTGTCAACAAAACAATGCTGCTGTGGAATGAGCCCAGCTTTGCCGACGACAAAGAAGAAGAACTCCTAGCAATACTTGGTGGGGACCCAACCAAGGTCGCTGTAAAATACAAAGACGAGATCCCGTTGACGAGAACGCCTGTACTCATTCTATCGAACCCTGGCACGGCGATAAACAAGTTTATCGAGCGAACTCGTTTACGGGACAGGATGTCCATCTGGGAGCTGCATGCAGTTCCTTGGCTGAAGATTGTTGGCAGTAATCGGCGGTCTACATCCCAAAGGATTGGCCAAATTCTTCAAGCAGTACGGATCCGACTTCCAAATGTGGGTCGACCATCTGGATGTCTACAAGGATTACCTACCGGAACCTTTAGAAACAGTTGAAGAAAGTGACTAATCAATGTTTTTATTACATGTTACAATAAAATTTAGAAATTTTCAACGTTGAAGAAAAGTTACGATAGGTCCTCCCACCCCCTTTTCCCCATGCAATGTGGGTATAAATTCTAGTGCATTGTATTATTTTAGTCATAATGCCTAAAGCAACCAAGAAGAGTGGACGCACCAAGCCTTATACACCCAGTGACGCTACAGAGTTTCAGACTCCATTAGACGTTGTTAGACCTGGCTTATTGTTTCCTGGTTACAATTACCTTGGGCCAGGCAACCCCATACAAGGTCCCGCGCCTATTGACGAACTCGACGAGGTTGCAAGAGAACACGACGTATCGTATTCTGCTGCATCAACCAGTGAACAAGTTCGGGCAGCCGATAGACGATTTCTGCAACGGACATTTAACACAAATACATCGGGTTTCAAAGAAGCTGCTGCAAAGACTGTGGGATTAGTCGGAATCGGAGTTAAGTACGCAGCTGAAAGCATCGCAGGAGTTCAGTACCCAAACTTACCGATGGCTGACGACAGAAATCAAATTGACCGACCTAATAAGAGGGCGCGAGGTGCCAATGACTCTGGCGACGAAGATATGTTTGATACCCAAGCTAACACCAGGGAAGTTTCGTCTAGTGGCGGAGGAGGAAGCGGTGGCGGAGGGACTGGTGGATTCATGATGCCCGCACGGAGTCTTGGATATGGGAAATGTCACTTAACATTTGAAAAATCATTCTTCTTGAGATTGTATAATTATGGGACTAAGAATTCTACTATGACCGCCTTTGCTAATGAGCCAGCTCAAAAAGTAAGCACTACTTGGATGAGCTCTATGGCTACGAGTGACACTAGTAGCTATCTATCGTCTTATGAATTGGCAAGATTAGCACTGGTCCCAAGTAGATTTGTTAGATTGGAGCAAGTTGTAACGAACATGGGAGTAAATGCTCCTTTCCAAACCGCATCGACAACTTCGGTAGGAACGACATCCATGTTGGAGGTGGTTATCGCATCATCCAATACTCTTGGAGGTATGATGTCACATGCAGAAATGACAGTACAGTCTCAAGCAGCTACTCCAAATGTTGTGACAAGTGTAGTGACTGGCATTGACAACACACGGCATAACATGCTGTATGCTTCGAAGGCCCATGTGCACAAGAAGTGTTTCGGAATAATGCTCTAGTACTTGGATTTCTCACTGACGGAAACACGAATGCCCGACCGATGTTTTCCAGGGAGTGTAATTTGTGAGTGGGCAAGCTACTGTTGGTAAAGTTATTGCAAGTACCAGTTTCGACTTTGGTCCGAACGACGGACATTATCATAGTCGACAGATTCCACAGCCGGCTGGATTACAAAACGATCCCGGTAAAAAGGAACAGAGCGGTTCCGCATATATATCAGGAATGCATGGAGCTGGCAAAAACAAAGTTGTTACAGTGGCGGACAGAGATCAGTGGCCAGCGTCATTAAGTGTTAATCCAGGAAAGAATATTGGCTTTCTTGGAGGAAACGGCAACGACATTGAATCGTTCAGATTTAATCTAAACCATTTGATCGGAACTAGTGTAAATAGTACTGGAGCAGGTAAATCTATTACCCCATTGTGTGTGGGGGTTATGCCTATTCCAACAACGACAGGATCAGATTTGATGGCAATCCAGATGCTTATTCGACAGGATAATAGAATAGTATGTGAGGTTGATTTTGCGGACCATGTTCTGCAAGATAGGAATCAAAACTTTGGAAGATATTACGAGGATCTACAAGTTCGCCGCAACTTCGAGTTCCGGCCATATCGATTCCAAGGATACAGCATGATTACTAATCCACGTGCTACATAATTTTGTTGTGACATGTTTATTAATTAAATGATCAATTGGGAATCAATGTAGTTACGAAAGTTAGGCTTCCAATCTCTGTTCCCTCTATTATCGTCTTTCACGTGGGGGGCGGGCCCTACCCCACGTGATGTTGTAACCAAAGGTATACGCGCGCGCTGGGGCTTCGCCCCAGCCGCTTGGGTTAGGGTCCCCGAGCGTCGCTTTATTAGGGTTAGGTACCACAAGCGTCGCTATTTAGGGCTGGGGCTTGGGGCCCCAGTCCCGTAATGTACACCTTCCTATCCCCTCGGTGCAAACTAAACTGATATTCTCACATTAGCGATAAGGAAGAATCTGATTACTGTAGTGGTGGTGGTGGCGGTTCGGACTGACAGTCCCGATTTAGATCGTCCCGCCTTAGGTGGCAACCGCCACTTACTCGGACCAGGTCTTGAGTGTGTTGGTGATTGAGGCTTATCTATCTCCCATGGTCCTCCAGACAAGTCAATCAGTGCATCTGGAACATATTTCAACCATTTCGATGGGTAAACGTCGGACACGGTGATGTTGCGAAGGGGTATCCTGTCCTCATCTTGCCTGGAGCTACCTTCACCAGGATCGCACATCATCTCTGTGTGTCTTGCCTCTGAAGTGTGAACAGGGTGCAGTGGCGTAGGCTGATACGGGCTGAGGAATGCTGGATCAAACTTGTCAGACGGGACCGGACTGACTGGATCAGTGGTCTGTGTTGGGATCCATGCTAGTGGCGCCGGTGTCGAGAGCTCTTGTGGCGAAAAGATGGTGTTGGATGGGCTCCTGTATTTTGTTTCGTGTTCCTGTGATGTGAGGTCAGCCTCGTTTCGCGGACTCCACGGTTGTGCGTTTGCGTTTAGCGTTTCTGTCTTCGGTACTTGTTGCAAAGACGCAGCTTGTGGTCCTTCGCTTGTCGAATATAGGTGATCCTTGATGTCTTCCTCCTCCTCTGGATCAAAGTCTGTTGATTTCCAGTTGAAGGGCTTCAATTTTGCTAGTGGGTTTGACTTTGTTTCTGGGTACAAGGCTTCTTCCAGCTCATCTTCCTCCGAAGAATCATCTAGTGGTTCGCATTTCCATGGTGTTGGAAACACGCCAGGCTTGAGTCTGTTCAGATGGGCTATTGCGCCTTGTTGTTTGCTGAAATGTTTCAGGCGGTAAGTCAACCCATTGTCAAAGCATTCAGTGATCCTCCAAGGTCCTGTGTATTTGTCAGCCAACTTCCGGTTCTCTCTTGGATTGAGATTTTCTTTCTTCAGCCATACGATGTCTCCAGGTAAGTAACTTCTGTAATTTTTGGCTAGGGAGTCGTGATTTCCCTTCTGGCGTTGCTTCGCGTTGAGGATGTGTTGTCGTACTTCTCTATAGGCGTGCTGCATTCGGGATATGAATTCAGCTTTGTAATTCTCCGGCGAAGCATAATATGTTCTGGAATCGATAATTTCTTCTGCGCCGATGCCAGCGTCACGTCCAAACATCAAGTAGAAACTGTTCTCTTTTGTGACCTCGGAGTATGCTGTATCCATGGCATGGCAGACGAAGTCAAGTTGTTGGGACCATGAAAGACGATCTTCCTTTGTGAGGACGCTTAACAGGTTACTGAATTCCTTGTGCTTCCTTTCCAGTTTTCCATTTGCAGCTGGCCTAAACGGACTTGTACGCCATCTTGTTATTCCGAGTAGTTTGGTTAGTTCGTTGGTCATGTTTGCGAGGAATTGTACGCCTCTGTCACTTAGTATAATCCTTGGCCTACCGAAGCTCAAAATTAATTTGGCTAGGGCTCTGCAAATTGTCTCAGCCTTCTCGTCTTTCAGTGGGTAAGCCCAGACGTACGAACTTAGGTGATCGCAAACCGTAAGTATTGAACGATGGCCTTCTTCCGTGATGGGTAAACCTTGGCCAAATATGTCAATGCTTATGATCTCCATGACTTCGCTGGCTGTGGGCACAGTGCCTAGCGGAGCGTGCGGCAACGTCGGAGGCATTTTTCTCCGGTTGCATTCGTCACAGACTTCAATGAATTTCTTGACCTTGTTTACAAGGCCTGAAACGAAGAAGTATTCTCGAAACTTCGCTACCGTTTTGGTAATTCCTAGATGTACCGATATCCCGGCATGTATGAAACGGAATGCTTCGCCTTCTAGTGCCTCTGGGATTACTGGTACAATGTGGACGTCATTTCTTCTGTATTTCTGAGATGGTGAGGATATTCGGCAAATTATTCTCTTATTGTCCTCGAAGACGAAGTTGTCTATCTCTCTGATGTATGTTTGATATTCAAGTGGTAAGGGCTTGTCTTCTTCGAAGTACTGCCGGAGTGCTGTGCAGAATTTGTCTTTCGCTTGGTATTTCGAAATATTTTCTGCCGACAGCGTAGGCACGGGACAGTGCACAGCATTTACTTGTATGTTTCTGGACAAGTAGTCAGCGACGTTGGAGGTACCCTTGACGTACTTGATGTCGAAGTCGTACTCTTGTAGTTTAAGGACCCATCGTCCTAGCCGTCCGGTTCCAATTTCCTTCATGGTGTTTAGATACTGTAGTGATCTTTGGTCTGTTCGCAGAAGAAACTTCCGACCAAGAAGGTAGACTCGGAAGTAGTTGGTGAAATACACGATGCTCAGCAGTTCTTTCTCAACGGTGCTGTAATTTTCTTCGTTCTTGTTCAAAGCACGGCTGCCGTAGTGTATGACGTGGTCTCTTCCATCCCTTTCTTGCATCAAGATAGCTCCTATACCTTTGTCACTTGCGTCGGTGTGGAGGATGAACTGCTTTTCAAAATCCGGTAGGACGAGGATGGGCTCTGAGATTAAAGCATTCTTGAGGTACTCCAGGGCTACTTTGGCTTCTGGTGTGAAGACAAATGGATGGTTTGACTTCTGCGTGAGTGCTGTCATCGGGCGGGCATGCTTTGAAAAGTCCCGTATAAATTTCCGAAAGAAACTCAAGAATCCAAGGACACTTCGCAGTTCCTTTAAGTTTTTCGGATCCTTGATGTCATGTATTGATTTGACTTTGTCGCTGTGGGGTCTTACTTTTCCCTCTTCAATAATGTGTCCAAGGAAACGTATGGAAGACGTCATGATGTTGCATTTGGTTGGTTTCAACTTAAGCTTCGCTTTCCTGAAGCGTGAGAGCATCATTTCAATTCCGCTTAGATGTTCTTCAGCGGTTTCCGAGAACAGAAGCAGGTCGTCAAGGAAAACGATGATGTTCTTGTACTGTACGTCGTTGAATACCATTGTCATTAGCCTTTGAAATACCCCTGGGGCAGAGGTGAGTCCGAACGGCATAACATTGTAGGCATAAGTTGAGCCGTCTGCTGTGATGAAAGCAGTCTTTTCCTGGTCTTCGTCTTTGATCTTCAGTTGGTGGTACCCGCTTGTAAGGTCAGTGCTTGTGAAGTACTTGCTTCTGTGAGAGATGGCATCGAGGCATTCTTCTAGCCTTGGTATCCGGAACATCGTTTTCTTTGTTACGGCATTCAGTTTACGGTAGTCGACGCACATTCTATGTTCTCCATTCTTCTTCTTGACAATGACTATGGGGCTAGCCCATGGGCTATCGCAAGGTGTTATGATGCCTTGCTGAAGAAGCGTTTGTATGTGGCTTCTGACCCACGGCCTGAGGTGCCACGGTGTTCGGTAGGGTGCGGAATTGATGGGACCTCCAGTAGTTGGTATTTCCATCTCAAGGAGGTCGGTACGCCCATAGTCGTGCTCGTGTGCTGAGAATACATCCTGATAGCTCCAGAGGAGTTCTATGACCTGATGCCTCATCGAGTTGTCAGTGATGTGAGACAGGTTGAACTGGGACGAGAATTCATGCTTCGATAGCGGGTAGTCGGTCCGAGTTACCAAAGGTTTCCTGTGTGCTGCCATGTTGATCTGTCGTTCAGGCTGGACTGGAAGAGTGTCATCCTCACTGAAGATCTCGACTTGTGCCAGTCTCGTGTTCTTCCGAAGCTGGATTGGTTCTCTTGTTGGGTTGAAGACTAGGGCGAAGCCTACGTCGTCGTCGAATCGTACGATTTGTTCTTCGATCTCCAATTTTCCACAAGCCTGATTTGGGTAAGGGCTAAGATGTAAATCCATCTTTACATTAGCTGGAAATCTGGTGGATTCGATCCTGAACTGGAGCCTTCCGTAAGAAAATGGCTTGATCTTCTCCTTCCAGACTGTCGAGACTGTTGAGGATGTACTGCGGCCTTGCATCGAGTCTTGTGGCTTCGTTGTATCGATGAACCTTGGCGGGTCGAGATTCCGTTCTTCCACACCGTCAGATCCACTTCTAGGTGCTATGTGGTTGATTGTCTTCTCGTCTTTTTCGGTTTTCCCAATCATTGCGTGCTTTAATGATCTCTGGGTTCCGGCTCCCAAATCTTCTTTGCAGATTATCGTCATTTCTTCCGTGTCGATTATGATCTGGTACTTGCTCAAGAACGGCATTCCTAATATTGCATCGTACGAAAGGTCGTCGCATACGGTAAATGCGATTCTAAATGTCTTTTGTCTATATTTTACTTCTAATTCCAAGCTGCAGCGCGAGGTCAAAGAATGTCCTGTTACACTTGTCAGATTTTCCCGTCCGAAACGTGCTTTATTTTGCACTGACTTTGGTAACTGGTCATAAATGTCAGAGTTTAACAGGTTAGCCATTGCACCTGTATCAATCAGTGCGGAAAATGCGATTTCTCCGACACGTAATCCGTAAACCACGGGTAAACTACATTGTCTGTCATTAAAATTATGCACTTCATTAAGTTCAATCATACGGGGCTTCACTAATATTTGAGAGTCGGCCCTGCGCCCTTTCAGAGTCGACCGGTTTCGTTTAAATCACCCACCGAATTGCTCCTGCTCGACCAAGGGGTAACTGGTGATTCCTGGGTTTTTAAAGGGTAAGGGGTTCTAGGTGGTGTGGCTCCCCGAGCGTTACCGGCAGATTTGAAAAATCTCTGGCCTTGGTTGTTATGTTGGGGATTATACCGGGTTCTACCTCGATGTTGGAAATCGTTCCAGGGCTGGGTTTGATTGTCCCTGGTACGATTTTGGGAATCATTTCTGGTTTGGTTATTCTGCTGGGCTCCCCTTCTACTTCTACAAAATCTGGCAATATGCCCGATTTTTCCACAAGCATAACACTGTCTGGGGAGGCTTTCATTTTGACCCCTGCGATCATAGGGACTTTCGTTCCACCCCTGTTGGCGTTCACTTTGGCGGGACCTCACAAAGGTTACAGTCTTTTTGAACGGGGGAGTTCTACCAGGGGAGGGTGAATTTTCACGCGAGACCTCTTTCGAGCTATTAGACGGGTTTCGCTGTTTTGACGATTCTCCCGGGCTATCCACGAAATTGACGGACAGTCTTTGCTGGGCTTTTATTATTTCATCAATTTTTATCTCGTGCTCAACGAGATTGATCGCGGCCTCTAGGTTTGCTGGTTGTTTAGTCAGTACCAACCGTAGTAATTTTGGACCTAACCCCAGTTTGAAATTTTAGAATACACTGTTCCTAAACTGGTCGTTGTTTTCTTTTCCTATCTTTTGCGCGGTGGCGACAGCTACTCTGTCAGCGAATTCCCGAACCGATTGATTTGGCTGCATATGCACTATTTCGTATTTGAGCTTCTCTTTCATGCTAGTTTCGGCGAAACGAGTTTTAAATTTTGCCAATAACTCGGCTGGTGTCGCAACTGCTGCATCCCCCTCCAGCGTCTCAAGAAATGTTAGCGCCGCGTCCTTCAATCTGAGGTATAGCATATCCCTTAATTCCGCAACATTCTCAACCCCTGCGAATGCAATGAACTTGTTGAGGGTCGTTATAAACTGGTCAATGTCTGTGGTACCATTGTAAGCTGGGATTTGGTTAGCTAGTTCAGACTGTAGCACGCGGTACTCACGGTTTCGTTTTTGATCTTCCGTGATGTTAGCCATGTTATGCTAAACAAGAATGATAAGGCAAAAACCAGACACCTCCAAGAGCCTGAGCTGTCACCAATTTGTAACGTTACGTTACCCTGTTATATCTTAAGCGTGTCCGAAGACCTGAGGCGGGTTCTTACCCTTGGATGTGTTCCGACCCTTGCCTATCAAACCAGCATAAATCTACAGTATGGCTTTATTCATAAGGTACCCTGATAGTGAATCTTTAGACTGGTACAAAACCTTAATTACAGAATCATAACACTTACTTATACGGTGGTCGAGACCCAACTTCCTAATCCAATGTAATGCACTGATTACAAACTCCGATTACTGACTCCGAATGCTGACTGCCTTTCCATTTCCGATACCCGAGTATTTATACTACTTTTCCTCCAGAGGTCCTTCCAATAGAACATTAACTTATTAGCGAACTATTAGCGGAAAGAACCTCTGGAGAGAAAGTCCATAGAGCTCCCTCTAATAAGACATTAACTTATTAGCGAACTATTAGCGGAAAGAACCTCTGGAGAGAAAGTGCGTAGAGCTCCAGCAAGAGAGTTCGGAAATAAAGGAGGCAACTAAGCTTAATGTCATACAGCTGAAAAGTGTATATCGAGCAGTCCATCGAGTAGCTTTGTCTGTTGCTTTGTCCAGCTCCGGTAAAAGCTTCCCAGCAAAAACGACCGCTGAAAACGACCGATCCAGATGTTGTATGCTGGGACTCCCATGTGCTGAAGCATCCTCACAGCCTTTGACGGACTGCTACCGGAAGTAAGAATCGCAGTAGAAAGCGCGACATCTCCTGTGTACAGGGACAATTCGCATACGCATGCTTGGCTCCACAACTTGTGGAAAAACGACATCCACAAGTTTCCACAATTTATTTTTCCTACTTGAGCGGCTTTGAGCCTGAAGAGGACCCTTGCCAATAAGGGAAGAAATATAGCTCAAGTAAAATTCAGCTGACGTATCCGTTTTGCACTGTCAAATACGATTCGAAGTCAACTTTGGCTGAAGGAATATTTACGGAAATATTTTTGTACTACAAGCCACATTAAGTATGACTTTGAACATGATCAATACCATATCCTTAGGGATCGTATACCAGTTATGCTACTTTGGACTGATTTGACGAGAAGAGCGAGCATCGGCAGGAATACTGTATAATAAAAGGCCTTGCTCTGGTAGAATGCAATGAATACTGTTTACCAGGACGTCCAGGGTCTTGGCATCAGGAATGTCGATTTTCCCTTCATACTTCCATTTCCGTGGATTTTTCAGTTTGCTTTTTGCGAGAAAACACAACGTTCAGTTATTTGCTGTCAGGACTTACGTTTCTACGCAACGCATGGTTGCTACGTAGACGGTCCCCACGGTTCTATAGGTCGTCACACCTGAACGCGCCAGGCCACATTTGAAGCAAGATCTTAATAAGAGACCAACCAAAAGACCAACTTCGACCAAAGTCATGGTAACCGATGGAAGTTTGTCTTCTGCTTCGCAAGTCCCACCGCTGCAGTGAGAAAATAATATATTTCCCTGCTGGGAATCGGCATGTCCCATAATTTCTGGAACCGTTGTTTTGAAAACAACGAAAGACTGTTGTTATGTAGAAAAATCAACGGATTTTTAGCTTTTCGTGAAATAATCAACTGTTTTTTCGAAAATCCCGGAGCTACGCGCTCACTCGGTTATTTTTTAACGACTAGCCAACAACATTGGGGGAGGTGTCCCACACCCCATACGCTACGCGCATGTAAGAAAGGACAAGCACTTTTGTAGCATCCAAAATTGTGCAGACATAGTCCTATTCCGGGATATAATCAGAATCATTCGGCATCTTCATTTTCTTTGGAGTGTCGGCGAGTTAAGACTTAAATATCTTCCGTATCCTCAAAAAGCGTGTCGAAGGTTCGTCGCTTTTTAGGCCGCCGACGAATGGGGGATGCCACGCTCTCCTCGGAGTCAGAATATATGACAGGACGTCTCGAAGTGCTGAGAAGATCTGGTTGCTCGAGCTTGGGTTGTTGCGAGTGGTTCCAACTTGAAACTGAAACTTGCAGGACGGACAGCATGCTACCATTGGAGGCTTCTGAAGAGCTTCTGAAGGCTTCTGAAGAGACCAAGAAAATTTGGTGCAGATCATCCGGTGCATTTGATTCGCGAAATTTCAGGAGGAAAAGTGTTGATAATGGGGAGGGTCGTCGGAGATTGCACAGCAGCCTGAAGGCGTTGAGTCTAAAGGAAAAGAAGCAAAACTAAAAATTTCTTCCCGAGAAAGATATATCCTTCGGTTTCGAGGCGTTGACATCCCAGCAAAAAAAGTTTAAAAAAAGCATGAGGTGTAGGAGATCCTTCGCAAAACCGAATAGCTGGAACAAGTGAATATTTTTTGGCCAGCCTGCTTGGGAGCTCGTTGACAGAGTACTCTAGCACCCAAGCCGGAAATCCCGAGTGCTCATAGACGCGTAGTAGCTACTGAAATTGGCTTTCCAGTGGGTAGTACAAGAAGAAATTACCGTTTCTTAATTTTTTTTTGTCGGGTTTCGCACCAACACTTAAAATTCTCACAAACAACAAACGAGGCAAGAGATTGGAACAGGAAAGAGGACCAACCACAAGAAAGCAAGCGTCTGCCAGTTAAATCTGTAATCAGTACTCCCAAGAAAAGCACTTTAAAGAAACCTGCGCCGAGGACCAGCCTAAAAAAATGCACTGCAAGTAGCTTCATCACTTTTTCCATCGCCCACGCATATCTGCGAAGAGTTGTTTGAAGAACAAGATGCAAAAGCTGTTGATGACGAGAAGAAATCATTTGTTTTCGAAGATTTCAAAGCAAAGATCGTTAAAGGTTAACCTAATAGGGCTGAGATATGTCATCTGAGATATCCATCATGTTTTTATCTAAATAGGCTACAAAACTCGACAAAAACGCGTTACTTCGTTGATTTATTATCCACGAATATTGAATTTTAACAGACGACTTTATTCTTACGGAATTGCTGTACCTCTCTATACGGGAGGTACCTCTTCGTTTGAAATTTAGCAACTACAGCGGCAAAGCGTTGCCGAAAATAACCAGCAATTGTAGATTTTCATTGTTCAAGCCAGGAAGATGAAAGTGACTTGAATATGGAAAGTGAGCAGGAAGCACTTAGCATTCGCCCATACACGTTGATTGCAGATATTCAAATTCTCCGCCACTTGACGAATTTTTATTTGCCCTGCAAGCAGCGTTGAGTCTCAGAGCGTGTTCCATCCCTCTACCAATAGTAACTATTTGCTTACCACGCTCGGGAGCGTAGTAAGCGTTGCAACTACGCATCTCTGTAATGTGACTGGTCTGATCAGCCTCCGGCCTGTTATTTGACCGAGAAAAATAAAAAAGTGTTCCAGCCTAGCGTAGTAACTACGGTGACTAGCGTAGTAACTACGGCAAGTAGGGTGGAACACGCTCCCAGCGTCACTACAAGACTACGAGACGGAAAAAGTAAAAATCCCTTAGAGGATTCAAAATAATAAAATCAAAGGTATACGAATAAGTTGGCGTTTCAGTTAAACTCTGAAGCAGTAAGATTTCGTCCTTTTAATGAAGGAGAAGGCGGAACGGGAAGAACGGTCGACTGCTTCAGAAGTTTTTTCGCCCGGTCTGGTTTGCCTGTTTAATTTGTGGCTGATAACGGACCGCGGTTCATTAGAGTCGAAATGTCAGTTCCTGTGCCAGAATGGTATAAGGCTGAACCACACCGTCCCTTATCACCAGATTCGAATGGGCTGGCGGAAAAGTTCGAAGACATTTTAAAGAGGTTAGGTAGAAGCAGAAGTGCTCATCTCGTGCCGAGTTATGCCTTCATCGACGAATGTCCCGCCTTCAGAGTTATTTCTGGGAACGAGGCTCAGAACTAGCTTGGATTTCATGAATGTTAAACTGAGCCCTCTAGTGGTTGCATGTACGTCGGGTGGAATGCATAGAAGAAGTTGTGAGATTGGTCAGAAAATTATGGTGACCTACTACTGCCTGACAGGAAAGTTCCTCTTACTGTCGGGTATTATCTTCAACAGAGTTTATACGGTAATGAACCTAGTAAAAGCTGATGGTGTTTGGAAACAACATGTCGACCAGATACGAAAGATTGGAGTATCCAATCGGATTGGAGTCCGAGTCAAATGAGATGGTCCGCCAGAGTCCGAGTCAGAACCGCCAAGATCGTACCCTAGGCGCAAGGTCAAAACACCTCATAGGCTAGGTACCAAAAACATGATGCTAGATTCTGTAGGGGGAAAGAGTTGATGCTAATTTGAGCCACGTCATTGCTACCATCCGTACTATTGCGTCGCAAGGCAAACCGGTTCTCCCCAGGTAGTACGTATGAAGGTCGTTCATTTCAGTTTTATACCAGTCTCTTTATAGTGCAGGTGATTGAAATAGTCTGGTTTTAGTCATGAGACGTATCTGTGTGATTTGATAGAGAGATCCTGCATACCTTAGTCTTTTTTTTTAGCTGTAGCTCAAAACGACGTTCCTGAAACACTTTGAGTCCATCTTGCGACCGTCAGTAAAAGTTTCAAATGTGTCCAGCACTTTTTCCACCGATAACCAGTATATAAAACGTAAAAAAGACACTTAAATTCTGCCAGAAAGTAGTGGATAACATCGTGCGCTTGTTGGACCCAGTTGTCTTGATTTTTGGGAGCGACGAGGAATGTTTTCCACTTAAAAAATCTCCGTCGTCAGTTCGTAATAGTTTATGAGACCTTCTCTGGAACCTTGTGTATTCCTTGCTGTGCAATAACTCTCCATCAACCATGATCCCAACATACTTGGTCAATGCACATCCGACCAAACCATCCAGGTTAACTTGTAAAGGCTCCTCCACAGCCAATGGTTCTTCTTACTTCTTCCTGAGAAAGCAAACATCATTTAAATTGATGACGGTTTCCAACTGGCTTCGCGCTCGTGGTGAGATTTTCGTAGACAGTTTTGAGCTTCTCTTGTGCTGTTCGAAAGACAGTGACGGCTTTTGCCATCTCGATAGCTTTTGGCGGTACTCCCTTATCATCTGCAGTGGTGCTCCTTGAGCTCCTTTTACCAAGGTCGAAATCCAAACAAGCACACAACTTCTCGTTAAGCTGCCCGTTCTTCGAACCATGTCGGAAAGATAAGTGAGCAAATGCCGGTTCAGAGTGCAATTCTCTTTTCTGTAAAGTTGATCGAAGTATTCTACCGCTTTTCTCAACTAGGGGGAACTCATCCACGCTGATTTAAAGTTGTTGTGGAATAGCCAGCGATGAAGAAATTGTCATGAAATTCTGGTAGAATCCTGCAGGGAGTTCGTCTTTGGCGAGGAGTGGGTTGTAGATCATCATAACAGTTCTGTGTTTGCTTCCTTTCAGTTCTGCTTGAAACCGTAAACTTCTCACGTTCCGTTTCATGTTGAATTCCTCGTCTATTCCGTCAAGTTTCCGACCTATGTAGAATAGAGATACAGATTGAGTGTTGTTGGATGATCCGAGCCAAAGCGCCATCTGGTTTTTCAGAGACCAAGAAAATTTGGTGCAGATCGTCCATTGCATTTGGTTCGCGAAACTTTAGGAATTACAAGAGGAAACATGGTCAGACCCCTTGAAACCCCAAAATGGGGTGGGTCGTTGAAGATTGCAAAGAAGTCTTAACGACCTTGTGCTGACACAGCTTTACGTGACGGTTTGGAACACTCGAAATGTTCCACTGCTTTTCGGCAATCGATTTCCAGGGTTCAGGCACAGCTAACGAGCGTAGTCAGTTGTGCACCTCGTGGTTGCTTGCGTAGTTTGATCTGCCAAACAGATAAAGAGGCACAAAATGTTTAAAAAAAGCATGAGGTTTAGGGGATCCGACGCCAAACCAGATAGCCGAAACAAGCTAACAAGAGCTCGTTGACAGAAAACTGTAGCTGTAATCCTGAGTACTCAGAAGACTGGCAGTCCATCGCTGCTAAAAGTGAGAGTCAAAATCACAGCATCAGGATTGTAGTTTAATGCCTTAAGTGCGTTTCCTGAGTAGAAACAAGAGCAAATAAGACTAGAACCTACGACTGTCGTCCATCCACTGTTCAACCATAATCCGACAAAAATGAGCCTTCCTGGTCGAGCGTGTCCAGTCGTTGGTCTCCGCCGTTATAGTCCGAAAAGACTATACGGATTCCACTCCTCCGGGCAGAAATTCCTGCCCGTGTTTTCGACCAAATTCATGAAATCCTTGACGTACGGGAAAAGTTGAATTTGAACTAAATGTATCTTGATGAATGTGTTGAAAAAAGCAGATTATGAAGCAACAAATTGAAAAAAAAACTAAAAATGGCACAGTTTGGTGTCCTTAGTGAACCATCCATTATTATATGACCTTAAGCAATCCAGATTGTAAAAATAATAAAACTAAAGAGTCTAGTTTGGAAGATACTGCTGAGGATAGTGAAGATACACTCTCTCAGTTACTACTCTAGTTGAGAACAGTATTTAGGCTAACACAACTAAGAATTTTGTTCATGAAAGCTTAGGTCTATCTTACTACAGGATACCTTACTAATCCTGCCACCCATTTAACCCTTTCAGACCTGACCCAAGAAAGGGTCCTGATAAAATTCTGAAACTTGCAGCAGTTGATCAGATCGGCACCCTCATGAAAAATCCATGGTGAAAAAAATCTATTTCATTCCGTTTCGAAAGTTGGAATGGTAACCATATGGTCACACCAGGCTAATAAAATGATCATTTATTGAAAAAAGCCAGAAAGACAAAATCACTTAGAATGGAAATTGATGAAACAGTTTCTTTACGAATTAAGGCAAAGCCCCACTTTGCATTTCGTGCATACAGTTCTTGTAGTGTTGTCCCTGTCAAACATCTTACAGCGGCACCTCCCCTTCTCGATGGTCTAAAAAGTGGTACATACATATCATTTACTATTTCCTTGATCTCGCCGTGAACAAAGCGTGGCTGCTACACAGGCGCCTAGATATAGCTCGTGCCCTTACCGTTGTTGGAAAAGTAGCAACACCGCGATCAGGAAGTCCGATCGCACCGAGTAAACGCATATCAGCTGCGAAGATGGTAGGGATGCCTGCGGATTCCGTCAGGTATGACCAGACGAATCACCTTCCCGATACCATCGTATATCAGCTCGGTAAAGTTCAAGAAACATAACCGCAAGATCTACTCCTCCCATGCGCTTGTTGTATTCTCTGACTATTCGGAGGCGTTCCACTGAAACGTGTTTCTTAGCAGTACCGTCCCATCGTTCACACAGATCAATCGGACCCACCGTGTAGAAGGGAGAAGCGATATGCACTAGCTTGTTGTCGTACCACTCCACTATTGAGACGTTCATGTTTCGCTCTAAACGGTAGTCCACTGACCCACGCTTTTTCTTCATAATAGCGTCAGTTTCAAAAACCGGTCCTCTCATTCTGTTACTACGTATGGTTCCACAGGACTCAATGCCATACTCATCGCGGAGTTTGCTAATAAGATCGACGCCAGTGTAAAAGTTGTCGAAGAACACTTTGACATTCAGGAACTTTGGCAAGCCCTCGACTAATCGAAGAACGACCTCCGCACCTTGCCCTTGCTCTGAAATTGCCACTACACCTTTACCGGTGTAAATCTTAGTATCGTATAACGATTTTATGTATGTACCGGGTGTTTGCGTGTCTATCATCCCCTTTCCCAAGTGAAGTCCAGTATGACATCAAATGGGGCATGGGGGGCATCGTTACATTTACTACTTTCTTCCCCCAACTTACTTCTCGGATTTTATCAGCTAACTCAGTTGGGCAGGCGTCATCTTTCCACACTAAATCCACTACAGAATCTCGATACCTGAACTTTCCTAGGGCTGTCTGGATTTTCCATCGAAGAGACACATCTGCCGCTTTGAATACCCGTCGGAAAATTCTGTCCACTTCCTTCGGGGTTTTGTTCATCAGCAGAGCCTCTCTGATGCTTCTTGATGTCTCAAACAACATCAACAACTCTCGGAAAAGAGGGCCTGGCAGTGCGGCGTAGATATTGTGAAGAAGTTTTGCATCTAGGACATTCACAGTGTACAAGCATTCCAAAACCATTTCAGTCATAGGGCTTCTTGATTTGCTTCTATGATTCCCTTGCTTCCCTTGCTTCTATGATTTGTTGAAGGATCGGGTTACGGCAGATGCTCACAAGAACCTTTTCCAATTCTGCTAACAATACGGACGAAGGCAAGCTTGGTTTTCTCACAGGAAGACTATAGATATCACTGTACAAGCCTTCCAGATCTCTAGGTTCTGTCACCTCTCTATGATCAAACTTCATGAACATCATCAACACACTATGTATGTCGGGATGTCTATTTCTGCTCCACTGTACCATCGAAATGAAATGAGGCAGATGATCTGCTGTAGCTAACAATTGAGGAAACGAAAAACCGTGTCTCACAAGACACACGTCCCACAAGCTAGGGAGGAAAATTGTCCATAGCAAGGGCTCGCCAGCTCAGGCATTGTCGGAAATCCCGACATCGGCAACCCTTTAGCCTAAAAAAAGCGACAATGAATGTTGAGATTTAAGCCGAAGATGGCTCATTACCTGACGTTAAGTTCCGGGAGTAATTGTGCACGAGACGTATGCGTATGGTGGGGACTTTGTAGACGTTCGAGTGGCAGCGAGGAGTTGGGCACTCCCACTAAAGCCTCTGAGGTTCCGATGTTTGTTGTCGACACGGAACACATGCTGTGCCTATAGCTGAAGCGCCTCGACGATTGATACCTAGCTGATATTTGCTAGAGAACTGAATGTATGTCGGTCACCCACTTACGACGAAAATCTGTTTTCGTCGCACAAAACGCACAAATTCAGTGATCAAGGGGAAAAGTACTTATGCGATTCACACCGGATTACGGCAGGGAAGCGCGGCCCTAGAAAAACAGAACAACTTTCGGAGAATCCCGTAGTAACAAAAAAAAAATTATTACCAGGGTTACAGAAAGATATATCAGTTGAGAATCTGTAATATTTGATGCGTAAATCTAACAACCAGACCCCAAAACCTTAGAAAAAAATGACAATATTAGTTTGAATGAAATGAGGCAGATGATCTGCTGTAGCTCTCACAGGCATGTTGACCAGATAAATGATAGGAAATCCTCCTAATAAACTGGGAATCAGCAGTAAGGCCATCCGAACAGCTTGAGGAAGAGATCTCATGGATACGTCTCTGTGATCAAATAAGTACCAGTACGCCCACACTAATGCCACCCAGTAACAGGAGGTGAACACTGGGCATTCCTGAGCTGCACTATGTGCATTGCTGAAAGTGGCGGCTATGTAATCATCGATAACTGAGAGCATGGCATTATTTGCTCCGTATACCTTTTCGATCTTCCGATATACCATAGGTAATCCGATGGATTTTACACTTGCTCTCTTCGAGAAGTTCAGGTACTTCTCACTCCCATATGAGTCATCAGGCTTTATGGTATGACCGTACAAGGACATGGTGTGCTGTAAGGACAACACAATTTCATTCTTAATCTGGTTGATGGTAGTGAACCTGAGATTCTTGGGAGATACCAAAACAGCAATTCGCAGATCATCCCCTTGCAAAGGTAAAAGCAGGGGGTATTCGGGTCATAGGCTCTCATGGCAGTCCTAACTTGTGCTAAATACACAAGAACCCACTAGTCTTGGTTGAGACCTTCTATCCCTCCTAATTGTCCCTCCCAGTATGTAACCTTCTCCCCATCAGGGACATAAAATAGGCTCTCTTCATATGAAAGCATTGTTTTCCCGAAAATAGGATGATCGTACACTCGTCCTACTGTATGGTCTAATACAGGATCTGTGGAAACACTCCTGAATTTATTATTCCACTTGGATGAGTCAATGTTGATGTAGATAACTCTATAGCCTGGGTATGCCTTATCAATCCGTCTGAATCCCATGAGTTTTCTGGCTAATTCTAGCTCGGATAGGTTCATAGCTTGATCCCCGGAGTATAGGCTGAGAAATCGTTTCACATTCTTTTCTTGAACGACCCTCCTAGCACGTTCCATATATGTGCAACACCCAAAACCTCGGTATATCTCTTTCAATTCTTTGTCTTTCGGAACAATTCGGATAGCCAGATAGTCGTGCACTTCTTCGAGGCCGTACCTTGAATACCTTTCTATGTAATCCTGATGATTGATTGCATCACCAGATGATGTAATGAACCATAATAGTAGTCGAGTCTCGGCTAACCTCTCTCGTCTGTTTTGCCGGGGGATATTTTCATGTCTTTTTGCCGAATGAGATAGAATACCATTCATAACACGTGTTCGCAATGCCGAGATTGTACGGTCCTTGAGATGAGGGATGAAGTTTTCAAGACTATCAAACCTTAGATCTTTTTCGAGAGTAACATGAACCATCATATCTGGGGAAACGCATTGTCCATACTTAGCAACTAATTCTCTACTATCAGGGAGAAGGTTCTTCCTCTTGGCCTCAGTTAGTACAAAAGGACATCCTGTTTCTAGAGATGTGGGAGGCCACTGGTTCCCTTTGATGATGTATGTCTTGATGTACTCGTATTTTGCTGTATTCGTACAGTCAACCACTAATTTCGGGTTAATAACGGAGTCCGCGTTGGTATTCTCATGAAGAGTTCTAGTTCCGTCCTCCATATCCACGAAAGGGTGGCCTGTAACTTTTGATAAGCATCCTAACTCATTTCTCAACTCAATCGGTACATTTCTGAATAGATCCGAGACGTCACTGTCTTCATAGTTGAAACCTGAACTCTCAATCAGGCCGTCAGCTAATGTCTGCAAAAATTCCCTGTTGCCCCCTGGCCATGAGGCATCCACTTGCCGAAGAGTCTCTGCTGTTACCAGTGCTTCCATAGTTTTGGCAACATTGAAGAATTTGTGTCCCATGGATACATGTAACTGGCATAATCTACCGACGAACTGTCTTGTAACATCGTAGGACCCCTCTGGTAGTTCTTCACACTCGGCCGCTTTGGCATATACTAGAACTGATATCAAATCCGATATCTTATTATGCAGCTGCTGGATGCATGGCCTAGGTAACAGATACGTATCTTCCCCGACACGAATCCAACAATACAGGCTTGACCATCTAATTTCCAAATTCAGGAACGGGTAAAGCCATAAATTTACCTTAGAGGCTTCTTCTGCCCGGTCTTCTGGCGTATACTTTCTCCAGAGAGGGAACCTAAGACTAGCAGTGTTGCTCTACCATTGATACGTATTTGCCATATCGTTATTTGAGGAGTTTCTACGTATGGATTAACCACTACTTGGTAACCACTGAACTGTAAGTGCATTCATCAATAAAGTACATTGTAACCCTAGTTTGTTCAACTCCACATGCCCTAGGAGATAGACCCACGAGCCTCCCCCACGCTACCGATCGCGAGTAAACCGCGCCTAATTCTTTTTTATTACACTATTCCACTGATACCGGCTCTGGTAAACACTTTCACTCCCCATGAATGTGGCTTGTCTTTTACACTGTAAAAAGTTTTACGACACTTTCTCTAGAAAACGTCGCCATCACAACACTTTCAAGAAAATCTGTTGAAAATCTCACTGTTGTCCCAACAAAGTGTCTGCGAAGCGACATTTTCATAAAAAATGTCTTGCTTTCAACACTTTTCCCACGAAAATGTTGGGTTCTGAAAAAGCGTCTGTAGAGCGAGAGAACACATACTACAGAAAATGTTGAAAATAAGAAAACGTCGTGGTAGGGTTAAGAAAGAGGAGTTGAACCTTGGAAAGTGTCTTAAAATGTAAGAAAGTGTTACACACAAATTTTGTGTCGTTACTTCAATCTGCGGAAAATGTCTGCAGCTTAGAAAAGTGTTGTGACTGTACATTCGTCGATACAAGATCTTTTTGGAAAGTGTTAGCAGTTCCGAAGAATGGTGTCGTCCGACGAAAATGTCAGCGCCTTCGGAAATGTTGAGCCATTCGAGTCTGAAAACTGATTGCGTCCAAGAAAGCGTTGCACTTCTAACAATTGTTTGAATTGTTTAGCTTGTTGCTATGCTGATTAAGGGGTTCGCAACTATGATCTTTAAAGCGTGAGGGCCATTCACTGCTCCACAAATGGAACTGAGTACCGTTTCAACATGGCACAAGCGCCTGGCGCGGATTCTGGAACTGCCAGGTGCACGATTGCTCATACTCCACAAAACTAATTTCAGGGAATTGACCCTCACTTTAGAATTCCGAGCCATACAATGTTCGACAAAAAGGTCCATCAAGGTTTCCTATGCACATGATAGGGTCTCAAGTCCCATCTCAACTCGAAGTCGAATGGATTTTAGAGATTTTGTGCGGTTGGGCCTGACGTCACTCCAGTGCAGGAAATCCAACGCTAAAAGTGTAAAGGTTAAACGCTCGCATTTATCTTGAATTCTTTCGTTTATGTCAGGCTTATTGTAACAGCCTATGCATCATGTTAAACTTATTGCTGCAGTTCTTTGTCATCTTGAAGCTTGTACTCTGTCGCATTCTTCGAAAGAATAGGCCTTAACTCGTTTTCTTGAGTTCATGTTTGCTATTTTTTTAAACTGAAAATTTGAAATGAAGTTTCCTTCGTTCAAGTGTCTTTCAAAATTCAAATCGAGTTCTAGACGAGGGGTTTGTCCATTCTTGGTTTTAGTGTACAGCAAATGCACGGTAGCCGATCGGTGCTGGAACCCGGCTGACAACAGTCGGCACCGGTTGCCACGTGGCAAAATCAGCATTTCTAGGAGTGACGTATCCGTTTTGCACTGTCAAAGATGATTCGCAGTCAGCTTGGGCTGACGGAATATCTGAACCCGAAGTACGGAACTTCAAATCGCCCAGACAAGTACCCGAAGAAAAGACATGGGACTCCAAAAGCAAAATGCAAAAGAATCTCTACCCTTTCGGCGACCGAATGGAGCAGCAAAAGCAGCAGCCGCGTCCAAAATGAAATCACAGAACCAGCTTTAACTCCAAGCGGTTTTCAGGGAAGAAGTTCACAATATTTAAGGAGGAATCTTAAATTGTGTTTTTCACAGGCTCATTTTCCAGCTTGAGCCTGAAGAGGACCCTTGCCAAGAAGAGCCGAAATATAGCTTTAATGAAAGGCGTATTCTCGCCGTTCCCCGGGGACTCCTCGGGGAATCGAAGGGAACGGCGAGAAAAGAGGGAGTCACTCCACGCGGACTCTGCATACGGAAAACAGCGAAATTACGGAGAATGCTTCTAAAATGGATTTTGTTCGAAAGAAAATATGCACTTGATGACATTTATCTGAATCCAATTTATTTTTTATTTTGTTTATCTTTATTATCTTTATCTTTAATTATTTTACATTGCGCCAGCACCAGCAAAAATTGAGTCCCCTCCGAATCTGAAACGTAGTCCTTTTTGATGATGGTAATGATAATCGGAGCATTCCCCGTCCGTGGGGACTCGCGAGAATACAGGGAGTGAGTCCCGGAGACAAACAAAAACGCGGGGACTCCTCAAGTGGAGTCCTCGGGGAACGGCGAGAATACGCCCATGTAGCTAACGTAATCGTTTTGCACTGTCAAAGATGATTCGCACTTCGCAGTCAGCTTGGGCTGAAGGAATATCTATCATAAATTCTGGAATTTCAGAATCGCCTTTTATATGATTAGTTTAGCTTTGGCTGGAAGCTCAGATCAAGAAAACTATAAGAAGGAACTCACTGCTGTGTTCTCTGGCTATTCTGCGTGACCTGATGTTATTTCGGTTGTATTTTCTGTGGATTCGTGCTGTACAAAGGTGTAAAAAAATCTACGATATCAGCCAAAAATTAAACAAAAATACTTAAATTTTCTCTTTTATTTCATAATAATTTTGGCCTTATTTGGATGAAAAGATGATACTTTTCGAAGATTTTTCAGTAGCAGAAAGAGAACATTAGGGAATTTTCAAGAAAAAGAAAGTCGCAGCACAGCCCGCATAGAATTCAATTAATTCGAAAAAAGTTCGAAAGGAAGGGTTGGAAAACAGCCACCCCAGAAGTAGCCTATCTTCCATAAGAAGTGACGTCGCGAGGTCCTTGAAGACGAGAGGCGACGTTAATCAACAACAACAAGGAAGGGTTGGAGCCCAAGTGTGATAAGTTATTTGGATTAGAATATGAGTGTTCTGTGTTCTGCTTCTCTAAAGATATTCAAGATTGTGAATACCAAAGGTGAATACTGCCAAGGAGCCATTAAAAGGCAATCCCAAGTCCCAAGTCTGTCGCAAGTGGGATTGTTTTTGGATTTCATTAATTTCTCATGCCAGTAGTGACCCATTGTGGCCATGGACCTTCTTTTGACAGACAAAGATGCTGGTGCCTGGATGGTTGGTGCTCCAAAAAGTAGGTAATTTATAAGTATTGCAGTAGTGGTTTGCTTAGGTAGGGTCAGGGTAGGGTCAGGGTAGGGTGGCCACAAAAATAGGGTGGCCACAAAAACACCTAGTGGCAAAAATTGGCGATTTTTTTGTAATTAATGCAGGAATTGCTGTGAATTTACTGATCAGTTTTACCTATCTAAAACATCTTCAAAAAATATTTTGAAAATACCATTGCATTCAGGACAAAATTGTCTGTTTTGTAAGGCCATCAGTAAGATGTCCTAGCTATTTAATATTATTTCTTAATATTCAATGTAAATTTAGATGTAAAAAAAAGTAGCTGAACTTGCCTACAAAAATTTGTTGATACTAAGGAGGAAAGTCAGCAGCCTATAGCAGCAATAGGTCTATTGGACTATAACCTTAATGATCTTATTCATATTTTCTCATCTAACTCACTTGCTGGGGCTCCCCATGCACTCAAAACCAGCTCAAAATACCCAGTTTCATAGAATTTCATTGAAGCACATAGTTCCAAGCTGACCACTAGATGGACAAAACCCTAAAGTCAATGGATGGACATAGGCATTTTCTTATGTAAAATACTGTTTTCTAAAGAAGATTTAAGATGCTTAGAGGCAAGATAGAGAGGTGATTTTGGCCTCAAATCAAAGCTGAAAGATAGGAGAATCACATTCTGATCTTCAACAGATCAGGTTTGATTAAAAAAAAATGTACTGGCTACCCTAACAAAAACACCTAGTGGCAAAAATTGGCGTTTTTTTTGTAATGAATGCAGGAATTGCTGTGAATTTTCCTGATGAGTTTTACCTATCTAAAACAGCTTCAAAAAATATTTTGAAAATACCATTGCATTCAGGACAAAATTGTCTGTTTTGTAAGGCCATCACTATCAGTAAGATGTCCTAGCCTAGCTATTTAATATTATTTCTTAATATTCAATGTAAATTTAGATGTAAAAAAAAGTAGCTGAACTTGCCTACAAAAATTTGTTGATACTAAGGAGGAAAAGTCAGCAGCCTATAGCAGCAATAGGTCTATTGGACTATCACCTTGATGATTTTATTCATATTTTCTCATCTAACTCACTTGCTGGGGCTCCCCATGCACTCAAAACCAGCTCAAAATACCTAGTTTCATAGAATTTCATTGAAGCACATAGTTCCAAGCTGGTCACTAGATGGACAAAACCCCAAAGTCAATGGATGAACATAGGCATTTTCTTATGGAAAATACTGTTTTCTAAAGAAGATTTAGGATGCTTAGAGGCAAGATAGAGAGGTGATCTTGGCCTCAAATCAAAGCTAAAAGAAAGGAGAATCACATTCTGATCTTCAACAGCTCAGGTTTGATTAAAAAAAAAATTACTGGCTACCCTAGCTTAGGGCTAGGCTATTTTTTGAACACTTGGAAATGTCGGACCAGTGTCGGACCACCTTCGGTTAGACTTTGAATTTGATTAGACCACCTTTGATGCTTAGGCAAAAAAAGATTTGGCCGAAAAGCGATGCTAAGCCGATGATTTGGGCTAAGCCTTAGCATCGCTCAGGCATCGCTTCAGTTCAGCATCGCTTTGCCCAAATCTTGAGCTGTCGATTTTTGCCAAGTGTGAACAGGTGAGTGGTACCTAAATTAACCTAAGTAAATCGATATTATCTAAGAGGCAAGTGTTTCAGCTCAACTTGTTCTTTATTTTACTTTGGTGTGCCTTGTTAACCTTCTTATATGAGACTTAAGAGTTAAGGTACACATCGGGGCAGCATCGGGGTACCGTGTAGGAGAGGTCAGGGACAGGTATCCAACCTCAGACAAGATTTCAAATTTCCAGAGAAACCTTTCTTTAGTGAAATCTGTCTGGCTTAAAAAGGAACCAATATATGACAAACATACTAGATTGAAGCTAGGCTAATAGAATGGTTTACATATTGGGGAAATAAATTTTAATATTTCTATGTAGGCTAGTTAAACATAATTTTACCTGAGGTCAGATTGCTTGCAAAGTATCGTAATGAATGATAGTTATTAAAGTTAATAACCAGAAAATCCCTTTTTAAACCAGGTTCAAAACAAAGGAAATAAAATAATTCTAAGATTTTGGGGCATAAATGTTGAAAAAAAATTCAGATTTTGCTTCTTGACTAGCCTACATGTATCAGGACAGCATGGAAATTTCATTTTAAACATTTTTGCAGCAGAATTCGAGGTTGTGTAAAAACGAGGTCACTTACCCCATTCTACCACAAATCCCTCATTTTTGGATAGGCCTACTATGAGCGTGTTCCACCCCTCTACCAATAGTAACTATTGGTTACTATTTCCGTTCCATCCTCACGAAAAGTTACTACGCTGACCGTTCCAACCTTCTCAAAATAGTAACTAATAGTAACTATTTGCTTACCATGCTCGGGAGCGTAGTTAGCGTAGCAACTACGCATCTCTGTAACCTGATTGGTCGGATCACCCCGCGGCCTGATATTGACCGAAAAAATTCAAAGAGCGTTCCAGCCTAGCGTAGTAACCACGGCGACTATCGTAGTAACTACGGTAAGTAGGGTGGAACACGCTCTATATGCCAAATGCTGGGTAACCTATATCTAGCATTTGGCATAGCCTATGCCTAATACTGGATACCCTATGCCAAATGATGGATGCATGTTGGTAACCCGACCCTGACCTACCTCAACATAAAGGAGTTGTGAAGGCTGAATTTTAACTTCACTCAGATCATCAATATTTTTCTGGCTTACAGTACACATCACCTGACATAGTGTATCCAGTGTTAGGCATAGGGTATCCAAAAATCAGGGATTTGTGGTTGACTGAGTTACCCCTCCTGTAATTAGCTGCGTTTTTTGCCATCATCCAGTTAACCGACCTACAAGATTTCCCACAATGTCACATGCCTCTAGACCTGCTCTAGATCCAGTCCAGACCTGGTCGAGGCTACCTACTGTTCCTAACCTTTTTGGCTACTGTATGCAGGGGCGTCGCGAGGGGGGGTGTGGGGGGGGGTGCTGCACCCCCCCAGAAGGCCCGTGGGAAAAAATTCCGGTAAATTTTGACTGGTGCGGCGAAGCCGCGCCAGTTAAAATTTGACAAATTCACCTGAACTTGACGATTTTTAGGGAATCTACCGGATTATTGTTCAGGGAACCTACCGGATTTCGCTCAGGGAATCTACTGAAACCTTTCACAAGGAATCTACCGGAACTTGACTTAGGGAATCTGTCGGAACGTGTCTCAGGGGATCTACCGGAATTTGCCCCACAGAATCTTCCAGAATTCGGCTGAGGGAATCTAGCCTACCGGAATTTTCGCTCAGGGAATCTAACGAAACCTTTCACAAGGAATCTACCGGAACTTGACTTAGGGAATCTGTTGGAACGTGTTTCAGGGGATCTACCGGAATATGCCGCGCGGAATCTTCCAAAATTCGGCTCAGGGAATCTACCGGAATTTTGCTGCTTACCGCTTACAGGGATGACCGCGAAGCACAACTTATCAGAGTGAATCGTGCAGACGGACAAAACATCGAACCTGGACGTTCACCGGGTGATTCCGGTAATCTCCAAAATTTCTGTAGCTTTCAAAAATTAGGCAACCTACCAAAATTTACACCATTTCCAGCTACAAATATTGTTCCAGGAATAAAATCACAGTACCATCTACTCTAGATTCGACAGCCTTCTCGACTCACAAGTTAGCCTTGTTCCGACATGATCTCGGAAGTCCCCAGGACAGCTTCGGAACAAAAAAAAGTTTGAAGAAATATGGTATTCGAATTCTTTCGTGAATTTTAGTTAAAATTTAACGTTCGTCAACTAGATCGGTTTCACATGCGATTAGTAACAGACTCTCATGAAAGAGTCAGAATATTTCAGTGTTTTCAAATATCAGAAGTAAAAATAAGCTATGCCTTTGCAGTTAAACTTCAACGAGCCTGTCTTTGTTTACCGTCGTTTGTAACACACAATCTAAGTCAGAACACAACAGTATTCTAGAGTTCCTGCAGACAGAGGCGTTACTAGCCAAAATGTTTGAGGGGGACAAGGTATTTACCGACTGGCTGGTCATTTTTACCGACGGTTTTTGCAGATAAAAACGACTATTATTGAGAAAAAAAACGACTGTGTTGACGAAAAATAGGCTGATTTTAAGAAAAAACGACTATTTTTAAGAAAAAACGACTCTATTTCTAAGAGAAAAATTGACTGCGTTTTTACTAAAAATCGCGGCGCTTTGCGCCGACTCGGCTATTTTTTACCGACTGGCCGAAAACATTGGGGGTGTCGACCCCCCCCCCCCCCCCCTAGTAGTGACGCCTGTGCCTGCAGAGATATTCACTATGGAAAATCTCCGGCAAAATCTTGAAAAATTCCGGTAAAATCCCGAAAAATTCCGGTAAAATTCCGAAGCCGCACCCCCCCCCCCCATCAGGAAGGTGTCGCGACGCCCCTGACTGTATGCACCAGTGCACGATTCCAATCAAGTTTGACTAGGCTGGCCTAGGATGAGTTCTTTCTGGACTGATAATGGCAGTTTCGTAGCCTACTCTGATAATCATGTAAGCACGGTCATAGAGTTAGAAACAGATATGAAACAGGAGATAGATCCATAACAGGATGAAATAGTTAGGTCAAAACATTCAGTCTAAAGTCTCTGATCCTGCTCCAGTCTTGTGGACAGGTTCAGATTGTGTGAGGCCTCCAAAAAGAGGAGTTTGAAACAATCTAGTAGACTAAGCCCCTTTTTGGTACTCATGCTGAAACCCTTGTGAGCATGGTACTAATACCTATCTTCAGTTCAATTCAGCTTACTTCAAAAACGGGAAGCGGACAAGCCAAATATTCGTTCAGTTGTCAGTAAATATATATATACAATTTATACTCAACATTTACGAATTAAAATAAAAGTAAAGATCTAATCAATATCAGGTACAAAATGACTGACTATGTGTACCGCTTATTGGCTAGATGCGTATCCTACTAGTATACGCTACAGTCCTTTTGTAACTAAACAAACCAAGTCTTCATTTCTATCTTGAAATTCATATACTAGTAGCCTACCCTTCTGGTGTATGAGGGTTTCAAATAGGCTATGTGTGAGTACCATGGTCACACCTGCGAGCATGCCCCAGGGTTTGAGCATGGGTATCAAAAAAGGGCCTTGTGTACTTGATTGGTTCAGAATGATCTGATTTCTAATGCACATTATGCAATGCTTTTTTGTAGGCTACAGGAGGAGTATCCAACCTTGAATAAAATATTTAATTTCCATAAAAGTTTTCCTTTAAGAGAGATCTGTCTAGTTTATAAAAAGAAAACTAAAGAATTAGGCCTACAGAAATACTAGTTTGAAGCTATAACAATGCTGAATTCCACACAGGACCATCCCATTCTTTTCTCAGCTCAAATTCCATAGTTAACTAATTTATAAAATGATGAAAAAGAAAGAGTTGACAACAGAAATACACCTCTTAAGAAGGTTTAAAGCGAATGACAAAAGGCAAATAATTGGAACAGACTGGGAGTAAATTGCATTGTGAGAATGCTGCTGGAGAGTTGAGAGCAATGAAATATTTTTCTTGGAGACTAGCCAATCACAAGTAGGCTAGATGAAACATTAATAACATTCAGATTCAGACATGCGACTTATTAACCCTTGTGTAAATGTTCCTATTTTTTTTAAAGGAAGAATATCTCACTGCATGGAGCCTGTATAAGTAACAGTTGGACCTTTCCTGGATGCTGCAAAAGTATGGGTAGCCTACGTAAGTTTATTAATTTTTTAGAGAATTTTCACTTCAGTTAGCAATAGCAACAAGCCTTGTATTTTTTCTGTTAAAGCTGTTGCCCCAGTCTACCAGAAACCCCTGATTTTCGGATTCCCTTTTGCCAAATGCTAGGTACATCTGGCGTTACTAACCCAATCAGATATTGATGATTTGAACGAAGCTCAGAAATCAACCTATCAAAACCCCTTTATATTGGATCAGGCCAGGGTTAGGGTACCAACAGGCAACAGGTATACAGCCTTAGGCAGAGGCCAAGCCAAACCCTAGATATAGCCAGCATTGGGCATAAGGGTGTCCACAATTCAGGGTTTTGTGCGATAGACTGTACTAGCCTATAGGCTATATTAAACAATCAATAATGGCAAAAAATGGAAAGTCAGCTGTAATGTTTATGGGCTCTTTCTGGACTTGAAGAAACGAGTCTGCAATAATTATCCTTACATATATTTGTTTCCCAGCCAGCTTAGGTTCAAGGAGTATTTATGCTGTTGCTATTAGTTACCATCAGTTTCAAATAATTGGACAATATCAATTTTGCTCCATTGAGTGGCTGATAATAGGAAATACCTTTCTTCAGAAAAAAAGAGTGCAGTAACACCCAGGCACGTACGCAGGGGGGGGGGGCCTCCGTGCCCGGGCCCCCCCCCGAAACTCCGCATTTTCTGTGTCATGCCTACTTCTACAGCATGTGTTGAGAGGTCATTTTCCTCAATGAAAAGGCTAAAAACCTATCTCCGCAGCCGAATGGGAGAAGGTCGATTAAATGGCTTGGCACTTTTTGAACGTCCATCGAGATGTTTCTGTATCAGTGGATGAGGTTCTGGAAAAGTTTGCTCTTAGCTCTGCTCGTCGGTTGCTTTTGGTTTTTGTAGATGTTACATAATATAATGCGCCTTTTATATACTGTTTTGAAGGATTGGGCCCCCACCGAAAAAAATTCCTGCGTACGTGCCTGGGAACACCCTTCACCCTGGGGTAGCACCGTGGTACCCCCCCCCCCCCCAGGAAACATGTCTGATAAAACTATAGAAATAAAAATACATTTTGTGAAACTCTATACAGAGATGAGCGGCCAGCGAGCCTATCTTTGTTTGTCACGCGTTCCTTTAGGGCTGTTCCTTCCCTCGCGGTCAAAACTGCAGTTTCAATTCCTATTTCCTATATGTTTTCGCTCGGGGGGGATTGGTTGGGGGGGGTCGCAAGGTTGAAAGAAATTTTTCAATCAGTGGCGCGAAACACACTCACATGGAGATCGGAAAATTTCTGAGAGGGGAAGAAGGGAGAGGAAAAGAAAATTCACAGTCAGTGGCGCGAAATACACTCACATGGCGACGGGAAAAATCCTTAAAAGGAAGGGGTGGGAAAAAGAAAATTCGCAGTCAGTGGCGCGACACACACTCGCATTTCGGGAGAGGGTGGTACCGGCAGGGGGGGGGGAGGTCGCCTAGACCCGTCGAGTGAACGAACCGGTAGCCACAGGAAACCTTTTCAAGTTTATTAATCTTCCCTCTCTTTCTAGATCGGAAACATCGTGCCGGAATGTCCGGAGGTCGGTGTCGCAGGCCATGCAGAAACCGACGCTGAAACTAATGAATTCGTCAATGGAGTGACGCGTATGCGAGTTAAATTACAAAACACAAAGCTTTCATCTTTCACGACTGACCTGGGAGGCCGAATCGGAGGAGAGGTAAAGATAAGAATATTGTTTCTTAAAGCACAACTCTTACTAGAAAGTTTCTTTTCATGATGAAATGGCTCAGAAATAATATTTGCTTTTTTGCAGATATAGATATCTGAAAAAGCCGTCTCACTTTCATCAATTTTGTCAAATTGGTGGGAAAGAAGTTTGGCACTTAGTGATGTGACTGGATATCAGTTTTTCTTTTGGGATGACTTCGAAAAGCGCAGTTTTGGCAATTGTCGTTTTTGCAGAGCAAACGTATAGCAGATACCATGGTAACTGCAAAAACGACTAATTTCAGAACTTGTTACCGTGGTATCTGCAAAAACGCAACTATTGTTTTTCGAAAATGCCATCACGTCCCACATTGAATCCGCGTTAAATTAGCCCTTGTCGACTCTATTCATCCTTGCCGCACTTTGACTCGGATGCCGGACATAAAATAATTAAAAACTGAACGTGTCATGGTTTAAAAGTGGGGAAACCAAGCAAAATAAAAGAAGTTCAAAACAGACGATAGACTTGACGGTGTAACGTGTCTTCCAAAGTGAAAAACAACATTTTGAAGTTTCTCGTGACTTCGGCACGACCGGAAAAACGCTAAAAATGCGTAGGTAGCCCACAAACGGAAACAATGGTGAAAGGTGGAGTTTTCAGAAGCTTTTAATTTCAGAAGGGATCTAGATATAATAGAAAAGACAGAATAAGCAAGAGTGGTCCTTTAAGTTAAAGATTGCGTCATATGATGGTAGTGCCTGAATGATGAAGAAATGACGTTAATTGACTAAAGTAAGCCAGATCTAGACTTGCTGTTTAAACAGTTCACATAAATCGTGCTGAAATAGTTCTTTAAAGCATCCGTGCCAGTATCTACGTCCATTCATTCTTTGTCCCCATGCCCATTGTGTATTTCAGTCGCTGAATTCTCTTTACATATTTTTTTTTCGCGGAATAACATGATGACGACGTGCACGGTAATAGGAAATACTATAGTCTGACCTATTACCTTTTTTGGGCATAGGCTATGTTTTGTCCTGATCAGGATTCGAACGCTCGAAGTTAGAGAGTCAGTAAGCCAGTTTAGCCAAAAGTCTCAGAATTTCCAAATGTTATTTCTTGGTTTTCAGGCTTTGAAAATGCGAAGAAAATAGGTGCAAAACTATTCAGACCTTTCTATCTCCAGTTTTAGAAAGAATAGGCTACACGCCGTTACTGGCTTCTCCAGCAAATCTTTCGCCATCTAAGCACAAATGACCATGTTTTGGTCAGCTGTTTATTATCACCCCGAAGAACGACCATAATTCCTCTACGTGGTTGCGTTACGAACAGACGGCCAGGGTCGGGTGGTCGGGGAATTCCTGCCAGGATTCTCCGCACCATCATCACTTCCATACGGAAAAGTTGAGATTTTTCAACCTTATGATGAAAGTGAAGAAGATCTGGCCGGGAACTCCGGATCGTGTGTTCGCACTATTGCTAGGAAAAGATTTTTGTGCAGTAATCAATTACTCACGTGGAAAGACAAGTTAAAGACTAAGTGTAAATCCACTGAAATAAAATTAGGTATTGTGTACTTTAACGTTGGATATAGTGGGGGCAAGATCCGGAGTCCAATCTTTCAACTGTATTTTTAGGCAGCCGGGTGGGGGGTTAAAAGGTGATGGAATTTTTCTTTTGATAAGGGCAGAACAAAATAAATGTAATTAGCTGTATCCTTGGAAAAAAAAAATAACTTTGGGTCAAATGGATTTTTTTTTGTCTAGGTAACCCTCTTGAGATCGGAAGCTGGTTTGGTGGAAGGGATGCAACCGTTTGAAATTGATGCAAAGCAGCATACAAAGAGAATTCAGTTTTCGTGTTTGGAGACCGGCTGAACTTCAAAACCCTGATGGAGGCAGTTTCAGCAACAATTGGTATTATATCTACATGAATATTCCTATGTTCCCGTCTTACCTTTGCAATTCAAGTTTTCACGTTGTGAGCCCTTTTATCTTTAGACTTGATCAACGCTTTATCTTTAATCGTAGGCCTACCCTTGAAGCGAAGATATGATTTTTTGGGATATAGGCTACTGCCACTTAATTTTTAAAAGTTGACATCTAGGCCTATATCTTATAAACATATCTATATTCGAAGTGCAATTTCAATTTTTCGACACATATAATCGAAGTGTTTTTTGCCGACTATAACTTTTGTGTTAATTTATTTCTCTGTCAGTTGTTTGATCTAAACCAATAAATCAAAATTAATTCTTACACGTGTTTGCAAGGACTCCCGTTAATGTTATAGCTCGGTTATAGGCTATGGTTGCGGCTGACAAGGACGCTAGACTTTATAGGGACCATTGGGGCTCTGAACTGGTCCATTTAAATTCCTTTTAACGAGGCGTTAGAAAAGTTGCTTATTTAAAATTTATTTTTAAAATTTCAAATTAATAAAAAAAATATTATATAAAACTGATATTATCGGTATAATACTTCCATTTTTGCAGCTGTAACTCCGCTGCAGCATGCATCAGTCTTGGAATCATACCGGTAAAAAAATGTTGACAGAAAGTGCTGGCGAGGTTGAAAACGACTAATCAGGAAGCGTTGAAACCAAGATATGTTGAATTGCCACGGAAATAAAGTGTTATACACTTTTCCTAAAACTTCCTAAAACTGTCGTACAACAGAAAACGCTGGGGAACCTTGACAGAAAGTGTCGGCATGGTTGAAAACGACTAATCAGGAAGCGTTAAAACCAAGATATGTTGAATTGCCACGGAAATAAAGTGTTATACACTTTTCCTAAAACTTCCTAAAACTGTCGTACAACAGAAAACGCTGGGGAACCTGGGAAAACGTTAATAGAAACTGTTGAATGAGCAAAGACTGTTATGCCAAATCTGTTGATTCGCAGAAACGTTGAGTTGCCACGGAAATAAAGTGTTGTACGCCTTCTAAAACTGTCGGAAGATTAAAAAACTGCTAGGGGCCGAGGGAAAACGTTAACGGAAAATGTTGAATGAGCGAGAACTGCTTTGCCACAACTGTTGAAACGTAGAAACGTTTATTTACCACGGAAATAAAGTGTCTGCGCCATATGGAGATTGGAAATGGGAAAAAAGTGTCGAATTTAGAGGAAAGTGTCGTAAAACTTTTTACAGTGTAGGTACTGTCGGAACCCAACTCTGCCCTTGAAGGGGATCATTTGCTCGTCAACGCTGTGGATCTCTTCAGGCTCAATCTTCGGTAAGTTTTTCCTAAAGGCATCGTACAGCGGTCTGATCATGACCTGGCTGTCCTTTCGGGATAATCAGCACATCGACGTTCACTTGAAAAAAAGATCTGATGGCTAAGAATCTGTCTCTGCTCATCACTTCCGATATGGCTGTGTATTTTAGTCTCCCAGTACATCCTTAGGATGTACTGGATGTACTTGACTATGCTCATGATCATTTGCACACCAAGAAACCTCTGAAGCTCCTCCCTGGTAAGCTTCAGGGCTACATCTTTCTTTCTTTGAGCGTTCAGGTTTGTTTGATCGACAAAATCGCAAGAATCTTTTCGGCAATGAACTTTAGGAATAGCTCTATCGGTAACTCGACTTCTTCGTGCTGGGGCAAACACCCTTTCCAGGTGACATCTTTTTCCTAATGTCCTTTCTTTACCAACTTGTACTGTAGCACAGCTTTTGGCTTTGATTTCTGCTGTGAAGGGATGGTAGGAGGTGCAAGTTGAGCTGATACAGGAGGAAGCATCGACATTTTCTCTGCCTTTGCTCCTCTTCTGTAAAATTTCGGCAGCGGAAGTGGCGATGACGAAGTTGTCGATTAGCTCAGTGAAGGAGAAGGACACAAGCTTGGTAGCGTTGTAAGCAGAGGACTTTGGTTCAATATCGGCTCGTCGAAGTCAGGTACTGTCTCAAAAGCACTGTCTTCAACTTCTCTGTCAACTTCAATTCTACGAATCATTGACAGTGGAAGATTATCGCTGTAGTCATCATCATCGACGGTCATATATTGTACGTTCTGTAACTTCAGATACTCATTCTCTGGGTTGTCTGGATTCCAGCTGGGGTCGTCGTCCTCATCGGATGAAAGATCGAGGTCAGACTCTTCGTCTGGTATAAACAGAAGCTTTGCAACCTCGTCGGCTGTGAATTTTCGAGCAACCTCTTCGGCTGTGAATTTTCGAGCAACTCGTCTTTCTCTTTCTTTGAAGATTTTCTCCTCTTCACGTCGAGAAGCTATTTCCTCCACTGCTCGTGCTTGGTCCTTCGTTGGCGGTTTCGTTGAATGAAGAAACTGGAATTCCTTCAGCTGCAATAAAACGTAAACTTAGTAGTACTCACATCGTAGCAGGATACTGAGAAGTAACTTACCTGAAATAGCCACATCGAGAGCGCTGAAGGACCCAGAAGCGACGACTTCATCAAATAAAGATCTATGGCCCTTGGGTAACTATTTAGTTACCAGATGTAATCTGCCATCTAACATTCTGGATATGTCGATACGAGGAAAACATGTTCTTTGACACAAGCTGGCTGTCCTTTTGTGATTCCGCAAATCTTCAGCTAGATGTCTACTAATAGGGTAGCCTTATTTACTTGAGGTACCCATTTGGTTACCGCTTGTTTCTGCATCCCCTAAACGATAGCTCTCGAACTCAGCTACAAAGTAATGTATAGAAAATCCTCACATTGTACCTGAATCATCGTTATCATTCAATCAACCTACGTAAGCATGCCACGTATGCAGACCCTATGCTATCTAGGGGAGTGAACAAAATCGGCGATACAGTTTTGAATGTGCTCTTTCGCTTGGTTGATAGCGCTGGCTAAATTTGCGAACAGTTGCTGAAATAAAAATCGTTAACTAACGGTATGGCTACCGTAGGTATGGCAGGGTTCACCCGTAGTAAATTAGCGTTTAGAAAAACAACGAAGTCATAGGGAATAAGTATGAAACATCAGAAAAGATCCATCCTGATGAAAGTAACTGATATTCAAATGTCATCCACGGGTTCTGGTAGTTCAAATGAATCTGCGGAAGGTGCACAAGAAAATTGGAAACGTGAGCTCCTCAAAAAGAATTTGGCCACGGTAAACAGGTGTTTAATAGTAACGCATTTGACGATGCTGAAACTTTGTCAAAAAAAAAAAAAATATTCGATTGTTGAGAATAACTAGAGCTGTCAACCATGGCCTGATTGCAAACATTTGGCAAGTGTGGACTGAGTGAGGAGGCTTGAAAGAAATGATAGATGCATCATTCCACTGAGGTTTAGTAACCATAACACTAGTAGAATCATCAATAGGGACAGACACACATTCTATATTCAAAGCACACGGGAGAGGGAAGTGGTCGGATCCAATAATTTCATACAAGACCCGAACGCTAGGAAGAAGCAAACTATCAGCGATTTGAAGACTATTATTACAGCAGGTTCGAATTCAGGTCACCAGCAATTAGAACACCGCGAATATCCATTTACGTGCTGCACCAGCTCAGAATTTTTGCCAGTGTTGCTCGGAGTTCTGGCAAATTATCCACATTGCAAACTGGCATATAAACGTTAAAGAAAAGCAAATTCCCTTTATCATGCTTAATAAGAATAGCTTGCAGTCGCTTGTCGTCGATGTCGATATGCTGTAAACTATTAGAAAGAGACCTGTGCCACATCATACACTGACCACCAGCCGGTCGACCATGTAGAATTTGCGAGTCACACCGCTCTGACGATTTGACATAACCCACAAAATCACTGCTCAGATTCTCCAAAATACCAGAGTCTGGTGGAAGCAGCATAGTCTCTTGAAGAAGCACTAACTGATGGGCATCGCACAGCGCAAAGATCTGCTGCATACGAAGACGTGCGGAGCAGCAGTTGAAACTGGCAAGTTTAACTGTCATTATTACGGGAATCACTCGAGGAGCCAGTAGGGGAGCGTCTAGCTCCATGTTGGCTTTCTCATAGAACTTACTAAACAGCACACCTGCATGCCAAAACTTCGGATTCAGAGCTCTATCTATGTAGAGGCTAGGTAACTCAATCTTGAACGAGGAGTAAGAGTCAGATTTGGCCTGAAGCGGCTCACATTTCACTTGACATTTCAGAGCTTGGTAGACAAAGTCTCTAACTTGATCAGCAGAAGTATCTGGAGCTGGCCTCGACACAAATACTTTGGAGGTCCGAGTAGCAGCAACTGATTTAAGACTATGAGAAGGCTTGAACGAGCTGTCTATGCTCCTTTGCAGTCTGCCACCTTCACCGGTACTACGGCTGTTCACTTGAGTCCTGTTCACGGTATTCTGCCGCTGAAACCGCTGGTGTTGCTGCTGCAAATTGCCGTTAAGAGCTACATCGTGGAAAGAGGCCCCACTAGAAGCGTGCTGTACTGCCCCACTTTGAACATCATTATTTGCAGAAATGGTGTTACAGTCCACACCACTTGAAAGAACAGCGGGTGGGGCCAACGTGCAAACGGCGTGCTGTACTGCACCACTTTGCACGCCATTATTTGCAGAAATGGCGTTACAGTCCACAACACTCGAAAGAACAGCGGTTGGGGCCGTGCAAACAGGATCGGAGGATGGCTTTGTCAACGAGTTTTGCACAAGAAGGCGCAGAGGATCGATTTCCGATTTGAGAGTGTCATAAGACGAAATGATCGTCGCGAGATCAAAATGCGAGATATACAAAGCAGGTATCCGCTTAAGATCAGCCGCCATAAAGAGCGGCAGCGTATCAAGATCACACTGGGTCAGCATAGTATTTCAGTAACAACTGGTTTCTTACAAATAAGTCCAGAACGAGTTTTTACAAAATCAGGCAAGTCCTTTGACAACTTTGTGACTAAAGTGGCTGGCACGAAAGTCACCAGTTTAGCCTTCGCACTCAAGATTTCACTTGGCTCATAGAAATCAACGCACAGTTGCTAAAGGATGTCCTTCGGAGTTCCGCTTTGTATACGCGAAATCATGAAGCTTATCAGCTCAGACAAAACTTGTGTCCGTCCTCCACTATTACAAGCCATTAAGCCTCAATGGTAGTCCACAGTCAATTTTTTGACTTCGGGCTTTTTTGGCACGCCTTCAACAGCGCAAAGATCAAGCTTTGGCAAGTATCAGGCTTTGGCAAGTACTTGTAAGTACTACCTTCCGTTGCCTGTATCTTTTATACTGTCGCGGCCACTATTATTATCTATTAACTCTTTGGTCATTGTGACTCACGCGGTGTGACTCACCCTTCTTCTACATTCTTTCCGGGCCTTTGACTCGTAAACACCTTTTACCTAAGGTTGTTTAATTTATGTTGTAAGTACTTCAGTCAATAAAACCTTATGTTTATTTACGGACCATAGGTCACATCTATGAGTCTCAGTTAAGCTCCTTAGAGTGGGCTGGCCTGTAGGGCCTAGTGTATGATGGGTGGTTGATAACCTGTTGTGTGTTCGGTATGCAAACCATAGTGTGAATCGACCAGGGGAATCCATGGGGAATCCTCCCCCATTGGGAATCCTCCAATGCAAACCATAGTGTGAATCGACCAGGGGAATCCATGGGGAATCCTCCGATGATTGTTTACCTGGACATTTACCATCTTATGTCCGGCTTACTACACCCCTCGCCATAACATCAGGTTGTGAGTGCAACCTTCATATACAAATACAGTCATCGTAACAATGGTGTCAGAAGTGGGATTTTGGATTTTTACCCCACACCGTTGTCGTAACAATGGTTCAAGAAGTGGGATTTTGAATTTTTCACCCCAAACCAGCATCGTAAAAATAGTATTAAAAGTTAGATTTTGGGTTTTCCCTCCATACGTTTGTCGGGTTTTTGGATTTTTTATTCCCCACAATTTTATTGTAATAATATGTTAAAAGTGAATTTGGAATTTTTTTTTTGGTTGAAGAACGTAGGAAAAGTAAAAATTTCTGATTTTTTTTTCTTCGAAGAACGTAAAATAAAAATTTTGGAATTTTTTTTTCGAAGAGCGTTAACAAAAATCTTTGGGCATTTGTTTGTTTGGAATAAACTATAGGTTTAATAATAAGAATGGCGAATTATTATAAGATGTAAGGGGGAAAATAACTTAAAAATTAAATTTTGGTCGATTTACGCTTTGGTTTGTAGTACTGGACTTTGTCGTTTATTTTAAAGTAAGCGTTACCTTATGACAATTTAGGCCTTATATCCCAATTTTTCTTGAGGTATGCCCCCAGATAAGTGAGGCAAGTCCTCTATTTATAAGTATAAATATGGGTAAAATATTTTTATTTTGGGTATTTAAGGGTATTTGTTAGGTGAGGTTCCACTAAAGGAATGGTTGATTGGGGTATTAAGATTGCATTTGCCAGAAGTTTTGTAACTTCTTGGGCTGGTTAATAGCCTAGTTAGTATGACTGTTACATATTATCTTTTGCCCAATATTTATGATATTTTATTCCCTGATCAGGAATTTTTCTTTCATGAATTATGTGGAGCATTTTCATAGGTATTTTTCACCATTTGTTTTGTTGTCATTGTTGTTTATGTTCGTCAGGAGTCATGACCTGAGCTAACAACTAGCCTCACAGATTGGAATTTTATATGGAAATGGATGTTACGTCCATATTTTCCTGTTATGACAGGAATTGTGACCTGGTCCGACATTACACATGATGTTTATAAATGTGAATGTAGTTTAGTGGTACGATTGTGTCCCCTTTTTTTTTTTTTTTAGTCATCCTTCTTTGCTGCCAGTATATCCGTTATATTTACTTTATAAGTGGGTTTGTTAGTTAAGTTGGAGACCCTCCTCCCCTGGTATGCTTGTTGATATGGTATGAGTAGGCCTCACTTTTTTTTCCAGTCAACCTATTTTCCTGGCCGTGTATCCCTTATGTTTCCATAAGAAGTGGGTCGTTAGGTTAAGTTGGGAGACCCTTCCCCCCCTATAGGCATATTTATGGAGATCAATTGTGGTGCTATTAGTCCCTGTGTTATTATGTGAAGGTATTAGCCTTTATTATAAGGCTCTGTTGAGAGATGATGAGTCACATTGTGACCATGCCCCTTCACGTATTTTTATTATTCCCCTCTCCCCCTTACCCAATGGGCTATTCTCTTAATGATAGAGATTTGTAAATGACAGTGAAGTCATAATAAATGAGTGAATTAAAAAGTAATGTCATAGGTTAAGGACCATGTATCTTTCTATGAGGCTGTATGTTAAACAAACAATGAATAACCCATCTGTGTGAGATGTTTTTCATATGATATGTAATATTCCAGTCATATTTCCCAGTTTTTTTGACAAAAATATTCTTCAAGAATTAAAATACATCATAAAATGAGAAATTTGTATGGTAATAATTCACATTTGGAATTTAGGTTAGAAGAGTTGGAACCTCACATATATTGTCATATGGTAGTGTTTACTTTATTGGTTGTTGCCCCCATTGTACATTGGTCCCTGGTCAGTCTGCTCTGTTATATTGTTGTTTTTTTCATGTTTTTCGAATCTCACTTGATAATTCCCTTTCTCTTCAAAAAGTAATTTTTTCGAATTTAAATTAAACATTAAATTCAAGTAAGAAGTAATTCAAGGAAGAACTTATAATATTTAATTAGAACTGTCAAATCTTTTCTGAAATACCTTCAATCTGAAGTTATTTATCTGAAATGTTTGTTAAAATCTCTGAAGTATTGAAAGAAGTTTTGGTTGTCGCTGATTACGACGAAAAATTTGCTGATGAATTGACACTTCGACAAGGTGATATCATCAAAAGTGTTATCAGACACGATGGTGACTGGTGAGAAGGTACCCTTAAAAATAAAAGGGGGATATTTCCTAACAACTTTATCAAGATTGTTTCAGCAAAAACGGGCCATTACACTGAAATACTCCTTGAAATTGATGGATTAAATTCAGAAGCGTTGGTCCTTTACGATTACGAGGCAGAAGATTGCGAACAGTTGACAATTAGACGGGGAGATATCATCAAAGATATTGTCAAAATTGACGATGGTTGGCTCGAAGGAACTCTTTCAAATAAAAGAGGGTTGTTCCCAGATTGTTTTGTTAAGGTGGTTCCACACCCTCCCCAAATTGTAGACCCCATCGCGACAAGAGAGATACAGGAAGGTATTGACTCATCCCTGTCTTTCGAACAGGCTGAGAAGATGTTTACTCGCTACACGGTACTTTTCAGCTATACTCCACAGCATAAAGACGAACTTGGATTGGTCGCCGGAGACGTCATTTTTCTCATGAATGAATGCGAAAAAGACTGGTGTTTTGGTATCACCAACAATGGGCGTCTTCCCATCGGTTTATGTCGCTCCTGAATTTGGACCAAATGTAGTTGAGCCGACAGTAGCTCCCAATATCTCATGTTCGCCAAGTCTCATGATACAGCCACCTGTTTCGTCTGAACAGGCTGAAAAGATGTACGAAAGGTACACAGTACTTTTTAGTTACGCTCCATAACATCAAGACGAACTTAAATTGGCCACCGGAGACATTGAGCGTGTCCGAAAGCTCTTTAGTGCTGTAAATGCTGCATTAATGCTGCATTTTCTCTTTTGTTTTTGTCCGAAAGCTCTTGCCTTTTTTTCTTCTCTGACACTTCTAGAATACCAAAATTTAAGTCAGGAAGAAGAAGAAGAAAAAAGAATTACCTTTTCAAAGCTGACAAAAATGGATCAGCTACTGATATCCAACCTTATCAATGAAATATCTAACCAGGATTATGTCTTTTTGCAAGTGCTTGAAGCACAGTACAGAACGATGAAGCTTTTGTTACAGTTGTTACTTCAGAAAGAAATGGCACACATGTTTGCTGACGTAGCCTACCAGAAGCAGAGCAGAAATCTTCTTCTTTAATTTTTTTTTTAACAACTAGCCTAGTGTAAATGAATATTAACTCCTACCCAGTCTACCACAAATCCCTGATTTTGGGAAAGCCTATGCAAAACGCTGGGTATATCTGGCGTTTGGTATACCCTTGGCCTTGTCCCTATGCCAAATGCTGGATACGGATACACTAGCCTATGCCAAATGCTGGATACTGGGCAGTCTACCACAAATCCCTGATTTTGGGAAAGCCTATGCCAAACGCTGGATAGTGGGGCCAAGTAAAATATTGATGATTTGAGTGAAGCTAAAAAGTCAACCAATCAGAATTCATCTCTAGTGAGGTAGGTCAGGGTTAAGGTGCCAACCGCTATCTGGCGTTTGGCATAGGGTCTGTATAGGCCCTATATCAGGGTTTGTGGTTGACTGCCCCTACCCAGCTGCTACCAAAATTAGTCACAGTAGAGAATGGGTATCCAACCTCAAATTTATATAACCTCGAACTTGGCCTGAAAACCTTTCAAGGAAAAAATATTCTTTCAGCCCAAGCTGACTGTGAATCATATTTGACAGCGCAAAATGGATATGTCTGCTAAGTTTTATTCTAGCAATATTTCGGGTATTTCGGCCTTTCTTGGCAAGGGTCCTCTTCAGGCTAAAAATCGCTCAAGTTGGAAAAACGCTCAAGTTGTTTTTTCCACAAGTTGGCATCACATATAGGGGGGAGGGGGGATGCCCCCCAAAATTTTGTCAGCCAGTCAGTAAAAAATAGACAGATCAGCCAAAGCGCCACGGTTTTCTTAAAAACTGTAAATTTTTTTCTCAGGAACAGTAAATATTTCTTGGAAATGGCCGATTTTTCTTTATAACAGTCGGTTTTTCATTAAATAGTCGATTTTTTTCGAAAATCAGCTGATTTTTTGGCAAAACAGTTGTTTGAACAACTGTTTAAACAAAAGCCTTTCAAAAACAAAAGCCTTTCTTGTGGAAGTAGTGAGACAGTCTAGGTTCAATTCCTAGGAGGATTTTAAAAAATTCTTTTGGTAAGCTGTGCTCCTGCAACCACATTTATGGGCTTCCTTTTTAGACAAAGTTCAAGAATCAAGACCAGTTATTTCTAGAAGAAAAACATTTAGGCCACAATTCATTCTCAAAACAACCAAAAGAATATTGCCTAAAAAGGAAACAGCTAATAATCTTTTATACTGAAGAGGGTGTATATATTTTCACTGGGCTGGCAAACTTCAACATTAAATCACTTTGTTCTCAATTGAACCTGTGGAAACTTATCAGAGCAGGCTTAGCAGAAGAGCTCAGAAATATGATTTGTCTTTCTCCCTATTTACCCTGTCACCCCTACTTTGTCTGATGAGCTTTGATCCATTTCTTTTTCTTACAGCGCCCACTGAAGTACTGTGTTCTTGGATACACTCCTATTATTTTCACGTACTTCGATAAGCCATTGAAATTCAAGGAGCATTTCCGAATTTCTCTCGCAGCATTTGGAGCCCTGCTTGAACGGACAAAGGAGTACAAGACTCAGGGGTGGTCTGATGAAATAGAGTTTGCCGTTTTTCTTCTGTGGATCGCATGCGGGTTGTCCTACCGAATTATTGCACTGACTGCAGGCATGGCCAGGCAGACTGTCTGTGATATTGTTCACAGAAGAATGAAAATGGTCTTGTCGATTTGCAATAGTGTGATCAAATTTCCCAATACTGACAGGGAATTACAAGTGATTGGGAATGGATTTGCAGCCCGTGCACACTCTGATGTGTTTCGCTGCGCTGCGGGAGCAATAGACGGCAGCCATATCACATGCCATATTCCTGAAGACATGAAGAAAGAACACATGAACAGAAAAAAAAGAGCAAGCATTCAACTTCAGGCTGTCTGTGACCATGAGAAGAAGTTCTTGGATGTGTTTGTAAGGTATCCCGGGTCAGTCCATGATTCAAGGGTTCTGAGGAACTCCAACATCTTCAAAGAAAAGTTGTACCCACCTCATGGTTACTGCATACTGGCTGACTCTGGATACCCATGCATTGCTACCCCAATCACATTAGTCACACCGTTCAAAGGACCAAATGCGATGTCAAATCCGAACTACAAACGTTTCAACAAAACTTTTCCGCTGCAAGAGTAGTGATTGAAATGGCTTTTGGGCTGCTCAAGATAAGATGGAGGAGTGTCTTTGACAAAGAGCTAGCAGTGCATGTGAAACGGTGTAGTGAGGTGATTATGTGTTGCTGCATCCTCGATAACATCTGTGTAGGTAGCCTTGACGACTGGGAAGCCCCAAACGGACCACCAACTTGGAGACCAGCTGGTACTTACACAGACCAAAGTGATGGTTCATCCATTAGAAACCAGCTTTTCCAGCAGTTCATGGATCAGGTTCATGGGAATCATCACAGAGGATCAGCACCAGCCCCTACTTCCGACCATCAATATGCGCGTTTGGCTTAGTTAAAGAAATATCCCCTGCTGCTTTTTTCATTTTTTATCTTTTTGCAGTATGCAGTATTTTAATTCAGTATGTAGCAATAAAATCACAGCACAGATTATAAATTTGATGTAACCTTAAACTATTTTAAATTGTTCTTCATGTTACAAAGGGGCCAACACAAAAGAAAGTTCTATACTGAATGTTCTATACTTGAAGAACCAAAATCAACGTCATAAAAGTATAAAAGTCTTATCCTCCACCAAATGTGATCAGCAAATATGAAACAAATATCACAACTCTCATGAAATATGAAAGTAACAAAAGGTTGTATTTCTTTAATAACTTTTTAGAACAGGTATGTAGTGCATATCCTCCTATGACCCAAAATCTTTACACATAAAGTTAGCGGTAGCCTAGATACGAGAGGATAATGTAAGTCATATCAGCCTTTAGAGAGGATGATGTAAGTCATATCAGCCTCCAGAGAGGATTTCTGTTCGGAAAAGTTATGACAGTTAACACACCTCCATCTTGGTTGATATCGGAATGACATCCAAGATGGCCATTTAAAAATATCAAACTCAGCTTTGGTTTGGTAGATATTTTTCATAACCTACCTCGCCTTCGGCTCGGACAGGTGATTTTTAATGTCCATCTCGGTATTATTATATACTTTCGCCCTTCCTGAGGGTGATAGCGGAAAAATTTGGCCCGCGGGTAGCATGATAGGCTGATGTCGCCGAGAGCAGCGAGGGTGATATCTGCCTATCCTCAGGGACCCATAAATTTCGTTACAGGGGGCCTGTCATTTCCTATGCTTCTATATTGATATGATGACCGAACCATCCAGTGTCCAAAAATCCCCGCTTGAGTCGATCGCCATTCTTGTTTGCCTCATTGGACGTGCGCACCAAAGAGACTCCTCCCTCAAGGCGCCAGTAGCCAATCCCAAGTTTTGTCTATCTGGTCTTGAACGTTATTGGACCGTGGGTATTTCTCGAACTACACTCCGTGCGCTAAAGATAGCATCAGAAATCTCTTATTGACAGGCCCCCTGTAAAGGAAATGTATGGGTCCCTGCTATCATGCTGCCCAAGGCAAGCCCAAGTAAGGGCGATAAGGATTATAACACTAGTACACTTGTTTTAATTTTCTGAAAATTTTGGCACTGGGTAGGATATGTCTGGTGTCATGGGACTGCACAGTGTACTGGTGTTATTTTCCGATATCAACCTTGATGTCTGATGTTAACAGAGAAAATATGTAAAAAAAAAATCCAGTGGCTTGGCTTATCACGCTCGTCAGGCAGTATCTGGCTTTCCACCTTCTTTCTTTTCAAAAGCCGTAACCAGTATTCCAAGGAATCCAGTCATAGTGCTCGAGTTCTTCTCGAACACAGAGCATGCTTGCTTGAACACAGCATTAGACTCGCGGAACTCCTCAAGCAGTTTTTCTTGAAACGTTTGTGCTGGAGAAGTCTTGTTGCTTGGAAACTGCTGTTTTCCTTTTCCTTTGATCTCTCTGGAACTAGGTGTATTCCATGCTGATGTTTCTGAGGAGGTTGAACCGTATTCTTCTTTAGATTTAGAAAGTGAGTTCTGTTCTTTCTTTAGACTTGGACCTGCACCTTGAAAATCTTTCTTGACAACTGGACCTTCACTCTTTACCCTGGGACCTTCTTTTTTAACGCTATGACCCTGAAATTCTTTCTCCTTGGTTGCAGACACATTTGGTAAAACAGATCTGTAAACACTCAACTGCATCTGTTTATCTTGTGAAGTTATCATCTCAACCTCATCATCAATCACAAAAACTTGTGGTGCACACTCAGGCATCGAACCTGTACCGAGAGATTTTAGCACGTTGACTGGTACTGGCTTAGCACTGATCATTGCTTTAGAAGATAGGGTCTTGTTGACACTGTAATCTAACCTTGGTCTCTTGCTTTCCACTGCACTCTGACCGGAGCTGGACAGCAGATTGATTGGCTTCATGATCGGATTTTGCCTGAGGCAATCATGAAGGACCTCGAAATGGGCCCAGTCATCCTCCTTGTCATCGAGGTCGTCTTCCGTTCCTACTCCACTAGTTTTTTCGTCAGAGAGCTCCTTATATTTTTTGAGCAAGTTCATCCACTTTGCTCTCAATTGTGTCCAACTTAATGGTCCGTCAGACCCATTTCTGCTCCAATGGCACTATACCAGATCTGAGCTGAATTCTTCTGCCCACTGAACTTCTGGTTATACTTGATGCGCAACTGGATAAAATTTTCCGTCAGCTCTTCACTCCCTGAAAGAAAAAAAATCTTAGGAAAAGACAAATTAAGATATGTGATTACACGATACCTTGCTATTGACCACCGTTGTGAATGAAATATATGAATGTGATTCACATTGTTTACCAGCCTCCACACTTACTAAATGTGTGGAATTGGGCCTTGATTACAAGCTATATTAAAAAATAAAAACTATTTTTCAGAAAAACTGACTAATTTTATGAAAAACTGGCTGTTCTTTAGTAAAATTGACTGTTTCCAAGATAAAAATTGACTGTTTTCCCCCGCACCCCCCTAGTTGTGACGCCCCTGAGTGGATAACATTTTATATCAATCATTTTGGTTACAATCCTTGTGATCAAGTCGCTATTTGTTTAAGTTGACAAGGGGTGCACACAATATGGTGCACCACACCATATTGTGGTGCAAATAGCAAGGCATCCTGCAGATGCAATGTGGGTCAAGATGGGTACTTGTGAACAGACGCGTTACTAGCCAAAATGTTTGGGGGGGGGAACTAGGTATTTACCGACTGGCTGGTCATTTTTACCGACTGTTTTTGCTGATAAAAACGACAATTCTTGAGAAAAAACGACTCTGTCGACGAAAAATTTTTACCGACTGAACAACAACATTGGGGGGGCATCCCCCCCCCCCCGCAGTAGTGATGCCTCTGCTTGTGAATCTGAATGACTTAGTGATGCTGTTCTGCGACCCATAAGATTTTGATTTTCAAATAGTCAGGAAGAATAATAGAGTACATAGTGACTGCATAGTGATCCTTCTTAGTAGGGATTAATATCTAGTTAGTGTCCTGTACTGCTTGCTAACCTCATAGAATATAAAACCTTTTTTTGCCATTTCAGTCAGTCCACTGAATGACCCTTTTAGTCACCCAGTCCAGCAGACTGGAAACCATACCTAAAGATGCTAAAGAAGCTTACATTGGAAATTCTTCTTATCTTTCCTTTCTTCGTTGGCCATGATCGCCAGTTGTCTTAGAATTTGGAATGTTTGTAAAATTGTCAGTTGTCTTTTTGAACTTGTAATGTTTGCCGCCGAAAACACCGAGAGAATCGCCGTACTCCCCAGTTTCTTCTTGAAAATTCAGCATAAAATTTAGCATTCTTGCTGAATTTTTCGATGAATTTTATGCTGAATTAATGCTGCATTAATTGAGCGAAAATTTAAGTCCGAAAGCGAAATGCTGCATAAAATGCTGAATTAATTCAGCATTTTCGTTCGTTTCGTAGCTTTCGGACACGCTCATTGTTTTTCTTATTCGGGAACACGACAAGGATTGGTGGTTTGGGATCGCAAACGGAAAGACGGGCCTCTTCCCGTCGATTTATGTCGTTCCTGAATTTGTTCCAGAGTTAGTTGAGCCTCCCATTACCTCATTTCCGCCAAGTCAGATGACTGAACCAACCGCGCTACTGGGGAAAACCAACGAGCCTAGCTCGGAGTCTAATTCTAATTTCAGGAATTCCCTACCAGTAAACCTTCCAGAGCCACCTGCACAGGTTACAGAGAAGCCAGCTAAAGACATGGCTCAGGTGATATACTCGGACGCGATCAAACATCCTGACGAGTTGGACCCCAAGGAAGTTGACATTTTGGCGATTCTCTCAACGGAATTGCAGGGCAAGGACCCGTTTAAAGGACAGGTCAAAAGGAGCATTCCTGGCAAAACTCCTTATATTGCTTGTGGTCCCCGCCTCTGTGATCAAACTGGTGAGACCAGAGCGTCCGCCAGAGAAGCCACCCCCTCACCTGAAACGGTGATTAATCAACTTACTTTCAGCTAACAGTGTTTTTTTTTCCAAAATAAACCATACCCTGCAATGCAGATGACAAGTTTTTTTTTTACTCAGGAAATGAGTGTTTTGCGTCCACTCTTCCAACCGCTTTCATACCCTCAGCCTCTAGTCGATATTGGACATTTTTACCAAGCGCCTGTGTTACGGCCTCACTCTTCGAACCAACCATCTCGTCAAGTGCGTTTTGAAGACGAAATACCAGTCCTCCCCGCGCCCGTATTGACCCCGGTTTTGACTGGTTATTTTCCGGCCTCTAATACCACCACCTTGGATTCGTCAACCGGCCCACCCGAGACTCTGCAAGTACCGTCCTATATCCACGCCCCGAGACGAGTTTCTCCTCCGTTGGTACGCGTATCTCCCCCGGCCTCCCAGATCCCCTCCTCGCGATCTGACTCACCACCTTCTAGGATGGACAGTAGCCACAGCCGGCCATCATCTTTTTCTCCGTTAAATTCAGATCAAGATGTGCACTCTGCAGATTCTAGTGGGCTTAGTGATAATGATTCAGACAGTCCTGTAACTAACTCTTGTAGAATTTCAACCCCAAATACACAGTACAGACCAACTTATCCTACTCCGAATACCCCGGTTATAACAGCCAGCCGTTTTCGAGGCGCTCTTCGCTTAGAAGGGAATGATAGCCGTCTTTTCTACCAATTGGCATTTGATTCAGATTCAGGAGACAGTAAACATTCAAATCAATCATCCCAGGCTTTAGCCCAGCCTTTAAATTCAACAACTTCTAATAATACAGATTATAACCTTAATGAATCCCCAATAAATCTGCCGGCTGCTTCTGTCCAACGCGACGAGTTCGAGCCAACGCCAACTTCGTCTTGGTATGGGACTCCCTTACCGTCCCCGACGCTGCACGACCGACCCATCTTCATCCCTTCCCCATCCCCCCTGGAATCTGCAACGCTCCAGTCCTGCCTATCCCGACTGCGGCAGCGTCTTTCGTCGACCCACCAACTTCTCATATTCCGTCGACCTCCACCCAGCCCATGCCGGAGTTGCGACGTTCGGTCAGGCACCGCAACCCACCTGAGCGGTACGCCTCTCATGACAATAGACATTAAACCTGTCCGTCAGATATGACGGCAGTTTCCCAACCCTGAAGTGCCATTTCTATATGTTTTCGCAAATGGGCCACTTACTCCGCCAATGGCAGTATATGCCTTTGCAGCCTGGCCGTTTCGAAATCCCTACCCTGACGTGACCTTTAATATAAATAGTGTATTATGATACACGTAGACCGGTCTCAGATCTACACGCCGTCGCTAGTTTTCCCTCTTTTTTTGTTATTTAATGTTTATGTACTGCCTGCTTATTTTTTGCAAATTATGCCCTTCTGGCCAGGTATTTTTGCAGATATTGATGATCTCATGGTGGATTTTGTGGCACTTCGCCACTGTTGTATATATTATGTTTGTTATGTTGGCCTTCTGCCTCTATATCATTTTAACTTTGGCATTTGCCGTTATATTAAATTAAGCTTTCTGCCATTATCCACTTTGGTTAATATTGTTTATTATTTATTTATAGGAAGTTTTATTGGACTTGGGAGTTTGGCACCTGTTAACCCCAAACTGGCATTCAGGTGGTTTTCCTTTTATTGGGTGGACATCGGGTGGTATAATTGTTTTCGTATCCTTTATATACGAAGAATCTGATCAATTCTTTCTTTTTTTTACCTTTATAGAATCCACTTAACATTATATAAAATTACTTAAACTATAAAAACAATCCCCTGTTCCTTTTTTTTTTATTTTCCCCCGAGGGTGGATCAATACGCCGTACATCAGCAGCCTAGCGCAACTTTGACCATTTCCAGCAATCCATCGCAATTAGCACCATCCCCAGCAAATCAATTGCATGTTCGAGCAGCCCAGCGCAACTCTAGCATACGCAGCACCATCTCTACCTGTTCCAGCAGCCCAGCGCAAATCCAGCATAAGCAGCACCATCTCCATCACACCCATTGCCTATAGCCAGCGCCATTTCCAGCCTACCAACTGCTTGTTCCAGCATACTCTGTACCAGTCAACCAGAGCAATTGAATACCCGCCAAGATCAGTTCCAGCTAATCCAACATCTTCCTACCTACCCAGCGCCTGTTAACTCCCGTACCAGATCTGCGATGCACATCTCGCCAGAGTACGCTTCACCTGCCCAGCCAACCTGCAGTCTTCAGCCACCTAACTTATTAAAACCACCTCCAGCTTTAACCAACGTCTTTTCCGCTTGCCTATGCAACATCACCACCCACCATCTACGCCGCTCCACCGCAACACCAGCACCAGCTGCTTTTGCCATACCTGTACCAGCTAACAGCTCCACCTGTTCACCACCATCTTCCCGGCCTGCAAGACCACCCATCGCCTAGGCCGCTCCAGCAACCCCTCCTCCAAGCAACCCCTCAAACCACAAAGCTGACGTCGCCACTACATCGCCACTCCACCCTCTTGTATTTCTTTAAACTTTAAAAATAACATATTCTAATTTGGGTTTAAGGTCACATTTATGTAACATTTATAGTTTACTTTTAATAGATGGATGCCAAAAGTTTGTTAATCTGGTGCTTAACTTTTAAGTCCGTGGGTCACGAACTCAATATGGAGGGGAGGTATGCTACGGTGATGCCATATGCATTCCGTACGTTTTAGTTATGCCGCCGTTAGGCAGCGTTACTACCTTCCGTTGCCTGTATCTTTTATACTGTCGCGGCCACTATTATTATCTATTAACACTTTGGTCATTGTGACTCACGCGGTGTGACTCACCCTTCTTCTACACTTCTTTCCGGGCCTCCTTTGACCGGTAAACACCTTTTACCTAAGGTTGTTTAATTTATGTTGTAAGTACTTCTGTCAATAAAACCTTATGTTTATTTACGGACCATAGGTCACTTCTATGCGTCTCAGTTAAGCTCCTTAGAGTGGGCTGGCCTGTAGGGCCTAGTGTATGATGGGTGGTTGATCACCTGTTGTGTGTTAGGTATGCAAACCATAGTGTGAATCGACAAGGGGAATCCATAATGAACCCGTGAAGTTCTGCACGTGTAGTAGGCCACCAACGCCCTAGGCCATCCTGACTCCGATGATTGTTTACCTGGACATTTACCATCTAATGTCCGGCTTACTACACCCCTCGCCATAACATCAGGTTGAGAGTGCAACCTTCATATACAAATACAGTCATCGTAACAGCAACACTGCGCAGCGGAAAATTCATTTCAGCCATTTTGTTAAAAACAAAAAAGACCAGGAAAGAGACGAGATGGAAGTTTTCAATCTGGATTTTTATCACAGTCAATTCACTGATTTTTTGGGAGTCGATTGATATTAGATTCACACGAAATCAAATGCTTTTGCCGATGAAACAAATATAATTCCACAAGGAATAGCTAACACGTGGACGCACCAGCGTTGCCAGCGTTACGACGTTAGCGTTATTAGTTTGTAACTTCGTGGTCGAATCTAGAAGTGAGTATCTTCAGTTCAGTTTGGTATGATGTGCCAAGTTTCATCGTCCTGGGACATCTGGAAGTACCATCAACTCGCGATTTTGGTGCCGACATCTATGCGATTTGTTTATGGCACAAGTGCCATAAAAATGAGACTCATGGGGCATCAGGACAAAGAAATAAAACTTTCATTTGTTTAATCTGTCTACTACATTCTTTCAGTAGGATACATGTGACAATTTTGGACCACAAAAACAAGCAGGATCGAAAGAAGCGATAACAGTCGTTGCTGTAGGCGTTAGTGCAGTGGTTGATGCACGTCAAATGCAAGTGAATCGTAATTTCTACTTGTAACTTGAATTAATTCTTCCATCGAAAATGCATTCCGAAAATTTTTCAAAATTGAATTTCCAGCTTTAACACAACTCCTTCAGCTTCTGTTTCAAATTTGCTTATGCCAGGGTTTGGTTCCGAATAGTTTCCTTTTGGGTACTATAACATCAGTTATGAAGCAAGGGAAAGACACAGACCTTTGCAAAAGCTATCAGCCGATTACAGTTTCTTGTGCTATAAGCAAAATCCTGGAATATGTCCTTCCGGAATTAGTGCGAAAATGTCGTTTTGGTTCAATGCAGCTCGGATTCCGTTCGGGCATATGTGCGCACGCTCATCCCATATTGACAAAAATGATGAAGCAGGCTACTCGCGACAAGTCTGCTATACATATATGTGCTATAGAAATAGCCGGTTCTTCTGACAACATAACGCATTCTCAGACCCTATTTTCTCTCATTAGTTTTGGTGTCAATCTGTCTGTTGTCAGTCTGTTAAAATTATGGTACGGTCATTCTTCAGTAAGGTTCAAATGGCAAGGTAGCTTGTGAGAGAGTATTCCTGTCCGAACTGATGTTCCCCAATGGGGAGTCTTATCTCCCTAGACCATGCCTTCAGCTATATAGCTTACGCCGACGACTTGCTCTTAGTAAGCCGTACCCGATCCACACTCACGAAAAATGTCAGTAAGCTCTCGTCGGAACTTCTCAAAATCGTCATTGAAGTTAACCTTTCAAAATGTGACTACCAGCATTTCAACCCTTTGTACAATGGTTTGAATGCATCCAACGCATCTATCTCACTTGGACCATTCGTCGTCAAATCAACAGGCTTCTACGATGGCTCGGCGTAACATTCAAATCTTCATTGTCAAAATTTTGCTCTTCGGTTGTTCAAGATGTTTATAAATCAATCCGTACCGCCAATGGACGCATCGTCCCCAACCGAGGGCGCTATAATCGTAAAGCTTTGGGAAATTTGTATAGCACTTTCTGCGCCCTTTCTATACTATTTCCTTCTGGCATCATTCATGTTCTGAGAAAGAAGGAGATTAAAAAGATGAGAATATGTTATTTCAAGTATGCAAAGCACCTAATCCACTAGTCAAAACTATGTCACAACCATACATTAACGGAGAAATTCAAAATGCAAGTGTAACCCTTTTGGATGTTTCCTCGTCGCTATTAAAGATTATTGACAACAGAGCCCAACCAGCGCACGACCTTCTACACTGCTTCCCTGCTGAATATTGAAAACTAATGTCTTTATCTGTGTTTAGATATGTTATATTTATTTTCTTTTATTTACTCCGTTTTTTCGAAATGGCGGTTTACAAATAATTTACCTACTTTAATGGGAGCATACTGTCTCAATTTTTTCTGTTAACCAAACCAAGGATCGGAGCTTGTTGACCATTGTCCTAAGCCTTTTGTAGTAAACTGTCTTCTGATGTATTTCTTTATTGTTGAAATTTAATACATAAACTGTAGTCCAAGTCAATGCGCATGTGTAACAATTGAAGGCTCTTGGAGACTAAAGTACTACGCAGTTGCCTTATCTTATGGTTAACCACATTTCCGGGTTCCCAGTTCTAAATGCTAAGCGTGTGTCGTTTAAGGGAACAGGATGCCGATATCCTGTTATTGTGGCTGGCGATTTCCGATAGTTGTTTAGCCGATATCCTGTTATTGTGGTTGACGATTTCCGATAACTGTTTACCAAATCAGGGCCGGTGACGCACGTCCTTTAAGCCTATAAAAGCCTTAACTGGTAAAGCCTGCGACAGAGAGAGTAGAAGTTAGGGACAGTGAAAAGCAGTCACTCGCCCTCAGAACTCGCGTGGCGTATATATCATATGGTCACTGATTGACCCAGTGTTATGAAGACTTATTGTATGTGCTTACGTGTTGTATAAGACATGATCTGTGTATAACGAGATCAACCTATGTTTGTGAATAAAGCCAGGATCAACCCGCAGCTTACGTTCTGAACTAGGATCTTGGTTAAAGACTCCCAGGAGCAGACGGACCGCGAACTCGCCTCTACACCACTCTAAGGTAGATATTGCTGTTATTCCGACCATGCTACCCAGTCACTAACATGCAATAGAGTAAGGGGAAGCCCCGTTTCACATGAACAAATTTTGTGAGTTAATAAATTTTATTATAATCTAGCAAAAAAATTCTCCGGAGTTTAGTAAACTTACTTTTGTCGGTTGGCAACACTGGTCGGGAAACGGTTCTTATAAGATGAGTCTTTGCCTACCGGAATTGGGTTCCCAGATTTTCCGAGTTTTTTTTTTTTAATTTCTTCTGCGATACTTAAAAATTCCGGAAATCTGGAAGTTCAAAAGCCCCCTTTTTTCCAGATTATTTTGATATAGTTTCGGATCGGTTCATATTCCAGATGCAATTTACAGAAGACGTCAAAGAATAATCTGGAAGCTCAGATTCCGGGAGGTGAAGACCGGACTTAACTCTTCGTTTGGTAAATCAGTTGTAAACGACATACGTAAATACCCCATTTTGCTTCATTTAAAAATAAAGAACAAATCCATGACTTGCTGTATCAAGAAATGCAACAGTAGGGGAGGTCGGGGTTGAACCCGACAGTTTCAAGTGTGGGCAGACCCAAAGTTATAAAATCGTGAAATAATTAACTGAGGTTTACAAAAATGTTCTGACTCATGGAACGAAATTTGAACTCTCAGTTGCGAACCGATTCCCAACCAGGCGACTTTGTTTTATTCATCGCACAAATCGGACTTACAATTTCATTTTCAGTTAGATAAGAAGTTAGTTGTTTTTGTGAGCTGGTGATAGTTTAGTCCAATGTAGGTGAGGGTGTAATCAAAATATTTACCACTTTCCGGAGTTCTGAAAGCAGGATAAAGCTGCTGTAGCTCAGTTTTCTAAATTAATTGCTTGTCATATTCAGAGCTCATCTTAACATGTTCGGTTCAAAACACCAACCGTCCGAACCAAACCCACCGGTGGGGCTGAACCGGACGATTTTTTTAAGAAAAAAAGTCGTGGCACCAAAACTTATTTTAATTAAATTTTAAAAAAAATTACAGAACATAGCTAGTCGCATTATCTTTCCTGTCTAATCTTCTAAATTTGTTCAAATTCTACAGAAATTGAATTATTAGCTGAAAACAAAAACGTACGGTTCAACTCCGACCTCCCCTACATGTCAAATTAGTCAGCATGCTTCGAGTACTTTTATTCCTGTAATGTATGAGCCATATTTGTCTGATGTATTAGTTTATTAATAGATGTTTGGATTAGGGATGTTGTCCTCAATTTAGACGTTGAGGTTTTCGATAGCGGTCGCTAGTTTGGTATGTTATGACTTTTGACGGCGTATGTCATTAGAGACTGTAACCGGCAATGTGTGAACGCTTAAGCGAAATGCTATAGAAACTCTTCTTTTCTCGAATATGACAATCCATGGACATGGGGATGTGAAAGTCATGTATCGGGATAGCATACGGCTACGCTTTGAAAAGGCAGTGGCGGGGGGGGGGGTCTTGAAATTGTGTAACATGCATATTCATTCAGCATTCAACCAATGCCGATCGCGTCATAAGCGTGCTTACCGTGAACTTCTCTGTGGATAATACCCGTTTATATGGACCCTTTTTGGACTGATGCCGAGTCGTGAGAGATATTTGATTGTCATGGACAGTTGGAATACCGGTACGCTTTATTATTGCCCAGTTTTGAACTTCGTTTAGCACAATCTCGATGAGGGGTTAGATCGTCAGTCGATTTTGATGCACGTCATTGATTTTTTCGAGTCTGCGGACGTTCTTGGCGCTAAGAAAATTTTATACAGTAAATGTTTCCCGGACGAACTGATGCCTCGTCGTATTAGACAAAATGCCAAGAGCAGTTCACTGTCGGACATCATCAGTGCCCTCACTCGTTGCTGTGCAGAAGGTATTGACATTCCAGATTTCATGATCAAATCCCCCTCAGAAGTCCCCAGTCAGCTTATTCCATCCATACCGCCAAGGTTACCCAGTGCATCGATCAGCTGAAATCGCTTGCTAACTAATGACCCCGCAACGACTATACTTTTATAGTCGTCGATATTTAGTTGTGACGGAGGAAAAGAGGGTTAATACATTTAACTTTAATTGAGTTTCCTTTTTATTTAGGTCATCAGCATGGACATGAACAAGGCAAAATGCCCAAGAAGTGGCCGAATTGTTTGTCCCCCAATGGGAGTTGGAAAGTGCCCGAAGTGTTTATGTAAAGTTTTTTCCATGAGTGTCATTCCTTGCATTACATGTGGATCGGATGCGACGTATTATAAGACATTCGAAGACTGGGCGGTAGTTGGGGGACCCATCAGACGCTAGTCTAATTCTTTCTTTTAAAAGAAATGAAGATATTCATCCTTCTTCTTCTTCCACTTCTTGGGCGACGGTTATCGCTCTGTTAACTCTATGCTTCGAAATTCTGATAACAGCGTGGTTTTTAGCGGGCGCGAAACTTTTAACTACAACACGATCCAAAAACCTTAAACGCTAGCCTAATACAAGCTGAAGGAAGGAAGAAAAAGTAAAAAAGTTGGGAAAAATATCAAAAAACTGAAAAAAAAGGTTTGTATTACTTTTCAAGCAGGTCAGATACTTAAAGCAACATATACTTTCAGAAACTTTAACCAGAACCACTTTGATTTTGGATGCAGAAAGACGTTCTAATCGAACAGGACTCCCCAAAAAATTTCCTGCAGCGCATTTTGTAGCGTTATTGAAAAATCAACTGATGTCAACTCTGTATTTTGTAAGTTGCAGAACTAACCCACGTCTTTACTTGTAGCTAGAGACGCTACAGAAAATGGTCAGAGACTTGGAGGCCAAGTTGGAGAGCAAGGGTCAGAAGATTGACATTCGTATACAGGACTATGATGTACCTTCAACCTTAGACGGAAAGCGACGACTCGGAACGGCAACGCTTACCGGGTTAAAGAAAGGCAGATGAGGAAGAGAACAACCTTGAGTGACAAGAGCTTTTGCAATTGAGTGTTGAAATTAGTTGGGGATGTTACTTCCCAGTATACAGAAAGCTATGAATCACAACCATGAATGTTTCTATGTTTGTTCTTAACGAGCTCAAAGTTCAAACAGAAAGTTTTGTTTGACTAAGCCGTAAAGATTTATTTTCTGTAATCTGATGCGTCTCATTAATCTCGTGTTTCCTTTCGTCTAAACAAGGATCATTATAGAGTTGATGTTTAACGCGTTTTAGCGGACACCAGCGCATTCAAGTTTGATGATTTTTGGGATCACAAAACGTAAGTGACGGGATACCTATGATTTCGTAAAAGTTGGCCGTCTGTTAGAAGGATAACTGTCAAAAGGGTTCGAGGTATTTTGGTTTAAATTAGAATGAGGACTTTTAGGGCAAAAGTATAGGTCAAGTTTCAGGATGTAGCACATAAAATTAAAATTAGCATGTTCGGAAGGGCTGGTTGATTCGTCCGCCTGGTTTCGGCTTATGTCAGGAAAGGCTCGTCAAGCGAGTTGCCAACCCTCGAGAAATATAAAATAAGAAAAGAGATTAATTAGGAAAGGCTCGTCAGGTGACTGGGAGTTGGTAACTCTCGAGAAATATAATAATTATAAAGAGAGTAAGGAGTACCGACAGCTACGAACAGTCAAGACGTTTTGAGAACCGTCCTCGTACCTGAAAACTACCTACGCTCGTCAAGTGACTGGGAGTTGGTAACCCTCGAGAAATCTAATAATAAGAAAAGGGAGTAAATAGGAAAGGCTCGTCAGGTGACTGGGAGTTGGTAACTCTCGAGAAGTATAATAATTATAAAAGAGAGTAAAGAGTACCGACAGCTATGAACAGTCAAGACGTTTTGAGAACCGTCCTCGTACCTGAAAACTACCTACCTGACCATATGCTTGCGATTGGTGCAAATGCAGTAGCGAATTTCGCTGCGTTCCCTCTCGAAGGTAAGGAACTCGAGTCTTTTCGGAAAAATTTAAAACTTTACCACATTGAACTGCCAGACCAAATTCGTAAGCCAATTAACTTTCGCGACGAAACGCTGTCGAACTTGATTGCTCTGGATCCACACGAAGGTATCTCAACCGAAAGGCTAATCCCATCTTATGTGCCTCTGATGGTGAGATTTTCCAGTGTCTTTCAGAACATACACGACCGAAAGGGACCGAATGAAATACGAGAGGCATTGCATTCTGAATGGGAAGAGCTTCCGTCACGAAGGAATACGATCCTTCGTAAATGTCCCGCTGTCGGACCTCAGACCCATGTGGATGTTGGAAAACGTTGACACTTCAGAAAGCTGCTGCTGGGAACGAGTTATTCCCACTCTATCTAAGTTCATGCTGACTCTCTGCAGCTTGCCTCATTCAAGTGCAGCAGCAGAGAGATAATTTTCAATTTTGTCATTGTTAAATACTGACTCTCGTAAAAGGCTCCTTGTTTCGAGCGTTTCGTCTCTGATGAGAACGAAACAGCTTGTCCTCAGTTTTATGTGGTGTGCACGACCACTTGTAATAGGCTCCTTGTTTCGGGAGTGTCGTCTCTGATGAATACGAAACAGTTTGTCCCCAGGTCTTCAAGTAGTGTTACGAAGAATTTTCCGGCCCAAAATTTTACCGAATCTCAAAAGGGTTGAGTGTGCTTCCCAACTGCTTTCTTCTTTCATCAAGTGGCAAGCCATCTGCCATTTTATAATTAGTTGCCATTTTATAATTACCGCCTCTTTTTCTGGTATCCAAAAATCAAGTTTTGTGATAGACCGACGGTGGTTTGTTTTTTCATTAGAAGACTTAACGTGGAAAGGAAAACTAAAAACTTGAAATCAGAAAGCAGCATGTTCCAGCTTTATTTTATCATAAATATCAATCTGTAGTTGACTTTAAATATTCTTCGCATGGGGTATCCTGTTTAATTTGAGTACCATTCTGTATTTGATTAGGCTGGCTGTAGATTGGCTGGTGCTCCTCCAGTTTTCTCTCTGATCCAAGCACAGCCAAACAACGCCTAGACTTTGTATTAGCTGACAATTTTTTTAGTTTTGGGGGTTTGGATAGGATAGGCCATTCCTTAATATTGTGAACATTCATTCTCTTTCATCTTTGGTGTAAGAAACTGGGCGGATTAACTTCACTTAGTGGCATTGTTTTATTAACGATTCATTTATGAAGACGGTAGTTCCTGCACTAACTTCGGATAAGATGTTCTGCAGCAGGTTCAAAAGGATCCTGAATTAGGTCAACCATTCTGTGGTGGAGCAGCATAGTTTTCTGAATATGTGTCACAAAACAAAAAAAGTTCTCGTTTGATGCCATCGAATATTCTGTACCTATCCAAGCTTAAAGAAGGTAAAGATCCATCAGTCATAACTACGACAAATCAGTTATTATTTTTCTGCATTTGTGCCTCTGGTTTTTTATGGCACTTGCAGCTCCGCTCAAGTGCCATATACCGATCGCTTTTCGGTCGGTCGGTCTGTCGGTCGGGCGGTCCACTGTTTTCGAGTTAGGGTACTTCCAGATGTGCTAGGACGATGAAACTTGGCAGGCATATCAGGGACCCGATATAACTAACCTGGAAATAATCAGTTTCACGATCCGACCATCTAGGGGGGAGTGGTGGGCCGGGAAATCCTGAAAATTAAGCAGTTTTTGTCACACTTTTTCGAGTTGGGGTACTTCCAGATGTGCTAGGACGATGAAACTTGGTAGGCATATCAGGGACCCGATATAACTAACCTGGAAATAATCAGTTTCACTATCCGACCATCTGGGGGGGGATTGGTTGGCCGGGGAATCCGGAAAATAAAGTAGTTTTTATCAAACTTTTTCGAGTTGGGGTATTTCCAGATGTGCTAGGACGATGAAACTTGGAAGGAGCATCAGGGACCCGATCCGAATAAACTGGAAATAATCAGTTTCCCAATTCGACCACCTGGGGGGGGAGTGGAGGGCTGGGGAATCCGGAAAATTGGAGTAGTGTGTAACTTTCGAACGGGTGATCGGAGTGGAATGAAACTTAATAACTGAATAAATGGCATGCCTCTGATGTCCCATTTAAAGTCTGGACCGGACTCGACAGCTATGGGGGAGTTGGGGGGGGGGAGACCGGAAATCTCGAGAAACGGTTAGAATGGAGGGATCGCGGTGAAACTTGCTGGGAAGAACAAGCATCTGCTCCAGATAAATCGTTTATACATTTGGACTGGATCCGGACACTGGGGGGGGGGTAGAGGGGAGTTCCTCGGAATTCCGGTAGTGGCGGTTTGGGGGATTTTCACGACGAAACTTGGGAGGCGTATCAGGGACCCGATCAAACTGACTTATAAATAAAAATTTACATGATCCGATAGTCGTGGGGGGAGTAGCGGGAGGGGGAATCCGGAATATTGAGTCATGCGTAATTTTGGAACGGTTGATCGGATTTGAGTGAAATTTGAGAATTGAACAGAGGACATGTCTCTGGTGATCTTTGTCATGTCTTGATCTTTGTACACAACCGGATTGATTCCGGTGACTGTGGGGAGTTTGAGGGGGGGGCCGGAATTCCGGCGATCGCGATTTAAGGTACTTCCATTAGTGCTAGGACGATGAAACTTGGCTGGAATATTAAAGATTCGGCAATATTAGCTTAGAAACCGCCACTTTCTAAATCCGACCATTCCTTAAAGTACCATCTTGACTGCAAATTCAGAAAGATACTTTTAAGCATAATTTACATTTTCGTGGTCTCCATGAGCCCATTATCATTTTTGACTCAGGGGTTTTGCTTACAAATGAAGTTCTATCTCCCTTAAAGAGCGCTATCACCGTCTATCACCGTTAAAGTGCCCATTTTAAACGAAAAGTGTACAAAAATACTTTTGACCAAACGGTATATATCGATGATCCCTAAGGGCCTGTGATCGTTTTTGTCTCAATAGTTTTTCTTACAGATGAATTTCTACGCCTTTAGAGTGCGCATCATTACAGCCAAGTTCACAAAAAAAAAATACTTTTTATGGCACTTTATGGCCAAGTGCCATATACCGATCCGTTTTACGTCGGTCGGTCTGTCGGTCGGTCCGCTGATCGCGAGTTAGGGTACTTGCAGATGTGCCAGGATGACGAAACTTGGCAGGTATATCAGGGACCCGCCCGAACTAACTTGGAAACAGTCAGTTCCCCGATCCGACCACCGTGGGGGGAGTGGAGGAAGGGGGAATCCGGAATATTGACATATTTATAACTTCTATACGGGGAATCGGATCTTGATGAAACTTGATATTTGGAAAGACCTCGTGTCTCAGATGTCACACTTCAAGTCTGGAATGGATCCAGTGACTTTGGGGGGAGTTGGAGGGGGAACCGGAAATTGTGTGACATGCTCAGAATGGACGGATCGGTATGAAACTTGGTGGGAAGAACAAGCACAAGCCCCAGATCAATAGTTGACAAGACCAGACCGGAACCGAGTACTGTGGGGGGAGTTGGAAGGAGGCTTCCGGAATTCCGGTGATCCCGACTTAAGATGCTTCTGCATGTGCTAGGACGATGAAACTTGGCAGGCATATCAGGGACTTCACATTTTTAACTTAAGAACAGTCGCTTCTCCAATATGACCATCGTGGGGGAAGTGGAGGGAGGGGGAATCCGGAATCTTGAGGTTGTCCAACTTCTGAACGGGTGATCAGATCTTACTGAAACTTGATATTTGGAAATAACATATGTTTCAGATGTCCCATTTCAAGTGCGGACAGGATCCGACCAATTTGGAAAGTCGGGGGGGGTAAATTTTGTGACACTCTTAGAACATAGCGATTGGGATGACAATTGGTGGGAAGAACAAGAACATCAGTAACAGAACCGGAACGGATTCGGTCACTCGGGGGGGGGGAGCTGGCAGGGGGTCCAGAATTCCGGTGCGCAATTTAAGGTACTTCAAGATGTGCTAGGACAACGAAACTTGGCTTGAACAGTAGAGACTTGACAAGATTGGCTTAGAAATTGTCACTTCTCTGATCCGATCATCCCTTAAAGTACCCATCTTAACCCCAAAGTACAAAAAATACTTTTAAGCAAAACCTACATTTTCATGATCCCCATGAGCCCATGATCATTTTGCCTCAAGGGTTTTGCTTAGAAATGAGTTTCTAGCACCCTTAAAGTGCGCATCTTAACCGGAAAGTTAAATAAATACTTTTCACCAAACCATATATATTCATGATCCTAAAGGGCCCAGGATCATTTTTGCCACTAGGGTTTTGATTACATATGACATTCTAGCGCCCTTAAAGTGCACATCATCACAGCCAGGTGCAAAAAAAAAACTTTTTTACATAACGATACATTCTCTTGATTTCCAAGGGTCCGTCTTCACTCTTATCTCAAGGGTTTTTCTTACAAATGTTCACAAAAAACCCACGAATTGGCGAATTCCTACTTTCATACTTTTACCAAGCCTTGCAAGTGCCATATGAGCTTACAGCTCTTGTTTTAGAAGCAATCGTGGCCAGAAAGATAGTTTACTTAGTAAATGAAACCGTCTTGGGGTATTCAACTTGGCAGGTCAGTGTTCAGAAACAGTGGCTTCCTGGTGTCCCAGAAGAGGTTACATATGGCCATGATGTTTTACACCCCTCGGTGGCTGGTTTGGAGAAGGACAAAGGGGCTCAAAAGAAGAGTCTATTTTTCTCCCCATGCAAGGTTTATATACCACATAGATATGCAAACTTAAGTTGAAACGGTAAGGTTTTACTATGTGAATAACAAGGTACACAATAGGGCCATTTGTGGCCTGAGTTTTTTGCCTACCACACATAATAGTAATAACAGGCTAGCTTCCACACCCATATTTGTTATAGCAGCTCAAATCTAACTGTCAGGGCGCCAGATTCTGTATCGTGCACCCACCCATGACGGAAGGTACACAAATGCTGAGGACGGATCCTGGGGTAATCAACCTCGCTGAAAACGAATATCGTAGGGCGCATTTCCGCCGTTGGGGCGTTTCCGAGTTAAAGGCTAAAAACACCAAATTTAGCCTATACTTTCCTACAATGATTCCAGATTTTTTTCAAGAGCTAGGTTCGACGGAATTCAACACAACCTTATATCAATCGAAAGAGGAGATCGGGCTATACAAGAAACTGATTTTTAAAGTTACAGAAAGTATTTTTCCACTATTTGGCATATATTCAAAATAAGTGCTACAAAATATAGCAAAATTGGAAAAAAATGCTAAAAACTCAGAACTTTTTCAAGGTAACAAACTTTTTTTTATACTAAAAACTGAAGCCCATACATTTTCGAACTGATTGAACTAAAATTCAGTTTTCTATTTTCACTTTCGAGGGGTCTGTCATTTTTTTTCATAAAATAAGTCTCGTCAACCTAGACAAAATCTTTTTGTTTACTCAAGCAGTGGGTTACCTAGGATGCCCAAGCCCAAGTGAGAATTCAGACGAAAATTGTCTCGGTTTGTGTCTAGGAGATGCATGTTGTTAAGTAGGCTGGTACAAAATTCGATGCAAATACATTCTCGAAATATTAGGAACTGCATACCGATGGGTTTGGGATTCCTTTACCTTTCATCTAACCTATAAGGGAAACGGCTTATCTATTTAGGGCTTGAACAGGCTTCAAGGACCGGCCTGTTGCGGTGATTTCTGCATCCTGCTATGATTTTTTTTTTTGCTGATCTTTTTGATCAAAGTGCAAGAAATTCAGCCAGGAAAGCGTGATCGTCTGTTCCCAGCATCCAAATAGAAACCCTTTATTTTACAGGTGAGGTGGAAGTTGCCATCCTTCGGCCAGTCACCTAGAATTAGCTAAACACTAAACAGTAAGAAGTAAAGTTAAACAACAAAGGTGAAGACAAGAATACGGTAGGGATGATTCATGAGTCTATTTTAATACCTTTCGTAATCGAAGACTTGCAGAAGGACCATTGACTTTGGTCTCCGTTGACAACATAGAAGTCCAAAAGTCCAACATCAGGTCGAACTGACCTGCCAGGTTTGGGGCAGTCACCGAAAGACTACTTTTCTCGTTGCTGGACGGTCATCCAATTAATGTTGCAGAAGTTCACCTTATATCTGGCAGACAAACTGGGTTTTTCGTGAAGCCCAGTGACACGAGCGAGTCAATTTTCTTAAAATGTCCATGCACATCCCGCCCAAAGAGGAAAAGGGAAAGCCACCAGGCTTCTGCGCTCAAAGAACTTTCAAGTCCCTGCTTTCAAGCTCAGGCTCTAAAAGCCAGGTGCCGAAATTATCTACAACACCTTGGGGGAGACAAAAGGCGAAGCTTTCGTATGTAACCAGCTACTTATACTGGTAATTATGGCGAGACTCTGATCGCCGCCTCACGCGGGGAGCAACAGACTGCAGCCTTAGAGATCATCGGAAGGCGACCATGGTCATAAGGTTTGACAGCTCTCTCCTGGGTGGCAAACATCTCTTCATATCCAACGACTAGAAATAACCCACCTCTTTCTGTCAGTCCAGCAAGCTCAAAACATGCGATATAGAATGCAATTCTTTCAATATCAGACAATAGCCGTTTTTAGCCTATATCTCGGAAATGCCCCAGCGGCGGAATTGCGCCCTACGATATTTGTTTTCAGCGAGATTGACTACCCCAGGAGCACTTCTCAGCATTTCTGTACCTTCCGTTATGGGTACTAAGAGAAATAAGCGAGATACAGAATCTGGGGCCCTGACTATAATGAATTTCACTAAAATAGATTCTTGCCTCAGATGTTTTTCTGCAATCACCACCAAAAGTTTTTTTTATTGGTTGTGACTCTAAAAGAATGTTCGGCTGTCGTTTGTGTGGCCCACAACTCCCACAAGAGTGTTATCACAATTCGAAAAGATTCGTATGGCTTGAATTCGACAAACAACGGTCGACGTGATTTTTTATTTTGAGGGTTGAATTTGGTGGCAAATTCAAATTCAGCAGTAAAATAAAGGAAAAATAAAGGAAAATAACTGAACTCTTGTCAACACAGACATAAGACTGGGGTTTTTTTCTGGACAGACTTGCAAGGACATCAGCCTGAAGTTCTATTTATTAAGATTTTCATCTGGATTTAATTTTTCTTTGCAGACTTTTGAAATTACCCCCACCCCCCCAAAATAAAGAACAAAATGACGTCTCTGCGAGTTTCAACGTGTGGCTTGATTGTGAGACACAGAATCATGTCTCTGGGACAAACAAAAAGAAGTATGTAGTCCACAGTTCGCCTTATTCCAGTGTAGCGCTCCAAGCAGTTTAGTTTCTGAAAGTCCCTGATTGGCTCATTAACAAAACTCCTGACAACGTGATCTATGTATCCAGAAGGATACAGATATTACTTACAATATGTGGATCCAGAAGATCATGAGCACAACAGTAGGCTATATCTTTCACTTATTACTCCAAATACAGTTAAACGTCACTGCTTGGCAGGCAGATTGCAGGTTTATTCATCGACTCGTGGATCTATTTTGCTTAATCTACAGAAAATTGCTGATGATCAGACATGGAGGGTTTACAGAAACTAATCCGCTTTTAATCTTGGCTAAGTGACAACGTGGAGCGAGCTTGTCAGTAAGGAGTTAAACAGTATGACATTGTTCGTATTTAAGCTTGATAATAACAATACTCGGTTTTCCACGTGGAATATGTACGTAACTGGTTGCACTGATGGCTGCGCGCGTATGATAACTCATTTAGTAGCATTTGACAACTTGAGACGAGACACTGTTGCAAAACCTTTCTTCCAGGGTCTCAAGGCATTTGGAAACCCAAAGAAACTAAGTTAAGAGTCATCTGTTTGGAGCTTGGGCCGTATCTCGTCGAATAAATGGTGCAGGAACACCGAATATCGGAAGCAGAATCCATACAACAAATCGAGAAGTCGTTAGGGTATTTCGGTACCAGTGAGAACCCAAACCTTACATCAAATATGAATCATAACAAACTGTGGCGCAATTAACCCAGTTTTGTGTGGATGGAGGATATCAGTATTTACCGACAAAATGCGAAAACAACATTTAAAAGTCCACGAATTATTAGACGATGATCATGCCAATCGCTTTTCCATCAGTTTGTTGGTCACTACGTCTGACGGTCTTTTTTCACTCTGCTTCTAATCCACGGACATACTGAATTCGTGTTCAGTTTCAAAGCATGGTTTGTCACTTGCAAATCTAGGTTTTATAACGATCCAGAATGGTTGGTCTTTTCTCCATAGTTTTGTCAGTATACAGCAGAGGCGTCGTAATTTGGGAGTGGGAGGGGGCTGACCCCATCCACGGACATTGAATTTGTGTTCAGTTACAAGCCTGGTTTGTCACTTGCTGCCCCCCAACCTTGGACTTCCAAGGGTGCCCAGAACTACCCAAAAAAAAACAGAAAAATAGCCAAAAGCAAAATGTGACGTCTGGTTGCGCCATCAACAGTCGGAAGTTTTCAAAATCATGAGCAAAAGTCCAAAAGAATGAGTTACACTTGAGATTTCTGCTAGAAAATCATGAGAAAGATCATGAGATTTTGTGGTGAGAATGGACGAGAAAATACTTATATTTTCGAAAAGCCATGTGGATTTTAGCAACTTATCAGACCACAGTTTGTAATAGTAACTCTTTTAATTTCTTCTAACCACAAATAAGATAGAGATTCACTGGAAAGAAGAAAATAAGTTACCATGGCTCCTCTCACTGGAGGGCGAAGCCGCCGCTGCTTTTAGATACTGTACCCAAGACCAAATGAAACTGAGCGCCGCAGGCTAGATTTTTTAAAAAATCAGTCTATTTACTGGCAAAACTTTCTCCTTCTCATTCAGATTTTAAGCACTTAATATGGCACAAACTCTAAAATTCCAATCCTAAACCTTCAATTAAATGACGCGCCCTTCCAGTTAAAAAGCGCTAGGCAAAATTTTTATAAATATTTATGGGCAGAGCTTCTTTTTATCCCAAAGTCAGGGGCAACTGTTAAATCATAGATCTCAAGTCTGTTACTGAGTTCGAGATAAGTTGGATGATGGAAAAAAGTAAAAAAAATATTTTTCCCTCTTGAATTTTGATGGCCAAAAAGCAACAAAATTAAATTGCCAATTACAGCGATTTGTTTTTTAAACAAAATTGTCTTTATTTTGCCCTCTTTTAATCAGGAGAATTAAGGAAATGTACATATCTGCGCTTTCCTGCGCTTTCTATTTCAATGATTATATAACTGCAGAAAAGCACGAAGTTTTCACAGCTTCCCCATTTCCATTAAAGTTTGACTAAATCTATCAGACAGTGTGATGTTAAAAAAAATAATTAGCATACGATTTGTAAGCACTAGGCTTCTAGGCAAAAACATTTGACCTATTTCTTACTTCTTAAAGTGTATTTGTGTGTCTGAACTAAGCTTGATTTGTGTGTATCATGAGTCATTCATTTTGTTTTAGCCTGGAACTCCAGACTCAAAAACAATTCATCATAAACTTCCGACATAAGGAACAGTTGGAGATCTCAGAGGGGTACGTTTATTTTTTTCTCGTGATGTAAAAATCCATTACAGTTGCTACTAAACATCTCAAATTGTGTCCATCTCACTTCGAGAACCCCTCGCACTACGCTATTCGTTTACTAATACGTAAATGTTAATTAAGCACTTTAGAACTTGGATCCAAGAAATCTGTTCTTATCTGTTTTATCTTTCTAGGTACCTCGTCTTTCTTTTAACTAACTTTACACAAAATAAAAAGCCAATATGCCGACCAAGAAACTTGCTCATCTTAACAAGTATTGATTGCGAGATAGGTAACTTAAAGAAAACTAATGTAGTGAACACCGATAACCAGCATTTCTGGAAAGCCTCCGACTACGCCGACAGTGCTCTAGTGGGACGAGGATCTGTGCTGGTTCTCTCTAGTTTTTTTGCTTGCTTCTCCAACATCTCCATCCTTCTTGTCTTGTGCCAAAAGACTATCTGTTGCTGACTTGAGCCCTCCTGACTTAACCTCCCCACAATCCTGGAATCGAAAATTATAACCTTAGACTTTCTGGTTATGAAGTTTCATCCCGACACGATCACGTCTTCATGTTACACATAACACAAAATCTAGGATTTTCCTTCACCACTACGGATGAACAGTGAATCGGCGGATCGGCTTCCAAAACAGTTTTGCCGGATCATAACATCATATTGCTAGTACACATGCGAGTAGCATCACTCGCGATCAACGGCAGACCGGCATAAGGAAACTTAATTTTTATTGTATGACTCAAAACTGATAGGTCTTTGTCGATGAGTTCTTTAAGGCTATCGTTTGTTATATAGGACAAGCGCAGTTGCATTGTCAAAGTGGCAGATGACCAATTGTTTGGCTTTGTCAACTGCGACACAATGCGGGAAGAGCACAAACTAACAAGATTGTCGAAAATAGATGACAAATTAGTCTGCTATAACAAGAGAGAGGCGCGGCTGGTTTATGACAGGCTCCTCGAGCTGCTTGACTCTGTCAACGCTCCCGAGCGGAAGAGCCTTGTCAGCATCAGCCGCATTAAGAGGAAAAAAGTACTCTTCCCGGTAAGTCAATGTTTTGCTAGACCTCTATGGTCAGCTACTCATAATATGCACATATTGTCATGTTCATAAGGGCCCGATCCGGTTGAAGGCACAATTTGGGCGGAAGCAGAAGCGAAAGAATCCTCAAACATCTGGATGAGCCCGAACGTTGGGTACATCTAATAGCAATCGACCTAGAAAAGGCTTTTGACCTAATTTGCCATAGTAAACTATTAAAGAAATTTCTTTCTAAGTTTAATGTTCGTCCTTTTTTGGCACGAATTGTAGCTAATTTCCTTTCAGATAGAACACAGCGCACCAAGTAAAAATCAACTTTTTCCGATGAAATGCTTATTTTTTGTGGTGTGCCTCAGGGTACAATACTAGGACCACTACTTTAAAGTACACAGAAACGACCGAAGAAAATGAAACAATCGAGGAATTGCTGTTATAGTCGTGCAGTAGAATAGAATTTAGTTTAGAATTGCCGTCTTATCAAAATTGCCGAACTCGAACTGATTTATGGATTGAACAGCTAAAAGAGCCTAGACCACCATTTCGAAATCAGGCACGACGTACATGAGTAGGCCTTGCCTCACGTTTAGACAGTGCCTTCACGCAGGCATCGCAGAATTTTTTTCGGGGAAGGTCTGATCGTGTCGGGGGGTCGAAATTCTGGTTCAGAGCTGACGTAACAAAGTCAGAATGAAAACTTCCCGGTATAACTGAAATGCCATGTCCCTTTAAATGGCAACAGCCAAAGCTTTCCCAAATTTGTTCTTATAGAGATTAAATGCGAAATAGCATTGTCATAGTGAATTTGTCTAGTCAATAAATTTTCTGGATGATGACGACTTTTACATGCGAAGCAATCCGCCAAGACGCCTTGGTTTGAGGCGTGCTGTTCCTTTAGCAGCAGAGACACTTGAAATTCCGTGTGACCGTCTGTCAGCGTAACGTCGTGCATCGAACCATCAACTAGTATTCGAGAGACTTTAGGGTCACGCCCAATAGCAAGAAGTGGGTCGTATCGCACGGAGGTTTCGGGTTTGCAGCAGAATATTCTTGTTGTGGATCCTGCAACAGGTGAGCCAGGCGATCGCACCCCCGTACGTGCCTGTGGACGAGCTGCTTTACGTAATGACTTTTCTACAGGAATTTGAGAAAGAGCTAATCACTGTGAGCGTCCTCCAGCTCTTTCTCCTGAATAGGCTGAAAAGGAGACCTGTCTGTTTTGTTGCTTAGCTTTCTCGGACCCGTGTGAGCTGGGCATCCATTGCGGAAATAGAAACACCTAAGCGAAGGTGGATACAGTGACGAACTGGATTGTGAAAAGTTGGAAACAGCCGACTGAAGAGACGTTGCTGGGTTCTGCGAAGTCAACCTGAAGATTACTTATGACGAGGAAATGTATTGCGAACGGGTAAAGGAGCTTTTCGGATGTTCAAACGATGGGGACAGAAGTTTCAAAAAACTAAGCATTGATTTTAAAGGGGCAGACGGCATAGACGCTGGCGCGGTCTGTTCCTTTAGCAGCAGAGACGCATGAAATTCCGTGTAGCTGACCGTCTGTCATTGAACGTCGTGTATCGAATCGTCAACTCGTATTCGAGAGACTTAAAGACTTTAGGGTCACGCCCAATGGCAAGAAGTGGATCATATCGCAAGGAGATTTCAGTTTTGCACCGGAATATTCTTGTTGTGGATCCTGCAACAGGTGAGCCAGCCGATCGCACCCCCGTACTAACTGTGGACGAGCTGCTTTACGTAATGGCTTTTCTACAGGAATTCGAGAACGAGCTAATCACAGTGAGCGTCCGCCAGTTTGTTCTCCTGAACAAGTTGAAAAGGAGACCAGTCCGTTTTGTTGCTTAGATTGCGAGGGGTGATGTAGTGAAAGTAGTCTGAACCCTGTAGTCTTACTTTATTTCGGCTCTGGCTTCATTGAAATAGAAACTAAGCGAAGGTGGATACAGTGACGAACTGGATTGTGAAAAGTTGGAAACAGCCGACTGAAGAGATGTTGCTGGGTTCTGCGAGTGGTCGTCAACCTGAAGATTACTTATGACGAGGAAATGTATTGCGAACGGGTAAAGGAGCTTTTCGGATGTTTAAACGATGGGGACAGAAGTCTCAAAAGCTAAGCATTGATTTTCAAGGGGCAGACGGCATAGACGCTGACGCGGTCTGTTCCTTTAGCAGCAGAGACGCATGAAATTCCGTGTAGCTGACCGTTGTCAGCGTAACTTCGTGTATCGAACCGTCAACTAGTATTCGAGAGACTTAAAGACTTTAGGGTCACGCCCAATGGCGAGAAGTGGGTCCTGTCGCACCGAGATTTCGGTTTCGCACCCGAATATTTTTGTTGTGGATCCTGCAACAGGTGAGCCAGCCGATCTGAAGAGATGTTGCTGGGTTCTGCGAGGGGTCGTCAACCTGAAGATTACTTATGACGAGGAAATGTATTGCGAACGGGTAAAGGAGCTTTTCGGATCTTCAAACGATGGGGACAGAAGTTTCAAAAGCTAAGCATTGATTTTAAATGGCTGTTGCTGGTGTAAATAGTGCGACGTCCATCTGTTCAAATGAAAGGCAAATTGCCCATTTCAGGACATGCATAACATAGTGCCGGTTTCGGATTGCTGTGTTCATCTGAAAAAAATCTCATCATACTATTGCTAGCATCAGCAGGAGAAACTGAAAAGTTAATAACTCATGTGTCACTGAAACGTCTTACGTCTAGATAATTTTAGATGGAGATAATCAAAGTCTTTAATTGCGATAGAATTGTACTGGAATTGAACAGGACTCAGTAGAGGGCAAATAGTAGATTCCATGACAACTCGCCACAAGACAACTCGCCACAGCGACATCTGGGAACCGACAAGTCGCCATACAGACATGTCACCACACCGACGACCAGCCACACAGACAACTCGCAACACTGACAACTTGCCACAGGGATGACTAGCCACAGAGACGACTTGCCACACGAACAACTCGCCACAGGGACAACTCGCTACAAAATAATTGAAAATGACCGATCGAGTAGCTGGGCATCTTCCACGAACCATAACAACATAGAAGGTTGGCATCTGAGCTTTAACCAGCTGATAGGATCAAGCCTTACAAGTCTTTGGCATTGCCTAAAATGTTTCAAGACCGAAGAAAATTTGCGGAAGGTGGACGTGGACGGGCAGCTCAGGATGCTCTCCGATTCGGCCGAAGAGACATTACTTGAAGATTGACAGGAGAATCAAAAGAATTGTCATTAGGTATAACTGTAGTAGTACAATTGATTTAGAGCGGCATTGCCCATAATTATCTGCTCCATTGAAAATTTTGTTCGAATAAATATTAATTGAATAAGCACTTTATGTTATAAATGTGGCGATATGCCGCACTGTGGTAAGATGTCTGTGTGGCGGCTTGTCGCTGTGACCAGTTATCTGTGTGGCGAGCTATCGGTGTGGCAGGTTGTCCCTGTGGCAAGATGTCACTGTGGCGAGATGTCGGTGTGGCGAGTAGTCCGTTCCCAGTTGTCACTGTGGCGAGTTGTCTTGTGGCGAGATGTCCCGACACGGCTGGGTGTGCAAGCTTGGTGCAAGGGTAATTTAAGAGGTCGTTAAACTGCGAGCGTTATGCAAGTCTGAAAGGATTTTCTCAGCGAACAAATAGTTATCCCGAAATGCGACAAAATGGAAAATAAAGGTTTTGTTTAAAGTTAAGCTTTGATATGATGGGTAGACGGAGATGTAATGAACCTCTATTTAATTTTTTTCCGACAGTAGAATAACAGTCACTAGTTATTTTTTGTGCAACAAGGCGAACCTCTAGGTTCCAAAACTAAACGGAGAATGGTTTCTCGTTAAGGCTGATACAAGAAGAAACAGATGAGATCAAGTTGTGAACTGAACTGCATGAATACGCAGGTCGGTGTACTCGTCGTCGCCTTCCGTTTCATCGGACCATGCTAAGTATTGCAACCGATGGAGGAACAGCAAAACATATGACTAAGTTAGAAGTAAATGGTCGGGATTAAGATTAGAAATATTTTCTCTGGGAGAAGAATAGCAATTGTCAAAATTTACTTATTAGTGAAAAGGTTAAATTTGCGCCAGCTCCCAACAAGTTGTAAATGTCGACTGAAACAGACCACCTCTCTAAATATGGCGCGTACGATACGAAACACAGGATGACTGCGGCGTCTTGCAGGCCGAGACGAAGCAAAGACAAGGGGAGCTACCTGACGGTAATATTTTCAGCATACTTCAATTTCACTTTTTGGAATCAGAGGCAATTTATTTAAATCTTCACCTCGTGTGCCATAAGAATTCAGTCTGAAGCAAATAACCAGAGTACAATAGTGAAAGATCAGAGATGCTGCATTGAAAGTGCTATGGAATTTCGCCGAAAGTGCAGCAATTCTAAGCATAAGTGAGTATTTCATTCATATCTTTGAGCTTATTTTTTAGAATATTTCTTGAAGTACTTCTGCTTCTATTGCTTCCACTTACTTTAAACGCCACATGACTAAACATCCCCATAGCAAAACGTCTCCAACGTTTCATATAAAAGCCGTATTAAAGTAGAATAAGTCGTTTGCGATTTCTAAATTTTTGTCACTTCCTATAAATTCAAATGGGTTGGTTAATGTTCAAGTTTTATTTTATACAATTTTAAACTATACTTCTTTTGCCACGATACTTTTCCACATTGTGGAAAAGCATAGTAGAGAATAAATATTTGAACATTAACAAATAATTACTACCTTCTTACAAAACTGACTGCGAATCGTATTTGACTATGCAAAACGGATCCGTCATTTGCATTTTATTAGCGCTATGTGCGCTATAGTAGAACTCCGAGCAATTTTTACAAAGAAATTCCCAAATCAGATACGGCAGTTAAGGTAGAATCTTTCATGACTCTTGCACAAGTTCATTTTCCAGCTTCAGCCTTAAGAGAACCTTGCGAGTAGGTCCGAAATATAGCTGTAATAAAATGAAGATAGCGCATATATCTTGACCTGTCAAACTTAATAATATTTACTGAACAGTGATGTATATTGATAATAATAACGTAATCGTTTCGTCCACTTCAGTCCCTTTCTCCATTTTATCTGGTTTCACTAATTTTTCCATGTTTGTAAAATTTCTATGAGTGTAATTTCTTGCAGCAAAATGAAACACCTCAATCAAGGCTATTTTCAACTTTACCGAATGTCGCAAAAATAGAATTGGCTGCTGCAGGATGTACAAGTGGTAAAAGAATTTGTGTAGAGTGCGTACATCGGTTCACCACACGAAAATGTGCAAATGCGAGAAAATGGAAGGATGCGAGGAAGGAGCCTCCAGTTGACGAATTACAATGTTTGGAGAATCTAGACAAAGAAATAAATGACCTTCTCGAGAGTAGTGGATTACTGAAAAAACTTACCACCATTTTCAACCTGGAACGAATACGACTAAGATCATGTAAGCTTCCTCAAGAGCTCACAAATTTCGAGAAGTTCAACTTTAGACTATACCTGTCAAAGATTCCAAATTTTCTTCTGAAGATAATGATCACGTCAATCAGCAGTGAGTTAACTTTAGAGGGAAGTACGGACAAGGAGATTTTAGCGCTCTGTCGAATATACGAACAATGGATTATCCTGGGGACCGATCGTCTTATTTTACACGTCAGTCTGATCGAGTCCTACTTTCTTCTTTCAAATAATTAAAGAAGAACTGAAATTGGTAAGTAATCTCTTTTAATTTATTTGCTTGCTGAAATTCCTTTCCGTGAAATATGGCTTTAAAAAGCGGCTATTTTCTTAAAAAATGTAATTTTACCCTTTGCCTTTTGTTTCACTCGAACCATATACGTATAGTGCACATGTTGGACGAGCAATTAATTCGGTGAGAACTGTTTCGATGTGCTCCCTTATGGTAGGATAAGATGAAAACTTCCTAGCTTAACGACCGCTAAAAAATGAAAGATAGGTACTAATCTTGCAACGGAAAATGACTTTATATAAGAAAGTCTACTTACCCCGTCACCTATTCACTTGAATAGGCTCAAAGACTCGACGAAATTTAGCAACCTGGTCTCGAACCTGGCATTTCTCTCGGATTTGAAGGCCTTGTATGTTATATGCTCATGAGTTTATGCTTGAAGTATCACACACACTGGTCGGATTTCTTCAAAATTGACCTAACAATAACCTGGAAATTCATTTTTTTTTTGGTACCAAGAACAAACGATCTGATAGATCCTCCGTCTTTGATCCCATGTAGCAACTATGGATACCCCCAAAAAACTGATCTGGGTTAGAGGTACTTTTCCGTTAGAGGCTGACACTGATGAGCGGTACAATAATATAAAGTCTGTTCTGTTTTGCAGAGGGGGAAAGCTTTTCCGTCTTTATTCTATTTTTAAGGCACTTCCAGCCTCTGGCTTAAGTGCCATATGCCGATCGCAATTCCGTCTGTCGGTCGGTGTGTCCGACTTTTTTTTTCACACTTTTTCGAGTTAGGGTACCTGAAGATGTGCTAGGACGATAAAACTTGGGTGAAATAGTATAGACTCAACAAGATTAACTTAAAAATCGCCTTTTTCCAAATCCGACTATTCCTAAGGTACCAATCTTGACCGTAAAGTAAGAAAAATACTTTAAGCAAAATATACATTTTCATGATCCCCATGAGCCCATTATCATTTTTGACTCGAGGCTATTGCTTACAAGTGAAGTTCTAGCTCCCTTAAAGTGCGCATCTTAACCGCAAGGTGTAAAAGTACTTTTGATCAAACGGTCGACCCATGATCATTTGTGCCACAAGGCTTTTGCTTAAAAATATTTATCACCCTTAAAGTGCGCATTTCACCGAAAAGTGAAAAAATACTTTTGACCAAACGGTATACATCGATGATCCCTCAAGGCCTGTTATTGTTTTTGCCTCAAGGGTTTTGCTTACAGGTAAATTTCTAGCGTCTTTAAAGTCCGCATCATTACAGCCAAGTTAAAAAATAAAATACAATTTCTCTATCTCCCTTAAAGAGCATCTTAACCGCAAAGACGTAAAGTACTTTTAATCAAACAATACACCTCAACCCATGCAAGTGCCATATGAATTACAGCTCTTGTTTCATTTTACAGGGCGAGTCATCCTGGTCAGATGCGCCACTACCTGCACGACGAATTGACCCCTTTGATTTCATGGGAGGGCTAATCCCCAAGTAGTGAATGAAGCAGTTATTACTGTTGGGGAGATGTTGAAGTACAGCCCTAGCTCACGGCAAGAGATAGCCAAGGTCTTTCTCCGACTTGGAAAAGAGCTGGGAATCTCAATTTTTGGAGGATCACGGTCGTGGTGTTTTGTCGTGGTGGACGGCAGCATATACCAATCCCTAACAAGGCTTCAGGAAGAACCGTTCTATTGCAAAGCCGCTGACGTCTTGCTGATTGACAGGGATGAGTTGAACCGCCATTTTCGCCAGTGCAGCGACTGTAAAATCCACACAATCAGAGCGTTCTCGTGGCTCATACCACTCAGTGGTCCATTCCACATGGTCCAGAATGCCGCCAAGGCGTTGACGGCAAAATACAAAGACCAAGTATTCAAGCCAGTTTTATCGGCTTTGTCCATCACAGAGCCAAAACAAGTTCAGTCGTTGCTATTGGCGAAAGACCACCAAGAGGCTCTCTCGACTTTGGAGCTTGCGTATCATTCGTTCGCGATGCATTTGACTTCCGAATACCTGAGCCTTGAAGATGTCTCCCAGCCAAACGCGAAGAATTTATTCCTTTGGCTACAAGGTTCGAGCTGCCCATGGCATTAGCAGATGCTTGGGCACATTGTATTCACCGAACTCCTTTCCGTTCTCGCTAAAGTGTAAGCTCCTTTATTTTTTTTCCAGTTCAAAAATTTAAAGCTTTAAGCACAAAAGATTATTGTTGAAAAGCGCATTTCAGGTTTTGATTAGCTCTTTAAAAAAAGGATAGAAAAGTAGGTGTCCAAAACTCGCAGAATTTGCGAAGGAACCAGCCTGCGGTTTCAAACGTAGTCTATGCCACCAATACTGCTCTGGGATTCCAAGAATACATCAGTTACAGTTAATAAATGCTCAGTCAACCCTGGTGCCTACGAATCGGACAAGGAATTCGCAAAATGGTCGTAATTTGTCAAAAAATATATCTTTGGCAGAATTGCCTCTTTCTGATGATCCAAGGATCCCGGAAATGATTAAATCAATTAGTTAAGAAACATTCAGTTCGTCAACTAAATGGCTAAACAACTGTTTTTTCTTTCAGACACAGCGTGAGAAACGGCAACTCGACCTCTGCCGACCAAATCTTCTCAAATATGTCGGACGTGTTCTACCACGGTGGACACCCTACATATGCGAAGAATATGTAGGGTGCGCCCACGAATTCTTGACCAAGCGTCTGATGCCAGGAGCGGTTAAGTCATTACTGCAGAAATGCGAATTCTCCTCCCGGTGTCCGGATCGCGGTGGACGTTTCCAGGGGGCTGATGGGCTGCTCGAAGAGATTAACCGTTTAGTCAAATCCTGGGTTCCGGACAAGGTCGAGTTTAAGCACTTCATCCGCGCTTCAAGGATAATCGACACCCTCAGTTCGGTAAGATTTTTGCTGCTTAGTTTAGTACGACCATAATTGAAATTTACTACCTTCAAGACTACGAATAAAAAGGGTGAAAAACGATAATGGCAACATTACTGATACACAAAAATTTAAAACCTGTCAGAAAATCTGTAAAAAAAATAGAAATGTCAGATTGAAAGATGTTAGATAATTGTAAAGATGTATGTGAAGAGGATCAATAAAAAAGCTCCTATTGTGGCAGTATCCTTAACTTGAACGTTTAAAAAGGAAGAACACGTTTGACGAAGGAATTCTTGTTAACCCACAAAGTGAAACAGACAAAAGGTTTCAGTGGGATCCCAAAAACTTAATGTTTGATCCAGACAATTGGGTCTTTTACATATCCGGTATTGGCCGGAATCCTTAAAAAAAAAATACTATGAAAATTTAGATTCAGCGTGCATTCTTACACATGTACGTCATAAAATATCTACAATGACGAAACTGATTCTGCCTTTCTTCTACCGAATTTCCGGTTTTACCTGGATTCCCGGCGAACTACTTGTCCGGCAAAAAAAAACAACTAAATCTCAAAAGTGAATCCACCCTATGTTCTCCTCCCACATCGATCTCTAAGCAACTTCAGATAAAACTTGTACTTTTAAGAGATTTTCCGGTTTTGCCGCTACGTTTCCTACGCTACGTTCTGAACGACACCGCTAACGACACCTCGCTATAATCGCGTACCATGTAATATTGATGATCTGAATTTTGCCAAGACATTGCTCCAGGAGCCCATTACAGTATTCAGATAGCTTTGAATATTGGAATATTAACATATTAAGAGTGCGAGGTGAGCTTTAAGTAAAAATGCAAATTTTAGGTTAGTTATAACGCATTATAAGTAATGGTTTAAAGACAGGTGTTCAGTATACATAAAGCAGTTCCGTTCCGGGCAGGTGAACTACGTCGTCTCTTGCTCGAGTTTTTCTAAAATCAGGATGGCAGCATTGCCATATTGCTGCTTGTATATATAGGCAGCTTGCACGGGTTACATCATTGTTTGTAACCTTCGACGTTGCGGCTCTTTAAATTATACCTGTACAATATGCAATAGAATCACACGCGACCTAACCTGTGCCCTTCATTGTAGCGTGGATATACAGCTGGAAAGAATAACCAGTACATCTAAATAAATAACTATAGGGCACGGACATTTTTAAAGATGGTGTCCGGTTAGAAGACCGTAACCTCGACGTACAGCAATTTAAGTGATTTCCCAACTCAGCTCTGAGATGTTCCTTGTCGGGTTGTTTCCTTTCTGCTTAACCAGTATATAGATGGTAGCTTTCTTTTCTGCAAACACAAAAGTAAAATGTGATATAACCATATTGTTTGGACTTCAGTGATGGAGGTCCATCTTTTCGACTTTTTTGTATAAAAACTTCCGTTTAGGTCGTGCATAAATTAACACTATGTAAATTATCTTCCCAGTACCCGACACCGATAGTGAATGTAAAGAATGAAGAGTATCTTGTCTGCTACAAGGGCAGGCAGATCATCGCTGCAGACGTCCGAGAGGCGGTGGCACTGTGTGTGGGGCTGTACCGCCTGACAAATGGAAAGGTGGACTGGCAGAAACCCTTTACTCTCTGGGTCTGATATCTTTTTTCGGTTTGGTTTGCCATCCTTCGGTTACAAACCGAAAGATGCAGGATCTGCTTGCAGCTGTTTCCTTGACAACGTCGAACGACGTCAGAGCGAACGAAACTACTTCAGTCGCCAGAGTTCACTTAAACGCCCAGAGAAATTTCGTGATATAACCATATTGTTTGGACTGCAGTGCTTTTTTGTGTAAAAACTTCCGTTTAGGTCGTGCATAAATTAACACTATGTAAATTATCTTCCCAGTACCCGACACCGATAGTGAATGTAAAGAATGGAGAGTATCTTGTCTGCTACAAGGGCAGGCAGATCATCGCTGCAGATGTCCGAGAGGCGGTGGCACTGTGTGTGGGGCTGTACCGCCTGACAAATGGAAATCCTTCCGTTACAAACCGAAAGATGCAGGATCTGTTTGCAGCTGTTTCCTTGACAACGTCGTTGGACGTCAGAGCGAACGAAACTACTTCAGTCACCAGAGTTCACTTAAACGCCCAGAGAAATTTCATACGGAATGACATATCGCAGATTACTGTAGCAAGCCGCCAGAGGGTTCTGCCGTCCACCTCCCAAGCAAAGAGGTCCAAGCGTCCAAGCGACAAAATTCCTAAGAAGAAAAAGCTGCAAGAGGAGGAAGAGGAAGATGAAGATGCAGAGACGTCCGATGACGATCTTGACATTCCGGTTCCACTCGACTGGAATGGTAAACCCCTCCTCACCGTCGACACGGATGATGACGACGCGCTCGACGTTGAGGAGAAAGAGGTTTACCTGAGACAGATCGGGCGGAAAAGCAGGCGGCCCGGTTTGAGAGGAGCACAGCCTACAACACTATCAGCCACTCTGGATCCATCCGACTTGATCGATGTGTCTGCTGAACCAGACGACACTGCCACAAACTCTCCTACTGCCCTGCCGCCCATAGTGCCTGCGCCAGCTAATACAACTCACACTGCCCAGCCCCCCTCACTGCCCCCCACAGAAGCTGAACCAGACGTCACTGCCACAAACTCTCCTCCCACCACTCTTGACCTGCCGCCCATAGTGCCTGTGCCAGCCAACACTCAGACTGCCGAGCCCCCCACAGTGCTTGCGCCAGCTAACACAAACACTGCCGAGCGCCCCTCACTGCCCCCCACAGTGCCTGCGCCAGCCCATATAACTCATACTGCCCAGCCCCCCTCACTGCCCCCCTGCACACTGCCAGCGCCAGCTTTCTATGTCCTGCACAGAAAAACAAACCATGCGTGTTATAGTCAATTACAATTATAATTGATATAATTGATGATTTGACAATTAAATGACCATATCACGCATGGTTTGTTTCTCTGTGCAGGACCTGCTCACCTTATACTCTGTCCGCTGAGCCTCTTGTCCTGTGCAGCCTATCTGTTTGAGAGTGCCGGACCTGATTTCATGAGAGGGCTGTTTGAGAGACATCCAACACTGTCACTGTGAACCCCTGAGCAGACAAGTCCTGCCCGGTGCATTGGCTTTAACAGGCCAGCAGTCAAGCTATTCTACGAGAATGTGCAACAACTTATAAACAAGTATAACTCTCCGCCCCATAGATTTATAATTGGGACGAAACAGGACTGACTAACGTTCAGAAACCTTCCAAGTTTATTGCAGAGAAGGGGGTAAAACAACTCGATGCTGTAACCAGTGAGGTGCATCAATGGTTAGGTGCATTAATACCGTTGGCGGGTCCATTCCACCATTTCTTGTGTACCCGAGAGTGAATATGGTCACACATCTTCTAAACGATGTTATTCCAGGCACTGGTGGAGTTGCCAGTGGGAAGTCGGGAAACGCCTGGATGACCGGCCCAATTTTCCACAAGAATTTTTCCTTGCCCACTTCTGCAAGTTTATTGACTGTTCGCCATCAAATCCAGTCCTTGTGCTTCAGGTAGCCAAGCAAGCCACATAACTTACGAATTTGTTGTTGCTGCTCGGAAAAAGGTAGTAGTTGTCCTGACATTCCCACCTCACACACCTAACAAGCTCCAGCCACGCGACGTTGCAACGTACGGGCCCTTAAAAACCTACTATAGTACGGGCATAGAGGATTTGATGAGGGCAAACCCAGGAAAACCCATGAGTGAGTACGAAGTATGCAAGGTTCTTGGCAAAGCCTTTCCTCTAGCTTTTACCCCAGTCAGCATAATGAGCAGCTTCTCCAAGCCTGGAATTTACCATTTCAACAGGAATACTTTCCAGGACCATGACTGTATATGTTCGTCTGTAACTGATCGTCCAAATCCCGGGGAATCTGCATCAAAAATGGAGGTGGACGAAAATGTCAGCAACGCCGAACTGGAAGTGGATGAAGATGTCAGCAATGTTGAACAGATGTCCTGTACAAGCACTGCTTCGCAGTAGCTCCATCCACCTAAAGACCGAATAAAGTGTCATCTGTACCTATCACACCAGAGCAAGTTCACCCTCATCCCAAAAATGTTGAAAGAGCAAAGAAATGGAGTAGAAAGAAGAACTTTTCAAAGATATTAACAGCAACACCAGAGAAAGATGCTCTATTTGAGATTGCAAGTCTGGATGATCCCAACACTTCAATACCGACGAATGGAGGTGGACGAAAACGTCAGCAACGCCGAACTGGAAGTGGATGAAGATGTCAGCAATGTTGAACAGATGTAAGATGTCTTGCCTGGACCCTCTAAGCCAAAGAAAGTGACCCAACGCAAAGGCGTAAAGAAAGCATTGAACTTTGAGGAATTCGAGAATAGCGAAGGCGAAAGTCTGGATGATCCCAACTGGATGGTCTTCAATGCCGATGAAATGTCAAAAATGGAGGTGGACGAAAACGTGAGCAACGCCGAACCGGAAGTGGATGAAGATGTCAGCAATGTTGAACAGATGTCCTCTACAAGCACTGCATCGCAGGAAGCTCCATCCACCCAAAGACCGAATAAAGTGTCATCTGTACCTATCACACCGGAGCAAGTTAAGTTCACCCTCATCCCGAAAATGTTGAAAGAGCAAAGAAATGGAGTAGAAAGAAGAACTTTTCAAAGATATTAACAGCAACACCAGATAAAGATGCTCTATTTGAGATTGCAAGACTGAAGAAAGAGAAATCTGACAAAAAGATAGAGAGATCTAAGAAAGCAGAAGCAAAATGGCTAGAGAAGAATGCCTGGACCCACTAAGCCAAAGAAAGTGACCCAACGCAAAGGCGTAAAGAAAGCATTGAACTTTGAGGAATTCGAGAATAGCGAAGGCGAAAGTGCTGGGGCTGAGCACTCTCTCAGTAACCTGGACAGTGACGTCAGTGAAGATGACATGGTTCTTAGTGAATCTGATGACACCCTTGAGATTGAAAAGCAGAGACTCAGTGGCACCGATTTTGACATCTTCTGTCGCAACTCCTATTGCTTAAGGTATATCAGAATCAGACATGCCGGTCATCTCGCTGCTGCCCTCGAAGGTCAATGCTCGGTCCCTAGCAGCTGCGATCAAGCGGGCGAAGTCATCAGCCGGGTTGGTAAAACCATCTGCCTGCCTGTCGGAACCAAATGAAGATCATGCCGAAACTCTAAGAAGCCTGCTGAAAGTCTCAATTTCGGAGGCCGGGACTAAGCGAACAATGTATAGGTTTATCAGGTCCTCAGTTTCGAATTCTGAGACCTTTACTAAGGCACAAGCCATTTACCATGCCCAGCAAAAAGAGCAAAAGAAAGAAAAAGCTCAGAGTTGACGTAAAACTAAAGGAAAAGTTGCAGTGGGAAAGGCCAAAGCCGCCACAAAGATTGGACGTGTTTCGTGTGTAAAACCAACTGGAAAGAAGATGACAAAGGACTCCAAGATTGCTGGATTCAGTGCTCGTGCTTGAGAGCATACCACTATTACTGCCTGCCAGAGCTGATATCATGTAAATTGTACACAGGACAACTTCATGATGACAATTTGTACTGCCCCACCTGCCGCGATTGATTTTGGCCGTTGCCTACCGTGATACAGTTCTAATCAATAAGCATTCTAATTCATAGTCATTGAGTGATAGTTTATATTTGATCAGTAGTTTTGTTTGCAGTTTTAAAATAGAGCCGACGATCTTTTATTAGTAGAGTGTTCAGTTTTACCGTAACTGGGTGTAACCGTATCTGCCAATTTTGGAAATTCGACAAGTTCTCCAAATGTAAATCAACAGATCAATCAATTTATTGATATTAAAGGGAAAACTTGCATAGCATTGAAAAAACATCAAACGACTAAACGAAAATTAAAAACTTCGAAATAAACTCACATAACAAATTAAGTCTGCCGTGAGTACCATGAAATCACCATTTATAGGCTAATGATGTACATCTCAGGTATGCAAGACATTGCCAGAACATTATTTGGAACCCAATATCGCCTGTTTCATCAATTTTCAAATGCTAGCATTATGTAGTATGCGAGAAAACTGAATCAACACTTCCGGATTCGCTGCAGTCTTGCCGCCGGAGACGATAGGTGATACCACGGATTCAGGGAAATGGTTCGTCGATTATATTAGTACGCGCGGCTCAGACGGCCCAAAGAACTTGGACCCGAACAAGTTGACTTTCGTGATGAAGGTACTCGCCAACCTCGACAAGAAGCAAGTGTCTCTTGCCACCGCTGACATGCGGCATCAGGAACGATCAAAAACATTTGACCCCAACGCTTTCACGGTAGATGATTTCCGAAACATGCGAGATGGTGTCGAGGAGTTCATGGCTCCTATCTTTGCCAGGCTTGCTCGCAACATGCTGCTAGATGAGGACCGGCAAAACTGGACCGCCTACATTTGCTTTTTCATCAGTTTTCTGTTTGGCCACAGAGCTGGTGTAGGAGCGACTATGACGGTCGAGGAGTTCTCGATCGAACTGATCTCATGGAAACTGAGCAACTACACATGCACGTCATCTTGGTCGAAAAGCACAAGACGGCTAGCCTGAAGTGTGCCGGCGTGGCCCTTAGCAGGAAAGAAGAGGAGATTTAACGGCGGTACTTGGCATACGTCCGCCCCGCGCTTTTGGCACCTGGTGAGGAGGACCCACCAAATTTCAACCTCACAAAGACCGGCACCAGGGTGCAAAATGCATCGCAGACCGTAAGACGGTTTCTTGACAAAATCTTTCCAAACCAGTTACGGCCAGGTGTTGGGGTGCCATCGCAGACCACCGTGCGGCACCTCATCGTCAACATCAATAGCAAGGCGGAAAGAAGAAATGACGACGACAGAACCATGATGTCCGACTACCTTTGCCACTCAGGTAATATTTACTGTTAGCTTTCCTGTTTGCTTCCTCTTTTAGCTTTCACCTAATTTTCCCTTACAGGCGAGATATCCATATACTTTAAAACAGCATTATCTTCCGTTCAACTTCAAATCTGTCTAGGATCTAAGCTTTCATGATGTAGTCATCACATTGAAAAGAGCACATTATCGATAATACAAACAAGGTGCCGTGGCTCTGCTTAGCTGGAATGTCTGCTTCCTTCCTTATAGTTTACATTTACAGAGGTCGTTTCACGGACTCACTACCAGGGACTCACTCGACCTGAAGAAAATCGCCAATGGAAGGATGCTCATTGAAAGCTGCGCCGCACAAGCGACAGAGTGCTCGGCTCGGCTTGATTTGCCGGACTCGGACGATGAAGAGGGGAAGCCGCCAGCCATGGACGAAGCCACTCGCAAGAGAACAGTCAATGACGTAAGTCTACTTATAGTATACAATTTCTTTTGGTGCATCATGCTTTTGTTTTTGTGTCATATGCAGCGCTCTTCTCCACTAGCTTTTGCTCCCGTTTAATTGGTGGGATTCTTCCGACGAGACACTCCGAAAAGTCTTTGAGCAGCTTTGCTTTTCCAAAGGCGTGCTTTTACTTCCTGACTGTCTCCAAGTTAAAGTGGCATAGAACAAAATTGTTTTACTTTTCTCTAGGCTCTCAACTGTATCCTGGCAGTGAAGCCCATAAACGAGTCGCCGGATTTCAAGACTGTAACTCTACCACTTATTCGGCAATGCAATCCCCACCTCACAGACCCTTTCCTTCTGAAGTCAGTGAAAGATATGTATAGCCGCCACATCAAGACCGTCAGAAGCCTGACTGACAAAAACACACAGCTGCCGGTAGCACTGCTGCTTGATGAGCACAAAAGCCATCTGCATCTTTACAACGATGCATGGTGCAGTGAGAATGGTATTATCCTGGTTTTACTATTTCCCAACTCTACTCGCATCTATCAACCTCTGGACACTCACATTTTTTCTCCCTACAAGGCAAAATACGACCAGTGCCTACTAGAATACCAAAGGCAGTATCCCGGTGTGAAAATGACAGTGCACAACATCGCCTGTATCATCAAGAGGGCCTTTGACCTTGTGAAGCCTGAAGTCCCTTTGCGGACAACGGTTTGTGCCCATTCAACTAGAACAACGCCGACTACACCAAGTGCCTTGGAGTGTACGCCAACATGTCAGACTTTCTCGATTCCGACAGAAATTTGACATCAGCAACTCCATCAACTGTCTATTCTATGTTTGCAGTTACCGCAGCAACCTCCGGAACAGTATCACCTGCCACTGCCTCAAACTCTGGAACTGTACCACCTACCACTGCCTTAACTTCCGGAACAGTAACGCCTGCCATTCCCTCAACCTGTGGAACTAAACCGCCAGTGAGACCTTCAAACTCTGGCAACATAGCCCGAAACATCCTGCAACGTAATTCCTCGGCCAAGCAGATGACATCAACATTCCATCCACCGGGTCTCTGAGTCCAATCACAAAAGAAGAGGCATTGAAGTTTCGGCTCTACTTGGAGCAGTTCTACCTGGAACCCGACGTTTTACTCTCATTCTTAGCATCACTGGATAGTTCTGGTACAAACAATCATCCTATATTTGTCCTGTGCAAATACATGGTTAACAGCCACTCCGTCGAATCCTTCGGTTCAAGCCGTACTAGTATGTGCCAACACTCTGCCTTCTTCTAGCAGAGACTCAGTGGCACCGATTTTGATATCTTCTGTCGCAACTCCTATTGCTTTAGGTATATCAGAATCAGACATGCCGGTCATCTCGCTGGTGCCCTCGAAGGTCAATGCTCGGTCCCTAGCAGCTGCGATCAAGCTGGCAAAGTCATCAGCCGGGTTGGTAAAACCATCTGCCTGCCTGTCGGAACCAAATGAAAATGATGCCAAAACTCTAAGAAGCCTGCTGAAAGTCCCATTTTCGGAGGCCGGGACTAAGCGAACAATGTATAGGTTTATCAGGCCCTCAGTTTCGAATTCTGAGACCTTTACTAATGCCCAAGCAATTTACCATGCCCAGCAAAAAGAGCGAAAGAAAAAAAAGGCTCAGAGTCGACGCAAAACGAAAGTAAAAGTTGCAGTGGGAAAGGCCGAAGCCGCCGCCGCCACAACAGACGAGGAGGACGAAGATTGGACGTGTTTCGTATGTAAAACCAACTGGAAAGAAGATGATGAAGGACTCCAAGATTGCTGCATTCAGTGCTCGTGCTCAGGGTTGCCACATCAGAAAAATTTAGAGAGTGACTTTTTGTTGAAACAGAGAGTGAATTGGGAGTGAAATTTTATTTTAAAAAAAAAAGTGAAATGGTAATTTTTCGTCGGAATCGCTGCTTCAAAAATGTATTTCGGCGAAATCTCAATCGGTTTGGAATCCTCTGAGCACGAAAAATTCCAGTTTTTATGTTCAGAATACTTAATTCCAACGTATTTCCAGTTCAAGTAATAGTAAGTAACACGTAATCACCTCAATTTATAGTAAAAAGCAGCGATACGGGTACGTTTGATCTACGGAAAAACGTGTAATTACGCCACTGGCCCGCTTCATATCTTTTGGACACATGGATGGCACTTTTTTTCTCTCCCACTGAAAGTAAATACTAACTCTTTGTGTAGTACAGGCAGAGTGGAATGCCTAAATATTACTTGCACTGAGTAATATGCACTGAGTAATATGAATTTTTTGGAACTGTCACACTATTGTGCGACAACATTTTCATAAATAGAGTGAATTTGTGTCCTACGTAGGACAAGAGTGACAAACAAAAAATAGAGTGACAATTCACACTACAGTTCTAATCAATAAGCATTCTAATTCATAGTCATTGAGTGATAGTTTATATTTGATCAGTAGTTTTGTTTGTAGTTTTAAAACAGAGCCGATGATCTTTTATTAGTAGTGTTCGGTTTTACCGTAACTGGGTGTAACCGTATCTGCCAGTTTTGGAGATTCGACAAGTTCTCCAAATGTAAATCAACAGATCAAACAATTTATTGATACTAAAGGGAAAACGTGCACAGCATTGAAAAAACATCAAACGACTAAACGAAAATTAAAAACTTCGAAATAAACTCACACAACAAATTAAGTCTGCCGTGAGTACCATGAAATCACCATTTATAGGCTAATGATGTACATCTCAGGTATGCAAGACATTGCCGGAACATTATTTGCCACCCAATATCGCCTGTTTCATCAATTTTCAAATGCTAGCATTATGTAATATGCGAGAAAATTGAATCAACACTTCCGGATTCGCTGCAGTCTTGCCGCCGCAGACAATAGGTGATACCACGGATTCAGGAAAATGGTCTGATCCTTGTGTTTTTGATCGACGCACAGGTTTTGGTCAGATAGCGAAGCCGAAGGTACGTGAGCACGCAAAAAGAAGAGGAAGATTGACTCTTTTATTTGGTATACTTTTGGATAAATTTGCACTAAACTTACTGAGTAAGTTTAGTAGGCTACAAGTAATGAAGAGTTAAAAAGGTAATTCTAAACTACAACGGATTCCCTTCTGCCTGCTGTATCCAGGTCCATCCGCAAAATCGCGACTATTAGAACAAAATCACTGGCCTCCAGTAACAGGCCGAAATCAAGTTTACAGATTTACTAGTCGTACTAAAGGATAGCCACCTATTGACCTATTCATCGATAATCATATATTCTTTCTTGCCATAAATAATCCCGAGACTCCAAGGCCGCCAAGAAGGGCAAGAGACACATTTTTGAAGATAGGCCTAGCCTAATAATTGTAACATGTAAACCTTAGTTCTCACCTAAGGCCTCCAATCCAACGTTGCAGTTGCAGGGCTACATGATACGGATTTTTTTTTCTACTGTATTACAGCAAAAAATAGCTGAATTCCAGCCAGGCGGATATTGCGGAAGAGAGTTTTCATGGTCAATTGGAGCCAGTAGACGCCGCTGATCATGGAGCGCAGCAAATTCATCCATGAAATAACAAGACCAAAGGTCCCAATGGGATCCCAAAAACGTAATAATTACTGAACTTCTTGATCCAGACCAGGGATGGTTCGAAGTGCTTGGGCATGGGGGGTGATGACCTCAAAACATACGACTAGGTAATTGGCAATTATGTCGATTAAAAACAATAGAAACATAAAAGCACATTACCACAGGCTCAAGAAATATAAACAGATTTTTAAAAAGTTATGAGTTTCAGCATGACGTTCATTTGAACTTTCGCAGGAATCTTCGGTACGAACTTCTGACGTATGAATAAATGAATTTATTCGCATTTGCACAGTACATACAGAAATTGCTCAAGACAACTTAAACTGAGCGCCGCAGGCGAAATTTTCCGAGCAAAATTCAACTGCTTCCCCTACAAGTTCTAGCTTTTCCTGTATAACTCAGATCCCAAAATTACCAGCTTAAAACTCCACCTAATTGACGCACCCTTGAACAAAATATCTAATAGAAAAGGCGAAAATACGAAAGGCGCCGTAGGCTAAATTTTTTAAATCAGCCTTTTTTTCTTGCAAAATTCAACTAGCCTACTTCTCATCCAATCTATAGTTTTTAATGTTGCTGAAACCCCAACATCTCAAGCTTAAAACCCACCTGAATGACGCGCGCGTTAAGTAAATAGTGAAAGGGTTGCTACGAAAGGCGCCGCAGGCGGAACTTCTAGAATCCGCTTTTTTCTGTGAAAAGTTTAGCTACTTTCAGAACAAATTATAGCATTTAACGTTGTTCAAATCTTATGTGGAAAGATTCCATCCGAGTTGCTTACGGATCTATTGTACCTAATCGCGGTAAATTTGGAAGAAGAGACCTGGGAAGAATTTTTTCTGCTTGTGTAGCTTCCCACATTACATGTTTATCCGGGGGGAGTGACCTACTTTCTTCAAATGACCTTTCGCGCTTAAGGAAGACGCATTTTAAGTTCTGTAAATATTTTCTGTACCTACCTGCCCGTCATAGTAACACAAGTATTATGCGTTATTACAATGTTACTGGTCCAGTTGGAAGCCTACTAGAAATTGAGCGGCGAGCGTGTAGACGGTCGCATACTTCGAAGTCAAGATGCTTGCTTCTCTTAGTTCGATGATATGTATTGACATGTATTTTTCTTTTTCCCTTCGTTTTCCACTTTTCTGTTGTATAGTGGGTTTATAATATAAAAAAAATGACGCGCCCTGCCATTAGATATAGAGTATACTACCACGAAAGGCGCCACAGGTGAAGTTTAGGAAACATTTATGGGTCACTGCTGGAACCCAAACAAAAGTAAGTGCCGAGGTAAGTGCTACATTTGATGTCACAGATCTGTCCGTAACCCCGATATTTCTAGAACGGAGTAGGATAGCTTGCCGAAAGTTGGTACACAGCAGTGCTTCCACTTGACCCCTTCTGAAACAATGCCAAAGGTTCCGATGGGATCCCAAAAATACAATATTTGATCCAGACAATTAGGCTAGGTTTCGCCAGATTCCTTGAACATTTTTACTCTTATAATTTAGAAACAGATTAAGGCCAAATAGCTAACCATCTAAGAAAACCAAGTTCAGATATGGATTCAGCATGTGTGCTTACCCCTAGAAGCCGATCGAAACGATCCTGCCTTAAGCCCCGTCTGCATTACCGTAAACCGACCGTTTTACGGTCGACCGTTTGACCGTTACGGCAGTGAAGACGGGTCTTTCTCTACGGACGGCCGTAGCCGTAAAACGGCGGTACTGACCCCTCCGTAACCGTAAAACGGACGTAGTGGAGACTGCTTTTTTGTCACAGTCCCATGTAACTGTTTCTCAACTGTTTTTCAAGTCACATATAAACTGTTTTTTAAATTTCAACACAAGATTCGCCTATTTGGGACTAAAGTAGACCACATTTTTGCGGTTACGGACCTAATGAAGACCACATTTTTGCGGCTACGGACCGTCCGTAAAACGGTCGGTTTACGGCAATGTAGACGGGGCTTTACTTCTGCGAATTTTCCGGTTTCGGCGAAATCCAGAACTCCTTGTCCGGCAAAAAAATAAAGCTCAAAAACGAATTCAGCGTATCTCCTTATCACTATATCCAACATCTAATCAACTTCATATCAAAATCTAACTTTTAACAAATTTTCCGGTTTTAGCCGGATTCCGGAAGAACTACATATCCGGCTAAAAAATGATTGTCATATACGGATTCAGCATCTCTTCTAACCCCTAAATCATACATATAATCAACTTCAAATAAAAATTTTACTTTTAACAAACTTTCCAGTTTTGGCCGGATTCCGGGCGAACTACTTGTCCGGCGAGAAAATGGTTTTCAAATTCGTGTTAAGCATGCCTTCTTCCCCCTACGTCGAACGTCTTATCAACTTCAAATAATACTTCTACTTTCAACAAACTTTCCGGTTTTGGCCGGATAACGGACGAACTACTTGTCCGGCGAGAAAGTGGTTATCATATTCGTGCTCAGCGTGTCTTCTTACCCCATAATCGACTATCACATTAGCTGTTTAAAAGATTTTACTTGCCCCTTAATTTGAACCCCCACCCCTAAATGTAGAGCTACAGAGCCCATCTACGAACTCGACCTTACTCTTGACCCAAAGAATGCTCACACCAAGTTTCATCAAAATATCTCATTCCCTTCGAGAGTTATCGCGCTTACAGACGGACGGACGGACGGACAACTGTTGCGATGTCATAGGTATCCCTCCACTCACGTTGTGGGATCCCAGAAAGGGAGTGGCCATCCATAATAAAATAGACACAAAGTAGATTTGGTTTGAATTAACAGTATGGTGCGATGATCAGGCCCGTCCTTGCAATGAGTCCATCTTCGGTTTATGGTCAAACCTTACTCCGCAAGCCAAAATCAACCTGTTTTATTCTAGATCTTTTGCACAGAACCAGATAGGCTACTGTTGAAATTTCAAAAATCAGATTCGTATTTTCTGCTGAAATACAGAGGTTTTGGTACAAAACCAGTTGTGTTCAAACTATGCACCACCGGGTAAATATCACGAATCGGTAACGGTATTTGTCATTCTGACAGGCTCGAAACATACGACTGTCATTCTAACAAGCTCAGTCAAAACATACGATTGAATCGTGACATATGAGCTATGGAAAATCTACACGTAACCACACGACCAGAAACAGGTCATCTGCTACTGAATTTCAGGATTAGTTGCCTTATCTGGCAAGCTCAAAACTTACGACTGTCTCCAGTATACGACTAGAAAATGTTTTCGTAAATGCGACACGGAACGGGTGATTTGCGTCTGGTTCTGGCACGCTACAACATACGACTATCATTCTGATCAAAACATAGGACTGGCATTCAGACAAGCTCAAAACATACGACTGAGAGTATGATTCTCTGAAGCATGGGGGGCTGAGTCACCCCCCCCCCCACGCCCCCCCTCGAACTGCCCTTGATCCAGGCAATCAAATCTTGTTTCCGAGTCTTTGCCAGACCCATTTAAAATTTTACTATCTATCCGGACCATAATCAACCACTTCAATATGTACAGACAAATGTTACCGTTTTGGAGCTTTTGACCACTTACGGACAGACAATAAATCAAATGAGAAAACTAAGTCCAGATATGGATTCAGCTCCAATATCTCATCTCTAATCAATTTCAGATAGGTGTTTAGAATTTGTACATAATTCCTCGCATAGTAGCAGTATGCCCGACATTTGAGAGGCTGGTCATCTTCACCGACTGTTTTTGCACAGAAAAACGATGATTATTGAAAAAAAAACGACTGTGTAGACGAAAAATCGGCTGATTTTAAACAAAAACAACTATTGTGTTGAGAGAGCAACACAGCATATGCAGCCAAGCTTTCATTCCATCAAACCATGTTTCTGTTTGCGAGTGGAAAGCTCAGTTCTAGCCGGCAGGCACCAGTTTCAAGGCAGTTGCCCGGCCCCACAGCCTATACATCTTCTTTGAATGATAAATAGAAAAATTTAGAGAAACAAAAGTGTCATTTTCCTCCGGGTCCGAAAGTGCTTCCATCTATTGTTTCCACTCATTTCTGTTCGTGATTTCAGCCAAGTTCATCATTCCATTTTTTGCACTTGGGATTGCGGCAGAGAAATGTTATCAGATATTCCTCTTGAACTATAAAAGTTATCTCAACGCTAAAGAAATTACAGCTTATCCTTTGCTCCTTTCAAAGTGGTGATATTAGAAAGTTGGCATACGGCAAAACAATCAACTTTTGAACTAATACAGATTGAACCAACGGAAATCGATAGCTCTCTATCAGCTGATGAAAGGATGTGTCATCGTTGTTCTTGTAAAAAATTTCTTCATCAGAGACACCATTTTGAAAGTATCGAGGGGTTGACAACTCCAGTAGTAGGATAAACACTGAAACCTAAAATAGGCCGATCCCAATTGTGACACATGAAAGGGACTTGCAAGCAACAATGGGCTGATAGACCATAATCATCTTCGCGATGAGGGGTTTGCAACTTTCGCTAGTTTGTGTACCTATTATTCGTTTCCGGTGTATTTGGCGGTATGAAAATTTTTGATTTCCAATAGTAAGACGTTTAGGTGACTTGTAAGTAACAGTCTGCTGTTAGGCTATAATTATCTTCGGCGATGAGGGGTTTGCAACATTTACTAGTTGGTGTACCTATCATTTGTTTCGAGTGTTTTTTATGTCTATCACGGAGAGAGAGACTTGTAAGTACGAATCGGTTGTTAGATGGGATTCATGGAGGGGCTAGAAATTTCTGCAAATTGGTGCACATTTTACTCGACCTCTATAAATCTGAGGGTAAGAAAATTCGTCTCAATGGTCTATCACTGTAACCTAGAAGTAGGTGATTACGCAACGGATGCAAATGATCACGTAAAACAAGGAGTTATTTTTGCAATAGTTGATAGAGTGTCATCGATGGTATTTTGATCCTGAAAAGTTACGGAGAGCTTTATAATACCAACTAGATTATAAAAGATAATGTTCCAAGTTTTCATTCGTCACGACGTCTACGCTTGAAAAGGATAAAGCTCAACTGGCTGCAAATATCTTCCGATATTCCTTTGTTGTTGTTTTTTCAACGCTGAATATTAGTCTTTGGTCATGTGACAACCGATTGTGTTCTTCTTGGACACATTTTTGAAAGCTTTGATTGCTTGACAGCTTCAGCATTTTACAGATAGCGATGAAACAAAACCTAAGCAACACTTTAGTCGGTGAAGCCGAACAAAGATTGTCGTAACACTTCACGTTGCCCCGGCAACGTAGATCAAAGGTGTATTCTCGCCGTTTCCCGAGGGGTCCTCGGGGAATCGAATGGAACGGCGAGAATAGGGGACTCACTCCACGCGGACTCCACGTACGGAAAACTGCGAGAACACGGGGAATGCTTCTGAAATGGATTTTGTTCGAAACAAAAATATGCAGCTGAAGAAATCTATCTGGATTCACTTTATTTTTGTTTTTTTTATCCTGATTGTTTTTAATGAAATTTACATTGCACCAACACAAGCAAAAATTGATTCCCCTCCGAATCTGAAAGGGAGTCCTTTTTGATGATGGTGATGATAATCGGAGCATTCCCCGTCCGTGGGGACTGGCGAGAATACGGGGAGTGAGTCCCCGGGACAAACAAAAACGCGGGGACTCCTCAAGTGGAGTCCTCGGGGAAGGGCAAGAATACGCATCTAGTTTTACTAGAAACCGACTGTTTTAAGAATGGACATATAGATCGTCCGGAATCTGGCTTAAACCGGAAAATTTGTTATAAGTTAAATTTGTATTTGAAGTTGATTAAATGTTAGATATAGGGATAAGGAGATACACTGAATTCGTTTTTGAGCTTTATTTTTTCGCTGGATAAGTAGTTCTGGAATTTCGCCGAAACCGGAAAATTCGCAGAAGTAAGGCACACACATGCTGAATCCATATCTGAACTTGGTTTTCTTAATGATTAGCTGTTTGGCCTTAATCTGTTTCTAAATTTTAAGAGTAAAAAGATTGCGAAGACTGGATCTGGCGAAGACAAAACCTGTTTGTCTGGATCAAATATTGAATTTTTGGGATCCCATCGGAACCTTTGGTCTTGTTAACTATGATTTTTTCTTTCGGAATATTTTGTCCTAGTTGGCATTCCATGGTTGTTTTGTTTGTGATCCTATAACTGTCTTCCGTATTACACTTGCACTGCTTCCGCATTGCACTTTCAAGGGGAGGTAGGATGTATTTTAGCTAAGAGTCGCATACGGTCCAGTCAAGTAAATAGGATATTTTGGTTTTCGCCAACTTGCAAGTTCCTCCTAACTTCGATACGCCTTCGAGAGTTAAAGATGATATATAAACTTTCAGTTTACCTTTCCAAAGTGATCGCGAATAACAAGAAATCCAGGAATCTTCCATAAACAGCTTCTTGAAGGCCATGTGGTCATGGCCTTAAAATTACATATCTAGCACCCATGACCTTGTACTGTTCCCGATGTACGATGGTCACAAGATCCCAGATTCCCCTTCCCTCTGCCCTGGCCCCACAAGGATGGTCAGATCCGGAAAACAAGGTTCCTTTATATGAATGCCAACTTTCATAGTCCTAGCTTATGAGCGTGTTACCTTGGTGTTAACACCCTTTTAACAATCGTAATTAGTTGCTATTTTCGTTCCAACCTCGTGGAAAGGTACTACGCTGACCGTTCCAACCTTCTCAAAATAGGAACTAATAGTAACTATTTAAGCGTGTTCCACCCTACTTACCGTAGTATGGTAAGCAAATAGTTTCTATTAGTTAATGAGCGTGTTCCACCCTTCTGACAATAGTAACTATTTTTGTTCCGACTTCGTCAAAAGTTGCTACGCTGACCGTTCCAGCATTGTCGAAATAGTAAGTAACAGTAACTATTTGCTTACTACGCTCGGGAGCGTAGTAGGCGTAGTAATTACGGATCTCTGCAATGTGATTGGTCAGATAGGCCCGCGGCATGATATTTGACCGAAAAAGAAAAAAGTGTTCCAGCATTGACGCCAAGAACCGTAGTAACTACGGTGACTATAGCCAAGCTATGGCGTAGTACATACGGGAAGTAGAGTAGAACACCCTCACCATTTCGAAACGGTTGAACGGTCAGCACTCTGCGTGAGACTGGAAAGGAAATAGTAACTAATAGTTACTATTGTTAGAAGGGTGGAACACGCTCTTTGCTTATCATGCTCGGGAGCGGAGAAAGTGTGGTAACTACGCATCTCTGTAACGTGATTGGTCGGAATAGCCCGTTGCATGATATTTTGCTGAAAATAGAAAAATTCGTTCCGGCTTTGAAACCAATAAGTCGATATTACTGACGTCATGCGTTGTAACTAAGGTAAGTAGGGTATAACAAGCTATATAATGAAGAGCCGGAACTAGTAAGTACATAAGGCATAAGGACATAAGTACATAAGGCGTGTGTTTTCACGACCAACAAGATTTTCGTGGCTCGCTTTGAGGCTCAAATTCGACAAAGAACTGCCGAGGTGATTGTCGATTTTGTGGCTCGGTTTGGCGGGAATTTCTAAGTTAGCAGCAAACAAACGTCAAAACAATAAAATAACAAGAGCTACGAGCTCATATGGCACTTGTATGAGTAGGTGGTGTAAGAAAGTAGATGAGAATATCCCCATCAACCCCCCTAGGATCGGACTTAGAATATGACATCAAGTTTCAATCGAGTCTGAGGGTTTTTCCGGAAACTCCTGTTTCCCCCCACCCCGCTCAAGTCAAGTCCGCAACCTAAAATTTGTCGTCTAGGGCATATGGTCTCTCTACTTTCCGAGTTTCGTTCAAATCTATCCACTCGTTTGGTCCCTCTGCGATCCACAAAATATCCGGGACCCCTCCAGCTACCCCCAACTGTGGCTTAAATTTACTAGGACACATTTACTTCACATCTCTGACATCTCCTCTTTTCGTCCTTTAAGTTTAAGTCGAATCGGACCATTTGCAAATTTCCGGTTCCTTTATCCGTGACTGAATCCGGTACGGACGCCAAATAACAAATTAGGCCACATAACCTCGGCACTTTCCAACTCGCATCCCATTCGGCCTACCCCTTTGTGTGTTATGCATGTCACAAAGTTTCCGGACCCCACCCCCCAATTCGCCCTGTCATGACTGCCACCTGTGCTTCGGAGACATGTTTTGGATATCAAGGTCATTAATTCTCAACATCCATACAGTTTACCTCAAATCGGACCACTCGTTCGCAATCTCAGGAAGTCAGTAATTCCCAGATTCACCTTCCCTTAACTCCCCCAACAATGATCGAATCCAGGAACGGAAGTTTTCCTAGGTCGGTCACTAATATGCCTGCCAAGTTTCATCGTCCTTAGCGCATCTGGAAGTATATCCTAACACCGTAACACGTGATCACAGGAATTGCGGGAAACCCTCTTCAATTCCCCTCAAAGAGCCCCGATCCGTACTGGTTCTGTCTGAACGTAATCTAGGGCTTATGCTTGTTCTTCGCACCAAATCCCATCCCGACCTAATTCCCCCATCCCTCGACGCTAAGCGATTCACGAAATTCTGGTGAACCCCTTCACCCCCCCAAGAATCGAATCCGGTTCGGACTTGACACGGAACATCTGAGACGACACCTCTTTCCAATTGCCAAGTTTCGTTCAAATCCGATCGCCGGTTCAAAAGTTAATAATGCCACTAGATTCCGGATAGCCCATCACTACACACCCCCACGATGGTTGGATCATACAAACGACTATTCTTAAGTCGGTTTGTTCGAGTCCCTGACATGCCAGCCAAATTGCGTCGTCCCAATACATCAGGAAGTACCGAAATCGCAGGACCACCGGAATTCTGCCCCCCCCCCACTTCCTCCAAGGTGCCCGAATCCCATCCAGTATATCAATGATGTATCTAGGACATGTGCTTGCTCTTCCCACCAAGTTTCATCCCGGTCGCTCGACTCTAAGCGTTTCCCAAGATTTCCGGTTCCTCCCTCCGGCTCCCCCCGAAGTCACCAGATCCGGTCCGGATTTTAATTGGGTCATCTGTGACACAAGGTCTTTCCACACATCAAGTTTCATGAAGATCCGATCACCCGTTCAAAAGTTATAAATACCTCAAGATTCCGGATTCCCCTTCGCTCCACTCCCCCTACGGTGGTCAAATTACGTAAACGATTATTCTCAAGTCAGTTTCTTCGAGTCCTTGATATGCCTGCCCAGTTTCATCATCCTAATCGTCAGGAAGTACGGCACTCGCGAGATCACCAGAATTCCGGACCCCCCCTCCAACTCCCCCCACAGAGCCCAAATCCGGTTCAGTTATGTCAATGATGAATTTAGGACTTGTGCTTGTTCTTCCCACCAAGCTTCATCCGATCCCTACACCCATCACGTTTCCCGAGATTTCCGGTTTCCCCCTCCAGCTCCCCCAAAAATCACTGGATCCGGTTCGGATTTTAGATAGGTCGTCTGAGGCACGAGGTCTTTCCAAATATCAAGTTTCATTAAGATCCGATTACCCGTTCAAAAGTTACAAATACCTAAGGATTCCGGATTCCCCCTCCCTCCACTCCCCCCACGATGCTCGGATCGGGGAAGTGACTATTTCCACCTTAATCATTTGGGGTCCCTGATATGCATGCCAAGTTTCATCGTCCTAGCTTACGTGGAAGTGCCCGAACTAGCAAAACCTGGACCGACCGACCGACCGACCGACCGACCGACCGACAGACCGACCGACCGACAGACAGACAGACAGACCGACAGACCGACAGACCGACAGACCGACCGACCGACAGAGCGTCGGACGGAGATTGCGATCGCTATATGGCACTTGACCGAAGGGCAAGTGCCGTAAAAAGCTTTCTCAAGTATGTTGACATATAAGCTGAAGATCCTTTTTGCACGGAATGGTATGGGAAGGACGAAAGCCTGGAGTTCTATTTGTTGAGATTTTGGATGATTTTTATTTATATATTCAGACATTTAAATTTACCGCCGAAAAAATAGACAAAACGGCGTTCCCGCGAGTTTCAACTTGTGGCTAACCATTGCCACCACTGCAGAGCACAGCAAAATAACACCAGGGAGTAGCGTCAAGACCTATGCAGCTATGCTTTCCTTAGTTCGCAAACGGGCCATAATCATGGCGCCTCTCACTAAGCTTGCAGCATTTAAAGCGAGACAAACTTGCGGATTCAGAAATTTCTAGTAAAGCCAAGATGCTGTCTGCACACATCGAGGAAACAGAGGATATTGTATCTCTTTTTTTTTTGCTGTGTTCAAAATAAGAAGTTACTGAAGCCAGCACTGGTGCACGACTGTTTGAGTTTCAGTAGGGACGTTCACTATCGCTAGTGGTGCTAGTGTCGCTACTGTTCAACTGTGTGTCAGTTACTTCAAGTCTTGGTGCTACTCCCTAGTGTTATTCTGCACTGATGCAGAGCAAAATAGCATTAGGGAGTAGCGCGAACAGAGCAAAATAACGCTAAAGAGTAGCGCCAAGACTTAGGAAAAGTGACACACACTCGAACAGAAGCGGTATTAGCACCACTAGCGCTAGCGAACGTCCCTACTGAAACTCAATAAGTACTGCACCAGCGCTGGCTCCAGTAACTTCATATTATAAACACAGCAAAAAAAGATAAAACCTCCTCTGCTTTCTTGATATGGGTAGAGTGGAAGACCGCATCTCTGGTTTGCTAGAAATTTCTAAACCCGCAAGTTTGTCTTGCCTTAAATGTCGCAAGCGTAGTTGAATGCGCTATGAGTATGGCCCGTTTGCGAAGCACGGAAAGCATAGGTCTTGGCGCTACTCCCTTGTGTTATTTTGCTCTGAGCGCGAAGACCTATGCTTTCCATGCTTTGCAACAGAGCAAAATAACACTAAGGAGTAACGCCAAGACCTATGCTTTCTATGCTTCGCAATCGGGCCATACTTGTAGCGTCGCCCACCACACTTCGGGCATTTAAAGCGAGAAAAACTTGCGGGCTTAGAAATTTCCAGTAAAGCTAAGATGCGGTCTGCACACATCGAAGAAACAGAGGAGGTTGTATCTTTTTTTTGCTGTGTTCAGAATTTGAAGTTATTGAAGCCAGCACTGGTGCACGAATGATTGAGTTTTAGTAGGGACGTTCAGTCCCGCTAGCGGAGCTAGTGCCGCTGCGATTGACTCTGTGTCACTTTTCCAAAGTTTGCGCGGTACTCTCTAGAGCACGCTCTAGAGTTAGTTTGCTCTGCTTTGCAAACAGCGATATTCGTAGCGCCGCCCACAACGCTTGCAGCATTTAAAGCGAGACAAACTTGCGGGCTTAGAAATTTCTAGTAAAAGCAAAGGTGTGTTCTGCACATACCAAGGAAACAATGGAGGATGTATAATTTGTTTGCTATATTCAGAATACTAGCGCTAGTGAACGGCTGAATTAGTTTCAATGGGGACGTTCTCTATCGCTAGTGGTGCTAGGTATCGCTGCTATTCGAGTGTGTGTCAATTGTGTCAAGTCTTGGCGCTACTCCTAGTGTTATTTTGCTCTGCACCACTGCCGCCGAAGACTAGTGTGCTAGTACACTTACTGTTGCTGATGACAAACACAGAACAACAACCTGGAGCCTTTGGAAGAGAAGCTCAATAGGAAGCTCAATAGGCGCACCGCGACCTTCGGCACGGCTTCGGGAACTAATCCGGTCTAATTCCGTCAACTGCATAATTTTCTCGAAAAAAATTCATTTTAAAAGGATTCTTTTTTTTATGTTTTGTTTTCCGTACGACGGTGTCGGCGCTGAATGACTTTTTGTTCCCCTCGATCTCCGAAGAGTCCTCGGGCACAAGTACGCCCATAGTTCTACCGTCGTTAAAGTTTAACTGAAAAGCCAGCTCATTTGTGTGTCATTTAATTGGATACACTGAATTATTTGGATTCTGCAAAGGGATTTTTTGATTTTCCACTGTCTGCTCTAGTTACGAGGCTCAGAATATCTCCAGCCGTCCCCACAGCGTAAATTCTACTATGACGCGGGAAATTTTAATCTCAACACAAATGCGGCTTTTCAGTGGGCAGTGGTGAGATCGGTGAAGATTGCTTAGTGCCTGAACAAAAAAAATTGATAGATCTTTCTAATAAGGCATGCAGCAAAAATACACGCGCATAGAGGCACCACAAATCACACGGAAATTCCACTATTTGAAAATCGATTATTCGTGAATAGCGGAACAACGAAGTAACTTATTTTCAGCGGGTCTTCAAGCCAATTTAAGTGAATAAGTGATGGGTAACTAGACTGTTCTATCCTAGCCCTTTTCGGTTAAATTTTAAAGTTTTAGGATCCAAAAATGAGCCCAATTGAGGTCTCAGAGATGGTCAGAATAACTAGTCTAAATAACGTTTCCAATCGTTTCTGTGCTTCAGTCGCAAGTCGAAAATCCAGTACCTCATAATGTATATTTTAAGGTACCTGACATGTTACATGTTGCAAATTTGTCATGTGTTTACTTGAATGTGAAAATTAAAAATAACCAAACGAAGAAAAATTATCTTTGTTGTTGCTGTCACTGTAGATACGACTTTTTACTGCGTAGATTGAAGTGTTTCACAAGTCGCACTCAGTAATGAATGCGACTTCACTGACAAACTTATTTGAATCGGACTTATTTGAATCGGACGGAGTTTAATGGTTTCATTTTCATTTTACTTTAGTCTTATTTTTTCCCAAGGCCAGGGGCGTCCCGGGGGGGGGGCGCAGCCCCTCCCCTACGTTTTGGTCGTTCAAATCGGGCATCGCGGTGAGGCCGTGACGCTCGTTTCATAAATGTTTTGTCCCCACATTTCCAAATTGGGTGATTCAACATGTTTATTGGTTCCCGTTCTTTATCAAATTTAATAATTCATCCAACTTCTGTTCAGTCCGCATCGGTTTCACCGCAGTCGGTCCGTCCTTCCGAGAATTCTGTGATTTATTGTGCTTATTTGGTCTCATTCTTTACCGAATTCGGTAATTCACCGGACTTTTCTCAAGTCCGTATCTGTTCTATTGCATTCGGTCAGTCCATTTCATAATTTGGTAGGAAATCAGATTCATGTGGTTCTGATTTGTTACCGAATTCGGTCGATTTCACCTGAGAACCGGATTTACAGTGGAGGTATGCTTATGTGAACAGTTACTTTAATGTGAACACCACAGTTTTGGGCTAAATGGTAGACGAAGATCCAAAATATCTGCACAGTTGTCTTCAGCTGCCCTTCTTTCCTAAATTGGCTAACTTGTAGTTAGCTTTAGACACAGTAAGTGCATGGAAATGGTCCTAAGCCCGAAGTCAACAAACGTTCACATAAGCATACCTCTACTGCACCAGACTTACCACATTCGGTTGTTTTAGGTGGTTACAACAAGAGTATCAATCCATTACGAAATTCGGTGTTCTACCGCTCCCGATCTATTCCTTATTTTTTTGGTTAGTTCTTATAGGTAGTACGAATTCATTTATTTGGTTCACGCCAATTTTTGGGATCCCATCGAAACCTTTGGTCTTGTTATTTCATGGATGATTTTGCTGCGCTCCATGATAAGCGGCGTCCGCTGGCTCCACTTGGATAAAACTCATTCCCCAATCCCCATTCCCATGGGCATAAATAATTAAATTAGCCATGAATTAAATAAGCATTGCTTGCTTGAGCCAGTTTAGCCTCGAAGCATGCTGGTCGCTGAATGGATGAAGGAATAGACTGAAAGAAGTCAGTTGATTTTATGGCTAAAGCTGCAGCTTTGTCACTTGAACTGGAGGCCTTAGGTAAGAACAAAGATTTACACCTTGCATTTGTTGGAAAAAGGATTCTTGGAATTCTGGCGAGACTTTAGTGTATGACTATGTATTGATGATTTCCTTGATTATTTTTTTTACAAAGACGATTTTCCCAACCCTCCTCTTCTGTCTTGGGTCTTGAGAAAGTACCTTCGTCGGGCGAAATAAGAAATAAAATTTTGTTTGTTTTTGCCTGGCGTCGGTCGACTCGTCGGCACATCGGGTTCTTTTTATACCCAAGAAATTAAATTCTGCACACAGTTATCGTGCAAAACACAGAAGGAATCGACTTCTGTATGCATTTGTTGGCCCTCTGTTAGGGTAGCCACAAAAACACCTAGTGGCAAAAATTGGCGATTTTGTTGTAATGAATGCATGAATTTCTGTGAATTTTCCTTATCAGTTTTACCTATCTAAAACATCTCCAAAAAATATTTTAAAAATACCATTGAATTCAGGACAAAATTGTCTATTTTATAAGGCTAACAGTAAGATGTCCTGGCTATTTAATATTATTTCTTAATATTCAATGTAAATTTAGATGTAAAAAAAAGTAGCTGAACTTGCCTACAAAAATTTGTTGATACTAAGGAGGAAAGTCAGCAGCCTATAGCAGCAATAGGTCTATTGGACTATAGCCTTGATGATCATATTCATATTTTCTCATCTAACTCACTTGCTGGGGCTCCCCATGCACTCAAAACCAGCTCAAAATCACCCAGTTTCATAGAATTTCATTGAAGCACATAGTTCCAAGCTGGTCACTAGATGGACAAAACCCTAAAGTCAATGGATGAACAAAGGCATTTCCTTATGTAAAATACTGTTTTCTAAAGAAGATTTAAGATGCTTAGAGACAAGATAGAGAGGTGATTTTGACCTCAAATCAAAGCTAAAAGATAGGAGAATCACATTCTGATCTTCAAAAGCTCAGGTTTGATTTTTTTTTTTTTTAGTGGCTACCCTTCCTCTGTATCGTGTCGGTATCCTCGTCTGCACATCAGGTTCTTTTTATACATAAGAAATACAGAAGAAACCACTAAGTTTCAGTCTTGGTAGACCTAAAGCAATGTCTTGGTTGTCACAAAGGCTTCATCCTTCGCCTCTGGAACTATGAATTATCAAGTAAGGAGTTTCCGTTTCAGGAAGTTCACATAATTCCCTTGAAGGTACCTGGGGACGAAAAGTGTCCCAGGGTACCCTGGAAAACGTGTCCCTGGGTACCCAGACGAGTAACTTTCCACAAAGATTCAATTTTCTGTCACTAGATGCCATTTTAGGTCAACTGCTGAGCATTGTTTTGTAGCCAAGAAAAAACTGCTTCAGATAAAAAAATACTCATTACCTTCCAATTAATTGCTCAAAAGATATTCCACAAAAAACATACCCTCTTTCTTACTCAAACACCCATAAAAAATTTCTCACCTGAAGTCTCTGTAATATTTGTGGCTTTCTTCAGGAAAGCACATGCATCCTTACTGATAGATGACGCGTCTTCTGTCATTCAGGCGGAATTTTTCAACAAAGTTTTCTTCACAGAGGTACCATGTCCCATCTTCACTTGTCCCAGCTCCCCTAGGCATGCTGGGAATAATTTGTTTAGCTGTTGTGTTTAACTGAAACTGAACTTTTTGGAAGTCCAGTTTCAGCTTCTCTGTAACTGCTAAATTTCTGTCAAAAAATTTAAATTAGCTGTTTTATCACGCATCTCAACTTAAAAAAAAAACTTGAGATCTTTCCAAAATTCTGTATATAGAGATATATAGAGATTGCATTTTTTGTTTTCAAACATTTAAAATTGCTATTTTAAAAATATTTGTGGGTCAATTGCCCCCAAAACCCCTCTCAATTTTACAAAATGAACAATAGGAATTACAATTAGGGTTGGCCTAGTAGAAAACTTTGAAATTGTCTTAGATGTCACTTGAAACTAGGAGCACCATTTATGGTGACTGAAATTGTTAAGTTGAGGATGGATCTGTAGGACAAATGGTCTCTTCTTAACTGTTTCTACATTCACAACATTCTGCACTGGGTATGAACATGCTTCAAGTACTCCAGCAGGACAACCCTCGCCCAGCTGTACTATAAAATTATTGTCTGTCCTATCTTCAAATACGGCAACATAAGGCATCGAACTGGCAGGCCAACTGCCGGGTGGTGCTGAACAGCTTTTAGTAACTTTAAGTTGAGTAAGTAAGGAATCGAACTTGAATCATAAGTTTTGAAGGATGCACTTCAGTCGAGAATGCACATTTTGGGCATAACTTTTTGATTGTATCAGATGGAATCAGTGCTCCCACTTCCCACTATCAGGTAGTTGTTAATAAAAGTTAGGAGGTCATTGGTAGATATAAAGGAAATACTGGCAGTTTACTGGCATTAATCCTGGGATGTTCCAGTTTGCACATTACACTGCATTTTAGGCTGGATTATAGGCTATACTGCATATCAGCTTCCCAATATGACAGTAGAAACATGCTTTTTGAACACTTTTTTACATTTAATCCCACCTTGATTTAGTGTTTGACTTCTAGAAAGGGAATAATGATGTACCATATTGATTTCATTTTTTTTTTTCAAATATACCTTGCATGTTATGGGGCTTATAGGGTATCCTTGTCTTTAGGTAAAGTTGTTGTAGTTGGGTATAGAGTTGAATGATCTTCTTAGTGTAGTTCAAGAAAAGTCTACATGAAACGTGTATAGTAATCTTCTTTAGCCTTATTGGTTTGTTAAAAACACACCAAAAAATGCATCTGCTGACTTTTTTGTTTGTTGTCATGATAATGCAAGTTTTTCATGGTTTTTCGGCTTTCCCTGGCAATGCTTATTATGGATAACATTTCATGCATAAAGTTTGTCGTGACAACATAGTACATCCTGATTGTTTTCTGTTGCGAATCTGTTGAAATCCCGCATCCTTGTGTTGTCTCTCATGAAACTTCTGACAGTGGGGTTTGCCCTTTTCTTTATTGTCTTCACAATGGCTCTGTAAAGAATTAGGCATACATAAGCATAGGAATCTGGATGATGACACAAACTGTCCTTCCTGGGATTCGAGGCCCAAGGAACTTAGAGCTGCAAGCCTCTTTGCCCTAGAAAGTTAAGTCTGTCAACTTATCAGAATAGGGGATGATCACACTTGCGGATTTCCAGACTCGATTTCTGAGCATATTGAAAGAAATTTTTTTTTAGTTTTACCACTATTTCGGTACCGGTTCTAGAACAATAATCATACGTCTTTGGACAAGTTCACATAATCTACCATGAAATACTTTATAGGCTTTTTCACTTTATTTATTTTTTTAAACCGGCTTTTTAACCTACAGCCTTACAAAGTCCCTAATCGTTTACTGTTTTTAGGGTGTTTCCGACGACCCGAAGTATGTTTGTGCCACTTGCCTTCTCGAATGAACTGTACTACTTTAGCAAGAGACACAGGATCAAACACCCGAAGTCCACGAAAAGCAAAAAGAAGCTGCCGAACTGCAGACCTGTAAGTACCCAAAACTGTCTATGTAACCAAGAACAAATAATCAGATAGAACCTCCATCTTTGGTTCCATGCAGTGACTATGGATAACCAGAGAAAACTGAGTGGAGCCAGAGGTACTTGCTCAGCATTGAGTTGACACCCGTCTACTTCCGTCTTCGCCATTGCTGATCACATGGCAACACATGCAGGAGGCACGCTGACCCGGTCTGGAGCGCATCCAGAGAACCAATCTGCTTTGACTTTGAAAGTTTCTTCAACGCGGCTTCACAGCGATATAGCTATTTGGAGAGGAAACAAAACGTGATGTTCCGCGTAGAACCTAACATTCGCTCGTTTGCATCGGGCAGGATAGGGGAAATATTCTACTCCGCATGGTCATATTGCAGAGATAGGGAGACAGAGGTTCTATTTGATCATTTGTTCTTGGTATAACCCAAAGACCGGCTTGTGAAGCATCTTCCCTGTCCTTTCTACTGTGGTTACTATCCAAGTTTGTTGAACATACTTTTTTCCAAGCAGCTGTACACTTGGGCAAGCCTACCTTGTCTTCAGTGGCGTCGCAAGTACATTTTCGTTGGGGGGGTATGGGGGGGATCCCGGTAAAAATGATGAGACGGCTACTAAAAAAGGCGTCAGTTTTGCCAAGACCACTTCTTGATACAGTGTATTGCTGGGTACGATTCAAGAAATTTTGCCAAGACCACTTCTTGGTACAGTATATTGCTGGGTACGATTCCAGCAATAGATGCCAAAATTAAAAAAAGTAGTTTTAATATGCGCAATACTAGAATTAGAAAAATAAGGAAGCCAAATAGGAAATAAAAGGACTTGAGGTAGAGCAACCGTACTGAAGACGCGCGCAGACGATCTCCTGGTTACAGTGGGAATGTGACTGTAACAAGGTACGACCAGGGACCCATACATTTCCTGTAATGCCTCGCCATTCAGGGGGCCTGTCAATAAGAGATTTCTGATGCTACGTTGACCGACCGGAAGATAATTCGAGAAATACCCACGGTCCAATCACGTCCAAGGCCAGATAGACAAAATTTGGGATTGGCTGCTGGCGCCTTGAGGAGGAGTCTCTTTGGCGCGCACGTCCAATGAGGCAAACAAGAATGCCGATTCGACCAAAGTGGGATTTTTGGAAAGTAGGCAAGGGTAGGGCAACATAGCAACATAGAAGCCCCCTGTAAAGGAAATTTATGGGTCCCTGGTATGACCCAGTTTGGTTGGCTAGGAAAGCCAAACAACATTTTCTTGCAGTTTTTGAAGATTTTTTCCTACGATGTTTTCCAACATTTTTTTACTGTAATATTTTTATTGTTTTTTTGTTTTTCTTTCTGAAATTGATGTCTTTTTAATTTTTTTGAATAATTTGCTCTATTTTTCAGTAATTAAGGGAAAGTGCTCGATGAACTTCAGCGGAGGTTGATACAGCTTCGTATCATCCTCTCTGGAGGCTGATACGATATCGTAGCAACCTCCCCAAAATTTATTGTCTTAATATGACAACCTGTGGGACATAGAAAGATATACATTAGACATCTGTTAGAGAAAAGTTATATAATGATATAGATATTAATTAAGCTTATTTATGTTGACGTAAAAGCAAATAGTCGACTTACCACCGTTTCAACATTTTTAATGAATAACTAAATCGGATTGGATTTTGTGCGGATGCGACAAACTGACCGACCTATTAAGAGGGCGCGAAGCTGACAATGACTGGCGACGAACATATGTGTGATAACCAAGCTAACACCAGGGAAGTTTCGTTTAGTGGCGGATGAGGAAGCGGTGGCGCAGGGTCTGGTGGAATTGTAGTGATTGAGAGAAATACTCTCTCAGTCACGAACTGCGTATGCGAATCCTCGGTAGGCGCAGTTGAGGGGTATACCGCTAGGGGGTAGCCACAGTTTGATCAAGTTTCACATTAATGAATATTCTCTTTTCTAGGACCTGTGACAAGACCAGCCTGACGTACACGCATCAAGGAATACTGTCCTTACCTTCAGTCGCTTTCTTGAAGCGATTAAGCGATCCTAAGCGATTAAGCGATCCTTTGTCCTGGACCTCAGTTGGCATCGACGGCCCCTGTAGATGGTCATACCTGATGACACGCTGGTAAGTCAGGTGGTGACTTATAAAGAATATCGGTTGATCGTGTGGCGGGTTGCGAAGTGTTTCCCAGGATGTTTCCGGATAGCGCATCGCGTGAGCTAAATTGGCTGTTGGGCGTCGCGACAAAGAACGTGTCCGAATGCTTTTTAGTGTAATTTTTGTTTGTCCGGAAGCTATTCCCTTTATTTCTTCTCTGACACATCTAGTACCAAAATTTAAGTCAGGCCGAAGAAGAAGAAAAAAGAATTATCTATATAAAGGACGACTCAGATGGTGTTCGTACAGTTTGTAAGGTTTTTCGCAGAGTATGCTCCGTAAAGTATGTCACCGATCAAACGGGAATTGGACCTAGATAACATTACGAGAATTTTTGTGGCAATCTGTTCCAGAAATATTAGGACATACTAGGAGAATCGCCGTGCTCTCCAGTTTCTAGAAAATTCAGCATTAAATTATGGCATCCTAGCTGAATTTATGTGAATTAATGCTGCATTAATCGAGCGAAAATTTAAGTCCGAAAGCGAAATGCTGCATAAAATCCTGAACTGATTCATCATTTTCGTTCGTTTCGGAGCTTTCGGACACGTTCGACGTCTGTGGGCAAATTTCTCTCCGCTGCTCTAAATGATGTGTTGAACTCATCGACCACTGGGTTTTATATATGGGCCTCCAGCCTCTTGCATTTTCACTCCGGCCGATACGAAAACAAAAATCCGCAGTTTTGTATTGTCGTTCCTACGATATTTCTATGATGCTTTGCTGGGCATCCTATTTAAGTTTAAAACCCGCGGGATCCAGGACTAACCAGTCGATAGTTCTTAGCGTACTTGAGGGTCAGCCACCTGAGCCACAGATGTGCTGGTTAGCCTTAGATTTTGTCTTAGGTCTAAGGTCAGTGGCTGCAGCGCAACCTCTTGAGAAGTTTTTTGAGAATGATTTTGGATGCTAGTGTGTGAATTCGTCCATCAAACTTGGTCATAATCTAGGGTCTGTCGCCTAGCAAAAAATACTTTACGTTCATATACCTTTTTCAGAATTTTACCTTTGGGGTGGGGGGACGTCCAGTTCGTACATTTCCGGTAAGCATAGAATAAAACCTGCCATAAAAGTCAAGCTTTCAACATACTGTACCCAAAAAAGGTTTAAGTAAGCACCACAGGCGAAGTTTTTAAGTCTGCCCTCGTTCCTGAAAAGTTTTGCTGTACCTACCATACAAGTTATAGCTTTTAATGTACTTCAAACACCCAAGAATTTCAATCCTGAAACGTTAACTAAATGAAACACCGTTCTTCCAAATAGAGGATAGGCCTGCTACGAAATGCGCCTCCGGCAAGTTTTATTCAAAAAAATTGTAATGCATCATAGTTATTGTTCCTTAAATTTAAGTTCGTAAATTTTGGATTTTCATGTCAACTTTCGCTAAAAACCGACGCTTCCAACGACTGTATCAAGTATGAATTAAACTGTGCGCCGCAGGCGAGATTTTTTAAATCTGTCTTTCTCTGGAAAAATGTTTGATCTGTAGCCTAAATACCATACAGATTCTAGCTTTTAATGTGCTTCAGACCCCCAGAATTTCAAGCTTAAAACGCCAACTAAATGAATTACCGTTCTTCAAAACAGAGAATACTGTAATGCATCATAGTTATTGTTCCTTAAATTTAAGTTCGTAAATCTTGGCTTTTCATGTCAACTTTCGCTAAAAACCGACGCTTCCAACGACTGTATCAAGTATGAATTAAATTGTGCGCCGCAGGCGAGATTTTTTAAATCTGTCTTTCTCTGGAAAAATGTTTGATCTGTAGCCTAAATACCATACAGATTCTAGCTTTTAATGTGCTTCAGACCCCCAGAATTTCAGGCTTAAAACGCCAACTAAATGAATTACCGTTCTTCAAAAAAGAGAATACTATTAAATACGCCGCAGGTGAAGTTTTGTAGAAACGCTGACGAGCAGAGCGCCTTTTTGCAATCCGAAATAAAAGTTGTCCTTAAAGGACCCCTCTTGCTTATTCTGCTTTTTATAATATACCTAGCTCCCTTGTGGAATTACAAGTTTCTAAAATCCCCTCCTCTCTCTATTTTCTTCTGTGCCTACGAATTTTTAGCGCTTTTTCGGCCATACCGAGTTTTGCTCGTCACACAACACAAAGTTTGCCGGAATTCTCAATGTCCGCTGACAACTCTTTCACGCATAAGGATATGAGAATCTTTTTTTGGGATCCCAAAACGTTAGTGACGGATACCTATGACCTCGCAAAAGTTGTCCGTCTGTCCGTCCGTCCGTCTGTCAGCACGATAACTCTCGAAGGGAATGAGATATTTTGATGAAACTTGGTGTGAGGATTCTTCGCGTCAAGAGTAAGGTCGAGTTCGTAGATGGGCTCTGTAGCCCTACATTTGGGGGTGGGGGAGGGGTTTTAAATTAAGGGGCAAACAAAATATTTTGAAACAGCTAATGTGATAGTCGATTATGGGTGAAAAACACGATGGTGAAAACCATATTCTCGCCGGACAAGTAGTTCGCCCGGAATCCGGCCAAAACCGGAAAGTTTGTTAAAAGTAAAAGTTTTATTTGAAGTTGATTAGATGTTCGATTTAGGGGTAAGAAGACATGCTGAACACGATGGTGCAAAGCATTTTCTCGCCGGACTAGTAGTTAGCCCAGAATCCGGCCGAAACCGGGAAAATTGTTAAAAGCAAAAATTTTATTTGAAGTTGATTAGATGTTCGATTTAGGGGTAAAAAGACATGCTGAACACGATGGTGAAAACTATTTTCTCGCCGGACAAGTATTTCGCCTGGAATCCGGCCGAAACTTGAAAATTTGATAAAAGTAAAATTTGATAAAAGTAAAATTTGTATTTGAAGTTGATTAGATGATAGATTTAAGGGTAAGAAGAAACGCTGAATCTGTATATGACGATCATTTTTTACCCGGACATAAAGTTCGTCCGGAATCCGATTGAAACCGGATTTTTTTTATAAGTTAAAGTTTTATTTGAAGTTGATTAGATGTTCTTTATAGGGATAAGGAGATGCACTGAATTCGTTTCTGAACTATCTTTTTTTTTTGCTCGACAAGTGGTTCGCTCGGAATTCGGCCGAAACCATAAATTTGGCAGAAGTAAAGCAGGAAGTTTCGATCAGTATCGTCAAAATAGATATGGCTTATAAAGGTAGCCTATATCTGAACTTTTTTTTCTCAGATGATTAGCCTGGCGAAGACTGGATCTGGCGTGGACAAGACCTAGTTGTCTGGGTCAAATATTAAATTTTTGGGATCCCATCGAAACCCTTGGTCTTGTTTTTACTGCTTTTATTTGCTTTGTTTCCCGACTTTTTAACGACGGCGCGTATACTTTTCAAACATTTTGCTCCCAGCCGCCGCGTCGAAGAGCAGGAAGGCTGGATGTTTTACAGTAGCAAAGATAAAAAAAAGTAGAAACATGTATCAGATTCTCACTGAACACATCTGAATGAATGAATGAATGAAATTCATTTCCCATTTTTAAGACAAAAGTCACAAATGAAGTATGAAAAAAATAAGGAAAAAAGGAAAGAACGCACAAGAAGTAACACATAGATCTTAGTAATCTTATTTATACACGGGGCAACATCGTCCTATACAAAGTGTGTCTAGCATCAAGCGAACGAGTCAAACATGCAATCCTCTCAGAGACTGCATTAAATGGATCCGTGACATTATACTTTGCCGACAATCTAGAGTTACTAGCCCACGGGGGTAGTCCTAGATGGTATTTGCATTACCTATAGAAAGTAGAACGGATGTTGGATGTGAACAGTGGTTGTGAGCAAACGGATGCGAACAGTGACCAAAATGACGACAGCGCTATTATATGCGGCATAGCGAATGCGGGATAGAGCCGACCCAGTATGTGCCGATTGTAACGTCGCTTGGAGGTAACAAGTATTCCCCATGCTTTTCTAGCCTTTTCCGCAAAAAATGATACAAGACGTGAAAGCGTTGATTTCATATCCGACCCAATAGGCAGGGGAAGGTAAACAATCGAGGATACAGGTTGAAGAATGTGATCCCCGAAACATATATTAGTTGTCTCTGTATCAGACTTTTGGTTGAAGAATACAACCTCGCTCTTATTCGGGTTGAATGTTAAACCAATACACTCATATTCTTGGCTAAGAACCCGAAAATTTTCTTCAACATATGTAACCGACCGGCTCAAGTTCAACACATCATCTGCGTAATTTAATATGCACAAGTCCATACCTTCATACACATAACTCATTCTTATCGGTCTCTGTGGCTCAACTACACTGTTATTGTATAGAAGAGGGGAAGAAATAGCACCCTGGCGTATAGCTTTTTCAGCGGGTAACGTCCGACTCGACAAAACGGGACCCCTGTGCGTCGGTACTTTAACTTTCACCCTTAGCTTCCGATAAATTTTCCGATACGTAATAATAACCGAGGCGTTAACACCGCGCTTCAGACCGCTCAGTAGCAGTTGTGGGTGAATCCCGGAATCAAAAGCTCGCCGTATATCGTGGCTAGCGAGGTCAAGTTTTTCGCCAGATTCATGGCAATCAATCAACACATTAGGAAGTATATGGTGAACATGCTCCCTGCTGAGATCTCTCTTGAACCCGAATTGATTATCCAGTGTACTACATACATTCATACTATCGTCAATCACTGTAACCTCCATTAATTTACAAAGCACAGGCGACACTGTTATAGGCCGATATGATGGACATTCATTTTCCGGTTTACCTTTTTTTACGACCGGGCTAACAATACCAACGCCGAAAACATCGGGTACTATGCCTAAATTAAAAATAATCTGGTATAGCAACGACAAATGGTTTATCAGAATTTCACTACCGCAAACAAGGTGCACACCACAAAGGTTCTCAATACCTCTAGAATACTTCTTTTTCAACTTCTGAATGTGACTATTACGCCCGAACCTGGCTCCACCGAATCTAAGAGAGTACCGTATCAAGTTCATTCTCAAATTTGTTTTCAATGTCCTCATCAGGGGGTGAAAATCAGCACTAAAATGAAGGTTCCAATCTTCCTCTGTAGGTAGATCTGTGGTAATCTCTACATCCGTCGCCTCCCATTCACAAATCGCCATACCGCATTGGGTTATTTTTCACTGCTTCACCGTTGCGATCGATGACATCAGCACGATGTTTTGATAGGCACTTACTAAACTGACGCTTACAGTGAAGACGTATCGAATTAACAATACCTTGTCTAGGGCGCCCGCACTCGGTCCAAACTCTGAGCCATAACTTAGACATCTGACATGCTTCCACTAGGGCCGCATTTGCTGACAATTCCGGAACTTGAGTACCGATTCGGACCCTACGTGTGGGTATAGCGTTCGTTTCTGCACACCGCAATGCGTGGTAAATTTTGGAGCAGTAGATGTTCAGTAGTGTCTGCTTTTCTTCCTCCGGGACATCAGACTTAGGCTGTAGATGCTGGTACCCGTCGCACACATGCCGGAAAAAGTGGAGGTCCATTTTGTCCCATTCTGTTTTCACAGACCACTTACGACTCGGGGAATGGGCTGCTAGGGAAGGTTGCATGGTACTAAACTTGTTCATTATGTGGAAATGGTTGGAGACAACAAATCTCTATGTTCACATGAGATCGGTCGTCCAGATTGATATTGTTCGAAGCTAGCATGAAGTCAAGTGATGAAGTTGAAACCGATTTATGGATATTGGTGAACTGTGGATCATTTAACACGGGTCTCAGGGAGCTAAGACACGACAGAAGTAATTGAGTTCTGGGTAGGTTGGGGTACCCTAAGTCACAGTTCATGTCACCGACTACAATGCACAGCTAGTTTTGACTTTGGCATGCAGACCCACACCGAGACAGCTTGTCACATGCTGTCGCAAACTTTCCATCTGATTGAGGCGTATTGTTGTTCGTTGGCATGAAATAACATACTGGTCGATTTTCACAGTCAAGAAAGAGTCACATTTACTGTGTAGAGTTGGTTGCAAAAGCGACCTGGTTACCACCGCGACACCTCCGGACGGCCTGCCTCTATTTAACTGCTTAGCAGGTGTGCCGAAAACTTTTACTGAATCAGAAATATTTAGAAGCAACATATCCTGCAAACATGTAATTTCGTTTTCATTTAGCATTTGTTCGATTAGTGGTAGCTTAGATGACTCTCCCATTTATGTTTCATGACACTATACGTGTAACACTGTCTATTTTTGCGCCTGAAGCTGATTTTGGGCAACTGGGCATTTATAGCTGTAGGAGGGATGTTTATTTGATCCACATAAGGCACATTTGATGGCGTTATGGCATCGGTTTTCCTTGGTGCTAGAATGGTCACCTGCGCAGCGGGAGCATTTCGCCGCATTTGTGCAGGACTTAGCCGTGTGTCCATACCCGTATGGAAATAATTGTGACTGTAAACAATTGAAAACAATTGTTTTTTTCAATTGTAGGCTACTATGGGACCGAGAATACAATTCGAAAAAGACAGTATTTTTTTTACAACTGTATAATATACAACCAAATACAACTGTAAACACTTGCTTTTTTACAATTGTATTTTTACAATTGTATTTTCGTTCCCATAATACAATTAAAAAAAAAAAAACAGTTGATTTTTCACAACTGTATTTTTACAATTGTAGTCTCGGTCCCGTAATACAATTGGAAAATACAGTTGATTTTTTACAACTGTAAATTCACAAATGTATTTTTACAATTGTATTTTCAGTCCCATAATACAATTGTGAAAAACAATTGATATTTTACAGTAGTATTTTTACAATTGTACTTTCGGTCCCATAATACAATTGGGAAAAACAATTGGTTTTTACAATAGTATTTTTACAATGGTATTTCGGTCCCACAATACAACTGAAAAACTACCTCGTTTGTTTTACAATTCCGTTTTGTCCCAGAATACAACGGGAAAGGATAACGTATAGAAACAGGTGCCGCCAACATGTGACCATTTTTGTCTTGCTGCTAAATTTTGCTCGCCACAGTATAACTTCAATGAATCGTGCACACTCTTTTGAAACATTTTGCTCTAACACAACGAATTTTGCTTTGTTCAAATGAATGTAATAAGCTGAGCTGCTGCGAGTCCCTCGCAGGTGTTTAGAAGAAAGGGATTTGGATTTTGGCAACGCTGCAACATTATTCAACAGAAATAGAAAAATATTAGGTTGGAGAATATGATTAGACCTTTCAATCAAGGACCAAAATCCGGATTTGGTAACTCTTCTAGAAAAAAGAAATATTAGGTTATTGAAAATAGATGGACCATTCATTCAAGTCCAAATTTCCCACATTTGGTCAGCATTTGGTAACTCTAGAGGATTGAACGAAACACTGGGAACTGCCTGCAAATATTTCATTCACGGGGTGGCACAAATAGCAATGTATAAGGAAAGGTACCCAGCCTCAAAAATTACAATTTTTCAGAATTTTTTTTTGTAGTGAAATCTATCTGGCTTAAAAAGGAACACACAAATATGATAAAACATAGACTGAAGCTAATATACTGGTGTTAATATTGGGGAAATAAATTTACTTCAATATTTCTAGCTAAACATATTTTAATTTTGAAACACTATCACATAATTTTTGCCCAATATCAGACAGCTTGCAAAGTACAGCAAAGTGAAGAAAAAGATAATGTCTGTGGCTCTCTGTGACTGTGTATGCAGTTGCAACAAGTAGAGGGACTTACCTTCTTTTGCTTTAGGCCATCAAACATGCCCGGAAACTCTTCGTTCAACCTGGCCTTTGATTGCCGCTGGGCTTCAAGCCTTTGTTTCTTTGCATTCACCCCACTTGCACTGGCTTTCTTAACTTTCGAAGCTTTTTCATAAACACAGAAATCATCACTTTTGGCGTCCTTAGTCAGGCGGCTTGACAGGACAGGCAAGCAGTCCTCTGCCAACCCAACCTTAAACACTATGCCCCGAAACCACCCCGCCTCCCCCTTATCACACATGCTCTGGTTTAGATCCATGAATTCCTTCTCCCTGCTGGAGCAGGGAGGAACGCCTTCACCTGATGAGTTGATTGTCTTTGTGCCATTCCAATATACCCAAGTTTTCTTGGGCAACTTGGTTTCCGAGAACGAGCCAATTTCAAAGTTTTTAATAAAAGTAATGGGCACCACCTGCTTAGTTTTCTCATACTCTTCCTTGAAAACCACAACCGCACAAAGTGACATTCTTCCTGTCGTTGTTGTTAGAAGTTCGAAGTTTTTTAGAATGGCGATGGTGACGAATTTTTAGTCATAACAGTGATGATTATGAACAAAGGGGCAACGTGTTTCGTGTTTCGACAAGAAAAAACTGATGACTCAGATAATTTATGTAGCAAAAGATTTTGATGGCTAATTTGCTCAGAGGAAACGCGAGCTGTGGAAATATAATAGAATTTTATTAACGGTCGGGAAGTATGTATTCCGTCAGATATTCAGCCGGAATAATAATTATTATTATTTATGTTGTTTTCATAATTATTCAGTTTCATAATTATTATGTTGTTTTCTTTTGGCAATGACGGTGTATGCCTCCAGCTAGCCTCCTTCACCATTAATTCTTGTGCGATAAGCAACGTTGCACAGTTGTATGCACACATGGGTCGAGTGCTAGCCAAAGCTAACCTAACGGAGTTTTCAGGAGTATCGCCCCCTCGCATGAAACCGGATTAAGCAAGTGAGAAAACTGTGTTCGTTAGGTTGAAGCGCGAAGCTCAGCGCGATGATTCATTGAAAACTAAGGTAGCAACTAGTCGGAGGGTTGCCCACTCTCCATTTTAGTGTACGTTGAGTTCCCGGTGCCGCGATGCTCGATCGGTGCAGGCACCTACTGGAACAAGCAGGCACTTGTTGTCACGTGAAAACATCAAAATGAGGATTTTTAGAAGCGTTTCATTTGACTATGTTCTGAGCAAGTTTTGATGCGCGGACAGAAATTTATCGTATCACACCACAACGAATTGCACATGTTGTCCGAAGTCCAATGTTGTTATTAATAGGCTGCTATATTTTTCGAGGCATTAAAAAACATAGTGATTTCTGAAAAACAGTTGAAGTTCTAAGGAAGGCGAGACCAAGAGTATGGGAACGGGATAAGGTTTTACGGTTGAATGTACTACTATTATATTTATAGCCTATCCAACCGATTAGGATAACCGACACAAAGCGTTGCGCCCATCGAGGAATCGGATATTACGTCCGACGAAAAACAACTGAATGTGGTTGTAACGTTTTTTTTAAGGTCAGGCGAATAAGCAATTTGTTTACGATGGAAATACATTTATTCTAAATAAAACTGAAATCAACTGTACTAGTTTGTAATAATTGTATACAGTTGAAAATACAACTGGAAATTCCGACTTAAAAAAAGTTTTTGAAAAACAATTGAAATCGGCTGTATTAGACTGTTAACAACTGTTTAGAGTTAAAAACAACTGGAACCAGTTGTTTGCATAAAACTAAAAAAAAAAAAAACAGTTGTGAAAAGACACTTGTCAAAAAACAATTGTGAACCAACAATGGAAATCAACTGTATTAAGCTGTTAAAATTGTTTACATATAAAAACAGTTGGAATTGGCTGATGTCAACGGTGCCGGCACCGAGCACTAATTGGTGTACGCGAAGTTGAGAGTGGGCAACTCTTCGGCAATTTAAAAGTAAGGATGAGGTGCAAAATGCGGAGGATTTTTGCTTTGCGTTTGTTGTTTGAATAAACAGAATTACTTCTGTTTGCTCGTATCTTATTTTCGTTTATGTTTAATTTCCTAGCTTGACCTAAAGAGGAGAATTTTGCACAAATAGCTGACATTCAGCTGTAAAAAAAAACAGGAATCAACTGCATTACGCTGTTTACAACTGTTTACAATTAAAAACAGTTGGAATCAGGTGTTTACGCCAAATGTAAAAAACAGTTGTAAAAAAAAACAAGTGAAATCAACTGCATTTAGGCTGTTAACAGTTCCGTTTAGCGCAAACAAACAGCGCAGCTAGCTTGGGCCGAAGGATTATTACTTTACAGTGGTAAAATGTTTAATCGTAAAAAAACAACAACAGTAGTTTAAATATTATTGTATTTGGCTGTCGAGGTGTCATACGATCGTTTGCAACTGAAAACAACCAAACACAAGTGTATGATCAAGATGGTTTCAGTTGTTGATTGGAATCAGTTGTTTACATTCAACTGTAAAATTACAATTGTAAAAAATCAACTGGAATCAACTGTATTACGCTGTTAACAACTGTTTACAATTAAAAACAGTTGGAATCAGTCGTTAACGCCAGCTGTAAAACTACAATTGTAAAAAATCAACTGGAATCAACTGTAGTACGCTGTTAACAACTGTTTACAATTAAAAATAGTTGGAATCAGTCGTTTACGCCAGCTGTAAAAAAATAGTTGTAAAAAAAAACAACTGAAATCAACTGTATTTAGGCTGTTAACAGTTGTTTACAATTGAATTCAGTTGTAATTGTTGAATTCAATTATAAACAGTCGTTACCAGCTGTAAACAGTCGTTAACAACTGTAAACAGCTTAATTATTTCGATACGGGTAGGATTGGCACTTGTTGCACTGCATAGGTAGAAACTTGAAAACGTCAATGGGCAAATGTTCGTAATCAACTGTGAAAGGGCATTGTGTTGCCTTAAGCAGATGTTCCTTACTCTCGAACTTTAGCTTGAAGGACGAACTTAGGCCAATCTGCGTTGCATGACACAGTTATCAGTCAGCGCCACTATGTCGTCAGAACGGATACTGTGCGGAACGAATCGCACTATTCCGTAGAACGCTGGGGATTTGACCTGCGGTTGGACTGATGCATCATTGTTTCTGATAGCCTGGGCGCATGATTGGCCGCGTTTTGACTGTCGAGCACAACTTTCCAGGACATTTTTCCGGGTCGTAGCTCGACAGTGTTCACCGAGCTGTTACCACAGACCTGATTGAGATAATCCTTCCGCGCCTCGGGATCTGAAAAGTCCTTAGTGGTTCAGTTTTAATTTTTTTTCAACATTCCTTTACGGGCAAGCCGAACATTTGATTTTTCGTCGTAAATATTTTAGTATCAGCATCTTCGTCATAATTTTGTTGTAAGTAATAATACTTATATACACCTTAATAATACCTATATACAACTTATATACAATTCGAATCACTGTAAGTGATCATTTACAATCACAATTATATCAGAACTAAAAATCAAAGAACTATAACATAAACAAGAGTTACGACGAATTATGCATTTCGACGAATGACGTCTAATTACACATATATAAAACGTAGGAGTCAATCAATTGTAAAATAAGCAAGAATTACGATGGGTTATACATTTCGACGAATGACGGGTATGAAGCTTTTTTTGTATCGGTCATGAGATGCAGAAACAGGATTAACTTAGAAATGGGCTGCGAAACCATTCGCGCAGGTCTAGGTCTAACGGGTTCGAACTCGGGCGGGAAATTGTCTCGCAGACGAGGATTCTCGAGCGTCTTAACTCCAAATTTAAGGCACACTTTTTCTCGACGTTGGGCCAAAGATTCCAGCTTGAAACTCCGAAGAAGCTCGATGTACGGCACCTTTGGCGATTTGGAAGTAACAAGGAAGGCTCTAAATTGCAACCTCCAACGAATTCGACTGATCCCGTGTCAAACCGAAGTGCCATACCTGACAACAATATTCTAAATTGGGGCGGATGAAGGACAATTTTCCAACATCTCAACGAGTCGTCGTCGCTGTAAAAAGTTAGGAACAAAAGGCTGGAGGAGGTCTGCGGTTACGTGGATAACAGGAAAAGACCGAACATTTTCGATTTGTTTTTGGGGGATGCAGTGGATTCGTTGGACAAGGTCCAAGCGCTTATCAAGCATTGCTAGGGGAGGCGGCTCTGCTAGGGGAGCAAACCCAACAAACGCCAGCGATCCAGATTGTACCAATGCGGCCAATCAATCAACCGCCTTTGCCAAAACAAGGAGGATCAGCTAATACCGAACCGCAGCCAGGAACTCGTAGGACCACGATCAGGGGAGCGTCTCGTCAGGTTTCCTCGCAAACGTTATTTCGGAACTGGAGATTCTAAAAGCCAAGGTGGGTTGTTCCTCAGCGGTAGAGCGGGCGAAAAGGGAGGTGTTTGATCTAACAACTTCACCTTCTGGACGAGAGCAAGTGTCCCGGTTAGTTAATCGTTTAAGAGATTTGGTGGACGCCGACAAAAGAGCCCGGGATACAGATCTAGAAAAGTTTGAGGTCGCCTATGCGCAAGTGTTAGCTTCTGACGATTGGCCGTATTTCGAATTGGGGATAAGCGTGGTTAGTTTGATTGGGACAGACGTAAAGAAGGAAGGGCGAAAAGGCATCAAATTTGGCCACCCAGAAAACAGAGGATAAAACATGGTTGCAGAAGCTTTAAGCTTTAAAAGCTTTTAAAGGACGCCTCCACTTTCCGAATATGGCTGAATATCTAATAACGTATCTAACGTAAACGGTTTGTCCCGAATCCATAAATTCAAATAACCTGGGTCTACTCGGTTCAACAGTCAATGGCATTATTAGGGCTGAAGGGTCACACTCTCCAACCCGCCCCCATGGAGCCAATGCCCCGTTAATTATACTTTCCTTTAACTGTTCACTCAGAAATTCTTTAAATACGCTATAACTATGAGCGTTGGTAAGCTCCACTTCTACTGGAATAAGAGAGTTTAGTTCTCTTTTTCTGAAAGAACCAACGAAAGGCCGAAAAAACGAGGAGACATCCACTCCTTCTCTAATTCAAGACGAAATTTCTGTACTGTCATTACATTTTTTTTTTCGTACCTCCTTCAGCCTCATCCACTCTGCTTCCCTGTTAGCATCCCAGTCAAATAGACCTGGATTAGGAGCATCAGCGGGGATTGTTTCGTCTAGTTCTCGTAACGATGGCCACAATTCGCTCCATGTTGCTGCGTCGTCGGGTTCTCTCTCGAATAGCCAATCTAGGCATGTCTTGTCGCCTCCTTTGATAATTAAATCTTTGAGCTCTGTCGTCCACCAATCGGCGGCTTTGAATGGGCGGAAAACACTTCCAAGGGGCGGACCAATGCCCAGTGAGTGTAACTTTCTATAAAGCAGTGCCTGTAGGTAAGAGGCGGTCACTTTGTCTCCTTTTGTGCGGGGTAAACAGAACCTCTTCGCACAGCTGTTCACAGTTTCAAGGTTCTTGAGTCTTTGAATTGAGTTGATGTACTGCAGACGATAATTATGACGAACGGACTCGATGGCGTCTGGTAGTAAGTACCTCAATCCTCCGTTCTCTGTGGATAAGAACGGGCTATTCAGTGACGTGGCCTTAGCCATGGACTCGGGCGCTGTCAACTGAAAATATTGAAAATATGTGAACAATTCTTCCCACTCGTGCACATGGGCAGTTAAGCCACTGCCATTGAAAAGAAGCAGAGTCTCGTTGCCACTGCCATTGTCGGTCCGCCCAAGCTTTAAGTGAACTGAACTCCGCCGCGCGTGGAAACACTAGAGGCGGAATCACTCGTAAACCTCCGTTTCCGACCCATGAGTTGCAATCCTGAAAAAAAAACATGTCGACTCATTTAAAGCCTACTTAACAGAAATTTATTCATTCATATATACACGTTATGTTCATATAACACATGGACAAAAAAATTAAAATAAATTATTCCTTGGGCTTTGCCACTCCTCTACAACTTGGCGATGTTGAAATATGGCCTGTTTCACCACAAATAAAGCACACGAGAATCGTGTTGCCCTTGAGCCATTCGAACAACCTTATCACTGACGTCAAGGGGTTGCAAGAAAAACTTTCTTGCAAACTCGCCTAGAAACATCAGCAAGCTAAAAAAAAATAGACTAGCGGATGATCTCTTCTCGAGTGATTGGACGTTGTGCTGCGCTATTTCTTTTATGTCTTCACATGATGAGCAACAAATTCTCTCGCTTTTCTGGTTGCCAGACACTACCAAGTGCCCAGAATTCACTAAAAATCTGATGAAGTGATCCTGATACAATCTTACCACACTTATGTGGGCATTTGCACGAAACTACTTTTCTATCTTTTTTCCTTATCACTTTCTTTGCTGTAGCTGTATTTACGTAAGTTTCTCCTGCAGCTCGCTTCTTGTTTGCCAATTTTCGACTTGTTTTCTTTAATGGTGACTGAGGATATGAATGCTCACTTGTAACAGGATTATGTAACAGTTGGACTAAGTGGACAGTCCTCTCTGTACTGTTGGAAATTCCGGTGCTGTAAGGTTCGTGGGCCTGAGCAGTACTTTCTGCTCTGCTGACCTGTGTATCTCGTGAAAGATTGTCTTCACTATCAATGTCTGTGAATTCAGCTGCTTGATCTATTTCTGGTGCCCATTCTGAGTCTGAGTGACACTCTGAATCATCCAAGTCCTCTACTGTGTCACTGTCACTACTCTCGAAAATCTGGTCTACTGCCTCATCAAACCTCAACTTCCTTGATGGATATTCCTTAAATAATAAAACACTGAGAAAGGTTTTTAAGAAAAGAAGCTGTAATTCTACTTTTTAGAAAAAGAATCACTCTTGTTGATAGTTCTATAGCAGACAAAAAATACTTCAGAGAACAGGCTGGTAAGTATATTTACCAAACATACTTTCAACACTCCTCTATTAGCGAGGGAATAGGTGTTTAAAACACATTGCAATCTGGCATCAATATCAATACATTGGGATTAAAAATTTTCTTATCTGTAGCTAGTAAGTTTGAGAATCGTATTGTGATACCAAAGTACAAAATTTGTATGAAAATGATCCTTCTAGATGACTTACATGGCAGACATGTTTCCAGTTCCAAAGGTTGTCACAATACCGTTAATTTTTAATTTTGCCTAAAACAGTAAGCAGCCTCACGAGAGCTGTGATATGGGCGCAAGTGATACTTACGCCCTTTTCGTAGCTTCTTGGAAAAGCAGTTTCGCCCTTGGTGGTTTTTGGTTAGGCCTTTTGCCGTCATGTTCAGTGATTGATAAAGGCACCACTAGATAGAGCGCTTGAAATAGCCCAGAAAACCAGAATATGGCCATTTTTTTAACCTGAACAAAAAGTGGTAGATACGCCCTTATAGTGATTGGTGGGGCCAGGTCGCCTTTCTTGATTGCCAATAATGCCGCCGAAAGATCCGCTCCGTTCAGCGACGACGACTCGTTGAGATGTAGAGCCATAGGCGAACTAAAACAAATAATTTTGTATGGTTAAAATCCCGTTGTTTCCTTCCAAATAAATTCGTCTGCGTTAATTAACAATTGAAAAAAGTATAAACCCGTCCGTATTCTCTTTCTAAATGCCTCAATTATCCTTCAATAAAATGTGTCTTCATCCGCTCCCTTATCCTCTAACCGATCATACAACGCAAGCGTCATCTATTTATAGCTCCAAACAATCTGCCATCTATCAAAACAACCGACAATCAACACCTCTCCGACCATACTTCAATGAACAAAGAACCTCTTTAAACGTACACAAGGGGTTACAACCTGGTCGGTTTCAACAACCATTGGGAGGAAACCCTCTTATCCAACAAAAAATGTTATTCCGCTTACGCGAACAGCAAGGAAGGTTAAACTTGGCTGACTGCCTACCATGTCTTACGAACTGACTTGCCTCCGCCCTTGACAACGAATTGCAAGGCTTATCTTATCATTAGATACGTCATACGAACGTCCCTCAAAATTTTTAGTTTTGAAAAACGAAATAACAGACGCAGCTTCGTCTCGTACAACCAACCGTCAGAAACAATAATGATCAGATCACTGTATAACAAGAGAGTTATTTCACTGTGGATGTCCCATGCTAAGTGCAATAAAGTCGACCTTCCGAGCCAGCGTCTACTTTATTACTGCTCTCATTCATACAAAAATCATCATAATATACATCAAGTAAACAAGGTTAAGCACTGAGCGCGCCTGCATGAATGGCAAGGGGTTGATAACTAATGACTTCATGGCACTCCCCCTTACTTAAATAATCCACATAAATAATATTACACAACTTTCTCAGGCTCTTTGTAACAACATGATTCTAGAACACCGGTAGCACGAAAGTTCAAATTCACTTTGTCATGGGCCTGTACTTATATAATCCTACTGCCGTTTACTTCGCCGACATCTTCTTGCAGTGGCTGCAGCTATCTACAAGCGTTTCGACGTCTCGGCCTATTCCTGGCCAAAAGAATCGGGCGCGTAGCCTTGCCAAGGTCGTATCTTTATCGAGATGTAACTCGGACGATTCGGTGGCATGGCACCTTCGGTACAGGGTGGTTCTAAACCGCCATGGCAGTACGAGCTGCATATGTGCCTCTTTGTAGACACGAAACCAAACTCCCAGGACTTGCCTGATAGATACGTTTACATCAACGGGTGGTTGCTTCAGCAACGCTGTGATTCGCATATCGGATGCTTGATCATTCATTAACTGCTCTTTTGGAGTTGTTACCTCTCCATCCTTATTACTAAGCTTTGCATACCGCTGAATCGCTTCGCGGGCCAGCCTTTCTAGAAGAGAGACAATTTTAGATATTTACATAATTTTTACATCGGCCTTGTATCATTAGCTAAGCTTAAGCGCTCATGTGCGCTCGGGATAGGCTATCGGCATTTTGATTGCTAGAACCAGGTTTCAGAATAATCTGCATATCCAGTCCTTGCAAGCTGATAGCCCACCTTGCTAATCTCGGGTTTGAGTTTTTCATCTCGTTAAACCACTTCAAAGGCTTGTGGTCGGTCTGTACGAAGAACTTACGTCCTTCAACGTAGTGGTAGAGTTTCGAAACCGCCCACTTTATGCAAACATTCCCTCTCCACGGTTGAGTATCTTTTCTCCGCCGGAGTTAGGGATCGACTCAGATACATAAAGGGGTGTTCCCCGTCGTCAGAATTCTGGCACGCTACGGCACCTAGGCCACAATCAGACGCATCACATTGTATGATAACCGTTCTATCGAAACTCGGGCATTTAAGCAGTGTCGCTAGTGAGCTGCCTTTTCAGCTCACAGAATGCCTTTTCGCATGCTTCTGTCCATTGTACAGAGTTCGGCCTAGCTTTAGGAGTCAAATCCGTAAGTGGTTTCGCAATTGTAGCACGGTTTTTTAAAAATGTGGTAGTACGATGTGAGACCTAAAAATGCTTTTATGTCTCGCTTCGTCTTCGGCCGAGGGAAATCAGCAACGGCCTTAGCCTTATCTTCGGTGACGCTTACTTCCCCGTTTCCGATTTTGTGTCCCAAATACTCTATGACGCGAAAACCAAAACGACACTTGCAAGGGTTTGCCGTCAGGTTGGCGCTTTCCTGGGGTTTTAACACGTCTCTCACATGTTCTAGGTGTAATTCCCAAGAGTCGCTGAAGATTATGAGATTATCAAAATACGCGTCAGTATAATCTTCCGCGCCGTCTAATATTTCATCCTGCAAGGATTGAAACTTAGCGCAGGCATCCCTAAGGCCGAATGGCATTACCAAAAATTCATAATGGCCCAAATGCGTGACAAACGCGGTTTTTTCAACGCTATCCGGATGAAGGGGGACTTGAAAATACCCCTTAACTAGATCAATGACTGTTAAATATTTTGCACGACCGACTTTCGTAATAAGGTCATCCACCCTAGTTATTGGATACGGATCCTGGCTTTCGGCAACGTCATTAAGCGCTCGATAGTCTACACAGAGACGAATTGAACCGTCTTTCTTAGGAACGACTACTACTGGGGAAGCGTATGGGCTCTTGGAACGGCGGATTACGCCCAGATCCAACATACGCTTAATCTCAGCCTCGACTGCTTTTTGCCTGCTGAGTGGAATTCTGTACGATCGTTTACGAATCGGTGTAGAGCGGGTCTCGATTTTGTGATTAACCAAGTTGGTACGCCCTGGTTGCTTGCGCAGCGTCTTGCGAAAACGATGTACGATTTCTATCATCTGCTCTTTCGCAGCTGACTCAGCTGTGAGTCTAGTTCAGGCAAAGAGCAGTCGTCTTCTGCATCGAAAATGACGATACGAGGAGAATAAGGCGTTTGTTTGCAGCTTCGATGTTTGACTTCACAAACTCGTCAATCTTTTTCAGCTGCTGACGTAACTGGAAAGAATAAGATTCGCTTGAAATTTCAGGAAGGTCCCATTGGCCTCTCAAAGATTCATTGAAAATTTGTAACGGCCCCCGTGGTTCGTTACCGTAAATACTTAAAACGGCGAACACTTCTTAACGGCGAAAAAATTCATCTTCATACGGCCAGAAAAATGGCTTTAAATACAGTCATTCGTTCATTAATTCTTCGGAGCCAGATACTGACTGCTCTAATGACTTGCTGACTTCTGCTCTAATGAGCTGAATACTCTCAAAAGAAACATTTGGTTTCCATCTGCTCGTTTCCTTTAAAATAAGAGAATTTTCTTCACAGTCAGTGGTTATCCCCTTGTCGACAGTTGGCAATATACCTGTCGTTAAATTTTTCCAATACTGCCGCCATCAAAATAAAAAAATAGAGATTCATTGTATATCATGGTTCTACCCAAACATCAATCAAAATCATCAAAAGCCACGTGCTCAAGTGAGTTTGGTGAACTTACCATGCTTATTTCTGATTCTCCGCAGCTCTCGATTTCGGGCTGTCGAATCTAGGCTTCTTTCTATAGCCGCTGTTTCGCGGCATCTCCAGGTGCGGCTCCGGTACATGTTGCGACTTCCGCTTTGTCCCTACCGGTACGATGAATAACGTTTCCGCTTCTCGTTTTTTGGCTTTGACGCCAGAGCACTGCGGAGCTCAGCGAGCTTTTTGTTTTTTCGCCAGCTTTCGCAGTGTTGTCCCCAAACAAGAACTTGAAAATTTGTTCTCTGGGGCGCACAAGCCAAAGTCAACGGCGGGTTCAGATACTGATTCAAAGCATACCGCCTGTTGATGCTGATATCATAAGTCGCGGAACCTAAGAGACCAAGCACATCCATAACATAATAAAAAAGCGACGCTTTTAAGGTCTGGTCCTTGCAAGTTACAGCAGTGTCTCCAGTCTTGATTAACGCATTAGCTGCCCCCTAAATACGCTTCTGAGTCTTTGCCAACTTTGGATCACCTACATGGGCTGATTTCGGACATGTCCTTTGAAACTTGGGTAGCATGCTTACGGTTAAACAAGACTGGTAACTAAACCAGACTTGGAATTAAACAAGTTCCGATTGTCTGGATCAAGAAGTCCAGAAAATACATGTATTTAATCCTTTATGCACTTTTCAAATGTTTTTTTTTTAAATCTTACCGTCTGTTTTTTCTCAAGGAAGACACGTTATTCCAGTAGAAATACGCTCGAAACTCACAGTAAACTGGTTTGTACAATGAACACGTAAAGCGGTCGTTTAAAGCTACTACGAAGATGAGCGTACTTGCACAACCTGAAAACACGCTGATACTCAATAATCAGTCGCTGCTAAAGAAGACGCATATGACAATAAAGGAAGATAAGTGTAAACGTTTGAGAGGGGTCTATGAGCGTTCAGTGATAATTGACTATTGTTTTCTGTTCGCCACGAGGCCAAAAGTACAGGTGGATGGGGAAAAAAGAAGAGGGACTCGGCGCGAATGACGATGGAAGCCCGGACTTTTCAGTAGTTTTAAGCTACGCGCTTTTCGTTCATTTATCTAGTTGATTCGACCAGAACTGACTATTCTTGCGGAGCGTCGTAGCCAGTTTGACTACATGGTCGCCCCAGTTGTCTCATTGTGCCTTGGTTCGTACTTTTTTCTCTAGAACATTTGTACGTTGTGTCCACTGAAACCAATAAACATATGTTTGCGTTACTTTGTCTCAAAGATTTTGTCATATTGTTCCAAAGATTTTGTTTGTTTGCTGCTGAAACCTATGTATGTTACTCTTGCTTGTAACAGAGGCGTTACTAGCTTTAATGTTGTTGGGGTGGCAAGGTATTAACCGACTGGCAGGTCATTCTTACCGCCTTTTTCTTAGAAAAAACTACTTTTTTGACAAAACATCAACTAATTTCAGAAAAAAACCAACTTACTAAGAAAAAATTCACTATTTTAACGAAAGATTGCGGCATTTTGCACTGACTCGGTTATTTTTTTTACCGACTGGCCAACGACATAGGACGTGGCTTGTATGAGCTCTCTGAAATGTGCAGTATCATGACTTTTCTAGCTCACTTTCATATGCAACGAGCCGCTTGATTATAAAGATCCGACCGGGCAGTCTCAACTGGTTTCGATAAAGCCACAGGCCAGACAATCTAAACAACCAAACAGTCTACACAGACCCAGCCGGTACTGTCTTGACAGACTAGTTCGTCTTGAAAGACCAGACAGGGCAAGACAAGACCGACTAGACAGAGACCGACTATACCAGAGAGTTTAGATAGTCCAGATAGACCAGTTTATATAGTCTAGACAGACCACACAATACAGAAAGACCAAACGAAAGGATTGTCAGGCCCAGAATCCTGGTTTCACGGATGCCTATTTAGACTAGTTTATTTAGTTAGCTATCGCAAATGATTATAGTTTAAGTGAAAAGGGCTGAGATCCGACAGTCCACTTACGTACCGCTTGTTCACTATAATAAGCCGGAAAACCTGACAAAAGTGCGTTAATTCGATTGTCCAATACCCACAGACAGTCGAATTGTGGTTAATCATGGCCAAGAAAAATGGATAGGGCTCTGCATTTAATATCTTTATAGTACTGTTCCTTAATTTGTTCAGCCGTTTAATTCCCAGCATACTATTTTCGGCCGACTGTTAGTTTTGGTTTATGACTACACTACGGCGATTTCGGCCACCGATTTGGTTCATGACCATATGTCGCGGGCTGAAAGAAAATAGCATTGACATGGCTTTTTGTTATCTTGAAGACCTGGGGTACATTGCTACACTAGCATCTAACCCGCATCAAGTTCGATCGCTCTAGGACACATAGATTCCCCGACTTCGCGAGGAAAATTAGCCCTGTGCAAGTAAATTCCCCGATCTGTCTCGGAACATTAGCTCCTGAGACATCGATTTCTCGACAAACGCGGAACAGTAGCGTGTGGAGTACCGATTCCCAGATAGGCGAACGAGAAGTCACTGCCTTTGGCTTCAGTGGAGAATAATCAAAGTTCGATCGATTGCCTCTTAAAAGATGATTCAAGCTTTTGTGAATAACTCCTATTCTTGATGAACCCTGAACAACAAATCTTTCATTGAACGTACTGCCTGGGAAAAATATAGTATCCGTGGAAAATAAAACTATCCCAACACCCATCCTCGCACCATTCTTGGATTAGTAAATATTAATAAAACTTGCATCATACACCTTTTCTAGAATGTTCGTTATTTGCCTGCCGATATAGGTGCAATTCGTTTTCGATATTCTCTGGAACCCTAATGAACAATAAAATGATACAGATCACTGGACTCTACGGACGAGTAACCTAAAATCTATAATAGACAATTGTCTGGATAAAAAAAAAAAAAATATAATCTGGAATCCTGATCTGGAAATACGGAACCCAGACTCAGGATGTAGTTTGGAATTCAGCACGGAATCCTAATCTGGAAATTCGGAACCTGGACTTCGGGAGATGCCTGGAATCGAGCCCAGAATCCTAGTTTGGAAGTTTGGAACCTGGAGTCCGAACGTAGCCTGGAATTTCAGACCGAAACCATAGTCTGGATATGTGGAACCTGGAAGTCCAAAACAAAACATCCCGGAATTGTGGACTTGCTGTCCGAAATTCAAGAATCAGCGTGTAATCCAGGTCTCAACTTCCAGATGCCCGTATTTCAAGGTGATTTTCCCTGTACGGGTAAGCAGTGTTGTTAACTATAATTTCACTACAAATCACAGCGTCAGGATTGTCTTATGATGCCTTAAGGACGTTTTCTGAGTAGGAAATGTCTTTGTTTTCAAAGCAAATAATAATAATAATATATTGCAAAAACAGAAGGCCACAAAGCCTCTAAATATTCCTTGAGCTATATGACTTAGACACATATTCATATAATATAAAACCGGATTCGTCAGCTGTTATTTTTTTGAAAGCGATATTGCGGCCCTTCTTTCAGGTATGTTCCTTCCCAAGCGTTGGCACAGAAGACTGACAGCCTGAAGAGGACCCTTTGCCGAAATATAGCTTTCAAAGCATCACAGCTGACGGATCTGTTTTTACATTATATGAATACACAAAGCCTCTACAAGAAGTGATCAAAACCTGTTGGGGCAGGCGGAACTTCAAAAAAAATATTAGTATTTATTTCCCAACCGTTTAACGTATCCTAACAGCAAAACGGCTCCACGAGGGCAAGGAGACCAAGCCTCCTCTCGGCATGTGAAAGAAATGATCGAGCTGCTTAGGAAGTGTGAAAATGAGGAGCTAACAGAGCCGACTTAGGGTAGCACTACCAGTACTCGGACAGTTAACTTTTGATTACTAGTACAGTCAATCTAGCGGCAAATATGACTCGACCGCAAACAAATTGCAACAGAAATGATTTTTACACCATCTTGTAGAGAACAAAAAAACTGTACAACATATCAAAAGTTGAGAAACCTACCGGGGTGCAAAGTTTGTGTTTTTTAGCGTTTTAAATGTTATTTTTAGTTTTTCAGCTGAAATTTTCTATTTTGTTAAGGCTTAGTATTTACTTCATGAGAAACAAGTTTCTTGTGTAGTTTTATGTGCTGAACTCGAATATCCCATCAGATTTAAGATAAAGTCAACCGAAAATGTTTCACATTCATCACCATCCAATAAATCCGTGATTCTACTATACCACAGTCGTTTTACCGCAGACAAATCGCAACAGAAATAATTAAACCGTCGTGTAGAGAAAATGAAACTGTTCGACTTGTCTAAAGCTGGAAACCTATCTCAAGTAAAAGCTCGTGTTTTACAGCGTTTTCTCTTTTTCTTTTCCAGCTGGTATGTTCAATTTTCTAACAGTTTACCGTTTGCTCCATAGGATACATGTTTTGAAGGTAATTTTTGCGGTGAATCTGAATATCGCCTCAGATTCAAGGTATGTTCAACTTTAAAATTTTCGTATTCATAGCCATACAAGAAATTTCCTTGGAAGTCTTATTATTCATCGTTTGGAAAATACCATGTCAAACAGAATTCTTCAAATTGTCCTATTCGTCACCTCTCAGTTAATAAAACTTGATTCACAGGTAACAAAAATCGAATTGGTAAAAGGCCGAGCAGGTTTAGGCCTACCCCTTCCAGTCCAGTGCAAGGATATGCACATTTTGTTCCCCCACTTTACTTACACATCAACTAGAGTGCTATCAGAGGGTTTTCGCGAGATTCCGGACTCACCTTCCGGCAAGCGAAGCGCATCTCGAAAACGCTGGGAAAGCGATTCCGGAATCACTGTCCAGTTTCCCGCTGGACCGTTTGCAAAAACGCATGGAAAGCTGAAATCGCCGGGAAATCGTTGAATTCTGGATTTCAACAGTTTCAAAATTCCCGCCCGAGCATTCAATTTCCCGTGGAGCTATCACTAACTTTCTGGAATCACTATCCGAGAAAGCTGCTTCGGTTTCCAGGCAGCGCGAAAACCTTTGGAAAGTGATTCCAGCTTTTCTTTCCAGCTCGCGAAAACCCTCCTTATATTTGGTCTCGTTGGATTCGAGAGTCGTAAACGCTCCAGGCAAACATTTTCGATGGAGCGGCTCAAGCCTAGAATCGTAACCTTAGAATCCCTAGACGACAGGCAGGTTAGCAAAACCATCAGTCGTCTCGGACCAAGGAAAAAAAATGTTCTGATGTAGCGAAGAGGATACTGACATACTACGGATCAAAGACGGAGAAGCAAGAGCTGACTGGGAGGTACCGAGGTAGACGGCGCAACATGGTTGAATGTGTTTCAGCCCAAAAAAATTCCCCGCGGAGAGACCGCACAGTACAAGCAAGTACCGTCCAGACTCACCAACGAATGGAAACCGATGGCGCTAGAGCCCTGCAGAAAGCAAAGACGGACACCGACCCTAGCCAACATTGCCAACCAGTCACCATGAAGCTCCAAATGGCTAATCTCCGTAACGACTAAATTCCAGGACAACCCACGACCTGTCCCTAAGAAGGATCTTGAGCCCTTTAAGACTATGAAAGATATGAAAATAATATTTGGACTTAGCCAACATGAAAAAGCTCATTAAGAGCGTAATAATCAGAAACACCGCACATATTCCTGTCAAGAGACCAAGACACCCAGGAGCTTGACAACTAGAGGCCCTTAATTGCAGGATCGAAAGGGAAGCTGAGACTAAGATGGACGCAGCTTTCATACTACTTCTACAAAATATTTTTTTTTTCACAAATCCGGCAGAGCACGAAAAGGCTGGACCATAGATTATGGGTATATATGTGCGACTGATCCCGCCAGTGGAAACAGCCATCTTGAAGTTCCCTAATAAAGTAGTCTCAAAAGACGTCCGTAAGTTTCTGAACCTACTTGCTACAGGCAACCGTAGGCTGAAAGTAGTCGTTAGAAGAGATGCCGCAGGGTAACACGGCCCGACGACAATATCAGCAAACACTGAACGAGGACGGATTTAACTATTTTAACAATTACATATATGTAGGCTATAATATATAAAGATACCTATTACAGGGTTAATTGTACGATATAACGATTAATAATTGCTGCTACCGGTAAAACGTGGTATAATATTGATTTATATCCTTGGATAACTGCGATACCTGTTCAGGCTAAGCTTGACTCACCCCACACATAGGGTTGAGTAGCCAATAAAACTCAACACGTTTTGTCTTTTGTCTCGAGTCGAAAACTGGCCTACATGAAAACATATGCATTAGCCTACTTATATCGCAATTAAAATTCGCCATCAAGTTATAGCCTACCACAGTATCTGCCTTCTCATATATCTAAAAATAGTGAGAGGGACAAATAATGACTTTAAAATTAATGACGTCAACTAAATATAGATTAATTAAATGATTTGTAATTATTAATAATAAATACAGCACATTTATTAATTAGCCATTCAACACATCCATTTTGGTCTTAATTCGGTCCTTAGTGCGAACAACGGGATAATGTAATAGATATGTGTTTCTTGAATAGTGATAATGTGAAACACTTCCGGTTGACCGTATGATATTCGATTTCAGCGCATAAAACTACATCAGATAACATTTTTCCGATGAAGAAAACACAAAGCTATAAGAAAATCGAATATATTAGCTGAAAAATAATAAATAAAATATAAAACGCTAAAAAACATGAATTTTGCACCCTGCTAGGTTTCTCAACTTTTGATATGTTGTACAGTTTTTTTTTCTCTACAAGGTGGTGTAAAAATCATTTCTGTTGCAATTTGTTTGCGGTCAAACCTTATATTGACTGTACTATACCCTATAGACAGGTCTTATGCCTTTCACGTCAACCAAATCCAGAAAATGGCACCACTGTTTTATTCTTCTTCTTCTGGCTAAGTCGAATCTGAAGTCAGCGTTACAATGCGTCTTCAATCAAGATCCCTATTTGACTAAACGCAGAAGCACGTCGAGTATCCAGGCCGCGGACACGGGGTCTCGGAGTCCCGGACAACAGTTATTATAAAGGAAAACAGGATAGACACGCAGTGGATGATAATGGGGATGATAAATTATTTTTCAGTTCATATTTATGAGGATTACAAAACTGTTAAATAAAGTTCAAACGAGGTAGCCTACTATTCATCTTGGCAAATGCCGCAAAAGAACTTGGTATCGCGTCTCTTTTAAAACTGTGTGAAATTCTTCGGGGAGGCACTGGCAACGTGCAATGTGATGCAGCCCCTGTATATATGCTCACTGCACCCATCGCAGGTGACCCAGAAATTTGGCCCCACATCCTCTTCTCGTGCCTTGCTGCAATACAGGCAGCTCCAGTCTTCATCATCCCAGTCTATGAAAAAAACCCATAAAAATACCATCGTCGTTACTGGGAAAATGGTCTACAGCCATGAAAGAAGTTTGGCAAAAATGAATGGTAAGGTTAGGTAAGGTAGAATTTGAATAGCCTACACCTAATGAAGAAATAAGCCAATATGATAGTTGACTGCGGTAAACGGATGCGTTAGCTGATTTTATTCAAAATCAAAATGAATGGTAAGGTTAGGTAAGGTAGAATTTGAATAGCCTACACCTAATGAAGAAATAAGCCAATAGGATAGTTGACTGCGCTAAACGGATGCATTAGCTGATTTTATTCAAGCGATATCTCGGCCCTTCTTTGAAAGGGTCCTCTTCAGGCTTAAAGCCAGGAAATTGAGCCTGTGATGCTTTGAACTTGAAGAGGACCCTTGCCAAGAAGGGCCGAAATATCGCTTAAATAGAATCAGCTGACATCCGTTTAGCGCAGCCAACCATTAAAGGCAATAGGATCGACACAAAAATCTAGCTTTGCATACTTGACCTGGTTGGTATCTTCTTTCCATTCCCAGTGGCTTTCGGGGCTTTCTGTCTCTCTTCCTCTTTCTGTTTCAGCCACGCTATGCTTCTTGGTGTAGTCATTAGCTTGTCCGGTGGAACGAATCGGTTCCTCATTGGCTTCACTGCAGTGGTTTCTGGTTCTCCAACTTCTAGGAACTTCTTCGTCGGTGTAGAGAGCCTTTTCGTGAGTTTTACTGTTGTTCTGTCGGTGGTTGGAATAGGCTGCAATGCAGCATAAGACTTTGATTCTCCCATAGGCATCACATTGGAAGGTGGTTGGAATAGGCTGCAATGCAGCATAAGACTTTGATTCTCCCATAGGCATCACATTGGAAGTTCTTGGCTGGACTGGCCCAGGAGTTAAAGGTGGACAAAAACTCTTGGATGGAGATTCGGACAAGGAAATTTCGGGATCTAGTGGAAGGGCGGTGGACGATAGTGGACACGATGTGGCAATATCGTTAACGAAGTCGTCGTTGATGGTGTTGTTCTCCTGCAGGTTCAGTGACAAGGAGAGCTGACTGACGTCTCCGTTGGAGGTCGATAGCGCTGGGGCTGTCAGGGCAATAACTGGAGCTCGAAGGTTTTCAGCTGAGCGCGTTAAATCCTTCCACAGCTAGAACAGCGCTTTTTGCTCAGTTTCCCCTTTCCAGTGCTCCTTCGTATTCTCTAAAATATCGGGATCGAGCCTCTCCTCCACCATCTCCACGGAAATGATCAGCTTTGTTAACATTTCCGGGAGTTGCGAACTGGGATTTCTTGATTCTGTGTGGCGACAACACAGTTATATCCGAGATGGCTAAGCTGACATGTTTCTCGACATAATCTTTCTGTAAACGATACAGTTTTTGCGCCGATTAACAACTATTAGAACTTTAGGAATCCTATAAACCTACTTCCATAACAACATACATCAACCCTGGAACACAAATTTCATATTTTACGTTCGACTTATTACATACAATCATTACTCACTACAATCTGTCATTGCAATTAGAATCGATCACGTAGCAGTCAGATAACGTTCAGAATCCAGCCTAAAGCCAAATCCAAATAAACACTGCTATAACAACAAATTAAACTTAATCGTAATTTTTCTGTTAATGTTTGCACAGCAAAATAGTTCAACTGACTTATCTATCACCCAAAAGTTCAAGAACTACAAAACAACCCAACGAACGAAACAAAGACGTCAACCCAGATCCAACGAAATTCACTCCAAGAAAGTTGACCTTTTTTCTGATTCGTTAAAACTAATGCTAAAATCAGCAAAACGAATCAATAAGCATGCGTCATCAACCGGCATTCTGTGTTGAACACATGTCGTTCCCATTCAAAACTTTCGCCAAAAGCGCACCATCTATCGACATTAATCCTCATGCTAATATGTGCCACAACTACACAACATGACACCCTCTAACCCTTCATAAACAACAGGAAGAAGCAACGGAAACCGTATTAGTAATTGCTATGGCAATACGAATGTCTGCACTAAATAACGTTGACGGGAAATGCAGTGTAGCGAAATACAGTGGTCTTTATTGTTCGGAGTCGGATACAAAACTGCGGCTACTTAGCCAATGAATGGTTTATATAGCCTCGCCTGAACCGAGTTATCAATGACTTGATTGCGCGGGTGCTCATGCTTGGTTCAGGTGAGGCTGACACGTGATAAATATTATAATGCAAACGTGATTAACGGAACAGAAGAAAGATGATTGACAAAACAGTGAATAAGAACCATCACACTTCCTTCCCCTTAAAAACAAAACACTTTAATTTCCTCCTTATTTTCCATTTCTTCACGTTTCTTCTAAATGGCCGTCGGCAGGTCTCATGAAGACGATGACGCTGACTGTACATTATTTACACTTCTCATGCTGGCCCATGGAACTCCTTGAGTCCCAGGGAACGATCGAGTTGTAGCCGTCGCCTTGGCAGAATCATCTGGTGGCTCGGATTCGCTGCATTTGGATGTTGTCAAATCCTCTGGCTTAATCCTCTCCGTACTTTCCGCGAGGGACCCTTGATCTGGCTTCTTTTCGACTGCATGCTTCTTCCTCGGGCAATCCCTCCTCATGTGGCCTGGAATACCACATCCATAGCAGGACTTATGGTATGATCTGCGGTTACTGCGAGATCTGCCATCAAGCACTCTGCTTGATTTCCGCGTGTTTCCTTTTTCAGCCATGACTCTGCAAAAGATGCGATCTTTCACGAAAAAGCTGCTGCGTGCTTCCGGCTCCGTTGCAGTAGCTTCCCCTGACTTCTTTAAGGATCCATCTTGCTGTTGCATTTCTGCAAACGACACGAATCGTTCAGCCTCTACCAGACTCTCAGTCTGTTCTCCTGGCTTTGGTCTGGGGCTGCTAATTTTCTTCTCTCGCCGTCTCTGTCCGCGAGTTTTCCTCATTTTTCCGCCCTTTGAAAACGGCGAATCATCGAACTCGAACTCATGCTGTTCTACTTCGATTTCTGCCTTTCCATTCTGCTTGGTCTTCGAACGGGTGGTCACAAAAATGTCGACCTGGCGAGCCTTCAGTTTTCCAAACTGTGGAAAATTTCTGCCGATCAGAAACTTCTTTCGGATACTTTTCGAGACAACTACCTTGACTGGGGCCTCCATGGTTTCTCCATCCTTTTGCCTCAAGGTAACATCCACCACCGCTGATGGGTAGTTATGCGTGTCTCCGTGAACGCACCTCAGCTTCTGAAGGTCGTCCCAGCACCAGAGCTCCTCTGGCACCAAATCCGCGTGCATCACTGTGATGTCCGCACCGCTATCCAGCAGCATCTCCGTCCTTTCTTCGTCGACGTAGCCCTGAATCAAAACTGCCTGCTCACTCGTCGTTTCCCCCTTCTCAATCCTCTCAGGAATTTCCGCGAGGAACTCCTGGCTTGGCTTCTTCCCGACTGGATGCCGCTTCCTTGGGCAATCCCTCATCATGTGGTCCGGGCTACCACAGCCATAGCAGGACTTTCGGCCTGATCTGCGACTTTCGCTAGATCCGTCTTCCCAATCACCAAGCCCTCTGCTCGATTTCCGGGTTGCATCTTCTCCAAGGGGTTGACAACTCCCTCGATCTTCTCTTCCGGACTTCGGATTCCATACGCCGCCCTCGCTGGTCAGCTCGCTCGATTCCATGGAGAACTTCCTCGCCAATGAGCTCGCCTCCGCGAACGACACAGCTTCTCTCAGTGTCGTGAACTCCCTCTCTCTCAGAGCAACCTGTAGCGAAAATGGAACCGATTCCGTGAATTGCTCCAACTGTAGCAGCTCTAGAATATCTTCTACATCCTCCAACGGCACCATCCTCCTCCCTGGAATGTTGTTCGCCGGATCCGCACCTATCGACTCCACTCTGGATCGAAGTGCGTTCAGATCCAACCATCTACTGAAATTCGTTGACAGTTTCGGCCGAACTCCATGTAGGACCCGTCATCTTCTTTTCTGCCTTTCCGGAACTTGATGCGGTACGTTTCCTTCGTAACGGAATACTTCTCAAGTATAACCGCTTTAACAGCATCGTAGTCTCCAAAAGTGTCGCTGCTTAAGCTGGACATGGCTTCCAGCGCCGGACCAGACAACACAGGATACAGGTGAGTTGCCCACTGATTTCGGGGAATTTGGCACGTGGTTACTGTAGACTCGAACATGCTGAGAAATGATTCGATGTCGTCGTGCTCGCTGAGTTTCATCAGTTTAGGCGTCGGACCAGAAACTCCTTGTGCTCCATTCTGCTGTCCTGCCGCAACCCCTGATGTTGCTGATGGCGTAAGCCGTGCCAACATGTTAGTCATTGCAGCCAAAAGCTGACTAAATTGATCAGCATCCATGATGAGTGGTGTGCCGGAACCTGATATTCTGCTCAGTTGGTGTGAAGCAACCTTAACCGACGAGTTTTCAGTCTTACTAAAAACCCGCTCTCGTTCTGCGCCGCTCTTCGTACTGTGTGAAGCCGCCTTAAGCTTCCCTTCGCCACTGCAATCTTGATTTCCCGCCCTATCCAGAACTGTCAACTTTTGACTTACGATCGGCCTAGACTTTCTAGCCGGGATGGAAGCCGCTTCGTCGAGTAAGCTGTCTGCCAATTTGATGTGTTCTCGGTGCTGCGAATTTGATCTTGTTTGTCTTGTCTCCTCGATTGATCTCTCAGGCATACGACTTCGTTCTGGCCTACTTTAGGACGCAAAACCCTCGACGAACCACAATCGACTCAGCAATCTTATCGCAACTGCTCTCCCACCCGTTTGATCGCAAACAATACTCCGACTTGTTCCTCCCCTTCAACAAAACTTCTCCGCTATAATTAACCCGCAACAAGTTAAAGATTACGCAACTCCTCGGACTACCGTAATCAACTCCAACCAATTCGATCGCTTCGATTCTCTCCGTTTCCCAACCGTGTGAAAAATTCGCGCTCGTGAAAATTAATCAAAATCTCGGAGACGAAATGCTAGCTGCGATGGGTAGCGTAACAGCCAAGGGAAATTACCATTCGAAAACAGGAGCTTTTCAACGGGATCGCTTGAGGGAATAAACGCGACTTTCGGTTTATTCCAGATCCACCGTCACTGGAACCAAGGGCTGGAGATTACGGTGTTCGACACTTTGTCTTACACTTGTTGCTGGTGTGTGGCACTTTGCCTTACACCTCCAGGAGAATTGGGTCGATCCTTCCGCTGCTAACCAAATGTGACAACTTTACCACGGGAGTTGACGGGAAATGCAGTGTAGCGAAATACAGTGGTCTTTATTGCTTGACGTCGGATACAAAAACTGCGGCTACTTAGCCAATGAATGGTTTATATAGCCTCGCCTGAACCGAGTTATCAATGACTTGATTGCGCGGGTGCTCATGCTTGGTTCAGGTGAGGCTGACACGTGATAAATATTATAATGCAAACGTGATTAACGGAACAGAAGAAAGATGATTGACAAAACAGTGAATAAGAACCATCACAATATTCTGATATATAATTAGATACAACTGTCACTATTCGATTTTCCCCTATTTTCTATATTCCTTTTTATTTTGCAAAAACAAAGGTCAAACTACAAATCTGTATCTGAAGCAAAATATTTGCTTCAGATACAGACTTAGCATGTGTCCTCGTTCCTAAATCAATTATCACCCTATAATGTATCACACAATATTTCACCGTTCCCCGTCTCAGCTCTTTTTCAGCTGTGGGTTTGGGTAGACCTTCACGGTTTGCACGAACTGTACCACAGCAGTAGAGCTTGTTGTTCTTCATTTTTTTCCATGAGGTTTACGTAACTGAAGAAATTGTCAAATAAATGATAATTTTTGCCTTATAATCCTGTCGTATCTATAACTACTCGTTCTCTAAGTCCAAACTCGGTAGTGTCAGCTAACTTCCCAGTGTCGACCTGAAAATCACAAACAAAACCGTGCGTGTCTGCTCTGACCCAGTACTTGTAGCCTCGTTTTATGGGTTTCATAGGCATATACTGTTTGAAAGCAATGCGTCCTTTGAAATTTGACCATACTTTCGTCGACGGCCTGCTCCTCTGTAGGCTTTTAAGTCCTTGGAAAGCTTGAGCGTAGTTTGTCAATCAGAGTTCTGATCTTGTAGAGCTTGTCATAGTTGTCACTTCCTTTCCGGGGTAAGATCAAACTGTCACTGCGATGAACGTGAGCAAGAAGCCAGCTGAAACGGCTTATATTCATGAGCCCAGAGATGGAATTATCTCTGAGTTGTTCGTGACTTGACCAGAAATCTCGATAAGATGGTACGTTCTGACACCCATAAGAATGTTATTTGCAAAAAAAAACTTTCATCCATCTCGAGTAGTTCGGGTGAACGAAACACCTTTCTGGGTAGCATATAAGTTCGATTGAAATACGATGTGATCAATCAGATCAAGATCTAACAGCTCGAGGAAAAAATCAACTAGATTATGTAAAGCTTCTATCACAATGGGCCCCGTGGAATCGGTGAAGGGCTCGACATCTTTGACTTCAAATGTCTTATTTCACTTCTTCACTATGACTGCAAAGGGAAGAGAATTCTTGTCGTCACTTGCTTCTGGCTCGTCTTTCCCTTCCGTTACTCCGTCCACTTGATTAGCGCTTTCGTCGTTTAGTTGATGATAGCTCTCCAGCCAGTAAATTATCGGCATTTGAAATTGGAAGGTCCGGCAGCCAATCATCAGCATTATTCTCTGATGACATGTCAAGTTCGGATTCTGGATTTGAAGGTATGTTATCAAATAACTTTGAGATATCCTGTGTCCGCAAAGAACGGCGTGCCATAACGATTTTGCTGAAAAATAGCAAATTTAATTGTAGATTTTAGATGCTAGACCCAGTTTTATGGATATTGCTTGAGTTTAATATTTTTTGTCGAGCTGCCAAAAAAAACAAGAAACAACTTTTTTTCATATATTGTTGTCCAATATCTCCTTATCGTGCTTCGTATCCGAAACTGTGATGCTGAGACTACTAACTCAAACTCTACTACACAAAGAACAAATTAGCAGGAAATCAACATTAAAAATATTACAATTACCAAGTATTTTGAACTTTCTTACTTTTTCTTAAAAAACAGCACGTTGACCCATCGCAATACTGAGATATGCAGCACTAGGTGTCACTTAGGCTGCCCATAAAATTTCGCCCGTCAGATAGCATTGTTAGGCATATGCTAGACCAGTGGTTTCATGAACCTACGGTTCATGGGAAAAAATTATGAAAAGGTTCTTTCACCGAGGAACCACTTCGTCGGAAAGGTAACATTCCCCAACCACCACTAAACATAAGGCTACGGCTCACATCTGCGAACTTGGACTGAACTTTGTCCAAAGAAATTCTCAAACAAGGTTTGAGCTGACATGTCGACAGTTTTTGTAAAAGACGGACAACTTTTACGAAGCCGTAGATATCCCGCCATTTACGTTTTGGGATCCCAAAACACCACGACCTCTCAGCAGATTACGAACATCGAAAGTCTTCTCTACAGCTGATGTAGCAATGGGTTGATTGGCATGACGAGCTTGCCGGACCAGCCACTGATAACCAAAAATACATGTGTCGTTATCCGTGGCGTAACTAGCCCATTTTCGTGGGTTGGCAAGCTCACATTTTATCGACAGGACTTGGCAGTATAAGAGAAAATATGCCGTTGCTGCTTCGCTTCTCGGAAGCGGGACAAATTCCCAGCGAACAGTAGTAGTAATATATTGTAAAACAGAAAATCGTGATAAATACAGCACTCTGTCTGAGAATTTTTTGAAATGCCTACGGACCAAACGAGTTGAGTGATTCGGAAAAAAGCTTACACGATGCAAAGAACATACGCACTCAGTATGACATTTTCAGAACCAGGCTTGACCTAACCTGGGTTGGCGGGGTAAGTGGGAGGTCTACTGATGGGAATTTAAGTCACTAGTCATTAAGTTGCCCAACCTCGTTCAGTGGTTGGCAATCCATGCTGCTGGATTAAGTGATTTTCATCAGTTTATTTTCATATATAAGTATTTCAATCAGAGCCTTTCGGATTATTTTGCAGGTATATTTTATGCGAGCTCAGATGTACACCAACACGATTCTTGGATTCGAGGAAATATTATGTAATATAATAATATATAAGTAATGTAATAATTTGTCTTATTTACAATGCTTCTAAGCTTTGGAATAAAGGTGTTAAAGAATTAGACGAATCTGGTAATTAGAAGAGTTACAGAGTCTGCTTTATATGTGGAGTTACTCGGTAGGCATAATTTTGAAACTGATCGTAATTTTCTTTAGGTTAATTTTTGTTTTCGTATTTTTCTGTAATTTTTTTTTGTATACGGTCAATCAAGGTCATGTGCTTTGTCAGTTTTTCTTTTTTGGTACATGGGCTACCTCCATATTCTCACTTTTTCAATGTTAGCACATGCTCGCACGCCACACTTTTACTTTGCTATCGATTAAAAAAAAATCTTTCAACCCACGCCATACGCGACCGTAAGATGACCAAAGGACCGACTTGTTAGCTTCGAGTCGGCAAGATTCTTCTCAACCTCATCGAGGGCCCGGCAGACTGCAAGGATTGTCTTCTCCTCGTTCGTCCACCTGACCCCATTCTTTTTGTGGGCGGAAAAGTAGGGTGCGCTGTCTTTAAATGCAGGACCACTTCTTGCTCGTCCTGAAATATACTTGTTGGAGTATATTGGACCAGCCGACTAAACAAGATATGCGCTTGCTGCTGGATAAAGTGATTTTCATCAGTTTATTTTCATAAATAAGTATTACAATCAGAGCCTTCCGGATTATTTTGCAGGAATATTTTGTTGGAGCTCAGATGTACACCACCACGATTCGAGAAAATATTTAATAATATAATATATAAGTAATGTAATAATTAGTCTTATTGACAATGCTTCTAAGCTTTGGAATAAAGGTATTAAGGAATAAGATGAATCTGGTAATTGGAAGAATTACAGAGTCTGCTTTATATGTGGATTTGCTCTGTAGATATAATTTTGAAACATATCGTAATTTTCTTTAGGTTAATTTTTGTTTTCGTGTTTTCTGTAAATTTTTTTGATTAGGTCAAGCAAGGTCATGTGTTTTGTCAAAACAATTTTGGTACATGGACTACCTCCTATTTTCACTGGATTCAATAAGTTAGCATATGCTACTTTCTACAAGGCACAAAACTTGCGGTGTAAACTTGGTATGTCACTGTTCAAATTTACCTCGGCTTCTTCAAGCAGTGCAGCCAAGGTTGAGGCTGTTCTTAGCCCACGCCATACGCGACCCGTAAGATGACTGAAGAACCGACTTGTTAGCTTCGAGTCGGCAAGATTCTTCTCAACCCCAGAGGGCCCGGCAGACTGCTAGGATTGTCTTCTCTTCGATCGTCCACCTGACCCCATTCTTTTTGTGGGCGGAAAAGTAGGGGTGTGCTGTCTTTAAATGCAGGACAACTTCTTGCTCGTCCTGAAATATAATTGTTGAAGTAAATTGGACCAGCCGACTAAACTAGATATGGGCTATAGAACCTTTTTTTTTATTAGAATGCTATACTCCCCCCGTTCTCATTCTTGCTCGTCCTGAAATATACTTGTTGAAGTATATTGGACCAGCCGACTAAACAAGATATGCGCTTGCTGCTGGATAAAGTGATTTTCATCAGTTTATTTTCATAAATAAGCATTATAATCAGAGCCTTCCGGATTATTTTGCAGGAATATTTTGTTGGAGCTCAGATGTACACCACCACGATTCGAGGAAATATTTAATAATATAATATATAAGTAATGTAATAATTAGTCTTATTGACAATGCTTCTAAGCTTTGGAATAAAGGTATTAAGGAATAAGTTGAATCTGGTAATTGGAAGAATTACAGAGTCTGCTTTATATGTGGAGTTGCTCGGTAGATATAATTTTGAAACAGATCGTAATTTTCTTTAGGTTAATTTTTGTTTTCGTGTTTTATGTAAATTTTTTTTGATTAGGTCAAGCAAGGTCATGTGTTTTGTCAAAACAATTTTGGTACATGGACTACCTCCATATTTTCACTGGATTCAATAAGTTAGCATATGCTCGCAAGCCACACTTTTACTTGCTATCGTTTAAAAAAAATTCATTTCAATAAAAATATTACTAATATTACTTTCTACTCTGCACAAAACTTGCGGTGTAAACTTGGTATGTCACTGTTCAAATTTACCTCGGCTTCTTCAAGCAGTGCAGCCAAGGTTGAGGCTGTTCTTAGCCCACGCCATACGCGACCCGTAAGATGACTGAAGAACCGACTTGTTAGCTTCGAGTCGGCAAGATTCTTCTCAACCCCAGAGGGCCCGGCAGACTGCTAGGATTGTCTTCTCTTCGATCGTCCACCTGACCCCATTCTTTTTGTGGGCGGAAAAGTAGGGGTGTGCTGTCTTTAAATGCAGGACAACTTCTTGCTCGTCCTGAAATATAATTGTTGAAGTAAATTGGACCAGCCGACTAAACTAGATATGGGCTATAGAACCTTTTTTTTATTAGAATGCTATACTCCCCCCATTCTCATTTTATTCGTGTACTGGCTATGACAGATTACACAATATTGCAATAATGCGTAATATTATGGCTAGACATGATAAATACACGGTTCGATAGAACTTAAAGAGACGTAATGACTGTATCGGACATAAGCCCTCTGAGCCTTTACGTTTTTCGTTCGCTGCTGAGTCACAACTCAACTATTGAGCTGTAGAGTCACAACTCAGTAGCTCAACCGTTGAGTCAGGTTAGGTGGTGATAGGCGTTCAGTATATGGCCGGAAGTATAAAGTTGATAACAAGAAAATTATAAAGTTATTCAGTATGTTTCATTTCTGATTAAGATCCGACACGTTTTTGGTTGCTTTGTTCAGCGTTCAAACCAAGTAAAAAGCTGCAATAGATACAGACTAACAAAACTTTTGACGGTTTCTCAAATTATGTATAAATACAAAACAGCCGAAATTTTTTAAGCAAAGTGATGTCGTCACGAATTTGCCTCGAAACGCTGTGTTTATTTGATGAAAAATAATTTTGTACTATAATGAGTAAAAACTTTAACTATGAGGAGAATCGCTAAGCTAAAATTCAATTTTTTTGTAACACAACTCAACTGTTAATTCACGACTCAATATCTCAATTGTTGAGTTAGGTGAGGTGAGGTAGGCGTTGAGTTATATAGCTGGAAGTACCAAGCTGAGTTTTTATAAGAAAATTATATATGATTGGATAGAGCACAGTAAGTTTCACCGATTGTGTATTTCTGATGAAGAACATTTTTGGTTGCGTTTTTCAGTGTTCCAAGCAGCAAAAAAACGGTTATATGGTTTGGTTTTATTTATCCGTTTTTATGAAATATAAGTCAATGGCAGGAAAGGGCTCATAGAGACGTAATGGCTGCCGGAATTTCATTGGAGTCGGACAAAAACCCACTGAGCACGAATTTATTCAACATGCTGTCTTCAGCTCCAGCCCGTCAAACAAAACACGGTACATGAATTTTTATTATGTCTTTCGACATGATAAATACACGGTTCAGTAGAACTTAAAGCGAACTTAAGAACTTAAATGAAAACATAAGCCCTATGAGCCTCTACATTTTTTTTGTTGTTGAGTTACAACTCAACTGTTGAGTCACAACTCAACAGCTCAACTGTTATCTGGCCGGAAGTATAAAGCTGATTTTGTAAGAAAATTATACATATCTGGATAGAGCACAAAAAGAAATCCAGTATGGTGCATTTCTGATTAAGATCCAACGCGTTTTTGGTTGCTTTCTTTAGCGGTCAAACCAAAAAAAAACTGCAATAGCTTTGCAACAGATTTGTAAGAGCAATATTACGGTAGCCTCTATCCTACAGTTATTATTTGATCTTAACAAAAATACACAGACTAACAGAGCTTTTGACCTAACCTAAGCTTTTGACGGCTTCTCAAATTATGTACAAATAAAAAATTGTCACATTGTTCCAAAGGTTTTGTTTGTTTGCTGCTGAAACCTCTGTATGTTACTATTGCTTGTATCAGAGGCGATACTACTGAAAGTAACGGCTGAAACGTGTCTCATCGTGCCTTGGTTCGTCCTTTTTTCTCTAGTACATTTGTACGTCTTGTCCACTGAAACGAATAAACATATGTTTGCGTTACTTTGGCTCAAAGATTTTGTCACATTGTTCTAAAGATTTTGTTAGTTAGCTGCCGAAACCTCTGTATGTAACTATTGCTTGTACCAGAGGCGTTACTAGCCAAAATGTTGTTCTGTCGATGGTTTTTTCGGCGATATTTCGGCCCTTCTTTGAAAGGGTCCTCTTCAAGCGCTAAGCTAGAAAATTGAACCTGTGATGCTTTGAGCTTGAAGAGGACCCTTGCCAAGAAGGGCCGAAATATCGCTTAAATAGAATCAGCTGACATTCGTTTAGCGCAGTCAACTATAATTCGCAGTCAGCTTGGGCTTTAGGAGTATTTAAGGCAATAGGATCGACAATAAAATCTAGCTTTGCATACTTGACATGGTTGGTATCTTCTTTCTCTTCCAAGTGGCTTTCTGTCTTTCTTCCTCTTTCTGTTTCAGCCACGCTGTACTTCTTGGTGTAGTCATTAACTTGTCCGGTGGAACGGATCGGTTCCTCATTTGCTTCACTTCAGGTTCCCCAACTTCTAGGAACTTCTTAATCGGTGTAGAGAGCCTTTTCGTGAGTTTACTGTTGTTCTGTCGGTGGTTGGCATAGGCTGCAATGCAGCATAAGACTTTGATTCTCCCATAGGCATCACATAGGAATTTCTTGCCTGGACTGGCCCAGGAGTTAAAGGTGGACAAAAACTTCTGGATGGAGATTTGGACAAGGAAAGTTCGGGATCTAGTGGAAGGGTAGTGGACGATGGTGGACACGATGTGGCAATGTCGTTAACGAAGTCGTCGTTGATGTTGTTGTTCTTCTGCAGATTCAGTGGCAAGGAGAGCTGACTGACGTCTCCAATGGAGGTGGATAGCGCTGGGGCTGTATGGGCCATAACTGGAGCTGGAAGGTTTTCAGCTGAGCGCGTTAAATCCTTCCACAGCTAGAAGAGCGCCTTATGCTCAGTTTCCCCTTTCCAGTGTTCCCCCGTATTCTCTAGACTATCGGGGTCGAGCCTCTCTCTAGAGCCTTTCTCTAGTACATTTGTACGTCTTGTCCACTGAAACGAATAAACATATGTTTGCGTTACTTTGGCTCAAAGATAATATTTCCGGGAATGCCGAACCGGGATTTCTTGATTCTGTAGGGTTAGCATTTTGTTTGACTGAGTACATGGGGTCTGCAATTTTGTCAAGCGGTTGAGTTACTGTCTGCCTCAATGCGGATGGTCCCCCCAAACACTTACTGTAATTTACAATGTCTACATTCCAGGGGAAAATCCCACAGACCTTGAAGGCAGCAGCTCCCGTTTCTGGGGTGACCGCTTTTTTAAGCACTACAGGGAGATGCTTCACAAAAGTATGTTTTGTGTCTGCTGAACAGGCTTTCCAGTCACTTCCAATCGGTTGCCGTGATATGTTTACATCTGTCAGCTGAGGCGTAGCTAGACCATTATTTAAAGTATACCTACAGACCACACCTGACAGCCAGCTTGAATGACGAGAAAAAAGATCTTTAAAGATAAAAAAGTGGAGGAAGAACATAGATTTCAAATCGCACTTTATCGTGCTGAAAGACGGACAAACTATAAAGTCATAGGCATCCCAAAGCTAACGTATTGGTTAAAAAAACGATATTGAAATGGCTAGGAACAATGGATGGCAGCTTTTTCAGAACCGTTGCAAAATACTCGATTTATTTCTTATTAATCTTTCTGTTCATTATTCTAAGAAGATGTTTTGTCAATGGGGCCAGGAAACTGTCGTTCACATTTTGCACTTTAAAATTTTTCGGTGCACCTGGTACCAGCCTACTTGTCTGCTAGAACAGAGTTTTCCCTGAAAAGGCTGAAACATGGTTAGTAGAAACTACGCTCGAGATTGTCCTTTCTAACCTTGACTATGAAACTCCTCTTAAATTCACAAACTATAGTCTCTGGCTCAAGGTCAAGGGGAAACCATAATTGAGAATTTTTATTCCTTTATCCAGTCAAAGGCCAAAACTTTCCGTAAAAATTAGTTAGATTGCTACCATCTTCTAGTTCTTATAAATTTTTCTGTTCGTTATTCGAGGAAGACATTTTGGCAATGGGCATAACTGCAGTTCCTATTTCGAACTTTTAGATTTTTAGGTCCATGTTCTACTTTCAGATCCACCTACACCTTGAAACTTGCAGTGTATTTTACTAAACAATAAACGTAGTCTTGTATTATATTTTACCGTGTTCTGCTCGCTTCATCGCCGTTATGATATGAATGAATAGCGAATCTGAGTCTCGAAGCTGTTTTTTTTTTGTCAAGTACGGGAAATAAATTAAAGTAGTGCAACCCAGCGTTCTATAACGAGGGTTAAGAACAGTATAAAACTAATACCAAACTATATGTCTGCTACATTTATGAACGTGAGACCATGTTGCTTAGAGATCTGGCCAACTTTTTTTTTTTAACTTACCAAAAAGACTAACTGTTTTCTGTTCAAGCTGCCAAGCCAAACGGAGCTGTTCCGTTCCGAAGCTTCCGTTCCATCAAGCATACGGAGGAGCCTGTCATACAGCTTGCGAGCCTTAAGTTTGTTAAAGCAAACTAATTCGTTACTCTTTTTCTTGATGCTATTCAGTTTCAGCCCCTTCGGAATAAGGTCCGCGTCGATAAAGTTCAAAAGTTCCTTGTCGACCACGTAAACACAGGATTCTCGCTTGCCCTATAACAAATCATGGCCTTAACGAGATAATCTGGAATGTCCAAATAGTCTTTTTCTTCAAATTCTCTTCCCCTCGCAATAGTTACTGTTCAAATTGTAGTATTTTAGCAAAGTATTATTCTTTAAAAATAGGGTCTGCTTAAACAAATTACCCATGGTTTTGGCTGTTTTAAGCTTTTTCTAGTCCCGTTGACTCTGAGCTAAAACACGGAAATATTTGCATAGCCGGTATTTCTGATGACAACTGAGGCCAGTCCGTCAAGTAAAATCAGATGTCTAATCATTCAGATATATTTTGAGATAAATAACAGCAACACCAATTATTATCACCTTATGACACTGAAATAAACTTACCCCTCTGGTTTTCAACCGTCGCTGACGACGGAAGTGACTCGGGAAGGATTTAACGCGCTCAGCTGAAAACCTTCCAGCTCCAGTTATTGCCCATACAGCCCCAGCGCTATCCACCTCCATTGGAGACGTCAGTCAGCTCTCCTTGTCATTGAATCTGCAGAAGAACAACACCATCAACGACGACTTCGTTAACGACATTGCCACATCGTGTCCACCATCGTCCGGGATATTTGATGATTTCTTTGTTTCAGACGGTTTCTTTCCGATTTCCTCCTTTTCTTTTTCTTCATCCTCTTTTTGGTTTTTCCTGTTCTCTAGCTCCGAATTGGCCTTTGGCGCCGATCGGGACTTTCCATTCTCTACCTGGCTCGCCACCAGTGCTCCGACTACCAGATCGACCGCTTGCGATGATGTGAGTTCAGCTATTCCTGAAAATTCTCCGCTCGTACCCGGATGTCCTATCATCGGTACACTAGACGGTCCGAATTTCTCCCTCAAATTTGTATTCAAGATCAAGGGGGTGGATCCTTGATTTTCGGGTTTAGCTCGAGTATTCTTTCTTGATCTAGGCGGTCCTTATCGTTTTTGGGCACACAGCTGCTTCATGTTCATTACTGTGACAAATGTTCTGTCCTTCGTAGTATACGAACATCTTCTCCTCCCCACCGATCTTGACTGACATATGATCGCTGTTTCTATGTACATGAGGGCAGTTGCTCTTCCTGTCCAAACTTCGATGAAACCATCGCCTTCGTATGATTTCCTTCGGACATTCAAAACTTGGCCGTGTTGAATCGCCTTTTTAATGTCGTCCACTGAAGCTTCTCCTGGTATTTTCCGAAGCTGGACAAATACCGGGCGCTTCCCGCTCCTATCAATGTAGACTGGAAATATTTCATTTTCATACTTGAACTTCACCTCAACCTTTCTACACTTCTCAAAAAACTCCTCTGCTAGCACCGCGCTTTTCATTGTCACTTGGACCGTTCCAAACCTTCTCAGATCGTCCCCATCTATAGCTCGAAAGTTTGTTCCACTTAATCCAAGACTCTTGAGGAATCGATGAACTTCAACATCTCTCACCAGCGACTTTTCCGAAAGGTTACTCAGATCAAATCTCAGAGTGCTTCTTGCCATACTAAATCAGTGATCTCGCTTCAAAACAACTACTCAAAAACTTTCCAACAAAACTAAAAAAACAACACCACAACCAAAAAACACAACCACACCACAAAACAAAAAAACAAAAAAAACACAAATGAAGATTTTTTTTATTATCTCCTGTACTCATTCACAGTCATAATCATTCACGCAAAAACACGGAAAATACGAAAAATTTCGGGAAATTTCTTTACCGAAAAACTTCGCACCAGTTCTAACCATAGCGTCTTTGGTAATATCACTTTGTCTTAAACTGGTTTCCACAAAGTTCAATACGGGCGAATAGAGGTAGTTGTATCCGCGCATTGTTAATCCTTTCGATGCTCACGGCAATACAGGCAAATAGAGGTATTTGTATCTGCTCATTGTTAATCCTTTCGATGCTCACGGCACGAGTGCTGAATGAATACTGTTTGGTTTGGTTGGCCGCATGGGCCCAGTTGTCCATTATTTTTTGGAGCGACTAGGAATGTTTTCCACGTCAAGAATCTCCGTCGTCAGTGCGTAATAGTTGGACCTCCTCTCGAACCTTGTGTCCCAGTTGTCCATTATTTTTTAGAGCGACGAGGAATGTTTTCCACGTCAAAAATCTCCGTCGTCAGTTAGTAATAGTTGGACCTCCTCTAGAACCTTGTGTACTCCATGCAGTGCAATGGCCCTCTATCAACCATGACCCCAATATCCTTTGGGCAGATCCGACCAAGTCACCCTGGTTGACCCGTAAAAGCTCGTCCGCAACCAACAGTTCTGTTTTTTTTTTCGAAGAAAGAGGACATCCTCTAGATTGGTGACGGTTTCCAAATGTCTTCGCGCTCCATACGTGGCAAGATTTTGTAGGAAGTTCTAGCTTCTGTGGTGCTGTTTGAAGGACAGGAACAGCTTTTGCCGTCTCGATAGATTTTGGCGGTACTTGCTTAGCATCTGCAGCGGTGCTGCTTGAATGCCTTTTTACGAACGGCACAAGCCAAGAATATCCAAGTTCTTGTTAACCTGCCGGACTTTAGAATCCCATGGTGTAGATCATACGGTGCATTTGATTTGACCAAAGCAGCTTCAGTCGGATCTTTAACCTCATGATTTAATGTAATTTATCAATCCCGAAACCACAGGGTGAACGCAAGGCTTTCGAATCACATGGTGTAGATCATCCGATGCAATTGATTAACCAAAGCAGCTTCAGTCGGATCTTTAACCTCATGATTTAATGTAATTTATCAATCACCACAGGGGCAACGCAAGTAGGAACTTAGCATATTTGTAAAAAGTACTTTTAATAGTTCTAACATCAGATGAGTGGATAAGTTTCCAGAAAGGGGCTAGTGCAAGTGCTTGCGGTAATGCGAGAGCATTTTACAGCTGCGCCAGCACCAGTCCGTTGTAACGCGCTTTCAGCGCAGTAAGCATACCATATACTCTTCTGACTTTAGCGCAAAAATGTGCGATTAGGCTAGAATGTGTAGATCGCAGGTCTTGACCGATGCGCAACCCGAGATAAGTTAGATATTCCGAAGGACTTAGTACTATCTCCTCTAAATACACCTTAATGGAGGAACTATCGCAACGTATACCGTTTAAAATAATCACATAACTTTTAATGTGTTTTAAAGCGAGTCCTATGACCGCATACGAAAGAACAAATCTACTGAAATTCTCTTAAGTACAGGAGATCGAACGGCCGCGATGAGTGCATTATGTGCATAATTGAGAAGCTTTACGTCAAGTCCTCGAAAAATGCGGCTCGATTTCGATTCTTTTTGCACTTCAGTTATGCTATTATTGTACAGAGATATCTGAAACTATGTTTTGTTCCTTGAAAGATATTTTAGTTTGACATGAAGCTGTATTTTGTGGTATTGCCTGCATTATTTCTTGGTGCGTAGCATTCGACTACTGTGAACTTGGCCTGGCGACCTGTGAACTGTTTACGATGATCCTCCCATCTGTCCATTTCCTTAGGGCTCTTTTGTCCGGTCAAGAGGCCACGCTTTCAGACTACTTTTTGTTTTTAACTCAAGAAGAGGTGACTTGTTCTGATCGAAGTACAATCTTCCCGGCTCTTTTGTCCGGCGCACAGCATTAGGTAACAGATCGTGGGAAAAGCCGTGGCATTGTAAGCTCTTTTTTTCCGGTGCTCTGGTCGCAGGTGGCAAAAGCATTAATTATGTAGACGCCTACTTCCCTCTTTTTTCGGTGCCAGTTTGCAGAATTGTGATTCCCTTCATGATGGCAGGATGCCATCTGGCGAGCCACAAAATCCAGTTTTGTGTTGGTGAACATGGCGCCACAAGCTAGGCTCGACTCTTCTGTTATAGCCATCAATCGAGCCGAGTATACCACGTATTCCTCCTTTTTCCAAGAAGCCTTGGGTCACTTCTTGCACATCCGACCTGCCAGGCCACCAAATAATTGGGTCATTCCAGAGAAATAAAGCCAGGCACGAAAATTGATTTATCAGATTTTTACGAAAATTACTGAGAATGATCTATCAGGGTTCAGGACCTTCCCCGAATTTTTTTTTTGCGATTTTTTTTTATAGCAATGTTAGAAAAATGAAATTTTTGGGCAAATGTATTGTTTTTATGAAAAAATGAATTAGTCTCATAACCTCGAAATAAAAACTGAGAAATGAATGCTGCTCTAAACCTGGTTTCAGTTTTCAGATCTTACTGTTAGACCACAACCTGCCTGGAACAATTCTTAGCTGTCCAAGGGCCCGAAATCTTCTCTTTGGCCTACTCTCAGAAACTTAAACAATGCATACTTTTGCTCTTTTCACGTGTAGATTGTGGGAGGGTGGTAAATTACTCAAATACTTGTTTATTCTGAAACACTCATTATCTGTACAAATGAATGTGGAACACGTTAATATTATGGCGAAGTTACAAATTTTCTGTCTTCGGTCTATCAACATCTGTTATGTACAGTACTCAGGCAGCATTCCGCCGAGCTGAAACTACTAAACATAAAACATCTGAGGAGTGGTGCCAGTTCTCAACCTCGTCTTGGGGGACTAAAAACCTAAGGGTCGACTGACTTCAGCAAAATGGTTATGCAGACATCTTCTACGTCTTCATCCGTGTCGCCACTTTGCCCAACTCCCAGTTATCGCAAATCTGGAAGCAGACATAGTCTCCGAGCTGTTAGTGGGCTCCCTGTCCCAGACCTGAAGAAACGACCTTGACCCGATTGTCAGACGACAGTTATTTAGCCATGAGGCAATTGGAGCCGATAGGAATGAATGTGTGGTGACTCCCTGTCCCGTTTACTGTTGTTATACTTCGGAATCGAGCCTCAAGCATAAATCGACTCATTTCTATAGATTCCTTGCGAATGAAGGTAAATCGTATACCCGTGACATTAGAAGCCAACCAATCGTAAAGCTGCGAAGCAAAATTTATGAGCTGACCTTGGAGGCTAGCAGGTACCGCTCCAACAGGTACCCCTACGCCGTCGCATGTCGACTTCTCGTGTGAAGTTGACAAAAAGTGTTACTCCCACATAATGCCAAAATCTTGTTCAAAACAAATGAGGTTTGCAAATATCTCTATATCTATTTGTTGATGTCTCAGACCAAAAGGTTCTTTAATGTATTTATCAGATACATTGTCACAGCATTTTCTGATGACACAGCACTTACTTTAGCCGCCAGACTACAGTGAGTTAATTTGTTAAACTAATGCAGCACTTGTGAACCTGACAATTTTTATGAAGTCGAGTCTTATTGTAGTGAACCCGTCAAACAGTAATTATATGATATTTAGTAGACTTGAACGAATTATAAATAATCAACATCACGTTTTAATTGTAAATTCCCCGGTTAATCAAGCTTATACTTGTAAATAACACCAGCACACCATGCACTCCCATGATATCAGTCCTATCCTACCCAGGGCCAAAATTTTCTGGTACTGCCCTGATGTTATAAGAGCCAGCCGTGCGGTAAAAACTGAGCCGGGCGGTAAAACTGAGCCTACGGTAAAAACTGAGCCGATCTCCAAAAAAAAAGAATAAAAGACATCACTTTCAGGAGGAAAAACAAAAAAACACTAAAAAATAATACAGTAAACAAAAATGTTGGAAAACGTTGTAGAAAAGTCTTTAAAAACTGAAAAAAAATGTTGCTTTCCTAGCCTGCCAACCTGGGTTATACCCGGTTACAGTCACATTCCCACTGGAAATGGAACTTGTCAACTGAAACAACATTACTTCCAACTTACTCTAACTTGTTTTCCTCTAGTCTCCAGAAGGTAGCTATAGAGCAATTCCAACAGTATTATTTTAAATTTTTCTCTGAAAAACAGTCCATCGATATCCAGTGTTGCCACTTTTTCTAATGGAACCTGTGACTTTGGTCAGAAAAAGATGACATCTACTTCGCCACAAATGAAAGACTTTTATATTCCTGGGACACAACAGTAGTCGTTTTCACATTTCAACAGTAAGCTAGGGTTGCCATTTCACTAATCAGAAATACAGAAAAAGACGCTGCTCAGCCAACCCTTTAGTGACAACCTTGCGAAGGTTAAAGATAGTTGATAATGACCATGGATATATATTTCCTGAAACAACATCCTACTATCTCTTACTATTTTGCGTTACTAGTTACTAGCAACGTCAGCATTAATTTTTAAAAAAAGATTGAAATAAATCAGTTGCTTTTTTACCGAATTTCCGCCAGGAGGTATTATTGTTCTGCACAGTGTACTAGTGTTATAATCATTATCGCCGTTGCTTTTCTTCGGGCGATATCGGAAAAATTTGGCCCGCGGGCAGCATGATAGGCTGATATCGACCAAGCGCAGCGAGGGATATCGCCCCGAGCCCAGCGATATCGCCGTCAGGTCGGGCGATAATATATAATATCTTGGTTTAATATTGATGTAAATTTTGATTTTGGAAAAAACACAGTGATTTATTGCAACAAAAATGGCGAGAAGCGTGGGTATAATGCGCCGATTCAACAATAATTTACCAGTAATGGCATCTAGAGACATTTATTTTTCAATTGTTCATCCGTATTTAGTATATTCCAATTATAAACGTGTTGAAATTCTGCAAAATTAAGCACTTCGTGTGTTGGGTGACTTAAAAAATTATCGTCACACAGAAGATTGTTACCGAGATTTCAATGTGTTGAAAATTAGACATGTAAGAGATCAGCAAATTTGTAATTTCGTGTACAGTGTATTAAATAAATTTGATCACTATGTATATACAAATTTGTGTACCGTTCACAGTAATCTGGAAAATTTTAACTTTTCAATCAACACACAATGCTAAAACTATTCCTTTTCACCTGGGAGTTGTGTTGAGGTCGAATAAAATCCTTCTGTGAGAAAACTCCCATCTTACATTCGTTCAGTAGTAACAGATCTTATTTCCAGGTCATGGTGATGTTATGTATTGGGGAGATGCAGAACTGCAGGCCAATAACATTTCATTTGAGGATGCGATGGCCTGTCTGGAGGTAAACCGAGTTGATGGCAAAGCTCCATATAGTGATAAAAAGCAAGAAGATCTCCTTAATGACTATGAACCTCTACCCAGAGAAATATGGCTAAATGGGAAAAGGAATGAAGCTGAAAATAAAAATGACCGTGTTGCAACACTTTTAATGCTGCATCTGTTGTCGAAGGATGACATGAAGAAGAGGTACTTCGGGCAAGCTAAAGGCCTGTGGGAGCTAAAGGCCTGTGGGAGCGAAAGGATCTTGTGGCTAGGGGTTTTAACCTTGGTCCGAAGTGCAAAGTAAAGGCCCAAAATAAGTACAATAACCTCTTGAAAATGTACAGGAAGTACAAAGCAAATGAAAAAATGACTGGAAAGGATCCAATGGAAGTTCCTGACTTCTTCCCTGAAACTGATGAAATTGAAGGGAAGTCGCATGCAACTTCCCCAGTCTGTGTCATTGACTCAAATGTGCCTAGCTCTGCTGATGCGGGGTATGCGAAGTTCAAGAAAAAGCATAAACCATGTAAAACTTCACCAGATGATGAAGAAATGAATTTGCCCTCAGATCCAGAAATGGAAGACATAGAAGAGTCAGAAAAATCCAAAAGCCCTGCAAGTGTACCAGGGATGGCATCAGCAAGGAAAAACCGGAACTCTTTCAGAAATGAAAGCATGAAAGCCTTGGAAGTGCTCCAAGAAAAGGATGATGAACGGTCAGCAAAAACTGATGTTTTCAGAAAGGGACTGATCGAGGAATTCAGAAAGAGTAGAGAAGAAAAAGCAGAAAGAGAACAGAAGAAAGCAGAATTTGCAGAAAGATTTTTAAGTATGATGGGTGGATTTATGCAGTCTAAGAAAAAGAGGCGAAGAAGTGAAGAATACAAGGAAAGGTCCAAGAACAAAAGGGAGTCATCTTCAGATGAATCCTAACTGACATTTTTTCTTACGTTCCATGCCATGATTATTCCTAGTTGATACACACTGCTTTTCATAATTATACCATAATTTGTAATACAATTTTATATGAATCGTTTATTCAGACTAAAGCTGTACATAATCATTTAGTGAAGGAGCTGTTTTACTGTCTTCGAAAATATTCGACAAAAGTATTGCGCTCGGTTTGCCCTCTCTGAGTCTGTTGCGATCTGACAACGTTTACGTTTGAAACTGGGGGGACTACAGGACTGACATCAACATTTTCTTCATACCATTACTCAAAACTGTCTTCATTCAATTCACAAATATTGTGCAAAACACACGCAGCAGTGATAATGTATGGGATAAATTCAGATGGCAATCTATGCAGCTTAACTTTCTCCACTTCCCTTTAACGAGACCAAATGCTTGTTCAATTGCAATTCTGGTTTTCGATAGCTTTGTGTTGTAATTCCGCTGTGCAGCCGTCATATTCCCACAATCACGGAAGGGGGTCAGCACATATTCACTAACTGTGTAAGCTGAGTCTCCCAGGATATGGTATTTGTCTGATGGAAACAAGTCATTTGGGTTTTTCTCGATACTGGATGATATCGAATTTGCATGGAAAACTCTTGCATCGTGGGAAGAGCCTGGATAGCCCACAGATATTTCGGTGAACATCTTATCCGCACTACAGCATCCTTGTAAAATCATGCTATGGTATGAGTTTCTGTTGCAATATGCCTTCTGCTGCTTAGAGTCAGAACATACAATTCTAATATGGCAACCATCTACAGCCCCGAGTACTCCTGGAAATCCAGCTTTGGCTTTGAAGTTTGTTGCTGTTACTCGAACATCTTCATCTGAACGTGGCCAAATAATACATTTTGGTGCAAGAGCAGTGAGGATGTGGCAAATATAGTGGACGTATGTATGAACAGTTGATTTAGCAATTTCTAATCTATCACCCACATCTCTCATTGACACTTGGTTGCCAATGTACCACAAAGTTATCTGTAATGCTTTTGCAACTGTCACATTTTTTCCGAGCAATCAGGCAATGGCGATTCATCATCTGACATGGGCACATGGGATCTACAGTACTCCACAGTAAGGTGTGAATCTTTGATCACTTTAACAAGTATCTCAAAAGATGTTCTCGTGACGAGAAAGTGCTCCTTGAACCTTGCATCACTCATTGCATGTACTGTCCCTTCAGTGAAATTTTGGACTTTCTGATGATGCTCACGTTGCCCCAGTGATGAAACCTGAAAGTATGGCATTTGGTTAATAGCAAATACATAATCAACCATAATGGAAAAACTGAAAAATATATGCACTCGCATATCTTTTTGATAGCTTCTTAGCATGTTTTGGTATGGTAGGCTAAGTTTATACTACTATCACTCTCATCAAATGGTATGTCTTATATTACTACAGTGCTGATACTTCCACAGAAACATAGAAAATCACAAAAATGTCTGACTGGACACTTGGAGTATACCAATGTGGTAAGCATCGATATATGGCACTGGATCCTGTAAGTTAAAGTACAAATTCCCAGTGGTGGCTTCTGCACTGGAAAACCTACCGTCAGTTCCCCTGACACAATTGATTTAGCAACAGTTCCAGAACTGGAAACATCATCTTCCCCTGCCAAAGTTGAAAGGAGAAAATCTTCTTCTCCATCACTCTCTTCTTCTATATGGTCATATACTCTCTGGATAATTGGCAATAATCGAACATCCATTCTTTCTGCAAATTTGAATTTGCCGCCTCGCCTTGCGCTATAAGCCGTTTTCCATGAGGCTAGTTGGGCTAACCACGGTTACGCGGACTAGACAAAAAAACGCTCTTTAAGCAAACTTAACAAACTTGGTTCGTCGAACACGGATGACGGATGAGGACAAAAAACGCAACTATTTTGTTACGGATTAGGTCGGTAGCTAGAGTTCTGATATTGGGCCAAGGGGTATGTTTTAACCCCGTTGAATATCAGTGTATCAAGCCGGGATTCTTGATCTATGTCGTCCAGCTGTGGTTCAATTCTCCCTATTCTGTTCTCCAGTAGCGTAACCTGATTTCGCAGCATCGTTAACTCCTTGTCCATTTGCTCAAATTTGGGGTTGAAACCTAATAGTAACGCATCATAAATCTCGCTTACAATCGTATCCCAAACCTTGGTCGGTGCTGAGTCAGACAAACGCTCTTTTACTGCTTGTACTATTTTTTTTCCTCAGATTTTCTTTCGTTGCGGCCAGCTTTGCTTCACTTGCGGTAATTCGACTTACAAGAGAGTCAGATGAAACTGGATAAGCGTTGGTTATCTGGGGTAGTAAATTAGCAAGCAAGCCTGATGTGGATGCAGCATACATGTGGACCGGATGAGCATGAATTAGCGGATGAAACCGCAGCAGGATTGGGTAGCTGCGGTGTTTGAATGTACACGCTGGGATTTAGGGATAGTTCCTCAAATGCAGCCCTCACGTTTTTCGCCACCTTTTTAGTTGCCCCGGTCTTGTTGGATTCATAATCATGAACCTGGGCCTCTTTCATTATACTCCGCTCATGAGTTCCATAGCAGAACACATCGTATTTCCAGAAGCCAGTTGCTAGTTTTGTAGAACGGTGAATCCGTACCGGCCATAGTGGGTACCCAGCAAAACTTCCCAGGGCTAGATCACCAACTTGAAACTTAGCTGCCATAAGTTGCGTTTTATTGGATTCGCTTCTGTTTCATCAAAGTTTGTAGTTTGGCTCTTGTTTTGTCTACTTGCGTTTTATTCAGCTCTTGTTGCGAAACTCCGGTCTTTCCGTTTTCTTGCAATAAAACGCTATTAAGCTCAAACTTGGCAAAGAATTCAAAATGCCTTCACCTGCAATGGTAGCTTTGATATATAAGCTAGCTCTTCTTCTGCTTTTTGATAATGAGGACATGAGAGCAGCCTTTTTGGCGGTTCTACATGATGAAGAATCTAACTCCCTTGTCATAAAGTGAGTTTTCTTTGGTTTCACTTAAGTTATCAAAGTGTTCCTGACCCTTATACAAAGGGTTCTTGGCCCACAATTTAAACCCTATCTGTTTCAATCAGCCACAAACCCCTGATTCCTTGATACCCTGTGCCAAATGTCTGGTATATCTAGCGTTTGGCATACCCTATACCTAACACTGGATACACTAACGCTGGATAGTCTAACATAATACAAAATTGATGATTTGCATGAAGGTCAGAAATCAAGCAATCAGAACTCAGCCATAGTAGAGCAGGTCAGAATTGGGTTACCTACATGTATCCAGCATTTGGCACAGTCTATCCAGCGTTAGGCACAGGGTATGCCAAACGCTAGATATAGGCTATCCAGCGTTTGGCATAGGCTATCCAAAAAACAGGGATTTGTGGTTGACTGATCTGTTTTGCAACAATAGGCTACCTTTATAATTATGTTCTGCTACTATCATCTATTATGATTTTGTTTTGAGTATCCCAGGATAAACCCACATTTTATTTTTCCCAGGGGCGTTGCAAGGGGATGTAGGTCGTACGACCCCTCCCCCCAACTTTTTGAGATATGGCAATATCTTGGTCTGTACATTATTTTGGACTGTCTATGGTCATGTCTTAGGCTACTTATTATTTTTCTTTAATCTTGTTACCTGGAACATTTTCCTGATGCCATTTTCTGATTAACTAAAATAACTTTGCAAGTTGCTGGATGACATTTTTCTGAACCCAAGAAAGATAATGAAGAAAGATGTTTACACATTTTTTCATTTGCTATCATAGCCTAAATTCGCATTCGTTTGTTTATGTTTCCTGTCTTATTAACAGCCTCTTTATTATTATCCTGACATACTTCTTCATGGTGTGTCCAAACCTGACCACATTTTTTCCTGAATGGATTGTAAGACTTTCTGAGCTTTTACGCTGACTTTGTATCTTTCCTACTCTGATTTTAATTTCTTTCATTCTCTTTCTAGTTTCTTGTTCCTTCAGAATCTCTTTATTTGCTGTTTTATTTTTCATTTCTTGTTCCTGCAGCCTCTCTTTATCTTGATTTTTTGTTTGTTTTTGTTATGTTTATTTGCTGAATGGTAGTGTAGTAGTTTGGCTGACCTCAATGGTTGCCCCCCCCCATACCCAAGCCGCTAAAACTAGTTTAGGGTGCATTGAATGAAACCTTGTTGTAAAATCTGGTTTCTTCTGGCAGATCTGCTGGTATATTTCTGCTGGTATATTTACAAAATAGAACTTCTTGTGCTCGAATACAACTGAATTTGATCTATTGTGGCAGTCCTTACCCCCCAATTTTGAAAATAAAAGATTCTGTGTAATCCATACTTCCTTTCTAGTGTGCTTCGACGAACTATCCTTGAAGAATCTTTGATGGCCATTGAAAAGCATCGTGCAAAAGTTTGGAATTTCGCTGGAGTAACGGTGAAGGAACTTTCACAAGAGCAGTTCAGAGAGCATTTTCGCCTTGAGAAAGGAACATTTGATGCTGTCCTGCAGATCCTGCTTTCTGAACAGAGCTTGATTGATGAGTTCTTCCCATATGAACTACTCATGCTTCGCTACGAACAAAGAAATGAGTCATTTGTGGTTTCGGGGAAGAAACCAATAAGATTTGAAAAGGCTCTTTTAGTGACATTGTGGTACCTAGCAAACAAGGAGTCAATGCGATCCATTGCCAACCTCTTTGGTATTTCAAAGTCAACAGTACATTGTCTGGTGTACAAAGTTGTGATATTGATATGTGGAGTCAGCCACCGTTTTATTCGGTGGCCACAATCTCCGGAAGATTTTCATAAACTTGAGCAGGGTTTTTTCTTAAGAGGAGGATTCCCGAAAGTTTTAAGTGCAATCGATGGGTTTCATATTAAGATAATTGCACCTAGTGACCAGCAAATATCATATCTGAACAGGAACCACCAACACAGTGTGAATTTACAGGGTATTTGCTCACACAATAAGATGTTCCTGAATATCAATGTTGGGTTTCCTGCAGCGCACGATGCAAGAGTGTTCAGAAACTCGCATTTTTTTTTGGAAACAACAGCGAACATCAGCTCCAACTTTCCTGGTCAGGAATACCACATTCTTGGAGATTCAGCAAATCCGACTCTTGACTGGCTACTTACGCCATACAAGGAACCACCTGGTGGTAATTTGAGTCAGAGGCAGAAACGGTACAATTACAAACATTCCCAGACACGGAGAGCCATTGAGCACACCTTTGGGTTGCTGAAAGGAAGATTTCGGAAACTGCACCTTGTCGATACAGATTTAGAGTTTTGTGATCACAGCCTGTTGCGTCCTTCACAACATCTGTCAGTCCCATGGAGACGAACTAGGGGAATGGTGGGACCAGACAGATGATGACAGCAGCAGTAATGACAGTGGTCATGGTGCTATGGGCTCATCCCGTGGTGGATTTATTAAGCGAGATCATATTGCATCTCAGTTATAAGAACAAGTTGTATTGTGTTTTTTTTTTTAAGTTTGACTATCTAGTTTAGTACTGTATCTGTACGTACAATTAAATTTAGGCATTTGAGCTCTATCTTCAGACAAATTCTTATAAGTGTTCAGGTCTGTGGATTGGCCTTGCCCTGTGGAAGCCCTTATACATAGATCAGATAGGTGTAATGCGCTGAGTGGCTCTGCACAACATAAAGTACAATCAGAACCTATTACATCTTCTTATTTATCACACCTATTTGAACCATGCCTCAGATGAAAGGTGTGGCTACCCTTTCAGGTATTACGCCTCTGGCTATTTACCAGGTTATAGAACCATAGTAGAAAGAGTCGGTTTAATATCAGCTAAACCCTAAAAACTTGTAAACAAAAGAAAGACATGAGTAATAAAACAAGAGAATAATATCTGTGCTAGGACAAATTATCGAAATAATTCATAAAAGCCATACAAGAAGACCATATGTACACTAATTCCATTCTGATTCTCAGTTGTTCAGTCATTGTCGGAGGAGGAATGTTTCCTTTTTTTCTTTCTGCTTTCTTCATTTTCTCCCGCTCGATCCCAACCATTTCCCGGAAAAGTGAAAGAAACTCATCTGCTTGTGTCGCTTTTCTCTCATTTTCTTTCCTCATCTGTTCCATAAGGTCATCCCTGAACTTTTCTGTCTTCAGCCTGAACTCCTGCTCCTTCAGCTGTGCTTCTTGGATTTTAGCAGCAGATTCCTTTAACAAGGATCTTCTTTTTGGCGGCAGCAAAACAGATTTGTTCTTGCTGCTTCCAGAAGGTGTTTCATGACCTGCTTTTGCTGCAGGTGAGGCTTGGCTGTCGCTGGTGTCTGGAACAACCCCACTCGCTTGAGCAGGCTTTGCAGAAACTCTCTTTTTCGATGCCCCACAGCCACCAGATAATAGAATGGGGGCATCATCCTCACTTTCGGAATGGTTATCGGTCGAGTTGTCCGTCGTCTTGTTTTTTAGCATCGCCTTCGCTCTTTCCAAATTAAAATTCTTCTTAGAGTCCATAACATTTAGTGGGTTGACTGAATGATCTTTGCCACGAATGGCATCCACGTCGTCAAAGTACTCTGGCTTTGGCACAGCAGATTCTCCGGTCCTGTTCATATGGTCCGAATGTTTGCTGTGCATTTTTTTTAAGTTCCCCCACTTGTCCACGACCTGTTTTAGAGGGTTTACACCAAGGTTGAACCCGGCATCCTGAAGTTCCATAACAATTGTCTTGTAGGCTGACACGTTGGATTTCTTTTTTCCTGAAAACGCAACTTTGATGTCATCTCTCTCCATGATCTGGAGAAGCATTGAGGTGGCAAAATCATCCTGCTGTGTTGCCTTTCCTCTCAGCCATATTTCTGGATTTCTAGCGGTTGGTCCTTGTCCATCTTTGACCTGACTGGTTTTGGGGGAAGTTTCTGGAAGAAACAGCTGAGCTATGGCAGCAGGGTCTACTCCTTCAAGCTCAAGCTCCGCCCAAGTTTTCGTGAAAAGTACTCCATCTGAAAATAAAGAGAAAAATAATACCCTGTGAATGGATATATGGTTATTGCTCATAGGTCTGAGAAAACAAGACCAAAGGTTTCGATGGGATCCCAAAATTTTTATATTTGATCCAGATCATTTGGTCTTATAATATCCCGTCTTCGCCAGACTCCTTGAACATTTTTACTATTAAGATTCAGAAACAGAAGAGAAAACCAAGTTCAGACATGGATTCAGCATGTGTGTATTTGCCCCTAGGCTATACGTCACGGACCATCTACTTTGACGAAACTGATCAAATCTTCCTGCCTTACTTCTGCCATATCTCCAGGTCGGACCTGATTCCGGGTGAACTACTTGTTCGGGCAAAAACTAAAGCTCAAAAACGAATTCAGCGAATCTCATTGTCAAAGATCTAATCAACTTCAGAAAAAAACTTTAACTTAATTGTATTTCTGACAAAAGTAAACAATACCACGGATTGCAACAGGGTAGCCTACAGGAGGGGTTGCTAAACTCAAATGTAAATGGCCTTGAAATAGTCCACTAACTGGGAAAAGACAATTTGATTGACGTCCTATCTAGGTCACAGGTCATTGGAATTTTCCAAGTTTGTTGTTAAATTACAGTGTGGTCAGATTGCTCAAGTACTTTTGAGCTTGCGTTGGCTGTCAACAAGCAAATCTAATGACCTACGACCTATCCAGGATCAGACCAGGATTGCACAAAAGATCCTCGTAAGTATTCTAACTGAAATGAGAATTTTGGAGTTGGGTACCAACACAAACCTAGAGCATGCTCCACCCTACTTATCCTAGTTATTAATTATAAGATCACAAATTGTGGCCTCTTGTTGGAATTCATTTTGGTATTTTGACTAAATATCATACTAAAACAGTAATGAATTGATATGAATTAATAGCAAGAACAAATAATCCGACAGAACCTCCATCTCCCTACCTCTATAATATGACTAAGTGAAATCGATCGAATATTTCCTCATTCCCTGTCTGCTTCGAACTAGCTGAGGTTAGTAGGCTTGCGCCACGTCGCATTTTGTTACCTCTTCTAATAGCTAAATTGCTGTGAAGCCGCTGGTGAGGAAAAATTGGAGTCGAAGCAGATTTCTTGTAGGGACACTCTCGAGAGCGGGTCAGTGCTCGGAGTATGCCACCTGCACTATTTTTCTGTTATGAGCAACAGGAAAGACAGAAGATGAGCAAACAAGTATCAATGTCAGCTGAAGCCTAGAGTAGACTCAGTTTTGTCGGGGTATTCATATAGTCATTGCATGGAACCAAAGACAGAAGTTCTATCTGATTATTTGTTCTGGCTAATAGTTACTACTCTGAGAAGGGTGGAACAGGCTCCTACAATCAAGAGGCGTTACTAGCCAAAATGTTTTTTTGGGGGGGAGAAAGTATTTACCGACTGGCCAGTCATTTTTACCGACAATTTTGCGGATAAAAACGACTATTGTTGAGAAAAAAATGACTGTGTTGACAAAAAATCGGCTAACTTTAAGAAAAACTACTATTTTAATGAAAAAATTGACTATTTTTACGAAAAATTCACTGATTTATATTGTTTTAAGAAAAAACGACTATTTTTAAGAAAAAAATCGACTGTTTCAACTAAAAATCAGCACTATTTTTTTCCGACTGGCAGACAACATTGGGGGGCCGTCCCCCCCAGCAGTGACGCCTCTGCCTACAGTAACTAATGTCAAAACTGTAGTAAAATCTGTAAAAATTTTAAAGCCATAAAGGAGATTTGTTTGCAGTCTGGCTTCGCCGAATACCAATAGATTTTGCTTCAGGACAGTCAAGAGCTAGTTTGAAACCCAAAGAAGTTTCCTTTCAACACTTTTAAGGTCAATTTAGAGGTTCTGTAGTCAAGGTGCAGAGGTGGGTATGCTAGTCTAAGAAGGCTAGGCTACTCTGCTGAAAATCAAGATTTTACCCATGGATCAAAAGAAAGCTCAGTAACAATTTATAATATTTATAACAATTAAATGTAGGTATGCTTACCTTCTTGAAACTGGAAGATTCCTAAGTCTGAATCAAAGTTGGGGCAAAAGATTTTCCCCGACATTTTTGTTATTTTTCTCAGAGTGATGATAAATGAAAACGGACAGGAGAAACAAGAGTCAAACTACGATAACGAGGTAGTTTGTAGTTTGAGGTACGTAGTTTCAGGTTCGAAACTACAGCAAATGGAATGGACAAATAAAACGGCGTTAAGCAAAACTTGTTCGCCAAAAAAACTCTGTTCAGCGAAACTACGCCGAAACTACATCCAATAAAACGCAACTATATTATCGAAACTCTACTTATCGTTTAACCTGGGATCTGACCCCACGACGCATCCCTGTTCTAGGACCAAACTTTTGAGCCACAGCCCGGCCCTGATTCCTCGCCCTGCAGTAAAAACTGTCCGTTACGGACGAAGTCCTCTTACTGATTAATCCAAAAATATTCACTCGGCAGTTTGCCGCTGAAAAAACTAGTTTTAACCAGTAGAACTTGCTTGAACGAGCGCACAAAGCATCCTTTCGAGTCGCCCAGTGCAGCCAACGAATAGCTTCTCTGCAACTGTGTTAACTAGCGACGCGCTCATTGATACTGAATAAGTACCGAAGAAGAACTCGATGCCAATACGGAGTTTGGTAGATTTGCTGTAGACAGGCCCTGATATTCGAACAGAGATGACATGACACAGCGGCCGTGGTAGTGGTAGGTTGTCAAGCGTCTAATTTCCAAGCCAAGTTTCATCGTCCTAGCAAATCTGGAAGTACCTTGATTCGAATTCACAGGAATGCCGGACCACCCTCCAACCCCTCCACAGTGCCTCAACCCGGTCCGGTTCCGTCACTGATGTATCTAGGGCTTGTGCTTATTTTTCCAACCAAGTTTCATCCCAATCACTCCACTTTAAGCGTGTCACAAGATTTCCGGTTCTCCGCTCCGACTCCCTCCCAAAATTCATCGGATTACATCCGGACTTTAAATAAGACATCTGAGACATGAGGTATTTCCAAATATCAAATTTCACTAAGTTCTGATCACCCATTCAAAAGTTAAACATGCATCAAGATTCTCCCTCTCTGGTCAACTATGGTTGGATTAGTAAACTGCCCATCATGTCAAGTCTCTAATTTTCAAGAGAATTTTCATCGTTCTAGCACGTCTGGAAGTACCTTAACTTGCGGTCATTTGAATTCCTGACCCCGCCTCTAACTCCCCCACAGTGCCCGAATCGGTTCCGGTTCTGTTACTGATGTACATAGGGGTTGAGCTTGTTCTTCCCAACAAGTTTCGTTCCGATTTCCAGGTTAATTCGGTCGGGTCCCTGATCTGCTTGCCAATTTCATTGTCCTAGCCCATCTGGAAGAAACTTAAATCCGTATCACCGGAATCCCGTACCCCCTCTCGAACTCCCCCCACAGTGCACGAATCTGATCCAGTTCTGTCAATGATGTACCTAGGGCCCCCCCTCGGTGCCCCCCTCCGACTCCCCCAACCCCACATTCATCGGATTCGGCCCGGACTTGAAATGGGACATCTGAGACATGAAGTCTCTCCAAGTATCAAGTTTCATTAAGATCCCATCACCCGTTCGCAAGTATCTAAACAACTAAATTCCGGATTCTGCCAAGTATGTTTGGGTCGGGTCCCTAATGTTACCTTCTTACAATTTAGTAAAAGAATAATAATAATAAGAACTGGTAGCGAATGATAAACCAACCGAGCGGTTGTTGGCTTAACCAAATAATAACGTGACCGACGTGGGAAGGAACATAACTACATAAATCTTGGAAAACTAACTATAGGTTTATTTACATGACGTTACGGCAGAGAGGTACAACAAAAGAATGTGATGTGGTAACCTATTTACACTAGAACATATTAACGATACTCAGCCCGATAATCCGCTTCCTCTCCCTACTCCTGCAGCGCTCATGCTGCCTCGATGGTAGCGCAAACTCGCATTCCATGCGAAATGCTCATCTTTCACCCGCGCTCAGAATTCATTGTAAATTGAAATAGCTCACGACCGCGGGGTGAAGGTAATACGGAAACGAAGTAATGAACTTGCGTCCATACATTTTAGACATGGGTTACACCTCCCTCCTATCAAAGAACCGACCCGGTTCGCCGCAACACCACCCCCTAACACATGGCCTACACAAAACAACCTAAATAAATAACATAGTTCAGATGTCAGCGCTACTGCGCGCTGGAATCACTGTTTGCACAAGGTATGATTCATATTTGGGTTCCACCTGAATCTGTCCAGTAAACCCTAGGCTTTTTCACTCGTGCGCAAAGTTCAACCGATCACAGTCAATCATAAGCCTGTTAAAATGCTAGAAAAAAAAATCTAACTGCTTTGAGAACACCGACACTACCCTACACCGCAAGCACTGACCACACCGCCAAGTCCAACTTGCCGATTGTTCATCAGGAAAGCCACTTCACTTAACACAGTACGACAGAGACAACATCAACGACGACAACAGGATTACGACCTCAGCTTCATTGATAACAGCAACAGCTTCAGATGTGTTTGGCTGGATACCAGCTTCAGGTACGTTTGGCTGGATAATTTCACAGCTGACTTCTTCGGACGGGTTCGGACATAGGCTCACTCAGCTCGAAATTTGGAAAACTGCAAGGGCTAGCAGTGTGCGCAACGGGAAACGCGCTAAGTGTATTTCAGCACTCTTGAAATCTCCGCTCACGGGAACGTCAGATGGGTGATGGGTGGCTTGCAACGTCGAGACGACGTGCAGCTTGCTAGGCATTTTGGATGCGCACCAGCATTACTTCGCCCCCTCGGCCAGAAATGGTTACAGTTGGCTGGCAACGAATTCAGCAGCAGCTTCAGCATACAGCAGGCGCTTCGCGCCATTCCGTCATAGGAACGTGACGTTTAGTAGCGGATGACAACTTGGCAACGTGGTTAGTGCCTCACGAACAGGATACTCGAACAGGTGCTAAGCTTGCATCTTCAGCAGCAACGTAGAACGTTATAGGCAACGTTAATGACATCTCGGCACTAATGACTAGTGCATCACGAACAGGATTCTGGAACCGGTGCTAATCTTGCACCTTCAGCAGCAACGTAGAACGTTATGGGCGACGTTATTGACATCTCGGCACCAATGACTAGTGCATCACGAACAGGATTCTGGAACCGGTGCTAATCTTGCACCTTCAGCAGCGACGTAACCCGTTATGACGTGCGTGGCGGGTGAGTGAGAAAATTTCGCTGAGTAGCCTGATATGGTGGTCCGACGTCCATCTCCGCTTAAACTGTCGTACTCTCGTCCCAGTGGCTCATGTAGATGGCGTGGTTGCAGTACTTGGAATTAGGTAGCATCGATGCTCGCATGTAGAAGGATCTGCAAACGGAAACGCTTAATATTTGGCACATATTTACATTATATACATACAGATAAATCTAGTCTTTCATAATTTGCTGTAACAGCGACAGTACTAAATTCTTATCAATCGGGGCTGCCGAAACAACATTAGCGCCCCCCAACCTTTCATATCCCAATCGGTCTGGAACTTTTACACTACGCGATGGGCGTAAATTTGGCGGACTCGCAACTTCGCTATCAGCACGGCTACTCATACCCCCAAGTTTTTCTGGCGAAGAGCTTGTCTCATTTTCCGAGACTTGTAATTCAACCGCCAGCTCTTCTCCATCTGAGTTCTGCTCCTCATCCACACTAACAAATAAAGATCGAGGCTGAAGACCAGAACTCAGGTCGCGTGAATCTACGCTGTCTGACTTTTCGAAATCGTGGTACGGGGTGCTTGTCATAGTCGGTACTTGTCTACGGTCAGTTGTCGGAGTCACGTTTAGTGGGATTTGACTCCCAGGTATCGGTTCTTGTGAAGTCTGAGGGGTCCTTAGGTTGCCAAATGAGTCGTTAGTATTCGGGTTAGTAACTACACTACGATTAGTTGAACTCCCATCATGCTTCTCATTCGTCATACAATCCCAATCAACTTCGTCTGGATCCGTTAACAAATCTTCCTCTGATATCTCAAAAAAATTTCCAAGAAAAGTCTTTTTTGTTAATCTAAACGTCTTTTCCGTATCATTTGTTACCCACACATACCAACCACTGTCCGTTATTTCTATTAACTGATCCTTAACTTCCCAACCATTTCCTTTCAACTCAGACACAAAATAACCAAACGTAGGAGCTACACATTTATCTACTACACTAGGAACAGAATCTTTCTTTTCGACCACCACCTTAACTCGCGTTACCCAACACGGAGAAATAACTGTCGGTTCGGCTACACGCACTGTCCATTCAGGTACTGATGTTTCTACACCAATGGCGTTAAGAGCCTTTGCACCACTTGGTGTAGTTTCTTTCTGCGGCATCTCTGGAATGGCACCGCAACATTTCCTGACATCCTTACAAAAATCATCTTTAAACAAAACTTCGCAATTTTCGGCATCAAAAATCAATCGATTTAACTTCATTTCCCGGTAACCAACTACCAACGGGTATGGAAGTGACGGACACACAAATACTTCCATTATTACTTTCTTGTGTCGAATATCCAACTCAATACATGCACGTGCCGTAAACTCCAAAGGATTTCCAGTAATAGCCCGAAACGATCCGTTCCTGGCTTCATACTCAACCACACAACTAGAATCCAATTTCTTGAAGTCACACTCTCTAATTAATGACCGCGAAGCTCCCGAATCAAAAAGAGACATGAGTTGTCGACCCCTCGCCGAAAAACATTTCACCATGGGCAAATCTTGCCAACTACCGACATAAACTTCATTAACGCCTAGGGATGTTGCAGGTACAGATTCCTCACGGCCGCCGCTTATTCCTGCTGCTAAACGCGACCGACGGAGTTTAAACCTCCCGATAATTTGACGCGACAATTTCTCTTAATGTGACCGACCTTCATACAACGATTACAAATAGGCTTACCGTCATCCGAATATTTATTTACACTAGGCCTAATCGACGTATTCACCTTCGAACCTGAACTACCGCTAGCCGTCGGAACAGACGACATTCCCCGACGTGATCCAATAGGCTGAAAACCACCACGACCTCGGCCTCGGTTACGATTCTGATTACGCGCTTCCGCCACAAAATTTACCGAACAATCAGAACGCAACTTCAGAGCCAAATCCACCTCCTCCGCCCGTGACAAAATTTCCACGGCTTGGTCAAACGTAGCCGGCTCCTTCTGTAGCAACAATTTGGCAAATTGTGACGTCAACCCGTTCACCAACTCATTCAACATAACCAAATCAGTCGCTTCATCGCCAAATTTCTCTACGCACGACTCCTTCACTAATGCGCAGAAATCCAACAGTGACTGATTCGGCATGAGAGAAAGCTTACCGTACTTTAGCTTACGAGCCGAACTGGTCCCGGCAAAACGGGACTCAAAAGAACTTTTGAACGAGTCAAAATCGTCAGGATCCGACGCCGACCAAAAAGAAAATGCGACTTCCTCGAACTTGAGACCCAGAAAAAGTTTCAGCTGGTCCCATGTTACGATTTTCGAGATAATCGCAACTTTTTTTATGAACTCGGCGACATCCGATTTACCACTATACGAAGGAAGGGAATCTAACAACTTCAAAACAACGTCCGGCGTAAGCGGTTTCGACTCTACCTTTTCCATTCTACTTTAGGCCTATGCTAACAAAAACACTCAATACCTTAAACTAGGTCCACACCACAAAAAAAAAAAAAAATCTCTGCGTGTTTTCAAATTTTGTTTCTTATTTTCCAAGTTGCATGATTTTTACTTTAAGATTCGTTCACTCCGTTACTGTACCTCAAAGATACAGTAAAGTCTGTAGAATCAAAACTACAGAACCAACGCTGCACACCATTGTTACCTTCTTACAATTTAGTAAAAGAATAATAATAATAAGAACTGGTAGCGAATGATAAACCAACCGAGCGGTTGTTGGCTTAACCAAATAATAACGTGACCGACGTGGGAAGGAACATAACTACATAAATCTTGGAAAACTAACTATAGGTTTATTTACATGACGTTACGGCAGAGAGGTACAACAAAAGAATGTGATGTGGTAACCTATTTACACTAGAACATATTAACGATACTCAGCCCGATAATCCGCGTCCTCTCCCTACTCCTGCAGCGCTCATGCTGCCTCGATGGTAGCGCAAACTTAACTGCCATTCAATCCTTGCCGAGCGCATTCCATGCGAAATGCTCATCTTTCACCCGCGCTCAGAATTCATTGTAAATTGAAATAGCTCACGACCGCGGGGTGAAGGTAATACGGAAACGAAGTAATGAACTTGCGTCCATACATTTTAGACATGGGTTACACTAAAATGCCTGCCAAGATTCATCACCCTAGCAGATCTGGAAGTACCCTAACTCGCATACACCGGACTGACCGACCGACCGACGGAAAAGTGATCGGTATATGACACTTGGCCGGAAGGCAAGTGCCATAAGAAAAGCAACAATAAAAAATAAGTGGGAAACTATTCCGCCGTGACACAATCAACCAAATCAATCAATCAGCCAAAACTGCAGCTCCCATGTGCTTTATGACGAATCTTGAACGTGTAGCATTTCTCGCTTGGCTTGCCTGTAGTTCCGCATTTCTTGTGTTACACTCGCGATTAACTATGTCATTTTAAATAAGTCAGAAAACAAGCCGATCAGACATTGGTTTACAAACGTTCCAATCTGGTAATCTCAAATTTGTCCAACATTTAAAATATTTAACTTTCGAAATATAGTTTCGGTGCCCACAGCACCTCTTTCATACTTAACGTATTGCCCGTAGAGATTTGTTTTGTATCTGTATTCTAAGTGAACAACCGTAATAAGTGTAAGGTGTTATTACAGAATGGTATAACGAAACGACGCAGCATTCCAACTCCTCTTGACGCTTTAGAAGTTACAACATCACAGTGCGTTTTCCAAAATAATTCACAATCCATTATAAATCCCTGATAACGTGTTTCTTCTAAATGATACTGTCAGTGTCAATCATTGCAAGTAAACTCTCGGACACGAAAATATGTAGACTTCGGAGCGCTCTCTTTGCGTTGTCTACAACTTCCTGTAATGTTTTACCTGTAATTAAAACTGCTGTGTTATCCGCAAAAGAAGTCAGGAGTCTTGCCGTATAAAATCTCACACAATCTACACAAATCAAATACAGCAAAGAACCTAGGACTGAACCTTTTAGTACACCGCATGATACATCAACTACACTCGACATTTGTTCTATATACAGACACTCTATTTTCTTTCATTCAGGTAAGTGAGTGAGGTTAATAGGGATGAAGGAGCAAATCGTGCCAATGATTCCGAAATTTTAGCATTTAAATTCCCAGATTTTAGCATTTAACTCCCACAGAATAGCATTTTAGCCGAGATTTTAGCATTTTTAGAGATTTGAGATTTTAGCATTTTTTTTAATGCTAATTTCTGTCACTTTTAATGCTAAAGTTTGGCAACGCTGCGCTAAAATACTAAAATCTCGCATAATGGAGTAAATCGTGCCAATCGCGTGATTGGTCGGCTTCTGGATGCGTTTTTATGTGAATCGGCTGCTATGTATCAGCTACATCAACAACTAGCAAATGATTCAAAGTGAGCGTAGAACATGGCTTTGAGAGCAATTTGCCTAAGGCTTAATGTGCCGTGCGTATTCAGCGAAGATACGACTGTTCAGATGGTAGGCAGAATGTCGCCTGCCCAGATCATTGCTGTAGGTGGTGGGATGTCCCTTAGCCAGGCTGCCCGCCTGAAGGCAGCTGCATTATTGGAAGTGTCCTCACAGAGAACAGCTGCAAGTGGCAGCAGCAGTTCCAGTTCTTATCCTAAGGTCAGTAGTGTATATTGGGGGGGGGTGTCAGGGGTGATGATTCCCAAAAAAATTTTTGAAAACGGGGTTTTTAATGGGAAAACGGGTGTGAAACACGGGCGACCAGTCTAGGACACTAGCCCCTTTTCAGTCACGGTGCACAAACGTCTAGCACCATGCCTTGGTGCTAGACGTTTGAGTACTGTACCTGGGATTTCATGCATGGTGCATGGATTTGAGTATACAGGGGACCTGTGCAACCTCTTAACAGTTCGGACAAGAAACTGGTGGTGATAAAAGTGTCAATCTTACCTTAAAAATCATAATTTCAGCCTCCTATGTGGCAAAGGGAGGTTGAAAATCCCACAGAAGAGCTTAGAAACTATGGTTTGAAAGCTGGATTGATACTTTTTATCACCAACGTACGAGGTTATACATGTGTCAGAGGTTGCATAGGTTCCCTGTACACTGCAGCTTAGAGAGTCTTGAAAATACTATCATAAATTAGAGAAATCAAAGACGGTAATTATTATTTATACACCATTTCTTCTCCAGAGATTGAAACATTCAGGGGACCCTGTCTCTTATTGCATCTGTGTATTAAATGTGTAGTAAAAAATAAATGAATGAATGAATCTCAAACCGTAAGTGACAGATACCTATGACTTCATATAATTTGTCTGTCTGTCCGTCCGTCCGTCTGTTAGCACAATAACTCTCAAAGGGGTTGAGATATTTTGTTCAAACTTGGTGTGAGGGTCCTTTGGGTCAAAGTACAGGTCAAGTTCGTAGATGGGCCCCTTAGCTCTATGTTTAGGGGTGAAGGAGGGGGTTTCAAATTAAGGGACGAAAAAAATATGTTTTTAATGCAAATAAGATAGTCGATTTAGATGTAGGGAGACATGCTGAATCCAAATCTGAAATTTGTTTTGACGCCGGACAATTAGTTCACCCGGAATCCGGCCAGGAAATTTCTATATTTGATATATATATATATATATATGTGTAAATACATAATATTGCCCTATGATCTTTATCAGGAAGTCTATTAAATATTCACCTTTGGGATCCCATCGAAACCTTTGGTCTTGTTCTAATTGAGAATGAATAGGAGAGTCCATATTACTGCTTAAAATTGCATCGGAATTGACTTTTTTTCTCTAGAAAACAATGGTCCACCAGTAGATGGCAGCACCATAGTTCCCTATGATTCCCATGTTAAAACAAAGTAAATCGCGACGCGATTTTAAGCAGTAATAGGAACTCTCCTCATCATTCTCTATCAGATAGAGCATGTAGAGCATGTTTTAATCTCTGGAGAAGAAATGGTGTATATGGAATAATTACTATTGCCCGCTTACTGTATGCACTGGCCTGAAACTTAGTTCTTTACTCCTTTTTTAACTACTAAGTGATCTTAAGAGTCTAGGGAGGGGCGACAGCTTAGTAAAACTATGCGGCCAAAGGCCGCCTTCTTTTTGGCCGGAATGCCCGGCATTTTTAGAATTTTAAAGAAAATTAAACTCTATTGTCGATTTTGTTACAAACGAGGTGCAAAAAACACTTTTTAATTTTGTAACCATGCTCATTACAACTTCAAAATGTCTTCAAATTTTCTTTCAGTTTGGAAGATTTTAGTGCGTTTTTCAAAATCTTGTCTGAACAGGGCTAGCTCATTTTCAAACTCCTCTTGGTTCTCTCTGAGAATCGAAAGGGACCTAAGAAAGCTGTCAGAGCTGTCGGACAGTATCTTGGAGATTCCGGTAGCAGTAAGATATTCTTGTAGAGTTGTTGGTGCTGAGGTGAAATTGGAGTAGCTTACCGAATACTTGAAAGTGACTGAAATTTGGGAGATTACCAGAATCACCCAGCAAACGTTCTGGTCAGTTGTGTTGTCTGTTTGCATGAATCATTCTGATAAGGCTGTACCTTACCAGTAAGTTGCCAAATTCCGGTAGATTCCCTGAGCCAAATTCCAGTAGATTCCTGAGCCAAATTCCTAAAGATTCCAGTCAAAATGTTTCACATGTACCTGAACTTGCTGATTTTCAGGGAATCTACTGGAATTCGGCTCAGAGAATTCAGGCATCCTCTCCACATGTGCGGATGGGCATGCTGAGAGTGCACCAGCTGCTTGTGTGAGCAACATCTCATCGGGGGATTCACAGATGGTTGGTACTCATTCATAAAGCAGAGCTGAGAGAGCAGTGCACTGGGAGGAGCAACTCTCACTTTTTCCTTCTCAGCTGGCCCTGAGGTGCTGCAACCATTAGTGAATCCCCAGATGAGCTGTTGTTATCCCATATATGGGACGAGTACTATCCCGTTTAATGGGATGTGTAGTATCCCATATATAAGATAAGATAGTACTAACCCGTATGTGGGGTAGTACTACCCCAAATATGGAACAGGACTACCCCATTTTTGAACTACCCCTATTTCGGCTAGTTCTACCCAAAAAACAAGCTAGTGTACATGATTGGCCTCCCATAGGCCTACCTATTACAAGCCCTTAAACATTCTAAAAGGCTTTGTCTACCCGGGTGTGTTGGTCTCCTTGATTCTTCTGAACAGTTGCATAGCCAGAATTTCTCGACAAAGTGGACTAGGTTGTTTCTGAAAGAGCAACGCAGCAATGAAGATTCAGCCTGAGATTGCTCCCCGTATAAATTGACGATTTTTTTACCTCTTCATGTTTTGGATTAGCATGGACAGGCATTTCTAGATAGATGAAAATTTACTTGCGACGATTGTTTACGTAAAGGGGAGCCCCGAGTTCGATAGCTGAATTTTTCTACGAATTTTTTGACATGCGGAACATTCCCGTAGGTCAAGTCCAAGCAGAGATAATTCATAAAGACTCATTCCCTTGGCTCCTTTGATAAGACCCGTCATTCAGAAGAAACAGGATCGTCATCACAGGCATCAGCGTTGTTTGCAAAGGATCTAGATTAGACGGAATTCGTTTGTTCGAAAATCGCTTGAAATGACATAGAAACAGAAATAAGTCGTGAATTAGTAACGTTATAAAATAATGAATTAGTGCATTATTATTTGCAAGTGTACTTAAAGTGATGTGCCGATGAATCATTCCGTTTATTTTGGTAGAGAATTTTATAAATAGTAAAAGCAAAGTAGTCAGTCGTCAAATATTCCGATTCAACGATTTGTTCATAGATAAATATCACTTTGAGCGAGACAACTTCAGAATCAAATTATCACAGTACATAAATACTTACAGTAGAGACAAGAGCTATACTTCCCATGTTTCAGAAACGGGCCTTAGTCGTCTGTAAATTACAGCCAGCGCTGGTTAACAACCAATCAGAGCAAAGGACTATTGGACAGCGACCAATCAAGTTTCAGTAGGGATCCGAATTACCGCATCTGCTCATATTCGAGTGTGTGTCACTTCTTTGAAGTCTTGGCGCTACTGATAGTATTAATGTACTGTGCAAATTATAAAGGTTTGCAAGATAAGATCCCAACCGAATTCGCATGGAGTCCAACACGTTTTGAAGGACTTTAGATTTTATGCCCCCAGAGCGTTTGGCCAACACCGCCAAGTGGTCCTAGCAAGGTTGCCACTCGAGTCCGCTTTCGTCGCCTGTAACTCCTCTAATAATCGATGGATCGGCTCGTGACTTCAGGAATGGATTTTCTTGACCTAGTTCGGGTCTCTGACGAATTTTTGGTTTAATTCTGGAGTTCCCCTTTACGATGCGTGAAAAACACTTTTAACCTGCAATGGTGTAAACTTAACTCAGAGCCTGATTCTGAATTCAGTTAGGCCTACTCTACTATGCTCTGAACTTTACTGACTTGCAGAATTTTGGTCCTCAGAGGGACTCAGCCTATCTTCGGACTTTTGACAGATTTTTACAAAATCTCAGAACTGTGACACTACCAAATTTCGGACATCCGATAGTCTCAACCGATTTCTGACTTGACTGACTTCACTGCATTTTCTAAGCATAGTACGTCTGCTGCATTGTGGAATTTTGTCAGGGCCAATTCTTCCAAACGTTTCATCCAGATGCTGTTTTCGGTCGAGCACAACTCAATTCCTGTATAATATAGTATGTTTGACTCGATTGTTGTGGAAAGGGCGACATGGCAAATGAAGATCTAGTCATAGCTGAAAAAAATACGAATTCTCCCACTCTTTCGGGATTTTTAGAGCGGATATACATTTCTAGTTAGATGAAAATTCATAGACGACGTTTGTTATTTACAATTCACTGATTTACTGACTCAGAACTTTTGTTGCCATTGAATATTCTAACAGGAAAATTTCTAGCACATGCTAAATCAGTTTCTCCCCATGAAGATGATCATTTTTATGTAGAAGATTGTCTCAATCCATTCACTCGCCCCATTTCCAAAATTTAACATGGGGAATTCAAGGTTTAAGTGGCTATGCACGTTTTCTGGAAAATAGGGAAGGGTTATCGAATCGAGGATAAGATCCTGGAACCTATGGGATATTAAGTTGTGAATTTGAACCTGGTCGGACTACGTTAAAGGTGGTCGAAACTTGACGCTAGATTTCCCAATGAAGGAAAAGTCGGATGGGGATGAAATTCTGCTTGCTTCCATCTTGGACCACTAAAACTGGAGATCGGTTAACATTGTCGTGGTGAGGCCTACGCATCTTTAAAAAGGGCACAAGCGTGCCCCCTTGACAAAATTTGGAGGATGGATTTTCAACCGGTTCTTTTTTCAGATTATGGATTCGAAACGGAGGAAGACAACCCTCCGACTGAACTTTTTTCTTCTGGCAAAAAAGACCGATTGCAAGGCACCGTCCAGGAGAGACCTGTATCAGAGTGCTGGCCTGGGATTCCGGGATTTGAACATAGATGCCAATGCGGATGCTTTTGAACTAGATCAGGTTCTAAAAAGTGCATATCCGCAGCTACAAGGAGCTGGTGGGTATGAATTCGGCCGACTTGGAAAAGGCCGAAATTCGGATTTATGTTGGATGTTATGTCGTTCTCCCGATGGATGGACAACTCGACTTCTAAAAGAGCAATGTTGTAGCACCATCTATATCAGTCCGATTCAAAATAAGCTGTCATTGGTTCCCCTTAGTGTCGAACCTAGTGTAAAGCAGCCAAAAGAAAAGTGCATCCATTGCAATTCAGAAATCGCTGTTACTGCGCTTAGACAGCATATTGCTGAATGCATCCCCGAAGATGATATGGAGGACTATCAAAATCCGATTCTGACTGTAGGACACCTCACTGGCAGTACCTTGTCGGTGTCTCCTATTCCTGTTCCAGCTATCTTAGTGTCGAATAGTGCTGCACAGCAGACTAATGCTGTGTCAATACTTACCTCAGTTGCAGGTACTAGCACAAATAGCAGAGTATCAAATCCTCCCACATTACCAGATGACATGGACGAATGTCCACAATGTGGCACAGTGTTTGAAATAATTGAGTTGATAGCTCATTCTCAAAATTGCCAAGTTCAAAGACTTGCACCCTGTACCGTTATAACACTAGACCCATCTACTCTTACTTGGGACTCAGTTCTAGAATCGCTGAGAGACAAGACACTGCTACATCGCACCCATCGTCTTACAATAGAAAGGGACTTGTTGTTTGACATGGGTCTCGCTTTTTTTAAAAAAATTAAAAAAGACCAGGTTGCCATGTTCAGTAGTCCATTTCTACGATTTCAAGATGAACCTGGAATTGATGCTGGTGGTCCGCTCAGAGAATTCATTTCTGAGTTTTATATGGAAGCTGTGAAGAGATATTTCCAACCGACGCTGGATGGTTACACCTTTATGACGACCGATGAACACTTGATGGAGGCGGTCGGTATATCAGTTGGGTATTCTCTCATACACGACGCTCCTCCATTCCATTACCTCAGTAAGGGAACAGCGAACCGGATTTTGACTCGTGAGGGAGCAGAGAATCCAGTCGATTCCGACTATGTCAAGCTACTGCATTACTTGCCTGAGACGAGTGAAACAGTAGCGATGAAGAGGCTACTCTCCGATGATCCGCGTGACTACGATAGTATCTTCCTTTACGAAGATGAAGATGCTTTAAAGGTAAGAATAGTTTTCTACCATGATACTGCATTTTTTTCTTTTGTAGACTGGAAACTTGACAAGTGCACTTTTGAAGTCCATACTTTTACGCACTTTGCGTAGGCCTATACTTTACCTCAGAACGGGACTAGAGATCGTAAAAGTTTTGTCTGCTAAAAGCTTCCCCAAGAAAAAATAATAGGAGTAAGAACTTAATATGGGAGTCGCTTCTGGCTGAATGGACGTAGGGGCAGTTTAAGTCGGAACGTCCGATAAACAAGGTAAATCCTTGAGTAAAGGTTTGGCAACGGCACCCGTGCAAGTCCTCTCGAAAGTGACACAAGAGTCGTCTTAGCTGTCAGTAGCGTAAAAATGACCTGCTCCACTCATAATCATGCTAATTGTAGATAATTATTTTGATTATAAACACCTTTCAAATATTTTGCCCCTGTGAAGGTCTCCGCCAAAGCCCCGCCGACTGGCCAAGTAAAAAAAAAGGCAAAGAAGACGCTAGCAGAGTGGCCAGTCAATAAAACAAGTGATGAAGGGAGCTAACAGGGCGCTGTCCTCCCTGTGAGCGCCCGGTAGCACGTTCGTTAGGTTAGGTTAGGTGAAATTAGGTTAGGTGAATGAAAAGTGGGAGTGAAATCGGAAGCTTTGGTTGCTATTTTTTATTGTTTTACTTTCCTGGTACATGAGGGTTCTTATGATAATTGGTTCGAACGCGAACCGGAAGCTCGCCCTCTTGTTCTTTCTTGGCACTTAATTCAAGCCTGTGTTCTAACAGCAAGAAAAACTAATTCTGTGCCACACGAATGTTTTTCCACGGGAATTGTCGGTAGTGTCTAGTAGCTTGTGCGAGCTTACCTCGCATTATTGAACTAGCCAACCTTAAAGTACCGAAAAGGCAAAACCGACCGACTTTTTGCAAACCGGCATATGGTACTTACTTTACTGGAAATACCGTTCCATTGAAATCTGAAGCGTCAATCTGAAAGCTACTATAGCGTAGTCGGGCGGCGTCTCCTACCAAATTCGGGGGAAAACAAAGAAAATTCAGTTTCTCCCCATATTCCACAGGTTTGGGCCTCCAGATTGATAGCACGATAGTACCGATTGCTTAGGTACTTAGGTCAATTTAACATTCGATCAGCGGATCGAATGCTTGGCTTGTTGGGATCCAAGTAGGCATTTCACGCTAGCGAATAAAAACTAATATAGAATACATATTCGGAGATGAAGTTCTCCCGCCCGTCTTGGGTACCTTTATTCATGTATTTTTGTGCAACAAGACCCATATGATTGAAGAAAAGACGCCGAATTCGAAACGTTAAGGCAGCATCCTCTTTTCTTCAGTCTTATGGCATAAAATTTAATTTAACATCACGAAAAAATTTCGACCTCACGGCCTATGCCTAATTCTGACTGCAGTGCTAAAAATACCTCAAAGGACCAAAAAGCATGCAAAACAATCCGCCCTTCGGTCGAATACTGGGCGCAAACGGTCATCGCTCTATAGACTTTTTTTCTATGTCCGACGAAAACAGTTATAAAGCGCTACTTAAAAATGTTCACGCTTGGAAATTCGCACGTTTTCAAAGCGTATCATGAAGACGGTCGCAATTTTTGATTGTACAGAAGAAAAGCATAAGTGGGTGGGAGCCCTCGCACCCCCCTGGGAATCTGGCTAGCGACGCCCCTTGGGAGGTGTATCCCTATTGTAACGGTGACGTTTTTGGTTCTTAACTCTGGATCAGTCATTTCAGAATGTATCCTTTTAGATCATCCAACTGTGTGGAGTATCGCGTGATAAAATCCTAGAGGAGCGGCGTGTTGACATCGTAGATGAGATGGTAGAACACATTTTGTTTACCTCGAAGCATAAAGCCATTAGAGGATTTTTGAATGGGTTGAAGCGAACAAAAGTCTTGGATTTTCTTCAAGTAAGTTAACTGGTAGTGTTAGCAAGTGTAATCAACTGTGCTGAATCTGTATGTATGCTCACCGAGTGTTTTGGAGCTTGATTCTTACCACGATACGATCGATCACTGAAAATATAATCCTGGTTCGAATTATGCGGAGGAATTCGACGTATTGAAGCCAATCTGCGTTTGAAAGTATATGCTGTTTCTCTTCAGTTTTCGTGATTTGCCTGTACTCTATTAATGCTCTCTTTAGTATTTCTTTGCAGTTCAGAATTCAGTTAGCATATTTCACCCAGGGGCGGATCGAGCCTTCTGCTCTATATAGGGGTGCAGGGGGGGGGGGGTCGACAAAAGGTCCCTGTTTCTTCCGGTATATCTCAGGTATATCAACAATATCTCAATGGAAGAATGGACGTTCAACCAGTTTTCCTATCAAAAGCGTTGTTTCTTCTACCCACCTTCCGGCGCAGTGTCACACTACTGCGACGTGGGTGAGATAGTGAAGACCGTTTATTTGTTAATGGAAAAGCTGTTGAATTTATCCCCAGGGGCTGAAATTACCCTTGAAACCAAACTGTCTTTTGAATTAACTATACAAAACAGTGCACCGTCCAATCTTACGTCACATCTCTCTTTCGTCTTTGTAGAGTTTCCGTGAAAAGGCAGTCCAATGGCTATCCCCGAAGTCTATTTCACAGAGTGAAATTGAAGCATTGTTCCTGTTCGATGCCCCGTCATCCGAAGCCGAGTCAAGAGCCCAGGTTTATTTCAAACAGATACTTGGGGATGAAGATTTTTTTCAGACTCTGAAAGGTGAGTTAGTAAAATTTGTAGAGAATGCTGGCTAATTAGAACTCACTTCCGGAAATATACTATTTCTGCCTCAAATTATTGCTACCAACTCGCATAATAAGGCTTCTTGGGATCCGAGTCTGCATTTCACGCTAGCGAATAAAGACTAATATAGAATATATATTCGGAGATGAAGTTCTCCGGCCCGTCTTCGGTACCTTTATTCATGTATTTTTGTGCAACAAGACCCGTATGATTGAAGAACAGACGCCAAATTAGAAACGTTAAGGCTGCATCCTCTTCTCTTCAGTCCTATGGCAAAACATTACGTTTTTCCCATTAAAAACCCCTTTTTCAAGAATTTCGGGGGTGGGGGGGGGGACATCGCCCCTGTGGCCCCCTCCCCCTAATATACGCTAGTGTCTAGGTAGCGCACCCGTACTTACTACCAGTCAAATTCCATCCAGATCCACCAACTTCATGAGCACTTATGCATGTCACAAGAATTGTAGGGGCCCCCCCTCCTCCTCCCCCATTATGGTCGAATCGAGCTCGGGCCACGAAATGGCACATCTAGGTCACCTGTACTTACTACCTGTAAAGATTCATCCAGATCTGCGTAGTCCTTGGGCACTTAAGCATGCTACAAGAATTGTAGGTCACCCCCTCCAGCTCCCCCCATTATGGTCGGATCGAGCTCGGACCACAAAACAGCATATCTAGGACACACTTCCTCACTACCTGTAAAAATTCATCCAGATCCGCCTAGTGCTTGGGCACTTGTGCATACCAGAAGAATTGTAGGAGCCCCCCTCCCCCCATTATGGACGAATCGAGGTCGGGCCCGAAAATGGCACATCTAGGGCACCCGTACTTACTACCTGTTAAATTTTATCAAGATCTGCCAGGTCCCTGAGCACTCACGCCTGCCACAGGAATTAGGGGAACCCCCTCCCCTCCCTCCCACTGTTGTCGGATCGGACTCGGACCACAAAATGACATATTTAGGGCACACATACTTACCCTACCTGTAAAATTTCATCCAGATCTGCTAAGCCCTTGAGCACTTATGCGTGCCACAAGAATTAGGGACCCCCCCCCTTGCGACGCCCCTGTGGAAAAGTCTTCATTTCTCGGTTGCATATGTTGGATTGCTACCACACGTTAGCATGCCAAAGCTAGTAAATTCGGCACTGCTGTTTGACAGTTTGAGTACACAGAGAAACTAGACATTCAGTACATAGAGACACTTGGGTACATAGAGAAACTATTTTAGCCTTTATATTACAGGTCGTGACAAAGCATATGCCGAACTGTTGTTTTTCTTAACCGGCTCATTCTTCCCCACTGGGCAAGTCAGTGTCGGGTACAGCGATAGTGATTACCCTTTTGCAGGGACATGCAATAAGGAGCTGGAGCTCCCTTTGAAGTGCGATTCATATGACGCTTTTCGCGACTCGTTTGTTTCGGCCCTTAGTTGCAAAAGATTTACTGATGCATAGTATTTGTCTGTTATGTTCCAGCTTTAACTCCGATCGATTTTCGGAGAAGAAGCTCACACAATCGGAAATTTAAGGAAGAATCTTTAATTGTTTCTTTTTGATCCGCCATCGTCCGAAGCGGAATCGACAGCACAGGCTTGTTTTCGGCAAGTGCTTGGCGACGAAGACTTCTATCAGACTCTGAAAGGTTAGTTCTTAGAGAATTCCAGAGTGCTAGCTACTTAAATTCATTCCAGCAATGGACAGTACCTGGTGTAAAATATTGGTCCCACTCGCTTATAACTCCCGAGGGGATACCCACTCCCCGGCACCTACTGTACACCCCATCCCGGCACCGGCCGGCACCATCCGAAATAGGCTGTGCCGACAATAAATTAGGTGATTCATCTTTCAGACGCTTCTAAAAATGCTTATTTTTATGTTTTAACACGTGACAACCGGTGCCGGCTTGTTTTAGCCGGTGCCGGCACCGACCGGGCACTTGCTGTACACTCAAATCGAGAGTGGGCAACCCCTCGATGTGCCCAAACCGGAAAAGAAGCCAGGAAAAGGTTGCACAAAGACCCATTGATCTGTCCCAAAAGAAAAAATCTCCATCGATTTACTTCACCGTTAGTTAAATGTTGATTTATGGAGAATAAAGATCGTGTTTGCCGTGCCCTTAGCTTGCTTTCGGTTTTTTCGCCGTTTGACCGTGTAGCTCCTCCCACAGGGCGGGGCCAAGCAAAACCTGTCACTTGTCACCCTAACTCCGCCAGCAAGGCGGAGCCTCAGGCCCAAGAGCCAATCATCGGCCTTCTTGGACTTTGTTAAATTTCACCAAAGAAACCGGGATCCTGACCCGACTTTGGACTTAGTCAAATTTCAACCAAAGAAACCGTCGTCTCTAAACTAATCTTTATTATTAAACCATATGAGACTTCCACAGCGGAGAATTTTTTTGCCTGCAAGAACAACGAGATCCTGTTTTTTTCAAACATAGCCATTTGCGCCCATTTCGACACTAAAATTACAAAAATAAGGCAAATTTACAACTTGTGGTTTTACTAGAAAAACTTCAATTCGAACCAACGTGACTGTTATCAGCAAAAACCTCCGAACAACGCAGAACGAGCGATGTACGATATCTAAATATCAGTTGTCGTTTGGCTGTCAGTGTTTGTATACTTTAAAGGACACCTGAACAATGAAACCATACCTGAACATACCATGGAGAATGCTTTTACAGACATGGCCACGGAGAACATTCTTCTCCTGAGCGTGACGTTTTCAAAATAGGGATGTTCGTTTCTGGAGGTTTGCACATGTTCACTCCAAGACAAAAAGCGGAATTCATTCAAATCTTGTACAGCGCTGGCCGGATCGTATTGGAATTTCTTCTAGATATATGTTAGGGCTTAACTGGTTAAAAAATATTCCAGAAGAAGGGTTGATTGGAGACATTTGTTCATTTCTAAAATTGTTCAGTAATGAAATAAGGACAGATGCAAAATGGAGCAAAAATCATAGCTTGGAAACACTATTTCGTATTTGGATTCGGTTTTCTGCAGGCAATGTTAACAGAAGTCTTACAGATAGGGATGATACTTGGTACTCTTCATTCAGGTGTCCTTTAATGCGATGGCATCTACATTAAATTTAGACATTAAATAGCTAAAGCAGCTCGCGAACCGCAATGTAGGCCTCATAATCAGAAACTTCGCCGTCACTATAACATTTCAGAATCCCTTCACTGGCAAGTTTCTGTTCTGTCGTGAGGTGCATGCGGGGGACTTCAACAAAGACACCCTGAGCTGTTGGGTCGAAGTGCGGATTGTCGGCTTCAAAAACTCTAAAATCCTCCTGAAAGAAAGACAGAAGTTAGCTATGGAGTAGGAGGGGTAAATCATCAGATTCTGCTACTCGTATATAGTCTTCCCAAAATCGCAACAATCAAGCATAACACAATACTGTCCAACGCCTTTCTGGCGGTTTCTTGTAATCAGGTTAATAATCTACTCCAGTTAATGTAATAATAGGATAAGCTGTATCCATACAGAGGATTTTGCAATGTGCGAAAGTGATAATATCAAGAGCTAAAAGCCTTTCTGGCGTTCGCTTCAAGCAGCTATCGGATTGAATAAAAAATGTGGGATCGTGTTGATCTCCCCACCCAAAAAAGATCAGTCTCAGTCCAATATGCAACCTTTTTATGTAAACATACATACCTCAGTAGGATAAGAAATTGGAACTTCGCTTCAAGAGAAGAGCTGTACAGGCTACTGGGAGATTGTCCACGAGTGCCATATATTTTGTGCTCGTTCCAAGCATGCCTTGCTTCGTCAAGCATTCGGTTGTTAACAGGCGTGTAAACTGTATGGACAGCAACCAAGTCGGAACATGGTTCAGCATCTAACTGGCCATTTTCTTCGAGCGCGAGAAGCCTCTCCTTCACCCAAGAGGTCACATTGTTGATATCCAACCAGGCCCTAAAAAAAACAGCGTTTGCATCGAGTTCAGATTCAGCCACTGCATCAGCGCATGCACTACTTTCGATACAAATAGGCGCGGATCAAGCGGTAATTTGTTGACGGTTCTTCGTATCTCCTCTAATATTTAAAGCTCATAAATTCTCTCATACGTACCAAAAAATCAATGTCTACGGCCAAACTTAGCCCAGGCAAAACGCTTCAATAGATCAGACACTGCTCATAGAATGCAGTGTTCATCTTGGAATGGTTTTAGTTTGAGGTGTTGGCAAATTCATGCATACTTACTGTCAAACAGAGCTAAAACAGGACTTCTAAGCCCGCCTAGGATGGGATCGCTCCCATCGCCCCTCCCTGGTTTAAAAACAAGACCAAAGGTTCGATGTGATCCCAAAGAATGAAATATTTCTTGGACTTCTTGGTCCAGATAATCGGGTCTTGTAGGTTTCCAATCTACGCTAGACTCCGTAAACATGGTAACATTCATCCCTAATAACCTCTTGAAAATGTACTTCTACATCGCAATGCAAATCAAAGCTCTATACGACTTTAAAATTGAATTTAACTTTTATATGCGAAGATCGACATAACATGATGCCTCCCGAATTTCCAGTTTTCACCATATTCCGTCGGTAGTATCAACCAAGCGGAAGACAAAGCAGGTAGATGGATTTGACGTCCCAAATCGAACCCCTAATCAACTTCAGAGAAAACTTCTGCTTCTGCCAAATTTCCGGTCTTGGCTGGATTCCGGGTGAACTGCTTGTCCGGTAAGAAAATATGAGTTGAAAAACGGATTTATCATGTCTCCTCACCCCAATATCGACACTCTGATCAGCTTCAGGAACAACCTTTACTTTCCGCCAAATTTCCGGTTTTGGCCGTTTCCCGGTCGAACTACATCTCTGGTAAGAAAGCGAAGTTGAAAAACGGGTTCAATATGTCTCTTTACCCCTACATCGATCCAGGAACAACATTTACCTTCCACAAATTTCCGGTTTTGGCTAGATTCCGGACAAAAAAATTTCCGGCGAAAAAATAAATTTCAGATTTGGATTCAGTAAATCGACTATCTTATTAGCATTTAAAAAACATTTTGTTTCGCCCCTTAATTTGAAACCCCCTTACCCCTAAATATAGGGCTAGGGGGCCCATCCACGAACTTGACCTGTACTTTGACCCAAAGGATCCTCACACCAAGTTTGAACAAAATATCCCTTCGAGAGTTATCGTACTAACAGACGGACAAATTTTACGAAATCATAGGTATCCGTCACTTACGTTTTGGGATCCCCAAAAACAACGCCGGCAGAGATGTGAGTATATCAGTTTCGACTCTTTTTTTAGCCTTTCCATTCAGAGCTTTCCGCAAAATGCTAGAATGACAGACACACTAACACCTCTACCCCCCTTTAAATATGACAAATAACAACCTAAAGATCTGTACTGCCTACCTTTCTATTCGCTGATTCTGCTGGCTAGTTCCCCTCAGAAATGCTGACGGCGACTGAAAGAACTGCATCGCCTCTGCAACACGGGCAATTTCTCCTCCGTGATCACCCCTAACTCTATCTGGCAATCCGTAACACTGGCAACTGGCCCTGAAGGCGTCATAAACCGTCTGGCTGCGAATATTGTCGCTGCACTTGATAAAGACAAACATTCGAGAGTAACCATCAATCATGCCATGGATAACGAACTTCCATCTGAAATAAAGTAAGATAGATTGAATCGGCAAGAATTTTAGCCTGTTTGGGGTCTCATGCGTAAGCTTTTTGGGATCCTATGCGTAAGCTCTAAGATCCCTACAAGATCGCAATGTCTGTCTGGGTCTAGGCGAAACACCCCCCCCCCCGCATAAAGAAAAAGACGGGTATATAAGAGTAGAGTAACTGTTAGGTAGAGAGTAAGAGTAGAATAAACTTATTTCACAAACTTGACGCTACAGTATGTCTGAAGTACAGTGGGGATCAATCAAGTCTAACTGTCTAAGAATAAGCACAAAGGTTATGTGTATGTAAAGCAAAGAGTGCTTGCTGGAGGTATTCTTAGTTTTCAGTTCTTGAAACGAAGGCAAAGCAATGATAAACAAAGGGAGTGTAAGGCAAAGGTGAGGCCCGGTTGATGGTGACAGGGCAAAGCAATGATAAACAAAGGGAGTGTAAGGCAAAGGTGAGGCCCGGTTGATGGTGACAGACTAATTGCTAAAGTGAACACAAACACCCGCATTCAACTGAAGCTGTTGTCAATGAGATGTTAAAAGTGAAAGAGGTGGTAAGAGAAGATGCGTCAGATGGTCCATTCAAGACTTCAAGAGTCCGAACCAGATTCAGCCGTGGTAAGGAGAGTTGGAGGGAGGTACCGGAAATCTTGCGGCACGTCTAAATATCAAGCGAGTGGATTTATTGTGCCGAGAAACTTGGAGGTTAGAACAGTCATTTACCCCACGTGATCGGAGGGCATGCCGGAACGTTCAGACTTGAGTGAATTAACCTATATTATTAGTAGGTCCGAACCGTATTTTTGGATGGCGTGTGTATTGTGAGCTTCTTATCCACTTTCCTGTACCCTCTACTCGTAACAAGCGCCATATGAGCTCGTAGCTCTTGTTCTTAAAATCAGTCGAATTTTGGTCATGACAGTCGTTTCTTCTTCCAGCAGTCTTTTTTTCTGCAAAAACAGTCTGAACAATGACTAGCCAGTCGGTAACCCCACCCCAACATTTTGGCTAGTAACACCTCTACACATCTAGTATATATGCATGACGGTGATCTTCAGCTATGTTTAGACCTTATCACTTACTATAGCATATATTGGATAACAGTTATTACAGATTTAAGCAAAAAGGTTTATTATACTGATAATCTTCTGCATGGTTTCAACTTTGAAGCTCCTCATAGTTCCAAATACATGAAGATCCGATTTTATGCTTTAGGTAATGTCAGAATTTAACAGTATAATCAGAGTATAATTATAACAAAATTGATCTTTATTGCAGTCGAGATTCTAACCTGATAAGTTTGTGGTTGCCATCAATATGACACAGCGACATTGCATGGGGCACATGGTAAACACGCCTGCGCAAACGACGCCGAGAATGGCGAGCAGAAAGTATCGGCTGTGCCCGTTTTAAGGATTCTTGTATCCTCTTAACTGAGACCGAAAGTCCGAAGTTGCTTCGCATATGACCCTCAACCATCCTACGACCCCACAGGGGGTATTGCTCTCCAACTGATGAAACCAGCGCATCAAGGCATTGATCTGTAATTGACAAAACCATTCATATGGCGGTGATAGTACACATGCATATGCGTTAGTCATGGTTAACGAAATTTCAATTTTGACGGACGACTGCTAGAAATATAGAGACAATATCTCGCTCACAGAAATTTGTAAACATAATAAAACAAATATTTGGTAAAATTATGCTGAGTTTGCTGCTTACCAAATGGTTGTTAACTAGAAAACCTATATTCCTGACATTACCATTGTTAAAAGGAGAACCCATATATATCCCTTGGCCCAGATATTCTCCTTCGGTTCTGCAAGAAGCCAATTACATCTTTGACATTCAAATTTTTTTGTTTATTTTTTTAGATTTTCCTATTTTTCATGCAGAACTGAACAACTATATTCAAAAAATTTTGTATTTATGTGTTTCAACTTTCTCAACGCGAGCAGTCGACACTTGCAATAACCTGCCTGAACATGCCATCCAGTCACCAAACACAGCTTCAAAAACAGAGTTAATAAGTGAATGGTCAACATAACTACAAGATCAACCACATACAAATCCATCAAACATACAGAGGGCATCAAACAGGCAGGCCAACTGCCTGATGGTGCTGAACAACTTTAAGTAACTCTAAGTAAGTAAGTGTATTGATGTTTGAACTGAGGCAGTGTAGGACCGATATGACCTGCTCATAATTAGTGGAGGGTTCCATCTTACTGTCAGCAGACGTTCAAATAAGCATGCCACTACCAGGGGCGTCACTAGGGGGGGGGAGGGGGCTCAAAAGCTTTGAGTTAGTCTGGGCGCTTAATATTAAGCTAGACCGGGCGCTGGCAGTGCGCCCGGGAAAAGTCAGTAAGGATAGTTCAGGATTAACAAGACGTTTCTGAACCGACACGATGTGTTATGTACCAACATCTCTCGATTCAAGAAAATTCAGGCTGAATTTGCTTGAGGTGTATATTTTCAAGAATTTGTTAATTTATTGCAAAGGTGCTTTGTGTTTTAACAGAAAAGAATTTTCCTCCAGTGCGTCACATAACAATAAATCGGCTTTGTGAGTCAACCAAAATGATGAAAACGAGATTTTCGGGGTTTCTTTTTGATCAGCTAAATTATCCCTCTAAGAAGATGTGCGAGGGATAAATCAATTTCGGATATTCGGATATTGGAAAAGCCGGACGAAATCAGAGCACGTGTTGTAAAAACCATGCTGGATTTCAAGGCACCCGTGGTACAAAAATCTTCTGTCAAAGATCAGTCGGTACTTAAGAATCTCAGGAGGGAAAGAGACTTAACCATAACGAAGGCAGACAAGGGAAATACGGTGGTTGTACTAGATACCGAGGATTATGAATCTAAGATCCGTATTCTGTTAGGTAATACACAGGCGTTCGAAAAACTTAACCAAGACCCAACAGAAAAATTTGTGAAGGAGGTACGAAAAGAGTTAAAGCAAATGAAAGACCAACACCTTATAACTGAACACATGTACAAAAAGTTGTTGCCCAGAGGTTGTGTAGCACCTAGACTCTACGGTTTGCATAAAATTCACAAAGAAGGGAACCCTTTACGACCAATTGTGTCAAACATAAATTCACCCACAGAAAAAATTGGCAAATATCTCGCCACTGTCTTCCGACCTTTAGGTCAGACACAAGTATCTTTCATTAAAAACTCTTCGGACCTTGTTAAAAAGATGAGTGATCATCCAGTCACCTCAGAAATAGTAGGGGAAAGATACGGAAAAAAATGGTCGAACCAGGAAAAAATTGGTACAGAAATTATTTTTGCACCACTGTGTTCAGAAAAGAGAGCTCTACAACATATCAAAAATCTAAATCTCCATCCCGTTGCGAAATTCCCTTTTTTTCACGTTTTTTGCGCCTATTTTTTAGATATTTCCAGAATCCGAGAATGAGGAACCGTGAAAAGAAAAGTAGTTTATTGATGGTTTCCCTTTTAAGAAACGATTGTTTTTGTGCTCTTTTATTAGACAGAAACATCACGTTTAATCATTTAATTCTTTTTTATGTTTTGTTTTTGTATGAAGTAAAAAAAAAAAAAAAAAAAAATCAAGCGACACACGATCACGGGGTATTTTTCGAAGAGGAGCACGAATTTTCGGTTCATTTTTCCCCATCTGAACAAATAGCCTACCGGCGTTCCGAATCCATTTCTTTTCCTTTATTGGTGACGAAATTTTCAACCAGCTGGAAAGTCCCTTCTGATATTCACTTTCTGTTACACCATGCCTTGATCTTACACTCTTTTCAAAGTTGCTTCAGTCTGCTGAGCCTTGTAGAGCCACCTATCTGCAAAAAAATCCTCAGATGGAAAGTATTTTGGAGTCCGAGCAGAGATTTAACACAGGTGCGTTTTTGTTTGTTTTTCTTGCCGATGCTTTTGTAACGTAACTACTAGGAAGCGGAAAGGAATCGGAGGAAGGAAATATAGAAAGGAAAGAAGACTCTACGCTCGTCCTACGTCTCTTTTCTGACACATATTTTATCAGCGCCATCTGTCTGAAGAAAACTTAAGTACAGCAAACAAGTCGCTAGAGTGCAGCACGGTCGACGCCGCTAGGCGGAACGAAAAAGCTATTTCTCCAGTGGAAGCGAGAGTACTATCGACTATCGCCGGTCCCTTTCGCGGATGTGACTGTCAGATTTCCATGGTCAAGAATCCTTAAAGCACCCATGATACTCGACGCCGGCCCTCAATAAGATTGACAGTTCATTTATTTTAGTAACCTTGCTGAACTGGGGAGGGTTTAGCTACAGATTTTTCGGTTCAGAATGAGGGTTTTCGTTGTAACATTCACCGACAGCTCACTTATTCCCAGTTCTCTTTTTTAGATGGCTGAGACCGCAGTTTTATGTCCCCTTTGTGAACGTTCAATAGACACCTCAGAATCGTCGGTACTGGCAGAAAAAGGAGCTACGGCGATCAATGAAGCTAGCAAAACGAGAGGTACCAGCATCTCTGTCGAGGCAGGGAACCAAGTCCATGTTGCTTGCAGAAAGACTTTCACAAACAAAATATACCTGTCGAAAATTGAGAATGAGAGACGACGAACCTTGCAAGAAAAGACGGAAGCAGAAAAAGTGGTACTCCGATCACGGACTCCAAGTTTCAACTTCCAAGAGTGTTGCTTTTTCTGCACTACAAGGATAAATCTCAACACTACCCACAGAAAAGGACACGAGTGGTACAAGGTTCGGACTAAAGATTTTGAAGAGAGTATAAAGGCAGTGTGCAAAAGCCGTGATGATGATTGGTCAAATAACGTTTTCCGCCGAATATGTGCAGTGTCAGACCTGCACGCAGTTGACGCCATTTATCACGCAGCCTGTTCTTCTATGTTTCGATTAAATAAGAGCCTTCCAGCCAGATTTGCGACGCAAGAACTTTTTGGAATACTAGAAGATACTGAGCCAGATAAAAAACGTCCAAAAAGGGGGAGGCCAGGTCACGATGAAAGATATCAGGCGTTTTTGAAGCTGGCTACTTTTTTCGAAGAAAATGACGAAGAACAGTATACAGTCAGTGAACTTGTTGTTAAAATGGGAGAGCTTTTGAATGGGACAGACCTTGAACCGTACTGTAACAAGTACTTGAAGAGCAAGCTTCTGGAATATTTCAGTGACCAGCTAGTATTTGCAACTATTGACGGTAAGGCTGACGTGGTGACATTCAAAGAAAAAGCATCAGCGATACTCCAGAATTTTTATTACTTGGACAAAACCGATAACGAAGAGAGTGAGAAAATCAAGCTTATTAGAGCAGCAGCAAAGATTATCAAAAGTGATATCAAAGGACTGCCAGCACAGAAGGAATCATATATGACCGCAAAGCAGATTTCTTCTGGAGAACAGCTGGAAGGCTCTCTACCTGATAGCCTAATGGTGTTCTTAGATGAAATATTCGTTGGAACCGATATTTCCTTCAAAGTGCTTGCCATTGGCAATTCCATCGTTCAAGCAGCTCGCCCGCGTGCCCTCATTTGTCCACTGCAACTAGGCTTAGCAGTGCAACTGGATCACCATTTCAAGTCCAGATTTCTTATTGATACTTTACACAGCCATGGATTCTGCTCCTCCTATGCTGAAGTCCAGAAATTTAAACGCTGTGCATCAGTCCATGATGAATCTAGCCTTGCAGGAGTTACCTCCGCACATGCTGTGCAGCATGTAGCTGATAATGCAGATCACGATGTTTGCACGATGGACGGAAGAAACACTTTCCATGGGATGGCTCTGCTAGCAACAGTCACGCCTCCTCTCATTAACAGCCGATCGCCCATTCCGAGAGTTGAAGTTTCATTAGATGAAGTAGCCCAAAAAGGAAAAATTCCCATCTACCCTTACCGCTTAAGTGAGACAGTGCTTTCAAAGGTAAGGAAGGAAAAGGTATGCCTCACTCGATCAGCTCTGGTTAGCTACCGGGTTCCTGAATGTCCCAAGGCCGAGCTGGAATGGATTCATGCAGTCAGTTTTCTCTAACCAAATACATCATGAAACGGGAAACCTTCGCAGCAAGGCAAGCGTCTTGTTTTTGCCCATGATTGACCTCCCGTCTAGCAACGAATCCTGCCTTTACTCAACCTTGCGCTTTGTAGCTTCGCAAGGCAGAACCTACGGATTCACACCCGTTCTCACATTTGACCAGCCGCTCTGGTGGAAGTCTATGAAGATCCTTAAGTCCGACACGACGAATGAGCTGAGTAGTATTGTTCTCAAGTTAGGCGGTTTTCATTTGATGATGAGTTTCGTCGGATGCATAGGACACCTCATGCAAGGTTCTGGTCTGAAAGAGGTTCTGGAATTGGTATACGCGACTGGTGCAGTGCCGCACATTCTTTCTGGAAAAGCGATTTCTAGAGCTGTTCGAGCTCACATTCTCGTGAGCTCGGCCATATATGCTCATCTCCTCGAAGAAGAGCAAGCGACGTTGACGTCTCTAGACATGTCTACTGTCTTCGCTAACGTACTGGATGGATACCTCCCACCCGAAGATCTCAGTCATGATCCCCAGCTCAAGCAACTTGAAAACTTTCTCAAGCAGAGACGCCAAGACCTGCTGACTCAGAGAACTGCGAAGCTCTGGTTTCAGTATCTTGACATGGTTGGGATACTGCTTAAGTTCATACGTGCCGAGAGACTAGGACTGTGGGATTTGCACCTACCATCTGCAGTAGAGATGCTTCCGTTTCTAGCAGCATCTGGACATAACCTCTATGTCAAGTCGGTCTGGATATACCAGCAAGAGATGGCTAAGCTTCAAACTAGTCACCCACCAATCTTCGAAGCATTTGAACAGGGAGGTCACACCATTAGAAGATCAGAGCGACGCTGGGCTGGGCTCTCGGCAGATCTTGTCATCGAGCAGGAGTATATGAGAAGTCTGAAAACATCGGGCGGTCTTACAACTGGAGGTGGGATGACAGAACAGCAGAGCCATTTGGGTTCTGTCAAGACCAGCATGCCTGGAGATCAACCTCTTGATGCAAAATTTGACAAAAATTGGTTACTCGACAAGTGAGCAGCACCGCGACATGAGTTCCAGTAGAAAGGAGCGTGACTTCGACGATACCCAGAAGCTCGTCGGATACTTCGGAGAATCTTCTCCGTTCAGAGGTGACAATCAGCTTAGAAACATTGCCAACGGCATAACTTCTTCCCAAGATGTTAATGTTGACGAGGCCGATGTGGCTGGAAAGTTGATTCTAAGTAAGATGACGGGAAAAACCTTGAAGGAGCAAGTCTTCAAGAAAAAAGACCAAGTCACCCTAATGAATGCCAAAAAGGCGGGGTCCTCTGTGGTAGCGCACATAGATCCGGCGCTCCTTTTCCAGCGGTTTATAATAGTAGCCCAACGAACTGACCTCCGAGAAGAATACTTCAAGTACGACCTTTGTACGATTCCTCCTTCTCTTTTCGAAAGCGATGGCCTTATGAGAAAAGCAAATAAGCCAGAGCTTGCAAAAGCGATCTTTCAGGCTTGCGGGATTGAGACTCAGTCACCCTCAAGACCTGCTTCTGCGTGTAACATCGTCTTGGATGGTGGTTCTCTTCTACATCGAGTTCCATGGAAGGTAGGGTCAACCTTCAAGGTCATCTTTGCTTCATACGTCCATTACGTACAAGCAAGGTACCCTAGTGCGATCGTTGTGTTTGACGGATATGAAGGTGGTCCAGCAATCAAAGATGCTACCCATTTACGTCGAGCAAGGATGGTTGGCCGCCAAGTCTTTTTCACCGAAGAGATGACCCTCTGCATGAAGAAAGAAGAGTTTCTTTCATGTAAGACAAACAAAGGACGTTTCCTGAAGCTGCTCGGCAACCATTTGGAAGCCGTTGGTTTCCGAATTTTCCACTCGGAAAGGAGACGCCGACGTTCTGATTGTAGAAAAAGCCGTAGAAGCTGCTAGTCTTACAGACACAATCGTGGTTGCTGATGATACTGACATCTTGGTTCTTCTGATCAGTCGATCAGATTCGCGTTCCGGGCGTTTATATTTCTCACCTGAAGCTAAGTTTGGCGGTACTAGTTCAGCTTGGGATATTAGTGAGATGAAGCAGAAGCTAGGAACAGATGTCAGCAATCTGATACCGTTCTGTCATGCCGTGCTGGGTTGTGACACAACCTCTCACCTTTACGGAATAGGAAAGGGCAAAGCCGTTCAGCTGCTACTTTCCAACAAGAGTTTCAGGGACAGCGCTGCTATATTTGGCGACAAGCTCGCATCGCTTGACGATATTGTGGCAGCAGGAGAGCGAGCATTGTTGATACTGTACGGTTGCCCTGATGTTTCGAACCTGGACACTGCCAGAAAGCTAATCTTTCACAGAAAAGTGAGCACTGCCACCACTTTCGTGCATCCACAAGAACTGCCACCGACTCGGGCAGCAGCGAAGTACCACTCGCTACGTGTCTACTGCCAAGTTCAAATCTGGCTCGGGAACCCAGTAGACCCTTTACGCCTGGGATGGAAACTGCAGGATAACGAAGTTTTTGCGCCAATAAAAACAGATCTCCCTGCCGCTCCGTCTCAGCTGCTGAAAATTATCAAATGCTCGTGTCGTATTGACGGCTGTGATAGTGAAAAGTGTACCTGTAAGAAAAACGGACTTGAGTGTACTATAGCCTGCCGTACCTGTAAGGGAAGCTCGTGCAACAATTCGAAGTTTCAAGAAGAAGAACTTAGTGAAGAAGAATAACAGTTAACTGTGATGATGAAAAATCTAGTTCCTATATTTTGATGATGTGCAATTTTTATATATTTGAAAAATAAGATAAAAGCTTTTCTCTGAACACATTAAGTTAGAACCTACCTTGTCTCATGGTGTTTGGCGCTGAGGTGTTTCGTCATTCCTGTTTATTGTTGTTTAGTCTTTTTTTTTTTCTAAGCCTTTCGTTTGCATAGCCAAATAGACTACAACGCTGGTAAGAGTTTTTTTCCCCAAAGACACAGTTTTTTTCCCCATTTTTTTTTTTTTTGCCGATAAATATTTTTCTTTTGGTCAGGTAACGAAATAAGTATCAGAAATGAATTCAGAGCCAAAAGCTGATCTAAAAAGATGTGTAAAATATTATAGTTTACGTTTTTATTTTTTTCCCGGTTTTTGAGAAAATAAATAAAAAAAACATTAAAAAAAACAATTTCGCATCGAGCTAGAGATTTAGATTTTTGATATGTTGTTAAGCATTTTTTTCCGGTCCGGATGGTGAAGAAACCATTTCTGTACCAATTTTTTCCTGGTCAAAACTTATTTTTCTCCTACTAAAACGCTGCTGGTTAGTTTCGATGTCGAATCTATGTACCCAAGTTGTAGGACTCAAAAATGTGAGGCTCTTCTAAAGGCAAAGTTGGAACAACATCCTTCAATATCGGAACAGAGCTGGTAAGAGTTTTTTTCCCCAAAGACACAGTTTTTTTCCCCATTTTTTTTTTTTTTGCTGATAAATATTTTTATTTTGGTCAGGTAACGAAATGAGTATCAGAAATGTATTCAGAGCCAAAAGCTGATCTAAAAAGATGTGTAAAACATTATAGTTTACGTTTTTAATTTTTTTCCTGGTTTTTGAGAAAATAAATAAAAAACATTAAAAAAAAACAATTTCGCATCGAGCTAGAGATTTAGATTTTTGATATGTTGTTAAGCATTTTTTTCCGGTCCGGATGGTGAAGAAACCATTTCTGTACCAATTTTTTCCTGGTCAAAACTTATTTTTCTCCTACCAAAACGCTGCTGGTTAGTTTCGATGTCGAATCTATGTACCCAAGTTGTAGGACTAAAAAATGTGAGGCTCTTCTAAAGGCAAAGTTGGAACAACATCCTTCAATATCGGAACAGAGCACCCTTTCAAATGAAACGCTATTAGCACTCACTTGTATGTGTAACAAATATTGCAACTATTTGCAGTTTAGGGGATTTTACTATTTAATGAAGGAAGGTCTTGCTATGGGTGCTCCACTTTCACCAGTCCTAGCAAACCTACAACTTGAGGATGTCGAAAATCGAGCTATGCAAAGCAGCGTTGACAAACCAACTTTTTGGAAACGGTACATGGATGACATTTTGAGTACTTGGGAGCACGGAAAAGAGAAACTAATGATTTTTCTTGACCATCTTAATTCTATTGATCCAGACATAAAATTCACAGTTGAAATAGAGTCAGAGAACAAGCTTCCTTTTCTGGACATACTTACTATAAAAAGAGACGGGTCTTTATTGTTCTCAGTTTACCGAAAACCAACCCACAGTGACCGATATATCCATTTTTCATCGAACCACCATTTTTCTGTGAAGCAGGGTGTCATCATAGATTTAGTAGATAGGGCTCTCCATGTATGTTCACCACAGTTTTTGGATCTTGAACTAGACCACATCCGCGATGTTTTATTTGGAAACGGTTATCCGATAAAAGTTATTAATGCAACTATTGAAAAACGTAAAGAAAAGTTTCGTCATCCCCCTTCACCTTCAACCACTGAACCTGAGAAAAAGGTCTATGTGCCCCTTCCCTATGTCCACGGACTAACAGACAAAATCAAAAATATTCTTACCCCTCACAACATTTCGGCATATTTCAAAAGTTCAAACACGGTGTCTTCTTATCTTTACTCTGGTAAAGATCCGATTTCTGAGACAAATTGCCAAGGGGTTTATAAGATTCCATGTTCGTGCGACAAATGGTATATTGGTAGGACGCACCAGCACCTGTCTGATCGCCTGCATGAGCACAGAACTAGCATAGACACCACTCTTAGGTACCAAAATAGACCTGAGAATTTTTCTAGTGCTCTCGCGGAACACATTTATGATCACCCTGATCACAATATCCGTTTTGATGACAGTAAAATAATAGGGAGAGAAACAGGCTTGGGACAGTTCATCCGTGAAGCGTTTGAGATTAAAAAACACGAAATAAGGGACCTAGCTCTAAACAGAGATACTGGAGAGTTTCGCATAAACCCAGTGTACGACAGATTTCTAGAAAAAGATGCCGCATTTTTAAGACCCCCTCAAACCCCACCTTACGTTCCCCCAAACCAACCAATTACTTCAAATATTCCTTCTACTAATACTCGACCGACTAGACAAGCAGCTTGTATTGCGAAGATCCGAATTCGCGAAGCGCTGAATAAATAACTAAGCCAAAAGCACCCTCAGGGCATGCAGAGCAAAGAGGCTACTTCGCGAATCGCGCACAAATCTCGTTAGTGGCCAGTTCTGTGGAAGTGTTTGATTGAAGTGGTGGTAATTTTTAATGATGGTTCACTGGATTTTTCCGTTTTCTGGGTGAAAGCTTCTGCGCTTTCCCAGGCAGATTGTGTATATATAAACATTTGCACAGAACTCTAATTGTAAATAATCTCAGAATTGTACAAACACATTTTAACACGCACTTTTATCTTTCGTTATTTTATCTGCATGTCGTTTTAATCCGCATCGTTTCTTTCTGGTTTTTTGAGTTTCATGCCGTTTTCTTGTTGTTGGCTTCGCATCGTTGTCCTGTTGGTATTGTTGTTGATGTTATGATTTAGTTTTTGTTTGTTTTTTCGCTGAGGACGGTTTGCCGGAAGTGCAGCCAAAATATCCGAAATTGATTTATCCCTCGCACATCATCTTAGAGGGATAATTTAGCTGATCAAAAAGAAACCCCGAAAATCTCGTTTTCATCATTTTGTTTGCAATGAATGGTCAGCTTGGCTTCAAACCTTATATTTGTGAGTCAGCAATGAAGGAAGAAGTAATGACAGGCCTGATTATTAAAACCCTTTCATTTGATTTTCTTTTTGTTTTTTTAACTGTAAATTGATGCTCTTTTCAATTTTTTTTTTTTCGTGGACATTTGAAGTGGACATAGACAGACGGGCAGGTCCATGCTTAAATGGCCCTTACTTTCACTTGGAATTCGAAAACATGTTCTAATCCTACTGGACTGCAAACAAATTTGCCTGCAGTGCATTTTTTAGCGTCATTGCGTCATCTCATTTGGGTTTGCTTGGAATTTTGCGGCTTGGGCCATATCAAATTGCTTGCGAGTGCTAGGAATCTGAAGTGAGAGGTCCGCGACTCTACCTGGATGGTGTACTACATGATGAAGACCTATGCGAATGGAGAGAGGATATATTTTTTTCTGAATATTTTTACAACTCATGAACAGGGCAGAAGAAGCAGACTGTGTTGAATTATTAGTGCTGCGTTGTGCTTGGGTGTGCTACATACAAAATAACTCTTTAGAACTATATAGGACTACATTTACCAAATTGAAACCAAACTCAGAAACACGTGGGTGAACATACAGACACTAAAAAAACAAGGGACAAACAAATTTTCTTGGACTTTCCAAACTGACACAGCTGCAAGAAATGGTTCCTACTAGCCTGCAAATCTGATGGGTAACCAGATGAACAAGTTCAGCGAAGTATTACTTTAGGTATCCATTTTGCACTAGAGGCTGATTATCAGATCTCCATTCAGGTGTCTTTATCTAGTAAAAATCTTCTAGCCAATAGAGTTACAGGGACTCCGGAGATTTTCAGATCTTTAAGAACGGAGGCGGAATTATCTGATCCGGTAATGAATTCAACTAGTAATTCCGATGAGAGCTGCGTGGCCGATTGTCAGAAAACGAATGCTGAGAATACGTCAAAATACTGGAAATGGTTAAAAGTATTAATGAGAACATTGTGTCCCTGAAAAATGACATTTTTGCAATCAAAAGTGATTTAAGTGCAGTGAACAACCGTGTCTCAGTACTGGAAAACAAAAATAACTCTACTGAGAATGAACTCGCAAGAGTGAAATCGGAACTCCTGTTTTTGAAGACCATTGTCGAGGCTCAGTCACAGATGCTTAGCAAATGCAATGATCAAATGAATTCGGTCGTAAACCAGTCGCTGGTTGATGAAAATCGTGACAAAATGTACAATCTATTATTCTGGGGTTTGACTGACGTACCTGTTGACGATGCTGCATCCCTGATTTCGGACGTGCTTGGAAACGGATTGTCGCTTGGTCGAGAAAGTTTACCATCTTTCAGTGTTGTTCAGTGTTCAAAGAAATTCGTGAAAATCAAAGTGGATAGTCTGAAGGCCCGGTTTTTGATCTTAAGCAATGCGAAGAATCTCAAAGGGAAAGAGTTTCGTTCTTACAAATCTGTGTTTGTTGGTGACGATGTCACACCTCGTGTGCGAGTTTTGCGCAAGGAACTGCTCGGTATCCGAAAATGCTTGGTGGAGAAAGGTGTGGAATGCTGGGTACCCCCCAGCTTACCCCCCTGCATTTGTGTCAAGACAGATAACATTGTTACAAAAGTACAATGGTATAATGCAAAGGGTTTATTGTTACCATGATTTTTTTGTTGTTGTTGGTTAAGTTGGAAGTATTTCCGTTTTCCTGCATTTATTACAATGTATTATTTTTTTCTCATTTTTTTGTGATTTATTCAAAACATTGATTTATAAAATGTGATATTTCCATTGTTGATTGTGAGTGAGTTTAGTAATTAGTAGCCGTTGTGGTGGTGGGGCCGCCACAAGTAATAGTTTTGTGGCCTCTTTTTTTCCTGTTTTGCTGTATTGTTTTGGAAACTATCCGTTTTCCTTGCCTTCTCATTTTTTGTATTTTTTCTGTTATTTTTTGGTGGTTTGGAGGGTTGAAGCCATGTACCGGTACCAATTTCCCGGATTGTAATGATTATGGCTAATGATGATACTGTTTCCCGAGGTACAAGCCGCCTCAAAAATTTAGAGGCATCAAATGTGGATTTTGGGAGTGTTTTTACAGAGCAGCTCCATCGTAGCTATGATGTTGGGACAGCTGGTCATTATGTTTCAAGTAATTCGAAGTACCTGTTTAAAGATGGTATTAACTCTATGTATCGTGGTGGTGATACGGAAGACCTCAAAGTTTTCCACCTTAACTGCCAAGGCCTCAACTCATCATTTAATTTTATAAACGATATATGTGAACTTTCTATGTTTCAGGTTATTGGTCTAACAGAAACCTGGCTGAATGAAAATAATTCAGCCCTTCTGCAAGTTCCAGGGTATAACTTTTATCACAGGAACCGTCAAAGTTCTTGTGCTTTACAGGCCACCATCTGGGTCTATACCAACATTCATGGATCTTTTAGATAAGCAGTTTGAAAAATTATAAATTGGTTCACACCCATTTATAATGGTTGGGGATTATAATATTGACCTCCATGATCTGGGTTCGAATATTCCTATGGATTTCTTGCAGCTGTGTATGTCTTATACTTTGTTTCCTACAATAAATATTTGTACACGTGTCACAGCATCGTCGTCGAAACTCCTAGATAATATTTTTACGAACTTGAATTTCTCTATTCCAGGAGTGATCGTTACAGATGTTTCTGACCATTTCGGGATTTCAACAAGACTTAAACTTGTTATCTCATCCGAGCCAACACCTAAAATTCCACCAATTCCTTTGCCCGTGTTCAACCCAAAAAATCTTGAAACATTTAAGCAAGAGATTGAAGATGTTGATTGGTGTAGTTTAGTAAATCTACGAGATGATGTAAGTTTAAAAAAATTTTATGATTTGTTGACATCGATATTGACGAAGACATGTATGACGGTTCGAACAAAATCAAGGAAAAATGAACCAAAGAAACCGTGGTTGACGCGTAGTCTGTTACAGTGTATCAACAAAAGAAACCAACTTTATAAAAAATCAGTTTTGAATGAAAATGATTTAATTTGTTCAAGGATATACAAAAATTACAGAAATGCCCTTAATAAGCTTTTGAGAAATGCGAAGAAAAGATATTTCGAAACAAGATTTAAAGAAGCTTGCGGGAACCCTGCTAAAACGTGGAAAATAATAAAAGGAGTTGTCGGATCAACAAATAATGTTTTGCCTGATGAAGTTGCGACACAGGGAGGTTTATCGTCAAATCAACCAGAAGATGTGTGCAATGCTCTCTCGGAACATTTTGCTACTATTGGTGCAAAACTGTCTTCTGCTACGGCGGATTCTCAGCATGATTCTTCGCTTGATTCTTATTTAGGTACTCCGGTTGATGTTTCCATGTATTTGAGACCCGTTACTCAAGATGAGGTACGCAAGATTATTTTTGAAATGAAAAGCACTTCGGCTGGTAGTGATTCCATGAATCTTCTTGTGTTGAAAACAGCGTTACCTGTTATGTCAGATGTATTGACTTCCCTTATAAATGCTTGTTTGAAACAAGGGAGGTTCCCTGATTGTTTGAAAATCGCTAGAATTACTCCTATATTTAAAGGTGGTGATAAAAATAATCTTGGGAATTACCGACCAATTTCAGTTTTACCCGTTATTTCTCGTGTTCTTGAAAAGTGTATTAATTCCAGAATATATGAGCATCTGGAACATCATAAGCTTTTACATCCTAGTCAATTTGGTTTCAGGAAGAATAGAACAACAGAGATGGCCATTTCTTTTATTACTGCGATTATTAATGAGGCTCTTGATAAGAAGTTAAGGATAGCTGGTATTTTTTTGGATTTGGTCAAGGCGTTCGACACTGTAGACCACCAAATACTATTAAAAAAATGTGAATTTTATGGATTAAGAGGAGCTACTTTGAGTCTGCTTCGTAGTTATCTGCAAAACAGAGAGCAGTATGTCCACCTAAATGGTTTATCGTCATGCAAAAATGCTATAAAATGTGGTGTCCCCCAAGGTTCTGTACTGGGACCTACTCTCTTCTTGATTTTTATTAATGATCTCCCCGATGCCGTTAGAGCTGTTTCTTCAGTTCGGGACGTTGTTGACACCGCAAATCCTATAACGAAGGTTACTGCGCCCCTATTTGCTGATGACACGACTCTAATGTGTGTTGGAGCAACTGAGCAACTACTTATTTCTACAGTTAATTCGGCTATGAATCAATTGTTCACATGGCTAAAGGTGAACCGTCTTGATTTAAATATTGATAAATCCAAATTTGTAATTTTTTCACGGTCTCCGAATTACTACCCATGGATTACGGAAATAATTTTTGAGAAGGGAAAAATCAATCGCACTAGTTTCGTCAAGTACCTTGGAATAAATGTTGACGAGACTTTATCATTTAAAGACCACGTGAAATGTCTTTCTAAAATACTATCACGTAATTTGGGAATTATCCGTAAATTAAAATACATTTTTCCTTCCCACATTTTACGTTTATTATATTTTTCATTGATACACCCGTATATTTTGTATTGTTCATCGATATGGCTCGGTACTTTCCCATCTATATCTATACTGGAACAATTCGGGTGATACAGAATAACGCCATCAGAGCTTTTTGTGGAGTGCGAAATTGTGAGTCAATGCGGTCAGTATACAGGGAAATAAATATAATGCCTGGAGCTGGATTGCGTGATTTTTATACTCTGATTTTTATTTATAAATATTATAATGGGTACCTTCCAAATTGTTTTGAAGGGATTTTTTGTGAGCGGTCAGATGTTCACCATCACGATACCCGGTCAAGAGGTGATACTCAGGTTCCTCGCCTGGTTTCAAGTAGGTCTTCGTTTTCCATTATTTTTAGAGCTTCGAAGCTTTGGAATAAGCTGAGTATGAGTTTAAAGGAACTGAATAATACTTGTACATTTAAATCACAGCTACGTATGGAGTTGCTTGGTAAGTATACTTTCGAAGCGGGTTAAGGAAAGTTTTTTTTTGTTTTTTTTTTGTTTTTTTGCTGCCTCGGGATTATAAAACATAATGATATTGCGTTTTATTTATTTTTGTGTGATTGGTCTCGGTACATGGTTTCGCCCTCTCCTTCGTTTGTTTTCTTCTTTTTGTTGTTGGGTTTAGTAGCACATCCTCGCAAGCAGTGCTTTTGCTGCGCTATTTATGTGGTCTTTATTGTTTATTAATAAAAGTATTCTAAACGAAACTAAAAATAATTCAAAAATAATTTGGCTTTTCAGTTAAACTTTAAAGAGGACCGAAGACCCAATGAAAATGCGTTACCTCGTTGCTCCCACTATTAACGAATAGTTGATTTTCGTATAGTGGAATTTCCCTATCAGATTTGTGGTACCTCTATGCGCTTGTATCTGCGATGTAGGCTATGCTTAACGAAAACGATGGCGAAAATATGTGCCCACGCATCACTGTAGTGAGAAACCTTCCGCAAGCTGAGCAATGGATTTTGCAATGTTAGGACGGCCGTGCTATTCTGAACCGTCATATAGAGCAAATCGTGAAAAAAAAAATTATCACAAGCCAAATAAAGCAGTGTATTCAGTCAAGTGAGACAAAAATATTTGTGGAAAAACACAAGTTCGTTTTTCCAACAAGCGGTTTTGAGCCTGAAGCCCTTGCCAGAAGGGCCGAAATATAGCTCGAATAAAATTTAGCTGACGTATCCTTTTTGCACTGTCAAATATGATTCACAGTCAGATGGGCTTTCAATCCAGACAAGGATACTTGCTTCGGACAATCCGCTCCTTCGGGTGCTTTCGGAGCCGCATTTTTGGCTATCTCTGCCACTTTGGCGGACTTGGTCTGGTGAGATTTATACACAACAAACTTTGTTGTTTGTGTTTTTCTCTCTTATTTTGTTATTGTTTCATATGTTGTTGTTGTTTTTTTTTGTATGTGTTTTAGTGGCCCTAGTTGGTCCTTAGTTTAATGAAAATAAATAAATAAATAAAATATTTAAGTTTTGTTTTAGTGTTAATTTCAGCCCACAGTCTGGTGTCCACTCAGAGTGAACCATTTAGTTAGAACTATTTATACTCTTTTAGCGCTGTCAGCTGCTATGTAGCCTCTATTTACAACATATATTTACTCGAGCAAGGAACTTTTAGCAGGCAAAAATTGTCTAGAAGACCTCGGTGAAGATTCTCTTCTCTATAAAGTCTCAGTGATAGATCTCGAAGATAAACTTTTGTGCTGTAATGTGTATTGATTGGAAATTAGGTGCACAGTTTAAATTGAAAATTTTAACGTTTCTTGTAGATGCTGGCTTCACTGAAGGGCATGCTGATAATAAGGAATCGTCAAAACAGGAAGAGAAAGGGCCCTGCTGATTCTCCTTCCATTACTCCTAAGTCTTCAACTGCAGCACCAGCCAAGCCCCAGTTGACGGAGCATCACAAAGAGATGATTGATCATGATCGAAGAAGATGTTCGTGCTGAAAGTGCCTTGACGCCGAACTGGAAAATGCACTTAAAGACAGCTTTGCAATTCGGAAAGGGCACGACAGACCTGAGTTTCTGCAAAAAGACTGTTTAAGTAAATTATTATTGTAAATTATTATTATTATTAATTATTATTTGTAAATTATTATTCGTCTTCTGGAGAAACCACTGGCATAGCAGTCCCTATTGAGTCTGTCCATGTTAGATTTTCTGACTTCGAAAAAGCACTTGTGTTTAAAGTACCATCTTGAATCTTCAGCTGAAAATCAGATTTCCGCGCAGAAATAAATCAGGAGAGTAAACAAGAGCTGGAAGCTCATATGGCACTTGTAAGGCAGGGTCGGAGGATGAAAGTAGGAATTCGTCAATTCGTGGGTTTGTTGTGATCATTTGTAAGAAAACCTTTGAGGTCGTTTGGTAATGCATATGGTTGTGATGATGCGCACTTTACGAGCGCTAGAAATTCATCTGTAATTTTCGAAGAATATCTTGAAGCAAAAACGATGATGAACTCATCGGGAGCACGTGAGCTCATGAGCTGATCGGGAGCACGAAAATGTATATTTTACTCAAAAGTATTGTTTGTATTCTAAGGAATACAGTTGTAAGCAAAACCCTTGAGGTGAAATGGTCATGGGCTCACAGGGATCACGAAAATGTATATTTTGCCTAAAAGTATTTTTTGTAGTTTGAGGTTAGGATTAGTAGCCTACTTTAAGGGTAGCGCTTCTGGAAGTACCCTAACTCGAGAACAGTGGACCGACAGACCGAAAAGTGATTGGTATTTGGCGCTAGAGCGAAGCTGCAATTGCCATAAAAAGACGCCTCTGTGTCTTCCCCAGCATTTCGTCCGAAGCCTTACCCTCCCCCTCTCGAGCGACCCTGCTTAGGTGTTTAAATTTTGCAGGCACTGCATGAGCTGGAGAGAGAGCACCCTGACATCGACGAAAAAGTCAAATTTTTCATGGTAGTGGCAGAAGAGTTCCTGTCGAAAAAGACAAAATACAGAAACTTTACGGATGATGCTGACATGTTTTCCAAGTTGCACTTTTACTGTCTCAGAACAGCCACCGCGTTGTATTACGTTGGAGGAGATTCTAAGGTATGTTATGTCCCTAAAATGTGCAAAACTTGTTCATATTTATTAAATGTTTTTTTTTTTAATGGAGCCCCTGCAGAACTAATTCACTTAACAATATGATGAAGAAGTATAGTTTCTTACGAAAAACAAACAAGTTCCAGCAAATGTGCTTTGGAGTATTGGCATACTGTATTATATTTCCATGCAGTTTCACTTTCCCGGTAGAAAGGACGGAAAAAAAATAAAATGCTTAAAGGACCCCTCTTGCTTATTCTGCGTTTTAGTTTGTCCCTAGCTCCCTTATGGAATTACAAGCTTCTGAAATCCCCGCCTTTCGCCATTGCTTTGTTTTTTTTACCTGCGACTTTTTAGAGCTTTTCCAGCCTAGCCGAGTTTTGCTTGGCATAAGTGGGTCAAAGGGCCGGCACCGTTGTATGCTGAAGGGTTGCAGCTACATAAGGTTTTATCGGAATTCAAGCATGAAGTTTGAGTATCAGTACGAACGTTCACTATCGCTAGTGGTGCTAGTATCGCTGCTGTTCGAGTGTGTGTCACTTTTATCGAGTTTTGGCACTATTCCCTAGCGTTATTTTGATCTGAGACAAACAGCATATCACCCAACCCACTGATGCACAACCCACAAGCGAATATGCAAGAATGACGGCGAACGTAGCAAATCTGCAAGTTGGAATGATCACAGACAGTAAGACATCTTCCCGTAGTTAGACAGATCTCTGGGTAACAACTGTCGACTACACTGGAAAAACTAAGCTCTCTGAGAATTTTTTTTCATTTTTCAGAAAACCGAAGTTCCATCTTCGCAGGCGATGGAAAAGTTGGGATTTGTCCGTTGCCTGACCACAATCCTTGCAAACGAGATTCCGGTGACGGAAATTAACACCGATCAGCACTTAGGCATCATGAAGTATATGAGAGAGGAAATGTACCATATCCGACATACCCTAGACGTGTGGCATTTCGCTAAAAATTGGAAAAAAAAATCAGCAAAGTGGCGATGAAGAAGGGATGTGCAAAGCTGAAGGATTGGCAGAGGTAAGACTCCTAATTGCCATACAAGGGCACTTTGACATAAGTTTGTCAAAGTCCACCTTTTTTTTCACCAACAAAGCAAACACATTATTTCATCGAGGTAGACAATGAGGATATCTTGACTACATAGCTGAACTCTTTGTCGTAAATCTGGTACGGGTATGATCAGATGGGGGATCGTATCTGGCAAGAAATTGAAGTTCAACACCTAACCCAATATTACGGATAGAAAGTCATCTTCATTCCCCAAAAGCTGTTCGAATCGTTTGACCATCCTACTCTTGTTAAGGGAACAAGACAGTGAAGTGACGGCAAACTGACGTTAATTAAAGGGCCCGTCCTACCTATAATGTCAATGCAAACCCATTTCCGTAACAGCATTTATTATTCCTTGAACCCAATATCCAAATTTCATATAGAATACATCCTGAACCCATTACAGCACCTCACTAATCTTTGCACTTGTCACGACTCCCCAGTTTCCATGCGCATTGTGATCCTGACAAGTGTTGGCGTCTCATACTAGTGATGCGCAAAACCAGTTATCTGAATTTTGCGGTGACTTTACTAGAAGTCAATGCGCCTGGGAAAAGGAATCAAACAGCCATGGCCGCCCATAATTTGTTAAAAATAGAGCTTAGCTGTACAGTACTCAGTTAGTTTTGAACCCTGCACTGTCAGAAGTTTAATAACGGACAACACCAGGATGCGCGGTTTCAACAGATTGCATAAGAGACAACATTTGGTCTTGCTTGACTTTTTTGTTTGTTGTCATCATGTCGGCAAATCCAGCAGATGCTTTTTTAGCAATTTTTCAGCTCTTCTTGGCAATGCTTGTTATGCATAACGTTTTCAAACACAATAGATGACATCGGAAATGTTTGTCTACTCCTCCAGGACATTTTATAACCACCAGGAAAAGTATCTCCTCCCAGCTGCCGAGCAAATGTGGAGAGCTGAGCAGGCCAAAATCATCCAGGCACTACGCGCAGAGGGAGAGGGAAGGGTGATCCTGGGGGACGGTAGACAAGACAGTGCCGGTCACAGCGCTATGTTCCTTACAGAAACTTTCATGGATATGGCCACCTCGAAGATAGTGGAGTTTTCTCTCGTTCAGGTAAAATAATAGACATCTCCGTTCTTTGTTCCCGGAGTATTCACCAATGGTCTCTGGTTTTACCTATAAGGCGTCGCGGACTTATTACTAACTGCTTAATCCTGAATAGTCTGGAGTTCAACGAACGCGCCTAATATCGTCATCCCCTCCTGATTCAGTAAGTTCAGACAAAGCAGAGCAAAATAACACAAGGGAGTAGTGCCAAGACCTATCCTTTCCATACTTCGCAAACGAGACATACTCATAGCGCCGCCCACTACGCTTGTGGCATTTGAAGTGAGACGAACTTGTGTGTTTTGAAATTTGTAGTAAAGCTAAGATGTGGTCTGCACACCTTGAGGAAACATTGGAGGTTTTATTTTTTTTTGCTATGTTCAGAATACGAAGTTATTGGAGCCAGCGCTGGTGCACAGCTGACTGTTGCGTATTGTCTGTTGAAACCCTGCATCCGTGTGTAGTCTGTTCAGAAACTTCTGACGGTGTGGAACATAAACAGTAAATAGTGCCAGGTTTGCTTTAAGCAATAAAGATGATAATTTTTCTTCAGAGCAACGATCAACCACATCTACTGGTGTGCCAGATCTTCGAACAGTCAGGAAGAGGTTGTGGCTAAGTTCCAAAGTATGGTAAACCATATCGAGGGGATCCACAGACATCCAAACCCTGCATTCCCTAAGTGCATTCATGGTCCTCTACGAACGAAGTACATTCAGCCACATACCCTTCCTGCTGTTGAGCTTGAAAAATTGGCCCTAGGTAACAGGACCATCTCTGCAGTCAGAATGCTCTCGAGGATAGGAGGCAACACATCTGGTCTCGAATCCTACCATTCGAATTTAAACACCTTTGCAAGCAAAGATAATGGCTACTCCTACGAAGGAATGAACGGCAGGTATGCTATTTATTTCATTTCTTTTATCAAGCATTGGCCTTGCTTATTCTTAGTTGGCAAGCAAGAGTAGACAAACTGAACCATCACATAACGAAGGACCTGTGGTTTTAAAACACACGGCTACCAGTTGTCCAACTCTGAATCACAGCCAGTGAAGGAAAACTCATATTTCCTGATAACACACACCGTGGAAAGTCACCCTTTTCCGGAAAACTGGCCAACAAAAAAAACACCACAAATCAAAGACGCTGACTCCTGCTAGGCCAAGCCATAAAACTTTACAATATTTACATCACAGGATCATCATGGCTGTCCTTCATCACAATGAGAACTGCGAGAAAGATCAGCTAGTAGACTCCGAAGGAAACCTCAAATTCCGTCGGTACTATTCGAAGGCAGATGGCGGAGCTCCACGTGCTACTGCAGCTAAAGCCCCATCAACGTTCCGTAAGTAGCTTACAGATACGGTCTTTAGTACTTTTAGCTGTTATTACAGGCAGCAAAGAAAATTCGAACACATTGCCCATAAATTAGCATAAATCTGGTCAAGATGTGACTAAACCAAAAGCCAGCAGAAAATAGTAACCAGTGCACAACCAGCCAAGAAATCTGAAAACTCACCCATTAAATATTTCCATTCAGTTTTTGTATGCAGCTTACAGGTCAGGTTTTTCCTGGTGATTCACATTTCTCACAATCAAAAGGATTTGGGTCATTATTCCTCAACCCATCCTTTTTATTCACTAGTAGGCTGCAGGGTATCAGTAGTATTAGCCACTGGAAGCCTTTTTGAAGGTTGGATCACTTGCACTTTGACTGTATCACTTTTTTCACTAGTAGGCTGCAGGGTATCGGTAGTAATTGCAACTGGAAGCCTTTTTGAAGGTTGGATCACTTGCACTTTGACTGTATCACTTTTTTCACTAGTAGATACACGTGAGATATATAATTCCGATGAAACACAAGCATCAGTCTTCTGATTTCTTCTGCGCGAGCATTAGTATCTGAGACGACGAAAATCAATAACCGATGCATACCTCTGACATAAGCGTTTGATAAAACATGAATTATCTGAAAAGGCTTCTTCTGCAGCAACCTCAAAGGATCCCTAGGACCATTTATATATATCTATGTATGGTCAAATAATATACCTTGATAAGCTAATATTTTTATTCGTCAAGAGTTTATAAAAAAACTGAGCTCATATTCAAAAAACCATGGATTCTGTTGATTTACATATAACTTTGAACGCTTTGAAAACTCATTAATCAAGAAAGCAATCACAGTAAACTTCGAAATAACGCATTAAGAAAATAATCACAGTCTGGGCTCAAATTGGTTTTGGAAAGGGAAAAAAAAATCATCGTAAATCACATCAAGTAAAAAATCAACTTCGAACGCATCAAGAACAAAAATCACATTAAGTATACATCCACTTTCAAGCAGACTAGTTTCTGTTATTCCCCCTGTGTCTCACCATCAGCACATCTGACACGACAAAGTAGATGAGTAGAAAATCTGCAATCTGCTCCCCGCAGGTAGTACAGATCCGACTTCTTAGTATATCTTACGTTACGTGGACCTTTCAAAAGTTTCACACCTTACGTAAACCTTTCACATTCAAACTAAGCTCCACCTGATCCAGAGGCGCATACTCTTTTTAAATGCTTTGAGAATATGAAACTTTCTAGGTGATTCAAGCAGTTCAGATGACGAAGGTGTGGTTATTGCTGCTGCAGTATAGTGCTTTAAGGCAAGTAAGACTACCTCAGGACAGAGGAAAAAAAGATGATACTGATGCTATGAGGGAGAAGATGGGGCAACTGAACCTTCTACAAGAAATGTTAACAGACGATGCGGTGAAATTATTCAATTTAACAGTTTAGGAAATTTCACAATTCACCCGCTTTACTCGAGATGAATACTTCGACATTCTGAGCACAGTGAAGGACAATTTACAAAAGAAGGACACTAATTTCAGAAAAATTGTTTTTCCTAAGGTAAAGCTTGAAATTTGTTTGAGATATTTGGCCACTGGAGCATCGATGACAACGCTTCAATTTGATTTCCCTGGGGGCTTATCAACAGTATGCGAAATTCTGAAGACGACATTTAAAGTAATTTACGAATTTTTAACAGCTGTCCATCTCAAGCAGCCAAGTACTCATGAACTGACATCCAATGCAAGGGAGTTAATGGGAAAACATAAGATGCCAAACTGTTGCGCCCGCCAAAAGCTAGAGCTCTTCCAGGTTCATCAGTTGTTTTTCCATACTTTATCATTGGTGATGAAGCTTTCCCCTTAAAGAACTACATTATGCTCCCATATCCAGGTAGACATCTTACCGAAAGACAGCGCATTTGAAACTACAGGATATCTTCGGTTAGACGTCTAATCGAGAACAGTTTTGAAATCCTTGCCCAAAGGTTATGGATAGCCTGGAAAAGTAGTCCAGATTGTACAGACTGCAGCATGCTTGCACAATTATCTAGTCAGCAAACGTGCTGCTGAAACTGAAAGACTCAATGCTACGGTCAGAACAGCATCTGGATGCCTTTGGACATATTGGTAGCAATTTTTCTGCAAGAGAAACCAGGGAGCTGCGTGCCAAACTTGCTGACTACTTTCTTAGCTCACCAGGATCTGTGTCTTGGCAGAGAAAGAAGGCACTGCAATGATCTTTTTGAGACTGGTGTGGTTTAAAATGTGTTTGATGTTTCTTTTAATTCAAAATACTGTGAATAAAAATCAGTTTTGCTTATGCTACACTCATGTGGGTTTTGCAAAAATTTCCATTACTTTGAGGATTTCAAACCGGCATTCAAGCTTGTCTTCATCAGGTACTTTTTCAGGTGTGGCCGCAAGGACTGCAAAATGACAATCAGGATCAGTATTCGAAATGTCCTACTTTTTCCTTTTTCCCTTTTCAGCCAAGTATGACAACAGCAGGTTTTCCAGGTCAGGAGTGTTGGGACTTGGAGTAGTAGGGGAGTAGTAAAGGGCGAACGGCACAGATTCTGGCGGGATTTGGAAGGAGTTCTTTATCCTCGTGTTTAGAGAGGATTCTCAAAGGCTATATGGGGGGACGGATCTTCTTTAACCAAAAATATCATATATCAAAACGGACCTGATAGAGTTTGGTCGGATGTTGGCTTACTGTATTTTGTTTAGCCTGCCCACTTTTGCTGTAGTCTGAACCCTATAGTCTTACTTTATTGCGGCTCTGGCTTGCTTGAAAAATAAACACCTAAGCCATGGTGGATACAGTGACGAACTGGATTGTGAATAGTTGGAGTCGACAGAAGAGATGTGTCCAAAGGAGCTTTTCGGATCTTTAATCGAATGGGACAGAAGTTTAGAAAGCTAAGCATTGAGTTTAAAGGTGCGGAGGGCATAGACGCTGGCGCGATCTAGAAGTAATTCTTTATCCTCGTGATTCGTGAGGAATCTCAAAGGAGATTTGGGGAGACATACCTTCTTTCACCAAAAATATCGTGTACCAGCTGATAGAGTTTGGTCGGATGGTGGCATACTGTATTTTGTTTAGCGGGCCACTGTTCCAAAATTTTCAGCCCACTATGTGTAACTAAGGTGTACTTTCACCAGCGTGCTGGCTACACGTTGGTTTCTGCAAGTTAATCCGCCAGGTAACATTCAGGTTCATGGCGATGACTAATCTCAGTCATTCAAGTCGGCGAGGAGAATTTACGGAAATTTAAGGCAGTTCGTTTTGAGTTGGACCGGTGAACGGTCATTGCAGGAGAGCATGTAAAGTTAAGTGTAGTGGTTTATATATTATCTTTATCATGTTTAAGTGTAAATACAGAAATATGTTTTTCTACAACCGATCAACGAGGTAGAGTTAGTTGTTGTAATATTACTTTGTATCGTTAAGCATGGTAAACACCGCTCGGGGGCCATGTACAGTAACGTTGCACAAACAGTAAAAGGGTTCATAACAGAAAACATTCTGAACTGTGGGATAAGAGTTTAATGAGTTCATAAAAGCAGTCGTAAAGAGTTTATAACATTAGTTCACGGTCCGTAACAGTTAGTAGTTAACGGTTCGTAACGGGAATCCCAAAGACGTGACCTGCAGTGAACTTTGCGGATCAGCTGCCAATCCAGTCGTCCAACATATCAAATAATCTTAAATTTTTTCTAGTCCAACTCCTGTAGTAGTCTGGACCCTGTATTCTTACTTTAATGCGGCTCTGGCTTCCATGAAACAGAAACACCTAAGCGAAGGTGGATACAGTGACGACCTGGATTGTCAATAGTTGGAAATAGTCGACAGAAGAGATATTTTCAAAGGAGCTTTTCGGATCATCAAACGATTGGCACAGAAGTTTCAAAAGTGAAGCATTGAGTTTAAAGAGGCGGACGGCATAGACGCTGGCTCAATCTAGAAGGAGTCTCAAAGGCTATTTTGGGGGACGACCATCTTTCACCAAAAATATCGTGTACCGAAACGGAGCTGATAGAGTTTGGTCGGATGGTGGCTAACTGTATTTTGTTTAGCGGCCCACTGTTCCAATATTTTCCAGCGTCCGCAGCCTACCATGTCGTAAGCGCGAAACTCGAAAGCGTCACCTGCATATTAAGATTGCTGATTAGCTGCCAAGCAAGTCGCCCAACATATCAAGTAGTTTTTATTTTTTCAAGTCCAACTTCTGCTGTAGTCTGAAACCTGTAGTCTTACTTTAATGAGGCTCTGGCTTCCTCTGAAAAACATCGAAGCGAAGGTGGATACAGTGACGAACTGGATTACGATAAGTTGGAAATAGCCGACAGAAGAGATGTGTACAAAGGAGCTTTTCGGATCTTCAAACGATTGGCACAGAAGTTTCAAAAGCTAAGCATTGAGTTTAAAGGGGTGGACGCCATGGACTCTTGCGCCATCTGGAAGAAGTTCACTAACCTCGTATTTCGAGAGGAAACTTCAAGGTAGAACCTTCAGAAGGTAGTGATAGATCTTCTTTCACTTCCGTTTTCCAATGTTGTCGTGGAAAGGTTGTTCAGCTCTCTTAAGAACATCAAGACAGACAACAGAAACTCTCTGTCTTCTGACTCTCTAACTTCATGTCTGCAATCTCAGAGTGGCTTCAAGAGGGTTGGACCATCAGTGGTGGATAATCGTCATTTGCGGAAGAGATTTAAAATCGTGAAAGCCAGTGTAACTTCCGAAGAATGTAGGAGGACGCCTATTATGAAACCTTAGTACGATGAATTCTGAATAGATGTTATAGCATATTTATCGTAACTTTCTCTGGTTTTGATAAACGTTGTGCTCGACAATTAGTTGGAAGTTGACATTAAATGCATAGTGAAGGTGCGTACTAACTGATGATGCTCTGTTTTTTTCTTATAAATGCGTTTCTGTTTTTTTCTTATTAAATGCTCCTTTAACCCGTTTTCGGGCTTATTAGTGGCTAGTTTTGCCTCATCGATATATAACTAGCAAAACAAGGACCGATCGACGGACGGAAAAAATTGAGATCGCTATATGGCAAAAATAACCGATTACCAACATCTTGAGGAGAAAAGGAGTAATAGAGGCTCGTGTGACCGGCATCAACAACCGAACCGAGTGACCCAGCGGGACATGTGGCACCCGCTCGAACCTCGATCGGCTCGGCAAACACCAGGTCAGGGAAACTGAACTATAATTGTCTCATAGCTCAGCAGATGCTTTATTTAGTGTATATTTGGTCAGTGTATGATTGTCTTCTTTTAACAGTTTTCGCGTTTCCTCGATTATTTTTCTTGCCAGTATGTTCTTATTTCCTTTCTTTCTTTTATCTTTTCTTCTTCTATATTTAATTACTTGTGTCCATTATGATGGGCAATATGTATTATAATTATTATTGTTTGAATGTTATTGCGCCTACGACTTGTGATAGCATTTTATCAAAGACACGAAACAACATGTTAAGTCGTAATCCCGTGGTGAGAAACATAAGCAAAACGAGAAGAAACCAGCTTGGCAGAGCTCAGCGCCCCGTGTGTGTAAAATCCCCCTTGCATTTCTTTCAGGTGGCTGGGCATCACTATCACTAATTCTCCTACCATCTCTACGACAACAAACTGTCCTCGATGTAAAGAAAAAAAATACAATTTGGTTACTCGAAAGTTGTCGCTAAACGTGGGCGGTATATTAGACGAGCTCTCGGTCGGCTGTATTCAACTTTGTGCGACCATTCTATCTTTTATGTTTCTGGACTATATCCTCTTCTTGAAAAGAAAGACCTTCTTTTTCTCCGAAAAAGTTATTTTCTTTACTGCAGTTTTTTTCTTTACCTCCCCCCTTGGCATCGCAATCGAGTAATTATTCGTAAGTTTGGTGTTCCAGATATTTCGGAGAAATTACTAATGCTACACAGGACGCTGCCGGGCTCAACCTACTCTCGTTTTTCACCACACCACCACCTTACCTGGCAGTTTATGTACTAGTGTTTTGTATGCTGAGTCGAGCTGAGTCTTTCGTTGATCATGTAAGCTTTCCTTTCAAGATAATATTTATGAATTTTGTTTCTGTACATGATCACACTCGAACTATGACAGTATTAGAATCACAAAACTGAGAAAAAGTAAACAGAAACACCTTTTCTCTTCACCGCAATTTCGAAGCACTTCAATTCCTTCAGGCAGGCTGTACGCGGAATTTTTTCGGGGAAGGGCTGATCGTGTCTGGGGGGGGTCATTTTGTTCAGAGCAAAAGTAACTTAGTCAGATTGAAAACTTCCTGGTATAACTCGAATGCTATTTCCCTTTAAATAGCAACAGCCAAGGGCTTTCCGATTGTCCTTGTAGAGATTAAATGCGAAATAGCATTGTCATAGTGAATTAATCTAGTCAGTTTATTTTCAGGATGATGACGATTTTGACACGCGAAGCAATCCACCAAGACGCCTTGGTTTGAGGCTTGCTGTTCCTTTAGCAGCGAGCGTCTGTCAGTGTACCGTCGTGTAGCGAACCGTCAACTAGTATTCGAGCCTTTAAGACTTTAGGGTAACGCTCAATAGCAAGAAGTTGGTCGTATCACACGGAGATTTCGGATTTGCACCAGAATATTCTTGTTGTGGATCCTGCAACAGGTGAGCCAGCCGATCCCAACCAGTAAATGCCCGAGGACGAGCAGCTTTACGTAGGGGCTTTTCTACAGGTTGCTTAGCCTTCTAGGACCCGTGTGAGCTGGTCATTCATTGCAAGGGGTGCAGTAGTGACAGGGGTCTGGACCCTGTAGTCTTACTTTAATGCGGCTCTGGCTTCCTTGAAACAGAAACACCTAAGAGAATGTGGATACAATGACGGACTGGATTGTGAAAAGTTGGAAATAGTCGACAGAAGAGTTGTGTATCAAGGAAGTTTCAAAAGTTAAGCATTGAGTTTAAAGAGGCGGACGGCATAGACGCTGGCGCGATCTAGAAGGAGTTCTTTAGCATCGTATTTCGAGGGGAGTCTCAAAGGCTATTTGGGGGGACGGACCTTCTTTCTTCAAAAATATCGTGTACCGAAACGGAGCTAGTTTGGTCAGATGGTGGCTTACTGCACTTTGTTTAGCGGCCCACTATTCCAACAATTTCCAGTGTCCACAGCCTACTATGTCATAAACGCGAATCTCGAAAGCGTGACCTGCAGATTAAGTTTGCGGATCAGCTGCCAAGCAAGTCGTCCAACATGTCAAATAATTTTTAATTTTTTCTAGTCCAACTTCTGCTGTAGTCTGAACCCTGTAGTCTTACTTTAATGCGGCTCTGGCTTCCTCTAAAAAGAAACATCTAAGCGAACGTGGATACAGTGACGAACTGGATTTTGATCAGTTGGAAATAGTCGACAGAAGAGATGTGTACAAAGGAGCTTTTCGGATCTTCAAACGATTGGGACAGAAGTTTCAAAAGCTAAGCACTCAGTTTAAAGGGGTGGACGTCGTAGACTCTGGCGTGATCCGGAAGGAGTTATTTACCCTCGTGTTTCGAAAGGATCTCCACGGCTATTGGGGGGACGGATCTTCTTTAACCAAAAATATCGTGTATCGAAACGGACATGATAAAGTTTGGTCGGATGGTGGCTTACTGTATTTTGTTTAGCCTGCCCACTGTTCTAACATTTTCCAGCGTCCGCAGCTTACTATGTCATAAGCGCGAATCTCGAAGGCGTACGATCAAGTTTGCGGATCAGCTGCCAAGCAAGTCGTTCAACATGTCAAGTAAATTTTAATTTGTTCTAGTCCAACTTCTGCTGTAGTCTCAACCCTGTACTCTTACTTTAATGCGGCTCGGGCTTCCTTGAAACAGAAACACCTAAGCGATAATAGATATAGTGACGAACTGGATGGTGAATAGTTGGAAATAGTCGACAGAAGCGATGTGTACAAAGAAACTTTTCGGATCTTCAAACGATAGGAACAGAAGTTTCAAAAGCTGAGTATTGAGTTTATAGGGGCGGACGGCATAAACGCTGGCGCGATCTGGAAGGAGTTCTTTACCCTCATCATTCATGAGTAGTCTCAAAGACTATCTGGGGGGATGGACCTTCTGTAACCAAAAAATCGTGTACCGAAAGGGAGCTGATAGAGTTTGGCAGATGGTGGCTTACTGTATTTTGTTTAGCGGCCTACTGTTCCAACATTTTCTAACGTCCGCAGCCTACTATGTCATAAGCGCGATCTCGAACTTCTGCTATAGTCTGAACCCTGTAGTCTTACTTATAGGTGTGGACGGCATAAACGCTGGCGCGATCTGGAAGAAGTTCTTTACCCTCATCATTCATGAGGAGACTAAAAGATTATTTGGGGGGATGGACCTTCTGTAACCAAAACTATCGTGTACCGAAACGGAGCTGATAGAGTTTGGCAGATGGTGGCTTACTGTATTTTGTTTAGCGGCCTACTGTTCCAACATTTTCTAACGTCCGCAGCCTAATATGTCATAAGCGCGATCTCCAACTTCTGCTATAGTCTGAACCCTGTAGTCTTACTTTAATGCGGCTCTGGCCTACTATGTAATAAGCGCGAATCTCGAAGGCGTGACCTGCATAAGAAGTTTGCGAATTAGCTGCCAAGCAAGTCCTCCAACTTCTCAATTTTCTCGAAGTCTCGAAGGCGTGAGATGAAGTTTGCGGATCAGTTGCCAAGCAAGTCGTCCAACATACACTTTTAATTTTTTTTTTCCAACTTCTGCTGTGTTCTGAACCCTGTAGTCTTACTTAAATGCGGCTCTGGTGTCCCTCAAACAGAAACACCTAAGCGATGTTCGATACAGTGACGAACTGGATGGTGAATAGTGGGAAGTAGTCGACAGAAGAGATGTGTACAAAGGAGCTTTTCGAATCTTCAAACGATAGGGACAGAAGTTTCAAAAGCTAAGCATTGAGTTTAAAGGGCGGACGGCATAGAGGCTGGCGCGATCTGGAACGAGTTTTTTACCCTCGAGATTCGTGAGGAGTCTCAAAGACTATTTAGGGGGATGAACCGTCTTTAACCCGAAATATCATGTACCGAAACGGAGCTGATAGAGTTTGGTCGGATGGTAGCTTACTGCATTTTGTTTGGCGGCCTACTGTTCCAACATTTTCTAACGTATGCAGCCTACTATGTCATAAGCGCGAATCTCGAAGGCGTGACCTGCATAAGAAGTTTGCAAATTAGCTGCCAAGCAAGTCCTCCAACTTCTTTATTTTTTTTCTAGTATAACTTCTCAGGTCTTGACTGAATCACCATACATTACGTATAGTTGCCTAAACGCTTGGTGGATAAAGACGAAATATGGCAGGTAGAAAGTAAGGGCGATTTCGATAAGCCACGATGTTGTTCCCCAAGCACCAAGTTTCACAGTTTAATTTTAAAAAAAAGTAAAGCTCAAAAACGAAAAAAGTAAAGCTCAAAAACGAATTCGGCGTATCGCATTACCCATATATCTAACATCTAATCAACTTCAGATAAACATTTAACTTAACAGGATATAGCCGGATTCGGGACGAACTGTATATCAGGCTAAAAAATGATTTTCATATACGGATTCAGCATCTCTTCTTCCCCCTAAGTCGGACGTCTAATCAACTACAAATACAACTTATGCTTTTAAAAAAAATTCCGGTTGGGGCCGTACTCCCGGTGAAGTACTTGTCCGGGTAGAAAATGATTTTCACAGAAGTGTTCAGTGTTCATTACTCAAGTGTTCATTACTCACTTACTCACTTTATTCTATTCTTTTTACATTTCAGGAGGACCTGCGAGAAGGGCCTGCGATGAAGAAATGGAGAAGACCGATACACAAGAAAGAAGTGGGGAAGAGGAAAGAGAGACACAGTGGGAGAAGGGAAGATAGTGGACAAAGGAGGAAAAGTTGGGAGGAGAGTGGAAGGAGGGGGGAGTTTGGGAGGGAAGTTCGGGGCAACACGGTTGTGAATTTATATTTTTAATTTATAACTCTTCTTGTTGTCTGTCCACTTTCACGATCACCGAGTCAGAAGTTTCGTTTTTTCCATCTTGAGCGGCTTTGAGCCTGTAGAGGATTTAAAATGGAGATTTGACTCTGTTTGCAGTAGTTCAGAGCCTTCCCACCTTAGAATCGGACGTCCCGTACCCGGCTATATTACTGATGACTTACTGGTGTCGACCGGAATTTGAGAAAAAAATACTGTTAAAATCTCCCAGTTGTAGATTATGAGAGTATAGGGACCACGGATTATATTACCCTACCTGCAAGGTGTTAAACATACCAAGCTGTAGGAGTGAAGCAGTCTCTGACAAGCGGGTGTGCATTAGTAGCCTCGTCATCGCAACTTTTGCCTTTGGTATAGGAGTTAAAATTCTCACGATGCGATTTGAGTATCACGTTGTCTTCCCATAAATGTGTATGCGGAAAAGAGTGGGTGGTAATCGGCATTTGCCTATCTGTCAACGAACCAAACGACTTACGTCGGGTCTATTGTTGGAAAAATAAAACTGTCACCAAGGATACCTGCAGAAGTTAGTGACGGTTGGAGCCTCCACTCTCACCACAAAGGAAACGTACGAAGCACGCCAAGCGGAAGCCCTCTACAGATCAGAGGATGGTGAGGCCCTGCGTGGCGTGGGTGACTTCCCACAGTCCCAGCAGTTGATGGATAAGCCAGCCAAAGATTTAAACGGGAGGAGGTTCGTGCGCATGGTATATCAACGGGTCAACGCAATTCATATGCTAGACAAGCACAGTAGATGCCACGATACTCTTAGGAATTGCAGAGAAGGTTGCCAGGCACTTCTGACTGCGAACCATGTATCAATGGCGTGCGGACGGACCTACCCAACGGGATCAAGCGCCATGACAGGATCAAGGACGGCTACAGAGTCATCACGGAGCCACCACGGACCTCAGCAGATGCTTTATTTAGTGTGAATTTTGTCAGTGTGCGATTGTCTTCTTTTTACGGTTCTTGATCTGTGTGCACGATCGTCAAAAGAACATTGACGTCTTTGTTGAGAACAACTATTCAATGTACATAAAGAGAAGTATCACCAAAATATCAGAAGTTTGAACAGGGTCACGAAGAGATTCAGAACAGTATTCATTCAGCGCTCGTGCGGTACGGTTGTGTTCCCGGAGAGAGTTACATTTTCGACTTGTTTATAAGGACTGATTGCTTTGGATTTTCGACCTGGCTATTTCAATGGACTGATTATTTGATTTTCGAGTGTATTGTCGTTGGTATTGCTTGACGTCAGCAATGTCAGTTACTTACGCATATTCGCCAGTCTTGAACTTTCTCCAGTCGAATTTTGTGACGATACTGATGACGTGACGATAATCACTCACGCACTGGCCTTTTTTGAAGATAAATCCATCAAGGATGCTAAAGTAGAATTTTGGGAATTTGCTGATCCGAATAAAGCTGTTTCAAGCGTCAGGGTGACCTAGCTTCGGAGATAAATCTGAAAGATCTTTTGGACTTGTTGCGCCAATGTGACTCTGAGGATTTCCAACTACCTACTTTAGCAATTGTCTCAGCAACGGAAGTGCCTGTCATCCCAGCAGTAGCCTACTCCAGGTTGGCTAGCAAGGTTGGCTCTATAAACCGAGCCCTGAAACAGATTGACGAAAAAGTAACATCGTATCAATCAATCAATCAATCATATATTTCCAAATATCTCTTATAAGTGATAGCATAGGATTGTCAGTATAAGAACAAGGTATAATACACTTGCAAATCAATACGCATTTAAATATCACACGAATAATTTAAAATGTAGTCAAACTCATTATAATTATATACAATTAGAAGTCAATCAATCAAGTAGTCGAATTGTAATTTTTCACAAAGTACGGTACAAAGGACTTGAGAAATCTCTCCGACGAGGCAGCTGGGGGTATTTCTAGCAGCTGATGTCCGATTTTTTTCGAAGATCGCGTTTTTTGCTCGCGACTTGGGATCTGGAAGTCTGGTAGAATTCCTCTGTGGTGCTCGGAACATAATAGTGACATCCCAAACTTCATCAGTAGCTGATGTCTGCGCTGGCTAAGTGACGTTAGGTCCAATTTTGAAAGGCTGGACTCGTAGTCAGTGTATGACGGTCCAAGAATTATCTTGCATGCTCGCTTCTGAATTGTCTCGATTTTATCAGCCTGCTCTGCAGACAGCGAGGCATGCCAAACGCTGCATGCGTATTCCGTTGCAGGTCTAACGTAAGTTTTGTAACAATTCAAGAGTGACCTTATCGACAGCCCGAATCTCTTTAGATATGAGAAAGCCTTCAAGAGGGCAGACCCTTTGCCTATTATGTGACTGACGTGAGTTTGCCAACGGAGATCGTCATCAAATGTGACACCCAGGATCTTAACGGATTTACTCGACGTTAGGTTAGTTTCTTCGATCGCGGGTGTCTCACGTTTTAAGAAACTGATGCGTAGGGTTGAGCTCTTGTCTTGGCTTATTCCTAGTTTCAGGTTATCAGACTGGGACCTAAGATCCTGAAGCACTGTTTTCACAGGACATGATGGCCCAGAGTCTGATAGCAGCCTCATGATGGAAAGAGAGAGGTCGTCAGCAAACTTGTAACGATTCAAGAAATCGACCATCAGCCTGTTTATGACCAACAAAAAGGCTATTGGTCCAATTTTAGTCCCCTGTGGGGCTCCGCATGTGATTTCCAGAAGTTTCGATACTTCCCCATCCTGAAGCCGTACTGCCTGCAGCCTCTCGGAAAGGAAACTTGCCAGGATTCGAATCGAAAATCTGGTAGCCCCCATTGTCTCAGCTTCGGTAATGACAGTGAGATGATGAAGATAATCGAACGCCTTAATAAAATCGGCAATTATACAGTCTACGAAGGCTCCATCTTTCTCGAGGTGGGTAAGTATATCATGCAGAAACTGGACAAGGTAGTGGACTGTGCTAAATCCTGGGCGGAATCCGTACTGTCTCGGATCAATCTTGGTACCAATCTGCTCCCATAACCACTTTAAGATGAAGCTTTCGAAGATTTTGGAGAAGACCGATGTAATTGATATAGGCCTTAGGTCAGTGACTGATTTTGGTGCCTGCTTTTTGGGAATGGGGGTTATTGAAGCTATTTTCAGTCTTTTTGGGAATATCCCTTCCGTCAAGCACTGATTGATCACTGCCGTAAATGGTGTGGCTATTTGTTCTGCACATATCTTTACCAGCTTAGCAGGAATTTCTCCAGGGAGTGACGATTTTCTGTCGTCAAGTCTTGAAAGCGCGACGAAGACCTCGCCTACTTCCACGACTGGAATTTCAGAGATGGGTGGGAGATCAGGAAGATTTTGAAGGCCTGGATGTTTTCGACAGATAGCAGCAAAATGCTGATTGATTGTATCTGCAGATATCTTTGTTCCTTCCTCATCTCTGAGTTCCAAAGTCTTCTTCTCTTTGCCCATCAGCTGCTGAATTGCTCTGTGGAATTTGCTGGGTTCTGTTTTTTCAAGCTTTTTTAGTGCAATCGAACCGTAGCCATTTCTTGATCTTCTTATTTTCTTGATAATGAGATTTCTTAGCCTTTTCGCTTCCTCTTTAGATCCGTGTTTGTACTCTTCATCCCTCTGCTCAATCAATAGTTTGATCTCATCATTGATCCATGGTTTGAGGTTGGGAACCACGTATTTGGTTTTCAGAGGAAAATAAGTTTCAAACAAGGTATTGATCAGGTCACAAAACTGGTTGGTCATGATTTCCGCATTTGTTGATTTATATAGTTGTGACCAGTTAAAAGAAGTGAGGGCGCACTTGAATTCCTTTATCGTATCCTCTTGGTAGGAACGAAATGAAATTTTTTTTTTTTCAGGACCAGGCGTGAGCGATTTGGGCTTCCAAAGGACCGTCAGATGATCACTCATGCCAACTGAGATTGTGGTTTCAGGTGCTTCGTATATTTCACTCAATGAAGTAAAAATTAGATCCAACGTGTTCTTACCCCGTGTCGGTACTTTCACGACCTGTTTCAGCAGAAGGGTTTTTTCAACCCAGTCAGGTTTGACATCATTGAAATCACCTGTTAAAATGATTCCAGCCAGTGGGTATTTTGTCTGGAAGTAGTCTACGCAAAATTGCAAGTAATTTATCAGCTTTTTTCGAAATGTCCCTTTGGGTGGGAAGTATAGAACACCAACAATCAATGAGGACGTGGTCCTGGGTAGCTTTTTCGGTCTTATCCAGAGCCAAATAATTTCAATTTCTCTCTCTTTGGGAATCGGGGGGAACAGTCGTCTTTTTGGAATGCTTGTTTTACAGATTATCCCGACTCCACCGCCATGGGACACTGGTTCGTTGGTTGTATCCAGCCTTGGTTGGATGAAGCTATCGTAGCCGTCGAAGTTTACAATATCTGGATGAGCAATCCACGTTTCAGTAATGCACGCTACATCTATTTGCTGATCGATAAACAAAACGTTTAATTCCTCTATTTTGTTTGTGATCGAACGTACATTCGATAGAAGTATCTTTGGAAATGTGTAATGGGTGGCATTTGGTTCTAGTCGTAGATTTCCTGAAGCGCAGAGTAGCGGTTTTCGTTGGTTATAGGCGCTCTTATAGCTGGGGGTTTTGGGCAGTAAGGATCTTTGTCGCCATGTGGGTGGGTACTTTGGTGGTGGTATCTGTCTGTGGGCCTGTATCCAGAGTTGTAGTATACGCGACTTCTCCAGTTCATTCCCGCTGTCTGGCTGGAAACTTGCGGTGGATGGTGAGTACGTTGAAGGTGTTGGTAGTTTTTTGGTAGTATGGAGAGAGGAGAGAGATGAGATTTCCGTACTTTCGTCTGTGTGTGATTCTTCCCCCTGGTTTGTTTTTTGTCCGGTGGTACGGCTAGGAAGCCGTGCTCGTTTTTTGGATCTGTTCTTTCACCGGGTGAGCTCATCCAGGGCCGCCAAAGGTTTGTGGGTGGAGGAGGGTGAAAGTAGTTGCATGTTTTATCTCTTTCACAGATCCCCTTTAGAAATTTCCGGCATTTCATAGGATGAAGCAAATTACATCCGGTACCGTTCGCATCCTTGGAGCATCCTTCTTCATTTAGATGGTCGTGACACATAGCCGGCAGATTATTTGGGTGTACAAACCGACAATTGGTACCCCTTTTGCAGTGGCCTTTCATGTAGAAGAAACATGCTTCGGAGACAGTCGGATCATGTGGACCGTCGATCGGTTTTGGTTGGTATTTCAGTGCCAATAAATCATGTTTTGTATTAGTTGTTGTACCATTAGTTGTAGCTGCAGTCCCAGTTTTGCCCAGATCCATGGGAGGCACACATGCGTGCTGATCTGTCTCCGGGGGGAGAGTACCGAGTTCGCTGCGAGTGTTGTCAGTGTTGCCAGTTTCAGAGGGGTAGGGAAGGTTAAGGTCGGTTTCCGTGTTGCATGAGATGTCAGGAGCGCTTACTGCTAGCTCGGTCGATCTCACGATTTGGGGCGATTCAGGAACACCTCCAACTCGTGAGACCTTTCTGATTAAAACAGTCTCGTACGGACCTGTCATAGTTCCCGTGTCTGACGTTTCCGTCTTACCTTTGGTCTCGATCTTACCTGTGGTTTTGATCTCACGTAAAAAACTATCTCGTTTGTAATTTTTTTGGTGAAGCAACTCCGTTGCTTCTTTCATCAATGTTTGGTAAACGTCTATTTTCCTTGAAAGCTCAGCGATCATTGCGCTTTGAGACGAGATAATCACTCGAAATTCGTCGTTTTGTTCGAGGATTTTTGAGGTGAGTAGTCCGTCAACACTCGAAAGCGTATCTTCAAGCTTATTTTTTTTCTTTCTGGGCGTTGATGTGTAAGCTGGGTCCTGGCTAGATCTTTTTATTACATCGTAGGGAGTAGTTCCAATATCATCCCAAGCCAGGGATTTCCTACCTGTGTTGGTGAAATCGTTCGTTGGAGCAGTGGGCGTCAGGAGCCACCTATCGGCTGAATCAGAAGTCACGGAGGTTATTTTCTGACCGCTAGATGGCAGGTCCCGATCTTGGGACGTAGAAAGCTTCGCTGCGGAGTAGTCACCTCTGGCTTCGGGTAGTTTCTGCACTTCATTTTCGGGTATAAATTGAGGATTTATACTCACAGACAGCTCGTCGCCTCGGCCGGGTAGACATTCATCGAATATAACCGTTGATCTGCTGTTTAAGGCAGATTTCGGCAGAACGGTAAGAGCAGCTAACTGGTATGCACTTTCGTCGAAGGTTTCAAAGTCCTTAGAACTAACAAACGTCATTGGCGGGATACCTTCAAACTTCTTGTGTGGAGTTTGTGGTCTACTACGGTTTTCTTCACTAAGTATGGTCAAAGATTTGCTCTGTCCATTCTGAATCGTAGCTAGCAGTACAGAGTCGCGGTCGTCACGACTACATTCAGCATTTGGGTCCTCAGCATTTGGGTGTTTTTCCGATTCGCAGTTTCTACACTTCCAGTCCGAGTGGTATTGTTTAATGTTGATTGAGGCACACTTCTTAATGTGCACCCACTCTAGGCAAGAATTGCATTGGAGTGAACCTGAACCGACAGGTTTGTCACAAAGCGCGCAAAACTTTCTCTTGGAGGTTGAACTGACTTTTCTTTTGGCGATTTTACCATTTTTGATGTTCTTTCCCATTGCACGCGTTGAACAGTAGCATGCGTTGCACGCGTTGAACAGTAGCTCTCCAGGAGGGGGGACGTCCCTTCAGCCACTATCCACGAGTGATACCTGTAGTGAAAAATATTCTTGGCGGTAAAAAGTTCATTGAAACGGGTATTACAATATCGATATTCGCAGCGAGATCACCGCCATCTATTAATACATATCAACTACCGGAGACCTCGCTTGAACGAGGAAAAACAAACTTTGTAGGTGTCACCCGCAATTTTCAATTTATTACTTATCAATTGCACTTCCGATCTTTGCCCAGTGCCACGTCCAAGCCTAATGATATACAACTAAGTGATCTCCGGAATTTCTCCCGACCTTGATAATCCCGTTAAACGCCGCGAAGCTACAGATAAGATCTATGGGCACCAAGATATTCATTCCATTAAGCCCTCAGGAAATAAACTTCTAGTGAAGATAGTCCCAGTTGCTGCAAAGGACTTATGTTCCTTACCTCATATTTTGAAGTGCGATGCGAAAACTTCAAGAGCGGAAATTTGTCGGAATAGTCAAAGGTATACCGCTAAATTATGACGTGAGTTTGTTCGCAGGGCGCGACGGGGTCGTAGATGCTAAGCGCATCGGGCAATCATTTTCTGTTAAGGTATTATTTTCCGATGCTGTTGGACTTCCTACCTCATATTTTGAAGTGCGATGCGAAACTTCAAGAGCAGAAATTTGTCGGAATAGTCAAAGGTATACCGCTAAATTATGACGTGAGTTTGTTCGCAGGGCGCGACGGGGTCGTAGATGCTAAACGCATCGGGCAATTATTTTCTGTTAAGGTATTATTTTCCGATGCTGTTGGACTTCCTAATGCACTTCGTCTCAGACGTAAGGTAGAATACGAGATTTTCCGAGTGTTTGAGTGCCTTCGTCCCCCACGCTGCTGTTACAATTGTCATTCAACTGATCATGTAAAGGCAAATTGCGCAGCCCTCTCCGCTGTTCTCAGTGCAGAGATGCGCATTTATCAACGAAAGACACACCTTGCTTAGCTGACCAAAGCGTGCGCTATGTGGGAAAGGTCATGTGGCTTTCAGCCTGAAGCGCCGTATAATCCGTAATGCCTTATCTAAGCGTGCACCAAGGATAAAGCTGATTCGATAAACCAGAAAATGAACGATTTTGACGTCGTATTACTACAAGAGCATCTTTTGCAGTCTGTAAGTGTCAGTTCATTATCGAGAAATGACAATCGAGATTGTGAAAAGTTGGAAATGGTCGACAGAATAAATCTGTACAAAAGACATTCTTCACCCTCGTGTTTCGAGGGGAATCTCAAAGGCTATTTGAGGGACGGACCTTCTTTAACCAAAAATATCGTGTACCGCAACGGAGCTGACAGACTTTGGTCGTATGCAGGCTTGCTGTATTTTGTTTAGCGGCCCATTGTTCCAACATTTTCCAGCGTCCGCAGCCTACTATGTCATAAGCGCGAATCTCGAAGGCGTGAGATGAATTTTGTCTTCTGGAGGGCTTGCATGGCTTGTTAGCAACAGACTTTCAGCGTTTTCTGCTGAGTGTATGATTTCCTATGACAGTTTTATAGCCATTCGGTTTGGAGTTTAGTGATAATCAATATATATTTACCTCATGACGAAAAATCACTTACTTCCCTCACTAAATTTACTAAAATCTGTTCATTTCTGAGGAATTTCCTTCAAAACATTGGAAGTAACAATTAAAAGTGGATAATAGTTGGCGACTTTAATTGCAATATAAATAGACAATCAACCCCATCCGAGCTTGTGCTTCAGTCTCTTCCAGACGGATATCGGATGGTTACTGTGGATTTTTCATATATCCATAGCAGTGGAAATGTGTCAGATATTGATCACTGCGTCTACTCAGCTGGTATGTTATTCTCGAATGTTATTCTCGAATTTGTCATTTGCATTTACCTGTTTGGATTTCAGTTGTTGATTAAACCTCCTGTGAGAAAGATCGACGAGAACTATAGCTTACGCTATTGCAAGGAATCTAAAAGGCTATTTGGGGGGACGGATCTTCTTTAACCGAGAATATCGTGTACCGAAACGGACCTGATAAAGTTTGGTCGGATGGTGGCTTGATGTATTTTGTTAAGCGGCCCACTGTCCCAACATTTTCCAGCGTCCGCAGCCTACTATGCCATAAGCGCGAATCACGAAGGCGTGACCGCAGATGAAGTTTGCGGATCAGCTGCCAATCAAGTCGTCCAGCATGTCAAGTAATTTTAAATTTTTGTCTAGTCCAACTTCTGTTGTAGTCTGAACCCTGTAGTCTTACTTGAATGCGGCTCTGGCTTCCTTGAAACAGCAAACACTTCAGCGATGGTGGATACAGTGACGAACTGGATTGTGAAAAGTTGGAAATGGTCGTCAGAAAAAATGTGTACAAAAGACCTTTTCGGATCTTCAAACGATTGAGACAGAAGTTTCAAAAGCTAAGCATTGTCTTTAATGGGGCGGACGGCATAGATGATGGCGCGATCTGGAAGGAGTTCTTCGTCCTCGTGTTTCGAGGGGAATCTCAAAGGCTATTGATGGAGACGGACCTTCTTTAACCAAAAATATCGTGTACCGCAATGGAGCTGACAGACTTTGGTCGTATGGTGGCTTGCTGTATTTTGTTTAGCGGCCCATTGTTCCAACATTTTCCAGCGTCAGCAGCCTACTATGTCATAAGCGCGAATCTCGAAGGCGTGAGATGAAGTTTGCGGATCAGCTGCAAGCCGTCCAACATGTCAAGTAATTTCTAATGTGATTCGTAAGGAATCTCAAAGGATATATGGGGGGACGGACCTTCTTTAACCAAAAATATCGTGTACCGAGACGGAGCTGATAGAGTTTGGTCGGATGGTGGCTTAATATATTTTGTTTAGCGGCACAATGTTTCAACATTTTCTAATGTTCGCAGCCTACTATATAATTAGCGCGAATCTCGAAGGCGTGAGATGAAGTTTGTGGATCAGCTTCGAAGCAAGTCGTCCAACATGTCAAGTAATTTTAAAAATTTTCTAGTACGACTTCTGCTGTAGTCTGAACCCTGTAGTCTTACTTTAATGCGGCTTCCTTGAAACAGAAACGTCTAAGCGAAGGTGGATACAGTGACGAACTGGATTGTGAAAGCTTTTCGGATATTAAAACGATTTCAAAAGCTAGGTATTGTGTTTAAAGGGGCGGACGGCATAGACGCTGGCGCGATGAGGAAGGAGTTCTTAACCCTCGTGTTTCGAGAGGAATCTCAAAGGCTATTTGGGGGGGGGGGACTTTCACCAAAAATATCGTGTACCGAAACGGAGCTGATAGGCTACGAGTTTGGTCGGATGGTGGCTTAATGTGTTTGGTTTGGCGGCCCACCATCCAACATTTCCTAGCGTTCGCAGCCTAATATCTCATAAGCGCGACTCTCGAAGGAGTGACCTGCAATGAAGTTTGCGAATTAGCTGCCTTGACGGACCACGATGAAATTTAGCAAGTAGAAAGTAAGGGCGATTTCGATAAACCATGTTCTTCCCCGAGCACCATCCGACCATAACCGGGTTCTATAATTCGTGTGGCATCGCAACACTGGTTTTGTAGTGTGTTTTCAAAAGTTCAGTGTTCAGTCTGGCAGCATATTTGTTATTTTTGTCTAGTTGCATTGTATAAAAATGGTGAAAAGAAAGTATATATGTATAGATGAAGTCCGTCATCTAACTGAGGGGCCGAGTCATCTAACTGAGGGGCCGAGATACCTAAAATTTAAAAAGTGAGTCCCGGAACACTACCGAATAATTCTTCCAGGTAGGAGAAATGCGTTCCGAATCGGTTACTACAGCCCAAATCAGTAATTCGCTGCATGCTGTACAAGTGTCATATAAGCCGCTTAGTCTCTGGTAGCCGTAGTCTTAAGTTTGTAGTGCTAGTCATGTCTTCATTACTGAATACAGATTATACTGGTTATTTGCACGTATTTCATATTGCCATAGGAAGGTTAGAGGAAGGTTGAAGCACTTGAAAGCGAACATTCTAAGTTATGTTTGACCTTTCGCGAAAATCCTTTGTTTCGCTTCGTACTTAACCTCAACAACGGGAAAAGAAGTATGCCTGTTACTACTGCCAAAATTTATCCGAAAAAAGTGTGGAGCGAGTTGCGTTGATTTTGTTGGGCCGCTCACACAAAGAGCAGCCGCGACAAAACCTGGCTCTTCCTCATTTTAGATTATTCTTCCAATGCGGTCTAATTCATATATCACTTCATCTAACCACCCACATTTACCAGTCGCTCGATATGAGCGCTACTTGCAACTTGCAGCAGGAAATCGAACAACAGAAGACAAATTTATCAAATGGTAACAAACCAAAACGTCGGAGAGATCATTAAGTCAAGGAAACCAGCTCTGATGCGTGTTCTGACCGAAAGAGATGTACACCATCTTGGAACAGAAGTTTCAGGAATCACGAGCGCGGGTTGATACTGTTTTAACAGTTTGGCTCCAGGAAAAAACTCATCCTTTACCAGACTTTCCGAAATCCACCCTAATGAGTTCGATACCCAGCGAGTCGCAGAATCTCCGGGTCAATTATAACGTACGGCCGGTGGAAAATCGATTATAACGGCCGGTGGAAAATCGATTAAAAAACTCATCCTTTACCAGACTTTTCGAAATCCACCCTAATAGGTTCAATACCCAGCGAGTCCAGGTGTACCCAGCGAGTGGGTATTAGATTAGATTAGATTTATTAATTGCTAAGCAGCCCGAGGGCCATGGCAACAAAAAATAAAATTTGAAGCGCTCCAATTGCAGGAAGATTTTCCGGCATGGACGCTCGGGCAACAAGTAGAAGGTTCCAAACGAGCTGAGTCGTTTGTTGATGATTTAAGTTTTCTTTTGAAGATAATATTTATAATTTTTTTATTTTTTTTTTACTTTGATCTCACTCGATCTATGACAGTATTAGATTCAGGAAATTGAGAAAAATTATACAGAAACAAATTTTTTTCACCGTAATTTCTAAGCACTATCGAATCCATTTCTTGTTTCTTACTGATATTAGCCAATGTACGTTTGTAAGAACCGCAATCATGCTACAACATTTGCCTATGGCTCTTGAATTGCCGCCAACATCCGCCGCTAATTAACTGTATGTCCACTGCACAGAGATAACTAGGAAGTCTGCAGGTAAACGAGCCGAACTCTTGCTCAAAACCCCTCATACAGTTATGATTGTTATGTAGACATTGCAGTCGACAGTCGGATCATTACAGACACAAGATCGGATTTCAACTAGAACGTGTCATAAAGATACGTGCAACATGTCATAAAGATACGTGCCCTTGCAAAAATATACCCAACTCTCAAATAGACGTTCAAGACCAGGAAGAACCAAAATTTGGAGTCAGTTCTACTTGATCTTTGTTCAAAGCGAGACCAGAGTAAAGTTGGAAAAGTGGGCTATCCAGGAAAACCAAAGGACTCGACAGAATTAGAGTGGTCAGCATGGAAGACTTGGTACATCACCAAGATCGACCAAGATCCTGAAATAAAAGAAATTTGGTCGAAAGCAGCCAACTGGGAAACAACCCTGTCAAGAAACATAAGCTTTTTTATAAGAAGGCTATGTTTTATTCAGAAAGATGTGCAACACCGAAGGGAAGATCAGCTATCTACTCTTCCTACCCCAATCAGAAAGATAAAGGATAACGTGAATCAACCATTTCTAACCGGGTGGCTACCATAGACTGTCAGAAGACACAGCCAGAGAAGTCACGAAGAGGTACTACTGGCCAAATATATTTCCCAGTGTAAAGGAGTACTTCACGAAGAAATGTGAATGTAAGGGAGCTTGGTAGGCGGTGCCACTACGTGGAGATTACAAACTCTTCGGCGGCAAGTTCTAAGGCGCCAGCTACCCGCGAACAAAGTCGATACCGAAAAGGAGAGAAATAAAAGAAAAAGGAACAAAAGAAGGGACTCTGTTGAAGAACATGAAGAAATTACATCTACGGAAAACATGATCGTCACAGACGAGTATCAGGAGCAAATTGAGGATGATGAAAGTGGAACAGCTACAGAGGAAACAGAACGGTCCCGCCGGTCGATTTGAATTCGGCCACCCATTCATGCAACAGTTGCATGAAGTCAGCTCACCAGTTACAGCTACCAGTTACACCAGTTACAGTTACAGCTGACTACGTTAACTGACGTGAACAAGCCACCGGACAATTTCTAAACTTTTCCTGAACTAATGACGCCGAGGCTTCTGATGCAGGCAGAGTGGATGGGGAGTTTATTTTGGACCGTGGATTAGATGACTTTGGTCATTATGAGTTTTTTTTTAATGTCTGAAAAATACAGACACGGTACAAACTGAACACCATTTTTTGATGAGTGTTGTATTTCTGTGGATTGTGGTAGAAGCATCACAGGAGGTTGCTGTATTTTTTTATTTTTTTTAGAGACGTAACTGAAGTCAATTTTAGATTTTAACACTGTGGCAATAAACATTTTGGAAGTTGATTAAAATGGAGGTTGATTATATTATACCTCTACAAATAGAACTTTGAACTTTTGTATTTTGTGAATTTCTTGATGCGTGTATCGAAGTCAACATTTAGCTGTTTCATTTTTAGTTTAAACTTTGCGAAGTTGTATTATTTTTTTTTAAATAAGAATGTATTTAACTCAGGGGACAGAGTTTTCCATAGGGGAAAGATATACAGTGATGCACCCCTCCCCCTTTAGATAATATTCCTATGTTTCTTCCGCTTTATTGTCTCCGTGTTTCTTCGGAATTTAGCTTGTCTCCTGTTCCTCCTATGGTCCCTCTTTCCCTGGTGCTCCTTCCCTGTTAATTGGAACTATTCTTGTTATTGTATATACAGAATAAACTTGATTTGTTTATATCCCTGCATCCAAACATACCGCGCCCCTTTGAGGATAAACCAGACCACGCTACTACGTCAGTCTCGGTATAGGTCACGCTAACCTTATACTTTCCACTAATAAGCTAAACAGCTTCAGTATACAACTTCGGATTAATTACCATTTATGTTTGTGTAACTGTTTTATTCATGCGTTGGGTGCTTTTCTTTTTCTTTTACAATTTACTTTATCATCACTCATTTTCATGTAGTACGGTGGTTCTATAAAAATCCATTGATTCATCTACGTTGGGAAATGACCGGCTGACACAGGGAAAAAGACAAGAACTTTTACATTTTCGAAACCATGATGTACATCGAGAACTAACAAAAGAATCATGAACCTGCATCATAATTCCTGTCATGACTTTTTTTTTTACAAAAAGTCATATTAATATCGATAAGGCCATGTTTTAAGTGCAATCATTTGTCATTACAAAAAATTACAGTCACAAAGTCTGGTCAAATTAGTATAACCGCACGTATTCGGTTGCTTTTGTGCAAAATTGCAGATGTATTATCTTGATTTTCAATAACATACTTCTTTTCTTCTGTTGGCAGGAATGCAACACATCAGCGAACATTTTGAGCTGCCTCATCTATATGCTTTATTTTAGCTCTATGGTGATATCTAACAAAAGTCTGCTTTGCTATTTCTTCATATTATAATCCAACAACTCGATCTATTGCACTTCTCACATGATTCTTGCTGTCGGGTGATATATGTGGGCCTGCACGTAGGGAAGGAAAATGGATGCACAGTTTCCATCATAGATGGGGGAAAAAATGCATGCAGTTGACTTCTTGTCAGCTGAATCTGCCGTTGCATGTTGATCTTTCGAGCGGTCGAGTGCTATATGATTGTGAGCTCGACAACGTACGTACTATTGAACTATAACTTAAAGGAGTTGCGGTTATGGATGGAAACGACTCAGCAAGTAATTGACTGACGCAAGTAAATGACGAGCTCGTCATCAAACCTCTCTGTTCCGATAGCCTAACAATTCGCTTTCAGATCATCATCAGTAAAATTCTGATTGATTAAAAAATGCCTAGCACCAAAATTAACGATATGTGCCAGAGCTTCCAGATACATAAACATCAAATAAACCACGATTAAAGTTTCAGATCCCACAAAATTTTATATTTCTTTTAGTATTTAATCCAGACAATCCGGACTTTCAATATCTGTTTCCAGATTTTCCAGTTTTGGCCTAATCCCGGGTGCTTGTCCGAAGAGAAAACAATTTACATGTATGGATTGAGCATTTCTCCTTACCCCTGTACCGAACCCATGATTTGCAAGATCATGACGACTTATCTTTTAAAGGATTTTTCAAAATTACAAAACTTGCCCGATACGATCTGTTACAACTATCAGAATTCATGGTTATGATTTATTATGATTTCAAAATCATAGGACTTCCCAATGTGACCCGTTTCTGCTTGTTTAAATCACGGAGACTGAATCACAATTTTCCTACACCGTGATTATTACTTTTCATGTTTTCACATTTAAAATCGAACCACATTTCTATCGTTATGACCTTTCATGAAAGTGATTTTTTTAGATTTTTCAAAATTATAAACTTCTCAATACAATCACTTTACGATCCTGAAAATCATATCGAAACCGATAGATACTGAGAGGATTGCAATTAAATCCAGAGAAATCTCAAAAATCCAGAGACCTCTCTGCGATAGAGATAAGAGAAGGTGCACAATCCAAAATCTCTCCTTGATAGAGCTGTTCTCCAGCTGTTCAAGTTTTGAGGGGTGCTAACTCGGAATGAGAGCGCAAGAATCTTGCAGTCGGCCCACAGTGCTACAGATGCAGTCTGAAGCGTGAAATTCCACGATGGACAGAGGAGCAGTTTCAAAATTTTCCCTTTAAATTTTCTTTTCCGGGATGGTAGCTGTATACTTTTATGTCAATGGACATTTTTGAAACTTTTCGGCCGGTACCACGTTAGATTTATTGTGACCCGAAAGTGGTTCTGGCCTTCGACTTTTGTGGTGTAGCCACTCTCATCAGGGTGGGGGAATGTTGTGCCTAGCACAACTTTTGTCTTTCTTGCGGTTTGCTGACGGCAATAACCCAACGCGCTTGCCGTTATAAGAGAAGGTGCACAATCCAACATCTCTCCTTGATAGAGCTGTTCTCCAGCTGTTCAAGTTTTGAGGGATGCTAACTCGGAATGAGAGCGCAAGAATCTTGCAGTCGGCCCACAGTGCTACAGATGCAGTCTGCAGCGTGAAATTCCACGATGGTCAGAGGAGCAGTTTTAAAATTTTCCCTTTAAATTTTCTTTTCTGGGATGGTGGCTGTAAACCTTTATGTCAATAGACATTTTTGAAACTTTTCGACCGGTTTGCAGAAGGCAATAACCCAACGCGCTCGCCGTCGTGACTCATTATTGTCGATTGGTGAGAGGGGTTTCTCATCTTTGGTGACACTTGTCGTGTCCAGCACATGCTGGCCTATGCGGATTCACGCTTCGACATCGCGAATCAGCTGTTCAAGCTTTGAGGGATGCTAACTCGGAATGAGAGAGCATCACCAGTCTTATCTGCGCTTTGCATGCGCACAATCTTGCAGTCGGTGCACAGTGCTAAAGATGCAGTCTGCAGCGTGAAATTCTACGATGGAGAGAAGAGCAGTTTTGGAATTTTCCTTTTACATTTCCTTTTCCGGGATGGTGGCAGTATACCTTTATGTCAATGGAAATTTTTGGAATTTTTCGGCCCGTACCATGTTACATAGCAAAGTTGTGCTGATTATCAAAGGATTGCAATTTTCTGCCATACTCCAGACACGAGTGTTCTGGCTGAATCAGCAAATGTCCTGGGGAACTACTAGCTGTCAAACTCCGATGATTTTTTTCAGCCAGTCCCAAGTTCGACATGATGCTCTTCACAACGGCTGGGATTTTGGACCCAGCAATATATGAAACAATCATTACAGAGGAGACAACTGCCGAAGAACTCGCTTAGATCTCATTGCCAAAGAACACGGACACCGATGTAGGGACTTTCCAACAAGGATCTTCAGAGACTCCTGGTCCAGCAGACAGCTTGTTTTTATGTTTCTTGACAAGACTGGGTTGCGAAAGAGCTCAAGACAAAATGCAAACAACTTGAGCATTTCATTCGTATCTTTGATTCATTCTACCGTTGCCTAGCAGAGAGCCAGAGACTGTGTTAAGAATCGAGAAGGTGGATCTCAGTGGTCACCTCGAAGTTTCGAATCGGCCTGAACAGAGACAGAATTTGTATTGTTTCCGACTTTTCAAACCCCTCGATGTTTCGAGTCGACCTCAACAGAGACAGAATTTGTATTGCTTCCGACTTTTCAAACCTCAGCCGCTAGTCGTCACTCACCAAAGGCTGGTGAATGATGGGTGCTCTCTGTATTTGATTGGAGTTACTGAAGGATTCTACAATCTCGACTACAATAATAAGGGCCCACACCTGTTTCAAGGAAAAAAGAAGCTGACTTGTCATTTGATGGTGGTCCATCGAAGCTGAATGGGTCTGTCTCACTGGGAGTGCAGGTCAGGGAGCGAATGGCATCGCTAAAGTAGCTAAATAAGTTAAATTATTTAAAAGAAGATGTATTTTTCCTGTTCGTTATCATTTTAGGTCTAAAGAGTGCATAGTTACCGCAGATGGATGTCTCTTCACAAGTTCGTCCTTGTTTTATATTTATTTTCTTGGGTTTCTTAGCTTACTAATATCGGTTGTGCAGACTGTCTCTCAACTTCCTAAATTTATCGCTGAATTCGTCTAGTCGAATGCGAGCCGAATGTGTATATTAAACGAATTTGTCATGTATATAGTTTGCCATGTGTATGTTTAGTTCATCTAAAAAAAAAAAAAAGAAAAAAAAAAACATTTCCCGCATAGCGACTAACATGACTAGATCATATGTAAGAGAGTACCCGCCTTTTACGGCGCGAGACGGAGAGCAGGACAGATCTGAGCCACTGGAATTTGGGAACGACTACAGTTTCACTTTCCCCGGAGTGAAGTGATATCGCATGCATGCATCTATCAGTGCCAAGTGAGAGCGCGTTTAGCATTGCTGATACTTCACGCAATAGCAGTGTTCACGAGTTCACTGTTTTTCAACAACTGACCTTTTTCATTGAAACATATCACCAAACGGTTGCCTTACTTGTAAACGTAAAGAAGTGGACAAAAAAGAAATACCTGTTAAAACGGCCGTATTGTTTAGTTAAAAATTCGGAAATAAATGAAAAACAGAAACAGATATCCGTTTTTTCACCACTTCTGTTTCTGTTCCGTTTTTCATTTTTACTGTGTCTATTTCAGCCAAAAACAGAGACGCGTTTAACACATTCCTTAGTATTTGGAAAAGGGTATATGAACGTTAAGTATGTTCTGTTAGGGGTGAGATCCCGGATTAATCCAGACACTAGCGTCTAAAATGGTTATCAAGTGATTCCCAGTGTTCTCAAGGAAACTTCTCAAGTGATCGCGCTGGCTGACAAGTACGTTGAGAACTATCGACTGGTTGGTCCTGGTTCCAGCGGGTTTTCAACTTCAATAGGATGCCTTGCCTACTAAAGAATCATAGAAATACTGTAGGAACCGACGATCCGAACTACGAAAGGGCCCCATAACCTCTGTATCTTCAATCACTATTTGATCGTCACAAGCAACTGATTACGAGGTCCGGCCACCAAAATAAATTAACTCCCGTACCAGCCCGAACAAACCGCTACTGCTACTCGTTTGTGCCATATTTCTGTGCAGTGTACAATAAGTCGTAGTACCAGTGATTAACACGTTATCCTCCATTGCTTTCTTTTCGTTGTTGTAAAAAGCCTCGTTTTTAGTGCATTTGTACTATGTGATAACCTTTATCAAACCAAGTCCAAGTCCATCCGTCTTGTTTTGTGATTCTGTACTGACGTAGATTACGCCTCTCGGTTAGCAATGTGACTGCATCCTGACCGGCTCACAGTGTCCGCGGACTTACCGAATTACCAAGAATAGCAAGTTGACCCTTTTATCGATGACGGATGCAAAATTGGCAAGTGCGCAGGTGGGCTAGTGCCTTATTGAGTGTTCGGTAAATTGTATATATAAGTGAGAATTTATTAGAACATCAAAACTACGGTTGCAACCCGAGTTACCTAAAGGAACAAGTCTAGAATCAATGGAATATATAAGAGCGGCGGAGCAAGCTTCTGTATTCGCGGCTTTTACAGGCAATATTATTGCGCGAGTGCAAGACTTTGCAAGAACTATCTAAATTCTCTACATAGTTAGAGAATTCCTCTAAAGTGACGACGCAGGCTGAAATTGCCATACAGGTGACAATTATGGCTGAAATATTGATCAAAATTTTTTAGAAGTTTGAAGAAGAATATATAAGCTTAGGAGAATTTAGCGAGTGAGTTGTTCCTCAGTCACGGTGTACCTGTGGGCTTAACTCTCAAC